>OX122890.1:75653659-78153659 GCA_944738655.2 Andrena hattorfiana | reverse complement strand
CCCTTGTTTTCCGCCCTTTGAGCGCCAACTTTATCAGCTCCCTTAAAGTGCGCGACTCGAGACAGGCCTTCTATCGGATGGCTGACGGAACCGTCGATCGTATGGATAGGGATAGATCACTGTACCTTAAAAGCGAGGCACGCTAAGAATTTTCCGCAATAAAGGGGCGCGGTCTGTCTGGAATTCACTACTTTGTGAGCCTGGTTTTAATATTCACCAGGCCAGGGTAACTCTGAAGCCAAAAAGTTCCTTTGAGTTGGTACTCCGTCATAAAACTTCATCGCTGCAGCACGTAGATATCAGGCGTTAGCATCTCATGGCGGTTACTCGGTCTGGCGAATAATTAACCGTTCTCCTGACAGCACGCTTCCGTGACGGGTTGCTGCGCGATCTCGGTTTCGTATTTACAACAAATCAGTTTGAACGAGCGCAGAAACAAGCGCCAGTTACATTCAACCGTGATCGTCGTTTTAATATTACGTGTTCAGCGGGATAGTCGCCGCGCTGCAAAACGTTCTGCCGTCGCGACCTCGGCCAATTTCTAAAGAAATCCTCGACAAATTCACGGGCAATTACCATCCCTCGGATCGACCCCCATAAATAGAAGCCCGGCGCGTCGTAAGCTCGCCCGGACTCAAAGTCCCGAAACGCTTGGGCACAATTCTAATGTCGCCACTAATCGTGTACGTTACCGTTCCAAGCGGATCTAATTTCGAGTAACGAGAAAAGTTATTAAGCGATCGCATTTAGCCGCGCTAGCTAGCGCGATACAACGCCGGCAGAAGAACAGGAAGAAGAAGGAGACGACGGAACAATGGATGGTGCGCGCGTTTCACGGTGGAGCTGGCGGAATACATGGTCGCCGCTCTTCCAGGGTGCCATCGAAAACAAAGATACATCCACCACCCGGCCTCTCCCCCCGATGATATTCAATAAATCCGAGGGTGGAAAAACACGGAGACACCGCTCGTAGGATATTGCTGGGGCTGACCTTATTTCGAGGGAATTTCAAGCGGTAATTGTTCGCCGTACCGTTCCTCGCTTTGTGGCAGCCTCTTGGATGACGATTGAGAGAAATGAAGGCGGCGCGGCAGACTATTCATCCTCCCATCGTGAGCTGTCCCTGTTTTCCAGCTTCAATCTTTCCCATTCGGGCCGGCACGTGTTCTCCTTTTAGTACGCGTACAATCGTTGGACAAGAAACCGGCCACCGGCGACTCGGCGTCGTCGTGAGGAAATTTGATGCACACGCGTGACGTTTTAACAGTGTAACTGGGCGAAGAACTCGAGAAGAGAATCAAATAGAAGAAGCGAATTGATCGTGAGTTGAATTATTTCCTCGTGGAAAAAACTGACCAGTTGCAAATTTTTAGGAGCAAGGGAAACAATTATCCGGTAATTCTCCTGAAAAATTCTCCAATTCTTGTGTCTTTGTTCCTAAAATACTTGCGTTGGTAGACTAAGTTGAGACACCTCGTGTATAATGCAGTGGACTAAATTCATTCTGTTTCGTTGCCCCGGCCTAAAATTGAGGCTACGAGGCAGAAGTTACCGAAAAATACCCTTTACATAATAAACAGCGAGCTTTTACGCGTTGGGCGCGCGGGCACGCCTCGCGAACAGTGTCAACGCCGCGGGTCGTTGCTCGTCATCAAAGTTCTTTATGAAATTTTCGTTCCGGCCTCCTTTCTCCCGCAGACACGGCGGTTTCGTCGTAGGGTTAGCATCGCGTTCCGCGGCGTAAGGAACGTGTTTTATTATTTCCCGTGTCGCTTTCATTTCAACTTTGCTCGTTTTTGCGAACAGGCCCCGCGGGGGATCAGCTCCGTATCGCCTACTGGCGTTTACAGGAGCACGGTCGTTCCTTCCATTCAAATGAAACTTCTCTGCGTGAACGGAGCTCGTTTAATGCACCCCATCGTGCGCGAGGCATTCAGCCCTGATTAATAATCCCTGCAATTTCTTTCAATAAAGTCCCTTGCACTTACAGTAGATTGATAATCAAATTCATTGCTTGCTGACTCGCGAGACATTAGGCTTCATCTTCAAAAATGGGTACCCAAGTCGCAGGAGTTCATCGCAGTCTTCTGGAAGTTAGCTTGCGCTTTAAGAATAAACCGAGAACGTGAAGTACTCCTTACGCAGAGTCCACTAGCGTTTAATGTCACCTTCGCCTTCCTCTTCTTTTTATTACAACCGTGTCCCATAACCACTGAGTTTCTAAAACCGTATTATTAGCTTTCGCAGCAGCAATTCAAGATCATGTGGTCTGGATGAAACGAAATACGGAACCCAGATTAGGGCTGCCCATGCCGTTTCTATTTGGCAATTAACGCAGGAACGCTGATCGCCGCGGTATTATAAGGCTTCTAGGCTGCTGGTTATTAGATCGTGGAACGTGGATACGGACGTAAGTCTCAATAATCAGCGCCGCGAAATTGTTCTGTTTCCAATACGACGATGCATTGTGACCGAAAGTAGGCCAGCGCGTCACAATGGCCACGGCTTTGGTCACATTGTACGGATCAATTATTAGGCACTTAAGCGGAATTGCGTCGGCGGAGGCTTACAATGCGCCATTTAGGGCGGGACGCGTGCGTAACTCGAGCGGTATGCGCGCCGGCGAATTCACCGATGTACGCGCGTGAAAGGTATCATTTCATAAATGAACTATATAACGAGCGATTATTCGTCGGCGTTCCGTCGTGGATCGAACCGGTGTTTGCCCGAGCCTTAATTACGGTACTCACGGGGTGAAACTGGTTCCCAGTAACCTGCCGCAATCTGTGAGCGAAAATCTGCCACGCGGCGAACAGCGCCTTCTTCCAGATACCTAAAGCTCTCCGAAGGTACGCGCGCGATCAACCGACAAGGGGCTAATTCCGTCGAATCTCCCAGCGTCCTTTGTTTTCACACGCAGCCGGGTATCGATCTTCCCCGAGCACACAGGTAAAACGTTTAAAGCCGAACGAGTAGCCCGTGAAAGGGACGAGTGTCCCTCGTCCTTGGATCTTCAGGTAGCACCGGCTGTCCTATCGTGACAAGCTTCCGAACGTCGCGTACATCGACTTGCTCCATGTCAGACGAATCGAGGCACGACTCTCCATCCGGGAGCAGAACGTCGCGCGATCGTCTAGCTAGCTCGGCGACCCAGGGGCACGTTCCTCCGCGTTGTCCAGGCAGCGAAGTCACGTTCGACAGAATGTAAACCCAGGGTAGAAGTCTATGATCTAATACGTGACAGCCGTTTGGCAGATACTCCGTTGCCGTTTCGCTATCGATTCCCGTGGCAGCGCGGGGGACGTAGGCATTCGTTCGGTGGCGACGGCGTCTGCGGGGGAAGCGAGCTGGCGAGCAGGAGGCAGGGAGTAGGGCATCAAACGGACGGCTTCAAAAGGGACAGAGGAGCGGCGGAAGGGGACAGAGGGTCAGGGGGAAGCGCAGAGAAGCTTAGCCGCCCCAGTTGCTGCCACTAATGTTTCCTCATACTAACTACCTTCTTATCCTCCGCCAGCGAGGGCGGCTAAGGCCGAGAGTCAGGTCGGGCTGAGTCGGTGGAACCTGCGACAGTTAAGATAAAATAGTTCGGGAGAAGTGGATAGTCCCGTGTCCCGGGTCTCGATTTTTCTTCTCCACGAAGCACCTACGCTGGCGGTGGCGTTGCTGGCGGTGGCGTTGCTGGCGGTGCTGCGGCCAGCCAGCCCCATCGGAGTTCATCCCGGTGTTTATGAACGGCGATTGTTAAGGTCAGTTAATTTCAAGGGAGGGAGGGAAAAAGAGCGGCGATCTCGGCGGCGGTTCGCCCAAGGAAATTCCTTCCAGGTCGAAGGAGCCGAGATAACGCGACGGCGGAGTCGCTGGTAGAATGGGAAAAACAGCTGCATGATGAAGATTGGTCGAGTCCGGATAATCAAGCTCTGGGGCTATCCGCTGCTCCTCCGTTTCCGTCTCCCACCGCCCTTTAACGCTCCCTCCTCCTCTTCTTTTCCGCAGCGCACAGCACCCCCAGCGTCGCGACGCCTCCCCCCCCCCCCCTCCTTACGCGGCAACAATGATGCAGCTGCTGGGTTCACCGGGGCCAGCAAATTGTGCTACTTTATCGCGCGGATACTTCCGTAATCTTTATCGTCCGGGCGGGCGCGTAATGAGCGTCCGGATAATAATCGTCGCTTTAAAAATATCTTATTCCGACGGATATCGTCGCCAGACTCGCCATCGAGATCGAACCGGAAAGAAAAACGATAATGGCGAGAAGCAGTGGAGGACCGTGTCGAACGATGGTCGGGCAGGGGACGGGGCTGGAAGTTGTAGGGACAGAGTTACGAGATTCTTTGAGTGCGACTTGAGCGCGCAACTTCGCCGTGTAACTCCTCCGTACCGCCATGCTTCTCACCAGCGCTGAATTATTGCGTTTCGCGGTGTCGCCCCGAGGATCAAGTTCGTTGGCTTTCTTTTTAGTGCAACGTCAACCGACATTCCAGCAAGAAATCTTTAATGACTGGTGTATGCATAATATTGTTTTATAACTCACCGCCATCTTTTCCCCACTGGCGTAATTTTCGTGCTTCCTAGGGAACTGCGATTTTTTACTTTGTCGTTGCGAGTAATTTTCCCGTAAAAGAACTTCCTGCCGTCATATGCACTTAGGGCTTAAAGTAAAGTATTATACGGCCACGTTTCGCCTGCGTCGTCGACGCTACGTTATATTCCGAGTCTGTTTTGATTGCAAGCGTTTCGTAACGGACACCCAGCCGGGAGAGAATTCCCGGCAAATAATCGATACATTTGATGCGACGAACAATCGGGCGTCAAACAATAGCCGAGGCTGGTATAAATTTATAACGCGAGCACGGAGAGCACGAACTTTTAATATATATGTATGTATCGTGAAATATTAAATCCCATCCGCGCGATGTGTATAGCATGGGACAGAGGGAAAATAGAATTTCGCGATCAACGAAACGCATTAACCGCTCCAGACACGGCTCGACCCTCGAAATCGCATTTTCCGCGCTACAATCCCGCGGTTGCGTTTATTGTTTTCGATCATCGCCGCAATTACACTAAAAGGATTCGATTAATTATTATTCAACGGGAAACCGGCCGGAGGGGCGGCCCTCCTGGCGGAACCTTGCCCTCGGATTCTTTCCTCCCCAGGAACGTCGGCGAAATTGATTTCAATAAGAGTGGTCGATCAAGCAGATTAATCACATTTCCAGTTTCGCTTTCCTCGGGGTCGAGTCTTTCCATCGCAGAGTCCCGAGACCGTTTCGAGCTTCGAGCTTCGCTCGAGAACGCCAGTGAAATGGGAATGTCTCTTGCACCGAAACTGCACGATCCTTTTACAACGCTTGGCAATCGAAACCTGCGATTGACGAAGTACAGAAGATTCGGGCCACCGATTCGGCTCAAATTTGGTGTATAGTTAGCACACGTATGTACATCGCTAGTAATTTCTATCGGAGAGCACCCGCAAATTACATTACTAAATGCATCTGATTTGTCGCAAAGGTCAAAGGTTCCCCAGGGAATACGAATAGAGAAACATCTACCACGATGTTCACGTCAAACTTCAGGATTATCATAAATGCTGCAGATATCGGAAACTTAAAAAATGTCCATCGACGGTGCAGTCGAGAATATTTTGTAATCCCAGAGCGGTTGCGGAACATCGGTCACATCTGACAACTCGGTATTTTGTCTCGATAGGTTCCTCCGTGTCTCGCGGCGTTTCCTATCGGTTAGAGAAATATTTTTATGCCTGACGCGTCAAGGGAAGCTACAGAACGGCTGGGAATTCTGTCACGTTCCTGTATCGCGTTAGAATTTGATGAAACGTACGGGAGGGCGCACGTTCGTCGGGTAGCTGCGGATGTATTTTGACGGGCTTCCGTTCACCGCCGCGGGACAGCCAGAAAATCGTGCGTCGCTGGATGCGACGTTCCCTCGCAACTTTGCCCGTCGATCGGCTCTCGCGTTTTCGCGAATCGAACGCGGCAAATATTAAACCTCCCCTTTGTTTCGACCGGCCGCGCCGCTCTATCTCAAATTAACGTTATTTCTGTACGAGTGGCATTGAATGGCGCGATATTTTTGCGCGACACAGTGGTCGGCACACGGCCTGGTAACAATGCGCAAGTGGTACAAGTCGGTATCGCGCCAGGCAGCATACAGAAACATTTCCATTTAATACCACTTTGCGTTAACCTTTTCGTGCTCCCCGTTTCAGGTAAGCTGAGCTACATACGTACACATTCCTGGTGGGTAATGGTGTAACCGGTGAGTTACTACACGTAAAACTGTTTTAACATTTTTTTGAACACACAGTGTAGGGGAAACCTCGTTAGGGCCTATAGAAGGCAACTTTTTCGATTATGCTTTCCCGCTTTTTCCATTAAACAATGGCGAACGTTTTTGCAAAAGTGCAACGTATAATTTGGGCCCGTTTAATTCGCAAGCTATTGTAGACACGCTAAAGCGTCGTTCGCCACAGAGTGTTTCTCACAATCTTTCACGATCCTGAACGCACTCTTGGGATGGGCGTTACGTTTACCTGAATAACACCTCTGGAAAATTACGATTCGTTGATAGAATCAACGTTTCTTCGGCTTTCTCTCGGCGAGAGCGTGGCCTTTCCAAGAATAGAACTCCGTGCTTTTCTCCGATCTGTTGTTCAGATAGGTGAATGCGTTAACCATCCGTAAACACGCTATCGTAAGTTCGCCGGGTGATACGAGTGAAAGCTATTTAAAAAAAAAAGTGTCTGTATATTTTTAAACGGAAAACAGCAGCGGCAAGGAGCGATATTAGAATAGAACCGCCTTAAATACGTGATTACGTTTCGAAATTAGTTAGCGAGACGGCATTTCAAGGTGAATTCGCGGGGAATGCGGCAGCTCAGCCGCACCTATTCGTGTTCGTCGCTGTTTGAACTTTAGCCGGACACGAATCTCGAACGTTTTCCCAGTAATCGCGCGGGACGATCTCCCGAGGCGTTTTAGCAGCGGATGACTCGGGGAATTTTTGCGTCGCGGTGAATTGCAACGTTCCACGATAAGGAGATTAGATACACAGCGGCTGGTATGATTTACAACGACAAGGCGATCGAAGCCAGCTCCGGGCCGTCCCATTTCGCGAAATCCTCTACAGCGGAACCGAACGACCACAACTATGCCCCCGTCAGGTGATTGATCTCCGTGCGTCTATGCGTGCGCGCTACCATTGTTGTACAGGTATCTGTGGTAATTAATCGAAGGAGAAAACGCGCTCCCCTAATGGCGTGGAGAGTGGCGTTATCGAGGGGTCCCGTAATTTCTGCTTAAATTAAATTTATAATCAGTTCCTGATGGTCTAATGCCGGTTACAACGCAGTTGCCATTCTATCCTGGAAACCAGCAAATTTAATTACGCGCATAGTATTATATTCATTGGCTTCCTTCCGGCGTGCTCGTTGGGACGTGGAAAACAGAGCGCGGTTTGCTACAAGATTGCAGCTAAACAATTCTTTCTAACATATGCAGAGTGAGAGACGGAGACTGATTCGAATGAATATATGTATGTATATGGGACGTTTCACTGACTTCCCTGGACGGAGTTTTCATGAATTCGTTTACGACGTTGAAATAAGGTTCTTCCTTAAACTTCGCGGTATAAACAGTTCTGTCATTTCATATGGAAGGGAACATTTCAAACGTTTCCAAGCAGGAGGCAGAGTCCTATCACTTTGGAAGGGAATTGTTGACGACACTTCGCATATTTACAAAGTTCCTATTATTCTGCGCATAGTTTATTCGGGAGAATTTTTAAAATAACGTCCGTATTACCCTGTGCGGTAAGGTAGAGACAGGTATGATTGATCTGTATCACTGCAGTGGCAGCGCGTAAGGGGATAGAGACTACGCATGGTCAGACCCAGTACACGAACAGTGGTAACGTGTCTGTAGTTTTTCAAAAGCTATCCAATATTCAAAAGGAATAAGTAGGACGACGTTATTCTTAACAAGTTTTCATTTTCTGTAAATAAACTATTGCGGGACGCTGCTCGCGATAAGCTCGAACCGATATTGTTTTTCGCCATTCCGCCGTGTAAAGCAGTTTGTATTATTTAATACGTGGCCGATCTGGCACGTGTAATTAAACACGCGGAGGTTATGCTGCCGTAGAATACGCCGGCCACGGAATTGCGGCTGTAAATGTTCCCGGCTGAGAACTCGATACGAATTCAGCGCGCGGCTGCAACGTTACAGTATCCGTAATGAACGAAGCATTCGAGCAACAATTAATCTAGTTAGATTTAAAGGTCTCGCGAGTACGTGAGCGTTGAGTATGGAAACAATTGTCGTACACAGGTTTTCCGCGACAATAGCAGCCCAGAAGTGGGATATCAACCGGGGCCGTTAGCGTTTCGTCATTTTCCATCGGCCGCCCTGGAATCGGGGTCGCGGAGGAATTTTAAACGCGCGATTTCTCCCTTAGAGACGATCCTACTTCCAGCCAAATTCTTACTTCCCCGTTTACCAGATAGTGAATAACGATACCGCTGCGCGGAAGCCAGTTGAACAAAGAAATTGAAAAGTGGCCGGCGATACTGGTATATTGGAAAATTGCAATTACGAGGTCACTTCTCTTTTCCCCAGCTACTTTAGAGTTTCAAGCACGGAAGTGCATTATATATTACTACAGGAAGAGAAATCCGCCGCGTAAGATGCAATGAGCTCAGAGAAGCAATAAATATTTTAACCACAAAGTAGGTTCAACCATTGGCTGCCTGTGAGGCATTACTTTAACGTGGTCTAAAAGTGTCTGAAGGTTCTAGAGTAGCTTGACAGGCTGTCGTTATTCGTTGCAGGCTCGAGGCAACTAATTATGGAGCTTCTTGTAAGAGGAATATTGCTTGCCGCGAAATGCCTCGTTTAATCATGATAGTCTGCTTCGGACATTCATTCCGTTCTAATATCAGCGTTGTTCATTCCTATCAATTGATTAAACAATTTCGTTGAGTCTTCTGTCATGGCCAGTAGGTCAAGTATTGGTTTCTCAATTCAACCGCAACATTTAATTCCACTCAGCTCTCCGCACGATACTTACCTACAGGTATCCCATACAATTTCTAATTCCATCATGGAATTTCCACGTTCTCTCGGGGAACAGTAAACACCCGTGTAACTCGTTCCTCTGCAAAAGCATTATCGTGAATCTCGTCGGCATGAGCGGCGGCACGGTTGATATTTCACGCACGTAAAAATCGAAGGGCGAAAAAGCCGTCCGGGGGATCAGCGTGTCCGACGGTATCCAGTTCTTCGGGTATTATCGGTAATTACAGCCTTCATGAACGGTAATACACCCGATAGGAGGCGAGTTCGTGGGCGGCATGACTGGACAGGGGATTACTAAAGTGCAAACCGGGAACGAGGGGCGACTGGTGGCTCTGACACGCGATTCCCCGTCTTCTTCGAAGCTCGGGCGAGCGTGGAATCGTTCGTCATGAAAGCTCTTAAGTTACTTTCCACGCCTTCGCCCTCTTGTTCCTAGCGATCGCGCCACGTTATCCGGCAGTCTTTGTCGCACGGTCGTCGCCGATGCTCGCCCAAAGGAACAGGCTACGGACGTTTTAACAGTTCGACGGACGGTGGCGTCGTTTCAAAATAGATTATTCCGACCGACAAAGGGAAGCACCTGCATGAATAGCGAAACAACACCCAGAAACGAGATATTGTTCCGCTGGAATACCGAGCGGACGATTTTCTCGTAGAAGCTGCTACCTGAAACGACTTCCCGCTTGTTAATTTTCAAGGGGTGATGTTTCGAGGGAAATGTTTTGTGCCGGGAAAGGTTCGCTGGTTGCTGAGACTTCACTTTTTTTTAGGTAGCCTGTATCTGTAAAAATATTAGCGAAGGTATCATTATAAAAAGTGAATTGAAGCTACCAGCTGAAATGACTTCCTCTTGGTTGTTGATTCTGAAGGAAGGTAGAATATTTCGAGTGAATTATTTCAAGCGGGGGATCTTTATCATGGACGTTTTACGTGACAGTATATTTGTACATGGATTTGGTTAGTCTTGGGATGAGTATCTTGTCATACTGTTACACAATGGGCTTTTGTTTCTTGAAGCTCCTGGCAGCAGAATTTACTTCTAGTCATTATTCCTGACATTCCAACGTTGCTCCTTTTGAACTTCATACTTTGTAATACAAAGTCTCTGTTTTCTGCTGCTTCATCCTTTGTTCCCCAGCTCATCACCTATCAGGCTCAGATGCACTCAAGAGTTGAAGCAGTTTTTTTATTCGTATACATTCGTTACAAAGTATTAATTGTGGAAATAGTTCAAGCTAAATGTTTCGGTGTAATAATAAATGTTCCACTCGAAACGAATCTAATTATCTTTCGACGTGGTTCACGGCAAAGAGGATTTCAATAGAGGCTTTCGCCAGCTGTAAACACAGCGAAAATCCACGTTCATCCGTTATGAACGTTGCAATTAAGTTTAACGAGTCGAATGCAACGTTCGAGTTGCTCGATTGTTCGGCTGGAAAACATTTCGGAATGAATATTTGAGGCCCATTTCATCTTGTTATCCGTGAATTATCTTGCGCCCAGCGTTCTCTTTTCCCTTCTTTTTTCTTGCCGTCACGATTTTAATGGGAGAAGTGTAAGATGGATAAAACGATGAGGAGAGCGACAGTCGCTAACGAGATCGTCGTTACACGGCTGCAATTATCGACGATAATCGATACCTCGATAATTGTATATTTTGACGCTCTAACAGAGCCGATAATAAAATGCGGGATAATAGCCGATAATAAGACGCGCGCCGCTTAATAATCTCGCATTATCAGACTTCCGCGTACGTTGATTCTGCGAGTCAATTATCACTCCAACGAATAAGCAGTACACATTATTCTATTAAATTTGTCACGCGGTAAACTGGCTTATGGTCCATGGAACATTCCACATTACGAATTCTAATTCTTTCTCACTGATAATACATAGTATGGAATAATTTGATATCGATTACACATTTACATTAAATTCGAGTAAATGGAGTTTTCATGCCAAAAGCATTCCCTTTTTTCCCATTGTTTAGACGGCAAGCCAGGTTCTTCCACGTGCTCCAGTGAACCTCCCAACTGTTTGACAGCAGAACAGGGCGGACCATCACCTTTCAACGAAAAGTTAAATAAAGCCGTTTTCACCAGCGTCAGTCGCAAGTCCCGTCGCGGGGACGCCAATTTGGAAAGGTAGTTCGAAAAAGTTGACGGGTCGAAGCCCGCTGTTCCGGCGAGTTGAGAGATAGACGGAGGATAAAGCTAACACCGCTGCGAACACCGGCGCGAGCAACGGGTACAGTTTCCTCGAGCAACACGCGCCGGCTCCTCAGCTATTTCCACCTTCTATCTACATCTACGCCCAGAGTCACTCTTGGCTTCGCTTATTCCCCGGAGATACAAGTGTGACATTTTTATCCGCGCGAGCCCCAGCCCTCCAGCAATTCCAGCCGGTTCCTCCGCGTATTTCCCTCTATTTACTTTAACTAAACACGAGGAAGCACCGACGGCCCTAAGGAACGTATGAAACTTACAGGAATTAAGTTGGATGGGGTGGGAGGAAAAGAAACTCCGCACGGTTTTCGAGCACCGCGGATTTCGCGAGATGCTTCCCCTCTTCCCTCTCCGCAACCACTGTACAATAATTCTCGGAATCCACGAAGCGACTCCTCTCACCGAATTACGATGGAACGTCACGTGTATCATTTACGATTGATGTCTCATAAACCACTTCCGCGTGAGTTTAATCAGCTTCCACGATATCTAATCGCGTTTCATTCACTCGTTACGTACTGTCCGGCGAAAGTCTATTATATCCGATAATTCAATATCCGTGGGCGTTTTTCCCGTCCGCCGAGAGTATTTCAAAGTGCTATGGCCCGTCGCGTCCGCGATAACATTGTTGGGCTGATGGCTAATTTGTAGTTCGCAACGAATAAATTTGAAAACAAAAACCGAGGGGTTGAAACGGGGGCGCGAATTGGGTGAAGGGTCGACGGGCAAATTACGCCGTCGTCCTCTACATACTCGAGCACCCGTATCTATTAACAATGTAAATACGTGTGTCCCACACGTGCGATACAGTGTTAACCAGAGGGGGGGGGGGATTGAAGCGGAGAAGAGGGAGGGTAGGGTGAGAGGGCAGGGTGGACGAGATATGTAATTCCATTGTTCGCAATTGTGCCTTCTGTTAAAACTTGAATACACGCCGGGCGCGCGCCCCGCTCGGTTATTTATGTTACGAGAAGCCACTAGCCGCTGGAAAAAAGGCACGGTTTATTCATAGTAATCACGTAACGCGTGCGTGGCTGAAACGGCCGTTAGAATCCCACGACCTTTGTACGGACTTTCAAAAATGCGCGGGATCACCCTCCCGTCGCATTGTTCCCCATTATTCTGCGCTGAGCGCGAGATGTTATTAGCCATAGAAACCTTTGAGGAGGAAATTGTTTGTATTAAGGGGAGGGGAGGTTGTGAATGGCGAATAGTTCTATAGGGTCATAGATTTGGAGATTGGAGGGATACTAATATTCTTTTATACCGGAATACATACTCGTTTTTCATTTGGCTTGGTGTTAGAATGCATTCTTAACGATTCTAATCGATAATCAAGCACCGAAGAAACGTCGATGAATGCATAAAAGTCTAACCCCAAGTCTCGGCACATCATGAAAGCCTTCGAGTGCAGCGGTACAGAGGAACGTTTTATTAATTGAAGCGAGAAATTGTTATCGGTTGCTTGATGGCGGAATTCAATTTATGCGGGCTGCCGTTCGCTCGCTCGCGTCGTTGTTTTAATTACGGAGAAAAGCGAAGAGGAGTTAAAAGGTGGGAGGACGGGGGAAAGCGATGGAACGATAAACATCGAAAGGGTACGGTCTTATTGCCATGGATTTCAGGGGTGCATCTCTATCGACGGTTCGCGACTACGGGCGCCGTTAAGTGGTCCACGCTTCGCGGGCAACAAGGAAAAAGCTCGAGCAGGACAAGGCCGTTAAAACCACGGACGATGGCCGGAATAAATATCGCGACCGTTCCGCCAGAAATCCCCTGGGCGAAATGGATGAAAGCGTGGTTAGCACATGGTCGCAGGCAACGCGTTTCGGCTGCCTATAAGCGCCGCAGGAACACCGTAGCTACTGATCGTGAACACGCATACATCAGTAATAAAGTGAAGCAACTGTAAGCCCCTTAGGTGGAGGCCATGTGCCCTGGTATAACTGGGAGATTAAGCCATCACAGAACGCTTACCATAAATTGATATTAAAGTTCCATTATAATGCGATGCGTTCCGAAGCTAAACGTCACGCCCGGCCGTTTCGGGTGGCATCGTGCCGCGTCTTGGCGAATTTACTGGGACGATTTGCGTGTCGTTCGCGAGACGAATGTTCTCCACTGCGGCCCGCCCTTAACTTCGCCGGCTCTATTAATTATTCCCTGTTACCGACAGTAGTGCGCTAGAAACGAACGCGTTCGCGGTCGCAAACACTTGGAATTAAGGAAACTCTACTCTATACGGAAGAGGAACTTTTTATGTGCGAACAGTTTATTCGAAGGGGGACGTTGTGTCGCGCAAACGATTCTACGGACCAGATAGGTTAGGAGATCAATTTTATTGCCTTTCTGTTTTATATCGTCGAGAGGAAAGGAATGGGCCAATAAGATTCTTCGATAGGGATTTTTCGTTCGCTAGGTGAGTGATTTAACCAATTGAGCTGTCCAGGTCATGGACAGATTCTCTGCCCTTAAATCTAATATTTGAAACTGTCTGCTGCCTACAATTCCTGATATTGTGCTGCGTACTGTGCGACGTAGCAGTCCCGAGTTTCACGGTCGATGATGCATGGGCGATTGGTCACTCGAGGTCGAAATAGAGAAAGTATATTTTACAGGTAGATTCTGTAAGCTCCATGAATCTGTCAACCTCGAAATAATTTCCCAAAGGCGCAGAGCTTACAGCCAGAGCCCTCCGCCAATTTTAGCCCCGCAGATTCACTGCTATTGCGCAGAACAACTTAGCTCGTGTAGCAATTAATTCGACATCAGTGGCTCGGATCACGAAGCCCGCGAATTCAGCGTCCATGTTCCATCGTAGGCGACCAGAATTGTTTCCGTTGGCCGGGGAAGAATTGATAAAGCTCTCGGTATTAGCAGCTGGCCCGGTGGCGAGTAATGGCCGGCATTTTTCTCTTGTTACGGGTAATCCAACGTATTGGCTTGTTTCATTCGAGCAGATACCAGCGTAAATTACGTTCGAATTGCTCCTGGATTTTTGCACGGTCAGGGAGGCTCGAAGAGCTTATAGATGCTGTCGTTTATGAAGCATTGCAATGTCATTGCTCGAAGCTCGAAGCAAAAATCATCGGGGCTCCATCCGTCGTGTAGCCATTGCTCGAAATCCGCGGCTTCACTCGCGGCGATTACTTCACCCCGAAGAATGCCTCGCCCACGAAGACTCGCAACGAGATTCCATCGTACACATCTCTGACGAATTCGATGGTTTCAACCGTCCCGCGGTTATTAACCGTAACGGCGGTCGGCTCAAAGCTTACTTTGAATCAAAGTAGATGGTGGAAAGTGCACACGTTTCCCGGGGAAGTCGTGTGTGCGCTCGCAAAGTGTAGCCCGTGGGCGTGAAACGACGGTATTCCATTCCGTTTTCGTTATTCCAACGTCGACTCTTGCGCTTCTCGTATCTGCTCGCGGATATTACATTTCTTTAAGTATTTACCTTGCAGTTTTCACGAGCCATTCCGCGGCGTTTCCCCCGCGTTTCACGCGGCCCCGGCGAGAGCTCGCCGGAGTATAAACAGCGTGTTCGTTTTTATCTCCGTGACCAGACAAAGTGAATCTGCTAGGTGGAACCAATTACGGGGAACGGAGCCGTATCAACGTTAACCATTCTCTTTCCAATGGTCGGACGTTAACGCTTTGTCGCCGGCAGGCACAAAAGAGTGGACGTAACATCAGATTGGCCATTAAAAATGCTGCATTAGTGGCAGATTATTATCGGCAGATTTGATTTGCTTTCTATTATTTCCTTCGGCATTGTCGCATTGTTAGGGTAATAAACGCACCTGTGCCTGGCTCTCGAAATGAAACTGCACAGATTGATACAGCTGTATGATCGCTGGGTGTCGTCAGATGGATCACTGATGGGTCTGTTAAAAATTCAGAGCCTTCTGTACGCAACATGTAAATATAATAGATCAATATCAGGGAACGGATAACTTCACTGATAAATTTGTAGCATTTTCTCCACTGCCAAAAATCAGATATTTAGTTCACGCTCTAGACAAGGTATCCCCTGATCACATCGATCAATACTTACAGTGAGCAGACATCAGTGATCCCCGAAATAAAGAAGATCCTCCTCGACAGCCCGTCTTGTCCACTTCGAAAAGCTCATCGCAGTTAACGCACGACCTTGGACAGCCGTCCGACGTTATTTCCGTTGATAATGAAACCCGAAGCGAAACGCGTGTCCAGCACGTGTTGGCCGTTGAACGGCGAAACAAGCGCTCTCCCGGTATCGCGCGAACGGGGTTGTACTCGGCGAGGGGGGCGAAGAAAAATGGCCGTGCGTGGGTAAATCTGCCCGGGGGTGACAGAGAGAAAACGACGGACCGTTGCGGAAGTTTCGTCGCGCGATTGACTGTACGCGATGACAGGTGACACGCATCGCCGTCGCGGGGTAGACCGGGGGGAGATTTCAGCCGGACCCACCATGAAATATTCCGCGACGCGACAGCGCTGACGAAGTACGACGTGGCCCGAGGCGTAAAAAAATTTATACGCCTCGTAAAATTCGTCGGCGATCGTCCCCTCGCCTTGTCCCTCTGCCCTCCCGCGTTGCCGCGCTAGTACATTTGCGAGACAGGTCGCGGAAGGATGGCAGAGGGTGGACTCGAATTACCCTCGCTGCCATCACGTAGTAACAAATGGAAGTAGCAGCCCGCTGCAAATACAAATCACCGTGATTGTTCCTGCGTAATCGCAGATACGATGCTGCCGCAGCGGTGGCGTCCGAGACGTATCGAATCGTCGAATTGACTTTATAGATTCCCCCTCGAATCTCTGTGTACTGAAGGCACCACCGAGGCGTCTCGAAGCGTCCTACCCGGGTTTATTGTACGAGCAACGACGGCGGTGGAGTTAAAATGTTTGCAAGTAACGTATCGAGAGTTATCGATTGGATCTCGACCGTGTCAGGAGTTCAGGGATAAAGCGCGGCGGAGCGCTGAAGAACCAAAGGAGGGATGTGGAAGGCGGCCCCGGTACGTGCCGCATCAGGGTTGCTTTCTTTCCTCGGTGAAGTACAGGTGAAAGCTCGAGGGTACCCATCGCGCTGCTTACGAACGATTTCCAATACGCCGCCCAGTAACAATATTATGAAATTAAAGGTACGCGAGCACGGCAGCCGAGCCGGATGCATTTAGGGAGCGGGACCGCGAGAATTATTGATTCCTGTTACACCGACGATGAATGATTTATGACCCTCGAGCGATACGGAGTGTGCCATACGATTTATCGCTATACTCGCGCGACTGATCCTCGAATTAGCATTGCTATTAGCAACCAGACGGGATATTCATAGAGCAGTTGGAGAAAAATTGCATCTTTTGATTATGGAGTCACCGATCTAATTGTAATTGGGTTGCCTGTCGTCTCCTTTATTCTCAGCGTTACGATATTACCCCCACTATTTATATAAGTAGACAACGGATGGTGGAGTTACTTGATATTCACTCGATACTTCTGCCCACTTTTCGGAGTATAAAGGCCGTCGCGCGTTTTGGCGAAGCGTGACGATAATTAATTGATTAATTATTGTCAATTTCTTCGATCCGCTTCGCCGCGCTTCACCAAAATACGCGCCGGCCTTTACACGTCCCCAAAATTCTTGGACCTATTTCTCACTTTGTTCTGTATTCACCACCGCCAACGGAGCGCTCCACGGAGCATCTATAGATCGTCCAGAGATCGTTATCAAAGTTCGTCGTAAACGTAAGCGCGTGATTTGCAGTTCCTTATTGCAGAGGGGCGATGGGGGGAGTATGGCGGGATGGAAGGGAAACTTGAAATTGACTTATGTAGGTACACGCTTATCGCTACGGCTCGAACAACTTGCGGTCCAAAACAAATGGTTTCAACCGAGCCACAATGTCATATACTCAGCGGAACGCTATACAATGAAACTACATCTACTTGGCCCATAGATATGATCCCTCGATGCGCTTTAATCCCAGCGAAACCCCTGCGCGTTCCCAGCAGGCAAGATTGGAGCAAATGCATTCTGTTGCAACCGAGGCGAAATGCCACGGGTGCGCGGGGTCGAATAATAATTCTAATTTGTGAGACGTCGTCGAGCCGAAACACCGGAGACATTTCGCTAATTGATAAGCTTAATCTATATTGGCGACGTTGAGCGAAGTATGTCGAGTGATTTTAGACGTGGCCACTTTTACGCGATACACTTTTCCCGCGACCGTCCTAATTATTATACTTCGGACTGCTAATTCCACGGAGAGTTGTGTCGCTTACGAACAAAAACTTAATTCGCCCCAATTTCTTCATGCGACGGGAATCGCGCACTAGTGAAATTCTTCATTTGGAACGCCCTGAATAATATCTCTTGTGACATCTCTCATTCTCAGTCTCTGGTATCTAAAGTTACTCATGAAAATTCAATATTTCATAGGGACACTCTGGCTAGCGAAGAAAAAATTGAAAATTAATCGAGCATTTAACCCACATTCCTCGAGTACATTCTGACTAATTCTACCGTAGCCGTGGGCAACTACGCTTCGGTTGCAATTTGGGTACAATTAGGTGCTATTACATGCGCTGGGTTTACGATGGACAGTAATTCGTTTGCCTGTGTGATTCGACTATCATTTCGCGGCCCTTTAAAGGGAAAGATCTATTTCTTTGTAATTTGACGTTGATGGAACGGTCCTATTTGCGAAACTTGAGAATATACACTTGATTACTAGCTTCCATTCCATCGGAAATTCACCGAGTGCTCGCTTATCTTCAATTTCATTCCAAGCATCAAGCCTCCCTCGCGTTTGTCAACAAATGTTTGCGGAATCGCGAATCCTATGTACTCTACAAATTGTAGTTTAATCCACGATCCTTTCTATTTTTGCATGTATATCTCATTCGACTTTCATCCTTCCCATAACTTCATGCCCCGTTAATTCCGAAATTTCATGCGCTGTTCCATTGATTGAACAATTGAGCGAAAAATACGTGAAATGTGTGCGAAACACCAACAGGTCCGTAAGGCTTCCAGTGCGAACTGTTCTGCAAGCCTACGCCGTTAAAATTCGTCGATCACTACCAGCGCCTGGCTCGGGGATTAGCTCGGTCGAATGTCTGCTCGTTAAAATCGACTATACTTCATTGTGTTTTACGCCCGTCGTGGTCCACAGTAAAACCATGGGGATGAATACGCAAGCTGGAGAAGCTGATCGATCGCCGTGGCTAACGTCAGTGCTGAAAGGTCTCGGAGGTCAGAAATCATCTTTCGTTTCACGGAGGGGCGACGAAATGGCTGGGCTCGGCCCGGTAGGTCGTCGCGGCCGATACACCGTCGAACGATTCGTCGGTTTATTGGCGGAGTTTGTTCGTCGGCGACGTGCCCGGCCGCGGTGATTTTCAGCGAGTGAAGAACAAGATTCATATCGAGAAGTGGGTCAATACGTTAAAGCGCGTGGATCGTATCCCAATGGGTGGCAGTCGGATTCGGCCGGCTGCATGCGAGTCACGCGCCTCGAATACGAGTGCATGTGTCACTTTAAAAGTTCGCCGATGCCCGTGCGCCACGGCGATTCCATTCGATTTTGCGGCTTATCGTCGATACACCGGCCCCGTCTCGAAAAAGGACCGACACCGTTATTACTTTGCCCGCGAATCATTGGGGCGGTCGCGCGATTGATAGCGGCACTGCAATCGGCGGGGGTGGGGGGGGGCTAACCGGCCGTTTCAGCCGGAAATGCAACCTTTCCCAGGAGGGGTTGGCGACGCGTCACGAAAATGATTTTTCGTTCGCGTGGAAATCTCTGGGCACAGAGAGGAGATACAGGCCGCTGATCTCCGCTCGCGCGCGCGCCACGGTTGCACCAATGAACTGCGATGCCAGAGAATGCAGTGTAATCATTATAAGTGGGTTAACAGATCACGACAGGCCAACCGCTGGAAAATTGCATTGCGGCGGTTCGTTGCGTTCGATTGAATTCAATGGGCCAAGTACTGACGGAGAGTGTCAGTCCCTGGACGTCCATGTACCTATCCATAAACGGAGGGTACCTTTCAGCTGCGCTCTCTCCGCCGCAGCCTCGGACCGTGATCGACCCGAGCAACAGGCATACTTCGAGGAAAAAAGGAAGAAACTTGCATGTTCGTTAGGATGACATTTACTAGTTCGAGTGGCGTGATGCTGGACAATATAGTGGAGGAATTCATAACCGAATCTAAGACCGAGATTTAATTGAATTGCGGCTAAAGTGAACTGCGAATTGGAACTAATTTGGCTTGGGAAGTGCGCCGGGTTTTGAAGGCTCCTGAAGTTGGGGTAACAGTGACAAGCTACGGTATATTGTTGTTTAGAAATTGTTTGGAATTCGCCGCTATAGTAGCTGCATTCAATATTGCGTGTACCGTTGAAGCGGTAGAATGATTGTCTTCTATTGGAACTATTCAGATTCGAATCATGATCTAGTAACCTCTTTTAATTATCGGGATTGTATACAGAATAACTTCGTGTCGCTTCAGAATGCTATTAAAGGCTCTTGTACTTGCCAGTCTGATCCAGCTGCGGACATCAAGCGCTTCTACAAACAGGAAAGTTTGAAAAAGAGAATCCAGTGAATAGCTGAATTGATAGGAAGAATCTTCCGGCTCGATTCCGCCCTGGTTTTGAGTCCTGTGTGCGGCAACACGATCGATCGGCTCTCTTTCGCCCTGCCGCGGAGCGTTTCGCGTTAATGCGATTCGAGGAGCAAACGCGTGGCGAATTAATGCCATTGGCGAACAGGATTTGCGCGAAAGAGTAAAATCAATTGTACGCCGCCGTGGGCGTTAGTATCCCCCGTCGTTGGCCGCGGCGTACCTGGATTTATTATGCACCGAAATTACTTCTCCGCGCGGTTGCTCCACGACAAAGCGACATTTTCCACCGGGGGTTATAAATAATTGTAGAGAATGCCGGGAGCGGGCGTGAGCGCGAATCACGGCCGTCTCGCGATAGTGAAAGTCACGCAATAAAATCATTCCCCGCCGAGAAATAATTTTCGCGGGACTTGTTGATCGCGTACATGCACGAACGGAGATAAAACGGGCAGAGTGCTCGGGACACGTTAATTACCATAATATTATCTATACATTTTTATAACACACGGTAACACGTGCACTACTCGGCGCGTCGTCCGGCGTGCAGCTTTGACTCTTTGCATTTCTTTCCCTCCCGACGTGGGAAAATATTAATAACTAAACAGTTTCAGCACCTCAAATAACCACTAATGATCATGAAAAAAAAAAATAAACATTCGCATGAACGTTCAAGCGTATCAAATCAACCTCACTCTTTCCCTAACGAGGAATCCTCGCAAGCTTCCAACGCGGAATCCAGCGCGGAAGAAGGAAGGGGGAAAATTGACCTCGCACTGGGTCAGCTGGAAACGAAATTTCCCAGCTTCTCTACGTCGGTATCGCGCGCCGGCGAGCGCAGGTAGACGATCAAAGCGTGCGGTCAAAGTTATCTTCGGGAAATTATCTCCACCCGCTGCCCCCTCCTCTATCCGCGCACGAAGGAGCGAGGACGGTTGAGTTCTTTCGGCGAGGCGTGCGTGAAAGCTCCCAGCGCCGACCAAGCTCGGCGTGTGTCCCGGCGTGTTGAAAACGCTCGCACTGCAGATACATGATTGCACCTTGCGCGGATGTAGGTCGTGAACGTAATCATTCCGCGACGTGCCGGAAAGGTTAACATTCGGCTGGCACGTCCTAGATCCGAAGACATTTTCGCGCGGTGCATGCGGTTGCGACGGTCGCCTGGCGTCGATGGGCGCCAGTAAAGGAGCTACCGAGGGGGGTGGAGCTCGGGGGGTCGGACGGGAGAGACGCGGAGCGCAGGGGCACTCCAAGGTAGACATTTTTATGCATGTATTCACACGGCTCCCCGATGCATAGTGCGCGCCTCGAATACGTACACGCGTCTCCTACGGCGCGGGCCTGTGTCTGAAGCGTGCCGCTGTAAATGTAAGTGCTGCATCGCGGCCGCACACGTACCGTGCCAGCTTGCACAGGTCCCGATACTCCCGATAAATATTTGCACATGGGGCTACGGGGAAATTTCCTGAAAACGCGGGCTCCCGTCGCGCCGCAGCCACCCCCAACCCCCCTCCCCTCCACGCGGCACCGACTCGTACCTCGTTTGACGGCGCTGTCGTTCGCGCCAGCCGACAAGGGGAAAAAATTTCGGCAGGAAATTTGTAATGTCCCGAAGACACTTCCATCGGGCTGCCTCGAATAGTGACAATCGATTTTCGGGCGACTATTGACGAACGGGGGAGGCGCGGAGACCGGCGACGCCTCTGCTGTCTGCGTAACTCGCGCGCGATGCAACGTGCGGTGCAAGGAACGAAAAATTCTGAATAATTGAAACTGGGGATTACACTGACGTTTCAGGAATTCGATAAATATTGGCCACTGAATCTGTTATTCCCGGGAATCTATTTTCGCCACGCGACACCGATAGATTAAGGAGGGTTCCTACAAGCTTTTCTTTTTAATAAACGATAATGCCAATTTCCGGTATTTGCACTGTTTCATTGCGCGCTATTCTTAAAATTTCTTCCCGCACGCTGTGACGCGCACGATCCCCACCACAGCGGGTCGGCGCGAAAACTAACGCCAGTTCTGCCTCTCCCCCGGCGTTCGTCCTTTTTCCAATTCTTGTCTCGGTTACACGTCCGCCGCGCGGTAACGCGATAACAGCAAGAGTTACTCGCTGGAAGCTTCGAGGTGTTCCGTGTAAATAATTCAGCCGTGGCTCTCCGAAAAGTTGCAGCGCACAGAGGTTGGCCGTGTCTGTGGTCTAACAAAAAAGCCGCGGCTCGGGGCTGGCCGGCGGCACGTGCATCTTTCATTTCGTTAAAAAACTGAAATTGAACGTCGCGGGATGAAGCGGAGAGGCGAATTCGGGCGGGAGATTACGCTCGACAAAGGGAAGCCTCTGTCGAACCCAGCTGCGGAAGCTCGCGACGCGTAACTGACCCACTTCCGCCCAATAATTTTTGTACCGGATCTCTTAATCTCTCAGTGCTTGGATAATACTACCTCCGTCGAATTTCGAGCTTACCGGTAATGCGGCGCGATTATTTCTTGGTACCTCGACTCGACTAATTTTTCATGAGCTTCGCAGACGAGTAAGCCGACCTCAGCGTGAAAGAAGAAGCAAATTAAACGACCACCAGTTACAGTTCGCGATACCGTGCTAGGTAGAGGACTAAATCAGACGAACAGAAATTGGAGTGGCAATAATGTAGCACGCATTAATTAGAAGCTCGCCGAGGTAATCGCGCGGAGCGCCTGCCCCGGCGCACCAGCGAGCGTTAATGGAATAAAATATACTTTTTAGGGTGAAGCAGCGCGAAATAAATCGCCCGCTCGAGCGGCTACAGTGTTTAAACCACTGATTACGAGCGTATCGAGTGTAGTACGCGTCAGAGGCAGGCGCCGGGCATTAAGGGGTTAAACGCATAACTTCTCTTTACAAACGGGGATCTGCAGGTTGATTAATGGAGCCGCTGGGTTGGGGATGGAATGGCGATGAGTCCGAAAGTAGGTCCGGACGACAGAAAGTATGAAGCAGCGGCCCTGCGAGAGTACCGAGGTAAAAGCCCCGAGCACCGGTAACAGTCGCGCGGACAGAAAGAGGAAAAAGGGAGAACAAAAGCGCGACGGGCTGGGGGGAGGTAGGGTTGAGAAGGGGCGATTTGAAAAAAAAGGGAGGCAAAGAAAAGAAAGAACGAGGAAGTTCGAACGGGAAGAAAGTGGCGTATAGAACATGTTACCTCCCACGAACTTCTCGTAGCTGTTTTTTTTGGGCGACTTAAAAAATTATTTGCAGAGGCATCGCGCACGAATCTCCTATCTTAATGGATTCGTCGGTGCATCGGGTCATGAATAAAACAGCGGACACGATATCTTGAATTTCATTTGCCATTTGCAACAGAGGGGAAGAGAAGACAAAGATTGCATCTGACACTTGTCTAGGCTAGTTTTCAGTGGGGGTGTGCCTTAATTTATGTTGGACTGCTTTTATACATGTTTCCTGCTGTGGTAGCTAATCGATTCAGAAGGCTGCATCGCTACTTGTTGTATGAAACAGCCAGCACATATGTACATTGATAAGCAGGCGCACGTACGCTTCTGCTAGCTTGTGCTCCGCAGGGGAGCGGTAAGCAGCACTTTAGTATACCCCGTGGAATCAGCTGATCGATGCCACTTTTTCAACTGCAGTTGCGTTCTTCTTTCGCAGCCGCCGTAAGACTTCATTCCAATAAGAACAGCTCGCCTTGGGAGAACGTTTCACCGGCTGGGGTGTATCCTTTTCTCGATATTAAGTGAAACTGGAAGAAGTGGATGTTAAGTGGTTATTCGTTAGAAACATGTGGCTGCCGCTGGTAGGCGACAGGCCATTGAGCCTCGGGGGGCGGGTAAATTGTTGCGGACGGACGTGGATGTACGGGCCAATGGGTAATTTGTAACCACGGGCACGGGGCTAATTAATATTTGCGAGTCGCGTTTATCGTTCGAGTGGCCATTCGCGGGACGCTCTGAAAGCCAGTTTATAAATGATCGGACGAGCTCGTGACCGGGAAAGGGAATGAAAGATTTCTCGCGAACGAGCAGCGATTTTCTTTCCTGCTAATTAATTGAACGCAAGCTGGCTAACAAAGTGGCCCCCTTTTTCGGCCTGTCCGCCTGGTTTTGACACTTCGTGAAGAATGCGACTTTTCCACCCTCAGCTATTGTGCCAGTTTTGACGTGTCGCGCTGCTTTTTAACCCTGCGTGACAAATCGTTCGGAATTATCTGCGGGAGGATAGTTTGCGAGTCTCTCCCGCTCCATCATTTGTTAAAGCTAACATCCGAGGGACCGAGATGTTTGCTTTAGCTTGCGCAGTACTAGCAACGTAATTCCCTGATTTCTATAAAATTCAGAAATCCAGATGACTGGCACTCTAGGCTTTTCTCCAAATTACTATTACATCCTTAGGTCGAGCTGAGAGATTGCGTGCTTTTTGTCGCGGCATTGTCACGGATACGTGTACTGCATGTTCCGCATCATGGCACGGTAACAAGAAATTAACAAAAAAAACTCGGTTCCTTTATTTTGCGCATGTATCCGCTGTTTCACCGACCCATATTCGTCGAGGGAGAAACATGCCTTTCATCAGTTACTGCACGGTTCCAAGCGGTGCCAGCGAGCGCCGCGAATTTATAGTACATTTTCCCCTTGACGACGGTGGGAATCGCGACGCACGATGTTCATCTGCGTTCGCGAACCGACAGAGCATCTCTGTGTACCGTGTATTAAGAACAGCAATGGGGACTGTCTTCGCGATTGGCGTATATTTCCAACGTCGTTTCGGGGACTCAGAAATTTTACGTTTTATTCCTTCAACGTACTCAGGCTTTCACGGTATCGCGTCACAATTACCGTTCCCTGCGATGAGAGCCGAGTGTTAATAGCGAATGGGTCGCTAGTAATTTATCGTTCCATCCTCGCTCGTGTTTCCGAGCGATCGTCACACGTTTCCACCGGAAGTCGAATCGAGAAAACTCGTATCTGATGCGTGGCACGTTCGAACCGTTCCGCCAGCTCGACCCGTCGTCGACGATCAATCCGATGTGCAAAGTTTTAAAGAGCCGTGCTAAATAACAGTGCAATATAGGGCGAGCGGCGGGCGCTGCCCGCTCGATCACTGGCCGATTATTAATGTTTCGCTCGTTCGTCGCGCTATTAGACAACGCGCTCGGTCGATGCTGGTCGGCGACGAGTCGCGCGTGAAACGCGTGCACGGCCCAACGGACGCAGCTGTTCTGCCAGCGGGGTGAAAAAAAAAATATGTACAGGATGATAATTAAACGCTAGCCCCGTCGACGAGCCGCACGGAATAAAATTCGACGTGTTTCATCCGGCAAGCCATGGAGTACAGGCGACCGCGCGCGTTCGCGTCATTCTCAGCCGCGGCAAGGTAAACAATCCATAGGATATGCGAAACTGGAACGCGAGAGCTATTAAAATATCAGCAGTTAAATCCCAGTTATCGACAGCATGAAAACGCAGCCGAGGGAGAATTAAAAAGCGTAATTAAAAGTACCGAGCATGGCACAAAACGATAATGACGAGCGTGGGCGCGATTTCAGACGAAATTTCTATGGCAATATTCGTGAATCGTGAACATTTTATGTTGAGGTGTTACCTGAATATTTGATTTCGGGGTAATTGCGCGCCGAGGTTCGAAAATACGCTACTTGGTAGATCGAGTTTGAAATATTGTAGGATGAAAGAAGCAATTAGCGTAGACCACTGACTGACTCGTTACCGGTTCAAACTTCCCCTTCTTGACCAGTTTCTAGGTGAAATATTTAATTTCCAGTTTTGTAGAAAACCCCGAAGCTATTTGGGAACATGCCTGTAGCTATCGAAATTCATATTCACCGCGTTTTCGCACATTTTTGAGTAACGGGCTGAAATTAACGCAGTTCAAATGATTTTCTGTGCCCCACCTGTTCTAACGTCCTTACAGAAATATTATTCTCATATTGTAAAGAGACCTTAACACATCTTACTACGCGGAGCTTGCTGCGAGCAGAGACTCGCAGAGAGATTGATAAAATTAAAGTTTATAGCTAGAAGCCAAAGAACTGCCAAGTATTCACGCGATTAAAACGATGAATGGCATAGCTAGACCAATGACCCGGCTTTCTTTGCTTTCTGATTTAAAGCCCTCGGTTTTTCACTCCCCGGGACACATAAATTCTACTGTTTAACGTGCAGAAATCGACGACGTTCATGGAATCCGGCAAAAAGTACACAATGAATTTCGAATTATTCTCGCGACACTTGGTGCATTCCAATAGCAGCAAGTATCGGTGAAATATACGCTTTTGTGCCGTTAAATCGATCGAATATTCCACGAAGGAATGAAAGGAATTTTTTAAAAACATTCGCCGAATGTAATTTCCTGTATGATATTAAATATTAAAAGATAGCGAAAGACATCGCACGAAGCACTCAGAAGCCGAAGCGTACTATAAGAATGCAAGGGAAAGTGGATGGTCCCTAGTCAGACGCGTTTCTGCATCGGCCACTACAGATAACAAGAGAGCTTTTCCACGATCCTTCGGTGACAAGCTACGTGCTACAAACTCTAATATTCTCGCATGTGTCGTCACAAGTACAGGCATGTATTTTTCGTTGCGTCGATTCGAACCTTTAAAGGTAAAACCTTATACCTTTTCAGTAAAAAGAGTGACAGAGGGCTGAAGGAACGCGGCGTTGCCATTACCGACGCGCGTAATCGCCAGAGGATCACGAGGAGGATCGCGTGTGGTGGTCGGGGGTGGAGGACATCGCGCGTGTGCCCGCGTTATCGAGCAATCGCGCGCGCATTCACGGTCTCGGGACCGCGGGAACGGGCCAGCACGCTCTGGCATCTCGACTCGATGGGACAGCGGAGGCCGTCGAAGCGTGAAAATGCTCTCTCGCGGTGCTCTCGCAGCGGTATTCGCACGCGTTACCCGAATTATCCGCGGGGTCGGCCGGGAAAAATCCCGCGGCCAGTCTGGTCTGATGTACCAGAGTTATTGTGCTTCGGCTGGCCAATCTCGGTCAACTTCACCCGGTGACTGAGTGATTCTGCCGCGGCACGGTTTATCGACGTTCGCTTCCGTTTTCCACCTACCCCCGGGGGGGAAACCAATTCTCCTGCGGGGGCTGAACGCCGAATCCGGCCCTTTTTCATGCCTTTTTACGACATTAGCGTCGCCGCTTCTGCGTGACTGGGAAAACGGAGGCTGCACTGCGCTCCATCGAGTCGCGAATCCGGTTAGCCAACAGCTTCCTAGCCGCGCCACGCGCACGCTCTAAATAACGAATTTCGCCCGCTGTTCTATGAGTCGGGCGAGCAGCGTTCGCCTGTACGCTCTGTATATAGGGGATTTGTACCTTTTCTCGTCGAGAATGGATTAGGCGGCTCACAGCGACTAATGGATTAAGGAACCGTCAGGCGCGGGGACAAGCGTTGCTTAGAGCTGTGCAAGAATCTCACTTATCGCGCACCTATTTACGAGTTCATTTCGGCCGGAGTTGTTGAGCGTGTCGCTCGCGGAAAGTTCTCGCGCGGCGCGTTACAAAAGTGAAAAATTTTCAATAAAGCCCGACAAATGAGGGCACGGCAGCGGAAACAACGCGGCCGGGCTTGTAAATTAACGGACGAGTGCAACACGCGAAATTCGTGGCATCGACGGGTTTTAATTAACGGCTCCCTCTATGCGATCCATTTTTGATATTCTCGTTCTACCGTAAATATACATAATTACCATATGCCGCGGCAGGCCGTTTTAATATCGTGCTTCGTTATTTGCGTCGATCAAGCAACCAATTCGATGCGGGAGGCCATCGGTCAGGGACACCGAGAGACGAGGCATTTCAAATATCCTCGGTAAATAATCGCGGAAAATTCTCTGCGATATATTATTATTTATGCCACCCACTAAATCATAAGGAGTTCCGCCGCTAGAACTGTCCTAACTCTCTAAACGCTTTCCGCCGAGGAGTATCGTGTCTGTGCCACCCAACGACCATCCGTCTCTTTCCCGACTTGTCCGCAATTTGCGTAGTCGCTGGGTTTCAGCCTTTCTAATGCAAAACCACCCGAGAAATTCGCAGACATACCTAGCGCTCAGTTCGACGCTCGACGAAAAATGGTACTTTCGAAGTGCATCTGCCGTGCGGACCAATGGAAGGCTCGTGTCGCGTAAAATTCTGCGAGAGCGTGCTGTTCCTTCCCAGGAATTGCAATTTTTGAATTTTCGATATTTCACGGTGCACAGGCGTTAAGGGGTAAATTATCGATGCGGCGTGCGCTGCGGGCATTTTCCACGCTCGAAAAACGAAGCGCTCGCGAAGGAGAAACAAAATGTTTGCAGTCCGGCAATATTTCGCGGCCGGTTGGTCGCCGACCTTGACGTCACACTCCACCGCTCGTATATCATTATTCTTGTCTCATTTAAGCCGAATTAGTGACAAGCGGATTCACGCGAATCGCCCCGTATTCTCGCCACGTTGAATTTCGCGTAATCGCGCGCCACCGCCTATTTTCGCCGCGAATCTACGACACGCCACGGCCGATAGCTGGCCTTATCTGCAGCACCGTTCGATTAATCTCGGCCGATTAGCCGACGGACAAAAAAAAAAGGTATCGAGTCACCTTTCTTATCGAGCTCCGCGGTTGATCGGACCATTGAGCCCCAGCCCGGAAGGGGTGCCGTCGAAACGTATCGTTTAAAATCAATATCCAGCCGAGCGACGGCTGTTTATCGCGGCGAATGGAACGGCCAATAAATTGGAGGATCGCTGGCGGGAAGGTTCATTCGAGTTCGCCCAAGATATTCCACTGGGCGACGAAAACAGCTTCGCGCAACCGTAATCTCGCCAAGTTGCGTGTACAGGAGGGTGGTTCGGTTATTGCCACCTTAATATCCTTAATACCTGCAGCCGGAGAAGTATCTGTTTAATAACAGTTGCATGGAATAGAACGGTCCAAGTAGGTAACACAAGAAAAACAACAAATGGGGAAGAAAGTATATCCTGCTGACAGGATTTCTTTTTAGCAGGTTGTGCTGAATTTCTGCGCGATATTTTACTATGAAACGCACTCGTTGATGCACGCACTGGCGTGCGCCTGAGTCAGCCAATTCTCAAACCTAATCTGGCATCGACAAGCGAAACGAAAACGCTAATTCCTAGGTCTGTTTGTTGTCTCAGGGCGAAGGCTGGCGCGCGACGTCTTAACTGCACGCCGCCCGTAAACCTTGGCTTATCTGGAATTTATAGTAAAGCGGGTCGTTTCTTCGGGTCGGCCAGGAACTTCAGCCTGGTACAAGCATTAAAGCCGGCGCTAGGTAATGCTTGCTTTCCTCGGGATGCGCCGCGAGCACAGCGACTTTGCTCTGCCGCGCTACGAAGAAGAGAAGCGGTTGATGTCGCGGCAGGAAATACGACGGGGTCGATGTATCTCTCTCTCTCTCTCTCTCTCTCTCTCCCTCTCCCTTTCGCCCTCTCTTCCTCTTGCACGCTTCGATTTTCCCTACCGCGTCTGGTAGTCGTCCTCCGCAGGCGGAACGCTTCGAACCCGCCTGGGAAATAGGTTACGCTAGTCAAACAGAGAATTGCTGATCAGCGACGATCTTTAAGTCGGGTTAAACCCGGGCAAGGGGATAAAAGTGAGGACGCCGCGCGAATTATGGAGATTCCGGTTCGTGCGCGGTTCGCGACCGAGTGTTTTGCATCCACGCGGATCAGGGAGACGGAGGAGGACAAATTGCATATGATCTTTCGGTTGTCCTACTTTTCCATTCCGATCTTTCGCGCGCGGGATCTGTGCCACGATACTGGGGGATGTGTAGCGAGCTCCACGGAGGAAGTTCAGAAGGAGCCTCCTTTGAAAAAGAGAAATATTCTGTTTTTTAAAATATAGGGTATCTAGGTACCCTATACATGAATCGCATTTAACGGAAAATGTTAAGCAGATTAAGAAAACAGCTTGCACAGTACCTATACGTCGGCATGCAATAACGTGATGGGGATTGTCGAGCAACCGTACCAAGAAATTAATTGTTGACCGATCCGGTGATCAGAGACACGGTGTTTACGAGCACCGAGTGATCTATGCTTTAATCACAAATGCTATTAGTTCATTGTGAAGCAGCGCGCAGTGTGCCAAACGGCGTGCACGTTATATTTGGTCAGGTGCTGCTCGGGATACCGTCGATCCATTTAGTCCGGCGTCTATCGAAAAAGGTCACTGAACTCCTTAATTGTAGGACGAAAATAGGGAACTTCGGATCGCCTTGAGAGCAGCGAGGCAATCGCGTTGAAAGACGACGCCTCGAATAAGTTGATTCCTGGAGAAAAGTACGAGCTTCGCGTTTCAATTTGGGAGCACGTCTCCCAGTTAGTCGAAGGGCGCCATGTCTTGGCTCTATTATTGATAAGCGAGGAGCTGAGGAGCCGAGTGGTACAGGCCCGGTAATGCAAATTGCGGTGTAAGTTGACGGCGAAACGCAATATGGATGAAATGAGTTTTGGGGAGAAGAGTGAATAACGAAAGTCGATTTAAATTTAAGCACGGTTTAAGCCTCGGCAACGCTGGCGAGCGGTGGTTAATGTACCACTTGGTGTCTGGGATCTGTCGCTGTAAAAATTATTTACTGAAACATATTTACTTGCTTCATCGGGGAGATGCTGAAGCCCCGAAGAAAGGTCCGCATGCCCAGTATTTCATTTAAAATAGTTAATCAGCGATTGCAGTGTCTGTCGAATAAGAAACAGGTCCTGCATCGAAGCAAGAAAACCTCGCGATAGCCCGATGCTCGTGGGAACGGCGTACATCACCGCGAACCGTATCCCACGTCAGATATGAAAAACGATCTCCACGGTCAAGACGGGCCGAATTTCCCGCGGTATGTATTTCCAAGGATTTTGGAAATTGCGTCCGTATCATCGTAAGTCTATCGAGGTGCGGATGTAGCGATAAGGCCGCCTATAAATCCGCGGCGAGGGGCGTCGGGGAGGAAAGGAGAAGGGAGGAGAAGGTACGGGAAGGGAAGAGATGGGGCCGGAAGGGTGACGAAGACTCGCGGGGGGGTAGCGGGAACGGGACGAGAGACGTGGGAAAGCGGGGACAGGGGTGTGGGAAAGGGATTGGAGGACAGAAAAAGAGAGAGAAACGGAGAACTGGGGCACAGTGCTATCGATGCATTCGGCTAAAGCCCAGAGCGCCCTTCCTCCTCTTCATCGTCCTCGTTCGCTGTTCCATTCCCTCTTTCGCAGGGGTGAGGGGGAAGAGGTTGAAACTACCCTCCCGCGACGCTCCTCCAGCGTCGAACGAACCGTTTTCGGAACTACGGCTCCGGCTATAGGTCCTTGCAGCGGTGCAGCAATAATCCTGCATCTGCCGGGACCCTCTTATTATACATACGTACACCTGACCGAAGCTTACGTTTGCATATCACAGAGACAGAAGCCTCGTCGACGGTTCGGCGACTTTTTTGTTTGTCCCCTGGAACTAGTGTCCGACCGGTCCAGCTTCGAGCATAATCGATTTTGCCGGCGACCCGAGTGCCCTCGGCGCACGGGGACCTCGTGGTAAGATCCTTTCCCATCGGTCGGGAAATTCGATGCTTTTTTCCACGAGCTTCCGTTCTACAAGCTTGGAGTATTTAAATTATTGCAGAATCGTTTGACCGCTCGCTGTAGCCTTCCGAGCAGTAACGTCTAACAATCTCAATCCATTAACGGTGAAATCTCAAGCCTTCCTTTCAAACGAATCGATTGGATCTACTTTATTGTCACGCACGCGCACTGTAAAATACACAAGCATACGTATCTAGTGTCTCTCCACTTGGGTGGTCTCCACCTTCGTTTAGTTGCGTGTCTTACACGCTTAAAATAATTTCAGCTTAGAGCTCGTTGAAAAGGACGGCACTGTTACACCTCGAAGCGTTGGAAAAAGCAGAGCCGCCGGAGGCGGCATTCATTTCGCCGGATTGTGAGGAGGTTAGCGGCTTCCCAGCGCGAAAATATGAATTCCAGCATTGAAAAACTTGCCGCCCCGCGTGGTTCGTAAATCCCAGAAAAGTGTCGAAAAAAGGACGGGCCGACCGAGTTACATTCGCTCGCGTCCCTGTACCGTGAACGCGGGCAAACGCTGGAGCACGCGCTCGTTTATTTTAAAGGGACTTCTTCGTAAATCACTGTGCACGCATTAGCGACTTTGAAATCCGCCGGACTGGATTCCCGCCGCGGGAGAATGCTAATAGATACATTAGAGATTTAGCACCGTTCGAGGTACGGGGGCTTCCGGTGAAATATTACTGGCCCGGCTATCTAACACCGTTTACTGGAGAATCATTGGGACGTTCTAATTATCATTGGGATCCAGGTCGCGCGATTACACTTGGAGGATAAACTAGAAACGTTTCCGGCAACGCTGACTGCTGAAAGATTAGTGTACCGTCGGTCCAAAGATGAGATTTGGGATTTAGGGATTAGGAATTAAATGGTTAGCCTGCTTGATGCGATAGATTGAGGAGTTCGATGCGCATTTTGAAGCTTTATATTTAAAATACAATCACGTCGATCATTCTAGGATGCCCGTTCTGTGCTTTGGTTTCTTATTAAATCCAGCACTCGCGCGAAAGAAACCCGAGTGTTATTACGCCCCGCCTTCCCCGCTGGGTCACGGAAGCGTACGGAACTAATAAATTACATCAAAGAGGGGACGAAATTAATTTCCTTGCCAGACTCAAAACTTTTCGCGTTCGTTTTGATTACCACTTTGAAACCGTACTCAAAGGGAACTGCATTGTTTCTTCAATTTCATTGCCGTGTTCCGCAGCGAAGACGGTCGCCCGGGGCTGCCGCCATGGTCATCCAACAAGCTCTTTAATCCTCACGGAATCCTGAATAAATAACTGAAGCAAAATTCGTTAGTCGAATTAAAAACAAGCCTTTATTGCTTGTCCCCCTGCGGGCCGCGCGACACAAAGGCAAACCCGTTCCCTTTTCTTCTTCGGCAGCCTCTATTCTTCCGTTTCCATCCAACCGACTCTCCAAGCTCTCTCCTCCCCACTGAGTCGCGAGGCTCGAATTCTGTATCCTCTTCACCTCGTCAGGGACCGTTTCGCGAGAATTACGCCGATGAATACAGCCGGCCGTCCAAATCACCTTACTTCGGATATTTAGCGCCGTTGTGCTCGCCGCTTTCTCGCCACCGAGCTCGTTCATTTGAATTTGAAACGGTCGCCTTAATTTTATTCCTGCACCCCGGCTAACACGTTTCTCTGGCCGTGACGTTGCACCACGTGCACGCTCGCTCGTGAACGTCGAAAGAACAGAACTACTAACGCCGTGCCCCGTTTTATTTGCCCGAGAACGTGGCAGCCCCTTCCGTGCGATTCAAGAATATCTCGGCGAGGCGGAATACATTGGCGGGTGCTCCTCGACGCTGCCGGGTCGTATTCACCAGCCACAGCGACTGGGTATGTTTCAAATTTTAGCCAAAGTGCAAACAACGATGGACGATGACGGGGCGCATCTGGGGGATGTGTTTGAACTGGCTAGCGTTGCCACGCCGAAGTCATAAGTCACCCTTTCAGCCCTCCCGATACCGTGCAAGCGACAACACGCGAGGCTGGGTCAAGTCTCGGAGATTCCGAAGGGCTTTCTCCGCTTGGGGTTTAAAATTCCACGTCTATAGAAACTCACGGTTTCGCGGAGTCGAGAATTGACGCAGAAACGCATAATGGATTAGGTAAAGCTCTCCCAGTTTTCACTTCAGAATTTCGGGTGGCTGGTTAACTCGCCAGAATCCAGAGTGTCTTAATTGAAGTCCCCGATGTCGGTCACCCCTGACCCAAATGGAAACTTGTCCGTTTCCCCCGATAATCAACGCAACAGCGAACCCGTGTTAACCATCATCGAAACTTCGCCGAGCTTTTCGGAAACCCTTACACCGGATTGTCCAGTATTTACAATCCGTTCGTGCGCGGTCATTCGAAGAAACTTTGCTCGCGACCTCCCAGCGCTATCCCCTCCCTTCGCCCGCGACATCGTTCCCCTTTCCACCCGCCAATTAACGGCTAAATCGTTTCAGAAATTTGATAGTCGCGATAATTTTTCGCGACGCGCCACCGCTGTAGCCTGGACGGCCGAGAAATTGTTATCGCGGTCGCTGGAGCCAAGAAATCCGTGTCGCCCCGGGTCCAATTTAATTTTATGTTTATTTCATAGCCGGGGACGAGGGCGGCGCGGCGACCAGGAAAAAAAGCCGGTCGGGGGTGTCGGGGGCGAGCGGGAAATCGGCGGGAAAACGATAACACCGCGGTAACGCGAAATGAAACCGAGCGTAAATGTATGAGAAGAGATCTCCAGCGTCCTTGTTACCTGGCGCGTCGCTGTAATTGCGTTGAAACTTCATTTGGCCCGGGTCGACCGACTACCGCGCGCTCGCCCGCGCCGCGTAAACGCGCGTTAAGTAGTCGAATAACAGCCGCTCGTCTCGTTAATTGTAATGTTGTCAGGTTACGCGGGTGTACGCGCGATCCCGTGACAAACAACCGCTTTGTCCCGGCCCATTAAACTTATCCCCGTCAGACTTTATCCGCGGGTATTGAACGCGTTTTAGCTGCAGGCATGGGCTACGCGAACTTCCCTAACTTCCTCCCTCCCTGTTCAGCCTCGATTCGCGTTACCACGCGACTGTTCTCTCCCGTTTCACGAAAACGCCGCCCCCTCCATCGGGAAACGCTGCTCTCGCTATGAAAATTGGCCGCTTCTTCCTCGCGTCGAATAATGCACACAGGTCTTTGATACGCTGGGTGGTCAGTCTTAGAGGTGGGTGGGTGGAAACGGCGAAGCTTGAGGAAGAAGTAATCATCGTTGCTAAATTCGTTTGGTGCTATTTTAATTTTACCAAAGAGGAAGTATCAGCTACTTAGAGGGAGGGTCCTAAGTTGTCACGAGCCAACAACCTGTAACTGTAGCTCGGATGTCCTTTGGCAGGGAAACAGAACACATTTCCTACGTGTCACTACCCCGTAGTTTTCAATTTTCATTCATCAATTCCCGCGCCGTAAATCGATCTTAAACGAGGTGTCCCCGCGCCGATATATTCGCGCTGGGGAAAACTCGCAAGCCCCGCGATCTCGCGATATATTCAGACACAGCGGGCACATATCTCGAGCGTCGTCGACGGGGCCGTCGAACCGCGGCACGTTTTCCTGGTCTGGCGAATTCATTAAATCATCCTTTACGGCTCGGCGGGGTCGATGCCGAGGAAATGAGAATTCTGGATCCCGCGATCGCGATGATTCGCCTCGTAAACAGAGTTTCTCGGTATGTTACCTCCGAGATTCACGGCGGTTCAACCGCAGTAGATTCAGAGCCCAGCGTCTTCAAGTGCTTCCCGTTCGGATCGGCGGTGTCTGAATGGCGATGCAGCGAATATTCGCCCGCCAGGCCGTTATCCAGCCCTGGCAAATTCTTCGAGTTATAAAACCGGCGATTTAAACTCCTGAATTGTTTTCATTTGAATCCGGCTCGAATGGATAGCCCCGTAGAAACTATAACTCTCGAGGGCTTTCGCGGCGCTCCCGAGGGCCGGAAAGAACATCTAAAAACGTTTGCGCGGGATGTTGATGGTGGCTGAATTATCTCCAGGAGCGTCAGCCAGCCAATTTCCACGGACCTCCCTCGATGGCTGTTGTAACAGCGAGGCAGGAGAACCGAAGGTTAATCGAGCCGGTTGTCGAATCGAATCTGTAAGCGAACATTCGTTGGTACAGAAAATGACCCTTTTCGCCTGGCGGATTTATGCAAACGCGACGGGCGTCGGGTGTACAGAGCGAAAGGTAGACGATAAATGGTGGCCAACAAGTTTTGAAATAATTATCAACGTCTTCCTGTTGGCGGGCGATAAATATTCATAGGGCGTTTCAAGATATTCCAGCTAACGGGTAACGCGACCATGGACCTTGTCCTTAATTAACAGCTTTACGAAATGGCCCGTCGGCAGAAGCTCCGAGGTTCTTCGGGCTTTAATAACTTCTCGAACACGACGGGGGACGTTCTTCCATGACGGGAATACAACAACCGCCGCTATATCCTAGGAGACGACAGCGTACCGCGGCGTCAAGTGACACGACTACGTCGTATCCGACGAGACTTGATGGATCAGGGAAATATCTCTTCGCAGATCAGAAAGAATCAGCCGATTGGATTGATGGGCAGCGATTCAAACGCACAGTAAGCAGCTGGACGTCGGCAAGGGGAATACCGAGTCTGACCTACCTGGCAAAATTAGTTACGTTTTGTAGCTGACGATCGTTTCCAGCGAAACGCGCATAGTTCTCGAGAGATGCCCCGATACTGGATTAATACTGGAAATGCCGAACGATCGAACCCCTCGCCGAGATGCTTGCGTCGTCCGCTCGAAATTGGCACGGATGTCCGACATCTCATAAGCCAGATCCGGCGAAATGTATGCTATCGTGGCATTCGGAGGCGCACAACCCTCCACGGCGTAATTATCTTTGATGGCGGGTCGAATCGCTGCCATACTAATTGTCCCGGTGCATGTCGGGGAGGGATCGGTTGATCTATACTGCAATCTAAATCAGTTGACGGGGAAACATTGTCCGTCTTAGGATACTGGGTTGTCGAGAATTTCGACACGAGCGTCGAGGGGGAAAGAGTTTGCAAGTCGTGCTGGTGCAGGACACCTATCGCGTGGATTGCATGGAATTTGGTTAAAAGATTCTTTTAATACATACATAGTTGAAGCGCAAAGGGGTGAGCGTATAAAAGTATTATCTCGGTGACCTCTATTTCGCCAGGTTGCACTCTGTTTTTCATATCCCAACCATAGAGTAATCTCGAACGATCGCATGGAAATCGTCGACGGTTTACTATTCTTGCAGGAAAACAAAGTTTTTAGTTCGATTTTGAATAATAAAGGCAACCCGTGTTGCCTCGGCTCGTATGAATAATGGACGGTTTATTTATTTATGTAACGGTGAATTAATTAGCGCAATATGCAAACCTTGTTATGCCTCGCGCGATTCGCAGCCGCGGTGACGTGTAAGTTATAACGCGCATTAGTAGACAAAATTTCTGATGCTACTGTTGTTGCGCTCCGTCCGCTGCTGCATAAGCATTTCAGCTTCTGCGCGTCAATTCTACTTAAAATTAATACACGGTGTCGTAGAGTTTCCAGGACAAACATATGAATACGAAGAGCACAGACTAGCTTGTCACTTTTTCCTTAATTCAATTTAGACCACACGTTCCAGTGGTTTCCAACATTTTTAGAGCGCGATCCCCTTTTATAATATTCAAATAACCTGCGACCCCTTCATATAAGGTAAGGTAAATTGAATACGTGAAAGAAAACACATTAAAAATAGGTATTTCAGAACATAATCCTAAATTAATAATATTATTAAAAAAGCCCACCAATTGGGAATCATTGACATATTTCTTTCTCTCATATCCACTTTCACTTTATAGGTATTCTTAACTAAAAACACTAGACCTAGATAAATTTCTAAGCAAAATAGAATCAAATATAAAAGTTACAACATCGCACATCCATTGAACACGCGTCGGCGTCGTCTTGCCGGCGCCATGTCGCGTGTGCTTAGTGGTCGTGTGCAGAATATATATTGCATCGATGAACACCGGGGGATGTCTCAGTAGGGTTATCCAGCCGGTGTGTGGATCGCGCGCGAGGCAAGTTGAGGCAATTGTCTGTAAATGATGAATGTCTCTGAGGCGGGTAGGAGCCGCGGATGGCTACATATATACGGGGAGTTACCGGGATCAAATGACAATTACCACCGCAGAACGGCCGTTGGACAATGACGTATGTAGCCGGTCGGTGGCTCGGCCGGAGGGCAAGAGGCGCGTACTCTGTCCTCCCACGAACAAAGGATAATGCATGCTCTTCGCGCTGGTAACAGGACGCCGACGGCTACGGCGGAAGCGATTGTGGCGGTTGGAAGGCACCACTTCATTCCGAGGGACCTGCAGCTTCGGGAGAGCATAGAGGTAGCCTGCCCGGCCGTGGCTGCTCCACCGAAACGATTGGTAATCGTTGCGTTCGACGGAAAATCGAGGAGAGTCTTAAGGGTGGATTAAATGTGAATCTCTGTTCAGTGATTCTCGGCGGGCAATATTTGCGGAGAATTCAGAAAGGGGAGGTTTTATAGTAAAGTTACTTTTGTGGTCCTTTTATTTCATGGAAGGGAATGTTTCTATCGCGGAAGCGTAGATGCAAGTAGAATTGAACTGAATAGATAGAGATCCTGGTTGGTTAGCGATAGTGTAATCGAAATGGAGTTAAACGGATAGAATACTGTTTTCTCGTCGCTGACAGCGATCGCTTGAAATATGTAATATATTATAAGAGAATTAAAATAATTCAATTTGCGTTGTCAGAAATACGAGAATTGGGAAACTGAAGTAATCCTCACTTTTTGACATAGTTTCTAGCAGATATCAGTGAATCTTTCTATTAAAAGACCGATTGTTTGCGGTGCTGTCGTTTATGGAACTTAATGGAGGCCAGATGGAGTACGGTTTCGTTCGTTAATCGATCTCGATTGCTTTGTTGAAACGCTCGGGCTCCTAGAGGAGCGGCGACCTAAGTGGTTCTTCGATTCGATTTAAAATTTGTTTTCAATAATTCATTGCGGGATTCGACAGTGAGCGATGCGAGAGTCGGGAAGGAGAAGCAGAGTTTCGTTGGGATCGAGTTTAATTCGCCGTGGAGAGTGGCAGGTATTAAGTAACGAAATTAATCAGACTTAGACGTGGTGACGTAACTCGACTGTTTCAACCAGGGCTGATATGAATATCGAATCATCGTAGCCACCTGCGATGAGCAATTTAATGAAGAAATATCAATCTTTAACGTGTCATCTCGAGTCCTCAAAATACTAAAAATCATTAAAGTTTAATCCTGTGGAAAATTCTTCACGAATCGATAAAATATTAACGAAAATGAACCATACTGGACAGTAACCCGCGTTTCTCGTCAAATTTTTCGGGATTGACTTCGCCCGTGAATTAATCACGCAGCCTCGACAAAGCAGCGAGTCCAAACGAATTTTTCACCGTGCCTGGGAATAATTGAAGGGACGAAAATCGACTCCGCGGCGTATTTTATTCAACGACCCGAGGACCGGCGGTAGTCAGCACGTGGAAATAAAAACGGCGGATAAATTCGCAACGAAATTCCCTGAGCGTAGCGGCGGAATTAAAGATGTTACATTCCTCCGTGTGCGCGCACGTTGCCCCGTGCTGCTGCTCGTTAAAGCTTATTTATCTACGAATTTTTTCTCGCCCGCTAGATTGATATGGCCTTTTTCGATATCGGTGCTCGTACATCAACCGCTATTCAATCAACGTATCTTGTTCTAAGCCCGGATACAAACCGGCCTTAAGCACCGATCGCGATGGCTGAACTTGATAGATGGATTCAATTCACGAGACAAGGATACCGGTCCAAGGATCTCGAGATTTGGCCACCACGACGACAAACGCATAAAGCGTTCATAATCTACCGACACATCAATCAAACCCATCGATCGGTCGCCTCTTACGCCCGCCCTGCTATACAAATTGTATTGCGGGCTGAACAATTTTTCGATCGAAGTGGAACGCTTAGGGTGTCAGAATGTTAAACTGGAATTCAAAGAGACGTTTCTTTTTCATATCATTTTCTTCTCTCAACGACGGTAGGTGCCTTTCAGTCGAATCACGCACTCGAATTTTTTTTCTGTTAACACAATAAAGTTCTGTCTAGTTGTCTAATCTTAAAGTTGAAGAGTGGAGGATGCTGTTTCAATTAAATTCGAGTATTTCTTCTACTTCAAAAGTTATGTCCCGTAACAGCAGTTTAAGCTGAACACCTTTCATCTCCACTCGGTTTGCGCCACTTTGTCTTACTCTCTCCTTTCTATGCTTATTAATTTCCATCGCGCCTGTGCAGCCAATTGCACCGCGATAAACCTTAGCGGCATTATCGTCGTTACCGTTATTATACTGGAAAGGCCAGAAGAAAACTCGGAGCTACGGAGCTCTCAGTCTTCATCGCCGGTGTGGAGACGTCGCGGGAGTAAACTTATTACGAAAACAACGCGGCCCATTCCGTTTATGGGCCCTAAATTCCGGACGGACGCCGGTTTTATCCATATTAATCCCGTCGATGGCAAGCTGTCGCACTTCTCACGCGGGACAACCCCCTCGCCCACGGTCCCTCCCCCGTCGTTTCAAACATATTGCAAATCCATTACGAGCGGCGAGCTTCGGCTCGTAAAGTTTATCGCGTTATCCATGGTCAGGCACGCTCGAAATGCACGCGCAATATTCCTGTCGTAGAGTGCATTTCTATGCAGCCCTACGCCATAAAAGTGAAAAACTCCCCTTTCAAAGTATCCGTAAAATTCCCCCCGGCCATTATATACGGGGTATCTTGTAGCTAGCTGCACGACCGTCGAGGTGATGACTCTACGTGAGAAATTAAGTCGGAGGTGTAAGGCAAAAGTTCATTCAACTTGCGCGTCTGAAATTACTTATACAAGTGTCTTCTTTTTGTACGAATAGATTGGAGGCAAGCAAGATATTTCGTCCACATAATATTTCATTATCGAGTAAATACTCTCCGATGTTGCCCAAACTGCAGCTTAGTTCGCGATGGATTTAGCTTCGCAGAAGTTTCGCTATTTCCCGGGCCTCGCATTTCATCGGGACTGTCCCCGCTGATCGGTTCGATTATCGCCAGGTTTACGCGAGTCGCGGAAACGTCGACGCCTGCCAGCCTAGATTCGACCGATCTTCTACAGCTGGATCGGTGACGCGCGACAGACCCGGTCGATCTAATCCATTAGAGGGTACGGGCGGTGGAGTGCACGCGTTTCAGTAACAACGCTGCCATTCGGCGTCATCGAGCCGTGCTCGATCTCGATTCCCACCGTTCAAGGGCTCGCCGTATTCCTGGACTCGTGGAAAACGGCCCTCGACGCTCCGACCCACTTTTAAATCCTGGCCGCGACGGTGACAGAGAGATCCGGGATCGTCAAAGAGCGCTGCGAAAATCCGAAGATTTGGAATCCAGATGGATGGACACGCGGATAGACGGATGGGACGCGAGGTCCTGCACAAAGAGAGCGCGTTGACTGGTGATGTATAGAGTCGCCGGGGAGAAAGAAAGAGGGGACGCTGGAGCGGAGGAGGAGGGAGAACTGTGGATATTTGGGGATGAAGGGGTGAGGCAGATGGATAGGTAGATAAAGATCACGCTGGGCGGGTGGGTACAGGGTGCATCATAAAGCTTGGTCGAACCTTTGGGTACTTGCAAGCATCTCGGGAGATGTGGAAGGTTTTGATGGCAGAAAAATAGTTTCTAAACATCTTCTCCGTTAGAATACTATTTGCTCATCTACCTTTACGATAGTTCCACTGCGTTTAATGTACCCATCTAGGTACTTAAGCCAGCTGAATCGCCACGGAATTCATAGGCAGAAGCACCGACTAAGCTCTGTGGCGCAGCCTGTAGATGGGCAGAGAGATGGATGGCTGGAAAGTGGGAAGGGTCGTCAAGTCGATTCGGCTGGCCCACCTGACGTCGCGATCCGTCATTTACGAGCAATTAGATGCACCGAGTAGTATATGGCCGAGTGGAGCATCATCTGTACAGGAGCTTCTACTTACCTATCGGCTGTTTCGATGCCCCCAGCTCCCTCGGCATTATCAATCTAGCAAGCATATCGTGGCATATACCGGGCCAGTCCTAACCTGTACCACCTATCAGCCTAATCTACTCAGCTGGCTGTGCATGCCCGTACGGCGCAAACATCGCCATTGTGTCTATCTGTTGAACTGCAGTGCGGCCATACTCAGGATAATAGCATTGAAAATGATTCTATTCTCGGAAATAATGGCATGATCGCCCGCGCGCGCCCACGCAGACAGCCACAAACACACCCATTCACACGCACCGACTCGGGGCGAACGCGCGCACGGTAGTCCACGGCGCGGCTCTACGGTTGGACAGGTGTGTGCAGTTTTACACGAGGACGTCTATCACCACCCGCGATCCGTATGGATCCTTTCTTCCCGGAATGGAACGCATTAAGCCAGTCGTTTTTTCGTACTCTCCCGGCCGTGCTTTAAGAGCGATTAGGTGGGCGGGATGGAGCATCGAACCAGCCGAAGGGTATTGCTGTTGAATATATTGTCCGTTGTTATTCCGTGATCCATGTTTCAAGCGGAGAGTGTCTTCTGCTTCAAGAGTCCTGATCCTGACGTTCTCTGTATCGGAGGATAGAGAAGTATTGCAATAAACGAAAGCAAATGAAGGGCATCGTGAACGAAGGGTATAAAGTTTGAGACGGTGCCGGTGTAAGCTAATCTTTAATTCATCCAGATCGTTCACGGCTTCGCTGACACAAAGGACAGCGGGGAAGCAATAACGACAGCATTACCAGAAACCAAGCGAGTGGTGAATGCAGGAGTCGGCCGGAACGGTAGTTGCGATGCAAAGAGGTAATGGTCATAATCCTGTTACCAATTCCATTTGTCGAAACAAACGAACTCCGACCGGTACGTGCCGGCGTCCTGCATATCTACCCCCATTGTCACTAATACAGTTTCTATCCCTCTTCGAATTGGTCCGGCTCTATTGTCGGTAATTAGAATGCCGGTCCGCTCTGCTGCGCCACCGTCAGACTTCAGCAACCTTCTGCGTCAAAGCAGACGCGTGCTAGACGTGACCATAGAACCCTTGCTCTCGCGTTGCGGCCAGTTTTATCACGTATATCTTGAAAGTGGCACGGAAAATCACGGGACCTATCCTCAACCGAGATTCAACAGCTCGCGCCCAGCCGATAGAAACCGTATAAATTTAAAACGGAGACGTTTCCGATCGAACAAAATCGCCGCGACTATTTTTATTAGCGATAGACTTGTTCCTAACAATACGAATAAACTTTCCGGACGGCGAAATAGCTATCGACTCTTTGGTATTTCCCGCAAAGAATCGCTCGGATGATGTTCGAATTTATAAAGTACTTTTACTAAGATAATTGACTGTCGGTAGTTCTATATCGTTAGTGGCTGTGAATGGTTGAAATTCAGGATAACGAACCTGCATATTTTACGATGTATATCAGGATGATGCACACCCGCCTAGTTTTAATTCGTTACTGTAGCCTGGATATGATCGCTCACACGTCGTTTAGCTAAACTTCAACTCATAAATCATCGCGAAGGTACGCGTTAAGTAGCCCGCATGGACTATACAGAAGTCCACTTACCGTCTTTCAACACGCTGTTCCCTGAAATGGATTGATTTACTACGTCGTATAATCGTAACTAATATATCGCAGTCACCCAATATCATCAGGATCGTCCCTGAAAATTACGCGGATACCAACTTCGCCCCACAGACACGTAGATCCAGCCTTCCAAGTATTCACCCCTAATGCGAACATATTTCATAAAACACCGTGTACATATTAATGGAAGTAACGTCGAACACGATACACTTTAATCTCCCCGCGCCTCGCATTACATTTCCGAACATCCACTCCGTACCCTTTCTGGGCAGCCAGTTTAATTAACGAATGCGCCAACAATATTTCCGACTCCGCCCCGATATATTCGATATTTGCTATTCTACAGGAGTCCAAGAAGTGGAGGCTGAAATTTGCATACGCATGTAGCGCAGCCATGAAAGGGATATATTTCCGTAACGTGCGGCAGTCGCTTCGAAAGTTCCCCCCTTCCGTGAAAAACGATTCCTTGAAACGCTCCTCTTCCTTTTCAACAGCCCCTGTCTCGCTTTATACGAGAGCATCGACATCGAAACTTCATTAGCTTACCGTGTTTCGGTGCGATTGTTTTACCTCGCTCGGGGGAGGAACTTGGTTGCCGGCACACGAAGTCTGCGAATTAAGGGCTCGTTAAATAGCGAAGCTTTTCGCTCATTACTTACCCGCGCACTTTAATCCCCTTTTCGGATGTGGACAATTCGGCGCGACTTAGTTGGTGCTCATGAAGTTGCTCTCTTACAAGCAGTAGCTGTTTCTATACCACGCTGCCCGGATAATGTATCGACGTCTCTTTTAACTTGAGCAGCGTGCTACTTTCACGCCGCTACTGGGGCGAGCACCTCGTAGTGGAATCTTGTAGAGTGCATAGTTATCGAGAAGTTCAAGTACAATCGTCGACATTCAGAAGAAAGTCCGTTAAGTAGAACGGGGGAACTTCGTGGTCGAAGTTTACCTTCGTCTTAACAATCTACCAAAGGAAGAACAAATCCAAAATTATTCTTGGCGCGTGGAACGTGTTTATTACACCCCGTTGAGGACCACTTAACGTTCCACAAATCCCCGGTGCCGTTATGTATAAAATCGCTCGCAAAGAGTGAAGTACTCGTGCCACGTCTGATTCGTGACACCGAAACAGCTGTCGCGTGGCGCGGAGCAGCGAAACGGGGGTAGCGGGCTGCGTGTCGTTTTAATTCGCATCAAGCCCTGTAATCCCGTGGAATCGGCGTGTCTCATGGCCGATCGGAGGAATGCTGGTGGATAGAGATTCTGGCGAGCGTATATAGGGCGTTTCTAGGCAGATAGCGCGCGAGCACCAGCGGCAGCTAATGAAGATGTTTGTCAATACTGGCGCGTTACCGTACGCCGTAACTGTTACTCTCTACAGCCACCGCTCTCTGTCTATATCCTCTTCCCTCGCCGTGTGCCTGTGCTTGTGGGTGTGCTCGGGAAGCCCAGTGCAGCCAGGTATAGACGCACATAGGTTCTTCGTTAACCCGATGGTGCTTAAGCTCGCTGGAGTAGGCAAGACGTGCTTCGTTACAGTTAATATCGAGTTATAACCGAATCATACCGCGTTGCACCGAGTTAAATCTTACTTAGGCGAGCCCGACGTTACTCATCGACAATTATCTTCGGGCTCGAGGCAAACTGGAGAGGGGGCCAACTTGGGACAGGCGACGGGGGCGGGAAAACGAGCCTGCTCTCTCGCGGATTTTTTGTCCGCGAACGTTTTGTTTGTGTACCCGCTCGCGATCGTCCCGTGGATACGTTTAATCTTCCTACGGAATTCAGTCGGGGAAAGCTTCCTGGGGGGCGTGGGGTAAGATGGCGTAACGTTGCAGTGGCGGGTTAAAGTTTAACCACTGGGATTTTTGCTCAAGACCTACGAGGTCTGAGAAGACGTGCGTCTGAGAGGAGGACGAGGTCAAGGTGGTTTGTAAAGTGTTTAATCTACGATCCTGAAGGCTGTTCGGGTGTTAAAAGGTTTTTGAGGTTGCAGCACGGTGATGTAGGATAGTTTACGTGGTTTACAAAACTGTACTTTGGTGGGACTCAGTGGTGCAAAGTTGTGATGTCGCTGGGAAAGCTTTGCAAAATACTTGCTTTATTGGATAACGTCCGACTAGGTAGCAGAAAATGATACATTGCAAGGGGATCAGGAATTCACGTGGTCCCATTTATTATGGCCATGTAGAATGGGTGGTTATGATTTTTGCCAGCCAATTTTGTCAAGATCGTTGTTGGTATTTGTAGAATAAGTTTACAGAGACATCGAAGTAATATACTTGAGGAATAAACTTCCCTTTGATCGGCCGTGCATGGTATTTCGATAATTTTCGAACTCCATCAAGGATATAAAGCTGAAACGACTCATCGTATTTCCGTTAATGTAGTTTTCCTCCATTTTTAAATTGCCTCATATTTTTATCCCCCTGTAATTATATTCATATCGAATTACACGGGTCACTGGCGAGTGAAGCAACAACGGGCCGCGTTGACTTAACTTTTTTCTCCCCTTGCACGAACGTGCCTGGTGTCGTAAATAAAAACCGGGGTTCACTTCAACAAAATCAGCGAGTGCTGCTTAGGCAATAAAGATAAGTAACAGGGGCTGATTCGTTAATTATTAAGGATACTTTCAAGCACGTAATCCTTCAATAAATGTATTTACACATATTGCATTGCGATATGCAAGAAATTCCTCAAGTTGCTCATCAGAATATTAAAAAACGTCATCGTAATTCTACTAATCGTACCAGACTACGATTCCTCGTTGTTTACCTTTTCAAGGATAGAATTTATACGGCTGGATAACGCGCAATAGCAATTATGTTAAAATTCCAACGAGTTCCGTGGCGATTGTCTCCCTCTTATCCCACTTTCAGCAAAATTCGATCGCTTAAGGCGACGCTCGAATGCACCGGCTCCGTAAACGTCTCATAAAACACATTCTCCCGCGGAACGATTCGGCAAAAGGACGGAGGGAAACGAAGAACGCTGGAGAATGGCCACTTGGCGCAATAAATCCCGTCGCCGTTACATGTAAAAATACCGCCCATAAACGTAAACACTCCATCCGCTCGACGTAATTTCCATCGGGCCACGCGGTATCGCCGTTTCCAATCTTTAATTCGCGCGCAGAAATTACGCCGGACTACCATCGCAACGGCTATTTATACTGAATTTCTGAACCGTCCCGCGTGCGCATTTACACGCAAGCGTTGCAACGCGCGCCCGGCATCCCTTCGTGTTTACTTTCCCTTCACGCACAGGAAAGTTTATCCAGCGCACGGGTCAACGTACGAGGCGCACACGTATATTTTCGCAATTTTTCTAAACGATGCGCCGACGTTATCCGCGGCTTCATCCCTCGCGCGTCTTTAAAAAACGCTCTCGCAGCCAGCGCGAAAGCTTTTCAGCCTCCGTGCAGAGAGAACACTTCAAGTTACGTTCCGGTAGGGTGCAGGCGAGAGGCATTTTGCATATTGGACTTAGATGAATGTAGGATGGAGTGAGAGCGTACATTGTGGTTAATCAGAAGGGGTTAATTTCGTAAAAGGACTGTGGGAAAAGCGTTGGAGCGTAGGCTGTACCGCGAGCTCCGTTCGAGTATACAATTAGCACTTGCGATAAGTGTCCAGTTTAACTTGCAACAGTATAATATCAAAGATTTCAAAGATTCCAGTAGAATTATTGCATTAACTTCCGTGGTACGAAGAAACTTTTCCCCCTGCGCAGTATAAAAGATTTTATGCTCGCTCCAAAGACGTGAATTAAGGCGAAACTTGAAAATTTTTAATGGAGTTGGTAGCAAACATGTTTCTAAAGTTCTTATCAATTTGAAGAATTCTTACCGGGGAGAATATTCAAAATCACGAACAAGGAATAAGCTGCGGAGAGATGTAGACCCAGTCACGTTGGTTTACACGGCGCGCCTGACTATTGGCGGACCCATTTCCCTTGCTAACTCTATTTCCCACGTTACGCGTACTTGATCACCATTCCCTCTGCCTACCAATTGCCCTTCCTCTTCAATTCCATGCCAGAAATACAACCTCGACTTCTTTTTTCAAATTTGAACCCCGAACGATTAATAAATACAATCGCAAAACTGTCTCGAATTGATCATGTACACACCAGCTCATTATCCACTCTAATTTTACCCATGCTGCGTTGAAATGTTTGGTTAGTAGGCTGTGCGTGTGCACGAAGGTTCCTCCGGCAGAAACACAATTATCGTGCCGCTAAACGGTCGCCCCTAATAAATTCTTTACGAAGCAACATCTCCCTCGGCCGCGATAAACCTCGACAGCGGAGGGGTTCCACGGATACACTTACGTGCGCCGTGGCGGGGGATCATCAATTTTAAAGTTACGCGGCTGGAAGTTTATTCCGCGCAAAGGCACCGGCCATTGTGAAGTTGTTCAAGTTGTCGGCCACCCCCGCGCAGACTTGTCCCCATCCCAGTGCCCGCACTGTCTGTCCCCCGCGCTGCAACCCCTCCGTGACCGAAACCGCAGATTCGCCTACACTTCGCCCGGGCGAAATGCAACGTCGGTGGCCTGGTTTAAAGCGTACGTGCAAAGGAACCCATTCGGGACGGAGTTGTGCTTCCTTCGCGTCGAAACACCGGCGTACCTTCGTTCGGGGCCATTTGTTCTCGCCGCGCAGCGATCCAGTTATCGCGTTTTAATTCGTCCCATGTTGGGTGGACGGAAACTTCCCTCTTATTTCATTCGGCTACAGTTTACGTGCAAATGGCGAAAGTACTGCGGTGTATTGAAATTTTTATGCTGTCCGCTGCGTGTTCGGAAAGGCAATCCATTGGGGAGTTTGAAACAAATGGAGGAACGTGGGCGAGCCTGTTTATTCATTTTTAGGCCACTGTGCTTCGAGATAAGCGATGGACCCTTTCTCGCGGCTAATTGGTCGTATTCCTGGCCATTCTTCCTCATCAAACAGCACGCTGCCACACCGGGGCTTTTCGTTTTTTGTTCAGTCGAACGATACCTACCGCGGACGCCTGTGCAGCCGCGTGTCCTTCGCCGCGATTATCCTGGATGAATACGAGCTCGGGCGACATCGTTCGAAACAATAACCCGACACTTTCATTAATACCCACGGACGATTAGCGTTAGTAAATCTGTCCCGTGCACGCGTGGATCGGGCTATTTACGCTTGTCTTTTGTTCCATTGTCGGTAGTATTGGTCGTTTTGCGCGAGAACGGGTATCGTTTGTCGCGAAAACTCGTGAACCCGACCAATACCGCCGCTGCCGTTATTACGCTCAACAGGAATTGAACGGATTGCTGAACGGATGCCTCGTAACGACCAATACGTGGTCGTTGGAAAAATTTCGGCCGGTTAACGGGGGTAGGAGTGCGACAGAGGCAACGGGGTGAAAAACGAGGGCAGCGCGGGAACGATTTTCTTCTGTAACCAGCGTGGGTAGAAGAATTAATCGATGCATCATCTGTAAATTAAACTGTCAAGCTGGAAGGACGTACAGTAGATGAGTTAGATCCCTTAGATGAGTTGCGAATGAACGATTTTCACGCGCTGGAACGCTTTCCTAAGAAATTCAGCAAATGCAGAAAATCCTCCAACATTTAATTAGACCAATTCATCTCTCCTAATTGCAAATTAATGGGTGCCAAAGGTCATAGAAGAATTAAATTTATCGCCAATGACCTCGCTATTCTCGGCAACGCGAGATACAAATGTCACTCTTTCTTAATACATTAATCTGATATTCAGTGGGGATTCGCTCCGTCCTTATCTCGCAGATATTTCAGCCAGAATTAACGGTTCGCGCGTAAGCGCGTCCTATATCAATTCGACTTGATCTTGTTGACGTATTATCTCGGCCGACGCGCCCTGGCTGTAACAGGCCGGCCGTGTGCGTGCATGCGCGCGAATATCTGAGAGATGCGACAACGAATGCGCCGTGGCGGCGGTAATTCAAGTTGAACGGCCAGGGTCGAGATCATTAAACCCCCGGGACGGGGCTGATAATGATTTTGACCCAATTAATTGCCCGCCTGGCGTGATTCACCGCGACAATGCTACTCGAGCTGGTAGAGGGGTGTGCGCGCAGTACCTAAACGCGATTCATTGGCCATCATTTATCATGTAGCTAATGAATATCCTCCAGCCAGTATAAAACGCAATTTTGTAAGTAATTTGCTGTCCTCCAAATATGAGACAAAAGGTTCGAGGTTTCGCCTTGTTAAACCGCGTCAGTGATTTTCGATTATTCGTCCGAGTTGCTGTAATATTTTCAAGCCCCTCGAGTGAGCCACAATTCACGTCCGTACGATTTTAATTACGTCAACACAATAATGTGTTCCCAAGCACAAAACAGAACCAATGAAAGGAACACTTTGCACCATATATCTGTTGTTCCCTTTTGCTTCAGCAAATTTGTTGTTTCATGCTTTTTCTCATGGGTGAATAATGTCCAGGGATTAAAAGCAATATTTATAAGGTGCTCGTAAAAAGTCGTAGAAATCGGCGGTACTTGGGAGAGCTGAAGTCTGTATTTATTAGTGTGCACACTGGCGAGTGTCGCGTATAGCGATATAATCCTATTGACGTGTCACTGAGGAGAGCCTGGTACGCGTTTCGTGCTCTGTTTCTGGCGCAGCTAGCAACGCGCTGCGTCCTCGAAGCATTGACATCTTGTTAGTGAATAGCACCTCCGGCGGTACGGCTGCGACAAAACCCTGTCGATTATTCAACACGCCAGGGCATCCAATTTGCATCGACACGGATACGGGTTTCGGTGCGAATTTGAAAAATGTGTTCTGTCCGCTCCCACGTCTCATACGCTCTGCTTTCGCGTGGACCTGAACTTCGTATTCAGTCCACCACATATCTCATAGACAGGTGAAGTTCTTGTATCTGAACAATACGTAGTATATCTTATATTTTAACGTTGCTGTAATACTGTAGTGATAGGGTTGCATAATATAGAATCATCAGTTTTGTAGGAAGACATTAGAATATTTAAAGTGCCATGTAAGATCAGGTGTTAAATTTTGGATGTGAAAGTTGATAACATAAATGTTAAAAGAAACTTTTATTTTTAACTTCGATCTCACAAAAAAGAACAAGGAAGAAACTGTTTATGTTTGAGGTAAAATTATGTGACAATTATTTATTTATTAAAATAGTACAATAATCAGAATTAATTAGGAATCCATGATTCCATATGCTACATATGTCTGACCATTATCAGTCTCATGCTACTTCGTTTCACTTCAGGCACCCGGCCAATCCGACATGATCGCGCACTGGTCTATAAAGTGATTTTAGTGGCACGTGCACAAGTATTTTTATCTTCGAAAAGCGTTGGAGAGATAAAGTAGAATTCTGCTAAAGGAATGCCTCGAACGGAGCCACAATAACGATCCCCCGGTCGTTCCGTTTCAATCTTAAACTCGTTGCCGCACGTAACAATATTTTCAAATTATGTCTGTTGACCCCATCTCGGTAGGGGCTTTAAAGTTTTTTCCACCTCGGGTCTCGAGAAGCCATAGCGGGTAGTTAAAGTAACGCGATCTTAACATCGCAAATATATTCACGAAAAACTTCAGAGGACTCACTTCTCGTGCAGAAGGAAGTTAGCGAAGCGTCCTCTGCGTCAGTTGTTAATTTTATTGCATTCGTTCTTAACGATACCGTGCCAGCCACTTCATTGTGGCCACCTGCCTCGCGGATTTCTTGAGCGTCTCTTGAAAGCTCAAAGCGTTCGACGTTATATTTACGTTGGGGGAAAAATTACTCTTTCCCCGGGGAATGGGTTACATAAATAGCTTTATACTCGGCGCAGTGGAAAAGTCTAAAGTGCCGTGGAAAAGTCTTACTTTGCGTACTTCGCTGAACGATACCGTCAAGTATCTCCAGCGAGAAGCGTAGCTTATTTCAAAACGCATTCCACCGTGATTACGTATTTCGCGTGGACCGAGTCGCGGCACGAAGAACGATCGCAGTGTGCACCGGTCAACCGTGACGATCAAACGATCTCGTCATTGTGCATACACACTTTCCATTGTTTCTGTCTTCTATTGCTGGCACGCTCGATGTTATTTCTGCACGAGGTTCGTTTGTACTTAACTTCTTCACCCGTGGAACGCTAACCATTTCGCTGGGTTGACGTCTGTTAACGGCCGGGCGATCTCGAAGGACCTCTTTCTCCCGGAGAGTTACCCGGAGTTGAGTTTAGATAGCGAGAAAACAATATCCTGTCCCTATCTCCCGTCGAGTTTCAAGGACTCCGTCTACGAACTCAAGGAATCGTACTAATCTACGACAAAGGCGTCTGCCTTCGGAGCACATTGTCCAGGCTCACCGTAGACCCTTATCTCTCCGCGACTTCTGAACCTGTGAACTCTCTGTTGAACTTTCCACCTTTTCTTTCGCCCGAGCATACTTACGCAGAGACTAATGCATTATCGCATTAGAGTGGCTCAAAGAGAAGATTGCAGAGGGAAAGCTGGAGGACAAATATTTAGAAGACATTTGTGTTCAACGACCTTAGATCCACGAGCCAGTCAGGGTTTTCTCGTCTTTACAGGCAGCAAGATCCACGTGATGTGAGCCCTGAAAACTCAGTTATTTATACCATATTAAATACGGTTGCGCGCAATCCTTGCAACGTTCGAATAATTCATCACTACTTCAAGAAGTGTTAAAAATAATAGATTCCAAGTAGCAATATCATAAATTCACCTGCTACATGTTCCCATCATCTGTTCCAAACTTTGCGAAGGAATGAACATTCGCGGACAGACAAGACTTGTCCAAAATTCACCGCGCCCTAAGTCTGACTGTAAAAAGCAAAGCAGCCTTGCGGGAGGGAATTGTACATGTTTCTTGCATAAAATATCGCGCCATCATCTGCCCGACGAAGGGAATTACGAGACACTCGAGATACTTCTATTAACCCCGTCTCGAACTCTTTGCGTCGCGTCACGTCACGATAATGGAGTTGCCGAAACTCCCGTAACCTTTTACGTTGCCGCTAGGATGCGGCCTCGAAAAATAGGGCGTCCTGTTGGCGTAAAAAGCGGGCTGGAAAATACCGCGCTGTATAATACAGCCGTTCGCGTGTGCGTAAAACGAAACAAGAGGCCGCGGCGTAACGTATGGCCGCGTGCTTTTTACGCGTCTGCGGATGAATCGGTGAAGGGATTTTTCGGGGCGCCAAGTGACGATAAATAATAGAGGGTGTACAGTAAATCGCTATGCACCGGCGGGTGATTGTCCGTGGAAAAAAGCAGGTAGAAAATACAGAATAAATTCCTCCAGAAATGATTTTGAACGTGTCCAGTGCACGCGTGTCCGACGCTTCTTTATAATCGATTCTGCAGCAGGCGAAGCCTGATTTACGACTACATTATTCCGCTCTTTCTTCTTGATTTTTCATGGGAAATCATCCCCTTTACGTTGTACCGTCGATACGGGAAAATCAACAGAGCAACGTCTGTGCACTTGCGTTTATTCTGGTCGCTCACGCTTCTCCAGTAGTGCGAGTCAATAATGCCAGCCAGCCATTGATCATCCCAGTAGTAACGCTGTGTAATGGGTCCCGCGGAAAGCTCTCGACCCTGCTTGAATAGCGCGTTTCGCGCTGAATGATCGGTCAAACGAGCAACGGGCGTTGCACATTCGTTAATTCAGTTAATTATCAGCGGGACGGTTTTCGGAGGGGAAGTGTCGCGAATTAAGTGACGTCACGTAGCTGGAAAGTACGAGGCTTGCTGCGGATGTGCGAGCCTCTCGTCTACTAACCCAGTTGCAAGTTAAACGAGGATGCTAGATTGGGCGCAATAAATTATCCTTGGTCAGCTTTAAACTACCTTAATCTACCGAGTCGATGGGGCGAGATCTCGCGAAAGAAGCGGAAAATGGTCTCAGTTGCGAGATATTGCAATATATCAATGACTATCTGCGGGATTCACTCGTAACAAATCGCAGCCTTGAATAATCCCTTTGGATTTGATATTCGGAAGGAAAAATGTAGGAGGACCTTGAGAATACATTTATTAAACCTAATGGATCGATCTTTTGTTGCAGGACAATCGCTGACCTCTCCAGCGTCAAGAACAATAGGTGAGTCAACGGAACGTAACGCATTAAGCTAAAAGTTTCCTTAACGCAACGATAATGAAGCTCGCGTTCCACCCCATCAAAAAAGTTCCACTACTTTGACCCAGAATACCGCGGTGTTCCGCTGAAAATGTCGCTTTAATGCCCGCCATAAACGATTCAGTTATTTTGAGACCGACCATACATTACGCCGGCGCTTGTAAAAGCAAACAGGCTGGCAGCAATTGCAGCGATCAACACAAATCTTTCTTCTCGAAGAACAGAGGCAGATTCTCGCGTAAATATTTCAGATCGGAAACATTTGCCAGTCCCATAAATATTATGGTGGCTGGTACGAAGCGAAACATTTCGGCCGGTTCCGATTCGATGCTAGCAGCCCGAATGTGTGCCTTTCGAATTAAATAATCGTTGCACGTAGTGCAGGGCAGGTATTCCATTAGCCCGATCCACCTGTTCGATCTTACGTTTAACAAAAATCACGTTCGTCGGCAGAAACGGGGCGTGTGTTTTTTAGAAACGACTGGAAACCTGGCAACCGTTCTACCGGAAAATCGAATATCGCTGATATCGCCTGTATAGCCGCTATCAACGTTGAACGATCAAAGCGCTTCGGTTCCGTTAGCCGTGAAAAATCCCGAGGATCTATACAGAGAAGTCGGGGTCCATTCATTAAAAAACCAGATGCTTTGCATTAGCTTTTGGCTCCAAGCTATATCAATCTTTGATGCCGCGCCGCCGTGTGCAACGATTTCGTTCCAACTGGTTATTTTCACTGGTGAAAAGCCCGCCCGACAGCTCGTGCACACGTAAATCCTTTGAAACCAGGACTAGATACAGGGTGACCGATTCGTAACATGAAAATATATACGATGCAACGGTCACCTCGGAGTCAGTAGCGTTCCCTTCCCCAGTATCATAAACCCAGCCAAGCGGCTGACTATGTATAGATAACACTACTGAGAATTCTAGAAATCCACGATACACCCGCCTCAAGATAAGGCCACCTTCGAACATCCAAACAGATTGGAATTATTGGTCTCAACGTTCGTAAACTACAGACCCCGCCCCATCCTTCGTTCATTCACTCGTGCCTGACCCCGCTTCGACCTTCTCGACGGAGCTCCATCGCGTTAATTCGAGTACACAAACCGTCTTCGAAAACGACACGGACCCTTCGGCTGTTAGGTATAGGTGTCAACATTATGGGCGCCTCTTTTCGCCAGAGCTTTGTCTCGACGACCCCTCGCCCTTGGTTCCCTCCCCCCCCCCCCTCTCTCTCTCTCTCTCTCTCTCTGTCTTTCTAGCAGTCTCGTTGCTGCGTGGCTCGTTCGTCTTCCTTCCTTCCTTCCGACACAGGCCGCAGTGCCCTGGGCTACGTCGCAGCTTACAGTCCCGCTGTTTGTCTTGAGCCGTGAGCTTTTGTGTTTGTGCAAGCCCCGACGTTCCAACGGCCGCCGCGCATCCATATCCAGCTGGTCCAGTTAGCCGTGTTTCGCGGCTGGTCAGACTTCTCCTACGCCGGAAGTCCTTTATTTATTTAGTTTTTCACTGGAAGAGCTCGCGGCCCCGGCTCAGGCAAGATGCTTAATTACCACGAGCCCGCGCATCGTTGGCCAGCCTTTTAGAAACGTTTCCTCAAGGAGAAACTGCGTCAGGACTTTTGCCCGTGGCGCGGACGGGGATGGTCTTTTCTTCCTGCGAGTCGCGCCACGGATTCTCCTCGCGGTAAATCGCATTGTTCGGGACGAGGGAGGCTGCCTGCGACATTTCCTCCGTGTACCTTGCTTTCCAGGTGCTTACGCGCGGCCTTCAGGGGTCGTTCGCACTGAATTTGATATTTTGTAATAGCGAAGGATCTTGTGTATCTATTTGTAAATCTATACAGTTGTGGCTGACAGGGATCCTCGGTTAGCTTTCTTCTGTACTTGGGCGTAGGGGATCTACCAACAGGCATTGGGCCGCCGCGTGCAACAATGCCGTTATTCGAGCGTTTCGCGAATAAAGAGCGAGGAATATCGATTCTGAGAGCGAACGCGGTGACGATGTTGGGATACGGGAGTGGAAATCCGCTCGTTTCGTCAGCTATCGATAGAAACGCGAGTAATTCGATAGAGATGAGTATTGTTGATGAGATTACCCCTTTGTGCTGTTTTGCCAACTGCCGAAGACGTGTTTTTACGGAATTTCGGTCTCCTCGGAAGAATAAAAGCATTTATCGGGAACGGGTACCAGATTTTAGCTCTGGATGTTCTGTATAGTGATAATACTGATACAAAGGACAGGGAAAGCATAACTCGACGATAGCAGTCTCCCATTGTTGACAGGGCTACTTCTTTGTACCGTTTCTTCAAGCCTCAAAGACGTATTCTTATGAAATTTCAGTGGCATTTGCATCGTCAGACATTAAGCTCCTCAAGAAAGCAAGAAATTCAAGCGTGGCTTCGATGCATTAAACTTGATTCCCTCTTCCAGTTTCATTAAATGTGAAATAACCGTGACTCTACAAGTTACGGCTAATTCAGTTATGGTACAATCGTAGCCCTGTGTCTGAACCGCACCTACACATGTTGCTATAAATTACACATTTCTATCGGAAGTCTCTTCGAAAATTTCAGGATTCCTCTGAATCTCGAAATGCTCCGCTTCCGTGAAGGATATTAAATCTGCCCTTTGTGGTGTAACCGTTTGAGCTGCGAGAGGAGTGGGACCTGTGAACATTTACTCGAAAAGTGCTTGGAATGGTGTAACCTAATGCGGTACATTTATATGTGACTTAGAGCCAATTAGCTGAACCTATTTCATTCCGCAGTTTAAAATTTAAAGCTCCAATGGAGGCAAATATACTCTTTCGTGAAAGTGTTCATAAACGATACGGTCGACTCGTGAGAACTACGAATACAATTCCTCCTCGGCTCTACGCAGGATATCGCCCATATCATCAATTGGTGTCGCAGTCAACTTAACTCGAACCTCCTAAGTAGTCGCGTAGCGAGTGCTGCACCCTGTGGCTCCTCGAGAAGGAATTTCCCTCGCACCAGGCACCTCCCCTTCCGCTTCAAACACATTCCGGCTCGTTCAAATATTCAATCCCCTGGCAAAAGTCAATACAGCGGGGACAATGCATTAGCTGCGCGGCGGACGTGTTAAAAAGTTAGCCGCGGCAACCGTGATGACGCTGGGCGACGGGTAGTTTTTGCAATTAGCGATATCAGCCGCGTAACCCGACACGTTGGTGATCGAGCGGCGTTGTTTATGTTCGCCTTCCAGCACCATCGCTCCGCGGCTGGCCTTCCGCCAAATTTCCGCGAGCCCCGTCGCTCCCTGTCTCCCATTTTCCCCACTTTTCCCCCGCTTTTTCTGGTCCCTCGGCCGGCGTGTATCGGCGCCCGGGGCCAGACGCGTTATTAAGCGATTTATATCGGTGTTTTGCAAAATTTGTGGGGGCTGGCGTGCGCGCACCACGCCGGCCGGGGGGATGCACGCTAAACGTTACCGGGGAAAAATGGATAACGAGGAGCGGCGGTGGGATCAGGGGAACGGCCAGGATGCATCGGCCGGGGCCGAAAGATATCGTGACTGCATATTATCGTGTTTAATCTGGGGCCCCTTCTGGCCTCGTCCGGGGGATTTCGCTCGGAACGGCCGATTATTCTTTAACATGGTAAAAAGTGGTGGCCGCGATATCGCGTGACGGAGCGAAAACGTGGCTGTTCGCAGAGCTAGTGGGGTAGAATTTTAGAAAAGCAAGGAGAAAAACACTTCTGCTAAAGCCTCGCCACTGACCTAGTGGACCGTATCGCTAACTCGTCTATCGATCACATCGCCATCAAATTGATGTGGCTCGAAAATCCTTGCACACTTCGCGTTACCTTCCCAAATTTGAACAAGCTCGAAGCAATAATTACCGATCAATAACCACCATCCACCCGTCCAATTTAATTCCACAGAGTCCCTTGAGCCGTCACGTTCTTTCAAAATACCTACAACGAGACCCAACAAGAAGCAAGGATAAAGAGCACCGAGAACGGAAAGGGGAGACTTTTAAAAGCGGGATGGCGACATTGTCCCCAGGGTGGAAGGTCATCGGATGAGAATCTGATCCCGAATTTAAGGACGAGGCCAGCAGGCGAGGAAATTTTGCAGGATAGAAAAGCAACGAGCTGTGCCTTAAGCGAGCCGAGTGGCTCCGCGAATAAGAGGCGACGGGGACTAAGTCCGTGGCGATTGCATAAAGGTCGACGACTGCAGGAGCGTTGGAGGATTCTTCGGGGAATCTCTAGGAAGCGGCGTCGCCGGGGATAACGTCGTCGAACAAAGAGCAGAATAAGCTGAAATAATTGGCAATTACAAAACCGAGCCGGATATTAACATTATCTCGGGGTCCAGAGGCTCCCCGGCTCCGTTGGACCGGTCGACCGCCGATTTTCTTCCGTGCACAACATTTTCCGCGCTCCTGCCCGCGGAAATCTCCAGTTGCCGCGTACGTTCCCTCCCGATAAGCGGGCGAAACTGTCTCCGAGATAAAGGATATTGTCTCGCGAGCGAGAGGAACTCGAACCGTTTCCCTTTGAACAATTATCGTTCCAACTTTAAGATCGCCGCCGCCAATGACGCCGTGACTCGTGGAGGACGCGCGACGTTTCCGCGCTTAATACTCGCCGCGATAGAACACGGTGCGGGGTATTATAGGACCCCATTGAAACGGCGGGGGTCAGGAGGTGCTTCAGAGTTTTCTATCGTGGGCGAGGAGCTTCGCTTTATGTAAACACGTTCGAGACACACCAGGTGGATCTTGAATAAGCCGCTGGACCAACGGTCTCTCTCGCGGGGCGTTTTTCAACGTGAAACTCCTCTGCTTGTTGAGCATGACAGGCTCACGCGAAGCAACTCGTAAATTTTGGTTCGAGCCGACGGAGCTCGATCGTCGTCGCGTTGGTTTCATTTGTCAACCAGCCCGCGCTTGAAGAGCCGGTTTTCGTAAGTTACGCTCGAGCAAGGTGGACAGAGAAAAGGGGAGCACAGAGGCCGGGACGAATTGTCCTTTTAATTTCGCGCGGGCGCGAGACAGCGAAATTTAAGCGATACCATAATTCTGATCCTCCCTGGACCCTCGCGTGTCCTTCCACCCTCGACCTCGGGATCCTTCATCAGCCCCTTAACCAGGATTTGTTTCGTTCTTTTTCTACACCCCGCGGTCTCGCCCGTCGTCGACTTTTCCCTTCTGGCGCGGCAATCTCGAGACCCTCGCGACCCAGCCTCCCGTCGCTGCTCCCCGATTAAATCATAACGTATTTATTAAATTCGTCTCGGTTTAACTTCGATAAATATTCAAGCGGCTCCGCGGCTCGGGACAAAGGGGCGAATAAACCGCGGAACGAGGGAAAGAAAAAAGTTCATTATGGCCGCGCTGAAACCGTGGGCAATTGGCGAAGTCCCGTCGCAGATCAAACGCGAACCGGCTGAGCAGCGTCTCGCCGAGCGATGGATAGATACAGGCCACAACGATCCTGTTACGAGACGTCGAAACGACCGAGGGATTCCTTTTGCGACCATTCGGGCTCCGTCGGACTGCTCCTTTTCGAGGAAGCCTCCGTTTTTCTCTCTCGCCGGCACAGCGACGATGCTCCAATCGATGACGCGATTTTACCTTTAGTCGTGCGTTTAATAATGCATAAGGAGCGGAGAGTGTTTGCGACCGGTCGCACTTCCAGTCGTCCTGGCCACCCCCCCGATCGGCAAAAGCACGTTCGTATTAATTAGAAGACGGCCAATTGGAATTAAATCGACGCGCGTCTAGGGAAGGGTAGGGGGAACACGGGGGAGGTGGAGAGGGGGAGAATCACGGGGGAAAGACGACTCCTCTCCAGCGTTTCATTGTCGGTCGGATGCGTGCTCGCGATCTTCCTACCCTCCTGAGCGCAATGTCAATATTTAAGGGATCGACGATTCGTCGAAGACATCCTGGGAATTAATGCGAGAGGATCCTTTCGGCTCGCCGCCACGACGAGTGGATCGGCTTAATTGAGAAGAATGAAAATGGACGTGTTCACTTGGGGATTTTTATTATTCAAATGGGGGTCCGAGGTGAACGGGGGGGGGGGAGGAGTCTCAAGCAGGCCTGAAGGAGGGATTAATTCGTAACTCTTGATTAATACGGCTCCCTCGGAAAGTTTTACAGTATTTTCCAGAATCCCAAGCATTGAAAGATGAACCCAACGTCAAAAGAAAACCCCGTTTTTTTTTTGTAAGCGAACGTATAACGCCCGAACGAAGCTGCGCCTTGAGCTCGAGTTACCCAGCTGGAGCGAGTCACCTTTCATCAGAAACGAATCTCTGTCCTGAGAAATATAATACAAGGTTTAGTTGGCGAAAACCACAGAGGGGCCGGGGCACTTCCCCCCCCCCCTCCTCCCCCCGCCCCGTTTGCCCGGAGAAACGATAGAGGCAAAGGACGCGCGCGATTTATTATCCCGCGGCGGAGCCGTCCGCTCGCGAATGAATTGCTCGGTCGCAACTTTTTCGTAAGGCCCTCGGAGAACAAAGCTCGACTATAGATTCCGTGATCGGAAGGACAATGGAATTAATGGCCGTCGGAGAGGCGACTCGGAGCTGGAGCGAGAGAAAGATAGAATTTTTCCGTACCGCTGTCCTGCGGCAGCCACTCGCCCCACTCCGCAGCCCCCTCCGTGAAATAACGACTCTCCGCCATGGATATCGGGCAGAAGATCGGGAGGGAGATAGAGTCAGCGGGAGGGAAGAGAGTGGCGCGAAACTTCACGGGAGAATTCCAACGTCGGACGTGTTCAAACGTTATCAGAGGGTGGTCATCGTCGCAGCTCGTTGGAATGCAGAGCGCCACGCTGCCTCCTCTTTTGCGTCCTCCTAGCCACGACCGGGGAGGTGAATATATCGTGGACGGGGGCGTATATTCGGGATTGGCGCGATGCAATATTAAAAAGGTCCACCGAGGCCACGGGGCGCCGTGAGTGATCTCGAACGGAGCATTGTCGAAGTCGATTCGAAAGCGGGGAATAGAAGAGGATGTGCCGTGAGCTCTCGTTAGGGAGGGAGGAAAGCCTCCGTGTAGGTTTATCTGGAATTGATCGAGAGATAGATCGCGAGAACGAGCGACGATTTGGGGGGGATAGCGTGTTGCTCGCGTGAAAAGGTTGCGAATGAATCTCCCGCTGGAATGGAACTGGGGGGTGGCGTTGCTGGAAGCTGCGGAGGGTGACGCTCGGTAATGTGGAGGATATTTCTTAGGCCTATCGGTGTCACGGATGAACGTGGAGAGCTCGACGAACCTGATCTCAGGGTGTGGAGGATGTGTCTTCGGCGAAATAGGTTCATCTTTCGGATCAGCTATCGCGAAATGCGCGTGTTTGAAATGTTTAGGGTGGCCACGTTACGAAGACCGCCCTGTATAAAATTTGATCGCGAAGTCAATGCTCATTCTGTGGCAAGGAGTAGACTGGCCTCTTTAACGTGAAATATTCTTGCGAAGTACTCAAACTGTTTCGTCAGCTTACGTGCAGTACAGATGAAAACATTAATTAGAGGCGTAGATATAAATACCTAATGCTTTTCCGACATGAATATGGGGAGTGATTAAAATTCAGTGCACACAGAAATAGATGAGGAACATCAGAAGCTTAGCGAAAAACAACACAAGTTATCATCTATGTTTCTATTTTTCTTCTTGCAGAAAGATTTTATATAGGAATTGAAATGGATTGCTCGGTGGCCATTAGATGCCTGGGAAATTTTATTCCAGTCTTTGGCGGGGATAATTATTGGACGAACAAGCGAATCCATTATAGAGGATGAAACTACTTGCCGCTCGTTTATAAAAATCTCGTCGTTAATTGCAGCGATTCTCATCCTCGCGGCTTGATTTAGTCTGACCCGTCGTCATCGAATAATGTAGATATATTTTAACCGTAATTAATTAAAGCGCCGTTCAACGAGTCATCTCGTTCTAATTATATTATGGTCGCTTGTATTAAATTATGGCTCTTGTATTGATTGGTTTTCAGCTGCGCGATTGACTGTGAATTTTCAGCCAATTAAGGTCGAATGCACGAAAGTCTCTATCACCGTGAAGGAAATCAAATTCCTTCGAGCTAATTCGTTTCTTTTTCCCGTTTAAGAAAACTTCGGGCTCCGACCGGGGCACGAGGAAAAGTTTATTGATGAAAGTAATGGAACTTTCAAAGTAGGTTGCCACGGGCGTATAAATAAATGTCACATAATATTCCCGAAGTGTTTCAAGACCATCGGCGGAACTTGGGACTCGAGCAGTCTAATTCGCACCAATTTCCTTAGGAAATACATGCGAGCCCGTCCGCTCAGAACCTAAAGATAATTTCACTGGCAAAGAAACACAGAACATGATCTAAAAAAGGGGAAATAATTGGATAGCAGACATAAAGTGTATAGGAACACTATTCCACGAAATTTAATTAAATAAATTTCAATGCACCCCTCGAGAGCTCTCGCAGGATACTTCTTCACGTCGAATACATTCATTTTAATGTATCATTAATCAAATTTCTCTACTGTAGAATTTCTCTATTTCTGTATTTAGATAAATAGAATTTCTGTATTTAAGATCACTTCGCTCTCTGTAAGTTCTAGCACTCACTTCACTTTCTACCTATGCTTTTGAGACTGCCTGTACTTCGCCCCCTTAATTTCTCCTCCGATGAAAATCATCTTTGCAAAGAATCCTACCCCAACCTAAAGCTCGGCCGAGCAAACAGGAATCATATTCGGGTCAGCAGGGATTACTTTCGACTCGACGAGCTAACGGCGTTCAAACGAACAAACACAGAGAGCTCCGCAGGGACTCACTGTTCGACTCTTCGACCCGCGAAACCACGCAACACCGACCGCTCGAATTTGTTCACGGATGGCTACCGCATTCACCAACGCATTCGTCAAGATTATCTCTATATTTTTGTCTGTTGTACTATCGTCGGGCAAACTATATAGACGATACTGCATAATTCTAAGCCTAACCACTATTCTCCTCGTGTCGCACTACCATAGATTTGGTTGTTAGTATGTCAATTGACATAGGAAATTTCCCTAGTTACCATTTGTCCTTTGTACTCGCCACGGCAAGAGGCTATAAACAGCACACGGACCCGCACGATTAGTTGCGGATCCTACTTTCGCGAGCCATCAGCGTAATAGGAACGCGCCGATTGCGGTCATCGCGGGGATTCGCCGATCGAGCCGACGACCATCGTTTTAATCCCCGGATGGAGCGGCCGCAATCGGATTCCGCGGCGGACGATTATTCCGTGTCCGGGGGCCGCAAAGGCGCTTTCCGAACGCACGGCCGCGACGTTCCGGCGCGGCAAGTGGGCCGAAGACACTTGAAGCATCGTTCAGCCGGGCTGACGAGGCACGTTAATGACGGTGTTTTGCCGCGCGAGAATCCGCGCGTCGCGTGTGTAGAGGTGGACAAGAAGCGGCAGCCGAATGGCTGGCTGCTCGGATAATTATGCGGCAGTTTCCAATTACGAGTGACGCTCGAACGAGCCCGGTGGCTGCCGTCGCAGCAGCCTGCCATCCGTTCCGCTGCACCCCGTGCTTCTTCCGTCACGAGAGCCTTGCAGTCCTCGTGAGAATCGGTGCATCGGGAGCCTAAGATCCCAGGGATTATTGATCTTTGGGCGGTCGCCGTAACGTGCATTGTGCGTTCGATGGAATATTATATCGCGGGAGGGAAGTTTCCTCGTTCCGGGCGATTGTGCGCGCGTTTCCTTCCACGATAAAGCTGCCGTTCAAGCCCAAACACGATTCGTTAATTGCCTCGCAAGTGCGGGGACTGGTTTTCGAGGTGTACAGTTCCTCGATGATGGGATTGAATGTCATTAAACAACGAGGATATCCAGTTATATATATATATATATATATATATATATATATATAAATAAAATACCTATATATATATAAAATCTAGAATATATTCCTTTTGGGGCGTAGGTGCTCGATGAGAAGGGATTTTTTTTAATTCCATCCCCAAGGGGGTGAAAAGGGGTAAAACGTATTTTCTCGGACTCCTTGATACCTCTTAGGACCGATTAGATATCAACTTGCTTTTTACTTAGAAATGTTACCCACACAAATTCCTAAAAACCATCATATGCATACATTAAAAAATCGACTACTTTTTTTAAACATTTTTCGAAAGTACATATCCTCAAGAATGTACTGTTAAATTTTCATCAAAAAGTTCCGATTATTTTAGCTTCTACAGGGGCTTTGAACGCTCTTTTCTCGAAACGTCATTTTTTCACATCATGAAGATAAAATCTCAAAATATATCAAATCGATTGTTTATAAATTTTACTGCTTATTCTGCACACCTATGACTCTCGCAGGGACTACCAAGTATTTGCATCGTATCTAACCTACTTTTAAAATCGAAAACAGCAAAAGAAATAAGCCGAAAAACCATTTTTCTTGTATTTTGCCCGCCATAGCGACAGTCATACTGATGAAGAATCTGTTTGGATTTCTGGTTTCAGGTAAGTCTAACTGCTGAAATCGCTTGCACGAGCGAGGCATACATTTTTAAACATGTCATCAAGACCGCTTCTAAAGCATTTTAAAATCAATAACTTTACTACTTTTATATTTTTTATTTGCTGTAGAAGTGTCGTTTAATCAACAGAAAAAAAGTTTTATTCCATTACTATAATTATTTTCGCCGCAATAAATTCCTGAAAATCGCTGAATTACGTATAAAATTACCTCACTAAACAGATATAAAAGCAATTCCTTTTAATTATTCTACCGTAGCGAATCACGGGTACTTCGCTAGTATATTATAACTATGAACGTGCGACAGCTGCAGATTGAGTTTCACGCACGTCGCGTTTGTCAATCAACATCGCTCGAGACAGGAACGGGTGTGAATTAAAACGGGAATTCAACTATTTTTTACGATCTAAAAGTCTATCATTACAGAAGACAGTAAACACGTCGACGTCACGATTGGAAGTCGAAGAACGAAACGCTTGCAGCCTAGCCAAGTTTTACCTCTGGTCTCTTTTGTTTCTCGCACGACGTACCTTGAGGCCGCCGTGTGGGTGCATCGGGTCAAGTGTCACGTGATATCCGCTGAAAACGAAAGAGCAGAGAAAGCTGGGGTTCTCGACACCGTTGGAAATTCGGGGGCGCGACTTCAACGTTCTCGCGAGACGTTCCTGCCTCGGACGCTAAAGCCATTAACCGCGGAGAGGATTGCGCGGAACACAAGTATCGCGGACTCGAGCCAGTACTTCGAGGAGCACACAAACCACTTTCCGATACAGAGAAACTTTCTCCGCTCCCATAGTCGAGGCCCCGAACAGATTGATTTTTTCATCCCTTAAGGGAGCAACTGCAGGCGGTCGCGCGAGAAAGCAATTATAGTCGCGCAATTACCGGCGCGCGTGTACGCTCGGTGGATTAAAATGATAGTTCGGAAAATCCAGTTAAGGAGCATGTTGGTTTTAATTAACTGGCCGACCGCCAGGTCCTCGTTAACCGTCTCCAACTCCCGACGACGTCGTTCTAATTTCTTCAATCTGATCCTTCTTTCGTTTGTTCGCGACGCACTGTAAACGCCAGATACCGCGGGCTAAGGAACCGTTACAAGAACGTTACAGGCAGGTCGAGGAAGAAGTGCGCAGTGACGAAAACTAGTGGGAAGCGTCGTGGATAGTCGGGCAGCTAGAGAAATTACGATTCCAAAGCAGGACGCGCGGAAGAAGAGGTCAGTCCTCGTGGGTCGTTGCGCCGAGACGAGTCAAGCGTGTCCCGTCGCTATTTTTAAAACCTAGATTACGGTCTATCGAGGTTAACACTATAGAGCAATGGCTACTGTAAATAGCCCCAGCCATTCGCTGTATCGTCGATAATAGATCGTCCCTGCGTATCGCTGTGAAAATGTTTTTCGACGGTTGCTCGGGCGAAATTAAATGAGAAAGAGAATCTAATTTCTAGTGGCCCGGTAATTAACCAGCGTATCGAAACGCTGGCTCAGTGAACACCGCGCGACACAATAGGCGCGGGCTAATTAATAAATGCGATGGCTTTAATATCAATGAACGGCTTCCATTACGCGGGCAAACGCGGTTCCGCGTGCAGGCTCGAATAAAATCAATTGTAAATCAAATCCCGGGCGGAACACATAAATCTCTCCTCGGTATATCGTAACTTTATTCCCCGTTTTATTTCGTCAACATGGTTTCGCCGCATCCGACCCCGCGTCCCATTTCCCGCGAACTTTGTCCGCGAGCGAATTCCGCGCCAATTTCGATTTCCGCTTATTTCCACGTAACGACTACGGCCTCCGCCCTGCTCCGCCCGGTAACTTCCAACGAGAAATTGTCTCCAACCGCGAATCGAGCTTAACGCGGCGACTGCCAGCGTCGGAATTAGGTTTTTCACGAATTCTACGAAGGGTGCAAAAAAAATCTTTCGTCCTGTTAATAACTTATGGAAGCACTATTACTGGATCGACGATTTTCGTCGACGGTTCGTTTATCATTTTTCTGATTAGACGATGAATTTTTCGGTTCCCGGCTGAGAGTCCATGGCTGAGTCACCCTGCAGTCATTGATAGAAAGTAGGTTGTGACCTGGGAAACAGTGAGATGCTAATCTAATCCCGGAGAGTGGGGCAGGCAGAGTCTAATCTATATGCTATAGGGGATGAAATTTACTGCTTTAATAATGGCGTGTTGAACTTGATGCAGATCTTGTAAGGAATTGGAGATATTCGTGGAGCATTGCCGACTGGGTGCTCGTGATCGGTTGACGTCATAGAATCGTCTTAGAATACTCCAGTTTCTCGATGGTATTGCATTAAGTTTAACAGAAACGTGACGATTCTGTAGATTTTATAACCAGTTTTTACACAGTGCTGAGGCACATAATCGTAATATTGTTGGTAAACGATCGCCTATCTAGTGGCTCGGAACGCCACTTTGCTTCCAGGCGTTTCAGGTTAGCAAGCATACGAGCAAAGGCTACCCCACATCCTGGCAGAGATGAAATTTACTACTTTAATAACGTTGCCCCGAACTCCACGCACATCTCATGACAAATTACAGATTTTTCGCGGCTTATCCATGAAAGGCGCTTGTACCACCTGCAACATGTTACAGATGATGTAATTGCAATCTCAGTGGGAGTCACGGATAGAGACGCTGACTTTCACCGTACGTTATCGAGCTAGCAAACGCACGAGTGGAAGTCCAATCAGCATCCTGAAAGAGGTGAAATTTATACGATGCTAATCGGATGGATAAAACTCTTCCACAAAATTTCTGTCAGAACTTTATTCTGAATTCGATTCGGTGCGAGGCACCAGCCTCGCCTTAGAACAGCCCATCCAACGTCGCCTCCTACACGCGCAACATTTACTCGCCAAAAAGAACGAGGCAACGCCGAACGACAGTTTCCATTAAAGCCGCGACAAGTTTCTTTTCACCCCCGCGCGGAGCTTCAAATTTGCTAGGCGCCGGGACAGCCAGGGGAACAAGCCGAAATTCCGGCTCGGCCTTCCCTCGCCCGAGGGCGAAAACCGCCCCGTATCGTTCCGCAGAAATATCATCAGCAGCGGCCGGCAAACTCCTGGCGTCGTATTACACCGTTAAATTAGCGTAGCTACTTTTCCGACAGCGTCGGCCGGATTTACGTTTTGGAAGTGGCGCTCGGCCGTGAGCGCCGGCGGTCGTCAACAACAAACAACGGGCGCAACTTGACCCAAATACTCGAAATCGTTTCTGCCTGTCGGACACTGGCTTGGAAGTTGCGCCGTGGGACGCAGCCGCCTATGCATAAGCGTACGTACGCGAATGTGGCCGGGCCACGGTGTTATTAAAGTAGTAAATTTCGTCCTGGCTAGGATATGGATTAGACCCCGCCAGGCTGCAACGCGAGCTGCCCCCGAAACTCGTCCAATCGATGGCGTCCCGTTCTGTCGCGGGGTGAACGATCGTATCTGGCAGGATAACTCCGGTGAGTTCACCGTTCGGCGGGAGGGGGTTCGCGAAGAGCTTGTCGTTCGTCATGTTTCAGCTTAAGAATCGGTGGTGTGCCTTTGGTATTTAATGAGGCGAAGCGTTCCTTAAAGGTGGAGAGTATGTAGGCGCTGGTGTTGTCGAGGAAAGCAGGGCGAGCCTCCACCCCTGGGACTGGTGTAGTTTGGACATTCAGATTTAGATTTAGGGAATTCGGGATGAGGGGTGGTGACATCAGTGAAGGGCGATGTCAAGCAGAATTAACTACAAAGATTTGTTAGTGTATTTTGAATTACACAGAGCTTATATCTAGCGAAGAAAGCTGAAACGGAGGGTGAAAGTTCCTTCTCGTAATGACAAGTGTTTTTCCTTTAAACCACAAGGTACTTTTTCTGCCAACTGCTCAGCTCGACTCTGCTCATAGAACTACTTCCCGTGACTGCTACGGTATTCTCTCTGAGCGCAACGATACCCGGCGACAAGCTTCAGTTCCCCGCTTAATATCTCACAAGGATAGCACGAATTTCGCCGAGCAGGTAATAATAAATAGTTTTCAGTATCCCCTTGTTCGCTGCGTTTCGATTCATTCTCCAAACCAGAGCATTGGACCAGAAATTGGAGCAGAATTTCGTACAGAAATTTTTATTTCAAATAATTTTTTGCCCATCTCTGCTTCAATTAGAGGACTTCGCGAAGTACAACAAACACGGCAAACAACAGCAAACGTAGGAACAAATAAAAGCAGACAATGAAACTAATAAATATCCGGCACTCGTTTACTCTGACCGCTCGTCCAAGAGACTTAATCAACTCAAATCGAATCCACTTGCAATCTCTTCGCTCCGTCACCGAATGAACGACGCAGCCCCCGCGCGATCGATCCAAAATACAGAATCCAGAGGAAGACAAATGAAAAACGGGAGGGGGGGTGTGGAGCCGTCTATCCTTTCTAATACACACGCATAAATTGCGAGGGTGCAGATTGGGTCGTGGTAACCGCTCCTTTATTTTCTTTACCTGCGTGCGACGAGGGGGTGGCCCTCGCCAGGTCGAGGGACGAACGACAGGGCGGAAAGAAACGGAAGGGAAACGGGGTGCTGTGCGGGGAAGGAGGGGGGTGGAAGAAGGGCAGCGTGGGTGGAGCAGGTTAGGGTGGATCCTGGATACATAACGTAACGGATGGACAGGCAAGCTAAGGCTGGATAGGTAAGGCTATACTCGAAAGCTAAACTACTTTGCCCGGAGCAAGGCGGGGGATACGGAGGCTTGAGTGCTAGCCGCTTGTTCTGTAATCCAATAGAGACCCTAAGACCTTTCCCCGCTTCTTCGTATAGGTACACGTGCAGCCGAGTGTACGTAAGCCGCCTATACACGCCGGGATATCTATGTAAATTTCAATATGGCGCGAACCGAGTCTGCGCGTTTTTCTATTGGATGATGGGCAAAGGCAAAAACAATTCGAGAGACCGAACGAGATCTACGGCGCAGAGAGCAGCAGAGAGCTGGATCTCTAGCCGGTGCTCGTGCCGTGTTTACGAACGTTTTCTCCCAACGCCGGCCAGCAGCAGCAGTTGCAATGCTGGGATCGTTAAAGGTACTTTAAAAAGCAACTGAAACTACACGGAAAAGTACGCCCGACCAAGAATTATCCAACGTGGATCGCGGCTGCGACGAGCACGACCGGCCGCGAACGCGAAACGCTGGTCAATTCTTCCGCGCGGATGTTTGTGTTCGTTCGAACATCAAATTACACAAAGCCGCGCTACCTCCCTTTAATCTCCGAGGTTCAACCCCCGTGCCTCTGGCATACATCCCGAGAATTTGGGAAATATCGCTCCCCCGGGCGCTGGGATCTTTTCAATTTCACCTCGTGAAAAATATTCACGTGGTTTTTGCGGCTGGAGGGTTGACGTAGCACCACAGTCTGACATAATCTGTGTTATATCACTTGGAGCGGGGATTTCAACGTCTGTTTTCAACTCCATCGTCGGGGGCGAGTTGCAGAAATGGGCGAACGGTTATGGATGAGCAGTTGTTAGCATCGTTGTTACATGTATGTTGCGAAAGGTTGCTTTAATTCCGAAATAATGGGATGTTGCGGGAATAAATAATGAACGCGCCGGAATCGGAATTTCAGCTAGGTAATTCGAGGAAGAAACGAATTGACGGTGGCGAAAGTCTGTCGTGCAGAAACTAATCCTCGCGATACGTATTCTAACTACGTACGCGGTATTTTAGTGATAAATAACGTCACATTTGTGAGGCCGTTCCGCGAGCGCAATGCCACGCGACTACCACAAAAGAGATAATAACTCTTTAATGCTCACTCTGCCCGCGTGCCGCATAAATCTACGCCGCGCTCCCGGAATATGCAAATAATTCCCATTATCACAACGTGTGTTCGAAAACGTTCGACTCGGCATCCATATTCCGCGGGTTCTCGTAACCTTACGACCCCGTTCGAAGGCATTTTTTCATCGTTATTCCTACATTCAACGACCGCTTCAACCCTCGCCGCGACTTTGTCCCTATTTCGCGCTCAACTCCGCTAAAACAAATTTAATGCTATTCTTCGGCACCTCGGAGCGTTATCGATCTTCTTTCTAAATATATTTACAACATTTCCAAATCCGAATTCAACAGTTCCAGTATCTTTTAGCTATGTGCCCGTGTGTAGCAGTAGCTCGGACTGAAAGGTGGAGTAAAGTTTCGTGTAAAGTCTCGAATCTGAATTACATAAACAACAATCAAAGGGTCACTGGTAGATCCCCGATAAAGGGGAGGGGATTCTTCCACGAACTACGTTGAATTCGTGGTATTAGAGGCCCATCTCACGTAGCAGCTCATCAGCAGTTGAATTGGCCACTCCTGCTCTGGCATCGAGTTTTCTTGACCTGGAAAAGTTCAAAACGCCACTTGGTCCGGTACGTGTGATTACGGGACATGTCATACGAGGGTAATTTATTTGCCAGCCCGTGCACCCGGCCTACGTTTATATTTCCCTTTCTTATTAATGTCGACCCGGCGCTAGTATCTCACGATCTATCTCTGGCGTTACACTTTCGCGAAAGGCTCGTTAGGAAATGCTATTGCGAATTGTTTATGTATTTCGCCGCGAAAACGAGCTTTTCATTAGGTCGACCTACTTCCCGGGCGTACCTACGGTTCAAGATGGAATTACGCTGTTCCTTCCGATGTAAATGGGGAAGCAACCGGGTGTACGTCGTGATCGAAATATGGGAAATTTTTGCAAAATGGAAAATAGAGGCAGGCTCTTTTTATCAGTAGGGTGCAGAGTGGTCTCCCCACGCGAGAGCACTGTGCTTCGGAGGATGGTGCAGAGCAGCCGAGAGGGTAAAGCAGCGAAAGGGGGTTGATACGTACGCTTGCCGAGCGAATGTCGATATTACAGGCTGTAGTTTTACTGGGGAACGTCGGCAAGGAAGGAAGACGTCGACTTTAGTGGTGGCTATTGCCGATGGAGCCCCTTCGAAGGCGCTACTAGTGGTTGCACCTCCGATTCGAGCCATAGGATGGGGTTAGATGTACCAAACCCGCAGCGCGAGATTATTGAACGACTTACAAAAATCAGCTGCGGTATATAACATCAGACAATTGTACAGTTGCACCCCGTTTTAAGGATATCCTCCATCCTCTCGAATTTCCAACGATATCGGCAATTCCACTAGCCACCAGGCTAATATCCACAACAGTGAACAACCTGCTCTATTTACAATTAACTGTGACTATAACGCAACCTCATGTTTCAGTGAAAACGAATAAATTTACATCCCCTGAAACTAGTTTGACGCCCACCGCAGGAGACAGGCCGCATTTCCCCGTCAAACAATCCCAATTGCATTCAGCCGCTGTGGCAGTTATCGATATCGCGCGCGCACGCGTTGGATTATCATTCGCGTCGATAAAGCGCTCGGTTGCAATATATTCGTACGAATCGGCGCCGCGGTAAAGTCAGCTGGGCTGATTTCGTCCGACGCCTTTTGCCGATGGGCCATGAAAGCTCGAACACCGAACATCGGTCGTACCTCGGTATCGACCTTGCTCGCGGTTGCAGATAATCTCGCGCGTGTCTCGCGGCGTCTCCACCGAGCCGAAACCCCGATCGTAAATGCCACGATTCACCACTCGCTCGCAGTGGTAACTGCCAGCGTCGAGTCAGACGCCGCCTAAAAGCGTCGGTCTGACTAAGCCGTTTCCCTATCTACTTTCCGCTCCTTCCCCCGCGCTCGCACGTGTCAGGCCCTTTTCAGATGGGGCACTTTCGTGACGTGTATTTCGGTTACGCTCACGCATTCTCCATCTTTCCTCGTTCCCGCTAAAGACAAAAGTGTCTGGCCTGGTTTCATCGTTCACCTCCCGGTTTCGCCGAGTATGATCGAGGCAGCAAGCTCGCGAAGAGAGCAGAGGTTATATAAAAAGTATCACGAGAAGGGTATTATGTTGTAGGGCGGGGAATATAAACTGGATGGAAAAATATGAAGCTGGTGATAAGAAAGCGGGACGGAAGGGCAGAAATGGCCGATGGCTCTGACAGATGCGCGCGCACCGAAGACAGAATCTTGTACTATAGACACCCCTCATTGTGACTTTACCCTTGGGTTATCATTATCGCCCTGTCTTCACCTACGTTCTGAATTATATATGGACCAGACACCGGCGACACAGGCGCAGTCGAGAAGTGGTCGCCGGGGTTGGCCAATCTTCTCTACATCATCGCAACGTAAACGGAAAATAGAATATGTATGCCGTCGTTTAAGGGATGAATGGCTGAGAGGCGATAATTTCTGGGGATTTCTTTCCTTGTGGCTTTAATATGCAAGCAATGGTCGCGTTTTACCGTACAAGCTGGTTGGTAGAATGTTATCGATCCAGTAACGTGTATCTTAACCTTCCGGCGGGCGCGCTCTTTTTCATAACAGGAGCGAGCGCGTCGTGTACAAAGTACACTGTGAAAGAATAAGACTTATTATTGTAAAATAAACATTATGCGGTGAAAGTTTGTGATATTTGAAAGCTTATTAAGGATTTATTTGAATAATAATTGTTACAAAGTATCGTAAAAAAATCGAGAAATGAAAAAGAAAGTTATTCATCAGATTCAGGCTGACTAATTGTCGTGTACTTTATACAAGAGCGCGCCCGCAGGAAGGTTAACACGATTCTCTCGCTGTTCACATTCTGGCAGGGCCTCGACTGGTACAGATCATTAAGGGAGATCAAGTTGCGAATAAATCTGGGCACATTGGGCGCGGATACACAATGTCCTCGGCGATAAGACATGGCCCGCTTGCTTTACGACCCCCTAGAATGGCTTTCTGATTGAGCATTGCCGGGGTGCTTTTATTTCACGTAAAGGGACGTAAAACGTCGCGAGATGGGTAGCTGGGCGAATAACTCTATGGGGCGGGAAGGGGTGCTTGGCGTAAAGTTAATCAGCCGAATAAAGCGATAACGATGCTCGTAAGTTATTATTTCATGGATTCGTTTCTGTAATGCGACATTAAGTGATCATTGTAGCCGAGAGGAAGTTAGCGTTGCTATCTCTCCGCCCTTTCAGATTCGCTCACTCTCTGTTCTTCACCTGCCACGAGTGATCTTCTAATAATGAAGGCTGGACGGAACACATGCAAACCAGCGGATCGGTTGTCAATACACATAAGACAGAAGATGACCGTCAGACTGGCGATCGTTAGCGTGTCATTTACCGACACGCACAAAGCCGCTCATCCTTTTTCCTAGGAGCGTGCAGAAAATAGAGCTGTTCGAGTACTCGGAAAAAGCGAGCCGAGCCTGACTCGGCTCGAAGAACCGAGCCGAGCCGAGTACTCGATAAAAGCGAGCGGCTCGAAATAGAACCGAATAACTCGAATAGAACCGAGCAACTTGAATGGAACCGAGCAACTCGAAGAGAACCGAGCAACTCGAATAGAACCGAGAACTCGAATTTTTTCGAACGGCTCGAAGTAAACCGAGCGGACTGAAAGTACCGAGTGGGCCGAAAGTACCGAACAATCCGGTGTGTTGAGTAGTTTGAAGCTTGAATGTTCCGAATATTGTAGAATATGTTTATATACTGGATAATGGTTCGTAATTATTATTATTATTATTATTATTATTATTATTATTATTATTTCGACTTTATTACTCGTTAAACGGAAAATATAAGATTCGGGTAAAGGCGAAAAATTATTTTCAATAGTTCGAGAATATTTTCATTTGCAGTTTACATTTTAATTACTTAATTACTAATCTTACTTTCTCCTTATGTAATATATTTTCTGTTTAACGAGTAATAAAATCGAAATAATAATTATTATTATTATTTATTAATGGGACAAGCCCAATTTATTCAATAAAGAATACAGTAAACATACGTACAAGAAGAAAAACAAGACATCACACAGTAAAAAAGAAGAAACAAAAATAAAAATTTTATCATTGCACCTTAGTTGATAACAATTTTGCGCAGATTTTTCTTGAAAAATTGTAAAAATAATAATATATAATAATAATAATAAATAATAATAATAATTACGAACCATTAGCCAGTATATAAACATATTCTAAAATATTCAAAACATTCAAGCTTCAAACTTCTCGACACACCGGATTGCTCGGTACTTTCGGTCCACTCGGTACTTTCGGCCCACTCGATTCTTTCGGCCCGCTCGGTTTACTTCGAGCCGCTCGAAAAAATTCGAGTTGCTTGGTTCCATTCGAGTTGCTCGGTTCAATTCAAGCTACTCGGTTCTATTCAAGGTACTCGGTTCTATTCGAGCTGCACGCTTTTTTCGAGTACCCGGCTCGGCTCGGAAACCGAGTCTCGGCTCTGTCCGAATTTCAAGCTACTCGAATATTCGAATACTCGAACAGACCTAGCAGAAAACGCGCAAGAGGCGCGCGAAGGCAAAAGCGCAGGGACATGAGTGGAGGAAAAGGAACGGCGCAGGGAGGGAAGGGAGGCGACGATACTCGCGCCTCTGATATACGGGGAAAGAAAAGAAGATAGAGAGAGAGAGAGAGAGAGAGAGAGAGAGAGAGAGAGAGAGAGAGAGAGAGAGAGGGAGAACAAGCTCGCGCGCCTCGCATTTCTTTTTCCCACTGACATTGGAGAGTGATTAAAAACTTGATCCCACCGTGCCGCTCCGTCTTTATCCGTCCATCCGTCCGCCCTCTTCGTCTTTCGAGTTCGTCCCCCCATGCCACCGACGCGCCCCATCCCCCGCCTTTCGTTTACGATATAGGAGAGCGGACAATATGGCGGAGTAATTGTTGTTCAGAGGGAAGCGGAGGGTGGAGACGCCGTCGGGAGGGGCCGGAGGACGAGGGTTGAGGCCGAAGGAGAGGATCCCTGTGAGCGTCACGGGGTGGGAGAGAGCGAGAGGCTTGGAGGTCCGATAGTGTCGGATTACTGCCGGTATTGTGAAGTCCAGACGCGGGGTTGGGGGGGAGAGGAAGGAAAGAAAGAAGAAACGGCGGCGGGTGTACGCCGGGCGTCGCGGAGAAGGAAAGACGAGGGGGTGTGTGAGCGAGAGGAGGGGAACGCTTTCGCACGACGGAAGACTAGAGGAGACGGACGGGCGAAGTAGAAGGAAGGGAGGACAGCTGGATGGAGGAGAAGGAAGAAGAAGTTATTAGAAATACCAAAAGAGAGTACAATACCACCTAGCTCGAAGTAAAAGAGTAAGGACGCGAAGGTAGGTTCACCCTCAAGGTTCCTTGCCAACCGCCCGCCCACCACCCTGCCCGTTTCGCCCGTCGCGCGGCGTCCGCGAGAGACTGAGAGAGGCGGTAGGCTTTCGAGAGACAACGAAAGTTTCGGGGCACGGCGAGAGGAAACATCGGTGGAGGAATGAGAGAAAGGGAGGGAAAAAAGAGAAATACGCGATGGGAGACGGTGGGAGGGAGGCCATATCTTGGCGCTTTCTTTATTTGCCGCGATTTATTTCACGATGTACACATACACGGGCGTGCATGGGATGCCGACGGCGGCCACGGTGGCGGGGCCAGCCGAGCGGAAAAATGTGATATTCCCTGACAAATGGACGATGGCGGCTCGCCGGAGATCCACGTTTAAATGCGATTGTTTATTTCGTGCTCGATTGCCCGCTAATAACAATTCGCGATATTTCGCGGTATCGACCTCTCCGCGGGCACTCCTCTCGCACCATCCCCCCGCCCCTGGTTGTGGCGTGGGAGAGGATCAACGCGTGATCTATCAACGAAATAATAATCTTCGGAATCCGGCCATCCATCGCGGAGGAGAGTGGGTGATTCGCGATCGTCGCCGCTTCGGCCGCGTTAATCGCGTTTCCTCGCCCGCGATCGCGTAATTAAGTCCACTTTAATATGATAATTCGGATGAACATTTTAATGAAGCGTTCGACGCTCGTTTTAATAACCGGGGCGATTATATTTTATACGGTCGACAATCGTGGGCGCGCCATTTCCACCGAGCAATCCGCGCGACCGTTCGAGCCGTTGACGCGGAAACGAAACGATTAGTCTATGTAATGCCTGATAATGAATTATGCAGTTGTTTAACGTAGCCTTTTGTTACCCCTGATTTCGTTAAACATCGCTCGCTCTCTTTTTGGCCGAGGGTGTATAACGGAAATCGAGTGGAATATTACGTTATCAAACAGAAATTCACCGTCGTTTCTTCGCAGCGAGAATTCATGCGCGCGGTCGCGACGATCGTTTCGCGAGAAATCGTCGTAGAAATGAGAATCGAGAGCCGCGACGAAGAAATCCACCGGATATCCCCTTCCAATGCAGTGGCCTGCCACCCCGTGGAGAAACACGGGTCGCGACGCGTGTTATTTCCGCGCCTCTCTTTTTTTTTTCTCGTTAAGACGGTGTCAACAAGTAGCGGGTGCGCTCGTGGGGCTTCGTCTTGCCGATAACCGCGTTGAAAAGTCGACGCGTCGTTCGGCTCGAGTATCCACGACAAAAGAATACTCGTGAAGCGGAAAGGACGAGGGGTAGGCAGCGGCTCGGTAAGTGTGAAACGAGGGAAATCGTTCTTCCGTTGGGACGGGGGTGTTCTGGGATCGTCGCTGAGGGCTGAGGGCTGCACGGAGACCCAGAGAGAAAGGGAGAGAGGGAGAGAGAGAGAGAGAGAAGGGGGATGAGAAATCGACGGATAGAGGAGGCAGTATAGACCGATGGTAATTGTTATCCGATAGAGAGCAACTGAAAGGGTTGCCGAAGGATGGATGTGACGTCACCGCGAACAGTTTCACCTATAATTGGATTTGCGATCGGCTCGACTACGTCTACGCTTCCGGTCCACGTGACGCCGCGCGGTACTACATTATTTACGCGTCTCCGACGAATTTGCGAGCGATAGCGTTGATACTCGCCTATAATCGCGCGGTTACACGACTTCCTGAACAGTCGAGAGGTGGATGCTCGATTTCGATACGGAGCACGTTCGATTTCCGCGCTGTATCGTGGATATTGCCTCGAAACCTTGGGACTTATCCTTTACATTATCTCGTCGTGCAAGCAGTGACTACCGACACGCGCCACAAATGCTTCGGTGCTCGGACAATTTAATCCGCTCATAGGAAACGTCACTTCCGAAAAGTGTGCTGCAGTTCTTAGCTGGTAGAATGGAATACCTACTGTTCCGCTGCAAAAGTACGCAACCAAACAATCAGAATAGAATGCCAGACCAAAGTGAAAGAATCGTGCAGGGATTAACGAAGCACAGTGTCCCTGCAATCTCTCCGATATCCCCTTGGAACGCGAAACGCAATTACGGCGAGGCCTTAGCGGGATCGAGGGAAAGTTTTAATTACCGGTATCAATTCGCATAACTCGTGCAATACGCTGAGAATTCAAGGCTCCGTTAGACACGCGGAAACGAAGTTCAGAGCGCGATGAATATCGTTGTACGTCAGCAATCCTTGCCCCGGGCAAGTTTTAATTGCCGGTGTCTATTAATACAAGGATCACCGTAACAATATCCCCCATTAATATCGACGATGCAAACGTTTTTCGCGCCACCCCGCCGCGGTCGCGCGTTACATTTCAATAATTTACATTCGACGGGCCCAAAAATGTTCATTTCCGTTCGAAAATCTCTCGACGAAATGGCTCAATCGCGGGAATAAAGTTTTTGCGTGGTTGAAATATGAAGGGACATCGGATAGCGCAGCGCCACAGACAGCTCTGTTTTTATCCACCGATTATCCAAAAACGCAGTCATTGCGCGAAATTGATTAAATCGGTAATAGTATCTACGCGCCGGGCGAGAACTAAAACACCGAAGTGTTTATTATTCCGCGAGAACGGGCAAGAATATATTACCGTTTGATGACCAAGCCCCGTTGAATGCACGTAATAGAAAATGGTGCGGGAGAATTGAAACGACATTCGGAATGCATTTGCTTCTCTCAAACCGGCATAAATGACAGTTCATTCCGGTTCATCAACCCGAATGAAAGCTACACGCCGAAACACACCGTCGGGAGCCGTCGTTTTAAAAGCGCCATCAAAAGAATCGCCCGGAGCCGCTAATAACCGTGATTCGGGGAAGCGAGCTCGCCGCATTAATAAGATAAATTAGCCCTATTCAAGCGGGGGCTCTTCTGCCGCGCTCGCCCCACCGCCACTCTCGATCACCATGTTCGACTTATCGTTACATATGCAGAGAACACATTTCACACTGATATGCCCCGTATTTGCGGCCACTGAATCGCGCTGATTGTATTCTCATGCAAAATATCTCGTCCATTATGGCCTGGCCCCGTTCCCTCTGTATCTCCAATTACAACCTCCCGGCGTAATTGTTATCGCCCTCGTTTCGCATCTTGCGGTGTCCTCCCCCCGCCTGGTCACTTTTCGTAGCATTCCGTGGAATTTTCGCGAGCGAAGGGTCTGGCAAATGCCTTTAAATTTACGCAATCGGACGAAAGTTTGTATTAAAGGAAAATAGCGAACTAGAATTGCCGTAAGTTCGTTCTAATTCTAGATCGCGTTAGAGGCTTTCGGTTGACCGCGACAGGTTTGTTTGTAGGAGAAGAAAGGATTAGGCAACGTCGTTGCGAGGCCCGGGCTTGTCTGTCTCGAATATCGCTGGTCTAATCTCCTTCGGATGTTAATAGGATTGAGACTTTAATCAATCAGGAATGGCGCAATTAACGTAACCTTTTGACAGCCGTCCCACCCGGAGGTGAGAACACCTGACGTGGATTTCTTTAATCAGTCACTTTCGGAGATAGGGGGAGAGAGAAGGACAGAGGGCGACATGAAAAATAGAGGAGGAAGAGACGAATGAGAAATAAGTTGAAACGCGAAATGAAACGCGCAAGTGAGACTGACGGGCAATTTTTTAATCATTGAAGGTCGCTCACTGCAGACTACCATCGCGGAGTTATTGCAGCGGACTTTTGCGTATAAACCCTTCTGATTTGCCTGTGCATAAACCAGTGTCTCAGAAAATTGATAAATCATAAGACCTGCTATCCACTGTTCTTTATTAATATTCTATTCACCTCTGTTGCTGTAATATTCTATTCACCTCTGTTGCTGTGATATTCTATTCACCTCTGTTGTCAGTTCTCTAATGCGAATGAGCTGGAATTTATTTTTATCCACCGTTAAAATATTAATTCGAAAATGTTTACACAGAAATGCGCGTAAAAGTTATTGTTTCGCTTTGAAACGCGAATCGATGTCGAGTGGCGCTCTAGATTTCTGTTAATACCCCTCGAATATCGCAAATGCACAATACTGTTCCGAAAAAAAAAAATAAAAATAAAAGCGGATAGGTGATTAATTGCCGGTGCAGCGATATCGTCGACAAATTCGTAAACGGCGCTCGAAGCGTTTCGATGAGCCCATGAAAAACAGAGTTTCACGGATCCTCGAAAATAGGATGGCCTCCCTTGTAATATAACGAGCCATTATAGAGACGTCTTCCTCGCATTATCTGTCAGAATCATGGCTCACTTTGTTCTCACCCTTCGGCTCCGATTCGTCCCTAATTTCAGGATCGTTCCACCAACAGTTCGACTTTCTCGCTTTCCACTTATCCCCGTAGCTGCGAGCTAAATTACCGCTCATTTTTCTCCGTCATTTGAGCCCACCCTCCTGGAAGTCTCGCGAGCATAAACTTAAAATTCAAGGACCCGGGGAGGTCTCTCTCATTCTGGAGCATCTTCCCGGGGATGAATCTCTCCAGCTTACAGAACGACACTATCAAGATATTTGTCGTAGATTTACCGTGAAAAGTACCACCAAATTCACTTGCAAATGTTGAGACACTCGCTTCTTGCTTTGAATGCTTCTCAAGCTGTGTTCACATAAATATTGAATAGTCGTATTTTAACCCTTTGTGGTCACACGGGCTGTATCGCACCGCAGGTATTTTCTTTCTTCAAAAATATTTCTGTAAATTTTTAGACCCTAATATTAAAATTTAAAAATTTGGTGAATTTTAACAAAAGACATCTTGGCTTTTATCCCAACTATTTTGTCAACTACAAATTTCATCATAACAGAATTTACATTTCTAGACAAACTTTTGTTTTAACAAAAGTTAAGACTCAAAAATACAAAAATCGTAACTCAAAAATGACACTGCGGTGCAGTGAATCCCGCGTGACCAATTTGTGATTATAATAAGGTGTGACCACGAAGAGTTAATGCTTCTTGACTCAATTGTAGATGGAGCACTGATGTTTTATCGAGTTAGGAATCGAATAGTAATCGAATTATTCGACGTTTTTTTTTAATGCACGCAGATCTAACGCAAACAGCGTGATTCCACGGGGGAGTTTGCGTTAGAGGGGGAATAACAAGCCACTTGTTTGCAATATCGCCGGTAATTTCGGACAAGAGAATTGAGGTAAGCATTTGAATGTGTCCTCATTTCGAACGGCCACGCTAACAGAGGAGATTTCATCATCAACGCGTATTGTAGGCAGCTGGTAGCGCAGGAGCCTGTGAATACGATTACGGCGAACACGTTGTGGCGCGCGGAATTTATTGGGATGAAATTCATTCGCCTTTCATAAGCGTGACGCGCCATTGAAGCTTCCTTTATACAGCACCCGACGTCGCTGCACAGAGCAAGGTATTCCTTATAACCCGCGTTATGTTGTACAACTTGCAGACGGGGGAACTGCGCGAAAAAGCAATAAATGCGCGCGTAATCTGAATTTACGAGCTACCGGGTATTCTGAACGTGTGCAGCCGCGCGAGCTGCTTACACGGCTGAATGAAAGTATAACCGGGGCCAAGATGTTGGGCTTCTTGAAATTTAAATGAATTACGCGAGTTCTGACTTGCCGGTCTAATCAAAGAGCATGCTCCTAGCTTCAGCAGGTAGTCCAGGTTCTCGGTTCACTTAAAGTAGCTTTAATTAATATTCCCGAACGACATTGTTCGAGGTGCAGAACACGATGAGCAATAGTCCCATCCCCGGCGATTGGGCGAAAGTGGATTCAGCAAGGACAACGTTAATAAATCTCCGGTAATTAGAAATAATGTAGCAGCGAGATGAAATAGCCAGTGGGCCGGAGTCGGTCGGCCGATTCATTTTTTACGCCACGCGAGCGTGAAGATCTTTTAGCGGACGGTTATAAATGATTCGCGAAACCGGAGCACTCCACTTGAAACTGTCATGTATATCTATACACTCGAAACTCCAGCAGCCCCTACCGCCTCATTAGTCACGTTGAATTCGTTTCAATTAAATCGCCCCGATGCTTCATTAACCGCTACTGTGCCTGAACGTTCGTGAAATTCTATTCCGTGGAAAGGGACCGTTTCGCCACCTTTGGCGATCTTCACTCCACGCGCCTATCGAACTATTCGCTTTTATCATCTCCACACCACCTGTACCATTGCTTACCGCGAACGCAAGCTATTGAAAATTCAGCGAATAGACGTAGAAACTTGGAGTGTACCAGGACACTTGAGGGCGCAGTATCCAGAGCCACGGTTTCTCGAACGGTACATAGCAATCTGTCCCTCTTAATCCCTCGACCGGCTCAACTTCACGCCGCCCTACATACCACAATAGCCAGCCAACGACAACGATTCCTAAAAGTTATTCCCCAGAGCGTCGCAGTGGCACAGAACTTGCCCGCCATCCTTCACGGAGCGGGGCAACTTTGCGAGCGCGCCAGAAGCAAACCAGCCATCAAGGCTAGTCCTTTAATCGAGCAGATTAAAACGTCGCGCGTGGACGATTGTCCCGCGCCCCCGATTAGCCCCGCCTCGCGGGGGCCGGCAAGTAAGAAACCGAAGCGACTCTCGGTTCTCCGCGGGGCGCGGCGCGTCGTAAATCAAGAGGGTAATAGTCCTTGCAGGCGGAAATATAGTTAAACGTCTCAATTGCAGCAGCCCGGGCTCTCTGCTCGCCTGGCGAGGTCCGGTTGGCAATACTAATTAAGTGGCAGTGTACCCTCTCGAAGGGAACGCCGGCGAATCCGGAAACGAGGGTAGATGTAATTAGGATGAGTTGCGACGCCAGGCAGCCGCCAAACCCTTGGCTTCGTTGCCTTTGCCAGAACAACTCTCTCTCTCTCCTCCGTCAAGTCTCTCCTCGTACGTGGCGTCTGCACGCGCTCGCGCACACCCTCGCATGCCGCCACGTGTAATCTGCGCCGAGCAGACCCCGAGCCGGTTATTATTGTCGGCTCGGGAGGCCTGATCGTTCCTATCGAGCCGAGCATTACCGTACAAATAATGCACGCGACTATCCGGCCGATCCTCGCTTTAATTGCCCGAATGATCGGGGACGAGGTCGTGTAATCGATTCTCTCCTCCGCACCTCGCACTCTTCCGCCCTACACAGCTTGCCCTCCAGGCTTGCGTCACTCTTCTTCTTCGATCGCGGGACACGAAAACGCGTCCGTTGAAACATTCATTCGCGATAGATCGAAAATGGTACCTCGCTCTGCCTCACAATTCCGTTAATGTCACACATCTCGCTGTCGAATTAGCGCGCGTCGATACCTATGTTCGTGGATGGAGTGACGCCAGCAGAAAGAGCTAGTGAAACTTTGAAGGGGATGTTGATGCTCGTGGGCAAATTTGGGGTTGTCGGTGCGTGAAAATTTATGTATTTCGCTGGTTTCGTGGAATGTCCGGGGTGGCTTGGAGGGAAGGTTAAGATTTAGCGGCGGTCTGGAAATTCTTGATTCCGCGCGACAGCGACGGGGATACGTCGCGTGTTTTTGCACGCGTAATTAGCGCGAGCGCAGTTTACCGCGCGATTAAGCGAGCCCCGCTCCCTTGTTCAAATTGAAATTCGCCGTAAATGAAGCTCGAACGTTTCAAATTAAGACAGTTCCTCTAGCCGTCGCTATTCCCCCCCGGATAAGCGGCGATCGTAAAGTCTTCCCCGCTTCCATTACGGAGTCGAAGAAACTTTATGCGCACCTACTCTCTCTAATTGCTGGTCGCCAGAATCGCCACTAAATTTCCTTGACAGAATCAGCCACACCCTGTCTAAAGCTCATCAGGGTAAAAGTACGGAGAGACAGCTATACAGTTGAGAGGGCAACGCTGCGGGGAATATGGGAAAAATGAACTTAGCAGTCAGAAGAAGTCTTCCTTTACAGTGCGCTTGAGTTTTCAAGTCTGAGTCGCGGTCCACAATTTCTTTGAATTGCGTGAAACATTTTAAAAGAATCAGGGAACCGAACCCTAACCCGGTTCGGTACGCCGTATCGTTGACTAATCTGCCTAACCGGGTAACAGAATTCATCTGTAACCCGAGTAACCCGGTTGACCGGGTTAATGCGGTTACAGTAATACGGTGAAAACCATAGTTGTAAGCATGTTTCCAAATAGTAATGAATTTTATTTCAATATCGGAGACTCCTTGGTAGTCATGATTTGCGCTGTCGGCCGATTTTTGTCCAAAATATTACACCGTCGCGACGGTGCCGGTTAAAGACCTGATTGTTCGGTGCTTCGGTAGTACTTGCCGCACAGACGAGACCGACTGTCGACCAGATTACGGGAAATATTCGAATGCTAGAAAATATTAAACAACGGAAGCTAAGGTGACTGTACCTAATATCGCCAGACAAAAGTTAAATCGCTGTCAATTGAATACTAATTGATATTTTTACATGCAGTTCGTTTCAAAGTAAAGAGAAATTATTCATCTTTCACGTAGCATAAGTTAGAATCATTGAAACCTACAAATTTTTAATTAGGACCCAAAGAACGTAAGACATGCAAAAATCGGGTCCTGAAAGAAAGTGTACCTAACATCGCCAACTCAAGAAATATTGATTAATTCATGTATATACGAGTTTTTAAAGTCATTTTCACATGTGCTTTTATTATTTCTTGCACTATAAATGTATTTTTAACCATCTTTAATTTTATTTTTATTAGAAAAATATAGAAATTTAAAAATATAGATTTTAACATATTTTATTTTTTACGTTCCGATGTACATATTGGACAAATAAAGTTTATTTCGGTTGCTAATAAATGTTTACGCTATTAAGATTCTCTAAAATCCTTCCCTTTCTGTAATTATTAATCACATGACGCTGCAATTGCAGTAAGTCTTCCTACATATGTTTAGGTACTAATTGAGTGCATAACCGATAAATTTTAGTGCTTACTTTGATGCTAAAAGATATTGGTGCTGATTAATTCTTGAAGTTTAACAAATAAAGTATAAATTCCGTTTCTAACAACCCTTTAAAATTAATGAATCCTGCATGGATTATATACTCGTATATTTTAAACATTGTGATTTCATTTGATCTGAATATGTATTGCCCGTATTAGATTCACATATCACTGACTTGCCTTAAGTGACTGTCTAGTCTAGACAAGACTGTCTCATTTCACTAGTAACCGGCTCATAGCGGGTTAACCGGGTTACTTTGGTTTCTTCTAGAATTTAAGAACCGTTCCCTCGCGGTTAGTGTGGGTTACAGAAACCTTCCTTGGTTAACCGGGTAAGGGTTAGGGTTATTAGGCAGTTCGGATCCCTGAAAAGAATAGAATTGCTGGTATTACGAAATGCTCTGGCAGTGACAATTTACCATGAATAAATCGAAAGTTTCCTGCGATTCTAAATCCACAACATTTCGCCAGCCGAATCGATAGGTGGCTCCCTCTGCTTCCCTTAATCTAGTCAACCTACCACTACACTCTTGAGTTTCTGACGTTCCCAACTATTGCATCGTCGAATTTTGGCATCTATTACACAATGTACGTTGAAGCAACCCTCATATTCCAAACTAAATCACTCTGCGCGTAATTTCAGCTCGCTCGTAGAATTGTTAGGAACGACTACGCGCAACAGGCTATTCTCCATTTGAAGATTCGCATTCCAGCATGCACAGCGAACGCTGTATCCGCACTTTTGTTTATTCATATTTTTCATGCAAACCGTTACACACAGCCCGCAAACGACGATCGTCACTCACGGCTCGCTGAAATACGAGCGGGGGATTTTTCTTCGGACATCTGCTGGTCGATTGAAAGGTGGTCGATATTCGTGATGGCTGTCTTGAAAAAAAAAAAATATAGAAAAGAGGGGTGGAAAAAACGAGTGACGGGCGAAATGAAATACGTCATCGGCCGCGGCGATATTTCATAGTTCCGGGCGATCAATCCCCCGATGCGAGATTCCGGGGGCTGTTCACTCGACGCTCCCTCTACAAATTAAAGAAGCTTCCTCCGCGCGATGCCATTTTCCGTAGAAAGCTTCGATCGTGTCTGCCTCTCGTTTCCTTTCCGCCGCTGTTCCTTGAACGTTCATCCTCTTTCCCTTTTATGTCCCTCTTCCATGGCCCGCTCTCGTTTCCACTTTCTTTCCTCCTTTTTCCTTCCTTCGAGAATTATTTCGCGGCGGTAATGAAACGCCGCGCTCGATCGAAGCGTCGCGCGGATGTCTGAACGGGAAGGATACACCCGACAATATTCGAAACTCGAAACTCTGTCGCGCATAAAACATGCTTATTTGCAAATTAGAAGAAATTCAATTCAAGCACAGCTCGGATATCCCCCGGCGTTTTCTTGCCCCAGGAATTCTAATTAACGCCCCGTTAATCGGGCAGATTAGGCGTCCCCGTTTCGATCGAGTTTCAATTTCTTAAAACCGAACCAGCCAGGCCAAGTTAATCTATTTCCCGGAGCTTCGAGGACGAAGAGCGACAGGGCGGCGGGAAGAGGGTGCTTGGTTCGAATAATTAGCGAGATGGGACACTTCTCTAAGTATCCGCAGTAGGCCGCACAATGGCGCCCCTGAGAATCTTGGAGACAGTTGGAGGTAAGGCTCCAGCTGGCTTCCTCGTGGCTCTGTAATTTCGATAATTACGGGTTAATGCGTTTAGCTGCGGCGACGTACGTACCCCGGTAACATGATTCCCGGGCACCCGTAAGATACCTGCAAATTAATTAAGCGGCTGGCATGGTTCGCCGAATGGTGTGTGTTTATCGGAAGCCAGCGCCGGAATGTAGATCTTGTCTCATCGAAGAACATAGTGGCTTGGCGGAATTCACCGACGCTTCCTGTCGCTCGCCGGCTTGTAATCTCTCCCAACAGTTAATAACCGTGTTCCCTGTATTTATGTAAACGATATGTTATTGATTAATCGCTGTTTTTTACTTGCTGTCCACTAATTATGCATCTTGCTCTGCTTCAAAGCCTCGTATCGCAGTCAAGGCAGGAGCTCTGTAGTCTTTCTGTCTGCAAGTAAGTCATTCTCATCGACAGCTCGATCCCCCGAGCTTCTACATACATTCACCACACGAATGCTCGTTGACTAGCTACGATTCTCATCCCCAAGGAGAACGTGTTGCAAGCTTAAAGCAAGGTGGAATGCAGGCGTCTTCGCCTCGATTCGTTGCTGACGTTGACGCGCGTTCGAAATTTCGGTCCCGCGGCTCTGAAAAACTGTTCCCTTCGAGGTAAGAAGCTTCCCTTTATGATGAAACAATATCGTACGGTTGCCGTTTTGCAGCTGCCCCTGCACCCGTTCAGCCAACCCTCTCTTCCGCCACTCTCATCCACTCTCACGGTTTTCGTCGCCTCCGCCCTATCTGCATTCCTAGTCCCAACGAGCCGCAAAGGAATTCCAATTTTAAACAAAAGTTTCCTGACGGCGGCAACCTCTCTGCTTTCTTTCCCCTCCCCGTTAACCCTGCGCCACCCACACGCCCTTCCGTGCGTTTCCCTCTCTCTCTTTCTCTCTCTCTCTCTCTCTCTCGCTCTCTCTCACCCTTCATTTCTACCCTCTTCCGTTCTTTCTCGCTCCCTCCGCCCGACGTTGCAGATTCTGGCTACGCGTCCATGCATTGTGCCTCGAACAGCTTCAGACGGCTCCTATTTTCTCTATATCTCTTCCTTAATCGCCGGAAAGTAGAATGTTTTTACATGCACGCTGGGGAATGGGTAACCGTCTTCGATACGCGTCCCCCCTGGCCAGATAGACGGGAGAATTCCACTCGCCTTTCAACTCTCCTCGAGATGCTCGACGGGGAGACATTTTGCGAAGGACGACTGGATGACAGGTCGACTGCATCGTCTAGGCAAAAAGCAACGCTGGTATCTGACTCGCCGAGCCCGCGTTGATCGATACTTTGCGCGGAGAGGCTAGCGTTTTCACGAACTTCGTGAGTTCACGGTGTACGATCTGGAAATCTTTCGCGTTAGTGCCATCGCACTTTTGCATTAAGGTGTTTCACCTACTTTCTAATCAATATTTTATTACCTAAGGCGTTATGTCCGGGTTAGACCTTGGTTAGGCTTTGCTCGCAAACACCATCATCAGAACTATCACAATTCTCGTGTATAGACATTAGAGCTATCACCCTTCGCGAGTAGTCCCGCCAACTCACATGTTTAAACAGAAATGTCGCAGCAGGTATGACGCCCAGGATTATTTATCGGTCCAGAAAGTGTATTTCCTGCGCCGAGCGAGGGGAGCAACGTAGATTCGGGTGAAGAAGCAGGCGACCCTAGAAACACACACATATAAAGTAGAGTGGGGGAATTGCGAATTCGAAAATTAATCATGTTAGAAAAACATGAACAACTCCTCCCCTTGCCACGAGACACCTCGTGCCGCGCGTAATGCTAGGTCATAAGTGCAAAACAGTTGACACGCACGCTGCTCAAAATAAACACTGTTGCTGATTTTTGTGTATTTTCATATAATTTTTTGACAAATTAAAGTAGGTGTAGCTTTTGTATTTATAATTATCTCAATACTAATGTTTAGGAGCAGAAAGAATACAAACCAAGGATTAATTTAACACCAACGTTTTTTCTATTTGATGTTCCTAGCCTAACTTTTTTTACATTTTTTGTTTTTCACCTTATGGGGCATTGACGAACGGCTTGTGTGGGTCAATCTCGAACGTTCGACATTACTCCCTATCGTTTGTCATTACCCCGTGTTTCGAACTAAAGAGTATTATAATTATCCATTTTGATTTCATTTGTTACGATGTTTAGATGCCACGCTATTACAAGCGAAAAACAGAACCGACGTATAGTTTGGAGAGTTTGCAAAAAGCTATAGAAAATGTCAGGAACAACAAATTAACTTTTGGCAAAGCAGCAGCAGTTTATTTGGTTTCTAAAACGACAATATTTGATCATATGAAACAATCCATTATAAGACAACCCAAATGTGGTAGAAAACCACTATTTAGAAAACATCAAGCAATGGAATTAGAGGAGTATATTTTGAAATTTAGCACGTTGTTTTATGGACTGACTGCTAAAATGGTGCGAAAAATTGCTGAAAAGACTGATATTATGGATTTATCAAAAGGCATCCCAATATTTCGCTAAGAAAACCTGAGGCTACATTCTTAAATAGAATTACCGCGTTTAATCCAGTGGAAGTAAAACTATTTTTCCACAATCTGGAAAAAATACAAAATCAATTCCATTTTAAAGCGGACCGCATTTATAACGTAGACGGGACGAGCATCAGTAACATACAACGGAATTCGAAGGTTTTAGCTTGTAAAGGTCAAAAGCAAGTCGGGAAAGCAACGAGTGGTGAAAGAGGCATCTTAAAAACAATACTTTGTGCATTTAGTACTGCTGGTCAATATATACCTCCATTTTTTATTTTTAAAAGAAAACGTATGAACGAGCAGCTATTAAGAGGAGGCAATAGTAACATGATTGCTACTGTGTCCGATTCTGGGTGGATCAATGAAAATTTGTTTGTCAATTGGTTACATCATTTAATTTCCTCTGCAAAATCAACCAAAGAAAAGCCGATACTTTTAATTTTAGATAGCCATGCGAGCCACATTAGCATTAATTCTTATTTGTTGTGCCGCAATCATGGAATCATAATGTTGTCGCTCCCCCTACACACATCGCATCGATTGCAGCCCTTAGATTTAACATTCTTTGGTCCTGTGAAGTGTGCTTATAATCGAGAATAATATGAATTGTATATGGCTGGGTATCCGGGCGAGCAATTATCCAATATGATATCGTCGAATTATTCACCAAAGCTTTCAATCGCTGCAGTAATGTTGAAAAGGCAGCAAATGGTTTTAAAACTGCAGGAATATTTCCGTTAAGCCCCGACCAATTTGAAAAAGAACCGCTTAACAATCTCGTTACTTCTAACAATTTTCAAACTGAGCACCCTAACAATGAAACTATAACTGATGATCAGAATACAATGACTGATATACAACTGATATACTACTTCGTTGAACCTTCACTTGATTCGCCGATTCCACTCTCTGATATTATAAATTTACCCGCTGCTACTAAAAAATCTGCTAAACGGAATATCAAGAAAAAACATTCAACGATTTTAACTAGCTCTGCTATGAAAGAGGTCCTGGAAGAAAAGAAACGGAAAAAGATAGGAAGTATGAAATCCAGAAGCAAACCAAAGAAATGACCAAAAGACTGACTAGAAGTAAAGCAGTGAAGATTTCTAAAGACTTTCAAGAGAAAACAAGGAGGCAGACAGAAGAAGAAATACAAAAAAAGAAAAGGAAACTTAACGCTGAGAACGACGAGGACGAATATTACTGCATCTATTGTAAGGAAAAGTACGAGGACCCTCCAATTGAAGATTGGATTATGTGCTTCAATTGTAGAAAGTGGGCACCCGAAAACTGCAGTGATGGACAGAGCACGTCGAAAGGCTATTTATGTGATTTTTGTAAAAAATAAGTGGTGTTCGTGATTCCCTCACTCTGTGTTCGTGATTACCCGCCACTAGATAGAAAATCACAAAGAGGAACGGTCTTGTTTTTTTATTCAAAACTTATTTTATTTTCAAATTTTATTAAAGTTGATTACAGAAATATAAAAACTGTGTTTTTTAATATAAGCAATAAAGACATTATTACCTTTCTAATATTTTGTTTTATTCAACTTTTTCCTTAGGTGTTCGTAATTCCCCCACTCCCCCTGACAAGTTGTTTCAAATGTGCTGACGCCCAGGACAGACTCATCTACAGTCTCTAGACTCGACAGCCAAGTGCGCTGCTCCATTCACCCCTAATTCACGGTCGCCTTTGTCAAAATACCACGTTGAACGCTGCCATCCAATTCCCCTTAACGGAACCTCCTCCAAGACAAGCTATTCGATACTAACTATCCCTGTAGTATAAACATTAAGCGCTCTTGGTGAATCGTCGTGGAAGGTCCTATAGAAGGAGGCAGATATCGACTGACGTTCGCGCGCGTTCTCCTCTTCGCCGATCGCCGATGGTTAATGCCGGCCATGGGAATGGTTCGCGCAGAAAAAACTCCAGCAGAGAAAGCGCGAGCAAGGGCGACGATAAACAAACGCTAATCCATAAATCCTCTTGCAAACGGCAGAAAGCACGCGCTATATATGCGCCCGACGACTCGAGACGTATCAGTGCCGCGTCTGCTGCAATATCGATAAAACATTGATCCCCCATTCGTGCCTGAAGCCTGCCGTATAGGATTCGTAGCGCTGGTAGGCAGCCGTGGCCCACACACGTGCAGCCTAACGGGTGTTCGTGCATACGGAACACCGTTTCCACGGGATTATATTCGACTGCCGTGCGTGCACCCCTTGCGCGATACCGCCTCTACATATTTACCACCCCCTCCCTCCACCCTCTGGCCGCTCTATGTACGTACAGCTACGCGTCTGCCCGTATCGCGATCCGCACGCGAATCACGAACCCCTAGCCGTCCAGGAATTCGACGATGATGGAATTTGGGTCGACGGCTGGGACGAGCCTTTTTCTTCCCCTCTCTCCGTGTTTCTTTTTCTCCCACCGTCGATCACGATCCCGCCGCGTCGACGAATCGCGTTTTACGGCGCGATTTCGGCGCGACTCCGCGCCCGCGCGAGCGGATCCGCGTAAACGAGGAAGCAGACAAAGTGTCTGGCTATAGACGCTTGGCAACCAAAGGCAATTAAAGGGAAAAGTACGTCAGACAGAGGGAAATCTCCTCGAACGCTCAACAGCCCCGCGACTTCCACTTTCACCCGCGAAACTTGCCAGATATTCCCAACTATGAACCGTGAAATAATCCGAGCATCCAGCTTGTCTGAGGGCTTTCACGTCGCCGGCCGCCCGCGTCGCCGTCGCGCGTCCCCATTGATGTCAGATTAATTTTATTCCCGGCCGCCGCGCCGCGCCGGGGGGGGGGGGGGCGTCTCCATTCGAGATCATCTTTTCCGTTTAGCAGACAGCGCAGATCAAAGCGACGGAAATCACGCCCCGCTCCTAGGCGTCATCGCGCGCGATTCCGCCCGACGCGGTGCCGCGACGCGCACCCGCTCCTCCTTGGATCAAAGCGCGGAGATTTCTGCCGGGCCAACGAATTGGCAAACTTCTGTCTGAAGATGGAACAGTAATTATAAGGTCGCCGACGAGGTAACCCCCGCTGCACGGTGGCGGGAAAGGGGTGGTTGATGGTTAGTCGGGGGGTAGCGGTGGGTCGGGGCCTGCAAAGTCGTAGACGAACGATGGCTCAAACACTGCGGTGCAAAATTCACAATCTAATTCAACTAAGCAAATTACCGGCAACTTCCCGGGCGGTAGCTACGCACGCTGTCCCTTCGGCCTGCATTCCAAGAAACTTAGATCAAAGGGCTCTACGGATCTACCTCGGCCACCCGCACTCTCTCTCTCTCTCTCCCTCTCACTTTTACCCTTCCTACCCGCCGTCCCATCTTCCCACCCTCTTTTCCAGCTTCCTCCTGTTTCGGAATATCGCCCAGGCCCCCTTTCATCTCGGCGTTTCATACTTCCGTGGTGTCCGTGTCCCGTCTTGTCGCTCGGCGGTCCTCCCGAATATCGTATTCTGCCTCCTTGACCGGTGGCCCTGCCAGTACCGCCGTCCGAGGCGCGCTGCTTCTGGAATATTTCGGCGGGGTCACGTGCCCTCGGGCCTGTCACGTGTAACAGGTTACGAGCTGCCCATTTCGCCGCAACAGCAAAGAGGAATCACGAAGTAGCTACGTTTTTAAGTGAACCTCGTCAGGATACAGTGGTTCGCGAAGCTGATCGTGGGAGCTAGGAGAACGGGGGTGTTAATTGGCGAGCAGTAGTTGCATCAGCCGTCGCGAGGCGTCCGTGTAGCTGCAGACAGGAGGCAGGGGCTGACGGGTTGCAGAGTGACAGGGTTGGAAGAAGGGGTGGGAGGATAGGCAACACTTCCGGGACGCAATATCATTCGGAACGGGGCAGACTCTAATTCCCACTTGCTTGGTCTTCGGGGGCAAGGAAGCAGAAGCTGCGTTTGTTGATTATCTGGCTGGTAAACACGGCGCATTGTTATCGATTGGGCCAACAATCTGCCGCCCCCCACCATATTGACGCAATACTGCCTCGCACTTGCATAATGAATGGTTGGCTAATGACCCTACGGAGGTTGCGGAAACCGCAGCCAGAGGAGGGTAGGCCCCGGGTCTCGAAGCGCTTCCGGCATCAAACATGCACCGTTCGCGGAGCCTCGGAATCCACATGGTCTAGCCCACTCGTCCGTGTATCGTAGCTGTTCGTAATAGGAGCGCGAGGCCGACTTTAATTCTTCATTAAACGTGCTTCGGGACCGCTGGCCACGTTAGCCAATCGTGGGCGAGCCTGCTCGCTGGATATCCGGCGCATGATACCCGTTCAACGTAAATATACCATAGCCAAGCGTTAATTAAACGACGACTTTCTGCCTGGCGTAAATCTAACGCGCCAGCAATGTCGACTCGTTGGTTCTCTCCGCGAACAGTCTTATCTGAACTACCTGAGTAACGAGTGTAGGGGTAGTCTGGACTGTGGTGGAACCGCGGGAAGGCTTCATTGAGGTTTAAGTTACTCTAACTCGGACCTGATACGAATTGGATGCAAATTCAGTTTGAATCTGGCCAACTCGTAAATTAAATGTAGAGCGTAACCCCGACCCAAAGCAGAATAATGTCTTTGATCTAATATGAAATCTTTGCAGTGTACTTGATAGATTGTTTCTGTTTTTGCCTTTCAGCTCTGCCGAGCACGCGGACCCTAACAAGCAGATTCTGACCACCAGTCTGACGCGCCACTGTAAGTAGCTCAAGTGTTTCATAATAGGGGAAGGTTGCTTATTTTGGACCATTTTTTTATTCTTCTCTCCTACACGGGCATAACACATTGTAGAAAGCAAACAGAAACGGGAACAAGATTTTTTCATTTTATGCAGATTTTACCTTGTATTTAGTATGTTGATAAAATATGTGATTAAAATAATATCTAAAAAAAAAACTAAACTAACGACTTCGGTCCATTCCAGGCAACCGGTTCCGTAATTTGGACCACCGATTTTCTACGTTGGACTGCTACTAAAAACCAATGAATTCAAATATACAATCTAAAAAACACTGATCAGGGCATTGCAAAAAAAATAGAAACAGGAAGAAACAAGTATCTTACGGTGCAGGTAGTGCAATAGGGTAAATGACCCAATTACTGACACATTAAGCGTTGACGCTGACATTATCTTATAGTCTTGTACTTATAGACTAAAAGTATATGTTATTCTTGTTATTTATTATTGTTTAATATGTTTACTTAATGAAAAAAATTTGGTGGATCTTGAATCTTCGATTTTCATGTATAAATTCATCAACTTCAAAAATATGTTGCGGGATCTATTACTGACACTCTTCAAATGTATTTGACTGAATTACTGACACCCCAATTACTGCCAGCTAACTTAATACTATTTATCTGTCATTTTAAGATTACGTCGCGTCATGTATATTAGCAACTACTGCTATGACAGTAATACCAAAATGCTTGAAACGCTTGTACCAATCACTGTCACCCAATTAATAAGTAAAAAGACCTAATGAATCGTTGAATTTGGATCGTTATTACTTTGTATGATACTTATATTATTTAAAATATTATATTTTGTTATGTTAATAGCTTAAATTATACAATTACAGCATTTTCATTAACGCCTTGTTTTCTCTTCCGCTAGTAAGAAAGTCATCGTTTCCATTCTCCTAATATCCGCTTAAAAGTTTTTATCGTTTTATTCAAATTAACGAAGAAAAAATTAAGTACTGTTTTTTGTATCGTATAAATAACGGTTCGAATTGTATGCTAAATTTTTTTTATGCATCATTTTATAAGATTTATTCGTTATTTTACGTAAAATAGCTTAGGGTGACAGTAATTGGGTAGGTGGCAGTAATTGGGTCCTTTACCCTAGTACGTTGTTTTGGTGGGTTTCACATTTGCACAACGTGTCTGAACCCAGGTGCGACATTGAAGACATCGTATCATATCTTCTTCACTGTTTCTATGTCAGCATGTTGTGTCAATATGTATATATAAAACTAAAAAGTTAAAAATAAAAAATTTTAAAAAATATTAAAACCGACTTCAAAAAGATAAAATTGCACTAAAAGTAAAAAATAATTTGTTCCCTTATTTAATCTACGGTACTCTCATATTTTTTAAGTCGGTGCCTTACCATTTGCACTGTGTAAATTTGGCGCCAACTTAAAAAATATGAGGGTCGTAGATTAAATAAGGGAAAAAATTATTTTGTACTTTTTAGTGCAATTTTATTTCTTTTAAAGTCGGTTTTAATTTTTTTTTTTTAAATTTTTTATTATGCTTTAATATTTCACACGCGACGCCTAAGGAAACGTATTTCGCTAAAAGTCACTGTCTACATCGTCCCATTCATTTTCCTACGTAAACACTTACCACCCCCTTTAAATTACACGAACTTTGATTACTCAGAAGCGCACCTAATTAGTCTTACCGAATCATTAGAATCACCACAAATACATTGTCCGAGCCAACAGACTCTGCCAGCAGCTTTATTCGCCAACTCAAACGCCTCCGCTGTATGAAAAGCCAAGGGACGCCAATTACCACGAAAACAATAATGGACCAGGCCGGTTAAGTAGCCGATTCGCGACAAACGCGCTTCGCCCGGAGCGCCCGCAGGAAATGAGAACCAGACAATCGCCCCTCCCTCTTATCTCCCTCGGATTGCACGCTTTCCGCGGAAACTCCGTGTCGCTCTGGCCATTATAGAAGTCGTACTTAAATATGCCGCGGCTCTGATTCTTTTGTAGCCGGCTTTCCGTCACTTTGCCCGGCTCGCGAGACGCGGAACCGCGGAGGGAGCTAACGGAACACGCTCGCCGAGGGGGACGGTTCGCGACTTTCGCATGGAACTTCCGCTTCCGTCCCCCACGTCCGCGCGCAATAACGACTCTAATCTCCTTACGTTTCCAAGCTGTTTTTGCCGGAGGTTGAGGCCGAACGAAAGCGCTTAGAGCGTTGACCAGTCGGCTATAAGGGACTTACAATTTACTTCCAGCGTAAGAGGCTTTATGCGGCGCACTGCGCGTAAAACGTTGCGCTACCAGAGGACTTTACTTAACGTTCATTCCGCTTTACATTTACCGTCCGCGAGGGAGGGGGGGGCATCACGGGGTAGGGGAAAGTAGCGGCGGCTTTATTGCAGGCAACACCTACTTTTCGCGATAGCTCTAACGGACGACCGTCATAATGGGAAGGAAAGGGACCCGAGACGCTTTTTCTCGCGCTCTGAACGCTGGAATTACGCGATCCGCAGGCTGCTCGCGGGATGCCTCTTGGTAAAAGGGTTCTTATTCCTCTGGCAAGATGAGTGTCCTTGGTTATTGTGGAGGTAGCAATAACAGCGTGCTTGGGTTCTTATTAGGTTCAATGTGATTCGGTGACATTTAGTTGTTTGCATCGCAAGCTGTCTGTTTCCTTTCTTAGTAAAATTCCTCGCTTATGCTGCTCGTAAAGTGGTGAAAAGAAGTGAAACGATGGAATTGCAACTAAACTTGTGCATGCTTCGAAAATTCTAGCGCGTAACTTGTGCCGAACACCTGACGCGTCTGACTATAGACAAACCTCTATCACTTCCACGGCCTGTCTCAGCGCCTTTCAGTTGCCTTTGCCACTTTCTCGTGACATACAGTCGATAATTTCGATCACCTTCTTGAATGCAAGCTTCAAAAATGTTTACAAACTCCGCAGAAATGTTCTCTTTCCCTCGGGAAGTTTCAGTACCTTATCACGTTGAAAGTTTCGAACGGCCCACGTTCTAGATGTTAATCGCTACCCGAGTTTTATATCGCATCGATTATTATAATACCGTCTCTCGGAATTTCATCACGATCGGTATCTCGGGCTCGTTCGCAAGGGAAGAAGAAGCTACGGCAGATTTTACGGGCGTCTCAACGAGTGAATCATCGCGCGCTCTTGGCTAGAACACCCTCGGGACTTTTGAAGGACAATCCAATTTCCAAGGCCGGCTTTACGTTACGAAGATATTGTTTTCAAGGGGATTCCAGAACGACTGTCTCAAAAGTCTCGATTTCTGACTACTTCCCCCGCGATCTTGCCCTCCTGCGCCCAAAAACAATTGTATCCAGTCGGTGCGCAGGATTCTACACTGGCGTCTCAATCGATTCAGCGTTATTCTTCTGAATTCTCGGTCAGTCGCGTCGTTTCACGAGGATTTATTCCTGGCATATAATTAAATATGTCTCTGATGACACATGAGCTACGTAACGGCAAAAATTAATCTCATTTCTCGGATTATTCCCGCCGCCGTGTGCCCATGCATCCTGTCGGCTGGAATCGAACATTTATTCCACTTTTCGTCGGCTTCGACGCGGTTTAATTGAATATTTTGTTCCGTCACGCATCGGAATTCGTCAGGAAATAATGTTCGAACGCGCATATGCTTGAAATCCCGCGGTTTCAAAATAACTGTCAGCTTTATTAACTGTTTCCAGCTCCCTCACGTTCATGGTACTTTTCCATTCAGCGCTTCACCGTTTGCCAAAGCTTGGAGGCTCGCTCGTCTTCCCAGCTTCGCCCGTCGTCATCCCCTTTCTAACGAAAATTCGAGACGGTCTCCGCGGTGTGTCAACAATCCCAAAAGAAATATTTTCTTGCCGCGGTATATGAAATCTTTTAATTGAACGTCCCTTCTTTCATAAACGGAGGAAAGATTTTTCATTATGCAAATCTTAGAGCGACTCCCTGTTTGCGCCCCGCGGCTACTTTTCTTTTCGAAGACTGTTGACTGAACACTCCATTTTAGTACTGTCAAATCATCTTACCACGATGACGAAACATGTCTCGTTGCTGTGGTCAACGGTAGCGGATCCCGTTTTCGCTGCTCGTCGTTTAAACTTGGAATTACTAAGTTTCATACTTCCCCATAATTACAGTAAAGAAGTTATTTAATACGACTACACGCCGTAGCCGGAATAAACTCTTAAGCTTTACAGACAATGCTTCAACCAACAGTTCCTCCACTTTAGTAAAGCATTATCATATTTATGAAGGGAAATTACGATACTTGCTCCGTTGGTTCGAGTAAACATGAAACGATCTGTACGTATAAACTAGGAAAAAGGAACGTAACGAGGCACAGACGATAGACAGAGGAGACAGAGGAAATACTTTTCCGATATCTTGAAGGGCGCGTCTTCGATCGCCTCCTATTCAACCTGAATCCACGGCGAAATGCGGCCAGACACTTTCGTCCACATTTTAAGAATACCTACATTCTTGGCCCGTTATTATTCCATTGAAGCTAACCCGCTCGAAAACGAAATTGAATTTTAAGCGCGACCCGATGGAGAAGAAACGTCACGAGCGTTTATTGTGTTTGCGAAGTCCCGGTGAGTTTATCGTATTCCCTTGGATTACCGACCAAATTGGGGTGCCTGCGAGAGGATAGCGAGGTATCGTTTTCCTTTATAGGGAAAAACATCGGTGAAAATGTTCATGAAGCTCGCAGCTATAAAAGGGGCAGGGAAACGATTCGATGGCAGCACTGGCGTTCGTGTCATGAAATTAAAAGCTCTCCTTCTTGGCCTCGGTTTCTATACAGTGCCTCCCTCGGTTGCCTCGATCGATTGGGGCGCGATGTGGCTTGATAAGTTTAGGGAACAAAAACCGATGACAAATTCATTGATCTAGAGGAGATCTACGATAAAGTGTAAACGAACATTCAAAGTCCCGTTATCACGAGGTGAAATATAGAGATACCTACTATTCAAATGGGGAAATTTTTAGACGAAACTTTTTTACTCGGAAGAAACGTAGGCTTTAATGAATCTAGATCTCTGCCCAAGTCGAAGAAAATCGACCAAATAATCATGAGGAACAATTACAAATCTCGACGATCGGGGCACAGAACCGCTCTCAGAGACGCTGACAATCGACCTAGCAATCACTGCAGTCAGGTCTACGTCCTCGGTCCTCTGATCTCAAACGAATCTAGCTTCCGAAAGGTCTAGCAATGGTCTCGTTTGCCTTCAATCGACCGGGTGCTTTGACCTCCCCCGCAGACGGGCGAATGTGGAAATTCTTCTTTGTCATCAATTAAACGGTAATTCCACCATTTTCTCCTTTCGTTTTGTGTTTCCCCTTCTATCGATTCGCGCGCCTTTCCAGGCGCCTCTCGACGCGGCGCCGTTCGAGATGCAGCGGAGCGGGTTTAAGCGTCTTTCGACGTTCGTCGGCGGCGTTTAATTGGCGCAATAGCAATGATTGACATAATTACGCGCGTTTTCTTCGTTCCCTGTAATTTGAACCGGGCTCGCGTTCGATATACCTTTCGTCGCCACTGTACAGTTATTCGCACTCTAAGTAAATTCAAATACCTACAAATAGAAGAAACATAAAATGTGTCTGAACACGCGAGGATATTTTCAATGAATAAAAACCGAACTTTGTAGCTTCTGTATGTTTTCCAGTGCGATCCGATGCAATTGGAAATCACTCCAAGTACGCGTACATATTTCTGTGTGTGCTTACTCCTCACCGACGTGTCGCGGTTTTTCGATTTCGCCGGGGCAAACAAAATTTACGAATAAATCGTATCGCAGTAACGATATAGCCCCATCCATCCTCATCGATTATCGTTGCTTTTAATATCCACCCTCTCATCCGCATGAATCAACAGTGACCTCTCGCGCAGTCACGCTTGGAATATATTTAACGTCGCGGTTGTCGGGGATCGTTTTGTCCCGGGCACTGCGCGCGATAATATTATTCAAGACCCTGCATCAATCTTTAAATCTCAATAAGGAAAATCCCATTACGCGACGCTAAGAAGCTGTCATTGAATTCTACTGACTCCATCCATCCAATGTTTGAAAGAGAAGGAAAATGAAAAAAATATTTTCTACAAGCGGACACGAAATGTTCGATAGCAGGAGCACGCAGGCGCGATACTCGCTAACGATCCAGGATGGCCAGGGCTAATCACGGAGGCAAAGGACGCGGCTCAATATTTAAATTCATCTTCCTCCAGCGATTCGATCGGGACACGACGGCCCGTAACGAAAGTTAACGAGATGGTGTTAATTAAATCGGACGCGTAGAATCGAGGCTGGCTGGGAAAATTTGACAATGGGGACGCGGCGCGGCGCACACACGCTCGCGTCTAGCGAGGCTCCTCTATAGAGGAGCTTACTACAAGAGAGCAGGACGAGCGGATCGTTTGGGCGGGCTGGCGTTTGCTGGCCGAAGCCCCGATGAATCGATGACCGCTTTTAGTAATGATGTGTACACGGCGGGCCGTCCTCACTCCCGATGGAACGTCGGGGTCAGCCTAGGACGCCGGTGTACGCGGCTCGCTCGTGTGTAGTGGTAGCCAGAGTTTGCCAAGGGGGACTTATTACATCCCTGGAATTACCATATAAATTATCGCGTGATGAACCCGCCGGAGTGCGAAACGGTGCACACGCTCTGGCCTTTGTCGAGGTTTCGGTTATGGTTAATCGACCACGCCGTTTAATTGACATTCTGCGCCGCAAAATACCGCCTGTCCCGCACCCCGCGCAATTTTCTTCGTCTCGCGCTGTCACCTACCCGCTTCTCCGTCCGACGCTGCAGAATTCCGGATGGGAGCCCGCTCGAAGGGCCGCCATCGAGTCCGCCGCTCTGATTTACACAAGGAACCATTTCACGAATAAATACACTCTCGCTATCAGCTCGAACGATACGCTCTCGCTCATTTAGATCCCGAGGAAGAATCGAGGAGCATCCATTTGCGACTCTGTTCCAGTATAAACAGTCTCGGGATCCGTCGAGCTTCAGGCCGTCTAAGAAATCTGCTTCACCGCTCGAAGCATCGGCAAACAAGGATCAATCCCGCTAAGCATCCCCGCGAACGCATCATCGAGAGCCATTACGCGTTATTGGCTCGGGCGGTGCGCCGATTGTCGCTGGCAACCCTCGAACGCCATTACCCCGCGGCGTCACGTATCCTCCGCGAGCGTATTCCGCGCGCGACGCGTGCCGCGGCATATGCATAACGTGATCGCGGGCTTCGCGTATCGCGTACAAAGCAAAATTTAATGGTACACGTAATACGCTTCGAACCGAAGTGGCAGACGCCCCGTAATTAGCGGGTATTCAAATTTTCGCGGCGAGGGATCGTCATCGAAGGCGGGTGGCGTACGTTCGCGATAGAGAAACGGCATCAGGTGGTGTGGTTGCGGGAACGTCGCGGCAAGATTAGAGGCAGACATAATTATCCTGCGCGCGGCGACATCGATTTCGAAACGCAAGAAGCGGTGTCTGGCGTTTAAGGGGAGGTTCTGGTCTAGAGCCCAAAAAAATAGGTGATATTTAGGAATTAATTAAAGGAAAACTACTATATATAATTTAATGGGACTTTTTGCATTGTATTAAGGATGTCTTAAATTATAGAAATATATTTCTTGTTTTATAATTAGTCATTGCAGACAGCCCTGGGGAGTCGTTAAAGTCAAGGCGTCAAAAAATTGATCCAAATCGGTGGGACCTGTATCTCCAAAAGTTATTATCCGATTCGACTGAAACCTTTTTTATTTTGAAGATTATTCTTTTGGCTAGGGGGGTGGGCTAAAAAAATTACAAAAATGACATTTATTTTTAGAAAATAACGACACTTCCAGTTTGAAATCACTTCCCTGTATTTTTCGTCCTTTCATCGCCTTTGAAAATTATAAATTTTCAACTTTCTGTAAGTTTTTTAGCCCCCCCCCCCAGCCAGAAGTATATTCTTCAAAATAAAAAAGGTTTCAGTCGAATCGGATAATAACTTTTGAAGATACAGGTCCCACCGTTTTGAGAACACTGTTTCGAGAAAAACGCATTTAAAGTTTTACGTGAGCGCCGGAGTGGACGGTTGTTGCCCATGCATTTGCCGCTACTCAAATGCCTATAACTTGGAGAATTTTACGAATTTCAACAAATCCTTTTAAACACGTTTTCCTACAAGGTTGAACATTCGAAAAATGAAATAAAAAAAAATCGACATTTAGACCAGAACCTCCCCTTAAGATCCAAAGCGTGCTCTCTCGGTTGACGAGCACGAGGGATCCGCGCGATGTCGATGAATATGCAAACCTCCTTCTCGCCCTCTCCAGCAATATCTGGCCGCGAGGCGAGGGCTGTAGGGTCTATGTTTCATGCATTCAGATGTCCTTCTTACGTGTTCCTTGGCTACCGAGCGACTCGCGGAGAGCCACAACGATCATGTTCCCACCGGGGGCTGTCGAGTTCGTTAGACGCCGTTTAAAAACTCGCTTCACATTTCTCGCGAAATTCCTGCCACGGCGTGCCATGCAAATCCCACTCAATTCGCGCGAACACCGGGAAACTCTTAAAGCCTTTTATAGTACGGCTTCCTCTAAGACTGAATTCGTGGCCTGAAAGTCGGAGTGCCACTATATTCCCGTCCGCGGCGAGGTGTTACGGGCCGACTTCTCGCGACTCCAGCGTGTACACATCGGACCGCGGGGCGGCGTATGCGTGCCGTACGTACGAGGCTTTTTAACCCCTTTCTAAGAGGCTACGTACGACTCCCGCAGACTGATTTATTATTACGAGGTGGAGGCTGGAGATGCGATGGAATCCCATGACTGCTTAACATTCTGCTTTTCCGCGGTCCCGAGGGAGCTGTGCGCTCGCATTGTCACTCGAAGCGTGCTCGATACCATTGAAACTCGATCGAGCTTTTGGTGGCCTCGATTTCCTTGGCTTATCGCTAAAAGCGTGGAGCCTGACGAAGAATTGTTAAGCCCGAGCCGACAATAAATGCACAGCGGCGTGGATAGTTGTGGCGCTCGAGGGTTGCGGACAATTGGCAGATATGAAGGAAACGTGGATCGTCGACGATGCATTCCGGTTGTCTTATGAGGGCGACGCGAGGTCGTCGTTACGAAAGTATCGGAAAACTTTCACGTCCTCTGGCTGGCTCGCCGCCGTGGAACGGGCCGGGCAACTTCTTGGCAATAATATACACGTGTGACCCACCTCAATAATAAGAATAACTTTTTCCCTAATGCCTGTGCTCGTCTTGGCGTCGGTTCTGTCCAACGAATCCTCCTGCCAGCCACACGGCTGCCCGCCCCCGCGTTCAATTACGATTCTCGAGTTTCGCTCGTGCGTGAAATATGACGCTCTTGCCTGGCCGAGCAAACAACCTCGCGATGACTCTAATTTCCTGGATAAAAATAAGGGGCAGGGGACGGATGTAAGCGGAGTCGTTTCGTGTGCTCCCGCGTTCCCGGAAATACATTAATGTGGTGCAAGTATGCGGCCATAAAAGCAAACTGTTGCTAAGGAACTTGCACAGAGTGTTCCACGTAACCCATGTCTTGATCGATGCGAGGAAATATCTTTAAAATAATTACATCGAAAAAAAGAGTCACTATGAGAGTTGTTTTGAATCTGTGTGAAGTTAGCCCCCTTTTTTGAAACTTAAAATTTTTTTGCTGCACCAGTTTGTACTAGGCTTGTACCCCGTGGTACCGTTGAGAGTTTTGAAAAATTCGAAACCGTTTCCGAGAAAATGAGAAAAAAACCATTTTCAGGCCAGCCCCCACCCCCCTTTTTGGAAATTATCATTTATCGCGATTGTACTGCATTGTATTAGTTGTACCGAATTTTATACCGTTCGAAGAAACTGTTTAACTGTTTTGGTTTCCGAGAAAAATCGAAATAACCAAAGTGTCGAGTCGTACTACTGAGAAAAAAAATTTGCGAAAAATTAAAAACTCCATTTCGATTTTTCTCGGAAACCAAAAGAGTTAAACAATTTCCTCGAACGGTACAACGCGGTACAAACCTATTACAAACTGGTACATCAAAGAGTTTTTAATTTTTCACAAATTTTTTTTCTCAGTAGTACGACTCGACACTTTGGTTATTTCGATTTTTCTCAGAAATCAAAAGAGTTGAACCATTTCTACGAACGGTACAACGCGGTACAAACCTAGTACAAACTGGTACAACAAAAAAATTTTAGAGTTTTCAAAAAAAGGGGGGCTAACTTCACACAGATCGTTACTCCTTTCAACAGAACGTTCTATATTCCACAAGACCGATGACATCTAAGTTTCTCTGAGAAAAATATTGTAATGATAGTTAAAAGTGTGTCAAGCCAGCCGTTTCATAAAGGAATGGATACTCCGGTTTTATAAGGCCCAGCGTTTTACGCCGCGAAAGAATGCACGGTAACGTGGAGCATCGTCCCTATAGTCAGCAGCTCCGAGACAGGCTTTCGTCCACGTGGAACTTTTTATATTGTACAAGACTGTCACATTATCGGCCGTTAATGCCACGTGTTAGAAGTTATAGCAATAAGAGTGCCCTATGGCTCGGTACTCCGCGTTTATGGGCTCTTATGGAAGTGTTCTATTAAAATGGTGGATGCTATTCTTAATACGTGATATGGAACGACAGGGGGTCAGAGACGTGATCGTAAACGATCCACCATAAACCACCCCGTTTGCCATATTGTTGTCTACTTTCCTCCGCGAGATGACAACTGTGCCCTTGCGCGAGGCAAAGATTCTACCCTCTTCTACGCTCACCCTGGAATCAACCGCCACAAAAATCACGTCTTCCTCTCCCTTAATGATCAGACTTGGAGTGGGGTAATTCGAGCATCCCCCTCCGGGGGCGTGCCTCGTTCGAGTGCGTTCGCTGATTCTTCGTTAACCCTGAACGGCGAGTTTTCCGATTCACTTACGGTTTGACAAGTCTCCCACGTCCTCGACTCGCTTACACGCGAACGAAGGAGGAGCCGAGGGTCCCGGCAAAACAAAACATCCCAGAAGTACCCTCTCGTCTGTAGAGGATGCGACCTGTTAGCCGCTATTGAGGCAAGTGAGAAAAGTGGCTCTGAGAGGTGCCCGGCGATGCATAAGGGCACGTTTCCAGAGGAGACGGTTTATCCCTCGCCGAGTTCCCGGCACGATGGGAAATTTATTAACGGTAACGCCCAACGCCGCTGGATATTCCTCCATAAATTTCGTTGCGTCCTCGCCGAATCGTGACTGGCGCGGTACGCTTCGTAACGCAGCGGTGCGCGGTATCGTTCGCGTTTTGATAAGCCTCCAACGAACGGGAACTTCGCTCGCTCTTAATTTTCACGCGGCACCCCGTTCCCGCGCCACTCGTTAGTTCGCCGCCCCCGCCGCTAAAATCATTCGACGCGGTTCGAGCATTTTTAAACGAACCCTCCCCCGCCTCTTGAATATTTATTTGCTCCCGCGGGAAAGACGTCGACCCCCGAGACCGGGCGTTTGAAATTGAAACGACCGTTTCTGGGTCATGTAAAATTTCAGGCGGGACCACTGGATCGCGATGCCGGAGCGGAGTGTTTTTGCTCGTCCAGGAACGCCGAGTTCGGCGCTGGCTGCTTGTTTAAGTGCCGACCGGCGTCGAATTTGAATACTCGCGTGGAATGTGTAGCGCCTGGGCTTTATTCGCGTTGGTTACCGCACAAAGGGCTGTCCATGGCGAGGCACGCGTTTGCCAGATCATTTTCAATCAAAGGGGCTCTGATTCCCTTACCAAATCGCCTATTAATTCACACCGTTTTCGTCTGAATACTCCTGAAAAGTAATGTGTTGCTAATACACACCCTCGAGTGGTCTTAGCCACCACAGAGTCACCATAAAATCACCTGAATTCAGTGACTCTGCAAGCGAAGTTGTGAAGGTGTTGCTAAGGAATGGACAAGTCCGCCCTGCATATGGTAGCGATTTTAAACAGAAATTTCACAGTCCAAAGAGCAGCAAGTGATCTTAAGGCGGTCGATCAGCCTGCTCGGATCGTACTCCCGAGCATCAATCAGCTGTCTCTGCAATCAACGGAGAGCTACTCACCGTGAGGACGTCTCCATGGGAATTTCAAGAGGCATCCGCCACTCGATTATCCGATCCCGTACACGCTCAAGATGTTATTGATCTTGGAAAACTTGGTTCCCTATGACGACCACGGACCGAGTAATCGAATACATGGAACGATGCGAATTCTTTGCACCCCGGAGCACGAAATGCTAATGCGGCTAGCAAACGAGTCGAGTACTTGCGGCGCGTAGATAGAAACGAACAAATAAAACAGTTTTCCGTGGTCGCGGAACTGCGCAGAGTCTGTGACGAGCAAGCGAATATCGCGAGCAGGGAATAGGGAGGAATGTGCTGTTGACTGGAAAGCGATATTTGGGTAAATTCATGAATATCCGTTATCTCTTTCATAGATCGGAATTCCTAGCGATACGCACAAAACACAGGCTGCGGTCCAGACGTAAACACGTCTGGCTGTGTCGATACGCGAATTATCCACGTTCAATATCGGCGAGTATCGGGGCTTGCAATTCGATTTCATTCGACCTCCAATGACTCCCATCGGCGGCCGTGAATGGTTAATGAGCCTGCGTTGTTTGATGTTCAAGTGTTATCGGGTTTCGGTGTATCGGAGGCTTCCATTATCTACCGTTTTTTATATCAATAAAATCCACGATGTGAAGTATGTGAAGCTTCCACAAATCTCGGGTCACGATTCTATGCGCCAGCGTCGCGGTATATACCGCAGCGGCGATTCAGAAGGAATAAATGGATCGTAATATTGAATTTGATAAAATTGTTCCGTGTAATATATTTATTTAAACGTCGGTCACCTGTACCAGTGTTCGTGCCACTGCACATTGTTTACGAATAAAACTTCCAGCCGCTTTTTACCACGGTGATTGTTACTTTGAACCCTGATAGCAGCTCGTTGAATTATTTCGACCGTTACTCGATTAAATTGTCCTCGTAACGGAACACCCAGGACTGACAATTGAAACCAATCAGGAATCCTGCTTTTCAAGCGTGCAGCACCGAAATGTTTGCACAGTAAAATGGACTGATTTTCCTAATAACAAGCAATTTGCTACTATTTCGAATTGAAGTAGATACCTGAAACGCTCCGGGTTATATGAACGCGTACGTTATCTCCGTTCCTTTTACCTTTCGGGTGCATACGTATGTACGTAGCCACGCGTGGCTAATGAAATTCCCCTGATTTTGTCGCAGATGCTGCAGTGATGGACGGCGAGGGCACTCTGGGCCACGGCCACGGAAACGGGGGCCGTGGGCTGCGCCGTCAACGGTCCCTGGAATGGCGTGAAAGGCGCGGTTATGGACCCAGTGCCCAGTCGAGCAGCGACGACGAGGAAAGCAACACCCGCCACGCCGTCGCTGCCGCTTCCGCTTCGTCCGCTGGCAGAGGTGCCCGAAGTCCAGGCCAGGTTTTCGCCTCCCTCCTGGCGCAGCAGTATGGAAGTGAGTGATGATATAATTGATGTTTGATACCTTGATCGAGAGCCTGCTACCTTGCGCTAGATGTACGAGGAAAACTTTCCAGCCCGCGCTGGATCGAATCATGCTTCCAGGGGAAAGAATAGACGTTTGATAGCAGTTGCCTATCCACGCCTGTCGAGGGTGAATTTATCCCGGGATCGAGGAATTATGTATTTTGGGGTGGAGTGGTGTATTTGCTTTGGCTTCTTATTAAATGGGAATTCATTTTCCTTCGCGCTAAGGGTGGATCTCTTCTTGGCACTGGGGGGAGTCTAATAAGAAGACATCTGTTCGTATTACCATCAGCGAGAATAGAGAAAGGTCTGCGAAAGTATATAACACTCGATGTCAGAAATGTAATGAACAATCGCGAGCAAATAGCAACGATACGATTAGCTTCATTAACTAGAAGCACCGTCGGCAAACCTTTGGATCTTCTCGATCTCAGAGAAAATGAATTAATGTAACGATTCGATCTCTAAGGCGACGCCCTGATTGGATGGCCCTCCGATCGGCAATCCTCAGACTCCGATTCGAACGAAGTTTAACGAGCGACTTAATGAGGGTCTCGCGAACTTGAAATTACTACAATTAAATCGCTGCCGTTCCCTTTCCAACTGTCTTCCGTCATCGCGCTAAACAACAAAACACAAGGGGCCCGCGAATCGCCGGGCATGTAACGGCCCTGTCGGCGAACCTCCGAGCAACGATTTAACGATACTCGCTGGTGCCGGTAAGTTTTTTTCCTTCCTTCGACTCGATATCTCCCTCCGCCAATAATAAAGTTCGGGGTGGCTCGTTCATCATATTCCATCAAACGCTCTCGTTGCTCGGCTCATTCAGTTCGCCTCTCCCTTAATCTTCCTTCGACTCGCCGGCAAACGCGTAGATTAAAGGATTTACGAAATTAGTTTTACTTGCCCGCGTTGTCTACGAGCGCGGCCGGATATTAAGTTCGGGGGTGAAATCCAGATTGCCAGGGCAGGTCGGACGGCTTCCTCCGCGGCTCGGGGGTCGCGACGCGGCCGAGTAAACAAAGCCGGAAAAATAATATTACCGCGAACGCGACACCGCGTGATCCGCGAGTAATCGCGCCGCCCATTCGCGTTCTCCCCCGCGTGCATCGATTTCGCGCTACGTTCGCGGCTGGCCGCATAAATATCGCGCGTCCCCATAACTGCATTATCATTCGCGGCTTATTTGGATTACTACTTGCGCAAATAATAGTTCAATATCGCGCGTACCGCGGTGCTATGACCACTATTTGACCTGGGATACGCACGATCATCCTGATTAAATCTACAAACCTGTGACTTTGATTATGTCGCGGTACTGCGTGCGCGCGAGGATGAACGAGAAGCCAACTTCACTGACAAGGGATGATTCAGTGCGACTTGAGATTGCGAATACACTGTCTCTATTGCCAATTTCGAGTGTAACAGGTACTTACAGAGTTGGTTCCAAGTTCTTGGATTACGCGTGCAGCATTTTGAAAGGCTCGAATCCACTTTCGTCACAGCGCAGGACTAAAACAGTAGAGATTCGGCGGTGATCCTGCCCCGTTTTCCCGCGCGTTCTTAGCCTCGACTTAATCCGCCAGCGTTTCATCGATTCGTCTTAAAGCCGGACAAAATAGTTGGGGAAAATGGCGGCAGGGTGGCACGGTTACATCGGTGAAAGAGGGGGGCGAACTCAATTAATACCAGCGCTCGGTTTATACTATATTTCTTGGTTGCGGTATCAAGCGAGCCAGCGGCCCAACTCACGTCTGTCTGCATTTGTTCCAATTCACTTGCTGCCGATTACCGCTCCCTCCCGTACTGGATCCGGCCGGCTCACCCTCGACCCCACATCCCACGTCCCCCATTTTCATCCCTATTCTCCCATTTCCTCTCCGTACCGTCCCTGTCCCTTTTCCCGCGGCCATCCGTTGCTCGGCTAGACTCGATTCGCAGCGACGCAGTGTCACGTAACCGCACTCGGAGGGTATCGAAAGAGACGACGCAGTGGTCGCGAGGCGAGTCCAATCGAGATTGTGATTCGAACAAATGCAAGTGGTCGTTGAGTCATTCTACGGCTTGTCAGGGCGAGGAAGATGAGTGAGCTCGAGTGCAAGGAGTCAACAGACGGTAGATCTCATTTTCCGACAGACCTCACTATATTTCTTCCATTCGCAATACTGTTTGGCATGATTCACAGTCAGGCAAGTGATCCTGCGTAACCAGTTGAATTCGGTCTGACTACAGCCGTCTGAAATCCCTTCCCTCTCCACCGCCAATCCTCCACTACCCACCACGTCGATCAACCGCCGCGCGTTTCTCCATGGAGATCGATACGACGCGAGTTTCCCGATACGGCGCGCACGAAACGCTTCACATCAGCCGTAGGAGGGCTTGTTGTTGGATGGTACGCTTGATTTCCACGCTGCAGACGCCGCGCCGCCTTAAAATCGCGCGGTTAATTAACCCCCAGCCAAGTCTGTCTACCTCGAGGCTGCCAGGGATAATTGATGAGCGCCCGATGGATCGCTGGTGCGCGATCGATTTCGTCCCACGCAACACGGCAGGCTCGCGAATCGTGCGGAAAGTACGCCGCACGAGGGGAGGGTTCCATTCACGGCGCCTACTCTCCGCCGGTTCTTTCACGGCTGGCACCCCTGAACGAGCGGTGTCCAGCCAGCGGATTATGTTCCGTTAATGGTAACGTCGATTCACCGCCGCTCTCCCTCGGCCGTGGTACCCAAGGTGAAAAATAATCCGACGACGTTTTATTAGGTATCGCCGTTACGTTCCCTTTAAGGCGTAAGTGGTGGATCGCGTTACCCCTCGATTGGCAGGCCCGTTACAGGGAGAAGCTACGCCCCGTAAAACCCCGCATTGTCGCGGTGCCTCGTCTTATATCACGGATCGGAATACCTTTTACGATCTCCCCGCTGGATGGAGGGCACGGTAAAGCTTTAATAACGTTGCGCGCCGCGGTGCGCGCTGTCAAGTTTACAACACCACGGACGTCCCGCTGCTGACCATTCGCACACACGCCGGCGCGTCGTTATATGTAATGGCGTCTCTTAATCTCCTACCGCACCAGTCATCAATATATTGACGTCCAGCGGAGCGCTCCTGTCTCCAGATTCACTTTGGACATTACATTGTCAGCTCATTATGCCCGGCGCTGTTTGCCGCATCACGCTTCGCCGTTCTCCGTATGGAAAATATTGACCTCCGGGGCGCGCGCGCACGCGAGCACGCGACGGTGCAGGCGATAACGCGCTGGATAATGTATAGCTTCCCGCGGCATTGTGAGTGTTGATTTTCCGCGTGGCGTTTGCATAGACGTGCCGTGGACTATTAATTTGAGGCGGTCAGATGTAGCTACAATGGCGAATCGCGGTGGAACTTGGTGCGTTAATTACCGCGCCCTCCCTCTTATGCTCGCTGTTCTGTATAGTGCGCGCAGGGCGCAGTCGAAACACGCTGATGGGAGGGAAAATTTCTTGGTTGAGGAAAAATTGATAGGATAGAATGCGTGTGGAAGCATGGAGTACAGAGTAACTGGTATTACAGCTTATACGGTAATAATTTGTCGACAAATATTAGCTGAGTGTTATCTATATCCTACAAGTACTGAACATTTCCCGTAACCCCCTGTATATAATACTTCAGTGTATTTTTTATTATTTTCGAGCTTTTCTCGATCCTGCAGAATAGTATGACGGATCGAAGCGTTTCTTATCGCGCGGCTTGATTCGTCGTCTCGATCATTCGCATGTATCGCGGCACTATTTCATAAAGCCGGAAGCCCCGTGGGCCCATTAAAAATTTACTCTCGGCTTAACATCGTTCTCCCAAGTCCCCGAGAATCGTTCCCAGGCTTGCTGCGGAACCCCGTAATGCGTTGTAACTCGAAAATGTCCCGGAAGCGGGACGGGAAACTCGAGTTCCAGCGACTGTCTTGATTCACGATCGCTGGAGTATATCCGGCGCGAGCTCGCTGCTCTAAAAACGACCGACTCCCTGACGGGCTTCCATTATTTTACATAATCTTCCGGAGTCTATTATTTTTACGCGTGAAAGCGGTTCGACCGCCGAGGAGCCCCTGACCCGATTCGAAAATAGTTGAAGATATACCGAGCACGCGTTCTCGAATTTATAACTTTCACTTTCTTGTCGTTAAGTGATATTGAACTTAATCCTAATTGAACATTATTGAAAGCTTCTAAAGAATCTAAAGAATTGCACCAGAACATTTGCTTTGCCTTTCAGAGGTACAGCTCGAGTAGCTTCCTGTGTCGTGGCGACATATTTGAAAATTCTGACCTTATCTTCTCTAAAGTTCCGCCTACGATATCAACTTCAGATTAAAGTCCATTCAACATTCGATCACTCTAAGTATTTTCCTATTTCTGGATACCGCGAAGAAATATTCCTTGAGGATGAGTCGTTCTTTATGAAGGGATAACTGGCAAGATGGCGAAGATGTTCTTCTTAAACTTCGACGGAAGCTCTCTCTTCCTTAAACACTTTTTCGTGTCATCGAGGAGAACGAAAATATTATATTCTGGGTGGCCACGTTGGGACGGACCCACCTCGCTTATTGGACACTAACGCGCGAGATTAGGTGAGGAAAGTTGACGGGCGAAGGTACAGCGTCGAGCCGGCAACAATCATTAGAAGGTAATAAAAAAGTTTCCGAAGGAAGGAAAGCGGTTCACCTTTTCCACTTATTCTTTCGCCGAGGCTCGGGGAAAAGCCAACGGGGCTCTCAGGAGGGATGAATAATTTAAGGACGTCTGATCGCGCGCGATCGAAATTCACGTGTCTGGGAATCGCTTTGAACGTCAAATTACAGAGAGGCTCTCCTCGACCGATCTCTTGAATAATTGTGTTACAGACGGTCGATCCATTTAAATCACTCTATTGCCAGCGAGAACGGTTCATTAAAATGCATCGGATCGAATTTCTGTCTTGGTGGGTGTGGGCCCGATCCCAGTGCCGCCTAACAAGAAAACTCTGATAAATCTTATCGGCGGACGTGTATCTGTCTTTTACGTGGCCGTCGACAGGGGGTCGCGGTAAATTTTCCCGCGACCTTCCTCCGGGGTGTGTATCCAGGTCGCGTTTATCTGCAGCGGGCCATCTATATGCGACAGAGATTGCAGATCGCTTTCTGACACGTGTGCCTGGATTCTATGCTCGGGGGAATACACCAAGAACTAGTATATATCCTCCCGAACTTTCGGAAGATATTCCAAATTCATCATTGCGCTGATTTTAAGAAGGCTTCTGAAAACATAACGGTCCTGCAACGTTCTATTTCATATGAGAAATCTAGTGCCAGTGTCAAACGTTTGATACGTAGTTTGCTGCAATTTAAAGTTCAAACAGCGCGGGCACTTAAATGTTCCCTAGTCGCTCGCGACGCGAAATCTAGGTGGAGTCTGGCCCAGGAGATTTTCCAAGGAATCCCGCGCACAAAGACTCCGTGGCAGCCTGCGCGCCCGCCAATTTGCGACGTAACGTTGCAAATAGTTGGCGGTATGCGGGAGTACGGCTCAAAGGCCCTCGGTAATATTCGCATGACGTAGATAGCAGATGAACGGTGCACGAGGTAGGCCTACATAACCATAAGCACACCGGGTACACGAGCCACCCCGGTAGCTGGGTTTAGGTCTCTATAGCGCGCACCAGGCGCCACCGCAACACGGTCCAGCACATTGTGCCAGTACATGTGTACGCTGGCTGGAAGAAATATAGTGGAGGTCGCGAAGCAGCGGGGGTTAAAGACGGTGGCACACTTTAACGCAGGCAATTCAGAGAATAGGACTACATTTTCCGTAGCTTCTGGACACTGACAGATGTTAACGCGATCTAAATGGTTTTTGGGTAGCGGCGTGTTAAAGGTCTGGGTATATCGAAGCGAGGGATCAGTATTATCTGTATTGTCGGTAGATTTTTAAACATGTTTTCATGCACTACGCCTCACAGTGGGACGAGAATGCCTTATTTATTTAGACATCGGCCAAAATTTGAAGTGTCGAAATTCTGTTCTATAGCTTCATTAAATCTTTATTAAGTGTTCGTAGCATTAGAAAACACAAAGAAATAAACTTTATATTCATATTAGGTTTGATCTAATTGTATATGAATCTGACCTGTATGAAAATTTCAGTCTTTTTGTCTTTCAGTTGCACCACTTTAAACAATTATTGCCTAAATCCTATTACTTCATAAGTTCTCAATATTTTACATATTACTGAGTGTCTTATTATTAATGATTTTGTACAAAAAACATTCTGAATTAACTTGGATTTCATTACTAAACAACTGTATAAAATCAAAATGCGTTGCACTCGATACTATAATAATTCAACTAGTGATTTAAAGTTTTGCTCAAAGTCGCCCAAGGTCTAAAATACCAGAATTTAATCCTTTAATGGTAAGGTTTTAAAAAGTAGAAAAGTTACCTGCTACTAGCTGCGATTAATAAAATAAATCTAATGTAAACACTTCAGTTTATAACTAATAATTTTGATACAAGATAAGATCCCGAACTCGAAAATTCAAAAAATTCTGAAGCTTTGTAAATATATAGGGGATTTCCTCCTGATTACAACGCAATTTTAGTTTGCTACCAAAATTCATTCGAAGGGGGTGAAATCAACCACCGAAAATTCGGCTATTTTCCGATTTTGTGTTACAACTCGCGAACTGTAAGATATAAAAAAGTTTCAAGGCAAAAGTTACTTCTTTTAATTAGATTTATCATTTGGTAAAAAATTATTTTACAGTTCACAAGTTATAACACAAAATAAAAAAATAACCGAATTTTCAGGGGTGAATTACACGCCCTTAGAGTGAATTTGGATAGAAAACAAATATTGCGTTGTAATCAGGAGGAAATTCCCTACATATTCACAAAGTTTTAGAATTTTTTGAATTTTCGGGTTCTAGATATTCCTTCGTTATTTGTAGAAAGACCAAACGGATTGCAATTTTGTTCTAAATCTCAATTATTCTGCTTAACATGAATAGAAAGTGTGCAAATTCTTACAATGAAAATCCAAACCGTTTGGAAGTAATTGCCATGTCCAGTTATTGTCCTTACGTCGTTCCACTGTGCGTCTGTCCGCTCTAAATGTACCCAGCTCTTTGTTTAAGGGACTGATACATTCACTGATCAATGATCGGTGGAGACTCAAGGGCTGGGCGGCTGTTATTGGTCGCAATCGCTACGTCTACGAAGCGCTGGCAGTTGCAGGGCAGTTTGGGAGGATATATCGTCGGTCAAGTGGAAATAAAACGTCTGTGTCCGTGGATAATGCCTGCTGTTAATATCGAACGACGCGAGGGGCGGGAGCACCAGCCGGCAGTGGTGCGGCTCGAGCATTTGGTAGACGGTTCCTGAATCACGGGGCCAGCGCCCGGGGAGCACGATAACGCGTGACTTGAACCTTTAAGATTCTTCGCGATGATACCCCTGATGGGAAAAGTGGAATCGAAATTCGCCGACAATCACGGTTGAAACGCCAGTCTCGCTGATCGCCCGTGGCCGTAATTCGCGGAGCGAGCCGAGAGTCACGTCTACGTGATAAAGCAACAGGCATCGCAGTCAGCGCAAGAACGAAATTACTAGCCGTACGCACAAATTACGAACTGGATACGCATCTCCCGTTTCCCCCAGCCCTACCCGTCCCTGCGCCGGGGCGCAGCTTGATCATAAAGCTCCTCGTTTCGGGTCTGCATGCCAGCGACCTCCGTCGTAAATATCATTCTCGTTTTACGCGATGTGCGGCTTCTCATCGGCAAAATAAACACGCCGCGGGTAACGTTACCCTAACGAGGAAACGTTCGCCTCTCTCTCTCCCGATTCCCCGGGGGAAACGAGGACGTTCATCTGGCTTTATTATTGCCGACGAGTAATTAAACCTCTTTCTGCGGCCGCTGGCTCCAGATCGGACGTCCCGGGGCTGCTGTCTGCTCGAATTTTCCTGAAAACACAAAGAGCAACACGAAAATCAAGAACAACCTCGACAGACTAGATTACACAATTTTATGTCTCATTGAGCAGCCTATTCCTCTTGAAACAGTGACCCCTAGAGTCACCTGCGAGCAAGCCGAAACCATCGAGTACCTTCGACAACCATTACACGGTTCACGGGCGTGAATTCGTTACTGGCCGAGACTTCCCGGTCGGTGCTATCGCTGCTTCTATTTATTAAGATTAAAAAGCAACCGCGGCGGCGTAATTACTTGGCGCTGGTAGATGACTCGGGGAGTGATTGGTCGAGGAGCAGCGTGGCTGAGGCTGGGATGGGGGCGCCGATACGCCACCGTCGACGGGCACCCAATAAGGGCGGGATAGAAAAAAAGGAGAAGTGAAAACAAGCGTGGCACCCGATACTACGCCGGGCTTTCTCATTATTTTAAGTGACTTGGGAGGCAGAGGCCGGCGTGTATACGCGCGCCATATATCACCACTTGCCACTCAGCCGGCCGGTATCGTATAATCGAGTTGTCAGGCAAACTACCCCTTACCGGGAATGGGTCTGCTATCGTTGTCGCTGCCGCAGACGCCCGACGACGCCATGGTAGTCGCCTAATGCACGCGTTATTACGTTACACGCATTTAAAACTTGCCTCCTATTAGCAGTTTGCCATCATCTGCGGCTGCCGGCTGCCCCCCTCGGATCGAATTCAAGGAGGCACGGAGGCGCTTGACCGGCGCGGCGGCGTAACTTCGTTTCGTTCGCCGAACGGATTTAATACTTCGCCGGCCATTACGCGGCCGACGATCTAATGGATCCCGCGGCTTCGAGTGCCTCGCCACGACAATCGAGTTCCAGCGCCGAATTTCAAGGAAATTGCATTTACAGTGGCAAGTAATATTCCAGAGATGCTTCAAAGAAATGGATAATATCTTTTCACAAATTTCCATGCCCTGCCGGGGATGCTTACCCTTAACGTCCCCTGCGTTCTCGCGTACTCGGTCTTGCGGCGGAGATTTTATTTTAACGCGATAAATCAGGGACAGGCAGCGTAGCGTTTGAAATGTATTTCGAGCACAATGATGTACGCGATACCGCAATATCCCATTCCACGGAAATATTAGACCGCTGTGCGTTGTTCCGTCTCTATTGCTTGATAGCCGCGTCGTATCGAGCAACGATCGTATCGCGCAACTTTGGATATTAGCCCGATCCTCTATCCCTTATCATTCGCGAGACAGTTTGTCACTTACAACCGAATCTACTGCTACGATCACGTACATGCACCCTTCCCAGTCGAGCTACCGCTTTGACGATCGAACTACACTTGGGTATAGTCGCCGTGCTAACGTCTGCAACACTGTGCGTGAAACTTTCTTTCTAAAATAATATCAAGTACTTTCACAGAGTTTAACGTTATTTGTGGATGCACAAAGATCCCTTAGGAACACACGTGTAACGCGAAATAACTGCATGTACCTTAAGCTCCTAAAGTCCAATTTCAACCCTATTCCGCGTTTCATCAAGCACCGAAAGGGTTAACGACCGCGATAGCAGCTGAAAAACTGCGTTCGTGTGATTGGTGGACTTCGCGAAGTAAGCTTATTACGCTGCACTCGTCAGAGGGAAAGAATCATTACGCGATTACGTGGATAGTTGGCGAATGTATCGGTTAACGAGCGCAAACGCTGCTCGCGTTATCGTTGCACTCGAGGATTTGCGTCATGATCCCGTCGATACCGCTTGGCTGTGGAGAGCAGGCGAAAGGAAACGATACGGTTTTCTGGTACAAGAACACTCCAGAGGCCCCTCCCCCTCCGGCGGCAAATCCGAACGAAAAACCAATAAATCACGTTGTGTTTAACGAACCTTCATGTTTCTATGCGCGCCTTTGGGAATACCGGCGCGGAAGTGTTATTTCTCTGCGAGCGCAGCCAGCGTGATGTTCGAAAGGAACGAGAACGATGACGTTCGCTGCCCTCGTTACCGGATCTCCGGGAAATATAGAGAGAATACTTGAGCGAATTACCAGAACGACGCATCATTATCTCTTCAGTTACGGCTCGGAGGAGAGAACTTACACTCGAGCTAATAAAAACGCCACGACGTCCAAGTCTCGCCATTCGACTCGTGTCTTAATTACCGTTCGCCCGTTCGGCTCTTCTCCCAGCTAATCCCTTCCGCTTCATTTAGACTTGTAGTGCACGCTTCGCGGTGAAACACGCGGACCTACCTTCGGACATAAATTTCACAAGCAGGAATAATGAGAAATTTGTAAACCGTAATCTCTGTCACACATGGGAGAAAACTAAATAAAATTTCCCCGGGAATGAATGAGATATTACGAGCGGATTTAATGCGACTTCGTCTCCTCAATGAGAGCCTTTGCGAGTTTGGAGAATTCAATTACAGGAAAATGGCTTCTCTCGGTAACGAGGCGGTCATCGCGGAGGCCACGTTTAAACATCAGGAAAGCGCCTGGGATTACTTTGACCGAACGAGTATGGGGACAGAAATGAAAGAAGCATGAGTTGAACTGTTTGAAGTCCAAGCCTGCAGCGACAAAGAATTATCAATGGGCTGGTTAAAAAATTACGTGACAGCATATAAAGAGGAGGCACTTTTACGTGTAGGTAAAAGAAGGTTACAAAAATTTCGTCCGCCTTGAAGTAATTACCGTAAGATCATACAGTTCTGAACAGAATTCCATCTCAATTATGAGAACGAAAGTAAGAAACAAATTAATTCAGAGAACGATCTATTTACGCGAAGTTCCACCGTTCCTCTCCTCTTTCATCCCTCTCCGAGAGTTCATAAGGAAACGATCATATCATTGATGTTTCCACCGTCTTGATGCCTTCTGTCAACTTCCCCGATACCCTCCCTGTAAACACAACCACTGCTCGAGAGGGCCAAGACGCTCATCATGGAAGAATCGCTGAAGCTCGGCCAAAGAAGACGCGAACCGTGAATAATTCCGTCTGCTAACCATTCATTTCGCGGCCGATATAAATTATTGCCAGGGGCGCATTAATTTCCTTTGCGAATAATTAACAACGTCCTCCCAGAGCCTCCCACGCTCTCTGCAGCGATGGTCAGTCTTACCGTCGCCACCCTCGCCTCGCTTCCACACCCCTCTTAGCTGCCCCTCCACCAAAGCCCCCCTCTAACCTTTCGCGGTCGACACCTGAAATATTAATCATGACTTACACGTGGCGCTAGCCGGGACTACGGGTATTCTCTATCTGCATTATTAAGTGACCTCGCGCACGAGTTGCCCTACGTAGGCCCTTACAGTCGCGAAACGAATATGGATGGCCGGTGTTCGGCGTTATTATTCCGACGAGCTGCCTCGGCAGTCGTGAAGACTGCCTGCCTGGCTTGGTTAACGCTTTGTCCACCACTCGAGCGGATATGTTCCATTCAGGAAGCATTGCCCATGGACAGAGCGAGTAAAAATGTAGAAACTCTTTCTCGAGTGATTTCTGTATTGTATTGTGTTTTTTTCCGAATGATTTTAATTGATTTTCGGGCAAATATAACTGAAGAGTCCTTGTAGAAAACACCGTTAGTGCCAAAAATCAAATTCTATACTGTAGTATTACCATTGGCACGTGGAATATTTTCCGATAAAATTTTTTCTTTCATTTTTGGCACTTACAGTGTTTTCTACAGGGACTTCGCTTGTTATTCGCGCGATCCTGTATTACACAGTTATATATAGGAGCTTTTAGTTATCTCCCAAAGTGGTTCGTTGAAGTGAAGTCGGAAGGTACTCGAGTTCGTTCTTCAGAAGTATTTTAACGCAAGGAACGTGACCTTCCGAGGGCCGTCTGTGTTATGAGCACATGGCGGGGTTAACACTGCGGACGTAGACGAGCACAGCCATCTTTGAGTTTATCGTCCTCGCAGATCTGGGTGACATACGTTTCCACGAACTTAGCTATAGCTCCGGAGAATGTTAAGTAACTTTCCGGGGCAAGTATTTCAGTCATACTACTCTCAATAAAAACTAACGTGTCATAAAGCAATGCGAGCGCGACATTCGGAGTTAGGAACGCGGGGACCTCTGCCGTAGGAGCTGCGCGGAATACGAATTACGGAAACTCTTGTACAGAGTTACGTGAATTTCGGCCAAGGACTTTTCCACTCAACTATTTGAACTCTGTACTTTACCTTTTCACACTTTCGTGGGATTTGAACGTGAATCTTTAACCCCTCGGCACTCTCCCTGCTCGGAAGCTTAAACTGCACACTGAACTTCCGTTACCCTTCATATTTAAACTACCCTTACTTCGCCGCCATAAGGGAAATTTCTCAACTACCAGCGAATACTACTTCCACTTGCTAAATAATCGACATGTCAAAGTCCCTCTAAGTATCACGCCCCCCCCCCCCCCCCGCCACAGTGCTCTAATCAATCGTTAAAGGGACAACGTTACAAACATCCACTCTCTATCCGATTGAAAGCCGAGGCGCGCCTCGTTCGCGTGATTAAACGTCAACCGGCTGCTCCTTCGACAAAGCTGCTAGCACGTACGTCAAAGCAGATCAATTGCGAAACGATATAAGGCGAACGTTCCTGCGGTACTTCTCCCGAGTAGGAAAGAAGCCTGCGTTTAGTTCAGCAAGGGGGGTTGGATTCCGAAGTAAAACGGTAAAATCAATCCTGCTAGGGGGCTGAAAGCGGCGAGCTCCCCACCGAAGTAGTTGCGTTATAATGAATTTACCGAGTTGGCTGTTTAACAATGCACATCTCGGCACCAGCGCGGCTGTGTTCCGCTGCGAACGATAACCCGTTGAAATACGTTACGAGGGCGCCGTTTCCGGGCCCGTAATGCCGCAGGTTTAGATCTTCTAATCTATTTGATACATTACTCGCCGCATAGCTGAGATTGTTTCGTGCCCGGAAACCGGCATTAAATCTCCTTTCCCACACGGTGCCCTAAAATGTTATTACTATTTTAATTGCGCCGAGTGGCGGCGTACGTCGTCCTCGCGCCACTGCCGGACATGGATTTATCTTTTCGGCTGGTCCGACGATCGCGAATCGGTCGACCATTCAAAACGGTGGTCCGCAGACGAAGGCACTTGGGGTCTTATAAGACGATAGGAAATCTAGACTTTTGCCAGCAACTGTACGAGGCAAAATGTTTCCGTCTCCGAGGAATAGCTCCGCCGTCGTGGAATTCCCTTCGATTATATTTGTCCCGCGCGTTTAATTTCCTCCCCCGTTTCCAGCTCGGTCGGGCGAGTTTTCTATCGACGTGTTTTCCACCAGGAATCTACAACGCCTGGGAATATAAAATAAGAAACCGCGGGGGAAACTCGCGTCAGACGTAGGAGAAACTTTCCCCGCGCTGACCAATGGCATGCTACGTTCCCAACTATCGGCAATGCGAGCGCCGGAAGATACCGATAAGTAATTCATGCGACTCGATGATGAGGGAAGTTCTCTGGTAGCGTTCGTGAAATATGAACTACATCGGCTGTAACAGTCGTTCATTACGGGTTGGAAATAACGCAGTTCGCTGCCAGAGGAGTGTAATTCCGACGTAGAACTACAGAGCTCTGAAATTTCAATTCTTTTCCCGCCCCCTCTTCACTTTTTCTTCCTCTCCTCTTCGCCTTTCCTCCCCCGTTTCGCGGAGCGCATTAAAATATTCTCCGCCAGTCCGAGGCTCGCCGCCAGCACAACGCCCGACGGGGACCGAAATATTTCACGCGACGAAACACACGAATCGCTCGACGGAATCGTTGGGGAACGATCGCGCCCGTTCCCCGACGCGCGCCGCCGTCCGACGATTATGCAATCGCTCGGTGACGTAAAACTAATTTAAAACGTTAATATCCCGGCACGCCGGGGGGGGGGGGGGGTGGGGCGTAATAGACGTCGAAACCCTGATAGGAAATCGAGCGGGGCGCGTGGAGAACGCCGGATTGCATGCCAAACGCACCTTTCGCGACCGCTCCAGCGCGAGTTCCCTCGTCTTCTTGATGTTTCAGAGGCGGACCATGGTCAGTCCCTGTGTTTGATGGTTTCAAAGCTCGGGGATCGAAGCGAACCGATCGACGGGAACGCTCGCAAAGTTATGCTCAAACGGATCGCTTATTACCACGTTCCGAGGGGGAAGCCCATGCTTTGTGTTATATAAAAATTCAAAGCAATCCCTGGCGCGTGTCACTGCTGTCACTGATTTCCAAATGCCACCGCTGGCGCAGAAATGGAGGAAAGTCTATCAAAGGTCTCTTCGTTGATGGTGTTCTCGGTAGATTTAAAAAGCTTGTTCAGCTTCGACGTTAATATTCGGTTGGAAGGTCATTAAAAGGTCGTTGAGATGTCATGTGGGATCCTCCCCCGGGGGGTCCGGAATGGTAATTCCCCGATTCCTTTCACCCCCCGGCACGTTCGCGTGCAAACGTTGCCAGTGACAGCATCCACGTTTCCGATCCGACGTTTAATTTTCGTCACCGTTGGTTCACCCCCTCGCGAGCCGCGAAACCGCCCCTGAAAAATGGCTGCCCGGTGAAGTAGACGGTTCGCGGCGAAACTCGGGGCAAAGGATGGCTCGTTAAGCGTCGCGGAAACCCCCTTCTCACCGGAGACTCTTTGGCGACCTTTAAATGCGATTAAACGTCACGAAAAACTGTCTTTCCGGAGGGACTTGCTTTCTTCTAGACCGTGGGAAAGTGTTTCCTCGTCGCCGCTTAATTCAACGTGCATCTTTCAGGGGCTTAATTCCAGTCTCCTTTCTCTTGGCCCACAATGGGACAGCTTCGTGAACTAATTGGCTAGTCTCCTTTGTCGAGGTATAAAGACGCCATGTTTGGGAAGATCTGAAGTAACTTCGGTTCGGACCGTGGCAGACTTCGTAAAGTAGAGACTATACAGAAGCATCTGTAGAACTTGTGAACGAAAGGGAGAGAAGGAAGGCCACTGTACGCGGCCTCATTAGAGAATATATTACATTCCCAAATGGAGCATCGACTTGTTATGACTCGGCGCCGGGACGCGGCCTGTTTTCCCCGAAGGTGCTTTAGGCCTTTTATCAAAGAGCCTGGGCGGTTTAAGAAGCGGAAGGAAGAGGAACGGGGTATGGGGTGGGAGGCGGAACGAGGAGTGGCCCTTTCAACGGACGACACTTTGCACCTGTTGAAGATACGGCTTCTCCTCCGCTATTTCTTTCCATCTTCCAACCTTTTCTCCCCTTCCTCGCTACCTCTCCGTCTCTTTTCCCATTTTATTTTTTTTTTTTTTTTTGAAGTCTCGCTCTCACGCTGTGAAAGTGATCCCCAGCCACGGGCCGGGGGTTGCCAGCGAAAACGCCACCGAACTTTCTTTCCCCGACTCGATTCCATTCCATTTGACATCTCGGAAATTGCTTTCCGATGGCAGCCTCTGTGCAGACGGCCCCCGTTGTTCCCTATGCATATGACAGTTAGCAGAAAGACACATTGTGTAGCTACACAAGCCCTTACGAGCATTTTCCTGGGAGGGGGAGGGCCCTTTTATCCCGCGTCTTTTCCATTTTGCCCGGGCGTCTCGGGGGCCATCGCGTTTCGCAGGCAGTCGATTAGGCAGCAAAGAGAAGAGACGGCGACTCGCTTTACGAGATTCCAGGCGAATCGATGGACAGCTCGTAGACACAATCGATTTTTGTTTGAGCGATGCCCTGTTAGCTTGCACTCCCTATACCTTTCCGTATTTATTCGCGTTCCAGTGGAATGTTTTCTCCCTGGATGGACCGCCGTCGCCAAATGGATTGTTGTTTAGTAACCGTCGGTGGAAAAGCACGCGTAATTCGTTTCGCTCGATGCTTGTGCTCACTTTTCTCACGGGTTACAATATAAGACTGTTCTATCGTAGACTTGTCTGGCGGATGATTTGAAGTCAGTCCACGTTTTATGGAATCGAGAATGTGCACTCGTACTTGTGGGGGCTGCAAATTTCAGGAATTGTACGGTTGGATCGGTTGTTGTATATAGGTATATTTATATTTTCGTCAAATTATTGTCCCCCGATTTCGCGCAAGATGATACGCAGGTTTTCAGCGGAGGGGCTTCGATTCGAAATCGAATTCGATGTTTCGCGCAAACAATTTTGCCTGGCATCGCGGTAAATCTTACCTCTCTCCCTTCTATATTAAATTTCGGTACGCTGGCTCCCAATGAGCCCCATCCCGTGGACATGTCCTCTTCCCGATGGCTCCCCTACGTCGCCGGGTGAAAGCTTCATATTGATTTAGGCACTGTCGGGAGGGAAAGGCTAGACCCGAACGCGTCGATGGTATTCAAATTTCGCTGGATCCATATTTGTCATTGGAGAAGGGCGGAGAATAGTCGATGACCAGTTCGCAGCTTTTAATTCAATAAATAATCTGTTCCGCGAATGCGCTGTCGCGGTCACAACGCGTAATGAATGCCCCCGGCATTCTATGAGTTTCCACTTGTTTTTCCTCCAACAGAATCTCGTTCATTACCGAGTCACGTGAATCACGGTACCGCGGGTGGGCAAGCTGAGGGAATATGAGCAATTTGCTGTAACCCCCGATCTATCTTCCGATGGTCATATTTCATCGCGACCCTCGTCGAATGCCCTTCGTTAGCTGAAACGCATAAAATTACCAGCCCTCCAAATTAATCGTTAAGTTGCGATATCGGGGGGAGTCTTCTCAGACGTAACACTGTTCACGGGTAATTGGGGGAATCCTCTGGATGGAGCAAATATCCTATATTGCGATCAGATTAGAATCTTCACTTCACCTACACTAACACCTATCCACAAGCATATTCTATCCTGCTAAACCCAGTGCTTCTAACACACCCTACCACTTGCTTCGAAATCTCAAAACATGAATGAACCTAACCAAAACGAAGCTTGCGGAAATTCTGGAATAAAAACGTTAATCACGAAGCTACTTACTGGCAATTCGAATTCGGGGCTTTCGGTTGCTCGACAATTTAAGTTGAACTCATCCCGCCCCGTCGTCGAGACTCGCGAAGAAAGTCGCGAGGAAAAACGTTAGCATTTGCATCGCGGGTTACCGAGGAAATTCCCGGCGAAATTGATGCGGCTAGGTACACGAAGTTGCGCGCGGCGTGTCCTACGGCCGTAGAATTAACGTGGGAAGGGGGCTTGCGAAAGCCCCGCCGGCGAACTTTTCCGCAAGCTCGGTCGGCCGTAGATGGCAACCGTGGCGAGCTGTGTTGGTCCAAGGTGCATTCGATGACCGAGCGAGCGCACAGCACGCTGCCATGGCAACCATCCCCTACAAACAAAATCCACCGCCTCCCACCCCCGCCCGCCGGAGCTGGCACAGAGGCTGCGACAGTTTCTCTTCGTGTCAGCCGGTGGCGCGTTTCTGCAGGCTGCGAAAGGAAATCCCGTCGCGCTGGAAAAAAACCTTCTCGCACGGTCAAAGACACGAACGACGTGGATCCTCCCCGTTTGCCAGAGCTCCCAGGATCAGTACTTCCGGTTGTTCCATGGATCCTGATTTCCGCCTGAAGCTCGCGTCCTGGGGGCATCGAGAGCGTGGGATTCAGAGGGTTGTCGACTGTGGAGCGTGATTTTTACTGGATCCCAGAGTATGAAGATGTATCTTGCGCTGGATGGTTGAAGTATTATAGTTGCGTAAAATTTAAGTTACTGGGGAGCCACCCTCCAGTAACTGTAAGAAGCTTAGCTACTTCCATTAACGAATTTCTTTTCTACAGACAAAATCAAATGAACTGGCCACGTGGGGGTTGCAAAGACGCTCCCCTTTATGTTGCACATGATGTGGCTTATGAGTAGGAGTCGTACTTGACGTGGGCCGCAGTGGAATGGGTGGTCTTCAATAGCCAGCCGATGTTTCTCTGTATTCTAAGTAGTACAAGTCAATAATAAAAGAAACAAACGCTTTTCAAAACTACCAAAATACCTTCTACGTATCTTTATTCAATATTACTACCACGCCACTGTCAACTCGAGGAGTAACGAATGAAACAGTAAACCCATTCCTGCACTGTATCCCATAATCGTTTGAAGCGGAACATTATGCCTCATCAACCAGGTCGAAGACAAATGGAGCAGTCGTATTTCATCGAATTCGGTAGACGCGGTACGCGACAGCGCGAGGTCGATGGAAAAAGAGAGTTCCTCGAAATATGAGGATAAATCGAGGTCCGATACGGGCGAGCGTCGACTGTTATTTGTTTCGATCAGCGCGCCGGGGGGAGCGCGAGCGTACGTAAATACGGCGCCGTAATTGACAGATTTTGACGTGGCACTCGAAAGATAGTCGGAAAGAAATAAAAGGCAATCGGAGCGCGCCGGTGCTGGCGGGATGGCCTCGTGAAACAGAGCTGCACGCGCCGAGGACATTGTTCTGAGATACTCGGCCGGCGCGCGCGATCCTGTATAAAGGTAAACAACGGGCCAATATTTCCAATCAACGGGCAACCGTACAATAAACTCCCCGTAGCAGCGGGGCCGCCGGAATCAAAGTGATTCTATGGCCAGTCGCGCAGTGAATACCGGACAGAACACTATTATTTTTCAGCCAGCTGGCCCGCACCCCCGGCCCGATTTAGTTCCCCCAGTCGGAAGTGTGACCGACGTGGATGCCTGACGGACTATCGATTTTATTACCTGTCGCGCGCTCGCTACGCGTACGATCTGCAGGCGCGCCCCTCGTGTCGTTACAATGCGCGACACCGTGGAATAAAGAATGGTCGCGGGTGAAAAGGTGAAGGTGAAAAGGTAGTCGCGGACCCGAACACGGCGTCAAATGGCTCTGTCATTTGTTCTTGCTGGGCTCGACGCTCGCTGCTCGTTCGCGACTGTATAGCTGGCTGGAAATATTAAAAGTGACGGCGAGTCGGTGACCAATTTCGCGATATTTGTGAATGCCATCGCCGTACTATTTCTGGACGAGTTTCAAATCCGATTTAGATTCTCGAAACGAAACGGAAACACCCTAAAAAAATGAAATCACATGCCGAAGATGTATGTATAGCCTTAACGCACAGATAACTCATACAAGTTGACAGAAATCTCGCAACTGGCGTCCCTCGGCGAACATCCCCAACCCGTATGCTTCGCTTTCGCCTCGCCTCGGCGTTCCAATACTACGAATTACAAAATCCAATTCATAGAACCGCGGTACGAAATTGCGGGAACGAAGCGTAAGAAAGGCAGCTGGGGCGGGGTGGGGGGTGCGGGAGGGGACGAGCAAAGCGAGAAGAAGAGAGGAAAGCTCGAAGGAGCACGCGAAGGAGTGGTCGAAGGGAGAGAAGAGGGCATAACACAATTACATGTGGGGTTGAAGCCCAGCCGAGCTTGCTCTCGGCGGCACGACCTACCGGCTAAGGGCAGGGACGAGGGGAAAGAGCCGAACTGGGTGGGTGGCAAGATTGAATATGAAAGTTTAATGCGAGCAATATCAGCGCCGCTGCCCCGACCCTCGGCTACTCGCTCTCTCAGACGTCTCGACTATCAGGCTGCCCATCTTGCCCGTATCTCTCTTTATATCCTGACCAGCCTCGCAACACTGGCTTCTTCGGGGGATTTCTACCCCGCGCCACCGCCTGACCCCCCGCAGAAAGCGTTTCCGATCTTTGATGTCACGGGGGGAAGCCCGTTCCGTTGTCGCGACACTGTTTTCGTGTAGGAACGCGGGCTTCCCTTTCGCCCTGCGAGAAAAATCCACGGGATGTCCTGCCGCGCAACTGACAAACACTTTGAGCCTGTTTGCCAGGTTATTTTGAACGGAAAAGTGTGCGTACACCGTCGGTGTATTCGAATGCGTTATCGAGATAAGCATTGTTTGATTTTCATTGTCAGTTGGCCAGGTATTGACGAGAATACGAGCTGTCTGTGACGTACTATACGTTTCTACTTATTGACTGGTCTGTTTCTACTGTGCGCGATGCCTCGTACGTTTTCAAACACAGAGTACGTTGTCCGCAGATATTTTTATCATAGAAGTCCACAGTGTCGTCTGGGATAATTGATAAATATTTATTTTGAGATGTGGAACAAGTTCGTGAAGTTTCTAGTTACTTGAAGGACACCGCGTATACCGTGAATTCTTGTAGAATCCTTGCCAGGGTCGCCCCTTCTCTCGCGGTGGACGATTCGACAGAAGAGGACAAGCAGCGCGTAGGAGCAGAGACAGTGAATGGGACCACTGATTACCGTTTATACCGCGAAAGATAATTATCAATTAAAAACTAACTTTCGCGAGATATTTTGCTTGCGGATAGAATTCACGGTCCTGCTAAGGCGTTTAGTGACTGTGCCTTCGGCTATTTGTAAAACTTTCCTCATTAATTACCGACAAGATTCAATCCCCCCGTCTCTTCTATACTATCCCCTAACCCCCGGCTGCCTCCCCTTCTTCTTTTCCAGCCATACTCCCTACCCCTTTGTCCCTCGCCAGCGGAGGGAAGTTTAATAGTGAATTAGATCGCGCGTTCCTCCAGCGGAGCAATTATCTGCCAATTAACAAGACGGATATCGTGCCACTTTTCCGTCGAGTCACGTTATCAACGAGGGACGAGCGTGCACTGTCTGGAAAAATTTGTTTTAGAGATCACAAAAGATTTCTCTACACATACTTTAGCGCGAGCTTGCGAGAGTTTCAGTAGTTTCAGTCGAAATTTAGTCAGACTTTTATGCGCCTTCGGTACAGTCCCGATCTGAAGAACGAATTCCTCGATACCAGGCAACTCTCACGATTTCGACGATATTTTTGAAAATTGCGGTAGGATTGCAAACAGCTGCTGCGAGTCAGCTCAATCCTCGCTAAATCGTCACTCGCTCGATAGCAATTCGGCCGGCACCCGTCATCGTCACAGGCCGTCGTATCCTGTTTACGCTTACGCATCCTGTTCGCAGCGTGTTACCGATTGCCCGTGACGATCAGTGCACGTCACAACGGGAGCCGGTCCGTCACGCCGGAATATTCTTGCCGACGATAACCGACGCTCCGTGACGCGGCAATGACAGTGCACGATCCTATTCTGATTCACGGACACCTCTGTGTCGGCGTTCGGGTCATGTGGCGCAATAGACGCGATTGCGCTTCAATTTCGAGCTGGTCGTAGGTTAAACGTCTCTCCATTGGCAATCGGAGAGATGGAAACGCAAAATCTCGAAGCATTCTCGAGGCATTTCGTCTAATTGTCATTAAGTGGCTGAGGTGGCTTAAATTGACTGAAAAATCTACACATATCGAAGAGCAACTTGAATTTGATTGTAAATATTTCAAACTCCCACCAATTGCCACTCCAAACGTGAAAATCGAATCGTAGAGTGATCAACGCTATCTGAACTGGAGTACACCAGTTCTGAAATTGAATCTAATTAAACATTTCTCTGTGCAGGTGTCGGTGAACGCTCGTACCGCACAGGGTCGGATACAGAGGGTGCAGCGACCACGGACAATCCGACAACTCCGTTCCCAACTCCACCGCCAACCTTGACACCGAATCATCGACAGGCGTCGCCGTTCCCTCTGGAGAGCACAAACTCCCGCCGTCATCATTACAACGGGAGCATATCATCGGAGCGGTCTCGCAACGGCAACGGTACGTAGCTAATTAGCGCCGCGAGCGGAAGCCGCCCGCTTGGCAAGATGATACTCATAAACGCTGCAAGACGAGTCCCGCTGTTACGCGTCGCGTTACGGGTTACACCGCCGCTAGTTACCTCGGCCTCATTAATGCAGGAGGAACGGTCGGTGCCGCTTCGGAATAACATTCACGCTGCTGTGTCTGTGGCCCTTCTAAATATTAACCATCCGCTGTATCGACGCTGCTTGATATTGTACGGAACCGTGCGAAATACGCGGGAAAACAAGCTGCAGATGGAGCCTCGCAGAGAAAATATGTTGAAGTTCTGCAAGTACCGCTCTTCCCATATGAATTTTTGATTTTCCACCGAACGATATCGGAAATCGATCGCGTCAGAGTTCGGTTGACTGATGATTTTCATGGCGGGCTCGGTTCGAACAACGATTCGCACACTTTTCTTTAATCCTCGTCGAAATTTACCATGCGAAGGGAGCACCGAAATCGCTCCAACGAGGTCGAAATTTGAATAACTAAACGTTTGTTTCTGTATAATAAAAATACTTGGCCCAGAATCTGTGACATTAGACACTGTTTTATTGTAAATATTCGCGACACGTTGCAGGTGAGACGGTGTACGCGGCACCGTCGAAAAAGACGAACACTGGCGGTGGCACCCTAGGCCGAAGACCGCGAAGAGGTCACGCGAGCGCGTTGAGCAGCAGCTCGACCGCCAGCGATCGCTCCGAGACGGTCTTCCCCGACGAGCACTCGCGCATGCATCTCACCAACGGTAAGCCAAACGATGCCTGCCTCCAACGCACCCTCGCCTCTCCATTCTTCGCGCCATACTCTCACCACTCATCGTCCCGCTTTGTTTTCCCGTAGCGTCCAATCGTCCATCGAGTTTTCCGCGATTTTCGGCGTAATTACCAGATAAAACAATGAGCTCGCCGGACTGGAAACGTATCCCGATACAGCGGAAACCCTCGGATAAATTCATCGATTGCCCGTGAGCGCAACGGTCCCGGGGAATCGCAACGTAAAATTTCCCGCGGAGCGATAAGTTAACGATCCGTGCCTCAAATACGATTACCGGACTAACAGGATTACCGGGCCGGTATCGAGCCCCTGGCCGGAGTTAAATCAGGTTTCGTGTAAACGTGTTCCTCGTTAAAAGCTTAATATTAATAGTCACCCTCCCGCTGCTACGGGGCTGGAAAGATCTCCGATTCCGTCGGGGCATTGTTCGGTAGCGCGTTTTTCCTGCGGTTGGACCTGCTATGCTCGGGTCAATGAGAATGCTTTAAACAACGTGGAATCATTGGAGCAGTTTTGAAATTTACATGGAAGGCTGTATGTTAAGTATCAGATGTTAAATATACTAACTTCCATGGTGGAAGGGGATGAAAGTGTCAAGCCACCGTTTCGACCCAAGCTCTAGAAGATTATTAATATTATTATTATTAAGAAACATTATTGCACAAAGGTACAAAAGTGAGAATAAAGAAAGAGAAAGAAAAAGAAATAGCCCAAAGGCGAGGTTCAGTCGTAATACTGTTTTGCAACCTAACCTTCTTCCTCCTCTTCTTCCAACAGATCTTTCTGTTTCCTTTACTGAACATCACCGCGATGTCTAAATCTTCCGATCCCACTTATTCTGAATAAAATCTCACCTAGTCGAATTCCCAACGACTTCTCTCCAATATTCACCACACCATGCGAGCTAAATAGGGAACAATTAGATCCGAGGTTCGGGGTAGCTTGGCTCGCTCAGTCCTCCAGCACGACTCACAATCAGCTTCACAGCGTCGTAATTGCGATGCTTCGAGAAACGGCCGTGGGCGAGGGATCTTAAGCAAAGGCAAACGTTGCTAGCCGACTAACAGCGTCGTAATCGGCAAACTACCTTATGCGTCGGCTCATTAAATAACCAAAGGACTCGCGGTTTTGAGAGTTAAGTTCATTGTTGTCGAATCCAGCGGGCGACGCTGGCGCGGATGTAAGGGTACGTTGGGACGACGGCGTCGTCTATGTTTCCTCTCCGAGTGCTCGAAAGGAGGCGGCTAAACGGACAAAGAGGCCGAAAGAGGGTGGTCCGCGGGAGTGAAAGGAGATGGGGGTCCGGGAAAGGATGGGTGAAACAAAGAGCAGGGCGGTGGGGGTGTAACCGAGTTAACAGTTAGCAGGTAGCGAGGCCGGGCTAGTTAGGGCGTAGGTCAGCGCGGAAGTTAGCCGAGCGACTATATTGTTTTGGAATGTCGGGGGTATTTAGGCCCGGAGCCGGCCGCGGACGACGCTCGCCAGGTTCCTCGGTGCGCCGCGTAACGCAGTTTTAGCGTTACCACGGAGATGAGAAAGTAGCTTTGCGGCTTCTCGAGTTCCCTGGCCAGGACAGCGGCGTCGACGTCCTCCGGTGGCTCTGCGAAACTTTTAAACGAAATTTCATCGGATCTCGTTTGCCGGGTGTTTCGTTGACGCTGGATCCGACTGGCAATTAGTCCTTCACTGATATCACGGAGCCCTGGCGGGTCGGCGAACGAAGGGGGATGGACGGGGCTATTATCGACGCAGGGAATGGTGTTAAGCATGTTGGGGGTATATTTTAGGCGCAGGTCCTCGTCACATTTAGGATTCTAATACTTACAGGATCTAGGATCTGAGATCTCCAAAAAAAGAAAAAATCTGATGTCAAAGATAGTGAAGTTATTCAGTCAGAGAACTGTTCCACGTCAGCCACTTGAAAGAAGGATCCAGCAGGTCCTGTGAAAGATCGAGAGGTCCGCCCACGTCGCCACGGATCGCTGCGTCCGGGAATTCGCCGCTCCTCCAGCAACCATTGCCTCTGCCTGCTGAAGTGTGATCGTATTACGCGTAGATTCCGTGGAAATTAGCGACGCGGATTAAGACCCGCCGTCTATGTAGCGTTTCTCAGCCGCGTACATAAGCTCTGTACATAGGCAGGATGCTCGAAAGACGGATACGCGGCTGGGTCCCGCCCTCAGGGTGAGAGGAGCCGCCGTTAAAGCGGATCTCTGGATCGAACTTCCCGACGCTGATGTATCAGTGACACGTAAGCGACGACGTATCCTCCGAGGCGCGAGTTGCCTCCGGTTAAAGGACCCCGCCTCCGTTCTCTGCCCCCGTTCGCGACTCCGGCCCGTATGGTTAAATTCATTCTCGGACCGTGAAATGAGAAATCGTAAAATCAATTTAACGTTCGCAGCGTGCACGCGAAGGGCGATCGTAAACCGTTGCTCGTTTCGCTGCGGGAAAACGCGATTCGCCCGACGCGTGTCACAAACTTGTCCCACTTCTTTTTTTCTTTTCTGCGTGCCAGCTATTCTTCGCCGAATGGTCTTTTAAATATATGAGGAGCTCTCGCGCCGGAGAAATTTAGGACTGAAATGCTCACTGCAATTGCATCATTGGGAAGAACGAGAGAGGGGAAGGAGGAACGTCGAATATTCGACTGGATTTCTTTCCTGGCGACGTGAAAAAGTTCAAGGGCTCTCGAAATTTTGAATCGGGAGGATAAATTCAGCGCCCGCGTGCAACGCACGCTTTCGCTCATCTGACGTGGTGGAAGTACCTACGTGTTGCGGACAAGTCAGCGTAATTGTGCCAAGTCCCCTGAGCGTCCGAGCAATTCAATAACGTGGTTTTCGGGCCGGCGTATATTAGACTACGGTGATCTAATGTAATATCAATCGTCTTTCTGACGGTGGCCAGCACGGGGTTAACGTGGCCAGGCTCTGACCGTTGGGAACCATTTGCTAATAGATGCCACGAGATGCCTCCATTAGACCGCAGGGACATTCCGGCCAGCAATATAGCGGCGAAGATTCAGACACGAATTACGGTTTACAAGATGACGCCAGTCACGCGTAAAATATCCTGCCCTTGCCACCCAGCCTCCGTTACGATATCAAAATTTATGTGCAGAGGCAGATTGCCTTTAAGTCGTCATCGAATGAAACTGCGCTGGCAAGAAGTGAGCAGTTGACAGCGCATCGAGTATAAATCCCTGGTTCAGATGTCGAGCAACCACATCGAGGTGTTCTGTAAATTTCGAACGCTTCCATTTGTCTCCATTCGGGCTCGATACGTTCGAGAAGTTGCCCATTATCGGCCCGAAACAAAGAGGCAGGAAGACAATTAAGGCAGTGAATCAAAGAACACGTGCTGGCCCGGCCCCGATCGCGGAATTTAATTTCCTGAAGCGAACCCGCGAGCCAGCAAATATGGTATCGATTAGCCCGATTGCCCTAGAAAATTTAGGTGCACCAGCCCGCAGGCTGGCCGAATGTAAATCTGGACCGCCGCGCGATATTAGCTGTACTCGGCCGGGGAAAAATGTTGTCGAACCCGGGCGATTAATCACCGATCCGTCGGATTATTTAAATTGCAAATAATGCAGGCAACAGCCGTATCTTCGGCAGAGACGGCTCATTCGATCCCCTGAGCGGCGATTTAATGCGAAATACGACCGCTGGAAAGCGCGTTGTAAATCAAGATACCAATCGGAAATGGAAAAAAAGAGAGGGGAGGAAGAGGTATCGATTTTCAGTGCCTAGAAAATATTTTTCGGGTTTTTTTTAGCTTCTTTTTAACGGCGAACGCGCGGTTAAAAAGGTAGCTACGTGGGTGGACTGGATCGCGGCCAGAGTTTCTCGAAACGAGAATAATTTTAAGCGCCGCTTGAAAACTATGCCAATAGCCCGTGTTCGCCATTATCGTTACCGTTGCGCTCCTTCCGCTTCGTTCCGGCCGAAAATCTACGACCATGCGGTAGACTTTAACCTGATATGGAAGTTTATCGTTCTACATTTTTGGGGGAAGCGGATGGAAGACCCTTTCCGACGACCCAAACCCTTAACGAGGCGAACTTTGTTAAGTGTTTCGATTAAATGCAAATGCTGCTCCGAAATTGTGCTCAAATATCTTCGAAATACACACTCCCATTTTTTAGGGGCACTGCGTATGAAGTTGCATCAACAAATAAACCGATGTAGCGATAAAATTTACATGACATATCAATGGGTGCACTGGGAACACTTCAAAACTAGAATTTGCATCCACCGTGCCACTCTTTTTTAGCCACCTATGGTTGCACAAGCAGAAGACTAGTGGCACGTTGATTAAAGTTACCAGAACTGAAAGTAAAGGACATCAGACAAAATTCCTAAAACACCCCTCGAAACTTCTTTTAGCGCGAGCTACTGGCAGATCTAAATCTCGTTAGGAAAGCCCAGAGGAAGAATAAGCGTAACGCGCATAAATTCTCGGTATATTCCTGCGAAAGATATATTACCATAATCCTTCAGGACTCGCCGCGAATAAATTTCAAGAGGCGTACGACCCAAACGGAATCAATCTCAAGCGGTGCCCGGTTGGTCAACGAACGTTGCAACCGCAACCGAGACGCTGTCCCATCCCCGTCTCTATCTCCATCCCCATCCTCGGGAAATAATTCGTATTTACATGAATATGTACCGTCCGGACGTGACGGAGGCATTAGACCATCAAATCGAATTACCAGCGCGAATCGCTAACCGCATCAAGTCGCTGTCGGCCACCTTGCACACCCTTGCACCGTGTCTGACTAACTCTATCCGAGCAGCGACCACGGATGAGGGATAACCCCGGCCACCCAAACCACCCCAAGCACCCCCCTCTTTGTCTGCGATTGGTTAACGGCGATTGACTAAACTTCCACTTTGTCAGTGTCGTATCGAGCTGCCATCTGATTAAGCGTGTAAATAAATAACGAGAAATCGCTGGTGGCCGTCTAGCAACCCCTGGCCACGTCCGCAGAAAATTCGTTTAAACGATCACGACGCTGCCAATTTGCATTGTTCCAGCCGAAACGAGATGGAGATGGGGCTAGATGGAATTACCTTGATAAATACGCGGTTGTGATACGAGACCAACTTGTTAAATCGAGAGTTATTAACGCTCTCAACTGAAAATCCGCTGAACTTTTCGTAGCGCCGCGAGTTTTCCGGGTGAATAACGCTCCGAGGACATATGTTATCGGGGATGATTTTAACGAAGGAAGAAAATTGATTTTCAATCGACGGACGGCTCGTTATAAACGGCCATTCGACAGAGACAGCGATTTGAACCGCGACCGATTATGTCCCATGGGCCGACGTCGATCTAACAATCGGTCAGAGTTCATACACGCGGCCGACATTCGCTGCCGGTCCTATTGCATTGTGCGCTGGAGGACGGTTCGGTTAACGTAAAATATTCGGGATAAGGGATTGAGCGACAAACAATTATGAAACGCGGCGGAACAACGTTGACGTTAATGCGTCGATGATGGTACGAGCAGCGTACCAATCATTTCTGGCACGTACAGTATCGGCCGAAAATTTCATGAAACCGTAGACCGTCATTCGCCGGAACAAAGAGAACTGTATTTGAAATGAGTTATTCTGGAAACAGGAAACGTTTACCTTGGGAAATCGAGTTGATCACGTGCTGCAATTTCAGTGAATAGGACTTACAGTGATTTACTAAACGCATCAGTGATTTGGCTGGAAGAGACACGCGACAGTTGAACGCGAAGTAAAAGAAATGCTCCAAGAACACGAATTTTATCCAAACATTAATTCATCGCGATCACGGCGAAGTCGACGTTGTGAGGGAAGAAATCGAAGAAAAAGGAAACCTTGGGTTTCGCAATAAATGGCGGTAGAACGCGAGGAGACGAGAAAATAATTCATCGCGGACTAGCAACGGCGAACGACGCCCGCAGACGTTTTTCTCGTTCGTCGCCGACTCGCGAATATCGACTTTGTAATTGAGCGTTACAGGTGTTCCCAACACTCGAACAATGCCGGGGAATTGTTCAATAACTGCAACGAATGTACATTTGGACGGTAAAGTTGTCCAAGATACGCGATGGACGCGGCTGCCGCTGACAGGAACGCATTGCGCGTTTCACCGTCCGGTTTAATTAAGCAATTATTACCGCTTATTACGGGGAATATCGAGCCTGGCGAGCGCGAGCGCACGTGGAACAGTCGCCATTTCTTGTTCATCTGTAATTCCCACCGTTAACTAAGTAGTCCTTCGTCTAATTTTCACGTAATCGTTATCAACCGAGCGATATTAATATCGCCGTTCGCGTTACTCATTACTTTACTCATTACTTACGAGTTTTACTATTTTTTCCTACTTTTCGGCTTCTATTCTTCAAATAGAAATTCATTGACAATGAGTACACTTTCCGACTTGGGGTATGTTTTTTATTATGGACGCAAGCAAGAAGAGCAAAAGCTTGTATGTGATTTTAAGCAGATTTTGACATTAACTAAATAAAAAGTTTCTTAAATAACGGACCGAATAAAAGTTACTTTATACTTTAGATTATTTAACGAATAAAATTAATTGTTTTCGTCGAAGAGAATTTATTCGACGAATGAATTTAATTTTTTATTCGTCCGGATTTTCAACTTCAGCGTCGAATAAATTTTTCAACTTTTATTCGTTATTCGAAACTTTTATTTAAATAAAAATAATGACTATCTCCGAGTTTAAGCACCACCTAATGAAACTATTCAATTCATGAAATATGCTGTTACACCTTTACACTTACCTGTATAGCGCGTAGAGTAGTTTCAGTAGTCGAACCCGACGATTGTTGAGCCGTGGTCCAGGAGCCATCCACGCGATGATTCCGCGTTATTCGTCATCGGTGTCATGGTGTCACGCCACTTGGGACGCGAACGTGTTGCGCCTCGGTCTCAATTATGGCGCTGCGGGAATTTGAATGAAAAACGAAACGCGCCGCAGCGTTAATGAGCAAAGTTTTCAAAGCGAGTTTGAACGGTCTAATTACCGGGCAGACGATTCTTTCGTGATCTAGGCCACGCTCTCGTTACATCGTCGTTATCGTTTAACGCGACAGCCTGCACCTCCCTGCTGTCACTCAACATCATTCATTCTACTCCAAAGCCCCCCCTCATCCTCATCATCGCTCGCACGTTGCTCTTTTCTCCGGTTTTGTCTAACCCCTTCACGAGGCTCTGGCTTAACGTACATACATAGCACGTTCCAATTTTCACACGTGCACCAAGCCGCACTAATGCACTTTTCTCTCTGCACATTCCTTGGCGCGCAGGTCTGCCCAGGCCTATTTACTTCACAGGTATGTAAATTGCGTGTGACTGTGCCGCTGCGTAGCTCGCTGTGTCGCGCTTTCCGGGGGATGTGTTCTTAATTTACGGAAAGGCTGCTGTGCTTGTCGAAATCAAAGGACACCTCGTTGTTCGCAAACACTGCGCCAGACATTTGCAAGTAAAACTACAGGTTATGCTATAATAGAAGACGCCACGCTGGGCTCCGCGAATCTTTCTTTGAAGATCTGTGTATCAGAGAGATGCTTAAGGGCCTCCCATTTCTGGCAAGCTTGGAGCTTTCAGCGAATTGTTTCATTTAGTGGCATATATTTCCACAGCTTTGACACACAGATTTGCACGCTGTTACAGACAAGTCGCGATCGCGGAGTCAATAGATTTTAATCCAGATGGCCGAAGACCGAAATTCCATTATCCGACGTCGGAGTTGCCGCAAGCAAGTTACACAGGCTTCGCGAAAGCGTAATAAACCAGCGTATTGCAGTTAACCTTGATTTACAATAATGTGCCCTGTAACATTAACAGCCCACTAATGGTTACACATTGGCCCAATTATATATATATACATACTATATATGGTTAACACACTATCGATTCGCCGCGTCATCGCACCTTATTACAAGCGGTTTCTGTTATGCTCGCGTGTTCTTACGCTGAAGATACACGGGCCAAGCTCGCAAATTGCGAATTCCGCGGAGCAAGTGCGATTAATTCGCGCTGAACTTGGTCGCTCCACCGAAGAAACAGCTACAGCTGTTCCTCGTATCAGCAGTTGCTCAAAAACTGGAAGATTATTATCGCTAAACGTGCCCATGGATTCCGCTCGTTTCCTCAGTCAAGTAAAACGCGAAATGTTCACTTTCCTCTTTCCCTGCCGCTTTACATTTACTCCCGCGAAATCATACCACTCAGCTGCTCGGCGTACCTTCCATTAATCCACTTAAATGGTTACAACGCGGTGTTTATTTTTCGGCCGATGTGCGTGCAACGCAGGAGCGCTTTCACGGACACAGCTTCGACTGGGTGTGCTGCCCCCAGCGTGCCTGGCAGCCCTTCTTTTGTGCCCTTTATATTTAGGTAACTTTAATTATTCGCCGGCAACAGTTCCTTACAAGTTTGAAGAACTTTACGAGCAACTTGGCTACGAGACGCCGGCAACACGGAGCCCTAAGGGCCCGAACGTGGTAAGCGGGCCGGAAATGAAGAATTTTTAGAATCGCCGTTGCGGCTGTAACGCTCTAATAAGCGTTTATAGTCGGAATAAGGAGGTCTGAATGCTCGGTGGGGTGAAAATTAGCTTTGATGCATGGCGTGCTTCAGTTTGTTTTGTTTTGTGACTTGCACTGTGGCTGTATGTGTAACAACAACAATAGTCGATGGAATATAATTAGATAACTTAATTGAATACCTAAAGTGTCTCTAGCCACTATAGTGTCCCTCTAAATTCATTAAGAAGATTACTTAGGCAGTCAAATCGCTCCAAGATTAAGTATTTTTTGCGAATTAGTTACAAGGAGATGTATACAAATTGTGACTAGTACGTTTAGCTAATGTTTATTAATGCCATAAAGAGTAAGAAATTTTATTGCTGAATCGATGGTACAAAATCCAAACACATTACCAACATCGTGCACGAGCACGCATGTATATATAAGTACGAGCTCCATTCACGGAGAAATACACTTGCATTTGCATTTTGCGTGCCGCAGCTATCGCAGCTTTTGATGTGCACTTTTGGATAATGAGATGGTCATTATAATAATGCGGTTAATGCCTCGATTACAAGGCTCCTCCGTTCGACGGGCGTTTCTCTCTTTCCATCTTTTTTTTTTCGCGTGCATCGGCTAATCGAACACGGTCTCGCGTAAAATAGATCCTTCGTACCCGCATGCATAAAACGTAATTAGGAGATGGTTAGTTATTGATGCCGCTTAATTGCTCGCATTTCCACTGGGCGATAATCGGCATTACGCGGACGCCACGGCGAATAAGGGGGCGAGAAACGAGAGACAGAGCGGACTTTAACGTAATTGCGCTGATACGCGAATCATTCGTTCGTGAAATAAACGTTTCGCGTCGCGTTCGGATGAACCCACTTCTCGGCAGATATTCTGCTTTTAATTTCAGCGGGGCGGTACTAGATTCGAATGGTCGACAGTTACTAAAGCAAGAGCAATACACAATTTTGAAATTACGATACCTACACGTAAAAAAGGAAGGTATTGAAGCGTGCGCGATTACTTTGGACACGCAGGTGCACGAATAGAAATTGAATGCTCTGGGGGGAGTAGCGAGAGGTCTACAAATTTCTACGCTTATCTTTGCAGACACGGGTAGAGATTCACCGCCAGAGCCAGCGCCGCCGGAAGTGCCACCGCGTGGCCCGTCTCTGCACGCGACCCACACTCTGCGCACACAGCAGAATCGAAATGGTTGCCCACCGAATGCCACAGGGAACTTTGCCGTGTCTTCCGAGCAGATGCAGACGGAGAAATATTCGGGTGAGTGACATTTTTCGAATTTCGTATAGCAAAACTGAGCGGAAAGGGAATACCGATAAAGTGCTATACCGCGATAGATTAAGGAATGCACAGCAGCGTGGAGATCGCTGGCGAGCAACCCTTCCAATGTATCCACGCATGACGATCGCTGACGCATCGTATTAAGCTTCTACGCGATCGCTCGGAATTAATTAGGGAACGGCTGACGAGGTGCACGCGTCGGCGGCGTCCCTCATTATTTCCGCAGCCCTTCGTGCTTTATTGAATCCCCCGAAGATACATTACCAATGCAGCCGCCAGTTATGAAACTTTGAGAAAGATAAAATCTCGGCCGAGCCGGGAGAGGAAGTCGAGCGACCCGCCACCCTTGCCGCGGTGGACGGGCGAGGTAGAATTTATTAAAACTGATTACTATTTAATTCGCTATATCCCCGCGAACGGGGGAACGACGAGAAGTCTGCGAATATCTCGGGCTCGATTTCTGGATAAATCGGGACGAAGAACGCTCGATTAGATGGGCTTTGAATTGTGGGTGGTTAATTAAGTGTACCTAAAGAACCGCGACTATTCTTCTCATTCCAATTACTGGAGTTGCCACTTCCTCCCAAAAATGAACTCTTTCCAATGCACATACCTACCGTGTGTAGATCACATTTATGATATTAAAACACCTGCGCTCTCAGCGAAGCCAAGCTAGTCGTCGCTGTAAAATTCATTCGGGAGGATCGTTGGGACAGCACTGGATAATGCAGTTCAGTTTTCAACGGCGAGTGTTTAATTTTAGCGCACGCTCCGCTCCAGGTTATGTAGATGCGAGGCCGTGAGCGTTGGAAATCTGTTTAAACTAATGGCAAGTAGACCTGGGGGAGGGTTTTGCATTAACGCCCCCGTTAATTCATTGTAAATATACTCGGTGTGTATTCGTTTCTCTATATTTCTATGTACATACCATTAGTATATTGCCCCGACGGCTAAACATCGTTTGTACTCGGCTCGTAACAGACCCCCTCGCCCTGTCCAACGGTCGCGCGCGCGCGCGCGAGCGCAGGCGCGTCCGTGTTCGCCGTGTTATACGCGCGATTTACATACTGCCGCGTTCGATTCACGTTTGCCGATGCTATAAACACTTCTACGATAATAGGGACGCGGTATTAACAAGCGCGGTTATCGGCGGTCATTAATCATCCGCCGCTGCCTGGAGACGATATTTTCGAGTGTTCGAGCGTGTTACAGCGCGTTTCCGGGACAACAGATCGCAGTAACGCGATGGAGACGAATCTCTGTCTGTCAGGGCAAACAGAGTCTGGAAAATCTTGTGTCTCGAGATCTCTCGTGGTGTTACAGACTTTTTTCCTTCCATTTTGCGTAGGTGTTCTTGGTGTGTTCGTGATGACAGTGGCGCAATCAAGATTTAACATTGGGGAAGTCGAGTTGAACAGATAAAAATATTTTCAATAGAAATTCAATCAAATTCATTAGGTGAGCACATAAAAATTTATTTAAAGAATAAAATCCAGCTTTCTTTTCTCTTTACAAAGCCCTTGAATTATTTCCAGTCGTGGCTAAATTAATCCCCCACTGCGTGATGATAACTCAAATTTTCTTCGTGGGCTATCAGTTATGCTCCCAGAAACACAATTTGTAAGAGATCTTGCTTCTAAGGTGATCAAAAATATAGGTACCCTAAAGGGGTTATAAATGTTCGTGCAACCATCCGCTGTTTTATTCAATGCGATCGCTTCCGATCTCGCTACGATGCAGCAGAAAACGATTGGGTGGTTCTGTATTTTCCTAGGATCACCCGAATTTTATGGGCAGCGTTTCGACCCGTTGTGTCGTTGCCCGGTGCATGGTTCACTATGTTTACACACGAATTTATAGTAATGCATTCTCGATAAGCCGTATCGCTTTAACGGAGCGCGAAGCTTCATTGAATACGCCGGTGCCTTCCACCCGTGAAAAATCAATACCTTTATTGTCGACCTTGTTGCAACCTTAACGTCCCTTAATGAAAATATACAATAAAATTCCCCCACATCTACAAATTTCCACAGTTGCCTCGAGAATTCACGCGTCTTAAGGTTAGCAGCGAAACCCGCGCCCCCAATAAAATTCCTCCCCCAAGTTTCAAAGTCTCCTCCACGGCCCGCTGCTACGCAGATCACAAGGCGCGCCGTCATCCCCTATAATCGCGACCAACTTCGTATCCCCGAAATTCACTTGGCCATCTGGCTCTATAACCAATGTATTAAAATTGCAGGCCATCGCGAGTGCCGGCGAATTGAAAGCCAGCCATTATCCCGGACGCGTTAAGTCCGCCGATAAAGCGTGAACAGCGCTGCGCGGCACGGCGTAATGGCGATGGCCGAAAAATCGCGCGCCGCCCCGTGTTTTTCGGGGATAATACCGTGCATTACGAGGCAGTAACTAACGGACCGCTCGGGCGTCGAATATATACGGGTGACAATTCTTGCGTGGACAATAAAGCAACCCCCCCATCGGTCCTCGATGCTCGCAACTTGTACACGCGTCCATCCCCTTCGCGTCCACGCTTTCGCCTCCCCCCTCGACCGCCGTCTCGCGCTTCCGACGCGCGTAATCAGGTTTAGCTGGCGTATATCAAATTATACGCGCGGGGTAATTTTTACCGTTTTTTACGGCCGCGTCAGACGGCCCCGCGACACGGCAATAATGCCGGAGTCCTTCTCGCGCGTGCGCGTATCGGATGTCAACGAGTACTTTCCGACGGCCAGGGCGGGCGACAACAAAAACCCCGCCGTCAGTGCATCGCGTTTTTACTGGCCGAGTTAAACGCCGTTTATTGCGCGATCAACGCAACAACCCGTGGAGGGTGGACCGTATTTAACCCCTGACGGTCGCAACGTGGATGGCAAATGGACGGTGCTTGGGGTGGGCTCAGTGCTGCTGGAAGAATTTTCGATGCATTTTGCTCTGTGCGCGAATTCCACTCTGTGGATACAGAGGGAAACTCGACGTGCCTGTCGCGGGGTTGCGGGGGCTTAACCCGTGTTTAAATGAAACACTGCGAAGCTCATCTCCTTCCACGAAAGGGATGATTAAAGGGTGCTTGTGTTAGCGTAAGCAGGCGCAAAAGTTTCATTGAAAATTGCTGCGAACGCGGTGGGAAATAGTGACGGGGGTGAATTCTTTATATGCACCTACGTCGATCGCGCTGCTCTTTTTTGCAATGGAAGAATGCAGATTTAGAGCAGACAGATATATTCATTTGTGACGATTCCAAGAAGAACGGCGGTGGACGCGAGGACGCGGAAATGGCCCCAGTAAAAACTCTGTAATTCTGGAAGCGCGTTGCTCTATTTTCCAAATAAATCCCCGCGATGTCGCTGCACGGGCGGAGCGGGCTCGAGGAGCTTGCAGTTCGCAAGAGCAGGGTTATATCCCGCCGCCGCCGTTCCCGAAGGTGCCACAATAATTATTTCTAATTTCCAGTTATGCAAAAATACGTAAAGCTTAAGCACCCCGGATAATAATATCCGTTTCTACGTAGACACCCTCGGGGGTGCGGTGAATTTCGTTCCAGGGGACGCTCGTTAGAACCGCAAAGTATAGGCCACGGGGTAATTCGCGTGGAACGATCCCGGGAAGTCGGAAAATACGCGCGCCTCGTTTTCTTCTTGAGGATGGGATCCTCGCGACAGTTTCTCGCTACTTAACGCGTCCAAGTAGCGAGGATCAATAACTATGGAGACATCTACTTAATATGCCCGATTGAATGCGTGGAAAAAGTTTATATAAAACTTCAGCATCGTATAGCCACAGACGAATCCATAGATCACTGTTCCCCTATCTTATTTCCAGTCGAATAAAAAATGGAGCAGAGGGAGCGAGGAGTGCTTTAATACGATATACACGATCGCGTCTCGCGATCCCCCCGCAGTCGACTTCTCTCCGCGAACATAAATATCATCAGATCCAGTAACCGCAGTTATTAGCCTCCGCGACTGGCGCGCTCCGCACTACATTATTTCAGCCGGTCCTTCGCGACTTCCCAGCCCTTCGTTCGGCGTTTCAAAGGACGCCCCTTAATCGTTTCGAGTTCCGACGGGAGTTTCACTGCGCCTGAGTGGCTGCTGTGTCCCTGGCAAGGATGAATTCGATCCGCGGGCCGAGCCGAGTTGTTTACCCGCGCAAGAGGGTGGAAAGCGACGAATGTTTGCCTTCTTCTGGCCCCTGGACGGAAGTTCCCTTCCTAATGCCCGGCCGCCGGCAACAAAGTGGACAGAAATTTGATTAATGTAGCCGCGTAGACGCTGCAGGCCGATGGACGTTGGATTCTCCCTGCGATTTTATCAGTAATTTGGAATTTTTAAAAAATTCGGAGAAGCTTAAGGACCCCGATGGCTTTAAAATAGTTGGAAGTTTTAAGATCGCGAGGAGTCTTGAAAGCTCGGGAAATGATGGGTTCTTAGGAGACCTTGGTGCGAGAGAACTATCAAAGAATATGGTGACAGCGAAGGAAAAAAAGAGGAAAACGGAAGCGATAAACACTGTGAATTAATGGAAACAGTGAAGGAAACGAACGTGGATCTAGGCGCGGTTACGTCGCGCTCGCGCAATCCCCTCTATATTAATTACCATCGCACTAATTACTATTTATTAGGGAAGCGCACGCATAGCATGCAACGCTACTTCCGTCGTTAACGACGCGACGTGGCGGTGCAACGATGCCGATACGCGTCTGAAAGTTACCCCGGTTCTATTCCAGCGATTAAACTCCCTCGTTTGCATTACGAATATTTTCTATGGTCGCTGCGATACGCTTATTTCACTGGCCGTGCGCTTAACCCGCGGCTGAAAGGGCGCCTGGATGCCCAGCGGAAACTGGCGCGTCGATGTGTTCCATCGCGTCTGATATTCGTATTTCACGTCGGAATTGATATTCCGAGAACAAGTGGTCGTGTAAGGTACCTGCATTTCACGAATATCCCTGCCGAGGCCTAACAGGCCTTTCCGACTCGCGTGACGCGTCGCCTCCCTATAAATCCTCCGCATTGCCCTTCCGAGGTAGAGGCCTGCCTCTGTCCTTCCCGCCCCGTTCTTTCCCCTCTCCGTCGCGCTTTTTCACCACCCCCGTCGCCGTTGTTTCTGTCCGTCGTCGCGGCCAACCCTCCGCCAGCCGGCCACCTCCGCCGCGCCGGGTTTCCTCATTGTGGTACCAACCGGCATAACTCAAACTGTCCTCGTGGAAGCGAGCGAGGCTTGGATTTAGCGCTAGATCTTATCGCCGGGACAACAATAGCGCCAACCGTAGCCGGCTCGCAGACCTGAAATACTTATCGTCGCGGCTGGGAAATTTATAAGACGTCCGCGGGGCCAGCCGTGCAGGCTGTCCCCGCGACACGCCGTGCCAGGTATTACGAAGCTTCGATTCCGTCGACGGCATAAACCATTCCGCGACCGTGCCCCGAGGCATTCGACGTTACAACGGACGGCACGCTCGCGGAATGTCGACGCCCCGCTATCGGATCGACGGTAAAGAACCCAGCGCGGGGGCTTTCTTCTTGAATACCACCGCCGCCACGCGAATTTTCGCGCGACCGCCTTCCTGGGCCATCGTTGTCGGGACCGATAAGGATCTCGCGGGCTTTTGTCTAACTTTCGAGGGAACTTATCCTCTGGGGTTCGTATGTATCGATTGTACGCTAGGGCGAGGGAGGATCGAACACTGATACGAAGGTGTGTTTGACGATCTGCTGATTTCTTTCGTCGAACGAAGGGTGAGATGGAAGTGGATGAAGAGCGTAGCGAAGGCGAAAGGTTAAGAGAATTGTGACTAGCAACGCGATATCGTATCACTCTTTCGTATCACAACTAGCGATAAAATGCACTAGACGGAGGCACGGCGGCACGGATCCGCGGGTCGCGAATAACGGAAACGGTTTCAGAGGTAAGATTAAATTTAATTAGAGTAGAATGTGCGGAGTGCATTTCAGTAACAAAAAAAAAAGGGGGCCAGGTGGAGAAATAGGAGAGAGGAAGGAGGCGAGGCGCGAGGGTGGGGAAAAAGGGAAACGAACGACGCAAGAATTTCATTACATTTTCCCAGCACGTGAAAATTAAAATTTTTTAATTGGCTTTATCATCTCCAGCCCCGGGATGGCGGGCTGCGAAGATGGTCTAATTAGATGATCACAATTAACGAAACGCGTCTCGCAGCCGCCTGAATATATCGGGGCACGATTAACGCGGGTACGCGCGTTAAGCGCCACTTACGCGCGGCGATTATCGAATTTACGCGCCCGATCGAGGCTCGACTTCCGCGGCAAAAATATCCCCGCCACCTAACTGAAAGCAATTTTCAGCTTAAAGGTTTCCAGCGGCTTTTACAGCCACGGGATATATTTTTCCAATAATATCTCTGGCCGAACCACTGCCTACGGGACTCGACGATCTTCAGCTTCTGGAGAAACAGAGAGAGAGAGAGAGAGAGAGAGAGAGAGAAAGTGGACAAGGGAAGCAGAGAGAGCCAGGGGACAGGATAGTTTACAATGAAAATCCAGCCAGCGAAGCAGACGCTTAAGTAGTCTCCATCTTGCTGTTAAAAGCGAAATTCAATTTCCCCGCTGGAAATTCCTGCTTTTTTGCCTGGTAATACTGAGTTGCGGGCTCGGGCATGAGGTCGTTTAATCGGCCTGACGAGTTACGATCGGGGATTCCGGCGTAATGCCCGAGCCGTAATTAAAAGATATTGGCTATTACGGGGGAATTCGTCGGGAGCCTTGGCGTAATCCGTTTCGATGAGTCAGTTTTCGAATAATCAACCGCGTAACTGTGGGGAGAAGCGAAGTGGGTTTAGGCTTGCGTAGTGAGGCTTCCTTTCTGCGTTGTCACGTGGTACCTTCGCCCTCTATACCGTCCAGATATCGTTTTAACAGAGCGGTGGAATTATGCCTCTATCCTTGTTCTTCTATTCCACCTTCTTCATCCATTCTTCTAAGGTTTTGCATATTCATAGTTTCAAATACGCGCCCTTCAACACTTCTTCAGGGGTTGCTCGAGCCTCTTGATAAACGGCAGCAAAGAAGACCCCTGTATCCGATGCTGCACACAACCCCCGCGGTCTTACATGATCGATATTCCCGGAGAACAGATTTTCATAGGTATGATCGAAAATTCCGTTTAGGAGCGTTCCGATAATCGAGGTCCTACCGCGTAATATATCATCGCTGTAGAAGCAAACGTCAGTGTCTAGAGCTCTGGAACTTCGATTTTGCCTCGAGGCACAGTATCCAACATCTACCTCTCAATCTTCTCCATTCCCTTATTGACGAATAGACAAAGTTACTTCGCGGCATCTCCCGCCACGAGCCCCGTTCATTTCCTATTAGTTGCCGCATTGAAGAGACGCCTGTTTCACACCTGGAAAATAATATTTGCCCCCTAGTGATTTACAAGAATTTCTTCGCTAATAACGGTAGCAAAACGCGGCCAAAACACCGTCACCCTCGTCTCCGTTCTCGCAACTTCCGCCATATTTAACGGGCAAAGGAAATTTCGCGGGGAACGAGGCTGTCGTCGGGGCAAGAAGAAAGTGCGAGACAACGGGCGGGGCAAGAAATTGTTTGTCGCGTAATTAATTTGAGATTAGGAGGAGGGAACACGGACAAAGGCAGAAGCGCTGGAATCAGGTATTTATCCGGCGTGGGGAGGGGTTCGCGGCAAAAAGCGAGAGAAGCTTCGAGCGGGGAGACGGCGCGAGCGTTGGGGTATCGCGAAAACCTCGAAACATTCTTCCCACCACTTTTCTTCCCTTCGGACAGCCGATTCTTCCGCGACGGCGTAGCCCGGCGCCGGTGAATACCGGAAGTGGGACACGGCTGCGAAATGACTGCAAGCGCCGCGGCCACCTTTTCAGCCTCGGTGAATAACGTATTAACCCGTGAAACGTAACTTCCGCCGAAGCATCGTGTACACGCGGAATGAAAGCGATTCAGAGGCGAATGGGTGCCGTGAAACGCTGCCGGCGAACTTGTTGCGGCCGCGCATTAAATCGTCCTATCTTATTAAACTTCTTCGGGCCGCAAGTTTATTTCCTACCGGAAGTTGCCGTTCCGTGCAACGGGGCGCGACGCGGAAACGCGTCCACCGTTCGCCGCACTGCCAAGATTAAGTGGAACGAGTGCTCGGAGAGAAGGGGCGATTGGCGAAATGGCACTGTACGTATCAATTTTGAGAAAACCTGTGGGTAAGCGGATCTGACCCAGCATCAGATTATAACACGGTTATTCAGCAACTTGCATTGTCGTTGTAAAACGCGCCGATGTCAAATTGTTCCTGCCGAGCTCGAGCTTTGTTTCCGTCGATGGCTGAACGTGAGCGCAACTGAAATTACCATCGGCGCGATAGGATTGGCTCGGGCCGGCTTTGGTGAAACCAATTCTGTTACGATATCTATTTTCTATCGAGATAGCGGGCTGATTTCGCGGAGAAAATAAATTCCAAGCTTACCGTATCTGCATACGCGCGCGCGCGCGCGCGTGCGCAACCGCTGCCGACGAACGAATCGCGATGCGCGTGTACCTGCGAACACCTTACGTAATGGTATCGCTATCGCGCAACGGTTTCTGATATTGCTTCGGCCCCCCGTCCCCGATATTATGGGGTTGTTCCGGGAAAAAACTCGGCTGATTCAGTTTCTGCGATTACCCGCAGATTCTGAAACGCCGACACGTTCCTCTCGAACGCTCGCCGTTTCTCTGGTACATCGCGGGAAGATCTTATGAGCAGAAAACGACACGAAAGCGAGGGAAGTTGTTTCTGACCCTTTTCGAATGTTTAATCATTTATCCAAATAGATTGATTTCGCGAATCGATGATTATCGAAACAAAGAGTCAAAGGGTTGCAAGTTAAGTCTGAATAAGTGACTTTAGAATTGAGTTGGAAGAAATTGATGTAGGATTTGAAATTCCTCCAGTCGTGACGGGGAAAACTATTTATCGAAGTTGAAAAGAAATTCTTAGCTACCCCGCGTAACTTTCTGAAGTCCATTGTTTTTCTTTTAATAAAACTGGAGGTTTCTCAATTGTTTATGGTGTTCAAAGATAAAATATCGCAATGTAGACTGCTTCATTAATTGCCGCTGGAGTTTCGCGACCTGTGTTTAACGGGAAACTTGTTAACGAGTTGTTAAGTCGAAAATGTCCGCCTCAGTTTCGTCCGTCCATAAATATTCATCTCGCAAATAATGTAGCCCCGTCGTTCCACCTCTCCGATTCGCTTGATCGTTGTTTCTATAACTGGAGGAACTTACTTTCCAATATAACTGTGTTTGCGAATCCGGGGAACCGAGAATTTAATAAAATCGTTTATGCCAATGAAGTTTACCGAGTCGGACAACTTCCTAAGAACAACGTCGAGGGGCGAGGTCAATGGGGAAAGCTGATCTGTTTCCTCGATAGTGTAAATACACGCTGAGAAACGATAAATATCAGACGCCGAGAATTGGAAACGCAGCCTGAGTAGCAGCATGAAACTTTGTCGGTGGTAATTCTCCAGTGGTTGCAACTTGCAGACTCAGTAATGAGAAGGTCCAGTGCATCTTTCATGGTTCCTTCGAAAAGAAGCGCTTTTAAACTGTCTTCGTGTAACACGAAGCGGTATGAAGTTACGAACTTACCATTTTTTAATTCATAGACGCCCACAGTTATTAGTTCACTTAGGATTGCAAATAAGCTGGATCTTCCCCAACTCCCCTCGCAGTAGTACGAAATGAAATTACAAGCCAGCGAACGTTTAGGATGCTGCGGCAAACGAGGAAGCAAATGGAGCAGCACACGAAACAACATTTTTGCTCGATGCAGATGTAAATCTACAAAGTTTGGTGGAGCAAAGCCGACCTAATACAATTAGCAGCGCTCCGGGAAGATTACAGAGGAGTTAACAAGTTCAGCGCGATAGGAAGGCCCGTTTTAAATAACGATTAGAATGAACTATTATACGCTTATCGCGGCTTACATAATGTTCTGTTAGTAACGATCATAAGTTACATGCGAGAGCCCGCAGAATCTCGGCGGTGATGGCGTGACCCCGCTACCTTATAAATGTGCAACGCGCGCCGTTCAAGTTTGCGTACATGTGCAAACTTCGACCCCGTGTGCACGCGACGGACGAAATGTTTGCACGTACGCGTCTCTTCGCACAATTGGTATTAACATTAGGATGCCTCTCATTAACTCTTTTTCAACTTTCTATTAAACTTTTCTCAGTGAACACGCTCCCCTAAAACACATATGTTCGTGGACTCATTAACCGGTTAACTGGCACGGCTTTTTTTACTATTCGTGCCCAAACTGGCAACATCGAAAAATGAAGTGAAAATCACACAAAATTTGGTATACAATAATATGGGCGACCCCAAAAACCCCTATATACAATTTTTCTAAATCCCGATAATATTTTAATATTTGGCAGCCATTTTGGTTGGTTCGGCCATTTTGAGTCTGCCATATTAAATTTTACAATTCCAATGCCAAATTCAGATTTAGCATTGGAAAAATCATTCAAATCGTTTGAAAATCAAAAATGTTATTCCATTTGATTATATATGATACATAAGCAGAATTGGTCAGATTTTTTTTGATCATATATGATACATTGCCAGTTAAACAGTTAAACTGCTAAAAAAAACTCCTAAAAATATGAAGTGAAATTGCAACCCTTACTCACAGAAAAGAGCCTAAAGAAGAAAGTGTTATAAAAAGCGACAGAAATAGAAAGAGGGCTGACACGAATCTCGTCGAAGATATCCGAGAGACATTATCGAAATCTCCGAAGGCACTCACGAAAGATATTACTGCCGTTGCGTGTCCTCGAGGACCGTGTCAGGCCCGGTGCGTTTTCCTTGGCAACGCGTGATCCGCGGGAAGAGCTACCCCATCGAAAGGGAGGTCAGATAATCCTGATCGAACGACCGCGCGTGTCCCCCTGGGCGTAGCCGAATTAATAATTCGTCGGCTTATTTCATTTCGGGCCGATCAAGGTGTTGCGTTCTTGAAATTCTCTCGGCAAATTGTCCCCCAGCGCGTTCACCCGCGTCCTGACCTTTTCTCGTTCCGCCCCCAAGGCTGCTGGTCCTCCCCCTTCCGCCCTGTCTCGACATATTATTTCCGCTGGCGCATCCATCGTCCCTCCTGGATGATATCCACATTCTCAGGGATCTCTGCGCAACACTGCACGGGGGACCATTGGCTGGACTCTGAACGGGGATATAATTAGTAGAAACGTCCATGGTATCGATGGCCACCGGGATAATCGAGACAGCAAAGAGCCGCAACGGGGGATGCTTCCACGTCTGGCCCGATGAAAGTATTTGTATGGCGCGTTAGGTAGAACTGGCCTGTAGAATCTGAGCGTTCGCGGGCATTCGTGGAACGCCGCCTGTAGTTAGGTAAAGAGTACGATGGTTGGCCGCTTAAGTAAGTATGTCACATAAATAATGAATTATAAACGTGAGTTTAGTAAATTTGAAATGGAAATCAATATAAATAAGTACGAAAAACCCCTAATAATCTAAAAATAAATAGACTTTATAAAAAAAAAATCAAGAATGTATAAAAATATACAAAAAATAATACGGCAGTCAATGAATTTCATCCTTGATGATCATCAAGTTTCTTCTGACTTGACTCCGAAGCTTACAGAAAGCTGTGGCCTTGGAATTTCAAAGGGAACAGAATGTTGCAGCCTTGGTATTCCGCGAGCCCTTCCCGAGGAAGAATAACGACGCTTTCCATTTCTGTTTATACCGTATTTCGGCTATATATCGACCGTTTTACTGTCCGCCGAGAATCCTCCACGTTACCTACTATTTTACATCCCCGTATAAAGTCTCGGGCTGTCGTTTCAGGGCAAAAATCGCGCAACGGATCCGCCGTCCCCGGCCTCCATCCATCGGTCATCATTTATTCAACAAAGCTGGGCGATAAAACGAAACGGAAGCTCCTCCGGAATCGTGTTCGCGTAAACTTTTTTTATCCCGTCTCCCCCTGCCGGTAGGGTCTGAAGTTCACGCAGCCCTTTTAAAAATATCCATAATGCATGCTTCGAAGTATAATCCCACCTTCCTTCGCGCAGCTCGCAAAAATCTGCGACCCGTGCACCGACACCGGCTCAGACGTTATAATCCTTATCTCTCTCTCTCTCTCTCTCTCTCTGCTGCTGCTCTCCATCAAGTTTGCACAAGCCGTTCTTAACATTCGTTTCCGTTTACGACAAGCGAAACAGCCTCCTGGTGCGGGCGGCGAAAGGGGTAATTTAATACTCGAAGCAGCGCGCTGGCCTCGGATCCGCGAGCTTTCTGAGCGAAGTTCCGCGAACCGGAAAAAGAAACCGTTCCGGGTTACATTGAGGGGGGCCGCGGGGGCCACGATTAAACTTTCATGCGCGCCGAGGCGATTTCAAGAATGCATAGGCTAATCAAAAAGTCCACGACGAACCGGGAGGGTTGGGAATCGAAGAAAAGCGCGCGGCGGTGAACTACTCGGACTGCTTCGATTTCCTATTGTAGCTGGGAGTGGGCTTGAAGATGGTTGAACTAAAAACGGTGGCCCTGTTGTCGTTACTGGAGCTTGTTTATGTTTCTAGAAAGTAGATCTATTCTAGAGGGATGTTACGTTGATAAATTGACGATCTCTCGGGGACCAGACCGCCCTTAAAAGCGCCACCCGCGGGATATTAAATGTTACCTCTCAAAAAAGGCTGGCCATCATTGTCTATCGCGTGACAGAACCCCTGGAAACCGTCACTCGCATCCGAATTTAATAGCGAGGTACGCGAAAGAGGACCGAACCTATGCATAGGGAATTATTTCGCCAGTTCCTTTGAAACACGACGACGGAGCACTCTCCTCCCTCTCGCGCCAGCCTCTTCATCCCTCTCCCTCTGTGCAGTACGAGCAGGACTTCGGACGAAAGAGGAATTCTTCTCCCCCGAGGGATCCCCGTAGCGCCGGCGTCGTCGACTCGGCGCTAGTTTTCCCATCTAATGAATATTTACGTAACGGCGCGCCGAAGAAATTCCGCCGACGGAGCGGAGAGCGACTCGCTCGCGTTACACGCGCCCGGCTGATCCTCGGGGCGACTGCTGCGTATTCTCGCGGGCCGGGCTATCCTGCAGACTCGCTGATGGCCCGATAAAATTTCGGAACGCGCGGAGACGTAACATTGAAATTCGCCGCGGAGACGGCGTTGTTTACCCCCGCCGGTTCTCGACGCGCCGCGTTTAGCGCGCTACGTTCACCGTCGGTGCTCTCATCGCGCAAATATTTACCAAAGAATTTGCGCACCGAGCATTATCCGTCGATTCGCGTGCGCCGCGCCTCGATTTCCTTCGCTCCTTTCCCCCGAATCCTCGCGGCGAGGTATCTGCCCCGTGTTGACGCAAACCTGCTGCAACGCACGAGCATCAACTGCCTAGCGGTGCCGTCAGTTTTGCGAGAGCAACGTCAGTTTACCTTTCACGTCGCCGATGTAAGTACGCGTTGAATGTTTTCGAGTTCCTCGTGTCGCTAGTCGGAGCACAGAACTACTTCCCCTCGGAACTCAACGGTTGAGGTGGAACGGGGTGGCAAGAGGCTTTTGGGTGCAAGCGGTGTCTCGTTGGGGGAATCTGCGGGAGAGGTATTGGTCATCTTGAAAAGGAGTTGCCTTCGAGTTTTCAGAGTACCTTCGCCTAAAAGGATTTCGTTCGATTCACCTTACATCGCTCAATACGTACACTTCGAAATTGAGAGTTTCGCGAAGCCAAGCGTATTATTATATCTGAGGGAAGCTCGAACAGTTCCACTAGCAGATCTACTTCTCCCATACAGAAATTATAAGATAGGCTTACGTAAATGTCTGCTGAAAGCGATCTTGCATTTCCACTGCGAGCTGCCGCTCGATCCCGGCGATGCGCCTGCGATTCTCGCGTCGGAACGTTTGCTCCACGACGGGAAGTGGCCTAAAGCGAATTTCTGAGTGCGCCCCGCGACGATAAGTTACAGTGGTAATTGTACCCGGCAGCGTGGAGGGCGTGCGCGTGCATTTAAATTTGCAAATTAATCCGGAAGCCCGACTATCTCCGCAAACACGAGACATTCGACATCGGGTTACCGGATGTTTGCGCTCCTCGCTGGCAAAAGACGTGGAACCAGCGTTCGCGGTTCCCGACACCGCGACTCGCCTGCCTCTGGTAACTCCGCCGTGCACCGAGATTACCAATTTAAGGACCTCTTCTTCCTTCGTGCGTATAGATTTGTTCTCTCGCGATATGCAAATCCACGCTCGCGTAAGTACGTATAGAAAATTTGCGCGCGCAACGCTGGAGCCCAGTGTCGATCTTAATACAAACGTGAGTTGAGACTGTAAAACGTTATCTCGTGTTCCCTGTATATATTTATATTCTATCTGCCACTTGCGAATTCTGTTGCTGGATCGTTGTCGAGGCTGTTGCAACAGAGGTTAATCACCCACAATTTGTAGAAGGTAGGGAAGCAGCAAAGTGCCTTCAAATGAAATCCTCCAACCGATAAATCTATCGCTGCTGAACGACATGATGGTGAGTCCCACGGATCGTTAGCTCGTACAGCACGCATATATTCGTCGTCAGCCCCATCGGCGCGGTTGTCGCCGGCTTTCTCGCCGCGACACGGAGACACTCGGGCCAGGAAGTCACATCAAGTTCGCTAATGGGATTTACATCTTGGTTCGCTCAGTCAGCCGACGAGGGATCCATGGACGCGGCTGCGAAGCGGCACGGAACGACGACGTCTGGCAGCCGGCCGTTTGACAAACCGAATAATAATAATTACCGCGGCAACCATCGTCCTCCCTCGTCTGCCACCGCCGCCAGCCGCCCCATAGGCGACTTGTTATTCCAGGAAACACTTGGAATCGCTGTTTGTCACGCACGAGTCTCGCCACTTCTGGAAAGTCTGCAACTTTCCGCTATCACCTTCGTCCTTTGGTTCGGCTCGAGGTGTGCGCGACTTCGATTTCACGTCGAAGAAGACGTTAATTAATTCCAGCCCCACCGTTCTCCGTTCTCGCGCGCTGTTTTCGAGAAAACGGGAGGGGGAAGCGACGCTCGAGCCTGAGGGGGGTCGTCTATCTCCCGGAGAAAGTATAATATCTTCTCGTTTCGCAGTTCCGAGAGACGCCCGGAACTTTGCCTCGCCTGTTCCGATTCACTCCCGAGAGTTTACCTTCTTACATATCCTCGAGACGTTAATCGTTACTCTATTAAACTGTTCGAGAAGACGTCGGCGAACTCGAGGGGCCCACTGTCGCGACGCCGACGATACGATAATTACGCGTTCCCCGGTCTCCCGTAGTTTTCATTGGCAACTTCCGGGGGTGTCGCAGACAGCGCTTCGTCTTTGAATATTTTCCGAACGTCCTCGAGCAGCGTCTGCTTCCGAAGGCATTTGTTTCGCGGGTCGCGACTGTCTGCAGCGATACGTGCCCTCGATTCAACTTTCCTTCTAGAATATTGTCTGCTGTTATTCTTTTTGAGTTTGCCAGGAATTTCGTAGTAAACAGGATCCTTCTATCATCTGTCGGCATTAGTTGCTTCACCTAAGCCAAGACTTCTTAGGCATCTTAAAGGCAAGCTTCTTAGGATCGGCCTTGGACCTTTCAACTGTGTGATTCTTGAATATTTCGATTCTTGAAACTTTATTCATAGTTGTAGGCGAGAAAGTGATTCTCGTGCGGTGGGACTCGCACGATCCGCGGGTCTTAGGCGTACTGGGCAGCCGCGTTGCCGATTCCCCCAACGGCGACTCTCCGATGTCACTCTCTTCCGAACTCCATAAATACCGAAACCAACGAAGACACCACCTATGCGCTAATCGCACCATAAGCCAATCCCAAACGCGGAGTGCCTACCCAGCATAAAATACAAATTTACCACGTTCATAGAGCAGTGAAATCAAAAGGAAGATCCAAGCACACCGAAGCTTCCTCGAAACCAACGTAACCGAAGTTCATTCGGTAAACGAAGCTCACTGAATCTTGTTCATCTGACGATGAACAATGCTAAACAGTAATGAACCCGCAGGAAGCAAGAACAATGGCTGGTTCCGCGCTAGACACACCCTACTTAATTAAAACTTTCACTAAAATCCCCACCACGGAATCACGCGCGTACGATCCATCAAAGGCGGTATCAGAAATAAAGCATTATTCCTTAACGTCGTTGCACTCGCGAGAGGATCGCTAAAGAACGTGCCCCTAATTAGCGTCCCTTGAGACGGCAGTCGCCGTGTAAACGGCCGATGGGCGCGCATACATATTTGCTCAGTGGAACGGAAGTCAAAACAGCGCGGGGCGGCGGGGACCAGCGGGTAGCGCATGCAACGCGCGCGTCACTTTTGAGCAACCGCGCGAACGGTATTCCGCTGTTCCAACTCCGGCCGGATATTTAACAGTCGTCGGCTGCAAAGGCTCTCGCGGACGATCCCCTTTTTGCCGGTCGTAATCGCCAAAGCTCCGTGAAACTCAAGAGCCGTCGGTCCGCCTTTTGCTTTTCGCGCGCCACGGATTAACTCCGCTCGTCCGTCCGATCTCGCTCGTTCCTTCGGCGCGAGCCTTTTTCCACTGTGCGAGAGGGAACGGAGACGGGGAGGAGGCTGGAAGGAGGTGGAGGGGGCCGAGCTCGAGAAGAGATCGAGGAAAAAGAAGGTGCAGGGACGAACGGCGAAAGAGGGAGAAGGAGGAAGGGCTGGGGAGAATTGCGAGAGAAAGAGAGCGAAAGGGGGCGCGCACAGAGTTAGGCGCGGCGGCCGTTTGAAAAGGGGCTTCGAGAAATAGCGAATTCGCGTCTCTCTCGCCGCGGCTACGAGGTATTCAACCCCGCGGCCGTCCGTGGCAACCCCCCTTTTCCTTTTCCACTTACGGCCCGTATAATTTCCCCTCGCCCGTGCATCATACACTCACTTATTTTCGCGCTACAATGAACCGGGCGGACGTGTGGCGGTGGGTTAAGCTCGGGGGCGGTTTTGCGCGGCCTCCGCCGCGGGACAGGGGGGGGGGGCGGGCGCGGGGGCAGCAAAGATACATACGGGAGGGAGAGAAATCGGCTGGCAAGACGGGAGCGGGGGTGCAACGGGAGTAGTGGCAACCCTACGAGCCCACGCCCGGATAAATTATTACTTTCGTTCATGGTGAAGCAATATCTGTGCTAATAGGAAATCACGAAGGGCTTCTGGTCTTCCTGCTCTCGCCCCATAACGACGGCCATTCCTCCTGGAAACGTAACGGCGGTGACAACTTGTCCGCCGGGGGGAGGGACCGAGTTACTTTCCCTTTCATTGCCCCGCTGAAAAGGATACGAGAGATTCCGTGAACACCGCCTCCACCGGGTCTGTTCTTTTTTCAGTCGCAACGTTGCACGCTTTCAGCTGCAATAAACGGAGAAAATTAGTGGCGTTGTAAGCGTATAGTACCAGTGAACTGGCAGAGATTAGTCCTCCGGAATGACGACGATTGTCTTCCCGCGGGAGAATTTTCGCAGCAATTATGGTGCAACGTGTCAACAATTTGAAACATTTATGTCTGCATTGTCGATGGTCGTTTAATATGTTGGATAACTCCGCGGAGGACGGTCGTTTGCGCGGGTTAGGGGGTGCATATGGTGTTTCGCCGTGTTACGGTGATCCCGTCGGCGAGACGAAGGGGTTGGCGACAGTTGGAAATGAAATTTTTTCATCAGCGCCGATTAAACGGCCACGGGGAACGGTTCTAGGCGTTTTAATGGGTACGCTTCGGATTCTATTATCCACGGCTCACGACTTATGACTCACGGCGCAGAAGGGGGAGAAGGCCTCCCCGACAAATTAAAACCGCCATGGTTAAATTAACGGTACCCTCGGCGCGATGAGCGTCTAATAAAACAACGTACCGTGCCGTGTAATAAGGGGATGTCCCGGATTTAATGTTCCTGCCGGCTATAGCGTCGATAGAGGCCATTCGAAATTACATCCTATAAAACGGTAGACTGGTTGAAATTTTAACCCAAGCTTCCGATAAACGGGCAGACGCCGCTCGTTTATTCCGCCCCCCCCTCCCTCCCTCGCCCCCCTCCCGACCTCGGTCCTCCGTTTTGCCCGGGTGAAAGGCGACTTTCTGCACGATTTATTCCGCACGAAGCTTCCTGACAAGTTCATTTCTAATAATATAAGCCTAGTTAGGCGAAAGCGTTTAAAAATCAGGGCCACGCGATTCGCGGGTATGCGATGCTTCTTGTACCAGAAATTGAAATAAAAGTACACAGTTGGTCTTGTTGGCAGAAGAGCTTCCTGGGGTAAACTATTCACCGTTTGAAGTTTTGCCAACGAGGCACCTGGCCTCGAATATTGTTTACATGGAATCCTCGGTTCTCAAATTCTATGAATTCTGAGAAGATGTATCTTCTTGACGTAGAAAATAGTTTCTCTATTAGAGACTTTCGTGAACTACCAATGAAGAATTCTAAAGTCCTCAAATGTCAGCTTTCATAAGTGACTGGGACTAAGCAACATCCAACTGCACGTTATAATTTAGGTTATCTTAGCGAATAAACGAGTAACGAAAAGGGTGCTTTTGCCATGCAAGGTGCGCGGACCGCGACCTAAGCGAGCAGCGCACGGCGGCTCAAAGCAATTACTTTTAATATACAAAAGATTTATAAGGCGGGACAGTCACAGCGGGTCCCTGCTTTTCCTCCACTACTTTCTTTCGCTCCAATTCCTTATCTCTCTTTCCAAGCGTCCCCTCTCTTATTGTCCCTCTATAAACGCGTACAAACAGCACCAGTTATCCTGGCCTTCCGGCTTGTTTCATCATCTCGAGACGCAAATGGAAAAACCGGCCAGTGACAGAGCGAGCAGCGCGCGCGCGCAGCAAGCTGACGCCGGTGATTCCAGCAACGTAATTATTTCGATGTCCACAAACTCGCCGACAGCTTTTTCCTGTCCTCAGCCTTGTCCTTTTGCCCTGCCGTCGCGGCCTTCATTAGCTCGCCTCTCTGTGTCGCGGAACGTTTACGGAAAGAATTATTATTTTCAACGACTCGTTCCGCATCCTGCCAGAAACCGAGTGTTGTGAAAGCGGGAAAAAGCAGGCTTTCGTTATGCAGTAGAAGAGCTCCTCTCGTAGATTTTAAATATGCATGCAAAGAACACGATGGCTTCTACACCGCGAACGTCACTTTATCGTCGTACAATATCATAAAGTGGGATTCCCGAATAGTCTCGTCCTATTCTAGGTTCAACTGAAACTCTCTTGATCTTTTAATCCCATGCCAGTTTCCAGGAATCCCAGGTCAAACACCGAAATGGAAAGTGAAGGTCTCCATTGAACAGATAAAGGGCAAGCTACCTTACTCGTCTTAAAGCGAACTCTGTGGCACTGACAGCGATCGTTCTTCTTTTTTTTTTTATACCTCCCTACTCCCCAAGTTTTCCATGCTGGAGTGTAACGGTGACCTGAATTACCAGAGGCGCCACCGGGAGTACACTTCTAGCTATTACTTCCACCAGCCCGCCTCGAACGTCCATCTTGCAGAACATTAGCGCGTCAGGAGCGAAATCCCCGCCGATGATACGGAGGATCGGGTTGCAATAGTGGCGTTAAACGATCGAACGTCCGTTCAACAATCCACTGAATCTCCTTGGACGCGAAACTGCAGGAGATCGGCAGTTCTTATCTTGCGGGGAATCTTACTGGTTCGACGGGAGGGTTCGGTTAGCTCGGCCGTAGCGAGCTCTCAGGTATTGGATGCCCAAGGGTTATTACCGAGGCGATACGGGTTTACGCGAACGTAACGGCCGAAGTTAGGGCGACAGATAGGATCGTGAGTAACCGGACGCATTTGACTCTGTAAATGACGTGGACGCAGCCACCGCGTCGGGGATTATGCGGGCGTTACGCGGCGCTTGTAAACCGTGACAGGTTCTTTAAGGCGATGTCGATATTGGATGGATGTAACGGCTCGAAGTTTATAATCGAGCTGGAGGAGTCGAATGGTGCGCTGGCCGCGGCCGAAGATTGACGTGTCCGCATGTGGGCCAGGACATCTTAATCGCGAGTCCACGGCCCACATGTGGTTGATGTCTAACTGGTCACGAGCGGACGAATATTATATCTGATTTGTAGTTAGAGTGACGTCTAGTGCGGCGGCCAAAGGCTACGCGCTTGAATCTGAATAGGACTCAAGGTAACTTTCAACCGTCGCCAAATGAAAATCGAAACAAGAAAGCGCTGTTGCAAGCAGAAGTTTACTGGTGAATTCAATTCCATCGTATGAAGGGAGTGTATTTGCATTAGGGACAGACCTGTCGCGAATATCGATCAGGGAAAAGGGTTGCACGGTGCATACGTTAATGGGTGAGTAGAGGAACTCGATGCCGTGCATATGCATCGGTAAGGAGTCCCTCGTCTCTGACGACCGATCCCCTGCGTAATGAAATCGGCGCACGCCATCGCGCGCGGGGCAATTAAGCCTGCCGACCTCGCGAGGGAAAGGTGCTGACACTTAAAACCATTTACGTGTACCGTCCTATCAGATATTACATCTTTCTGGCCAGCGATACTTTCTCAACGTAATCGCGCTGCAACGAGCGAGAAAGCCGACTGCTCGACGGTGTTTGAATCGCTGAGCGACGCAAATAGCACAGCCGGGGGCCGTCTGCGAATATTAGCCGCTGAGGCTCGCGAATTCGTAATCCTAGTGCAGCTCCCCGGGGAATTCTCGCTCGAGGGGAGTTGAGATTTTTCAGAAATTCATGGGTCAGGAAAAAGGGGAATTCTTAACGAAAGCATCCTCGGAGCGAGATTCCACGGGCTAAGTAAGTACAGCGAGACCTGCGATGGATCTCTTTGCCTGAGTTCAACGTCGAGGATTAGGTATTATTACAAGTCTCGCCTCCGCGAAGGAAGCACTCAGCGCGGAAACGGCGAGCGAAGAACGCCAAAATTGATTAGGACCACGGTGAATAAAACATCGTGCATCGAGTGTTTCCCCGGGAATAATTACGGGATCCGCGGCGTAGAGAGTGCGTTGATTAAAGTTTCAGTGGAAAAATCAACGACGACGGAAACATCGATGGAAGGGCGGATAATGGAGGGTAGTCGAACGCGGTGATTGGAGGAGAAGATACGTCGACGTTGTTCCCTCCACCTGAGAAAGGGGCTGGGAGGGGGGGAGGCAGGCTTGCTTGTTCCAAGGGAAAGTAGTTTCAATCCCGAACTTCCCGACATCATAATTTCTAAACGTCAAAGGAGAGCAACCTGTGCGCCACGGGCTTATCCTTCAAATTACATTCAACGTTAAACATATCATACAGCCGAATGGACGAAGAGGGATACAGGGTCGAGAGGGAAAGACCGACGAACTTGAGGGAACACGGGGAGGGGCCGAGAATGAGCCTGTAAGAGGAAGCCAAGAGGCTGGGTGCGAGGAGCAGAGGGGGAGAGAGGAACGGAGCGAGAGGGAGAGAATTTCGAGGTTGGAAGAGTGACTGCTCAATCTTTCACGGAGGCTCCCTTCAATGATTAATACGAGAGCACCGCCAGGACCGAGACAATTTACGTAACGCGGAGCGAGGCTGATCCGATTATTTTCGGATATCTTTTCGCTGTCGGGGCACATTGTGGCGGCTAGATGCTGTGCGTCCCACTGACAGCTTACGATAAAATATCTACAATATGTATCAGAAGATGCCGGACTCTGAGTTTAATAATTTATTGCGGTGGAATTAAAGGGGAAAGGAAAGCATGATACCTAAAGCATGAAAATAATTCTGATTCAGAACATGACGTCACGATGGAGACTTTAAATCTACAATCACCCGTGTAACTTTACTTTTCGCGTTGTTTGAGGTGACAGCGGCTCGTCCCACATACTAGAAGACTAGGTCACAATCAAGTGGAGTGTTAAACGATCCCCCGGGGGGTAGCAGCTACCAAATCTGTTTTTCGCCACTTGTTACGCCACGAAATGCCCGTTTACATTGGTGTGCCCGGGTCTTTAATCTACTCTGCCGAGAAACTATACACAATGCGCCCTGTTGACCCTTCACCCTCTACCATCACCATCCCCTGTCAACATCAAAACTCACTATATTCCTTCCACACGTAGTACATACAATCCTTTGACTCAATCAATCTACTCTCGTGGAGTAATATTTTGAGTGCTCCCAGATGTTCCTTTCGACCGCACGTCCCTTCTCGTGGACACAGCGATGTCGCGTTATCGAGGTATCGATGTCCACGCTGACGCTGCCCGCTCGGACGATACCTCCGCGGTCCTTGCATCGAAATCTGTGTCCATTAAACGTTGATCTCTGTTATCGTTTTCCAGCTGAGCCAATTTTAATTGCGCGGGCCAGTCTGCCGTAAAAATTCTTGTTAATATAGGGGCAATTGACGGGCCCGATTAACGGTCGAATTCGCAACCGGCAGGGCGACCTGGTCGATTAACCCCGGCGTACATTGAATCCGCGGACGTGTAATTCGTGCTTTTTACCTCGGGATCGCCACCACGTCGCGAAATTGCGATAATCGCCGCCGATAAGCGACTTCCGTCGATTGGGTCGAGCTGAATGCCCCTGGCCAATAAGCTGCCCGCGAATAATCGTGCAAGAGAAATGCGCGGGGACCGTCGAGGAAGAAATAACGTTACGGGATTTCGATTCTCGCGAATTTGTCCAGATGAATCGCAATGCCCCCGCGTCCGTGCACTTTGAATGCGACCTATGCGAAGGTGCCGTTTAATTATGAAGAGTATCTACCACTAGATCTTTATAAACTCGTGCAGCATTTTCGCAAAACTTTCCCGCAAACAAAGACTGTTCCCAACTCGAAAAACTGCTCATAACTCGGCACTTTTTCATTCTCGCAGTAAGTGGAGTAAACTTGAAAAGTTTCAGTCACCTATTTCAGAATTACCCTCACGCACAGTAGGTATATTCTTTAGCGAGAATTGTTACGGCGTCTCGTTAATATCGAGAACAACCCATCATACGCAACTTTCATTTTAATTTTAACGTGCGCCCCGCAGAGTTTGCCTCGTATTCTTCGCTACGAACGAAAGTAAACCGTGGAACAAGGAAGGTAATATTTTGTAATGTAGTTCTTTATAAAACAAGAGATAGAAACGCCCAGGGAAACGGTTTCCTGACTGGCAAGCACGATAACTAATTAACGATACTTTACCTACGGTCTATCGTCGGATCATAGCCGTTGGAACGCGATACGGGATACCCCGACGAATCTCACTGCACCGAACAATATCGAGTATTAAATTGCAGAAAGCGCAATTAATTTAGATTTCCCGGCAATATTGCACTCGGCTCTATGGCCGTTTTACGTAAATAACACTGCGTGCCGCCCCATTCAAACGTTACGTTCGCCAACGTTTCCTCTGGATCTACGGAAATTGCGTTATTGTCGGGATCGAGCCGCGGAGAGTGGAAAAAAAGGGATATATGTACACATGCAGGGGCTCGCGCGTTGCCACTGCGCCGCATTCCTCGCGCGTTTTAGCGATATTCATTTTCCACGGGCCCAACAATACCCGACTGTTTAAAAATTGAAAAATCGAGTCCCGAGCAGTTAACGAATTAGTTTTTTTTTTACTGCGCCAGCCACTCGTGCACGATGGAAATTAATGTTTTCAACGGGCGCGAGAGCGTTGGCGCGTCTCGGGGAATTGGAGAACGGAAACGACCGAGCGATCGAGTTCGCCGACTGTTTATGGGGAAATATTTCGGATTATATGTAGATCTCTTCTCGCCGAGCTGCTGGGAAATGCAATCGTGCATTTAAAGGTGTGCAGGATTGAAAAGGGAGTTTATGGTGATGGGGAATTGTTGGTGTATTAAATTCCAGATTAGATTGGTATTAGATTAGCCTATTAACCTATTTGTGCACTAAGCAATCGATATACTCCTCTGTAGTTTTCGAAAGTAAGAGACGAAGAATTCTTAAGAAATTATCGACAACATTTTCTTGACAATCTTATTAAAGATAGCGAGGCTTTCGTTTCGTTTTGTAAACACGGGAAAACTGAGTGCCCGTTCTTAGAGATGCAGCGAATATTCCCGAACATGTTGCTTTTCGAACGACCAAGCGTTCCTTCTCGACGTCTCCTCTGCCCTCGTTGTTAGACAGCACGGTTGATATGAATCGAACCGATGCTTTCCTCGGGGTAGACGACAAATTCCTAAAACCCTGAGCTGCACCGGAGATTTCGAATTGTCAGTAAGTTGTATCTTTCGTAAAGGATTCAACAAGCTGGACACCTCATTTGGATTCGAATCTCGACACTGCAGATTGACGCAGAAATCCAATAAATTCCAGGGAAATTTAATCGAAGCAGCAGCCAACGGTTTTTCCATGAAATATCAATCTTTACCCTTCCATTAATCTCACTCTTCCGCATTTCTCTCTCCCCGTTCTTGCACGCTCCCCGAGCGTGTAATAAAGACCTATTACAATACCATTAGCATCAAACCTTCCAAAGTAGCGCTTCATATAATAAATTAATCCGTTCCCGCGAAATACGGAGCTTCCACCTTGGGGGGCGGGGGGACTGCATAAAGTCCCATGAAATCGTCAGCACGCGGCGGGCAGAGCGTAAATCGAGATCTTAAAAGCCCGGGATTTCGTGTTTCCACATTGCGGGCTTCGAGCCGCCCGAGCTATAAACTCGAGCGCGGCGGGGGGGAATGAAAAAATTCGTTAAACCGTGATATTAAGAGGAAGATATCGGGGCTTTTTACGATGTGCATTACGCCGAGACGAGAAGGGGAATGTAAAAACGCACGTGCCTTCCCCTGACCGTCGACAAACCACCCTCCTCGTCGCCCGGCCAGCGCGCACCCCACGGCCCTGCTGGCATTCTTGCGGTAATATGTGTGAAATTGCAGGAGGGTGCATTTTTAGCTCTACATTTTGAGATTGCATTCCGCGGATAGTCTCAAATTTTTGCCTCTCCCCTCGGTTGCTCGCGCAGGGAGGAGTTTTATCCGACAACCAGGGAGTGGGGTGGGGGTTGGTCGGGGAACACGCGCTTACACGCCAGTGCCGTGAATTTCGTGAAACAAAGGGAGAAAGAAACGTTATCTCGCGACGAGGACACGCACGACAAAGAACGTCGCTCGAAAAAGTTTCGTTTTTATCGGGCAATTAAAACGAATGAAAATTAAATCGCGACCGCAACGCGACTGGTCCCCGTCCTCTTCGCGGTATAATATATCGATATCTCTAATGATTTCGCGAGCAAGCGGCTTATAATATCCTGACCCGTTGCAACGAGGTTTCGCGTACTCTTTGCAGATTATTCCACGCTTTTTACGTTTCGAGCATTTATACTTTAACCGTTTTAAATTCCGATACGAGCCCCCTCCTCGGTCGAGTGCTATGCAAATTGCAAATACATCAAAAGGAGGCTGAATCGAGGCCCTTACTCTAATAATCTTTCATCGGATTAATTCGGATTCACGAGTACGCATTGAGCTTTAATTCCACCGCTTACTTGTTATACGGCGCATCACATTATGCCGTCTTCTATTTAAATTAGTCGTTAACGTGAAGCGGCCTTCTCAGAAAGTTGCCCTTTCGTTCGATCCTTCGCCACGACAGGCAAATTAACGTTGCCTGGCCGCCTATGAAATTCCCCGGCGCCCAAGTAAATCTTACGATTAAAATGGAAAAGGTGGCCGCCGGCAAAGTGACCGCGCTCGTAACACGGAGAATTAAAGCGCGAAAAGTAAACCACGCGGGAAACGAAGTGAAAATGGGTCGACGGCCGCACTTATGCGCGGAGGTGGCCGTTATTACGGAAGTTTATTGCGTCGACGTCATAATATAAAGATTGCAATCTTTAATGTAAGCATGAATATGGACATCGTTTCGCCGGTGAGCGTGCGAAAAGAACGTGCCACCGCATTTCCCAGATAAAAGCGGAATAGCCGAGCGCTCCAGCGCATTAACACTCCGCTTAAATAGCCGTCGCAAACGCCCAACCGGTCGGAGTTCCTCCTAATGACGACTGCGTTTCTCGAAGAGTTAACACACTCTTCCCCGACCCGTGAGCATCTAAGCAAGCGCCGCGAGACAGCGCATTCGAAAACGGGGGGGAGCTACGCTGCAGCTGCCGTTGCAAACGCGATTCCCGGTGCAACCCTTCGTCCAGGCCCACCTTTCAATTGCGACGTACACGCGAAAGAATTTTCGCCGGCTGCACAGCGAGGTGTTTGCCCGCGCGCGGCAATAACAGGAAATCGAGGAGCATCGCGCGCGAGGCACGTTCCGTCGATGCGCGGATAATGTTGTTCAAACACGTGCCGGCCGGTGCAACAGCCCAGAAAATATTAACAGCGGGGAGGAATCGAAATTAACGTCCCGTCCTTGTTCGTCGAGCGTTCGCGGGATCAGCGCGCCCGTGCTCCACGGGGAAGTGCTGGCGGCGCTCGAATTCGAGAGCCGTCGTTTTTTCGCGCGGCCGAGCACCGCGACCAGGTTGCCGTTCGAGGCTGAAACGCGGGTCGATCGAGCTTGCATGTTTCGTATGACGACGCGTACGCGGATCCGCCGAGTGGAGAGCTCGGCTATGCGTCGCTGCATATTTACGCAGCGCGTGCATTCGGCAGGATGCACCGATGAACGGTTTCACCTTCTCACCGTTCCTTCCACGAGCATAGCTGAGAAAGCTCGGCAGCCAGTGTTCATAGTTCGTCGAGCACGGTCTGATCGCGTCGGCGTGAAAGGCGAGCGGACTTCCTGTTTCGACGGCTCCACGTACTCGCTTTTTAGCTCCGTAGGCCTTTTGTACTTTTGCTTTCCTCCCTGTTTAAAGGGCTGGGTGCGTGGCGATGCTTCGTTGGAAAATAATAGGGAATAACTTGAAAACAGAGTTAACTAACGAAATACGTACGCATATGATTGCGGTGGTATACTCAGGATTTAATCTTGAGGAGAGCCGGGTTGGAAATAAAGAAAATATTAAAAAAATATTTGTAAATATTATAAAAATATTTGTAATGCAAATTCAATAAAATTCATTAGGTGATTCGAGAAATTTATTTCAAGAATAAAATCTGGTTTTCTTTTCTATTTATTCTTCTTCCTCCTCTTCTTCTTCTCATTATTATCATTAATATCCTTCTTACGAAGGTCTTGAATTACTTAAGTCGTAGTTACATTAATCACCTTTTTCCTTTTTCTTGGGGGGGGGGGGGCAGAGTCTTTCTAATGTGTCAAAAAACAAATTTTAGTTAGGTACTAAGTTATAAGATAATACACATATACATGTAAAGAATGTAGAGAAGAAGAATGTAAAGTAGTAAATCTAGAGAAGAAAAAGATTTGTATTTGCAAATGGAGCAAACGACATCGATACCTACCTAGAGCTGACGCAATTAAAGAATTTGCCATCAATCGAGATGCCACGGTCCATTGCGAATTGCAGCGCAGCAACCCACAAACGGGCCACTTTCCCATGTTCTTGGGGCAATTCCCATATTCCCATCTTTCTTGGAGCGCGTGCTGCGATCGTCGTTATCATCGACGTCGGCAATAATTCGCGAATCTGAATTTCCGTTCGCCGTCACCGTAGCGCAACGACGCACCAGGGGACGCGTTCCAGGAATGCTAACGCGCCTAATGGCCCCCGCCGCCATTCTCCCCGTGCACCGGGGGTCAACGGAGGGGTGGAAAAGAACAGGGAAAAGAGAAGAACCGGCATGTGCGAGCTGCGCGTTCGGCAAGTGGCGTGGAACTCCGCGGCGGTTAGGAGGTTCGACCCCGACGACGACGCTGGGCGTCGGTAATTTGCGCCGCGACAATTGCACCCCCGGGAGCTGTTGGGCGTCCACGGGATCGCGAACGGAAGCCTGCGCACCTAAACAACAGAGTCGGGCGAATTGGTTTCGCGGAGAAAGGGAAAGCGCGAGAACACGAAATGGAAATGTGCTCGATGATAGATAAGCGCAGCAGTGGGGAAGTAAACAGAGATGGGAAAGCCACGGGATAAGGGGGAAAAATTGTCGGAAGGAGGAGGAAATTGATTAAGCCGCTACGGTGAAATTGGGGAGAGTGATGGAGGAGAAAGTCTTATCCAAAAGCCAACGAAAATTATACACAACTGAATTTCGTGTTTTTATTTATCGGAGCTATTAAAAGCAGAAGCTCAGAGTACCCTGCAAACTGTTTATATCTGTATCGAGGACTGAAACACAAGGCTCGGTTCCAAAGAATGGGAGATCCGAGTTCAAACGCGGTTCAGGTTTTCAGGCAGACAAGCAGCCACGAACCGCGACTTGATACTCGCTGAGGCATCTTCGCGACGACGAGCTTTACGAAACACTCAGCCCAGACATGCATCTTCAATTGACTGTTACGGGGGGAGGCAGACGTAGGTAAACTGCACGGCAGATAGAGTCGGCGCTGTCTATCTGTTAATGGCATCGTCAAAGTGACATTAAAGGAAATTGATACGCTCTGTACGGCGGCGGGTGGGTCTGAAGGAGACGCGAGGGGCTTAATCGTCCACGGCCTCCTGGAGCTCTCTCTTTCGAGCGCCCGGGAGAAATACGAGGAGCTGTCACGAAGTACCCGGAACTTCTATCTTCTATTGCAGATGGAAGCGGCACGATATGCCCCTGCGCTTTACATGTCTTCCACCCCCATTTCGATCGCTTCCGCATTAAGGAACGGCCTACATAGAACGTCAAGTCCCCCAGCGCGGAACAATCCCTCGACCTCTCACGGAGATCCTCCTTTTAAATATTAGAGATACTCCGGGGCTCGGAGGTGCGCGGGGTCGAAGCCAGCGGAAAGTGGGCCGGTGAACTTTGGCGGGAATTTGGAATTAAACGTTAGTCACGCCGTTGTTACGCCAAGACTGGGGCATTTAAAAAGAGCTTCGAAAGTTGGCGAATTTTAATCTTAAAGGGAAGGATAGTGGGTGATTAAAAGTAGAAGATACCTAGTCGGTGTACGCGCGTCTCTTCTGCCTCCTGGATGTAGTTTTACGTGGAAGCAACTGTATTACGAGACTGACGAGCGCGTTAGGCCGAAGACGGAGGGAGAGAAACGTAATGGTTGTTACGACACCTCGTTTGCACTCCGGTGGAGTGGTAAAAAAGGAATTCCTGTAATTAATTAGTTGCCTGTAATGAACGGCGGTGCCTTGTAGTAAGAGAGTTAACAAGAATTATGTGTCCTCTGCCTTTGGGAGCTTACTAATTGGATCGTGTAATGGAACCGAGCGCGATGATAAATTGAATAGGTTCGTTAAGCAGCCAGTATTTTCGCGGGAGATGTATAATAGGTAGCTGTTCGCGGCTTGCGACTACGATCGTTCTTTTGTTCCCCGGTTAAAACGTGTCGAGCACGTTCTCCCGGCTTTCTTTCCCTCTTATTGGAGGGAAGAATACGTAACTTCCGACGACTTTAAGCATCTAAATCTTGTTCCCTGCGTGCAACATATTACGAAACTTTGATATTACAGAGATATAAGATGCTCGAGAGGGAGTGCGAGCTCGCGGGCTTCTTTCTGTCGGTTACCTAACGTCTGTCAATACTTGTGTCTACGCTTCCCTTAGGTGGCAGAGATGAAACTCACTAAAAGCAGAGTATTACCGTAGGACACTCTGAACGTATTAATTAGGAACATAGAATCCAGATACCCAGCATGCCATCCCACCTCTTCAAATGACTATTATTTCTTAATACCCTACAACAGTGTTTCCCAACCATTTTTCAGTTGCGATCGCCTTTTATAATATTCAAATATCACCTGACCCCCGCCGCTCATATAAGGTAAGGTAAATTTAATAAGGTAACAAAAACACATTAAAAATCGGTATTTCAAAATATAATTCTAACTTGTTAATATTAAAAAAAAAACGTGGCAACCTCCTGGAAAATACTTCGCGACCCACGCGACCTGGTTGGAAATCACTGTTCTACAATTACACTACCATCTTTAACTTTCATGCTCAAACAAAATGCTACACTTCGAACGTTCCTCTGCCAATGAGATCCTTCGCCCTCCCCCGACTTCACTCTTCCCTGCTCCCTCGCTTCGACGTCACCCGCGACAAAAGTTTCGCCCCCTCCCAGGGAATATCTAATAAACCTAGTGGCGGGCAGCCGAAACGAAAGCCCGAGCGGACGAAACGTAATGAACGGAAATGCTTCGGGTACGTTCCAATTTCCACTCGGAACAAGAACAGCCGGGGGTACGTGTACGTCGTTGATCACGCCAGCGTTCGGCCCGCGATCGAACCCAATGGCTCGGCGTCGAACAATGGCCATTGTATCCAGAATCTGGGAATTAGCCGTCAGCGGGTCCGCGCGCGCGGTCTCGTTTCAAGGATCACGCCGTAGGACGCCCCGTCAAAAGGCTTAATCGCGGCGACGGCGTCAAAGCGAACGGCCCCGATACGAGATGCACGAACGTTATCCAGCACGATTAGACGAGGGGCCCGGGAATTCCGTTACAACGGAATCATACAGAGCTGCCTGGTTGTATTTCGATATAATGCCGTACGTTACAACGTGCACGCGTTTGGTGCGACGCGCGCACGTGCTGGTACAGTTGATCAACGGCGTCTGCTGGATTCTATGGCCGAGGTGAGTGGTACGTAGTGTACGAGGTTGTTCGGTGGCTGGTGGCCGAGGTACTAGAAGTTATGGGTATTAGGGGAACCGTGATGTAGCGATCTTCGACGATATGTACATAAATAGCGCTCTCTAAATTATAAACAATATTTCTAGTCCACAGTTGAACGTCTTCTTGTGTCTATGAACCCTCCGATGGTGTCTATAGAGATACCTAGGGTAGATTAATAATTGAACTGAGGGAAAGTGTAGTTTGTGCCAGTGCAACTAACTTTCAGTGCTCCTCCACGCTCGAAAGTACGAACGTTCGGTACTCCGAAGCATTGACTTTCCATTTTCACAGAAGCTACGTGCTCCCGTCCCAAAGGCAGCTTGTACATCCCCAATGACAACGCGTTGATAACTCTATTAGCACCCAGCAACACGTGCACTCGCCTCCACAAAGCCGATAGAAATCCCTCGACAAAGTATTCGCGAACATCGAGCGCGGCAGTCACTGGAGTGTGCACCTGGCTCGATGTAAGCCAACCTGCACGGTATTAACAGTTGTCGGGCCACCCTGTATACGCGCAGCTGCAGCTGCGTGCATAGTCGTGGTCTTGCAATACAAGTGCAAAGTGAACGCGGGAGGAACGGATGAGGAGCGGGGCGGAGGGTGGCGGAGAACGGTCGGTGAACATGCCCGCCTGCTGGTATACGCGGGCCCGTCTAAAGCAGTGCCTATCAATGCCACTTGCGCGACAATATGACAATGAACGCTCGTGGCGCGGATCGACTAATACGAAAGGAGCCCGACGCGAAATGTATATTACGAGCTGTTCTCCGTGGCTCGACACGAGCGATTATTAATATCGCGTGCACCCTGACAGACAGATTCCACCTACCCCCTTCGAACCGTTCCATCGAACATCGTCCATTGGTAATAAAAGCCATCGGATAAGACGAGATCGTGCGAGGTGGGCATCGCGGTTTCTTGCCCCGCTTGGCTTTCGTGATAACGTTGCAGGGGAGGCGAAGGGTGAACCCGAACGATTATTCGCGAAAGTTTCGTGTTCTCGGATCGATGGGAGGCGAGGGCGTGCAGTGGCTGCACCCTCCGGTTTTTAAGGGAGCGCGAAGCACGAGCTTGACGTTAATTGTATCGTTTTTGAACGATGGGGCCGGGCGAGGGGTGAAAAAAGGTGGCCCGCGCGTCGAGTCCCCGCTTTTCATCCCCCGTGCCTCCGTTAATACGGAAATCCCAGCGCGGCGGAATTTAAGGGCGATGCTCGTTACCCGTTTCCCTGATTTCGCTCGGCCGTTCTCTTCGGGGAAGTCTGCAATCTCTCGTTAAGCGGACTTCGTTATTAATTACCGAAGAAAGGCGAAATTCTTTGTCGAGTTTTTGTCGAGCACCGACGAGAGGATTGCTCGGCCATTCGAGCGGTTCGTTTCGTTCGTGATAACGTCGGGCGGCAGCATTTCGCGCCACCTTAAATCCAACGAGCTTGCGCGCCCTGGAATTCCATCTGCCACCCTTCTGCTTCGCGATAAAAACGGTTACGTTCGATCGAACCTTCCGAGGGGAACGGAGTCTTCGAGTGCGCGGAATTCCACTCGAATCGATTTCGAAACTCGCGCTCGGATCTCAGTGTTTAGGTAAAATATAACGCGCTGTCTTAAAATCAGATCTCGTAAAACTCTCACTAATCATCTTCCATAAATTCCGTAGAATTCCCCAAAAGTCCCCGCGCAGACCTTGGCGTTCCCGGATCCGAAGTCGAAAGCGCGGGACCTCCGTTCATTTCAGCGATGAACGCAACGCAGTTGTGTCCAAGGGGTTGACAGTAATTTCCACAATGGTCGTCCGGTATTTCGCCGGGATTCCCCGGCACTTGAGCAGTATTCCTCGTCGCGGGAGGGGTGGTAATTTCCCCTGGAGCGGTCGCAGCATCCGCCTGCCAGGGAGGGCGGTCGGCGGCGCGCGGACGCAAATCACGGGACCGGAAGCTGTGTCCCGTTGTGTGTACATTTACGTAGACGCGTGAGCGCGGCGCCAGCAGGTGCGTCGCCACCTCTGTTTGGACAGCGCGATAACAGCGTTAAACTTTTCGCCGCGCTGCTTGACGAGCGTGACAGGTGGGCCGCGCGGGTAAACTCGATTTCAGAAACAATAAGATTTATTTTTCCACGCGTGCGGACCGTACAATGCCCTCCACCATCCCTTCCGATGTCCTCTCGTATCCCTTCCATCCATTTACCTCCATCACGTAGATGCAAGCTGCTCTTCGATCTAGCACGCGCGATTGCGGCTGGAAAGCACTCTTTTGCCCTCGATGAACGCTGTGGAATGTTTAAAGGTCTTAAAGAACAGGGGGGAGGGGTGATGGAGAAATTAGAGTAATCTTTGGGATTGCAAACATTTTTATCGCTGATACCCAGAAGTAGAATCTATAGATAATTTTATCTCCAAAACGTGTGGCTGTGAGAAATTTCGTGAATACAGAGGGCTGCGGAATGGTTTTTCGGATGCAGCGAATGTCTCGCGATAAATCCTGCATTTGCGACGCGGGGCTGAATATAAGATCGTAAAATGACGGGCGGGGAAGTTGCAAAGGACACCTGTGCTGCCGCGGAGGCTTATTGTCGCAAAATACTCACGCGTCACGTACGTCTGACGCCTTGTTGAGAAGCCGTTTCGACGAACTTTCAGGATGGAAGGCATTCCTGTGGCCGGCGTTATCTCGCCACTGGTAGCAGCGAATTGGCCAAGTTTGGTAATACGATGATAAACAGAAACTGGAAAGGGTGCACGTCGGTGGTCCGCGAAATATCCCCTATACGTCATCCTTACTTGTTCCGTGGCTGCTGCGCAACTCCCAAAAGGGCGGGGAGATTTCGTTTTACCAGGGACCGTTCGAACTCCGCTGCTAAACTTCTCCAATACATATTTTTCTTTTCGATAAAAGTATATTTCTCGTCTGGCGTACGTAAATGGACTTCGTGGGCAATGCAATTTTCCCGCCGCTGGGAGGTGCCCGTGCCTCCTGTTTCCTTTTAAGAATCCAACTAAGGCAGCTGCTCCATGAAGGTCATTAATACGACAATGGTGACGTGACATTCATTCAATTCTAAACTCAGAGCCACAGTAAATCCCGTCGAGTAAATTCCAGTGTAAACTGGCTGAGAAACCATAGGTATATACTACTTGCTTGAATTTGGCGCTAGCTGCAGAAGCTCAGAGCTTTCAGTTTTTTAACTCGAATATCACACCTGCCACATCATAGGGTAAATCCGGGAAACGCGGTCGGGCCGGAGAATTGGTCGAGTCGCTATATTTCAGACTCTCTACGTAAAAATGCGTTAAAGTGCAGACCAATTACTTCTCTAGAAGCCAAACAGTTGAATGAATACCGTCATTTCGCTTCCTTCTGTCTTTTTCTGGATTTATAGGCTTTAAAAGGTAAACTGAGGTTACATTTAACCTCTTTTGTCAAACAGCGGTGTACAGAATCGTATTTAAAATATAATTCTAAGTTTATTTTCGTTTAATGTTTGGGATAATAAGATAGTAGAGATATTGAGTGACAACGCAGCCGAAGTATTTGACCATATTAAGTCTTCCTCTCAAAGCTAACGAGAAAACTATCTCTCGCTTCAGAAAGGAGAGATGGTCGAGTTATGATTTTTTTATTATTTTTGTTTATTTAGTTTATTTACTCACTTTTGTATTCATTTGCCTTGCTAATCGCCACTAGGTAGTTAACTTTTTCTTTGATGTATTCTTTATTTGTTTAGCGTAAACAGATTAAATATCAATGAATCTGTAGTTGTATTCACTCATAAATAATTTTGCTTTATCCTTTGTTAATTTTCCATGAATAATTATGTGAATGGTCTCTGGATTTACAGCAAATATTGTCTGAAAGTAAATACCGACCAGTTTTTTGGAATCAGCAAAAAATTCTGAACATATAGGTTTGTTCTGATAAAATAAGTAATTTCTATATTAATTTTAATAGCCATTTTATATTAGGTCGACCGCGTCTCCCGGATTTACCCTAAATCTTTCGTACAGTCACCTTTTAATTATTCTTGAAGCCTTTGCCCGTACCAATATTTCGTTCAAACATTCATGCGGCGAAATGTATGATGTCACTACTCCAGCGAAAATGACTGACAGTAATGAAGATAAGACTGCGTAGGGCATGAAACGGTCTGTATAATATCCAACCGCGATTTATCAATAATTATAGACTCCACTATCGAGAAGATCGTAGACATCGGAAGCCGATGGCTCGCGTAGGCGATTAAATCCTGCCAGGCAACAGAGCCCGGCCGGCCGCGAATATTTATGCGAAAAATTCGATCGGGCTGTTGCTCGGTATCTCTCGCAGCTTCCGCCTGGCGCGATAATAAAATGGCGGACGACGAGCAAGGGGGTTGTCGGGTATCGAACGGCATCTAGGTATAAGCCCATAAACAAGATGATACGATCTAGGTGTAACGATGTTTCCAACAAAATTAGAGGGAAACTGCAAACAACCCCGTCTCAGTTCTCTCTCGTTCATCCCCGTTTAACCTCACACCACCGACCGCCCACCCACCCCTCATCCCTGCCGGTCGGGTTCTCGCGCGCGCACATCGCCACGACAACCCTTCATTCGACTCGTTAGGGTGGCTGGAAACACGATACCAAACAGTAATGAAAAGCCTATCCTCCACTCGGTTTCTCCTAGAGCCGTTTATGCTACGCCGTCCCATGCATAATGCACCCACACCCGCGTACACCACGAGGGACGGGCGTTATCGGCGCCTGTGTGTGACAGATAAAGCGACCTTTCCTAAATGAGCAACGTCACTGCGTTGTTTATTCGATTATAGGCTTAATCGTCGCCTGTTCTCGTCCCGAGACGTCTTTGTGTCGCGCCCCGCGAGGGAGCGGCTCTCCCAGCGAAGCAAATTAAATATCGAAACGTCGATCCGAATGCGTCGGCCCCGGTGTGTACGTGACGCCTGCTAGCCGCCATTGACGAACCCTCCCTCGGTCGATTGTAATTCGAGGCGGTCGCGAAATTGCGAAATTGGAAAAACGGTACATATGGAATTAGCCTCGATCCCTTTGTGAACTGACGCTGGGCAGTATTTTGGTCGAATCTCGCGAAACACTCGATTTGATATCGATACCCTAAATAGGGAAAAGGGAATGTTGGTTAGTTGGATGGTATCGGGGGGAAACAATGGGTCTTCCTGTCGTCAGATCTTTAAATGAAATTTTAACGCGAGTTTGGAATGGAAAAGCCAAGCGGAGGGTTGAAGGCTCGCCACCATAGGGCTCTTGATTATATGCCTGTCCCGCTTTTAAGCATCGAGCTGCATATTTAATGAAACGTCATCCGCACCGGCCTGCACCTACTTGCACCCTCGCCAGTTCTACTCGAACTTTGATGTAGTGACTCTTCCGCTAGATGCTCATTGTTCCATTGTCACTTTGTTGGCCTATGACGTAGTGCTACGTCATACGAGCACCATATGTTGTTTACCGTGGACGGGGGCACTACGTCATTCCCCGTGAATCGATTTGTTTACCGCAGCTATTCGTATTGCATTAACGGGGCATCGAGTGGAATAATAATGCGGCCACCCTCGTTCACCGATACTGACATACTTTCACAACACACTGCCCCACGAATCTCACAATTCTTCTGACGTGGAATATAGGTTTCTGTATGTACAGATCCAATGGAAGCGGTCAATCTGAGTTTTAACAGATCAAGTTGACAGCCTCTGCGCTTAGTATCCACGGACTCTCTTCGAATTTGGTGGACTGGAAATCGGCAGCTTTCTAACCAAAGCAAAAATAACTTTCTGATCGAGTGCATCGGTGCAGCGTAGCCCCAATGAGGAACCCGGACAACATCCATTCGTATATTCTTCGACCGGTGAAATATCGAGTTGCGGGTCAAAAATGCTCCCAGGTCGCATCGATGATTCACCGTGAATTAAAGTAGCGATGAACTTCTCCAATTGAACGGCTCCTCCTAGCGTTTCCTCGTTCGTATTCGAGCCAGCTAGAGAGCACCGAAACTTATTTTCCGGTTTTTAATCACGTAGGATGCTCCATAGATATGTAACTTAAGAACTCCATTTTCCCCAGGAACTTCTACTCGGGGAAGATGAAATAAATCTCTCTCTTTTTCTCCCTCTCCCTGCCTCCTCAGTTCTCCTCTCCCGCCCTCGCTCTCGGTTTGACCCTTTCGTTGGTGAAGCGCCCGTTCGCGAACTGTTTTTCCGTCCGTCCAGCGAGCAGAATTTCTACCGGACTCGAAACTTCCATCTGGAATGCAATAACGAAGGGTCCCTTTCGGATCGCTCGAGTTATTAAACGCTACTTCTTCATCAACTCATCGACAAACGCCGGCGATATAGTAAAGATGCTGCGCGTGGCAGAGCAAGTACCTCGCCAAGCACCGGTCCGCGAAGTCGTTACTGTGAAAGATGCACGCGACGCTGCTTTGTCCTCTGCAATTGCTTCTTATCAACTCTCTCAGCCACCGATAAGAAGTTAATCGCGTTATAAGTTCGGCGTAGTCGCCATTCAGCTGAAGACTTTCTTCATCCCCATCGTTTCTTCGATCTGGAACGCGGTATTTATAAACCGAGTAACGCGAGTTGCAAACATTTCTCGTTACACGTGCTTCCATGGAGTAGCCCGTCCTGTAAACGTGTTTTCCCCCACTGTCAATTAGTAGCCTGTAATCTGTAAAGGGGATCAAATTTAAATTACAATTTATGGTCTATATTATGCGTAACAATGATGCAGTTGAAGGTGCGCCCAAACAACATGTAACTCGATGGCGAATACACGGCGACCGTAACGTGATCCGGCGTGTAATTCGATTAGCCCCTAAGTGAGCGATGACCGATCGTTACACCGAGTTATACACCGTTACCCTCTATGTAAAGGGATGGAACTTAAGAAATCCCCCTTGCCTCGCGTTTCACATCCTCCTCGTCATCGATCACTGTTCCCAGCCACCTTCGATCCGGGGAGGAAATCTAGCAACGCGCGCGTGTACTCTCTATTATGCGCGTAACTGTAAGAAATCGAAGAACTCCAATACGACCAGGAACTCGCGTGACCAGGACCTCCCGCGATCCAGCAAATCGTCACACCCTCTGCGAACCTGCACCTTCGGCTGCGAGAGGACGCGTTAAATGAAGCAGACGCGTCGCGTCGCTAGCTCCAGCCGTTTAAAATTGTCCCCCTTGTACGTGCACCAGCGGCAAGAGGGATTTATTAGTATTTACGGTGAGCAATATGCAAAGCAGCCGACGTGTTCGCAGGTTCTTTCTTCCGGGAGCGGTCGATGCGTCGCCCGCGCCGCCCCCCCTTTCTCTCCGCCGCCCCTGCAATTAATTCGTTTGATTTATGCCGGGCAAAGGACTCGGAATGCTAATTCGTATTTACTTATTAACGGCGCGGGCGAACGAGACTAGCCCATATTGTTTTACCGACGACAGGCTGGACCTCTGACTTCCCTCGTCGCGGCAGCCTCCCCCTTTCGCACGCAGCTCCGCCCGCAGCTCGAGTTCGCACAAAGGACACCGAACAGTCGAGTGGGTGTGACGATGCGCGAGACACAGTCGATAATTAAAGTAGCTCCTTTGTTCGACTTAGATCGATAGGTTCTTTGACGGCGAGGCTGCCTTCAGCAACGAAAACAATCCGTCTTCCTTGGACCCCTGCTTGGTCCATTTCTTTTGCAGACACCTTCCGGTCGCGTCTCCGCGCAGCAGTAGCTGTGTAACTTCGTAAGCAAGGGGATCGTTGTAATACAACCACTGACTAACAACTTTTCTGTAAAGGAAATACTGCTTCACCCTTTTTCAGTCTTTACGTCGTTTTTGTAGGCATATCTTGCAATTTGTAGGGGAGAGGTTGGATGAAAGGGACACGTATTGGAGGAGACATGGTCATTATCTCAAAGATAAAGGATCTGCCCAGGCCAAAAGTATTTCTATTTTGTAACCACATTCATTCGTGTGTAATCAAGCCAAATTTCAAGCCGCTATCGTATCTACGACGACAGAAATGCACGATTTAATTTTTTTGAGGTTCAAAGTAAAATTTCTCTTATTTCCTTGAACTGTTTTGTGAAGTACTGTTACCAGCGACTGATTTCTCTATTATTGCATTTAAACAGGTATTTATTTCAGAACGATATCGTATAATGTCCGATCCTTTTTGTTTCATATTGTAATTGTAGGAATTAGATTTTCAACTTTGGTGCCTTATTTATGAAAGAGACACAACAAAAAATTATGAAAGGGACGTCATTTTCATACCTGCCCCTTCAAAACCTTACTATTCTTCACTTGTTTCATCGAAAATATGCCACATAAAATTCGGATTAGGATGCCATTACACAATTCATTATATATAGGTATTAAGATCATTTAGTTACATAAGCTTAACTGTTGAGTTTTTAGTTCATATTACGAATTAAAATAGCTACTGTGATTTCGGTATCTGCATAAATAATAATTAAAAAATGATATTAATATCACCTGATTTTATTACACTGTCCCATTCATAAACACCCATGTCCCTTTCAATACAGCCAATTTATGAAAGGGACAAAACACACTTTTTTAGAAAACGAAAAATATGACATGTAAATATAGAGAGAAGCTTAATAAGCCCATGTATTGTTATAGCCAAATAACTGGCCTTTCTATTGTTACCAATTAGAACTCGAATGGTTATTTAGTTTTTTTACTATCTGGTCCTAAACACAAGTGTCCCTTTCATCCCACCTCTCCCCTAATTTCTTTCTTCGATTTCATACGAGTATCTGCATTCAGTGTGAATTTCAAGTACGGCGGCTTCCACTATGACGAACTGAAACGTGATCTTATATTCCCCGCGACGGGTGTGCAAAAATCTGTTGACGGGCTGATTCGATGAACGTCGCTGATTTCGCGGCGAATTGAGCGCGTCCGCGGCTTAACTTTCATTGCGTTAGCGGCCAGCGTCATGTGCAATGAATCGCAAAATGATTTCGAAACGGTCGCCCGGGCGCGGACGGTTTATATGCAAAATAGTTTATGATTGCTAACGGTCTACGGTTAGCTAAAATGGATTAACGTCGTCGCGCATTAGTTAACGCCAGCGAAGCCGCGATGACGTTTAACATTGACGGGAATATCGTCCCGATACGCGAACTATAAAATATTACCGCGAAATCTGGGATGAAAGGGACATCTGTCTGTGTCGTGCAATTATGGCGGCTGATTATCGCGAATGCCAACAACGGTCCACCAAGTGACAACAGCCAAATCATCTTTCACTTGCAAATTTTCAAAAGACCCGAATATGAAATTGTAGTAATATCTCCGAATCCGGCACTAGAGGGCCTATCGACCGATTCCTCTCTCTCGCAAGTTTTCCTTCATCTACTCTCTCTCCCACATATGTATACCCCTTCTATCATCCCCGCGTCTAAGACAGGGTCTGCTAGGCAAGCATTAGGTACTGCAGGGTTAGGCATTATTCAAATAAATTTATATTCGAATAAATCTTTATTCAAATGATCTCGAATATGACTCGCAAATAAAACGAAGTTATTCGAGTATAACGAATAATTTTTTATTCGGATTTATTCATATTTCAAAATTCAATTTATTAATAATTATTCGTTAGTCTCGAGTAACTTCATTTTATTCGTAATTTTTATTCGTAGATTATTCGATAATAAAAATGTATTCGAATAATCCCCAACTCTGCCTTACTGATGAGTCCACTAGCAGGCCAAGGACGAAACGCACCTTCCTTTTCTCTCCTTCCATCTTATCTACTAACCGCACACTTACGCCCGCCAAATAAAATCAATTAACGATAAGATTATCAGAAGAATTCCATTCACAAGCAACCATCAAAAGTGCAACGACACCATTCCCCAGCTTCTTCGCGACGCAAAAGAAGCCCAAACTATCCCCCATTCGTCGACACTCGCAAACGACGAGATTTACACATCGTTGAAGCGCGAGCAATCTGCGCCTCGCTAAGCGTGCGTTGCTTTGAGCGGCGCAACAAAACATTTTAAGCAAACTGCACGCGATCCCGCGCAAGGAGGCGGCCGTAAGGGTTAATTAAAGTATCTGAATGGATATTTCTGCGTCAGACTGCCCCCTGGACTTTTATCAGCCACCCTATTTCTCTGGACGGACACTGCAAACAAGCAGCGGAGCATCCCGCTATCGAATCTATACACATCAAAGCCTGCGGCGGGCGGGGAGGAAGGGTTAACGATGGAAGTTTAATATTGTCGACCGATTCGCTTCGATTCTTGCCTCCACTGTGCCTACCCCGTACCCGATGCTAGGGGCGAATTACCGTCGACTCGCGGAAACGGCCACTGAAACGCGATTCGAAACTCTGAACACGAAAGAGCGGGATCTATCTATAAATAACCCATTTCCCTCAGTATTTTTCCATTTTCCTCCTTTTTTCTCTGTGCCCCTGAGTAATTGCACGTCCGATAGTCGTGTAATTGGACCGATTTCGCCCGGCGATGGAAATGACCTACATAGGTGGCAGCCGATGCACGGCCGATCCGACATCGTTGCATGTAAAATGCGAACCGTCAGATTTGAAATACGACACCGACGGGCGCGTACCACTGCAGCTCTCCCTTTTTCCCCCCATTTATTGCCAGCTATATAGCCGAGCGAACGGGCACGTTCGATTGTGCGTTCGGCCACCGTTTCACGGACCTTCCCCTGAAATCGATGCTCCATCGGTGTATCATTGGGTCGACACACATCGATTCGTGCATGCGTTCTTCCTTACCATTTATCTGCTCGTTATCTTCCAACCTCCAGATTCACGGATACCTGTTACCCAAATTTAAAATCGCCACCCAAAAATGAACAAACACACTCTGCAGAGTCACCACACTGCTCCGCGATCTCGCTGGACGCTGCAACCAAGCCAGCCAACCAGAAGGCTGCCCCAGGAAGATCGGATCACGGATGTAGACAACGTCTCTTTGGAGTTGTCGCGTAGCCGCGCGAAAGCTGCTGAATAAACGGAACACCCTTACTTACGGGCGCGAAACCAGCCGTGCCGCAGCGTGTACAGCCACACGGTCCTGCCAGGGAGCACACAGGGACCTGGTGCGAGCCACGTGTGTGCAATTCCAGCGCACAGAGGCACGCGTGGCCGCATGCACGCGAGGAGGAACAGAAGCGTTGTATATTGGTTCAAACCCTGCGCACTCAGCGCTCATGAATATGCCGGGGCACGATGGTTCGGCCCTGCCAACCCCTCCGCCCGTCCCTTGAACCCCGGTCAATCTCGGCCCCGGCTAGGTTGTATCGGGAAAAGGGGTGATCCCAGGCCAGCCGGGTAAGTCCGTGTTTATATAGAACGATTTTCGGCGATAACGTCACCGGGCCGCGTACCTACGTTTCCAGCGACTGTTGCTCCACGGGAGAAGGTACACACGCGGGGGCCCACCGATAATATGCGCATTTCAAGATAACTCCCGGCCCCTGGGCGCCGGGGATAATTTACGAACTCGGGCCGAGCTTGATTAGTGATCGAATCGAGTGGACGGTCCTTCCTTCCCTGCTCCGAGGACGCCGCTGATGCAGTAATGCAATCGCGGAGGGTCATATTTCTGCGCAACGGGGGTAGCAATCAGGGGGTTCGCGGGGAAATCGACGAGTTTGGAGAACTTTTGGAAAAACAGACGAGGAGTGTACTTTGATGCTCGCTTTTTTCGACGCAGTCTAGTTGAAAGTAGGACGGAGCTTGCTGTAACCGATAGAGAAACGTTTCGGGTCGACAGGAGCTTTCACGGACCTTGTTGTAAAAAGAACGGTGTACCTATAGCAACTGTAGACGGGCGGATCGATACCTCGACACTTTTATAGCTAAATTCCGCTGAATGGCTTTGGGTCAAGGTTGTAGGACCCGTCAAGCACGTGATTCCTCAAGGTGAACATACTTCTTCAAAGCCTCCTTGTCCCTTGCCCGAAGAAAAAGGGGCAAAACCCGGGTGAAGAATAAAGGAGCAGCGGGAGAGCTATCGAAGGCAGGAGGAAGACAGATAAGTTCACCGACGAGGTACGGGATAAAGGGAGGAAAAACTAAATCGTCGCATCTAAACGAACAAGAAGCAGAACAAGTATTTCAAGCACCAAGTTCCTTGTCAGCTACAGAAAGAAATAAAAAGTATCAGAAAGACGCGGAATAGTAGAGAAAGGAAGGAAGAGGAATGTCCCCAGAAATGTCCCTATAATAAATTGAAGCAGCGTTTAAGCTGATGTCGGTAGCCCAGAAAGGCACTCCCCGTCGTGGCCCCGTGGATGTACGCTCGTTTGAATTCGTTAAGCCCCGACACCATCACCGGGTAAATCTCGCGAAAGAATGAAGGATCGCGTTTTCACGAGACAGGGGTTGTCTCGTCCCCGGCCCTTCTCTAAATTCACCGCCGGGCTGAGCGATTCGGAGCGGCGCCGCGGCGTATTCATCTTCGAAGATCAAACTACATTTCCTTCGCCGCGCGATAAATCTCTCCCCCAGGTTTTTACGCGCCCTCGCGGAGGGTTTTCCACGGGCCGTGCACGCCCGCTCGACTTCCGCGGAACACTCTATCGAGCCGCGCGCGTCCATTTGAAATCCTGCACGCGAGATGAATCGCATGCAAATAGCGGCGTACGTGGAAAGCCAGATAAATGGCCGTGCGAGCTGCGAGCGCGTTCCGCTTTGATGTCCGCCCGCGCGCCGTTACGCGCCGCGTTTGATTAAAAAGCACGCGTGAATCGGGCGATAAGGCCGCACTCGATCGCGCGAGTGCCACGCAGGGATCGCGCAACCGGCGAGCATCAGAGCTCGGATTACCAAGGAAACTATTTACACTCTAGATTCTATCCCAAATTCCACTTGCTTTTTCAACTCGTCCCCTGTGTTTGCGCGACTCGCGTGTCTTTTTTGGAGATGAGAGGACGCTTCGGTGCTTGCGTTTAATGCGCGGGGATTGTGCACGTGTTTATTATTGTACAGCGTGTCTTCAGACAATGTTATAATACGGAGGATATGTTATTAGAGCTGTGTTTCTCTGTGGGTTGCTCGATACACAGGTACGGCTAGGATATCATCGGCTCTCGCGCATGATATGTCGCTCAAGTTCTCGCAGACGCGTCTAGAAGTTTAAAGCCGAGCTTACCGCGATACAGCCGCGGTTTATTACATGAAATATCACAGTATTTCTTACTTCGCTACAGCTTAACGCAATTATTCAGCCTTGCGTCTCTAGCCGCTTTAAAGTCAAGTAATACGAGCACTCCGCGCCCCGACCCGAGGGGTGCAATTTTAATTCCGCGTGGTTTAGTCACCTTGCAGTTGACTCTTTAAACGAAGAAACTTACCACGAGCAAAGTATGTTACTTAAACACTAGTAACTTCCACTGTAGTCGAGTTATGTTCAATCGAATCAAAGTCCACTGCAGGTCGGCCCGAAACAAGGTGTCCGCTTTTCTCTCCACCTTGGAAGTTGCGGCGGTTCACGAGAATCATCGTCGCGAACGGGGAACTGGAGATGCTTGCAACATGCAGCAAAGGGTGCACAGAGAGAAACGTCCACGGCGCGAAGTATTCGGAGCTGTCACCGGGTCTTCCGAGACTTGCCGTACACACGGGGGCATCATCGAGTTAGCCAAAACGGAAGGACGAGATTCAACAGAGTGTCTGCACGGACCCAAACCCGTCTTTGAAAAGGGGAGAAGACAAGTTCTCTCGCGTGCACAAAGGGCCGCTTTGTAGGCTCAGACGTCCTTCCACGTCGGGCCAAACTACTCCGAGTATGTCCCGCGGAATTCACGTGGGGCACGAACACACCGACGCCCCCCCCCCCCCCGTCTGTCCTTCTATCCGCCTTCGGAAAACTTCAAATGCCTCAGGTGATTCTATCGGACTCACGGGGCCAACCTAAATATTCCACTGTCTGAATAAAATGGGGGCGATCGAAATACTCGCAATTTGGAAATTGGGTAATGTAACATGAATATTAATATTTGAGCTTGCAGTGGAGACCTCATTTTTGCGGGATCTACCGGAAAACTTCTAAAGCGAACACGCTAGAACCTGAACGACAGAAGAGGAAAAAAACCGGCCACAATGCCTTGCGAAAGCGTACGTCGCTTCGTTAAAGAGACTTTGTTACCGCGCTTTTGGTGTGGCTATGCAGTTAAGCAAAATTGCCCGCTTTGAAACCACAGGTCGGCCAGAGTCAACAAGACAGCTGGACTTCTCGTTCGCATTTAACTCTCCGTCGTCCAGTTTGCCTGCTTAATATTCGATCGGGCCGGCGGGTCCTGGCCTGTCAACGCTCACAGCAACGCTAAATAGTAACGAGCCAAAATCCACGCCGCTGTTGGAACAGCTTCTGGTTCACCGACAAAATTCACCGTCCACGGGACCCGAAGTATACGCTGTTGGGGAAAGTCTCGAGGGTCACAGTGCCCTTGCAGACCGTTTTCCGCTCTGTTCCATTGTCGAGCCGTGCGTACAGCCAATCACACATATACACGTATCCTAGATAACATAAATAAACCTCGTCTTGCAGGGAATCGTTTGCACACCAGGTCCTTTTCTAAGAGTATTCCCACTTGATCCTCGGAACGAAAGACGGCAACATTCGATTCCCTTTGACAAAATCATTCCAATACTCCGCAGTCCGCAGTATTTACTAAAATTCCCTGTAGTCTCTACAGTTGTGCTCTGTACGGTGCATGCAGAGTTGCGCGACTAACAGTAGCGTCGCTTGTGTCCTCCGAGCCCCCCGCTGGCTGGCACGTATCAAAGATAGGGAAAACTTGGAGCAAGGATTGGCACAAGTGTGCACACTCGGTGTAACAGGCTGGCTGTGCTTATTGTGCACGCGATTTCGACGTCTCTAATCGAGCTTTCGTGTCTACTGTGCTTAGGCGGTATGATGGCTGCGCAGATGACTAGCCCAGGGCTTCGTACGGTGATTAGGAAAGTTACCGGGGCGCCTCAGACTCTGAGACTCGCTCTCTGTACTCACGCCTGTCGGCCATCTCCGACCCTCTCCCCGCAATCCCTCCACCCCTTGGCCGCGCCGTCCGATTCCCCTCCCCTATAACTCCGCTTCTCCTCGCCCAGCCGCTGCCCACCCCGCTTCACCAACCCCCGCCGCGTTTCACGGTTCCTGCCGTACCTCGTATCTCGTTGCTGTTGTAATCCTCAATTAATGCACAAGTAACGCTAACTACGCAAACTCGCCAACTTCGAGCACACGTCCAAAGGAAGCGGAGAGCATGGCTGCTGCGAGGGCGGGGGGGGGGAGGGCGTGCGTTTCCAGGCGTGCAGGAAAACACACCGATATGCGGCAGATTAGGATTGGGTATCCTGGAATAACCGAGATACGTTGTTTATATTTTGCGGGAATTGTTATAACTGGCCGGAGAGGAACGTTCCTCCGTGGGCTGGAAAGCTCACCCCCTCCCTGTCTTTCGGGATTATCGCGTGGAAAGTCAATACCCTTTTAGGGAGTTTTAGGGAGTTGGAGGAGAAAATATGGCGGTAACATGATCGGAAAGTTCGCGATGTAAGCCGCAAGACGGTGGAAGTTCGATGGTGCTCGGATGAAAATATTATACCAGGGTTGCGGCTGGCTTAGCCGGAGTTGGATGAGGGATGCTCGAGTGTTTTATCTTTCATAGACAGCGGATATTTGGAACCATGGACGGGGTGATCACGTGTGCTAGGTGCACACATGTGTTCTCTTCCCTGTTCCAAAGCGCACCTCCCACATCGTTAAATACAGCCTGCAGAATATTCGATCCGAGTGGCCCAGCATTTGTGCCATCAAAGTATTTCACGAGAAAATGAAAACGTCTTGGCGACGAGCGCATCGAGATTCGGCTAGGAGCGCGCAAGGAATGGAGGGGTTGCTCGAGAGGGAACGAAGTACGGTACAACCTCTCTCATATGGCGAGGGTTAAAGAGGCACGCTGCATCCTTCTTTCATCGAACGCACCCCCTCTCCGTCGCATCCCTCCCCTGCCGCCGCGTCGTCGGCGTCTCACAATCGCATTTTCCGTGCGGCGCGCTCGGAAAAGCCGCCCTCTTATTTGCAAGATCCACGATGCCGCGCTGCCGGGGCCCTATACTCCACCGGCGGCTATAATTGAAGAATATTGCCCCGCAAGGCTCACAAATGGAACACGACTCTAATTTCATTATCCGGGAGCGGAGCGTGCTCCGCCGTTGCCACAGAGGAATACCCCCCGTGGCGACGGTGACTCGCCTGCGAGCGTCCTCGTATTGCTATTAGGGTATATACGCGGTGCAGCAGGGGTTGGGCAAAGAGGACAAGAAAAAAAAAAGAGGGAAGAGCTGCTGAGGGTTGGAGGGAAACTACCGTGCACGCCGAGCTGAAGCGGATGTATTGCGCGAGGAGTTCGAGAGGAAATGGGCTTAGCCGCGACGGAGGGGAATTCCGTGCTGTCAGGGCACGAAATCGGTACAAGGGACATGTAACGATACGACTCCGCCTTTATACCTCTTATAAATATTGTTACTACGTCAGCTCCGTGAAAAAGAATCGTCTGTTTTCGTACTTGCTCATAGACGTGCAGCTGTATTCCCCAAGACTGGCTTCCCTGAAGATCCTCCAGGCAGACTTTTCATATAAATTCCGCGAGGAATTGTTTCTACTCTATGGTCACAGTTTGTATTAGAAACGTATACACTGTAATCATCTCGTGGCATCTGTACCTTAATAGAGTAAATCCAATTATTTGTGTCTCCTTTTATTCTTTCATGTTCTTCAAAGGAAGGTCATCGAAGGTGGAATGGAAACGTTCCTTTGCCTCCCGTTTCATGTTTATAAATCACCAGTCATAAACAGCGATCGCCCTGTTCTTTCGAGGTATACACGCTCGTATCGTTGCTCGATTTACTCGTTATCTGTTTAAGCCCTTTCAGAGAGAACGGGACGCGGTTCTCTCGCTGTACAGCCGGGAATCGATACCTTTCTTTGCTCGACAAAGAGACTATTTGCCGTATTACTGAAGCTGTATAGTGATCGCCTTCGAGCGACTCGTAGTATTAACTCCCTTCTGCACCGCTCGCGGAGACCTTCGTGCTCGATTGCTCCGTTGATGGGTGCTGTTGGCACCGATATCGGGACGATAAGAAAAAATGCACCCTCCGCGAGCTGAAGATTAAATTTTATTAGTCTTGCACAATCGCCCGTGAAAGGAACGGCCTTACGCGTACAACCCTCGCGCTTTTCATTCCGCGTCTGACTTACCACGGACATCTACTACTTGCTCGCCAAGCGCCAGTAGTAAAACCAACGACTTATCGGAGGCGCCCAACGATTTTACCGTGCCGTTACTGTTTCGAGAATTTATCAGACATTCCATCCCCTTTCCTTGAACCTTCGTATACTCTAATTTTGGATAATTTTTTTTAAACTCTCCTCAATTACTTTCACGCGCCGAAATCAGCTACCGCGTATTACGAACCCCCCCCCCGCCGTGTATATCAGAGCACACCATAGAGCAGCGGTGCGATCGCGCGAGAACCACGAACCCGGACATTTACACGCATTTAACCCTTTGACAGGCGGAAACACGCGCGGCAAATCAGCGACTCGGCGAGCGGGCGCATTCGAGGCACATGCCTCGGCATCCAATTATCGCACAGCTCGCCGACGCTAATTCCGCGCATTCAGATATCATTTCATCCGTCAATGGGAGCTTGATTACCGATTGTATAACGCTTCTTTCCGTCCCTGCCCCCTTTGTGTCTCTCTCTCCTTTTTTTTTAGTCCTTTCTCCTTTTTTCGTTTCGACCCGCTCGCTCTCCGCGCGGTCCTGTAACCAGGCTGAGGGGCACAATGGCCGTTTCGGGGGCGATCGTGCGGTCGCGCACTCCATCACCATAATATGCTCCGGCGGTCGCCTGTCAATTTCGCAGCCCGCGGCCGTAAACACGGCTATTCCATCGCGGATAAAACTTGCAGCGTTTGACGGCTAATGACGCGGCCCATATTCCACCCCGGCCAAATGAAATCTCGCGCCCGCGAATTACCGATGGACCGCGGCTGTTTTCGATATATCATCGATTTATCGCCGTCCGTAAAATCGGTCGCGTTCACCTAGCCGCCAACTCTTTGTCCGCCTCGCCAGTGACCGCGATCCCGCTGTCCCTCGTATAGATCCGCGTCGATCGTTGTCAACTTGGCGCAGCTTCGTCGATCCAGCTGTGCGTTCTTTGGCGGACGATTTTTACGAGACTTTGACTGCTGCGGGACAACGCGAGTCGCGCTAAGTGTGAAATGGATTGCGACTATGTCACTGGTTATTGGAGTTTATGACGTATTCCGAGCTTTAACTCGTCACGCTCACCCTCGCCGTCAGTACTGCGTCCCTCTATTGATTATCCGATGAATATACAGGATAATTCCGCAGTGGTGCTTGAAAATTTACACGCGTGTAGTGCACTAACAAGAATCCTTAACCCGGAAATGTAAAAAATTATAAATTTTTGGGGATTTGTAGAGGATATATAGGTAGGTATGTATAACGCAATTTTTTATTTGCTGCTGAAATTCACTCTGAGGGGGTGAAATTGGTACCTGAAAATTCGGCTATTTTCCGATTTTGTGTAATAAATCGCGAACTTTAAGAGATAGAAATACAGGTTTCAGACAAAAGTTGCTTCTCTTAATTAGGACTACACATTTGGTAACTTACAGTTCTTACAGTTCGCGAGTTATAGCACAGAATTGGAAAATAGCCGGATTTTTAGGAGTCAATTTCACCCTCTCAGAGTGAATTCGGGCAGCATAAAAAAATATATCATTTACATATCCCGAAAGTTTCATAATTTTTCTATTTGCCGGGTTGGGAATCTTCTCTTGTAAATTGCACAAGCGTAGACTTGAAAACAGTTCTCTTTTGGGGTTTGACAAAAAGTGTGTTTGACAATTTTCTTGAGAAACTAATTGCTTACAAATTGTTCTATGGTGCACTAATGGTAGAATGCCTTTACTATCATCCATAGATTACACATGGATGATTTTCATCATTTTGGATCACGGTTCCGTGGAATCTACTAGACGATCTGCCAGGCGGCAGCGTTTATTACGAACGCGCGCATTTTAAATTGAATTTTTTCGTGGGCGGTTTTCCGGTCATCAGGCAGCACGATTCGGGGCGTAATTAATAAAGCAAGTGGAAAATTAGGTTCTCCCTCTCGTAATTTTAGAATCGCCGCCGCGAGTGCCCTCGGTTATTATCCCCCTGCCGCATCGTCGATGATTAAAGCGATGGTTTCCAAGCCCCGTTTAATACGTCTCGTTTCTCTTATTTTCATCCAAACAGCATCGAACATAAATATCCTTAATGCATTTCGTTAATGCAATACAAGCATTTCTCTACCATATTTGAAACTCTACCGAAGTTAATGAACAGTATTTACAACGTACCAGTTCGGTGCAAAAGTTCGCTCACTCACTGTTATGCTAGGTATACAATAATACCTTTTTTTACTACACCTAGTTGAACTGTTGCCAGAAAACTGACAGAAGGTTATAGATAGCCAAGAAAAATAAGACACTTGGATTAAAAGAACTTGTAATACTTATATTTCTACTTTTAATAAAGACTTTGTTCCAATAAAGCGACCGAACTTTTACACCGACGCGATACTAACAATCTGATCCAATACCTTGCCACGAGAAGCTATCGAAAAAGCCTTCTACGATACCTTTCAAGCACGCTCCACTGTACACTACACCTATTCCAGAAGCCTCTCCCAAATGGCAGAACGCAACAGCCCGTTGCCCACGTTAAAACCAACTAAACCCTATCGCTCCGATCTTCGATCGATCAAAATGGTAGAACGACAGCGCGCAGGACGCTTCTTCTCTGTATAAAACGCGGCGTCCTCGCTCCCCCCTCGATTATTCCCCGCCCCACCCTCTCTCACGGGGCCGTCCCGCTGTCCGCGGCTTATTTGTTTTCGCGTTAATCCGTTTTTATTTTATTTGCGGGCTGGAATTCCGACGGTCGGCCGGGCCCGCGACGCACGGCGTCGGTAAACAGGAAACGGCGTCGAGAGCAATCCTATCACGTATGCGCGTGCCTACGTGCACGCTCGCTCGCGCGTTCGCCGTTCATACGCCCGTTCCAAGCCAAATATGGTAATGCATTCCGCGGGGGAATGTTTTCACGGGGCTTTCTCGAAAACGCCAGGCGCTCCCGCGCACCCCCATTTTCAGGCAGCTCTTCGCAAACAACCTCGGCCGTTCCGTGCTCGACCAGCCTCCTCTCTTCTCGGCGTCTAACCGCGACAGAGCCCTGTGTATCGGCGTTCCGCTTCGGAACGAGGAGAATGGCTCGTTCAGCGTTCGACCGAGCGGCAACGCGGTCGTTCAGCGAACCTACGCGGCCACGGCTCTTATCCTTATGCGAACTCTTCGTAATGGGCCCTCGGTCGAGCCTTTTGTTGTTGACGAAACGAGCGTTCCGTATAGGAAACGCGAGGAAAATTGTAATGCCGTTGAATGCTCGTGCATGGGACGAGTCGGCGTAAGTCACCACTCCAACGACGACGACTACGTTCCGTTTAAATGGCCTTCTTAAAGCCACAATGCCGACTCACAAATACCTTGAGCGCTTAAACGCTAGAAACATCTCTTCATTGCGCCAAAAGTAATCTGTCCCGCTTATTGAAGGAATCGCGAGGAGCCTCGAACGTTATCCCCGCCGGTGATTCGCGGAGATGGGACGCGTGCCACCCGACAGTTCCAGCCAGTCGTTCGTTAGTCACGCATTCGTTACGGGTGCTCACCGTCGGCCAATAAAGTAATGCCGATATTAGCCGCCCGCTATTATCCTAATCGATGCCCGTGATATCGCCGCGAGGAGGGGGTCGCTCGCAAGGAAGGATATATCACTGTGCGCGTTCAGTGTGCATTCACGACCCCCCACGATCGATTACGGCCGATGATCCGTGCCGAAATGACCCCCGACTTTCCCGATCAGTGGCCTCCGCAACCGCGGGGACGATCCCGGCCATCTGGGCAGCGCGCGCTCTGCGAAATCCTCCACTAATCCTGACCGCGAGTCGCGTTTAAGGTTACGCGCCGCGAGGATCCTTTCGGCGCAGCTAATCGGAAATTCATGGGCCATCTGTCGTTGGGCTGTCTGCCGACTTCGCCCGTCCTCTCTTAAATTACGACCGCCATGAATGCATGAGCGCGCGATTCCGCGGGACGATCGCGAACTCCACCCCTCGGGGCCTCCCTCTCTTCTCCGGCGATATTAAGCGCGTGTATAAATCGTCGCGCCTTGCCGCGTCGCCCCACAGGCTCGGTAGCCGCGCGTGATTCGACGGGAGCGCGGATAAATGTTTAATTCGTCTGGAACCGGGCGATCGGTTACGTTTAACAGGGGTAGGTGGCGCAGGAAAATGTCACTTGCCACGATCTTCGCCGTCAGTTGTTCTCCACGGTGGACCATGCGAAGGTGGCGGTGGCTACGCGAAACATGTCCCGGACAACGCGCAATGGCGGAGGGGTGGAACGAAAAAAAGCTTCCCGCTCGTCCCTTGAACTTCGATCCCCCGCGGCATGCCGCTGACAGTTTGTCCAATGTTTACTCGCTCGCTCGTACTGCGGACCGGTATTTGGTTAATCAGCGAGTTAGTTGTCCATGGTCGAATTCCTGTCACCATCTCCCCCCTTCGGCCCCTCTGTTTGCCCCGCGCCAACCCCTGCCTGTCCCCGTCTCGCCGCCCGTATTTTTCCATCTACGCATTTATCGGCCCTTTTGTCGATCGCGGCCCTTTGCCCGCGATTCATCCACGGGAATTCACTGAACGTGCGTTCACGCGAACCGAAGTTCTGTACGTAAGAACAGATACGATCTAGCCCAAGCGGGGCCAGTCCCCCTTGCGTTTCGATCCACTTCGCGGTCGATTTTCCACTCCATATCGCGGAACAATGCGCCACGGCTCCGCCAGTTTTGTTTCCGCGAACGGCGCTGCCGGGTTCCCCGAATTGGGGTGCTCGACTTTGCTTCGTTTCGCTGCGGAGAAGGCGGTTCTTGACTGCGGCAAGGGCGAGGGGCGTGAGAGCGTTACTTTCGATAGATGGGGGAAGACAAATTGAATTGGGATGCGAGCGTGGGTGGTAGGAAAGTGAAGATTAGGCGAAGTTGAGTTATCTAACCTGGCCTCCGTTTATGTTTCGAGGGATCAGTTTGACGAATATGTGCGTAGTGTGTAAAGATTCTCAAGAGCGAACCTCGACGTCCGCGCAATCCTCGGGGGCACGTAAGCTGAGGAGATGCTTGCGATTTGTCACGCACTCTCGGATAAACCCTCGGATTTCTCGCGGAATAAACGTGGGCTGCGGCTTAGGCCCTTGGCACCCTGCTGTGTAACGCAAAACCAGGGAGGCGTGCGCTCGGCGTAGAAGAAATGATCAACAAGTTCCAACGGTGGAATAAGTTATTCTTACACGATGTTCCGCCCGAAGGCGAATTTAAGGAATTTTCTCCGAATTTCTCAACGGATACTGTCATTTTACAGCAGTCAGGTGCGACGGTTGGTAATTAACGCTCGAGCCAATGAAAAGCCCGGATTTTCGCGAATCGCGAATGCTTCGTAACGACAACAGATCGATAGAGATAGAGGTGGAAATATTTTTCCTTGGATAACAGTGTCCCGCACTCGAACCGACCGCGGTCGTGGAATTCGTCAACTTTTAACGATCACGGTATCGTATTATTGTTTGCTCGTGTTACAGTCTCATTATTTCCCCACAGGGGAGGTAGACGGTAGTGCTTGTTAAAAGCACTGGAGCGAGCGGGGACTAGAGGAGGCTCGGTGTGTTTTAAATTGAATCACAGCGCGCATAAAATCCACCGAAATCCGCGGTAATCCTGACGCGACGGTTTCTTTAAATGCCACGTCACGTGATATCTCTCTTCGAACGTGTATTTCGGGGTATCGGTCGCTATTAATGGCAGGCTGATTGGCTGTAGATCAGCGGGCAAATTGAAATCCTGAATCCGATTCTCCCAAAATGTCACGTGATTTGAGGAAGATATTGACAGATTGGATAGCTAGGTCACGATACACTCTTAGACCTCTCCAGCCAGTTTCTTCAAAGTTCAAGTAGCTAAACGTGATCGCTGTGTAATAAATAATCGAGAGCCACGAAATTAGAAACATTGAAACCACGTTTGAATCTGTTCCTTTCGATTATCTATATAGAAACAGTGTGAATATCAATCACGACGACACCCTTTAATAAAAAAATCAGTGTGCAAAGTTCCGTTGTCCTTCACGAGGAGCCTCGATGGTAGTTTCAACGATGAAGGTGTTCTCCAATTACAGAACTTCGCAACGACCGGCGTACAGCGGTCCGAGCGCGTCGATAATGCATCGCGGGGGTGGAAAAGATGCAGCGTCGAGGGTTGCGCGCGACGCGTCATTGTTTCCGCGATTTCGCGGTTATCGCGGCGCGTACAAGTGATAGCGGGGGCGTAATTAATTTCGCGCGGCGTCGATGTCGCGGCCGAACAATAATTTATAACGTAATAGGCGTGGCCGCGCTAAAATTATCTGGTTTTTATCGGTCCATAAATAAACGGGGACAGTAGCGCGGCTGCGTTTAAATAAGGAGCGCGTGTGCGTGTATCAGTCTGCGCGTGTAGGTGTGCGCACACTCCCGGCAACGACCGCGGAATCCCCCCGTAGAATAATTTGCGGCTCGATAACGAACGCGAAATAATGCGGTTTTGATAGAATCTAAACGAGTTAGTAATGCAAAAATCCCATTAATGTTATGCGGCTGGCATCGGTGAAATATTCCGCAGATAGCGTGCCTGTACCGCGGGCCAAGTGCAAGATAACGCGCCGCGAGAACTCGGATGAAACAATCGTTGGTAATCGATTGACGCGATTGCATTGTAAATGCTGGCGAATTAGGTGCTCGACGATAATGCAGCCCCGATGTCTGCGGCGTTTATCTCTGGTTCTTGCTGGTCCAAACGCGGGAGGACTTGCTTCTGGAGATCCTTGGATCATGATGAGATCAGAAAATGTATGTCTGCGGTAGATTCGCGGTTACTGAATGAAACAGTAGGATTCTGAAGAGTTTGCAACCTCGGTGCATTCTTTGGAATATGATTTTGGAAGCAGAACTGGGTCTACTTAGTTATGCAGAAAGTAAATTTAGTTTCAAGATTTTAATTGTTAAAGAAAAGTAGCTTCATTTCTATTCTAGTAGTGTAATTAATATTATTTTAAACTTTCTGTAGCTGTTGGATTTTAATCCTAAAATCGAACTGTGGCTTGGTACTTTGAATAGTTGCATAATGTGAGAGTTGTTAATTTCTCTGAGTTGATGAAATTATACACAAAATTATATGATCCATATTTCGTTTAACTAATTTTTTGCCAATTTGAGGAAGCTTTCTGCATAACTAGGCCCAATTGTAAGTTTAAGGGTGTGAAAACATTGAAATGATTAAATAAAAATGACATTGTAGATATTAGGGGATATTTGACGTTGTGGCTCTAATATAATCCTGTCCACATTTTAATATCCCACATTTTCGGTGTCCGCGCAGATATTACAGTAATTCAAACGGGTAAATAGCGAAGCACGTTATATCGCAAGGTACATAACAATATACTGGGCGTCAGAATATCCACATCGGAGGGGAACAAGGGTAAACGTCGAATTCATGACGCTATCGAACAGCCGTTGTCGTCGCGAGCGTCACAAAGACAAAAACTCGCGTGCTCGTGCAAGCACCGTAACGAATCTATATAAAAACGATTTATTACCGAGTGACATAGTACTCCTTTCTGGAGAATAACGATGTAATAATTCCCCCAAAAAGAAGCGAAGGAAAGCGAGGAAAAAATGAATTCTGCATTGTTCGCGGTACATTTCTACCATTCTGCCAACATAATAACGCTGCAAAATTATTTCGTTGCAATTTTCAGTTATTTACGTTGCCCAAAATAAAAAGTAACTGGCAAGCTCCTCGTAAATAAATTTCGCTACAAAACAGCCGAACACAGATGTAACGATACGTAACTTGGTTCAATAATCTGGTACAGTTAACATTGTTGATTTTCCGCCAAGTTGCGGCGCCGTAAATTTCCATTCCCGCGCTATAAAAACGCAATTTCGACTATTACCCGAAAGGGGTCTGTGTCTGTTTTCCAAGCAGCGACGCAATCGTGGAACGCTTCGTCGACTGTTTTAGGTCCGGAGAAAGGGAAATAAAAGAAGCATCGCGCAGATGGCGCGCGGCGTATAATTAAGGCTAGAAATGCGAAAGGGTTGTACCTGAAAAAATACATCACCGTGCAGAATCGCGGCATCGGGAAGTAGGTTAAACAAGTACGAATTTAATGCAACTTTATGGAGAAGTTTAATCAGCCCGTGTACACGACTACGCGTAGTTTCTTTCGTGGAGCATGCTCTACAGTGGACTTACACACGACCAGACGAATTTCACGGTGTAACTGACAATATCCGCGCGTACGCTTCCGTTGAAAATCCTGAGATCATCTTCCTACCTCGTCTCTAATTGACACGACTCTGCTCCGCATTGCATATAGGACGTCTGACAGAAATCCACGAGACACGTCCGCCACTTCTGTTCGACAAATCCGTGAAAAGATCAACGCCGGTGAGTGCCTACAGAGTGTAGAGCAGTCCCGTTGGTAGATAGCCTCGAGAAGAGGAGAAAAGACGGTCTGATAACGGCGCGGCAAATGGACGCAGGATTCAAATAAGCCACGGGCATTGAGCAACGACGGTGGAGGCTTAATTAAGCGAGTTTCCCTGGCTGGTACGTGTCGACGGGAACGGCGAGAAAAGGTGTCCGGCGGACGGACCACATACTCCCGTAATAACGTACGTAAGCGTGGCACGTAACTGCGACGCAACAACGGGAGAATGGCGACTGATTGCCACGCCGTGCGAATTTAACGCGAGATTCCCCACGAATTTCGCGCCCCTCCCCGCACCCGCGTCGTAACCAAAGCGTACGCGTACACTAACTTCCACGGATAAAATCCTCCAGCCACGGCCTTCCAACGGGGTCCCAGTCCGCGTGGAAATTGTTATTGAAATCACCGCCGCCATCGTAATTAAACCGACGCCGTCTTCGCCCCCTGATTAGACTCGATTCACGTCGTTCACGTGGCTCGCGACGAGCAATCAACCGAGGACTGATCGGGGGCACGTCGTTCGATGTGCTTTCGATCAGGACGACGGCGAAATGTTGTCGTCTATTGGAGAGTTACAGGAATGTCGTTGTTAACCCAGAAGGTGTAACGAACTCGAAAGACACAAACTCTGTTTCCATAAAAAGATTCCCTGATTGAAACAAATGCACCAGACGTAATCAACAAAACGCCGCCATCAATGGCCACCCAGCGGCACGAAAACAAAATCCATCGGACGTACGGTGGAAACGCGAAATGTGTACGGTGCGCGAGCGTGTAGCGGTGGATTCCCGTCATCGGGCAAAAATGTAGCCGACCACTGGCCAGCCAATTACGTTGCCGCGGCTAATGCGTCCGTCCAGGGCGGACGTCGCCCGACGTACGCGAAATCATACGATCGAAAGCCGAATAACAATTAATTCGATTTACCCGGCCGGCCGGACGAATTAGGCGTGAAAGGGACAGCGGTTTTCGGGCGCGCGTGTCGCGGGACCCGCGATGCAACCCCTGTCCATCGGTTTATCGTGCCCGTTTTGACGTCCATCTGATAACGAGGGCTCGCACAGAGCCAGGTGAGCGGGGGATGGGGGATGGGGGATGCGCGCACCGTCGGCCAAGACCGCAAATTCATTTGGAGCTTGTTGCGTGGCTGCGTTTCGATGCACGGCGACGTTTCTTCCCCCGGCGTGGAGCCGCTTCCCGCCGACCCGACGAGAGCCGCTCGCTTTTCGTAATTGGCCCGCGGCCTTTTCTGCGCTTGGCACGCAAATGAGCGTCATTGGCAGCCCGTCTAATTTATCCGCGCCGCGACGAGGGGAGCCGTCGCAACCGTTGCAACCTCGCTCCACCATCGATTATACCCTGGCTTAACCGCCGCGCGTAATGGCCACGCTGGGCTAGGCGTTACGCCACCGGCGATGCTTTCCGCCCCAAAGGGAAGGCCTCGCGAGCTTCTTTTCGTCCTGCCCGACGCCACCGAATTATTGGAGCGTGCACGGATTCGATGGTGAACTCGTCACACTGAGCCAGATTCGTCGTCGTTTCCGATGGCTGAGCTTCTTTCTGGTTTTTCTGGCTTTTCTGAACTTTGGGGGGTCGCCTCTGCGCGCGTGAATCGCGGAGGGTGATTCTTGAACAGGGCGTTTGTGAGAAACGACTTCTCAATTCAGATCCTTTCGATTGATATTAGTTTATAGAGTTAAGTTTCGCAGATTTGTCTAGTATATTATTTAATTGCAAATGTCACGGTGCCACGATGCGATCGGTGTGTGAACTCGTCAGCTGTGAATTATTGAACGATATTCCGTGTTTAGCCCCAACTCTCCCTTGAATATTCTCAACGGCACGGGAAACCAAACATTTTCAGCGACTCGTGACAGTCAGGGGATGGAAAATTAAACGTTTCCATCAGTGGTGGGATTGCAACTGATTCTTTACGCGTGACTTTTGCAACGAAACAGGCTTTCCGCTTTCAATTTCCTCTGTCGACAGGTTTTAAGAAGGGCTTCAGCTGACGTCACTCAAACACGATTTCATTTAAATAGAGATGGAATAAAAAGGGGCACTGATAGGTTTTCAAATCGTTATTCGCCTTCTGTCTCCGATAGCGTGGATCAATTCTTCCAAAGCGAGATTGCAGCTACTTTTCAATGAAGATCTCCGAGTTAACGAGCTATATTAATTCGTACAAAACTGTGGGGGTGGCAGTAAAGAAGGAATGCCAGGAAATGACAAATTGATGAGCCGATTGCAAGGCGTCTATGCATTCGTGCGCATCGATGCCTTCTTAGATATAGCATTGTTTTATTATTACTTAATAAATTACATAATTAATTTCACCCAGAACAGTATGAATAAGGGAGAGTGGGGTAATTACGAACACATAAGCAAAAAAGCAAACAAAACGAAAACTATATGAGAAATGAATTTGTTTATTATTTACAGACATACTTAAACTATTCGTCTATAAAGTAGTGTGACGATTTTTTGAAAAATTATAATAAAAATCAACTTTATAGCGAAAAAGCAAAATCCTTGGTGTTCGCGATTACTCGACTGCCGTGGGGTAATCACGAACAGAGTGCTAAATATCGCAGAAGTCACATAGAAAGCGCGGCTGCAATGGTCAACTCATAAAAAAAGTTGCTACAACCTATACCTAATGTATTTTTCCAATTCCTCTTCTTGTGCGTTAGAAAAAAAAATGCAATTGGTCGGAATATCGAAAAAAATAGTAAAAGTCGTTTTTAAACTTTTTTTGCCTGAGCCAGTAATGAAAATACAAAAATCCCTTTTGTAGATTTAAGTAAGTTTTATACATGCTGAAAATTTCATCAAAATCGGTTATCGTTGCTAATCTCAAAGGTTCGAGATTACCCCATCCGAGTTGTTAGTCATTGCCCCACGACATCACAAAATAAAAAAGAATTTATTTCAGAGGTTAGAATCATAATTGTAGTAACGCCTTGGTCACAAAATGTTGGTAAAAAAGTGCTTTATTTCAACTTAAAAAAAAAAAATTGTATCATTAATTCAACAGTAATTGCATGCAATTGAAAATGGACAAAATATTACTTGAAACATGATGAAAATAATAAATTGTGTTTATCTTGAATAGCATAAGCGTTCTGTATTTATTACTTTTTGACCGGCGTTGGATACGACCTAAACTATTAGCTAGTGGAGAGGGAACATCGTTTTTATTTATTAAAACGGCGTAACATCGCATTCGCGATTACCCCGCGTTCGTCTTTACCCCACGCTCCCTTATACCCATTCGATGTTACGGATGATTCCAAATGCAAACATCCTCTCAGTACTCGATTTAAAATTACACTCATTACACCTTACCGCTTAATAAACAACAAACGGCCTGATAGTCCCACGAAGATCGAGTGTACATCCCTGAATGCAGAAAATAGCCATTCCGGTGTAGTTAGGTTCTTGCAGCCATCGAAGCGAAACCAGGAAGAAGGCGTTTCAAACTACTTTCAGTTGAAGACGCGTACAAAAGGATGTTCCATTGAAAATCGTTCTGGTTTCGAAATTTCTCAATGAAAAGAGTACTGCCCCCGTTTCACTCGACGTCCACCCCCTCCGCGAGGCGATGAACGCCCATTTCGCGGAAAAAAGCACGAGTCAGGCGAAATTCTAGGAAATTAAGAGGGCGACCAGCGTCCCCAGGGCCGATTCCTCCTTGCAGAATCTCGCGGGCGTATTCGAGCGGGACCGTGAAGCGTATTTCTCCATAGCCTAATTACTCCCGCTGAAAAACTCCAGCCGTATATCCATTTACGGTTATACCGCGCGGCAGATATGCCACGTCGCCCTTTTAAACGCGAAATAAATCGCTCCCCTTTTATCTTCCTACCTCTTACGGTCTCTGTTCTGGAGCTCGCGTGCATTCGCTTAAAATTCTGTCCCCGTGGCTCTCGACAGGTTCGTACGCGTGCGATCACGCACCCGGTGCAGGGGGATGAAATCGATCTACGTTTGACGACGACCCCATCTAGTGTCCTGCTTAGATGGATCACGAGTCGGATTTGTGAATGAAAAGTAAATTCGACGTGTACCTCAATCATCCCTCAACTGTTTACATTTCTACCACCTTGCGTCTTTCTTCCGCTTTTCTATACATACATGATTCTAAATGCTGTGTATTTCCTCGCTGGATCCTTTTCCAAGATGAGACACTGTCTGCGCTCGTGTCAGTGTATAGCGTCTCCCCTAGGACAGGGCGGATCGAGGCTCGCGTACCGAAACGGGGAACAATGCTCGGGGACCACCTGCAACAAGGGGGCAGGACAAAGTCTCCTTCGACGCGTACTTATTCATTTCCAAACCGGTGAGCATCAAAGCGTAACGCAGGACGACAACCTGTAATCTCGTGGATATTGCCAGGTGCGCCATCCCCGTCATTCCCCATCAGCGTCACCGACGATTCGACGGGCAAACGCCACGTGTAACGTCCGCGCACGCCTCCCAAAGCTTTCCTCGCGATCCTCTGCGAATCCGTCGATCTTGCTGAACACAGTGCTCCGAGGGCGCAAAAATGAAACACCGAACTCCAATCCTTGTCGAGGAGGCTTTAAAGATCTTCTAATGGCTAGTAGAATGTCCGGAGCAGGTTGTAGTCAGTGACGGTTCGGGGTCTAAAAATATTGGTTGTCAGGAGATAAAGGGCACCCACACATAACTATAATATTATTCAATTAATTTTGACAAGAAATAAATAAAATTTTCAAAAAATTAAGTGGCAGAAAAGTACGATCAAAATTTTTGTGAAATAAATGTATCCTCGAAAAATGATGTTATTAATTTCTTTTTATTAAAATAGTAATACAACGTAAATTTTAGTTGCATACAGTAATATTGAAACTTCTCAATTTCTATTATATTGTCCAGCTACTAAAAGGTCATTAACATTTTTAACATATTTTCTGGTGTTTAAAGCAGCCCGCTTCATCAGAGCCCACTTACCATCCTGCAAGCTGGCACCCTAGCCAGTCCATCACTGGTTGTAGTGGCGCGAAACTGCAATTCATTGATTAAGATTGTCATAGAAGTGTGATGATATGCTTCAAAGCTAGCTCTCCCGACGAAATAACAAAAAACACCCGACGCAGTGATAAAATTCAGGTCAAAATTATTCATTATCGTTCATCCTGTAATATTCCCCCAGCCATTGTTAGCCACCCCTCCGCACGCACACCCTCTCGAATTGTTTCCAAAAAATCGCACTGCCCCAGCATCCACTGCAACTGAGCTATCGAAATACCTAAATTCCAGTTGGCTAAAAACTGCCGGGTCGAGCTGGCGCTATTACATTCGCCGCTGCGAGTTTTACAGCTACCCTTTGTCTATTCCCACTTTTTTTCGTAATCGTTCCGTGAGTAATTTAGATAATCCGTGAAACGCGAACGATTCCACGAGTTCCCGGGCCGTTGCCGCGCGTTTGAACGTAACCGCCGCGCCCCTTTTGTTCGATTCCCCGTTGCCGGTGCACCTTGCACGCTTGGAAAAGCTCGTGGCGCACGATCGGGCCTCTATCACTAATTTACGACGCCCGGGCGGCGGGCATATGGTCGGAATGAAGCGAGCCGATCGGCCGAGAAACGCGGGGCATAATTGCAGAGCACCCCAGAAACCGGATCTATGTAGACATCGGGGCCCTTTTAATGACCCCGCCGCGCCGTTGCGTGCTGCGGAATACGCTACAACGGGATCGGTAATCGCGCGCTGTTAGACCGAATCGAAGCTTCTCTTGCGTGTAAAAATTTGGGGGAACTCGTGGTTATTGTGCCGAGGGGGCACGAGGAAACTTTTTTTCGAGGGGGTCGGGCACGAGTGCTCGAAGGCGGATGTTCCGGGAGCAACGAAAGGGACGAGGTAAATGGGTGCGGAAGGATGAAGAGAGAGGGGAGTCACCGATCGGGAAATACATATGCCTGCGGTGCACTCGATGTTAAGAAATTTATAATTGAAAATCATGTGAATGAAGAGGAGCTCTTCCTAAACCCCCTGCCTTGAGTTCGTGTTCTAGATTGGTGAGTAAAAAATTTCGTAATACTACGCTGGCGAAGTACCTGCACGTAATAAAGGTAACAAAACGTAGCCAGCAGCATCGCGGGGCGAAAGCACTAAATCCGCTTTCCCGTAAAATTCTGCCCGAGCTCGATCGCCGGCGCTCGCTCCAGCGCGAGGCAGAGTTTCCACGCGTTCCATCGGGGGAGTTTGTTCCACTAACGAACAATATATTACGGTATAAAATAGTTCGAAGCACGGAAGGAAACAAATTCTGGGAAAACAGAGGCCCTGGGCTAGGTTGGAAACCGTAGACCTCCATCGGAACGCAACTCACCCGACAGCGGCAAGCAAAAATAGACATAACGCGGCTGCAGAACTCTCCAATTACGCGAATTCATTCCTACTCTTTAATCCAACTCCTCCAGAACCGATTTCCTTCATCTCCCCGGCCGTGTGTTTACACGCAGGATCGATCCGCGCTGTCGTCCTGGAGCAGCGTATTCCAGGAGCTACAGACAGAAAGAGAGGAGACGGAGGGCGAGGAGGCCTGAAAAATTCATCTCTTATTACGTCGCCGCTATTCATTCATATCTCTCGCGAAGATTCTTTCGATGGGGTGATCGCGCGTCTATAATAGGACGCCTCCACCTTCTGGCCGGGTCCCTTGAACAGGAGCCCTCCTGTGAAAGCGGAGAACACTTATTGTACGAAACACGATCATCCCTTTCTCGAAAGAATCCTGTTTGGCGCAGTTGGCGAATGAAACGGCGTGTAAGAGGACACGGCTCTTTGATCGTGCTCGCGCTGCGCGCCGCGTTTCCTCTGTCGATGGTAGTGCCAATTCTACTGTCCTCGTTCAATCACTTCCTGGATATAATCCCTACAAACATTTTTTCGAAAGTAGACACACCCTGCAGGCTCGCTCCTTCCCCAAGTTGCTTCTTCAAACAAATACTACTAATATACAGTTAATTGGGAGGGAATTAGATCAAGAATGCCAGGCAGTCAAAACACTCGAAAATCAAGGATTCTTTGAGAATTAATTACAAAAAGATGAAAGCAAGCACAGACTTTTAATACGCAAAATAATACTTGATCCTCGAGTGATTTGATTGCCTAGTCCCCTTAAGTAACGATACTGGCCTCTCGCGTATCTAGGATTTCACTTTACAGAACAAAAATCTGATGGTCAATTGAGAAAGATTCTTGTCCCCTTGCAGACTGAAAACTCTAGAGTCTAGACGAAGATAAATGAATGCCCGAGGTTCGAAGTACCCTCGCTCCTCAATGATAACAGATGAATCGGAGTAAAGCACTTCTGACAGCAGACGGAAATAATTCGAGGAACCTAATGAGAGTTCAATTTGGAAGAATCGTGAGTACAGGTTGGTCCAAGCGGCAGTTTCACGCGTCGTGGAAAATATTCCCCTTGGACGGACAGTTAATCGCGGCGCCGTGAAACTGCTGATCAGACCGCGGCGCGGCGCGGGGTCGATCAAAGAACCATTCGGATCAGCATGAGCGATGACTCGTCCCGGCTCCCCCGCGTTTGTCCCGTCTCCCCCCATCCCCCTGTATTGTGCACCGTCAAAAAATATCAAGCGAAGCCACCCCAACGGCCGTCTCCGGGCGGCTGGATCTCGCCTGATACTTCCTCAAGGGATGACATTCAGACCGTGTTGCCTTGACTCGTCCCGAGCCGTCTTTCCGACATTTTGATGAGGTGGGATTTGGCCGGGAGCCAGTGCAAATGCCATTCTGTCCCACCCTCTTCCCGAGCCCTCTTCCCGCCGCACCCGTGACAAACCAACCCCTCTTCCTCATCGCTCAGATTCTCGTTATCGCTAAGCCACAGTTTGTTCCTATCCGCCAGATACAAAACAGAATCCACGAGTGCGAGCGCAAATGCTCCGTTGCTGCATGTAGAAATAATTTTGAAACTCATTATCAAAGGGAACCGAGAAGACTCCGGTAGGCATGTAACTCCAGACAGAGCGCGCTTCTAACGCCTGCTGAGGCTCCCAAACGGCGATCTGTATCTCCCCCAGGATCTTCCACCGAAAAACTAGCATTCATCCAACATCACCATGAATCTTCCCTGCAGAATGTGTCCCTTCTGTCCATAAATAACCGCCTAACAGGACAATGCGTGCAACTCTGGGGGTTCGATAATCTTCGAAAATCATTAGAAGCCGCAGGAAGCAGGGGGCGCGATCGTGGCCACGCTTCTTTGGAACCCCGACCGTTTTATTGGCGCTTAATCGCGGCGACGGGGGCGGACGGGTCGCGGGGCCACGTCGCGAAATAATTTTTCAACGTGGCAATAGCATCGCTCGTGACACGTGTTAGCTCCATTTGTCGGCCTCGCCCGTTACAACTCTATCCTCGGAAAGGATCCCGCGGCGACGAGCGCAGGATGAAGCAATAACGGCTTCGCCACGCAGCGTTTTACAAACACGCCGGTCACGTGTTTCAACAGCGACCGCGGCGGCTTTATAATAATCCCGTGGAAATTTATTAAAACCCGTAATCAAGGGGCGTGCCCGCGGGGAGGAGAGGGAGACAGAGAGAGAGAGAGAGGGGGGGCGTCTCGCGTGTGCGAGCATTCGGAGCTGGTGATGTAATGTAATTTTAATGCGGTCCAGCCGCGCGCGTCCGACCGTCAAATATGTTTTGCTCTGACGTGGCTAGTGGACGCGTCCCGCGCACACGTGTACATTAAAAATGGATATTTCGTCGAGGATTTTCGCTCCTTCTTTCGGGACTGCTTCGACGTAGATTTCAGTAAAATGTACATACTTACTCCCCTACAGCACATTTGTTGAAGAAATGTCTCAGTTACGTTGCGGTTTAATATTTGGAACATTGCACGGAATGTTGCCGAAACGTTACAAGTAAATTACTATGTCCACCCCTGTGCAACATTGCAGGAGATATTTCTGCAACATTGCTTCGGGATTTCACAGCAATGGTCAGACAACATTTCTGAGATTTTACAGCAATGGTCACGCAACATTTCGGAGATTTTACAGCAATGGTCATGCAACATTTCGGAGATTTTACAGCAATGGTAGCGCAACGTTTCGGGCAGTAGGGCCAAAAATAAAAATATCGGTAGATAGGTATTATTATATACTGTGTCTTTGATGGACGCGACGACATGAATGTGTGCAGAATCATAGTAGTATAACGTCCGAGTGTTTTTTATAAATAGAAAATTCTTTTACCCCAATAAGATTCGAGAACCCAGGACCTCGAGCACCGTAGACGAACAATTTACCGCTGCAGCTACAACCATTGATTGAGAAGATTGCTTACGTATTCTAACTTATAGTCCTACCGTGCAACACTTTAAACTCAAATTATTCAAAAAAGAAGATTCGTTTTGACAATCCCCATTACATCCCTCTAATCGTGGAGTCGGATATCTCACAACGAATTCATTTCAAAGCTTGATGTTGTATTATGTTGATTCATATTCAGTTATGAAATATCCTGCGTAGTACAAGAAAATAATTTTTTTAATTTTTAGCGCATTTTTAATACAATCGTTTAACATAATTTTTTTTATATACTATACAATTATTTAATTAACACCATGGGGTTGAAACAAACCCTTATACTATATACAGCAACAAAAGAGATTTGCAAATAAGTGTTACATGTGCCAATTACTGTCAGTGTTCCTACTATTGCCATTTAATAGAATATAGATAATATAAACGTCGAGCAAAAATATGTAAGTCCGTATTCTGTGATCGTCGTTTGGGAGCGACGCTCGCAACGTATGAGCGAGATTTCAGCAATGATCCGTATTGAACACGGACTTACATATTTTTATTCGACAATACGGAACTTTTTTATTAGGCATAATCACTTAAATGGCAATAGTAGGGACACTAGCAGTAATTGGCACATGTAACACGTTATTACAAATCTCTTTTGTTGCTGTATATAGTTAATGAATTTGTTTAAACCATATGTGTTAATTAAATAATTGCATTAATTACTTGTGTCAGATAATGTCCACGTTAGCATATATTCTCTTGGTGGTGGCTTGTGGAATGTTAGACTGTATTCTGCATGCCGAGAATTCGGGATCGTACCGCGTAATTCCGTATTCATTGCGAATTCGTTGCTGAAACGTTCCAAGTGGGTTGTACCGCAATACATGCGCAATATTTCATGGCAATGTGTGCGCAATATTCCCGAAATATTGCACAAACGTGACCATTGACAATATTACACGGCAATGAGTACGCAATATTCCCGAAATATTGCACAAACTTGACCATTGCAATATTGCACAGCAATGTGTGCGCAATATTCCCGAAACATTTCACAAACGTGGCCATAGCAATATTACACGGCAATGTGTGCGCAATATTCCTGTAACATTGCACAAACGTGGCCATTGGAATATTGCACGGCAATGTTTCCACAATTTTGCAGTAATATTGCAATGCAACCTGCAACCAAACGGAAACATTGCAATGTACTGCAACGTTTGTGTAACGTTCCTGCAACAAAGTGTGCTGTAGGGGCTTGCGTACTTACGTGCTAAAGAATTGCATTATTATCTTTACAATCGCGAGGGTCCCTTTACAGGAGCTAATTTCCAAGTGAAGCCCCCGTTTAGCTGCAAATCGTTAGGTGCCGCAACTATCTCAACAATAGTTAGGTACGTAGATCTCGATCTACGATAGCGAACACAATGGTAACCGTATTAACGTCACTTCAGACTCATCTTCCGACAGTAATCCCGCTATCCTAAATGAAAAGGGGCTCTTGAAAACTATCATCCATCCGCGGCGGAGTATCAGCTCGAGTGCCCACGGGATCCACCACCTAATCAAGATCAGACCGCTCTATGGCAATTATCAAAGCACGAAATCCCTTCGATTCGCGAATCATCGCGGTTCGCGTCGCACGAAAGCCCCGTCCTTCGCGGTTCACGGTTTCCAACGTCCATTTCGCTCGGGCATTAATCGTTTCGCGCAGTCGGATTTGCGGGGCATCAAAGAACAGCCCTGCGCACCCTCCCACGAACTCTCTCGATACACGGCGACGTGTTCCTGGCTCGTATCGGAGGATAATGATCTAAATCCTCGGACAATCCGAAACCTGATCCGCGGGCGTTGGTTTTTCGGTCAGAGAGGGGCGTCGGTGGACGGTGACTGGCTCGTGTATGACGTCGTCGCGATGGGAATTACCCTTGAGAGAGGGAGGGTCGATTACGCGGGATTTTCCTGAATATATTTCCAGGATGGAACGTGCAGGACGATTGGTGGGGGCGAATGGGAACGCGGAGGGTAAGGAATCGGGGTCACGTGGCGCGCGTTGCCCCCGAAATTTATTACTCGCTCGAGCGAGAACGATCACCGATTCCACCTACCACCGTGCACAACTTTCCACCGAGGTTGCCACTGTTATTGGAAGCCTGCACGAAAATACGTTTCGGGCTGCTTCGATCCTTGGCCCCCACGCGCCACGAAACTCTTTTATTGTGGTTACGGGGGCGAGCGAAGGGGTTGTGTTAGCGGCCTCTCTGGGTTAGATATGGCTCTGAGTCGATCGAGTTGTGTTAGTTATGGGCTCTCTTGAATAAACATTAAGCGTGCAAGTGGATCTAGATATTGTTACGACTGGAGAATACTTTTTATGCTATCTACCCTCTCAGACTCGTTAAGAGCGCGTAATAAATACACATAGGGGTGAACGTCGTGCACAAATGATAAGCTTCTCTGCCTAAGCGTGGAATCCAACGGAAATCTAATTAAGGTAAGATAACTCTGGTAAACAGTCCCTGTGGAAGCATAGGGGTTCCTCTGCTCCCGCTCAGGTCCATCCGGCATCGTCAACAAACCCATAACTCTTGCCACGGCGGGGCGACAGTAACGTTTTCCACGGGGCGACGAGATACCGCTGCATTTGGCATTTATGAGAAGAAATCAGAATCGTCTGCTTCCCGGTTGCGTGCAATCGCCTCTGAAACATTAGCTACCAGGGAAGAAAGACCCTGGTGATATCGTGAGCTCTGTATTTCACGGTGGCCGCGCAATTCTTCCAAGGGATTAAAAAGGGAAAAGAAAAGGGCAATATTCTGAGCTCGTATATCCGTATGTGCGATATTAAACACCGGAAGCAACGGAAATATGACATTACTCCGCTCTTTGTTTATCACGTCACCGAAGCAACGACTGCTTTACTGTATAAATATGAATTTTACCATAGGCGTTCGACTGACCAACGATGACCGATTGCCCGATGGCAAGTGGGCCCTGAAGAAGTGGGCTCCCTTAAACACTGCAATTACTAAAGAATATACATTTATTTTACAAAAATTTTAATTGTACCTTTTTGCCAGTTATGCATTTTTAAAAATTTGATTTATTCCTTAGAACAATTAAATGATAGCCTTATAGTTGTGTATGTACTCGTCTCCTAGGAACCAACATTTTTAAACCTTTTCGACCACGGACGATGACAGTGCATCATCAAATAAGTTGTTGAACTGGTATCGATTGCAAACAAATGTCTACTGAAAACAGACTTCTGAGAGATAAAATGCAAAGGCACGTGTGCTATACACATTTAATATCGTGTTGATATTAATCTTCTTCGTTACATTATCGTGATAATTCATTCCTATTGCCACGAGCATTAAAAATGCGCGCAGAGCGTGGCTGTATTGATCAGGGCATGTACCTACGTTTCACATTCAAATGAATCATGCCTTTGTTGGTGGAGACTGTAGTTCCCCCTCGACATCTACGTTTTATAGCGGTCCCTTCCGCGAAGATTTGTTGTTTAGAACGTAATGCATCGGGTGCACGAACTTGGGATTGCATTCGTCCATGGAGAAATGAACGTTGCATGGTTGCAGCGGTATTATATTCGTCGGAGGGCGATGCAACGTCGACTCGACATAATACAATGTAAAATATGGCGGCCGTAGCCGGACTCGTGTCCTAATTACCGGTGTATCGCTCGCTGTCCCGGTTGAGGTCGTTCGTGTCCAAGCAAATGGGAAGTTAGTGAGCGATACTTACTAATCACGGCTAATTAGAACGGTAGCCCGTGCAATTAATTGTTATTCCGACGCGGGGGATTGAAATGGCTAGTTGAACGTCGAGCTTATTATATCTGTGCACTTCTGTTCTTAATACGTCCCGCGGCAAGTGGACCACTTGCTATAAGCAAAACGTTTCTAACACAAATATTCTTCTACTGGAGTCCAACGTGAAAATGGGAGAAGAAGATGAAACTGTGAAGAATTAATATGGTTGCCAGTTTTCTCTGATCGAGTACTAAGATTCAAGTCTCTGAACTTCCTTCGAGGTTCTATGAGAGCTCTGAAGTTCCACACTGGCACTGAACGTCTTGTTACCAAGGTACATACTACTTACTCCCTCTAAAGTGTCTGCCTCAAACGTTCCGTCACCACTTCCTTCAAGCAGAGTGGAATGATTGTAAATTGATTTTTCCAAGATTTTATGAATCGTAGCCTGGTAGTTTTCTTATTACATTTTAATAATATCTCAGTACAAATCACGGAAACTAAACAAATATACAGTTGTACATGTGGCAGATTCTTACAGCAGTGCTAGACTATTATGCCGAGGCTATTCTGGCTAAAGGATTGTTTTTTCTTATTTTTTTAAGAATTGCGTGTATAATATAGGTTCAACAGTTTGGAAAGTGTGGGCTGTCTTGAGTCTAACGGTCGGTAAGGGATGAGCCATTGAGTCACGAGTAATAAGGAACGAATGAGATCATAGAGGAAGGAATTTGAGATGTTTACTGCCTAGGAGTGATTTTCTCGGTTTACAATTGTTACCTGAAAAAAGTAACCAGATAACTAAACTAAGTAATACTATAGAAACGGAAATTTGAACTGTAATGCCGTTGGTATAGAACAATAATTCCCCTCTGTATCCTTCTCCTTTAAATATCCACCTTGGTGGCATTTTTTATAACACCACAACTTGTAATACAGGCTTAACAAAAGAGAAAAGTGTCCACCCTCTTCAATTAAATTCGTAAACGAACAGAAGAAAGAACAAAAAGGCGATGATTCGTTCCGCGACAACTAAAACCTCCCACGCATGCATGAACCTAACCGAAGCGTACAACGGCCCGCGGAGCACGCGTTGCGTCCACGCGTATTCGAGACGTGAGTGCCAGCCGCCTGCCGATTTCCTGTAGCCCTGAGCCCTATTCCGCAGTCATCTGTCCTCGATCAACGCCCGCGAATATTCTTCGTCATTAGCAGAATTAAGGCCGTTACCGCCAAACGTCGAACCGTTCCGTGATTCAATCCTAATTGACACGACGCGGTCCAGAGAGGGAAGAGCACCCGAGCCCTCCTCGTGATCCCCGTGGTCGTGTACCTTCTAATGCCTCCTCTATTCATCCCGTCGATGTACTACGCTCTCCCAGCGATGTTCACCGAAGCGCGAGCTGCACTGCAGCGTGTTGCACGCGCGAATTCGATGCACCAGCGAGCGACGCTGCGAGAACGAATGCGACAGGAAAGCCTCGATGGCGTTCAATGGGGCACCAAGAAACGGGGGCACGATCGCTTTTCAAATATTATTTAGAGAACAATATTATTCCAAACCGTTGCCCCTATTTTGATCGCGAAGCAAAATTTACCCAGCTCTGGAATGAGATAGAGCACGTCCAGCGTGTTTGCGAGTGTATTACCAGGAGACTGGGGATGAACAGAGCGGAGGGTGAGCCTAGGAAATGGAAAGATGGCTGGTGAAAGGGGGGCCGGCTGGGGTTTCGACAATTTTTTACAATTCGCTTCGCGGACGACATATGCACTTTAATTCTTGGGGATTAAAGGCGAACGAAGTTTATAAGGATTCATGGGACGCGCACGCGCCCGTCGGACTGCTGTGTGCACACGTGGATGGGCTGGGTAGCACAGGGATATCTAATAAAAGCGAGACGAGCCACGGTCTTTCGTTGCACAAAGGCGACGGGCTACGTGGCCTTTGCCAGCGGTTTCGCGCGAAAAGGAAGGGAACGGTCTCGAGTGCTCGTGTTCACGGTGGATGAAAGAAACGCTCGTGAGCATAGTAGTCGGTCGTGTATTGATTGTGTGTGCAAACAATTTTGTTTGTGGAAGCGGCATCCTTCACGCGAAAACAAATTTCCATGCGGGCCTTTATATATCGATGAATATTCGCTGAATAAACGGTACGGGCTGGGTATCCGCCGAGTTTGAAAATATTTTTTGATATGCCTGTCGGATGTGTTAAAAGCATCAGTGGTGTGTACTACATGCGCTCTCTATTTATCCGTCCTAAGATCAACTTTGCGAACGTGCTTCGCGTGCAAACGCAGTGTTTGCGCAGATTTTTCTCGCCACAGCTGATGCGTTTGCAACGCGCCTGTATTGTTTGGGCGCAGGTACTTATTGGATTAAAATGTCTCTGTAGCTGGCGAGCCATTGCCATGGAAATGGGTCGCATTTTGACGTAAGCCCGAGGAAGGAGCTCGCGTTGCCGACATTATCGCGCGAATAAGAATCGAATCAGGCCGCGGAACGGCGAGCGCTGGAACGCAGCGATCCGTGTTTCGCGGCGCGCTCCGCCGCCTCGGGGCGAGCTAAAAGCGAGTTTCCGTAATTCTCGCTGATCCAATTACGCTAACGCGGGGAATAAGTTAGCGCGCGGCGGGGGCTATAAGTGCGCGATTTCTAAACAAAGCACGAACCGGGGGAAACGCCAGCCACTCGCTCGCCCCCGCCATCCATTCTTAAACCGCATCGAGGCGGCTAATTCGAACTCAAATAAAAGTCTTCCGAGCGGATCCTGCCGCGGATCCTTGCCTAAAACTTCGCCTTCTTCGGCCGCGCCCGAAACGCTGGGTAAATGTTACGCGATCTCGTTTCAACCCTGACGCCCCCAGCATAAATCATCCTTCATTACGCAGCCCCCGCGAGAATGTGCAGCTAACGGTTACAAGAGATTCTCCACATTTCCCCCGATTGTCTCGAATACCATGTACAAAACTAAGATACGTATGTACGTGCCATTGCTCCGTCAATTATTGTTCCGCGCGAATATCCATAAACCAGAATCTGTAGTTCAGAAGCCCTGCCACCGTTTTCCACGCCGTCGAGCATTAACGGGAAAGCGCGTGATTCGGCGAGATGATCCCGCAACGCGTAGAATATTCCGCCAAACATCCGAAAGGGACGGCGATTGTCGCGGCCCTCAGGGGCGAGCGGCGTGGCAAAAAATTGCGCGCGAGTTTATTTCCATACGAGTCGGCATCGGGCAGAGCTTGGATCACAAGCGCGCTGGTGGCGGGCCCGTTGATTGAATGTGACTGTCGCGATGGAAGGAATTCCGCGAGCTACATCGCCACCACCACCGCCGCGAACCACGCGGCCTGGATGAATATGAATGAAACGGGTTTCCGGTCCGGCTGAGCCCGAACCATTTTTACATTTGCATTCGTATTTGTCGAACGCGAGGGCCGGGTAATAAAAGCAGTCTAATTTTCTCCTCTTTTTCGACAGCTTCGCCGTACCCCGTGTTCAGCCTGCAACGGGGGTGAGGAGGGGGGGGGGGGAGGGGGGCAGAGACGCGTTCGCCGACGTCGTCCACCGGCTGGAATGGTTTTTTGATTAGTCGAATCCCTCGCCACTATTAATTACACGTACATCCGGTAACGAGACCTATCTTTCCGCGCGCTACCAAGCGAGACAGGGGGAGAACAGCCCCATTGCGCGGCTTTTTCGACCGCGTCTGCTTAGGAAAGAAGCGGATCCGTCGGTGTTAATTATTAACCCGTCCGGCTTTTACCCCGTTCCCTTTCGATTCTCCGACTTTAGCTTCTGGATTACTAATTGGTCGCTGCAGGCTTTCGGATTAGCGAGTGGCCCCGCCACCTTCCATGCTTGCGAGGATCGTGGCTCTCCCAAGACGGTATTCGCGCCTGTTTCCAATAACACGCTCGCGTCTCGCGAATGCAATATTCTCAAGATCCCTGAATTCCTCGGAATAAACGGCTATTTAAGCGCTTTAACGTCGAGAGCGCCCGGAGGATCCCGATGTCTGCATTATTAGCGACTATCGTTCCCTTTCTTATCGAGCGCGCGCCGATCCGTTTTATTATTCCGCGCGCTGTGCTCCCTTCAATAATGCGCCTCGATACAACCGGGATATTCGCTCGCGTCTGAATACGGGCCCCTTCTGCTCCCCGAATCCGACCGTTTTCCAATTTGACGTCGTTTTTCAACGGCCGCGCCGATTCCGCCGGCGCTAAAACGTCGCCTGTCGGATGATCGATCGAACGCCAGGCGACAAGTGAGGCGAGCGCGGCGTCGCGGGCAGTTAAGAGTCCGCCTGTCTGTATTTTCGGGACAGGAAATGGCACATCAATTTCTGTGAGAATCGCGGACGTGGCTGTGGGGAGCGTCTCGAGGTTAAGCTTCGTCTGAAATGGTCGCGGGAGTGCAGTGGATGCGAGAGGAAAGTGACGTATCGCTGTATCTTTGCAGCTAATTCCTAAACTAACGTAAGATCAACAACTCTCTCCTTTTATCTCGATTATTTCAAGCTCATCTCGACAAGGCTTGCGCAGACACTTGTGCACGGATCTACGACTTTCAGTGTACTATATTCCGTATTGGATCGGAATTGTATAGGACAGCACGTATTCTTGTATCACCTGAAACTCCTCAGCTCCACGGTGCACCCGATCGATTACATCCGTATCCCCGATGCATCGCCGGAGCGCATCCGCTATTCTCGGACTGGGAACGCAGTTCAGAAGTTGCCCGGAATATGGACTGACACCAATGGGAGATTGATAAAGTCCGACAGAGGCGGCGCGGACCGGGGCTGAAGTTAGTAACGAATTTGTAGACAATATTTGAGGCAGCGGGAGGCACGTGCAGCCTGATATCCATCTTTTATGACACCGTTCAGATTCAATTTGCTTCTCAATATCAACCGAGCCGTGCAGCTTCGGCCCAAGCCTTGTACTCGATATCCCTGCCTCTCTCTCTCTCTCTCTCTCTCTCTCCCACCGTCTTTGGCTGTTGCGCTCGACGCTCCGACGTCCTCTTCGCCCGATGACCCTGGCTGTCCCGGTTCATAGAACATCGGGCTCCCGTTGTTGTTGCAATATATTTCTGCAGCTTAGAAATATTGCATGGCGACCTGGAGGATGCCGCTGGAAACTCGGCAAATGTAATCTTTATCTCCTATTGGCCCAAGCGGCCCCCAGCAATCAGAAACCGATCGCGTCCGATGGCTCCTTGGCCTCTGTCCTCCCATCCACGAGACGTTGTCGATGGAGGCGCGTACAGTGCAGACGATGCCGAGTATTTTGTCGATAAAGGAGCTCCTCGAGAGATGAGTGACGTAAGGCTCGAGCGATGGACGAGGTTGGAGATGAGATTCTTTTTATAACTGCATCGCGGTGCAAACATCCACGTAAAGGATATCAATTCCTTCGTACAGTTTCGATTATCAGAATCGTGGAAGCCTGTTAGGTGGAAAGTTTCTACGAGGGGTGCAAATTCGTTTACCCATGTCGTCTTCGGTGTTGTCCTCAAACACTCGACGTGTGCACGACCGATTTCAGCTGCACACTGAATCGCAAACAACATATTGCGCCCAACACGGTATCCCCGCTTGAATAATACGGGGCAAGCCTGTAATTCGCGAGGGGGGCGCAGCCAGCGTCAACCGGCGTTCCCCCTTGGACTCGGAATTAGTCGAGGGAGCGAGGAATTTTCAAGGGGTTACGCAGGGGGCGAGCGCTGATCGGTCTATCGCGCCACGCATCGCGAAGCCGCGCCCGCCAAGGGGTGATTTTAAATCATCCATGGACGGACCTTCGCATTTCTCTCGCGGATAATGCACCCGGGAATGCCTGCAACGTGCAGCTGCGGAGATGAAAGATCGTAAGTGGAAATCGATAACGGGAATTAAGCTGGCTTACACCCTCGTCGAAATTCGGATTAAAGGTGACGTAGTAAATTATAGAACAGGTTGACTGGAGTATAATAAGGTACTAAGATACTTGTCGCTGTTTCCTCAGAGCCAGCGACGTCCCCATGTCCCCTACCTAGAAGGACTTACACCTCACTCCACCTTCCAAAAAAAAAATGATGATTTTATCCAAACACTATATTTTTTTGTTGTTTCCCATAATTTTCGCACCACACGCGGGCAAATTTATTTATAATTCCCAAGAAATTAAATGTCCCAGAATGTTTGCAACCAAGTCCATTTTCCTTAAATCCGCCACTGCTCAGAGCTTTTCTAATTCTTCATTGGTAGGTAGATACTTTATGTATTTTGTTACGAATAGGATAGAAATTTCAAAAGTGTAGATCGATTTGTTTCTAAGATAGGCTGGTCGTATCTTCGCGAGCAGACAGAAACGTGCCCTTTGGGAGCCAGTGATTTGTGGGTAGTTTAGCCACGAGTCGTCAGTAGCTGTTGGAAAGCTACAAAGACGAATCGTGGGCGAGAGTAAACACAGCACAAAGACCATACAATAAAGAGGCCAGCAAGCTTCTTCGTTTCTACCCCTATTTCTTCCAACATTTCCCGTGTACACCGAAGAAGTACACCGAAAGCTACTAAAAATGCGATCAGCCGAAGTAACCTCCTTGCTGACGAAGGGCCCTCCTGCCTCGACTAAATAAACAATACCCAATCGCGCTAAATAAACAGTAAATCAATCCGGACCCGCACCCACCCCGCGCTCCCGCCCCTAGAAGCTTGAAATCACTTTCGGATCCCGATATTATTGCCATTAAACCGATTGCTTGTCTCGGCGTCTCGCTCCCAGTGACCAGCGGTGTCGCGAAAGGGCCCTTTAAATCGACCGTCCCTCCAACAATTCCGTGAGATCTCTCGACTACCAGCGGACGCACGCAATTTCTAGATCGTTTAACCGCTAAGCGCTCGGTCACGGCGATGACCAGCTTACGCGCTTAAGAACCCTCAGATTCGGGGAAGAAAGGAAGGAGAAGAAAACTCGATTGGAGGGTGGCGAAGGGAGGGGGAGAGAGAAAGTAAACGGCAATCTACTTGCTTCCATTCAATCAGCCATCGATTTCTTCGATTTATTGGTAGGTTTAGGGAGAAGACGTATGGACGGTGCCGGCGTCGGCTGTCGTTACTTTGGTTTAGGGGATGACCGCCTATATTTCCATCCCCTGCTGCCTCTGCGTCTGTGCGGAGAATGTAGAGGAAGCGACGGTCACGATTTTCAACGTTCGATCTACGCGTCTGAATTGGTTAGAAATTCGGTAAAGGAACAATTTTAGTTTCGAGGTCAAGACTAAATTCTCTCATCTAATCAGCCGAATAAGTAGCTGAGAGTGGTGACCGTTAGATAAGCGGATACATAGATTTATCTGTGAAAGTGTTACCAATTTCTTTCTTTACACCCTGCACACGGTGGATAGAGAGATGTTCGCGTCCGTCCAAACGGTTTTACGTGGCCCGCGACGACCGACTTCTCGAATCCACTGGAAACTCGCTGACGGCCGTCTTTCATCCCTGCCCCGTTTCTTCTTTTTACCCGGAAAGTTTCTCGAAAGTCAGCGAACCGGGGAAGCCTCAGTCCGCGACCAAAGCTACGAATTTGGGAATAGAGAGCGGAGGAAGGAGGGTGAGTATCGGTTCGTAACGCGGCCCGATGGAGAGGTCCGTTCTTTTCTGGATCGATGAGGCATTGACTTACGGCATCGCGTGACGCGCCCGGACCCTCGTGCGCGCCCGAGTTTATAGATAAGTTACGTGAATTCTGGGAACCGCGGAAGGGATCGTCAAGTATTCCATCGCGCTCCGATTCGTGACAAGAATTGCATTGCAGCGAAGTTGCTTTCACGTTTGAATCGCATTTCTGCAGTTTAAGATGGGCTTAAGGAGGTAAACCTGTCGATATCCTGTAATAGCTTCGAGAATAAGACACTGTGCTGTTTGTTCCTTGGGCTGCAGCAGTAGTACCTAAATGCAATTCAGCAGTTGTTACGTTTTTTAAAGGTGAACATTCTTTGGATGCAACTTCTGCAGGGACAGTTTTGTTTAATATTGTAAACACCAAGTCAAAACATTTCAGGTGATGAAGTCTGTGTATAAATATTTGTAACATTATCCAGTAAAGTTTGAAATGGAAATAGTTCGGTTTCAACGGTAACATCCAGCGTGAAACGTGGACATGCGCAACTACGCGTTACTTTAAGGTAATTTGCATGCCGCCTGCCGATTTTGGGAATGCAATTTTACGATACGCATCTCCTCGCGGCAGGCGTGACATATTAACGGGTTCGAGTTATTAGTAATTATATCAGTATTAGCGATTCCCGCGACTGGTAATCCCATTGCCCGGTGCATTTCGATACCTCGAAACGCTGTGCACTCGCGCATCCTAAATGACGGATATCAACGCTCGTGGTCACCCTTCACGGACTAATATACAATTCCATTTTATGCGAATATATATAATAGAGTTTAGAAGAATTTTCTCACAAGTGTACCGAAATTCTTAACGCTAGTGGGCTTCTAACATTAGAGCAACGAAGGCCACTATCTGACCTATCAATTGAGCCTTGAGGCATTGAAAACAAAACTGGTCTAACCCACAGTTTTCGCCAAACTGAGTTAGTACCAATAATGTATTCCAATAATCTTTATAAAATAAGATAAATTATTTTTTTTTAATGTGGGTTACTCCATTTTGGCTCTCAATGTCTCAATTGTCCTCAACGTACTCAAAGGGCACCCCCCCCCCGATTTTTGATTCTCCCGTTAACACTTAAATTCCCTTCTCTTTTCTATTTGTCTCCAAATAGCACCGCTTTTGAAATGCACAGTCGTATCACTAGATGTGTAAAAATGTCATCGCGTATTCTCCTTTTTTCTCTTTTGCTCGCACCTTATACGTAATCCTCATTGTTATACTCACCATTGTTAACCAAAGGCTACTAGGTACACACCTGTTTAATAATAATAATAATGTAATCCCCTCGGAAACATACCCCTGTTTCAAAACATTAATATACCAGAATCTCGTGCGCCCCGTGCACGATAGAGGCGAGTCACCAATTCAGCCTTGGCTGCAGAAAAAACAAAAGCCACGGTAACCCACTTCGGAGCGTAAAATAATTCAACGCGAAACAAGATCCCCGTCCCCCAGCCGATCCAATTTCCTCGATGCCCCTGTCCAATTTTAAATACCATTTAAACCCTCTCATAGCCCGTCGAAAATCGAAGCACACCGTGGCACAACAAATTCCGCGGCACACAGCCCCGCGTAGATGTGTTTCTCCGCGTCGAATCAATTTCACCGACGTCGTCGTCGTTGCCGTTGTCGCCGTCGTTGCTACCTCCCCTGCCCCCGTTCGTGCTCGATTCTCCGGAGCCGAAAGTAATACACCGGGCGGTGGTCGTTCCCATTCTTCTCTTGGGCGAAGTGAAAAGTAATCGACAAGTACCGATAAAAGTTGTAATACCCTTCCGAGCCCCGTAACATCGCGAAGCCGAGGGGCTGGTGCCCGTCTGGATCGATGGATCGCGGGCTTCGAATTGGCGAGCCCGCTGAAACGACACCCGTGGGGGAGCAGGGAGAAGGGCGAGGAGAAGAAGGAAAAAAAATGGAGAAAAAGGACAGTAATATCGGGCAGTATTATTATGGCGCGCCAGTCTCCCGCACAATGGTTATTGTACGGGATACGAGGAAGGGCATGAATATTTTGTTGAGTTCCGCGCGCCTCTGTAATCTTTGCCCGGCGAAAACCTGCCAGGGAGAACAGAGAGCCGGTGGAAGAGACAGGCGAAAGGATAAAGGGACATCGAGGGAGCGGCTCTCGTCAGACAGAGAGAGTTCTTTATTATCTTGCTCTCCCTCGGAAGCGCATGCATCTTCGGACCGCGCGCGCCCTTTCGTTGCGCCCCCGACTACCGTACCCTCCTCTTCCCCCCTCGTCAACCGCGACCGCTTATCCGCCCCGGGGGTTCGTAAATTTTTTCAAATGCTAATGTCGAGATCACGGAAACGGGCAGCTTTATTCGACGACCGGAAGCGCCGAGGATAGGGTCGTTTCGTTGCTCAGCGTCGATCGCGCTGGCTAAGTGTCGTCTGCCCACGGAGAAGTTGAATTTTTTAGCTACTTGTACGGCGGATCTGGGCGAGGGCGTTTTATGTTTTGGAATGATTGGTCTGAGGGGATTGTAAAATTTGAAGGGACTGTAGAACGAGTAGAGAAATCCTACTGAAGGGGTAGCTTTCATTTGGACCTGGTTATGCAGAAAACTACCAACCCTCAAAATGACAAAAACTTAGTTAAACGCAGTATGGATCGTATAATTTTCTGATCCTTATTTAGCAAAAAAATACTAAAAAACATTGTAAAGCAATAACAAGATATAAAACATACCGAGTAGAAATAAAGCTATTTTTCTTTAACAATTAAAATCCTCAACACTAAATTTATTCAGTTTCAGATCATTGAGGGTTGGTAGCTTTCTGCATAACTACTTAGGCCCATTTCTCTTTCGTTTTCTGGGATTGGATAATTCCTACGCGACGTAACACGCGAAGGAGTTACATCTTGAAATTGAACACAGAATTTCAGAGTTTTTCTAGCTTTGTCGGTACATGCAGCTGCTTTGTGCGTTCTGTAAAATGAACAATCCTCAATGATTGGCATAACGAAGTACTTCACGGTGCTCTGCTCCTCAACACGCTTCTTCTTCTACGATCTATGTATCGTGAAACGTTGATCAAATGTCACTCGATGGAGTAAAGTCAAAAGCTAATTTCGCCGCGACGGAATCATTCAGACACGGGAATATTCAGGATTTACCTTGCCGTTGGTAATTTCCCATGATATTCTACGCCCCCGTTTCGCTGGAGAGCCTCTAGTACACTCGCCAGGGCGGGAGTGAAGAGGGTAATAGTGAATGGACATCAATTTTCATGCATCGCGGGCGAACGGTCGTGGATTAATGAACATGGTCGCAAATGAAACGAACCTATCGCTGTAGCCGTACGATAGGTGTGACAAATGACGGCAGAAAAGGCGGACGGTGCACGCACGGGAAGAAAACAATGCGTTTCAGCTTCCGGACGCTCGGCGATACGATGAATAGCGTTGCAATTAACGCAGCGGCCGGCGTACACCTCGCGGTGCACCTTGTTAAAAAATTAATTGCAAGTGGGTCTTTGTCAAGCGGGTCCTTTCAAACCTTACCAAAATTCTTCCAAGGGAGAGAAACGCGAGCACAATTACCAAGCGCGCGAGTGCGTTAAGGAATATGGAGCGCAAGATCTCACCTCTTGCTAGGCACTATAACAAACATATGTAATATTGCTAGTCAACTTGCAAGATTGAGCTATAATCCCATATTCCAACTTCATCTAGAATCCAAAGTTTTCGCGACTGCGTGTCAATTGCTGTCGAGAAACAAATGAAGACGTGAAGCTCGCAGGGACCTAAATAGACCGCGGAATGCTCGCAAGCGAAAACGAACGGAATCAAAAGGCTGAAATAAAAGTGCGACCGGGGACCCTGGATCTCGAAAACAGCGAACAAGTCACGTTCCTGTCGTAAGTACAAGCCCTGCGGCTGTTCTTAACTTTCGGCCCCCGCAGCGACCAAACTGTGGAAACAACTTGCGGAGAACGAGGAGAGAGTCTATCAAATTCTGCGATTCAAGACCGAGAAAGCTAGCGAATGAGTGGCTCATGGTAATGCGATGCACTTGTTTAACTCGAACGTGGATCGATCCGCGCTGGCTGTCGCGACTGCTGGAAAAACGGAGGGACAAGAACGAGGTGGGAGCTTCGGTTGTCTTGCGAGACACGAAAGAATTACGGAACGGACCGGGCTGGTATTAATGGACGTGGTTGCAAATGAAACGAACCTATCGCAGGACTCGCGCCGTCCGGGGGTGATAAATGACCGTGGAGGTACTCGCCCCGAAGAGGGAGAGGAAGGCGACGAGCGCGGAACGAACGTCCTCCCCGTGAAGAACAACGTCGCCATCGCGGTTAACGAAACGGCTAATAGAAACGGGACAGGGTGACTTGTCGGCTGACATGTAATTGGTCTCGCGTTGTCTGCTTTGAAGACCACCAGCTTGCTACGCACACGCACGTCGGGTGACTTTGTAAATGACCACTGAAATGAAGTATTTAACTAAGGTTTATCATTTGGACTTAGACGTTAATTTTTGCTTTAAATTTTTTGGAAATAATCGTTTTAATACAGAATGATAGGAGTACGTTGCGAAGAGGTACAGCACTAAATTTATACGTGGAAAATTCAGAGTGTAGCACCCTTGAAATATTTTCCCTCGACCTTATGCTTCAGTTCGGCCAATAATGGATTCCACGGTACTACACGCGTGTACATGTGTGGTGTGGGAAGAGCACGGGAGACAGAACGTCTGGTTGAGTCAGGTCGGCACGGAGGACCGCGTGGAATTCGTTTGCGTTTTAATGAACACGCGAATGATCGTGGTTCTTCCGCCGTTCAACGCAGACCAACTTCCGTGCCCACCTGTTTTCCACGGGCGTCATTCACACGGAATTGTAAAGTGGGAACGGGGAAGAAACTCGTTTCCATTTTGGTCAACTCGACCGTTGTTCGGGTTTCGATGTTATTCGACGGGTGTCGCGTTCTACGCGACGAGGAATACCACTCCGCGTCGTCTATTTTCTCTTTATTTCTAATTATGGAAACAGTCGCGACAGAATTCCTGTTAAACGCGATATCGGGGATGGGATGTTTCATTAAACTTTATTCCCTGTTGCAGAACTTGGAGACTCCGTTTCATTCTTGCCTAACTAATTTGTAATTTTCTAAGTAGTGAAAAATCTTGACTTCAGGTTGACTTTTTGTCATTTACGAGAAGAATGCGAGAGGCTGTTTCAAATCTATTAGAATTCTGGTTGTGGGTTAAAATAGGGGATGCAATTTTTTCACCCACACAGGGTGCTTTTTTTAAATTGTATTGTCATCATAAATACGTACGCCTGCAAACTTTCAAGTTCATTGGATTGGTGGGAATGAAACCAAACAGACAAACTGGCAGAAGGGTGAAGCTAAAATAAACTCGTTTAATAAAATCGTTTAAGAATCTTGACTTTATTAAATTCGTATGCGCAAGTCTTCGAGCCACCGAGAGACAAAGAAATAATATCATAATTCTTCACCGGTAAAGTTATCATCATCCCCCGCACTCGACTCGCGCAGGAGCGCCCCTGATTTGCGATCGAACGGTTTTACTTGAACGAATAAGCGGCCAACGGAATTATGCGTCGACGGTGGCCAGAAGCTTTCGCGATGGATATCCGGAAAAGCAGCGATATGCGCGTCGGATGAGAGCTCGGGGGTTGTAAAAATTCTGCTGCGCTCGGCAACTTGCTGCCCGCATTCGATGCTCGGGCCGCAGCCAGCACTTGTCGAATTCGGTGTTATGAGGTGGAAAACAGCTTTTAAAAATAGCCGAATAACGTGTTTCCGATGCGCATTTACGTATGGTGCAGTAACTCCGATCCGATTATCCCTCGCGCATATTTCTTCCCGAGCAGCCCCTCGCGGAGGCGGTGCCGTATAAATTTTCTAATGCTATCTCCATAATTCTGCCCTCTCCCCCTTCTCCGAGTGTCGCCGCGAGTGGAAATACGGCAAGCGAAACCTTGCTAACGTATCAGAAATGCGAAAAGAAGGATACAGAAGAAATGGCAAAAGTGGATAGCTGGTTACGAGTTGGCATTATAATTTAGCTGAAATTTTCATTCCCAGCGGCGTTGTTTCCATGCGAAATTCACTGGAATATCGTTTTACATTTAGACAGTGACCCGCTTCAAACGCGCTGCCGTTGTTTATCGGTGTCACGTTCGGAGATTTTGAAAATTTAATGGAACCATTGACCCGTGTACTAGCATCGCGCGTGTTTGACTCGACGTCTAATAATAATATCATTGACATCGGTCGAATGATATTTGCGATAATCGTACCGTTAACCGCGGCGATAATTGCAAAACCGTCCTGGCGCTGATTTTCCTGCTCTGCACGCGGAAACTTGTATATAAACGCCCTGTGGAACCGAAATTAAAATTCTAGCGGCGCTCTGCTTACGTTAGAATTATATTCCACAGACATTTTTCGCTCACCTTCTTTCATGAGACCTGCGATTGCACGTAACACTTCGTCACACTGCAAGGTGATTCTCAATGAAATTGCCATTCAAATTCTTAAAATCTCATCTTATTCTTAACAAAAAATAGAGATGAATTCGTCAGCTGAATAATATAGCAGCGAATGTAATTTTAATACTATTTCGAAATAACGGCGCGAAAGTAACGGAACAGCGGAAAAGCACGAAGGGGGGGTATTAGCTATTCATGGCGACGGGTATAACGCGCGATAAATGACCAAGAAAACAGCGCACCGAAGGCTTCCGGAATACAAAATAGGCGGCGGTGAATGAAGAATCCATACGAAGTCATGCGAAGCAAGAGCGAGAGTGCGTTTATTGATCTTCGGGGTTGAGGCGGCGGCAGGGACCACGAGGGGGGGGAGTGGGACACGTCGGTAAAGGGCCACGGGGATGAGGGTGGAAAGGATGAGGTCAACGAAGAGTTACAGTCAGCCGGTTCTCGTGTCATTTCCTACTCCACGTGTGTTTGCATACGACTGTACGTCCCAAGGACGACCTTGGGGATACATCGACGTCGATGGAAATTACGACCATCAATTTTTATCCCGTAGAAAAATCCGGCGATATTTCAGAGACCGAAAGGAAATATTTAGAACGAAAGCCTCGAAATAATGGGAGGGAATTCCACTTGAATTCTCTGCATTCGAATTGGACCATTTCTTATGAGACTTTCTTATTCGCTGCTGTTAAAATAAAGTCCTCTCATTTTCAGCGTTGATTACGAAAATGAGCCTGCGAATTATATTTCTGAAATCCGCCCACACTTTGAAACTGTGAAAGCAAATTATTGCCATGCCTGAGGATGGTGGCATTCAACGTGCAAAGCTTCTGATAAGAGAGCATAAAATATAAGTCGAAAATCTCGGTGTTATTGAACCGTAGGAAAGTTATTGTGGCAAGTGTCATGTCGATACGAGAAAGCCCGAAATATACGAGGGGAGGCAAACATTTCGAGAGGCAGCGCTGTCCGAAGAACGCCCGGCAACCCCAACTTAATCGCGCGCATACCATATGTCCGGGCACATCCGGTACGGTTATGGCAAACGTGTCCATATTCTTCCAAATTGCCTCGCCACGATTCCCGACCCGTGTTTCTCAACATTCGTGCGCGGCTACGATCTCCTTTTTCCTCCTCGAATCACCTCGATTATCGCGCACACTGTCAGATCGGTATCTAAGCAAATTCTGTTCTGCGAATATTGAGCACAGGCCGGGCATTCGTTGTGCGTGTTGAGAAGGAACAATCTTTGTTCAAACTACCCACAGAAAGACATTTGTTACGGTGTACCGGGTACTTTCATTTAAATAGATAATTCACTGGTCCATCAAACGTTTTTCTTTTTTTAAGTAGTATAGGCAAACGTAATATCATCTTCCGTACAATGATTCCCACTTATGGACAGTATGGAACAAAAGTAAGAAAACAGTCGGAGTTCTAGCAAACAAAAGATTGTATCGAAGTAAGTGTTTAATTTCACAGAACAAAGTATACATTTATTGATATTACATGAGACTACTGAAATAACTATACTAATAAAACTTTCACTAATTAGTGATCTGTTTTTAAAAAAAAAAATAAAAATGCATGATGTGTGAAGAACTCATATTACAAAAGTAAGTAAACACGAACTAAATAATAAATTAATATCCGCAATGATGACGATTCCGCAATGATAGTTTGGCTAATCGATCGGGTAAGGAGAGCATGTATTTTCTACATTCATCAATTGAAAATAATTGCCATTTTTTCTCTATTAAATTTTCTAATTCCTTTATATTGCATAGTCTGTGTTCTGCGATTCGTAATTTTAAAATTGACCACATATTTTCAATTGGCGAAAGATCAGGGCTTTGCGGAGGTCATTCCAAAATGTTAATTAAATTTCGTTGTAAATGTTTTTTAACAATTTTCGCCGTATGAATTGATGCATTGTCTTGTTGGAGAATAAAATCATCTCCTATCAATCGTTTCCCTTCTGGAATTATAACGTCTTGTAACAGTTTCAGGTAAACTTGGGAGTTAACTTTCCCTTTTAAAATTATAATTTTCCCTACTTCAAAAAATGAAACACATCCCCAATCCATAATACCCTGTTCCATTGACTTCATTTTTGGTCTGGCACATTGGTATGACGAAACTTCGTCTTGTTTCCTCCAGACATACATTCGTCCATGGCTGTATTTAAGTCTAATCTGTCCGAAAGATTTTTTTCCAGAAACTTAAAGGTTTCAAAACGTGCTTATAATAAAAGTTCATTCGTTTCTTAAGATTTATCTTACTAACATAAGGTAATTTCTTTGCAACGCGACTGTGTTTCCCTGATGCGTATAATCGACGTCGAATGGTCTGGGTTGATGGTGCACTTTTACCTTCGCTGAATAATTTTGTACGAATTTTTGATGCAGATAAAAAGGGATCTGATGATGAAATATTAACTATCCTTTTATCTATTCGAATATTAGTGACTTTTGGACGTCCCGGTCTTGGTAAAGCTGATACTCTTCCATCTTTCTTATCTGCTTTAACAATTTTAAAAATGACTGCTGGTGTTTTATTAAAAAGCTAGCTATTTCTCTATATGTCTTGCCCTCATCTGTCATTTTAATTACTATTCTTTTCTCCTCGTTTGTTAAATGCTTCCGCTGAGACATTTTCCGTATCGAGCTTAAAAAAAGAACGCAAATGTCAAAGAGATATTTACAGAACTGAAAATATATTTTAATAATATATCAACATAACCTTAATACATCGAAATGATTGGTAGAATCTATAAGTTTATAACCTAAAAGAGGTCATTCAAAAATACATTTCAAGAACGGAATACAAAATGAAAAACCAAAGATGTTTACTTACTTTTGTAACCTTGTAATATATATGTTCTAATTAACTTGGTAGAATAAACTTAATGCGTAAAAGAAACTTGTGCTCCAAATAGGAATAACAATTGGGGGTCGTCGCCCTACCGTTTGCTGTTTTCGTTGCTAGGATACCTAACTCTAGGGTTCAGAAAAATCTATTCAATCGTCAGAAACTTTCGTGTTTACTTACTTTTGTTACATACTGTATGTACTGCAGAATATAGGAATATATTTTGTTCTGGTCTTAATATACTATCAATTTCTCTTTCTTGCTTCCCACTTCTGGTTTTAGTTTCAGTTTTTTTTGTAGTTACGGTTAGGCTTTTAACAGTTTTGTACTGCAGCCTTGCCTTTTACTTCGAGCTGCTTTAATGTGTTACTGTTTCCTTTGTTTGTATATTCAATTTGTAATAAAGACAAATAATTATAATAATAATATTAAATTATTAATCAGCATCATTTTCATTTAATAACACATAGCGTACCTACTCACAACTCTCGTTTTCCTTTAATACATAGGGTAAATCCGGGAGTCGCGGTCGACCTAATATAAAATGGCTATTAAAACTAATATAGAAATTACTTATTTTATCAGAACAAACCTATATGTTCAGAATTTTATGCTGATTCCAAAAAACTGGTCGATATTTGCTTTCAGACAATATTTGCTGTAAATCCAGAGACCATTCACATAATTATTCATGGAAAATTAACAAAGGATAAAGCAAAATTATTTATGAGTGAATACAACTACAGATTCATTGATATTTAATCTGTTTACGCTAAACAAATAAAGAATACATCAAAGAAAAAGTTAACTGCCTAGTGGCGAGTAGCAAGGCAAATGAATACAAAAGTGAATAAATAAACTAAATAAACAAAAATAATAATAAAATGATAATAATAAATAAAAAATAATAAAAAAATCATAACTCGACCATCTCTCCTTTCTGAAGCGAGAGATAGTTTTCTCGTTAGCTTTGAGAGGAAGAGTTAATATGGTCAAATACTTCGGCTGCATTGTCACTCAATATCTCTACTATCTTATTATCCCAAACATTAAACGAAAATAAACTTAGAAGTATATTTTAAATACGATTCTGTACACCGCTGTTTGACAAAAGAGGTTAAATGTAATCTCAGTTTACCTTTTAAAGCCTATAAATCCAGAAAAAGACAGAAGGAAGCGAAATGACGGTATTCATTCAACTGTTTGGCTTCTAGAGAAGTAATTGGTCTGCACTTTAACGTGTTTTTACGTATAGAGTCTGAAATATAGCGACTCCACCAACTCTCCGGCCCGACCGCGTCTCCCGGATTTACCCTACAACGGGAAGAAACGAGTACCTACCTCGACATCCTCGAACACCCACTCGCCACGTATTTCTGGAGCACCCTATGTGCGAGAGGGTGCGAATTAGATGGAACAGGAAGCCTCCGTGTCTAACGTATTTCCTCGTACAGGGGGATGGTGTACGCGTCAGCTCGCGTTTCAGGATCGTGGCCGGTCATCTGTGTCCACGGCCGTGTGCTCGCAGCCAGAAGTCGCACCCCGTCGGAAGATTTATCCTCGCGGCGGCGTAATCACGGGAACATCTCCACTGCATAGCTGTCAGCGCGAATAACGCGCGCCTCGACACGTCCACGATGTGACGCGATCAAGATTTCGACCCCCGTGTCTTCCCCCTGACGCGCACGTGACGTCCCGCCACCCCTCCCCCCTTTTTACACGAGCAGAGGAGCCCCCAAGGCGGTCACGCGATGGGACACATCGATGGAATATCGTTATCGGCCGGCAGCGATCGGGTCCGCGTAACACGCGTCGATATTACGAACATAAAGGACCCAGGGGCGGCTGGGCTCGATGTAATTCTCGTGAGCGGGAGATAACATCGAGGCCAGTGTCTGAAAGGTTGTTGCCACTTTCGCTGTCCATTGTCGGAGATTGTGTCGGCCTGTGACGTTGATCGCGCGCTTCCAGAAGGATCTCGTTGACCTTCCGCGCCTGGCCGAGGAAGGTCCAGTATTACTTCCCTGTAGGGTAGGTGTGTTTCTGCACAGTGTCTTCTGCGGACCAGTCGCAACGGAATCGAAGTAGTCCCGTTATTTTTATGAAAGTCGTTATACACATATCCACTTACTCGAACCAAGCCGCCCTTTTGGGCTACCAAAGGGTGCTCGCAACGCTGGCTCGTAATCGGCGATTACCTACTTCGATACCGAGGAAGATTCGAGATAAGGCACCCACATTGGGCCAACAATTACGAGGACCTTCGTTGTCTCAGATCTTGCCAGGTGCTCATCGACCAGGTAGTTCAACCCCATTTCGAGATTTATTCCCATTCCGATTGGGCCATTCTAAGGACAACGATCGATATAAGCTCCTAATCGTTTCCGTGGATACAACGTGGTGGAACCTAACGCAGAAAATAAACCAGTCGAGCAGACCTCCAGGACCGCTGCTCCGCAGCGGCTGATCGCGAGGCGCGTCGGAAATGGGCCGCGCGTGAAGCGAGCCGTAACGACGCGGCAATCTGCGCCAGGGAAAACGTAAACAAGCATCGAGAGCCGGCATCGCGACGCCGTGGCGCACGCGGGTCACCTAACCCAGCCGCCCCTCCGTAATGACGCGGTACATTTGAACCCGGCCAGATATCAGACAGCGAGAGATAACCGCGCGAGCCGAGGCGGGAGTGGCGGGCGAGCGGGAATAAAAGCAGCGAGCCCGGCAGAGAGAGCGTTTCGCAGATATTCCGCCGGCCTCTATCTCTCTTTATGGTGGCCGATTGCGCGCTCGCGTGCGCCCAGATAGCCGACATGCAGAAGCGGGACGGGCGTGTGAGAGGGTGGGGAATGTCCAGGCGTACGCGCCCGAGCGCGCCAGCACACGCTGCCGCCGGAGGGCGGGCGTATTAACGGATAGGCCTGCGCGTACGCATACCTGAAATAATATTACAAACGGAGGTTATCCACCGTCTAGGGCGGCAGTGGTGGCGGCGGTCGTGGTGATGGGGATGCTACCGATGGTGGTGGTGGCGTTGATGGCGTTGCTGGTGGTGGTAGCGGCGGCGTCCTGGCCGTTGCTGGCGGTAGCGTCTGGCCGCGATAGTAACGCGAGGGTAGCCGCCACCCCGCGGTGTTCCTCACCCGCCCAAGGTAATCGTTCACGCGATATTCCTGTTATTCCACCAGATTTAAATAATATTCACTTTAACAGATTTTTAAACGACCTCGGTTTTATACTCCGCCCTCCCCACGGCGATTCGTGACCCGGCGGGGAATGTGTTTCGACGGCGCTAGACATTCTCACTGTTAGCTCCACGATTCCGCTTCCACTTGTCGTCCATTAACCCTTCCCTTCGTCCGTTTTTTTTAACGGCCTAGGTATTTCGTGGACTAAACATGGTATCCAAGAATTCGTACTCTGCGTTTCGAATTCTTACGGGTGTACTTAAACGAAATACTATGATTTGTAGTGGTTCGGCGTACGATAAGTCAGACATATAACATCAACTAGTAATTAGCTTGTTAAGATCCTTTTTTTGATATCCCATATGGACCGAGGGATCAACAACTTCCAAATTTGATTGCCATCCTAGGCTTTGCTAAGTCCACCCCCCCCAACCAGCCCCCAGCTCTTTCATCACTTCCCATTCTTCCTCGTTTCATCATCAGCCGTGACTCTGCTATTTCTTCATCGTTGTCGCCCGCGCCGACAGCCGAGTAACTTTTATCGCACGGCCGTTCGCGTTTATAAGCCTGAATAAGGATCGAACGACGTCCTTGCGCGTTATGAAATTGAAATCCCGGCTGCAGCGTGCGCGAGGCAACGCTGCTTTCCCTGTCGGGCTGACCTGTCGCCTCGGTTATGGGTGCTTTCGTGGAAAATGGCACGGATCGGACGGTCTGCGAGAGGTTTTACGCTTCTTACCACCGGACATTCGGACCTGGCCAGCCCAAACTGGTCATGCTCCACTGCACGGGTATCTGTCCAGGGCTGCTCGAACTTAGCAGTGACGTAAAACGTCGCGAAATGGGGTGCTGGTCGTTTTCACTCTTCCTCGCCATTCCATGACCTCCTCCTTGCAGAGAGTTTGAAGAACTACGTTACAGCGAACTATACGCCGTTCTTGTACTTTATGGGCCGGGATTAAAATCACCGATTCTGACGATTTATCAATTACAGAGATTTGGAAAGAGTTTCTACTTCATTTGTTATTTTATCATTAGAAAATATCGTGCCTCGTGTAAGGTAATTAGGGTAAATGACCCAATTACTGACACATTAAGCATTGACGCTGACATTATCTTATGGTTATGTACTTATAGATTAAAAGTATATGTTGTTCTTGTTATTTATTATTGTTTAATATGTTTACTTGATGAAAAAAATTTGGTGGATCTTAAAACTTCGATTTTTATGTATAAATTCATCAGTTTCAAAAATATATTTCGCGATCTATTACTGACACCCTTCAAATGTGTTTGACTGAATTACTGACACCCCAATTACTGCCAGCTAACCTAATATTGTTTAAGTCATTTTAAGCTTACTTCGTGTCATGTACCGCCGTTTCTAAAACTACTGCTATGACAGTAATACCAAAATGCTTGAAACGCTTGTACCAATGACTGTCACCCAATTAATAAATAAAAAGACTTAATGAATCGTTGAATTCGGATCTTTATTACTTTCTATGATGCTTACATTATTTAAAACATTATATTTTGTTATGTTAATAGCTTAAATATTACAATTACAGCATTTTCTTTAACGCTTTGTTTTTTCTTTCGCTAGTAAGGAAGTCATCGTTTCCATTCTCCTAATATTCGCTTAAAATTTTGTATCGTTCTATTCAAATTAACGAAGAAAAAATTAAGTACTGTTTTTTGTATCGTATAAATAACAGTTTGAATCGTATGCTAAATTTTTTTTATGCATAATTTCATAAGATTTATTCGTTATTTTACGTAAAACAGCTTAGGGTGACAGTAATTGGGTCCTTCACCCTAAAAAAAGCAAGCACACCACACGCTTGGTACTCGTACTTTTTAATCCCGTGTTTGACGTTGAGTGCAGCGGGACCGAGTACATACATTGCGTCGTGAACGACAACGAAACTATCCCCGGACGATGTCATAACGCGGCCCAGAACGCTTCCTCTAAACTCGAGCGCTTTGCTAGCGCGTAAGATTGCCGTTCGAATATTAACGAGAATCCGCGATGCATCCAGGCGGATGAGAAGTTACGAAATCTGACGTTAAGCGGGCTGAAAGCTGCATGCGGCTAGACGATACCGCTGAAGACTGCGTGCCCGTGAAAACGTTGGCTGGATTTCGGATAGAGAGGCGATGCAACGTTTTCGGCGCGGCGGAAGAGAGTATCGGGGGTCTGGCGAGCCGTCTGGGAGGAAAGAGGGTGCGGAAAGCCCTTATCTTACCTGAACTCTTGCGCGACGGCCGGGTATTCATAAAGTCTCGGGGGTTAAGCCTCTCCGTCGACTGGATCCTCCTCTCTTCCTCCCGCCAGGTATCCGGCAGCCGCGCGTTCTTGCTCCCGCGGACAGCCACTCGAGCTTCTCCAGTACACTGCGCTTGTACCGGCTTGACCGAGAAGGTATAATCCGCTGCACACACTAGTTACAACCCATTAGTTTCCTCCCCCGGACCACCCTGCAACTGCTCTATCCAACCCTCCGGCTGATTCAGCCGCATCCCCTTCGCCCCCGTGGCTCCTCCTCGCCGCACCCTCTACCCTTAATAATGCATCCGGAAGATGCTTAATCGAGTCTCGCAACTCATTTGTGATTCGGTGGATGTGCTCCCGTCACTCTCCTCTCTCGTCCCTCTCTCTCTCTTTCTCCCTGCGTGTCCGTTCATCCCATTCTGCCGTTCCTGTCTTCGCGAGATACGCCTCTGTCCGTCTCGTCCCTGCGCTACGTTCCGCTGGCCAGAGAGAACTTTTCGTCAGCAGCCGCTCGCATCAACGAAAACCTTCCAGAGTCCACTGAAATTGAATGACCGCGACTCGACGTCAAGTTTCAATTCGTTGATTTAATCAGCTCTCCATCTGGCCGCGTGACCCAAGCCAGGGAACTCGATTTCCGGTCGCGCATCGCCGTCAGGTGGAATCCTGTTACCCGACTTTTTTCCCTGACGCGTGCTACTTCGGCGTGAATCGCGACGAATTCGCGTCCCCGTTTCGGGAAACGGCTGGTGCCTTTGAAATACGTGGAAACGTTTTGTCTCGACGTCTTATGTTTACAGAAAAATCAACGTTTACAACGATAAGTGGAAATACTCCACCCATTCAATTTCTCTTCTAATTACTAGCCCCTCGATCTCATAAAAAAAAATCCATCAGTGGGGCATATCGCAATAGTTCACCCTTATTTGCATCCTGCAAATTCCCGCGAAAAGTCATCACGGAGCACGCTTGGCCCTTCCTACACCGGAGCTTCCCAGCTACTTCAAAGTTGCGCTATTAATTTCTTCCTGATGGGGGTTCGAGTTGAAAACGACGTCGCCCTGCGACGCGACGGCGGAGAGCCAGTCAACTCTCGGCGACGGAGAAAAAACGGATAAATATATATACGTACGTAGAAGAGACGAGACGGGCGGGAGGAAGGGGGTCGTGGAAGAGGGCAAACGTAAAAGTGGAAGAGTGGGTATAATTAGCACCGGTGAGTCGTAGATAACGAAGTGTACGTATACGTAAAGGCAATTATACGATAGTCGAGTGGCATCGTGGTTCCATAATAACGAGGAACGCTTATGTGCGCGAGCGTCCCGCGTTTATTCGTATCTATCGGAATGCAACGATGTCATCCGCGTTAATTGGAGATGCCGCATAGGTGCATTATAGCCGCGGTGGCCCGATCAACCGCGAAGCGCCGCGATCCTGTCCGCCATTAATTTACAAAACGATGATTAGGGGACGCTGGAGGGGGGGTGGAATAAATCGGGGAGCGGGCTCCTTCCAGACATACTCGCCGCTGGCTCGTTAAAAAATGCCCGATGAATATGCATAAACGGCGGCAAGGGAGAGCCGACCCTTTAACGATCCCGCCAAATTAGAACATACAACCGCGTGTTAAAGTTATACAATTTAACGTCCCTTGTAATTAGTGGCCTTTCTACTTGCGAGGAATCCGTCGGCAGTGGTTTACTTTCGCCGGGTGCTATGTCTTTGCAAACATTAGGGCGGCGAAGGAATGCGCCGGTGTTTACGTTGAAGACCGAATTATCCGTTAATTGCGCGGTGGATCCTCGCGGATGAAATTCCACGGCTGGATGACACGATTTTTCCGCCGTTTCTAAAACCGTCGCTGAAGATCGACGCGTCCCGGGCTACGTGAAACCAATTACGAATCCTCGAATCACCGATCCCTTTCGCGGGAACAGGGGGACATTTATATAAATACCGCAGCTCCTCCTTCCCTCGGTTCTCCGTAGTAACCAGCCTCCGGTCGAACGGGGACCCGCGTTCCCCTGTAATTTAAACGAAATCGTAAAGGTACGAATTGCCCGGGTAGTAAAAAATCGCACGGCACCGCGACGATGAATGGCCCCCGTTTTACTTTCGTTATTTTCCAACCATTTCTCTCCGGCTGACGTCAAATGTCCACACTATTACAGAGCTGTTCTTTTACCTAAAAACCAATCTGTAACGTATGATGCATTGCCGGAGAGCCGGGACGTGGCTGCGCGCGCGCGCGCACACACCACCACGGTGCCGGTGTCCCTGATCTATGTCGGACAGGGACGGCTCATTGGCCTGTTTTAGGCAAACGGCTCCTGTCCCCGGGGTGTATTTCGCTTCTGCCGCTTTGTAGCCCCCGGTGATATTGGATTCATCATTCAGGCATCTTCAGAATCGTCCTCCGGTATCACGGATCGGCCCTGAATGCCCAAACACCGGCAGGAGAATACGATGATATGGGCGACGATATCGAAAACGTATCGCGCGTCCCTGTACAGCGTGTCCCTTGGAGTCGGGACAGGTTGTATCGCCGGAACGATTAAAGATACGGATGAACGCGATAAGATGTAATGGAACGATTCTTTTTGAACGGTGCTCCGTCAGATTGGAGTATTGTTACGCGATGACGAGAGTGTATGGGGGTTTGAAGTACAGTTGCATTTCGAGTGCTTTTGGCACACTAGTTCGCGTGATGTTACAGTCTACGCGAAGCAGAATAAATGTCTGCGGGAAAGAATTATTTGATCACGAGGTACGATGTACACAAGTTTGCTTGATGGTGGTTAAATAACATTTGCTGGCACTCTCTGCTTTTTTACATTCCCGTGCCCCACATTGCTTTTCCGCCCGCTTCCTGTTTTTTCAAACAAAAATATGGTGAAAGGGCCGCGTCCTTATCGAAACTGGAGATGAATACCGCTGTGGTAAATTTGGGACGCGTTCCGCTCAATTTTTGAAGAGTTCCATTTTCACGGTAGATGAATGTAAACCATCGCCTCTGAGCGATGCTTTCTTCAAAGGCTTGTTTTTTAACAGTTTTGAAATATTCGTGAAAAAGAGTCGGTTTTATGGAGAAGTAGACAAAACGGTTGCAGGTTTTCATAAAGGGAGCGAATATTCGTTCAAAATAAAACGGGACTGCGAGCATGTTAAAACAACTATTGCGTTAGAAATGTGCTCGAGGACGGAGTGATTTTACCTCACTATACGATTCCTTCGTTTCAATTTTCATAACCAGAAGAACGATGACGATAGAACGAGAGAGATTCACAAGCCTTTTCATTTCCACGCCTCGTTCGCTTTTTCCCCCCAGAAGCTTCTATTTCAACCGAATAGACTCCGAACGGATGATCCTAGCGATAGATTGAAATGATAGAGAGCACCCTGCTTTCCTTGACGAGCGAAAGAAAGCGAGAACTCCTATGGTTCGCATTACCGCGGGCGTGGCGGTTCAGTCATTGATCAACATCACTGAAATTCCTTTAGCCTCACAGTGCCACACTGCTCCGCGCGCTAGCCATTCGTACTTCCATCACAATTGTCCTAATTTCACTCAGCCAACACTCCACGAAACATTACTCCGCAACAAAGCCACCAATTCACGTTCCCAACTACCACCGCACCCCTCTCGAAACTAAGAAGCCAAAAGACAAATATACCTTCTACCAAACACGTCAACGTCCCACGTGGCGCCCACTTAACTTTCGAATTACAAAGAAGAAAAGAGGAATCGCGCCCCCTTTCCCCCCCAAACAATCATGCTTCAGCCAGAGTGACGGTGACGAAAGGGGGGTGGAAGCGATGTAACGACGATGCAGCGCGCTCGGGGTGGCGCGTAGGTCACTCCATTAATAATACATCGGTCCCCGTAGGCTTCCCGTATTTTTCTGGCAACGCGTTTCCAGCGATTCATTAATTGCTGACCTTGTTAGCGTAGCATTGTGAAGCGGCGGTCCCGAAACGGTGCTTGAGCGGCGCCCGCGGGACTTGGTCGGCCAAGGGGACAAAGACGAGGCCTGGCGAGAATAAGAGAGACAGTGGGAGCGACGAGGAGGGAGGATCTCGCTTGGCATTGTCATGCATTCAGACCCGGCACATAATAATGCCAGGTCCCCTTTGTCGTTCATGCGACCTCCTGTTTTCTGGCTGGCTCTAGTCACGATCGCCCCGGCCATCATTGCCCCGTATCCCCGTGTTCCCGCTCGGGTCGCTTCCTTGCTCGGGAGCTCGCGCGTAAAAACCCTGGAACGACGAGTGGAGGGTAAGGGAGAACGTGAGGTGGTCGCGGAATTCGGGGCCTTTGAAAAAATTGCCCATTTCCCCGCAAGTCTGTCAGCATCGAGGAGAAATCTCGACTGCTAGATGTGTTAATGGCCCTTTCTAAGGGTTGCATTCGCGCTGCGAGAGTAGGGATGGGATTTGGAAGGAAGACTTTTGGATCAGTAACACCTAAGTGTATTTAAAGTTTATATTCTTGACTCTGTCCAAGTTCAAGTTCCTTTATTTTGGGCTTTTATATACCACAGTGTATTTTATAAAAGTGGGGGTTGCATTTATATTGCGTGTTGATAATTACTTTTATTGTTATTATTATTAAGCTTCTTTATCGCACAAACAAAATAAGCAAGAGGAAAAGAAGAACAATAAGACTATCGCAAAGGCGAGGTTCCGTCTAAATGCTGTTTTCCAACCAAACCTAAAATTGATAGGATCTTCTGTGATATATTAGCTGAAATGTTGGTTCGATCATAACGATAGTTTCAATGATCCTTTCCCCCGGAGTTGGAGCATTAAAAATGGCACGACAGTGTCCGAGGAACATCGAGAAGTGGGTACAATGCCGTCCAGTGGATTTCCAAGCATGATTGAAAGTTCCAGCAGTAGCTCGAATTGCGTAACAACCGTCTACAATCGAGATCCTGCAGTTTGGTAACTGTCCCTCCGCGAGCAAGTTGTTTGAGATATCCTCGGATAAGGATTGAAGCCCAGAGACACTATGGACCGTGCGATCGATCCGCCTTTAGTAATTCAACAACTGGAATACCTTTCAGCGGGAGTATAATGGATAGATACTTCACAAAAGTTGACAACGAGGATAGATTGCGACGACGGGGTTTATTTCGTTGGCAAACGGATACCTTAACACCAGCCGACTTGGAATTGACTTTGACCGAGACGGAGCTCGCAGTAAAACCGAATTGCAGGCCGAATTAAATAGAAGCAGAACTGATTTGTCACCAGCCAGAAACTTGCTAGCAAACGCCAGGACTCAGCCCTCCGTTGTACTTGCGTTCTAAATTGACTACATCAAAGAGCCGACTACTCGAAACTAGGAGCCATCAACAACTTTCCCTGCAGCGTAGCCAGCACTCCAACCAGCCCGGTCCAACGTGAAAGTATATACGTACATAGCGCGTCCCGCAGCTTGCAGCGTTACGGAACGAGGAATATCGCGGACAAGACATCGCCGCGGCGAAGAAAGAAGAGGAAGCGAAGGGCGAAGGAGGCGGCGGTGGGTCGCGTTCGGATGTTGGAGCGACCGCCGCGTTCTGACGAGGGACAACTGGGCCAATCGATACCGCAGCCACCGTCGGCGGGTCGGATGAAGCGCGGGGGTGGATGGCAGAGCGGTTGTAGGCCGGCGAACGTTTGCGACGCGGAGGATTCAGAGGGGCGGGAGGGGGTGGGTGGCAGGAGCTTTCGGGGGTGGCTGTAGGTGGCGGTAGGCAGCGTTAGGTGGTGGCGGGCAGGATATCGCGGGGGTGGCGTGCTCCTCCGCCGCCGCCACGGCCATCGACGCTCCCGTGGCAGCTAGGATGGCGCCACAGTCGGCATTCTGCGTAGCGTGGCCGCCGTCACCCTCTCCGCCCCCGTACGCCTCTCATCCGCTCTGCGCAGACTCGTCTCGCGGAGCAGCGTTCCACCACAATGTTGTTCGACTTGTCGTTTAACCCCGTGTCTCGATTGTTGTTGATACTGCCGTGCCGCTGGAAAAATCTTCATCGCGCCGATCGATTATTCGCCGGTTGACGCGCTCCACCGGCCACGACCGGCTGTCCTCCCCCCCTCGAACCGACACCTCGCCGCCGCCCCCGTCGCGCCGTTCAGCATCCTGTACCTGGCTCCCCGCCGCCTGACTCATAACCTTAAAGCCGAGAACGCGGACCTTGCGCGTGACCGGGACCAACACGGTGCAAGTGGCGATTTACACACAGAGACACGTAACCGTCGGCCACGAAGCGCGAGACGCGTGTACGTGTAAACATCGCCGCTGGATAGAGGCTTCCGGTTCCTGTGGCCCCGATGGACCAATCGGTCCCGCGGTCCGGTTGGAAATTAGTCTGAGAGGATCGAGCTGCGCCCGAAGGGGATTTTCTCGGGCCGTCGATGATTTACGACCACCGTCGCAGCTTACGCCGGCACCTCGGACGCTCTAGAGGAAGGGGCGGCAGGTAAACGACCGCCCATTCGATCCGACCTAAATCGTTCTGGCTTATTTATCGCGTCCACGTCTACGTCAGCTCCCGTTGCAGGCTTTTTCGCCAGCGCGTGCCTCCGCGTTTCGCTCGCTGGCCAGCAATCGCGCGTACGTGACGCGGCCAGCGCGGTAACGATCTCTGGAGATCGCTGGGACTAGCGCGGTTGCAGGAAGTGGCGGATGGGCGGTCTCGCGACTGTGTTTGAGATGGAAGTGAGTAATAGCTGAGTAAAGTGACCGCTGTATTGGTCGTGATGATCATCGTACGGCCGTAAACTGTCGCCCTCGAGTGATTCAATTGCTGCCGCAAAGCCGACCAAGCAACGACCATGCATCACTACTATACGCAAGAAGACATAGATCGTGTCGGTGAGTGGCAAACCTACAAGCACTAACGTCCATTGCGTCTGTCTTTTCTTCGATTGCGCCTACGAGATATTTGTACATTGACCGATGAACCGTGCCTAATATGATTACGGGTAAACATGTACCTAGGTATCGAGGTATAATATTTGGTCTTCGATGTTCCCTCAAAGGCAGGGAAAACTGGTTAATATTAACACGACGGTGCTGGTATTAGAAATTAATACTCGCGACGAATTCCACGGCGCACGTATGCTGCACCGCGAGATTCGTTGAAAAATCAGCATTTCCACGCGCTAGGTAATTTTCTAATAATCCACGCACGCTTCGCAGTGTTCGTTAACGAAATTCCCTGGTAATCGAGCGGAACGAGATAATGCATAATGGCTGAATTATTGCCAGCTTAGCGATCGATCGGTCGTGATAAGGTCAGGACAACAGTTTCACTTTGAACTTTTACCCGTCGACACGGGAGAATGTATAGACGCATTGGCGAGCGTCAGTTACAGTGGACGGAGAAGCAGGACCGAGGGTGTTAATAATTATTCAACGAAAAAGCGGTACTTGGTGAATTGTATACGATTACAAAGTTTGTCGCCAGTTCCTTGAACGATCCGCGCGGCGACATCGCCGATTTACAATGCAAATTCGGGTAGCGCATAACTTCGTGGAATTATCGGTCAAATCGCGAATTTCGTCCCCGGCTCGGGCTGCAAATTGTTCCCTCGCTTACTTACACGGAATTAAAAGCGCTCCTTTGAGACCGCTCTAATTATCTTATAGAGTTATCTGGTAATTCCGCGTGGTACGGGACGTGAAACATATCGCAACGAATTGAGCACGTGAAATGTCGTTATTATCGAAAACGGATCTTTCCTTTATTGCAGACCCGAATGAAACAGTAGGTAGTAATTTCAGTGGCTACGGGCATTTCAAGTAGACCGACTCTGCCTTTAGACAGACAAACATAAGCTGTTTCCTTTCTGAACGCTTCCAACTTATCGATCAATTTCTTTGTCTTTTTATCATTGCTAGTAAAATCATATCTTTTTACTATTTGCGCATTTTAATAATTTTCCAAATTCACAATGATATTAGTTTCGGATTTTGCCCCTCCACAACTCAGCCACCGAAGTTCTCGTTTTTTGACAAGGGAAGAAGGCGCAGAAGATATATTTGGTGTAGGCGACGACCAACCCCTCCGACATTTCCGCCACGGATATATCTTCCTTGCCCCCCACGGCGCGAAAACACGCGCACGGTATTCTTAACATTAACGCGCCTATTTGGGAAATGTATGCAGGTTAGATCCCAGGCGTACCGGCCACCCCTTGTACCCGGGATTATATTAGGTCCTTCAGGCTTTCCGCGTGAGTCTCCCGCGGAATTTAAATTGCCCCGGATACGATAGCGGCGAAATGAAGGAACGGAATAAAATTTGCAACGGCTCCTCCGGAGCGCCGCCGCATCGATTCCTTTCCCCCCCCCCCCCCCCCCCGTTGAAAATAAAACGTTCACACTTGCGTGGAATCGCTCTCCCGTCCCTCGCTCCCTGAAAATCGACAATCAAGCTTTCATACTTGGCAGAAATGTCCGGGAAAACCATTAGCGCGCGTGTGAGGCCAATGAATTGTACAAAGTTCTCCGAGATTGCACCGAGATGGAAACAGAAGCACTATTACACGTTACAAAGTGCTCCTCATAACGGAACGATTTTAAAACAATTCAAACTTCACGGTTTAACTTATCACTAGGACATCTCGATCCCTCTGCATATAGCTACTATTCAACTATTAATCAAATTATCATTATTAATATTATTATACTTAAACAGGACTAGCCCTCGGTAAACAAATTGTACAGTAATAAGTAAATATGTGAGGTAATATCTAGATACAAAATTTCGTCGATGCAACAGCCTGCGGTTAATCGATGGGAGTAATTTTATACACAGCAGTTTGAAAGGTTTGAAATATTTTAAACCGCTTTTCCTATAAAATTTACACTTTTGGAGTTACACCACTGTTAATTCCAAGCAGCGATAGATTACCTCAGACTCCGTGCATGAAACATGGAGATCGCCACACCCACTTACCGAATCGATCTCGTATCGTGCTGAATCCGTGTCCCTGCTACATCGGTACCCCATATCGGATCAGCATCGTAGGTGATCGCCCATAGAAACGACCCCCTAATCGTCACCGTTGGAGAGTTTACCGCGTCCCCCCGGATCGTGTCAGCGCGGAACGCCACTTGACTCCTTTATTCGCGCCCGCGTGGCCGCTCACACCCCCTCCGGGCGAAAAATATCGTACGAATGGATCATGTCCAGGTCTGGCCTGGCGAAACAATAAGGAGGCGAGCGGCACCGTAGGACAGCATTGTTCGCAGGCCTGCGGAGAAAGAGACGGCGGTGGCACGTACGCGTCCCCGTAACGCATTCTGCTTTAAGGCCGCGCTGGCTCGTAAGCAAATTAGAATGGCGCACGTGGCTCGCATAAGTCGGCTCGGTGTCTGCGTGCTCCGTGTGGGGCACGTCGGGCTGGATTTGTAAGGCCACCCCTTTTCTCGGCCCCCGCGCGGTCGAGCGAGCGATGCCAACGGGCTTCTGTTCCCTTCCCCCCCCCCCCCCTTTCCTCTTCCCCCTACCCCTCCGCTCGCCCAAACGGCACGGACGCATCGGCAATTACGCCACTTTATTGCTAGGGTTACGTGTCGTGCGCGGAATTAATGCAATCCAGAGGGAGGACGGTCGGCAGCCTTCTTTCCGAGGATCGAACACCGCTGTGACACAGATTCCCGGCAGTTGGGCACTTTAGGGATTAGGTGGCTACTGGTAGACGGTTTTTGGGGGTAGATCGTGTTCTTGGGGAAGAATGTTGTGTGGCTTTTATAGCGATCTTTTTTGTCATTGAGTACTAGTCTTAGGAGAATTAGATGTGCGCGAGGTCTGAAGTTTAGGGATTAGGGATAGTGTTGGATGACCGAGCTTCTTTATTATTAAAAGGACTTGACGGGTAAGCGCAGCAAACTGCATCGTCCAGATAAGTTAGTCACTCCTATTTTTCTGTGCAAAGTCCAGATCATGGAATCATAGCCGAATAGTAGCCGATTTAGTCATCCTGTAACTAAGGGTTAAGGTCCCACTGAAAATCCTACTGAATAATAAATTTTAAGTTATAAATCCCACTGAAAATTGCCTAAGTAGGCGGGCAGATCTTCCCTTGCTGAAATACAGGACGGATGTCTACCGACTTACTATTCTGCCCTCCTTAGTTAAACTGTCGTATCTAGCATTTTTTCATTTTTTGAGATATGTTGAAATATTTCAAGTTCGACACGTTTTTTACCTTTTAAGTAAAGTTAGAAAACTCTACGTGCTTCGTAAAGATTTATAAACAGTCTAATGTATTTAACCTAACTTCTTTCCAAATGGTTAAAATATCCTATCAGAAACAATTAATTAATTGGTACGTTAATAATACATTACCTACCGGTATACCTATTACAAAAAAAATATATTAGGCTGTTACAAAATAATGACAACATGTTTTAATTTGAATGAAGGGAAATAAGGACGGTACAAAGTAAATGATAAAACTTCAGTTTTCTCGGTTGTTTCAAAATGCTAGATAGGACATTTTAACTAAAGACGGCAGTATTAGTTATAACCGGGAGTTGTTCATGGAACGTGGCCAGAATAAATTGTATATTTATCAAGTACCTACAATCGACTACTACATTTCTCACCCTGAGTCACAACAATACTATAGGTGCCTAGTATCGCTCTGCGTTCACATTTCAATGAATTACTCATTTCTTATAACCCCTTCAAGCATTTTTCTGCATTAGGACTGCTTTTATCGGTCGCGACCCCCGTCGATAGAGGCCCGAGCGTCCGAGGCAGCTCGAATCGCGTTCAATTCGAATCCCCGATATGCCACGGCTAATTGAATTCGAGGGAATCGATTATGCTCGGTCCGTGCGACGTAATATTTAACGGCGTGATTACGAACAGATGGAACGGCGGGCTTTTCTCCCCGATATTGATTGGATTTGTTTATTCTTTTTTAATGGAAACGCTCGGTACGCGGTCGGGAGAAGCCCCGCAGAGAAGCGTTCTCGATGCTTCTCCTCGTTTCGTGTTGAGAAATTGTAAACACTGGAGATTGCTCACGGTTCGAGAGGCATCGACGCTGAAGCTCCTCTTTTGTGTTGGCTGGCAGCGGTGTAGTTTTAGCGTGATTATTATTCGCGAGCACGATGGATCTTGAGGGCTAGAGCCTATACAAAAGCTACGGTATTCGATAAGAAGTAGAAGTAATCAAGAATATACGCGATGCTTAGAGAAAGGCGGAAGTAGGAAGTGGAATAGGCCTCACTAGTCAGACACATTTGTCTCTCCCCTCAACCACAAAAGCTTCGAGATATAAATATGTGCATGCTATCACTACCAAGGCCGAATTAAGATCTTTAGAGACCTTAAGCACTTAAAAAATCTTCAGGTCCCTTATACAGGATGATCACTTCAACGCAATGTACGATTTCTTAGGCATTTCTGATAATTTGACTAAAAAGTTGTTTCTAGCAAAAGTTAGATTTTAATATTCAAAAAATTTCTATGGTGTCTCCTAATGCCTCAAGTGCGTGCTTCTTTGGCCCGGTGGTTAATCCAAAATCTACTATCATCACTACTATCACATTTACAAGTTCAATATCACTTCGCTTACAATTAAATCTCTGCTAATATATTCGTATGAAACCACATGGATATATCCTGCGTCACTCTGTCGTTACGAGGCAACATTTACCTCGTCCCAATGAATCAGAGTGTTAGCAATGAAATAGCAGTCGTCGGTATCATAATGATATGGACTGCCTCGAAGAACAGGGACTGTAGGCGAACGATAAGGCAGGCAAATAGAAATATCGCCGCGTATAAAATGTAGATGTCCGCGTCGGAAGGGTTACGAGACGAGACATTTATCTGAAATGAAATTACGAGTGGAAGCGCGTGCTGCGCGAATACATTGTAGACGCGGCGGCTGGCTCACCCTCGCTCAATTTCACTTTTATTTATATCCCCTTGGGGATAAAATGGGCATTGCTATCGCCGCGATCGTCAATCGCGCTCCGTCATCCCTCGTTTCGGGCATGCTCCGCGACTCCTTCCACGCTCAAATCTACCTCCGCGCAAACAAGTGTCTCCATGAGTGATCATCGTACTTTCAAACCGCCCCACACTCGTTTGCACTTCAACTTTTCGTGTCCAGAATCAGTCACTTTAATTTCTTGCCCGTGATTCCTTTTCGCATAGATCCGATTAGCAAAAGATTGCTGGATAAACGTTGCACCTTAATTCAAACTCATTTCTACAGACAGTGCGATAACAGAGGGCAAAGCAGAAAGCTGGAGATCGATCATTCTCGCGCGCAACGACACGCAACGAACACGACAGATCGAAACGCGAAACAACAGTTCGACCTCGCAGCCGACAAGTCGACACGGTGAACGCTGCGGTCGAGCAGCCTGAAACGTGACATCGCGTCGTTCGCTTAACTTCTCCGCCTGAAAAGGAATACATACCTGGCTGCGTAGGTATACGACAAACCTGGAGCAAACTAGCGCCCCCCTCCACCCGATAGTGCTGCAAGTGGAGCACGACGAATCCAGGAAAGTTTCTATTGATCCTGCGAGACAACGGCCGTCCCCTTTCGCCCCCTCCCCCAGCCTCCTCTGAAATTTACATGAATCCTCCGAGAATCCAGCTTCATGTCTCTCCACGGTTCTGCTCCTCTTCCGCGCGCAAGTTTTTGCAAGACGCGGGCGGATTAAATCGCGAGGCGTTCGCCTGATTACCCTGGAGGTCCGGATGAACGCTGGCGAGGGTGCTGCCGCCGATAACGCGAGTAAACGATGGCTCGGTATCGATAATTCCACTCAAGTGCCTTGTATCCTCAATCTTTCAATCGAAACTTATCGAGCTTGCGTTGGGAACAGTGCTGCGTGCATATATTTGCTCATTATCCCTGGAACAATGGGACGATTCAATACGCAGACAGGATCGAAACCGAATTCAATGTATTTCCCGCGCGGGGCTAGGAGAAAAACGTGGCCCGCCTAAAATTGAAATTTCATTGTGCATGGTGTTTCATTCTATGACTCGCCACGTGCATTATCGGTGTCACAATGGCGGTCTCTCCCCTCGCCCGCAAGAATGAACCGCGCGGAGGAGGCTGTCTCTTCAATTAACGTTTTTTAGAGAAACTCCGTGGACGCGTATATGGGTCGCCCTGGGGAGGCGAGAATCGCGGATCCCTTTATTCCATCGGACAATGTGGTAAAATAGAAACGTGGCAACTTTCCCTCCGCCAGCCCGCCTCCTTTCTCGCTTCAGTTTAGACCAGACGCAGCGCGGCGCGACCATAACCGCGCGTTAGGATCGCTAGAAAGTGGCAGTCTACGGTTCGCGTTCTTTTCTTCTCTTCTCTCTCTCTCTCTCTCTCTCTCTCTCTCTCTATCTCTCGCGTTTTTCCCTGTTTTCTTCCCCCTCGCTTCTACGCCTCTCCATTTGAAACGTGCCTTCACGCTGATGGAATTCGCGCTGATGAATGAAAATTGTTCGCCGCGCACCGTATTGAATTACCCTCCCGGCGGCGTATCGATTGATCGGCGAGATTAACGGTTCGGATTGAAAAAAAAAATAACTCTTGACTGATACGATTTATACAGCGTCGAAACGAAATATTTAACGATTGCGCCGGCCTGGATGGGGCGTATTGTTCGCGCGTCGATCTCCAACAAAGTCGATAGGCGGCTGTATTATGCGCTTGATGGGATTCCGCGTCTCCTATAAAAGTCAACCCCCGCTAGGTAAATATAAACCACTTTCCCCATGGAAACAATATCACCGCGGTCGGGAAAATTACGGTATTTTTATCGCGGAACGAAAGCCTCGCCGCGAGATAACACGGTCGTTTGTCCTTCCTTTCATCGGACGCTGATGAACGCCCCTATCAATCGACGAAATCGCCCGTATAATGGGCCGGGCGAAAAGTGTCCGCGCGTGTGTCCTCGGACGCAAAATATCAGCTGAACTAAACATGAAAACGTAAATCTGTGTTGCGCGGGTAGAATGGACCTGTTCGTAGTTCCAAACATAATGGTGTTGTGATTATTAATGTTTATTATAGAAGGGTCGTATAACTTAGGGTTAACAGGCGGGGCGCTAAGGGGCCTTGGCACCCCTCAAAGAAGGGGCTTTGTAAAAAGAACAGAAAACTAGATTTTATTCGTTAAATAAATTTTTATAGTCACCTAAAGAATTTGATTGAATTTGCTTGAGAAATATTTTTATCCGTAAATATTCTTACTCGGCTCCCCCCAAGAGTAAATCCTGAATGTCCCACTGATGCACACTTACGCCACGACGCTCGGGAACCAACCAGAAAGCAATGCGTTTCTGTACAGGATACGCAGTATGCAGAGCACACCAAACTTTAATAACCGATTTCCAACAATCAGAATAGGGAAGGTGGCTCGTGAATAAATATCCATAGCAATCCCACGGGTTAGCCAGTTAGCGCTATGGAATGGCGGTTAGTTATCTTCGCGGTAACATTATCACATTTAACTAAACAGACCGCCGAAAGTTCCCACGTACCGTGCTCTCCATATTCGCCGAATGCCTGTCCAAACATCCATGAATCCAATAATTACAATCCGCTCGCCTTTCCAACGCAGCATCCCAGCCTAATTCTAAATTTAATGGAAACAAACGAGCCGCGGCCGAATAAAATGTCATTAATGTAACGAGTCGAACGCGGAGTCGTTTAAACAACGACCGGATACGTTAATGCAATCGAAACCGGGGGTGAATTAGCGTCGGGGACAAACGATTATCCGCTTTAACAGGCCGATTAACGGGACGATATCATTTTAATGTAATACGTTCGCCGGCGTCCGAATAATTTCGATATCATCCTGGGTTGGAGAAGGAGAAGGGGGAGGGGGGAGGGGCTGTTTTGTATCAAGTAATCGACGAGGGTGGAGGGAGATATATCGATGGAATTACAACGAAATATCCGGCGAAAGAATTGATACGCGTTAAATTCGCGTTCACGCCGGTGTACATTACGAATAGTGGCTCGAATTCCAGCTACCTGCGGATAAATTGTAGCTCGTTACTTTCGACGCACCGGCTGCCAGTACATCGCGTATCCGCGTCACGTAGCTTGTTTTACGTAGCCACTTTTGTTCTGCATGAATCTTATTAGCGCCGACCCATTTTACGAGGGATCGTGTTAAATGCAGTTTCACGCACAATGCCGAAACCACCCACGCGCTCTTACTTTCGCTAGCTGTCAATCAGTCGGAAACGATCGGTCTATAATTAATAGCCATTTGCTACGGTTCCGATACGATTTGCAATCGTGCACGAGCTTTACCGCTGTTTGCGTAGTCGAGGATTCTGCGTGGAAATTTTGCTGTTTTGAAAGAATATTCTCAAGTTTGGGTAGGGTGGGTGTGCATGACGATGCGAGGTTGCCTGGTTGGTGGGTTGAAATAATGAGAAAGTTTCTTTAGCCGTCGCGGCAGACGTTGCCCGCGTTGATCGATCTCGTTTACCTCGAACTTCTTATCCGGCTCGGATCGAAATATGCCTGGAGACGAGGAGGCTGTATTCCTCCCCGTGTACAGCCGCCTCTAGTGTCCGCTATTAGGAACAAACCGGAAATAGAAGTGGCTGAACTTTAACTAGCTCGGTAGCGGAATGGTCTCGTTCTCTTCATCAACTCAAACTGCCGGAATTAGCTTCTGGCCCCCGTCCAGATTACTTCTGTACGTTCTGTTCCGGCCGTGAGCCGACGCTCCCATTTATCTCGTCTGCTCTCCCTCCCCTCGAAACTTCTTCGTAATATGTTAATTATGAAAACGATAAGCGAATGATAATCAGCCGTGGTGATTTCGAAGACCCCGGCCAATTTTCTCCGTTATCGCGGGGGGGGAACGAGTCGGAAGAGGCTGTCGTTTCTCCGTTCGTCAGTGGCGGAGAACGATCCACCCGGCGATACCGCGCTCCTTCCTTCAAAGACGGTCTTGATTAAATTGTTGACCTGTATTCTGGGGTAGAAGCATCAGTCGATGGAAATACGCGAGCAGAATTCGAATTTGGTTTATTTACACGCCCGTGGTAGTATAATTAGACCGAGAGTGTCTAGACGGTGTCGGTAGCTCTATAGGTTTTCAATTTGTACGTGCTGAATGTGATCGACAATTTTTTACAGTAAAGCAAACAAGGTTAGCTAAGGGAAACGGGTGGCGTTAGTTTTGATAAAACTGTCTGTCAGCTTGAGCTCCGAGATTTGTCAATAATAATGGAATAGTAGCAACTCTTTTATGATGTTCCTCGGTGGAAAGGTTTACTTCTTCTACGATATATCTGCAGAGTTGTTACTCAACTCGTGTAAGGATCAATTATTTCGAAGCTACGAGCGTCTAGATCCGTATCAATCCGTCTCGAGCCCCGAACGATACGTCAGCGGATCCTGTACTAATAAACATTCATTAGTCGCCAAACCGATAGGATCCTGAGGATATTGGCAACGAGCACTGGCGCTGGGCTAGAGGGGTGCGAAACGGGGGAGATGTTTTGTTGACACAGAAGGGAAAGTTCATTCTCTTTCGGAATGGCCGTCCGTGATATACGATGCTAGACGAAACGTTTCAATTAACTCTTCTCTGATGTATCCGCTTAATTGAATCGGAGGAATCGTTTTCGGAACACGCGTAGTTTTAATATTAGTCGAGCTTCTTTTGTTACGTCACTTTGCGTAGTCTTTATTGGTAAACTAATAAGAAGCATTGCGTAAGAACATTGAACGTAAGAGTATTACATTATTACTGCATGGAGATCAAATTTACAAGGGTACACTGGCACCTCCCACAGTAAAGGAAGAAAGGATATTAATGTAAGCACAACTGAGGTATTTCAAGAGCACTCTAAAAAGAACAGATAACTGGATTTTATCCTTTAAATAAAGTTTTATAATCACCTAATGAATATTATTGAATTTGCATTAAAAATATTTTTAATCCTAAGTGCGCCACTGCACTGTGTTATATAAATTCTAATTCGGCACCTACAAATCGAAGCACAGAGGTTCTCTAGTAGATCCGTAAAATGGAAATTTCAAAGTACTGCTTGAAAACAAGTTTGCAATCCTTAGTGAAATAATAGTAAACACCGGCACGATCCGCGGTAATAATTCCGGTGTACCCGAAGCGGCAGCTTCGGATGCATAATTTTACTGTGCGGACGCCTATTCGAGGCTGGCGAAGAAAAGGAGACGGCAAACGTTTCGCGAAACTACCAAGTGGGTGGGCGGGCGGTTAACTGTAGCTGAATCGAGATGCGGATACGCGGTTGATCTTATCGCGAATGGGCTTTACGGAGGCCTCAACTCCTCTGTGAACGCGCGGAGATTACTGGCTGTCAGTTCCTCTTGCTCCGCGAGATCAGAGGCGGAAAGGAATCGACACAATGCCTCTGTGGATTAGCGGCACGCGCGCGATGCATCCAAGGGACCGATTGCAGCGACGAAACTAGGTTTAGCGGTTGCTGCTTTCAAATAAATTCTGGGAACTCTCAGAACTGGATAGCGATCCAGCTGCTCCCACCGACAATTCTATCTAACGATAAAAGCTTCAGAAGTAACATACACCTCGAGTTCCACGATTCTTCTAAACTGCGAATCCACCTCCCCGATTAATCTCGATAAAAAAACACACACACACAATTTAATCACCGAAAGTCATCTTCCGCGAACCTCCGTCCACTTTAGAGTCCTTTGCCGACCAAGTGATCGATTGCTTTCTCAAGATCCATCCCTTCATTTCTTCGTGCTCCTGATCCAAGCGGTTCGCAGGAACCCTTGTTTCCACGGAGCTCGATGCTCGGGCGCTAGATCGATCGATATTCGCGAGTACAAATTGAACACGAATCCCATCACTGTGCTCCGCGGATGCGGTCTCCTGCCCGGGAACGCGCGCGCGCTATCGTGCAACTATTAATCCAGCCGCAGTTGAACGGCGAAAACAAGGGCCGATCGGTGGATCCAGCGATCCAACGATTAACCACGACGAGCACACGGACGTCGAGCAATATCCTCGTCTCTTCAGCAGTTGGCAGGGCGTTAACGATCATAACACATCACGCGCGGACCTATAAGGGGTAAAGCGCTGATCAGAATGCCTGGGCACGCAACCCCTTGGATTACCTTGGCCGTCCACCGTCCCACGGGTTGCTTGTTCTACTGGTAACTGTTTCCTGTCCCCGTTCCACCGCCTCACCCCCCCCAATAGCCACAAGCCCTTCCCCCTTGAAATCCCACAATCGAGTGGCGGACTATCGGGAATCGCCCTAGATCGCCATTATCGTTAATCAACCCAGTGTTTACGGAGTCTTAAGCGGCGCTGTTTGGCCCCGCGGACGCATCCAGCGGCGAGGACACGCATATGCTCGAGGGGTTTACGAGCGGCGACCGCACGGAACGATGAAGAACGAGGGAGGTTTATGGGGCCGCTTTATTCCCGCGTATCACCGACGCTTCCCTGGCTCGCCAGCTCGCCCTAAAGATCTCCCGATGGATAGGGTACACGTAGTCGTTCGACTTCTCTCGCCCGGCGAAGAAAACGGCACTGTTTTACGCGGCTCGCCATTCGTCTCGCATCGCTCTCGGGTACTCCGATGCGTATCTACCACTGGCTGAAGCACAGCCAAAACTCGGAGCGGCCCGGCGCACGCGGGGAATCGGCGACATCCATCGACCGGTCGATCGCGTGGCTCGGTCTCCGCCCCAGAAGAACCGTTCAGCCAGCGTGGCTCGTTTAATCGCGCCGCGGGATTCTCTTAACAAGAACGAACGAGCCCCGTCAGCGTAGGAAATGCAGTCGGCCGCGCGAAACACGGGCGAGAGGGACTCGGAACAAGGGAGCGGACGAGGGAGGCACGGACGGATGCTAGAGTGATAACTGGGACGATAGCGCGAGAGCGATAGCGAGCCGTTGGAGTGACAGTCGAAAGGGCGGGTAAGAAAACGGTGGGACGCGCGCGGGGAGTGGAAGGACGGGCGGGACGTTAGAAAATGGAATTTCGGTAGCGAGAGGGATGCTAGCAAAGAACCTGGAGACCGAGCTGTCGGCGGAGAGGGGTGGAGAAGGAAGGGAAAAACGAGAAGAGCTTGGTAGATGGCTTGGTCCGTGGATGGAGTGGATACAGTTGAGTCTGAGGGTTTCTTGGTTGTTGGGTGTTTGGCCGTCCGCCAGAGAATCTCTGGAGCGCGACGGTTACCTTTTTCTCCTCTGGGAGATCTCCTCGGTCCTGCGCGTACATACACACGCAGACAGAGGAGTCGCCGTGCAACGGATATCCACGTGCTGGCGGAGCGCTGTGTGCGCGCGTGTGCCGCTGTTTCCGCGATGGCACCGGGAGGTCCGTCGTTATACTCGCCACTTTCGAAAAATCATCCCCCGTCCGACGATCCTGTAACACCTCCCCGCCCCCTGCTCTACCTCCGCGGGTCCACGGGTGCAGCCTCCCGAGCAGCGCTCATCCGTCAAGGTCGCGGTTAAACGATTTATGCCAGACGCGACTCGTTCGGTTTCCTACCCGCGGGTTTCAGCCGGCGTTTACGCGCGGATACGACAATTGCCGCGAATAGAGACGGTCGTTCGCGCTTTATGACTCGCGAATCGCCGTCCCTCGGCGACCATTCTTCTAATGCAGCTTTATAACAGCGGCTATCATCGCTTTAGAGTCCCTCCCTATTCCACGTCTCCTCGCGGCGCGAGTTAATATAATTGTGACGTACACGCCGAGCCGCTTCCGCGTGCACCACAGCTATCTCGCTCCTTCGCCTCTCTAGTTGTACAGGCCGCTCCAATTTGGTACCTAAACGCTGCTCTATTATTAACGAGAATATTATGAATTCAGCTAGTCGGAGGTAATGGGACAGTGAACAGGAGGGTTGAAACGGCTCTTCGAATTCCTGGTAGCATCGCTATCTTCGTAACGCAGTGCAAAGGAAATCCGACTGGGTAGCTCCGCGAATTCATCGGTAACGTCGCTCGGGGGACATCAGGCAGATCGAAGCAGCGAGATGCCGTTCGCCCCGCGATCGAAGAAACGTAACAGCCGTGTCATTAACCAGCCCGGTGCATCGACCTAGTTGTTGCCGCGCCATTACCGGATAATGACACTTTTTCAAGCCCAGGTAGACGTTACGGTAGCGGGCCGATTTCGATCCTGTTCCGCCCACTTTGCCGCGAGGCCGCTCGAATAGATGGCACGGTTCCTCGGAAATCAGCTGGACCACAGCGGGTATCGTCGGGTGGAGGAGAACTGCGCGGCGGCGGTTCCGCACCCGAGCTTAAACACGGTCGCGCGAGATGATCGATCTTCCCTCGCCTCGTCGATACATTTGCTTCCGAGGAGAGTGTCAATCGTTCGCGATGCTGCATCCCCTATTTCGTGGCGGACAGCTTGATCGATTCGAGCAGCGCACTTCAATGCACGCGCGTACAACTATTCCGTATATGCGATATAGGTTTGAGGCGATCTCTGAAATTGAAGAAAATGATAAGAATAATAGTAATAATAATAGTAATAGTTTAATTAATGGAAAAATTATACTTATATACTAAAAAGAATAACAACGCAGCTCTTAATTATATAGCGTTGAAGCGAAATGAAACGATTCCGTTTTTGTCGAGTTGCATTGTCTCCAATCACTTCATATTTCCAACTGTGTATTTCAAAGAATCTTCGCGTTGTAAAAAATTCTCGAAGCTTGTCTTCGAAAGAAGTCCCACCGCGATGAAGCTATCAGATTCGATGAATGATGGCGAAGTCGTAAATGCCAGTAGCATCGAAACGATGATATTAAAATTTCCACGGGCGCGCGATCAGAATTCGTTTGGCGCGCGGGCCTCTTTTGACGACGAATAACGCGCTTGAAACGAACCACCCCACGAAATACCGACGCATTTCAGAAAGGCTCGAACGTGTTGTCGCTACCCGGGGACGTTTTTCAGTAGGCAGTAACATTCCGCGAAAAACAGCGCCGCGGAGCGTTTCATCCCCGGCGCGAGCGTATGAATACGTTCGACGAGCGAGCGCCGTGGTCAGCGAGGACGAAAATCGCTTCTCTGAAGGGTGGCCACCGGAAAATATGAGATATCGGAGGACCCCTTCATGGATCCTCGCCATATTCTCCGTGTTATCGCCATGGCTACCCATCGGGATCGTAAGCCTGCTATACACGGTGTGAAAACAGGAATAGTCACTGCGCATCAGATCTCCGCAGATTCTTAAACCAGAATCCCTAAACAAAATTCATTTTGCCCTTTTAAAATCATGATTAAATTCCTTTCGCTCATTCACGGCAGCAAGTGGAAGTGGTCTGTGCCAGTCAGCCGCGCGTTCAGTCCATTTTGACGCTGGTTTTCCAGCCGTCTGCGCGAGCAAACCGATTGTTTACGCGTTAAACGGGCCCCTGGTCGACAATTTATGCTCGCCCTGTGACAAAGGGAAGCCAGCTCGCGCTCCGGCTCGATCTGTCACGGTGTCTCTTGAGCGCAACAACGCGCACCGCGATCAAAGCCTTTGATCTCGCAGCTCTGCGTGCCAATGACGCTGTAATTCCGATCCTGGCTGCGAAGGATCGTAAGGTTCGGATTATGTGTCCTTTACTTCCGCGTTCCCACCGCTCGGCCGTTTGATTCTGTGCATCGACAGCGTAACAGACACCCTCTGATTGCGAATAGTGGCTTCTCGCTGTGTTGCGTCTTCACGGCGGGCTTCGCAACGAGGTGAGAGTTCCTGCGAAGGACTTCGCGTGCGCGCCACTCTATTTTCTACTACATCGTCGGGTAATTGAGGACGAACAGAAAGGATCTGACGACTGATGAATTTACAATGAATCTACGTTAACGTTTCGAGAGAAAATTTGAATCTCCACGCAGTCGAAGGAAATACTTTAACCTCCACCCCTGTAATTCCAAAGTTCTACGACGAATCCAGCGATCCTTCTTCCAAGTCAAAGTCAACAGCGCTCGAGATTCTACGGGATCGCGGGTGTACTTAAAACGAACCCCCATGTTCTACAGTTGGCGCAACCTGTAAAACTGTGCCGTCTTCGTAACAACCGTGGCCGATTTGCATAAGCAAATTTCGCGCGGCATAAATGTTTCTGCCGAGTCGTAAATTGGATTAAGCGCACTCCTTGGAAATTAGCCGTGCAGTTTTTAGCCAGTATGGCGACGCTCGTTCCACGCAGTCTAGACGCTCGCTAAGATCGCGTTTGTTAAGTCAGCGTACACTCGTGGCCGCTGTTTGCACTATCTCTCTCCCTCTCTCTCTCTCTCTCTCTCTCTCTCTCTCTCTCTCTCTCTCTCTCTCTCTCTCTCTCTCTCGTAGTCCGTAAATCCTGGAGATTCGAAAAGAGCAATATCGCGACGACGATTCGTCACGATGCTGTGTACCGAGGCGGAGACCCGGATACCGGGGAATTTCGTAAAAATCTTGAACGCGAGGACAGTGACGAATTGCCGGGCAGATAAAGGGGACGGAAGACGATGGAAACAACGCTGCGGACCGATGAAGACGAAACTTCCGGAGAACAAAAAGTAAACCGTTAACCTCCTTTCTTCCGCTCGCGCTAATGACTCCGAAGCCTCTCAGTTTCGCTACATTTTTTTCAACCCCCTCCTCGAAACGCAACTCTGCGCTTCGTTTTTTCGAACCCGGTTTCTAACCCGGGCGTCCTCGGCAACTGGGGAACGGTGCAGTGTTTGGTGGGATGTGAAGCAACAGGGAATGGCAAGATTGTGAAGATACCTAACGAAGGGGTCGCCAGAAATTAGGGAGTGGAATTTTTTATTCGCTACGCGTTTCGAATGGCAAGCAATATTAAGTAGAATTCCAGTTAATCTGCTGGCAAGATTAATAAGGGACTCCCCTCTGTTCAAACCTAAGAGGTTTACTCCAAAGTTCGCGCATAACAATCTTGCAGCCGGAGTGCACGATGTCGCGAATTCTGGTACAGTGTCGACTTTTGTGCCGGGTCAACGAGCTTGTTCAAAGCTACAGTGTCCTTGCAATTACATGCATCAGTCGCACTGCTACGCAAACACGTAGTTACCGCACTAGCTTCGCGTGTGCCTCGGAGCATTCGTATCTTCCATGTTCAGTTAACCTCGATGGCGAGTTTCGACCCGATATTACGCAGCAGCGATGTGTTTCGCGCGGGTAGAGAACAATTAGCGGTCGCTGTTGGGCATCGAACGGCGGATTGAGATTTCGCCAAAGTTCGACCCCCGCGAGCCGGAGGTGCTGCGGTAAAAGAAGTGCGACGTGGGCCGATCGATGGGAGGACGTCAGTGGCGGCTACATTACTTATGAACTCATTAACAATACAGATAAAGGGAAGGTAGTTCGCGACGTTCCGTCGGCTAGAATATGCATGGCGTTTCCAGCCAGGCGAGCCAGAACTGTGCACGGAAGGAAGGCAGAACTGAATTGCAACGTCACACTGCCATCGGCTGGGAAAGAAAGTTTAAAAATTAAACGCAAGCCCGCCGCGCGCCGATACGCGTATTGATGCAGACGGCGCTGCGGGCGTCCTCTCCATTCCGCGCTCGCTTCGCGCGCGTAGTGTGCAACGTGCATGCAGTGCCCCTTTCGTTTTGCGTTTTTAGCTTTAGAGTTGGTTTCTTTCGTGATACGGGTGTATAAAGTGTTTATCGAGCGTTAGAGTTAGTGATTTTGTAGATAAAGTAGTGGTGCGATATGTTTGGAAGCTTCTATTGGAGATTATAGAAAAAAAACGCTTTGGCTTGAGCTTCTAGCTTTACAGATTGGCGTATTTAAGCAATTTTCCACACAATTCGCTACTCTGTGACTGGAATATTATTATTCGAGGGGTCCTTCAGTGTACAGAGTTACCATTCTCTAAGTTTGTTACTTAGTTTGTTGACTGTTACGAATATTCGAATAATTAGGAGTACCTATTCGAAGAATTAGGACTATTCGAATATTTGAATACTTAGGAGTATTTGAATATTTGAATAATTAGGAGTATTCGAATATTCGAATAATTAGGAGTATTCGAATATTCGAATAATTAGGAGTATTTGAATATTCGAGTATTCGAATAGTCGAATTATTCAAATAATTGTGAATATTCGAATATTCAAATTATTCGAAAAAAATTTTCATTTGAATTAGTATAGTCCAAAGTATGAGCATTCTACCACCCGAAAATTATCATATTCAACCACTCGTGCTTCCCTATTGCTATCCCAAAATTGAAACTCCCTTTGCACCCCACTTTTACTTCACAGCACGTATTCCACTTCACCGATTTCCGTTAAAATGTAAAACGAACTTAAACAGTAGAATCGCCTCCAGAAGGACGTAACTCCCCGAAGAAATTGCATCCTCGAGACCCATTTTCCGTGCAACAAATTAGCAACGTGAAGCGCCGCCGGAAACGACCGTGTAACGATAATTGGTGGACAGTGCACCGAAAGTCAGGCAACTTGTGTCTAATAAATTCAATTATCCCGTAGCACGGGTCAAGTTCCTGCTACCAGGAGATCGCCCGGTTCGCCGTGCAGCCTTTGCTGCTTGTCGTGCTAACAAGACGCCAGCTACGATGTCGTTACTTTTACGGAAGTTGCTCGTTGTTAATCTATAACGGCGCGAATACCGTGGGCGTCGTGTTACGAGTAAACAACCGATTCTCTTCGCCTCGTTACGAGAAGCTTTCTTCGAGTGCCCCTGTCAGGGGGGGTGGGTAGTTTAAACGTCGTTAGAGGCTGTTCTCACCTGATTCCCAATCGCGGCTCCTTGGCCCGAAGTCTCTTTGCAGACTGAGCACTGCCCCCTATCGGTAGTAACTTTTCTTCGGTACTTCACGATCTGAAAACTCGATGAAAGCTTAGAATTCGATAAAGCTACCCGCGGCAACTGAGAAATTGGTAACTCTCACTGGTTGCGCGGGCTATGTCGAAGCAGATTGGGTTTATTATTTGATTTCAAGAGCGGTTCTGTGTAGCAGAGTGTTAACGACCGATGCTTTTGTGTGTTGCAGAGTACTTGATGTCGGGAAGTCCACGGAGCTATCCAGCACGGTCCCCCGGGGTCGCTTCCACGCCGACCGTCACTAGGTGAGTAAGTTTAGCATTTCATGAGTACCCGCGCCGAATTCCACGCGCGAAACCCGGCCGGCACCGTGAAACTCTCGCCCGAAAAAACGCGCGGCCGCGCGCGCCCGACACATCCATATTCCAGCAGGCAATAACACAGATTTCCGCGTAAGCCAGATCGCGTAAGCGGATTTTTCGCGCGCGGCGGCTGACAAATCCGCGAGACTTATCGGTTTACCTGGTTGCCGGATTTCGCGCGGTTGAATTAAGCTGCGAAAAATCGACCGCCCTGTTGACTCTGCCGCGAAACCGTTCGTCGCCTCCACGTCGACGGTCGTTCCGAAGTGACCCGTACTCGCTTTCGCGCTCGTCTTAGTTTTTCAGGGTTAATTGTATGACATTGGGGTTAGTGGGTAGGATTTTGTACTCGTTGGGGTCAGATACGTGTAACTCGACTAATAGGAATGGGACTTGGTTGTTAATGACTGATGGGTGGATTGTTTTATGGCGATACAGTATTATGTGAGGCAAGGTCTCTTCTCTGAAGTTGAAAGCACACTCGTCATTTTCATTTTGAAGGCTGGAAGGAATCTCGTCAGTAGTCGAAAATAAATGTGCACCAGTGATTCCAGATTGCGCTTTCTTGAAAGGGTTTCCAAAGGCCCCTTTGACGAAAACCCAGATATTTATCTATTTAGAAATTAATCCACGTTTACTTTTTATTTGGGGGGTTTCAGGGCCTTGTTGCCCCCTCCCCTCAGGGCCCGCCACTGTATCTATCTATTTCACCACGACGCTCAACTTGCAGACTACCAAATTCAGCCCAGGTATTAGCGAAGGTTCCATCAAGAACAGAACAACCCGGCACGCGTTTCCATTTCTCATCGAAAGAGGGTTAATTCAATGCCGAGTACGTTACTGCCGCTCGTTTGATATTTTATTCATTCACGGCCGATATTAACAACGGTGAAAACGCGGGTATCGGGCCGCAGAAGTGCCATTACCCACCGCGTGGCTGTCGTTTGCTGTCTCTCTAATGATTACAAATCTTCGGCCGAGCACTTTTGGCAATTAGCGAGTCATTAGCAGCTCCCTGGCCCTCGCGCCGGTGATAAAATCGCCGCGCGACGCGAGCCAGAGTGAACGCAGGAATTCCCTATCCGAGTAACGATTCCTGCAAAACCAACTGGAATTCCCCGTCTCTCCTCTGCTGGGGTTGGGAAAGTGGCGCGAGGAAAGTTTGGAAAATTTAAATCAATCGGTTGAATGGGACGCGGACGTGGTCGGAAGCGCAATAACCGCGCTGGAAATACCGTTGCGGGTGGGCGAGGGGGGAGGGGACACGGTCGAAGATGTTTCAATTCAAATGAGCCGAACTTTTAAAATATTTAGAACGTCGTCCCGGCGTTCACCGTATTTCGCTGTTCCCCCTTCTCCCAGACGATTCGATCGTCGCCGACGACGCGCGCGAAATATCGAATTAGCCCGCTCTTTATTCGGCGCCGTTAGCTTGGTCGTGTCAGCTTGAATAATAAGTGCAGTCAGATTCGAAAGACGCGTATACAATGGTCCGTAGGTTTCTTCGTACGAATTCAAAGGGGCAGCTAGGTCCGCAAGCTGCTGGATTGCTTTCGGCTCTTTATCTGTGCCATTTTCCCTTCTCGTCTATAGGTTCCTGCCTCGTGGTTTTCGTAGAATTCATTTAGTAGCGGAGTTGGAGTTAATCTTTCCCAGAAGGTATATGAGGTTTGTGCCCTTGTTATTTACGCGGGATTTCGCGGAGATTAATGAGCCGCGAGGAGTGAATTGCCCCACGTTTAAGTGATATTTAAGAGTGACTTAATGGAGTTATACTCGCGATTAAGTGAATGCCGCGCAAAGCTCGGCCGAATGCTCGCGAGTAAACGTGGTTAATCGTGCGATTTATGTTATTCCTTGCGGCCGCCCGTGGCGGAATTGCGCGAAAAATTGTCCCATTGCGTGTAATCAAATCAGGAACTCTTCTGGCAATAATGCAGACACCATTCCCAGCAATTTGCTACGTTGATGACAACAAGCCTCTTCTATATTTTCATTCTATTCGCGATTATAACCATCCCGAATAAGTCAGTCCCACCCCGATGCCCGAGAACGCAATTGGTAACGCTGCTCTCGTTAAGGTTACAAAGCCCTGCAGCTCCAAAGCAAAATTGAATCCCATTTCTTCGAGCAATATTCCCAAATCAGTCGCCGACGAAGGGGCATCGAGCGACGCGAGCGAGCCAAATAACTCGAAGAGTAATCGCGGAACTTTTTCGCTCGACCGCGAAAAGTAGTTCGGTCATCCCCCGAACAATGGGCACGAAGGCCTTTACCGGCCGCCCGACCCCAGAGGTTTTTTCCTCGGGAGCCGTGCTCCAGCCACGACTGGAACGTCGAAGAAAGGAAAGGCCATCCGTGTCACCGGAAACGGTGGGTCAGCGAGACGGAAGGTACTCTGTTGCTGAGGCAACGGAGCCGAAGGAACACGCGTGTGCCCCCGGACCTCCGAGCAAAGCGTTCCCCGACCTTCCTTCCTTCCTTCCTCCCATCCCTTCCGCTATTCTTCCATCCGTTAGCCCTAACTTCTGCCTTTCTTCCTGCAGCCCCCGAGATTCTTAACGACCCACTTCGTCCCGTGGCGCACCGGTAATGACCACCGTTGCGCGGACGTTCGCCGTGAAAATTCCACACCGCCCCTCCCGAGCGATTGAACTTGTCTTCGACTTCGGTAAGAAATACTAATGCCAGTCGTTTGGAAGTCAAATATTCCGACGACGCGAAATGGAAGCCGTATTTATGAGGCCAATTTGTCTGGTCGGTTTTCTGGACGATCAGCAGGTGGTCGGAGCACTTTGATTGGAATAATGCGATGGCAAACATGGCACTTTAGGGCAATTAGCGTTCGCGAATATCGTTCCACTGAGAAATGCAAGGGGCGCCGGGTGGTTCTTTCAAAGAAATTAGCGAGTATAGTAAAATGTCACGAGCACGGCGGAAGGTTTTCATCGTCGCGGACGGCGGATCCGATACGCCCTCTTTGCTTCGCGGCCTCGTCGATGCGAGACAAAGAAGACGTCTACCGTTGGCATTTATCACTTATTAACTGAAGCAATTCAGCTAAAAGAACACCGTCCGCACTCGAGCGCGAGTAAAGGCTGCCTTCTTTTTCTCCTTTTCCCTCCCCCCGGCCCCATCTGATCGCTCCACCTTATCCATCTCTACCTCCTCGATATCGTTTCTCTCGAGACTCTCCCAGCCAGCGGAGCCTTCCCAAAACAAAACATAGCCGTCGTTATTGTACGAGAAGGGATATCGGGGGAAAAACTTTCGTGTATTTATCGACTCTGTGCTTCGATACATGTATGTGCTTTTATTACTTTCCTCGATGCGATCGCGAGTAAGCTTCGCGGGACTCGACGAGTCTCTAGTTGCCACTGAAAGCGTTACTTTCGAACTTGAATAATTTTCAGTTAATAGGCACATATTGAAGGGTGAAAAGAAAAATTTTCAAGCAAATTCATGAATCCGTTTCCGGTATACTCTTCGCCAAAATGTGCTTTAACCATACATTTAATCTGAATTCAAAAAGACAAAAGTGTTTAGAAAATAGAAGCCTACGTCTATTACAGGATGTGCACAAAAGACAATATCGTAAAAGATAACAAAATGGCAAACCACTAAAAAAAATCATATTTGAGGGAAAAATGATGATAAAAAAATAGCAGGGGGCCGTTAATTACCAAAGCCTGAACGTCATGTAATAGAGACAGGTTTTTCGTACAATATATGGATGAATATCAAATTTCTTCATAAAATTTGTAAAGAGGATTCTTGAAACGTATGTCTTATAGAAAATATAAAAAAATCGATTTCTCCAATTTCTTACAGTGTTTTACTCCTTTAAGAAAATTTCGATCTTCTCTATCTCTTTTTATCATCGCTTTGCGTAACGAGTGGCAAACTTCCAAGCTTCAACAGATAGAGAAACGCGATCCCAATCTGGATCCATTTTGAATCACCTCTTCAACAGGCCCCGAGCACAAAAACTCGCATTTGCCATCCGACACCCTTGACCGTGTCAAGCACCTATCGCCTGCACAGTGCCCTCGTAAATTCTCGAAAGAATCACCCTTTGTACGCCCGGAAGCAACCGAGTGGCGCAGCAACAGCGTTAACGTACCCATAAACTAATACTGAAAGCGCCCCCTTCGCGGGTCAATCTCTTCAACTACCCTGTAAACTGACTTGCCGCGATACTGTCCACTTTCATCCCCCCCGAGCCTCTCCTAAGGATCGTGAGACGTAACGCAACTCCTTGCTAACTGAACTTACAGACACTTTAAACCGGAGAACACTCTAAACTAAACTCGTTCTCGCAGTTATAGCGCGCTTAAAATCCTTTTTCCGAGGCCCCTCCGCGAGCGGAGCGGCGCGGCGGCGTAACAAGAAATTTCCACGATGCCGCAATTATTTCATCGAGCTCGCCGAACGACGACGCGGAGGCGGCGGCGGCGGTGTAATCCCCCGTCAACTTGGCGAAACTTTTCGCGGTAGCACGCTTCATTTAACTCCGCATTACGCCTCCCCTTAATTCTTCGTGCTGCCTCTGAAAACTGAGTTGTTTACTATGCATCCCTTCCGCGACCGCGAATCCTCCCCCTCGCCTTCAGACGGTCCGCGGCCGCAAGTGTACCTTTTGTCTCCGCCGCCACGCCGGAACTATTTAAATTAATCAACATGGAAACCTTAATCTCCCCAGACGTCTTAATCTGGGCTTCAATTTGTGCAACTCCAGCCTCCATTCGTCCCCCCCATCATCCCCCTCCCCCTCCCACCCCTGTTGGCTCGTCCTCCGTCGCCGGCGAATAGGTTTTACGCTTTTCACGAAACGCAAGACGCGCTTTGAGGGCGTAACGCTTATTTTTCTCCTCCCCTTTCAACCCCCCTCCACCATGTTCTCTTTCAAGCCGGCCCCGGGGGAAACGTTCCGGCGGTTAGCTCGGTCGAGGAAGCACGACTGTGATTGCGTCACAATATCCTCGTTATTATTATTCCGCGATATTGTAATGTGTAATTCAGGTGAACCCGCCTGGCCGTGGGTAATCGAGCTGAGGGGATTGTAACCGGCGCGAGCGCGGGGAGAGAAATGTACCTACATTTTTCTTGCCCGTGCTTTTAGGGGAGGCTGCCGCGAGGAGCGGAGAACCAGGGGAGAAACTTAAAACGCGAGGTTTGGTTACCGTTGCGGTGAAGAGGTTTCAGTTAATTACGCGATTCTTTGAAGGTCTGGTTTTACGGTCCCTTGGTGCGGCCGCGGCGGCAGCTTTCCCCTGGAATTCCTGAAATCGCTGCAACTTTGATGACTCGCGACTCGTTAATTCGCCCCCGTTCCGGCGAGGGTAAAGGAATACATTTGCGGCAAGGGACTCGCTTATCTCGGGAAAGTATTGCTGCTGGCGTTACTTTTCGAGTTACCGCTCAATCAAATCCTCTCTGCTCCAAAATCAACACCATCGAAATGATCAATTTACATCGAAAGTAGTTGAAACGTTCGCGTGAATGCTGTATTATGAAAGCAGCACGCGACACGATCACCCCTAGAACTATCATCCACGCGAAATCTTCGTCGGCCACTCGAGGGTGCTTCCGATGGACAAGATAAGGGCGGAGGGGTGCATCCTAATTTAAGGGCGCGAGCTTCGTACGCGGCCCGTGAAAACGAGAAACGCGACCGGCATGGTGAACACGACAACGAGCCAGTGTTAATAAAAATCCGCGGCTCGGCTCGCGTGACACCGCGTGATACGGTCGGCGGTATTTTTCAGGCGAGTGCGCGCCTCTTGGCTGCTCGCTGAGGCTCGCAACGACGGCCTGGTGTAATATTTCGGACCGTGAATTCACGATACAGCGACGCAATTCGAAATGATCGCGGACGATATCGAAAAGGAGGGATAAATAATCGTTGGATGTATTGTGACTTTGTGACGGGTGTCAGGGTTGAGGGAGTAACTCCCTTTGTTAGGGAACGAAGAAACTTGCAAGGTGTAATTTTATATTGCAGATTGATGGCATCGTTTAGAATTACTGGGTGTCTATTCCGGTTGGTGGAGGTTTAAAGAGGGTTGTGATGATATATTCGATTACCTATATTGGTGTTGCAGAGATGCAAGTCATACCTACACTTTCTTCAGCGAAAATTCCCCGGCGAAATATTGAGCGAATTTTTCGCCACAGTAATTTTTCTAAATAGGTAGCGTAATACCCTGCACGAACCTGTAATTCACGGCCACCTACGAAGTTTCCCAGCTACACGATACGGTCTCGGCAACGGTGCAGCGATTTAAAATGCGTTAACCAAGCACCCACCTCAGCCGTAGATAACTTAACCTATTTTTATCTGTTCGAAACTTGCCCTCCCCTATTCTACTTTAAACTTCCCAGCAGAACCGTGCACATGCACAAGCCCCGTCGAGTTAACGTTCTCCATTTCGCGATTCTACCATTATAGCGTCGTCGTACATAATTCATCGAGCCTGGGCCATGGATTGCGCAATTCTACAAAAACTGACTGCGATAGTTAGCTACTGACTTCAATCTCCCAGTGTTTGATACCTAAACCTCCTTCGAAATTCTCAGTGGTACTTCTAGTATTCTGAAGTATTAATCTCCGAGCAGGATCGATTCGGTACTTCGCCAATGACGACAAAAATCGCCCAAGGCGACAATTTATCGAATCCCGGAGAATGCATCGTCAAAGATCCAGGGGGACGCTCGAACGAGGGATGAAAGCGTGAAGCAACGATCGCGACCGGGAACGACAGGCACGAAGCAAAGTCGAGCGTTCGAGGGTCGACACGACGACACGGATCCGAAAGTGGGTTAACAATTAAAGGGAAACTTTGGGCGACAGTCGAATTCACGCGAAATATACTCCCACAGGGGCGTGGAACTTCCGTCGTTCTCCCTGCACGCGTATGTGTCCCCCGTTTTTTTTTTCCCCCTCCGACGTGTTCGAAACTATGCGCGCGTCGTTGGATTCGTTGGGCGAGCAGCCTCTCGCTTCGCAGTTAATTTTCCCTTTCGCCAACTTTCTGTCATATCGGTAATTTAAATTCGTAATTAAACAAGTTCCGTAACTAATCGTTAATTACTCGCCGCGGCACAATGAAACTTCTAGCGCGGGAAATATCGCGCGCAAAAATTAACGCCGCGCCCGTTGACGGCTGCCAGCATGAAAAACGGAAACACGGGGCGCGGCGTCCCGACGTCGAGAACATGGGGCAAAAATGTTTGACGGCTTTTGCGCGCGGAAAATATTATCGTCGGCAACCGATGGAAGCCGCGCTTTTCGAAAGGAACGTTTGCCGATACTCGCAGCGCAATCTGCTAATGTACGTGGCAGCTTAGGGTAGTCGAGGGAACAGGGGTACGTGGGGCTGTGCAAGGTACAAGCCGCGATAACGCGGGGTGCGTACAACGTGAGATGCGGAGGACAAAATAATTTGACAAAACGCGTTTTTAACCCTACACTCAGCACTGTAGACGATCTGGTACACCACCTTTAAGTCCAAAATAAAAGAGGACCAGAGACATTTTTTCTGCATTGACTTAGGTACCGTTAATTCGTGCATTTAGGCATTCAATCGATTTTGTGATTAGTCGTAAAAGCAATGTGATGAAACTAGACAAAGATGCAAAGTCCCAGGATGCAAATCACTTTCATTTATAAAGTGTTCAAAATGTTGCTTGCACTTTTGTCTGAACGAAAATAATAATCGTTTTGTAAAATTTCATAATCAATAAAGCACTTACATTAGATAACTGCACGATGTGATACATGAACATTAATGTCAATAAAAACATACACACCTATCCTAGCATTTCTCCATTAATTTTCCTGGATTCACAGGCAAAATCTACGTTAGAAACTATTTTTCTTTTGCACAAAAAAAATGTGCAGTTAAGTATCATAAAGAAGTCATTAACACCATGGTCTCAAAAATATTCTTTCTTACCTGAAATTCTTCAGAAACTAATCTCCAAGTGTACAAGCACGAGCAAGCTGACTTCCCCTATCATTACATTAGAAGTTTCATCAGGAAGTATCGCGGACACGCGACGAACTCACCCCCGTTAAACGCTGGCTGGTTGACCGTGCACGTTCACGTGCGTCTCGCTTCTATTTTTGCCCCTGGAATATTGAAAGCCAGGGATTTGCCGATTATAACGGTAATTGCAGCGTTGCATGTGAGATGTACCGCGATCAGGGGCGACGGCCTAACGTAACGTGGCCGGTTGACATAAATCTTTCTTTGGCGCGAGTTAACTGAAAGCGGCATCGGGGCCCGACCGCTCCATCGCGGTTCACGTGCCTGGGAATTTGCATCCCGCTCACGTGACGTGCGTCCTTTTGTAAACAGAATTCGTGAAATTGAAATCGCGCGGCTCGATACCGAAACTGCGACGTCCGTCCAGCCGCGGCGGAGCAATGCTGAATACTGAAACCAATTGTTGCTCGCTGCAAGTCCGTTCACTTCGACTTTCATGAGGATCATGACGGGCAACTGTGGATTATGATTACGATCGTGAATCGACGTCGGAGTTAAATGGCACGCTCCGATTGACAAGAAATCTCCTTTCTCAGGGGGACTTCAAAGTTGTGAGAAAGGAGAGGTTTAATATATTGGTGAGATCGTTTCAAAGGGAGTGGAATGTATTTTCTATTGGTATCTAGTGATTAGAGCGTCGTCACTCAACGTTGTCGCCAATGAAGCGGCGAATACCGTGAGCTGCAGTCCGATTTGCACTTGGGTGAGCATCGCGTTTCCCGTTATCTGCGTCCATAAAGCTCTCCGGTCATAAACATTAATCTGCCAGGTGGCAGGCGTGTCTGTCGTAATTATAATTGATGGTATGTTAATTACAATTTACGCAAAAACCTGCTCGCCAAGGGGGTGACGTGTCATGACGTAATTTAGGACGTCTAGGCTTGAACGTCGACGATAGCTCAATCATCAGCGGTGCGATTCCCTGTTCACTGGGTTCACCGTGTCCCCTTCCAAAAACTTGCTGAATTTTGCGCAGCGGTGCGTCGAGGAAACTGGAAAATTCTGAAGGTATTCTTGGGGAGGAAATGTGTAAAAGGTTGGCCAAAGAAAAATACGCGATACGAGAGAAGCTCCAATTTCAATTATCCGACGGGAAAGTCTACCCCCGGATAGCTCTTTTGTTTTTCTTCTAATGGCCCGAGCATCGAATTACCTGGATATTTATTTATCGTGGAGACGCGAGGGTCGAGATCAAAGCTCCCGAGCTTCTCTGCCAAACAACGGTCCAAGAAGGAATACTTTCCCCCGAGTTCCCCGATTTTCGCCGGGACGAATGAAGGAAAATAGAATCACTTGGAGGTGTGAATGTGCTCGGGCTCTAGGATCATTGTTTCTCGCGTTAAACACTCTCCTGAACATCACAAAATTCTCTGCTACTCGAATTCCACGAATCCCCGGCCTTGCCACTAAAATTTGTATCATTTCATACCAAAAGGGATTCAATGGTTTCGACCAAAGTGACTTTAAATTACACGCCGCTCCATTCTAGTTTACTTATCGGCGCACCTCTGGAGGCTGAATTAAAAATGCTCAACCACAGATGAAAGAGTAAGCTCAGGTCAGTAGGTAGCAGCGTCCGTGGCGCTTCAAGCTTCCCTTCGTTTTTCCTCAAAGGGACGTTACATCTCTGCCTCCACTAAACCAGGGCCACTTCTAACAAGTCAGTTTGACCTTTCACCGAAGTCCCTTTAATCGTACAACGAAACGATCTCGAGATATGGTTCGTTCAAACTACGTAACTCACCCTCTACATTCACGCTAGAAAAACAACCACGGTTCAGTCTACGGTTCTCTCCTCTTTCCTTTCACTTTTCCACGTTCGGGCGGAAAGGTTGTTCCCTCCTCGCAGACTAAAGGTCTCGGTTAGGTGTTCTCCTCTTTTTCCCCGAACGGCGGCGCGAGCAACGAGACGCGGCAGAATAAGAGCGAGGGTGGGCGAAGTTCACGGGGGTGGTATGCAGCGAGACAGAGAGGCGGAGGGCTGCTCGCCAACCCCCATCGTGGGGGAGAACAAGTTATGGCGCAAGAAACAGAAGAAAAGCGGGAAAGGAACGCTGCGGGTGCAGGGGCTGGGGAGGCGGGAGAGAGATTCGCGAAACCCGATATGAAATACCAGAGTAGAGCGTGCACGGGCGTGCGTGGTGTACGGAAGACTTGCTGCAGTCAATATTATCGTTCTGCCGGACGTGGAGCGAACGCGAAAGAAAGCAATCGATATAGGATGGAACGGACCTCGCATTCCGACGATATTCCGCGACGCGACGACCCCTGGCCTGACAGTCCACGCGAATTCTTTGCTACGGAACCGATCAGCTCGATGATGAATGATTGATAATCACTTCTCTGTAACCTATTCAACCCCTTCTGGCTAGAGCGTCTATTAACGACGAACGTTCTGAGCAGAAATGTGCGCGTGAACCTCGACCGCACAAATGTGACGAAGACAATGAAGACGATAAAGAAGGTAACGAGGCAGGAAAAAGAAGAAAGGAAGTGTAAGCATTCGCCTATGGCGCGAGGCGGTACACAGGTGTCGCCACGCTAGTTTCAGTATTTGTACAGTTCGGGAAAGAGTAGCATCGGAGAGTCGGCGTTGAGTGAATTGGTAACGCGCCTGGCCAGACACGAAAGTCCCAGTCGCCTCAAAATCTCTTTTTCGCCTACAGAAGAATTAAGAACACCTTGGTGTTGAATGAAAAACGAACGCTATGTTTAAAGGAAGAGCGCGATGACAGAGAACGTATAGGAAGAATGGAGTTTGTAATAATAAGAGGATATGTATGAAAAGGACGCAGCGGATAGACAACTACTTGGAGGAGGCACACGCAAATCTAGATAAGGTCTCGTAGTCATAGAATACATATTAAGATGCCTAACCATGGAAAGGTTAGTGTGAAGCAGATCGCATGTCAATTATAGCTACGTCTATAAGAAGCCAAGCCGCATAATGACCGTGAAATCACTGTTTAAATATCATTATCGAGATTCGAATTAAGAGCATCAGCGGTTAATGGGCACGTGGATACGCGATCAAGCAGACGCAATTAGCTGGTGCAGAATTAGCGGCGTCTGGTCCCGCGGTCACCTCGAGGAGCCTCCGATCGCGATCGAGAATACTGTCGCCCATTGGCGCGACGTTTATCGGAATTGGCGTTATTGACACGGGGAAGGGCAGATAATAGTTTTCACGTGGGCCAGTCCGAGTGGAGGGACGCTGGAATTAGTAGCCGCGCTTTGACGGTTATCACGACGTGTCCCAGCCGCATCTACGAGCGACGGGGCTGGCTTTAAAATAATTCCGCGGATCTTTGGCCTGCTCCTAATAGCCGAGGAACAAGCTGCCTCGAGAGGCCTCTTCAACACAAGCACGCCGCGGCGTCTACGATCCAGATCCAGGGTGTTCATCCCCGAAAAAGAAGACGACGCGGGAAGCCTCCACCTAGGCAATAAGACTTAACGACGTGGCAAGAAAACAACCTACGGTAGGAGGATCCTCGTAAACCCTCGGAGCACGTCTGATTCGAATTTCAGTCGGCAAATGGGCCGCGTCAATATCTTCGTCGCCAGGCGCAGCCACCCCTTTCTACTTCTCGGATCGTTTCTATTTACGGAAGGTTAGACGGATTAAATATTCAGGGAGTGTTGCTCCTCCTTCATCCTGACGTATCATAACAGGCAGAGAGAGAGAGAGAGAGCCTCTCGCGACGTAGACTCTCCGGCAACTTTTACGATGGCCTTGAAAGCCTCCATTTCCCGCTGCAAATCTTCCTCTTCGCTTTTCAGTGCAGACGTCGCAGTTCCTGGAAGTCAGTCCCCGCCGTGCAATATGTATCTCACCATTTGCTACCACTTTCAGGGGTGACGCGGAGGGTTAAATTATCGATCACTGTCTGCTAGGTCGCAGGACTGAATATTATAATTGCGCAGGGCTCGATATGGGGTGAAGAGTGTCCCTCTTACTATTAAAAATTAGATTTTCCCTCGGAATGATCGACGCCATCGTCCCTCTAGACTCTAAGCATCCCCTTGATTCCTGCCGCGTACCCTATGCATACTAAACACATTTGCCCTCGCGTCCGCCCTACATTCCCAGTGATCTCGCGGCGAGCAGTACTTTTCTCTCCTGTTGCGCCCGGTGGTTGCAAGATCCCGTTAAAAAATTCTCCTTCGCCCTCTCTGCCCCCCTGTTCCTCAGCCTCGTCGCCGGCACGGCGAAACGAGCGGTTAATGCCTCGCGAAAGTTACGGCCAGAAAACACACTTGTCGGGAAGAATAATGGTGGCCAGAACGGGGAGCGGTATCCCCGAAAGCACGAAATAACACCGCTAATGTGTCTTTATAACAGGGGCGAATCGAGCTTTATTATGACTCGAGATCCGCTTGAATATTCGCCGCTATTTCCATTTGACCCTGGCCTGTTGCTACGCAACTCGCGGCACCAGGACCCGATCCACATAAACAGGGGAGAGGAGCTGTTTTCCCGCGTGCCTTGCCTCTCCGTGGCCGTTTCTTTTCGCTTTCGTTTAGCGCGGCCCGCCAAGTCACCGACCAACCAAACGAGCGAAACGCTTCGTCCCTTTCACTCTGAGACGTCGGGGATCCGGATTAAAAATAGCGCGAAGCAAAATCGGACATAAAGTTGCCAGCGCTTGGTAGAACTTTGACTGAAAATCGTGGTATCTCGCCCGAGTCCGCGTTGGACGTTGCATCACCAACTCCTCCGGCGTGATTTTGTTTAACCGAGTTAACAGACGTCGTCGCGATATTCCCCCGAAGGCAGAAGGAGCCCGAAGTAAAATATTCCCGCGGGAAGGCTCGCTAGACGACGCAACGTTTCTCTGTCTCACCCGCGGAGGGAAGCTCGTGGCTGGCCCAGTTTCTGAGATCGCCCCGCTGCTCGCCACGCCAGGGATTCGACGGAGAATTTGATTTATATTTAATACGGCCGACACGACTGTCGGGATTAAAGTAAACGAGGCGTGCCGGTGGTCGTGATGAGCTCTCGAGCCACCCTTCGAGGGATCCTTTTCCTTCGATGGGATTTAGAGAACCAAGGGAGAGTTTGCTCGATGGAAGACTCGTGGCGCGACGACAGGGCGAGAGACTTCGGTACCCGTTCGAACGCTATTATTCGCGCTCGAAACGCGATCCCGCCACTGCCGGTAATTGCAAATAATAGCTGGAAGGGCCGCGAGTGGATCGAGAGGGCTGGGTGGAAGGATCGTTAATATTTTGAAATCCGAAACGGCGCTCGTTGCGGATTGTTCGGCGTTGCGCGTGTAAACGTCATGTTTCGCGCGGGGGATCGCCGAATAAATTGCATCCTGGGATTACGTACATTAGACTCGTGGATTTTAAACTCGTTTCGTTTAATCGTGCCGTCGAAACCCCCTCTGCACCCCCGCCGGCCGCCCTTCGCTCTTGATTACGCGGCCCGTTGACGTGCGCGCATCTTTCCTGCCTGTCGCTGTACGCGTTCACCTGTATCTCTGTAATTTTGTAAATTCGACCGGTTCGCTCGGTTTAAATACAATTATTATTTTAATTATACGCGTCGCCCAGCGCCCCAGCCCCTCCCTGTGGAAATGGTGTTAAGCGCGGGCTTGTTTTCTGGAAATAAAAGCGCGCTGACGTCGTCGACGGTTGCTGACGTTTCGCGAGAATTATTCTGGGGAAATATAATTGGACGTGTCGGTGACACCAGCGAACGGAGGGACTCGTGATTCTTCCGTACTCTGTTTGCCTTCGATACGCTGATTCGCGGAATAAATACTGCGACTGTAAAATGAATTACGAGAATATTGATCCGCGATGTATTTTATAATGCTCCTAGGATTGTGAGTAGATCCCTCGGTGTAGTTTCAGAAGAAAATACAGACAGCTCTGTATTACTTTTTCCAGTATGAATTAAGTGGTCTTCTAAGTCAACTGTGCTTTATAATCTCTGTGCAAATTAATCCACACCAACAGAGTTATATCGCTCATAAAATGTAAAAAGAAGTTTGGATAGGTTGCAGCAGAAAAGTCCACCTCGTTACACGGAGAATGATAATTAGAATTGTATCGAGGAACTGCGCGACCTTTTCGATCGACACTCCGCGCAGAGGGTACTTGTTAAATAAAATTATGCAAAGATGAGCGTAACGCTGGGCGAGCGTAACGAAGGTATGTAATTAGTGGCAGGCACAAACATGCCGTTAATTGCTAAACGCTCGACATCCGCCGGCATTTTAATTGAGATTATAATTGCCATCTATGCGTTGCAGCGCGAGTTAGACAGTAAGCTCCCTTTCGCGCAACAATCAGAGTACGCGCAGACCTGCCACACGTCGATTCCGTCTGGCTAGACACGTTCCCTTAAATCGAATGTCTTCGCCCTCGCGAAAACACTTCCCTTTGCTCCATCAATATTCCCAGATCAGTTCCAAATCATTCTGAAACCAGACATCGTCCAGGATCGGTTCCAAATTCGTCGCACCCAATTCAATCCCACTTTGGATTCGATTCCAACGTATTAAATTCCGCTACCAAACTCGTCGACCTACCTCTGGCTCGTTAGCAAACAATTCATCGAAATGAATTCGATTCCAATGAGCACGTGAAACAGATATTCCGGCCGCTCCTTACGTCCCAAAGGAGAATGCAATTTCGGCTCCTCTAACGATATGCAAAGGAAGAATTCGATACGGGGTGCGACGCGTGCGAAGCTGTTTATTCCTTGACAGGTCTCCGCGACTTACCCTCACTTTCGCCGTCAAAATCGAGTTTGAAAAAGCTCGTTAAGCCGAGCCTCGCTCCTTTGCCCCCCCCCCCCCCTCCCCCTCGCTAAGGGGATGAACTCTGTAAAGCCCGCCGCGTGGTCCAACAATCGATACAACAATGGAGTTATGCAGCTGTACGCGAGTCAGGGGTGGCGAGCAAAACGCGAAAAGCATCCTTCCGTTCCACACCCCCTAACCCCCTCCCCCTCTTCTTCTCTCTGTCCAGCATCGACGAACGATGAGTCTTTGCATAATCCGCCTATATACGTATTCACCCCCTCATGCATATCGAGGGGTGCATAATTGCATCCAGATAAAACAGGTGAATGGTAAATCAAACTTGGATTCGCCCCCTTCGGCTCGTGATTACCGGGACTAATTAAGATGGCTATCCTCTTCCATCCTCCTTAAGCTTAGATAGCAAAGAGATGGCAGAAGGGGGGATTACGAAATATTTGATCGCAAAAGAACGTCGTGGATCGAGGTATTACAGAGCAGAGAGTTTCAGAGCTTCGATGACGGTGAATATAATTTGCCAGGCTCGGTGTGTTTAGCCCTGGATCGTGGTGAAATCAGAGTCGTCATAAAATCAGGGGTTGCCTTCGGGGGAGGGCTCGCTGGAATGCAATCGCATCCTGGCGAGGCCGCTCGGAGCAGGAAGCATCCGAGGCAGTTGAATGCACATCGGCGCAGACCTGCGCGGCTTTGATAGCCTGGTGTGGGCGATACTGTTTCCACGCCGCGGACGATGTGGAGGGCGTCCGTGCAACCGGGATCCTGTCTCTGCCGTTTGAGCGCGTTGCAGTGTACAGTGTACGTGCAAGTTCTCGCGGATAAATGAAGCTCGTGCGGGGCTCTGACCCTAAACTTCTGGGGCCACTCGAGCTTGTCTGCTTTGCATTCTTTAAGGGAGGATCTCGAAGGTGGCGGCGAAAGCTTCTAGACGGAGTAGAAATTTCTGCACAGAACTCGGATGAGAGCAGTGGATAGTGAAACCTAGTTTCACCCGGAGCCATCACACTATCTCGTACAGTTCCATTTCTTGCGAATTATGCGTTCCTTTCTATAAATTCATTTAATAGAACTTCCATTCGAATAAAGAATATTTATTACACTGTACCCTGATTATATTCTTCCCAAAGGAATTTAAAAGAATATTAGTCCCACATTTAACCACACTGGTTCACCGGCAATGCTGCAGCGCGAAAGGGTTGAAATCGCGCTCGGCGTGCACTCGACCAATAATAAGGGCGAATGATCGTACGTTCTGCTTCACGGGTTCCCCGTAAAAAATATTTAGTACCATGTCGCGGAAAATCCCGTTTTTTTGTGGCCGTGGTTGTCGTTCTGTTTACGGTCCAATATAGAAGCGACCTGGGCCGGTTAACCCCACGGGATTTCCGTCTGCTAAACGTTACAACGTCGGATCCACCTCCCCCCCCCCCCCCCGGGCCGCCGTTGGGGCTGGATTCGGGGCTCGGCCGAAGGGAATACATTATAATAAGGGCACGTTTGCGCCCCGTGCGTTGGCCTGCGTCATACGCGAACCTGCTATGTAAATACAGACTCCGAGCGCACGCTGAGAGGAGGAGAGGGGACGTTGACAAAAATGAGAAGCACGATAGTTTATGCATGAGCCTGCACGCTTCAAGAATGACAAATGAAAAGGGCACATTCAATATTCATGCTTAATGGTAGAGTGTCTTCCTTGAAATTTGATGAAATTCGGGAAGCGTACTTCAGGCAGTCGTTTTTTTGTCAAAATGAAGTATTTTTTTTTTCAATTAATTACAAAGAAATAAATTGACGCTGAGACTTGTTCTTTGGCGCAATGTTTATTAACACCATAAGCTTTAAGAAAATATGTTTGTTTCGCCAGAATTATGCATTATACCTAGATGACGCTACAGATGGATGATTAAAGAGGCTTTTTAAAAAAGTTTCTTTTTAAAAAAGCTGCGTATCTGAAAATTTTTTCACGAGAAATTCCTCTGTTAATTAATTTTCAGTGCGCTAATCCGGCCCAAAGTCTCCCTCTATATGAAAACACTGTGCACGGGTTAATTAGCGGAATTGCTACGATTTTCGAGGGTAGTAGCTTCTAAATTCCACCCCCTATACTGGTGAGCATCTCGAATTCTCGCCGTTGTCTATCGATAAATCCGTGGCAGACGATCCTGAAGAATTAATGCCCGTGACGGTCACTTCCGCCGGCCCAGCTGTCACATAAATTCCTCCCGACCAGTAATGCTCGAATTAGTAGTTGCATCCGCGCTGGGTGCACAATGAATTACGAGTGGCCCGTCTCGAAGACGATGTGCTGAATCGGTCCGCGAACTTGGCGTGAGCCCGACGAGGAGAGAGATTGCGAGCGCCTGCTGCTCGTCTGGCTTAACCGTGCAATATTGCTTACCGTCGACGTAATATAACGTCTTCTAACGTCGAATGGAACATAATATTCCCTATGTAATACTTGGCTATCCGTCTGGATTCAGCTTTCCTTGAGTGCCGCTTAATTTCCCGTAGAATTGCGTGTCCGCTTTATCCCGTCTATCGCGAACGCCCACCAGTTTCGCGAGTCCTCGTCTGCGCGAAGAAATGGCTCTGTAAACGAACTCTATACCAATATTCTCTTTATCTTCGCTACTACTCGATTAACAATGGGATCTGCCACCACTTGACAACGTCTTTGAAGTTTTGAGGTCAATGATAAGTCAGGGGGCCAGAGGGGGAACCATGGGGGCTTATCACCCCCCACAGAAAAAGGAGATTAATGTAACCACGACTGAAGTAATTCCTGAGCTTTATAAAAGGAAGAGGCAGCTGTATTTTATTTTTTTTTACTGAATCTGCATTAAAAATATTTTTATCTCTTCAACTCAGCTCCCCCCAAGATTAGATCCTGAGTGCGCCACTCCCCCAGGTCGGTGTACCTACTTAGGTTGCAGATGAAGATTGCAATTAAAACGCGATCGGAGCAAATTGTTTCTCATTCGTACGAATTACATACTCGGTTACACAACCAGCGCGCTCGTCAACGTTTCCGCAGGCTGGCCACGTACTTCCGGGGAAAGCTGCGCGGATTTCGTTCGTGAATTATTGTGAGCAGGCTATCGGTCGAAGCAGCGATATCTTCCGGGGCCGCTGCTACATTTTTAATTGCTGGAATATCGGGCCAGACTGCAGTTCGACGAACGAAGAAGTAAATATTCGTTTACTAGCCTCGTGCATGGTGAATTCAGTTGGCTATTTCTGTAGTGTCCGTGGGAGAAAATGCTTACGTATTCATGCGAATGAATTGTTTCTGTCATTGGTTTGTTTCTAGGATAGGTATTATCGCGTTGGCTGTTTCACTTATTTACGTCACAGCGGAAGCTGTGCCGGGATACTTTTTTAAACTTTCATACGATCGTAGAACTTAACGGTTTACTGGGATTTAGGATAGCAGTGGTTTCTCCCAAGTCGCGCTCGAACTTCAACTTCAATTAAAGTTTAAACAATTAAGCCATCATTAAAATTTTACGGAAACCCTGCAGCGCGAAGCCCTTCGAGTTTCGCTTCAATTTTGGATTACCGTGATCGCCTTCGCCTTTTGCATCTTGAACTGACTATGAAGATTTCCTGAGCATTTTCCTCAAACTCTGTTCTGCGAAGGCTCAAGCTTAGATCTGCAGTACTTTCCAGTACCTCCCATTATTCAAATTCTAGCCTATGGAAGCTGAAAGCTTAGATTTTAAACATTTCCTTCTACGAATATTACCTTCAAACAATGACGTCGCTTAACCCGCCCAAAATACTCTCTAATGCATCATCCTCGACAGCTACAGAGTTAATCCGTGAATCGACCCGCGAAAACACTAAAGTCCCTCGACCAGACTCCACCTCGCTACTTGGCAGATCGCAATTTTCCCAGCGAAATCAACGAGCGATCCATAAATGGCCGGTGAACGAGCAAAAAGGAAGGAGCTCGGGAACGTAGAGCAGGGCGGCAAAGAAGTCCCCAGTAGCGTCTAACGAAACTCGGAAACTCATCGTCAGGATTCCTCGTCATCGGGAAAATACATGGTCGGATTGGTCCGACGGGCGGGCGTTTATCGTCTCGGATGAAAAAGGGCCATCTTCGTGAGCGGGGGCCGCTATCGAGGGACTCGAGGACGGTTGAAGGGGTAGCGCGGTGGCTGGTGGAGAGTCGTCCTGTAAGAATCCCCTTAATTATAACCGATCCATCAGCATTTCCCGGCGGGATTTAAGTAATTAAGTCCGATTTAACGAAGAATAGACGCCCGGCGACAGGAATAAGAGTGGAATAGCTGGAGCAGCTATCATCAGCGACTCTGAAAACGAGGGCCAGAGCGAGACGGCCGTGGAGGGGATGAGGGAAGAGGACGATAGAGCCAATGCCGAGTGGTCCCGATATCAAAATAATTGCTCCATCAAGACCCGACCTTCCGAGACGGTCGGAAGATTCGTGCTTTGTTTGACCGTCGTTACGTTGCGTTAATGAGTGGAAATTATTTGGCGGCTCGGGCTGCAGCGTCTAGCCGCAATTACCACAGAATCTACGGTCTCGGATGCTACGAGAGTCCATCGGATCCCCCGGCGATGCCTCTTGCTTCGTTAAGGCGTCTCCCGCGACTCCGCGGATGTAAACGACATCGCGGGAATGCGAGTGGAATCAAGAACAGGCCCATGCACCGCTAACTGCAACGATCGGACGAAGATCTCTAATTGTTTCGCTTTTTAATTACGTTCTACTTAGGGGACGTGTTGAGATGTAGCTGAGGAGTGGCGCTTAACGATCTGGCCCTTTAATTGCTGAAGAGGAAACTGCGTCTTCTCGCGGAGGCTTCTCGTTGGTAGTGCGATGCCTGGAGGTTATAGAAACATCTGTCAGGTGTTTTAAAATCAACGCTTTCTCGATATACCCCCAAAAATTTAACTACAATCCATCAGTGTCAGTCCCACTTGAACCATCATCGTCTCGCTTCCCTAAGCTACGCGACCCCTTTCCTCTTACCTAACCCGCCCACCCCCCAGCCGAAATACTTCGCCTCCGCGAGGGAAACGTCAAGTTGCCGTCGAAACAGAGCGGATTGCGCCCCGTAACGCGTTTACGTAACTGTTAATCGCCGATTCACGGTCGGTCGAGCCACCGGCACCTGCCGAGCCACCCCCGCGAGGCCGTCGCGCCCTGTAAGGTTTCGTCACGTGGAGGGTACCGGCCCCACGGGCGAGGCGACGAATCACGTGGCGTGCACGCGACTTTCCCACACTCGTTTCGCGTCGCGAGCGCAGCTGGCTGCACGCGGTTCAGCCAGGAATGCGAAAAGGCTTGTTGATGGGAGAGATCGGAGTCTGGCACGGTTACCATGGGTACACGGGGAATGATGCGTTACCTGGGTAACCCTGGCACGCTGGGTAGCTTTCGCCATCCGCCCTCAAAGCCCTGCACACGCAAGCCGGAGATGGGCGAGCGGGTCGAGTATGTATTATGTATGTAATGTGAATATGAGCGCGGGGGTGCTTCGCAGTGGCAACCGTAGACACTCGAATGGTTCCGTAAATATTGAGCTCGATGGAAATTGGATGATTCGGGTGGTGCATCCCTCGCGCATTCGCAGTCAGAGGTGTGAAGAGGCAAGGACAAGATGAAAATACTGCACCTTGATTGTATCTATGCAACTCGAGCACCGGCAGGCCTGCGACAGCTTCGATCTCGAAAATCAAAGAACGCGGAGACACTTTGGTGTACACATCGCGCTCACCCTCCTTCGTGAGCTGCGCAATTTTTAGCCTGAAAAGCAAAGTGTCCTCAAGATCAACATTTACATTGTCCTCCAAGTGGCACCACTCGCTCGGACGATCCTGTGCACTTTATGCACGCGTATATCCGTGTACACGTGCATGTGTGGTTGGCCGCGTGTAGCGCATCGACACTCCCTTCCTCGACAGAATCCACCCTTCCCGCCTTACGATCCTCCCTTTTTAGCGTTCTCGTCTCCTCATCCTATTTCCCGCGCTACCCGCTCGCTTCATTGCTCGCCCAATCACATACCATTCAAAGTGACGAGACTTCGAGCCCCGCCACGATCAATTACGATCGTCGGGGAGCGAAGGTGCGGCGACGCTGCCACCGGAAGAGCATTTTTTAATGCGAAAAGGCCACGCCGTGCGGGGAATACTCTTTCGCTAGAGAGGTGCTCTCTCCAACGAATCGTTTTTCCGCGACGTACCGAGGATAGGTACACTTTGATCCGAGCCGGCCATGGGCAACCTTCGAAATTGCGTTAGAAATCGGGGCTGATGAATCTGGGGAGCGTGGAAACACTGCAGAGTTCAAAGAAACGTGGCATTGGACTTTTGAAATTTGTATTCTTTGCTAAATTCTAGCCAAAGTTCTACCGGGTGATTATACTCGCTCTGCCTATCGACTATAGCCTCTCTAGTAGTCGAAAGGTTCACCTTTCGGCTGGTTTAGCATGGAGATCGAAAGCGCAGATCGTTGACGTGTTCAGTGTTCGAGACTCAAGGGATTTGGTCCTCGATGGGAGAGAGGTTAAGGGACACTTTCCTACTTATTTAAGTGCGAGCAGCCTTTCTTCCCGAGTGGAAGTAAACGGACACGGTATACGTGCACGCTGGATCGGTAAACGAGATTACCATCACAGCGAAATGGGCTGGCGAGAGGGAATATACTATATCGCTACCTGGGCGCGATACACTTTCCCCGCCTTTTCCTCTCTCCACGCACATTCGTTTCGTAATTCGCTTCATTGCCCTCCCAATCACGTACCATTCAAAGTGACAGCTGGATCCTCGAGTGCGAACGGGCCCTGAATGCGACGACGTCAATTACAATCCGTCGAGATACGAAAAATTTCGCCCCGGCGATATTAACGCAATTTGAATCGAGGCGGCCCCCCCCCTCCCCGACCCACCCCCGAGGCATGCTCAAAAGACGTCAGCAGATCTCGCGAGCTACTCCGGGAAATGCTCGACAGTGTACACGGTTGTATACCAGAGGCGAAGAAACGGAAGAAAGACGGAGTTACAGGTCGGGCTCGAATAGGATTTACAGCGAGCTTAAAACGTGTATAGGTAGAAACGCCCCTTTATCCCCGGGATCGAGACCTGTCCAAATTGGATTTGCCGCTGATCAGTCGTGAAAAGGATAGGAAATTAAATTGTTCGGGCTTCAAAATACGGTGTGACTAGGATCAGGAAAACGATACTTAATTTATGAGCCGAGGCGAAGCGTCGGGGAGCTGCCTCGAATCGGGGTCTGCATTAGCTGCAAGCACCCTTACCGAAACTCCAATTATTCGCTCCCAAAAAGAAGCGTTCAATTAGGGAGAAGGCGCGACTCCCCGTTATCCTGCGAACGAATCAATCTGCCCGGCCAGTTTTCGGTATAATCAGGCAGCTGCAGTAATCTCGCTGTCGCGACTCGCTAGATCGATCTGCGCTCCGATGAATGCGGTCGCTCGCGGCTCGAACCAATGCGCCGCGGCGAGGCACGTCGCTTTCCGCTACGGACGCGCGTGAAAAGTGATTTGCACGGCCGGCTTGATGGAAGATCTGTGTTCGTACATAAGTATACCGTGTATACGTGCGCGTGCGTTGCGTAAATGCACTCCGCTGATAAAATGTAACAAATCGAGTGGCCGGGAGGGCGCCGGCTCGCCGCGTAGGATGTCGGGTCGCCTAGATACCTGGAACCCTGACTCCCCGCACGGAATCAGGCATTCAGTCGCGTTTCACGCTTACGGATTTGATTATCGGCGAGCCCGCCTTCGCGCGTGGGTGTCACGGACGAATAAAAGGCCGCGCATTTAGAGTCGGGCACGAATGTCTCGCTGGAAAATAAAAGCCCGGGATCGAGGGGGAGGCAGTCGGCTAACGGAGTGCATTAAAGTCTTCCAATAATCCAATAATAAATACTTTTAGACGAAACGGTCGAGGCAATGGCCCGCGCCCCCATTGTAGCACGAAGTCGTTTCCTGATTCGTCTCTTGATTCGCGTCCAATCGGTCGCTTTCCATCTTTTCTGTGATTCAGGTTATTGATCGGTTATCGATTGCCCTCGCCTAAAGGGCGTCGATGGCTGGCTGATGAAACACGCTTCCTGTTGCACCCTTTGTCGTCTCGTTAACTGAGATATATAAAAGTGGAAAAAGAAGCTTCAGATTTTTTGGCCACCGAACCAGATGTGTAGATTCACCCTTCAAATTCTCTAAAATCCGTGACGACTCCGCCGCGATAATACAAATGGAAGAATCGTGTTAAGTGACCAAATACATCCCCCACGTGCAGGATATTGTATTCATACCTTCGCCTGCAACTCAACGTCAGCAATGCCCACGTCAGCCTAATGCGAATCACCGCAACCAATCGCTGTATTAGCCTCTATTAGACAACGCGATGATTCCCCGTATTCCACCCCTCGAGCAATTCCCAGTTGCATGACTAAATTCATGCAAACTTGCCAGCCGTGGTTGTGGAATCTCGTTTGGAATTGGTTCCGTCCCTCGTTAAGTATATGTACCATTACTTTCGTCTCGCCGTACCGGGCCCAATGCCTTCGGCATCCAATAGAAACGTCACGGTCCGTGACTGCAGCGACTTAATCTGATCCAAGGATGGTGCACCTTTGATTCCCTGATCCGTGTACCTCGACGGAAATCACAATGTAGCAACGTTTGTATTTCCTCGGTGCGGCAGATGGTTCCCGAGGTACGAGAGGCCCATTGTTGTTCTCTATTGGTGCCTAAGAGCGCCACGAATTCATGCTCCTTCAGCCGAGTCGACGTGGAATCTCCGACTGGACGTTATATCGGGGACCGAAAAAAGATTATCCCCCCTGACAAACATATCTGGGATGAATAAAAAGTGTGGGACCTGGTGCTCGATATTGTGTGTCTCTGGTCCCTGGCAAATACTATCCGCAGCTCAGCTTTAAGTACACAGTCTGTTGTATAAATTCTTTGTGGAATCTAAGCCCGAAGAATTTATTTCCGTAAGACCGAGTGGTGGACCAGCGTAGACGTTACAGACAAAGTTTCTTGAGCTGCGCCGTAGAATCTTTTTCAGGAAATAAAGGACGAATTAATGCTTGAAAAGAGGGGGTTAGAGGAGAAGTAACTCGTGGCGGGGCTGAAAGAGGGATGCTTTTTATGGAAGAATAAGTGGAGCTCGAAGAATAGTCTCAAAAGTTGCAGAAAAATGCATACAATCATATTGTCGGGCGTTCCCCGGTTCTCCACATTTCGCAAAGCGTTCAAGCTCACTAGAATCCCATTCTAATAAAACGACAAAAGTGCCCGGCGTTCCTTCCTACGAACACAATCGCGATATCAGAGAAGCGTCCCCCAAAATGGCCAGGTTCTCCGAAAAAAAGGTGGCTCGAGGCCGAGATAAAGGGCAGGAGTGTCTATATCAGGCGGAACGATGTAGGCAGGAATACTTTTTCCTTCGCACGAGCACGATAACTCCGAAACCTTTCACCCTCTCTTCGCCGGCGAAAGCATCGTAGGATAGAGAAAAATGCGTTCGCGTTTCGCACCGCTTGAAAAAAAGAAAATAAAATAAGAAGAGAAGTTATTTCGATGCGACTGGGATAGTCTGAGGAAAATGAAAAGCAGCGACGACAGAGGAAAATCCGTGGAAAGTCGATGGGGGTGGCTGTATCGATCACAGCCGCTGTTTACCGGCACATAACGAGACGTCGCGTAAGCGGCTGTAAAGTTTCGAGGGTGTTTTCCTTCTATCCCCGATCTCCCCCCGCGCCAGCCCTTCTGGCCGCTTTTTTTTCGCCCCGCTCGCATTTAAATTGAGTAATATCCCGACGGCGGCGACGACGAGCAGAGAGGGCTGCTCTGCCGCTCGAAGTTAAAGACTTTGCATTTAGCGGCGGGCGTATTTTCTTCCTACCTGAGCAGCCACCCCTGCGCGCGTTGCTCCTTGTCGCCCCCTCGTGCACCTCCACCTTTGTGTAATCCGTCCTGGTCATTGTTGTTCGCAAAAGCACGACGTAATGGATGGCTGGTTATGCGACCAGTGTAACGTTCTACCTTGCCCGACCTATCAACCTAGCTACCTACGTGCAACCGCCCTTATCCAGCCCCGTTTCACCCCCTTCTGCCTCCCCTCCCTCTACCCGCCCCGCGCCCTCCTTCTCTGCCATCGTCGCGTTCGGTCCCCCGACCCAAACCGCCAACATGCTACAAGCCCTTAAACGTTTATTCAATATCTGCGGAGGGTCAGAGCGAGTCTCTGTGCCCGGCTCCCATACACCGAGACCATGCACGAGCCTCGTTATGCCGATACACAAGCACCCTACACTCGGGTTTTAAAAAGGTAGGCAGCCAGCCAGCCAGCCAGCTGATTTCTCAACCCTTGCGGCAACCGTGAAAACCACCGCGTACGCCGCCGTTTCACCCAGTCACCCCTGACCCAAACTCTGCACGGCTCCCGTTGCGCAACGCTCTCTACACGCGCGCGCGCGTCACGCAACTCGGTGGGAGTTTTAAACGTCGCACGATATTAGGACTATTCTTCTCGGGCCGCGAGGGTTGGCGACACCTGGGGGGGTTTGTTAGGCGGATCGGTGGTGTCGGGGAGGACTCGTTAGCTGTCTGGACGAACGTCGCTCCAATGAGGCTTCTGACGGGCTTAGTATCGTGAATGGGATGTCGTTGTTGGGTCCTTTGTGCGGATAGTTTATTGAGACACGGAGCTTGAATCGTTTAGTGCGGAATGTCGAATGGGAGTAAAACTGTGTAGGAGCATGCATTCATGCTCCATCGGGGACCCCGTTAATTTCAATTCCATCCTACGGAACCGCATTTCAGATATGCAACCGTGTAATATCTATCGATCGCCAGCAGCGCCAGTTTCAAAGAAATCAAACCACCCAGAAACTTCCAACGTCCAATGGTACCGCGCCTCCAATCACTCCAGTTTCACCCCCCCCCCCCCTCTCCGCAACAAATTAATTCCAATCTACCACCGTCACCGCCAGCCCGGCTGCATTTAATTCGCGCTTCAACAGCGTCGCTCCACTCTTTCCCTCGAAATTGAGAAAACACCCGACCGACGCGATTTTCCTAAACCCCTTATCGCTCCGGTCCCGATACGATCCAGGCAGCCACCCGGCCGCCGATCTCCGGGCGGCATATCGTCGGATTTGCGGATCGGGACCGATCGAGCCGTCAGTGCTCGCGGGACTCGACCGGGGATGGAAGAATCGACGCGTAGATCGAACGCGATCGAAGCTCGTCCCGCAGAGGGGCGAGCCTCGATATTATTATTTCTGTCGCGGGTGCAACAGGGACCGGCGAGACCCAACGAAACGAACGTCCCGGCTGCTGCAATCTCGTTGTTGCACGCGAGGTGTGACCGGACGAGATACGCCGCATCGTCGATTGTTTGCGATCCGGGGACCGGAGAATTAATTCACGCGAGGCGTCCGCGAACAATAAACCCGCCCGATCCACCAGCCCTTCCTCCCCTCCCCCTCCTCCCCCTAGCGCAGAAATTGAATATGATTTTCGAAATCACGCGCCATAAGGTGGCGAAAACCGTGGCTGGCTGGCTCCTCCTCGATCTCGTCTGGCGAACGCTCTGTCGAGTGTTTGTTTGCCCCGCCGCGAACGGCCATATGCTGGCTACGATGCATGCCCGTTGCATTATGCGCGTGCACCGCGGTTGCACCGAACCAATGGACCCTTTGTTTTCGTTACGCTTCAACGCACCGATCATGCGCCCGTCCCCTCCCCTGCGCCACTTACCTCCGCTCCTCCAGACCTCTATTTCTGTTCCTTTCGTTCGCACCCCTCGCTGCCCTCTTTCCCGCTGCCTGCCCTTCGTTTCGGCGAACCCCTTCCGTGGACACCGCCGGGTCGTTGGTCTCTTTTAGCGTGCGGACTGGCAGAAGCGATCTTTCTCCCGCTTTCGTGACTCTCTCGGTCCGTCGAACGCGAGCTCGTGGTCTTCCGCTGCTCGCCGGCCCGTGCTGCCGCGAACGTCGATTTCTGCGTGGCCAATGAGTTTCGTTCGCGGGAGACCCGTCGCCCTTTGTCCTCGCGGACCGTGGCTTGGCAACCCGCTCCGATTTCGAGCGGTTGCCGGACGGCTGGGACACACGCAGCAGCTCCGAATGCTTCCGAATTGAGCCGCTGCGAGATTATCATGCGGCGTACATTCCCCCGCGTGCATGGCAGCTCGCTACCGGTGAATATACATCAACGGGCGTGGGAACAGGTGCGATATTAAATTAGCGAATGGCAGCGGCGCTGAGCTTTTTCCTTTACCTTCCGCGAAAAGGCACGCGCCCCTCGCGTTAATTCCGCTGCGAGCACCTCTGGCAAGGGCCTCATTCCGCGCGACATTACGAATTCAAATACAAACTATCCGCGCGAGAAAGAAGCTCAAACGGTAATGAGCTCTTTATTAAACGGCAGAGGGCTCGCGGAGATGAAACATTTGAAAATTCACGAGTATCGGGTTTGCGCACCGCACTCGCGACGAGTTAACAATATTTGCTCGCTGGCGCGAAAATCACCCGTGCAAAAGTGTTATTACAATTTCGCGGAAATAATCCCGGTTACTATTATTACCGTCACAGAGAACGGGCAAGTGCTGGAGGGAATCGAAAAGCGAATATAATATTACAGAGATCATTCCACGCCAAATCGATCACAGATTTCCCTCCATGTCTAGGATTTTGTTCAAACTATTATATGTCGTAGTCCTCGTGAAATTAGGGGGTGGGGTTTAAGTCATCAGTTTGCCGATTTCGAATTTGTTTAAACGATACAGGGCCTTGAATGTTCCCGTTTTTGTCTATTTCTGTACTTTGATGACTTTTATTTTCCCGTGTGATCGTTTGCATCCATGGAATCTCTAATTTGAAAACTGATCAACCCGTGACGGAAACTGTATGAAGATTCCTGCAAACGCTCGGTAAGCGTCGCTGAAAAGCGTGTTTTCACAGTGTGACGCCGCCGTCGCTAACAATCTACCCAGAAGGTCGGCTAACTCCATCACGAAAAATAACTGAATTTCCAAACAATGTCGTTTCCGGGCCGGTCGGAATAAGGGTGAAGAGGGACGGGGGGCGGGAGGCTGGTGGACGGCGCGGGTCACTCCCTGAGCAAAAATTTGACGAAGCTTTTAGCTTGTAATTGTATTAGCCGACGCTTTGGAGTGCATTATACATGGCGTTGTGTGTGGCCCCTGTCATTGTCAGCTACTACCGACAGGCTCTAAGAGCGCGAAAGAGAAATAGAAAGAGGGAGCGGAGGAGCGGGCGGGCAGAGTGGCGAGAGGTCTGGTTTGCTTTTAGTTTTTCACTCTTACCGCTCATGCAAACTCGAAGCGAGACATCACTCGTAGATAGTGGCCTCTTGGAACGTGTCATCTATGACAGGGGGCAAAAACGACCAGTTCGATCTAACGAGTCCAGCGAGCCACTCTTCCTCTCTCTGTTTGCCCCGATCGAGGGACAAAGAAAATGCCCAAGCTTCTCTGGACTCCGTTCACCCCCCTCCAAACACCGCTCGAGTGTTTTCTTGCGGGTTTTGAAGCGTATAGGAAAAAAGTCTTATCTAAGCAATATGGTGTTTCGTAGATAAAGAGGTCTGTATAATTTGAAAGAGGGAACGCGGGTCCATCGGTGAGAGTGTTGATGAAATGACTTTTAAGGGAATTCGTGGGTGAAAGGAATGTTTCCAATCCAGTGGATAATCGTTTGTGGCGTATATTTGATTGTAGATATCTAATAGAATTAGTTTATATTTCAAGGAAAGATTCTTAAGAACTTTGTAATTGATTTCGTCAACACCTGGAGCTGATTTAGAATTACGCGAGCCAAGGGCTAAGTTCAACTGCGTCAGATCAAAATATTTATCAAAAAATTCATTGGATTTACTTTTAGGCAAGTAATTTGGATCGGTTGGGACCCATGGAGGGCTTATCTTATTGAGAGCGGCTAGAATTTTGCCTTTTGCTTGTAGGTTATCCGTCACGTGCATTGCGTCTGTTTTAATCCATTTGTTTTTTAAAATTTTGCATCTATTCCAAGTAAATTTAACATCAGTACGAAAATTAATACGTTTTGTAAATTCCCTAAAATTTCCCTTTTTCTTTGTCTTGAATACTTTCTTAGCTTGAGCAATTGTCTTTTTGTAATTTATTAAATCGACCAGTTCTTTTGTGAATTCCCATTTCTTATAGACAGCTCTTCTTAGCCTTTTAATTTTGTCGCATTCAGATCACTATTTGATTTTTTATTTCTGTGGAAATCTATGTGTGAAGATGAATTTGAATTGTGTAGAAATAGATTATGTTTGTCAATGGCTTGTAGGAGTCTTTCGCCGTTACTATCACTGCCTAACAATTCCATAGCTTGTGATGAGCATTAAAATCTCCCATAAGTATGCAATTTTTATCTTTCTCAACATTATCAACTATTTGTTCCCAGTGCGTTTGGGAGAGAGTTGAACCTGGAGATCTGTAACATACTATTATATTGAGTGGGGGATTTAAATTCCCAATATTTATACCGCAGATCTCTACGGTGTCATTGGGAATATTTAGACAAGTTAGTTCCGAGAAGGTCACATTCTTACGTATTAAAATTATTACACCGCCCCCTGGTGAGTGTGTTCTATCCTTCCTATATGAAAAAAAAAAAACAGTGAACTGTAAGTTTTTTCCGGCGTTAGCCACGATTCCACGCACACGAGAATGTCCAACTTCCTCGGTATAACCTCTAACTATTCTCTATGTTTTAATATACTTCTTGCGTTCCAGAAGAGTACGCGCAGATTGGAAAACCGATAGTCTGGCAGCAGTTGTGAGTCGGTTTCTTGTGGTTGCGAGGATGGATCTTGGTTAACCATTATTGTTCTACTGTGTATCGTAATCGTCAGTAAAGCTCAGATCGTCTGTAATGGCCTCGTCTGTAACTGAATTTTGAATACGTTTTTGGATTCTGGTAATGCGACTTTTTATATTTCGGTCCTGGAGAAAGCCATATATTTCAGTAAGCATGTTGACTAGCGATGGGATGTCCTCTATGTACTTTCGAGCGATGCCTATTATGTCAGATTTACCGTGCGTAGCTGATAGAAATTGCGAAATATTTTCGAAATCCAGTGGATACTTTTGAGCATTGAGAAGAAGGTGTTCTCGAGCTGGCTCTAGCTTTTCTGTAATATCATTGATGAAGGATATTGCAGAACTTCCCTATGATTTACCTACTGACGTTTTGGCTTTTTTTTATTATCTTTTTATTCTTTGGTTCTTATTCAGTCTTGTTTATTGCTGTTGCAAATTCATTCGTGGTACTAGCAGATGCTGAACTGGATAAAGGTCTCTTAGTTCCGCTTGGCGGAAGCATTTCTTGATTTGGGTTGTTATCGGTATCGTTTATTTGAGAGTTAATTGTTTCGTTTTCAAACTCCTTGTGCTCTTGATTCATTACCTTTGGTGAATGTTGGGTTTCGGGTTCAGATTTTGTACAATGTTTGGCCAGATGGCCTTCTTCCTTACAGAGGAAGCATGTAAGTTTCTCCGCAGAAAGATATAACCAATATATTGTGTCGTCATAGCTTATCTGTAGAGTTTCTGGTAGTTTTTTTATGTCGTCCGGATTCACGACCTCCGGAAGTTGAGAACGCGTGCGTATCCTGGTACGCTTATAGCTGCTCTTATATTCGTGATCTTTGAGTTCGGTTTGACATCAAATTTAGGAAGTTCCCTTTCTATAGCATGAGATGGAATTATTGGACACACGTTAGATATTATAATCCGCTTTGATTTGGAAATAAGTGGCCGTATTTCCAATGTGTGAGATCCAACTTTTACTGTTGTGTGGTTGTCAGTAACCTTGTCCGCTAGCTCCTTACTACTCAAATAGAAACAAACTCGTCCATGGGATATTCGTGATACATAGCGGATATTACTTGGTTGGGCTAAATTGCCGATTGCCACTGTATAATCTTGTACTGAAAGACCCCCTATGGAGTCGAGAACTATTGCTTGCTCCTTTGTGGGATACTGTACTTGCTGTACCATTTCGGCGTACGATACTGTGGTAGGATTGATTGATGTTGACGCTGAATCCATGTTGAATTACGAGCACTAAGTGCAACTGCCTCTGTAGTCACAGACACTTGCGGCTCACTCTATTTTAAAGGTACAAATAAACTGAGTGAAGCACGGGTGCTTCTGCTATAAACTGTCAACGTATGAAACCGAATAGTGAGTTCGATATTCACTTTAACTTTGATTTGTTATGATCACACTCGCGAGCACGCGCTTGAGGACACGTTTTACCTCGACGAAGCCTAAAGGTAATCTCTAATTTCTTTTTTTCCTGTTCGATTAGATTTAGCTAATTTTTAGTAAACTACCTCTTCATTTTCCCGAAAAATGGACCCCTGGGAACATTTGCCACCTGGGCCTTATTCCTTAAATCCGCCCCTTTATGTAAACTCTTCTGTAGTATCTGTACATCTTGCAACTTCTTATTGGATGAACTTCCACTTTCACCAAACTTCCACTTTCATTCCACCAAAGTATACATACGTGCATACGCGTTCCCATGAAAAGAAGCAGACGCTCGTAAAGAAGTAACCGAGTCCTCTAGCCACTTCAGAGTCTCCAGACCAGGTCTTTAGAGCAGACCACTCGAACTCCCTTCGCTGATACCCCTGCCCCGTAAAAGAAATTCCCCTGATGCTCGTTCGGAATCCAATAAATTACCGTGTTCGCCGTTAAACGCGACAAAAGCAGCGGCCACCCCCATCGTAGGCCTGTTTCGTACTCGAGCACCGTTTTCCTGTCTCCGCAGCAACGCTCCCGTCGACACGCGCGGCATGGACGAACGTGATTCGCAACTGTATAGAGAAAACACTCGTGCACGGGGAGAGAGGTCCTCGGCGGGCTTCGCCGTGTCGAAAGAACGAAGGGAGAGCAGAACGAGAGACAAAAAAAACGAAAGAAAAGCACTCGTAGGAAACCGTTGCAAAGCTAAGGGAGGCTTGAATGGGCGGACGAGCACTCGAAGAGGCCCGAGGAAAACACGGGCCCCTGGGGCATCCAGAACAAATTTTCGGGGCAACAAACGATTTGGGCGCGCGCCGCAGGGCGCCACGGCCACGCACATGCCGCGCAGATGCGAGCCTTTTCGGCGGATGTGTGGAGAAAACGCACGGAACTGGTCCCCTCCGTGCAATATTTCACGTCTGTATTGTGTTACACCGCGGTAAGGCCCCTCTGGAGCGGCGCGGAGATAGATGGGCAGAATCTATCGATTCGGTAAGCTCATAACTAGATGATGCAGTTTTTGTGCACGCTTGACTATGACATACGCTGGGGCGGCGTGTGCATTAGGAATTTCTGCATTCAGCAAGGTGGCAACCTTCTAGTTGTGGATTAGGTGGTCGAGAGGGAGAGGGTGCAGCTCTCTCTCCGTTGTAGCCGATTTCGCGAAGATAGAATCGATGAATAGATAGCGACGAGCGAGGAAGATTTATTGTTCCAATAAACATATTATTCGTTCAGAAGCTAGAGTATTTAGAGCAGAAAATAAAAATAATAATAAAGTATTTATTTTTTATTCTAATTTGGACCTTTCAGCGACAGGGCCCTAACACGAGAGTAGGGGAGAGGTGTGATGAAAGGGACAAGTATTGGAGGGGACATGGATATTATCTCGAAGATAAAGGATCTGCCCAGGCCGAAAGTATTTTTATTTTGTAACCACATTCATTCGTGTGTAATCAAGCCAAATTTCAAGCCGCTATCGTATCTACGACGACAGAAATACACGATTGAATTTTTTTGAGGTACAAAGTAAAATTTTTCGCATTTCCTTGAACTGTTTTGTGAAGTGCTGTTACCAGCGACTGATTTCTCTATTGCTGCATCTAAGCAGGTATTTATTTAAGAACGATATCGTATATTGTCCGATCCTTTTTGTTTCATATTGTAATTGTAGGAATTAGATATTCAACTTTGGTGCGTTATTTATGAAAGGGACACAACACAAATTTATGAAAGGGACGTCATATTCATACCTGTCCCCTTCAAAACCTTACTATTCTTCCCTTGTTTCAGTGAAAATATGCCACCTAAAATTCGGGTTAGGATGCCATTAGACAATTCATTATTTATAGCTATTACGATCATTTAGTTACATAAGCTTAACTGTTGAGTTTTTAGTTCCTATTACGAATTAAAATAGCTACTGTGATTTCGGCATCTGCATAAATAATAATTAAAAAAATGATATTAATATTACCTGGTTTTATTACACTGTCCCATTCATAAACACCCATGTCCCTTTCAATACAGCCAATTTATGAAAGGGACAAAACACACTTTTTTAGAAAACGAAAAATATGACATGTAAATATAGAGAGAAGCTTAATAGGCCCATGTATTGTTATAGCCAGATAAGTGGCCTTTCTAATTTTACTAATTAGAACTCGAATGGTTATTTAGTTTATTTACTATCTGGTCCTAAACAAAAATGTCCCTTTCATCCCACCTCTCCCCTATCTCCCTAATACCCAGAGACCTTGCCCTCGCTCGATCGCAAGCCCAAGCGATCGCAGACGCTCCTCGGAACTTAGTTATTACATTTCAAGCCCTCGGTACCATAAACACGGCCCTCGAGAAAAATCTCAACAATCGATACGTCGGGAATTCTATCCGAAGCAGAAGCTTTCCAAACGAACTAGACGAGAATAATTACCACTCGTGATCGCCCATTGGAGTTGCGCAACACCGGTGAGCCGGCATTGTGCACCCCAGTTTCGAGTGCGGCTCGGGCAAACATCGCGAGGACGCGCGCGTTTTCGGCGTTGGGAACGGAAACGGCGAGCAATTGAATAAACCTTAACGCTGGAATTAAACGGAGCTTAGCGGGGCACAATAGACCGCGGCGATCATTTTTGTTACGACTACTTGTGCAGGATAATTTCGAGCATTGTGCGGGCCGCGGCGCGGTGCGTCAGCGCGTTTTGTGCCGCTGACAGCTGCGATGAATGATGCTATTACCGCGCGAGTGGCGAGCATTATTTACGGGAAAGCAATAGCAACATGCGCGTACACCGTGCACTGTCGATTGCTCTTTAACGCGACGAGCCTAATAATAATAACGGCCACGAGTGCCATTGCTACGCGTTCCTTATTCATCGCTGCGCTTTGATTTCGCTGGTCGTGGCGATTCGAAAATCCCTTTCAATTCTGTGGCACCTGGTCGCGCGTACTCTGCGCGGTTATGAAAGCTGTCCGACGCGGTGTGAAAGTTTATACAGAGCTTCTCAAATACACAGGACATCCCAAAATAACGGGGCGTACCTGGGTGCACAGACTCCTGTTGTCCACAGAAATCGAAAAGCCCTGCTTGCGGTCCGTGGCGCGCAATTTAAACGCCAGACAGCCGAAGCTAATGGAGAGCTATCCCGATTCCGAACACGAATCACGCTTTTTACCCGTGATTAGAAATAGCAGGCCGCGTCGCGGGAGCCAGGCTTTTGCACAGGGTTTCGTTTACTTTGAAGCCCTGGCGCAACCGGTGGCCCGTGAAATTCCGCGTCGGTTATTAACCGTTGTCTGCGAGGCGCGATTAAAAATTATCGATACCTGCGCAGGAGCGTGCAGCTTTGTCAACAACGTTGATGAATTCAACGGAAACGTGTACCGAGCCCTCCCCCGCGCGGGTAAACACAAAGAGCCGCGCAATGAAAGCGCGGAAATTCCAACACGGTAAAACTGCCGTGGGGCCGAGGGTCGGGGAGGGGGAGGTTGGGCACAGAGGCGGGATAGAGAGGAACGGGGGAGAGAGAGATAATTGCTCGCCCAGTGTCTTCTCATTTACATTCTATTCCAGGCGGCTGAGCGAAATCTCAGTTACACTTTTGTGCGAGCGCTGGCCAAGGTTATTATTTAAATAACTCTTTACTTTCAAAAGGCAAACGGCGGGGGAAGGGCTTCTCGACTTACTTGCTACGTACATCCGGGAAAGGGATTCCCTGCCCCTTCCGCGCACAGGCGATATTAAAGCAAATTATGCGAGTAGGATGGATGGGGTGCAATGCTCATAAGTCGCGCACGACATTCGACACCGTGCTGCGCTTTCTCGCGTCTCCTACCGTTTCATTTTTCTCTCCCACTCGTCCACTTTCAAGGCAAACTGATTGTTGGATTACCCGCCTTTTGTTGGGCCCGGGTCACAGAGGAGCCCGAAGAGGCTGTCTGGCAGGTACTCCTAAAACACGGTTGCCCTCCAACTAAGGGCTGAGATACTAGGATCTTCGCCACGCTAGAATTCTCGTATCAGGAGCTACAGAAGCGTGCCATTGCAACAACGACCTGCAACCGTGCCATAAGTCTCCTTGAACCTTAAACGTTCCGCTGCATCGACAAAAGGAATACCTCGCGCCACAACCTCGACTTGGTGGGCGCGAGGAGTGCGGCGCGAAAAGCGGCGGAAAAAAGCTCTGTCTCCGCGGTAAGTGGCACGCGGGCGTGCGTCGTCGGCACTTTTGATCGTCGCTGTTGCGGCACTCGCGTGGAGCAACATATTTAGCGAGCGACGCGGGATGCACACGGCTGAGTGGAGGAGGTAGGGATCGGGTAAGTGCGTTGCTCGAAGGGGGATGGCTCTGCAGCTTTTCACCCTCCTCGACCCAGGCCACGGGCTCACTCCCACGACCGCCGAGAGAGGCTGTGTTGTCCGTAAAATTGCTTGCACTCTCTCCACATTTCCAGCCCACACACGCACGCCTGCAGCCCCTTTCGCCACTCGCGTCTTCCCTCCTCCGACGTCGCGTCCAAAATAAACTGACCGTGCAGAGATTTTCACGTCCAGCCGAACTCGAATTGGGAAACGTCGTGGGGCGCGAAGGAAAAATAGAAGAAGAGACGGAGGGAAGACGGAAACACTCCCGGGAGGTCCGTTTCTCCTCGATCCTCTCGTCGGAGCGCCGCGGTCCGTTCACCTTCGACCACCGACTATCGACTTTTATTTCTGGCCCCCGCGTACACACACCGCCGCCTACGCCCGTTCGATTCGCGAGCGTCGCCCGACCCACGCTTGTTTTCCCCCACTGTTTATTTATTTTGCCGCGGCTTTTTCCAACCGCTCCTCGAGCTTTCGCCGACCGTGAGCACGCTCCGGTCTTTATATTTCGGACCAGCTCGCGGAGAGTCGACGGTCGACTCGCGAGATCTTTGCTATGCCTCGCTCTGACTTCAATCGTTCTTCTCCGGCACATTTGGCGGGATTCTTCTGTTGTTTCGCGTGGGACTTGGTCACGGGAAATGGGCCTTTTTATTTGAATAATGATGGAAATTCATGTAATGGCATATTTGTATGTGCGAGAGGCTATTTGGTTATTCCCAGCAGGGAAGGTTGTCTTTTATTTATTCGCTGTTTATGTAGAACCTGCGGTTTCTAGTATAAATTTTCGAGTGCTCGTGGAAATCCTAATGCGTGGACTCCACCAGGGAAGCGATTTGTATTGGGCAACGGATGACACGCGAATCGTGCATTAGGGCTGCGCTTATGTAATACGTCTAAAGAGGAATGGGCACGGATCGATGAACCGAGCGAAATCGAGTCACCGTCTGTCCGTCGAAAACGACACAAAACAACGGTAAAATACCGCTGACACTTATAGAAACCTTCATTTCTTCTCTTTAGATGCTTTCTTTTAATTACGTAACTTCCCCGAAGACGTAGAAAATGGCCCGACGCTTTAGTAGCAGAATACTTGCTACTTAAGTATTTTTCAATTTTCAAAGGTCTCAGTTGCTATCGCAAAAAGTGTCGGAACGTTCCGGGGGAATCGTTTCGCGATCGAATTTGCATTTGGCTGGTGACGCGTAATCGTCGTCGCGCTTTGATTACGGTGCTCCCAGCTTCTCCCAGCGGGAACGGGAACTTGCAAGATTAATATATACAATTTGCATGTTAATTAGTACTTTCGTTGACCCAGAAAATCTCAAAGCGCCGGGCCCCGTCTAATGTCTTTTCCGATATGAATTTCCCGTCGGCGGAAAATATTCGCAAATGGCCAATGTAGAAAGGGGATATACTGCAAATTAAAGTTGCGTGATTTCGTTTGAGGGTCTAAATATTTACTACGGCGTCCCTCGAGCTTTAATCGTAACGAGTAGGTAACGTTCGCAGTCGACGTCTCTGGCAGCGATAGCTATAAATGTTGTTAACTTCTTCTGACAGCGATCGCCGATCAGATCAATAATTTATTAATATTAATATTTCGTGAAAGCCGAGTGTCTTGTTAACGTCAACGAGGAAATTGTTTCGAGTGTCCCAATTCGGTGCTCGTTAAAGTAATATATTGCATATATTATTCAAAGTTGGCTTTATTCATACGCGCACAGCTGTGTTAAGCGATGCAATTCGAATTTATGCGAACGCGCGGCTGAATTATGGAACGAATTTTGGCCGCGCCCCCGCGAAAATGAGAGCTATCTAGATTCTGTAACAGAGTTTTGGTCCGTATTCCCAAATTTCATGCTTTCGTTCCATAATGTCGAATTGGTGAAAGTAAAACCGCGCTCGTACATGCTCTGTACGCGGCACAGAACACACTTATTGGGACAGCATATTAATCCGCGCTGCCTCTGGAACGGCATCAAGGACATACAAGGGCCGCGCAAACACGTAACGCTTTCGTCATCCCATATATTTCAATAAATTCTATTAAATCCCCCAAAAAGGTAATCTCCGATCGCCGCTCGCCGTTAACAATTCGTCACACAAACTCTCCACGAATTTTCATCGCTTCGAATATTTCGTTGTACCGATCTCATTGGTCGCAAACTCTGGTGGAAGGTGGTAATCATAGCTGAGTAATTGTCGCCAGCGATCGAATCGGATTGGGACGCGAGGCGGAGGGACACGGCTGTGTGCAAATGTTATGATTCCCCGGCGAAAGTTTCCCCTTGTAATGGGCGTAACAAACGACGGGAAACGAAATTTAAAGTAATTAAAAATGTTTTAACGCGGCGTCGTCGGTATCCCTGAAAAAACTAGCGCGTCCCGCCGCGAGACGCCGCTCGCGCGAGGGCGGGGGACATCCGCGAAATAGGAACGCGCAGAAAGGGTATATGTGCATAGCGTGCAATTATGAAAATGAGTTTGGACGAGGCGCAGCCACGGGACAAAGCTTTGAGAGATAACATTGACTAAAGTTACGAGGTTTTGCTTCTCCATTATTCAAACGAGAACCAGTCGGCCCAAGCCTCTATCTTCATTCTCCGGCCCCGCGGTCTCTGTTAGAAAAATATGCGTGCCCCGCGTAATTCGCCTTCGTTACGTCCACAGGATATCCCCTGTGTATCACGGCACCGGGAATCACGTAAACAGAATCACTGGCCCCTTTCGAAAACATCTCCTGCTGGTTGAAAGGGTATTCTTGAGTCATTCGTTCGTGGCGAATAAACTTGAAAACCAAAAAAGATGCTGTGTTCTTAGCATTATTCGTTATTCTCGAATAATTTCGTTTCAATCAAAAAATATAAAATATAAAATATAAAATATAAAATATAAAATATAAAATATAAAATATAAAATATAAAATATAAAGTATAAAGTATAAAGTATAAAGTATAAAGTATAAAGTATAAAGTATAAAGTATAAAGTATAAAGTATAAAGTATAAAGTATAAAGTATAAAGTATAAAGTATAAAGTATAAAGTATAAAGTATAAAGTATAAAGTATAAAGTATAAAGTATAAAGTATAAAGTATAAAGTATAAAGTATAAAGTATAAAGTATAAAGTATAAAGTATAAAGTATAAAGTATAAAGTATAAAGTATAAAGTATAAAGTATAAAGTATAAAGTATAAAGTATAAAGTATAAAGTATAAAGTATAAAGTATAAAGTATAAAGTATAAAGTATAAAGTATAAAGTATAAAGTATAAAGTATAAAGTATAAAGTATAAAGTATAAAGTATAAAGTATAAAGTATAAAGTATAAAGTATAAAGTATAAAATATAAAATATAAATTAATTCGAATAATGCTTAACTTTGGTTCTTGGATCTTCTGTGAAGTATCCTTATTATTGTTGCTATATAAATAATAGCTTTCTCCATAACAGTAGGTACTATATATTCTATAACAAGTAGTAAGTAGTCTCGCAGCTCCAGAACCTTGTTCATTTATTTTCATATTCATTTCCATGGCGCCACGAATCGGTCCGCCCAGAAGTCACTCCTTATTCCTCGCTTCTCAATCTTTCCACCACGTCCGTTCGTCTTTCATCCGAGTTAGGTCCGACCGGTTCATAAATAGTGAACAGCGTCGTGTTTCTTTGGCGGTGCGTTCGACGCTGTCCCCGTCGCCGTGAGGAATTTTTTTCGTCCCGCCTCTTATTTTCAGAAGCGACGATTAATTTCCAGCTCCGAACGAGCTGATGAACGATGCTACGAGCGCGGCATGAAAACGAGCCGAAACGCGGGGGTGGATGTTAGCGCGGGAAAACGGGTGAGAGGGGGAGAAAGCGGGAACGATGACAGCAGCACTTTGATGTCACGAAACTCGATTCAAAATCTCTGCTCCCCTCGAAATGGATTGCAGTCGTACATGGACGTCGAAGGGTGTTACGGGTCGAGTTTATTCCTTCGCGTATCCGTGGCTCGCTCGATTCGAGATTCGTTAGGCACATTATCGAGTGACACTTGTCGAATTTCGCGCGACGGAACGCGACAGAGCCCGCTACACGCAGCTTCGCTTCCAGCGCGCCGCTCGCCAGAGAATTTCCCTTGGAAAATGGTAAATCATACTTAAAAACGTCCAAACATCGCCTGCTTCTCTCCCCGCACAGTTCTGCTCGCCGAAAATTCGATTACCCTGACACTCCGGCGTAACCAATCTCTCCATACAAATTCTCAAACTCCCGAGCCAAGTTGAGCCTGTAAATTGTCCTCCAACGCGTTGCAAGTGCCGTCGGCACGCAGACGAACGTCGCGGGCGAAACGAATGTCTAACGACATTGTCGGTCGTTTGTATTTCGCGGTAAGATTCGCGACGATAAAGCCCGCCATCCGAGCGGACATTTTAATTCCGCGGGAGTGACGAAGGGCCGTTATAAATCCATTTGTGGAGGTGGCGAGAAATTCGCGGATAGCATCGAGCCCGTCTTCGAGGCCGACTGATAGAATTACACGGGCCCGTGAAATTTTATCGCCCGCGATATTTCAGGCGCCCGTAATACAGCTGCGTGTGCGGCGCACGTGAATTCGGTAGCGGCAAACGCCGACGCGGTTCGTCCACCGTTGTGGCCGTTTCGCAATCAGTAAAGTGCCATACGGCGCTATTGAAACTGCTGCTAATGAAAATTCCTGGATGGGAGGGTGCAAATAAAACTGCCCCGGTATTCAGGTATTCCAATAATTAATGAAATAAAAACTGGTCGCGTGTCCCTGCGGCTCGACGAATTCCACCAGGCCGTGCTGAGGGAGGGGAGGGATATTTTTATATATATATATATAAAAAGTAATCTCAGGTCAAATTCATAGTGAACGGGTAGGCGCGGGAGCGCGTGAACAATTTTTCATTAGTGACTGGCGAGTTATTCTGGCTCCCGTGCAGTTAACGAGAATTTGGGAAAAAGGAGGACCGAGAGCAACGTGAAAAAAATGTATACGCATTTAGGAGCGGGAGCAGTGTGACGGGATTTGCGGTGCAGCGTTGCCCGTCTGCATAATTAAACAAACGAAGAGGGGGTTGGACTGGATGTAGTTAATCATTGAGCTCTGGAAGCGCGGAAATGTGTGTTATCGATGGTCGAAGGGATTTATTCTGGGACATGATAACGAGCAGCGTCTGAGAATTCGAAATGGCCCTCTTGAATGGCTCCCTGAGAAAAGGTGCACGGGGTGAGAGTACGAGTTAGCCCCGGTGCCCTGAAGAGGAAGCGAGCGAAATAAACCTAGTTTTGATTTCAATCGCAGTACTCCCGGTGGCTCGAACAAATCTGAAGCATCCCGTCGTCTCGTCCGGCGATTTGCCGCTCAGCAAAAATGAGGTAACAAAATTACAGAGCCGCCTCGACGGGAACAGGCTCCGTTAAATCAACTGGCCTCTCCGTTTCCGTCCCTCCAGCAGCTCGCCACTCGTCCCACAGGCGCCCACTCGTCCTCCTCTTGCATTTCAGCAACGTCCTTTGCCGCTTTCCTTACCAGTCGGGCCCCTGTAATCTAGGAATCTATGATTCAACGCCACTCGTCGCGCCCCTAGCATCTGCTCCCTGACGGACGCACTTGAAACTGTCCCTCCCACTAAGCGAGCTCTGTTCTTAGGGAATAATGTTTTCGTGAGCCTGTCAACGAGGAGACGGTTAATACCTTGCAGATGCCAGATAGCGAGTGGAACGAGCGGCCCCGATAGGGAGTTGACAGTAGAACGTGTTTGTCTGGATTCTTCAGGGGCTTTCTCGCGGTAACAGAGATTGAAACGGCGGAAGTTAATGTTACGTAGATGTGGAAATAGGTGGTTGATAATTTCGGGGATACTTGACTCGTGAAAGGGAAAGATACGAGATTTTGACCGCGGTGGTCTAATCTAACAAGTGTCGAGTTATTTGAGGACGAGGGTGTGGATATTTTGATGACTTCTCGTGATTTAGAGCACTGCGCAAGAGTGGAGTTGGTTGTGATCAGATACAGCCTTTTTTAATCGACTTCAAAAAAGCAGGAGGTTCTCCATTCGACACGTAAGACTTGGATGATTCTTTCGTTGTTATTATGAGGCATTGAGAACAGAAACGGACTAACCCACATTTTTTGCGAAATTAAGTCGGTACCAATAATAAATAAAATAAAATTTTTTATCAGAATACTCCAGTTTATAAAATTCTAGAATTTCTATATTTCTGTAAAGTAGAAACTCTCGGTAAAAAATGCAACTTAAAAGTGTAAAATAGGAAAAAACGAAAAAATATCGACTTCGAAAAAAGCCGCACTAAAAGGTTAAAAATAAAAATATTCTGGACGTCAGCGCCAAATAATTAAAATCGTACTAAAAAAGCGTAGTTCAATATCGTACCTACACGTTAGAAATTCAGCTAGCTACAGTGACTATGTGAAATCATGATAAGTACTCGACGCAGGCCTAAGTATGAATTCACTTGACGCCGACTTCCAGAATATTTTCATTTTTTACTGTTTAGTGCGATTTTCTTTTAAGACGGTTCAATTTTTTTCTTAAAATTTTAAGGTTTGAAGGGAAATCGTGGCAAGCTATGGCTCTGTGACATCCTTCAATGTATGGGAACTGAAATGAAGGGGAGAGAATATTAAAGGCAGCTGAATATTTGCGTTAATATCGGAGGGATCGACATCAGGAATCATCCTAAAAGGATCCACTCGGATCTCTATAAATATTTCTGCCCCCTGATTACGGATATCGGAAGTTAGAGAGCCGTTAATTTAAGCGCAGCAGCATTATCGAACACTCATGACCAACAAGTTCCTCGAGCATCGAGTTGACCCTTTTCGAACTCTCGCCGAATTAAAAATTCACCTCTGCCAAAAAAGCTTTGGTTTCTTCGAGTCCCAAGCGTCGCGTTGCAAGGACCCTCCACGCGAACCCGCGGCAGAGAGGAAAATTTCGACAATTTTCGACGTCCACTCGGTGGTACGTCAATCTTCGTCCACGGTTTTGATTGCGATACCGCGCTATCGAAGAGTTGTCCGTCTGCTCGAATTTAGAACGGGTATCAGGAATGCAATTTTCGTTCCACCTCCGATGCAATACATCTGTCTATTCATAATTAATACTATATTAGCATAGCCTCTGACCAATTACAAGTTTTTAATTCATTACATAAAAAGCGTTTCGCAAAAGTTCGTTCAATCACTATTAAGTGCGTAGAAACTTACTTAACTGCACGAGTACTTTTACGAGAAAAGTGGCAGGAGCTCGTAGACAGCCGACGAAAATACACTGTTTAAAGAATTTGATTCAATATAAACCGAACGAACTTTCGCACTGACCTAATATTTAAAACTATCAAACCATGCGATTCAGAAACGTCCGGTCCACCGAAAATATACCGAGCTTCCGGTTTCGCAGGGTGCAGCCACAGCCACGCTCCGATCCAGCATTTCAGTGGACCGTTGAATTCGAACAAAAAAAAAAAATGATAACGCCCGTCTAGGGGGTGCAAAAAGCGAAGAGCACAGAGGAAAAAGTCTGTACATAAATCGTTTCGGAGTCGTGTTCGAGCTATCGTCATCGTATCGGCTTGGAAACTGGGTCGGGCCAGTTTTTCCCGCCAACTTGTTCTCGACAAAGATAGCCGACCCTCTCTCGTCCTCCCCCTTTTTCCTTGGGAAACCGATTTTTCAGCGGACATTAGCCCGAGCAGAAATTCGATCGCGATCGAGTGAAACCGGATTAAAAGGAACCCGCGTAGTGTTTCAGCCACAATCTCGCAAACAGTTTCCTCATCTCCGCTGGGATCTTATTCCGAGGAAAAAATAATCTTCCCTGGGAGAAGTTGATTGAAAAGCTCCGCGGGGTTAAGTTCGGTTATAAAACCACCACGATCCAGCCGAAAGTGGGTCGGGCCACCTTAACCGGTTCATTGTTGCCCGATCTTTAACGAAAATTCGCAGGCAGTCCAATCGGCGTTTCCCTTGCATCGAGAATGAAGTGGCCGTAAAGTGGGAACAATAATTGAAGGGAAAGCTTACGTCGCCCCTTGGGGGCTCGCTTTTTCCCTTCGTTCCCGCGGCACTTGGCATCGCTCGCAACTTTCTAACATCCTTCTACTTCCCCTTCGCGAAACTTTACTTCTCTGATTTAATTTTGAAAGTATTTCTCCTCTGTCCCGCGCTCGGAGACGAACTCTGCTTCATTTTAATGAGTAATCGTTATCAGGATCGTGTGTCATTGATGACCAGATCGAAACAGTGGAATAAAGTTCAAGAAAACAATAGTGAATCCTTGTTTGCAATCCCTTGATTGGGATAACGAAGAGGACTCTCTGACAATCGGCAAGAATTTCTTAACCTTTCGTTGCCCGCGTGTTATATCTACTTTTTACAACACCACGATTTTATCGTGTCTTTTTTTTAAACATTTACCTCTTGTTTGTTTAATTTGGTACACTGATCTTTTGTAAATTGAGAATACGACTTTCCTTTAAAAATAATTTTATATTAAAAACTAAAATTATGTAGTTGTCTTTAAAAAAGGAAAAAGATGGAACAGAGTAAACGACTACTATTATAAATAAGTATTGTTTTATGCACTTCCATTGCTCTGGTGGCACTTTTCACACAATAGTTCCACTTTGGAATGCATTTTGCCAATTAACTTTTCACGCTCGTTGCACATTCTACGAAATGACGACTTTTTCTCTTCAACGTCTGTATATCCAAACTAAAACCCTGAAGTAAAAGAGGCGGGGATTATCATAAAGTGCAAAAGGCATAGCTAGAGGATTAGAAAAGGATTCAGAACCGATTGGCCGCTCTCAGGCGGACAGAAAAAATATAATTCACAACCGTCGTACTTTTTACAACAGCGAAGCTAACGAAAGGTTAAAGTAGAGCGGTATTTTAATCCCCCACGCGAGAGGAGCAGCATGAAAATCGCTCGGCGTCCAATTCCCTTAATTCCTCGGCAAACTTGCCGCACTTGCACCTTATTAACCGGAGTAAAGGGATCGGCGTGACTCGGAATCATCGTCATGCTGACTGCGGCACAACGTGGCACGAAGCAATCCCTGCGCGCTATAAATCACGCGCACTGACTTGGCTACTTTAACCCCACCGTGCTGGTGCGAAACGCTATCGTTTCGCGCGACCCGAAACAATTCGTATCAGCCGATTTCATTCCGGCACGCGCGAATCCAGCCGGCCAGAAGACGAGATAATCGCGGCCGCTCATGATACGCGTTACCAACGAGAAAACGGCGATATCTTAATTCCTGACACGCGGCAAAAAGACGGAGCGATGCCACTTCGATGTCCAGTGTTCGATTCCTCGAGAAGGAGCCGGAAATTGGCAGGACACTTGGACTGAAAGCGATCTACAGGATCTAAGGGAGTCGGGGCGATTCCGACGGAATGTTTCCTTTATGACAAACAGATAGGGAAGAAACGTCTCCCAGAAATCTCTGTCCTATTTGCGCCCCTGCCAGCGAGCAAGATGCATCTGCACGCGGCGATAGAGCTAAACTCGATGACATACATAATAGAGCAGGGGATATAAAACTGGCGACAGGCCGACGGGAAAAGGAACTGGAGGTGGGACGATGAATTTTTGATACACCAGTCGCGAGACACCGGCACCGGGCTCTGATATTATTGGACCGGCGTTTGTTTCCTCTTTCGTCTTCTTTCTCCTTTGACCTCTGACCAAGGGGGTTCTTATCGAATAGAGGCGACGGTGTACTGGGAACTACAGGTGCATTCCAAGTAGAGCTTCCACTATTTTTAACTGGCATTTCCTACACGGAAGCGTGTCTTTAAATAGTAACTTACTATCAAGTTACCATTTCAATCACACCGCACTTAATGAGACACTAAAGAAGCCTCTTCTCATCCCTGCAAGTTCAAGAACGAATGCAGCATGCAACCCCCGCGGTAGCCTCGGCACGTTCGACTATCGATTGACGCGTTTCAGCGATTGCCTGCATCGGCGTAAGGGGCTAAAATCGACTGGAGGACACGTGACCTCGTTAAACGGCGCGCGACTTATTAACCCGAATTTGTCACGGCGTTTTGTTGTTCTGCCCGTGCCGCTATAAACTGGCAAGTTTTACGACGCGAGCGATGGCCGTTGAAACATTCAGGAGATTAATTTGAATGAATGACAGACTGGACATCCGGGTCCCGTGGGAGGGACCGGTCTACGCCCCGGTGATTGCCGTTGAGCGACCTCTCGCTTTCGCACAGCTGCTCGTCTCTCTTTCCGTCGCGCCTCCACCCTGTTCCGTTCCTCTGACCCGTCGCCGTTGATTCCAGTCGCGTGAAATTGCTTCTCGAACAGTCGTTCTCGACCGTCTAATTAGGGCCCGTGAGGGACGACGGGCAAAGTGTCCATGACTCGTGGATAGCCGCGCCGATAACCGCTGATATTCCCCTTTTATTCAGATTTCGAAGTCGACAGTGTCGTGTGAGTGAAAAGCAGCTGGTGGCTCGATTGTTGAATTGTTTAAGCGGTTAATTGTGGCTGGGTTGTTCAGTGGATCAGTGGTTGAAGGGTTCAAAGATTTATGTAACTCGCGTTCGATATTTCGAAGTTTCTGCGTCATAGGTATTGGGCTGAAAAGTTTCTCAGACTCGTATTTGAACAGTGTTCGACCCAGTTATTGTTCTTTCGCAATTAGGACCGGAGCGGCGTAATTATCGCCCGTACACCTGCAAGTAGGTACGAATTATACAAATTAGAGGACAAAAAGGAAGGAGCGGAATTTGGAACGTCACTGCGGAGTTTTCTCAGAAGGGCATCTAATTTCGAGAAATCACAGGGAAGTAGTGCCGACTTTCGAAGCTCGGGGCAGGTGCTTCTGTAATTTGCGTCAACCGCTTATTAGATTCGGAACGGGATCATTGTAATCGCCCCAGCATTTCCGGCTCTTGCGGCCAGAAACTTCGTCCCAGGAATTTTTCCCTCGTTTGAACGTACCGCGTCCGAGTTGCGCCGAAATTATTACCTTCCAGTTTCCAAGCCATTCCAGTTTACTCGTTAAGAGGCCCATTAACGTTCGGACAAAAAGATGGGGAAAAATGTGGACGAAGCTCCAAAGGACCGTTCTTCGAGACAAAATTATTGAATATTATTATTATATTCAGAGGAGAGTGGTGACGTTCAATTGCCACTATTACAATTAAATCACAATCTTCGTTGACTCCATCGCAACTGCACGTAGTCCCCAAAATGTCATCCACTTACCCAATCAATCTTCATTCGCAAACCCTTATCCTTCCCAACAATCCCAACGAAGGGGGGCCACGAATTCCACCACGACCTCGTTCTTAATTCGTCGGAATATAAAAAACAGTGTGCAAACGTTCACCACTCCAACAGCCGTCGAATCATCGTGCATTGCCCGCTGCACAGGACACGAACTCCCGTGCACAATCTACCGCAGCAATTACCAACCTCGATCATTCCCAACGTCCGTTGGCTTGCCTAATTAGGCCAACTATCTCCGACAGATCTTGGCTGGTGCGCGCGTTGTATGTCCAGCTGCCAGCAATAAGTGCGGAACGACCGGTATCGGTGTACTTCCGTGGACGAATGGACAACGGTGGACGTCGCTGGCCGGGCAAGAGAATCGAGCCCGGTAATGGAGGAAGCGCTATAAGGGTAGCCAGGCGGGGCAGTCCCAGGGATCATTTTCATTAAGACCCGGTCAATTAGATGTGCTTCAAATGGCGTCCAGTCTCGGGGCAAACTTGGACGGAGCTCGCCGCGATACCTCGAACGCGATGGCCCGATAGAACCCGAACAAAAGGGGCCGACGGGAGGGCGCGTCGAGGGAAAGACGTTAGCTGGAAGAGATTCGTAGGGAGAAAGGGAGGAACGGAGAGAGACGACGGGTAGAGAGAGAGCGAACAGACCACTCCTACGGCCTCGACACGAGAAGCCCGCCATAACCTCGCCACTAGTAATTGAACGCAAGTGGTTGAAAGTACTTCTTGGCTCCCGGAAGCATCTCCTCCTCGGCCACCACCACCATCACCATCGCCAACAGCCACAGCTTTCTTCTTTTCCCTCCATCCCTCCGCTTTCTCCCGCCCCTCTTTCCCCTCCGTGCAGCACCCCTCCGCCATCCTTCGCTCTTCGCTTCTTCTTTTTAACTTACCCTCCCGTCACCCTGTTACCAACGCGACCCCCGTCTCCCTGTCCCCTGCCAGACGGCCCCGTAGATCACCGAGTGTTTACGTGTAATCTGAAAGGGATTGGAATTACTCGGGCCAGCCCCCAAGCACCCCGCTTCTTTTCGCCGCGGATGCGGCAATCGTGGACCAAGACTTCTGCGGTCGGGGAGACGCTCCAGTTCCACGGGGAACTGTTAGTCGAGGTCGTCTCGGTTGCTGGAGGGAGCGCAGTTACTGCTACTTGCGGTCGCGGAGGTTTGCCTCGCGATTCTGCTGGCAGGTAGAACTTCCGAGGGGGATCGGTGTACCGGCGCCTTTCGAGGGCGCGCGAAGGGCGTTAATCTTATTACAACAAATACGTGAACGCGGAAAACGTTACCCGGACGGTTGAAAGAAACGACGAGCCAATTGGCGAATCGATTCCGGGGGCGGAATCTAAGATCGATAGCTGGCGAAGCAACCCGCGAGTCGTTATCCCCGGTACAATCTAATCTTCGATCGCAGCTCGTAATTTCGGGGCGAGCCGGTCAGAAGCAGGCCGAGAAGGATAAGCAACGCGACACCCCCGGCCGTTTCGAATGTTTTATTGGCGACAAATCTCTTTAACGGCAGCGCCGTGCTCAACAGATAAGTGAACGACCGCGGTGTGCGCGCGAAATTGATTAACGAAGAGCTGCCGGCCGCCCGTAAATATTAATCATCCCGGCCGGGATAATCGCGCCACGAATAACTCCGCCATAAAACACTATCAGCCCTGGGTCCAATTAGGCGACGACGCTTGTACACAGTGGCCTGCACTGCCAGAGGACAATTTCGAAGGTCGGCGATGCCCAGCCCGCCCGCCGACCAGCCAGGAGCGCTGGGGCGCAGGGGGAGGAAAACGAAATCCCGCCGTCTAAGCTGGATGTGACGGCTCCATGTCCCCCTTTCCTCGAGGCGACCTCCGTCCTTTGTCGGGGACCTTGTACGCGGGGCACGGGGCACAATAAGTGGCGGGCGTTATCATAAATAAAGAGCGGCTAAATTAGATTTCCAAATCAAGATGGCGACCGTATTGTCTACGACAGAGGTCGAATTAATTGGATTTCAGAGCCAACTTTGTCGCGTCTCGCGCCAATCCAGCACTCGCTCTTTCCCCGCCCACCCTCGCGCCGCCGAGGTCTCCGCTCTGCTCCTTTCTTCGACGCGCCCGGGCGTGAATGACGCACCGAGCGCGAACCGACGGCCCACGGATATTCCTTCGGTTCGGGGATGCTGGCTCGTCTCGCGAGCGTCGATTCGCGAGCCGCTCGGTGAATTCAGGGCCAACGGGTCTCTCCAGTGCGAGCGGGGGTGGGTGGAAGAGGGTTGCGGCTGGATGATTATTAAGGGATCACCGGGTCGGACAGATGGGAGGATAAACAAACCAGCGGTAATGAACGAGCCCGGATCGGTCTCGAGAGCAGTCGCGTGTACGGCCGAGGTGCTTATTGTCGCGGTGGTCCGTTAGCTCACCCCCTGGGACAGATATATTAAATCAACGCGAAACACCCTTCCCGCTCGCTCGGTATCCTGAGGAACGAGCGCGCGGACGCTCCTTTCTTCCTCGGAACGAATGCAGATTGCGATGGGACGCGGGCGTTCGAGATAGCGAGCTTCGCCCTCTTTAGATAAGCCATGGGGGCGGATAGCTTGTTGTGGGTGGTTTCGTGTAATTAACTATGGTACTGGTTTTCGACTGAGCGGTATTGTTATCGCTGATGGCTGGGGAGTCTTAATTTGATGGCGCCCTGATGGGATGCGTCTGGTGCGTGATTTCTGGGGATATCTTAGTAAACGGTAATTCCAGGTCGAGGTGTGCGGGGACTGTTCTCCGAATCATGGGTCCTACACACCTTTCATTGGCATTTCGCTGCAGACCACCCTTACAATACATCTCTGAATTTCACTCGTACAATACCTTCGCCGAATTATTCACGTCTGCACACTCGGCGCAATCCTTAGCAACGGTACCTACCTGCGCAATATCGCCATTATGGCACGCTTAAAGTCCCTTCAGAAGCATTGCGCTATATCGTTCGCTGGAAAGTCCTTGGAGATCCGGATGAAGCTGCAAGGAGTACTTCCCGATGATATCTGCTCCTGTGCCCACGGTGGACGACTCCACTCGGCCGTCGATGGTTTTGATGTAGCCGCCGTAGTCGCTAGCCCACCGTCGGGTCGGGATTAGCACCCGGGAACTCAGTCTCATTACCGAAATGCCAGCAGAGAGATAGGTTTCAGGGACCGATCCGTGGCAGAGCGCCGTGGCTGGAGGGTGAAGGATGGGCGGTGTGCAGGGCCGAGAGGGATCAGCGGAGGGAGCTTAGGGGTGGCGAAAGATCAAACCGCGACGAAACGGTGGAGCGTGGCCGTTGGCTGGGGGCCTCGTGTATGCATTACCGCAAGGTAGATAGAAGAAATGGGTAAGGGCGAGGACGAAGGAGCCGGTCGCTGAGTGATTCCAAGTGGCTCTAGTTCTACTTTGCTACACTCCACTTTGCCTCCTCCTGGCCACCCCACGGCAACCTTGTCCTCGCCTCTTTTCTCCCCTTCTCGCGTTCTAGTGCCGAGATTAGCGCGTGTGGAGTCGTGTGGAGCCGTGCGCTGTCGTTGGGTTGTCTTGACTTCGACGTGTCTCTACTCCTGCGGTCATTCAGCGCCCTTAACGCGGGGAAAGGCGAGCAGAAGTTTGCAAACTGAATCTTAACTGTTATTTGCACTGTTCGTCAATTTGACAAATAAATCAATAATTTAAGTAGGGGAGACCGGGGCAAAGTGACACGAAAAAAATTTGAAGTCGAATAAAATCTTTCCCTTTCAATAAAAATGTTTGGAAATAGATTTATAATATAATTAAAACATTACTATTGATAAAAGATGAATGGCAATACTTAAAATAAACTTAGAGTATATTAAAATTCAACTTGAAAGAAATGATGCAAAAGATATCACTTTAGCCCATGTATGGGGTAAAGTGAGGTGCAAAAAAATAAGAACTTTAATTAAGGATGTAGGTAAATATTAACCACTTGCGTTGGAATGACATGTGTAGCACGGCAGCTTCTGGCTTTTTTGCACCGTGGTTGTCAAAAACTGTGTCAGATTTGTAGGATAAAATAATAGTTATTTTATTTAAAGAATATGATATAAAAAAGTTAAGAATAAGAAAAGGCGTATCGTCTGTAACGTCGTACGTGCAACAACTAACTGTTCGCCTCGCTCCTCGCGATCACCGTCTCGACGATCGGCAACCGTGGCAACGCATCGCTTCTCACACTCTCTCTCTCTCTCTCTCACAATCCTTCGTACGACTAATCGCCTCGTCTCGGTGACGTAAGATTCACCCTAAACACTTCAAACACCACAGATTTTTCATTTTTTTTTTTGAGGTTAGTTAGTTCCACCGCGCCGCGTGGTTTTCTAGCCAGCTGACAGGTTATAATATTGCGCACATCATTTGCGCATTGGTTCTTAGCAGCCATTTGCAGATCAGTTTACCCCGGTCACTTTACCCCGAATCTGTATTCAGTGGAAAATTAATTATTTAATAATGTTAGGATTAATGTTTTCTCGAACGCGTGTCCATGTATGTTTATAAGCTTTTTACAAACACGCAGAAAAAATTTGGAGTTAAAATAACACATTTAAGACTCATTTATCCAAAAAGCTAAATTGAAAAGAAAACCAATTGGAAGTCTCCAAAACTTCATTTTTAATTTTTTAAATGAATTTCCATTTTTTGTATTACCCACATTTATTACGTCACCAAAATTTGTAAATATATTCTGTTGTTAAAGAATAAATTAAGAAAGCTCGTTTTACCCCGAGGTTCACTTTGCCCCAGTCTCCCCTACCTATAAGTGAATCTCTATACCTACGATTTCTGCGAATAAAAGGACACTTTTGAGTTTGATTCAAGTCCAACTCCACGCGTGCAGCAGTCCTCGAGATTGATTCCCTTGTAAGCAGTCCCCCGTCGATGCTTTTTTTCACCGAGGCCCTTTGTACTTGGACAGCGAATATCTCGTAGCAAGGATTCTCGAGCACTCCCCGATGGCAGGGGACGCGGAACGCCTTTCTCCAGTAATCCGCGATCCTTCCACTCGCCGAGGCCTGGCCGCGAATCATCAATGTCCCTGTAATTTTTGCGAGTGACTCCGCGATTCTTCAAACGTTAATCCGCCGTGGCTGGAGGGCAGCCACTCGAACCGAGTGCCACGAAGGAAGGGTTGAGAGATTGCGTTTACCGCGTCTGGCAAGATGGGGGCTGCATAATCCTCTTGATGAGCTGCCTTTCCACAGGGAGCAGCGGGGCTTTGTGCTCGCTCCTCGAATAGTATTTATCCGAGAGATCCCATCTTGCGATTCGAGGCGCCCAAAACAATTTGCCTTCTCCCCCTGCTATAGAAATTCAGCCTCGAATATTCCAGCGAGAAAAGGCGACGGAATCGAAGTCTTCTTTCGTTCTCGCTACGATTCCTTCTGCTTTACACACCCCTTTCAGACTTCAGGCTTTCCAGAGCACTCGCGGCGGGGGTGAAGTGACAAACGATCGAAAGTCGAAGTCGAAGCGTGGCGCGGGGTACGCGAATGCGCAGCCCCCGCGGTGGCAGCACGCTCGAGGTAAATTACGCCCGGGGACGGCTCGTTTAGCGTGCAGCGAAATTGTAAATGCTAATATCGAATAGTCCTATATCGTCCCGAAGGCTGTTCAACCAGCGATCGCGTGACCGTCACGCTCGTGTGTCACGTCGCTCGAAGAGTAATCATCCCCGAACACCACTTCTTTTTCCCTCGCCCGCTGGCCGACTTCGAGAAGTAACGAAATTATTATCTCAACCGTCCTGTTGTCTAAACAATCGTGACACGTTGCGTGAGATACGGTGTCACGCTCCGTGCTGGTTATACTCGTTACTTTACCCCATTCTCATTTTATTTTTCACTGGGCCATTAGCCCTCGCCTTTCCTTCCCCCCCGCACACCCCGACTCCGTGCAACTTCCCACCCTTCCCGCGCGCAATCAAATATCCCGCCATGCTAAACAGAGATCTTAATAAATTCTGCAGCCGTGGACGGGGTGCAATCTCCGCCAGCGACGGTCAGGCCGCTCGCGTGCACGGCGGCATTAACCACGGACGCTAAACGGTCCCGCGTTGTTTCGAGGGTCACGCGACAACCCCGTATCAAGCCGCGAGTGTCGTCCCAGAAACGAATTCGCAGGCCGCGGGGGCATACCCCCGCCCCATTTCGATTCATCGCCGGCGGAAAACACTTTGGCAGCGTCGCCGCGGAAAACGTACATGTCCCTCGGTTTCCACGCACGCGATTACAATTGCGCCGCAGCTGTGCAGCCAATCGCACACCTAACGACCACCGTTTCCAGTCGCACGGCACGAGCGGAGTATTGGCAATTTCTTGCTTCGATGGGGCGAGACGCATACTAGGCCGATTATACTTTAACCGTATAATACGTATCCATGATAACTCCACGGTGTAACACCGAATGGACTAAACCACCTTCGATGTGGAACTTTGATGATCCATATTCCGAAGCTCCTTTGGCATATTCTCGCCTTTAAGGTGAATGGTCTCGGGAGCTGGCATATTTAGTGGGGACAAAGTACTTAAGTGTTCTCCAACCTTTTTTGAGTCGCGATCCCCTTTTGTAATACTCAAACATGTGCCCCCCCCCCCCTCCCGTATAATGTAAAGAAAGCACATTAAATATAGATTTCAGAATAGAATTCCAACTCAATAATTAGGTAAAAATAACTGTGGCGACCCCTCCTCCCCTTATAAGGTACATAAGATAAATTTAGTAAGGTAAAGAAAACACATTAAATATAGATATTTCAGAATATAATGCCAACTCGATAATTAATATAACTAACAAGGAGAGTATTTTAGGTGTCCGCCTCCGATCATCTTGATTTTTGGATATGTTATAGAAGACCGGAAAATTAGAAATACGTGTTTTTTTATTTTTACCCGTTTTCATATTTGGGGGGTGAAAACTGCGTTCAAAGTTAGGGTTGAAAAATCATTTTTGTGGAATATCTCGAGAACTATTAGAGATAGGGGAAAATCTGGTGAGTCTATTCCCCTATTCCCCTATCTCTAATAGTTCTCGAGATATTCCACAAAAATGATTTTTCAACCCTAACTTTGAACGCAGTTTTCACTCCCCAAATATGAAAACGGGGAAAAATAAAAAAACACGTATTTCTTATTTTTCGGTCCTCTATAACATATCCAAAAATCAAAATGATCGGAGGCGGACACCTAAAATACTCTCCTTGTAAGTGCTTAAAAATCGCCAGCTGAATATAACTGTGGCGGCCCTCTTCCTCCTCCCCCTACCCCCCGTATAAGGTACCGAAGGTAAATTTAATAAGGTAAAGAAAACCCATTAAATATAGATATTTCAGAATATAATTCCAACTCAGTAATTAAACTAATTAAGTGCTAAAAATCGCCAACTGAAAATAACTGTGGCGTCCCTTTTCCTCCTCCCCCTACCCCTGTATAAGATACCGAAGGTAAATTTAATAAAGTAAAGAAAACACATTAAATATAGATATTTCAGAATATAATTCCAACTGAATAATTCAAATAAATGAGTGTTAAAAATTGCCAACTAAGTAGAACTAAGTGTAGCGGCCCTCCAGAAACCCACTTAGAGGTCGCGACCCACGGTTTGGTAATCGCTGGAGTAACCTTTAGGTAGAATAGCCTTTAGCCTGCGAAACGCGCGAGTTGGACTTTGTACGAGCATGGTCCTCGAGACAGAGAACACTTGGATTGCACTTATACGAATCACATCTTCTAGTGACTAAAGACCAACGGAAAGCTTCATCTTCCAACTTGTACCTTCTGTTATCGCGTCATCTTGCTCGTGAAAGGTCGGGGGTGGAATTGCAGCGACGCCCCGCGGGCAGAAGCAATGCCAGGCAAAGGAAATGGCGGCGAAACAGGTCGAATCGTTTATCGCCAGTCCGCGAATGATTATCGATGCCGCCTGTGAATTTACTGGAGCGCGGACCGCGGCTGAAAAGAAAGCATCAAAGGCTTCACGGGGGGGTGTATTTATTAAGGCAGCGACTTTTTCGTCGCCGCTCGTCGGGCTCGCGTCCGCGCGCGGCCCCGGGGGGGTGGGAAAATAATTTATTTCCGGCGCGCGCCGTCGTTTCGTAGAGAGGCGAACGGCTTTTCCACGGCGAAACGACGACGGTTATTTTTTGCCGAGGGGCCGTATTAATCTGATTTACCGGTTCTATGTTTCAGGTACGTAGCCGGCTCCACCTTGCCGAGCACTTTGATTCGAAGGCGGTGCGAGGGTAACGAATGGCAACGAGCGAGGTAAAGCTTTGGAATGCCTTTCTCTCCTAGAGCATGGGAGTATTAATGTTGCTGGTATTGTGGATGAGGAAGAATGGATTTGCGACGATTACAGCAGAAGTAACAATAGCGTGCCATGCAGTATGATGAAAGGGTGAAGCTTGCTGTTACGAGCTTTAAACCCAACTGGATGTGTCTAAATATAAAGTCACCTGAGCGAATTTTAAGCTTCAAACAAAGAAAAAGATTTGCAAGTGTTACGAGTGCTATTTATGAGTGGGAGGAAATCAGAAAAGAATAGAAATTTAAAATTTGAAGCGCATAGTGTTCATCTAGGAGTCCTTTCTCGAAGGAGGGGGGGGGGGGGGGCAGGAGAGCCAGCTTTGACCGTAGCATGAAAGGAATTAAAGCTAATAAATTTCGGGCGTCGGGTCCCCTTCGCCTCCGCGCAGAGTGTATCCAGGAGACGATAATATACGGATCCAGCGGAGCGCGAATCGAGTCCGCTGGAAATGCGCGAAAGAGATTCGAGGAACCCTCTCCCCCCCGTTCCCTCGTCCGCGAGACGAGCGCCCTTTGATCTGGCACCCTTCGAATTTCATTCCCTTCATCGTGCAGTGCCACCCTATCTTCTCGCTTAATTCTTCTTTTTTTCTCCATCGGTGACACGGGCCGGGCTCGGTAATAAGCGATGCCCCGCGCTCTCTTCCCCGTTTAAACCGAGCGAAACGCTTCGCTCCTTCTCAATTTTTCCGCGGCTGGAATATCCGGAATGCTTTCATCGAAATTCTGCATAGATTCTGAGGGAATTAATTTCGAGCCCGGGGCAGACACCGGGTTCTTTGTTAATAAATTGGAAAGGAAATGGTGGAAGTAAGGGGTTGATCGACAACACTCGCGGAGGAATTATGTGCGATGGGGTTGGCAGTCCGAAGGGAAGGTTAGGCTTCCGTGACAAATCGAATGATCGCGGGGCAGGCTGCAGACATCCGCGCCTCGGGACTATCAGGTTACCACTGTTACCGGGGCCAACCCCTGTGCCAAAGAAAAAAATAAGCAACCCGATGCTGCCAGAGATTTGCAGATAGCCGACTTAGCCCTGACGGGCCAGCAGCTGGCGAGATAAGGAGGCTTCCATAGAAATAACAATGGCCGCGTGTAATAAACGAGAGAGAAAATAATAATGGCTCCCAGGGTGGAGATAACGCCGCGACCTAAATAGACGGGGCCAAGAGGGCTCGCATTCACATCTGATTCTACTTTACCTTTCGGCTGGTATTTCGTGTTCCCAGCTGATGCATTGTCGACTGATACGAATGTTTATTGTTGCGTTTCTGGGCTGAGATACCTCCGCGCCGGGTTCAACCGAACAAAGACGCTGTTCGTTAAAGCTGGTCGCTATCGGGGCGATAGCAGCTAGAGTTCTCTGACAGCGAGCCTCCGAACTGGCAACGCTTGTTTCCCAAGGAATATTTGCGATCCTTGTTTGCGGAGGCGATAGCAGACTGTGTACTCTATAAAACAACTAACTTCAGCTGAGAACAGAAAGTCAGTGTCCGCGATGAAAGGTGGAGCTCCAGAGTCTACACTGGTTCATAGTCTCCTTTCTTCTCGTAAAGATCGCTGACCTAGAATCCCTTCTCAGACATCGATCGAGATGAACAGGTCGGAAGAGGCGATCAGAATTCTCAGTTTCAACCTGAAGATTCCATTCAGCGACCATACCTGTCAGCCCACTTTCAAAAGCTCCGCAAATAATGTCCCCTACTCCCCGCTCGAGCACAAACACATCGAACCGCTCGACCCGTCCGGGTACCAGTCATCCAAAAAAAAAATAATGCCACCAGCGATCAGCGGGGGTGGTAACGAGGGGGATGAAGGGACAAGGTGACACGTCGATACGCCAGAGGAGCAACCGCCGACAATACCCTGCGGTACAGGCAGACGATACGAATAAACCTATCTGAACTGAGCCTGCCCGCGCGCGGGCTATCCTTTCGAAGGGCACACGCTGACCGTGCCTCGAGAATTTCCATAATCTCCGGCCAGAGTCCAGACGGATTTGTCCCTTGTCCTCGAAACGCCGCAATGCCGTCTGTCCCCTTTTTCCTACCGCTGTTCAGTCAGAGGAGCTCGGTAACTCCGCGCGGCGAAGCGGGAAACTCCAGAGGCATCGTTCCTCGAACGAGAACAGCCGTCAATCAAGACGCCCCCGGCAAGGGCGGTGAACAAACGCGGCTCGTTCCGCGAGATAAAGTCCAGACCGACTATAATTGCGAATAAATAGAAGCGTGGACGGCGCTGCTCCGCTTTTCACGGGCGAACCTAACCCATCCGCGCCTCCCAGTCTCTATCCGCGTTTTTCTTCCTCCGTGGAGCAGCTGGGGAGAAAAAGAAGCCAGCCAGCCTCGAGGTTCGGGAGCGATCCTCGGACGGGACGGGGTGGTATAATTCTCGCTGTCGGCGGAGTATCGAAACCGGCGCCTCGCCATCCGTTTCTTTCTCTGTGCTAGCTCGAGCCGACGTTTCGTATTTTCCACGCGCAGGGAGAGGCGGGGAGGACGACTCGCGACTCGTTCGACGAATAATTCCGCGGAAATGAAATGCCAGAGGAGATGGGAATTACGCGCGGATCGGCGCCGTTGTTGGTCGCTGAGCGCCAGTTCTCCAAGCGGACGTTTTTCGTTTTTCATGTAAGAAGAACCAGGCGGAGGATTTAAACCCTTCGCGGAGGGAAGCATCGACGGGCTCGTCGTCGCGCACGATGGCCCCGAACGCTCGAGAGCGTTCATCGAATCCGCCCGCCGTGGCTGCCTATTAGCGCGTGGAAATTGCTTCTTTACTCGACTCCCCCGCCGATGATTAATTCCTCGAGGATATCGGCTGGCCTGCTTTCACAACGGCCGCACGTTTTTCGTTCCGCGTCAGAATGCGCGCGGGGGAAAGGAATAATAAGGCGGGCGACTGGTAGTTTCCGGTCCAACAGGATTACGGGTCGCTCGACCAGTGGGACGTTGCACGGTCACGCGCTCTTCGGTCCTTTTCGCGTTTCTGAATGTCGAACGCTGTCGAAAATCTGCGGTGGCTGATTTTTGAACACGTTTCTGAGCCGATTGCGTGGAGGAAATGGCCAGCATTATGCGAAAGCGCGTACGACCCCCTGCGTGGGCCAGCTGCCTCGGGTCTTATTCTTTGTTGAAGGTTCCTACTTCGCTGGTTTCTAAATGAGACACAGGAGTCACCATTTCATAGAACTATCTTAGCATAATTACTCATTTGGAGCTGCAGGCATTCGACGTTTGCGAACGGCCTATGGTGCGATCGGTACTTTGGTGGCGTCCTGTTGGTTTCAGTATTCGTAGAGTTCGGAAAAGAGTTGGGGGAATTGGTAACGTGGCTGACCAGTACGCAGAGAACTCGAAGATCTTGGGTTCGAGTTCCACCGCCCGACTTGCAGCACAGGAAAAGATGCCAACTCTTTCCCATCAGCCTGAAACGAGTCGAATCGATCCGGGGAACTGTGTTTAATGGCAGATCGGTTGTTGTTCCACGTCGGTCCATGAAAATTGTTTATTTGACAAACAGATCGTGGCGGTGGGCCGTGCGTCACACAGGGGCCATCGGTCTCGTTTCGTTTTCGCTCGCAGCCCCGACACGTTCGCTCGACCAAAGCCTGGACAGGAAGAAAGAGAGGGGCAAAGGGGTTGGCGAACCCGTTGGAGGTCGTCTAGCACGTGCCCGTGACAGTCTGTCTTACCCCCTTCGACCCCTCCAACTATCGCGGCCATTCCGCCCGTCATTCGCTGCGAACTAATTCAACGAGAATGATGATATCGAACGACAATAATTGGAAAACTTATTAAACCCTTTCCCCACGACTGGCCGGGTATTATTCTTCGGCCAGCAATGGAGAACTCGCTCCGCGATACGGGGGAGTAATAATTTCCCCTGAATACTCCGTCGCTCCATCATCGTTTGTTATGAGATAGCAAAAAATTATTTGTTCCCCGCGTCCTCTGCAAATATACGCGCCGGACTCTTCAGATGCTCCATTTCCAAGCTTTCGTGCTCTAATGAAGAATGCTTGAATTGTGATTAATGTTTGAATAGATATAATATAGATTTAGGAGTGTTTCAAGGGACTCGGAGCGGTGTCAAAGGTATTCACAAATACGAGAGAGTATCTAGCACTGTTTTAAACTTTGGTCGCTCGCAAAACAGTTCGACTGCCGAGTCTGCTCCGAAAATCCACTTAGGTATTATACACTCGCGACTCTCACGTTCATCCAGCAGCGCAAAAACATACGCGGGGGGTCCATTTAAGAAGCTTTTATTTCCCGTTCCAGTTGCGCGACACCGCGCAGCCAGTTTCGAAATACATATCTCCGCGTACCCTTCCCCCTGTAAACCGCGGGAGCTCGCCCGCCCGGCTATTCCGCCCGGCAAAATATGCAGCTTATAACCCAGTTGCAGCGTTCCGTGGAAACCGAAAATTCCCGTGACGCGATAAATCACGGGAATCACGGATGGGATATTGGTTCTGGTCACACGAACGACGCCGGCATTTGTCGATACTCTCGACGTACGAGCGTATCCGGGCCCCCCCGGTTCTTACGTTTATCCGCTCGGCGACCAGGTCGACTCCCACCGGAGCCACGAAATCACGTTCCCCGGTCCCGCAACTTTTACTCCTTCGAACTTGTTCCTCTGCCCTCTGCGGCCGCGCCACGCTTTTCTCGAAGTGTCCGCGATAAATCACGCCGCTTCGCGATCAAACTCGATCATTCCCGATCGAATGGCGTGCACGTATACGCGGCTGGAATCATGGACCCTTAATCGTCCTTGCGGGGTGGCTGTAGGACGAAGTGAAACGTGGATACTTCGATGCTAGGGTCACTGTGTCTTGATTTTATATTGTTTCATGCTCGTCTGTACGTAGGCGAGTGACGTGGGATGACAAAATACAACTCTGCGCGATCTGGGAAGGTAAAACGTGAAATATGGATACTTCGATGAAAGGGTCTCTGTATCTTGACTTTATATCGCTTCGTGGTCGTCTGTACGTAGGCGAGCGATGCGGGGTTGGGACATTTTCATCCAAATGCAACTCTGCTTGATCTAATTGTGAGGAAGTGAACTTCGATGAAAGGGTCACTGCATCTTGACTTTATATTGTTTTATGGTAGTTTGTACTTAGGTGAGTGATGTCGGATGAGAAATTTGGGTCTTTTTAGTGATTAGTGCTCTTTGAATATTTGTTCATCTCCTCGACGAATAAATTAAGCATAGGTAAGAGAAAATATAATTTCTTTATTAGAAAGCAGTAGGTGTCATTCTAAGTACCCAGTAGGATTCGTTATTATTATTATTAGAAAGCAGTGGGTAGGGGAGACCGGGGCTAGTTGATACAGAGGCATGTTGATACAGACGAATTATCTCGACACTGCATATATGTAGCACCTTGTGCGCGAGATATGTGAAGCTAGTTGTTCAATTCTTTACTACGATCCAGGGTACGTCTGTGTTCCTTGACGTTAACAATCCATTTTTAACTGTTTTCGTTTCTATAGAGAAAAAGTAAATAGTTGTGTTCACTTCCCAATCCGTCGTGAGACGGTACAGAGAATTTTATCACTCAAATTAATTGGGCATCACATTGAGTCCTTTGAAGGTAAGGTAATTACGTTTTGTTATTTTGTTTATATGCTCTACATTTTTTTATGGAGACGTTTGTACATAATGACTTCCTGTGGGGTACGTTGATACGTTTTCTCTGGGGCATGTTGATACAGTGTATCAATTTTCCCCGACTACTTTTAATTGGATTTTTTCCTTTTATTTCTAGAAAAATGGTTCGAAATTATACCAAAAAGACAAATCGTGGCGAAATATCTCTAGAGATTTTTGAAAAAGCGCGTCTCGCAATAGAAACAGACTCAATATCATTAAGGAAAAGCGCGAAAATATACAATGTCGACAAAATGAGTTTATTAAGATATATTAACAAAAAGAAAACGGCGCCTCATGTTAAAATGGGATATTCCAGACATCTGCAAATTTTAACAGACAGTTTAGAAGATAAGCTACAGGAATACATTCTGCATTCTTCCAAAATTTATTATGGGTTAACTCCTAAGAATATACGAAGTCTGACATATGAATTAGGTGTTGCCAATGATATTCTAATTCCCAACACATTGTTACTCAGACGAAAGTGATTAATTTTATATCAATTAAATGTCAATTATATTATTATACTAGATTATATGTCAATTAAATTTAAATAAAAATGATTTTCTATGTTTGTTAACAAAATCGGTTTGGTTATTAGTTTACATCTTTGTTCAATTTTATTCTATATTGTTGGAAAGGTATCTAGATTAAAATTTTATTTTTCAAATTTACTAGTTACGTACTCATTAAACGGATATTTTACAGATGTATCAACATGCCCCAGAGCAGTATCAACTTTCCCCGCAGTGGGGTAAATTGATACACATTGCCTTCGTCCAAATAACATTTTTTCATTCATTTTCTATGTATTTTCTCAAGTTTTCGCTTACTATATATTAAAGAGGAAGGACCAAAGTATATTTTGGCATATTTGTTATTATGTAATTAATTCAAACAAAAATGAAAAACATTGAAAACTGAAAAACGTATCAACTTGCCCCGGTCTCCCCTACTGTTACCCTCTGCGCAACCTGCGCAACTGATTCGACTCAAGATGCTTCCCCAAAGCTCGCGAGGAAACCTCGCAAAGTCGATACGCAGCTTTAGGACCTCACTGTCCGAGTGAAAAATATCCCCAGCTTCAGCCTGTTTACAAACTGAGGACCAATTCTTCATCCCCAAACCAAGCCTAACCCCAGGCCAGGCCGCTCATTTTTTATCGCGTTCTGACATTCGCTGACGTACCTAGTTGCCCGATAGACTCGAGATCGTCCCTATTCCTATCCCCCTGGCCTCGTATAGGCGTCGTGCTCGCTGCATCTCCCGTAAAAGGACACGACGGATCCGGTAAAGTGTCGTATGCTACTTGACTTCATAAATAAAGATTCCCCCTGTCGGTGTCCGTATCAGAGAAGCTTTTTAAAATCTGTTCCACGCAGAGAGAATGTGTAATAGAAGCGAGATATGTCTCCAACATGAGATACAATCTTCAGCCGTTGCACACGAGCTTCTTGGTTCCTTTTACCCGTGGGGACTTCTTGTTACAGCGCCGACTGACGTCACTCGGACCCGGTGTCTTTAATTTCGCCCCGACCAAGGAAGCGCGCACGCCCTTTTTGTCTCAAAGAGGAATCATCCTCGGCTGTGTGTGCGCGCGGTTACAAAGGTGTGTCAGCCTCCAAGGCAGCTGCTTCCTTTTTCGATCTAGCTTCAATTCTGATCTGAACCTATCGAGGTTGAACTTCTACCGAGAAGTTTCCTACGAATCGGAATGAAATCGTTAAACACTGTGCGGGGGATGATAAATTATTTGGATTGTGAGTCTCCGGCCCTCTCCAAGAACAAGGAAATTTATTCCATACTTCGAAATTCGGAGGGAATACTAGATAGTGACCTGTTCTTCGTGTTCGCACCAGTCATATTCGTCGTCGAATTAAATCCCGAGTCGTTTAAGTTTCAAGACAAAGCCCTGAAATTTCCATAACAGACATTGGAATTAAACGATTACGCCTGTCTGATAAATCCTCGAGGTCTCCTTGGTACGGGCATCGGAAACGTCCGCCGCAACGGCGATGGTAGGCGGAAGAAAAAATATGAAGAACGGAGCGATATAATTCTCGTGAACGTCCCGCTGAGAATGGGACAAGTATCTCTCCGATCTGCTCGGTTCACGCTGTTCGTGTGCGGCTCTGCCACGATTTATTTAAAAAATACACCATCCCGGAGCAATATGTCTGATAAGTTCGCCCCATTAGTACAACCGACGTCCTCAGCGCGCCTTCGTCGCAACATGGTTTACTTTAAATATTCATAAGCGAGAGGAAACACGAATTTCCAGATGTACGAGGCGATTTAACCAACTGCATTAACTCTGGATCCCTCGTCTCACAGAAAAGGAAACATTCGAACGCGGACTCACCATTTATTTCAATTCTCCCTCGCTGCGGAACGAGAGAAACTATTTCCTAACTGGACAATCAACTCCAATGACGTAGATAATGCATGCTTATTATCAATCTAAGAATACTGAATTAGCAAGAATTAGCGGGAAACAGCCCCTGCAAGTGAAAGCCGGCAATGGATAATTACGAGTGGCAAATGGAAAGCAGTTACTGCTTTCGCGAAGCGACAACGAACTCCGTCTCCTGAAAAAGGTTCAGCTTCCCAGCGACGGGGAGGTCGTCTCGAGTATCTCGTTCGACTGCCAGAGAACAGCGCGACGATCCGCGGGCTTCTGTTCGCGATTCACTCACGCTTCGGCGACCGCGGTCAAATTCTCCAACTAATATACGAATAAAAGTTCCAGCTCGCGAGCCGGAAGTTCCCGGAGTACTTAGAAGTGATCGTGTCGAGCGGCTGCGTCCAATGAGAGCCAGAGGAGCGCCGGGAAGCCCCGTGGCTGCTCGATATCTCGCTGACAATGCAGCGTCTCGAGGAAACCGTATACAATTATCGAGATATTGTTTTCACGGACGGTGATCTCGTATTTCCGGCCCGATCGATCCTAGCTCCGCTGTAATTATAAACTTTCACAGGCTAAGAACGCTTTTTACTCGGGAATTTCTCCCAGCACCCCCCTCCGCGATAGCTTCGTGGAAATATCCGAGATTTTTCTGCTCGATACAGGGGAGAACTTTACCATGAAACTTTCCCATTGGTGTAATCGAAGAATTGAATATTGTATCGACGAGGAACCTATCGAGTATAACGATAGAGGCACTTCGATCGTGGCAATGGCAATATATGGAATTGGATGATACTTCGAGAGTGGAAATTTAAAGAGTCGTATAAATATTCACCCGAACTCTGTCAACTTCGCGAAGCATTTGGAAATGGAGAACATGAATACATTATTTTCGAAGTTGTGTCAGCGAGACGCGATTATCATCGCGTCACGGAAATTTCACGCCCGTCGACAGGTCGAACAGATTCCAACCCCCGTTGCCGCGCGATTCCACCGACACGGCGATTTAAACGTTACCAGATCGGTGGAGCGCCGCGAGGACAATACTTTCCCCGCGGGAGCGAGCAGTCGTGTCGCGGGCGAGACGATGGCGGAGGTAACATTGATTTCACGTCCTGGACACACCTTGCTGTCACGCGTCGCGTTTCATCCTTTTAAACAGGGCCCCGTAGCTGTCTGTAGCCGCGCGACCGTGCAGAAATACGCGCCGCGACATCGTCTCGCATAAAATGCACACGGGGTCGCGAGAAATAGGCGCGGTATTCCGTTCCCATTCACGCTGTCAACGTTCCAACGCGTCCCGACTGCGAAAATTCCTGTATTCCGAAGGTATCCACCCTCGTCCCGGCGAAATTTTCCGTTTTACTTGTTGTTTGATTTCGGCTGAGCCTCACGGTAGGTCTGTCGCTAGTTGGATCCTTTGTCGCGTGATAAAGGCACCTGCAAGATGGCATATTTTATAGATTATATATTTTTAAGGATACCCTCGGAATAGTGACGATAATAAAGTCACGTCTGCCCTTAAAGGCACCTCCCGGTCAAATCCCGCGGAAACATAACGCCAAAACGTTTAAACGATAGAGTTCCGAAAAATGGAATTTTTTCGCACAAAAGTGTCCGTGAAAAGAAATGCAGTGTATGAAAATTCACAGTAGAGTGTAGCGTGGGAGCGAGTGCAAATACAAATAAAATCCTGTTTAAATTTTTACATTTGGTCACGAAGTGCATTTTTTACAATGCCTGAAAAATTTTTATTGTGAAAATGTACCTAGTATAAATTTAAGAAATATCACATTTCAATATATGAGGCAATGAGAGCGATAACGGACCAACCCACGTTAAAAAAAAAATTTCCGTATGTTATATGATTATTAGAGCCCTTTTGGAATACGCTATTGCTACTAACTCAATTGCGAAAAAAATGTGGCTTAGTGCGTTGTGGCTCTCACTGCCTCATATTATACCTGCGCCACAATCCATCTTCAGAAAAAAAACTATTTTTAAGGCAGTCGCACTGTTGGTCCCCCTTAACTGACTGTAAAGAAATTTCGTTCTAAAATTTTACCCGGTCAATCTTGAGATGTTGTGGGATGAAAATATGCAAAAAGAATTTTTTTATGATTCGAAGTGCCTTTGACATAAAATTCTAAAATTCTATTCACACGTGTCCAAGTTGCAATTAAAGTTAAGCAGAACAAGTGGAACGCAGTGCCCACTATTCTCCACTCTGCTATGTGTCGAGGCAATGCGCAAGTTAGTCAGCCATGCCGGTGCCCATGATCCTCAAAGCCTGGAGACCCAACGCCTACCTTCAGGCTCTCTGTTTCCCCGTGAAAGAATGGGCGAAACGTCACGGCGGAAGCGCCGTGGGTGGGGGTGGAAAGGACGGTGCGCGAAATCTTCGCCTGCCTTTGATGTGCGTCGCCGTGGACGTAACGTGCGACGGGATAAACCACTCGGTCGCTTCAGCATCCGGCCGCTGATGCAAGCCACCGCTTTGCGGCGTGATCACCTGACCTCACGGTCCCCAGCCTTCAGCCAGCCTTCAGCCAGGGGTCCTCTGTCCCGCGGTGGAGCGGGGCAGACGCGGCCAGGAAGCAGCCGTCTCTGTAATTAGCGTCTTCATTCGCCTCTTTGACAAAGCTCGACTCCTAACGAGCGCGGGGAACACCCGGCTAACAGGTAGCCCTGCACCTCTGCAGCACCGTGTGGCTGTCGTTTGAAACGGGTCGCTCGTTTCCCTCGTGGACACTCCTTTTTCTATTCTTTAAGGTCCGTTGTTTGGGCGCCCGTCCCTTGTATCGACGAGCCGAGCGAGTCAGTAATTTGTAAATACTCCAGGGTCCCGCCCTCCGCTTCACCTCCGCGTCTATTCCCTCGTGATACCGTAATACATGTGTATTACATTCACTGATTCCCAATCTGTGGGTCGCGAAGTATTTTTTGGGGGGTCGCGTCATTTGAATATTATAAAAGGGTATCGCGACACGAAGAAGCTTCGGAGACACTGATCCCTTTGGTCCCTGTGACCTATTCGTATTTGAAGGAGTATGTCATGGTTCTTCGAAAAGCAGACGACTGCAGAAATTGAAAAGCAAGCGGGGTGAAAGTTGGAGCGTGTTTGGCGCGCAAGTGGGGCACAAGGGGCGGCTCGTAGCGATGCAAATGCGGAATTGCAATCGTAAAAACAGTCTCAAGACGGGCGAGTCTAGCGACGGGGAGGGGGGTAGAAAAGAAGCGAGAAGGTGAGAATAAGGAAAAAGGGAGCGGGGCAGCGTTATTATGCGAACAGTGCGATCTACATACGTTACATATTCACGACCGTTCTACATAACTTGTCCCGTAATCCTTTACTTTACGCGGCGGGAAACCGGCCGCTTTGTAAAAGAGTTCCGCGTACAAATACAGTGTGTGAATTATGTGGCAGCGTATGTACGCGTGCCCGTATATTAGCCAGGATGCCTATGTAAATGTTCCATTTAGAGATAGATCGTTTATTATTTCAAAGGAGGCTGGGGGAAACGCGAATCCTTTCCTCGCGGATCAGAAACTCTTCTCCAGGTGCGCGATGACGCGTGGAATATTTAAAGAGATCCGCGACGCGTAACTACCGGCGCCAGCAACGCGTCGGAGAGGAATAATTTTTCGGAATTTTCGACGCGACCCCGTTCCCCGGTATAAATAAACAAGCGACTCGCTCGTCGACCAGGTTTCCACAGGGTCTCTTGATTTCTTGCGGCAGTATCGCGAAAGTCGCCCAACTATTGCGACAACGATCCAAACTTTCCACGCTTTATCTTCTGTGTTTCTGTGTTAGGGGTTGAATATTTCTCGACTCATCGTTGGGGTGCATCACAGATTTTGTGGGCAGGGTGTGCACTTCGTGATACACTCTTCTTCTTGAAAACGAGTGGCGTAGGGAAAAAACCTGGAACGAGTAAATTAGCACCAGGGTTCTTTAGGAGTTTTCACTAATGACGACTGGAGACTTTTCGTGACGAGGGAAAGTCAGTCTCCTGTAGAACTCAAATCAACAACGACCTTCCTGACAAACTTTGTATTCCCGACAAATAGGTACTTTAATTATAAAATCTAGACGACGAAGCTACCGTTGAATTTTGCCTCTTCTTACACATGTGACAGAGAAACATCGACGCGTTGGGGAGACCGGGGCAAGTTGATACAGGGGGCAGGTTGATACAGGAGAATTATCTCGACACTGTATATATGTAGCACGCACCTTGTGTGCGAGATATGTGAAGCTTGTTGTTCAATTCTTTACTACGATTTAGCGTACGTCTGTGTACCTTGACGTTAGCAATCCATTTTTAACTGCTTTCCTTTTTTGTAGAGAAAACATAAATAGTTGTGTTCACTTTCCAATCCGTCTTGAGACGGGATAGAGAATTTTATCACTCAAATTAATTGGACATCACATTGAGTCCTTCGAAGGTAAGGTAATTACGTTTTTTCTTTTTGTTTATAGGGTAAAGGACCCAATTACTGCCACCTACCCAATTACTGTCACCCTAAGCTATTTTACGTAAAATAACGAATAAATCTTATAAAATGATGCATAAAAAAAATTTAGCATACAATTCAAACCGTTATTTATACGATACAAAAAACAGTACTTAATTTCTTCTTCGTTAATTTGAATAAAACGATAAAAACTTTTAAGCGGAATTAGGAGAATGGAAACGATGACTTTCTTACTAGCGGAAGAGAAAACAAGGGGATAATGAAAATGCTGTGGTTGTATAATTTAAGCTATTAACATAACAAAATATAATATTTTAAATAATATAAGTATCATAGAAAGTAATAACGATCCGAATTCAACGATTCATTAGGTCTTTTTACTTATTAATTGGGTGACAGTGATTGGTACAAGCGTTTCAAGCATTTTGGTATTACTGTCATAGCAGTAGTTGCTAATATATATGACGCGACGTAACCTTAAAATAACAGATAAATAGTATTAGGTTAGCTGGCAGTAATTGGGATGTCAGTAATTCAGTCAAATACATTTGAAGAGTGTCAGTAATAGATCCCGTAACATATTTTTGAAGTTGATGAATTTATACATGAAAATCGAAGTTTTAAGATCCACCAAATTTTTTTCATTAAGTAAACATATTAAACAATAATAAATAACAAAAACAACATATACTGTTAGTCTATAAGTACAAAACTATAAGATAATGTCAGCGTCAACGCTTAATGTGTCAGTAATTGGGTCATTTACCCTATGCTCGACATTTTTTTATAGAGATGTTTGTACATAATGACTTCCTGTGGGGTAAATTGATACATTTTCTTTGGGTCATGTTGATACAGTGTATTAATTTTCCGCGACTACTTTTAATTGGATTTTTCCATTTATATCAAGGAAAATGGTACGAAGTTATGTCAGAAAAACGAATCGCGACAAAATACCGCAAAATATTTTGCAAAAAGCGTGTGTGGTTGTAGAAAAGCAGTCAATGTCGTCACGTCAAAGCGTGAGAATATACGGAATAGATAAAATGGCTTTGTTAAAATACATTAATAAAAAGAGGCACCTCGTGTTAAAGTGGGATATTCCAGACATCCATCCTTTACTCATTAAAGAGATATTTTATAGACGTATCAACATACCCCAGAGCGGTATCAACTTGCCCCGCAGTAGGGTAAGTTGATACATTTTACTTTCGTCCAAATAACATTTCTTCATTCATTTTGTATGTATCTTCTCAACTTTTTATTCACAATATATTAAAGAGGAAGGACCAAAGCATATTTTAGCATATTTGTTATTAAGTAATTAATTCAAACAGAAATGAAAAACATTGAAAACTCAAAAACGTATCAACTTGCCTCGGTCTCCCCTACTGTCGAATGGGGTCTGAAGTCAGTCAGAATATATGAAATAAAACGTAAAAATCTCCTCCATAAAGAAGCGCTGAATATATTCAGCAGAGCTTACCCATCTCGCAAAATAATTAGCTCCCGCGTGACAAGAATAAAAAAGAAGAAAGGGAGTGAAGGAATCAAAGCAGCCCTGCTTCAACCCCAAAAAGACTCCATGCTTCCAAAGACACCACCCCTTTCCACGTTGCCATAGGACGTCTATCGCGAGGCATCCACTCGACGGAAGAAATTACTATGTAGGTCCGAAGGGCCCGTGGTCGTCGTTACCCGCCATCCGCTGAATTTATTCGGTCGTTCGCCTCTAAGCAGGGGTGGCTGCACCGCCGTGGACAGGAACTCGCGACCTCCAACCCCCCGCATCGTGGCCGTTTCCACGCCGTAGCCGCGCGTAGAATTCCACCGAGGCTGGCGACGAACGGCGCACCGCGGCTGTTTGAGTTACTCCAGTCGAGGCCATTATACACAAGGAGCTCGGCTCCGTCCAACTTGGAGCAAGTGCCGCCTATTTGGATCCCCATTCGCGTCTGTTTACAGACGCGCCGCGTCGGCTTGTCTACTCCGAGGGGATCCGACCAAGTTCGCGGCCACGACTTCCTCTGCGGCCTGGCAACTATAGAAAGAGCAGCGTTCCGCCTCCTATCGGGTAGGAGCTGTTGCCGAGCGCCGATAAGCGACGCTAGACGAGAGACAGACGCGCGGGGCGCGGCGCAAGACGGACGATAAAGGGATCGGCGTATATACGGCGGAGTTCAAGAGGGTAGCCGGCGATCGGGACGGCGTTTCTGCTTCTGTTGCCCGTCGAAATCCGAGCCGCCGGCTGCGGTGCATCTGGCGTCGTCGAGTTCCGGATCCACCTCCCGTCGCCGGACCACCCTGGCCGTGCAACCGCGACGCGGCAGGGACGTTGCTGCGAATTCGGCAAAAGTCCCGATGCAATAAAGTCTGACCGCCACCCTAGCCCCCGTCTTCCTTCCCCGCGGCGTGAATTTGCAAATTCTCGAGGTACCAGGGGTTTCCATGGGCGCGCCGTGGAAGGCCTGTCCGTGATCTATCGTCGTTCGCGGCGAGCACGCTGCAGTTATTGCGTAATCGCGGAGAGTAATGGTGTATAACGGGGTGCTGCTGGCTAGGCTTCGTTGTATCGCGACTGTAAATATCGATGAGTCGAGGATATTGGGTAGTGGGCTGTAGCTCGCAGGCTCTGGAGTGGAATTCTTGGTATTTGCAGTCTTTGGGACTTATTCGCAGGGGACACAGTGGTGGTTCTTGGATCTGGGGACATTTTATCCGTCAGTGGTTTCGAGCAACTTTAGATAGGGGAGACCGGGGCTAAAAGTTCCGACGGTTCTATCTTCAAAATGAAAAGAGCGTTGTACTTTAAATTATTTTTTCCGTGTAAGTTTATCACGCCACTGACAGCGAATCGTTTGGCTGCAAGCAAGAACCTATTAGTCGCGTACCACATAAGTAAATATTTTTCTATCATTATTTTTTGGTCTATTTCGATTATTAAACGTTGATATTATTGATCGATTCGTTCTTATGGATCAAATGACATTTAAGAACATGGTGTAACAGTGTTTATCGTTAAAATATATGTATAAGCAAAATAATCTCTGAAATTGCTACATGTGACGATAGGGGCTAGTTGTTACCGTGATTTGGGGCATGTTGTTACCGTAACAACTTGCCCCACCGCAAATGTATAAATTGTTCCTGCTGTGCTTTAAGTGCGAACATATGAATGAAAGGCGGAAAGGAGCACCATTTCCATCGAAGTTACGCATAAAGTTAACAATTTTCGCTAGAGAATTCACTATCTGCTACTTGACTCTTTCGAGAGTTATTAAAAAACTGCATTCTGGACAAGAAGCCACTGTAGGCTGCAAGTACAAATCTCAATAAGTAGGTACTCACCAACAGTTGAATGTAAGACTGATTTGTCGATTTTAATTGTTATACCCAAGATAATGTTTATGGTTATTATATTGTTTTGGTTTTCTTTTATAGATAATACATTTTTGTCGATCCGAACCTTTATAAATAAATATTATTAATAAAATTCTGTTTTATTTCATTGGGAAATGAAATATTTAATTAAAAGGCAACTCTTATGCCTTAATAACAACTTATCCCAATGCGATAACAACTTGCCCCATAAAGGGGTAAGAAGTTCGGCTTCGACCAGCCACGAATAAATTATGTTTTATGAAAAACCTATTACAATATATTAAATACAAGTTCAAAGTCATAAAATATAATAAATTTAACAAGAAATTAGTCAATAATGGAGAGAATAACTACGTTATTTTCTAGTCATTTTTTATGTTCTATCAAAATCGGAACTTTTAGCCCCGGTCTCCCCTACTGAATGCAGAGTTGTTTCTCTGTGCCGCAGGATTTCTGAGGAAACGGTGTATCGACCTCGCTGATTTGTTACTCACAATCAGAGGCAGTAGGTACTCGTGAAAAATACGATTTCGTAGGTTGCCCGCTGCCGCGACCACGCGGGTCAGGTTCAATAACGGCCACCCTCTGTGGAGCGTTTAATCGCGAGATACGACGCCAACGCTTGACACCTTGTAAAAACTTTAATCAAACCTAACGACAGCATTAATTTCGACGAGGACCTAGCGGCCGTCTCGGTTTATCGCGTTTCGACGTGGAAACGAGCAGCGCGTCGAATTATCAACACTGTCTTGCCCCTTTTCTCGCGATGAACGTTCCACGATTACTCTGACACCGAATCAGCCGCGCTGAAACAACCCTCCTGTTCCTCGAGTTTAGACTCTGTTTCAGTCGTACCGCGATTGGCCGTAAAGTGTCATTTATCTCGAGCGAGAAATCTCGGCCCCTCCCTCCCCGTCTCCCCATTATATATCGTAGTTACGCTCGGATCTTGCATTTTTATCTTAATGCACCGGAGACGCAACAGGCCTCTTCGACCAGGTCGTAGATGATATCGCGGAACGACGGTCTTAAGAACGCGGGACGCGTTCGTTTAAATTAATATACCTCGGGCATTGTCCCCCGAGGTGGCACGGAACGAAAGAAAGACGTTCCGACGTCGCTGGAATCGCGTCCCACGCGATAACGCACGCGTCGGGGAACGATGGTGCCGTTATTTCGAGCAATTGAATCGAATGCTCCCCACGAAAGATGCTTGCCGTTCAGAGAGACAATTTTTCAGGCATATCTGTATCACTAGTTCCTTCCTCAAATTTCCTCGAAGTGTGCAAGATTCGAGCGAAACTCCACTAGGCACCAGAGAGTCACCAAACTCGGCACGTGCTTCGCTGAACTCCATATCTGTGTTTCTAAAAAACGGGACTCCATTGGGGAAAAAAAATTTCTCCCACAACTTCCGCTCGCCCCTCCACAGAGAACCGCCCCGTCCACCCTCCATCGGTCTACAACGCACCCCGTGCACGCAGACACGCCACATTAAATACTCCACAACTCGGTTGCACATTAGCCGAGCCAAACGTACCGAAAACTCGACGACTGCCCCCGAAGCTGCCCAGCTAGCGCGTCATCGAATTCACGGGGAATGCCGTGCGTACTCGAAAAATCGCCTCGAAGCTCGGTCGGGCCGCTCCGGGGGCATTTTAAGCAACGTAATTTGCTGAATGGGAAGTGAATCGTGGAATTTTCATGGTCCATCTTCCACGGCGAATCCAGCGTCTCTCCCTGCATGTCGCGTGCCATAAAGATTGTTCCCGAAGGAGGGAAAGAGGGAGAGGAGTCTGGGACCGTCCGAAATAATTCCTCGCGTTGCGTATCGTGAAAGAACGGCGCCCAGGGTCGAGCGGAGGGGACGCTGCGGTGGCCATATTGAAAGGGAGCGCGGTGTAGGGAGGGGTGTTTATTAAATCTGCAGTTAAGAGGAATGGAATTAATTCCGCGGGACGTTTCGGCATTCGTCCGCGAAAATTTCAAGGACCGATAAGCGGCGTAGCTCGCGCTCCTCATCGACGAGGGCTCATTGTCGAAATGAGAAACTCTTCCTCCCTTCTCTCTCTCTCTCTCTCTCTCTCTCTCTCTCTCTCTCTCTCTCTCTCCTCTCTCTCTTTCGCGTTCGCCCTCGAATCGATCAAAAGAAGACGAGCACGAGAGACCAGGGTGGATTTGCGACGCCCCATGACACGGGGAATTATTGATCGGTCGATTTATTAAGCTCATCGGATGTCGCCTTTCTTTTTCGGCCAACGTGGGGTAGTTCTGAATTACGGAGCGCGGGTTAAAAAAGATATGTAGGTATTTTAGACACCTTTTAGTAATTTACGTAATTTCGTTCCTAATTGCTTTAGATATTAAGAATCTCGGACGAAGCAGAAAGAGGTCATTAGCTACCCCTAGCTTGTGAATACCCCTTGCATCTCTCCCCCCCCCCCACATTCGCGGCGGGCAAGTGCAATAATACACGCGTTAGGGCGGAAGAGTAGCGTCGGTTCCACGTACGAAACGAAAGAATCGCGTGCACGCGCGCGCGAATCAGATCGCAATCGGAATAGGTTCGCGGAACTGATTCATCGCATCGACTCGGACGATAGACAGCGATTATTCCTATACAGACGTCCCGCGACGGTGCTCCATCGGGCTTCGATGGACGAAACTCGTTCCGCACGCGAGCCAAATTCAAACAATCTTTAATGACACGTCTCGAGGCGGCGCGCACGCCCTTCGCGAAAACAGACAATTGCACAGCGGCAAACCGCTCATTAGGCCCACGGACCTCCGCACGAACGAAACGGACGCGTTTCCCGTAGTCTGCTATTTAACACGCGACAGTCGCGGAGCGATATACAGCCTGGCGTCCCTTTGGCGAAACGAAATTGCCCTCGCGAATCAACCGTTTCGCCACTTTGTCAATGGCTCCCAGGAACGATCGCTCACTCTCCTTCTTATCTTCCTTTTCGACCGAACTGGATCAATATCCCGAACCCACAAGCTCGCCTAAACACCACGATTCTCCATCGCGCCACTAATAACGGTCCTTTCTTTTCCACCCGTTCCGCGCGGCGCTCCGCTGCCGATTTCAAAGAACCACGCGGCGTAAACACAAAGAAGAGCCCGGCGAACGAGGTTTCCGCGAGCTCATCGCTCTCCCATGGCAAGGTGCCGCCAGATTTCGCGAGGATCCTGCGACACGTTCGCGAAGGAGCGGCGGGGGTCGAGCGAAACAAAGTCTCTGCGGGGGACATCAAAGGGTCCCAGGGCTGCGTGTCCGTCATAAAACGTTCCTCGATTCCGTTTGTCCAGGTCGCATGAAAAATGTACCGCGCGCCAGCCAGCGAAACGGAATACAATATACGGGGCTCGCCTCGCGAAATATCCCGTTTCCGCGCAGAAATCGAAATTACTACGGCTGGCTCGCCCGACAAAGCCGTCCTCCTACGCCTCCCTTCGTGCGCGAAATGGAAACGGCTCGGTGTGTACGCGCGTTAAATAATTCCCCATTAAACTAACCCGGACGCAAACGAAATCCGTTTCGCGTTCCGCCGTTCAAGGGGGGAAATCGAGACGATTGGCAAATTGCGGCCGACGAGCAACGCTCGCTGGAACTCGAGCTTTTTGTAGCTGGAAATGCTTGAAATAAGTCAGCCCTTTGGAGGAGGAAATCGGGAGGTTGTGGGAGATTGTATTATCTGTTAGGGGGGAGTGGGGTAATTGCGAGCACCTAAGCCAAAAAGCAAACAAAACGAAAACTGTGTGAAAAATGAATTTGTTTATTATTTACAGACATACTTAAGCTATTCATCTATAAAGTACTGTGACGAATTTTTGAAAAATTATAATAAAAATCAACTTTATAATGAAAAAGAAAAACCCTTGGTGTTCGCGATTAGTCGACTGCCGTAGGGTAATCACGAACAGAGTGCTAAATATCGCAGAAGTCGCATTGAAGGTGCGATTTCAATGGTCAACCCATAAAAAACGTTGCTACAACCTATACCTAAAATATTTTTCAAATTCCTCTTCTTGTGCGTTAGAAAAAAATGCAATTTGTCGAAATATCGAAAAAAAATAGTAAAGGCGGTTTTTTAAACTTTTTTCTGAGCCTGTAATGAAAATTCTAAAATCCCTTTTGTAGATTTAAATAAGTTTTATACGTGCTGAAAATTTCATCAAAATCGGTTAACGTTCTCGAACGTTCGAGATTACCCCATTCTCACCCCAAAAAATAAAAAAGAATTTATTTCGGGGGTTAGAATCATGATTCAAGTAACGCCTTGATCACAAAATGTTGGTAAAAAGTGTTTTATTTCATCTTAAAAGAATCCCAATTGTATCATTGATTCAACAGTAATTACATGCAATTGAAAATGGACAAAATATTACTTGAAACATGATGAAAATAATAAATTGTATTTATCTTGAATATCATGAGCGTTCTGTATTTATTATTTTCTGCCCGGCGTTGGATACAACCTAAACTTTTAGCTAGTGGAGAGGGAACATCAGTTTTTATTTATTAAAACACCGTAACCATCGCGTTCGCGATTACCCCGCGTTCGTGATTACCCCACTCTCCCCTATACATGTATGTGAAGAATTTACGTTTCTGTTAGATTCTGGTGTTTGAAATCGTTGATAAGGATATTTATATTGGGGGTAAGTTTGCAGTGATCTGCAGGGTTAGACTCCTGGTCACTTTTTTACATGAATCTATGAGTATTTATCGAGGAATTTAATTTGGTGTATTATTTTTCTGTTCCAGGTATGTAGGCTGTAACCCCAGGCAAGATACTTTGGAAGTAATCGATGGTACCGAGCGAGGGAAATCGAGGACATTTTGTGGCGCACGGTATTCAAGTTTTGATATCATTGTATATTTTTTTGAGCTTGCGAATTGGGGAACGCGAAGCTTTCATAATTATACTGGGAGAATAGGAGTAAATTCAGTACGAATAAAAGGGGTTAATAATTGGTAATAATAAGAATATTAATTACATTACAAACTCATCATTGCGTTAATTAAGTGACGAATGGAGGAGCTAATTTGTTGCTCGTGATTTTTTAATGCACAGGGGCACCTTTAATCGACAAACACCGCAGTTAAGTTAAGATATCACTTTAACTTCAGCTTCAAACATTCCTCGATATCGCGAAGAATTTTAAGTGAAAAACTCGAAATGTTAAAAACTTGCCTCCGTTGGCAAGAAGCAGAGGCGCTGCCCCAAGTTTTTTCACTCGTTGACGAAGTTAGGGAAAGTTAAAGCGTCGTTATAGCCGATCCCTGTCAGAGACACGTGTTTACGCGTTTCGTTACTGGAAATTATTCTTCAAGAAAAGAAAGAGGGTTCTCGGTTTTCGCCGCGCGACGAAGGTCAGGCGGAAGTCCTTTGAAGCTGAGATCGTGCCTGGGTCCAGGACGGTCCTCCTCGGTAGGCTTCTTTTCAGTGCAGGCCGGGCAAGCTGTGCGAGAAAGGAAAGATAAACTAAAAGTCCTGGGGACTTGTAGGGACATGTGTTTCTCCTCCAAATCTGCTGTAATCTCAGAGCAGGCCACTGAAGCCTGATCCTGTGTTCAGTCACTCTTCCATTCTTCGTGTCACGTGAAACTTACTAAGTAGCAAATCTGGAGTAACTCCGGAAGCTCTCAAGAACATAGAACCACGATTACGCGAATATTAAGTCGATAATCGAACCTGCCACTGTCGAATTCATCGCGAAGCCTGCGTCCTTCACGAGTCAACTTCCACAAAACCCAGTTCCAGCCTTAAGAACCGAAGCTTTTACCGAAGCTCGCCAACTGCTGTCTACTTCGCACCCCCAAAGTTTGGGGATAAAAATTCTCCCCTTTTCTCTGTCCCTTTCCCACCGCTCGAGCGACTCGGGCTGTCGCCTATATATCAAGGATGGCACCCAAGTATCCAATCACCCCGTTTCTTCCACCATCAGAGCACACGTCCACGAAGAGCCTCAATTAGAACGAATACGTTCGATCCCGTCCTCACGTACGATTTTAACGACGTTTCCCTTCGGAAGCCTCCCCCTCCGCTCCGCCCCCGTGTCCAAAAATGCGTAGACAGAAAAGACAAAAGGACAGCGACGAGGGGTGGGGCGAACGAGGGAAGGGGGTCGGAGCGAAGGTCGAAAGGTAACCGAACGTCGGATACGCAATAGAAACTCGAAAACGGAGGGTGGAAAGTGGCGGTCAAAGACTATCGAAGCGATGAAGCTGGCCAGAGGCGCAGTGGGGGAGGGCTGGGTGAAAGGGAAAACATGAAACGAGGGGGTGGAACAGAGGACGCAGACACCAGGGGCAGGTAACAGAGGCTATTACGCGGCTCTTTCTACCGGCGCCCTTTTATTTTCCACGGCCCTCCGCCACAGGCCTCGCTACCTTCCGCAACTCCTGCACACGTGGAATACATCCATTCATTTGGCTCTGAGCCTCGATGGTAATATTGCATCGTTACCGAAGGTCGTAGACGACTTTCGCCCCCGTGTAAGCCTCCCGATTTGCCTGTCCCTCTTCTTCCCTTCGCACGAACAAGATTCTTATGCGAGGACCTAGATGAAGCAATCTTAAAGAGCTTCTATTCGCCACTGGTATTTTCAGGTGGTAGGAGGGAGGGAATCGAGTTTCTTTTTAGAAATTTCATTTACCTTCGACACATTCTTCTTCGATATTCCTTGCTGGTGGAAATAAGTGACTTTAGTCGCTGTTGTCTTCAATTAAATTCCCTCCAGCTGAGAACCACCCCCTCGGTGTTTACAAAGGTTGACCTCGGCTGGCCACCGTTTCTGCGTCCATCTGCGGGCAAAACGAACGCCCGTCGACGCCAGTAATTTGCTATGAGCGCGCGCGATACCAGCGCTCATTATTCCGCCCGTTGTATCCAATATTCACGCCGTTCGAATCGTTGTGTTTCCCATTTCGCTACCCGCCGATTCCACCCTCTTCCTCTTTCGCTGATCGGGGCCCGCGCGAACCGGTATCCGATTCCCCGCGATAATTGCCACTCCCGATTGAATTTCCCCTACTCGCCAGCCAGCGATATTCTTCCCGCAACGTCCGTCGGCTGCGGGGAGGTCGACGTGCTGGGAGCGGAGGGCACGACGCCGCGAGCCCCCGCGATTTGCAATTCAATGGAAGAATCCAATCCGACAGGAAGACCGCGTCCTCTGTTCCCTCCTTGCCGACGTTCCACGAGTCTGAAGGACCTTCGCCGTGAATTCCTCAGCTCGCTTCGATCGGGAGAAGCGAGCGGGGATTTCGGGCGGACCGAACCCTGAGCGCTGGTCGATGAAGAGTGGACAAAGATAAAGTGTGTTCGAGATCATCATCGTGGATAAATGGAGCGTCGGTAGAATTCGATCTTATAAACTAATCGCTGGTGCGTCGACTCCTTTCGCCGGGAAAATCTCTGAATGCTCCAAGCGGATCGATCTTTTCCTCCTTCCGTTCGAAGCGTCCCGAGGCTCGTCTCCGAGCAAACGGAATGGAGGGCGACGCAGCTCGGGGCAAGCGATGGCGGGGAGGGATCGATCATCGTAGAAGGAAAAAGCGATCGAAGAGTGAAAGTACAGGAGGGAGCCGGCGCGGTAGCGCGATGGTGGCAAGAACTGGCAGATGTTTTATTGACGGCGGAGGTGTGATGGATCGTTGCGATATTATTGCGTTGCGACGCACCGCGTCCAATCGAGTACGTGTGCAAGGTGCAGCCCACCCCTGCGAGCTGCGTCATGCATTAAGGGTGCAGGGACTGCCGGGGACACGATACGATCTGCTCGCATAACACGCTCACCTCGCGTGAACGGGGAAGCAGAGAGGAGAAAAACGATGCCTCCTCTTCATCTTTCTGCCACGCTTCTGCCCTGTTTATCTCCACCCAGTTTCGCCTCCCCTCTTTCATCCCCACTTCCCAGGGGATCTTTTTTAACATATGGAAGACCGACTGAACTACTCGCGAAACTGGATGGCGAGACTGAAGTATCACGGTCGCCCTACCTTGCTAATGAGATCGTCAGGAACCAGACTAAGTCCTTGTACACCCTCACAAACTTTCGTCAGCGATTAGACAGTCTGCCCGAGACTGTGCCCTAAAAGCGACCTTTACGAGTCCCCAGCCCCCGAGTCCATCTCTTCACAACACTTCCCACGCTCTAAAGACCAGCCAACCGGAGGCACTCTCTCCTGTTCTTCAAGAAAAGAGCAACAGCGTCGCAGGAGTTCCGAGGGAGGTTTCCATGGGAAAGCCGCGACGGTGCGCGGAAGCGAAACTGTTCAGGAAAATAATCGCCAGGAGAAGTCCCCAGCACAGAAAAACACCCAGATTATAAGAATCACAGTAAAGCAAACTCAAGCTCACCCCCTCCATTCCTGGACCCTGTATCACTGCACCCATCGAGGTTGTTATTCTTACAAAGTGTCGTCGTCGACGTTAAAAATACCACTGCGACCACCGCCGAACTCCCCATTCTCCTGACGACCTGCTGACAGCAGGCCATGCCAGCAACTCGCGGCCATCGGTCAACGAACTCGATCGCTGTTTTTTCCCTTTGTACGCGCACCGAAAAAGACTGCCCCCGGCGTTAGGTGTCTGGCATCGATGACAGGTCTGGGAAACAGTTTCGAAATGGAGGGGAAAAAAAAAGAGGGCAAGTTATAGCGTAGACTGCGACGGATCCTACCTCGTCGCGCGTCACACCGCCTCGCGTGCCGTTGACAGTTCTCGTCTGTCGCGGAGTAAGTGCGATACAACGGGGGTGCTCGATTACCCTCTTTGTCCTATCCCTCGCCGGTGGGCGGTGAACGCGCGCGTCGAAAATAGCAATTCAAGGCATCGCGGAGACACCGGCAGCGACCGATTCGGACGAATCGATCGGTCACTTCGCGGGCCCCCTACGATCCGCGCGTGGATGTGGCGGATATGGTTAGCGTAATCGGCGATCGTCGAGGGCGACCAACGACGCTCGTCGTTCATCGGGGGAAATAGAAAAAAGGCAGCGTCGTGACACGCCGCTGTCACCGCGTGGACGGCGACGCATCCGTCACGGGGGCCGAGGAATATTAAAAGCAATGACGAATGCGACGAGCGCCGATAGGAATTACGAGGGGTGTCGATAAAACGTGGCTTCGCGCGTTCGCGATTTCGCGCGTCGACGGGCACGCTCCGGCCTCCAGTAATTTCGCGTTTGGGGTTCGAGGGTGCAGTGGGATCCGAGGAAACTTTCGGGGTTTACATTTACTGGGAGTTTTCCGGTTTCCTTCGCGATTACTGCTAACTCAAGTTTATATATACAGTTCTACGATATCTATGTACTTACTTGTAGTAGTTTTACTCGTGAAGGAGTATTCTTGCGCTGGATGCTAACAGTCCCCGATCGACAGAGCTCTTTATTAGCGTCACTTTATAGTAATTGTTGAACGTGACGAATATTCGCTGCACCGTTTGCAAAGATGACGAGTGGATCTGACAATGGAGCCCGCGAGCCTCGTGGAACGCCAGAAAGAAGTACTTCTCGCCCTGGTACATCAGGGCTTCGCCGGTCGGCCAAGTTTGCCCCAGCGGCGATAACTCGCGACCCTGGAGGGTCCTGGGACGAATCTGCAACCGCCAGGATTAGGCACGTCCCGTCTAACGCGCTGGAACGAGCCGAGTTTGCGGAACTTCCATCCCTCGGCCGTATCGTGTTTCAGGAGTTGCACGTGCACCGAGCCTCGCCTTCCCGACGTGTTTACGCGAAACGTCGGGATAACGGGGCCCGGAAATTGGGGCTTCGTCGAACGAGCCGTTCGACTGCTTCAATGAGCACCCACGCTTATAGCCTCGAGCTATTGTAGGCCCCCGAACTAGCTTCCCATCGAAAGTCGATGGTAGAAGGTGTGACATTGCATCGAGGTATCGGGTGTTAAGGGAAGGTCCATCTCGCCTCTCGATCACCCCATACTTATCTAGTATTTACTATTTTTAAGTGAACCAGTTTGATGAATTCCATTGAAATGTGTAAACATTCGCCTTTCAATTTTGTCGAGTCAATCGCATTGTTAAAGCAAAGTGAACCGTGTAAATTCGCCTTTAATCTTACTTCTGTAATGTTTAGAAGAACTCTAGTACGCCTATACTGTCCTTCTTACAAGGAGAGTATTTTAGGTGTCCGCCTCCGATCATTTTAATTTTTGGATATGTTATAGAGGACCGAAAAATAAGAAATACGTGTTTTTTTATTTTTCCCCGTTTTCATATTTGGGGGGTGCAAACTGCGTTCAAAGTTAGGGTTGAAAAATCATTTTTGTGGAATATCTCGAGAACTATTAGAGATAGGGGAAAATCTGGTGAGTCAGTCATATTTCGCATTCAAAGACACAAAATTCGTCCATTGACACTATTCCCCTATCTCTAATAGTTCTCGAGATATTCCACAAAAATGATTTTTCAACCCTAACTTTGAACGCAGTTTTCACCCCCCAAATATGAAAACGGGGAAAAATAAAAAAACACGTATTTCTTATTTTTCGGTCCTCTATAACATATCCAAAAATCAAAATGATCGGAGGCGGACACCTAAAATACTCTCCTTGTTAGTTCAAATGTCCTATATAGCACTTCGAAAAAACCGAGAAGACTGAAGTTTCATCATTCTCTTTATGCCGTCTTTGTCTTTCTTAATTCAGTTTAAAAATGTAAATTATAAATTTAAAAATATTATATGTTTATAAATGGAATGTAATTGCACTTTTAATAGCCCACATTTTTAGTTACGCGTATTAAGCAAACATAAATAAGTGCAATTCTTATTAAAAGTATGCGGTCATTTACTGGGCTTCTACACGTTTCGCATTTTATAATCGTCTTTTATAAAAATTACGATAAGAATAAGTAATTATTTTTATAGAAATTTCAAGAAAAATAAATTTAAATGCAATTTCAACAGTTGTTTTGTTGTTATACATAAATATATTCAAGTACTAATCTCAAAGATCCATAAATTCAACAATTCGGTCATTCACTGGTTGGTTTACCCTACTAGCCTAATAATTTTTTTTTTTGCAAGGTAGATAATGTATTATTAACGTAGCAATTAATTAAATGTCTCAGATAGGGTACTTCAACCATCTGAAAAGCAGTTAGGTTAAATATTCGCAACCCCCCGTTGAACTATCAGGTCCGTGCAGCCACGTACATAATTTCATTTGGCCGTCCTAGTAAGCGTCACTAGTAGATTCATCCCCACAATAAACAGCCTTGGAACACTCCTCCGCGCCCACGTCCAGAAAGCTCCACGACGCCCGCGATATTACCGCAAACAACGATGACAGACACGGTGCGCGAGCAAGTGTATATAAATTTCTTATCTCGCCAGGCGGAGCTCCTCCCGCGCGATTGCAGTGACATCAGGGGGAGGAAAAAACGGCCTCGTTTCCCCCTCCCCTTTCCCTCGCTCTGCACCCTATTCCCGTTGGCGCGACAGACCCGGCATCCCAGAAAGAATACACAGGAACGCACGGCGGAGGGAAGGGGGTGACGACTGCGCGAGACGTAAACGAGCGACGGTGGGCGAAACAGAGGACAAACGCGGCCCACGCCCGCATTCATGCTTCTTCATACCGCGCCGAGTGACATGTGCATGCAAAGGGAGAGAGGCCACGCGCTCAACGCCGTAATCCCCGCGTGGCCGTTTGATGTTCGCCGGAGAACTTTGACCCTACGCCACATCGAGGCGCAAGCCACCCCCGCGGACGGTGCACTCGCGTTTCCAGCTTGTCCTTGCGTCCTCCGTTTTCGTCCTGGCCGGGGGAATGTAAATGTGATTGCCAGCGGAACGGAGAAGAGTGGAGAGCGACTTGGCGCGAGGAATTCGGGAAGGATCCTTGGTTTTTCAGGGGCTCTGAATTGCTGCGCGGACCGTGCATCGGCGTGAATTGTAGTGGATAAGAACGCGGCAGTTGCTTTTGCGGTTAACACGTACTACACGGCGAGAGTCCCGCGAACTCAGCCGTGTCCCTAAACACGCACTTTAGCGCTCGAGGGTTAAGAAGAGGGTAAACCCTCCCTTCGAGAATGGAGTGGAGGGACGGCGGAACGGGCAGAGCGGCCGAACCCAGCCGCGATGGGTCGAAGGTAAATTGTATACGCCGCCCCTGTCCGCTGATTTATTAATGCGTCGGGTTGAAGTCGCGCTGACAACCGATCGGCACATTCAACTACGCTGCTGTGCATTTATCGTGCTCGCAGAGATGGTCATTTCAGCGGGGGTTGTAAGAAAGTGGTTGGTAAACAGGGACCGGGGAAAGTAATGCTTCAAATTTCTCTGGATGGAAGTGCCGGCTTGCCCCCGCTGGCATTCAGAAAACTTGGGTTCGTTGGATGGACAGAGGTCAGTGAACAGAAGCCAGGGGCGGCGGGACGATCGATCGCGAGTCGAGGCAAACAGTCGATCGCAGGGAATTGATGGTACGCTCTCTCGCGAAACACGGGTATGCATAAAGCAACCTATCGACCCTGTCGGTGCTGGTAGTTTACGGAGCAGCCGGTAGCCGAGTCGTTAATAAGCGATATTCGATGATAGGGGTCGTGTTTGTAATTGCATCCTGGCGGAAACTCCGGGCGCGCTATTGCGGGGGCCCGGCGATGCGATGGGAACGGTAAAAAAGGGGTGGAAGACCCTACGCAAGTAGATGGATGCTGGACTGGAGGAGCCGGCAGCGACTTGTGTCGATTCAATAATCTATACTTCGATCACGGTTCTTGCAATTTCTACGACACAATCAATTTTACAAACCTCACGCGTAGAAAGAGAAAATTAAAATCAATAAAAACCAATAAGAAGGTAAAACTTCTTGGAAAAGCGATAAAGAAAAGTTTTAATAAATAAGAACTGATGTTCCCTTTCCACTAGCTAATAGTTTAAGTCGTATCCAACGCCGGGCACAAAGTGATAAAAACAGAACGCTCATGCTATTCAAGATAAACACAATTTATTATTTTCATCATATTTCAAGTAATATTTTATCCATTTTCAATTGCATATAATTACTGTTGAATTAATGATACAATTGGGATTTTTTAAGTTGAAATAAAGCACGTTTTTACCAACATTTTGTGACCAAGACGTGGCTTGAATCATGATTCTAACCCCTGAAATAAATTGCTTTTTATTTTTTGATGTCGTGCGGTATTGACGAACAAATCTTTAAGCGTTTGTAGCTCAGAGCAATTTTAACCGATTTTCATGAAATTTTCAGCATTTATAAAACTTAATTAAATATACAAAAGGGATTTTTGAATTTTCATTACAGGCTTAGAAAAAGGTTCAAAAAACGGCCTTTAATATTTTTTTTTTTCGATATTCCGACTAATTGCAATTGTTTTGTAACGCACAAGAAGAGAAATTTAAAAAACACATGAGGTATAGGTTGTAGCAAGGTTTTTTTGGGGTTGACCATTGAAATCGCGGTTTCTGTGCGAATTCTGCGATATTTAGCACTCTGTTCGTGATTACCCCACGGCAGTCGGATAATCACGAACACCAAGGGTTTCTCTTTTTCACTATAAAGTTGATTTTTATTATAATTTTTCAAAAATTCGTCACAGTACTTTATAGGTGAATAGTTTAAGTATGTTTATAAATAATAAACAAATTCATTTCTCACACAGTTTTCGTTTTGTTTGCTTTTTGGCTTAGATGTTCGCAATTACCCCACTCTCCCCTAGGTAATACATGTTTGAACGTAGTATCGAACTTATAAATTGCTTTTAAATCACCCAGATAATTACTATTATAATAGGCAAGCGTGCTTACTTGTATTAAAGGTCTTTACAAAATTTTTTGTTACCCAACAAATAAAAATTTCAGTCGCTATCAAAAATTATATTTTAAAATAATTATTTATAATTGAATATAAGCGACGGCAAAAGTTATTTTCGCCGAGAGCGGCGGAAGAGTTATATCGGGCCTTGAAGACGCTACATATATCTGCTCCAGCACAATCTTACACTACAGTCTAACTTCCCGTCAATAAAACACAGCCTGAAGGCCACCACTGAGATTCCCAAAAGCAACAAGTCGGGCAGCCCCTGTGCCCAAAGCCAGACGGCATTCTTGCGCCTGAGGAGGCAGGAAATCGCCCGCCGCCAGTGACAGTCGATCAGAATCATAGAAACGGCCTGGCCACCGACGCAATTAACATCCGCCCCCGTAGAAACTACGCGACCGGTGTTCGCGAGGCGCGCAAATACTCTCGCCGAGTGTCGAAACCTGGCGAGAGATCCGGAGGTATATTAGCAGCATTAATTACAGGACCCTCGGAGCCGTTGGTGCGAGTCGCAGGGCGTCGCTGGCCAATTCAACCGACGCACGCCGCTAAACCAAAGTCTGCGGGGCGCATCCCCCCGCCGGGGGCAGAGGAGTGAAACGCGGTGGGTGAAACGAGTGAACGAGTGAACGAACGAAAACGACGGGGAGCTGAGTGCCTTCGCGCGATGGTCAATCCTTCCTCGGGTAAACAATCCGCGTCTCCTTGCGCTTCTATCAATTACCCCAACTCCGCTCCTCCGCTTCCACCCTCCCGTGGAACAGCCCCGAGGCTGATCCACCGTTGCTGCTGGTAGCGATAGTGGCGGTGTCGTTGTCGATCCTGCGATGCTCTCCGCCTCCGTGCGTGTGTGGCTGCTGGTTGTCTGCCGGTGGTGTGCTGGTTCTGGGCACGGTGTGGTGGTAGCGAGGCTGTCTGCCGTCGCTCGGCGCCGACCGTCTCTCCGCGGTACAGGGTGTTTCGGTGTTTGGGGGCGTGAAGGGAGCGCGCAGTAAACGGTGAGCGTTCCGTTTTGTAATCGAAGGAATTCGCGCTGTTAGTTCGACGGTAGAATGTAGTCAGTTGCGGTTCGCAGGAAGCCGGGGTGATATCGCGAAGGGGTGCTTCGGGGATCTGGGAGCATTTCTTGCTTGTGATCTTAATAGCTTCTATTCAAACTAAGAGCGCACTGCTACAGTATTCCGAGACATTCTACTTGAAATTACAATGAGAAATTAGGAACCCAAAGACGTCACTAGCAACCCTTGCGAACCCCCATTTCTCCCCCAAACGCAACACCTTACAACCCCCGTAAAAGGTCAAACATAACCCCACCTTAACCAAGCTTCCATCGTTCTGGTGCGTCGAATTCACCCTCCGAAGCTGGGCCCACCAACAACGAGCCACCCTGTACAGCGTACGAGCCACGCCGTCCTTGGCTGCCATAGGGAACCATCGTGCGGGGTGGTGGAAAGCGAGGGGAAGGGAGAAAGCCCTTTTATTAATTGAGTCCGGCTGGAAACGAGAAGAGTACGAGGAGAATCTACTTCGGCCTCTGCTAACGGTCTCCCTCCAGCCTGGCGAACGAAGGGCGACGCTCCGGCCCACGTCCAGCCTGGTCAGCAAGCTAAGATTGCACCAGGTCCCCGATAAAATCCCATTAACTTTATCTGCATCCTGCCCGGCCGTATTTCGTCATGCTTTATCGCCGCCGCGCCACCAGGGGCTTCATGTCCTTCGCGCGTTATGAATCTCGCGCGGTGACGACGTCCGCCAGGTTAAACACTGCCGCCTGTTAGACGAGCGGTTTCCGGTGGCGTCAGCCACCCACCCCCCCGCACTATCTCTGAATTAATTAAGCGATCCACGGAATCGCTTCGAGGGTTTCCCATTGCGCTTTGCCGGGGGAAAAGGTTTCCTCTTTCCTCGGAGCCTCTGCGTTTCCATTCACGTCGCCTTCCAGTCTGTCGAGCGTCAGTGGATCCGGGAAGGTGTAATATTCCAGGGGGATGTTTTCCTTAATTGTTGAGTTAATTGTTGATTGGCTATGGAGGTGGTTCTTTCAGAGATTTCTGAGAGGTTAATTTTCTGAGAGATTTAGTCGTAGGGGTGACTTATGTCGGTGCATAGGGAGTATGTTTAATGCAACGTTGATTTAATACACGACTCAGGATACTATTCTGGCGATTATAAACGCGCTTTGAACTTCATGGGACTCAAGACTTAGCCCTAATGGATTGATTTCCAGAATGAAATACCCGTATTGATCCGAGCCTCCCTTTATGACCCACGCTGTTGTCTTTGGGTGTTGGAATATTTGAGGAACATCGACGCCAGTTGGGTAACGACCATTAGTCACTTGTCCGAAATGCCTTAATTTTTGGAGCTTTGAGAAGTAGTTATCGAACAGAATAAAGGCTTCTTCTTTAACAGCCAATCTCTATTTGGTATCTCTGTGCCTGCAATATCCTGTCCATAAGTAGAGTCTCTTGTCATTCAAGCGATTATAGCTTACTGCAGGTACTATTCTTATCTCCACTAAAGCCCATCCTCTGCAATTCCACCAGCAAAATATAGTCTTGAAGAAAATTCTAGTCAGCCAACGCTCATCGACTGTCTTCAGAGTTTCTGTTAATTCGGTCACGCGCAAATAATCCCACCCTCCAATTGTTAATTTTGAATCACTCCGTTGATATGTTTAATCGTTCCAATTTTCCCGTAGCATCCTTCATCGAACGGGCACTCGTTAATCGAGCCGCTCGATCGCGAAAATTTCGCCGCGCGTTCCGATCGTCTGGTCGTCTAATTACGCCAATTAACCGGATATCGGTCGATCGGATCGCCTACCCTCGAGACAACACGATAGAGTTGAAGGCCCGCGGGATCGATTCCCGGGGTCTAGCACCCGGAACGGCGGGCCGAGTTTTCTAAAAACGAAAGTCTCGCTGCCGCTTTACGGGCATCTTATTAAAATTAATGGGAACCGTTGGAAAAAGACGGCCGTAATTACGCCGTCCCACCGGTGCCGGCCATTGTCGTAAACCGTTCTGACGGTTTTTTGCGAACGACGAAACTTGGGGGACTGATAAACGGAATGGGCGACCTCTCGGCGTGTAATTTTGCTTAGGATTCTTCTGGATTTTTCGATTTCGATGTACGTCGTATCTGAAAGTTTACTAGGAGCTGGGGTTTTCAAATCAAGCAAATAATGGAATTTATTTATTTATTTTCTCATGAACGGGTAATACCCATTTTGTGACAGGAGGTGAAAAGACGCAGAGTAGAGAAACAAGCGTTACCACTAAACAAAAACTGAAAGTTACAGAAAAAATATAAAAGATAATAATAATAATGATTTAAATCCTCTTTACAGCTGATTTTTGCCGTTATACCGTTAAGGAACTAGTTCTTGATCAAGCACTAATTTTTTATCAGTTCATGAAATAAATCGTTCTTTTTAGTTTATGTCAGTAAATAATTGTTTGAAATAATTACTAACATAAAAACTGATAATTCAAAAATATATGTGTTGTCTGTGAAAGCAGTTAGTATTGTTAGTTTTTGTGAAAATAAATGTGTAATGTAGCTCACTTGAAGGAAGCCTCTGTTCAACGACGCCACAGACGATTTTTTTACTGGTTGCTGCTGTATTAAAGGTTATTTTCATACATTTTACTTACAATAGTTTACTTTACAATGTAGCGAAAGAATTTTAGTATTATATGTATCATTTTGCTTTAAAAGTCAGTGATCATTATTTAGTTCCACTTATTCCTTGTGGAACTAATTTTTTATCACCTGAATAAAAATTAAATTAGGACATTATAAAATTATAAAAAAATTAAATTTAGATGGTATAATACTAAAAATAAGTTTATTTGGTACTTTCTTTTTAATTAGTATTAGTATCTGATCAAATATTAGTTCCTTACCTCATAAGAAATTAGTTTCCATGTATTTTAAATGATCAAAAACTAGTTCCTCGCCTGATCAAAAAATTAGTTCCCATGTATTTTAGATGATCAAAAACTAGTTCCTGACCTGATAAAAAATTAGTTCCCATATAGTTTTAGATGATCAAAAACTAGTTCCTAATCATCTTATTATTCCGTTCCTTAGAAATAATTAAATTATACTTATTTTCAACTTTTTAAAATTTTTGCTTAAAGTGTAAACATTAATTCATCTTTTAGTATAAAAAAGTCTATGGTTTAAAGTTTTATTAGTTTAAAAATAAATATTAAATCGGGTAGCCCTCTAAACTGATCAGAAACTAGTTCCTTAACGGTAGTGACAATTTTTAATCTCTGTTAAGTTACAATAAATTGAATCACCTAACTTCAACTTAACAATATTTATTAAATAAGAAACTAATATGCGACCATAATGAATTAATAAAATACATTGCCATCTTAATTAAATTTCCCCTGTCAACTAATAATTATATTGCAAAAGAGTAGCGCTTCTTGACGATCTAAAATTTAAGGGGAAAACTGTATGAACCGCTGGTTTTAAAAGAGAAAGCAATCCATGGAAGAGATCAATATCATCCCGATGCAAATTGAATTGAAAGTGTTTCTCGTAAAACACTGTTCACCCTTATTATCAAAGCCACAGCGTCAGATATTTTTACGATAGCTCAAAGTTGGGAGACACTGGTACGAAATCATCATCGAACGTTCGTTCCATTTCGAACCGTCGACTGACAATTGGAAGAAATAAATAATCGATGACGCAGCGAAGTGGGAAAATGAGTTCGACCACGATACATAAAAAAAGAGTGCGGACCGTAGGGGTGGAGGGCGCTGCAGGCGTTATTTTATTTATCGAGATCGGGGGAGGGAGAAAGAGAAAAATTTCGAAAGGTACAACACTATAAATTATACATGGAGGGTGATTGCATTATCATAATCGCGGGACACAGCGACGCGGCATTTTAAATCGTATATTATATGATCGCAACGGCGAATGCGAAAAACAAGTCACGCCCTTATGCGCGCGGAATTCTTAACGAACGTGCCGCGAACAATCGAGCGACACGAAGCGCGACGGGGGAGAAGGACTGGCTTGGACATCCTTTCACCGAAAACGAATATTCTCTGTGCACGTATGGACGAATCCTTGCTCTTTTGCTGTCAAAGAATGCAAAGGGAACTGTCTTCCAAAGGAACACAAAAATTGTCCATTGTTTCGTGTACATTTAGTAGATTAGCTGCTAATCATTAACACATAGTTTGCACCCCATTAGTCCGGTATTTGTAGAGTTTATCGGAGAGTTGGCGGACAGTGGGACAAACTACACTTTTTTGTCAAAATCGTAGAACTTCTTATAGAAATAAAATAGAGAGATGAATCTTTTCAGAGGTTAAAGCTGAGACGTTGCAGAATAAGGGGAAAATATTGAAAGAGTATTACAAACCAGTTTTGACATTAAAAATCTATGTCAAAAGAATCCTGAAGGGAATATAACTTCTGCGGTCAGATTTGAATTCAGCGCGTCAAAATCTATAGAATATGATGTATCTATGACAAGTTAAAAAAAACTGCAACCACACATAACCTCATTTTGACATAAATTTTCAAAGTAAAAACTCGTCATACTTTTTCAATATTTTCCCCTTATTCTGCAGCATTCTAGCTTTAACCTAAAAAAAGATTCATCGCTTTATCCCATTCCTATCAAAAGTTCTACCATTTTGGCCCCAAAAAGTGCAGTTTATCCGACTGTGCGGCGTTGGGGGAATCGGTAACGCGCTTGGCCAGTACACAGAGGACCCGCGGATCTCGGGTTCGAGTCCCGTTGCCCGAAATTCTCTTTTTCGCCTACAATATCCGAAGAAATCTTCCCATCCACAGCTATTAACTAACTACTCCATCATTCGACACTTTTCGAAGAATCAATGTGAAAAAAGTTAACTCTTACGAAGAAAACTAACAAGCAAGAGAAATCCTTTCGTATCAACCCTGCTTTTCCCTTCAACCTCAGAAAAGGGTATCCCAAAGTATCCTGAATTTTCCGTTTCCATCGGCCTCCAGGGAAGCTGGCAGCCTCCCCTCAGCGACCGCCGCGGCAACCGCGAATAAATCCACATCGACCTTTCACCTCGTGGAATCGCGTGCAGTGATTTAAACGGTAAGCTCGCCGGCCTAATATGGTTTCCTAAGTAGAAGAGTGTCATCGAGCGTGTGATTCCCCGTAATGGTCTTTCGCTTTCCGAGCCGTTAGGCAGCGACGCGTTCCCAGTCCAGCAGAGATCGCCTCGGCGTAGTTAAGACGTCTTACCAGGGGTGAGCAGCCGTTCTTGTTTTTCAGCCTCCAGGATGGCGCGGGCCTTTAGCGAGCCACCAGCGACGCGGTACTCCGTTCCCCATTTGATTCCGGAGTTTCGGGGGCTATTGCCGTTGTCGTAGGATCATTATTTTCATGGGAAACTTGAGAAGCTGTGGAATATCGCGGAGGTAGAGAGGAGAGGATTTACTCCTGGGGGCAGGGACTTTTTAAAGTCACTTGTGCGGGCGGTGAACGCCCGGGCAACTGCTGAGCGATCTTGACAAGCATTCCACCCAGTCATTTTCGGCAACGCAAACCCTATCCGTTATTTACCGCGCCACGGGTTCCATCTACTTGCGGGCCTCGGTTATAATTCATGGCTAAGCGGCGAGATGCTATCGATCTCTCGGCCAGGAAACGCACAGTCGTCACAGCGGCAGTCGCGCTTCCAGCGGGCGAAATTAACCCTCCCGCTGGATACGCGCGACACCCTTCGCGGAGACAACGTAACAGACACTGGGAATTATCGATTGCTCCACACCGCGTCGTTCCAGCTAAACGAAAATAATCGTTGTTTAATAGTGACGCGCAGCCCCTCCGCGCTGATGTCCCCCGTTCCCCGGTCGGCACCCATGAATCACGATTAAAAGCCCGGCGGAGGGGCGGGACGCAATAACTGGAGCAATCCTGGGTAATAAATTAATAGAGGCGCGCCATAAGCTGATAGAAAAAAATTGACCATGGGGCACAAGTGGCTGGAGAGCCTTCGTCAAGCGAATGTCGCCCCCTCGACGCAGTAAACTTTTGTATTGCACACGGGGGTGGTCCGCTCGGAGTGGATCATCTCTGGACCTAATGCGTGCCGGTGATTATGAAAGTGGTGTAGGTAAAAAATCTAAAAAGAATTGAATTCATTAGTTAGAGGTCGTGCTTAAATTATGTAAAGGAAATTTTGGCGATTTCTTACCCCCTCCCTCCCCAAGTATAAGAATTCGTAAGATTTTATATTCCATCCCACCCTTCCTTACGTAACATTTTTCACATTGCATTATTCAGTTATTAAAGTCAGTGATAAATTCAATTTTGTTTCATTTTTTACTTACACCGCTTTCATCATCACCGGCGCATGCGTAGAACATCAACTATTTACTCAAACAATTCCAGCCGATATTCCGCAAATCTCTCTTTTTAATGACACCTTTACCAGGTGAGACTCGAAGAGGTCCTAACAGTCCACATCTTTCACAAGCGTCACCACTTACACTTCGATCCTAGATGACTGTCAAAGGAGTCCAGGAAAGTGGTATCGATTTCGCCCATTCAGGCTCGTCGGTCTGCCGCGCAAAAAGCACGGATCCGAGACGTGACGTTGAAGGAAAGAGGCGATGGCCGAGGCTCGGTGACGCTAGCTCGCTCCGTGCTTTCGCGCGAGGACACGCTGCGTGCCGAACAATAACGTTTTTATAACCCAGGGCACAGAATGTCGCACTCGGAGGGAGCCTCTGGTGGAGTAGGATGGATGAGCCTGTAAACGCGCGCCCACGGCCACCCTTAGTCGCAATATCGCGCCACGGGGAATACTAGAGGGAGAAACAGGCCAGTCTGATTCCTCTGCGCCCGATACTGGGGGATCTCGGGATTGTTCCAGGTAGCGATGGCCGTTCGACACTCTCTCGCGCGACTTCCCCGACGACTCCGTCGCGTAAACCATGGGACACCTTGGAATGTCGCCTTAACCCCTTGCCTTACAATTTAAATCCTAGGTTGCTAATCAAAACGTACTAAAAATAATGCTATTAAAAGCGACAAGAAATTATTATTATTACTATTAAATGTCTTTATTGCACCATTACAATTACAAATAAAACAATAATGGCGAATAAGCGAGGTTTATCATAACTACTGCTCTACAACCCATTCTAAATTCTAATTTTTTGAAAATAGAACAAAAAATTAGAATTTAGAAGGGAAAGGATAAGATTAAATAACTGCTGAGGAAATCGTCTAAGAAAAAAACGTGATGAATAGCTTCAAAAATCGTATGAAGTCTCCGAGACGTCATATTCAAGTTTGAAATCCATGACGTCTCGGAGACGTTATTTTAAGGCAAGGTATTATTATTATTATTATTATATTATATTATATAAACGGGACAGAAAATCCCATAGTTACAAAAGAACTTAATCATGAATATTGAACGCTTTCGAATAAACGCGGGCGTGTGCATTTAATTGATATTGTCGTGGAACAATTCTTCGTATTGTCGTGTGACGAACAAGGGGGTTCGTTGGGTCTCGAGGCCCTCGCTAGCCCCAGGACAGCCAAGTGTCCGATGCGTTACGCCCCAGACCTTCCTTGCCCTATTTTTCTCGCCATTTCTCGCCACGCTCCCCCTTGTTTCCCGAGCAGCCATGGAATCTGACAGCCCGTAGGCCCGTAACGCGGCCCCGCCGCTTATTAAAAGGAACGAGCACGCTTTATTTCGCGAGGGGTGGAAACAAGCGGCCAGAGTAAATATGTCGAGTTGACGCGGCCGCTTGTGTATCAAGGTTGTTGCGGAAACGTGGCGTCCTTCGAGTGGCTCTCGCAGCCCGCAGGCATTGGTACGTGCCTCGTTCGCTCTGTGATCGAGCCATCTCCTTCGTTTGCCCCAACCCCGTGTATTCTCCTATCCCGTGATTCTCACGAGTGCGTCACTTTATTACGTCCGAGTTAAGGCCGTCTCGCATTTTGTCGAAGCGCGACGCGGCGAAGCAAATCGAAGAAATTAATAATAATTAATCAATCGTCGGTCGTCAACTGTTTGTAAACTTCTCCCTTCGTATCGCCGCACTTCTCCGAAATTCGCGACGGCCTTTAGGTTCGCCTTGTAACACTCGGAAGAGGTCCAAGTAATTCCAGCGACTACCCCTTCACGAATCAAGGTTAAGCAAAGCCTGCTCGACCAATAGCAATGCTCCTGCGAATGTTGCCTGGGACGCGACATATTTTCTACGTCCCAAGTGCCGTATCACGCCCCCGTCCCCTGGCGACTGCCACGGCCTTAAATTTCGACTTTCCTCGCGGAGCGTAGCTCGGGGAAAAAGGGCACGCGAGGATCGTCGGGGCTGGTAATACCGAGCATGTCGAGCGGGAACGACGAGCACGGAAGGAAGATAGGTCGTCATTACCGGAACCAATTTTCTACGACGAATACTACGTATCTCGAGTGTCCTCGTCGGGATTTACCCGGCGGGGTGGAGGGGGGCGGCGAAGACGCGCACACCCACCACGGAGGAAAGGGATACACGAGCCGACGGAGAAGTCCCTGGAAGAATGGTCGATTTCATATGAATGCATTCCATGCAAATGCGCCGAGGGCGGGTGAGGGTCGCGGGGAGGAACGAGTCGGGTGAATCGTGCTGCGCTCCAGCGCCGGGGGTTGAAGGGCGCGGCGCGGAGGGGTGGCTCGGCACGCGGATGCGGAGATAATTGGGTGAATACATTTCGGCCCTTCGTACCGCGGATATACAGGGTGTCCCCCGGGGTAACCGAAAAATTTTCCAACATACCGGATCGCTCCGAGCCCAATATGTAACTCGTATACGCGATCGCTCCGTTTCCACCTGTAATCTAGGCATACGTAATTTATTAATCTTGATGAAAATGGTGGCTGGTGTGGTTTTCGCGCATCTGCGATTCACAGGATATTTTGATATTTCAATCGTCTACGGTTTTGTCGTCTTCAACCCCCGTTACTTTCACCATCTCATTCCTGATCTTCTCTATACAAATGGTTCTGCCTTGAGTACCCACTGAATAGCCAGTATTTTGCCACGGATTTGTCCCGCCGCCAATGTGTCTCGATCAGCTAAATGTTATGTGTTTTTTTTTTGCTCCGTGTACGGTGGCAAACACGCGGTGTCAAGTATCCGTGTTTCCCCATCGGACGCTCGTACGCGAACGAGTACCTGGGAAAAAAAACACTGGTTTCGTCGTGGAAACGGTGTACAACTCGTGTCGAGTGGAAGCGCGACAGGCCTGTATGACTCGCGTCGCCACTTCACGAACGCAAACGTCATTGTCACGAGAGATTTCATACGTTATAGCGGGCGGAAGCGGCGGACGGTGCGCGGCGCGCCGCGCGCGCGATGCGCCGAACCTGGCGCCCGGTCATCATCGACGTGCGTTACGAAAAGTAGCATGTTTCGATTTTCTTACGAAAAGTAGCATGTTTCGGTTTGCTACGAAAAGAAGCACGTTCCATCGTTTCTGACGAATATTAGCACGGTGGTCTTCCGCTGCGAAGACTAACACATTTGACTGCTTCGCCACGAAGAATAGCACATGTCGTACTGTTGCGGCGAAAGCTAGCACGTTATACTGTTTCGCCACGAAAAAATAGCACATTTGGGAATTTGCGGCGAAAACTAACATATTATCCGCTTTGGCCCCGAAGAATAGCACGTTTTGGATTATATTGCAGACTGCAGAAACTATCACCTTTTAGCGCGTGGTCTGTTTAAAAGAATTCAACTGTTGAAAATATTGTTTAATAAATAATAATTCCATCTAATCTCCAAGAGACAACATATATGAAAATTTTAATCACGTGGCAAACCGCTCAAACGTGCTAGCTTTCGCAGCGAAAACCGAAACGTCATAGTTTTCGTAACGCACGTCGTCATGATGTTCGACGTTGGTTTTGGACGTGAAACATCTGCGAACTTAAGTTACTTGGTGAATGGAAACATTTTGTCTGGAGTATCCATGGTGAACCAACCGCAAAGTATGTAAAGAAGACTTTCACATTTACGTGTTCTCAAAGTGATGGGTTTTCTCAAAGTTAATGGTCAGAATGCTGGGTTTTTGTAACGTGGACGGTCGAAGTGAAGCTTCTTTTCAAAGTCTTCTAATAATTACACATCGTTAACGCAGGATTACTTTGTGAAATACTGTGGTCTAAGTTTACCTACCCACGCGATATCTCATACGGTGTAAATGGAGAGCTCACTGTTTTCTTCGCTCTGTAATGTGATATCCACGCGAGAACCACCAACAGCGGCGACCAAAAGAGGTTTTCGCGCGTCACCCTTAAACCCAGCTCACCCACCCTTCACGGCCCCTCTCCAGTGCGCCTCTTAATTCAATTTTAAACTAATTTCCTTAAACCGTTCTATATGCATGGATATTGTCCAGCTTCCAATCTTCCTAAGTTTTTTAATTTAATTTCAAACTAATTTCCTTAAAGGCCTCGGCCATCCGCGAAGTTACACGCGAGCCCGCGGCTCGTTTTAGCGGCGTCATTAGCGTTGCATAAAAGGAAAACGGGCAAGTAGAAAGTAAATTTATTTCTATCGACACTTCACACTGTGTGTAGGTATACTTCTACGAGTTGCAACGGGTTGCTACTCATTTTCCTAACGAAGATGCTTTGAATATTATTCGTCGGATACAAATATATACTTGCTACTTTTTCAAACATTGTGTTACATTTCAAACACCTGGGAATCCACTATTATTGCTCTTATTTCTTCTGTGTACAAAGACAACTGACGTTGTATAGATTGTTTGTTGTCTAGCCCTGTTAATTATAGCCACATTCGTAAAGATACAATTACGCGTAACCTGAAGCATATAGCGTTCCCTGCTTTCTTTCTACTTTTAATTCCACCATTCCGTCTCCTAATGATTAAAGGAAGCTCCGTCCCTACATAAAGGATGCAAATGCTTTCTTCCACCTTTTCGTTCCTGGGTGTTCACTTATTAAGAATTAAAAGCATCTCCGGCGGTACATAAGGGATGGAAATTTCGCATGCACGCGGAAATGATGGAACGTTACACGAGGCCAACGAATTAGAAATGGTATTAGAAGCTGCAGACCTGTTTGCGGGACGAACTTGTACCTTCCTCGCTGCTAAAAATTTGAAGCTTTTCTACTAAATAAAAAATATGGAACGCTTTCTAAAAGAAATCGTAGGTTCTCTAAAACTCCACAGACCTTTAAAGTCTGCTGAGATCTCACACAGAACATGACCACCATTTTAAGCGTTTACCACTACAGAAGAAATCTGAAAAGAAATCTACTTAAATCAAACCTGAAATCTTCATCCATTCGTCCCAATCACTAACTTTTATCGTTCCACGAAGCGAACAACCGTAGGTACACTGTCTCAACAAGCGTCGCGCTTCGAAACAGCAACCACCATCGTTTCCTCGGCGTGCGAACCGTGGAACATCGATCTCCCGCGTCATATTTCATCGCGAGCTCATTGAACGGTTACAATTCATTCAGCCCGGCGGCATTACGGCGTCGCGTACACGTCTGAGGATCAGTTTACCTGAATCCAGGAATCAGCGAGCGCAGACGGGGGCTGGGACGCGTGTATCGACCTTCCTTCGCGTTCACCCGCGCGAAGCACCGAAACCTCCCCACGAAAGAAACTTCCGGCCGTTCAGCCTCCTCCGCTCCGTTCCCAGAAACAACTGCAACCACCCCCGCCGAAATTTCGGCTGTAAATAAGCAGGATCGACAGGGGTGAAGTTAGAAAATTGAAAAGGAAGCGTTCGCGAGCTGTGCCGGCTAAGCCAGCTTCCGACAACTGTACAAATTTCCCTCCTCGAACGGCTGCCCACAAAGGGCGAGTTAACTCGTGCACTCAGGCACCGGTGAGGAGGGGGTGACGCGGCTGGGAGGGGTTAAAATCACAAACGCCACGGGCAGTCGGCTCGTTTCTCATAAAACGACCAGAAATCTCGCACAATGCCCGCAGCGGTCCGCGGCGAGCGCAAGAAACGCTTCGTCAAAGCGCGCGCCACTCCGCTCCCGGACGCTTATCGCCCCCGCGGAGCAGCTATCCTTCCCGATCTATCCCGCTCAAGACCGGTCGCGATAAAGCTCGACCGTTTCGCTGCTCCGTCCGCCAGCGGCCCTTGTCTGCGCGCGTAGATGCAAATTCCGGGGCGGCTCGCCAAACAAGAAGCAGGGGGCTGCCGAGCGTCTCCTACGCGCTCGTCCACTCGTCCCAGAGGCGGAGAAGTGCCTATCGAGCAGATAAGGAGAACAAATGAGTGCTTATGGCAGGGGGCACGGGGGCAGGTTAGGTCTGGCGAAGGGGAAGCGATATCTTCATCGTCGCGGGGCTGCCGGTAGCTCTCAAAGCGGGCCAGGACTAAAGGACTCTGAGGAGATGCGCGGCGATAACAGTGCCGGCGGTGGGGCGGGGTGGAGGGAGGGTGGAAAGAGAGATTCAAAGACGTCCGACGTGCCGTGAAGGCAGACGACCGTAAGAAGCTAGCTGGCAGAAAGAAAGGAGGAACGAAGGAAGGAAGAAGGAAGGAAGGAAGGAAGGAAGGAAGGAAGGAAGGAAGGAAGGATGGATGGAAGGAAGGAAGGAAGGAAGGAAGGAAGGAAGGAAGGAAGGAAGGAAGGAAGAAAGAATCTAAGCCGTGCTGCTGGAACAGCAGGGGCCGACGTTTTCTGTTTAAGCGACATCAAAGGCCCCAGTCGCGAATTTTCCTTGCACCCCCGCCTGCGATCTCGTGCTAATCCCTCCACCCTGGATGCTGCGTTCTACGCGTGTATGCAGGAGGGTTGAAGACAAGTGGGAGGTACTCTGAGGATGGATTCGTAGCTTCGATTCGGGAAGGATGTAGACGAACGTTGAGAATCATTGGTGGATATGAATATAAAACTAGTGTAAGAAGAGAGTGGTGAGAGAACAAGTATACTTCGTGCCAAGTTACTAAGCACCCACTAAACGTTACACCTTTGTCACACTCAGTCTTCCAAAAAGATTCAATAACATCCATTTTACAAACCTAATAATTTCATCTTGCAATCCAGAGTTGGGCTTTATCTGAATCAATTTTTATTCAAATAATTTCGAATAAATTTTTATTCGAATAATTTGGAATAAGAATGGCAATTTGAATAAAACGAAGTTATTCGGGAATAACGAATATTCTTTTATTCAATTAAATGTTTATTCGAATAAAAATTTATTCCAATAATGCTCAACTCTGTTGCAATCTCATCGATTCGAAGCAAAGAAGCCAGTGCAGGCTCGGAGACAACCATCGTGCACACAGCCGTGTCCCGAGCGGCGATTGAAGCGAAGAATGGCGGAGCAGCGCGAGCGGAGGGGCGGCCGCTGCTAAAAGGGTAAACGTTGTAGGCCGCCGTGGCAGATTTCGGATAAAACAACTTCTCCGTCTACGTAGCCCCGTCCCTTCGCCCTCAGGTCTCCCGCTCCCATCCACGTGGCTCCACTCCATCCGTGGATATGCGTGCAGTGGTGCCGAGTGTATGCGTGCGCGCCCGCGCGCGCGCGATTGTTCGTCAGTATCAACGACCAGCAGGATGTACCGAAGGGGATAATTAAACTTGCCGGGGAACGCTCTCACGGGCGGAATAGCTTCGAGAGTCAATAGTATCTCTATAGCCCTCCGTCGCGTCTGTAAAGATGTCTAGATAGGGGGATGCCAGTCTAGGGATGGAACAGAGGAGGATAGAGATCTAGGATCCGCGCCACCGTCAACCAGACGGAGCTAGGAGAGCCAGCAGGATCACGGATATTTAATTATAAATGTCGGGGCTGGCCTCGATAGAATTCGCGGCCCCGTTCGAGCGAGCTCTAATCGCTTCGAGAGGATCGCTTTCGACGATTTAATCGGCGTCGACCCGACCGCGACGCTCTTTGACGGCGGGATTGTCGGAACGCGAGTTTTACGAGTCCGCGTGGATGTTTAATTAACGACGTCGAAGTTACGCGACTACGCTCCTCCGCAATCTGTTTTCGGATTCCTCCAAGACTCGAGTGCCGCTGTTTTTGAGGGTGGTTCCGCAGGGGCTGCGTGTAGGTGTATATCGGTCCGCAGAATCGGAGCTAACGATCTAAGTAGATGAGGATTCGTCGAAGGGAACTCGGGCTTCTACGGGTTTCGATCGCTGACGACTACTGTCCTTTCACATTAGTGGTAGTTGACGCATTGTAAACCGATGATAGACGCATTACACGCGTAAGGTGTTATAAAAATGAGTGATCGGACTTTGGCAATTTGTTCTACTCGAGTTATAAACGATTTCTGCTCAGGATACTTTTGCAACAACGCCCGCAGAATTTCACTTCGCGATGTGACAATGTGCTTTGGAGTCCAAGCGTTCAGGGAGATCCGAATTGAAATATTAATCGCGTTGAAGTTCTCCTGCCCTCTCTAATGCAAACGTGTAAACGCGCAGCCCCGCAACTCGCCCCCAAAATTGTTGAGGTCGCGTCACCGGCAACCGATTCGATGAAATTGGTCATACAGTGTTACCTGGCTCCTCTATTTCACCACTGAACGGCGCTTTTCAAGTGCCATTGGTAGGACGTAATTGCTTCGACCATTTAACGCGAGGCAAGCAATTATTTTTACGGGTTCCAGGCCCCAGGTCACTGCAACGAAAGTCGATCGACCTCGGATACCCGCCTTTGTTCCACTGGATGGCACGGTAAACGATGTAACGATATCGATTCGTGCCTCGCCGTGGCACAGCGCGATAATTGTAACACGATGTTATTAATTATACAGTACTGATAATTAATACGCTTCAGGTATCGCGTTAATGTTTACCACTGGGATCGTTATTGCCCTCCTATTGTCGCTCGCGTTATCTGGTCCCTCTGAACGTCACATTGTTTTACTGCGGAATAATTAAACAGCGGCTGTGCGACGTCGGCGGGGAAATGTTGGAAGTGAAGAGGTGGATGGGTAGGAAGATGACGAATCCTGGGAGAACGGCAGCTGTTCTTTTCCAAATCGACGATCTCGTCTTTGAAAAGATACCTTAAAGAACTACAAACGTCGAGGAAGGCTACCATGTCATCTTCAATCTTCAATGAGTTTCTACTCTGTGATAGATCTCGCGGCTGTAGATATAGATTAAGTATATCGGGAGATGTTTGACGTTCAAGTTTTGAAGTTTTATCTCCCACGACGTGAGCCAGATTTATAGTTAATCTCCTTGCATGTCTGATAAGTTGCTATCGATCGATCCACGAAGCAGGTATCGTGGAAACCCATGGTCTCTTCCAAGAACAAAGGGAAATTGAAAACTGTAGCTAATTTCGAATGGCCGGGATACCGGAGCTCGCTGGAACTTGGTCAGAATGCCTTAATCATTCACGCGTTGCCCGTTCCGCGGCGCCCTTGTTAAACGCGCGCAGCCCTTTACGCGAGCGAATTAATTCTCACGGCGAGGAGTTTTCGAAACATCGTCTATAGACGCGTTGACACACACATACAGAGGGCTGGGCACGTGTGAAAGTAGCCCTTCCCTTGGGGTGCACCAGCGCGCACGCGCAGAGCGCACACGAGGAGATTGGTAGGCTTGTGCTGGTGAATCGTGGACGAGGAGTACTTGTATCCACGGTTTAGGGTCAAAGATCGCGTCGACGAGATCCGAACTACGCTTTACCATAGCTCGGAATCGAGGCGCGCTGCTGAATAGTGCACTTTCGGTTTCTCTGTCGACTTAGGGGCTGCTGGATACGATGAAGAAACGGTGGAGGAAAGATTGTCGTTTTCTGCTGAGAAGCGATAAGTCGTGAAAGGGTAGAATGGCTTGGAAAAAGGTTTCCAATAGAAAAGATCGAAATTTTTTGAGGTAGGGTAAACTGCACTGATCCTGGCACTGCACTAATCGTTGGCATTCCTGATTAAAAAAAAATAAATATTGAGAAGTATGAGCTTAGAAAGTACTTCTTTATAATTCCTTATTTTTCTTTCACTACAACACTGCAAGTTCCAATAGTTGAATTACACATTTCATATCTGGCAACACCACAAAAGAAGTCAAAAGTAGCGGTGGGATAAAGGGATGAGTTTTAAGCGTTTTCTTAAAATTCTGATAAGGAGTATGAATAGATAATAAAATAGAAGAGAAACATTTCGCAAGGAGAAAGAGTTGATGGCTTTCTTAAGCAATTATTCTGAAGCAGATGACTCTAACTAGATCGTAATTTTAGTTATGTATGAAGAATGGATTGTTAAAAAGTCAATTTATTTTTAGTGTTTGATAGTAGCTGAAAATTAAGACATTTTAAAACTTCACAAAAGAGTATAGTCATTCCAAGTGGAATTTCCGCTTAGGGTGCCAATGATTGTACGGTTTACCCTAACAGTCTTTAAACTGTCGAGTAAAGTAGGGCAAAGGCAGGTAATATGAAACATCTGATTTCACAAGCTTGTAAAAAGTAGGGGATTTTGTTTTTTTAATAAAACTGACATGAGGGGACGAAGGAACTAATGCATAATCATATTTACATAGTCAAATGTAAAAAAATCCAATCGTTGTGCAATTATAGTAAAAAAACTGAAAAAAGTGAAAATCGGCCGTTCGAAAAAATGGGTCGTAACATGGAACACCTAGGAAATTTGTAAAGAAAACTAAAAAAATCTTCACTTTTCTTTACTAGAAATGCAGATTTATTAAGTAGAAGATACAAATAAATAAATATACATCATTTTTGGAATTTATTTCTGCTTTCTGCGTCTCCTACACGCTGGGCACGCGAATAATACGTCGGAAGCCCCACATTCTTCGTGTGCCCATTGAAAGCAGCGAATACATTGGGCCTACTTTTCATTGTCATTATTTTTATACTTACCATCGCAAAATAAGCATTCCACATCATCGTCGTCATCATCATTAACAACTTCATCCACGTTACTCGATATGTTCCATATTACGTACACACATGTTCCGACAAGAAATTAAGAATTATACTAAGAAGAAAGTAACTTTATTGGTAAACTATTGTTGAATAATCCAGAACACACATATTTAATGATAAATTATATCAAAATAATACCTACTTTGTAACATATCTTCACTACAATATTTAACTGTTTGATGCACTTTTCAGAAACTTTTACACCCCACGAAATATATAAATATATATTTAACGAAATATATATTATACGAAATATATAAATAATATATTTCTCTTTCAATGATGGATGCCCGACTACTGCTCAATTGTCAATATCATCGTCTATTGTGTCTAGAGATCTAGTATACACCATTGCCTGAAGAGTTCGTTATTTCGTTACCGAAATTTTACGAAGTTCCATATTACGTGCCGTTCCATATTACCTGCCTTTACCCTATCTTATAATACTTGTAGAACTCACCCCCACCCCGGTTACAAGACAAAAGAAAAAGTAGTATAAAATTATCAGGATTCAAAAAAGAAACTTTGCATCCCCGTAGCATCTCACTCTTCACATTTCCAATCGTTCCACAAATCAGTCACCAAAAAACGCTTCCGCACTTTCTACCTAACTTGTTGATCCCCAAAGGTGCGCATTCTACCCCCTGAATCACGCAACTCAGCTCCCCACTCCTGCATCCAGCGAACCCTCTCGTCGTGTCCATCAAAAAATACCCAATCGATACCAAAGAAGAAGAAAAAAAAAACAAACTTCCCCAGCGTACTGCGTCTCGCGGCTTGGTTCCTCCGCACCCCCTCGGAGCCTCCCTGCACCAACACCCCCCTGTATCCTCAGTGCGGTCGCGAAACAAGACGCGGGATAGTTGAACGCACCACCCGCCTGGCGGCGTTCCCTTCCGACAGGGGTTCGTAACCGCGTCGGCCAGGCACTCGTCGCGCCAGCGAGGGGAGGGTTGAGGTATCTCAGGCGCACGCGCGGATCGCGCACCGTGGAGGGGACGTTCAGTGTCACTCGGTGCCGGGCGTTGCGGCGCCGTGGCCCTTCAGTCTTTGATCCGCAGCTGGCGCGGTTGTGTGCGTTGCCCTCGAGCGTGCTAACCAGACCAGGTCCCTTTCGCTGGCTGTGCGCGAACAAGGGAGGCCCGCTGGTGGTGGCAGTTACCTTTCTACTAGAACACGCTCGCCAATCATCCCCCGAGGCGTCTCGCGATCCAAGTCACCGGGCTACCTCGCGGTTTTATCATTTTTTCCAAGGAAGCATATCGTCCAGAGGAACTTGTGGCTTTGGAAAACTTGAGGGTTGATACTTGGAAGTCTCGGCCGTTTAGAGAGCCTCGTTCGAAGATTGAAAGGGGGTGGACACCTCGAGGAGCAAGTTAGAATTGGCAAGGTGACGTTGAGTTCCGGTGCAGCGAGGTTCGACACAGTTGGGAAACTGTCAGGCTACCCCGACACGGTCCCTTCACCGGCACCCCTGGGGATTTTCGGGTGCACGCCGTTCACGCTCCACCAGCTCACGGATTTGCGTGCGGTTCTCGGCCCCCTGACCCAATTAGTCGGCGTATCCGACTGACAGAGAGTGTCCGCGCACCCTGACGGCCTCCTACAGCCAGTCGTCGCCGAGGAAACTAATTGCCTCTGTCGTTGAGAGTATCCGCGCGATCGCGCCGCCCGTGGAACGCCTGTCAGCCGATCCTCCGCAGAGAACAGCCCGCCGACCCTTGCCTTCGGAGTTCGGGAAGCAGTTCCCGGCGAGCGCGAGAGAGTGACCTGTGCGAGAGTATCGGGCGAAGTGTTGTCGTGCTCGGGAGTCCTCCAGTGCCCGCGGAGTGCAGTGAACCGGGTTCTCGAGAGGGGGCTTGCAACGTGGTCCTAGAGGATACCGATAATCGTTGAACAGTGAACCCCCGCGCCGAGAGGAGCATCGCTCGTGAGGCTGAACTTTCTCGGCGGCGTTGACAGATCGATAACAAAGTTTGCGTACGAGAGTTTCCCCTTTCACAGCCGCCGGCTAGTGGTACGCGATCTGTCCCCGCGTTTGGGGACGTTGCCCTCTGCCTGGACACTTGGAATGCATTCACCCTAACAGTGTTCAGGCTCGCGAGTACATATCTCATCCCTCTCCGAACGATTAACACGCTTAAAACTTCATCCACCTGATGCGTTCACTTTGACCAGGGGCCACGTTCCAAGTGTCTTAAAACGCCCGAAGCAATCACACCACCAAAGTGTTCACCGGACCTCGTCCGTCCGATGCTCAATTAACGTGATCGCATAAAATCGATCTAGCTCAGCGTCCCGCTACCTCCACCCGAACGTGACGCGCTGACGTCCTGAAGGGACCGGAGAGACGCCGTCGACCACCGCCGAGAGGGTGTTCTATGCGTGGAGTGGACCGTCCGCTGGAAATCTGACGCCCCGTCGCTCGAGCGGGCGAGGCAGCCTGTCGTTGACGCTGTCGAGCAAGAAGCAGTACCTGGTGAAATACAAACGGAAGGAGGGCAGGCGAGGGTGCGAGGGGCAGGATCGGGGCTCCGAGTGGCCCGGTCTCGCGGACGATCGTCGCAAGAAGGGTGCAACGGTGAAGGGTAACGGTGGTTTCGGCGACTACTCGGCGGCCGGGGAGTTCGAGGTCTGGGGCGACGACCAGCACGCGCCGGATGGTGTCGTAGATCGTCAGGTGGCGAGGCCGCCTTCGCGGCAGCAACGATGCGAAGGCGGTTCGTCGCTGAGGCCGCTGCTTCACGTCGCTCACTGTGAGCTACACTCGCCGCGCGAGCCCGAGCTCCTCAGGCTGGATCACCTGGAGGCCCTCGAGCATAAGTCCGCCGACCACGACTCCTACACAATGATGGACAACTTCCACAGCCCCGTGCCTCCGCCGCTTCCGCGACGCCACATCCGGTAAGACACCACCCTATCGTTTTCAACGGGATTCTGTGCGGTGCCGGGTAATTTCGTCGGGGGTGGAAGGAACGGGCCGGGACACTCGAGACTGGCTCGCGTGGTGTGTAAAATTGTAGCTTTGGGGAGGGTTCGAGTCGATTGATGGGTTTTTCGGGGGTGCTTATAGAAGATCCGGGGGTAGGGCTCTTTAGGTACATTTGAATGTGCAGATAAGATTGTGCTAAATAGTAGAGGCATGTGGAGTTCGTGAGAATAAACGAAAAGAGGGAATAATTCTTGTTTACTTTGACGAATGACGCAGGCATCTATTTGGCACGAGCTTCTCTATGTATCTAACTTGTTGAGGGATGGTCTTGTGGATACTTGGCTGTCGGAAAGTGCGCTAATGTCTGTGCTCCTTCCACCTACTGACATATTAGATCAAGACGTTACCTTTGTTTGTTTAAAGTACTCCAAGTGTAGTATGCAAATGGACGTTACGTCACATTGGCTATAATAAAAGTTTCTTAACCTCTCTGCACGAGTGCCATATGTGTCATTGCAATTTGCGTGGGCGAGAGTTGTCTGTTTCCGATCAACCGTTCGTGAAGCACTGATTTTACGAGTGAAAGCTTCCGTCGCATCCGTGATACATTGCACCCTTCGTGTCAACGAATTGCAGGTACCGCCCTTAGCGTCGGTAAAACCGTTCGTCAATTAAAAATGTATCAATTTCACGGTTAACGCACTCGCAAAGCTCTCCGTCAGGTAGAACGGCGAAATAAAAGATACCGATACACAGAAAGGGTCTATTCCGACGGGGGATGGCTTCGTAGAAGCAGTCGCGCGTCAACGATTAAGCACCCGAACATTAATCGACAATTATCCTTCAATTGGTGCTCATTATTTAGCTCAATTTATCGATTTATCCATGCAGCAACGGGAAATTGCCGCCGAACACCGTGTAAATAAATAGAACTGTCACAATTACTCGATCCCGTTTACGCTCGGGATAATAACGATCCTCTAGCGACGCGAAAGCATCTCGTCAAACTATTATCTAGTATCATTGCGCATCCGAATAATCTCGAATCAAATGAATTCTTCGTCCCACCAGACGCTCTTTCGCAAAGAAACGAATCGTATCTTCATTACTTAATCGCGAGGTTTAAACTTTCAACCACATCCTTCCGCTTCCCCTGTTATTCTCCTTTTACTTTCACTCCTCCTTCCCCCTCTTATTATCTATTTAACGCATCGCGTCGTCTTGATCTTCCATCAAAAAGGCCGTCGCTCCTTCGTCCCCACTCCAAGACCACTTTCATTATTCAGCGAACGCATAACTCACGACTTTCAGCAGTCCATGTTTACTCGAGCTAACTACTGCACTTGATACTTCGCCGCCCTCTCGATCATCAATCAAAGTCGTAATTCCTCGGGCGCAAGGCGGTGGCGCAAGTGTCCCGACGAAAGCCGCCGGCATCGAATAAATAAATGACCGCTAATTGAACGAGCGAGTTAAGCCGAATGGACCCCGGACGGTATCGATAATTTTTCCCGCAACTCGGCGAACCCTTTGGCCCGTAAACGAGCGCGGCGCAATAACGCACTTTCCAACCCCTCGCTCAAAGGGGCACATCAACCAACCAACCCCCCCCCCCTCCGTCCGCCGTCTCCTCCTCCCCGGTTAGCTCCCAAGTTTTCCGTTTCGAATCAGCGCATTCCCATCGAACGCGAATCGATTTCGAAACGCTCTCGGGAGCAGGCTTGTCATTAACCCCGTTCTTCGGGCGTGAACCTCCGAAACGAGCTACAATTCCAGCGCGCGAGCCACCTATATTGGCCTTCCGACCAGCCTCTTCGCGAGATGCCTCTGTACCACCCCGTTTAACCCCCGAGCCCCTCTTTCCCGCGTCCTCTTTCTCTCTGTGCGGGCTGAAATCTTGATCGTCGGAACATTTGCCCTCGCGAATAAAGTGCCTCGTTCGCTCGGCGATTCGTTCTTACGACGCTCCCAGTAGCTGCTGAATTTGTACGAATTATTTAATTTGCTCCGCGGTTCTTCGTCTTTTCCACTCGAGCGTGGAGATAGTCGACGACCGAGTTGGCGGCTTTCGTGCGTTTGTGCATCACTTGGGTGTTTATTTCTTTGTTAAGCATCGGCGGTTCTCTGTGACGCATAAAGTTTACAGAGTTTGAACAACTTTCGAGGTTTCTTTTGTGCGAGAACAGCCCCTCGAGTTTGATTATTTGATAGTGATCGTAGCGCATTTCAAGTAGGTACCTATCTTCCACTTTGCTCATCGAACACGCAGGAATGTGGCTTCGTGCTCCATTTAATGTTTCACGCGTGAACCTCGACGCTCCTTAAAGTGAACCCAGATGACGATACGTGGCGCGATTTCGGGAGTGACTCGGATCCTCCGCGCAGCTTTTACAACCGGGCATTTGGAAACATCCGTCGGGCCGAGCGCTCGTTTCAGGAACCCGGCGGCGTAATTAAAAGCGAATATTAATTGGGGACAGAAGTGGCCATTAGTAGCATCGATCGCAATCGAAACGACCGATTATACTAATTGAATGGACGCGTTACAGAGGCCCGTTTTCTGTCTTCGAGCATAAAATTGCTGCTTTAATGTCTCCCTGGTGGCCGCGCGCGTGATGCGTCTTTCCGAGCGTAACTCTGAGTTAACGTTCGTAAATAGAGCAGCATCGAACAACGAATCGATAGAGTTTCTATTAAAAGCATGACTATTTAATGGAGGTGCTGAATTGATGTTCTATATTAAATTCCTTGATTAACAACTAAAACGGTCTTCGTTCTCTAACGCGAGACGAAAGTGCTGGTAACGTATGAGAAAGGGGAAAAACACTGGCCGAGTTTTATCAAGTTTTATGAACTCAAAGCCCGCCAAGCTACCTGCCGCGAAACTGGGCCACGCGAGGGGTTAACACCACCGGAGAGAGTTTAAATCTTTCAACCTGTGCCACCGTGATAACCTCTCGCCTAACCGTCGCTGATAGCGCGTGAGAACAATAAGACGCTTATCCGCACGGTTGGCGATAAGAAGCCCTCGATATGCGCGCGTCTGCTCGGAGCTGCGCGCGTCAATGTCGGGGCACCGCGCAAGATGAAGAAACCGCGATACCGTGCCTCGGAAGCCCCTGGTAGATTGCTTCCAGATGCATTTCCATCCACGCAAACACCTGGTAATCCGACCTGTCAACCTGTTCGCCTGTAGGCAAAAGTTCGACGAACCTGATAGAAATATAATAATATGTATATTCAGTTGCGCACTCAGGAATTAATCTTGGGGGAGCCGAGTTGACCGGTTAAAAACATCTTTAATGCAAATTCAATAAAATTCATTGGGTGTTTATAAAAATTTATTTAAAGAATGAAATCCAGTTTTCTTTTCTCTTTTACAAAGTCCCTTATTTAGGGGGTACGCCACTGTATAAATGATCACCTACCTTGATCGAATTAGCCCTTTGATATCGAAGTACATTAAGTTGAGACTTCCACGTGCCTTGCCTACAGAGATGAGTGTCCCAGTTCCTCCAAAGGGTCTAGCAGGGTAAGCATGGGCAAACGGCCCTCGTGCCGATTCTTGGAGTTGTTATTTTTTAAACAATGCTCCTTGCCTGAAACACCATTATGTAAAGTTTTAGATCGCTACCCCCCGGGTAATACGGGGGTAAACGCCCTTATCGTTATTATTTTTTTTCTCGGTTACTACTTAAGATATTTAAATAAAATAGAAGCGACAAAATAGCTACATATTAGCTGTAATCCATATATTTTTTTCCGAATTGTAAATCAGTTATTACGGGTAGAAAAAAATAATTTATTTTTTGTAGGTGGTTTTTGCAATCAGCGTTTATATAATCAGAAAGACAGCAAAATACGCCTGGCTAAGTACGGATTATACCTTCGATAGGTTCAAACAAGTAAGCAATTATCACGACAAGGGGTTGTCACTCATAGGGTTGTTTGCAAAAACCACGCCCAAAAAATAAATTATTTTTTACCCGTAATAATTGATTTACAATTCGGAAAAAAATATAAGAATTACAGTTAATATGTAGCTATTTTGTTGCTTCTGTTTCATTTAAATATCTTAAGTAGTAACCGAGAAACAAAATAATAACGATAAGGGCGTTTACCCCCGTATTACCCTTAAACTTAACATAATGGTGTTTCAGGCAAGGAGCATTGTTTAAAAAATAACAACTCCGAGAATCGGCATGAGGGCCGTTTGCCCATGCTTACCCTGCTAGACCCTTTCTCGATCTTAGCACCCCCAAGCGTATGGTTACTACTCTACTCCAATTGGTCCTCGATAATTCCTAAGAAAGATGCCTGGTGAACTCGAAAACTCCGGAGTGTCGATTGAAAGTGGGTGTCGGGGTTGCTGGAAGCGTTAACCGCGTCGGAAAAGGCAGTTTCGCGTATCCCCGGGTTCCGCGGGTACCCAGGTCGATCGATATGCAGGCGCGGAACGGAAAGGTAACGCGGCGTACGAAAGGCAAACAAAGTGATAGCGGCGCGGCGTAGGATGAGGGCAGAGGAGGGCAGGGCCGCGTGGAGAGTATGTAAAAGGCAAGCAAGGAACGCGGGGCGGCTGCTCGGCGCCGACATTTCGCGGTGAAGCCTGCGACCCCCATAGCCATGCATCACCCTGTCCTACCACCGACTGCCTACTCTACTACCTACTACTACCTCCCGGCGAACCTGCACTCCCTCCTCTGACTTCGCCTGCCCACTTGGAGTCTCTTTTCCCCGTTTCCTCTCCCCGCTTTCCCTTTTCCTCCGCGCCCTTTCCGACGCACCCGCGTTCCGCTGTTTCCTGTGCCCCGACCAGCGCACCCCCTCCGCTTCCGGCTGCCCACAGCGCGTTTCTCTTTTCACCTTTTCCCTCGACACTTCCTACGCCCCCGCCGTGCACGCGGAACCACGCACCAGCTCCTCGTCGCTCGCGGTTTTCCCGCTTTCTCCCGCCTCTTGCCGGGCTCACAATGCCTCGTCATAAAGGGCGCGCCGCGCTCCTCGGAGCAATTTGCCCGTTTGTTATCCATTCGCGACCCACGCCAACCCCGTCCCCCTTCTCGCCCTTGATTTTTCTGTTTCGTTAATTCGACTCTGTTTCCGCGGCACTCGGCGAGCGTTTCATTCTTCGAGGGCTGCAGCCACTTCCGGTGCCGCTGCGGGATCGCTGGACGGGCTCGTTGGCTCGTGTTTACGAGCCACCCAGCGCGCGGTTATAGTTTGCGTACGGCGCGCGTTGAGCACACGAGAAAGCTGAAGCAAAGTCAGTTTCTGATCTTAGACGAATTTGCATAATTCGATACCACCGGGTACCGTTGCTCGCCACGCTTTTCAGGGGATAGTTGGCCGCGCTGCTGTGGCGAATGATAGATACCCCTCGCGAAAGATGGAACGGGCTAGAGGAAAGGACACGGACGGGGGATGGCGGAGGAGGGAAAAAGAGTTCTCACTGCAGAGATAAGGGCTTTACATTCTATGTTACGCCAGCGTGGATGAGCGATGGTACGACTTCTCTTTCCGCCGGAATATTCCACTTGCCGGGGATATTGGTACACCGAGGGTATTTTTCTACACGCGGCGGACGATCGCGTTTCAAACGTGTATTCGGCAAATCGTGGCTCTCCTCGTCCTTCGCTGCCGCGAGGCTGGATGTTCGGGGCTTAATCGAGACGATTTATGTACTCGGCCCAAGTCGACGGAGGCATCAAACACGACGGATCTTCCTCGCGAATATTTAAACCCGAGCCTTTTGTCCAGCTTCGAAATGGCCTAAATGGGGTTCCAAGTCACAATCTGCTTCGGCGGCTAATTTGCAGTTACTAAGAGTGAAAAGGAAGAGTAAAGGTAGTTCTAATGAAAACTCAGTGGCACTTGCCTGTCCTTTAAAACCATCCTACTATAATCAAAAGCTTTTGTCATAATCCACCTTCAATCACAAACTTTTCTCCAACATCCTCCCTCCATATTAATCTCCAACCCCTTCCCCTAATTACACATTTTACCACCCACTTCATCAATGTTACTCACACCCAAAGTGTGCGCCATTGACTAGCGATCCTCCACGCGACGGTCCTGTCAATCGTTCTCGATACATCAGCCTCGAAATGTAATCGATGGGAAGGTGTTACGCAACCATCGCTAGCTCCCGTTGCGATTTAAAGGTCGCTTAAAGCAGTCTTCGGGGCTGTCGACCCGCGTCGTCGCGACATTAGCCAGATCCTCTCCGCGCGATAGGTTTGTTAACGCAATGGTCTCGCGCGAGGGGAAAACACGCTGTCAGTCGGAGGGAAAACAAGCCTTTGCCCTAGCGGAGATCCGAGATATGTTATCGCAGGCGAGAAACTGGAAAGAAACGTCGGACCGGGCGACTGTTTCCAGCCGGTGCGCCGACGGGGGCGTGTAAACACCGCGACCTCGCTTCCGCTTCGCCGAAAAACCGGGACACGATGGCTCTTAAGTGCTCCGACCGTGGTGGCACGATTTCGAAAGAGCCTCTTGTCTCTGTGAACGACGGCCCATTGTTTGGGAACGCTTCGACGGCGGACGGGAGAAATTGGTTGATTAATTAATGATTCCTGGGTGCGAGCTATGTTTCCTTGGGAAGATCACCGGTCAAATGAATGGAATCGATTCTGTTTCGTTGAAATTGAAAGTAGGCAGTCGGTCTAGGCTAGGTATACCTGAAGGTTTAGATATTTGTAGAGTTCGGAAAAGACTAGTATGGGAGAATCGGCTTTGGTGGAGTTGGTAAGACGCCTGACCAGTACGCAGAGGATCCCGCAAAGTCTTGGGTTCGATTCCCATCGCCAGATGTTCTGTTTTTTTCGCCCACAAATTTGTCGTTAATTCAGAGGGTTGCTTTAGAATTTGGAGTAACGTTTATTAGTGTTTGAATTTGAATTCTTCATCCCCCATTCACTCATCTGTAGTGACTCTGAAGGATGCTTAACACCTTTTTCAAGCTTCATTCTCTCCAAGAATATTACTACCCAATTGTCTTCGTACAACCTACCACGCTCCGCACACTCTCCGCGGATCAACATAGCGCGCACCAATCGTGTAGCAATCATTCCCTGCCTGCTCCATGTTAAAAACACTTGTTTCCTTCCCGTCCGTCGAGCCATTCCAGCCCGTGCAACCCACAGCTCCCCCGAGCGGCGGAAGGAAACAAGCAAAGCAGCCGCCACGTTGAGCGATCAAATAAAATGGATAGAAGAAGGGTTGTCGCGGACGCTCACGTAACACACGGGGGATGACGCTATCTCGGCCGTATTTACGGAAAATCGACGTCGTAGGGGGGTAGTGTCTGCGGAATATCCAAGCGCGGGTGTATATCCCAGCATCGCGTCACTTAGGCGGGCTAGACGCAGTCTCGGCAATTGATAGGTAGTCACGCTAGGCTGACCTCAAGGGACATCAGTTCGTATAGCGCGCCGCCTCGACTCAAGCTCACCTCCCTTCAGCCACCCTCGTCCCTCGAATCTATCCACCTTCACCTTCGTAAAATCTACTCCCAAGCCGGAGCCTTCTCTCGTAGGTTCCGCGTCGTATCTTCCGCCTCTAGCCACCCTTCCCTCCAGCACCAACCCCCTAGAGCACTGCCATCGGCCTCCTCCGGCAGTACTCTTGCCTACCTTCTCCGCTGCCCCCCCCCCCCCGCCCCGTGGTCTTCTTATTCTCGTGTCTTCGATAACCAGTAGTGGATCCTTCGAGGAAACCTCGCCTCTAAAAATTTAAATAATATGTGTCGTCCTTGAGGATGCTGAAGGTAGGTGCACGAATTGGAGAATAGGGGGTTTGGTATTTTGATTGCTGGTTAATTGTGTTTGATTAGTTGAAGGGTTTTAGATGAAAGTAAGAATTACGAGGTTCCCTTCGGTTGCTCGAAGCCTCGGGGTTTGTTCATCGGTGCTGGTGATACGCCACTGTCGTTGGTTCCCAGCCGCCACTTTCTACGTCCCCCTTCTTCCCCTTCCCCTATTCTGCTCCTCTTTATCCTTTGTGTAAGCTGGGCCCCCGTTCCAAGCGTCTCGACGTGTCGGAGCTCTGCCAGCCGAGATATCTCGCTGCACTTTTACCCATCGCGGTTAAACCACTCCGTATCCTTTCTTTATCGGGCCTCGACTCGAACTTGCCCTCCCTTCGCCTCGTTTCCACCGTTTCCACCCCCTTGTTTCGCGCCGGGGGATGCTTCTCCAGAGGAATTCCGCGATCTTTCCGCGCTCTGCAACGGCCACCGCCCGCCCCCTTCCAGCTCCATCGCCAGGGGGTGGGATCCGTGTGCGCGCACACACGTCGCCCTACGAACGATTCCAAGCGAGTTTTCGGTGTCCTTTGATCCTATTCTTCTTCCTGGCCCATCCCACGACCGCTCCAGGTGAAACGGCCCGATCCCGCGGCTCCTTTGGGCGTTTTGTTTGAAGCGAAATTTCGCTGGAGGGGGATTCAAGGGGCTGGCGAACTCCTGTGCGCGATGTACAAGGTGAGCGCGAGTTAGCCTGAGAAGGAATAGTTTAAAAGTTCTTATGGTTATCGAAGCTGTGGCAGAATTAAGTCCACTGATGTCATCGGAGGATCGGTGGAACCACTTCTGAATTAACAAATTTCGGTTTCACTATTTCAACCCTTCCATGGCTTAATCCTGGCAAAAATTACATAATAAACCATCTGAAACTGTGTCTACTTCGCTGCAAGCTATCTGCTTTGAAATAGAAAAGTTGTTTAATACTCGGTTTGAAAAAAAAATAGTGAAAGTAACAACATTTGAAAGTAACAAAGGTTCGGAACATAGACACACCCGCAGCTTCGTTCCTTGGAGTACTCCGCAGAGTAACGTGTCATTGGACTAGGAGTACGAGAAATATTCATCAACATCTCGTTTAACGCCGTTTCCCGCAACTACCGCGACTTTTTGACAAAAGATCCCAGATAACAATATTCGGTAGCTTATCCTCTACACGTAAGTTCACCATGGACGCGGTATTACGTCCAGCCTGGGGATTAGGGGGCAAGGTGGTCCAGTTTCCACAGGGAACGAAATTTATTTCATTAGTGGCGCTTCTGTGCGCCCGACGTAAACGGCTCCTTGAGCTGTTTCCGATTTAACCTTCGACGAGTTCCTAAGGGATGAAATTTTTCGACTCGCCTCGATGGGCAACGATTAATTTAGCTTGGCGCCGATCCTCCGCGATCGACCTTCAAATCGTCGACCCTACTTTCACCGTGGAAAGCGATTTTCCATCAGAAGGCGATAAAAGCTGTTCGAAAATATTTTTTTTTTATTTGCCAAACACAAACGTACCCTTAGACACAAGAAAGAAAATAAAAACCTCCATCAAGCTCGCAAAGACATACTCCATAAAACTACAGACTTAACACCGACCACGTGATAATCCCTTGAACCACCCCTAACCGCACGAAAGCTTGTCTCAGCCGACCCCCCTCGATTCCTCCGTTTAAACCGCCAACCATCCCCGGGCAAACGAAGCGTCCATCGACGAGGAGAGTTTCGAGTGCCCCGGCCGAGCCGTCAGCGTGTTTATAATTGCAAGGATACAAAGAATATAACCCTGGAAATTGGAGGCGCCGCCGAGGGGGAGAAATTCGTCCACGCTCACAAAGCGGTCGGCCCCGTTAAGGAAAAAAGGAAAGGAGGAGAGCTACAAAGAATCGTTTAGTCGTTCCCTGCGGACGCGGAGCGAGGCGGTGCCCGCATGCAGGGCCGAAAAGAAAATTTTAATAAATCCCGTCGACCGTTAAATTACTCGTCGCCCCCCACCCGCCGGCTGGCTGAGGCTGTCCCGTTTGTTTACGCGTCCGCGTGTCGTTCGCGAGACGGGATTAACTTTCTTTTAATTGCGTAATTAGAGCGAGAAGCCCGCCCCTCGAGCGGGACAAAGGGGCGCAGACGCGCTGGAACGGTAACAATTAATAGAGAAACGAGCCGGCCTGGATGGTTCGAGCGGGGATGGTGGCGCGGACGAGGGGGTGGGTTTGGGAAGTGTCGTCGTAAGTGCAGGAGAAGAGCAGTCGGACCACCTGCCGACCGTAAAACCGATTTGGCGACGCTTCTGTGCCTGAGAGGCATTCAACGCGGCTGTCTGCAACGGACTTTGTAATTTAGAGTCAATCTCCTTTATTATCCGTAATGCGCCACTACGGGGCCCGAGATTCTTGCGTAGAATCTATCCGGCTGCGAGGAGAACAGTCTGCCTGGGCGGAATCCGCGAGGAAAATTCTTTTCGAGCACGGGAAATAGAGGGGCAACCTGGTTCCTGCTAGTCTGCGGATCCTGGATCCAACAGAGAGATCTTCCGAAGGGGACGAAGGGCCTCGCTAATTGTGCATTAACAGCTTTCTGGTGAAAGCGCCTTGGGATGAAGCCAGGCGGACTTCTATGCCAATGAACTTTACATGTACTTTACAATCAGACCCAGTGTGTTACGTGTGCAAAATGCAATAAAGGTAAAGTTTCCTACAAGCAACTCGACGTTAAGAATTTCTAACTCGATTCTCTCGGAAACGAAGCGTAATATTAAAAAAATTTATCGCTTTTTCTAGACTTATTTACTTGTTATAAGTCGGAAAGAAAGAGTAACTTTTTTTAATATCGCGCTTCATTTTCGAGAAAATCGACTTTGACATTCTTGACGTCGAGTCGCGTATAGCAAAATCTACCTTAAAAATCCTAAAAAAATATGAGATAAAATTTTAAATTAAAAATGAATGGCATGCTACGATGCTATAAACTAAGTAGAGCATAAGTAACATCATATTGTAGAGAGGTTCTCATTTGCTTTTCATTTCCTGTTCGTTTTATTCATAATTTATTAAAAAAAAAATTTGAAAGGCGCCAAATATTTGTCACTCGCATAAGAAAAGCACCACCCGCCGGGCCTGTTTACAATTTTCGTCGACAGTGGAAGAATGAATAATCTGTTTGAAGTGCGATAATTTCTGCAAGCTGCTCGAGGTGGTGGACGATCGTCCATCCTCGAACGACGCGGATCGTCGCAACTGAGCTGCCCCCTTGAGAAGCCGCGAAATATATCCCCGTTATGAGTGACTAACGCGCGGCGAGTCGCGCCGCGCCGAGCGTATCGGCAAGTTTATAAATACTCGAAGACGGTGGGACGGATATGCACAAGCCTGCAGCGAAATAAAAGGCTGCGGAGGAACCGTAGGAGGAATGGCGGCGGGGGTGGACACGCGAACGCGATGCCGTGATGGCTGGGGAGGAGGGAGGTATCCAGGAGGTTATAAGTAATTCATCGCCTGCTAGCTGCGCCGAGCAGACCGTGTAAATAGCGACGACGCGAGGACTCGCTGCAATGCCCCTGACATCCGCGAGTCTGGGTATCTTTGGCTTCGTCGAGCCTCTCATCCCTTCTCCTTCCACCCTCCTCGCGCTGCGTGCCACTTGCGCGCGGGGCGCAAAGAAACTAATTCTAATAGGTTCAGATCGCGTGGACGAGTCTAGATACGTGGATCGGTGGGTGGAAAACTTGTGGGAGAATTTGGGGTGGTATTATTTCCGTTTCTGTGAGAGGGAATGTATCGACAAGGGGTGTTTTTTTTTTATCGAAATCGAATAAAGAGTGAGTAGAGCAGCCGAGTTGAAGGGATACAAATATTTTTAGTGCAAATTCAATAAAATTCATTAGGTGATTATAAAAATTTATTTACAGAATAAAATCCACTTTTCTTTTCTTTTTACAAAGCCGCTGAAGTAGAGAGTCCTTTCCACTCCTGGCGACTATTTCGTGCTTAATTTCTTGAAGACCAGTGACGTCTTTCCATGCACATCTGGCAAAAATGACAAATTCTACAAGACCCAACTGCCTAGAAATTCCCCTTAAAATCTTATCGACCCCATAACCGTGACCACTTCTCTCCTATCCACTCACACCCCCTCACGTCACATACTTCGCCCCGCGTCCGTATTGCAGCAGTGCTGCCGCGTGTGTACCTTGGCATTCCGTGCCCTAACGTAAATAAATGCACGGCAGTCGACGACCGTTAACCGTTAATGACGAGGACGGTCCCGTGGCAATGAGGAGAAAACGCTTACGATGCACACGCGAAAAGGAAGTGGAGAGTCGCGGGTGGAGGGCCGCGCGACAAGGGGATGAAAGAGGAAGGCTGGAGCGCGGATAAAATGTGACTCCGGTTCCTGAACGGGCGATAGAAAAGGACACTGAGAGACGAAGCATCGCGAGGGGGTTACAGGGGTGTGCTAGGCACATCGACACACGCAGACGCAGTTATCTGTTCCAATTAACCTCTTACATTTCGTTCCCCTCCGCTAAATCCCTCTCTTCTTCTATTCGCTCCTACGACTGCGTCTCCTCCAACCACCCTTTTTCCCACCCACCCCTCGATCTTCCACCGCTCTGTCACCCTCTCTCTCCCCTTTCTTTTCCACCCCGTCCACGGTCTGGTACGATGAAATTGAATCGACGCCCCGCGTCCTGTCACCCCCGGACGGAAGACACGGCCAAGTATCGTTTCCGCGGGCTTCGAAAAACAGCGAGGTAAAAAATCGGTATAGATGCGTATCGGATAGGCTGGCCGCGGTATTTTCGACGAGACGCAGCGACGAAGACAGTGGGCATGATGGGAGATCGGGATTGCCGAGGGGATGAAGATCGATATCGGTACCGCCACTGCCGTGAAACTCGAGCGAATTAATTGGTTATGGAAATACCATATAAGCTGATACGTGGAATATTAATAAGAACGATCTCTCTCTTCCTTCTCTTTTTTTCTTTCGTAAATCGATCCGCAACAGCGCACAGTGGTTCGAGTATACTACATGCTAGCTGGACAAAATTATTTTTTCGCGGATTTGGGTTCATATGGAGTTCACATTGTTAGAAAATAAACCTGATTCGTATCATAGTTTATTATTTCACTAAAAGTATCGATAAAATAAAAATACGACTAATTCAATAAAGGAAAAATAACAAAACGATAGTATTGTACTTTAACTATAATTATCAGTTATAACATTATGTCTATTTCTGTAATTTCTGAGTTTTAAAATTCAAAACCTGGTTTTTGAAATCAGCTTTCTCTGCTTCACTATTAAAACAGTGTTTTACTACATGTTCCACGGCGTTCCACGCAACTAGGGTTGAATGTACGGAAAGTAGAGACTTTCTAGTATTTTTTAATCAAATGATCGATCTGCAAAAATTTGCCAAACTATGTTTTGTGAATTGTTTTCGAGTCCGACACTCGACAGAAGAGATAGCACACGTGTAATATTTCAGACTCTATATGTAAATGGTCCCAAAAAAGCTCAGCTCACTAACCCCAGAAATAATTGAGTTGTTAACAAATAATTCCACTGAAACTGCTCTGCAAAGAGAAGTTGCCAGCACCATTCCGCTTGATGAAGATAAAATATCATCACATTCTACTGAATGTTCTTCGGATGATTCAAGTAGTGAATAAGATTAGCGTGTATTGTAATTAACAAGAAATTAATAGTTATAAGGCAGGCTTATAGTTATAGTTAAACTATAATACTGTCGTTTTGGTTTATTTCCCTTTATTGAATTAGTTATATTTTTTATTCTATTAATATTTGTAGTGACATAATAAACTGTGATATGAATCAGGTTCGTTTTCTAACAATTTGAACCCCATATAAACCCAATACCGCGAAAAAATAATTTTGTCCAGCTAGCATGTAGTATACTCGAACCACGGTGCAGCGGAGCAATCGTTGCGAACGCTTAACACCCCCTTTGAATCTTTAATTTGAAGGATTTCGATCCCAGAGGGGATGGAATTGTCATTCCGCGGGCTATGCGCGTTTATTTTCGAACGCAATTTGCGGCGGAGTATGCTCGGTTGGACGCGTATCGCGTTGAGTAATTGGGTCCTGAATTTGACGGTCAACGCGTTAGATGGTAACGTGTCCGCTGATATAAAGTTCCCCGGAGCTCGTTTGAAATCATCGCGCGCAGGTGGAAATCCGTGTGTCATTGTTCCTGATCAGTTATTTCAATTCAACGTATGATACATTGTATCATACATTGTTATGTATACATTGTTATAGTTAGAAGCCTGGGAATATTATTTTGTCCGAAACTTTTGCCAGATTGAAATTCATTAGCCCCAGCGATCTCATAGTTTTTCGCGATAATTCAAAGCCCGTGTTAATTAACGCGCATGCGTCGAGCAGTATCAGAGCTGAGTATGTACGTTGATCGCGCTGCGCGTTTCATTTAATCCCCCTGCACGCGAACTCCCCGGGTTCCTTAATGTCCTGCAGGACACAGAAAGCTCGTAGACCCGCGTCAGAGATCAACTCGTTGCATTCCCCGGATCTCCTTGTACACGCTCGTAACGTCGCGTCTCCGTTGTACACCGCTCGCAAACCGTCCACTTGTGCAGTCCAGGCTCTGCAACGTTAACATATTAAGCGGCGTGAGTTGCAAATAGGCGAGGCATTAAGCAAGCCGACGCAGTTTTCTCGGTCGCATGCACGCGTACGTACTCCTTCCTCGTAGTACCCGCGACTTATTTCCTGTGTAATTCTTATGCGAGGCTATCGTGCACGCCGCTAGGGGAAAATTAGTGCCGGCCGCTAGGGAGAAAATTAGGGACTGCTGGGGGAGCGAAGTTGAGGGATGAAATTAGAGGTGGCCACTGGGGACGAGATTAGCGATGCACGCGGTGAAGGAAATTGGCTACGTTCGTCGATTGCCAACGATTTTTAGTGCCTGCTGCTTGTCTATGCTTCTGAAAGGGAGTGTTCAAAAATCCATAGCCTCAAACAGCTTGTAATTGTTTTAAATTGACGTTACATACCTCCTAAAAGGTGGAGACCTAGACTTTCACTCGCAACAATTTTGAAGATCTCTAAGCTCCATCTACTACAGTGTTTCCCAGTCTTTTTTTATTTGAGTCGCCACCCCATTTTGTAATATTCAAATAACCTGCGAGCCCCCACCATATAACGTAAGGTAAATTTAACCCTTTAAGGCCCAGACACTTTTCTCCGCGGAAAAAAATGATTTCTTGCGATTAGTTACCTGAAAAATGCTCCCAATACACGCACTTCATCGTTGTTTTCCCAAAAAAAGCCAGTCGAAATATGATTTTCTCGATGTGACGTATACGTCAAACTGGGCGTGTACGGATTAAAAAAGCGATTTTTTTTCTTAAGTCAAATTTTACAAGCATACACGTATCTACCAAATAAAATGTAAAAAAAAAATAATTTTGCTCTCAACTGTTTAAAGAAAACAAGAGCCACGTTTCAGGTTATCGAAAAATGTCTAACATGCATTCGCCAGAAACGTTTTCATGGTTGCAGTAAACATTATTTACAGCGGTAAACGCATCAGTGGCTTGCATCCCGGATCCATTTAGAGAACTGAACCGTTTTGAGACCCAAAATTATCGGCTATCGATTTTTTTTATACGTGTGAAAATGATGTGACGTATACGTCACACTGGGCGCTAAAGGGTAGTAATAAGTTAAAGAAGCCACATTAAGAATAGGTATTTCAAAATATAATCCTACCTTAATAATATTAAAAAGAAAAACCCAAAAAACCGTGGCGACGCACAAGTTGGGAATCACTGATCTACTAGACTTGGATTCTGTTTCGTCTTTACATTTGCCTCCCAGAAAACACGTCACATATCCTTCAAGTAAATCAAGTGCCCCAGAAGAATATCATCCCCCTGTATTCCAACTCTACTATTTTTCTCTGTTTTCTTACATGTGTTTGTTTCTTTTTCCCATCTTGTTATTTTCGTAATGACTACTGGCGCAAAGAAATTATTATTCTTATCCCAACATAAGCAAAGGATTTCAGAACGAGCCCACCCTCGTCGCAACCCCCGAGTAAAGGCCTGCTCTGGCCACGGCCCCTTGCCCCAGCGAGGCAGGAACAGCTCGTTCCTTAAGTCCAGGTACAAAAGTCATGACGTATGCAAATAAGGGCCGCACAATATTTTGCCTGCCACGTGCAGAGGAGCGGCGCGCACACGGTAATAGAGCCGAGCGTGCCACGTCGTCGGATCAATATCGGGCGGGAATAGGAAACAGAGGCGAACAGGGGGCGAGGAAAGCGACGTCCCGGGGACAAGGAAGCGCAAACGAGGCGATCACGGTCGCTTCAACGAATTTTCGGAGGGGGGTAGGGGGGCTGTACGCGAAGTTCGCCGGGTCCGCGAACTCTTGACCGGGCGCAACTTCCGCCCGCCAGCTACCGGCTGATCAATTTTGCATGCGATCCAGTTTTTCCGCGTCCAACGCCCCATGCTGCATGAAAATCGCAGGAAACTTGCGACTGTCGATTCGAAATTTCCAACGTCGAACGCGAAGCTTCGGGGGCTTCCAGCGCGACAGTTCGCCCGAGCCGCGCGCGCTGAAAATATCTAGGGAATTCGGAATTCCCGTCTGCACGCTGACATCCCACAACTTCCTCGCGACTTCCGCTTGCCTCGGATTCTTTATTGAAAGGGGCAATTCTCGGACGTTGCTGGACGGTTGACGTAGCGGAAAATGGGGGCGAAGAATTGAGTACAGTGTTGGAAAATTCGCGCGTGTGATTCGCGAATGGGATCCGCCACGAGGAAACTATAGTCTAGGCGTGCCCTGAGAATTGATATTCAGATGGGAAAGGTATACGCGTGGGAAAAAAAAGAGAGATATATGTCGCGATAAAATTAACATTTATTCCTAAAGGATCTGTACAGGGTGTTTGGAAAAGTGACCCTCAGCCGCGAGGGATATAATGCATATATCCGAGAAAGGTGGACCCCTATTTGCAAAGGGCGTGTACATACGTCCCCAACTCGACGTTTCTTCGCGGAAGGTACACAGGGTGCGCGCACCCTAAGAAAATAACTTTCACTCGGGACGGTTATGCGTGTATATTCCAGAAAGTAGATATTTATTTGCGAACGGTTTATAAGGTACAACCCAGCGGGACGAGCTTTTCCATCGTCGTGAAAGCGCAAAGGCTCCGTGGATAATCAAGGATCCGTTCAAATAGATCGCTATCCTAACTCATCGCAGATCTGGCAGATAATGTCACCGGAGAGTCCATTAAGCGCACGGTTCCTTTTTGGTCCTCTCGTTCCCCTCGCTGTTTGATTTTCCACGGGCGTCCAGGGATCAAACGCCTGCTCCTCCGGCACAGTTTGTACAGGGTAATTCTGGAAAGTGGGGCAGGATATGTTCGAAAATAGCGAAAATAGAGGAAATTCGTGGAATAAAGCTTCGACGCCCCCCTTGGCATGTTTTTTCTTCATCAGCTCGGAACGATCTCCAATTCACCGCCCTTTTTAGAAACTTGTCATCCAGAAGACGCCATTAAGGGTCGTCCTTAAATTACGTATGGCTTTTGGGCGGGAGGGATACTTAATATTTTTTTCAACCTAATTTTCAAAATCAGTAGCCTAAAAATTCATGTTTCGTCGGACACACAAAACCGAGTTAAATGAATTATATAAACCTTGAGACGGTAGCCCAGAATAAGAGACCTCGGAGGATCGGCTTTGGTGGAGTTGGGAAGGCAGCTGACCAGTAGCGCAGAGGACCCGCATACCGCGGGTTCGAAACCCGTCGCCCGAGGCCCTTTTTTCAGTGGCTCTCGCACATATAGGAAGTACGAAACCTCTTCCTATAATATTAAATCTCACGAATTTTTATACCTGGGGAGAGTGGGGGTAAGAAATCGCCAAAAATACCCTTACGTAATTTGAAACGGCCCCTTAGCCTCTTAGCAGAGTTTGCATAGCCATGCCCGCTTCAACCAGCCATTCCATCGTCTCCCGTGTAAAAGAAGGAAGAATCTCCACTGTTATCTTTCCAACGATCTCAAAAAGCGGTCCGGCGAGTTGATAGCAAAGCTAGGCACGCGAGTAGTCTCGAAAGTGCTCGTGGCTCCATCAGGAATTCGTTTGAAAGGAGGACCGTCGGAGGTCCTCGGTTGCGCCGAGTGACAAACGACAGGGAGTCGCTCGGCTACGAGCTTGCACTCGCGCGAATTCGACCGGCATGATTAATGCAGACCTCTCGTCGACGCGACGTCGCCCAATGACACCAGACCCGGCGACTGTAAAATTCCTCGGGACACCACGCAACCCTCCCCGCTCTGTCCGACGAGGAAACGCGTAGGCGGAGGAGGGCCCAGGCGTCGTGGGCGCGCGACGATATAAATAGACAATGCGCGGGATAAAACGTTGGTAACTAGAACTCGGGATGAAAGCTGGTGGCTACGTCGCCACGAGGATGTTAACGACGTCGACTGGGGTCGTAAATCGGAGGATCGTCGGTCGATGGACTGATCTCCATTTTGTGGGGAATTTGGGGGTTGTTTCGTGGTTGAGATTGACGAATGTGACGGGGCTTTTGGTTGAATTCAATGTGATGTACTATCGCGCACTGGTAACCCGTGATGTGGTGGCGTAGAGACGATGAAACAGATGCGGTGGTTGAACATCTTCATCTTCCAAAAGGTTGCATAAACCCTGGTTTATTTAGAAGTATTGAATACTCAGTAATATTCAGAGGAAGCGAAAGTGAGGGAGCAAAAACCCCCAAAGAAGGGGCTTTGTAAAAAGCAAATAAAACTGGATTTTGTTCTTTAAATAAATTTGTACAATCACTTAATGAATTTTATTGAATTCGTATTGAAAATATTTTTATCCCTTCAACTCGACTCTCCCCAAGATTAAATCCTGATTGTGCCACTGCCTTAGTGTCCTACTCCAGCTACTTGCAGCGCCACAATACAACTCCTGACAGATCTGTTGGTGTATATACCACATTAAAGGACCTCTTTGAAGACGCACCAAGCTAGTTAAACGCTTCGAGTCTATAGGACCCGTCAATGGGCAACGAAAAACGCATCTAGTTACGTGCACCCTCAATGGTATCGCTTTACACGCTCTGGCTGGTACCTCCTTGTGTCCGTTGCAACGACTATACATACGTGTCGCATATTAGCAACAACGTTGGCGACCAGCAGCCGGCGAGGAAGGTGGTGTCTTTGAATAAATCAGAGAGGAATGGGTCGGTTACACCTGACACACGGCTAACGAACCCACTTGGCGGAGAAACAAGGGGTTGAAAGAATAATCGATCACACTTAGGCGCGGGGGGCTATACGCGCCTCGACCTAGGGACACGATCGACCGTCTGCGCCTCGGTATTTCTGTACCCCTCGCTGGCGAAAGAGCAGCCCTGTCGCTGGAACGTCACTGCAACCTGGCGTAAATCGCTTTAATAAACTATGAATCTGTTGATTCGCTAGCCGATGGTGATTTACGGTGCACTCGGTGTACCTGCGACCGTACAGGCCAGCCAGCTATGCACCCGCTCCACGGCCGAACGGACGTGACTCGGCATAATTGAATGCATTTTTCGTAATGTCGCCGATAATTCGAGCGACGATCGAACGGTTCGCTGTAACGGGGGTTGACAACGAAGAGCGCGCGATTTATAGTCGCTCGGACTTCCAATCCTTTGAGAGGTATGTAAAGGAAAATAATTGTTTGAGGTGTAGCGTAAAGTTTGTTGGGAAGTAATAGTCTTTTGATATTATATATCTTTATACGTACAGGTACGTATTATAGAATGTCAAGGAAGATGAATTAGGCCTAGCTATGCAGAAAGCTACCAACCCTCAAAATGACAAAAAAAAACTATGATTGTGATCTCTATTTTGCAAAAAATTACGAATCCATAGAACAACTCTTACATTATACAATTATTTATTAAAACCACCAAGCCATTGTTTTTTTTTTAGCTTACAAAACTAAAGTTATAGAAAATTTAAAATAACATTAATTATATTATTCGTTATTAAATAACACATTAAAAAAACATTGTAAAACAATAACAAGGAATAAAATATTTTAACAATTAAGATCTTCAAACTCCCTGTTCCAAATCATTAAGGGTTGGTAGCTTTCTGCATAACTAGGCCCAATATATTTATGTAAAATTCAGCTATGTGTCTTCTGAGAAAGATATAATCAGAGAAAAATAGATCTCGCTGAAAAGTGCAATACTATTATCTTCTACCTGCTTTCCCCATTTTCCCACAGAAAAGTGCCATAGTCCACTTACTAAAGTCACCCTTACCACGTTTATAAACGTCGCGATCTCGTTATTTTTCCGCAATATTTTACGTTTACCGCCACATCGCGTCGTAATAAAAGCAGCATTCTCCTGCACTGATTATTAGTGGGCTTTATTTATGCGCGGACCGATGTTTAAGCGAGTGGTCGGCGATTCCGTCGCCTGAGCGACTGTGCGTCATTGTTCCATGACTGTTTAATGAATACATGCATGACCATTAGGCGGCTGATTGTTTTATTTTGCATGTTACCGCCGGGAATAAAGGAAATTCAATATTGTGAAGTGTGGGCTGCGATCCTCCACCAAGAGAGGATCAACGAAACAACGCAATCGGAAAAGCTCGCCGAGTACACGCGCATCGTTAAAAGTTAACAACGCAAAGAGAGGCACAATTATACGGATCTGCTCCGTCTCGCTCGAATCGCCGTCTGGTGTTTTAGATATGTACACTGCAACGCTCGAGCCTTGTCCTAGGAAATAAAATTCCAGCATCTGCCGTGTCGAAGTCGCGTCAAAAGCCAGTTGAAAACTGGCAATTAGTTGGATACTCGTTATGTCGTTACCACAACGGAAACACCGTGAAATATCACGGTCACATCTTTCGTTCCGGGCGGATTAATTAATTCGCCGCATAACATTTGCTGACAAAATGCAAGCATACGGTGTCTCCTTTCTATAGATAGCACTCCATCTATTCTCACCTTTCTTAGAACCCTCTGTGCCCGAGCACGCAGCGCGATAAAAAGAATCTCACGTAATCAGTAGATCGATACAGAGGTGGATTGGGACCGCGCGCAACGGTTTTTTAATTATATCTCAATTAACGAACGCGAGCAGGTGGCGTTGTTGCTCCCGTCTGCGCAACTCCTCCGTTGACGTAATTAAAACGCGAAACGCGACACGGCCGCGTCTCGAAACGCAGGCCAGGCTACATGTTCCCCGTTCTGCGGCAAAAAGTCGCCGTTTTCGACGACGCCCGTGCATTCGTCTCCCCCGTTCCCGGGGCGGGGGTTAATTTCACGCGGCATGGACTCCGACAATTGTACTTGTCCATCGTTGAGCAACCAAATGTAACCGGCCTCTCTACTTATACCGATCGAAGCAGTTGCAATCTGCTAACGAAGTTTTGAGGATAGAACGAACCTCGCCTGTTCCTCACTTAATTGCGCACCTTGCAGCAACAGCGGTGCAACTCAATTTCTAAGTTTTTGCAATAATTTTATAAACACTTTTCTAATTTACTTCCACTTTGTAAATATGGAGCTGCGCCCCTTTTGCCCCCAGCTTCTCAATTATGAACTTGCGATGTAATGCAGTGGTTATTATTAATACATATATTACACAAGGTCGCCTACCGCTCGCGTCAAGGCGCTAGTCATAATTCTTTTTCCAATTATAGCCTTTTAAAATAGTTTCCTATAGACTCCGCTATAGCCTCTAATGGCAGCAGTTCCAAGAACCAACCCTCTGCTAACACAGATGCACCCAGCAGACTTAACACACTTGAACCCCGACACCGTCCTTTTATCGCGGTGAAACGAAACCCTCCAGTGTACGAAATTAAACTCGATGTTCCAAGTAACCGACAAAGAGTCATCGCGAATCAAAGGACACAGGCACAGCTGGAAAACAAGCGCAGCTGGACACGGGAACGAAGCATTAGCCGTCACGCGGACAAGTTGCCCGCATTTTCGGGACGCGCATTACACGGGACACTCCGTAGCACAGTAACGCGACAAATATTCGCGGTCTGTGGTTCCGCGCCGGGATCAGGCCGCTGCAACCAGAAATTCCGCGCTGCCCGAAACGCCCGCGCGAAAGGTGACCCGCAATGGCCGTGAAGCGCGAGCGTCGATACGGTCGCAGTTGGTCGATCGTTGCTAATCGTAGGCGAGCCGTGTCTAGCGGGCGCGTGCACGCGTGTCATGAGGCTTGAATCGATGGCGGGATTCCCCTGGCGTGCTCCGGTTACAGCGGAGCGCGATTCGCTGGTCCATCGTCACGTTCGTTTGACGATATTAACGGTCGGCCAGCCGCGCGGATACATATTTCCGCGAGAGTCAACGCGATCCTCCGAACGCACCAGCGAGATCGCGGCTGTCCACGCGCCCCCGCGGTGCTGGCGACCACCCCCTCTCGTTTTAATCACGACAACACCGTGGAGATCGCAGGGCAACGTGGTCGCGTCAATTCTCATCGTCTGATGGAGCTGTGTTGATGTGTAAAGGTGATCGCGGGATTGGTGGGAGGATTGAGCTTGGAGGGGGATGTTTTATGGATTGAGACACGAGGAGAGGATTGACATTTGTGAGAGGTGAAGTGCAACTGATGTTTCGGTTTGTTGGTAGAAGAATCTCTCTTTGGAGGCAGTGAAATTTTTCTGTAAAAGTAGCACGAAGACAATGTAACGCCAGTAATCAGGAAATTATTTGCCAGTGCATGACTGGGTGGCACAGTGACAGCCTCTTTTGGGTCGGTCAGCCAGCGTCTACCGGTCGCTCGATCTTTCATCCCCCGTCAGAGGGGTTGGTGAAAATGTCACGCCACGGGGCAGGAAAAAAAGACCTGCTTTAACCTCGAACGGGGGACAGAAGCGACTTTTCGTCCAGATTTCTCGTGGGACGGGTTCCCTGGAAGCCTGACTGCTCCAGTTCGCAACAGCGCGACGAGTGGAAATAAATTAATCGGGCGCGAGCTGACGAGCCTGGCGTCAGCCGTGTAATTTTCTAAACGGCCGCGGGAAACGCATTGCGCGCTGAACGGGGAAGGAAAACTGTGGAAAGAGGATAGGAGAGCAGAGAAAAGGAATGGAGAGAATAGGAAATGGAGAGAAAAGGAAATGGGAAATAAGGAAAGTAGAGAAGAGGCGAGAAAAGGAGATGGGAGGAGAGGAGAGGAGAGATCAGGGGTCGCGAAACGGGGGCGCGATCACGTGAGCCCACGGAACGAGCATAATACCATCATTAGGAGGGCGTCGCCGGATTCTTCCGGCATACAAAACTCGACGCGGGGGCAGAACCGCTCTGCCGCGTATAAATAAGTTCCAAAGGGGAAGAAGAAGAAGAAGGGAAATCCCCTCACTCGACGGTCGATTTTACCAGGAGGCGGTAGAGAATAATATCTCGCGATAGAGGGTGGGGACGGTGGAAGAAGGCAGAGGCGAAAGAGAAGAGCAGCTCGATAATTAATTGGCTTCGCGTAAGCTTCGCTCCACTTTTCTTCTCTGTTCCCCTGCAGCCCACCTCTGCCGTTTCTCGCGACCTCTTTACCCTCGCCTCTTCCTTCTCCTTGTACCGCGGAGGATTCTTCAAACTAGCCTGGCTCTGTCGATGGCGTACAGCCACGAGGAGGGAAGAGAGACGAGCTGCAGCGTCTGAAGCCGACCGATTCATAATTTAAACGAAAATCTTGGAGCCTTCGCGTTTCCTGACCGCCCCTGCTGTCGCTGGGGCTTTCACAATGGACGGTGACGCCAGTACACCGGGTAGCGGGCAAGTTGGGATGCTATCCTACTTTAATTTTCGATAAGAAAACACATTCTTATACTGAAACTACGTACGCCTAATATTGTAAATTACCCTTCTTAACCCCTAATTTGAAGTCCCAAGAAAAAAGTCTAATTGCTCGACTGTTCCTAATTCTTAATTCTTCGCAAAAGAATCCCTCAACCCTCTTGCACCGGAATTCTCAGCCCACCCCGTATAAAACTCAGCCACGTCTCGAACCCTCCCTGCCGGGCCTCGAAGATTCAAGAATCCATATTAACCCGCGACCAAAAACTCCCTCTTTATTTGCATGCCATCAAAGGGCTTTTGAACGGCCGCTTTGAATCCGCCTCCGCCAGTCCACCACGAGAACTTTTCAGCGGAACGTTGTTCGGCTTATTCCGCTGTCCGTTGCGCCGAGTCGCCTGCAAGCCGCGCGTCGGGCCTCGAAATTTCATTGTGACGCGAACAATTCGCCCGCCGTTGGGTCGCGATTAAAAGTCTCGAGGATCGACGTCCTCGAGCTCGCCGAAGATCCACCGGCGTATTACTTCGAAGGAATGAAAGGGGACCCGATAGTTCGACGCGACATGGAGATCGAAGCCAGCGGATCCATGGATCCTCGGCGGGGGCAGGTTTATCGCGAGCAGAGCGGCTGGAAAAATCGAGTCCGCGGAGGGAAATTTCCGAGATAACGCCTCGGCCCCTTGAATAAAGGCCGAGGGACGAAGTAGTTGACCGAGGCTCCAACGGAGTTTCCGTGGAAGCTGCGCCAGTGGGGAGCCCTTTAGGAAAAACTGATATAAAGTAATGGATTTCCAAGGTGTTCGGTAATCACACTCGCGGAGAGGGTCTCCTTTTAGCCGTGGGCTCGAGGCGAGAAGGGTGGGACGCGAAAGATGGGCGGGGAAAAGTGGCAGATAGCTTTGGAGGGGGAGGATGGAGGGACAGTCTGCGGAAGTGGCATTACATCTGTCGATATCTCCATCACTTTGCGATGAAATAAAACTGCGTGGAGCACTCTGCTTCTCTTTCGCACTTCCCTTCTTCCTCTTCTCCCTCGTTTTCTTCTTTCATTCCCCCACTCTGTTTCAACGCCCACCACCATCCACCCCCTCACCCGTTGCCTCCCCCACCCCCACACACCGCACCTCACCCTCTCTACTCTATCTTCATCTCTCGAGTCGGCGAAGTAATTACAAGTTCGTCGATTAGATCCCATAGAAACTAGCCCGTGGAAGGTGTGTAGATCGACGTGACACTGCACGCACCGAAGTTACTCGGCGGCAATCAGACGCCAGAATCCAGCAGACGGATTGGCTGCGGTCGTCTTGACGCGAACTCGTCGAGAATGGAATTGGAAATCCGAGCGGGAAGAAGCGGTTCCGCGGCTCGGCGACACTCCGCGCGATGTTTCGATGCGAACCCAGCCCCATGTGCAACGACCATCCCTCGCGTGTAACACCCTTGCTTCCTCGAGCTCTTCGAATTCTTGGAACACGAGAGTCTTAAGGCGCGAGAATTTTTTAGAAGTCACAGACTCGTCGCGTAGGTGTTGAGTCGCTGAGAGAGTAAAAGTAGGCGATGAGATCTTGGCGTGGGATCTGAATATTGAGAAAGCTTTGTTTCGTTATTTGTATCGGGATTGGGGAAACTAGGTGACAGGTGGATATTAGAGTGGTTCATTTTTGAAGTATAAAATGTATGTTCTCCACAAGGTTGCTTTTGTTCCCAACATGCTAACTAACACCTGTGCAAAATTTCAACTTAATCGGACAATATTTGGAGGTCGCTAGGATTTGCCGTTTCTGTCTGTTTTCCAATTAACGACTCTCCAGCTGACGTCCTTGTAGATTTAGGGGCCACTGTTGGAAGCCATTTTTATACCTGACACAAAAACAACATTCTTTTACGGTATTAAGATCATTAATAGTGAAATTAATTGTTCTGCACTACTGGAACTTATTGATTTATATGCGCCAACCAGGTGCGTTAGAAAAAGGTCGCCTTTCGTATCCCGCAACTTCAAATCGAAATTTGGGTCACTGAACCCAATTAATCGCATAATTATAACTACTAGTTCGTATATAGACTACGTTGATTCTTTTTCTGATAGCACTTCCTCGTTGAAGGGTAAGCTTGGACTATTACGACAGGAAAACCCTATCAAATCCCCTTAGTTAATAACTATGCTTTGTATTGGGCTTCGTCCGTTTACTTACACTTAATCGTGTAAAATAATGTTGCAAATGGTAGCGACCCGGAAATATGGTTTTAAATGACCCAGTTTTTTATATACACACTTCTTTTGGTTTAAGGAACAAAAGCAGGCTTGTAGAGAGCAACAAAGAATACAAAAAGAAATTCCATGCGGTCGTGGACCACCCTAGTGGATATGAGAGTCGACAGGATAGTTTATATAATTCATTGAATCACCTGAGAATCCGTGTCTCGGGCTCATTATCTCGAACGAAGCAGTCTACTACCATCCCGAAAATCTGCTGGCATGATCTACGTTCCTGATAGTTGCGATTCTTCGAGTCGCCCTCGGAATAGTTGCAATCCCGTGAGTTGCGATCGTGGGTAGTCAGCGGGTGGTTGAATTACGATCGCGGCCCCCGCGATCGTCCCCGAATTGCAGTCGCGATAATTGCCATCCCGCGAGTTGCAATCGTGACGCTCGCAATCCTGCGAATTGCGATCCTGATAGTCGAGCTTCCGCGGAGTTGCGATCGGATGAGTTGCGATCCCCTAAGTCGCGATCCTCATAATTGCAGGGGTGGCCGCTAAAATTCTACGAATTGTAGTTCTAGTTCAAATATTCGCAATAGTAAATTTTATCATCCGAAAGCAATCTCCAAGCGGCAGTCCTTGGGAAGCAGAATTATGAAAATGTAAACGGCGATAGTCATCTCCGCATAATCAAAAAGTGGGGGGATGAAGTTTGAAAGGAGGGCCTCTGAAATTCCATCAGCAACTAGATCAAAAGGTTTCGGAAGACATCCGCGTTGCAGGCGAAACGCCCACATAGACGCAGAATGAAAGAGGCAAAGGCCTTCCGGTGAGCACGAAATAACGCCGCCACTTAGGGCACGTATAACAAACAATCATCGAGCAAACAGATCGGCGGACGCTTATTGCCTCGCGGAAACGCGGTTACGGCGATAAGTGGCAATAAAAAGTTTGTGCCGGATCCCGGTAAAGACATCAGAAATTAAGAAGGGAGCAGCTTTCTCCTTATCTCGCGGAGCTGGTAACAGAGGGGCGATGGGAGGCGGGGAAGGAAGATGCCGTCGCAGAAATGAGAAAACTCTCGCATTATCTGCGAGCATTACTCGGGTGCTCCGAACTGGGTCAATCCATTCGACGTTTCAGCGAGGTTCCAGCATCGACCGTACCTGGAACAGTCCAAAACAAGTTGGAAAAATAGTATCCACGGCGCGGAAAAGGATTCTCGGGAGCCCCGGCTGAAGGATTGAAATAAAAATCCTCTCCGCCCGTTTTCTTCCTCTGCCTTAAGCTTTTACCCTCGATGAGGATAAGTATTATCTGTTTAACTGGCTGCGGGGCAACTGGCTCCCTCCTCCGCGATCTGGCTTCCCTCCGTTCCGAAATTTTACTTGTATGTGGATTACCCCTCGTTATTCCCCTACTCTGTATATTGCAGCTATTGGATACGGGTTGATAGCGCAGTGCTTGCCGTTTATACTCTGTAACCGTTCGAAGATCGCGCCCCACTGGCTTCGAACTCGGCTGAGAGGAATTCTCAGTCCCCTTAGAAAGTTTCCTCGGGTGGATTCTAAATTTTATGTGCCCTCCTAGGACCCACCTTTCCACGCCCAACCTACAAACGCCTCCATCCCGACCCTTTTCAGAGACGCTTAGACAATGTGCAGGCTCCCGATCGTGGAGCGAGCCTCCTCCGTATAATTCTCCAAGATAAAACCCACCCTCGTCGCGGTGCCACGTCCCCGAAAAGGGGGTTAATATCGTGCCTCGATTTATCACCATCCTTTTGCCGCCGCGGCCCCGCGAAAACACTGAAATTCGAGAGAGCCAACCAGAGCTCTTGGTACCCGGACAGGAGAAGCTGAAATACAGCTCGTTGCGCCGTCATTCGTATTGTATACATTTCATTATTCCCCGGTGCTGGGGGAGCGCTTTGAAGTCCTCCAGCAGTTCGGCTGCGCTCTCTCTCTCTCTCTCTCTCTCTCTCTCTCTCTCTCTCTCTCTTCCCCTGTCCCCCGGCTGCTCCATCCTGTTACATGCAGAGCGGGGTATCAGCTGGAAGTAGGGCACGCTCGGATACGGGAACATCGGGAAATCCGAATTTAAAAGCGACCCAGAAAGAACGCCACCGACCCTGTCTCCTCTGGGCTCGCGGGTTTATCCTGGACCCTCGTTGTCTGGGGAAAAAATCGGGGTAAACGCGCTCCGATGCACCGGGGATCCTTGCGGCGGAGCACGTCGAAAGAATTTCGCGAGGAAATATCGCTGGCAACGGCGCTCCGCGGATATAAGAGTGGTACGTTCCTCGGTGCCCGTGAGAGCTTTCGTCGGATAGTTGCATGCAGTAAACCCTGTTATCTATTTAGTATTCCATTGGGGTTGGATATTGTGGCGTGGCTGCCATGTGGATCTGTGATATTTAAGCTTCAGATCACTTTTAATAGGGCGTAATGTAACGTGACATAATAGTATTCTTCTGGGTGTAAACAGTGGCTTGTAGGGTCGAGAGGAGTGTGAAGGAAAGTGTCTCGCCGAATCCAGCGTGATTGTAGCTTATCGAACCCAAATCACGCACCAAAGTATAGACAGACTGTGGACCCTCCGGTTTGATCGAATCACGGTCTCCAAATAGTCATGAATGTTCCTTCTACGTGACACATTCGCATTCTGGCCGGGGACAGAGTGCCTTGATCGCACATGGGGCCAGTCGACGACGCAAACTGTCGCGTTTGGTCTAGTTTATGGCGCCCCTAACACCCCATAAACCTTCGAGGGCCTAACTCCTTATGGTACTCTTATCGCTCGCGCCACTTTTACTCGCTACAGTCTCTTTCTCTTCCAACACATTTCGAGCCCTGTTCGAGTGAACAGAGCTCCTCGAAATTAAAGGAATAATAGAACCGTATAAATACAGCCCCACCAAGCAATGTCCCAAACCATTCGAAACACTTCCGTGCGTTTCAAACCCTCAAAAATCTCGTTGGAAACGTTGAAATCGAGTTCGTCGAGGGAAATCGGTACACGGAGGCCCCAGCGAACAGACAGACACTCTTTACTCTGCCAGACAGACGGGCAACCATAGAGGAAAAAAGGGAGCGCAGGCAGAATCGCAGCGCGGAGGCAACGTCAGCGATGGGCACAATGAAGGAAAGCTATCGGTGGCTGTGCGTTCTGGGCTGCATCTGGTCGCATTGTGATTTCGATGGGGCGGCTCGAATAACCGTGAAGACCGTGGCTAACGATAACAATACGATGATGAATGCTCGCTAACTAACGACCGTGCAGTTGCCCCGAAAAGCCTCCGTATTGCTGCTTTGTGCCGATCCTAGTGCACGCCACTCTCTCTCTTCGTACACACACGCGCGTGCATCCCCGCTCCGCCGACACCCGCCCGCCCCTCTGTCCTCAGCTACTTGCCCCCGGCAAGTCGCTCCAGAAGGGAGTGCGCCAGCGTAACGACTAAAAAGGATACTGATATATCGGCCGACTGACAGCTTTACGAATGATCCTAGTGTCGCCTTGTTATCCACCCGATATACACTCGCCGTCCGGACTACCACCCTCTTTACACTCGCCGAGCAACTGCCACTGGATCGTTCTTAAATAGCTGCGCCCCTTTAATCAGCGTTCAGGGGAGACGACACTGTTTTTGGGACTTGAGTACTGGGGATGGAAAAGGGGTGGTTCCGGGGCACTTGAGATGCGGGTGGCTTATATATTTACTTGGGAAAGTTCGGGATACGTGTACAAAGCCGCGATGGAAAATTTGCGAAGTCGAAGGAGCGGGGAAAGGTATGTAACACTCGTTTACTCGTCGCGAGTTTTCTGCTCTAAACGACTTCAATCGCTCGCAGTTCCATCGGAGCAAAGGTAAAACCAGCCGTTTCGCCGGTTTCCCGTGAAAACAACCCCCGCTTCGTCACGCTGGACCGCCCCGCGTAACTCGCCGCGCCCGACGACGCAGAATAGTCGCGTAATTCTCGCGGAATTATTCCGCTCGGGCTGCTGACTCGCGGCGTCGCTCGAAACATTATATTTCCACTCGAAGTTCGGAACTCGACGACTGTTTGCGAGCGCGTCGGTAAATTATCAGCGACGGAAGGGGGGGACAGGCGGCGGGGGTCGGACAAAACGACGCCTTTTCCTCGAATCTCGCAGGGTCGAAAGTTCTCTACTGAAGCGCCGCGGACAAACGTCTTCATCAGCGATCTTAACGAGACATCCCGTGGACTTAATTAGCTTCCCTGCCGTTTCCAACGGCTTTTTTCACCCCCTTCGGACCACCCCCCGGGGAAGCCGTCCCGCCCCAGCTCCACCGTCTTCCACGTTCACGCTTCGCTTCGCTATGAAACGAACCCACGGCGCGACGCCCTGGAACTCCTCGCGCGCTTTATCGCGCCGACAGTGATCGCGGGACTAATCGACTAAATCCGTCGTAATTCCTATTGAGACAGTTATCTAAGTGTCGAACGGCATTCACGCAGGTTTCGCCAGAGGCTTTTGTGCGCGTACTCGTACGATGCTCTAATAGTCCTCTGTGGAGGGCGACGGGGGGGTCGCGCGGATGGATGTCGCCTGGCCCACAATGGGACTAATACCGTTCGCGCGTGCACACTTTTGTGCGCCGTCGGTCAGGCTACCCCCCTCCACCAGGCTCAGTGGAACATTGGACTTGATAGAGCGAAAGAATATTACGGAAATAACGCTAAAGAGGGGCGTGTAAAACTCTCGCCCTTGTGTCGCGATGAACCACCTGATACAATCAATGTATGCGCTTAAAGGACTGCAACAAGGCTTGGATCTATGTAGATCTAGGGGGATCTTGAACGACAGGGGGGAGTCTAAGGAGAGAGGGAGATTTTTTTTCACAGTTTCCCTTAATTTGTATTAGAGGTATACACGTATTTTCGCGAGATTGAAAATTATTCTTCTGCTAATTGTTAGTTAAACGTCCGGAACCTAAACGAAAATGGGTCGTCTCTCATCAGTAGGGCTACGATCGACGAACCCTGCACTAGGGCTGTAATTATTCGACTATTCGAATATTCGAATAATTTCGAATACGAATAATTTCTTCGAATATTCGAATATTCTGATCTATGGAATTTCTGATTGTACCGAATAGGAATCTGAACATGAAATATTTGTTCACAGTTTATCGTGAAATTCTTTTCATATTGGCCTTTACAATTATTTGTTTTTCAAACGATAAATTTGGAATTTTATTAATCTTTGGTTCTATGAATTTTGCAACGAAAAGTATAAATTCTATTTAAATTTAGGGACCTAGTAACTAAACCCAATACTAATAACTGATGGTTGTTTTCGTTTCAAAATGAATAAATTGACCAAAGATTAATAAAGTTAAAAATTTATTGTTTGAAAAACAAACAATTGTAAAGGCCAATATGAAAAGAATTTCACGATAAACTGTGAACAAATATTTCATGTTCAGATTCTTATTCGGTACAATCGGAAATTCGATAGATCCGAATATTCGAAGGTTCGAATAAATTATTTGAATTCTGTGGTATTCGAATATTCGAATACTTAGATTATTCGAATATTCGTTACAGCCCTAATAGACACGCGAGATTGGAATTAATGACTTGTGAAAATGAGTTAGGAAAATTAGACCTCTAGTGGCGCTGGCGAACACTACACTTGCGATCCCATGGCTGGGACGTCACACTAACCTTCCCCAAATGCAACTCGGTAGAACGTGGAGATGTTAGTTTCAACACACGAAGCACCATATGTCACGTGTAATTCAGACCCACCGCTCGCTATCAAACGCACGCAGCAGCAGTCCCCAGAGCAATCGTTGTAGCGGGAAAAATTGGCGTGACTCGTAGTTATAAACCTTTCCTTCGCACTCGGTGCGATCTCAAGCCATACAGGAATACGACCATTCCTCTCTGGCGTGCTGGCGAGCTGTTACGCAACATTGTAATTTCCCCTACATAAAAATCTGAAAGTACGGCCGCTAATACGCTCCCTCGAACGCTGGCGATCCGCCGGCCTCTCCTGTAATCTCCCCTGCTCAGTAACCGTAATTAATATCGAGCGAATGAAATTCTGCGGCCTCCCGAGTGCAACCTCCCCGACGGCGGGAAAAAGAAGTTTAATCAGAAAAGGGGAGGGAAGAAAGCTTGCCAGGAACGCGTGGCCCCGCGAATTCCCAATCTTCTGATCGAAGAAACCTACCCCCTCCCCCATCTCCGTTCACTTTCCACGGTTAAAATCACCTCATACGGACTAGCCAGCCCTCTGAGAGGCACTCCCTCTTAATTAGAGGAAGCCCAGGTGTGAAATAAACCGCGTCCATCTCCACGATCCTCCGCCTTTCCTTGGACACTCAACCTCCCGGCTTCGCACCTACCCGCCCAACCTCACCCCTTTGGCACGCCGACTCCGGCTGGAACTCCCTTATTCATCGAGAAAGGAACCCCTCGAGCCGCCTCTTCCGTCTTCGTGTTTTTCTCGTTGCCTCTTCGCTCAACCCTCCAACCCGCCTCGATATAAACACCCCAGACCGAAACGGCAACCCCCGAGCCCTCGGAGGCCAGCGTCGGGAGGAGATGCAGGGGTAGGGAAGGGCGGAGGGCGGCGGAAGATGAAAAGTCGTGTAGCGAAGGTGGTACATATAGGTGGGCGTACATAAGGGCGAAGAGTTATGGCGCGCACATGGAGACGTCGCGACGATGCGTGACATATTGGGCGCGAGGGACTAACCGAGTACGACGGATATATCCGTCCGCGGCCGGCCCACCAATTTGTCGATATCGTCCTTGTATCGTTTGCACCGCCATCGATTTGTATTGTTACCCAATACTGGCGGGGTCTGCTGGGTACCTTTCAGAGACGCTACTCTGCCTCGTTGGATCGCTTTCGTCACTCGTGTTGGTTTGATGCCTAGGACGACAGTCTGGGCCTGTGATGGCGGAAGGAGAGTGGAGAGATTGATCAGTTGGTGGTGGCTTTTTAGGGATTTTATTGGATGATTGGAGGGTTGATGAATCGGTTCTTTTGGGGATGATCTGTGTTTCTATGTTGCTAGTTCTTGCACAGAGGTTAAGGCAGGTACTGATAGGGTACTCTTAGGAATTCTTAGGAATCTGTAGCGATAGCTATAAAGAGTATAAACTCGTTATAAGAAGGCATTTCTACAGATGCGGCTGTCGCAAGTTCTCCCTTAACCCTGCAGTGCACACACAAATTAAAACTATGGATATCTTCAGGGAAAAAATTTAGATTGCACGTGATCTAGTGCACTCAATCTTTATTAACAAGAATATTTAATAACAAAATTAAATACTGAACAAATACGTCTTTAACACTACGAGTCACCGTTATGTGAATCTTTTTCAATATCATGAGAACTGCTCACTTGGGCCTGTCAGACCCCACTGTAGGGTTAAATTCATGCATTGGCGAGTCCACTAGTAGGTCCCAGACAAACGCACACTTCTTTCCTTTTCTCCTTTTCAGTCCCACCTGTGACTCCAAACCTCAAATAATTTCCTAGAGACAGAAAAGTATAGGAAATTTCTGGGAACCTTGAAACTGAAGTGAAACATCACCAAAGATCTTTCAACATACAATATCACCGAGTAGCAAGGTCCAGCCAAGAATGTTTCGACGCAGCGAGCATGCACCTTGAATCGTTCACCCCGGCCGCGCCAAGAGCGACTCCACGAGCAATAGGAACGCCAGCCACCGGAAACCAGTAAATACCCAGCACTCGTCATTTTCTGGCAGCTTCCTTGTGCAAGCATAGCCGAGCGAGGCATGATTAATTTCGTCTGGCTAGGTGTCCACCAGCGAAGACGTAACCGTGCAACGATACCACCCCCGTCGGTCCACACGAACGAGGAATCCGTCGGAATGCTGGCGGCCAAGAGGCAGCACGGACGAGAGGGAACGATGAAACGACAATTACGTTGAAATAGTGCTTCCGCCTGTAGGAGCGCCAATGCCCTCCACCCCCACTCGCATTGGCGTCCACCAGCGGCGGTATGCAGTCTCTTATATCTCGGGCAGGATGCGAGGCGACTTGCTCTCCCTTTATAAATCCGTTGCTCCGCGGAAAAGGCATCCTTGTGCTGCTAATGAGAGGGCTCACGTGGCTCGAATTGATTTACACCCCTGAGCTGGAATTAGAGATGAGCTCCGGGGGGAGTTGAGATTTCCCTCTGGCTTTTCTTCGCCGCTCGCTTATCCTAACGAATAATTATAGTATACACATGTTAGGCCTCCAGTTTAGTCGGTGAAGAGTTGATTCAACCGTTGACTTTCGCTGGCTGTAGCTTCGGAAAGTTTGTGCGCGTAGATCGCCGTAGGATGTAGGTAGCAGGGTTTTAAATTACTAAACGACCGGTACGCAAACGACCCACGTTGAGGAAGCGTTTATTGTTTCCGCATTTGTCGCTAGCGTCTAGGAGGAATGGCACCGATTGGGGGAAGCTTATTTCGAGATATCCGGCTAAGTTTCACGGAGGGGACTGTAAGGTACATGTTGCTGATAAAATATTACCCGCGGATAGATTTGCAGCGGATCGGGCCAGGTTTCCAGGTGTCATAAATCTTATTCGCCTGCACAGTTTGAGGGCAATAAATAGGAAGGATTCCCGCGCTTGGGCGGAGCTCAGAGGGTTTCTTTTGTGCGTGGCAATACGGAGCTTCCGAGGGAAGTGATTTAACGAGAATTACGCGCAGTGCCCTACATTTCACGTGAAACAATGTAACGGCGAGGCATTTATAGCATAATCATTTCAAGGCACTCCAGTTACGATGGAAACTCAAATTAAATTCCAGCTAAACGTATTCTCTTCAAACTCTCAATTTTTTTATACTTATATCTGTCTTTTACTTCTGAATGGGGCGTTTCGTTGAATATCTCGATGAAATTCTTCAAAGTGCGACGTAGAAGCCCAAAAAAATGAAAATTGCATTCAACACAGTAGCTTGAATTTAAGAACCTAGCTCACAGTCTTGCTTCTTCGAGTGCCTAAATTTTATTACCTACATCTTTATTAAAAAAAAAAGAAAATCATAATAATAAAATTTCGAATGACGAATAAAAGTTCAAAAAATGATTTATGTGTCGAATAACGTTAAGTCGGGTTGATGAACGAATGACGATTTCTTTTGAACTTTTATTCGATATTCGAAGTTTTATTTAAATAATAATTTTGCCCATCTCTGAGTAGCGATGCTTAGCTCAGCTTTCTCTCCCTGTTTTCGCAAAAGGGGCGAAATAAATTATCCCTTGAAGCTCCACCCCGTTTACGACGTGAAAACAGAAACCTTATCGATCTCCCGGTTAAGAAGCTCGATTATTGTCCGACGAGCTCCGCCTGCAGGAGTGACGCTCGCAGCAGGCAGCGCAGTATTGTCAACAGATCTCTCGACAGCCTTAACAAGCTGAATAATGACTAACGTTTTAGCCTTTAAATTATCATCGAGCGTGTCCTCCGTCCCCTTCGACCGGGATGAATGGCGCGTGACATGGAAGAAAGCTACTCTCTCCACTATAAATAGATAAACCGCGCTCCGCGTGGCGTCCGACAGGAAAAGGGGCCACTGGAATCCGTGGTGTCGGAAGCCGGGCCGTAAAGCTCGCACGATGAAGTGATTTTCGAGTTCATTATGCGCGGACAGAGGGGCACGGAGGGCCCGTGGCGGTGGGAAATTAATTTATATCACTTACGATCGCGCGCACGACGTTGGCAGTTCCTGGGCACCAGCTGCATTCGCGGAGTAAAATTAGTACGGCAGTTATGGAGCTTACTTCTGCTCCATTCATTGCACTCTGCCGCATCAAGTGTCCCTTTCCTTGAATCTTCTTCGGGAAAGTACATTTCCGAACGAAAATGCTACCTACGCTTTAAATTCGAAGTTCTGTGTTCCATTGATCTGGAATTCTAAGCTTCTAACGCTAATAACAAAAAGAGGTAGAATAATTATGTAAGCCGTCTCTCCCACCGACAAGAACCATCTCTCCCGGCTTCACTTTTAAACCCGAATTTCAGCAAATATTATGTTAAAGCCAATATCGATCAGTTTCTCTGAATCAGCATACAATTCTGAACATATTAGGTTTATTCTGATAAGATAAATAATATCAGTATTAGTTTTAATATCTAACCATTTTATGTTAGTTTAGTGTAGCCGAATGTCCCCGACTCACCCTATATGTAATTCCTCTTCAATAACTCGTCGCAATTCACTCATCATTAGCGCAAGAAAACCAGCCCCCGGCAGTGTCTCCGCGTTTCAATAAATAAGTAGAAAAAGGAGAAGCAACGGTCCTGCTAGACTGGCGTGTCGAACAAGTCTGAAAAGGAGCCGCGACGAGCAAAGTGTCCGCTGAGAAAGCCTTAATTGCAAATGGCGCTCCGGTAAATTGCCAGAACTGGCAGTTCGTTCGCTAAATCGGTGTTGCCACTAATTTTTCCGCCGGAGCCGGGAGTGGAGGGACGACACCGAGGAAATTGGACCGAGAAGGACGCGGTCGTCCAGGATGGACCCGTCCAAGTACACCGGCCAGCCGAGGGAGCGTCTTGCAGACAGAGCATATATAATGCAGGGCACAATCGTGACCCTTGAAATTAGATTTATCTGGCCCCGCAGTTGACTCAGGGCACGGAGATCAGCTCCTTCTGCCCGAGCGGTCGAGCCAGGTGTCCCTGTCCTGGTTCGAATCGGGCCGATGTGTCTTAAACGCAGGTCTACTGGCACGAGGACGTGCGATCCAGCGTTGATCGTCAGCAAGTCCTGGATATACAGTGGACCCTCGAATTTATTGATGGAGAATCACCTGAATTTATCGTGGCATCTTATTTATTGTATTATAGTCAGAGGAGCTGCCTCGGTTTTTACGTATAAAATACTGGGTATAAAATAGATAATGTGAAACTTATTTTCATTTTGTATATGTGGAACACCCTCGTTAAACTAATAATAATAATATATCTTCAAAATACCGAGCTGAGCTCGTGAAATACTAATAATAATGATATATCTACAAAATACCGAGCTGAGCTCGTGAAATTCTAATAATAATAATAATAATAGTAATAATAATGATAATGTGTCCCTAAATAACGACATCGACCTATTTTTTACTTTGGATATGAATAATTTTTCATTTGGTATAAGTGGGATATTCCCCTTAAAATAATAATAATAATGTTTTACTAAATTAGTGGCGCCAACGTATTTTTGACTTTGGGATCGATCGTTGGAGATGTGTTGGCGTGTAAGTGTAGGTAACCAGTGAAAAACGAAATTTCATGCCCAGGTGTACCGTGCTCGATTGTTACCGCTATTACAGTAATTCATGGGGACTGTTGCAACAGTCCATTACACGGGGTACAAACATTCCCGAGGCACGGCTCGATGCAATGAACACTTCCCTCCTCAAACTCAAAGGTTTACTGCGCCAGCGTTCATACACGCGCGCGCAAGTAAGTACACAATATTCGCGTCCAAAGCTTTCAAGTTAATTTAACACCAGCTCGTCGAAGCCGCCCGTGAGTTGGGCGCAATCGTTTCGACGTGCACAACCAAGGGAATCTATGGGGAAGTTGGAATTCAGAGTGCAACCACTTCTCGATAGCGTCGAAAAAGCTAGTACGTACCTGCAACTTATTTATTCATCCGTGTACTTGGTAACCAGCGTGGGGTCCCAGCGCTATATTCATTTAGACGATATTTACGTCCAACTGAGTTATAATTGATTTATAATTGAACGAGGCAGAAAATGGCGATGTAGCACGCTGGAAGTTTAACTTGGACAGTAACAGGCAATCAATTTAGCTTCTGTCCTAAAAGCAACATTATGAAGATCACAAGGCTGACCAGTTGAAGGTGTTCTACTAATAGTAAAATTACGGAAGTGAATTAGGAATAATATTTATTTATTTCACAATATTTATTTATTTAATATATGCGTGATAAAGTCCCATTAGTGTACAAGGGAAAAACGAAGAAAAAATAACAATACTTAAAGTCGATAAGCCCGATTAAAGAACACCATAAACTCACGCGCAGCGCAGTTACAAAAGTCGATGATGTGAAAATGTCCAGAATTTCAGCGTCGATTCAGCAAGAAGGTCGAGGCACACCCTTCGAGGAGCTTGGTTCCAAGGCAGAATCCCCGCGCCAAGGTGCACGACCGCGATAAAAGCGCAAAATTGTCACGCGCATCGTTAACGTACTCCCCTCGTAATCATTAACACGAAGGGCCAGTGATTAATTACTCGAAAGGGACGGGGGGGAAAAAGGGGGCAACGATACTCGGAGAAGAAAAGCAGCCGCGGCGACTGTCGAGCATTTAAACGCGGGTGGGCCGAGATAAAAAGCGACTAACACGCGTCCACCCGAATCAATTAATTTCACTTGGCGGCTGACTACGTGACGTTCATTAATTACGCTGCTCGCGACGATTCTTCGCGGCCCTAATAAATTCGAATTCGGTTTACTCTCTCCCCCCACTTTCTCTGCGGCCTGTCGCTCGACCGTGGGACAGTAGCAGCGAACGTCCTTGATAATTACGTTCAGTGATCACCGGGGATGAAGACCGCTCGCAATTTCACGCCGAGCACTTCATCGAGGCTGTCTGACAGTCGCTCGCGTATTTTCACTTCAGCTGCATTCACGTCGAATGATTTCTCGTCAAAACGCTTGCGTGCGAACGGTAATGGGTGGCTTTAACTATTTCCACTGTAACTCGAAAAAAAAGTCTGACACTCTTCTTCGAAGATACAGCGATGAAGGGAAAAAGAATTTTCATTTTAACGATTTCTCTCGATCAGAATAACTATCTATAACTGTGGGATGAAACATGGCCCCCCTGTACTCTAGTTATTACAGTGATAGTGGTGATACAGAGCTCGAGGCTCGTTAGAGGTAACGAAATGAATATCGCAGGGGGCCCAAGAGATGATAACGGTAACGCGACGCGATACGAGGCACTTGACTGTCCACGAAAGCCGATAAAAAGATAAATTAACGTTATTATACGGCGAGCGGGCGGTTGATTGACAATAGATGCTTCGTGTCAGGCAATGCGCTGCCCGCCATGACTAAGTGGCTACTCGAAGCTGGCCCCCTGCTCCCCTACTTGCGCGAAGAGCAAATATTATTTATCCCGTAATTACCGCGACACCAATGTTTCCACCTAACCAGACACCGTTCATTTTCCACCCCAGTTCCCCCGTTCTTCCCATCGCGGACCGCGCGCTGCATTTTCGATGCCGGACAAATAGATTGCTCCGTTTGGGAACTGGAGCGACTGCTGCGAAAACAGCGGGCGTGCAAGTTGACAGTGGAAGAATTAATGCCCTTTCTTATTTCCACTTTTTACGCGGACACTCGAAATTTCAGTGGTTGCTCTGTTCTTGATAAATCTGGTATAAATTGAACATGTTGCAGCAGGTTTGCTCCACAATGCCAATACGATCATGGACACGACGACGTCAAATGGGGTAACAAAACTAGATTTTAAAAGTAAAGGTATTATTCTCATTCGAAATGTATCTTGGCGTAGGCAATTAAATCTATCCAAGGCACTTTGCCTGAGAATATATAACACCAGTTCTACGATAGATGCAAAAGGAATTTGTTTTGTCATCAAAGTTACCCCATTCGACGATGCACTTGCCGTCACTTGCACTCGACAACCCCTCGAAGACCCGTATAGCAGTTTCCTTGAAGGAACAAAGCAAGTCTCTCAGTACACATACGCTTAACCAAATCCACGAGGAGTCCTACAAATACGCAGTTGGATAAAAAAAATATCGTCGCGCAAAAGGAACGCAGCGAGCAAGACGAAGTGGTTAGCAAACAATTACGCGCCTCTACGTGCCGCTACCCTCTCGCGTGTCCCCCCGCGTTTCCTCGCTCGGGTTGCTACTTCTCGGGTCATTGAAGGCAGCCGGTGTTGGATCGAGCGCGTTAATGTCGCGTGCCGCGTAACGATCCGACCGCATTTGTTATTCGTCGGAAATGGGACGAGCCCAGACAGCGACGGGGCCGTGAAAACACGGCATTATCATCGTCGTTAGAGAAAACACCGGCCTTTTCGGAACGTTTCGCGGCTCGTCAGCTCGGCGCCGCTCGTCCGCCGGCCCTCCTCTCGTTTTCCACGCCGCGTTGCACTCAAAATAATGACGGTCCGCCGGTCCTCGCGACCCTTCCCACCCTCTCGAGTCGTTAGATCCGAGCGGAGATGCGTTCCTCGCGCTGGGTCAACCGCCTCGAGATCCCTCTTCGTTACGTCACAGTCTCAAGGAAATTGAGTTTGATGGAAGAGAAAAGGGGTGGAGGCAGACGTGGGCAAAATTTTTATTTAAATAAACATTATTAGAAAAACTATTTGTCATTCGTTCGTTAATCCGAGTTAACTTTATTCGACACATGACGAATAATTTGTTTATTCGTTATTCGAAATTTTATTTAAATAAAAATTTTGCCCAACTCTGGATGGAAGGGGTGCACTGTGACTATTGGTGGACGTTCGACCACCCTTGCAAGCCTCCGAAATGTTTAGCCTCTGCTGCAATACAACTGTATAAGGAAATCTGGATCTTGATGGATCTCGTAATTTCTGGAAATTAATTTTGGGTAATGATTAATCATTGGTGACCCACGATATTCGTGGCGAGTCAAGCTTTCGTCGAATAGATTAGCGCGCACTTCGCGGTTCGATGTCGAAGCGAAGTAGAGGGAGGGGGTTGATGGACCTGCGAATATTGCAGTTGCTTTTTTCCTCGGAATTTCATGACGATGTTTAGCGTGCTGCAAAGCGTCCCGAAGCCATCGCTAAACGCGGTCGATGAGGACGAAAGCCGCGGGAGGACCGGCAGAGAACGTCAAAGCGCGACTCGTTTTGTTTCTGCCTTTCCGGTGAACCGCACTTGACCGGCGGCTTCCCGGATTTCCAGGCTAATGGGACACTTGGAGGTTTTGGAAAAAGAGAGCGGAGGCCTGGAGTGCGACGGTGTTCTCGTTCGAGGAAATCGTGAATAAGGCGCGCACCCCCTTCGGCTGCCTTTCCACGAAAACGTGATTAGTGGCGGAATGGCGTGCAGCGGGGATGGAGGTATCGTGGATTCAAAAGAGAATCGCCGGGACGAGATTTATCGCGGAATAAATAGAAGTGGAGGAGGGTACTCTGTCGTCGGTTCCCACTGCGCTGCCAAAGAATTCGCGGAGAAATTCCCGGAGAGTGGGAGGAACGTCGAAACATTTTTTAAGGGTACATTCTGCAGCTTGCATCCAGGAAAGAATGACACAATCACTCAGAGATTCTTTTTATATGCGCCTCTTGCATTGAGAGACTTCTTTCGATAATATGGAAATTCGTATAAAATTGAGGAAGCAGAAAAAGTTGCGGGCTAAATTCGAGAAATCTGACCTCTTTTGCAGCAGTAGTTAAAAGCCACTGAAATTCTAGTAAAGTAAAGTGAACGTTTAAACCTATTTTCCTGATGACCAGTATAGAAAACGTTCGTTGTTATAACAACCCTAATCTTCAAACTACCCCCTGACAACCACCCACTCCCCACTTGTTTGAGACTTGAGTGGCGACTGGAGGAATAGCAAATTGCGATTGAATTTTAAGAAAACGTGACACCTAGAAGACCAGCGAGGACGATAAAGAAGGAGCAACAAAAATGTGAGATGTGAGAAACAATAGGAGAAGAAGTCTCTTGCGCACACCCTTGAGAGAACAGTAGGAGATGTATTGCTGGCAGCTTGAGAATATCATGAAGGGTAAGGGGAATAAACAAGGAGTGTCACAAAACAGCTTTATTGAGAAAATCAAGTTTTAATACTTTGGTCTGTCAGTAAAGAAGCAAGGTTCAATAAACTTAACTGTATTGTTCATAACATGGACAATTTATACTTTAATTAGACATCAGAAAAGAACTGAGCAAAAAAAGAATTGTTTTACATTGTTTTAATATCTTTCAAATGGAACACTGTAACAAAATAAATGTCCACTTCTATTATTATCAAAACAAGGATATGTACACAGTGACCAAGCTTACGCTAGTTCATAATCAGAAATACATACTGCAAGTAGGAAGACTGGGGACATTCCTTGTTTTGTTCCATTGGAGGGTGAACATTTGCTGTTTTTAACCACTACACCAAATCGTGAACGTTATCGTATGTGGACATTTCTACTTTATAACCGTTTGTGATTCAACAGTTCCATGGCCCCAGTTGCCACCAACAAATTACCTTATACATAACAGAATCACTAAAAATGTTCACTCCCTGCTTTCCCTTTACCCTTGACATATTAAAAACCACCCCACAAATCTCTCCGTTCCCGCGCGCGTCAGACGTACCCCATTCGCTGTCCGAAATACCAAAGCGATTTGGCCCACGTCGCGCCTATCCCTCGCGCCCCTAACAACTTCAGAATCACATCCATCGACGCAAGGTTTAAAACCCTTCCCCACGGCCGTCCAGCGTGCAGCCAGCTTGTCGATCCCGGTCACGTCCGCGACTCCTGTTCGCAGCACGCGGCGAGGACAAACGAGACCGCGCGGCAACGACAGACGAGGACGAGGAGAACAAAAAAAAAAGGGGGGGAAGGCGTCGTCCGATGGAAGACGTTATTACGAGACACGAACGCGGCCTGAAGGGAGCAAGCCCCGACCCGTGAAAGGTCGCGTCGAGACGCGAGGAGCCGCGAACGTGGCGGGACGAAGAAATGAGGAGGGAGCGCCGGGGTGGAAGTTCGCGGCGTCGAAGGATCGAAGGATGGCAGAAGGCGAGGGGGTTGGATGTATCATCCAAGCAGGCTCCCCCCTGCAAACTTTCCCAGTATTCGATCATCCCCCTACGCTGTCGCGGATGAACACCGCCTGTCGCATCCTAACAATGCGAGCCGTGCGACGAGGCAACGAAGGAAGCCGCGAGTCGACGCGAGCGCAGAGGGGTGGGGGGGGGGGGGCGGCTGGGGTGGGAATATTACACCACGTGTGCCAGTAATAAGACTGCGCACGTGACGATAATGCAAAAATACCTGGCTGCTTCGAACCCACCCCCTTCTTTCTGTTCTATTCCTTCCTCGGCGTTTTTGTGCCCCGCCGTACCCCAACCCTCTTCTCTCGTTTTCCTTCGTTTTCTCGTTATCTCGACATCCCCCACGCCGCGCCCCTCCTCCCGCCCACCTTCTGTCGCCTCGCCGCGACTCATTTTTGCCTCAGCGATTACCAGCTTAGCCACCCCCTTCACCTGGCGTTTATAGCATTCGGGGAAACGCGGATTTAGCTCCGCCGTAATCGTATTCCTGGAAGGACCGCCGCGGTAGAATATCGAAGCTGCTTTCCGAGGGGGGGTCTCATCAAGCCTCGCGGCGTTTTATGCTTTATCTATCAAGATCGAAGAGCCCGCGTGGTGCCAGCTCGGCCATCGAGGAGATTGATAGAATCCCCGTGGCGGAGCACTGGTGCCGCAGAGAGGCCTGGAAACCTGATTCGAGGTCAAAGGCTTGAAGAACTCCTCTCGTGGGAACGATCCGCCGAATCCTTCCCTCGTTAGCGCGTCCTCCAGCGCGCGTTTCAAATCGCTTTCCTTGTATTATTCCCGGCGACACGGCCTTGCCCCGGCCCGATGACTTTGAAACGCTGACGATTTTCAAGCCCCGACAATGGCCCGGTAACGAATCGGAACGGATATCGCGCTGTACGTAGTCGCCCAGGACGGAAGGTGTACAAGGCGCGCTGCAGGGAGACCGGGTGTGCCAGCTTTGATTCCGCGTTTCGAGCGGTGTACACGGGAAAGGCCGCCTTTACCCCGTCACCTGTGTGAATACTGGGTTAACGACAAAAAAACACGCCGACTTGCGGGGTCCCTTTGTGACGCGCTCTCGCCCGTCGCCAGCTCGCTTTTTCAATCGCGCGAGCTTTTCCCCGTGAAAGGCCTTCTGCCGACCGTGCGCTACCCGCGCACGGTAATATTATTCGTGTGTTTAGTTAGCGGCGTGACGCGCCCCCGCCCCGAGCACGGCTTTCCAGAATCACCCCGGTAACGATTCGTTCAAACAACGCCACGTTTCTTTCGGCGCTTCTGTCGCGAGGCGCTGAAACTCGAAAGGGGAAACGCGTAAAGGGGGATGCTTTGGCTGCGATTCCGCGTGTAAGTGGCATGATTCTGTGGCTAATTTCTTTTGGCAGATCGGCGTGGTGGTTGAGATGGGATCTTTTGAGGATCTTGAAGGAAGACTGACTATTCGTGAGTGCTTCAGAGAGCTTGGTGAATGTTTCTGGGATTCAAAATTGAATGTAAAATTTCACGAGCGAACAGTTTTGTGGGAATATTCTGCGCGTCAGGCGGAGATTACTTGGTGATCAGAGGGGGACTGATTTTTCTGCCGTAATGGATGTTCTGTGGGAAGTTTGGTGGTATTTGGGATCGCGATATGGCGCCTCGGGAATTTCGCAGGGAAATCACGCGCATTAGAATTCGTTTTATTAATCCCTCCCCCGTAAACTGCACCCCCGATCGCACGGTGCAGCCGCCAGAAGCGACGAGATTTCGCGGACGAATCGACCAGTCGATTTGGCAGGCTTGCCGGTAGATTGCACCGCCTCGACAAAACGAAAAGCTCGCCCGTTCGTTTCGACGCCTCAAAACGAGGAGTCGTGATTGTCAGCCCTGCCTCCTCCCGCCGCCTAAAATACCAATTCTGTTCGGGGGCTGGAAAAAAGCGACTTGCAGCGTGAAAGGTGGCCACGATTGCTACTTTCAAAATCCTGGATTCATGAAAATAATTCGTGAATCTTCAAGGTGGCTGTTCGAATTTTCTTAAATGACCTTAAATTCTTCTTTAACCCACGGCTGTCACACATATTTTCTCGAACGTAGTTGTCACACTGGGTCGGTTCGATCTATTAAGTCGCAAAAATTTTTAGATAAAGTTTGAACACTGTAGAATATCTGCTCATCGTTGAAAATTATCATATAAAGTATCATCATGTTTAAAAAAAATTTGAAAGGAAAATAGTTCGAGAAAAAGTTCATTTGCTTTAAAAAATCGTAACTTTTATCATTTACAATATTTTTAGCTGAAAATTTAAGGTTACACTCTTGAGATATGCTACTTTAATAAAAATAAATAAAAAGATTTAATAAAGAAAATTCTCCTCGCTGAAGCGTCGCTCCCTGTAGAGGATACACGAAATTACTACTACTTAGTATCATTTTCAACGATGCCCCAAAGATATTTTACTCCGAAAATCAAATTACGGGTAATTTTGACGCAGTGTGATAACCGAAGATTAAACGCATATCTGGTTTCAGCTGCTCCAACTTTTTTCAACACACTTGAGTTCAATTCTCCATTCGATCTCTTCGAATCTTTCTCAAGTTACCATTTTTTCCAAGCCTCTGGTCCATACCGAAGCTTCTCGAACGACTCAAGTGGACAGAGCAGTCAAGCACCATAAACGTCGCATTATGGAAGTGGATCTCGTTCCACCCTCCTTATTGCGCGATTCTCCTAGCCATATAACGAAGTGCCATTCCCGCTCCAGCCTCTCTCCAGCCATCTCGCAACGGTATAAATCTCCCCTAAAACTATCGACGAAACAAATCTCCGGGTCCGTGGTGCGTAAATTCCGCGAGAAGACGCCGTACACGCAACCGCGGTTTCGCAGCCGCCACGTACATTTGCGCAGCGTTGCTCACACAGACACAGAAGGCTCGGTCTGGCTCGCCCTTCGATGCAGAACGTCCATTGCATTATTCAATTCTGATCGCTCGCAATAAAGAAGCGGAATAAGAGACACGGGGCGAAACGGGCCACGGGGAGAACGCGCGGCGATATTTTTCTCAGGGAAATGAAAGTCCCCTCGTGCACGGTGTACGTGTTGCCCGTCGCAAATATACCCGCGTCGGATCGCCTTCGCGGACTCTGGCCCGCGTTGCTGGGGGCTGAAGACGGGCCGCGGATAATGGAACGGGAAACGAAACGGGGGAGGGAAATAAATCTTTGCGGTGCGCCTCCGGCCGGATGCGCTCACGGAACAAAGGTTGCGGAGTGTAGCTATCTGGTGTTCTCGCAGCCGAATGCCGCGGCGATGTTTCTGCTGTTTCTTGGGAGGATTTGATCCACCCAAGAACTGTTCAAGACGGAGGTGCATTATTATTCTCCTCGAGTGTTGCGTAGCCTGTTACGGTTGATGCTACGGGTACAGAGAATTTATATTGCGTTTTAATAATTTGTGAATAAACTGCACACTTATGTATTTAACGAGCAGAAATTATAATTCTGGACGAGTTTGATTTCTTCCATGAATCTCTTTCCTCACTTCAGCCAGGGTATAGAGCGATACTAACTGTAAATAGGACTTAAGGGGACATTTTAATTAAAATTTTTCAGAAAACCGATTTTCTTGCATAATATATCTATAGTATAGTATCTGAAGAATACTCAATAAAAGTTATAAGGCGGAATTCATAACTGTATGAAAAGAAAAAAAAATTCAAATCCTTGAATAACGAATAAATAAAGGCCATAAAGTTTTTTACCGCAAATTGTATACTTTTTTAAAAAAAAAATCCTAGAGATCGCCTACTAACCTACTTTTTAAGCGATTTGATGAGAATTTCTCTTAAGACATTGTTATTATTCCCTTTTATATTTTTCTGTTACTTTCTGCTTTTCTTTTAGTGGTAACACTTGCTTCCCTACTCTGTGTCTTTTTCATATCTCTCTGTCACGAAGTGGGTCTTACCCGTTCATTGTAAATAAATAAAAAAAATAAGGATGCACAATAGGTAATCAGAATAATCCCGTCGTCGAGGTAACTCCACGCTCCGCTTCCTCTGCTCGCGTACACTCTTCAGAAGATCATCCCCCGTTCGAGGAGGCAAGGAGACACAGTATGAAATATCGATGTACAAGGGAAGGTGGGGGCGACGTGGTCGGCGTCCATGCATTAAATCCAGCGTGACGGGGAAAGATTGGATTTTCATTTGGCCCCGTTGAAAGGGAGAGCGATTCCTCTCACGTGCCGCGCGATTTTATCTCGGCCCCGTGGCGAACAGAGATGCTCGGCGAGATTCGACGATCGATCGAAGGGGTGGAATGATTTCCAGGCTAATGCATGCTGCGTGTACGGGAGATCTCGTCAGGTCCTCCCTTCCGCGATGGACCGTGGCGGCGGCGGCCGTCGATACTCTGTGGACAAACGTACTCGTTATCCGTTATCAGGGAATCGGGCGGCGATTCATTACCTCCGGGGATCACTCGTGACGACGAAGGTCGCCCCCTCCTTATTTGCATACATTTGCATGGGGCCTCCGAACCGCGCGGAAAATTGCGGGGCAGCGATTTTTCGCCGCGATCGTAATCGGTGTATGAAGTTTCGCTAACGAATCTTCGGGGGTTGCTTTGTTCGCGTGGAAATGTTGAAGGGTTGATTCTCGCGACGAAGGGCTTTCTTAGTGATCGGAGGATGCGTGCGTGTTTACAATCACTGAAATCTGGGGATGAACGAGGGGAAGATCTCTGTGCTTGCAGTCGTTTTTTGTCGAGAACGAAGCTTTTCTTTTTCAATTAATTACAAAGAAATAAATCGAAAGTGAAACTTGCTCTTTGGCACGATGTTTAGTAACATCTGGAACTTTAAAATAACATATTCGTTTCGCGAAAAATATGCATTATAGGTGACGCTACAGATGGATCGTTAAAGAGGCTTTTTAGAAAAGTTTCTTTTATTTTGCAGCGATTTTGACAAAACGAAATTTAGCGACGAGCTTGTACAGCTTGTAGCGACTCTTCTTCAAAATGCCTCTGGTTCTGCAGTGGACCTGTAAACAAAATTATGAAAATGACACCTACGAAATGGCAATTTTTAAAAAAAGTGCATTTTCGTTAAACAGAGATGAGATTCTCGTTTCTTTTCATAGATATTAAGAGTTTTTATTAACTTCAATTTATGTTCAGGCCGAAACTACACATTTTGTTAACATGCTTGAATTTGATTTGAATCGATTGGAACCTCTGTTTTTTAGTTAGCACTGCAAAACAAAAGAAACATTTTTAAAGGGCCCTTTTAATGGTCCACCTGTAGCGTCATCTATACTGTATATTTTTGACTAAACAAACGTGTTTTTAAAACTTATGATGTTAATAAACGCTATATCAAAGGATAAGTCTCAGCTTGAATTTATTTCCTTGTAATTAATTGCAAAAGAAATGATTCATTCTCGACAAAAACGACTGCCTACTTAAGAGCTACCTACCCTTAAGCCTGCAAGCACTTACTCCTGCTAAACCAGGTATATTTCCACGAGGCTAATTAAATCTCACAAAAGCATTCAAAATTATCTAGAATCTACACCCATCACCTTCCTCAAAAATGTCACTCTGAAACCCTTGAAACCTCCACCGCCTACCCGCCACGTGGACCATAACCGAAGCGCTCCTAAACCACGACAAATTGATCGGAAAATATTGATCTCGAAAGGACGCTTCCCCTGTGACTTTCGTTATCAGGCTGTGTCAGTGGCTCCGATTTCTCCGTAGCGTAGCTGTTAGCAGCTGGTATCTCTTTAACTCGACGCCGATAGCAATAAACTACGGGGGCCCTGTGCAGAAGGCGAAGAGACAGGATTTACGCGGGATTGTGTTACCGAGTGGCATGGAGCAGCTGGCTGGTGTCACATTTTACAACGTTGCGACTGACATTAGCCGCGTCCGTTCTCGTGTTCAACTGTCGTGTGGGGGAGGAGGGGGGATGGGCACGGGTCCATGAAGCCCGTTTAAAGATTCATCTGCCTGGGCCTCGGCTAATAAGAGTCGAACCGTTTCGCCGCGTTGCGTCGATTCCTCGAACGATGGGGCGGAAGGCGGTTTTCAGAAGGGACACTTTAGTCTTTGACCCTCGTTAACGTGCTATAACTGGTGTGTCCTCCGTACCATGTGGATTGGAGCTTGCGCAGGGCCATTTTACCATTCCAACCGCCATAGATATCGACCTATGCCTTCCGAATTCTGCTTGGATAAATTGGAGATAACAATAAGTAATCCACCGCTGACGATTCCGGAGGTGCCATGTAGCGAACAAAAGAAAGCGATCAGCATTCCGGTAAGCCAGGAGCCCGACACTCCATCAAAGGAGAGACAGAACCCGACGACACGAATCCTCGCTCAAAGCTGCCCGTTTGTCATCGTCAGCTACGAGGGCCAATCACCGTTTCCTTCCCCATTATCCGCTCGTTCCCCTGAAAATCCCGTTGCCCCGCATTTCCTCGTTGTCTGTATTAATATTCAAAGAGGACTGCTCGCAACGAGATTCTCGACGTGCAAGAGGGTAACGCTTGTAAACTGCGCGCGGGTCGTCGAACGACAAAGAAGATCCTCGCGCGTTTAAAATCGCGATAACGCCGGGCTTTCCTTCCACCTTGCAGCCGTCGCCGCCTTGAATATTCAACGGTATCGCGACCCATTATTAGCGAGCGAGCTCTTAAGCGCGCCAACCCCCTGGAAAAGATTTGGGGGCGGGGGTGAGGCGGCGGCTGGGGAGGGTGAAAGATCGAAGCGTTCGCGGTGTTACGGCTACAAGGGGTGGTAATCGGGGACGATTAAAATTATAATCTCGGCGTAATCACGCCGTTGCTACGTGCCGCGCAGCCAAGGTTGCTTCTAATTAATATTAAAAGAGCGAAATTAATAATTAACGGGCCAGGGGAGGCGTTAAAGGCACACCGGAAGCCTGCTTTACGCCCGTCTTCTCGCGTTCTTTCGCGATCAAACACGAGCTGGCCACCGCAGCTGCTTACGACACGATAATTACGCCCTTCTGACGCGTTCGACTCGCGCCCGCGCGGCTAATTGCGATCCTACGGACGTTGCGTGGTGCACCGTCGGCGCTTGGCGAGGAATAGCGAGCAGGGATGCAGTTGGTGTTTACAATCAGGGATGTGAAGTCGGAGCTTTATGGTCTCGTTGCTGGAAACATTCAGGGGTTGTTTGTATCCAGTGCTGTGGAATCAATTCTGTCTTTGTATGGAAGCTAGATGGAAGGAACTGTGAGAATCGGAGTACTCAAGAAAACGCGTTAACTTTTAAAGATTTTGGGACGAATTTGCGACGAACTTCGCGCGGCGCGTTGGTCGATCATACGTAACTCCTATATTTATTATTAAAAATTAATAAAAATAAAACATCTGCAACTTCTTCAAAGATGCATAAAGACGTAGGGTAAATCCGGGAGACGCGGTCGGGCTGGAGAGTTGGTCGAGTTACACTATTTCAGACTCTATACGTAAAAACGCGTTAAAGTGCAGACCAATTACATCTCTAGAAGCCAAACAATTGAATGAATAGCGTCACTTCGGTTCCTTCAGTGTTTTTCTAGATTTACAGGCTATAAACGGTAAACTGAGGTTACATTTAACCTCTTTTGTCAAACAGCGGTGTACAAAATCGTATTTAAAATATATTTCTAAGATTATTTTCGTTTAATGTTTGCGAATAATAAGATAGTAGAAATATTGAGGGACAATGCAGCCAAAGTATTTAGCCATGTTAACTCTTCCTCTCAAAACTAACAAGAAGACCATCTCTCGCTGTAGAAAGGAGAGATGGTCGAGTTATAATTTTTTTATTATTTTTATTTATATTTTTATTTTTTATCATTATTTTATTATTATTATTGTTTATTTATTTTATTCATTTACTTTTGTATTCATTTGCCTTGCTAATCGCCGGTAGGTAGTTCGCTTTATCTTTGATGTGTTCTTTACTTGTTTAGCGTAAACAAATTAAATATCAATGAATCTGTAGTTGTATTCACTCATAAATAATTTTGCTTTCTTCTTTGTTATTTTTCCATGAATAATTATGTGAGTGGTCTCTGCCAACGACGAAAACCATTTACCCCATTCAACCCGATTTACAGTAAATATTGTCTTAAAGCAAATATCGACCAGTTTTTCTGAATCAGCATAAAATTCTGAACATATAGGTTTGTTCTGATAAAATAAGTAATTTCTGTATTAATTTTAACAGCCATTTTATATTAGATCGACCGCGTCTCCCGAATTTACCCTAGTCTATATTTCAGATGAATCGAATCGCTAGTTTTTTTTTAAAATATCCCAAATTTTGCTGTTTTTAGCCAAAAAATAGGTTTCCCCCTTAAAAACTCTAAACTAATTTACGATAGGTCTGGTGTCACGCTGTCCGGACCCGTCGTCGCCATGCTCGCCTTGCCTCTTTCGTTGGGTGGAGTGTCGAATTTTCCAACAGAACAGTAAAAAATCAAACTGAAAACTCAGAAAACTATAATACCTACACAGCTCGACTCTGTGAGAATAAGCTAGACTACATTTGAAGTTTATCTACTTGCCTACTGTCGAAGCGCAGCTACCTTCCACAGCCCCAATACCCATCTACAAACTTTACTACTACCAGCTTAGAACTGTACACTGTGTGTCTTCCATCTATACACAAGGAAGACGAGAGGGATGTTTGTTACGGGCACGGTTCACCTGACATCCGGCAGCAAACGATGGATATTGGAGAGCGAGCGATTACGAGTCGCGAGATACGTACAAAGAATTCTAATAAAAATCCGACACCCAGACTGTTCCACGGCCGGCGAGCCGTCCTCGAAAGGAAGATAAAGTAACACGGGGATCCGTAACTCGACGCGGGGGTCGCGCCCGGTTGAAATTGAATCGTAGTTCCGGGCGAAAGAAGGGAAGGAAAAAAAAGGGAGGAGGAGAGAGAAGAAATTATATGGCCGTCGCGTCGGGAATAATGAAGTCCGTCCGCTCGCTTGGCTGAAGGAAAGGTGAGAGGACGCCACCTTTGCCAGGGGACGTTCCGTTTGTTCGTCGGCGTTAAATGAAATTTATCGAGGAGCCGGAGCGGTGACCGAGGAGTTTAAAAGTCGGCCGAGATCCTTCGGCTATCGCGGCTACAAATAAAACCTCCCACCTAACCTTCTAATAAATAGCTCGACCGTCGCGGACGCGTTTAAACTGTAAACACTCCTGCCGAACATTGCGCGTTTGTCAGAAGCTACGCTCCGCGGGGCAACGTTTTAAGAGATTCGGCGGTTCCGCTCCGCGTGCACGGTCCCGTTTCAGTACGTCGAACCGTGTGCTTCGAGATCTAACTGATAAAGCTGCTCTTCGACGGTACCAAAGGCACTCTAGGGGTGCATCAATGTTGCACGAGGAAGATCGCAGGGGTGGAGCGTCGAGGTCATCGGAAGGTCACTCGAGTCTGTTTAAACGACGGAGTAGAGCGGACTCCGCTGCGAGCCTCGAATGGAACGGTTCGTTCAAACAATTCGAGGAGTCAAGAGATCCCCCTGGGGCGTCGATAAAATTCCCGCTTTCGCTACAGTGTCTCTCGCGAACTCTCGTTCACCCTATTCCTCCGCCCTGCTCCCTCCAGCTCGCTATTCTAATTCAAGGCACGTTCGACGTTTCAGGTGGCTGGCATCCGCGAGTTTCCTTCGCGTCTGTCGAGACGTGCCACCAGGCTGAAACGCCTCTCTCCCTACCCCACCCTTTCTCTCCTCCGCAACACCTACGACCGATTAAGCGAATTGACCGGCCCTCCACTGTGTACAACGCGCACAAGCCCGCCCGCCTTGTGCGTGCACGTATTGTAAGTTAAAAAGGTAATTGCGGGTGGCGTTGCTGTGACATATTGAGTCGAGTGTTGTCTGAGTGGAAGATTGGAGCGGGCGAGCATCGAGAGGGAGCCGAGGATAGGGCCGAGCGTGTGATCCAATTATGATGTAACGAACGCGTCGCTGCACGGAGCGCGCTCGATAACAAGAGCGTGCACAGCCTCTGGACCGTGGTCAGACCATCAAACGTTCTTTTCTGCGCGGGGACCGGGCCACTTCGTTAAGACTCGTCTGTCCTGCCAGCTCAGGGCTCTTCCAGAGCCCTCTTGGGCCGCCTCGAGATCGCGAAATACGTAGAACGGGAGAAGAAATATGGCCACTCGGCTCGATTTTCCTATGTTCCGTATCTCTGATGTTCGTACTGCGAGAATCGTCCGCTGTGCTCGTAAATCAGCGACATAATAGCAGAAACGCGACCGACCCTAGATAGGAGCGGGTGCGCATACACGGCGGGTGCCAAAGGATCCAACGGACGTAGCGGCGCGATAACCTAATCCATCGTATCGATTAGGAAATATAACCCAATTTCGGCTAACTGATTTACTCGCGCAAACGGATTAACCCAGCTTGAAGGGGGTGCCGCGCGGCGTTAACGCGCCGAATTGCTGCTTACTCCGTTCTTCCGTCGCTTCCCCTGCCACCACTTTCTCTCTCTCTCTCTTTCTCTTGTACACCGTCTCTCCCCCTGTTTCTCTTCGCGTCCTTCGCCCGTTCATCTTGTTTTCAGCTACTCCCCTCGGTTCATTTGTCCGTTACGTGCAATCAGGAATCCGGTTGTCCTCGGGGCGGGGGTGGTGTGCGAGCGGGAAACACGACGGTGCGCGCCACCCCCCGGCTGTCTGAAGGTTCTTAACCTAAGCTGTATTTATTTGTCTCCGTCGGAAAATTCGCCGCGTGTCTGCCGCGTTTCGCAATCTCATTAGAAGCTTTAGCCGCGACGGGGGCTGATTGGTTGCCGCGCGTAACGGAATTGCGCCCCCGATGACAATTAAACGTTCGAGAGATCGCGGGGCGACGTTTCTGTGTTTGATCGCTCGGCGAGGTGTCCCCCGAGCGACGGGGGCTCAGGGAAATGGAAGTGGTAATTCCGCAGGGTGCTTGCAACGCTGCAGGGATGTATCGAGCGTTGTTTGGCGGGGGTTGAGGCTCGGTTGAAAGGTAGGACAGAAGAAGAGAGAAAAGGAAGGGAGCGCTTGCGTGTCGTACTGGGCCTGTTAGCAGGGAGTCGAGACCGAAGCAGAAACCGAAATTCAGACCGGTCACATATCGGTCAAGTAACCAGTAACCGTAACGAAAGTGGAGAGATTTCTGACCGTAGTAGCGAGTGGTTGGGTTCCGCTTCGGTCGGGAATCGGGGACCGTAGTTCTGAGACGATCGGGGACCGGTCGGTAGATCGGTCATCGCTTAATGTATGGAGCGGTCCGCCGACTGGTTAGAGCTCCGGTTCGGTTTAGTTCGGGTGGGTTCGGTTCAGTTCGACCTAGCTGAATAGGCCGGGAAGGTATGTATGCTGTTCCTTTCGCTCTCATTGTTTGTCTCTCTCGTGACGGGATTTGTCAAAGCGGACTGTTGCAGTTATTTGTTAGTCTGACACTGTCAGTCCCAAACTGCGCCGATGTACCGAGGCATTGTTGTATTTGAAACACTACATTAAGAAGATGCTTGCTATCTACCATCGGCTTTAATAGAAGTAGTTAATATAAAATAAATGATTGTTAAAATAGAAATAACAAGAAAATGATTGAAAATGTAATTTTTCATGTTTTTATTTCAAAAGTATGTCCAAGTGTGGATTGAAAACAGAAGATATAAATGTAACAAAATATAAATATATATTTAACTTAAACTTAAATAACAAATTACACAGCCAAATTTATTATAATGATTCAATAGTTATTTCTCGCAATAACGTAAGAAAACATTATTTTACATCTTCTAAACCAGTTATTGTATAAACGTTACTTCTTCAATTTTTATTACGACAAACATGTATAAGAAAAGAGAGTGGTACATCGGAAAATACAATCATGTAGGCTGACCAGAAATATAAAGTACAATCTTTGCTTAACACAGAGTAGATAAACTTTGGCGTTATCACCGTGCAAACTTCTGAAAATTGACTGTTGTTCTTTCCAAAACAAATTGTTAATCCTTAAAACTTATCTATCATTAACTTTGTTTATTTACAACTAAACATTTTGTTGATAAAAATATAAATTATTTCTGAAAATTATTTATAAAAATATTTAAAGTGGATGTTTATAAAATTATCTATAAAATTTAATAAATTTAGAAAAAGACGTAAATGTATTTTTAAGAATTTATATATAAATTAAATTAATTGATTTTATTTATTATTATAAATTTGTTTTATTTATACTATGTATTTCGCGTGATAAAACGTGATAAAAAATAATTAAAATAACCTACTAATTAATTTTAGTCACGATTTGCGATTCACAACAGGGATAGTAACAATTTGTATCACAAATTTAAATCGGGGGTATTTCTATTTTCTTCCTATTTCTCATGATGTGATGAATTCTAGTATCCCGAATTTTTATCTCTCCCGACTTTGCGTCAACCGTATTGCAATCGGTCGAGACTCAAGGTTTTGAGAAATGCTCGAGCAAGGCTTCGAGCAAAACTGAATCTTTGCCCGATGCTCTACCAGACATTCCCAAAAATCTCCATAGGTACCAAATCTCTCCATCCGCCACCTTTTTATTAATCTCCCATTACGACGGCAATTCCATCCACCCACAAAGCCCCGTTCACGGCCACGCTGCGTGTACCTTTTCAATAAATTGCCCGCGAGATCACACGAGCAGACAGCGAGACGTCCCGAACGTCCAATATAAGACGTCACTGGCCGTCGTCCAACTTTTAAGACCGACTCCCCCCGCCCCCATTATTTCACCATTAAAGTTCTTCCACTGTGGGCGTTTTTGCCGGGCGACGGGCACGCCGATACTTTTAGCAAATTAATTTTCTGCCGCCGTCTGTTCTCCACTTAATGATCCCAAAGAAAAAGCAATATTTATTGCGCTCGGTGTACTCCCCTCCTCATTCCTCCTCCTCCTCGATCCCAGTCGGCAACGACGCCGCCCGGGACTTCTGCCAGAGATATTTTCCTTTTTTTCTCCTCCACTCTCCTCCATCCCCTCCCTTCGTCCCACTTTTTTTCTCCTCTCCTCGCGTCGTGTCTGATTGCTTCCCGCCCGAGGAAATATGAGGGGACGTTTATAGGATCTCTCGCGAGGAACGCGCCCGCACGATTATTTATGGTATTTGTCGAGCGTTGTTAAATAACTTATACGTCACGGGGGGAGAGGGGCGTCTTAATGATCCCTAGCACCGAACGATGCGGAGGAAGAAAGAGACGGGGCACGCGACTCCGCGATTTCGTCGCCCATGAAATTCCTTTGAAGATTCGCTTCATAAATTGTCCGCTGTTATCCGTTCCGCGGCGACGCGGGAATGTGTACGTTTCGAAAGCTTGTTTCACGGTGAGTGGGTGTTTTATGGGGCCACCGTTGGAACGTCTTCGTTGCTCCTGATTGGAGGGGCGAACCTCGGGGTGTGCGAAAGGACAGAGGAGAGTGGACGGTGGACGCAAAGCTGGGCCCGTGTTATTGAAAGTCTCGATTGAACGGTGTGATAGGATAGATGATTCTGAGATACTTACGCCGCCATCGCTTTCAGCTATTTTTCATCGTCAAAGCTCGTTTGAAATTTTATATTCAAACCTGGAGGTCCTTTCATTTTCAAGGTCCCAGGGCTTTCCACTGTCCCTTCTAATCCGCTTACTGGAAGGTATCGTGCCCCCGCTCCGTGGCTCAATTCTTTCCACCCCTACTTCAAGGTCTAGACTACGGCCACTAGAGCTACAGACTAGGGACCACTTATTATTATTAGACTAATAATATTAATAACTGATGGCTGTTTTCTTTTTGTTTCAAAATGTATGAATTTACCAAAGATTAATAAAGCTCCGAGTTTATCGTTTGATTCTTTTGAATCTCGCGATAAAGTGTGAAAAGATAGTTCGTGTTCAGAATATTCGAATATTCGAAGAAATTGTTCGTATTTGGAATTAGTCAAATAATTACAGACTCTAATCTAGACTCTGGAGTTTAGATTCTATACGTCCCTTCTATCGTCAAGCAAAGTGGAGCAGGTTAAAAACGCTGCTCCACTTTGTATCTCTATCAAGACCACGCAGTTCCTGGTCCCAACACCTGGCCCAGCAGAATCTTAAGCGGAGGATTCAATATTGGCGCTGGGGGGTTGCATTGTCAAGCTTGCGCTCCTGTTTCCTCCCGGTAGCCGCTTAGCCAGCTTCCATCTTCGTCATCCGCGTTATTCTTGCGCAGGATTTGAGGCGGCAGCCCGCGTTAAGGCTGCCGTTCCAGTGTGCGGCTGGCGCCGCTTCCACTAGTGCAAGGGAGAAACAGATGCATACTTCTCCTTTGCACTGGTGGAAGCGTCGCCAGCCGAAAGTCTCCAGCCGCGCGTTGGAACGGCAGCCTTTAGGTGGCCACCGTGTAATGCCATTCATTGGCCCCGCGTGATTATCGAGAAACTATATTTATCCGGGTGCCCGTGTCGAATCCCCGTTTCGACGTTCACCACCCTCCCCTCCGTTTTGATCCTGGACCCAGGGACTCTCGATACAGGGGCGAAGATAAATATCGCTCGTGATGAAAATAAAATCCTTGACGTAGGTCTGACGGGGCGAAGCTTTAACCTGTCACCCCCCCCCCCCCTGGGGCCGGGGGAGCACACCCTCTGCTGGCCTCTGTTCGGAAAGCGCCGGGCTCGTTCGATATACACGAGAGGCCGCGTCGGAGGCTAATGGGAGCGATTTTTACGCGCTGTCTCGTTGTCACCGCCCGATCAACGTGCCTCGCTCCTCTTTCTCCCTTTTCTGAGGCTCCTCTTTCTCCCTGCCTCTGGCGGCACGATCATTCGGCTGATACAAGCTTCGCTTTGTACTGGAGAACACGGTGCATGGTGCGCGAGGTGTTGTTTGATTGAATGGAGCTGTCAGTTGGAGGGCTGGAAAGGGAGGTCGGACTGAATTCTGGAGGGGATGTTGACTCTGTTAGCCGTTGACCATTTTTAATAATTCTACGAAATTTTGTGCATCTACCTATGGACGTCTACGAGCTCTGGGGATCTACGGAGCACCTTTTGACATTTTATGAATTTTCCCATGAACCAGAATTAATAATGGAAATTCTTTACAGAGGGTTGTATGTAATTCATGCGGCGTCACGTTCACAAGTAATAATCGTTGTTTCATTTTCTGTTGCAGACTTCCACCGGCCCAGCAGCAGGTGACAGTGGGCTCTCTAGGGGGTGGTTTGGGGGCGGCTGCTGGGAATGGCGGCACGGGGACGGTCGGTGCCCAAGGTCAAGCAATGGTAATGCCAGGATTTCCACTCCGCGGAGCAGCGGTGCCCCATTACTCCCCGTATTCACCGTCACGTTTTCACATCGACAAACGCTGCCAGCACAGATGCTCCTGGAAATGCTTCTCGATCGCCCTGATCCTCCTCGCTGTTGCGCTCACGGCGATGCTTGCTTACTTTGCCAGTAAGTAAACCTGATATAATAACCTGCGCTCTTAGTAACTCGGGGAAACTGCTCGCCGATTTAAAGGAGCATGATTAGACACGCGCTGGGAGTCTAAGTGGAGCGATCCATGAATTTCGCTAAGAATAGTTCGGTTGTAAGTGGTAGATTCGCGATTGGAGCGACTTTCGGGTCGCGGGCCAATGTGACAGCTTAAATTACCATCATCGATTTAGTACGCGACTCCGTTGCCTGCTAAACTTGCCGGGAGCTCGCGCTGAATGTAAAAAGGAAGGAAAATCGCTGCTCGAAATCAGAGATCTCCCGTCGTCCCCGCGACAACACGAAAACTCGTAATCAAAGGGTCGTTCTCTGCGCCCACGGAATCAAAATACGGTTAATTCATCTATTATGTATGAGTGGCGCCGTCGATCCCCGGTTCTCAGTGAACGGCTCTTATTTACCCGGCCGTTTCCCCTGTAATTTATCGCCGCTCGCCCCCGGAAAATCCTTCTGCCTGTTAATCTGCAATTTACGGTACAATAACTCATTATTAACTTGCAGATTCGGTTAGCGCGGGGTCGCGACGCTCGCCCGAAATTCGCCGGAACTTTCATTTGCCTAACTTGCCTGTAGATGGTATCTATCCACAAATAGAATCCCACCCCGGGCCACGGGGATCGCATTAATTTGTTCGAACGGTTTTGCGATCCCGAATCGAAACTTACCCGGCTGGATCGAACGATAGAGATTCGCGGCGAATTCTACTCATAACTTGACGGCCGCGCTCAAAGATCGCATGCCTCCTCTTTCTAACATAAAACTGCAACTGATTTTAAAATATTATAAAATTAAAAGTGAGGTATAAAATTAGAAGTGAAGTATTATAAAATTATAAGTAAGATATTATAAAGTTAGAAGTAAGATATGTATTATAAACTTAGAAATGAGATATTATAAAATTAGAAGTGAAGTATTATAAAATTATAAGTAAGATATTATAAAGTTAGAAGTAAGATAGGTATTATAAACTTAGAAATGAGATATTATAAAATTAGAAGTGAAATATTATAATATTAGAAGTGAGATATTATAAAATTAGAAGCGAGATATTCTAAAATTAGAAGAGACATAGGTATTATATGATTAAAAGTGAAATATTATAAAATTAGAAGCGAAATATTATACAATTAGAAATGAGATATAAAATCAGATATAAAATTAGAAGTGAACAGTTATCGAACCGACTGAACGCTTCTAGAATTTCGCGTGCGAGGAGCCACATAATAGGACAAAATTTAGGGAATTTGAATAATTGAAGGAGGTGAAGATTACCGTAACAAAGTGCTCGTGGAACATCTGATCGCGTGCTGCTCAGACACAAGCTACATCTTTATTCTTCCTTGAATCTTCTACAGTATCGTTTCGCACGCAAGCTCACAAGTTCCCCAGTTTCTCAAGAGAACACGAGCGCGCGTGACGTCTCGATTTTCGAGGATCAGTGACCGGAAACGCGGCTGTGTCGACGCGCCTATGAAGCGAGTAGCCGCTATCGGTCGACAATATTTTCACCTATCTCCCCTAAGCCGGATGAAGCCAACCGGTGGCTGGATCGTTGCTAAATGAACCGGTTGCGCCAGTAACCGTCGCTACGCGGCCTCACTTCCTATCAAAGATCCGGACTTCCGTCGTTAAACGGTATTTAATTTGGCGATGCACCCACGGGAGTGCATCTGTGTCACTCGACCGTGTTCCCTTCCTGGTGTGTTTACCCCTCGGCGTTTCTGGGCCAGAGGCGAGCGAGCGTTGCCTCGTGTTGCTGGATATTTCGCGGGTCGGCGATTTTCACGGAAATTTCACGGTGGAAAAAGAAGGAAAGGGGGAGGGAAAGCGCGCGCGTACTTCGTCGCTGGTCGTGTTTCGCGGCTCGACGATCCCGATGGAAATTCGACGTCGACGCAAGCGAAGGCCATTAAGCGCGTCTAATTGAAATTTAGTTTTTGGGGGAGGAAACGGGGGATTCCCTCGAGGGTGATTGAGGACTAAGGGTACGTTCGAGGTGTAAGGGTTAGGAAATAAAGAAAAAGAGGTCACATATCACTCTGTCTTAATTGAGGAACAGGTGTGTTGTATTCTATGATTTTGTGAAAAAGATAGTGCTCAAGTTGGAAAGATAGATGAATCTTGAATTTTGGGTGGAGATTCTGCCGATCAATACCTACTTGTGGATCGAAACTTTTTCCAGTGTGAACGTAGCTCAGCGTTTCCCAAACTATATTCCGCGGAAAATGACCAAGTGTTCCGTGAAAATTTTTTAAAATTTTACGATATATATACACGCTAGTTTGTTTTACTAGTTTTATGTGTTTTGTTTTAAATAATTACAATTTCAGAATAATTGTTTGTTTTTTCTTAACGCTTAGATTTACTCATTTATTTTATTTATTATTTATACAATAATGTGCTATCTTTTTGGCGCATCGATTTTCCGTTATTTTTCAATAAGTTGTAAAATAAAATTTTCTTTTTGTAATAAATGTATTGTAAAGTACATTGAAATAATTTGTTGTTCTTAATAAACCCTATAAACGTCAAAAGCAATGGACTATATTGTTTCAAAAGTTACAAAAACTTATAATTATATAGTGTGCTATCATTTTGTCGCGGAGTGTACCTATCTACTTAAAATAACCTAGGTGTTCCGTTGAAATTTCAATATTTGTGAAGCGTAGAAAAAGTTTCGGAAACGCTGATGTAGCGTTATATTCTTGCAAGTGTAATACTAAGTAATAAGAGAACTCCTTTCGAAGAAATTCGCAGTTTAATGTATCCACAAGTGCCTCAATCTCCCTCAAGCAGAGTCTTGAAGCGTAAACACCTGCCTTTTCATAATATTTTAATAGTTGCTCGACACTCTTACTCGAAACTTGCGCAATTTTTAAACCACGCCTGTGCAAACAGCATCCTCTTTCCACCCTGATTAACCATCCCCCGAGTCGGGGCAGGCACGAACAGAGAGATCAAAGAGCACTCTACAACAGGGGAAATCTGCGGAGTAGCTTATCCAGTCTCGTAACATGAAAATTGCATGCCCGGCAAAAGAACGGCTCGCAAAACCGAGCCAGGGACCGATTAGAGAAATTAACGCTCCCTCGTTATCAGCGCGAAACAGCGGCCCTCGGGGACGGACCGGGCTGAAATTGTGTTTTTGCATTCAGCCCGAGTCGACAAATCCCCGAATCCGAACGACGGTCAAGGTCTCTGAGCGCAGCGCCATTACGGTTTATCTTTCGAAGGCGGAGGGAATAAAGGGGATTTGACGGAAAAGAAGGGCGACCTGGCTGGAAGGGGAGGGGCACATTGTCCTGCGAATACGTATACGGGGTGACTCCCTTAAATCTCCCAGCTGGAGTGGGTCTGAGGAATCTGAAGAAAAAGTGTGTGGAGAAGTTACGGGGTGATGCTACACTATGTAAATTAATTTGTAAATAGATTAAGGGAATTTAAAGTGTCGTTTTCAAATTCCCAAATTTAAAAGCTTGAATGGTGTTATTTAAAAAAGGGAGGTGGTAGTGTTTGTTAATATCACAGCTTTGTTAATATCACACCTCCATTCTTCCACTTACTCGATATCTCTCCCAACAATTTAACCAATTCTTCCATCCACCCCGAAAAGTTCTACTCCACTCCCTTGATAAGAACCCACCCAGTATACACGACATTCCCAGCGCTCCCTCGGCCAACTGTCCCTCGAATCCAGCGTCTGCATTCCTCTTGATCCCCCTCCCAAGCGTCGGCGGTGTCTGAAAAGCGGAAGGAAGAAAAGAGGAGGAGATTGCAAAGCCGGATCGGCCTCGAGGAGACCTCGCCAGCTGTTATTTCTGCATTCCGGTAAATCGAGTCGGGAATCCAATCTGCCTGTTTGCTACTGCATCCAAACTACCCTCCTCCACGCTCCCGCAGCCACCCTCGCCTCCCTCTATGTATGCGGCTGTCTGTCGTCGATCCGAGCCCGTCCACCGCCGCTATCTCCGTATCCAGCAGCGATTCCCAGCGCCGATTTCGCATGCACGCGAGAGAGTCGCCCGTCGCTTTTCGGCAATTTGATTTATGCGGCCGCGAGTGGCTCGCCCGCGGGATCTTTTCTGGATCCCAGCTCCATCTTGGAGGCGCTTCGATCCCTCGATGCAATTCACCGGGAGCGGAGAGCAATAACGGCTGCTCCTCCAACGGATCGATCGAAGGCGCGAGGCATGCCACGACCGCGAGTCTTGGAAATTGTAATTAAACGGGAGGGAACTGTAAAAAGTTTGGAATCAGAGGGAGGTTGGAGTGTAAGGTGACCGCGGGAACAGCGGGGTCGGGTGAACAGGGTGAATCTGAAGGGGTTCGATTCTGTAATGGAACTCCGTGGGCACAGAGGGTGGGCTGAAGTGCGTGGTAAAACCGAGAAGGGGTGGTTCGGCGTGTTGGAATCAGTCGAAATAAGAAACGAACCTGTTACACAGATCATTATGAGTATAGAGGGTGAACCTTCCACTATTTTCTTTTATCTTCTTGTTTAGAAGTCTGTGTCACGTATAAGTTGTAGACTGTTTAGTCTTAAAAGGGAGCACCGCGAACCACTCGCCGATTGGAACGCAACTTTGTGAACAACGGTATGTTTCATTCAGGCCCAATCGCCCTTTAAGGGTGTGAAGACTGACCTCAAAGTCAAATAGGCACTCCCACTTTCTCGCGTATAACTCCTAAAGTAGGGTAAAGGACCCAATTACTGCCACCTACCCAATTACTGTCACCGTAAGCTATTTTAAGTAAAATAACGAATAAATCTTATAAAATGATACATAAAAAAAATTAGCATACAATTCAAACTGTTATTTATACGATACAAAATACAGTACTTATTTTCTTCGTTAATTTGAATAAAACGATAAAAAATTTTAAGCGGATATTAGGAGAATGGAAACGATGACTTTCTTACTAGCCAAAGAGGAAACAAGGCGTTAAAGAAACTGCTGTAATTGTAATATTTAAGCTATTAACATAACAAAATATAATATTTTAAATAATATAAGCATCATAGAAAGTAATAAAGACCCGAATTCAACGATTCATTAAGTCTTTTTACTTATTAATTGGGTGACAGTGATTGGTACAAGCGTTTCAAGAATTTTGGTATTACTGTCATAGCAGTAGTTGCTCATGTACATGACGCGACGTAACCTTAAAATGACAGATAAACAGTATTAGGCTAGCTGGCAGTAATTGGGGTGTCAGTAATTCAGTCAAATACATTTGAAGGGTGTCAGTAATAGATCACGTAATATATTTTTGAAATTGATGAATTTATACATAAAAATCGAAGTTTTAAGATCCACCAAATTTTTTTTCATCAAGTAAACATATTAAACAATAATAAATAACAAGACCAACATATACTTTTAATCTATAAGTACAAAACTATAAAATAATGTCAGCGTCAACGCTTAATGTGTCAGTAATTGGGTCATTTGCCCTATAAGAGACAGAAAAATATGTTTCAAACAAAAGTTTAATGGTGCAAGAAGCGCTTCAAACTTGCGTTAGCAAATTTTGAAAAAGGTTTCTTTCGTCGGGTATATTTTTTGTCATATATCATCAACAAGCCAGGGTCTGCTTTTCCTGGGAACCAGAGCTCAGTTCGACACCAGGCCGTGGTGTGCACAGACTAATCTGTTCTAAAGGTACATACTTCTAATCAACTATTACATCTACTCTCATCCGTCTGGAATTTATTGAGACCACCTCCCACAATGTAGAGACCTCCGCTAAGGGGTTCAGAGATTGACAGCAAAGCGCTCTTAATATTACCTTATCACGTGCCACTTCTCCTCTGTCCACATCCCAGCGCGAGCGTGTTATGAATGGGTTACATATCGCCCCCGTTACTCTTCGCGTTCGACCTATTTGTTGACGCGGGAAGCAGTGGAACGATTGCTATTAATAATCGCGGATAGATTCCCGCGGCACTCGTGCTTTTTCCCACGCTTTTCTTCCGCGATGCTCCGAAGACACGGCTCCCAGCGAACGTATCGCCGCCAGTTGCCGCCATTTCTCTGCCGTCGAACGGGCGCTTCGATTTCTCTTCGCCGCCCGCGGAGTTATCGTTGCGGTAATACGCCAACTGGTTCAACCCCTCCTCGGGGAACTTGTGACCGTCGAGCGACACGAGTCGCGAACTTTTGTGGGTCGGGAAAATTCCTCAGACTGCACGTCTCCTGCTTGACATTGGCGAGGCCTTTCGATTCAATTTTTCACTTTGATTCTTATTCAATCAAAAGAAGGAGAAAGATTACCAGAGACTCTAATTTCTAATCTTCAACGATCCCATTCTAATCGCGTTTCCTCTCTACTTCGCTTTACCATTTTACATAGTTCATTTTGCAACTCGTGGGTTTCTACCCCGGAATATAAACTAATAATTACCAAGATTTTCGACGACGAGCTGCGTGTTTCCATCAACCTGGAACGAGAGGACAGACAGATCGATAGTAAACATTTCGTTATAACACGAGGAAGGAAAGCGGAAGTATAGCCAAGAGGGATGGGGGTGGATAATCCTCCGATAATCCGGGAATCATTCTCGGGAATGAATCGTTGGATCGATCCGAGGGAATATAATTGAAAAAGTTGTTCCTTTGCTCCCTGTTCCTCCCCGAACGAGCTCCGCCTGTCGCTCCCAGTCGACTTCACCTTTTCCCTATCTCGAATCAAAGGGTGAATCAAACTGCGTGAACAGCGGATATCCGCGCCCTTAGCCCAGCGCCAGCTCCCCCTCGTTTCGAATTTCCCTGGATTTCGGTGCCCGGCAGCTTGATTGCCTCGGGGCTGCGTTAAAAATACATGAATTTATTCGCAAATGTAACGGGCTCTGACCCCCGGAGTCCGCGGGAAACGGGCCACGGAAAATCGAATATCACCAGAACCAAAAAAAATTTTCCATTTCTGCCGTTGGCATCGGCCCTCGCGATTGGACGGTCGAGCCGACGACGTAACGAACGCAATAAAGCGGACGCGATAAATCGTGGCGCGTAGAAAAGGGACGGTAAATAAATAAATAAATAAATAAAAAGCGGATATGAACATGAAATATTGATGACCAGAGGATGATTCTCTATTTGTCGGATCGTTTCGGCGGGACGGCAACGCGTGAATTCAATTAGCCGGCGTGACAGCGCCGGCGCGTTGATAAGCTGAAGGGTCGTTACACACGTTGTGTACCGTCCAGGCCGGTTCGTTCTTTAAAAAAGAAAGCTGCTCGTTAAACCGCGTAATTAATTCGCGACGGCCTCTGGGACGGATAATTAATTTACTCTCCGGATATCTCGCGGTGGTTGATAAGGATTTTGTCGCGGGATTCTTTGCCGTAATCAAATTTCCGCTAACTCCCGCTTGTACCGAACACATTAATACAAATGAACTCTGGGAGGAGAGTGGTGGTGCTCGAAGGTCAGGGTTCGTCCACAAATTCACCCTCTTTATCTCTCGGATGGCGGAATAAGGTTAGCTCGATATATTTTCCGCGCCGAGTACCTATAGCTAGGGTTGCCAGGTCCAAAAATGAAAAAGGAGGACAATCCAGTTTGAAATTGTTTGAAAAAGGAGGACGTTGTAAAATAAAATCAAATTTTAGATATCAACTTTTATTATGTAAGAAAACATTAATGTTTAGATCAGAATAATCTTGTAGCTACTGCGTATTCAGACTCTGAATAGGTTGGAGATATGAAGTATGCTTGTTTATATATACTTTCCAGAGCTGCCTATACATAACAAAAGTTCTTCGTTCCCTAAGATATAATTATAAAAATCCATACGTCATATATTTGAAGTTGGATTGAGTCAGTGTTTAATAACTAACCCAGACCTATTTAGGGCCTGAATATGTAGTAGCTACAAGATTATTCATTAATGTTTTCTTAAATAATAGAAGGTGATATCTAAAATTTTGTTTTATTTTACAACGTCCTCCTTTTCAACCGATTTCAGCTTAGATTTTCCTCCTTTTTCATTTTCAAATGATTTTATTGGATCTGGCAAATAGCAACGTAATTTTGCCGGGTGAAAGTTGTGGATAAAACAAAGGACATTTTTAGGTGATAGGAGAACACTGCATTTCAGTAAAAAAAAGGAGGACGTGTCCTCTATTTTAGGTACTAGGTATATAGTAACCCTAACTGTAGCGGGCATTGCTCCTCCCAGCATAATCCCAATCATTTCTCCACCAAATCCTCCTGGCCCGGAACGCGACGCGCCCTTCGACAGCACCCCCGTCTCCCGTCACCACCCTCCTCCCGAACTGTACCGAAGGTCCGCGGACGACAGGGTCGTACATTAAATGCAGAAACAGAGTCGCGGCCTTTATCATTGCCAGTGCCCCTCTTGAAAAGTTACCGGCGCGGCGGCGTCGCTGGGATCCAGTGTCCCGGGCGTAATTCGAAAGCGATTGTTCGAATTTATGAAGCCATTAGGACGACCCGAGGACGTTCGACTAAAGCCCCCGCCCCTGATTCCCGGCGCAATAAAAGAGTCTCGGTAACGGTGCTATTTTGTCTCTCAAGCACCGGCCACGTACATTAAGAATATAAGGAAGTTGATTGCGCGCCTCGGCCCGCCATTGTTACACGGTCACCGAGTGTGTACATAAAGACAGCCGCGGCTTCGGCCTGGGAGGCTGCAATGGCTCGTAAACTTGCCGCCGAGTGATATCGAGGGCTAAATAAAGTGGAAATTCCCGCGGACACACGGCTCGCCCGCGTAATCAAGCGTAGCCGTGGAACGGCACATGGAAACGGGCCTTTAACGCCAGCTTTCTACGCTGTTCCGTACATTTCGTTCGCTCTGCCGCAGTAAATATTGATTGTTACGAGCACATAATGATGAAATATGATTCAGTCGGGCTGTACCGTTAAGGACGATGAGTTTTACCTCCGTGGAGGTCGCTCGAGTGATTCTCGTGGAGCGGCAACGCGCTCGATATGACGGAGGGTTAAGGACGTAGGGTGTCTCCACTTGCGAGCAACGCGCAACGTCTCGAAGGAGAATGATGTTGGCATTGTTAGCGCATAGATTGGGTAGTAATAATGTTAATACGTGGTTTCTGGGGATTCTGATATTTGTCAAGAATTTATCGATCGCACACGGTCGTAGCCACGGTACTAAAGAGGGCCCTCTGTTTTTCCTTCCAGCAGTGAGCTCGATGCGGCCCATAGACAGCACGAAGTGCGTGGTGGTCCAAGACGTGAAGGCTGTCACTCACGAGAACGCGCACGTTCACGACCCGATATCCACGCAAATACCCACCGAAGGTAAATATCGGGAGGCAGAGTATCAATTTGCATCCACTCTGCATGATGTAAATACTCGTGCCGGGTGCACGACGTCTCATGGTAATTGCTTTCGGGGTGGCGTCTGCCACGTTCCAATGGCTTCCCATGGCCTGATATCGGGCGTCGCGGTATACATATCGATACAATGGCTACGACGAGAATAATATCGACCCCGTTACGCGTGCACCTACCACAGGCTTGCTCTACTGAAATATTTGTAGCCGGGGCGCAGTAGACGCTGCTAATTTAAATATCAAAATCGAGTGGATAAATTTAATCGAGCACGCGGCACACACACACACACACCCTCGATGCCTCGGCGATATACTGAATTTACCTCCGTTTGTTTTTCCCGTTTTTCCGCGTCGGAATCACGTTAAACCTCGCTTTGACGAAATATACCCGAGGTTTAAATATATTTATGCGAGACGGACGGTCGATAAAATTTCCACGCATTTTTCAGGATTAATTCCACGCGCCGGGACAAACTCGTATAAACTGCCGACCGTATTTCCGTCGTTTCATAGCTGTTTTGCTTTTCGCTATGTATATATTCGGGTGAATTTTTTAAAAATTCGAGAATTCTGCTGGTCAGCCCTCAAAACACGAATTAATCAGGGATTTCGCGAAATATTATTGACTGTCCACCCTCATACCTTTATTACAAACACGTTGGCGTTGATTGGGAGAGCTGCCTCAACGCCGGGTAGCACCTAATACCGAAGCCGTTATTCCGCGTAAACCGTAGAGGGTACAGTAATGCCTCGTTATAGTCCCGTTTTTATCATGCGTAGTACGCCCGGTAACTATCCCCACCATTTCTTGGAATCCTTCGGTCGAGAGTGAGAGAACGAAATAGTCGACAGCAACTTCGTGTCAACTGTTTCGCTCCCTCTCGCTCGGTTCTTGGGTTTTCTCACTCGCGGCATCGGCCGCACGGAATAGTCTTACAAGGAGAGTATTTTAAGTGTCCGCCTCCGATCATTTTGATTTTTGGATATGTTATAGAGGACCGAAAAATAAGAAATACGTGTTTTTTTATTTTTCTCCGTTTTCATATTTGGGGGGTGAAAACTGCGTTCAAAGTTAGGGTTGAAAAATCATTTTTGTGGAATATCTCGAGAACTATTAGAGATAGGGGAATAGTGTCAATGGACGAATTTTGTGTCTTTGAATGCGAAATATGACTGACTCACCAGATTTTCCCCTATCTCTAATAGTCCTGGAGATATTCCACAAAAATGATTTTTCAACCCTAACTTTGAACGCAATTTTCACCCCCCAAATATGAAAACGGGGAAAAATAAAAAAACACGTATTTCTTATTTTTCGGTCCTCTATAACGTATCCAAAAATCAAAATGATCGGAGGCGGACACCTAAAATACTCTCCTTGTTAGAGCATATACTACTCTAAGGGAATAGTGTCCGCATCACGTCGTTCGGCCGCCGCCAACCCCGTTCGTCGGGTTTATTACGAGGAATTACTGTATAGAAAAAGCAACAATTAGGTTTAGACGCGTTCCAGTCGCGCGTGCACAGCCAAGGAGATTGATTTATGTAATATTATTTCTTTCTTCTTATTTGAGAAAAATCTTAAGCGTCCGCCACTAGGGGAACTCCCCCTCTATACTTGTTCGAACTTCTCGTTTCGTATCTTGAATTTTATTCATTAACGTCTGACAAAGTACCGACCCTTACTACTTGTCCCCGTCAAATAGCTTCATACTACTGGCAGTGGTATAGTTCGATGCCTGGTTTGCGACTATCCACTACCACTTATCGTCATCCAGTAGAATTATTCAATATTTCTCATACTTACTCTGGCTGGGGACGTCTGACAGGCATCTGGACAATTCTACTTGTCACCACTTACTCAAACCTTCTCTTCCCCTTCTAAGGGTCAATTCAGACGAGCGATGCGGCGTCGTGCGACGGTCGTGCGATATGAAAACATTGCGACACGCGAGGATCTCTCTATATACATATATTCACCGGTGCGAAATCGCAACGACACCGCATCGCTCGTCTGAATTGACCCTAAAAACTAGACTAGAGACCTCATGATTCATAGACCACAAACGAAACACTGTTGGGAGCTGACCAGATCCAACCTGAATAGAATATATTCCATTTGCCAGAATTTTGACACTACTTTCGACTAGTAAAAAGAGTATCATGTAACAGCGCTGCGTGGATCAGTGACCCATGTCCCAAGCTTTCCCCTTGCCTACGGTCAGTGGCTTTGTAAGAAGAAAAGAAAACTGGATTTTATTCTTCAAATAAATTTCTATAGTCACCTAATCCATTTTATTGGATTTGCATTAAAAATATTTTTATCCCTCCAACTCGGCTCCCCCAAGATTAAATTCTAATTGCGCCACTGCCCAAGCTACCCCTCCGCTCCAATCTCAACATCTCCCAACAAAATACCCACCAATTAACCCACGCGACACCGCGCCCTCCACCAAAATTAAAACATGCTCGCGCAGACAAAGCTGCTCGTTAACCCAAACACATTTTCCGCCGGTTTCTTCTCAGAATCGCTGCCCACGAGCACAGCGGAGCACTCCAGCGCCGCGGACAGCGCCGGCGACCAGCAGAGCGACCCTCAGATCCAGCAATCCGCGCAGCAATGGCCCGCCGTGCTGGAGCTGCAGGCATACAACGTCGCTCACTCGGCCGTCATACTGCCTTACCACTTCTGGAACACGGAGTTCCGGAACAAGCAGCCCGCCTTCATCCGGCTGAACCTGACGTTGCCTTGGGGGGCGAACTTCGCCGTCTACGGCAGACGGAACGTGGCACCCAGCGTCACGCAGTACGACTTCGTGGAGTTCGTGAAGGGCGGTCGCGTGGATCACAGGCTGAAGAGGGACACCGCCTCCGAGGCGGTCAGCTTCATGAGGACGACTGGCCAGGATAATCGAGCGAATCGTCAGCGGGACGGGCGATCCGTGACGTCCTATCAGCACGTGCTGATTAAAAGGACCATTGTCGAGCCGATGATGGTGAACGTCAGCCTGCTGCAGTACCTGGACACGGGCCGCTGGTTCCTTTCCGTCTACAACGACGAGCTGCAGCCGTACAAGGTCACCCTGGTCGTCACCGAAGCCGAAGGCGTCTCCACTACCTGCCCCAACGACTGCTCCGGACGGGGATCGTGTTATCTTGGCAAGTGCGACTGCATCGACGGGTATCAGGTGAGCGTCTTGGGGTTTCCTCGGTGTTTATCGAGAGGAGGAGCCTTGAGACTAAGACTTGCTTGCTGGGCTGGGTTCTCGATGATCTGACAATGGAATATGTATATCGAACTCGCACACGCCGATTTAGGGTGTAAAGATGACAAGGGGCACAAAATGGTCTTCTCATTGTTGGCCTTTTTTTAAAATAAAGTTTTAAATAAAATGCGACAAGCTGCGCTATATATGTTTTGAGCTATGAATAAAAATTCAGACTAAGGTCGTCAAAAAGCTTAAATAAATTTATTATAAATAAAGGGTGCAATTTGGCACGTTTGCCTAGGGCACAAAAAAGGCTCGAGTCGGGCCTGCTGTTACTTTAGAATATTTCCTCGTTTTGGGAAAGCAATTGCTCGAGGATAAGACTGCAGGAATCAAAGCAATTTTCTGCCTGGAGTTTGGAATCGTGTCCCGCTGTTATCGTTAAAGACACTCGTCGATCACTTTTACGGTCGAAACGATGAGGATTACGGCACGGGCAATAAAAATTTCAGGGAGCCGATTGCAGCAAGAGCGTGTGCCCGGTTCTGTGTTCCTCCCATGGACAATATGGCGGCGGTATGTGCCATTGCGAAGACGGCTGGAAAGGTGCCGAATGCGATATACCATTAGGAGACTGCCAAGTTCCTGATTGCAATCAACACGGGCAGTGCGTTAGGGGGTCGTGCGTCTGCAACCCCGGATGGAAAAGCAACTTCTGCGACGAACGTAAGTTGACAATTTGTTTCACGGAACCTGTAAGAATTCCATAATGTTGAATTTTAGAACGCCCAATTCTTTCTCACAAGGGAAGTTAGGGAATCCGGAAATTCAGAAAATTATATAACTTTGTTTGCAAGTAGAGTAGTTCATCCGTAAGACAAACCTATTTTTTTTTTTGGTGCCATAGTAGTACCATTTTGGGGGGAGTGGTGAAATCACCCCTTGAGGAAAATGCAGAATTTTCTTTTTGTGAAATAACTCGAGAACGATGACAGATATTAGAAAAAAGTTTCAACAAAAATTGTTTTTTATATCTACAAAAACTGCATAAAAATACTTAATTATCGAAGATAATTATTTTTATAAAATAATTTATTTTAATAAAATATAATATATAAAATACTTAATTATCGAAGATAATTATTTTTATGCAGTTTTTGTATAAAAATACTTAATTATCGCAGATATTTATTTTTATGCAGTTTTTGTAGATATAAAAGAAAATGCAACTTTTATTTAAGCTTTTTTCGATATCTCTCACCGTTCTCGAGATATTCAACGAAAAAGAAAATTCCGCATTTTTCTCAAGAGATAATTTCACCCTATAAAACCGCACTATAGCACCAATAAAAAATAAATTTATTTTACGGATGTACTACTCTATTTACACACAAAGTTCCATAACTTTCTGAATTATCAGTTTGCCTAACTTCCCTCGCCAGACTATTCGAAATGTTCAAAAGTTTTGTGCGTTTATTTTCATCCATGGATAGATTCCAAATACCCGTTTGAACCAATATAACGTACAACAAATAACAGATAACGTGTTATTTTGTTACATTCGGGCAGACTCGTTGCTATTTCGTTTCTGGTACACACTCACTGTTGCGGTTGTGCAATTATTATGGAAACGATGCTCCTGTATCTCAAATACGAAATCAGTTAATGATCCAATGCAAATGTTTTACTTTACACAGCGCTGCAATTTCGAAATTATAATTCTATTTGTACATTGGATTTGGTGTCTTTACATTCCACACACTTAAACGAAATAAAATAGCAAACGATCCACACAAAATGGTACAGTACTGGGTTACTCGGAACAACCCAAGCAAACTTTTCCCATCTCCAGATGACCCCTTAACGTTGATTGTTTAACTGGCACCCTCACCCCCTCTTAAGAACATTCCTCGCGATAAAACGGGCAAGTGGTGAAAGTCACACTTTCGCCAACCGCCAAGATTGCGGAAGACGGTGCAGCAAGTGCACGTGGCATTCGGGACGACCAAAATCCAGCCACTGCAGAAGCCAGACTCTCGAGTACCTATTACGTCCACCGTTCATTTTCACTCTCTTTAAATAAAAAGAAAAGTAGAGGAGACGCGCAGGTAAAAATTTCTCCTGTATACACTGTATTCAGGCGCGACAGATGATCCACATGATCCAGTCAGAGTTCGTTAAAACTGGAGAGGTAGCGGGATAATTTAGCGTTAAGAGCGAGCAGTGGAAACCGGAGCTCGCAGAGGAACATTTACCACCGGTGTCTATTTCTGCGTCGGATGTTGTTTCTTCGTATTTGTCGCGACACCATTAATTTCCCCATAATTCAAGCGTACTTCCCGACGTCCTCCGCGCCCCCTCGGTCCAGGACGACTCAAGATATTAGTAATACGCAGCCCCCACTTCTATGGAGCACAGTTGCACGCTGTATGCCCCGTAATTAATGCGCGCTCGCTTGTTCGCTGGATTTACATGTGGGTCAATACGCGACGACTCGAGTCGACGATCTGCTTCTTTGTTTTCAGGTGTTTTGAGTAGCAATGCGGGGTGGAACTGAGAACGATGATATTTTAGGTGAAGGAAACGTGTGTCAAGCAATAGCGAGGCTCGTAGGTTAGGTTAAGGGTAGGTCTGGATTTTTTACTCCCCACGTTTTTGTTTTTAATCATAATGAGGGAATTCTACTAAGGCAATCAATTAGGCCGGTATTAAAATTATTTTTTCCTTTTAGTACATTTTAATAAAAGCTTGTTTTTTAAAAAAAATTTAATATAAATTATTTTATGCTTTTTAGTGAAAATATTGAATTGTCATCGGAACTAAGCATGTATGTGTGCAATGTTTCCAGTCGATCGGATATGTGGAAGTGGGTCAATAAGCTTACCAGATTTCACCCTAACAAAGCTTGTACCTTGTAAAAAAAAATAGGACATTTTTAGGATTTTATTTAAAAAAAAAGTAAACATACTGTTGAAATTTTTTTAAGCTGTATTTGAAAGACATTGATTTACGTATTATCAGGACAGTTACAGGCACCAGCAGAAATATTAGATAAAATATGTAATTTTTTTTATTATCTTCAATGATGGACAAATACAGCCTGAGAAGTTTTTTAACACTATGACGTTTACTTCTTTTGTTTTTAATAAAATCCTAAAACTAACTTACTTTTGGAGTGATTTGATGGGAGGATACCCTTAAGAAGGAATTGGGTTACCTGATTCGATTTGGGTTCAAGCACTACAGAGCTCACAGTAGAAATGCTTGGTATATTAGAAAGTAAACGTGCACATTTCTGGAAAAGTACAAAATCCTATCAAACACAATATTATTCTCCCCAAGAATGTCAGGACCAATTATTAGATCACTTTGTTGCGCTGAAATTTCGCTTCCACTCAACCCACGAGGTTTCCCGCCATAGAAAAATGAGGTTTGAAATGAATGGCGAAATTATTCGCGGAAAACGCGCGACGCTTTGTCTCTGACATCCTCGCGGTACCGTCGCAACGTATTCCTCTTTCATTTTTCCGCGAACCACGCGGTATTCGTTTCCCATTAGCGATAGAGGGAAGGTTCCCGCCATTGCGGATTTATTTCTCCGGCGATTAGATCATTTCCAGTGGGGTAGAAGAAAGGATGAACTTCCGAGGCATCAGGAGTTTATCGTGCACACAGAAATTCTTCCCAACTGATAACTCAGGGGCTTACAATTTAACTGACCAGTAAAAAAAAAATATTACCTTAGGAAATGATGGGAGTTGAATTACAAAATCTTACGAATTCTTATTCTAGGATAGAGAGGAGGTAAGAACTCGCCAAAATTACCCTTACGTTAATTAAGGATGGCCCTTTTCCTAAAAATCCTCCCCAAAACCATTACAATCTTCCCACTATTGTACGACACTGCTCAATGTGGCATTAATGAATCAGCCAAGCAACGATCTTCCTCCCCCGCAAGCAGAGTCGTTCTCCAAGACGCTGACCTCCCAGTCGTCGAAGAACCGCGGGGCCCCTAAATCGCGCAAGCAGTAAGCCCCCTCCGCGTTGTTTTCCAAGAGGGGAGGTCCGCGTCTTAGAAGGAGGTCGCCAAGAGGCGGGGGTGATTGCGCCCTGGGCGCCGACGAATGGGCCAACTTTTTAAATTATGGCATCGGAACAATTGCATTATTCCCGCGGATCCCAGCTGCCCCGGGGAAATTATGAAACTTAATTCCAAAGCGCCTCGGCGACGCGACGCGTCGCCCGGTGCCGTCCGCGTCGTAACGCGGGACCAGTTGTACGTGTACAAGCTGCTGACGTTGCCCGGAGATGAGGGAAATTCCTCGTTGGATTCCACGCCAGTTACGTATGCGGCACGTCCATCGAACGGGACCGCCGCGACCCCCTTGCTTTTTATTGGAAACGCGGGGGCTCCGTCGATCTGCGATCGAACCGGCGGCACTGGAATTTTTGTAATCTTTCGGCGGGCTGCTGGGTTTCTGTGACCTCAGATTCTGTGGAGTCGATATCGGATCGCTGAGAGCAGTGCCGCACTCAGAGGGGGAGCTAAGGGACACTGGAATCCCCCCAAAAGAAGGGTCTTTGTAAGAAGAAAAGAAAACTGGATTTTATTCTGTAGTTACATTATTATAGAAATTATTACATTATTATAGAAATTTAGTTAAATTTCTATAATCACCTAATGAATTTTATTGAGTTTGCATTAAAAATATTTTTGGACGTTCAGCTCATCTCCCCCTAAGATTAAATCCTGAGTGCGCCACTCGTTGAGAGTTCTAGGATAAGTATACCATTCTTGAATGCAAACTAGCAATTAGAGCAGCGGTTAGTGTGAACGGTAACAGAAATAAGGAAATAAGACACTTCCATTTGAAAAAATTATGCCGCATTATTAATATCCTATAAATTATTGGGTTGCTCGGGATAGCAATCACATTTGATTAACCACCAGATGTACTCTTTCTAAAAAAGACAATGGTTACTTCTTTCAGCGGATTGCTCCGATCCAAACTGCAGCGGCCACGGCGCATGCGTTTCCGGGAAATGCTACTGCAAGGCGGGCTGGCAGGGCGAGAGGTGCAACCAGGTGGACCAGCAGGTGTACCAATGCCTGCCGCGTTGCTCGGACCACGGCACCTATGACCTAGAGTTCGCGACCTGCGTCTGCGAGGGACACTGGACCGGTGTTGACTGCTCGCAACCAAGCTGTGGCCTCGATTGTGGACCTCACGGGACTTGTGAACAAGGACTCTGCAAGTAAGTGACAGTATAAGCTTCTATACAAGCTGACAGGTCTAACAGATCGCTCTGAACCGAAGCTTCAGTATCCGCCAATAATTATGCACTCCCGTTGTTAGTAACCTTGAGCATCCATTATTTCCTGCTCCCACTGCAGCTTCACGCAGAAAGGGAAACGTATATTTATCTTGAGACGATTATCCTGATGCAAAAAGACGTCGAAAAGTCCTTTACCGTTTTGGGATCCGAGGCTTCATTCTCGAGATATTAGCAGTTGAATATTAGCGGTCCAAGTTCCGGAGCGCGCAGTCTAAAACCAGAACAGCTGAGCGCGGAGCAGTGACCGCTCGCGCGCACGTGCAGAAGGTACGCGTAGATATAGAGCCACGTACGCAGTAGAGCCGACCACGCTAGTTCCTTTTCACGTCTCGCTCCGCGCTCAGCTGTTCCGGCTTTAAACTGCGCGTCCCGGAACTTGGATCGCTAATATTAAACTATTAATATCTCGAGAACAAAGCCTCGGATCCCAAAACGGTAAAGGACTTTTAGATGTATTTTTGCATCAAGATATCGCACGTTCCAAGAAATCCCACAATTTTGTTATATTCTGTATTACATTTTTGCCTCTGCTGAAGCAGTTCGATTCGGTTACCTCGCGTACACCCTGTATATTCGCGCCTTTCTTATCGCCCTCATGGGTCCCCCGTGGCGGTCGCAACTAAAACTGGGTTACCTGCTCGTGAAAACCGTGCAGGAGCGAGGAATTGAATGAGAGAGCCCTCTCTTTTCACCCCTTTCCAGCCGTTGGATCAAAGAAATTTATCTCGACCACGATTCAGCCCGTCCAGCTGGCTTTTCGGCGACGTTATTCGCGAGCGCGCGGAAAAATTGGACCAGCGGCACTCGGGGATGTGCGCGTCGCGATAAATTGCTGCTGCTAAAAAGCTTCGGGGATTACTCGCCACCGTTGCCAGGGAAAACGTAATATTTCGAATCGGTCTCTTCGGTTTCGGGGGGAATCTAGGTAGAAGGACCGAACGTCCAGCTATTTTGTAACGATGAAATAAATTTCAGAGGTCCTCGTAAAGACATGGGACGCAATAGTTTATAGGCTGTTGGGGCTAAAATCTGGATACGAATTGAATGTTGAAATTGCAGATTTCAGGGTGTAATATCAAAAAGAAAATTTTTAGATTACATACTGCTTATCTTATCGATGACACTCGTGATCGATGACAGACAGCCCACTCGGTGAATTCAAAATAGTCCAGCCAGCAGAATTTTTATGAGACAATATTGAACGATCGTCCAAAGCGAGTTTATCGCTACAAGCCACAGGCAGCTGAAAGAAATCGTGAGGCGGCAGGATCGAGAGGGGGCTGAACGAGGGGAGGAGTGTTCTAAAAATGAGTAAATTGCCGGGGGAGATCGGGGGCAGCGAAAGTTCCGGCTAAGAAGGTGAAAAATTGCAAGAAAAAGCCTCTGTCTTTGGGGGAGGCGGTGGGAGCCAACTTATCACGACTCGAAGGACCGTCGTCCCTTCCTACCATCCCTTTGTCAGAATCAAGGACGCGAAAGAGGATCTCCTTTCTCATATTCTAAAGCTGACGCCTCTCGTCTTCCCCCCTCCGTTCCATCCGCGGCGGCTCGCCGTGAAAGAGCCTCCTAAGTGCAAAAAGTTCCCCTCGCGGCGCAGAGCTGTAACTTCGAAACTCGGCTGGAACTCGCATCCTTTTTTCACCCCTGTACAAGGAGCTCCGAGCCACCGTGCAGGGAGGGGCGGGATCAATTTTACATTTGACAATAAAGCTTCCTGACACCGAAAACTTGTGCCCTCTCTGCAACCTCTGCCACTGTTGTCAAGCCAATTGAAGTTCAGTGACTTTCACCCCGGCAACCTGTTAGGGGTGAAAGACGGGGGGACAACTGAGGAAGAAGGCGACTAATCCGCCGGACGTTGACTTTCAGGTGCAAAGACGACTGGACTGGGGCCAAGTGCGACCAGAAACCTTGCGACCCTCGTTGCGCCGAGCATGGCCAGTGCAAAAATGGCACCTGCGTCTGCAGCCAGGGATGGAACGGGAAGCACTGCACGTTGCGTAAGTGAACGATTATGACAAAGGTGGTTCCTCCTGTCTCTGGGTGCGATCTGGGTGGCTGGGAGCGATCGGTGATACGGGTAATCGGCGCGAACCGTGAATCGCTGGCGCGGACCAAAGCACTCCCTCTGTTTCCTTCGCAGCTGGGTGCGAGAACGGGTGCAGCCGCCACGGCCTGTGCGCACTGCAAGATGGCGAGTACAGCTGCGAGTGTTCGATTGGCTGGGCGGGTAGGGACTGCAGCATACGCCTCGAAATGGAGTGTAACGATCTTGTTGACAATGATCAGGGTGAGTATCGAGTGGCTTGCATCTCTGTGACCTGCTTTCCCCGAATCCAGCCGGGCTACTTCTCTGTAATCGAGAGTATCTAGCTTGATCGAACGTTTGCCAACAACTTAGGCACCTCTCGTCTCTGTTCTCGCGATGCGCGCCTCTAGTTCCCCGGTTCCCTCGAAACTTCGCCGAGGACTGTGTATTAGAAACTGTTTATCTCCCCCCTCGTACTATCTGAAGTACTTTGGCAGAAGTACGTTAGAAAGGATAAGTTGCGAAGGTTGAAAAGAGTTCTAAGAAGCGACGTTCCCCAGATGGCATGGTGGACTGTTCCGACAGCGAGTGTTGCTCTCACGCAGCTTGCTTAGGGCATATCATGTGCCTTACTAGTAATAACCCCGTGGACGTCCTCCTGCGCAAGCAGCCGCCCAGCGTCACAGCTTCCTTCTACCAGCGTGTCAAGTTCCTCGTCGAGGAGAACAGCGTACAAAGCTACGCTTACATGAACGAGTACACCGAAAGGTAAGATCGATCACTTCATCTTGCCCTGTCTAAACCACGATTTAAATATAGAACGCTTAGTTCTTTATCTTTACGACCGTATAAGAGAATAATATACCATAAGACGGTCGAGCTAGCAGTTGCCTCTCTGCCACTCTTCGAGAGCTCTCGGAACACCTGTAAATTCCTTGCCAAAGAACTTTTAGTCTCATGGACAATTCGGGAACCCAACAAATTCGGTGTTGATGGATTAATTCCAGGTTCTCCTGATTTCCATAGTTTGCTTCCAAGCCTTACAAGTTGATCATAGTAAATTCATTCTTGGGAGCTTCGGAGATCTTTCTTCCCCTTCAAGTAGAGCTCTATAACTATGAAGAATATTTTATGAAGTTTGCTGAATCTCTATCATCTGCAAATCAGAAAAAAATTACCTATAGTGCTCCATTCGGAAGCCTGAAGAAGGTCTCGAAGACTTCAAAGCTTTCCGTTTGGAAACAGTGACTCGAGATAGAAATATTACCATTGACTTGTCACCGACGCTGAAGCAAACCACGCGAAGCGGGAGATCCGAATCGATCCTGGCAACGGCTAGCTCGATCGGCGCACGTGAGACGCGTGCGTGACGTTTGACGAAGAAGGAACGAAGTATAATATAGTACATAGCTGCGTGTCATAGTTTGGCCTCTTACAATCTCAGTGCGTTGGTTACACGGCGAGTTACTTTCCTCGTTTTTACATCATCCACGCGAACTATCGCGCTGTATCATTGACTTCATTCGATGGATTTTTTTTTTCTCGTTCGGTCACACGGCACCGCCCGTGACGGAGAGGCTTCGGGAGATGTGCAGTGTACATTCACGCGTGTGTGAACGGTACGAGAGGACCGGCTGTAGAATTTTTGAAGCGCGCGCACGGTCACGATGGGTTCGCCGCTAAACTGTTTCTGCTCGCGCGTTCCATTCGCCGGCGAAGCGTCACGATGGGGTAACATCATCAGAAGCAACGGGAACAGAAAAGCGTGTCGCGCCGGGAGCCGCGGCGTCTCGACGCTCAAAATTCTCTCTCGCGGTTCCATCGGTCTTACAACGTCCCGCGGCGCGTAGGAGAATTCGCGAGATCGATAATCGTCCGGAGATCCGTGTACGTCGAGCTTTGACGCTTTGAGTTACTAGATACGCAGTCGAGAAATATTCTCTTTGTCCTCTCATTTTCTTGTCTTTCGAAACGATTAGAGTCGAAGGTGACGGGAATTCGTTGGAAGAGATCAGAATTGGTATCTGAGTCACGTTTTCCCCATCGTGAGCGAGTTTTCCATGGAGAAATGAATGGACAGAAAGAGAAGGAAACAGATTCGATCAGATTAACTTGCACCGTTGTGACGAACGATTCGGTATACATCCGTGACAGCTGAATTATCAAGAGAGCCCCCCCGGTGGGTGACAACCCTGCCAACCCCCTTAACCGTCCTACTCCTCGTGTTTCACCCCCTCCCTCCCCCGAATGCCAAACGCGTCGGTGATCATCTCTGGAAGCATTGTCGATCAAAGGAGCCTCCGTAACGGTGCACTTCGATATTAATTGCTCCATGTCTCGCGCCATGGAATGCCTAGCTAATTCCAGTCTCGTAAAGCAGACCTGAAACTTCAACATCCGAGACCTTCGGGGATGTAGAGGAGGAGCGCGATCTGCAGGTCCCATTTTTGTGTGGAATTAAGCTTAAAGTTCAGGCTGGTTGAGTATCGACGAGTACTGCAATAGTGGAAGCTAATGGTTAACTGTTTTGCAATTTTAAGTTCCCTCGGAGTATAATTGTTGAAAAATGGAGATCATTTAGTGGAATAAAAAATTCAAAGCAAACAGTATCTGAAGCTTCATGGAAATGGAGATCATTTGTTTTAATTCAGGACTCTCCACTAGTAAATTCTAATACAATTCTTAGACCCACTTAGGAATTTTTTCTTTGTTTATGAGAATAGTTAATCATTAGCGGCTATGTTAGCTGGATATTCATCGAGTCCTGCATCTTAAGCCTGCCTGCATCCAAAAATCGTTCACTCAGATTGCCTCCCCTTATTGAAGAAAGATTTAGAAACTTCATAACCACTTCTACTAGACTTCTTATTAGAAAGAATTTTTCTGTATTGAAAAGTACATCAATTTTTATGAATAATCTACTTAGTATCTATGGATTAATTCCCCAGTTCCCCACCTGCAGAGTCTATCAGTCCCATTATCTTTGATCAGCCCTGATAGCTCGAAACAATTAGCTGCACCAAAGTGGCCCGCAATTAGACACTCCGCCAAGGCGTATTCGCCTGCGAAAATCAAATAAGAACACACGGACCTTTGCTTGACAATGACGAAGATTTGCTGAGGACGCTTGCGGCCGCCAGCCGCGACCGCATTTCGGGGGATTCGTGTATTTTGTCTAGTGTTTATCCTCTGTGTGTACCCTTGCCACCACCAGAATCACCATTATTATTCACCCCACAGCCGATCACCGAAAGGAGGCTCCCCTCTCCCCAAGTTCTACGTACAGACTGTGAACGACAACTAAAGGGTATTCCGAGTAGAAAGTAGGGAAAAAATAGACGGGATGAGAAAAATAGTAGAACAGATGTGAAAACAAAACAGAAAGCCTGCACACGGAGAAAATCGCTCGAGGGACTCGCTTTTAAGTTTTTTCCGCCTCGCGCGAACTTTTTCGCGACATTCCAGCCGCTGTCTGCGCGCGAGCAACATTGCCAGTCAACCTTTTTACCTTCTGTGAACTGTTCACATCGTGAGCGAAAGTGTCGTTTTTGTTTTCCAAAAGATTTTCTTGTGATCACCAGTTGTCTCGGCCAGTTGTTTGTTTAAGCAGTTTTTCAAAAAAAAAAAAAAAAAAAAAAGGAAGCAAAAGGAGATTCATAGATAAAGCGCACCAGGGCGATCGACTCCCGGCGTCGTCGAGGTCTGCGGACTCTCGGGTGGCGCGCTTCGCTCGAGCGAGATCGGTGGGAGATCGGAGGATGATAGAGGGCGGAGGGGAAGCGACGACGCCGTGACTCGATCGCCCCACTAACGAAATTATTTCTAGAGATGGTAGACACAAGTTTGAAATCTCTCGACGCCACCGCCGGTTTCTTTCCTCGCGCGTCCTCCCAGGAGTTCGTCTCTGCGTGTAACGTTGTGCATATACATACATATACGACGTATAGTTCCGCCTGTGTCCGAAGAAAGAGACGAGTGCCGAGAGGGGCGGGACGTAAAACTTTGTTTGCCCCGTGTTTGTCCATTGTCTCGCGCCTCACACCGGTATTGATCACCGTTTCCGAGCACCCTCGCCTCGCAGCCTTTGGAACGGTTCCTTCGATCGGGCAGGTCGCGATGAGCCGTCCTTTCCACGAACGTCTGGTCACTTTGTCTACCTAGCATCCTTCAAAGCCACTCTCCGCTGATCGAAAGAATCGTGAACCCCGTTTGTCCGAAATTCCCACGTCTCGAGTGATAGAACTGGAAATTGCAGCGTCCCAAGTGGTGCGAATAGAAATTACCGCGCCCGAGTGATTCAACTCGAAATTACCGCGCCCCGGTAATAGAAGTTGAAATTTCCGCGCCTCGAGCGACGAGATTTGATATTTCTGCGTCGCAAACGATCCAGAGTCGAAGTTCTCGTGTCCCAAATGACCCACGCTCCAATTTCCCGCGTCTCACGCGAGTAAATTCCGTGTTGCCGCGTTCCGACCTAAATCCAAAATTTCCGCGCGGCAAATGACCTAGAGCCGAGCTCCCAGCTCACCGAGTGACCGAAGATGGGGAATAGAATGAAAATTCTGGGGCCCGGTCGCGGGAAGCGAGAAACGCTCGCTGACAACGATAACGGGCGCCGTCGATCGATCGCTCGCGAGGGGAATTCTTATCTGGAGGAGACGCTCGACGTCCGCAGCGACGGAGAATGTTTCCTCCGGCAGAATGGAATCTCGGACGGACAGACGGAGTACAAGTATCCCCGTGGCCCCGTGAATCAGAAATTCAGGCTGGCGTCGGGATCGCTCGGACACCGTAATCAATATTCCGTGGATCGTCCAGCGACATGGCAGCCGGCTCGATGGAATCTCCTTCTCATTGTCAGTCGGGGGCAGCCCTCGTGCTAGACCAGACGCGATAAGGGAGATCCCTCGAAACGCCGCCGTTTCGAACCGTCTTCGACTCTCCTCGATACGAGGACGCAGTCGAGACGGGACCTTGCATTCCAAACGAAACGGGAAACGCTCGTTAGCATTTACAGGGGGTACGGTGTGGAGGAATAATGGTCATGGCCCTTTCAGACAAGCCTACGCAGCTGGATTGATGGAGATTTCGTAGACAATCCACAGATAGTCGAGTCTTCGAGATTCGGGACTAATTCTTGTGTATTCTTATGCAGTCTACTAGACGACGGGGGTTAGAAGTTGATCTGAAAGATTGTCGAGCTTTTGGGCAATCAGAGGACAGAGATGCTTCGAGTTTCTCATTCAAAAGTTGTTCGGTTTAAAGGGGGATGATTACTCTGTAACAGTATTTCAAGCAGCTGCATTGCTTTTGACTATATACTTTACCAACCCTTCTTGTTACGTGCTTCAAGGTCTACCAAGGTGTATAAGCTGTGTTTAGTAACACTTGCGCGAGGAACCCCAATCTAGGCTTCACCACAACCATGTTCTCACCTTCGAATTCAATACTTTCACGTGAACAACTTGTGTTATTTCCCACAGTTGAATTTCAAAAATTTTAAAATTTCGACAGCTCGGGAAATACTTGTCCACACGGCCCACTACCTTGCAAATTATTTCACTCGCGAAAGCCATGACCATTACCACCCTCTCACCCAGATCCCAATGAATCGTTGGATCCACTCGTCGATCAGGACGCTCCCCCCTCTCTTTGTCTCTCTCTTTCTTCCTCTATATTATTATCATATACATATTTATATATATATACGTATATCGTATACATGATGTGTGTGAGTAGTTTCCAACTTGTGTCTGTCACGTGTATTACCACTCTATGTTGGATGAGTCTGCGGGTGCCTGCGTTCATGTTGGTGCGACTGGGCGATGGACGCGTGTGCGATGGGTACGCTTGATTTTAGTGTGTGTCTACGTCTATTGTTTCTGTAACGGCGTGCGTAGCATCGCGTGGAGCACTCGATTTCGTTCAATAAAAAGAGGTGTACCCCCGTAAGAGTGGCTGGCTCCGCGGAGCCAACGCACACCCTCCGCCGGACGCTCTTAGACCTCCCTGAGATCAGAAAATGACCAAGGGACCCGACGAGACTTCCATGGCATTCTCGATACCCAAACAACAATTAGAAAGCCGTAAACGATGATCGCAGATCATGGATCATCGTGGAAAACGATTGCTCGCGCGATGCTGCGTACGCGCGTCCGTTTTTGCCCGCAAACGCGGGTTCTGTGACCGTGGTAACGCCCTTTCTTCTCGTTGGTTTTTCCCACACGTAGTACGTTCTGGAGTTCCTTTACACCGCGGTAAGTTGCAGCTCAAGCTCTCGCTAATCGTTCATTATCCAAACAATTTTTTTTTTTTAAAAAAAAAAGAAAAAAAATAATGAAAGAAAGCAAAAGTGCCATCTATTGCTCGTTTCGCTCGTACAATTCATCTTACATGTTTTTTCGTATGTCCCGTATATGTATCTATCTATCTATCTATCTATATATTTGTATACGTATGTTATTACCTTTAGCCTGCGTCTTTAAACGTCTCTATCTCTATCTATCTCTCTACTTTCTCATTTTCTTTTCCACTTTTGTGTTTCTTCTCTCCACCTTCTACCTCTCGCATTCAACCCCCTCTCTCCTATTATTCATTAGCCTGCTCACCGATTTGTTTACCAGTTACTTTTGGCCAATGTTTGATCATACCTCGCTTGTTCGTCCTTAACCATTCGTTCTGTTCTCTGATAGCTGTCTCTTGTTCTCTTCGTCTCTTTCTTTCCTTCTATCGCTCTCATTCGCTCTCTTTCTTCCTGTGCTCACCGGTCTACCTGTGTATCTGTTTCTCTGCCGTTCTTTGGCGCGATGGCTGCGCTCATATTGGAAGTAAAATCATTCTTTCACGGACAAATCATTATCCTTAAAAATCAGGCAAAAATTACGAAATTTGCTTCTACTAAAGATAGTGTACGTTCAGCGATTAGGTGCTTCGAGTATCCTTTCACAGTGACGTCACCATACAGCATTTGAATTTTGATTACATACACTTCTCCCTTTATTCGCACTTTTATCTTATTAACAATGAAAATCGAGTCTGCTCCATAGATAGCGTAATATAACCATTCGATTTGAACGCGTGGAAAATTGATGAGCAATTCGATGGTTGGAAGCACGATCGCAGCCACCGTTCCCTCGCTCTCTTCACGCCCACATTATAACTAAAATCGTACGTCTCTGTTGTTATATCTGTGACATGTCGTCGGATTGTTGTCTCACCCCGCCGATCTCTCCTCCGTTCTCTTTTCTGTTCATGTATTGTCTTCTTGTCCCTTAGCGCTAAGTTCACTGGCTACGTCTCCCCTGTCCTTGTAAAACGGCAATAGTATGTTTTGATGAATCTTGCGTACTTATATACATACGTTACGATACCATATATTCACCCCGCCCCCTCTTCCCCTGGTCTTGTGTTGTATTTTGTGTTGCCAGGCTTGCACTTTTATGTACGTGAACCCTTGTCTCGAATTTTGTCTCTAGCGAACGTTGTTGACCGAACACCCACAAGCCCGATCCTCGAACCCACCCTTGTTTTAGCATTGCCCACACGAACGCTGACTTGATTGCGCGCCTGTTGCGTCCAAGACTCTTGCGTTCCCCCGTGCATTTTTCTTTTCTCAATTGTTCCTTTACGCCGGTTCACGAAGCAATACGAGAACACGAGCCACGGCGCGACGTGACAGCCGTGACGCGACGAAGGAGCGCCGCAGAGTGACGAGCGGTGCTCGTCCACGTATCGTTTACCGTTCTCCTTGGTTGGTTACCGCCGACGGACACGGCAGTGATTACGAGACCGGTAGCAAACCGTGATACACGAGACTTTATTCTACACACAAGTAAAAGATGAGAGAACAACCCAGATGAACGCCAGATCCCTCCTTGTCCCTTGTCTACGTCTGTTATCACCTGTCTACAATGTGCCAACAACCCCCGTACACCAACGCCCTGTGTCTGTCTTGAACCGATCCGTGCTATCTACCCACCGAAACTATTATCACGATACCGACGGAGTAACGAAATAAAAGGAAAAAAAAAAGAAAGCAAAAGGAGAGGAAAAAAAAAGACAGAAAGAAAAACACGAGGAATCCTCTCTTCGGGATGATTCGATTCGGTTCCGATCGGCCACGCGCTCGCACATACATCACTTACATCCGCCGTTCGAGAACGGGACGCTCCACGCCGCGCTGCGTTCCCGCGAGCCCTACGCGACCGAGAAAGATCCGCGACCGGTCACCGTGACCGACGGGCAAAAGAAACGAGAAACTGAGAACAAGAAGAAAGAGGAAAGTCTCTGATACGAATTGGAAAAGAGCGGATAATAAAGCGCGAGAAACGCTCGTTCCGCGGCGAACGCGGGAAGAGATACGAGGAAACAGAGAGACAGAAATCGGTATATTACTTGCGTCGCCGGAGTGTCGCGCGATCTCTCTCTATCTCGCCGAGACACCGTTCTGTTCTTTTCTGTTTTAGTCTCTTCATTTGCCATCGATCTAAAGCGACTCACAGGTTTCTCCTCGAGGAATTCGTTTCGGTTGCCTGGCAGCTGCGCCGGATCAAATTGCGAGTGGGGGATGATTTTGTTGGAATTCTGAATACGTAGCTTTCGCGAGGGGTTGTTTTTCCCCGAGCTCCGGGGAATAGATCTGTGGGTCCGCTGTACATGCAGTGGTGGTCAAGACAAGGTGTGAAATTGGGAGAATTTAACGCCCCCTTAGAGGGTCCATTTGACTTTCGTCGCACTTTCGTGTCTTCGTTCTTTTGCTTACGTTGCGAAACTTTCTCTCGGCGATCACTGCGCACACCGGTTTTTGGTGTCTGCCTTGGAGATATCTCGGTGTCCGACTTCGGGAACTCACATTAACGCATCCGTTCTCTCTTTTCCGTTTCCATTTCTTTCTTCAACTTCAGTTCACTCTTGCGTTTCCTTTTTGTTTTCTCTCTTTATTTTCTGTCCATTTTACTGCCATTCACTATGGTTTTTTGGACTCTACCAAGTAGTGACGACTGTGCCTGCCACCTTGCTCTGTGCTCGTACTTGGAGGATCAGAAAATCACGGCGCGTTTGATCCCCAAGTCACCGGACGAACGGTGGCACGGCGCGCACGGCCAACGGCCCGTCGTCCTGACGCGCGATCTCGGCGTGAAAGTTTCTTTACCGGGGGAAGCTGCGATCCTCCAAGAACGAATCATGCCCCCCATACGCAATCCCTTAGGGATCGATATGAATATACATATATTTACGTGTCGAACGCATCCTGTGGCAGCCTGTGACACGGCCTTTAGTTTCTTCACCAACTGCAAATCAAGTCTCTGTGTTTTGTGGGGTGATACTTTAAGGGGTGAAACGGTGGCGTACAAGGGAGGGAAGTTATACGAATGAGAGGTGTGTAGGTTTCGTGTGAGGGGGTATTCGCTCGGAAGCGAAGAAATGGCCAATTTTTATGAATTTTTTCCTTCCAGAACAAACGTTCTATATAGTTCTGGTTTTGTACATTTGTTAACAGATATTTTGCCGACACTTTCAAACAGTTACGTTAAAAAGTGACGCATACTTATTATGTTAGAGGTGTTTATGTGCGATCACTTTAAAAAGTTCCTCCTTCACGGCTACCATAATTGTCCGCATTGTATTCAAATGACATTAAAAGAACTACTTTTATTCTATTCAGGAAACTTTCCTTTATCGTGTCTACTACACTCATTCATTAATATCGTACAGAAAAAAAAATGACAGTTTGAAAAATGTAGTTTTGGGAAAAAGGCGTTCAAAGTTAATCGCCATGTCAATCAAACCTGCGTAACTTCGTCAATTCTTCGAAATAGTGAAAAAAAATTTCAACAGAATATACACGAATTTTCATAGCAATAGAAAATACAAAAAAAATCGATTTTTCGAACGAATACCCCTTCAAGCAAATTATAGGAAATTTGTGACGATCATGTGGTAATTGACGAGCCACGCCATTTTCTGTTAATGTAAGACTGCTTTAATGAATTCTCGTTCACTCATAAGTCTGAGTAATACACCTTCCCTATTCCCTTCTTGCTACACCAAATTATCCAAAATTCTAGATCGTCATGAGATAAAGAAAACGGCAGAAACACCTTGATATTTTTAAATACTGAGTTCCTCATGAATTCATATCTCCTGAATGCTGCTAATAACACCACTAATAAAATACGTCTGACCCTCAATATAACATTGACGTTGTTTCAGGATAAATATACCTAATTAAAGAGTCCTTGTAGAAAACACTGTAAATGGCAAAAATCAAATTCTTCAGCAGAGAGAAAGAACTTCCCTGACTTTAAATTGCTTACGAAATTTGAATTGTTTTAATTGCTAAATATGGTTAAACATACAATAACCCAAATACATCACAAAATTTTGTACTTTTTCCATTAAAATAGTCCAAATTCATGAAAAAAAGAATTGCATTTATAGGAAACCCTGTATGTCACACCTTTTAGTTACAGAGAAATCTGAATGTGCCATTTATTTAAATTTCCAAGCACTGTGCCATTGGCACGTATAAAATTTCCCCATAATTTTTTTTTTAATTTGGCACTTACAATGTTTTCTACAAGTACTCTTCAGTTCCTTAAACACTTGTTGAATCCTTCGAAGATATTTCAAAGAGTCTCAAGCAATCTTGAATAAAGCAGCGATTATTCCTACATGCAACAAAAATAAAATAACTTAAATAACTAGAAATCAGCAGTTTCGGTCGCGTTTCCTCTCATTCGTTACTCAAAACGCAATACTTGTACAATCTACCCTCGTACGACATTTGCTTGACCCATTGCACCCAGAAAAATAGAATTCTAATTAAACACACAACAGATATGTAATTCCCTTAAAATAAATTAGCCGCAAATTTGAAAAATGTGACATTCATTCTCCATTTCAACATATAAATTCACTCCTCGAGGTACAGACACGCCATCACCAACCACCACGCACACTAAATTCTCCGTCACCGACCAATGAAAAACAATTTCCAGAGTAACAGGCTGCTCACGTATGCGCGCGACACACAGCATATTCTCTCTATATACATTCAATTACCGTTATTGTTATTACCTACCTACATCGGTCTCGTTATATTCAGCAGCACACAGATTATCGCTTGAAATAATCAGCTTAACAAACTCCGACTTCTATATATATATATATCTATATCGCAGACAAATCCAAGCCCTGAGATTTTATTACGTACCATACATTTCATTGCCTTTATTACGTATATCTATTACATAACGTTATATCTATATCTATATATATATATATGCATGCGTTTTTACGATGATGCCAGAAACCCCCAAGCCCGAACAGCCCCCACTTGCGCCCCTTTATTTTACCTGCCTCGGGGACGTAATGTTTCTGTTCTGCCGAATGATCTTCTGTTCTCTCCCCCCCCCCCTCCCCTGTTCTTTCACACGAAACGACAGTTTGCTCGAAAGCATACCCACGAACGAAACCAGAACCCCCAACCCCTGCAAATGATTGAACAAAAAAAAAAAAACAAATACAGAGGAACGAACAGTGAACGAAACGAAAAAAGAAAATATGTTCTGGCGTCGCTGCTGATACGCGCCCCCGCGTGCACGGGACGCGTGCATGGCCGTTTTCGACGGCGACGAGGGGTGGCCGCGGCGTAGAGGCGCGGGGGGCCGACCGGCATTGTTCCGTTTGTAAAATCAATTTGTATCGCGTCCCGATCCGAGAGGGGCATTAGCCTGGTGCCTCGCTAACGCGGGCCGGAGCGTGCTCGAACAGAGGCACGCGGGTCGTATTGGCAGCGAAGTGAGAATATTGGATCGCATTGAACCGTTGACCGCGGAAGCTGATTTGACAGACAGAATCGATCGGTCGTGCCTTAGGGCGCGGGGCCCGCGGAGATCGTTGAGAATGTTGTGTCCTCGGGAATTTCAATTCGTTTCTCTTTGTCGCCTTTCCCGCTCGTGGAGACTGGCGATCGGGTTAGAGTTCATCTTTCCGGGGGTGGGGAAATTGTTTGTTTACCGAGGGGAGGTTGTAGATCCGAGGGGGTGGGTCGAGTGATCTGTACCGTCAGCGTTTCGCGGCGCAGCGGCTCAACGATACGATCCCGTTCGCCGGGACCACGATATATCTTTGATTTGTAACAGTCGCGTGGCGGTGATGCGGGGACAAGTTGTAACCGAGCAAGGGATCGGGATAGTAGGCATCAGGGTCTCCGTGGACAAGGAGTCACGGTTGGGATTCACGCTGACCAGAGCCGATGGATGGTAAGAGCAACTTTTATTTTATATTCCGGGAATGGTGGGAGGTTTGAAGTGCAGATCTCAGGAAAGGGAATTCCGTTTGACAGTACCGTAAACTGGGGGAACATTGGCAGTTACTTGACATGTATTAAAGAAGCAAGAGGACAAACATTTTATGCATTCTCACGCTTGCAGTACAATCACAAACGATGCGATGGTATAATAGGATACCTAAAGCGTGTTTAAAAATGTTAATTTTTATGAAAAAAATAATATATTGTACAGCAAAATGTTCCAAAAGCATGCCTGTGTTACCCTAGTTGGCGGTAGCGTATGTAAAAGATGTGAATTTGAATTTGAGACCAGGAAGCTGGGGAATTTTCATTGAAGAAACTGATACACTGATTCTCCTTCTCTTTGTTTGCATTAGGGAGATTGGAATATTTTAAATTGTTGGTACGAGCGAACTTCGATCGCGGAATGAAAATTTACGTTGCCATTGGAATGATTGCTAGGGGTGTTTGATGCGTCTTCAATCGGATTAAGTTTACGACTAAATACGTCCATTCATTGGCGCATCCTCGAAGATACCGCCTGCATATATCCTTGAATGGAGAGGCTAGATTAACTGATAGAGGGCTGACTGATTGACGATGAATAGATCAAGTCATACGAAATTAGCTAATAGAGATTACGCGTGACAGAAATGCCTTGTAATTCAGGAATAATTTGAACCGGAGCACCGGCTGGTTAATACCTTCTCTTTCGCCAAGTAATACAATGAAGCTTGTACCAACAGTTTAAGAACACTCCGTGGAACGCTAACAGTGCTGCATTCTTCCCTTAAATAACGGGAATAACCGTTTCCAGCGGAGCTTTCTGCAATTAAATTGACCCTCAACAAGTTCCCTAAGTACTCGAATATAAAAACTGTATAACCCTTGTAAAGTGTCTCAAAAGTATCCTACTTCAACCTAAGCACTCTCAATCGAGCGGTGGTATCGATAAACGATGTTACTTGTTACTAAGCACACTCCTACGTCAATCAAAGTACCCTACACCACAGGGGTGCTAAAATGGCGTCCACTCTGCAACTCGATCAATCAGCCACGAACTGAAACTTGGAAAAGTGACTATAAAACCCCTTCGAATTAAACAAGAAAAATTACAAAACACAATACTCGGTGCCATTAAAAGGCACCTCGATTTCCTCGAATTTCAAAAGCAGATTAGACCATCTCTTGCCATTCCTCCCTCCCCCTAATCAGCAACTGCAGAAAACGAGGATGAGCAGATATCTACGAGAAGTCGCGCTCGCACGGTAGCTTCCTCACGCCAGCAAACGTATGCGTGATATTAGTATTTGCACGCGACGATGGGCGCGGCGTGTACGCCAGCTTGGACGTCCTTCGGTAATAGGATCAAGGCTGCATTGTAATGAAGGGGGGTGAGCGAGGAACGAGACGTTGAAACACCTATATCAGGGCAGGCGTACACGCACACGGGCCCGCCTGTATATCCGCGCATACACATATAGTAATCCTGGCGAGGATAATCCTGAAACACGGAGCCGGAGGAGTTGGCCCGGTAAACCACATCAAAGCCCTGAGCTAATGATGTCGAAAGCTTCCTAATTACTCCGTGCAAACCTGCGTGATTAGCCTGACCTACGGAACCGCCGATCGACGTCCACGAGAATTTTACCGCGATACAGCCGAACGAGGGATCGCGACGGGGCAGAGTCCCCGGACTCGTCGAAACCGCCGCCCACCCTCCTGCCGCTCCGATTCATAGACGAACTTGTAATCCTGGAGGAGGCTGGGCCGCGGAGAGCCCGACGGCATTCAGCCGCCTCTATTTCGCTTTAATGAGTACCCGGGACCGTGATAGATTGGCAGTTATTGCGCGGGCTACGTTGATAAATGCGGCGGAACGCGGGTGTTTGTCGCCGCTTGATTGCGAGCACCTCGTACACGGGGATTATGTTAAATCCCCCGGTCCTGGAATCCTGGACCGTTTCCGTCCGCAGCTCCCCCGTCTCGCGGCAGACTTTCGAATCCGATTTACGGCCCACGCTGCGGCGAGGTGGGTGCGAGCGCGCCATTTTGGTGGCCCTTGGTGGTGTCTTTGTGACGAGAGAATCGAACGGGGGATTAATATGCGAGCGACGAGTGGGAGGAGTAACAAGTAACAGAGGGTCTGGCCGAGTAAACAAAGGGAAAACGGTCCAGCAACAATTTTAGTATTTATGTATACTAAATAAAAAAAAGTACCTACTACTGCATTTTGAAGCATTCAAATATTTTAAGTAGTTGTTGAGAGAAGAAAATGATAAAGTTTAAGGTTGTTTAAATGGTAGGATTGGTAGTAGAATCATTTTCCCCGTGATTACCCGGCTAGACCCTTTCGAGTTTAAAGTGACTAGAGTAAGAGATACACTCAGGGGCATTCAAAAGCAGAGAAAATGTCCCTAATTTTATTAGCAATATTTCCCGCCACTTTACTCGAAACACTGCCCCGAGAATTCAGTCACGTCCGAGAGGCAAACGCCGCGTATCCTTTATCGATCATCCAGAGGCCCCGAATGTAATAATACCGAAAGCAGGGCACCGTTTCAAACACGTTTACGTGGTTCGATCAGGTTTGACGTGCTGGTGAACGGCGGCGGTGCAGTAACGCTCCAGTTCCAGCGCAGCCCCTTCAAGCCCCTTACGAGGACCGTGTTCGTGCCCTGGAATCAAATAGTGGTGCTACCCCCCGTGGTGATGACCCTCGACAAGGAAGGCGAGTCCCATAAATCCCACCAACCCCCCAGCCCAGCTGTCGGTAAGCATTTAACACCACCCCCGCGTTGTTTCCTTATTTTCGCCCCCTTTTTCCTTTCCACGCGTTTACGCAGCCAGCTCGCGTGACCTGTTAACGTTCAGGGAATAATAATTTAGAACAGCCACGAGGAGAGGAAGCGAAATTAGATATAAGTTAAACGGTGGTTCCTTTCATTAATGAGTTAAGCTGTCCCGTTAACGATCACTGTTTCGCACCCCTATTCATCGTTATGTCACTGTTCGTCGACATTGTCGTTTTGTACGTCGATGTTGGAGCTCCATAAGATGATCCAGGCGTCGGTGAGCGTGTGTGCCGTCTTTGTTCCGTCCTTAAGTGTCTTATGTTTTTAAGTTCCTTACCATTTACGGCGTACAACATAATAGGCTTCCCAGGGATCTCGATGGGACTATTTAGCGAGCACGGCCCCTGCCTGGAGCACGACCACGAGCTGCTGCGTCCCATCATCGTCAGCACTTGGATGCCGGAGAAGGTTGGCGGTCTGCCTGGCAAGAGTCTGGTGTTCGCCGAGAGCCAGGTAAGCGGGCACTAGCCAGCAGACGTTCGTGATTTAAAATTCAAATGCCGAGGACGCCTGGGCAGAAAGTGCTATCGAATTTCCAAACTGAACGCTCGGCACCCCTGTTCGCAGATCGTCCAGGAGAGCATCGCCATACCAGGCTCGAACCTCCACTTGATGTACCAGAGCAGCCAGGCTGCCGGATACCTGTCCACGGTTAGGATGCAGCTCACCGGTCCCTTCATCCCCAAGTCGCTGACGCACGTGCACGTGCACGTGGAAGTCGAAGGTTCCCTTCATACCAAGACATACGAGGCGGACCCCAACCTGACACATGCGTTCGCCTGGAACAAGCGGAACGTTTACAAGCAGAAGGTGTACGGGGTGGCGCAGGCCAGGATCTCCATCGGCTATCAGCACTCCACTTGCCCCTCGGTCATATGGGAGACGCAGACCGCCACCCTGCAGGGCTTCGACGTCGACATCTCTGATATAGGTGGCTGGGGACTCGACATCCATCACCATTACAACTTCCACGAGGGCATACTTCAAAAGGGCGATGGCACTACGTTGCATTTCAAGCAGTATCCTCGTACGGTGAAGGTCGTGATGGGCACTGGACTGCAGAGGAGCCTAGTCTGTGAGAAATGCGATGGACTCGCGAAGGATGCTAGATTGCTCACCCCCGTCGCCCTTACCAGCGGACCAGACGGCAGCATCTACGTGGGCGATTTTAATCTTGTCCGGAGGATCACGCCTGAAGGGAATGTTTACACTGTTTTGATCCTGAGGTGAGCTAGGTGTTTGGTAGTGGTGTGTTGATGTTGAGACACTTGAGGATCTAAAACGATATGGTATTATAGGTACAGTAGTGGTTTAAGAAACGTTAAGATAGTTTTTTAGAAAGAATCTTAAAATTTTTAAATAGATTTTTGACATGTTCAGAATGGACTAGCGATACTAACATAAAATATCACTTTCAAATTTTCTTTTGACTCTCACTGTAGTTGCTAAATGTTGTTCTTGCAATTCAGGGGTTCCGACTCCTCTCCCTTCCTTTTGTAAAATGAGATAGCAAAGTATATCGCCTGGAAAGCAGTTTAATTAGTGTGCCATAGGCCTCAAAGGTGTCTGAGCTTCTCTGAGCCACATATTGTGAAACTTGTGCTTCCAGTGCCACGCAAGTAGCTTACAAGTACTACCTCTGCGTCTCACCCGCCGATGGCCACCTCTACATCAGCGACCCCGAGAAACACCAGATCCTCAGGGCACTGACGCTGGAGGATGTTCAGGATCCGAGCATCAATATCGAAATTGTCGTTGGTAGCGGTGAAAGGTGTATTCCTGGCGATGAGAGTCACTGTGGGGACGAGGGCCCTGCTACTCGTGCTAAATTAGCCCATCCCAAAGGTAAAGGATGTCAATGTCTCGCATAACCACTTGACCTTCTTCCCAATCACGATAGAATTCAATAATTATTACCTACATCACTAACGAGTAATATAAATTCAATTAGCTTTGCAGCCCACTATTTTGACTTCCACACTTCACCTTCGCTACTAGAAACAAGCTCCCACGATTCCCTAATTATTTCCCTAATTAACCAACTAATCTACTTTGCACCAAACAGGAATCGCCATAGCAGCCGACAAGACCATGTACATCGCAGACGGGAGGAACATCCGAGCAGTGGACCCCCACGGCATCATCCACACCCTGGTAGGTCATCACGGTCATCACAATCACTGGTCACCAGCTCCATGCGTCGGCGCCATACCCGCCCACCAAGCCCAACTTCAATGGCCCACGGGGTTGACTCTGAGTCCCCTGGACGGCTCCCTGCACTTCATCGACGACAGGCTAGTATTGAAACTCACCAGCGACCTGAAGGTGCGCGTCGTGGCTGGCACTCCGCTCCACTGCACCAGCAGCACCAACAGCAACGACGGCGACCTGGCGAACGTGAACTCGTCGACCACCACGAGCCCCAAGAAGTCCGACGAGGTCCTGGGCTCGGTCCTGGCCGTTGGCTTCAGCCCAACTGGCGAGCTGTACATCGCGGAAAGCGACTCCCACAGAGTGAACTCCATCAGGATCGTGGACAGCTCTGGCAAAATGTCGCACTTCGCTGGACAGCAGCAGGAGCGTCTACGTGGCCAGTGCGAGTGCAATAACACTACGCCCAGCACTAAGGATCTGGAAAGCTGCGCTTGTACAGACGACACCAGCAGCACGGAGACTCTGTTGTCCTCCAATGCTAAGTTCACTGCCATTTCCGCCCTAGCAGTCTCCCCGGACGGTGTCCTGCACGTGGCGGATCAGGGAAGCTTACATATCTTAGCCCTTCAGCCTTATCTACCGAATCACGACGAAAACGGAGAGTTCCATATACCGTTCCCACCCACGAACGAAGTGTACGTTTTCAATCGTTATGGACAGCACAGCTTCACGAAGGACCTGACGTCTGGGAAGACGAGGTACTCGTTCCTGTACAGCAAGAACACCAGCTTTGGGAAACTCTCGACGGTCACTGACAAAGCTGGCAACAAGATTCAGTTCCTCAGGGATTACAGCAGCGTGGTCAGCTCTATTGAGAACACGCAGGACCACAAGTCTGAGCTCAAAATCTCGGCTGTTGGATTTCTGGAGAAGCTCTCGGAGAGGGGCAGAGCTGAGATCGCTCTGGGGTACGATGGGTCGACTGGGTTGCTTACGAGTCGATCAGGCGTAAGTGTGAAATGTTGGTTGGTAAGATGGTGGTTTGTTGGGGGTTCAGTTGCGTAATGAGGGTGTTGGTTGGTTCTTTGCAGGGTGGCGAGACGTACATATATAATTATGACAGTTTGGGACGAGTGACGGATGTGATCCTGCCTACTGGAGAGAAGTTGAGGCTGTCCTCGGATTTGTCCGATGACGAAGGCTTACTCGTGAAGGTGTGGGCTCCTCTACAAGCTCTATCCAAGGGCGATAAACAGCGATCGGTGGAATTCAGGATGAAGAACGAGAAGTCGAAGATTCTGACGATCACTGATGGTGAGTTTGGGATACAGATATACTTTCCTACATTTAAGTTTCGAAAGAGTAGTTAACAGTGGATCGAGTAAATACATGCTCGAATCCACTTATCCGAACCTAAACTCCAAGTACTTAAACGAAAAAATGATAGGTAGTGAAGAAAATCCTCCTATCGGAATGAACTCGTATTATTTAAACAATCAAGTTATCAAAACTCAGATAATTGGACCTTCACTGTACTCATGTATCATCTCCCAGTGTCAAATGCACCAACCTCCATCGATCCAACGATTTTTCCTCTCATTTCCAGGCATCAAGGTGAAAAAAGCAATCGCCTTCACGAACAGCAGCCTGGAGGTGCTCTTGCCCGGTGGTGGAAGAGTCCTAAGCGCAGCTACAACTAAACATCCGCTCCTAGAAGCCGAGTTACCAGTGGAAGCCGAGATGTTGCCTATGTGGAGCTACCAGCTGATGTCCCTGGGAGAGCTGACCAACACTATGACCACCACGTACAACCTGGTAGGCGACGTCAGCCATATCCAGCAGACGCTGAACAGAGAGATCTGGGTGAACGACACTCGGGTGATCGGCGTGGAGTTCGAGCAAGGATTCGGCCGCGAGACCTTCTACGACAAAGCTAGGAACCCACTTCTGACAGTCACCTTCGACCCTGCCGGCCTGCCTCTAGTCTGGCAGCCGCACGAACAAGGCCACAACCTCAGCATCACCTACGACAGGTTCAACCGCATAGAGAGCTGGAAATGGGGTGCTTCGGACGAGTCCTACGGCTACGATCGCCACGGGCAGCTAGCTGAGCTGACCAACAGCCAGGATGGCACTAAGCGGTACACCTACAACGATTTCAACACGCTCTCCAACATCACCCTCGCCAGCGACAGGCACTTCACCTTGCAGTACGACGACGACGGAGGACTGCGCCACATCATCCTCCCGTCAGGGACCAGACACTCCTTCTCCTGTCAAGCCTCCCTTGGGTTCCTCAGGGTAACCTACACTCCGCCAGGCAGCACTAGGTCTTACCTCCAGCATTACAGCCACGATGGAAACCTGCTGCAGACAGTGTTCCCAGGGGACGGTGCTCGCATCGTCTACCGGTACCACACGTCCGGCCAGCTGGCTGAAGTCGTCCACGGCGATGGGAAGACTGAGATCAGGTACACCGAGAGTGGCCTACCTTCCGAGGTTATACACTCTGAAAGGGACGTGGAGTACATGTGGGATTACCAGTACAGCGCTGGGTTGCTGGTAGAGGAGCGTATAGACTTCGGCGCGAAGACCGGCCTCAGCAACGCCAAGTTCACCTTCGACTACGACTCGAACTTCAGGCTGGTGAATGTGCAGGGCAGGATAGGGGGGCAGACGCTGCCCGCCCACACCATGGCCTACAGTCCCAGGACCGCGATGTTGGAGCAGATCGGGCAGTTCAAGATCACCAGACCGCAGTCGAACGAGACCACTGTGTTCGATGGTACGGCGCTTGTCTCTCGCGTCACCGACGACAGATTCCTGGAGACTCAGGTGACGCTGACGATCCACCAGCTGGAGGTGTTCAGGATGGAGTTCACCCACGACTCACGCGGACGGATCAACCAGACCAGGACCTACACGCGCAACGTCGCTGTCAACACGTACACGAACGTGAAAAACTACACTTGGGATTGCGATGGGCAGCTGGCTGGCGTGGAGGCACAGGAGCCGTGGGGCTTCGAGTACGATGCGAATGGGAACATGCTGTCGCTGACGTACAGAGGGAACCCGATACCCATGGAGTATAATAGTATGGATAGGATCGTCAAGTTCGGCGACGGGATGTATAAATATGATAACAGGGGCCTGGTGGTGCAGAATGCTAGGGAAGAGAGGTTCAATTACAACGCGAAGGGACTTCTAGTTCGTGCCACCAAACGTGGACGGTTCGATGTCCGATACTATTACGACCACCTGAACCGCCTCGCGACCAGAAAGGACAATTATGGGAACGTGACGCAGTTCTTCTATAATAACCAGAAGCGCCCACACGAAGTCAGCCAGATATACAGCCCGAGGGATGGGAAACTGATGTCCCTGGTGTACGACGACAGGGGCCACCTCATCTACGCACAAGTCTACAGACACAAGTATTATATCGCCACTGACCAATGTGGCACTCCAATCATGATCTTCAGTCAATATGGAGAAGGGATCAGAGAGATCATGCGCTCACCTTATGGACATATCGTTTATGATTCGAATCCGTATTTGTATCTTCCTGTTGACTTCTGCGGGGGTCTATTGGATCAGGTGAGGCCAGATAGTATCGTGGATAGGATCGGCGTTGAGAGTGATGTTCCGTGCTCTGACCGTTACTTTACACTTGCAGGTGACGTCGCTGGTACACATGCCGCACGGCAGGGTGTACGACCCACTGATCGGCCAGTGGATGTCTCCTCTGTGGGAGAACGTTCTGGACAGAGTAGACACTCCCACGCACCTGCATCTGTACAGATTCAACGGGAATGATCCTATCAATGTCAGGCATACGGATCGACCGAATCAACCAACAGGTAAGGGAATTGTCGCAGAAGGATTTGTCGAGGATTCGGGGATCGTGGAGATGTGGGTTAGGTCAATATTGACACTTACAAGGGAAAATCCCGAACCCGAAAATTCAAAAAATTCTGAAACTTTGTGAATATGTAGGAGATTTTCTCCTGATTACAACGCAATTTTTGTTTGCTGCCCAAATTCACTCAAAGAGGGTGAAATTAATCCTTGAATATTTGGCTATTTTCCGGTTTTGTGTTATAACTTGCGAACTGTAAGAGATAGAAAAAAAGTTTCAAGACAAAAGTTACATCTTTTAATTAGATCTATCATTTGGTAAAAAGATTATTTTACGGTTCACGAGTTATAACACAAAATCGGAAAATAGCCGAATTTTCAGGGGTTAATTTCACTCCCTTCGAGTGAATTTGGACAGGCAACAAAAATTGCGTTGTAATCAGGAGGAAATCCCCTACATATTCACAACGTTTCAGAATTTTTTGAATTTCCGGGTTCGAGATCTTCCCGTGTTAGATACAATATATGTTTGGTAGCTTTTCTTTCATTTAGAGTTAAGGTTCAGTTTCTTCCGTTTCCAAGTAGTTTCACTTCTCGATAGTATAGGAATAGGTTCTGAAAGGTCGTGTATAGGTCGCGAAAAAGAAAATTCTACATTTGTTCAATAAAAATTGCCCATAAATAATAATCAATAAATACTTGCCCACAAAGTTGCATAGTTTTCTGAATGTTCGGGTTGCCTAACTTCCCTCGTTACCAGAAGAATTTCTCAATGAATCTAATCACGCATTTAGCCACCCGTTCCCATCGACATCTTTATCTTCCAGACCACATATCATGGTTGTCGCATCTGGGCTACGACCTGAAGAGCCTGGCGCCCCAGCTATTCCCCGACGAACTGCCAGACAGCCTAGTGCCACCAGCCCTCGGCCCAGGCACCTCCATCTTCGGCAAGAAGAAGCGGACCAGAAATCTAGGCGTGAAGTCCGGCTTCCTGGCTCACATCGCGCAAAGACACTCCGGCGACGCGGTCAGCTTGTCAGCGCCGCCTCGCTCGGCCCTGAAGAAGGACACCAGCGAACTAATACCCAGCCGCCTAGGCGCAGCCTCCGACCCTCCATTCGGAAAAGGCATCCTAGTCTCTAGAACCACAGACGGCCAAGCAGTTGTCTCCAGCGTTCCGACCGCGAACGCTATCTACGGAGACGTGTTCACCTCGGTGTTCAACCGTTCCTACTTCCTGCCGTTCACGTTCGTGGTGCACAGCGCCCAGCAGGACGCGTTCTACTTCGTGAAGGAGGAGACCTGGAGGGCCAGCGAGGACCGGGGCCAGCTGAAGCGCCTCGGCGGCCAAGTGAACACCACGTTCCACGAGAGCGAGAACGGCAGCGGCGGCAGCTCCCTGATAGACGTGAAGATCCACGGGGCCAGTTACGTGGTGAACCTGCGCTACGGCACCACCGCTGAGAAAGAGAAGCAGAGGCTGCTCCACCACGCCAAGGCCTCCGCCATACGCAAAGCCTGGCACAGAGAGCGCGAGGCCCTCAAGGCGAACACGCCCACCACCATCGAGTGGATGGTACCCGAGCAGGACGAAATCGTCAAGTCCGGCTCGGCGTCCAACTACGAGGGCGAGTACATCCACGACGCCCAACTGTACCCGGAGCTGGCCGAGGACCCGTACAACATCCGTTTCGTGAAGAAGGCGGTAGACCCGTCCAGCAAGAAACGGCGCAGAAGGAGAGGCGCGCCCACCTGCAAGCTCTGGTGGCTGGACAAGATCTGCTAGATCCCACGCCACAGGGGGAAATCCTCCTCATCCTCCTCTCTCTCCTAGGTGGAGAGACACTCTGTCCAATGATCGCGAGGCGAACAGGAATTTCCGAGGGATGTGCGCGCAGCAGAGGATCCGGGATGCATGGGACTCGACGCGAACGATCGGGCCGAACGTACTGAACACTATCAAAAATGTTTTATACCAAAGTCTATTTGTGTATTTCGATGATGCCAAAAACATTAAGGTTATATGATTATATTGTACCTACGTGATAGGGTGTAGTGTGTAAGGGTTCGAATGGTGTGGATCGCTACGTGGATCCCGCTCGGCTCGCGGCAACGTGGACTGCGAATCGCCAGCTCGCGGGACGGGGGGGCCGTGTGATAAGAGAAGATCGTCGGCTTGTGGGAACAAGGACTGTGAAGTGTTCCAAGATGCTTGAATGGTGGACAGACAGTCCAGGTGGTGGTTCCTCTTGAAACGGAAGATTCCTGTGGATCATGCCGAGTTCTAGGAAGACTAGCTCGAGCGAAGTCGATGAAGCGCCGAGGAAGGACGACGAAGATGACCAGAGAGCGCAGGCCATTCGTTGTTGAGGCAAATCGAGTGAGAGATACTAGTCAATATATAGCTTTACATTGACGTATAGACTTTATCCCAATAGCGTAAGGAAGGGTAACGCGATCGTCGATGAATTGCGAGTGGAAGGTATGCGGGGAAGTGGTAAAAGCAGCAGGGGATGAAAATGGTAGGGCGTTTGAATTATTCTATGAATTAAGGGCCATTATAAGGCCACACTAACGGCGAACAGATATTCTGAGTCCGTGTAATTCTGCGAAAGCACATTTGGCTCGTATCCTCGGTGATATCCATTTATACACTCAAAAGCGACTAATGAACCTCTCTGCATCCCTTCCATCTGCAATGCACCATGAAAATCGCACGATGTCTTAGTCATACTTGGGTGTCAGTAAAGGGGAGTCGATGGAGAAGAAGATTCGACCCCAAAAGCGATAGGTACGCCAGCGAGGATCGCGAGAGGATGCACGCGCAAGCGTTCCTCAACGATGAATGGCCCTGCGGAAGACTGACGAGGAAGAGGGTGCATCAGCGTTCGAGCATTTCGATGGCCCTAGGGAAGGCGTTGGACGAGGTCAAAGACATGATCAGGCGCGATTCGAGTACGATCTCTGCCGAATTAATCGAAGAAGAGGCTAGACGTTAACGTGTACTATAAAGTGGTGCTTTCTCGTGCGAGAGGAGAATCGGTGCGACGGTAACGATCGTGAATAATAGTTAGAGGAACACACTAAATAGCGCGGCTAAGGTATTTTTAACTGATGGATGTGTCCTAAAAAAAAACCCCCACTACCCCCTTTAGCGCTAGCGTCCGCTTCCTCGAGGATGTCTACGTGTCGCGTGCGACGCGATTCATTCGCGAAAGAAATCGGCAGGCTTTCTGTTCGCTGAACCTTTGAGGACCCGGTGGATGGGACGAGCGAAGCGACCGTCCGTTCTCAGGCGCGACGGCTGGACGAGCACACGTGTTGTCGGTAATTAAATACGTATACACAATTATGCATATTCGTGCTTGCTGGATATGAATAACGAACGTTACACTATCGTTTCTCTTCACCGAATAACTAAGTGTGTAATATCTAAATTAAACGCTGGTCGGTAACCGATCGTTTCTCGCTGTGTACTGGGACGCCATATACATCTACGTACGCGTAAGGATAATTATTTAGCACTCAAACCACCCCCTATTCCCCCACCACGCGCCCATTCACCCCTAAGGGTGTATCTAATCCTTCTGTCGCCCCCCCCCCTTCACTCTACCAACACTTCAGACCCTCGATTCGTTTCCTTCCGTTTCGAAATCCCCGCCGCGTCGTTTTCCCGCGACAAACTCAAACGTTCGCGCGGGATGTACGCGAAGAAATTCGTCCAGATCGACGGAGGTTCGCTGAAAAGGGCTTGCAACGGCTCTCCACCGAGCTGGAAGCGATCTTCGATTACACCCCCGCGACGACATATTGGATGCTTCGCGAGGCTATTTCACGGGGATAGATATCGCGGCGTCGAGACGACGCTCTCCGTCTTGGTAGCCGGGCGATAAGGGGAGAAATTACCTAAACGCTGAGTGTATAAACAGATGAGGGAAAAAAAAGTATATATATAGAGAGAAAGAAGAGATATATAGGAAAGCTTCGTATTTTTGACTCGAACTCCTCGAGTGTTTAGAGCTGCGCACACCAATTCTCCAAACTGCGGTCCAAGCGAGGTCGAAGGTGGACTTTTTTTTTATAATATATTATATATAAATACTACGTAAACTCGCGCACCGATCAATTAACGTGTTCTTCAAGGCGCGCGGCCGCCCTTTCGCCGTCACTTCTCATTTCCAAAGAACCTAACGCTGCCAATAGATGATATCCAGGCGAAGGGGGGTGCGCGTGGTCGCGACGACGGACCTCAAGATCGTTTTGGTGATCGATCCACAGCTTCGAAACACTCAACACTGCCCTTTTCTAATCCCTATCCACCCCCCTCCAATCTCCAAACACATACACATACCTTCCATTCCAACCCCCCTTTTATTCGTATCTGTGAAGCCGTGTGTTAATGATGGTTACCCATGGAATCGGCGTTGGCGTTCAAAGAATCGACTATTTTTTAAACGTGGAGGTGAAAATTAGAGAGAAAATCGTATATCGAGTGTCAAATTATTAAGGCGAGGGAGACTAGGTCGCCCCGGGCTCGTCGGGGCGGATCGAAGCCGTGCAGGGTCGCGAGAACAGTCCCAGCTTATTCTCTTCGACTTCTACTTAGAATCTTAGCAAACGAACTGGGGAAGAGAGGAGAGAGATCGGGCGAGGGGGGTGTGGTCGAGAACGAGTGGGGATACGGTCTCTGACTTCCGTGAAGTTTCGTCTCGTTTCGCGAATACTTTTTATTCGTTCGGAAACCACCTCCCCCCTCCCCCCTCCCCAGAAACCTTTTCGACCGCGGATGAACGATTAAATATATATATATATATATATATAAATAAATATACATATATAAATATATATATATATATATATATATATATATATATATATATTTATATATATAAAAATACTTCTGGAATTAACGGGGTAGAGAAAGCTCGAGGGTGTAAACGGGACGGTTATTATTAATGCGATTACGTTAATTAGTACGGGACGCCGAGTCGCGAGGGAGAGACAGGGGTGTGCGTGATTTATGGAAGAGGGAGCGGGGAGAATCCGTCGGACCACGGTGGCGTGCACTCGATTTGCCGCGAAGCGGACCGTCGAGTTCCGGAACGGCTGCAGAAGCTCGGGGGAGAAAACGGTAAAGCGACATGCCGCGGAGCGAAGCAGCGAAGATGGAACGATGGAGTATGCGTGCGTGTATGTAAGTATATGTGTCTGTGTATGATAGATATGATAGATAAGAGCGCGGGGAGTGTGTGAACGGGAGGGAGAGAATGAGGAAGGGATGAACGAGTGAATGCGGAGTCAGAAGTCATGCTGCAGCTACTACGACCACTACCCTAAGTAGAATTACGCTACTTCGCCGCTGATCTAATTGTTTACTGTCACGTGTTGCTGTAAAACCTAAACTAACGATACGATATATTTTATTTATATATATACATGTATATGTACCCATATATATATCTATATATATATATATATACATATATATGTATATATATATAATCTAATCGACTGTATTTATTGTAAATAGTCACGATGTTTGCTATGATATAATATATATATCTGTAATTGGATGGAGAACATCTGCCTGGAATGCGCCCAAAACCCTCTCCTAGACATCATTATATCGTTTCTCTGTACACAGACGTACACACACGCGGAAAGACGGTGAGACAGAACATATGCGAGCACACAAGCCATATATATATATATGTGTGTGTGTGCGTATATGTGTAGAAGGGTAAGGAACGGTACGAATTTAGTAAGGAGCTCGTGGAGGAAGCAGGTGCAAGCGCAGGTACACGCGTATCTGAGCGACGATAGGAGAGATAAAGACAGATCGGTATTGAAGTCGACGATTACGTGAATACATCGTCCGTCACTTCGTCTCGTAATGAGCGACAAAAGTTGGGAGGCGTGCTACTCAGTTTCGTCGGGATATTCTGTCCCCACCCCAACCACCACCAATCCTATATCGATTCCGTGAATCTAAACTCATTCGAGGAACCCTTTGGAAGATGAACGCGAACGATGGTCATCAAAGATAATTTTTATAACTGTATTTCCCCTCATCCAACCCCCCCAAGCCCCTCGATTAAATCCAGATCGATCTACGGTCGCATTGCGCAGCCGTTCGGAAGAGTGTCGGTAGGAGAAAATGGAAAAACGACGAGAGAATTCGAATTGTCTCGGCACGCGGTGTCGCAGAACCCAACCAGCATGTCCAATAACTTACAATATTACTATCATAAGTACAATATATTAAGTGTTTTCAGAAAATATATGATCTATATATGATAATAAAAACGGGAAAACGTTTCAGTGGCGAGTTCCTTCTCATTCTTGTGCTTCATCCTCGTTCACCTTTGCTCTCTCATTCTTTGCGGTCGATGCGCCGATAGGGGTCTGTCAGGTTGTCTCGGGGTGGTTCAGCTTCGGTTGGAGGAGGCTCTGGTTCTGCCCAGGATGCACAGCGCCAGGATGAAGCTCAGCAGCTGGAACGAAAGGCTGCCGAGATCATTTGCTTCGATGTTTTGGGATCTTTTCGAGAGGGGAACTGACTGTGATTAGGAAGATCAAGAGGGCGGAGAGGTTTATGGCGTGGAGTTGAGACTTTAGCAAGAGCACCGCGCTCCGCAAGCACCCTGACTCGAAGGCTACGGCTTCTGTCATCTGTATGCACTGCAAAGGAATATTTTTCAGCAATCTGTTACGCGGCGGCGAGGGGAAGGGCTTTCACCCCTTCGTGGCCCTTGGAATTCCTGGGTTAGCTACTGAATTTCAATATGTTTCGCTACTATATTTTAGAGTGCTTCCACATTTATGTTTTCTCGGTCGAAAGTATCGTGCTCGGAGTTAAGGAATTTTTCGGCAGCAGTAATCTGTCGGGGAAGTTTGCTCGACTTGAGGAGACATTTTTCAAGACTTTGCGCCACTCGAAAGTGTTAACGCGATGCTCGAGATCATTTAAGATCGGATAATGTTGTTAGATGGACCACGTTACAAAGATCACCCTGTACATCGTATCGAAACTGAATGAAGTTAATTCTATGAAAAGGGGCACGAAGGAATCGAAGGGGCTTCACCTGCTCGATGCGTCTGGCGCAACAGCTTTTCGGAATGTCGAGTTGATACGTGGCCCAGTCCTTCGAGGACTTCACTCCACAACACTTCAGCTAAAATACAGATTTTCTTAGCATCTCCCTGAAGCGCTCGAAGGGACAACACAAGAGATCAGAGATCTCTTACGTATGTGTGAGTGTTGTCCCAAGCTTCTCTGCTCGGCAACGAGGACTGGTAAGTCTCAATGGTAGCGACCATGTCGGCTTGGATGTTTCTCATGATCCGATCGAAGATCCAGAAGCTTAATACAGCGCTGATGAATATGCCACACAGGAACAATATGTAACACAATACGTACTGCAAAATGGAATAAGGTCTTTTAGTCCCTTGATGTGTGATAGAACGTTCTTTCATGTAATTCCTGCAAAATACCACCTACAATGTTCAGGAGCTTCCTCCGCTTTCGAACCAGCGCTATAATTCCGAGGAAAGACACGAGGGAAGCGATCACACCCACGAGCAGCAGAATCGTGAGTAAGAATCGTTGTCCTATCAGCCGTGACATTATTCTGTCGTCGATGAAGGACCACACCGAGATTACGGTACCAACGATGCCTGCGAGCTTTGTGTAGTTTCATGAGTGTCCGAGTGGCTCTAAGCCTATTTAATGTCACGAGCGCGTTTTCAAACTCACGAATGTTGCCGCGTTCACTATTAGGAAGACAGTTGTAATGCATCGTACCGACAGATGCTGATACGGGAACCTGTGGAAACGTATCCCGAAAAAGTTTGACCTTTTGTCGGTGGAAACGGTCGCGTTGCTATCGGTGGCTTCTTCCTCGTCCTCCGTTTCCGTTTCATCCTCGTCACGGTCGTCCACGTTTTCTGGTACACCGGTAAAGAATTTGTTCCAGTTCATGTATGTTTGTACGGTCTGAAGATGGTCGAGGAAATTGTTGAATGACAAAAGAATGAAGGGATTTTAGAGAGAGATTTTTTGTACTGCTCTTTCTGTATTACTTGGAATACCTCACCGAGGAGTTGGAACTTTGTATATTTCAGTAAGGTGCTAAAGCAGAGAGGAGTTTTAAAATTTTCTATACCTTGTTTGACTAAGAAGTTAGAAAACTGCTCTTTCGACACATTTAAGTCGAATCGTTACCGCTAGTAACGCTGCAATGGTATTCCCGTCTGCGTCGGTAATATAGGATGTGACTTGAAAATGGTAGAGGTTACAAAACTTGAATTATTTAACAACACTAGTTTCTAATGCCAAATGGGCAAAATATAACTACAAATGGAGATAAAATAAATAAACATTTAACAACAGTTCACACGAATTACCTACCTAGTAGCATTTAAAAATATAAAAAAAAATTCCCGGAAATCTGTAGATGGCGTTCCCAAGTTCACCAACTTTATAAAGCTAAACTTGTATTTTTAATGAATAATCGTTAATCATTATATACTAGAAAAAGATTGTAATTAATAATTTCATTACAAAAATTTAATTTAGCAATACTCAATGCTTAGATCGTAAAAATTCCGAGCAAACCTTTGAAAAAGCATCCATCTAGGGATTTTTTTTGTAAGGTTAGACAGCCTACTGGAAATTACTAGATATCAAACATTTTTCGCGCCATTCTTGCTTTAGATACGTCGTTAGCAGTTTTTAGCGAGCGAATAATACGTAATTACCGTGCATAACACCGAGAGTTTAATCAGCAAAATGAACAAAAAACCATTGTCAACACCTACCGCTGCAAAAAAGGCTAAATATTGGTAAACTTTTCGTGTTACTTATTCAGAAACTTGTTTTAACCTTGTTCCGTACACGTAAATACAAATTTCTATTCACCCTTCTTACAAGAACTTTGAAAGTATTTTTACGGAGATAAATTAAAACAGCATTCTTAAACGCACAGCCAAAATAATGGTGCAAAAACAATCTTTAGTGTTGTGTACTGCATGATTAAAATTCGTAACAGTACTATTTATCATTCTTCTTTTTAATTTTTACGCATCAGTTTGCTGCCTACTTATCAGTCAATTGTCACATTAATGTTTCAACAGGGATGATGATGACAATGATCTTCCCGGCTCCTTTGAAGCCGAACTGGCTACCATGGATGATATGGAAGATGATTTTGGAGATGCATCACAATTTATTGGAGAGGTACTATGAATTAAATAAACTGCTACTTCCTTACGATTAATACTAACTGGATAAATAAGAAAAATTATATGAAAAATTTAACAGTTGATCAGTGGTCCCTACTTGTAACAAAAAGAACATCGATTATATTTTAAGAAACAGAAAAATGCAAAGCTATTACGCATGAAATATATCACTGACTACTGTTTTAATATTTTAGCCAGCCGATCGATCGTCAAATAGTAAACGAAAAGCAGTGAGTTAACGCCCACGATAGAAATTTTCATACTCTCATGTATGTTTGAGAAACATCCTCCATTAGAATCACTTGCGTAGCGATTTAGCATACCACACTCGTAACTCCAGATACATAATTAAATAATTTACCCCACCTGACGCACAATTCCTCATCTGCTGGCTGCCTTTTTATTTTAAATGTGTTTTGCGTAAACGCTTCCTGTCAGCACATATCGCTAGTTATTCGTGTCGTTCCATAGGCTGCACAACTAAAGAGCAGAGCATCGAACATGATTATTCATTAAGTTACTTTTAACAGGGCCCCGAGCAAGAGAACGTGTCTTCAAAGTGGAGTAGACCTCCTCCGCCAGAGTTAAATCCACAGAAGGATCCATTGATCTTTCAGCAAATAGAAATTGACCATTACACAGGTAAATTGACGCTATTAGAAGCCCTATCCTGTAACACTTACATAAACTTGTTTATCAAGGTGCACCGTTACCTGGAATGCCAGGCAGTAAACTAGCTCCCGTTCCGATAATGAGAATGTACGGCGTCACGGAACAGGGAAACTCGGTTTGTTGCCACGTCCACGGATTCTGCCCATATCTGTATGTTACGGCTCCACCTAAGTTCGCCGAGCACCACTGCAAGCTCTTTAAGGTACACGATGATGAAAACCATTCGTACGGTTCGATTAAACTTCGCATGGATCGTACGCTGAAATACTTGTATCGTTCAGGAGGCTTTGGACAAATCTGTACTGAAGGATATGAGATCGAATCCAGACCATATCCAGCAAACTGTTTTAGCCGTCGAGCGAGTGTACAAAAAGAACATGTACGGATACGCGGGGACTGAGAAATCATTGTTCTTGAAAATCACTGTAGCGTTGCCAAAATTAATAGCGCCCTGTAAGAGACTACTCGAGAGGGAAGTCATTTTACCTGAATTTAATAATCACACGTATAGTGCTTTCGAGAGCAACATTGATTTCGATATTAGGTGTGTATCGTAGATGTAAAAGTCATCGTAGGTGCCTCGAGTGCTTTTTTTTATCGAGAAGCTGTTTGTTTAAGGTTCATGGTCGATAGATCAGTTGTCGGATGTTCGTGGATCGAATTGCCACCAAAGACGTGGAAATTACGTGGTCGTTATGGACACAAATTACCGTTGACCACAAGGTGCCAATTGGAAGTGGACGTTGCGTGGGATACCTTCGTCACTCACGCACCAGAAGGAGAATGGCTAAAAGTTGCACCGTTCAGGATACTCAGTTTTGATATCGAATGTGCTGGGCGTAAAGGTCGGATGTACTTCTACTCCACAGATATATCTTTTTCTCTGTTATCGAATCACACGACTGTATACAAATGTGATTCATAATTACAGGTATCTTTCCTGAACCGGATCATGATCCTGTGATACAAATCGCGAATATGGTGATAAAGCAAGGAGATCCAGAGCCTTTTCTGCGAAACATTTTCACGCTCGATACGTGCGCACCCATCGTTGGTAGTCAAGTCCTAAGCTTCGAGAAGGAGAGTGTATTGCTAGAGGTACGGACGCGTTCAGAGTTTCATTGCCAGATCGATCGTTCGCGGAATAAATCCATTCGCATCAATTGTATCTCCTGTCTTTCAGAAATGGGCTGACTTCGTGAGACAGTTAGACCCTGATATTTTTACAGGATATAACATAAATAATTTCGACTTTCCCTATCTGATTAATCGAGCGCGGCACCTTAAAGTAAGCAACTTCGATTACCTCGGTCGAATAAAGGATAAAAAGTCTGTGATCAAGACTCATGTACTGCAAAGCAAGCAGATGGGCAAACGCGAAAATAAATCCATCAACTTCGAAGGGAGAGTCCCGTTTGACTTGTTATTGGTAAGGACCACTATATTTCATCCTACTTCAGATATTAGTACATAAAGGTAAACTAAAGTTATGTTCATATTCAGGTGTTGGTAAGGGATTACAAATTAAGATCGTACACTTTGAATGCCGTGTCGTACCACTTCTTGCAAGAGCAGAAAGAAGATGTTCACCACAGTATCATTACGGATTTACAAAACGGCGACGCGCAGTCACGTCGAAGACTCGCTGTTTACTGCTTGAAAGATGCATATTTGCCGCTGAGATTGTTGGACAAGTTAATGTGCATCATTATTTACATGGAGATGGCGAGAGTCACTGGAGTTTCTATATACAGTTTATTAACCCGAGGACAGCAAATAAAAGTCGTCTCGCAGCTTTTGAGAAAGGTCAGCAGTAATACTGAATGTTTAAATAATTCCCAATATAAACTGTCGAATTGCAGCTCAGGTATGTGATTCTAGACTCGAGAGAAAGATTACCTGATGCCGGTGCATCACGGCCAAGGTAGCGAAGAGCAGTTCGAAGGCGCAACAGTTATAGAACCGAAACGTGGATACTACAACGACCCGATTGCTACTCTGGATTTCAGTTCCCTGTATCCCAGTATTATCATGGCACACAATTTATGCTATACTACATTGTTAAATAACGAGAGGATGGCTAAACATAAAATCAGTAACGACGATGTGACTAGAACCCCGAGCAACTCGATGTTCATAAAAGCTAATGTCACGAAAGGACTTCTTCCCGAGATTTTGGAGAACCTTTTATCGGCCAGAAAGGCAGCGAAGGCTGAATTGAAGAAAGAGACTGACCCACTGAAGCAAAAGGTGTTGGATGGTAGGCAATACGCTTTAAAAGTATCAGCCAATTCTGTGTACGGCTTCACCGGTGCCCAAATGGGGAAATTACCATGTTTGGAGATCTCCGCTGTAAGCTTCTAACATACAAATTTCTCTTAACGTTAACGTTGTGTTATGGCTCGTTTTATAAAGAAATATGTTACAGAGTGTTACCGCGTACGGACGTACTATGATAGAACGAACGAAGCAGGAAGTGGAGGACCAATTTTGTGTCGCTAAAGGGTACCAGAATGATGCTGTAGTTATATACGGGGACACCGATTCCGTCATGGTGAAATTTGGCGTTAAGACGATTCAGGAAGCTATGGATCTCGGCAAAGAAGCAGCAGAATACGTGTCCGCGAAATTTCTCAATCCCATTAAACTAGAATTCGAGAAAGTGTATTTTCCGTACTTGTTGATTAATAAAAAACGATACGCTGGCCTGTACTTCACACGTCCCGAGAAATACGATAAAATGGACTGCAAGGGTCTCGAAACGGTGCGAAGGGATAACTGCCCTTTGGTAGCGAACATGATGAACACCTGTTTGCAGAAGTTACTCATCGATAGGTAATTGAATGTAGATCGGTAATTATTAACTGCGAAACTGTAGCATTTGACGGAAACTGTGCAGTAAGCTTTCCTGTAACACCCTCGATTCCAAACAAGTGCTGATGGTTGGTGGATTTTGTTGTAGTACTGTTCATCTTAAAGAAGCCAAATGATTAAAACGATTCCTTTTAATAGGAACCCCAATGATGCCGTGAATTATGCGAAGCAAATTATAAGCGACCTTCTATGCAATCGTATTGACATTTCTCAGTTAGTGGTTACGAAAGAATTAACCAAAACTGACTACACAGCCAGACAAGCTCACGTCGAGCTAGCGGCAAAGATGAAGAAGCGGGACGCAGGAACAGCGCCGAAACTTGGCGACAGAGTGCCGTACGTTTTCATCAGCGCAGCCAAAGGAACACCAGCTTATCTGAAAGCGGAGGATCCAATCTACGTACTGGAGAACAACATTCCCATAGACACGAATCATTATTTAGAGAACCAGCTGTCCAAGCCGCTAGTGCGTATCTTCGAGCCGATTCTTGGCGACAAGGCGGAATCGCTTCTGCTGAAGGGAGATCATACGCGCACGAAATCTGTGGCCACGTCCAGAGTCGGTGCTCTTTCTGCTTTCACGCGTAAAAAAGAGGCGTGCTTGGGTTGCAAAGCTGTCTTGACGCCGGAGAGGGAGAAACTGGCTCTGTGCAAATACTGCGAGCCAAAGGAAGCGGAATTCTTTCAGACTGAATTGTATCTCGGTAGAAAATTGGAGGAGAAATTCTGTAGATTGTGGACAGAGTGCCAGAGGTGTCAGGGAAGCCTTCATCAAGAAGTGCTGTGCACGAGGTTCGTTTCTTGCTAAATTTAAATTAAAGGAGCACTTGTTTCACTGCGCTTAATTTTCTCTTTTGTTTCTAGTCGCGACTGTCCCATATTTTATATGCGAAAGAAGGTTCAGATGGAACTGGACACTCAAATGAAGCGAATCGAGAGATTTGGAATTCCAGAATGGTGAAATGAAAGACTGCAGCACACCTTAGGTATAGTCTGCGCGTTTCTACACATTTATTCGAGGAATTCAAATGACTGGTCAGAATATAATTGATGCTTGGAGTATTTGTTATGAAATAGTGTCTGTATTTATTTTAAATACATAAATTAATTATCAAATCTCGATACACTGCTCGGTAAATGCATTCGAACTATGCACTTAAATATTATTTATAATTATTTGGTATATTAACTGAAACGCTGGAAATTAAATAATTTACATTTAAACGGAAAAGACGGTACACTTAGCTTTTATCAAACGTTGTTCCCAAACGAATACCACTTAAAATAGTAATCTCGTTTCTATACGGCAGCATTCGGATTTCCGTGATTCTATGTAACAAATTCGACAAACATTATCCCGGACGTTGTGCCTCGATCGTGAATCAAATTCTTTTTTTGCCTTCGCGCGACGCTTTCTCTATAAAAAAGAACTTTTTACATTTTAGCGTATTACATTATACAAATGAAATTAAACCAGTTACACATATGTACATAATTATTCACAGAGGGTGTCAAAGCGTTGACATCTCAAACGATTTCCAATTTTTCACTGCAACTTCTACAAATGATAGCCTTGATTAATGTTACAGTAAAAGTGACACATACACACTGTAATTTTCATTGCCAATTATAAATATCATAATCATAGAATTGCATGTTTCTTTTACGGAATTTATTAAAAATCGTTGGAACTGCTTCGGACTTTTGTATTGTTCAGCATAATAACAAATGTTGTTTAGTTATCAAATAATATTTGCACCATCAAATGATAAAAAGCTGAATCGCATTAACGATAAAAAATATCAAATACCGATGCGCAAAAGAGTAGTTCGATGAAAAAGATATCTTCACTTTTATTTCATTCTTCGAGTTAAGTGGAAAGATTAAAACTTTTGGTTTAATTTTATTTCGTGTTTCACATTACGAAAACGTATGATAGATCTTAGAATTGATTTCCCGTGGAAATCGTAAGGCTATTTAAAATATAATTATAATAAATAAACAGTAATGATGCGCCCGACGCTGTGCGGGTCGTTTGAAGTGACAGTCGTGTGACTAGTCTTCTTAGTAAGGCTTGCGTAAAAAAGGATCCTTAACGTTAATCATTTTCTACTTTGCAACGCGTTTGACAGCCAGTCCATCGCTTGATCGAGCCCTTCACCTTTTGTTGCGGACGTTTTAAAGATCTGGAACGTTCTGTTTTTAAGGGCGTCTAAACCGAGTGCCTGATGCACTTCTGCGACACTTAAACAACCTGCCATATCCTGTTTGTTCGCCAACACCACCAGAATGGCACCTTGCAGCTCTTCTTCCTAAAAGCGTAACGAATACATACTTTTTACGTAATACACCGACTCCGAAGCGTATTCTAGATTCTTGGAACGCAACGTTTTGTATTAAAACTGTGATGATTATATACCATCGTTATCTAATAAACAGATCAATTTAATAAGAAAATATGGTTTCAGCACGATATTAAGAAATACGTACCCTTAGCATGTAAATTAATTCATCTTTTGATATGCCTATCCTATCTTTATCCGCCGAATCAACAACATAAATTATTGCATCCGTGTTCGAGTAGTAACACCTCCAATATGGTCTGTAAGTTTAAATGTCATTAGAAATCGACGCATTCTCATTTACGTTACGAGTCATAAAGCCGAAGCGATCTTAAAACGCATTTCATCATTCTGGATTACCGAAAAGCGCGTAGAATTAGTCGATACGTTTAAATTATTTCAAAACTGCAGATAAATATTCGTAGCGCGCGTGACATACCGTATACTCGTTTGTCCACCAAGATCCCAGACTTGGAACTTTAAATTTTTGTATGTGACTTGTTCTACGTTAAACCCTATAGTAGGTATCGTTGTGACCACCTCCCCCACCTGCAACCTAATACACACAAAGTTGAAGGAACCTTGCCACTCGTTCGCCACGCCGATAATCATGCTCCAACCTTCCGCAACACAAGTGACTTCTTAATTACGAATGCTAACATAAAGACGAACGATACAGAGGCAAGCGGAGCAACACTGTAAATCGATTACGAGCGAAAGGTTCGTTATAGCGTGATGGCAAGTGGAGCGCGTGCAGACGCGTTAAACTGTCAAGTGGAACGGTAGAGAAGCTTGTCAATGCGGACCGAACCTGTACAGAATCGTAGTCTTCCCGGCTCCGTCCAGGCCGAGAATTAAAATTCGCATTTCCCGGCTGCCGAGCAAATTGCGAAAGTAACTGAGTAATCCTCCTGCAAACGGGAGAGCGTGAGAATCGTAGAGAAATGTTTGGAGAACCGAACGATACTACGATAAGCCCAGTATTTGTGTTCGCTGCTGGGATTACGGTAACATTATATCGCTGAGAATGCGCCGCTCGACTCACCCATATCGATATCGTGTTATTTCCAATTCATATAGTACAAGTTAAAGTTTATTGTCAAATATATGATAACCGCACTATTGTATCTGAGTAACCGGGGCGCACACCCCTTTAACTGTCCACGGATACAATCCCTTTCAGATCATTTGCTGACTTGTATCGTTACTCGGACTCCTCTGAAGCTTGCCCGTCTACGCTCGTGTTTTCTGCGTACCAACTTACGCCACTAATTACTACGTTCAGGAAGGTGCCTGCAACCTGTTTACGAGCAACGTAATCATTCCTGTTTCTTTATCAATTTTTTTTTTTCGTGACCCGTTCGCGTGTATTGCTACGCAGTCAGGACTGTGTAGATCGGTAAGGTGCTTCGTATAATGTTGCGAGCACTTGTGCGGGAATAGCGACAGTATTCTTTTTCAATTTCAGGCTCAGTGGGACCTTTTATACGACAGAATGGTACCATTGCTGGGGGGTGGCATCCCTTACTAATTGTACCGCAACAGGAGTTTAATAGTTTTCTTTTTTATTTTTCAGAAAATAACGGTGACCGAGATAAGAGGATCTTATGTACATAAGACGTGGAACATTTTCCTCACTACGTAAGAGGAAGATTTCGTCAACGATCATTCCACGTTGTACTACACTGGTTCTCGTCCGATCACCAAAGTTAAGCAGCGTTGGGCGCGGTCAGTACTTGGATGGGTGACCGCCTGGGAACACCGCGTATTGTTGGCTCCTTTTTTTTCTTTCTTAATTACTATTTTGTAATACCATCATCGATAAAGATACCTTTCACAAGTCGAATACAGTCTGTCATATAATGAACAGACATTTGCATAAACATGATTGAAGCATTTTAATATTCAGCGTCGTTTACTGTATCGACACGGTTGGTACTTTGTTCCGAAAGTGGTTGGTCGTAATCGTCTGCAGGTGGCAGCGGCGTAGTCTTCCGTGCCCGGTGCTCGCGCAACAGGTTCTTTTTTATTTTTTTTTTTCGTTTTGTAGCCTGGACCGAAAGTGGTTCTGCTGGGATGCTGTGCACAAACGCGGCGCCTGTGTTGCTGGTAATTGACAGCTGCCGAAAAGCGGCGACTCGGCCGCGACGTGCGTGCGGATACATCGCCTCGGTAATGAGACGGAAGATATCGGCCACGGAGATTTGAAAGAAACGTGGCGAATGTTTCACGTTCACGCGGTCGCGACACGTCGGCCGTCGATCTCGATGCGCCGCGTATTTACGCCAACATCATCAGCCGCGATCCACCGTTCAAAAAGTTCTCCCGTACGTGTGTTTACAGTTCCGCGAGACATCCGTGGTGCGTGTTTCACGGCGGTCATGTATACTCTCGTGACGCGTTCCGCGGCTATAGGTCCTCTCGGAGCATAGTGGAAGAGAAAATGCAAAGGGAACAGTGACCGTCGGGTCGAGGGAGTGAAGTTTCTGTTTGAAATTTCATCGAATGTTCTTCGGGCTACCGTCATGCCGAGGACACACATATGTTCGTCTCTACCAACACGTCGAAGGAGCTTCGGTGAGTTGTCTATAGATTCCATAGCAATGTTCGACCACGGGTTTTCGTTGTGGAGAACCACTTTATCGCTTAAAAAATACTCTTAAATAAGGTACTCTTAATTAAGGTACATTTGGAAAAATTAGTATTCTTATGTTGTCAACTCGCTGCGATCTCATCTGACTTAAACATCCTCAATATACCAATACCTCATTCCAGCTATTAAAATAATTCTGACAAAAGTCGACTTAGAATATCGAAAGCGATCGACAGGGACGATCAGATCTACTTTAGAGCGCCTAAAAATGTGCCTTGGACTGGTCCCTCGAGAAAGTTTGCGCGCTCCAGCTTCTAATAGCCCGTGGAAACCGGTTTTCCCGAAAATCGAATTTTTCTCGACCGCATCTCGACGGTCCACTGGACCCGTGGCGATGCGGATATTTCAGACATTCGGTTTTTTCGGTGTCCGAAGTACTAACGACGGCTCGGATCGTCCGGGAGGTCATAACGTACCGCGTAAACCCCTCGAGAAAGAAAGATTTGGGCCTCTCAAAGGATTTACAGCTAACCGGTTGCCGCGTAGGTCGCACACTCGCGAGAGCCCTCCTCTGATAGATCGTGATCCTCCTTCTCGGACTTTCGCCCGTTCAGTGACGTACAACGGGGACATTGATACAGGCCCGCATCGGATGTCCCCATCTAACGAACTGCCGCAGACATTGTCCTGTCGAGAGCGGCGGTCGTAAAAACATCCGACACCTTTGACCATGGAGGACCGCACAATTCGAGCCGAGTAGCCAGATACCCGTGCTATTACACACACAAGAAACGGTACACGTCACGCGTAATTTCGAGTCGTCTTTATCGCGACTTCCAAGTGATCGTAATCACTGTACTCGCTGCCATAAATCCAGCGAATGCTTTCGTGCGTGCAACTTATTAAACCGTCGGTTGCTTCCACGGATCCAGTGTCCCCGACCCACCCCTTTCCCCGTGCCCATAACGATCTCATAAATCGCGCTGATCTATGAGCGCCGGGGGGGCCATATTTACGTGCATCCTACTAACATCGAGAGAAGCAGTCGCGAAGAACTGTTACGATCAGGTATATACGCGAACGGTGGAATGCATCCGCGTAAGTCTCAGAGCTTGGAGGATCGATAGGACACGGCGGGAGAGGGTGGAGGAGCGTAACCAGCAATGATGACAAATAGGTGACGTGATTCTTAGAAAGGTTGTCAGGTTTCCTCGACATTCTGCGGCGTAGTAGGGGACATCGTCCACGCGTTCCATTGGCCGATCGATTGCCAAATACACGGGACTGCGACGAGATCGATCGGAGATTTATTGCGAGATCGCGGCAAATGTCTGTACGATGCTACCGAAGGGGAGATAATATACGGGTCTTCTTAAGCGACATGGTTCCTGATTCTTGGGGACATTCATACAGGTACCTTCAATCATCTCCCAAATCTCATGATTGCATGTAAATTTAAAACGGGAAATAAACAAACAGGATGAAGATAAATGAAACATCTTGCATGATACGTGTACCATTTTATTCAATATCTGTGACATTAGGAACACCGCGTATTATTGGCAAAACTTCTTTTTACTTTCTTTTAGAATACTTATCATCGACAAAAGTGATTCTCGAATATTAGATCGCATTATCAGTCTATACCTCAATTTTTACGTTCTCCTCTGACCAAGCACTGACAATGGTCCCTCATTTGCCTTGCATGTCAGGGAGAATCAGAGACAACAACGCACAAAAAAATGTCTCATCCGAAATAGGCCTAAAGCTGCGATTCTCCTGCGAAGAAGATCGCGAGCGCGCGCGCGGACAGGGTTCGACTGAGAGGGTCCCGTAGTGGGGACGGAAGATGCTGTGGGTAGGGGTAAAGTGTAGGACAGCGTGGAAAAGGAGCGAGCAGGAGAAAGGAGAGGGAAGGCGAGCGAGATGGGTATACGCGATATAGGTTTCGGTTTGGGCAGCCGTTGGAATGCGGCGAACGCATGCCCGCGCGCCATGACACGCCATATGTACGTAGAGTGGACGTTACGGTGTACCAGGACCCAGCGACGCGTCCAGCGCATTCCGCGCCCCAGGCAGAATCGTACTTTTGTTTACGCCCACGTGTGCCTCCCCTCGTACACGAATTTTCTCCTGGCCCCCGGGTTAAATCACACGCATCTCTGGGCCGTGGCATTATTATTCCCATTGCCAGCGCGCGCACGCGTGTAATCGTACCCGCGCACGCGATCCCCTCCGAATGTCACTCGATACGCCTCTGTTAAATCTCGGTTTTGTTAAGCGACTCCTCGCTTTACTTTTAAATACCTGCGCGCGCTTGCAGTAGATTGTCCGTTTTATTTTAAAGAATCAGCATTTAGGCGACAGACATAGGGATGCAAGCGTGAGCTTTGGATCGCGTTGCGACGAGCCTTCCTCAATTAGCGCATCGATTTTAAAATCGCTGAGTGCGCACGGGTCATCTTTCTCATTTGTGCCTTCCATAAGATTGTTGTGGAAAGTCGAGGAGTTCGTTCAGGTCAGCGATACTTTTATTACGGAATAGTACTGGCTCTATTTGCGAAGTCGCCTCTGCAAAAACGCTCCCGAACGGAATCACGGGAATGTCTCGCGTTCCGCGAACATCGCGCGGATGAAAATTCTACGAAGGGGCAGCGAAGATTGCGCGCGTGCTTTCACTTTATGAAGAAACGGGGGCGGGAGGGGGGTACACGGGGCTGTTCTTGATATGCACGCTTAAGGAAGCACTTTGCCTGCCAGCCGGAGTAATTGCATACAAGGGCCCGTCGAAAAGCGAGCAACGAGACTCACTTCGCCGGGGCACGACCGCGAAAAGCTCCCTGAACGGTAGAACCGTCCAAACGCAGCTGAACATGAAGCATTGCTACAGTTGCCCAACGAGACAACACATTGTATTCACAAATAATTTTCTTCCGTTGAAATGTTCACGTAGTTTTCCTCTATATTAATAATTTAAGTATTATTGAACTTAAGGGATTAGACTACTATGACGGCCCGAAAATAAATAATCATTCGACTAAATTGCGGTTTGGCATTTCATATTGTAAAGCATTAAAAACAATAATTATAAGAGTTTAGAAGTCCCGAGGTGGTTCCGAGCTGACGCTCTTCTTTTTACGGAGGGTAAACGGTGCACTTCATAACTCAATTTTGGATTATCTGAAACTAAAAAAAAAAACCCTAAACAATGCCTAAGCATTAACTGGGCCGCTTTTTTTAGTATTTTAAGAATTCGCTGAATAACAGCGTGTTGAAGAAAAGAATGTCGAATTAATTCTTCGCGAAAATCGGCAGTCGGCAAATATTAAATAAAATGTCTCCCTTGTTTCCCCGTTCCTTCGTGGTGCTTCTCAGTCGCAAAATAGGGAAAATAAATACGTAGCGGTTTAAGGGGAATGATTTTATTGAACTATAGTGGAATCATCTTCGTTTCTTCTTTAGAATTTCATTAGATACAGAAGAATGTAGGCTAACGCAACGATATCCCGCTCCGCGCGAATGAAAGCAAAGGCAGCCGAGGACGTAGAAACTTCGGCGCGTGAAACTCCGAGCGATCGGGAAAATCTTCGGATGAAAGTAATTACGCGAAACTTTCTCGAGCCCGAAGGTCATTAACGAGCCGGTCTGGATGATTCTAATTGTAAGAATAATTAGCCGCGAAGATACCATCGCGCGCAGGAGGAAGCAATTATTCGTCTACTTAGCCGCGGCGGTGTTTGTTGTCGCGGATAGTGTTAATTATCGCTGGAAACGCTAACCATACACGGGGCGCGTCGGCGGAAAATGTATCGTCGCTCTGTCTTTCGTTTCGCGGCGATATAGAAATTCTTGCAAACTTTCCACGGCAATTCGGTTCCCACTGCGGTTCGATTTGAGTTTCACCTACCTCCACATTCCATCTTCACCTCTCTGTTAACGATTTCTCAGCTTTTTGTATTCGCCGCGGCAGCTCCCATTCCGAATCTCTCGTCCCGCATGATCGCCGCGCCGCGAAACGAGAAAATTAAAGGCACGCGCGTTACGAGGATTTTTCCGTGCCCGTTCAGTCGTGACTCCTTGCATCTGTTTACGTAAGGCGAACGCTATTCCACCGTGTATGAGACTCGGACCGTTACCTTCCCATATAGATCATCGTGAGATATTGGTCAATTGTTATTATTTGATATTCGGTATGATCAATGGCTGTGGGGATCCCAGTACAGGGCGCTCCAAATGTCACCGAGCATTTCTGATCAAGCGAACTTGCTCCTATCCGCCTTTGCCCCTGTTTCCCAATCTTTTTTTAGTTTTCGATCCCATTTTAGAATACTCAAAACCCCGTGTAAGGTAAAGTCAATTTAATAAGGTAAAGAAAACACATTCAAAATGGGTATTTCAGAATATAATGAATATAATATATTTCAGAATATACTTAATAATTAAATAAAATAAACAATAATTCAAATAAATAGGTGCTAAAAATCGTCAACTAAAAATAACTGTGTCGACCCCTCAGAAAACACTTCGCGACCCACGGGTTAAGAATCACTGGATTAGAAGAAGAAAGAAAAATATTAAGAAATAGTGGTAAACGATATATAAAGCGAAATAAAATAAAAATGAAAAGAATTCATTATTCATTCAGCTAAAATTTAATAATAGTTGCCATTTACCATCTAACTCAAGTACTTACCTACCATCTAAAATAATTACAATTCCGTACCGTATTTCCTATAAAAATATTGTTTTCTTCAACTTGCTTCCCTCTAAAATCATACCTAAAGACAATTAGGTGACCATCTCGGCATACAGTACCTACTAATTTACTTATTACTGTAGTGTGCTATTTAACTTAATATTACCAAAGTGTAATTCTCTGCGCTAAAGGGTTTTACCCGTTGATTTCAATAATAATAATAATAATAAAACGGTGGCATGTGCCCCTTTTCCACTAAGCCCCTCAATGACGAAATTCTACCGTCGAATTTGAATTATAAATTACTATAAGCACACAAAGCAATGGGGAGGTATCTACTTCGCAGGATTCGAGGCTTCAGAATCCATCAGATATGAAGTAAATTACGTTTATCTTCTCATTCCCAGGAGCCTCGCTATTGCTCGGTACACCTGTAATAATTCTCGGAGCTAAAGGATCGTTTAAAATTCGCAGGTCTTCCAGCGTGATCGGGAACGGGGGACGCAATGAACGTGGAGCGGCCGACGATGGACGGCTGCGGTCAGCAGCCGTTGTTTTTGACCGGTACTTCCGGTTCTTCCGGCATCTCGAGTCCTCAGCAGCAAACGGTGCAGCCGGGCGCGCCCCCGGAACACTACGGCGGACCGATGAGCCTGAATATCTGCATATCCGATTCCGGCCACGAGATACTGCGACCCAAGCCACGCCGGTGAGCCTCCTCCTCTTTTATTCCGTCCCCTGGCCATCCCTGCCCTCCCCGTGTAATCGATATCGATCTTAACGAAGATCTGATTAATGGTCCCCGTTCACGGTGATCCGCTAGCCCCGATAAGGATCGATTAAAACCCGCCCAGGGGGATCCTCCGCGGATGGAACGTTGACCCCTTCCTGCCCCGACGAAACTAGATATTACATGTCCCGAACGGGCCCCGCCAGCCCGGCCAGCTCTCCGTTACAAGGCTCGTTTTCTGTAACGCGATAACGCCTCGTGTAACGATCTTATCGGCGGGGAGTCGCTCGCTTGCTACCACGCGCAACCTCCGCCAGATCGCCGTGTACACGGCTGTTACGGGAGGTGTTGATGAACGTCCACGGGCCCATTTCGAGGTGGCGGTCGGTTTAGTCGAGTGTGTGCTTAGTTCAATGAATATGGGTGACTCTGTCGTCTCGATAGTTGAGTGTAGATTAGGGCAGTGGTGATATGATAATGCACAGAGTGCAAGTGGCTTCGGGCTTGTGGGGCTTGCACTCCCTTCACCAGAATTCAGGGTGGAAGGTCCGCTACATCCCCAAATACATAAAAGTACCTATATACTTTATCTTCGTATTCGACCCTTTCGGTAGATACGGGGGTTTCGAAGGCTTCTAGCCTCGACGGGGGTTGCTGAACCCTGTCGCCGCGGGGTGGCTATTTTTAACCGGTATCGGGGCCGAAATCGAGAGGAATACGATACGCAATCGATAATTTTAATGTTACGCATCGATGGGCAATTATTATCGATTATAACTCGGTGTCATACATATTGATAAGGGCCAGGGATGGGCCGTGTTTTACATACGAATCGGCGAGTGTGCACACGACACGACCGCCCCACGGAATACCAATGAGCCTACGCCGAACACCGAATCCACAGAGTTCAATTCACGACCTAGAAAATCTTCCAGACTCTCGGTCTCTTAGCTTTTCCCAAAATTTTCTAGCTAAATAATTCCCTGGTAACAGGCCTAGAAGCTACGGCACTTATACACTTCCTGTTAGACCAGTAACGGGGGAAAAAATTTTGCAAAACCTCTCCAAACTGTGAATATAGACGCGCCAAGCAATAACGAGGGTTGCATTGTTTGTAGGGGAAGTTGGGGGGTGGGAAAGGTAGTAGTCCCTTTGTGTTCCTTGATAACGAAGCACCACGTGCATTGGCAGAGCTTGCCAGCCCGTTACGTGTACACAGCAGGGGTGAACGAACCCCGAAATTTCTGGAGTTATTACGTGAACCCTTAAATTTCAGCACGCCTATTTGTATGCCGAGCAGATTCTTCGGGGGGCCGGTCACTGGTGTCGATGGAACTAAATGACGGGGGGCGAGGGGGCAGGGGGAGAAGGTGTGTCTTACGGATATATGCTCGTTCGACATCGTTAATCGAATCGGCGGTAATTACGTACGTCGTAAATTTTAATGATCCTTAATCGGATCGACCGTAGACCGTGGCCCCCTTTTAACGGCGATGTTTTGGGATCCCCTGGCTAAACAACCCGGTAGTAATAATAAAAAAGAGAAGGGAAAGAAACGGTCTCGGCAACAAATACCACGGAGCATGCGGTATTTGTAAGTATCGGGAAAACTGTTTTTTTTTCTTTCTTTCGAGCTGGAACTCGTTAGATATCGTTTGGTTTATAGTCGCGGGAGAAATTAGTGTAACTCGCGATTGGCAAATTCTCTGGTTGATCCCCACGAGGGAAATTTAAAATATTTCCTCTGGCTTCTTGTTAATCTAAACATTAATGGGGTCACTGAAGTTTTAGTATGTAATTGTATTCGGGGAAGGATTTGTGGTTAGGTTAGTTAGGCTGCAGCCGGGGGCGGAAATTTGAGGGAGCGGCAAATTTGGGGGAATGATAAATTTGTGGGTGCGGCAAATTTGGAAAGCGACAAATTTTGAGCGGCGGAAAATTTTGGGCGGCAACGAATTTTGGGAACGGCAAATTTTGAAATTGGAAAGTGTTTAAACACAGAGGCTTGAGACAACTTTAAAAACACTTGACTTCTTTTCACGTAGCAAATCAGCAAAAACGCACATGTGAGAGTAGCCATATTTAATTAATTTTGAAATTGTCTCGACACTTTTCAGTTAAAATATTTTACGACATTTCGCGCAAAGGGCGGCAGATTTAAAATACACAATAGTGTATATTAAAATTCAACTTGAAAGAAAAGATGCAGGAAGGAAACAAATTAACGGTTTAAGAAAGCTCATTTTACTCGAAGGCTCGCTTTACCCCGGCCTCTCCTACGAAGAAATCGACGGTGACGAGCTCGTGTCGAAGCGACTGGAGACAAATCGCCAGGTAGATCGACGGCATCAATGAATTACGGAAGGAGGGACGATGCTCGCGCGCGAACAGGCGACGAGGATGCGCGAGAGCGTAAGATATTCCGCGTGTCGGCGTGGGGTTATCACGGGTTATCGAGGAGAAAGCCCTTCCCCCGTGTAGCTCGTCGGCTGACCGATTTACGATCGCCGCGAGTCCCGTTCCGTTGAAATCCACCGCCGCCGGCGCTCGCGCATCCACACGTACGCGCACTTAGCTAACAGAGTCGCGCTGTATATTACGTAAAACAATTACGTTCGCGGGCCAGCGCTAAAGCGAGCCGCGATCCTCGAGTACCGTGCACGTCCAACGTTTCCATCCCAAGTTACGGCGGACACGGCGCGCTATAAACTTCTCAATCGGCCCGTTAAAAACGATAACAATGGAGGGATTGTGTGATACCAGCGGTTTTTCGAGCCATTGTCCGTTTTCTTTTGTGAAAGTCTGGCTGGCTGGTCTGCGAACTCGCCTGCGCCAACGGTGTTCAAGCGCTTTGCTATTTCTCGGCCGCTGGGAGCTTGGGAACCGAGCAATGGACGAGGAAGATTCATTGCCTTGTGGTAGGGACAGAAATTTTGGGAGGGGAGTGGGAGTTTCGGGGCTTCATCGACTTGGAGTTTTTTTTTTTAATTGATAAAGGGAGGAAGTGGTGAGTCGAGTGCTCTGCAGGTTTCAGAACTGTGTGTCTTTGAGTATTTCATGGGGAAGGATTGATCTAAACGTGCGAATCCAACGATGAGATTTTACATGAGACATTTCTATCATGAGACAAAAATCTCAGCAACAACTAAATGTAAATAATGGAAATAGTCGCGAGAGATGAGATTTTTGAAAATATGCCATGAATCAAGACGCGAATCTTATTTCATAAAACTAATGTCAAAATGATTAAAAAATAAAATGGGAGGCGCGCGTGTGAGACACGATATTTTTATCTCATCGCAGACTCGCACTATTATTGTTACTGTTCCATTCGATTAATAATTATAATCAGAAGATGAGTTGGTCACTAAAGGCAAATTTTCGCGATTCTACTGTAGTCCCAAGCTCGCTCGAAGAAACCGAGAATAAAATTGTGGGGGTGGTCGTTGACCTTGGAAATTTAAATTTGTAAAACAGAAGATAGCGAACTTCTCAGGAAGCAGCATGTTCCCCATTGAGCAGCGAGAATATAAATAATAAATCCTCAGACCACTGTTCTCGCCGCGCGTATCTCGACCTTTCAAATCGCATTCTCCAACGAAAGCGTGGTCCTCGTCTATTCCAATTAAAGTTCATTAAAACCCCTCGTTCGGAAGCGCAGCTCTCACGCGGTACTTTCCAGTTTCAGTTCGATTGAACGAGCACGGGGAACGAGCAGCCGCGAACTTCGACTCTCGCTGTTCCTCCCCCTTTCGAATTTCCTTTCATTCATCCTCGTAATCAGCCCGCCTCGCTCAATCGCCGGATGCATTTTCCCGCCGCTAGGAAGCGACGACGGGGGAGGAAGAGAGAAAGCACGGAGAGAGGCCCGCCACTTCCGGCGGGACAAGATGAAATAGAAATTATCCGTCGCGGGCGAAGAATTTCGCGCGATCGTGCGAAAGGAGAGTCGACCAGATGCGCTGGCGCGCGTTTAATTAGTCGGGGGCCCAGGGTAACGAGCAAGGAAGGGGGGGATGTTAACTGGGAACCGGGGTGATCGCGATAGTGTGACGCGCGTGAGAGGATGCCTCCACGTCGATGCTTAGCCAGATCTCCGCGAGATATTTAGGTTAACGGCCTTTCCTCCTTTCCTTCCTCTTTTCTGCCACCTTAACTAGCTTTTACTGGCTCCCGTTAACGCGCAGCTAGGTCAGGGACGTGCCGCGGTTAGCATCTCTGCCTTCGCAAGGATTCATTTTCTGTGAACCCCCTGCAGATTAAAAAAAAAACCTTTTGGGAGGAAGATTAAGATTGGACCTTCTGGGGGCACGGTGCAGGGAGGACAAGGTATCAGATCTCTTAATACATCTCGCGGTATTTAGTAACTTCTGCGTGGGAGGAGGTGAGTGAAACTTTTCACCAAAGGCAGGGTTGACCGCAGGGTGGTGCAGAGGGTGCGAGGCAAACGGGGCTCGGACAGTACAGGGGCCCCAGGGAAAAGAAGAAAAGAGAAAATAACAAAATGAAAAATGAGAACGAAATTCTTTTTATTTAATTAAAATTGATTTAATATCACAAACCGACTTGAACTTCACGCTCTAAACTTACAACTGGCACTACTACGCGCACACCACAATTGTGTCAAAAAAGAAATAAGAATATAATTTCTAATATAATAATCTAATATTACTAATAATATGTCAATAAAAGAGTCATATATTTAAATCGGTTAATGTTTATTTGCTTTCTTCTTTTATTTTTTCTTTTATTTCCTTTATTGTTATTATTATCCTCTTTTCCTGAAAAGATGTTGTGTTTCTTTTACCGTGGAGAAATTGTTTGGGAGTCTAAAAATATTTCTTGCATCCTGGCCCGTTTATAGAGAAGGGCTCCTTTTATCTTGGATAATAAATTAGATCTCCCTTCAAAGTCCACCAGCAGTTTGGAATTCTTATATTCGAGGTTCAAAGACGATCGTGGACTGGGGACTAAGAACAGTAGCGCGCTTGAATGTTATTCGAGAGATTAAGGAAGGTTTACACACACCTGTGCACATTTTCAAGTAACCCCCATTATAAATGTAACCGTTTTCACGTGAAACGTTATGCAAGCGTAACGACAGCAAGAACGCTATTCTCGCCGCTGAAAGGAAGCGTGCGAGAACGGCGAAGTACGCAGAGACGTGGCCCCATAAACGTTAAAAAAGCTAAATAGCGGCGAGTGCGCGGCACTTAACCGGGAACGAAATTCCCGTCGTTCCGGAATACATTCCAGAACTCGTTATTAAAATGCCTGCTTATTATCTACACCGTATTTACAATTAGGAAGCATGCCACTCGCGGATGGCCTCGAATTAACGGCCGCTGATAACCAAGCCGTTACAAAACCGTTTTTACGCCGGGACTATGGCCATCCGTTGGAAAACCTGCACGAGTTACGTTGACGAGGGTCCAAGATGACCCTTCTGTCTGAACGTTGCGCTTAGAAATCGATGGACGCTAGACTGTCCCGTCAGTTTGCAATAATTGACGGCACATGTGCATAAATTTTCGTTTCCTTGTGCCATTAATTCCTTCCTGTAACGTAGTGCAATTCCACCATCTCCTAATATCAGGGCCGGCGCGAGGCCGGGTTCTCTGAAACTCGGCCCCGCGCTTTAAAAGGCCCCGCGGTCCACAAAAAGCTCGGCGTAAATTTTGCGGGGTCTTATACATAGATATTCGTTATTATAAAATTTCTTTAAATGGCTCCGCGGTCCACGAATAGCTCGGCGTAAATTTTGCGGGGCCTTATGCATAGGTATTCGTTATTATAAAATTTCTTTAAATGGCCCCGCGGTCCACGAATAGCTCGGCGTAATTTTTGCGGGGCCTTATGTATAGATATTTGTTATTATAAAATTTCTTTAAATGGCCCGTGGTCTACGAGAAACTCGGCGTAAATTTCGCGCTCCTGTTTGGCTCTAATTCAAGCACCGTTTAAAATAATTACAATTTCGTGCCGCATTTCCCATGAAAGCAATTTTCCCTTCAACTTCCTTCTCTCTAAAATCATGAAACGGTGGCATGCGCCAATTTCCCACTAGACCCCTCGATGCGTCAAACATTATCAACTTCGCGCACTTACTCGTCGCACTCTAGAGCTCGTGCTGTATCCATGTTCAGATTCGCCACCTGTTTTGCTCGTGTTATAGAAATTTTATCGCGTCAGGCTGATGGAATGGTCTAAAGTGAAACTGGTCCAGTTTCAAGAGCTAAATAGCTTCGCAGCTTCTTATTTTCGAAGAACGACTTTCTTCGAAGTAGCTGGAGATTACCAATGCGTTCTCGAATCGAACAGTACGCTTCCTTTGCGCACGAGATTAGAGCGTCTTTAAAACACATTCTGCTGGGAGATATAGGTTGCTGGAGTAACAGGATTCGTTAACTGGACTGTAAATCGCGGAGAGTCGCTAAAGATACTGGCCAGAGTTTTTACGATCGCGGCACATTGCGCTATCGGGAAGTTTCTTGCCGAAGTGGACCAAGGCATGAGCTTGAAGTGGGGAATTTTAAGCGCGCCGTAACTTCTCTCTAGGATGTCCTTTAATCTAAAGTATGGGCGCTTTGTAGTAAGATGGTCTCTTTAGTTTTATGGGAACACGAGCGCGCGTAAAATTTAACGAGAATTTGTTAAAAACTAGTCCCCTCGGTTTTACTCTGATTCTTCTTTTCCTCATTGTGCCATTGTTTTGTGTATTTTTCCTTTCTTCAGGTTGGAGGGAAACTTTTGTTTTTAACGTTACGTAAGCGTGACGCAACCGTGATTTTCGTTACAATTACAGTGGGGAACGCATTGCCGTGGCAGAGGACACGGTTCGGTAATTAATTTAATATCCCGGTTGGCAGCGGCTGTCGCCCTTGACACCGGAGTTTCGCCAGATGAGCACGGACAATGCGCGCCTTGAACTCCTCCTTGCAAAACCTTTCTCGTAAGGGGCGCGTTATGTTATAGATTAAAGACTTCCGTCGATGCCTTTTCATTCTCGGTAGGCTTGGCTGCCCGTAACTGAAGGGGACGAATGTCCCTCTGTCCATTCAGACGTATTCAGAGAAACGATCGTCTCCCCCCGGTCAGATGAAACTTAATTGGACCCTAATTGTTAACTCTGGCACGTTCAGGGAAGAATGAGCTCACTGTCTGACCAGGACAGGAAGAAGCCTGCTCGGTATCTATGGTAACTAGAAGAGATATAGCGAGGTTGTAAAAGCTGGAGAAGTTCCAAAGTTTGCAGCTTTGAGATTTTGCGATAAGAGAGCTGAGAACTTCAGCTCTCCAAAGAAAATATCAAAGCTCAAAGCTGCGGAATCCCAAAGTTTACAGCTTTGAGATTTTGCGATAAGACATCCAGAAACCTTAGCTCCCCTCCCCAAATATCAAAGCTCAAAGCTTAAAGCTGAAAACTTTACTGCTCCCAGAGCTCAAAGCTGAAAACTTTACTGCTCCCAGAGCTCAAAGCTGAAAACTTTGGGGCTCCCAAAGCTCAAAGCTGTAAACTTTATGGCTTCCGGATCTCAAAGCTGAAAACTTTGGGGCTCTCAAAGCTCAAAGCTGAAAACTTTACTGCTCCCAAAGCTCAAAGCTGAAAACTTTACTGCTCCCAAAGCTCAAAGCTGAAAACTTTACTGCTCACAGAGCTCAAAGCTGAAAACTACCGCTCCCAGAGCTCAAATCTGAAAACTTTGGGGCTCCCAAAGCTCAAAGCTGTAAACTTTATGGCTTCCGGATCTCAAAGCTGAAAACTTTGGGGCTCTCAAAGCTCAAAGCTGAAAACTTTACTGCTCCCAAAGCTCAAAGCTGAAAACTTTACTACTCCCAAAGCTCAAAGCTGAAAACTTTACTGCTCCCAAAGCTCAAAGCTGAAAACTTTACTGCTCCCAAAGCTCAAAGCTGAAAACTTTACTGCTCACAGAGCTCAAAGCTGAAAACTACCGCTCCCAGAGCTCAAATCTGAAAACTTTGGGGCTCCCAAAGTTCAAAGCTGTAAACTTTATGGCTTCCGGATCTCAAAGCTGAAAACTTTGGGGCTCTCAAAGCTCAAAGCTGAAAACTTTACTGCTCCCAAAGCTCAAAGCTGAAAACTTTACTACTCCCAAAGCTCAAAGCTGAAAACTTTACTGCTCACAGAGCTCAAAGCTGAAAACTACCGCTCCCAGAGCCCAAAGCTGAAAAGTTGGATACTCCGAGAGCTCAAAGCTGAAAACTTTGGGGCTTCTAGAGCCCAAATCTGAAAACTTTGGGGCTCCCAAAGCTCAAAGCTGTAAACTTTATGGCTTCCGGATCTCAAAACTTTATTACTGCTTCCGAAGCTCAAAGCTGAAAACTTTACTGCTCACAGACCTCAAAGTTGAAAACTTTGGGGCTGTCAAAGCTCCTACAATCTCGCCATATTCCTCTCACGTACCGTACTTAACAGCGAATAACGAAAGTTGTCCCATTACCAAATTAACCCCAGGAAAACTGTATCATTAAGTCACCAAATTAACTCAACAGTTTTAACCCGCCCCGGTAACGCTATCTCCGAGGAGTCAGTAAACACGTTCCCGCGATCGGTGGTACAAACGATGGGGAGAGATATTGCCTGCTAATCGAACGTCACAACCCACTGTTGCCCTAATCACAGCTGCCACGAATCGTATCGCGTTTAAATTAATTGAAATCCACGGCGCACTATCATCGCGCACGGTGACGTTGCGCAACACGGTAATGTAAAGCGGGCGGGATCGCGGTGTAAAAGTTAAACTGCCCACTATCGAAGGCTACCGTCGAACCGCGGCGTCGGCGTTAACAGACGTTAATCATAATGTTGCAGGCGGCCGTGTTTCGCGTGCACGCGGAGCGTGGCACGCGAAAACGGGAGGGGCGGCGGATAAAAAGGCGGGGACCGGTTTGTCTAGGGAGTAAAATTATCTGCGACTTTCACGCGGATTTATCATAAGGCGTGTTTCAATGAAAAGCACGCGATTCGTGATCAATTAGCACCGCCGAGGGTATCATTTGTATCGCGCTGGTATTTATCGCGCCGCGCGGCTCGCAGAAGAGCGGACGTTTTTAATGGCGCAGCCTTAGAACGGCTCTGGCCTAGTTAATTGCCCGCCTTCCGCATTGTGCGCCCTGCACCTTCGACGTTAATTACGGATAGGAAACTCCTGGGAGTCTTCTTCGCCTTTGTAAAGGAACACCGGGAAACGGTGACACCGGGCTCGCTTTCTTTCGCTGCTCTTCCTCCCCCTTGTGCAAACGTCCCAAGGCAAACACTGCTAATGGGGAATTATCTCGTGCCCCCGTTCGTCAATTTCCTCAGTGGGTCTTCCTTATGGAGCCGGAAATACATTACCTACTTAGTATCATGGAATCATGTCTGATTAGGATTTCAATTTTTACTTATCCGAAGTGGAGTTGTTGAGATATTTCAGGTCCTAATAGAGAGGGCCTTTTGAAGTGCCTATTGGGGTCGTCTTTAAATTACGTAAGAGTAATTTTCGCGATTTCTTACCCCCTCCCTCCCTCAGCATATTTTATATTCCAACCCCCTCCCTCCGTGCTTAAGTTCAGTTTCGGGAAATTTAAACTAAAATTACTTTTCTGAAACATTAATCATAGAATTTGTATTTATTGAAAATTAGGTTAAAAAATATTTCGTAAGACGCTGCCTGACCCTCCACCCTTGTAAGAAATCGTAAGATATTCGCGACGCCCTTCCCAAAAAGCCTTACGTAATTTAAGGACGACCGCTAACCACTCTATTGTAAATGTAAATATTATCCCATAGATATTGAAATTTTCTACATTTCCCCACCTTCTCGAGCTCCCCTTGTGCCCCACTCCCTCAGTCGTAAATCACAGAAGTGTCCTCGCCGAGCAGACAACAAAGCCGTAACTCAATCCGATACGAAATTTCAATTTCCTTTTCCACCGCTTGCCCGTTATCACCTCCAATAGAAAAGCGATACGGCAGCGGTTGATAAAAGGGGCCGCAAGTGGCGCGGGGACGTTCACCTCAGGCTGATAACCGTTTCGGGTCGCGTTTCCCAATCCCCGGGAGCGATTCACGCCCTTCCATCGCGATAGCAGCGACGGTTTGCATAGAAAGGGAAGTCTGACGAAAGGATCGGGGAACACGGTGTCCGAGGATCGTCACGGAGCCGTGGTCAGGAGCGAGCGGCGTCGCGGAGGAGGAAGCAGGATGGCTGGCCGGAAGTGCTCCCCCGAAACCAAGTAGCCGTGGTGGGGTTTTCTAAAGACACGCGGCCCGTTCGCTCGCTCACCCGGTTTCCTGCTTCTACGTTGAAAAGAGCATAACAGTTCGCCGTGTGGCAGCCACCACTTAACCACGTCACGGTGGACAGGGAAACCGGGCGATAACGCGTTCGCCGATTAAAAGTGGAACGTCGCGACGTCCTCGAGGTCTACTTCCAGCCGGCCCCCAGCTTTGTTCCCCCAGTAATCGTGTATTCCGTCCCCGTTTACATCCGAGTATTCCACGAGGCTGATAATACAGTGACATACACGCGAGTGCGTTCGGTGGTTCACTTCGGATTAACCGGGGGATCGAAGGAAATCGTATCCGTTTCGGGGGATCGATCGACCGCGGACCAGAACGGTGAAAGTAGCGCGCGAACTCGCCTCCGCGAGCGCGTAATTGCTCTCCGCCAGGCGTTCTATCTTTGGAGCCCGTGCGAACGAGCCGCGCTGATATTTTCTGGGCTTCTCAGCCGCAATTACGGGCAACGGTTTCCATCGCGGGCCCGCGAAAACGGAGCGACTCTATTATGGGCACGGTGTTTTCGAGCGTGCGCCTAAACTGGGCGAGGAGAATTCGCGCGGAATTGCTGCACCTAATTCCTAGGAAGCTTGCTGGCTAGTTTCGTAACACTCCGGTATAAAGGGCCGTTAAAAATCTGATTGTTAGAAGAATATCAAACGATCCCACCTCGAGTTCCCTCGCCAAACAACCAAACAACCCCCACTTAAGAATCTGAAAAATGGGGGAAATGGTGACCTCCGCGATCCTTGCAATTTGCCAGTGACACGCGGCTCCCTCCTACCATTTCCACCGGCAAAAGCGCCACAGCAGACACTCGCCTAAGGCAGCGATCGCCGCTGCGAAAAGGGAGCACTCTCGCGCGATACGCGGCGTTTCGCGCGCGCCGATAAGCCTCGCAGCTCTCGCGATACGGCGGAGTGCCGGGCAGGGCGGTGGAAAAGAAGCAACGAAAGGAAAGTGATAGCTGTCTCCTCTATTCGGGCCCCGGCAGTGTGCGGTTTGCGGAGCAAGTGCACGCGTTTCACCTGCCGTCTTGCAGTCGCGTGCCCAGCGCGAAAACGTCACCGCCAGTGCCGCGTCTCTCAGCGTGATTCGCGAGCATCCAGGCGAGACGCGTCCGCTTCGCGCCCGGGTAAAAAACAGATTAAGGGGGACGCGTCTTCGAGTGCAGTTGCGTGCTTCGTTGGCGGAAGTTCGCGCTTCTAAACTGGATTTGCAAGAGGATCGTTTTGAAGGCCTGGAACGTCTTTGCGGAACGGTACAGTGGTGGAGGTTGGAAATTAGGAGTTTCTGAGATACAGTATTGGGCGATAAGTGGTCGCGGTGGCTAGAGGGCCAGAGTCGGGTGTTTTAAAGTTCCAGTGGTAACGCAGCGTCACGTTAAGTAGAATCGTCATCTTTCCCTTGAAGCAGCTAGTAAAGAAACCCACCGGACATCCTCTTTGATACGAGCCTAGTGATTAGTAGCGCAAGGGACCTTATTCCTGGAATTGCTGATTAATCGTAGGATCGTTATCGTGGTCGACCGAACGTCCCCCAGTGGCGCGTGGCCTTCCTCCGGTGTAATCAATGAAAGGGAGTGATTAGAAAGGGACCGAGAAGAATGCGCACCAGCGGGGCGACATGCCGTTGATCAGCGAAGGGGCATGCATCGACAAGGACTGCGGCTGCATGCTCTGCCGTGAGCTGAAGGACTGCAAGATGGCAACGAAGCTGGATGGCCCTCAGGTCCGTCGCGAGGGCGTGAACTTCATCCTGCGCCGGGGTTTGCCCTTTACGAGCAGAACGCCGTCGAAGGAGTGGCTGGAAGTTGGGGGTCCAGGGGATGCTGGGTACGATAACAGCGTCACGCTGGAGAGCAAGGATCGCGAGGGGAAAATGGAGAGGGTGACGAGAATCGGGAGGGATGTGGCGCACAAGACGGTGATCTATTTCGGGGACTCGAATCAGAGGCAGAGCAAAGCCTGCTCGAAGGAAGCTCCCCCGCAGCCGGTGGCTAAGGAAGATTCCAGGATGAACGGCGAGGAGGATGAGGGGAAGAGGCTGGAGAGAGCCGAGAGGCAACGGTCGACGGTGAGCCTGATGGAGAACGAGGAGGCGAAGGTGACGCACGAAATCGTGGTGAACGTCAGTCCCAGCAGGGAGGACGTGCTGAGGATCGAGGAGGACGAGAGCCAGGTCGAGGACTATTGGTCCTTGCCGGGGGACAGCACCGGGTTCAAGGCGGACTGGAGCTTCGTCCAGCAATGGCGCCTGAGGGGGTAAATCACGCTCGCGTTGTTCACCGTGTCGATGAGAAATGACCGTTGGCTTGGGCACCGTGGATCCTTCCACTGGTACTTCCCCGTGGTAGATTACGGTAGAGAGTAGAAGCCTATCTTCCTGTGATAATGGGAATTTGCTTGGGCTAATTATGGGAGAGATGCTGCTTTGGCTACTTTTTTTTTTTTAATGAAAAGATGAAATTAAGAAGCTTGAATGCAGAATTAAAAATATTTCGAAATGCGATATCACTCCCGCAAGTGCGTCTCTCCTCCAAAATGGTGTTTATAGTTTGAGTTTTTTAAGGGTGATGAATATTAAAATTTTGATTTGTTTCGATGCAATTTGATTTGTTTCTATTGGGAAATTTAGACACGGTGACAATTTTGCGTAAAGTGCGGCGTCTCTCCCATAATTACAGTTAAATTTTATATACCTACCACGATTCTACTTCGATCGCCCGAAAAATTATGCTACCTATTCTTAAAGATTTTTTTTCTCAGTGAATACAACATGTAATGAAATAAATCGTTTTGGTATTTATTAAGCTACTTTTTTGCTATACAAAGAAATTTAAACAGAATTTTTTTAATTTGTTCCAAATGTTGTTTTTTTACAGCGTCAATATGGAACCTCGAAAAAAGAGGTACGCTCGAGGCACAGGTAATTTCCCCACTCAGGCTTATCTGAAACAAGAAATTCGAAAAGATTCTTAATCTGTATGAGTGTCCTTAACACCCGTCGCTTAATTAACAATTTTCGTTGAAAAATACCAAACTGACGCGGGTTTGAAATTTTTTTTGATAAAACACCCCTTTTCTCGGTTATTTTTCGTAAAAAATTACCAATTGAGGTACGGGCGATAGCGACACTCATACAGATTTAGAATCTCTTCGAATTTTCTGTTGCAGATAAGCCTGAGCCGGGAAATTACCTGCACCTCGAACATACCTCTTTTTTGAGGTGGCATTTTTTGCATAACACATATAAGAGTAGCTTAAAAAATTCCGAAAAGATTTGTTTCATCATATGTTGTATTTATACAGAAAAAAAAATAAAAAATAGCACAATTTTTCGACCGATCAAAGTAGAACGGCCCCTTAAGAAAACAGATGGAAAAGTAAAATATGCGCCGACACTTCTGTTCCCTACCACAATTTCTAACGGGGAACCTCGATCCTGTTAAGTTACCTTAAAATACCATTTTGATGCTAAGGGACCAACCCCTCCGACCCACAACCACCCCCAAGTTTATCATCTTCTACCGTAAAGGCGTTCAGCAGAGTTCTGGAAGGCGATACCTACTTTACCTTGTCCCCTCTGAAATTCATTTCCCCTCGACGGGGCCGTTTCGTTTCCCGAAAGAATTCGAAGCTCACGAACGTGCCATGCCACCGAATCGCTCGCGAGCTTGGAACCGGGAGGGCGGATAAGGGGGGATCAAGATCCACGGAACACACGTGGATCACGATCGCCTCCCTGGCCGATCCACTTATCGATCACGTGAATCTCATTACTTTCGTACACCTACCGTTGTTAATTTGCACGGTGCTCGCATGCAATCCCTCTGTTACGTAACGCGGGGCACGGTGTTCGCAAAATTAAAGGAAACGCGAGAAAGCAGGGCTGGCCCGGCGATTTTTCGCGGAGATACCGCACGAACCGTACTCCAGGCCCAATGGAAAGTCGCTTAATCGATGAGACAGATCTATTAGGTGGACCAGCTTCTTTATTGGCGGGATCGTGGAGATAGGCTTACTTTGGAGAAATTCGTTGAAGCGGTTTACTAATCTTAGAGTAATACATGGGGCCATTTCATTCAGTATTCAGTGGCGGACAGGTTTCTGAATTGATATTGTAGAATATAAATTGAATTGGATTAGGGATACAGGGAAAAAGATGAAACTATACGAAAGTATGATTAATTATGTTTATTGGGTAATAATTACAGATGTCTAGCTTTTATAGTTTAATAATAAAATTTAAAATGCAGAAGTGTTAAGAAGTGGCATTTTACCCAAGGTGGTGGTATGTGTATCAATTTCTAAGTTAGTAAGCTTAGCTTTGTGGGGTCTTAAAGGTAAAGGTTGGAATTCATCTATTACTATGGAGATTAGTGAATAGTGTGAGACTATAAGCTACAGAATTGTAAATGATACCTACATTGTGTGGAAAAGAAGGTTCCAAGCGAAGGTTTGGATAATAGTATTTAGTCAGATTTCTAAATTAATAGGATTTAATATGGCATCTATATTATTAGAATTACCTTCGTGGGATCTGAAACTAAACTTGGTAGATGTTTCCAAGCGACATAGAATCTCGGAGGCTCTTAAATAATACAGTGTACAGATTTCTAAACAGCACAGGGTACGGAATTCCAAATGATATATGCGGTAGAAATCGAGTTTCTAAGTGAAGGTCTGAATAATAGAAACCGGGTCTCCGAATGAATATCTAAATAATAAAGATAAAATTCCTGGCGATCTGACTATCTGATGGAAACAGTGTTTTCAATGTTTTTACATAAAACAGCAGAGGATTTCGTTTCCCAACAACAAAGTACGTACATATTTTCGCGGGTGTAAGAGACCGAAAGTGATTTAAATGTACAGGTTGTATAAAAATTGATGGACACTGGTTTCAGGGGTGAATCTCCATTTCTGGTTCGGTGGAATTTCTAAAAAGAACTTGTCGCAAAATTGTTTATAACATTGTAACTTAGTGTTAAAGTTTTTTTACATTAATGTACTCTGCTCAATGAGAAGACAAAAAGTCCAAAAGGAACCATGCGCCGCAAACGTACCATTTTGAGGCGAAAAATTGTTAAATTTTATTTACATAAAAATTGAATTGTCAAAGTCTTCGCACTCTAATTATTGTGAACTCTAATTCTGAGATTTCTAATTCTTTTCAACTCGTTTTCTTCTCGTGGAGCAGCGCAGGTTGATGTTAGAAAAAACTTTAACATTCATTTTCGATGTTATAAACAATTTTGCAGACAAGCTTTTTTACAAATGTCCACCGATTCGGAGGCGGAGGTTCGCCCCTGAAATCGATGTCCATCACTTTTTATACACCCTGTACAGCTCGGAATAATTTAGTTAAGTAGTTTACGCGTAGACAATAACTTTCCTTCGTAACAGTTTTCATAGACGTGACTTTTAATAAAGAAAAATTCTCCTTGACAAGAATCTGCCGCAGTATCGCGACGCAGCATCAGCGCGATGAATCATCAGAATTTTTTCATACAAATCGTCCGGTACCCTGCATTTATCTGTTCGCATCTCCGGCGAAGGGATCAAATTTTTTCCTCGCACGGAGGGAACATTCATAACTTTCCTCGAACCCGTCGGTTCTAACGGAATACGCGCCGGCAAGGCTTGGGAACTGATTCTTATTATGTGCTCGCTTTCTCGGGGCGACCGCGGTCAAAAGAGAAGAATCGAAAGCGAGTCGGTGGAATTATTCGGTGGGCAATTAACGAGAAACCTACCCAGCAGGCTATCGAGTATCGTTTAGTCGACATTTTCGGCGATGGAAATCGTAGAGCCTCTATTCGAGCAACGGCTGCTCCAATGGCCACCCAAGACACTCCATTCGCGACACAAAGGAATAGTTGGGTATTAAATAAGCGATGGATATACGAAGTGGAGTATAAGTCGTATAATTATAGTGTGAGACGAAAGGGGGAGGGGGGCGAGGCAAACTAACGGAGCCAGTAATGAGAGAGGAAAAGAAAAATCGATTAAAAATCGTTATTTTCACTTTTATTTTTCCTACTATTTTTTCTCGGTATATTTTTCTTTCATTGCCTCGTACTTACTTAGTTATCTATAGGCTTTGTTGTAACTAAAAGGTACTCCCCATTAAATAAAGAAATAAAGAAATAGAGAAATAGAGAAATGGGTGAGTAGAGAAGTAAAGAAGTAAAGAAATAGAGAAATAGAGAAATGTATGAGTAGAGAAGTAAAGAAATAGAGAAATAAAGAAATAGAGAAATAAAGAAATAGAGAAATAAAGAAATAGAGAAATAAAGAAATAGAGAAATAAAGAAATAGAGAAATAAAGAAATAGAGAAATAAAGAAATAGAGAAATAAAGAAATAGAGAAATAAAGAAATAGAGAAATAAAGAAATAGAGAAATAAAGAAATAAAGAAATAGAGAAATAAAGAAATAAACAAATAAAGAAATAAAGAAATAGAGAAATAAAGAAATATATAAAAAGAAAAAGAATTAGGTATAAGAATATTAAACAATCTTCTATTTTTAAAACAGAATCCCTCATTCTAATTCCACCTCTGATACCCTCTTCACTACATAGACATAACTCTTTTTAGGCATAACTGAAATTGTAGTATTAGAAAATAATTTCCTCTCGTAGACCTGGTGGCGGCAGCGGACGGGATCTCTATTGTCCCCCGTACTCGAAGGACTTCGCGGAGAGTTCGCCGAAGAACGGTGTCCACAATATGGTTCACATGGTAGCGGAAAGGGACACGGACAGCGTGGCTCCAACGCCGACGCCTCAGCATCCTCATCATTCTCAGCACCATCATCTCAGTCTGCACGAAATCCGCGCGCTTCAGGTACCCCTTCCCCCTTTCAATTCTACACTGAAAAGAGCGCCGCACAATTAAAAATATTGGCGAACTTTTACAGAGGCGGCCAGAATGCACCGGTAACAGCTCGTCGGATGAGAATCGATCGTCCGGGCACGCGAGCATGTCGGACACAGGTGGGCACACGAGCAGCAGTTCACCGCCGCACCGTCACCACAGGGCGCACAGCCCCCAGCAGCTGAACTCTGTGCCCGAGGACGACCGTCTGTCCGCCTCTGTCACCCAGAGAAACGGCAGGAGTAGATCTGGACAGAACCGCAACAGGCACAGAGCCACGCCTGCCAAGGTGCCAGAAACTCACCCTTAAACCTCGTTCGGATTAGTCAATTTACATGACTTTCAAGTCGCTTGAATTCAAGTAACTCGAAACTACATTGCCAATGTGAACCTATTATTTACTTCGCTTGAAATATCCTTTCAGGTTTCTTTCAAGTTTCAAATAAAGCAGAGATCCTTTCGACTCTACTTGCCTTGAAATACAACTTGACTAACATGAACGAGACTTTACGCTCCCTTCAACGTGCCGTTCACCACAAGGTCTTCCACCTTCTTGGTGCACTGCTAAACGAAGCTGGCAAACTTCCAACACTACTACTTTCAGTTGGAATCAAAGTTTCTCAGCTGATTGAAGGGCTAAGTGAAAAATAGTCACATGCCATTTATTTGAAGTTTTCTGCAATGTAGTGTAATTCCACCACCTCCTAATATAATAGCAAAAGGTGGCATGTGCTACTTGGGCCCCTCAATTGTAGACGTAATAGTGCGAAACTGTGGATCCCCAGTGATATATTTAAAGCATTGATGAGCTACCTCTGGCCCGTAGTGGGCCAAAAGTGGAAACCTAATACTCTACGCGGGCCGCGATATCAAATACTTAAATATACTAATGGAAGAATTTTAATTTATATAGTGAATTTGTTATTTTTTACATAGATTTACGATTGAAAGAATTGCGGGCCGCAGGTCTCGGTGCTCATCACTGGTTTAGGGTATTTAATGTTATCAGGCTGTGCCAATGATCCATGCAATAATCCTGCCATAGTTGCAGGTGCCATGGTCGGGTTCCGGGCTGGAAGACATAAAGCTGGCGATCCAGCAGCTCACGATGCGTTCCCACAAGTCGTCCTCCACTTACTCCTCCTTGAGTGGCTCCGAGAGCTCGGAGCCAGCCGTAAGGAGGCTGATGCGACACTCCAGCCTGGAGACGATCAACACGAACGTTACCAGCGCCGACGAGTTCGTCTGGGTGGACTCTCACAACAGACTGGTGGAGCTGCAGCAGCTACCATGGACGCATCACGACGTGCTTCGCGTGCTGCAGAACGGTCGCACCAGAGAGCACATGGACCAGGTCTCTATGGAGACGATACCACGCCTGTCTTACCTGCTGCAACGCGCGCTAGTCAGAATCGGCCGCGAGACTCAGAGGTTGGCTAAGCCTGTCGGCCTCTGCAGCAAGCACGAGGTCTACAGCGCGTTCAAGATTGTACTGTGCCCAGCCTTGGCTGACTCTTGCACCAAGGTACGTGAAGTAAATTAACGAGCTATTGGCTGCGTTAATCTGATCTGTGTGTCTTTAAATTGCACATGCCTTGCGCGCAAAGGAGTTTGCTTAGAAGGTAAGAATGAGCTTAATGCAATGGCGCACCCAGAGGAGGGCCAAGGGACACCGCCCAAAGAAGGGGCTTTGCGAAAAGAAAAGAAAACTGAATTTCATTCTTTAAGCGAATACTTATAATCTTCTAATTTAAAAATATTTTTATCCCTTCAACTCGGCTCCCCAAGACATTAAATTCTGAGTGCGCCACTGGAACCCTCCATATGTTATCTGTAGTTTTGATTCTACCAGTTGCGGTTTAATTTATAGATTAGTTAATTACTCTGTGTATGAAATCACCGTGAATGTCCGTCAATTTTTTCTACTTTCATAGGCTTGCTTGCGAGCAGCTACAATGTTTGCTGTATCAGGTGATCAGCTGAAGCAATCGAAGGCCTCTCGATCAGGGCTGCAGCTGCCAGTCGGCCGGTTCCTTCGTTGGATGTCCGACGTACGGCTGGGAAGAATGATACACGAATACGCGGCCATATATCTGACCGCGGGAATCGAGAACCTCTTGGAGGAAATACTGTTGCAATGCATACCGACCGACCCGCACACAACCTTAACAGCAACGATGCTGGAGCATGCCATAGCAAATAGCGGAGATTTATGGGGTCTCCTTCAGCCATACGCGCACCTTAATGCAGGTCGAACAGCATCAGGTAAGGTTACCCTGTGTCAGATATTGAAGACAGGATTGCTTTGAGGCTCTGAGCCTTACTGTGCTTAATTTTCATTAATAAAGCAGACATCCATTTGAATGACAGTGCCTCTAAAAAGGAAGATCCCTAACCCGGAAATTCAAAAAATTATGAAACTTTAGGAATATGTAGAGAATATATAAATATGTATCACCGCAATTTTTTTCTGCCCAAATTCACTCTCAGATATTATAACTCGCGAACTGTAAGAACTATAAGTTACCAAATGATAGAAAAAAAGAGTTTCAGGCGAAAGTTATTTCTTTTAATTAAGACTATTATTTGTTACACCTCGCGTATCACTTTTGCCAGATGATAGTTCTAATTAAAAGGAGTAACTTTTGTCTGAAAACTTTTTTCCTATCCCTTACATCTCGCGAGTTATAACACAAAATCGGGAAACAGCCGGATTTTCAGGGATCAATTTCACCCCTTTAAAGTGAATTTGGGCAGCAAAAAAGAGTGCGTAAGACATACCTATGTACCCTCTACATATCCCCAAAGTTTCATAATTTCTTGAATTTCCAGGTTGAAATAAAATCGAACTCTAGCAGAAACTATTCGAATGATGTGTATAATAATATTCGCAGGTGCCCTGGCAATGCCACGTTGGGCCAGTGTGAGCTCCCTGAATTCCTCTTCATCGTCCCGTAGTGGAAGAGACGCAGCTGGCTCTGCGTTAGAACCGTCGCTGCTAACCACCTGCGTGGGTTCCATGTCTGAACTGATAGATCTGATCTCGAAAGTAGCCCAGGCGGGACGGTACCCCATACCTCTGACCACCAAGGCACTGAACGCCTTGTTTTACTACATGAGGTGTTCCCAGGTTCGACCATTCGATCGTTGCCCTTTACGACTACCTGTTACCGCGCTTCTCTGCGGCATAATTTGAGAAGCCAACGTTCTTATAGCTAGAGCACGGCGAGCGGGGCCCGGGGATACAAGAACTCGCGTACGAGCGAGCGTACGTTGTTCTTCCTCCACTGGTCGAGTGGTTACGCGTCGCGACCGCTCATGCAGAACACAGGCACGGTCTCGTTGTGGATCAGGACGACATTAATCAGGCTGCCAGGCTGTTATTACCCGGCGTGGACTGCCCTGTTAGACCGATATGGTAAACCGCAGCGATATTTCTATCGTCCCAGTTATTCTCTACGAAGCATTCCCTAGCGAAAGCACTTGTTCCGCAGCTTCGAGGACGTCGCCATGTGTTCCAAGCGCATCGACGACTCCGAATACGTGCGCCTGCTCACCATGGACATGGCGTTCAAGATGCTGGCCAGTGGGCGGACAGATCTGATCGCTCACGCGATGCCACTTTTACCATCTACCAAAGTCAACACCGTCAATGATAACGGCTTCACCGCGTTGATGATAGCGTGTATCAACGGGGACGAAACAGCCGTGCTGGCTTTACTAGACGCTGGCGCGGATTTGAACGTCGAGAGCCCACCTCCGTCGACCGGCCAGTCAGGGAGCACACCCTCCAAGGGCGCCGTAGCGTCAGGTGCGTCGAACTCTAGGAGTCCAGTCACTCCATCGGCAATGATGTCGCCAGGAAAGAGCATGCAATCGCCGAATTCCTCTTCTGGCTCGCCAAGCAGCTCGAGCAGTGTTACCAGCAATATCTGCTGCAGCCAGGCCGGGTTCAATGCTGAGACTCAGCACTGGACCGCCTTAACTTATACGGCGTTATTGGGTCACTGTAACATTGCCAGAGTATTGCTGGAAAGAGGCGCGGCAGTGGAGGGCGGTGCCAAGCTCAGCGAAGACAAATGTACGGTTACGCCTCTGCAGGCAGCCACAGCGTCTGGGAATAACGAGATGGTGGCCTTGCTCTTGGCTCACGGTGCTCAGCCGTTCTTGTCGACCTTAATAAAAGACTCGTTCTCGTACTCTGGTTCTGCTCAGCGTGGCTGCTACAGGCAAGTGGAAATCTAATAACTGGCAATTAAACAAATATGTATCGAAGAGTCGCTTTGTCCGATGACTGCTATATTTTACACACAGCGCAATATCGGTGGCAACAGCCCACGGCCAAAGGAGCTGCCTTCACCAGCTACTGTCTCATCCACTGAACTTCTCCGCGAAGCGAGGTGAGAAGGAGGTACTATCTTTGGAGGAGATTCTTGCGGAGGGTAGCGCAGCAACTAGTCCACAGCAGCAAACCGTAGATGGAAGAGGGAACCGACGGGAGGGTAAGGAACCAGTGTTCAACAAGGTGCAGACGAAGGCTTTGCAGGAAGCAATGTACCACAGCGCCGAGAGTAACCATTTAGGTAGGATCGATAGATGTTTCCAAGGTTCCGAAGAGCCTGAGACGTTCTATGCTCTAAATTCTGTGCGCATTTAAACTTCCTTCCCAGATATCACAATGGAACTCCGGGGATTGAAAGTTGGCTGGACGTTGCATTGCTGGATGCACAGTCTCGCGACGGCCCATGAAATGAGACTGGACTCGGTGATAGACCAATTGCTTCAAGACTTCCTCCAAGTGTGCCCGGATGATTATTCCACGCAATTCGTGCAAGAATGCCTGCCGTTGTTGTTCAATATCTTCAGGTACAGCAAGGTGGGTCATACTCCAAATCAGTGAGCGATAAATTATTAAAGTAAACAGTCGTAGACACGTCTCATCCACTGTTACGTTGTTTCGCGGACAGAAGGAAGGCACGACGCTTCTTCTCGCCGATATTTTCTGCACGTGCTTCGGCTGGGAGCCGATAAAGCCGATCAGAGACACCACGCTCTCCAGTGGGTCGAGGATCGATCCGAAATTTGTAAATAATCCGGAGCTAAGCGACGTGCAATTCAGAGTAGAAGGCAGAGTCTTCTACGGCCATAAAATCGTGTTGGTCACGTCGTCGCCAAGATTTAGGAATATGTTAAGCTCGAAACTGTGCGAGGGTAATCCTCCTATTGTACAAATCAACGATATTCGATACCACATCTTTCAGGTATCAAGCTTTACCGCCCGCTTCGACGCAAGTATCCTATGGACAATATTGAAGACTAAGTTACTTTCCAGATGGTTATGGAATTTTTGTACCACGGTGGATGCGCCACGTTAGAAGTGAATCAAAGCGATGTCTTGGAACTCATGGCCGCTGCAAACTTTTTCCAGCTGGATGGCTTGCTTAGGTATTGCGAAGCCCAGTGCTCTTCGATGGTTGATCTCGATAACATCGTTTCTATGTACATTCACGCAAAGGTACACGGTCGAACTTAAGTGTCATTTAAATTCGACAAGAAGCAGAGATGGGCAAGAATTTTATTTAAATAAAAATTTCGCTTCATTCGTCAAGTAATCTGAAGTCAAAGTAACTTCTAATTGATCCGTTATTCAAATAATTTTTTATTTAGTTATTGCCCAACTCTAACAAGAAGTCTCGACCCCTCATAAGTTTATTGTACCGAATGAAGTCTGAAACTTTACCACGATTCTTAGGTTTACAATGCAACGCAGCTTTTAGAGTACTGCCAAGGGTTTCTGCTGCAGAACATGGTTGCTCTGCTGACTTATGACGACTCGGTGAAACGTCTGCTGTTTGCAAAGAAACTGCCGAATCACGATGTTCTCGCGGGCCTCCTTCTCACCTTACAGGCAAGAATAAAAGCCAGGAGATCTCAGCAGCAAAGTAAGATAAAGACTTAGAGATATAACACATGTACGCGATATAGCGGCGCCGCCAATTATATCTGCTTTCACCCAATGTAATTATCAATATATTTGCATACGTTTAAATGACGTCATTTAGGAAGAAGAAGCATACGTAAATGGATTAAGACTGAACGTTTAATGATGTATATTTAACTCGTTAGCAGACAATTAAATATAAATTTCCCTCGACTTCGCGACAGGCTATTTAATCACGTACGATTACTTTAATTATCCATTGCATTAATAGAAGTTCGAAGAGATAAGCTTCCACGCACACGAAATACGTAACTTTTTGCTCTTGTTGTATAGTACTCTTCTTTTTTTTTTTTTAATATCTTTTTCGTAAGCCATAAAGTATAGTACATATAATAAATGTATATTACACAGTGTTGGAAACTATACAAGTTCATAATATCGTTGCTGTAAATGAATCCCGTGAATACATAATAATTAAGAAATTGAATTTCATAAACGTAAATGTTCTCGCCGGAAGCGTTTAAATAATAGTGTAAATACAAAATTGATATTATCGTGAAATATGCAGCAAGACATACATTATGCGGATCGAGCTTCTTGCAGTAACTAAACTATTAATATATACATAACAAGTGAACAAACAATTTTGTATATAACACAGACCGAGCAATTTATACGCAGTGCAAAGAAAACAATTATAAAATATTAAAAATGTTCTCTTGCGTGAATAATGCAAACGTAAGTGTGTACACCACGATTTCCAATAAATTATAAATATTGTGATACCGAAGACTAAACGATAACTGTCTCGCTTCTCAAAGCTTCGTAAAACTGTATATTTTTCATTACACATTTTCCATATAATTGCTGGATTATAAAGTTTTTATATCACAATTACATTCAACTTGCAATAAATCGTGAAAAATATGAAAAAAGAAAGAAGTGGAGCGGAAGTGAAGACAATAAAAACAATACGCTATCTACGATATTCGATGGTTGCTCAAGTTTTTGTACAACATATTGCTGTTTTTATTCTCTCTTTCTCTCTCTCTCTCTCTCCCCCTCCCCCCCTCTCTCTATTAAAATAAATTAAGCTTAGGTTTCGTAATAAAACTTTTACAAATAACGCAACACATTACAAAAAGAAAGAAGGAATAAAACATAATTAGATGCATACTGCTATCTTTGCAGCGTACAGTTCGTTACCGTCGCGACGAAACTGTCGTCACTGATATCCGTGCACGGTTAACGATGTAACAATGTTAGTATTATATATAATGTGATTTATTTAGAATGTCAATGGTTAGTTGTATATACAATATTCAAGTTATAACCTTAATGATACTGTAATCACTGGACTTTTAGATTTTGGAATGCCTAATAATCATATGCGAGTCACATCGATTCTCGGAAAACAGCTGTCTCAATCTCGCAATTACCTCCGCATACGCATCCATTAAAAATGGTCTGCGAAAGGATGAATTTGGAAACAGTTCCCTTAAAAGTTATCCTAGGCATCCTCTTATATGTCATTGGCATTTGTTTAGTACCTGTGCTTGCGTAGAAGCAAGAAAGTTTAATGTTGAGTAGATGCAGAATTTAAATCGTTCGAATATTTTGCTGTAAAGTGTGCGGATGTACTAACATCGATATTAATTTATATACAAATCGAAATATTCTGAAAAATTTGGGGAACTAATAACACTATTAAAGTTGTAGAAATCCGTGCGCAAAATTGAATATGAAAGCAACGTACGTTGTTGCAAGCGAAGCATTCAATAATTAACGCTCTTCACTCGTTTCACTGATTTAACGATGAATATATGCTATAATTTTTAGCTACCGCTTTACGTTATACTGATTTCTTTCGATACAGATTGAGCAAAACCTATTGAGAGCATTGGCCACGTGTAACAAAAGTACATTCGATAGAAAATTGGTAATAAAGAAGAATAGCAAGTGCTTATGACACCCAATTATAGACATTAAAAAGGAATTAGAAAAAATATATATCATAAAGTGCCACAATTTCAACATGCATTTCCAACAAACAACAAAGACTGCCATAGAATTTGAAATTGTAAAATAACATTAACAAGTTTCGATTAAACTCCATCAATTTCTTTAAACAATCCTTCGCATTTGCAATCCTATAGAATTTATTGAGAAAATAATGTGTATACAATTAAATCGATCCATCGACTTTTTCCAACGCGATTTTAGCTTGCTGGTACAGCGAGAGCGACAATGATTGCTATAAATTATTCGGAATTCCGTTTGTCGCCTCCATAATACGAAAATGAAAATTTATTCCGCCACTAATTGCAGCTGCCGAGATACCTTTGCTACGTTCCACCTTAATCTGTACTTAACGATGCAGATTATTCGGAAATGAAAATGAAATATTTCCAAGGGTAAGAATAAACAAGGATGCTACGTTCGGACTGCGCGTCGATAGATTCACAAACGAATGTAAAATAAGTCTATCCTCTCCCCGTATTGCGAATCCAATATACGAACTGGCAAAAAACGATACTCCCCTCGATAATTATTTCTACAAGTTCGGTGTAAGATAGATTGAGACAACCATTTTCGTTTGCTCGCGCAATCTACGACGATTAGGAGCGCTAACTTAATTTAGTGACTAGAATAATAATTAATATAACAACGACTATGATCGCAAGTAACAAGAGGATATAAACTTTTCGCCGGTATTTGCTTTGGTAATTACTTCCCTTAATTAATTCCTGCGCTCCCAGCTCAACGTTCCCGTGTATATTTTCTATGTGGTTGTCTATCGTATCTGCAATAGAAATGGATCGTAAGAAATCTCCAGGGCCACCGAAATATTTCTAACGCGAAGAAAAGGCGTCACTCACTGATTGTGTCGCCTTGTTGGTACGTCAATGCGGCTAGTTCGCGCATTATTTGATTCACATCCAAAATATCGCCCTCGATCAATTTTATCATATCCTCCCTTTCCAGCAGCAATCCATGTCGAAATTCAAGACTCCTAGGCATGTCGCAAGAAAACAATCACTCGTAGGCTGATTTTAACGTGCACAATGACACAATCGGTACTGAACCATGTATTAATACGCATTAAGACAGACTTACCATACATTCGAGCGCATTTTATAGCTTCTCTATATCAATAATACATGTCGCAATTATTTAATCTTTTCACTGAAATTTTGAACTCAAGCTAGCCCGATGTTCATGCCACAAAATCAAAGTTTGATCAATTTTATTTCAAATAACGAATAAAGAATAACGATTTTATTCGACGAAACATTATTCCCGAATAACGAATAAATCTGTAGCGTTATTCGAGCCAGATTTATTCGAATAAGAATTTATACGTTATTCGAGGCAGATTTATTCGAATAAGAATTCACTCAGCGACCAGATAAAATAAACTTTAATCATAAAAATATATTTTTATTCGAATAAATTCTTATTCCTTATTCTCGAATAACTTCATTTCATTCGTAATTTCTATTCAAATATTATTCGAAACGTAATTTATTCGAGAAAATTTATTCTATCCAACTTTAGCTTTACTGACTATTAGACTTTGGTTTGCTCTATTCGCTACTTAGATGTGTGTGAATCCATATACATACTTCATTTTCATTTATAACAATTATCGAAAAGTGTACGTTCGAACCTTTGTGTCGTCCTGTGCTCGTCTTCCTGGACTTGGAGTAGACGTTGCTGTTCCTCGTCGTCGGCATCCATTGGATTCTCTATACTAGGTGTAAGCAAAATATGTCTCTTCATCTTCTCCGCGATTGACTGCAAAACACATTGCGAAATTATTACGAGCGCATTAGTTCTTCGATCCCCTACATCTGAAACGTAGCAAAGAATAAAATACCTTCTGCATGTCTGAGTATCTCTGAAGAGCATCCTTAAAATCGGTGGTTAGCTTCTCGATTTGCAACTTCTGTTGTTTATCCCCTCTCCTCATCAACACTGTCAGTCTTGTGATATCCTTGCTCGTTTGAGTTACTACTTGATTTGTGCTTAACTGAGTTACATGCCTAGTGGAACCGTAAACGTGTACAAACGCATATGTACAAAATTAATAAAAAGTCCGTAAGGCTGGTAGGATTTAATGTTCAGGACACTTACACCTTATCCCTTAGACCCTGATTATCTTTGTTGGTTCCAATATTTTTGTATGCACGCTCCAGTGTCCTCCAACTCGTGTTAATTGTGTATATGTTAGTGGTAATATTCTCGCTGAGACTATAAAGTTCCGTAGGACTAAATCCCACATCAGGTACATCCGTCCGTTGATCCGTGGACCCGTATGTTTGAGAACTGTGAGCCATTCTAAAAATAAACAGCATGTCCGTTAAAATCTGCAACATTCGCAGGAAGCTACGCGGAATCCAACAAGCCCAAGAAGCTGAATCCTCTGATTCATTGTTCTGTTGAACAATCGAGCCTTCATAATTATTATTACTCTCAAAGAAAAATAGGTGAAGCGAACGTTGCTTAGTTTCACGAGGAATGTAAGCTGCATCAGACGAAATCTCTTTTAAGCGGATGTTTAAGGAACTTCGAGGTAGACCCTATTTTTTTTTTTAAACGGAAACAACGTTTAGAGCACATCGCTCCGAATGCAATCATCATAGATTTTTTTAACCAGAAGCGATAGTTGCATTTAAAACGATGTACATTAGAGGTCCGCGATAAGGAGAAATTTCCCTTTAAAAAAAAGAAAACGAAGGTTACCGTTTAATCTTTGAACCCTCTTCACCTAAAAATGTCTCCTCGCATCTACCCTCCCTGGAACTATATACACAACTTTTACTTGACTCATCCGCTTTCAGACGTAATAATACTGACTCGAACCAAGATGATAATTTCAAGTGCCTCACCCTATACATTACAAACTCAGATCGCGAAAATCGTAAAACCGACGTATGAATAAAGTATCTCTACGTTACATTGCTCGGGCGACTTTTTACTCCAAGCTAATCGTCATTCGCACTTAATTTTCGAAACGCATAGAACGCGAGAAAACTGACGCAAATATAATCCTTCTCTGCGATATACACACGAACACTCAAGCATCGCTTAATGGGTCTACGTATAAAAAGTTACATTTACTCTTTCGTAATTGATGCCAATAACAATATCGCGAATAAATCGGAGCTTTTGCAAGGCTCGCGGAATGCCGTGTAAATATTCGCGAAACTGCCTCCAAGATCGTCGTTCGGACAATGTTCATGCACAAACGGTTATCGCATGGCTGGAACGAAAGTGATTCAGCGAGCTGCGGTGCCCGTGGTGCAGTAAAATCATTCTACGTCCGATTACATGCAACCGAGCCGAGCATTCGGATTTAATGGTGTACAGCGAGTGCATATACTTCGCGGAACAGTTGAATTAATGGAGAACGGTATAGTATAACGCGGATGCGAAGAGCGGCGAGCGTGCAACAAACCTGAATCGTTTTATCACAAGTGTTCTTAATATCTAAATAGAAATTGCTTTATTAATTCACATTTAAAAATCAAGAGAACTATTTTTATGTATCCAATCTTAAAAACTGACAGTTGCCTAAACGATCTACTCCACCGTCCGTGTGACAATAGCCCCTTTGTTCTCACTGCCGTGCGTTTAACAGATGCCTATATTACCGATGCCCAACTATTCCCAACGTTACGATTTATCGCTTGTAACGCACGCCACTTTACGAATAACCGACGAAACTACGCGTGTCCCTTAAACGTGCGATTTTAAGCGAGATTTTAGGAACATTTCGGGCATTTCAAACACTAGAAATAAGAACAATAGTGCTATATAGTCTACTCTGTCTACAACACCGTCGATACTACTGGGTCCAAAGTAGCGTCCAGCAGTCTTTGTTGCGCTTTATTGCGACACCAGGAAAGGAAAAGTAATTTCGGGAACTGGCTTAATATTTTCCCTTCAAAATATATCGGTGAAATGAGCTGCCGAAAGGAGCAACTAACTAGCCCGATATTAATTTCTTACCAAGTAATATAAATGTGGCTGCAACACCGTCCTATATATTACTACCGCTAGAATCAATCATAAACCTAACGAAATATTCATTTCTCTGCGGTTTATTGCATCCGCGATGGTAAAACGAGGGAAAAATAGTGGCGTATTTTTTCCGACAGTCGGTGGCAATTGTCGACATGCTGGCGTCCCCCTTGGTCAGAGGTTAGTCGCATGGCGGACGCTGGCTTGACGACACGTACGGTACGGAAGTTCCCGAGCACGACCGACAGATTGCGAAAGCCTTCAGAAACAACAACCGTCGGCCGTAAGTAAACGCTATTCTGCTTTCCCATCGCTTTAATGGCTAAAATAGCTGGTTTTCGATCGCATGCATGCCGCGATACGATTATTTAACGCTCGATCACCACGCGGCGCGTATTAGTTTCGGCGAGGCGCACCGCGGATAGCCGTAAAATCGGATAGAATTTTGCCCGAGGGTAGCTTCAGCAAGTCAATGCTGCACGTACGTAGGTCGTGCGTCATGTCGGCTCCGAACGCATCTTCCGTTTGTCGCCTTGCCTATCGCGTCTCGCCCGGGCCCCCGTCTCTCCAATCTTAACCGCGTTCCGCAGGAGCAGAAAGAGCGGTCCTCGCCTCGATATCCAGGGGAGAGAAAATTGAACGAAGGAAAGAAACGACACGCGAGTGGTAATCGAGCGTCATGTACGTGTGCACCTACGCAACTCCCACTTTTGACATTTTAATATCGGTGTGACTGTTGAAATAGGTTAAATTCTGTACGGCTTCTTGCACGCTCGCTTTGCGACGGGCATTTAATACCTCCTCAATGCGAGAACGCTTGCTCTTGGCCCAGGCGTGACAACCGCTCACGGCATTCGACGTCCACGGTAACCCCCTCGCGTGCGACGCGTTGCCAAGCTCTCTCTCCGAGCTCTTTCAGAGAATTCTGAAATTAGTACCATTCCCTTTTTTTTCACATCGATTGCTCTTTGTTTCCCCATCGTAAACCAGCGTCGTTTATTAAAGACGTCGCTATGCACGTCGCTCGCGTCAAACGTTCCCTTTACGTCCCCTTTTCGTCGAATAATACGCGTATCCTTTTGTACTGGCTCGGATTTTCGAAATTCGTCCTTCGCGTCTCTCCCCACGCTCTCCCCTCCCCCCTTTTCTTCCGCCGTTATCGTCGCTTGAAATCGCGTTACACGCTATTCGAAGAATATTTGACTGTTCGAGGCATTTATTCTGTCGCGGATATTCAACAGACTCTGGGCCTCGTAAACATACATATGCAGCCTAGCGCACACATACAGACGCGTCCCTCGATCAATGTGCACGCACACACATAGGCGTAGACGAAACCAAGCCAGGCGTGTACTGTCATGTTTCTGACGTTTCGCTGGGAATTTCGTGCCTCGGACGCGATCCTTTTGGAATCAGTTTTTATCCTTTATACCCAGTGACCGTAAAACAATCGATTCTTCGGTCGCGCCATTTCATATATCTACACTTTTAAATGTTCCTTTAATCAGAATTCATTTCTACAAGGAGAATCGAGACGATGCAATTTCTCTTCGTCCGGAGCCGCTTCAGCGAAGCGACCGTAGCTTTGCAGAACCGTGTCGAGGCAGATTCAAATTTCCGCTTATCCCACAGAAAAACGTGACACGGCATGCCTCGCATAAGCGTACACCGAGTTTCCAAGAAATCAGAAAAAGAAACCGTACTTAAACGTCGCGACTGGAAGAAATTATTAACGAACGGAGGGAAAATGGGCGCGCACGCAATGCAAAGCGGTTCATCGTTAACGTTGGATCCCGCGAGCAGATTACTCGCTCGATCTGAAAGAAGGACATTGTCAGTCTGGTTTCTGTAATGGCGTACTAACGATCCCCGGTAGTTCTAACGATTCTAACCTCGACAACGGTTAATACTCGGGCCGCGGTGCGCCCGAACACGCGCCAGCGTTCAAGCGTATTCGGTGTGCGCCTTTAAATGCTCTTCGCCCATATGACTTGTTCCCTACGTCGAACGTGTGACGGCCGTATGCGGCCTCTTTGTTACACAGCAGACTTAAACGCTTATCGGGGCTATGAATAGACGTGTACTGATTTCCTTTCAGCTGTCCACTTTGTTGGGGCTAGTTTGCACCTTGCCACCGTCACGGTGACCCGTTGAGACAGTTTCTTTCCTATGAAATTCTAGTTAAATTCAGTTAACCCTATTTAATAAAATGTTAGCGAAAACGTAGATCAGTAATTTTGTCTTCGAGGATTTTGAACTGTTGAAACAGAAGTCGTTAATAATATCTACTACCTCCAAATTATTGCATAGTTGGCAAATTATTAATAATGATATTCTAATACACACTTTTAGTTGCTTCTTTTTTCGAATTCAAGCGAGATTGGATTTTAGAATAGATTTATGGACATTTTCCGCTCCGTTTTAAAATGGCACGATTTGTACGAGTCAAAGATCATTCCCCTTTCTTGTTTAAGTACAATCTCTCTTAATCTTGCACGTTATCGGCCTTCAAAAGTTGGCAGCCTTGTTCTAACTCGTCGAGAGCAACCGTCACGGCGCATCAGTGACGTGTCACGAGGAAACAGTAATGGAGTGTGCTCGATGCGTTGCTCGAGCAAGTATAGCGACAGCTTTGCGTCACTTCATTGCTATGTCTTTGGTTTTATTGCAGGCAGGTAGACAGCTTGCTAAAGCTTCATTCAAAACCTGACTAACATTGCTTCGTGCTAAAAAAAATGTTGAGAACCTTCACAATGCATAGCTTATGCTTATGAGTAGCTTCCGTTCCACTCTATTCATCACACATGACCGCCACCATATTTCACATTTCCATAAAGATAATAGACACTCTGACATCCATTTATCTAAACAAATTCGTCGATTTCAATATTCTCCGATACATCTTAATTTATAAATACGTCGTTAATGTGGAAGACCTCGTAATCACGTTTAGTATACAGGGGTTCTCAACTTGGCCGTATATAACGCCGGGGAGTCGATAAATTACTAAAGGTCGATGAACAAACTTATTTTTACTTACCTGTTTGTTTAAAAATAGCGTACTAACGGGAAACTGAAAAGTCATTTCTCAGTCGCGAGAGTAACGATCGAATATAACCTTAAAATTTCATTCTCCCGTTTCGCATCTACGCTCGAGATATTTAATATACGCTGCCTCTTTCGCAGTAATGCATTGTACATACACGTTCAGTCATTAGAAAGTGGATCGACCGTAATTATTTATAAAATAGTACGCTCGTAATGGTGTCGTGTTCCACTTTGAAGTAATACCCATACTTCTGAACGCTTCTGTCACGGCATACCAAGGTATATATACGAGTATGCGATTCAGAATTTTAAAAGTGATACGAAATTGCTGTAATTGGTTTCCGCGGTGTGCTTCCGTTGTCTTGATCCCTGGATTCCACAGTTTTTTAACCTGAATCACGGAACGCGTCATCGCGAAAACGTTCGTCGGCTTATAGATTCCTATCTGCGAGCCGTTAAGCAGATAATTAACAACGAGAATTATTCGGCCGTCGAGAGAACAGCGATAGGGCACGATCGAAAGCGGGAAAATTGAACCCCCGGCATTGGCCGTTGCCAAAATATTTACACGATAACCCTTTTGCTGCTCGTGTTTAATACAGCCGCTCGATTACTTAAATTCAAACGTCCGAGCAGATAAATTTAGATGTGGTTTTCGATCGTTATTTTGGTAATTCGACTGGTCGTGTTGTTCCCTTTCGGGCGGCCTTGGCTTATCCGTCGTGTATCGAAGGTAATATAAATCTAAAAAGGAACGAGATATCGCGTACATACTGGTTCCGATGCACCGAGCGAATGTTTTCAATGTCGCGCGGAGCGTGTTCGACAGGCAGCCGACCTTCGTCGTGCAGCCTCAAAGTAACGCCACCCGAGACCCACCGTGCGTTGTCAGCCGTTTGCCCCCGTATATTTAGCTTCCGCTTTGGCCCGCTGGGGACAGCCTCGTACATCTCCGCGCCGTGAAATTTCGCGATCGATCGAACCGTCGCAATTTCTTCGATGCTCAAGACCCGTCGCCGCCGCTCGAAGCAATTAAAAAGAACTTTACGCGCTTCCTTCCCCGATGCCCCGCGACTCCCGCATATTTACGCGAGTACTTTGCATCGCAATACCACTGCCAAGAATTCTAATCTGCTCTCGAAGCTTCCTTCCGATAGAGCAGGGAGCTCGTTATCGATACATCTATTGCAAGGGAACTCGTTGTTTGTAAAGACGAGGGAAAACTCTAGCGCGTGCGTAGTTAACGAATATATATCACTGCTATCAATTATGATAACCAAATATCGTAGCGTACACTCCGCGGAGTTTTTCAAATGTTTTCGATCTTCAACATATTACTTATGAATCGAAGGGAAGGATTAATACCTGCCAGATGATGACGAGTACGATTTATGCATGCCGTACACGCCCTGTAATACGTGGTCGTAATTTGCACTTGCGCAGTAGTGAAAGGCGTAATGATGATCTTTTCGAAAAATGCGCGGGTATCGGAAAGTATCGATCCCGCAATTCCATAAATTCGTTATCAAAGTAAAGAGTGCTGTTCTCGACAGTGTATAAGAGAGAAGTGTGCAGAAAATAGACCGAAACACCATTGAAGCCTTTCGTCCTTCGGACAAAGCCATTTTTCCGTCTGTTCCGCTATTCGTGGCGTCGTCGGAAAGGAAGAACCCCCCCTGATGCTTTCCCAGTCAGCAGTCCTAAGTGCATGGGGACGCTGAGAGTAGAGGTGGTCAAAAACGACCTTAGTCGAACCGCGGGCGAAGTTAACCGACCCCGCCCGATCAGCTCGACGATTGGGGCCGAGATCGGTCGAGGCGAGACGACGGAAGGTTCATTGACCGTCTGACCATGAGCCGCGCCCCACATACGCTCCTCTCCACGTTCATCGTACACGGCTTTTGGTTGTTTTGCTCGTAACCGATACTTCAAGATCAAAGCCGTTTCCCTGGAGAAGGTCCTCGTCCTGCCCCGTTGCAGACCTTCACCTGTGAGCGCCATAAAGCCGCGCACGTTAATCACTGCCCCTCCACGGGCATCGAAATTCTAACCGTTATAAAATCCAAAGACAACTGGCCTAATCTTCTGTAGTCGAATGTTTCATTTCAAACGGCTCCCAAGATATACCGTTCCTTACAGTGATTGTCAGAGTCGAAGTAAACGTTATCCACCAAACGTCCAATTAATTCTATCGATACTGTATTGTCTGCGATCGTTTGTCACAGCGGGGCGAAGCAATGATCTCTTGATTGCAAAGATGGGTGTTGATCTCGGTGTTTGTTCCGCATGATACTGTGTGCGAAATATTTATAAATGGTGTAGGTAATGGTGAGAAGTAATCGAACATGCTACCATCCTGATTGCGAACAGGCGATTGTATTTTGTGACTTGCATGAGGATACGTGTTGTGTCTGTAGCTAACGAATCACTGGAAAATGAGAATATCCTCGTCTCTGTGATGCTTCGTTGCCCTGGAAGACTGAAACCAACACGGTTTCCTTTCTCGTTGCGCACATTTTTGTTCGTTACAGTACGTATTCGCAAGAGTTTTCCGTTCGCTAAAGAAAGTGACGAGTGTAGAATAGTGAAAGTAAACTGAAATTGTGGAGGGGAGGAAGCATCGTGTATTATTAGAGAAGAAGTCTGCTGTCGAGCCGCTCGCGTACCAAATTAACGTTTAACATCTGTACTTTTAAAAGATTTAATCGCATGTTTGTTTACGATTGGTTGTTAATACATTATATTTCTATATCATTAGGTACAAAGGCTGCATATTAATAATCAAACATGGATGGAGTAGCATGCGTGTAAGCAATTACTTGTTGACAGATTGACCGGTACTTTTATTGTAATCTTCTGTTTGTTTCAGCTTCCTAAAGGAAGATCTGTGTGCTGTGATTTATCACTCAGGGGGCCGAAACACGCGCAACAACGGACAACCCCATAGGACCGGGGGGTGCTTCTCGTGTCTCGGGAGGAAGGTCAGGGTCTAGAAAGTTACCTCGGCTGTAACTGTCATACACGAGCAGCTTCTTTTTACACCCAAGCAATCCTCCTCCGTGTTGCGCATCTACTCGTAACACTGATATTAAAAAGAATTCGATGCCTTCCAGGGACGATATTCGCTCCCTATCCACTGAGCAACGCTGGATCCCTCCTTCAACTGTTAGACGCGATGCACTCACCCCAGAAAGCAGAAATGATCTCATCTTTAGAAAGGTGCGGGGTATTCTTAACAAGCTTACGCCGGAAAAGTTCGCAAAGCTGAGCAACGATCTGCTCAACGTTGAGCTTAATTCTGATGTGATTCTTAAAGGTGTCATTTTCTTGGTAAGTAAACGTATATAGTGTTCGAATAATGGTCGCCTGCCTCAGGCGACGACTATCGCCTCGGTGTTGTTAAACGTGGAATATCCCCTGCTTTCCACAGATCTTCGAAAAAGCCCTTGATGAACCCAAGTACAGTTCTATGTACGCACAGCTGTGCAAACGGCTGTCAGACGAAGCTGCAAACTTTGAACCTCGAAAAACTCTCATCGAAAGTCAAAAAGGCCAAAGCACATTCACACTTCTTCTTCTCAACAAGTGCAAAGACGAATTTGAAAATCGTTCGAAGGCAAGCGAGGCGTTCGAAAATCAGGATGAACTCGGCCCAGAGGAAGAGGAACGCCGACAGGTGGCTAAGCGGAAGATGCTTGGCAACATCAAGTTCATCGGAGAGCTGGGCAAGCTGGGAATCGTGTCGGAGCCGATCCTGCATCGTTGCATCCAGCAACTATTGGAAAAGAAAAGGCGAGGGGGATCCAGGGGGGACACCGCGGAGGATATCGAATGCCTCTGCCAGATCATGCGTACCTGCGGCCGTATCCTTGACTCGGATAAGGGTCGCGGACTCATGGATCAATATTTCAGACGTATGAACTCCCTGGCAGAGAGCAGCGATCTTCCTCTACGTATCAAGTTTATGCTGCGTGATGTCATTGAGCTACGCCGTGATGGCTGGGTTCCACGCAAGGCAACTAGCACCGAAGGTCCGATGCCCATCAATCAAATCCGCAGTGACAACGATGAGTCTTCGAGGGGAAATGGCTTCCACAGACGCGAGGATCGCCTCGGAGCTGAGTTTTTAAGGAAAATGGGACGTGGCGGATTAGACATGGACATGATGGGAAGTATTCCATTGACTTCCCCTTCGTTTGGCATGCCATCTCCATTCAGCCCAAATGGATTCTCAGGAACGTCCGGGGTTGGTTATGGCCGCCACAATCAACGTAACCAGCCGGGTTACTATCAGAACCAGAATCGTCATCAGAACAACTATCAAGGGAAACATAATCAACAGCAACACAACTCACCGCAAAACTTTAACAACAGTACGTACAGCATGTAAACAATATCTATGATTTACAAGGTATTACTTTTACTAATGAAGATCTTGCGATTACAGACAGCAATAAAGAACAATTACGCTTCAATAAGAACAAGATGCTGATTGGACACCCTGAAGAAGTATCACTACGACCATCAGCCAATTCAATGATGTTTAAACAAACCAACATCAATCCCAACCTACCTCTCAACAGTGGTATGTACTTTTTATTATGCATAATCATGTATAATATCAACAAATTTGGTTGAACAAATATAGCGAACGAATATGGATCAACCAAATCCTTAGTCTATGATACAAACGAGTCGCCTTAGATTTTTTATTATAAAACGACGAGACAAAAATGTCGCTCTCTCACCGTTTCAATGAAACAGATCTGTTCCCAGGCAGAGCGTCAGAGTTGCCTCTTTTGCGTACAAGCACGCTGAAGCCTAGCTCGCCGTTGTTGCACAAGGAATTGCCGCCAGCGATTGTGATAAAGCAGGGCCCAGTCGACAAACGGGACAAAGCCAGAGACCGAAAGGATAAGGGGACTTCCAGGGAGGAGATATTGAAGAAGGTGAACGCGCTGATGGACGACTTTGTCTCGCACATGAACACGCAGGATGCAGTGACGGCTTTCCAAGATCTTAAGATACCCGAGCGATTTTTACGCCATTCAGTTTACACGCTTTACTCGAACACATTGGACCGCGGCGATTCCGAGCGTGAGCTAGCGGCCAAGCTTATGATCGAACTGGAGAAAGCCGAGGCGGTCACCTTACAGCAGGTGCACGAAGGGTGGAAGGAACTAGTGTCCAACATACCGGAGAAAGAGAGCAGCGTACCTTGCGTAGCTTCCCACGTCGCCTTCCTAACAGCCAAGGCCATCGTGGACAATTTAATTCAGTTAACCGATCTCGTCGCGGTGACGGAGAACGGCCAGCATCATCCGTTGTTTTTACTAATACTGCAGCAATTGCACAAGAGCCAAGGCAAGGCGAGGCTCACGCAGATCTTCAACGAGAGCAAAGTGAATCTTATCAGCCAGCTGCCCGAGGCGGACAAGACTAAAGAGAGGCTGGCGGAGATTCTAGAGGACAGAGAATTGACCTTCCTTTACCCGCTTCTTAAGATCCAGGGAGACATCTGGCGTCAATTAGAATACGACCCCAACCCGAATACTCTTTACAAATGGATCAAGGAGAAGCTAGAACCCTCGCATCATTCTGATTCGGAGTTCATTAACGCTTTAATGAACGTCCTTCTCAAATACATTACACAGGTATTGCGCACTTAGCTTTCTTGCGTACCGCTCTTTGAAATATTGGCAGACCGCGAGTCCCTTCTTGCGCGTTCCCTTTATTTTCGATAACTAACGCCTATGTATGTACAACAGGAAACGATACTGGCGCCTGGCGTTGATCCATCAAACGTAGGCAAGGCAGTGATAGACAAAGAAAAGTCGCTGCTGGAAAAATATGCGCGACTGATGCGCCTGCTCTTCGTCGACATAGAGTCTCAAGTGACTGCTCTCCATGCGCTTCAAGCATTTTGGTTCTCACACAATTTCCCAAAGGGGATGCTGTTGCGATGGTTCGACGGACTCTATCGATTAGAAGTGATCGAAGAAGATGCCTATTTCAAGTGGAAAGAATGCGTTACCGACGCCTATCCAGGGAAGGGCAAGGCATTATTCGAGGTAAATACGATTTGTGTACAGAGCGCTCTTTGATCAGTTAAATAGTTGCGCTCGCGACAGGAAGGGTAAACAGAATATTAGGTCAATATGTATAGCTCGTGTTTAGTAATCTGTATAATCGAAAGACAAGCGGGGTGATTAATTGATGATTGGACGGGTGTGTAGGTCAACGGTTGGTTAACGTGGTTGGATAACGCATCTACGGAAGAAGAAAGCGACGATCATAATGACGACGACGATAACAACAAGAACTACAGAATGCAGAAGCTCTGAGAAGGGATGATACATTCTTCAGACTAAACTACTCTACCTATAATTTGGAATAGGGTTCTAATATCTATATAATCACTGAACTGGGCGGTTTCAGTTTACTACTAGTTGAGTTGTCTCTCCATCCAAATGCCACAAAACAACATCTTGCTAGTCTGTCGAAACCCTCGGCGCAAAGAGAGAGAGGACAATTACAATCGCGTCCAACGACGAATGGATAAACGTTGGCCGGGCCCCTCCCAGTGGTTTTGCGACAGACTTTATAAGCAAGAAGTTTTAGAATGTTTTTAGATAATTGAATATCGAAATATGATTTATAATCATATTGGGCCAGCAAACATATATATATATATATATATATATATCTCTCAAACTATATTTCGCCGCTGTATTGAACACATCGGTGCAGAGAAACAAACAAGGAAAAAACAAGGAATTAGTCTGGTGATTTGTGTTGTCAAAGTTTTTGTCTAGTATTGTGCATGTGTCACGTTTTGTAAGTCTTTTTGTCTCGCGGCACCAGTGAGTCGCTTGTTATCTCTGTGTACCAGCTTTTACATTTATTATGAGGAATTATTATCTATTATTATTAACTATTATTATTATTACTATTATATAATTGAATCGCAACAGTCGAAAAAAAATATGAAAGAAATAACACGATCTTACCTTCCTAAAGAAAACAAAAAAAAAAAGAAATACGAGGAAAAAATCAATCGAGAAAACAGGACTGACTCGGTAGTATGTAGCGTGTAAAAGAATTGCGATTGATTCATTTGTTCTCTATTCGAAACGCTGGGAAATGAATTTTTTGTAGGCGGCACATGCTGAGTCGAAACTTGCGCGCCAATCAATCGAGAACACCATATTTTTTTTCGCCACCTCCATGTGTACACCTATATTTGCTGCTCCATTAATTCTACTAAACTAGTAATCGATTTTGCCGTTGATTAACAACCAGCAGCCAGCATCACAGAAAACGTTCCTCTGAACGTGACGTTTAACAGAAATTTAGTGACACGATTAAAAAGGAAGAGAAAAGAAAGCAATCGTATTCAATGATGAAAAAGAATAAACCTTGGTGTAATTTATTACAGATGGCCCCCTGGTTGTTCTGTCGATGACCACGCATACACAGTCACCTTTTACCTTCATCCCCCTGCCTGTAGCCACTTAATATATTAGAATTCTCCACGCATCGGTACGATATATGGTCTGTTACTATGCGCGTGAAAACCTCCGGACCCCCAACACGAGATAATGCCATAAGTTCGCCTTAAAAAAAGAAAAGAGAGAAAAGGAAACAAAAGTTAGTGCAATATCGCAACTTTCGCGATCGGCGAAGACGGCCAGGCGAGAATTAGCAATCGTCGGTTGTATGTTTTTTTTTTCGTGTACATTTTTCAACTTTTCGCAGCTTTCAAACAATAATATCTCGTGTTAAGCTTGTACCTATCACGTATATACACATACACGCGCTGAATATAAACGTAAGGAGAATTTGGATACCATTTTTCATTGCTTTGTGGATAATCTTCTTTCAGAATGATGTATATATTATTATTATTATTATTATAATTATCATCCTTATTGTAATTATTATTAATACTATCGCTACATCACTGTCTGATATTTGTTGCCGGACTGAAGTGTTGGAAAGTAGACTGCACTTTTCTTTTTTTCTTTTTTTTTTCAATTTAAAAGGGGCGGTTCGCAATCAGACAACGTCGTCAGTCCAAAGAAGTACTTCAGTCCCAATGATCATTATTAGACCTATTTCTTTTTCTTCTTCCGAATACACATTTTAATGTAGATACATACGCATAGTTCATGGAATGAATCTTAAAAAAAAATGGAAAAATGAAAGCAAAAAAAAATTGTTCGTCTTATCGGTGATGAATTGATGATCGAATCATGTGTATTCGTATCTGTTCGTTTTATCATACTCTCGAAGGTAATGACCTGATCCCCGCTATGGAGAATTTAACGATTATTCATTTGAAAGTAACATTCTTTGTACGTGGACATACATTTATAGCAACATTAGCGTAATATTTAAATGGGTATTTGTGGTATACTTACGTGTTTTGCTCGTTGCCTTTTTATTATATATATATATATACACACACACATTAAAGAAGTATTCAAAATGGAAAAAAAATGAAAAAAATGAGACGAAAGTACGTACGTAAACGATAATTTAGCCACACATGGTATTTAGTGAACGAGAGTACGTCGATCGATCGATATATTCCAATATTTTTCATCCGTAACTGTTATACATGCGATATTGTACTTCAACTTTATTAACTTATTTTCCCCGCATATTAATTATAAATTTAATCGGAAGATGATGGAAAAAAAAATAACGAGAACACGAATCATGTATAATATCGTCAGTATTATTTCTCACGTAAACGGACTACATTATAATCGTTTTTAATTGATCATAGACATTAAACTGATAAAAATATCTTTTATCTTTATCAATAAAATTTGTTCCTAGGATTGTCATCTTTACGATTCTTTGCGTCTACCATCGATCATTCTTTTGTTCTCGCTCACGATGCATTCTCGAACGTCTCGTGTCCTCCTGTTCATCTTGTCAAGTGTCAGTCGCGTTCATTAGCGAACGGAATTTGCACGCTGTTTCGTTTAACATTCATTTTTCCCTCGAATTCGAATTCTTACATTCGGCGACACGAATTTATGAGCGTCCTTCCACCGGCATTACAGTTTCAACTCATCGATGCAAATCCGACGTACTTACTTCGTTTTATAAGCCGTCGACACGTACAGGGTGACTTAAGAAATGCCGACAACCGCAATAGCTTTATTTGTTTCGGAAAGTGCTTGGGGAAGGAATGGTTATGTTTAAGGTAATCGAATGGAAATTTTTCACGTTCGATTAGCAAGTTCTCAAAGGGATCTTAATATTTTTGGAAGTATAAAATTGATGAAAAGTACGTTTTCTATTCGATGAAACTCAAAACATAATAAATTTAATCTCGCACGGATCTTTTTCTCTTGAATCAGTAACGGAAAAAGCTCTCTCAGATAAGTTTTTAGCGAGTCACTTGATACGTGTGTGTTCATCCGGTGCCTACTGTTTAATCAATTTAAATTCATCGGGAATAATTCGATGGTCTACAACCGTAAATCACGGAGTGTGCATTCGAGTTGGGAATTATTCGAATAAATTCAGTCACGACGGTGCATTCGAGTAAACAGGATTGATGAGTGACAAACAATTAGTGGATAAGAAATGAAAAATACGAGAAATACTTCTTTATTTTCCAAGTTCATACAATCCCACCATTGGAAAATGTATTTTTCGTTAACTCCAACTGGAAGGATAACGGTACACTAGGGAAAAGAATAACGAGTACAATTTGATTCAAACAGATTTATTCGTTACGCGAGGTTCGCCCAACTATAATTCAAGGGTTAACTTCGAATCGACGTTCCCGACTTTTTTTTTGGCATATACACACTGCTCTCAGCACGAAGAAAAGCAATACAAGTGGCAGCGGTGCATTGTTAAATCCCGCGGCGACGACTGACTTTATGTAACTCGAGTAGCGTGCGCGAGAAAAAAAAAACCACGGAGCACAGTCGAAAGGACACACGTAGCAATTTAGCCGTAGCTTACAATGCAGCTTATGGGAAGGTGATTTACGATCGAGCAATCCGTCGATGATGGATCGATCGTTCGTTCGTTCGGGAGTACGGACTTTATTGTAACCGCGACAGGAGGGCTCGTGTAACGAAGGTTTATTACATATATCTCGAGATAAGACGCTCTATCCAGCGACGAGTTCGATGTCGGCTCTAGCCGCCGATCGCGAGTCGTTCCGTGCGTGGCATGAGTCACGAGATCTTTTTATAAATTCCGCGATGGGCGATACTCATCGGGAACAAAATAAGTGCAACCGAGCGGCACGGCTAAATTCAAGGTTTACGCGCATACTTGCCAATAGCTTGCTTACGAATCACCGGTATATGCAACACGTAATTATCGCGAACGCTTACGATAATTATTTTCGTTCATGGAAAATTACCAAATCCGCTCTCGCGATACTCACCTTTTCCCTTTAACGAGCATCCATGACGAGCGTCAAACGGAGCCGAATAAAATCGATCAGAAACCAAACGTTTTGTATCAAAATTTGTTTATACGCAAATTTCTCTCAACGAAGTATGAGCTATCGGCGCGGCGAGCGATTTCCGCAATTTCGAAAGATACTTTAAAATAAGTAAGCAGTGACGAAAGTGTCGTACTAGCATCACACGTGTTTGGCTCTAATAAACAATGTTTATTTGGTATATGTGTAGAGCCTTTTTTAAAAACACAACTGCGTACATATGAACAAATTATAGTTAACTATAGTAATTCTAAATACGCGATGTATTTCAGCGATTCTTCTCTCTCTTTCTCTGTCTCTCCTATCTTCCTCTAACATACGCTCACTTACTCATTCATTCACTCCCCCTTTTGTTTCTCTGGCTACGAACATCTGTTCCTATCTTGCTATATATAACACTTAGACTGATAGACGTAATACAATTACCAACTGCCATTAATATTTATCTAAATAAGCGAAATACATACTGCTCTTCTGTCCCATAAAAAGTTGCCTCGAGTACCTGAAACGTTACGTCTCTCTTAAATCTTACCATTCTCAGTTTCTTTGTTTTTTTATATATTTTTTTAAAATTATTATTTTTACGACTTACTGATCCCTTACGACAGACTTTCGCCGCGATTAGCGAAAGGGCACACAACAAACGGATCTCGTTTCTTGTGCGAATGCTCGCGTGTCGAGGACACCGATAATCAATTTTATAGGAATAACGTCGGTCGCTTAAGGTATGGAGCGAGCGTAGTCTAATTTATCTATCAACGTTTTCCAAACCGTGGCTCGGCGATGCGCAAATATATGTACATCGGGAGGAAAGATAATCGAGATATGCCGGCTCATTAAGCGACGCGCGCGATAATAACGGTCGGTTATGAACGTTCCCTTTTTAGAATCGAATTACAATAGTTTGGAAAACGTTGCCACACGTACAACGGAATTATTATACGAGCCTCTTTCTTTTATAAATCACCTGCGTTGTACCTACGCGACGAAATGAAGCTGACCAGCAGTATTAAACTAATTTTATATAAGCGTGGATTTGTATAACTGAACACGTTTTATCGCTGAAATACAGAGTAATAATATAAAATAAACTAATCACAGACCATCTCGATATATATATTTCCTCAATTATTTACAAACTCCGCAAGGATCGATGATCGGGATAATATTCTCTGCTATTAGCGAGGACACGCGTCGCCGGAGGTTCTTAAAGTAAAGCTTTCGGTTGCTCGTTACTCTGACGATGTGAAAATAAGGCGTACGTGATTCTGCTCTTGGAAACGACCTGAATTCATCTGCCTATGTGCTGCACATGTAACTGTCCGTTACGTAACAAGCCGTGCATTTCCGTTATGTGCACCTTTTAACGGCGAGTTTTTTCGCTCGCACGCGAATTCAATTTTCAACGTTCGCCGAATTGATTACGTAAACGGTGCTCGCGCGCTCGCGAGCGGGGCAGGGCGCTTCGCGATGACGAGGGACACGTGAAACGAACGGCCACGTTCCTCGGCCCGAAAATGAAATTAAAACGTTCGGGAAACCAAAGAGCTCGATTCACTTTTTCTTCCGCGCCTCGTTCGCTCTCGACTATTTTTCTGTACATAGAACTCCTTTTTTTTTCGCAGCAACGGGGAGGGATGCGGGTACCGGTGGTGATGCGTAGAGAAAGCATGTGGTTCTTGAAAATTCAATGGCAGTGATAAAAAATGGATCGTTAGCATCATGCGGTTTAATTTACTCTTATCGCTTTAAATGTGTGTGTCTCGGTGCATATGCATGTACAGCTAGGTAGATTTTGTCGATGATACAAGTGAGTACTGATACTTTGTTTGTCCAAATTAAATTTTTATTAAACACGGTTTCTTTTCTGTAACATCGAGGACGAATCATAACATAAATAATCATTATTATTACCGATCAGTATCACTTTTTTGGCGCTCAACAATGAGTCTATTTTCTTCTTTTTTTTTTTGTTTAGTAACACTGGAAGATAGTACGTGGGGGAGCGGCGATGGCAGCGACAGTGACAATGGATATTTTACTCTCTCTCTCTCCTCCATCAGCTGCCAATGCTTCTCTCTCTCTCTCTCTCTCTCGTTACTTCTTTACCCTTCATTCATTCTCTCTCACACTCATGCGCATGCAAATCGTCTCGCTTCTCCTCTGTGACACGTGCACACACACTCTCCGTGGGGTTAAACTTTCTCTCAGCTACACAAGGTTTTGGTATAACACCTTAACCTAATCTAGCCTAAAACACTTTTTTAATCGTACGCTGTAAGCATGGCGGGGGTGATTATACATTACACGAGTCTCGTTTCATGATTAGATAGCAGATGTTTATCGTTAGTTGAGACAGGAAGGTAGGGAAGGGAAGGAAGATAGGCTAACTGGCAATATAGTATATCCTTCGTGTGCTTGTGCATCTTCCCGAGTGTGTGTAAAGTGAAGATCACTCGCTATCTACGTAATTCTCTCGCTCTCTCTCTCTCTTATTCGCATACATTGCAGAAAAGCCACCACCCACCGCTCCCCGGCTCGCTTTTGAGTTTTCCTTCTCGCTCGTTTTACGCTAGTCGCGAGAGTTTCAAGAGGTTCTCGACTTCTCTTCCATTTCCGTTCCCATTTCCTATCGTCGTTGTTGTGAATTCGAAAGAGCAATTCGATCTGTTTCTATTTCTTTCTCACGATGCAAATGGTGTATATATATAGGTGCATTCTCAAGCGAGGACTATCGGGGAAACCAAAAAAGAAAACATATCGAAACTTAAACAATTCGTTTCTATCGCTCGTTAGTGTTTTAATCATTTCTCGTCGTTTCCCGGATGTCGGGCTCGAAAAAGCAATAAATGTTGCAGATTGAAAGGTTGTCTGTGGCTTCTTCAATGTAAGTGTGTTTTCTCTCCCGGAAATGCGCCTACACGTTGAGCTTTGTTGTTGCTGTTTGTCGGTTGTTGTCGCCGTTTTAGATAGAAAATACTGCGCAGTGAATAAAATCTGGCGAGCGGGCGCAACGATGTTCTTCCTGTCCTCGATCGTGACCGATGGGATTACGGAGACGGGGTGGCTGCGACAGGGCCCACTGTCAGCTCCCATGGCAGTGAACCCTTCGGGGAAAATTCGATCCTGGCATTCCCCAGCTGCCTCCCCGTAACGCATCGCCGATAACGCCGCCGCGTAGAACGTAAACCATCGAGCGTACGATTTTACTAGTTTACTTATCCAAAAGGATACCGCCGCCCTCCTCGCACCGTTGCAAGCGCCCGCTCGCCTGCACTGAACGAACTTATTATGGAATGTACAAATTAGTATTTTTTTTTTTTAATCATTTTATCTCGTAAACCCTTTTCTTAGGTAGTCATACATCTGCTGGCGCGCGTACGGATTCGGTTGTCCATGCCGCCTCGCATACTCGCCACTTCGTCAACATATATATGGCGCGCATATATACGTCTCCGACGAGACGTGAAGTAAGTATGCTCGGCTCCCGGAGAGGGAAATCACCGCTGGCCTTTGCGGTCTCCCAGGAATAATTCGTAAACCGCACACTGTTGCTCGCTGTTAAGTTGCGAGAACTCTTCGTACGCCCAGCAGCCACTGAATTGACTTAATACTATCATGTATCTGTCCATTGTCTACTCACATTCATTTCTTTTGTTTTTCTTTTTTTTCGTTTATCTCTCTCCCTAGAAACTTCATCCCACATACTATACTTTGTGTCTCGTGGCTTCGATTGTACAATATCTGTTTGTCTGTCTGTTTGTTTGCTTGTTTTAAGATATAGTTTGTACAACCATTGCGCATATTATGCTGTTTTTACTACACGCAACTTACGTGTACTGTTTCCACTTCTCTTCCCATTCGGATGATCGTAGTTTTGTGCCCCGCTGCGGACTTTCGTCGCGGGGGAGGGGCACGTTCATCTGCAATCTGTATACTACCGCTTTTAATTGCATTTAATACATAATTGTGCTAAGTATTCCTTTTATCGATAACATTTTTTTTTTTGTTCCTTTATACACTCAGTAGAGCCGATTATCTTACTCGATAATTCAATGTCAAACTACGCTACAAATGATTACTATACAGTGAAAGAGAAATGTTCGGCATGGGATATCGGAGTCTTTTCCTCAGTGTAAACCTCCTGTCGCCTGTTCGCTAGTTTTGTGTTGCTTTTTGTTTTTCTAGTTTTCTTATCTTCTGTACACACACGTCCTCTTCCTGCAAGACTGAATTAGGATTTCCTTGACTCGATTATCCGATCGACTAAATAGGTTTTCCAGCACACTCTCTCTCTCTCTTTCTCTCTCTCGTTTACTCGTTCGCAGTGTTTCCAATAGTCGCGTCGTTTATGTAATGAATATGTAGTTATTAAATGCTCTGGACTCTAATATATCAACTTCAATACAGTATTACAGAAGGATGCTTAGATGAGTCGATGTGAGTATGCATGGAGAAATGTGTTTAAGTAAAATGTCGAAACAATTCGTAACATATAATAGTCGGGGAGCGCTGTTGCAGGCGACGAGTCTTGCATTCCTGCCACTAATATTCTGTTCTTTACTGTTTGGTGTACAAGTAAATGGCAACGATGAGACCGTAGAGACCCAATACTTCGGCGAAGATTAGAATCAAGATCATACCGACAAAGAGGCGAGGCTGTTGAGCGGTACCTCTTACGCCGGCGTCACCGACAATACCAATGGCAAATCCAGCAGCTAGACCAGAAAAACCTACGGCTAAGCCAGCACCCAGATGAACAAAACCCCTGGTGAAAAGAGCAAAAAATGTCGCTTGTTAACTAGAAGGAGGTAACAGTCAATTATATGCAAACGTAGTAACGGTAAGTGAAGCGCAAGGAGATTAGAACTAGTCAAGCCCAAATCTAATCGAGTAGTATAAGAGTAAATAAGCGTAGTTAAGATCCTTACGGTAATAATTATCTATAACAAAGATCTACCCAAATATCTTTTAGATTACAACAAACGAAATATTTAATGGGAAGAGTCGCACGTTCGGAAAGTAGCAAGTAATTTCGAGAATACTTGTGGCGTTAAGGTATATAAAGACTGTGCGCAGCCTTCTCCGTATTACCACGCTATTATCGAGCTAAACTATTCTCGATTAATGTTAGAACGGCGTAAGAAAAGTGTAACGTACTGGAAGAGACTGTATTTAGGGGGTCCTTCTAAAACACCAGCAATGAGAACAGCCACTACAAGACCATAAATGGCAATGATACCCGCCATGACAACAGGAATGATAGATTTCATGATAAGCTCTGGCCTCATAACAGACATCGCTGCGATTCCTGTACCCGATTTTGCTGTGCCATACGCTGCTCCCAGAGCTGCAAATAAAACAAGCATTACATTGTATTTGTCTTAGCGCTAGATCGTTCATGGACGGAAGACATAACAAACTGTGGACCGATCCTGAGATATCTCGTGTTCCCGTTTAACCGACCGAGGATCAGATCCCGAGATACATTATCTCTGTTTCTTCGACTGGTATTCGTGCACCTGCTGCTACTCGAATGTTTAAAAGATAACGAGGGAAACAAATATGCGCAGTCCACAGTGTGTCAAATATTACGGCGTCGATGAAATGATTTTATTCATAAAATGGAACGATGGAACATCAATGGGTTTTATTAAAATTTCGGTTCCTATCGAGCGTCGGGCAGACATTAATGCTAGTCGATGCTAAAGTTCAATCGGTTTGAAATTATTGTTGACAAGGGTGACATTGCGTTCGTCGCGTTCATAGACGTCTATGAATAAAAGCTGTATAACACCGGAGTTGCATTCAAATGTAAAACTATACAGATGTGCAAGCGTATGGTGTTACAATGTGCTACTAAAAAATGACAATATTGAATTCCTATTATTTTTAATCAGGAGCGCTTTATTTATCCGATAAGCAGTACAAACGTATCTCTATCGAAGATTAATAGGATTAGAAGAATAGTAGCAACAAGTATTAATTTCCAATCTGCTCGGAATCAATAACGCCGAATATCGCATTTCAAAAATTTCGGAAGCACGAAAGACCCCCGTAATTCGTGAAAAAAAAATGTTAATAAGAGCATCAAGGGCTATCGATCGGTCTAGCTATCGATCTCTACGCCGGCGAGAGGTCATAGTGTCAATGTCTCCGGCCAGCGTTCGATTTTTGACCCCGTTTTTAATTAACATTTCCTGCAAAATCCCATGATGCACGAAAGTGAACGAGATCTTTATCCGAGTTACGAGCGTTACCGCCCAGACTGGAAATCGTAGTCACATGATTCTCACGTTGGCAGTCACATGATTATCATGTAAGTCCCATCCCGTAAGTAGGGGGCGTGGCACGAGTACACATGATCGTGCTTTATGCCTCCGGATCACGATTCTTTTCATGGAATCGAAATGAATTTCTTGCCGGCTTTTAAAGGGTTAAAACGAAGCATCGGCAACTATATCGAAAGAAGGGATGCTTGTGCGAAGGCACGGAACGTCGGCTAGATATCCGAGCAACTAAGAAGCCATCTATTTAGGCTTGTAATCAAGATCTTCGGTACATTCCGAAACGTTCGCGTGCCTGTTTCGTGGGGTCGATTTTCCTCGTGGGTCACCGTCCATTCAAGACTGGCGCACACGGGAAAAGGGAGATTCGTATTGATTTCCCTGATAGGGACCTGACGCTTCAAAACTTTAAGTATGCGCGTCCCCGAATCCCCAGGCTTCTCCTCGCTAATCGTTTCTAAGAATTCGCGAATCGATTGGGGCAGCCAGCGATCGATGCAGCCCGGTATCGATTATCTGGAAGGAATCTTCCACGGGTGGCTGTTGATCCTGTGACCTCCGGCCGCCGATACGGGCGAATTTTCATTGAAAAGCATTCAACGAGGTCAGCAATTACGAAATAACCGTTCGGCCAGGCCGAACGCCGCGAGCGTGCGTTTCTCTCGTAATGTAAAATTAAGCTGGGTTGGGTTGGACCGCGTTTACGGAACATTACGAAATCTTAGATCTACGTGCCTAGAAAAATGGCGCTTCAAAATTGAATCCGTATCCTTGACATCATCGGGGGGATAGCAATACCGTCGGATTAGAACGCACCTGTGCCTCTCGCCGCGCTAACATCATCACCCTAGCTGACACAGGCAGGCTCTCGACAAGAATAAAGGGAAAAGCTACCAAAATGTACTTTGCACACTCTAACGAAAGTCGTAACAGTCGTTTATTATCATTGATCGTGCTACCGTTTCTTATCAGCGACATCGTCTGCGAAATTACCATGAGTCACGTTGAGCTATCGAGTAAATACCAGGCTTCGATTTAACGTTATCGTTAGCAGGAAAACTGCGTAGGATCGACGAGAGATTACTCTGTTTTTCTCGACTTCACGTTGCCCGTAGCGAAGAAAATGGCGTGCGCGCTAATTTCAGCCTGCCAGTGTAAGGGTGCGTTTGGACGGACGTTGCCGTTTCTTTTGGGAACGGGTCGCATGGTTTTCCCCCCAGTCTTTAGAAGCTACGCGGGGATGATCGCGTTCGTGTTCTGGCTCGAGATTGGGAACAACTGAGACTCACCAGAGAATATGATGGCCGAGGCGGCGCCCATCACGCCGAAGAAGGGCGCGTAAACAGGATGTGCATCGTCGATTGCGCTCATTGTGCCGTGTTTTTCGTGAGACTCACACCGTCGGTCGAATAGATCACGAGTATTTACAGGTTGTCGAAACGCGGCGACGGTCCGAGATCAGGAGCGATCTTCACTCACGCTCACTTCGCTAGACTAGTGCCACTGTCAAATATGGCCTACTGTACAGTAGTGCGGGTCATGTGACGAGTGACGAGCCGACAGAAGAAGAGGTCTGCTCGAGCTACTCTCGGGATATGTCTATCCGCTTACTATTGGCTGGCGACTACGGGCCACAGCGTCGAAAGCGAATCGGGCGCCGCGTCTCATCTTTTATATCTGACGTCAAGCCGCTCCATAGGCTCCCTAGGTGGCCCACTGCGCAGTAACGGCGCGCAGGGCCTCGATCCTCTTGAGCGCGTGACACACGCTTCCTGTTCTTTTTACCGTTTCGCAGCAACCTTTAGGGCCCCAGACTTCGTCACAGGGTGCCGAATAATTCTACAGAAAATCTGCTATCCACTTCAAAGCATTTCGCAACCGGCGTGCTACATTTTAAGGTTATTCTCGGTCGAACGCCCGCGAGCACGTGACTGAATACAAATGCAACTAAGCAATCATGCTCTCAATTGAAAGAATTGATGGAAATTATGATTATCCTTCGAGCAATTTCTTTGCGATGGAAAATGTAAACACTCTTTAGATATCTTTAGGGATAAAACAATGGAGACTACAATATATGAGTAATCGTATGTTTATTTGTGAAATTTGCTACGTTTACATTTCGATTCTTAATACCGTTTTCAGAGTAATTTGTTTTGCGATTACTGTTCTGATTGTTCGATGCATTTGTTCAATATTTCATGTATGTATTGGCGGTGTGTGTGAGTGGACAGGATCTTCTACCACTTTCCATGTAGACATTGCAGACACTTGAAACGTTCAAAATGACATTGATGTTTGAATTGATGTTAATGAAATTTGTCAAATTTGTTATACAGCCTTCGATAATTTGAGCCAACACCTTAACTCGTCGCCTGGCAGTGACGTGTTTTCGCGTCAAAACTCTTCATTCGCTCCTTGGCATTGGCCTGTTTTCCTGCTGATGTGGTAGAGAAAGTATTGACTCGCACGTTTGATCTAGGGATATTTGAGGCCACTGTTAACTCTGGTCTAGGGAATTAGAATACGATCTCAAATGTTTCAGTCTTTTGCCACGGACGAGGTATAGGATAGATTAAACATCAGATGCGAGATTTTGTTACACGACCTCGAGGCTTCGAAGCACCCGCACCACTTTCGTGTCGCATGCGATCGTTATCGATTTGGAATAAAATACCATGGCAACACTACTAGCGGTTAGAATTAATATTAGATATAACGAAATTTCGAAATTCCGTGTCAGTTTCATGTCAGAAGAAGAGGAGATAAAGGAGAATCTTCTATAGGACAGATTTTACGTCTTACGGGAGTTCGTGTCCCACGAACTGAATTACCGACTGCGTGAAAATTCACAAGGCGCGCACTCTACATTTAAGAACGGTGACTCTGGGAACTAAAACAACATAATTACCAAAGTCGGTAAAGTTGGTAGAGGAAAAACCGATAACGATTCGCTCACAGTGTAAATTGACCTGGTTCCCGCGTGTCACTTTTACTCCCTAGTTCATAGTGTAAATCCAGATCAATTCACATTTGCGTTTTCTCTAGCAATTTTCACCATATTTAGTTTCAATTCTAACCGCTAGTAGGGTTCCAATCGACTTCCATTCTGAATCGATAACACGCGACACAGAAATGGTAAGAAGCTCTAGGGCCCCCAATCCGCGTGACAAATATTCACATTGAATGTAAAGTCTATTCCGATCTATTCTATGCCTCCGCAGCGACCTGTTCCCTGTATATTTAATCCCGAATATATCCGTGCTTAACATGATAAAACTACATGAAAAATTCAAGAAATTATTAGTAACGAAGTAATGCTTAGAAATATTTCCGTCCTGCGCAATTTATTATGCAATTTCGCTAAACGGTTTTACCGATTGCTTTTTTTATTAACTTGCAATCGATGGATGTATTCCCCTTTACAGAGGCATTAGTGAATATCGAGCAACAGAGTTCATAACGTATGTACATATTCCGTTTAGAAGCTTTTTAAAAATCTATTCAAATCCTTAATCGCGAATCCATTACCATCTAGCGGCGAAATTTCTAAACTAAAGCAATCCGCTCAATGTTGCGAGGTTGCAGAAATTCATGTATTTATTTCCTACCGAGCTGCGCCTCCCACGGAGACGATATAACGAAACAATATTGCATAACGACCTTAAGCAACAATGTTATAAATATCAACGTAAAAATACCCTGGACAATACTTTACCAGCTACTGTGAAATAGGACTTTCAGACCCGAAGCGGTGTTTGATTCCTTAGCGCCAGTCAAACAGTGTGTTACAAACACGTGACCGGATGTTCGGTCGAGGGGAAGTTGCATCGTAGCGGCTGCAGCATACTCGATTCAAATGTCATGTTAAACGTGCTCGATGGAATCAAAATAAACCAACACGGGAAACTATATCTCTGAATATTGAAGCACCATGAGGTTTGCGTATAAGGTAAATAGAATACTTTTAATAAGGAATATTTAAACTACATCTTTCAAATACATCGAACAAATATGAATATCATATACCTAATATTTCTAACCTGCTCTTTTACTGTATTATGCTTCGTTAACTTGTTAAACGTGCATTAAATATCTTTTTTAGTTCAGTAATCTCCTTGGAACGGTTTACCGTAAAGGAGATCTAGTATTTTCTCCAGATGGATCGACAGTCGTTAGCCCCGTGGGAAATCGGATAACGATATACGATTTGAAGAAGTAAGCGCTGTGGTAACATTTCAGATTTCTGTGCAGCTACTACAGAACAAGCAAAGTAATATATGCTAATTGGTTTTGCAGTAATAAGTCGAATACATTGCCTGTGGAAAGCAGGTACAACTACACGTGTATCGATCTGTCTCCTAATGGAGCCTTGTTAATTACCGTCAACGAAGGTACGATACTGTTTTACACATTTCAGCGTTGAAACGTAATATTACATTGAAACTTTTCTCTTAGAGGGCGAAGTTCACGTAATCAGCATGGTCAGTAAAATGGTAATACACAGATACAGGTTTAAAGGACACGTCAGATGTATAAAATTCTCTCCAGACGGTAAACACTTTGCAGCGTGTAAAGAAAATAATGGTACGTTCTTCGTAGGCGGTTAACAATTCTCGTTAACTTGTATTTACTTTCATTGTATTTTTTTGCTTATTTTCTGCCCAGGAATTATTTCTTTTTTACTTTATTTAATTCATTTTTGTGTTTCTGCTTTCTTGTGTTAGTCCTCTCAGTGGCGCACTCAGGATTTAATGTTGGGGGAGCCGAGGTGAAGGGATAAAAATATTTTTAATGCAAATTCGATAAAATTCCCTGTGTGGTTATAAAAATTTATTTAAAGAATAAAGTTCGGTTTCCTTTTCTTCTTTCAACGCCGCCTCTTTGGGTGCCAGGGCTCCTTGGGCCTCCCTTTGGGAGCGTCACTGAGCTCTCTACTGGTTTTCTCTATTCTCCATGTATCAAAGAGTTTTCCCGTAAATATGTAAATAAATAATTGAGATGATTAAACTGTGTGTAACACTTGTAATTGCGGTTTATGTTCAAGCATGTTTAATCTCATCTCTTTTCCAGTATTCATTTTTAACGCACCTGGCTTACAGTCAGGCGAATACAATCCGTTTGTCATGGAACGCGTGTTTCACGGGGCTATGGACGACACGACTTTCGTTCGTTGGTCTTTCGATTCGCAACTGATCGCAGTTGGTTCTAAAGATATGGCGACAAAGATATACAGTCTAGGAAAGTACAGAAATTTCAGGCTCATTAATCTTGGTAGCCATTCCGACGCCATTGTAGCGTGTTTCTTTGAAAGCAAGAATTATGATCTGACTACAATTAGTAGGTAGGTATTTTAAGTAAACGTTGCACGAAAAGCTTTTATTACAGTACGATTGCGTATGTAAACGCACAGGAACGGACAACTCTGCGTTTGGGAGTGCACGATCGATCCGGAAGACTTGATACCGTGGGAGCCACCTGCCAAGAAGGACAAAGCGAAAGACAGTGACACAGAGGATGATATCGATATCGAGAAGACTATAGAGAGAACAGATAAACAGGCTAAGGCTCATGAACGTAGCATGCAGCTATCGCGTAATTTCTCTTTCGATACTATGTACTAGACTTAAGTAAATCAACACAAGAAACAATGTGAAATTGATAATACGTTTCGTATTTCAGATGGTTCCTCCGAAGCAGGTCACAAAGACACTGAAGCTGACGAGGAGTCTGCGAAGTTACGTTACAAGAAACTATGTCGGCATTATTTGACCAACGCAGTGCAAAAGCAACAGCACGAAACTGTCACGCTCACCGCAGCTGCGTATCATCCAGAAACATGTATTCTAGTAGTGGGATTCAGTAATGGTTCGTTTTACTTGTACGAAATGCCCGAAGTGAATATGATTCACTCCCTTAGGTACTACTCGATCCCTCGCCTACCAGTTTGCCTCTGCGTTAATAGAATATCCTATGCCAATTAGAATTCTACAATTTTTTTCAGCATATCTAACCAACGCATCTCCTCCATCGCGATAAATTCGACCGGCGACTGGATCGCGCTAGGATGTTCCACAGCCGGACAGCTACTAGTATGGGAGTGGCAAAGTGAAACTTACGCTATGAAGCAACAAGGCCACAGCAACAATATGAACTATTTAGCGTACAGCCCGGACGGCGAATACGTCGTGACTGGAGGCGACGACGGGAAAGTGAAGCTGTGGAACACCACGAACGGATTCTGCTCTGTTACGTTCCAAGAACACACGTCCACAGTGACGGGAGTCTTGTTCAGTCATAACAGAAAATTCGTCGTTTCCGCGTCGCTCGATGGGACGGTCAGAGCGTACGATTTAGCGAGGTACAGGAATTTTCGAACGCTTACATCACCGCGCCCGGTTCAGTTCTCCTGCGTCGCGCTAGACGCGAGTGACGAGTTCCTCGCAGCAGGGGGGCAAGATTTCTTTGAGATTTATTTGTGGAGCGTTAAACTGGGCAAACTACTCGAGGTACGCGTCCATTGGATATCTCCATGCTCCTTATTTTCGATAATTGAAAGCGATTACAAAAGCACAACTTTGTATGTTAGATATTAAGCGGACACGAAGGTCCAGTCGTCAGTTTGGCGTTTAATCCAAGCGCGGCGAGCACAGAACTGGCGTCCGTTTCCTGGGATAAGACTTTGAAAATCTGGAACGCGATCGAAAACGGCTCCGCGCATGAAACGATACAGTTAACTGCGGATGGTTTATACGTCGCTTATAAACCGAACGGCGAAGAGGTGGCAGTTGCTACTTTGGACGGGCAGATCTCCTTTTTCCAATGCAAAACTGCGATGCAAGTTGGTAGCATCGAGGGAAGGAATGATTTGGGTAGCGGGAGGTCTGATACGGATCTTATTACGGCGAAGAAGAGTCTGCAGAGCAAGTAAGTGTTCGCGTATGAATAGAGTAAAGATATTAGTAAGGAGAGTGCCCTTAATTAAATCACTTTTTTTTAGGGCTTTCAGTACTCTGTGCTATTCAGCCGATGGCACCTGTATTTTAGCTGGCGGACAGTCTAAAAATATATGCATTTATAATGTCCAAGAATGTATGCTGGTTAAAAAGTTTGTCGTAACTCAAAACAGGTCACTGGATGCAGTCGATGTGAGCAGCATTCTTTATATATCGATCTATTACTTGACTTTGGTCGCTACTTAAACGAAAGTCTTATTAATTATTGCGAATTGGTTTATACACAGGACATTATAAACAGGCGAAATCTATCAGAGTTTGGAAACCTAGCATTGGTAGAAGAACGCGAGGAGAACGAAGGAGGTAACGTCACATTACGATTGCCAGGCGTTAAAAGCGGGGATATGGCGAGCAGAAGTATAAAACCAGAAGTCAGAGTGTATAGTTTACAGTTCTCTCCGACAGGTAAGATTCAAAAGATTCAAGGAAATTAAACTAACGCGTACTTATATTAATGTTTGCGTTCGAAGGACAAGCATGGGCTGCAGCCACGACGGAAGGGTTGCTAATATACTCGTTGGACGTTGGCTTGGTGTTCGATCCGTTTCAGCTGGAGCTGGGAATCACACCAGAAACTGTGAAGAAAACTCTGAACGATAAGGAATACACGAAAGGTTTTGTTACTGAGATATGTAAAGTGATCGCGTTAAGACTGACGAAGTACACTAACACTAAACGATTTCAGCACTAATGATGGCTTTGAAACTGAATGAGAAGCTGTTAATAAAGTGCGTCGTGGAAAACATTTCGTGCACGGATAGTAAGTGAACAATAATTCACTGAGATGTTACCCAGGGTTGGCGTGAAGTTTTGCGGGGCTAAAAAAACGCATTTATATATGCTTCTAAATTTTATATTAATAAATATCAGTGCATAGGGCCCCGTAAGATTTGGGACGAGCTTTTCGTGGACCGCGGGGTCTTTTAAAGCGCGGGGCTGGGTTCCAGGTTCCTCGCGCCGGCCCTAATGTTACCGATTATTCAACGAATGCGTGTGAATTTATTGCACATCTCGTTTCAGTTGAATTAACCGTTACAAGCCTGCCAGAGATTTACATAGTGAAAGTATTAAAATTCATAGCGTCGGAACTGGAGTCCAGTAGGCACATACACTTTTACCTCCTTTGGATAGAGACTATATTGACGAAACATGGGCCGAGGATAAATTCGGCGCTTCAGATGCCAATATTACTCGTGCTGCAGAAGAATATGCAGAAGAAATATGACGACTTGAGCAAAATGTTAGTCACCGCGTGCTTTTATGAAATAATTGCACGGTAGTGAGAAATAACCGGTGATCTTTGTCATTACAGATGCGACTTTAACCAGTACACTATGAGCTACTTGAAAAAGATGGGAGAGTGTAAAGCTGAAAGATCTGTTCCTAACGCGCTCAAAATAGGAAGTGACGGTGACGACGAGTCTGACGAGTCGTCTTTGGTCGAAGCGATGGACACTGATTGAAAAGCCAAATATACAATCTGAATGACGGAAATTCAAATCTAACAAAGAATGGCAGATCGTTCTTCAACGTATATATAAAGAATTCACGTACATGTACAAATTATACATATAGATCTTTTTGTAATAAGCGTAGGTTTGTAATAAATTTATTAATTACCCTTTAAGAATCTTTACTTCGTTTAATGCTTTCAGATGAGCTTCCTTAAACCAAACTCGGCCTCTCGCTAATTCTTAATATACATATAGATCACCAAGTGTCGCCTTAAAGTAATACTTTAACATTTCTCAATTACCAGACTCGCTTATTTAATAGTTTTGTGCGACGAAAACGGATTACATTGGCCGATTACCGTGCTACGAAGTAACATTGTTGGATCCATTTGGCTTTGCTAAGAACAATATTTACACTCTGTTATATAAACGTAGAATGTACGACTCTACGCGGCTTTTTTAAGCAGCAGTATTGGCCAATACAAAACGATAAATAACAGGAACAGTATGGGGAAACCTATTCTGCTGTAAGTATCAATTTTTTGCGATCGCGTTTTGTACACGCGTATCATCTGATACTCGGGATCCAGCCAGGCAGTTTGCAGAAGATGCTTGCTACCGGCTCTTTTCTTCCTCGCTCTTGGTATGTACGCCGACTCGTAGTCCCAGATGCTTTGGCCTTTATCCACGGCAATTATCCGCTAAAAGGAACACAGAAGCTGAGCTCTCTTGTACGTTCAATTGAAATTGAAGACTCGATTCTACAGCAAGCTATTAATGCGATGTCTCGAGGTGTTTAATTTTGATAACACAGGCTGGGGCCATTGTTCGAAGTATTTCTGTTCTTATGGAAAGTTTTTCTAGAAAGAAGAGATATAGCAGGTTCCGCGATGATAGTCGAGGAACCACAGTCGATTGTCCAAGGATCCTGGAGGAAAACGTGGCATTTAAGATCCACAAAGCTTTCACTGTCCCAGTTATTGCAGTTAATGCTGTCAAAGGCTTCACTCGCGGATGTGAACCGGTTCCTTTTAGCGATTGACTGGCGTTTCGTTAGCGGCGACCGTCACTGAGGGGTCCAAGGACATAGCGAATGAACTTAATCCTGCTTACAGAGACTTCTATAAAAAAAAACTTGGGACTTTTAATCTTTACAACCCTAGAACTTCAAACTCGCAAATATAGACCGCGCTTTATCGAGAGCCAAGTGACCTTCGCTGTCTTAATGAAACTTATTGCCCCAGCCTATGTGCGTAGCGCTAATTACACAGCTATTATACGAACTGTCGAGTAGTGCCGGGACATTACTGGTGTCGGTAGATCATATTCCAGCTGATGCCGCAAGTCGAGCACCTTCACCACCACGAATTCACCAAGAGCGGCGAACACGAACATCATACAGCCAGCCATCCAGACGTCCAGCGCCTGGACACACAGAGGGACCTCAACAGATAGTTCGCCACTTCAGCAGACCCTCCTTCCAGGCTACAAAAGCTCAGCTCGCATTTTCGTTCAGCTTCCTGCATTCTTCGATCTACGTTAAGCAGCGCGCGCTGTTCCCCCGGTTAAGTAATATTCAGTCAACAAACACGATACCCAGGTCAGTCCTCGAGCAACGTCATCCCTTATCTACTTCTTGCAAACATGCAAGACGCTTCTCCGCTGTGTGCCTTCTCTGTATCAGCTCGATTACTCCAACTCAGCTCGAATCATTCTCATGCTAACACGTCTCCTTTTACACGCTCTCCAGGCACCTGCCAAGCGATCATCTACGTGCGCAAACATGCTTGAACCCCGCCGGGAAAGGTCGCGGTAGGAAAACGTACTTTCACGTACGCGACGGGAGGAATGTCGCTCTTCAGGCCCGTGAACATCGTCACCAGGGTGAGCATGCTGGTCACCAGGAGGGCCACTCGACCCGGGATCGCGTCCAGGCCCAACCAGAAGCTGAACCATGACAGCATCACCACCAGCGTGGACGGCGCGAATGTCTGTATCAGGTGGTGGCCTATTTGCCTCTCGAAGCGGAAGTAGACCATCAGGCGCGAGAAGTTACCTGCGAAAATCAGTGTCCGCTGGGTTTAAAGTAGCCTAAGGAACGCGGTGCGTCGAAGGGGATTGGTCGTACCACCCTTCTCCAGCATGTAGTCCACGGTTTCCTCGGCGACCATAGGCTTCCCGATGTCGTACTGCAACAGCTTCAGCTCGGGGTTCACCGTCACGCTACCCGCTCCCCATCGCAAGCGCAACTTCTGTTTGTGATAGGAAACTATCGCGAGTAACGCAGTTTTCCGAGTTAATGTAGAGGCTTTATCGAATCTGGCTTTGAATTGAATGAGAGGCGTGGGACGAACGGGCGCGACGCGAGCTCCTGGGTGAGAGGGTGTGGCAGCAACGTTGTTCGAGGGTCGTCGACTTATTTTTTTTTTTTTTTTAGCGAGAAGGTGGGCGTTAGAGATTACGAATGAGAGATTGCTGCGTCGTGGGCTCCTCTTTTATTGCGCAACTTACAGCTTTCTATGTAGATGGGGCAGATTTGGATGTCCATCGGGTAGAGTTGAAACTCCATCTGACAGGCGATGATCGCGTGCATTCGGGCTGAGTACCTGACGGTCTTGTTTCTGTATAAAGTCACCGAGGAGAACTTGTGATTCAGCGCCGCGATTTCTGAAAGAAGTGCGGCGTTTCTTCGTTACTCCCGTTGGTCTTCGACCCGTGGCTCTCACTTTCTATCTCTGTGAAGCTGTTCTTATTAAATTCAAGGTTTGTTAAGAAACTTACCGGAAACTTTAGCGTTCAAGAAGTAAAGATCCGGCTGCCAGAGGCTGTCCAAGAAATCGGGGGGCAGGTTCACGTAATCGTCGCCCTCCTCGAAAATATCCTCCGACATGTCCAGTCGAGTCTCCGTCCAACTCTGCCCGACGAACATGTCCACTCTGTTTCAACGAAGGAGTCTTATAAAGGCAATTATCTACTAATTACTCCGACTGGTAAATAGAAACGCGCTTCGTTTGATTGCACGTGTCGGAAGTATCGGAGCGCCATAAGCCTAATTAGTTTACGTTGGTCAAGTAAACGGCACAGTAGAGAGGCGAGTGTGATAAAGCATATCTAACTCGACTAGTAGACAACAGGTAGTCGAGTAAATAGTCGAGTAAACGGGCGAGTATTAGTCGAGACGAGTGGTAGAGCGGACAGCATAGTAGCTCGCCCACTCGCCATCCCCAGCCACAGTCGTAGGACAGTGACGCGGTTGAAACGGTAAAAATTTGCTCGCTTTCCGCCAAGCACGATGTTGACCCGCTGTCGCCACTTCTTCTACTGTCATAATGAACTACCATCGTGTAAATACCTACACAAAAATCGAGGGCGAGTCGGGTATTCGGCCGAGCACTGGGCTCAGTTCACTAGGCCGAGTTACTTGACTAACGTAAATTAGGGTTCGCGAGATATCTGGATGCAATTATGGTGTAAACTAAAACTGTGGATGTATTAGTATTACAGTAGTAATATATTTTTTATTTTTTGTCCTATACGTTCGCGATTTCTTTCGTCATAATGACTACTGGGACTACTCCGTTTATATAAATAAGGGAATAAAGGAGTAGAGAAATAAAGAAATATTTCTGCATTTCTTCGTTTCTTCGTTTCTTCATTTCTTCGTTTCTTCATTTCTTCATTTCATCATTTCTTCATTTAAATAAACGGAGTAGTCCCACGAGTGTATATGTATATAGAAATGGGTAAAAAGAACAGAAACTGTTCATAAAATAATAATTGCAGAATAACGTCCCACACTTAACAAATATTAAAAATCGATTACGTTTTCGATTCAATTTTCACACAGTCACTAAAGTGTAATTGAATCCAAGGGTTCAGTAAATAATGTCAATTAAAACGTACCGAGCCCGGGGCGCTTGAATCAGGAAGAGATTTCATCCTGAATCATTCGAACTCACCGAAAGTCCATGTCCTCGACGTTTATCGAATTCACATCGGCCACGAAGATATTGAAGTCCACTATCACTGGCATACCGTGCTTCGACGGCGGCCTCATTTCTGCGCGGACATTCATTTGCATATTAATGGCTCGTCTACGAAACAACCAGCGAGGAATCCGCCACAAGAACCCACAGGATATCGACAGAAAAAGAGGCAGATTTACGATTGCCCCGAGTGTGACCAACGGCCGCGAATCCATCGAGTTATTTACTTCTAATACCGAGCGATTCTGCCGAGAATCTGTGCCATGATTTTAAATAACCGGCGCTTATCGATCCGCCGATAATTTTCTCGTTGCCCTGTCTCACGATTTGTCGGGACGCTAGATCTGTAGACCTCGCCTCCGCCGTTCAGCGCGGCGGAGTTCTTAGAAAGTGCGATACCTTGTGCACGCGTTGAAAATCGGCCAAGTTCGTGGCAACCGTTCGTTTTGATAAGCGCGCAAGCTTATATTATTACGCGATGTTTCGAACGCGAAACCGGCGATAGTAATGAAAAGATTCTGGGAACTTCGTGCGTTTCAATAGTTCTACCTTGAAATTTTTGTCCCCACACTTTCAACAAACGTTTCATTTTTTTTGTACGCCCTTGCGAGCGCAGCAACTAGTTCTCAAAAATCCAGAAAATATTGTGGAAAACACTGTAAATGCTAAAATTAAAAAAGAAATTTTAATCGAAAAATGATCTACTATGGTAATACTGTAGTATAGAATTTGATTCTTAGCACTTACAGTGTTTCCTACAAGCACTCGTCAATTATACACAATTTACTGTTATAAATAACTCATTATACTTTTATCAGAAATGCTACGCCATTAACAAATCGATTTCTATTATCCATTAGAGCTTACTGTCAACTATAATTTTCCCCTTTCAACCTGCAATCTAGATTTAAACAGTATTATTACCATTATTCGGATAGAGAACAAGAAATCAGTACAATCTCCTTTAAATACACCGAGATTCATCGCTGGTATAATGTTGAAGAAACAGAAACGAAGAAAAATGAAAGTCCCATTTAAAAAGATCAGAAAACAGAAGGGGTATCATTACGGAATAAATATCCATTAAATTTGATGCACAGAAGTGCTAAGAACAGAAATTACTACGCGTTTAAAAGACTCGCAATTAGTAGAGGTATTAAAAAAAAAATGAATTCTGAAAGCTACTTCATTTCCATGCTTACAAATTCTGGTAACAGGATCGTTAAGTGGAAGATGGGATCTGTAAAACTTTAGACGAAACAGAGAAGTGTAGAAAGGTCCGTTCATCGATCTCGTTTGACTATCTCGGAACAAATTACACGTTCCACCGAAACGAAAGTGCCGAAGGAAGTAGCATCGACTAGTCAGAAGTTCCTCAGGTCCTTTGTACAAGTATCCCGCTGTGAAACCGCACGAATCAACGACGTTATCGATCCACCGATCTCGATCCATTCAATCTCGATGCACGGGCCCGGATACACCCGCCGTATGTGTAATCGCAATGTATCGCGGCTAATTATTCGGTATGCACCGCGTAACAGCGATGATCGAAGGCGTTTTCCCCGCGTTAATTCGAAATTAAGGGGTTACATATGTACCTTTCTTAGTTCGGAAAATAGGGTGATATTTATGAATTTTTTCTGATAGAAGCAAACGTTATATTTAAAAATTAACTAATATATCTTTTTGTGTATAAATTAAGCTGTTTCCTCTTCGAAAAGAAATTTTATATCTCGGGAAACGGTGCCATAGCAGCCCCTTCTCCCAAGGCCTCTTCATATTTGCGGTGCCAAAAATATCTCAGAAATTACTGGACCGATTTCAATAAAATTTCTTTTATTGAATAAAATTCCCCCTTCTTTTTTTTTATTAATAAAGGAAGATGAAAATTCTAGACTTTGCACAGAGCTTGACTTTGAATAGTTGCCATTTTTAAAAAAATAGATTCTCTCAAAATCGGCTTCGACAAGTATTAGATTATTGTTTTAAGAATATTCGTGAGAAATTTTATTTAAATCGGTCCACTAATCTCTGCGATATTTTCGGTACCGCGAAAGCTGTGACTATGAAGAGGCATAGGAGAAGGGGCTGCTATGGCACCGTTTCTCAAGATATCAAATTTCTTTTAGAAGAGAACACAGCTTAATTAATATACAAAAAGGTGTATATCTTGATTTTTAAATTACCGCTTTCTTACATGAAAAAAGTCATTAAAATGACCCCATTCTCCGACCTACCAAAGAAGTACTATGTTAAAGTATGTAACCCCATAAGGGGGAACACCACTGTGACGGCCGGAAAAGTAAGTCATTTTTAAGAATTTTTTTTCAAGAATAATTTACAGTTTTCATAGAAAATTTGTATCACCTACCTTTAGCATAATATCTTAAGAGACTATATACAAAAAAATAAATAGAAAAACGTGCGTAAATTTTAATATATTAATTAATCTTCTAAATCCCCCACGCGCGCTGGTCGAATGTGTAACTTTGGAACATCGGGTCCGGAATCAAATTTCAATTTTTTTTTATAAACTATATGAGTGTAGTTTTCGTTGCACGTACCGATTTCTTAAACAAATTATTTCTATAAAAATGGTGCGCTTTAGAAGAAAAGTTTTGAAAATCCGCGAATAAGATGGACAGTTTCTTGAGTGTATTTCAAAAAATTTGTTTTCGATCAAAGAATCCGTACGCACAGCGGAAACTACACTCATATAGTTTATAAGAAAAAAATGAAATTTGATTTTGAACCTGCTGTTCCATAGTTACCCAATCGACTAGCTCGCGTGGGTGGTCTAGAAGATTATTTAATATATTAAAATTTATGGATGTTTTTCTATTTATTTTTTTTGTACAGTCTCTTAAGACAGTGTACTAAAGGTGGGTAATTAAAATTTCCTATGAAAAATGTAAATTATACCTGAAAAAAATTCTTAAAAGTGGCTTACTTTTTCGGCCGTCACAGTGGTGTTCCCGTTTAAGGGGATTGAAAATCGCAGGGAAGGATGGCAGGGTACGAACCTTTCACGTAATGCTCCGGAAGCACTATCCTCGACTTCAGCGTGGAGTTCCTCGGGTCCTCGGGGAACGAACTGCGAAAGGAAGGGAAAAAATTCGTCCTTCAACTGGCAATATCGACTCAGGATCCTACAGGACTCTGTCCCCTCGTTATTTGCTTTCGTGCTTGGCGGTCGGGGGGCGGAGAAGAAGAGCGGTCGGCGTGATTCTTATTAATTTTGTAGAGAGGAGAGACGGTTTACCTCGCGTCAGAACGCACTTCCGGGAATAGGTTCAGCCACGAGTAACAGAGAACCACCAGGACCGCGTTCCTCATCCTAAGAATTCGACAACTGCCGATGGATTCACCGCAGCCGACCTATCGCCATCCAGAGACCACGGCAATTAACCTATTATCTTCGCAGTTACGCGCAATCTACTTTAATTGCAACCATCGTCGAACACTTCGAGCCTGTATGTTGCTTCCCTTGGCGGTTGCGCAACGATTTGGCAGTGTAACGACTTGGAAGCAACTCGCGACGAGTCCGGTTAGTTCCTTTGGACTTTTAGCCAAATCAATGTAAGTGAAAGATGCTGATTTGTTGCTTTTAACGCATCGTTGAAGGGTTGAAGCTTGAAGGGTAATGGGAATGATGCGTGTGCAACGTGGGTGTTGGGGCCATTTCGATTCAGTATTACTTCTCGAGGGGGGTAAGGATTTTAAATGGTTTTGGGTGTTACAGTGGAATTAGAGACAAAAGGGCCCTGAATCCAATAAGTTGTGTTAAGCTATCCATCGTCCAAGGGTTAAGGGGTCTCTCTAGTCTAGCGCTTTGAAAATAAAGAGAAATTCCCTCTTTGGGAATTTTTAAAAAAAAAAGTATCGAGTATTATAATTCCAAACTTTGCACGTTTATTAATTGACGTTTGAAGAATGTACTGAATTTTTTTTATACATTAATAATAATTTTGTCCAAAGTTACAGTAGTAGACCCAAGAAGTGTCTGAAAAGAAAGTTTGTTGCTGACGAACATAATTTTGGCTGTCGTAGTCATCTCGAACAAAGAACGCAAATTTTTTATAAATCCACATGAGCGTGGTTATCGTATGAACTAAGAACGAATAAAAAATATTGAAAGAAAAACGGTAGGGGAAAGGTGGGATAGGTGATCAGCGGGGATACATGATCACATCAGTTTTTTAATTAATATATTGGCAACTTGTGCCTGCTGTCACGTTATCGTGGTAATGTTTGCATTATTACAACACTTGACGTTGCAGTTTTCTTTCGGGAGCATAGAATAATGTTGTTAGAAACTTCGATCTTATTTGCAGCCAAGAAGTAACTATTTCGATTACCTTGTTCTTCCTCCTTTTTGAGTGAACGTTGGGTTTTCAACGACTTAAAATATATTAAGTAAAAACAGCAATTTCTGCTCTATTAATGCTATTTATTGATTGATCAAAATATTTAAGATGAGCTTAATTTTTAATCTTTCTCAAATCGAGTGCATTGAGGGACACTTGATCGGTGTGTGAGGTGGGATACTTGAACAGCTGAAAATGCCCCAAAGAGAGTCATAGAACGGCTAATGAAACAATAAAATGCGGCAGAAAAGTGGGATGGAAAATCTTTTCTTCGTCATCATCTTAATCAGATGATATCTAAGTGAAATGTCATTTAAGGATGTATTTATACTTTTAACGTCATAGAGTTTAATTTTTTGGTTTTACTTTTTCAGTAATTCTTTCAAGTTAGTTTATTTTCTTTCTATTTTTTCCCTTTATTTCATGTTATTGTCAAAGATAATAAATATTTTTTAGAAAGTTAACGTGTCATTTACTCTTAAAGTTCACTTATCAAGTCTCCCTAACCTTTCGATCAAGTCTCCCCTTCAGTGGGGGATACTTGTGCATAACGTCACTGCCAGAAAATGTTTAAATTCAGTCATTAAAATTAGTTTCCAGCTCTCAAATTTGTACAAGTATATTGAGAATACTCTAAGAATCGCAACTGAAATAATTAAATACAAACAAAGCGAACCATTATTATTATTTTACTATAAAAGCAAAACTGTGATCAACCATCCCACCTTTCCCCTATCATTTCAAATGAAAGTTTTCATATTGGAAGAGGAATTTCTTAGTTTTCTGTTCATTCTTTTGCAAATAATGTCCTCATTCCAGTTGCTTATGGGATAATAAATGATAGGTAAATCCCAACAGACGTCTTATATTTCTCTACAAAGGTGTACATCGACCCCTGTCTGTACCTCAAATTGCAACGATTCCACTGCAACCTCACTCGCTAATTACCAACATCCCTCCAATTAACTAAATCCAGATTCCCCTCGACGAATCATTCACCAAGCCAGCCGACAACTCCATTCGCCATAAAAATCTTTCTCGGCCCGGTAACGACACCTCGTTCCTAGAACTTGAACGCTGTCCAAACCGAATACAGAATGTCAGAGTAGAAAGACTGGAGGAGAGAGTGAGGTCTCTTCCTCCAGCCATACTGTTCTCCAGCTGAAAGAGGCGCCTCTGAACTAGACCCACCATACAGCCCGAGAGATTCTGATCTCTAAGTGTACCGCGTGCGGATCTCCTCTCTTCTCCTCTCCCAGCCCCCTCCCCAGGAGCTGACCCTTATGAGGGGACAACGGTACCAGCACCATCCACATGCAACGCGATTAGACGCCACCGTTGGTCTAAAAGTCGACCTCGATCCGGCGACCTCGATGAGGAGTCCTCTTCCTCCGCTTCCTCGCTTCGTTTCTTGCATGACTGTCTATCGACGCTCAGTCATGGTCGCCGAAGATGCGGGCAAGCTTGCCTTCGATTAGGTCCTGGCGAAGGGCGCGCGGGTGGACTCACGGGCTGGGTATTAGCGAACGGGTGATTCCGGGAAGAGGACCGGTGGGTCTGCTTTCGTTTCCGGGGGGTTTATATCGGTGCTTCAGTCGTGGCGCAATCGCGCGTAACCTGGTGGGCAAGTTAAACTGTGGGGGCCATTTGTTCAATGAGTTCGCACTTTACGCGGTTTATTGTTAATCGATGAATGATTATTAGGGGCTGTTAAGTTTGAGGGTACTAGGCGGTCGTTTTTTACGAAGATGAAGCGTTTCTTTTTTAATTAATTACAGAGGAATAAATTGGAACTGAGACTTGTTCTTTGACACAAAGTTTATTAACATCGTAAGCTTTAAAAGAACATGCTTCTTTAGTAAAAAATATGCATTATGTATGACGTACGCTACGGACGGGTCACTAAAGAGGCTTTTTAAACAAGATTTTAATATTTTATTTCTGTGGTATTTCACGGAAGTTGCTATTTAGTGTAAAGTATTTGTAGATGTTTCCGTCTTTACACGCAGCAATTAGGAAACTGATTTCGGGATTATAATTTGGATAAGAAGCGGGAGTTCCAAAGTTCCAGGGAAAATTGGGGGAGTCCCCAAGTCGACAGCTTTGAGGTTTCAAAATAAGAATTCTGGCACTTTTACGGGGACGTTTCTAGACCTCCTGTTTTGAAACCTCGAAGCTACAAATTTTCGGACTCCCGCAGCTTTTATCTCTTCTATGTACAATAATAAGTGAAGATTGAGTTGTTGGTTTCATTAATGAGGCGATTGGAATTGACTGATTCCCATGATTTGTAGGAACCAATGAGTTGAGTGACTAGAATAAGCTTCCCTAGAAATTCCAGGGCGAAAGCTCGCGAATGCAGCTGGAATTCCAGCTCAGGAAAGTGCCGACTCACCACAAGCAAGGATGTGCGACACCTGAAAATCATCGATCACTGTGCACACTCGAGAGACGGATGTGCATTGCTCGATGTAAAAGGCTTTCTTCCAGAGAGGCCCCAGGACAGAGGACGCGCTGATTCATGGGCTGTGACATTGTTATTCTTTAGCTTCAGAATTACAGGAATTACTGTCCGACGGTCGTCCATTACACTTCGCTCTGCAATTTCCTAGCACCTACTTTGTCATATTACCACCGTCGCGATGAAGCATGCCACACAAGCTGGAAGAAGGTGTCGACAACTCATTCATAAACTCCATACTCAATTTTGAGCTGCGGACCTTCTCGGAACACCTGATACACAATGCTTCAAAGTACAACTCCTATAGGATGCTCCAAAGTTATTGATACAAGTTCTCGTAGCAAAATGGGTGCATCCAAAATGACTAAAATCACAAAAATTACAGAAGTTCTGAAAGTTCTAAGAATTCCAAAATTACAAATATGCCGAGACTTCCCGCAGTTAAAAAAATTCCCGGAATTCCTAATATTCAAAAATTAAAGGTTTTTCGAGAATCCTCAAAGTTCAAAATATTCTAAATATTCCATAAATTCCATGGATCCCAAAGATTCCATACTCCTCCCATTTTCGTATTTTAAAATAATACCATTTCCACTAGAAAATTCCCCCCATAAAGCGAGCGCGATACTTCCAAAGTGTGACGACCGATCTCCGCAACACTTTGTGCAGAACAGAAGGCCCGGGACCCACGAACCATCGATATTTCCTAACGACGGCCATTCGACGACATTCCTAGACGACACCTCTGCGCCACGCAGAGCTAACGGTGAAGCCCCGACGGCGAGCAATAAATTCAGGGGAGAGATTTCGGACGTCCGCGAGTGCGTAGGCGGAAGGGTACACCGCGACTGGTTGTAAATGCTAAAGAATTCCGCACGGTGGATGTAGAAAGTGTTGCCGTTTAGCCATCATCGACTTGTCCTATTTAAACACCGGCTACGTAAAAGGCGCTTGTTTAAACACGCGCCTCTTTTTTTTCTCCTCTATTTTCATGGAAATGGGGATAAAGCGACGCCGGTAGCGGCGTCGATGGTTTCGCAGCGGCCGTGGAAACCGGAAGTCCCGTGGATCCATCGGCGAACGCGGTGAAATCGGCCGCCACCCCGGCAAGAACGTCCCGCGGCCGCGCAATCACTCCGACAGAATTGTTTCGCAACGTTCCGCTGGTTTTGTCCGCTGTCGTTATTAATCAGGGAGCGGCGCGCGCCTTTCTCAAGGCCCCCTCGCGAGATTCTATTAGGACAATGCGATTCCACGATCCCAGGAGGAAAAGTGTTGTTAGCTCGACGAGCTGCCAGATGGCGAGAAGGGACAAAGATGCGATTAAAGAACTCTCCTTGGGATATTACAGCGAGTACTTGCTTCCTTGAGTGTGAAAACGCGCGTACTTTGCTGCACTTCCTTTTGCAATTCCTTCTTCCTTTTGCGACACTGTAAGCTGGCGGGATACGTCGTGGAACTCTCTCTCTTGGGGCATTAATGCTCTATTCACTGTCACCGAAGCAGCGTGAATTATCTACTAGATTTCGTACTGAACAGATATTAATGAATTGGGTCGCGGCTGTGGGTGTAGTCGAGGGAAATGTGGATTTGTGCTTGCGTCAGGATGACGAATCTATATTCTATTCCGAGGATAGATAACTGTATTCTTTTTCTACGTGTCCTAGGCGCGTTCGATCAGGATTCGTGACAAGTGGAAATTAAGAGCGTTTAGCAGTATCAGAGCGAGAGCTGCAATTTGGAAAATTACTGAAACTGTGTGCCTGATAACAAGATACTAGGAGTATCAAACTACGTACGTGTTACTTATCATTAGTATTGCTTAGGGATAAGATAACAATTTCAAGTCATAATGAAACTGAAGTCTAATATAAGAGTCATTTTGAGATATGTATAAATGGAATTACAGAGGGTCGATTAGTGTCTCCCATACAAGCAACACGTGTTACCAATTGAACCGAGTGGTCTCTGTTGTTAAATCTGGTCGGTTCACAGGTGCAGACCAGTTTCCGGTTCACTTATGCACTCTCTACTGTACAGAGTGGACCAAGCATTGAATTGCAAAGCAACAGAGTCCGATTCTCATAGAAATGCAGTCACAGCAAGTGATTACCCCATTTTTGGGCTCCCAAGATTTGTCTGGCTGAACCTGTCTTATTTTACTGACAAATCACAGTGATGAGGATCTTGCAGCAAATGCAAAATTTCGTTTGGTGCACGTGTGATGCAAATTCGATAACAAATGAGCGATTTATTGCAAATAATTAAAAATATCAATATTTTTTTCGCCGAGAATAGAAATAAAAAACTTATCAACTGGATAACTACTACTTATTCTGCGAAAATATATATTCTTCAAGTAGTGTCCTCTTTTTAACGTAAAATCAGAGCAATAATTTTAAAAACAGTTATTCTAATTTACTCGAAGTTGGTAAAGATGAAGCTGGACTCCTCTTGTTGCTATTATAAAGTGCTCCATTGCCCGTAATGAACTAACAAAGATCGTTAAAGGAGTGCCTTATAGCTGGAGCAGCTAATTTCTAATTTAAATGGCAAACAACGAAGCTCCTCTAAAAGGAGCAGCTTTGAAATTCAATCGAATTCAGTTGGAAAAGCGAGGGACCTGACTCACCCGAGCTTCGTGCCTGTTTACAATGTGTATAGAAGGTGCTGCGGTGGCTTTAGTTCGAGAAAGCGTAACGTAATCCATAATTCTTTCTCAGAGCTCTGCCTCTACTGTTACATGCAAATCTGTGCTCGAACCAATGGCCCGCGAACTCCGAGGCTCCAGCAGACTTCTGCTGGCACTTGGGACGCTTCGATTATTCCATTTATTAATTGGAAACCAATTTCCGCGCGCTTAGAGAGGATCCCTATATCTGGCCCGCCTGCAATTTTCTAAAAGTCTCTTAGAAGAAAGAGATAAACGCTTTTTCTGTCAACTTCGTTTAATGCGTCCAGGAGAATAAGCTATCCGCTTCCTGGTTGTAACGAGATTCTTGTCTCGCGCTGTAGTTCCTGATTTTTACGTTGATGGATGTGCTTCTTGTTACTTAGTTTCCAGTCCGACAAGAAGCAGAATCTTCAGGCTCTACTGTCGGCCAATTATCGTAGAAATCATGTCGAGCTGGACGCACGGACGAAAGTAGAGAGGAGTAGAGAACAGTAAAGATGGAGCGTCGTAAAGTCCAGCGAGCTCTGAGCTCGCAATTTCTTAGATTCATCTTTACTAAAATACAGAATAAGCCTAGCGAACTTGGATGAGACTTCGCTGTACCGAGAGTTCTGTAGATCTGATGCTCTGGGAAATAAAATTCTACGCTGGAGTTCACGAGAGTTCGAAGTTCAAAATCCTTGATAAAATAGTCGAATAAAATATTTAGTAATTTAATATATTATTTTATTAAGGATTCTGAAGATCTGATACTCTAGGTAACAGAATTCTACGCTGGAATCCACGAGAGTTCAAAGTTTAGAATCCATAATAAAACATTTAGTACTTAAATAAAATTAATTTAACACAAGTAATTTAATACAATTTTATTTGAAATTAGAGTTCAAAGGCCTAAACAACTCAGACTGCAAGACCACTTCTAAATAATTCGCAGTTCACGAGGCTTCTCCAATTTGAATATTTCCCTGGCACAAAGAGAGCACAAGTACCAAAATAAATTTCTAAATTCCAAAGGAAACCAACACCCAGAGTGGCACAGGCTTAAAAGCACTGAAAAAGACAACCGAATCGAAGCTCGTCGGGCAGAGAAAAGGCTGGGGAGGGGAATCGACCGAATCCTGCGCCTACAGGAAGCTAATTCGACCCCGAAGTGTGTCCGGGTTCCCAGGAGCGAGGAAGCTCGCGGTAAAGGGGGCGAAATGGTGGCTGATCAGGAAAACGGTGAACGATTACCAGCGGAGACCAGGTTCGTTTGATCAAATCCCATACGACGTAAGCTCCCCTTAAGGGTTGTATTGATTTCTATGATGGCGGCCGGCCGGCGCCTGCACCCTCCGCGCCCGTGGAGCCCGAAAGAGCAACGCTCCGCCGTGTTTTCCCCGAAATAACAGACATGAGGCGTGCACGGTGCCGTATCCCAGGTGAAAATTAGCACAGCACGCGAGTGATATCGGTGAGCGGGTGAATTAAGGACGATTAATCGACGGACTGCTCGGGAGACCGTGAAGCCACCCTCCAGCTATCATGCGCCTGCCTCTGAGGCCCTTCACGTAGACGAGGAGTGCCAATGTTCTTGCCATGACATTCACTGGACCTTAAAAATTGACGGTGAGTACCCAGCTTCGTTTAATCGATCGCCATCGATTCACATCGACAAAGTATTTTATCAATCTTTCAACAAATCGCATTGATTCGTCAAAATAAACTGAAGTGCGATCGAAGCACGTTGAAACGTGGAATTCCTTTCGAGTTCTTGTTGAATTCTTGTGAAATTAAAATCGGAAAAATTTAATGGTGTGCGGAATTAAATATTATTAAGGAAAATCGTGGCTGGGGGGTAGATATCGAACGAAAGGGTTCGAGGCTCGTGGCACGCTTAGCGACAAAGGACGAAGCTTTTCTTTTGAGACGAGTGAATAACCGGCCGCCGGATGTGTATGTGTTGGTGCCGTTTTCTTTCTGGTTACTTGTGCTTGTGAAAGTACGGCTGGTCATATTTCACGGGGGTTTCTTTTTAATTGTCATGGCTGAAGGACGATTTAAAGGCTGATTCAGACGCGTCCAGCATTTTAGACGAGTAGCGGGTAAGTTAGTAATTTACCATTGTTTCACTAAACTTCTCGATTAAATTTAGTGCCCACACAGGGTAAATTCGCTACTCGAATAAATTGGACGTGTCTGAACGAACCTGAAGAGTTTCATTATTTTATCCTTCAACGTTCTTCTTTTTACTTCTTTTACGTGTAACTTTCCTTGATATAATCAGTATTTCTTGAGGTTGACAGACGTATTTCGGGTGTTATGTGGTTTAAAATCGCGGCAAATCGACAGCAGGGGACAGCGAATTTGCTTGGCTGGCCGAACGTAGACGCTGGCGTGTGCATTTTCGACGGTTTGCAGTTTCGAGCGTCAAATGTTTGCGCTGCCATAAAAATGTGTCGCCTCTTCTGCGCGATTGTGGCTAAAGAATTTCGCTCCACATGTGTTTGAGTTCGCGTGACACAACAGTAAATCGGGACTGACTTTGACAACGTTGAACGTTGATTCTTTGCACTGTTTAAGGAGTACTGAATACCTTCTCATCCCAAATAATCTTTAAACTCTGTCTTAAGTAGAATATGGCAGTCTTAGTTAGTTAATTATGAGTGGATACGAAACCAACTACTAAATACCATATAATCCTATAAGAAGAGTCTTATATATCCAAAAATTTATATTAGCACATTAAAGTTAATTTAGTACTCATTAATTTAGTAATAAATTTAATACTCATTAACTTAGTAATCGATTTAGTACTAATTAAGTTACTAATAAATTTAGTACTCGTTAACTTAATAATAAATTTAGTACTCATTAACTTAGTGTTCGATTTAGTACTAATTAAGTTACTAATAAATTTAGCACCCATTAATTTAGTAATCACTTTAGTACTCATTAATTCAGTAATCAATTCAGCAGTGTCACAAAAATGATCGAAGAAATTGCATACCTGGTACACTTCGCTCCGAAGATTTTCATGTAGGAAACATTTTCTCCCCTCTTGAGCATGTTTTAGTGTGAAACCGTTCGATACGAAAGCTTCAGGCTGGAGGCTGTTCAAACAAATTACGCTTGCGATTAGACGCGCGAGGGATTTCTTCTACGCTCGTTGCATCCAGAGACGTTTCACTTTCGCTGCTTCTTCGATCGCCAGAAAGCGAGATTCCGTCTCTCGAGTGAAATCAGCTAAGAAAAAGAGTCTGACTGTCGATTGAAAGATCGCGGGGCATAATAGCGGTGCGATTACAGGATACACTGCTGTAACGAGTTTGTAATTAGTGTTTACCTATAAAAGCAAATTAATTGGAAGGTGTAGAAAGCTTGGTTCGTCGAATATACATATTTATCACGTTTATCATCTTTCACGACGAATTGAACTGCGTGCTAGGAGACATTAACGTGCGATAGATTGCTATTAAAGCTCCTTCGAGATCTTCTGTACAGAAATCCAAACGTGCAAATGAAAAATTAACATTCTAAGTTAAAAAATCGTTTGAATTTTGGAAAATCATTTTCTGTACCATTCCTGCAATGTAGCGTAATTCCACCACCTACTAGTATAATCACAAGATTGTACCATGTGGCTGCTTTCCGCTACCCCCCTCAATTTTCAAAATGAAAATTTCTAAAAATTCATTCCTACGGTACTAAATCCGTGAGACTCTCAATTTTATCTTTCCCACTTCAGTCACCCACTACCAATTCTATTTGTTCTATATAATATCCTTCGTTTAAATCAGGGATCGTCATTCGATGACTGAAAGGCCGTTTGAAATTATTATTCCTTATCTCGGATCTCTAAGGAAGTTTCCTCTGGCTCGCCACGGGGCTTCCACCCACGCAACTTAGAATCCATACCTATCTCGGTAGGTTTCGAAAGGTGAAATCCTTAGAGGCAGCCAGGAACGTCATCGTCCCGATATTAACAGTGGATGGCACACTTCCATCCCGTCATCACGTATCGCGGAAACGAATGTTGCGGGATGTTGGCCGAGCAGAGTAAATCTATGAAATAATATTGGTCGTGCTCGTCAAATATTTGCGGAGCGTTACAAGCCTTCCAAGAAACGCTCGCGCTAAACCTCAAACATGTCCACGTTTGAAAATCGTCACCCTTTGTCTAGTTATCGTCGCCTAAATCACGCGAGGCCTGTGTACGCGCGATCCATCAATGAACGATTCAAAGATCGTCGATTGTCGCTTACTCGAAGGGGCAAGGTAATCTGGAACTAGCAGCTATCGCGTTACGTGCGATTCTCCGTAAGGGGATAAGAAACGGTCGTCACTGATAAGGCTCTTAGAGGTGTCGGGATGCTTCACGTGTTTTGCATGTGGACGAGGAAACTTTGCTCGGACCTGCTTATCACATAAGTATAATATTCGAGGAGGAAAGTGTGCGAGGTGCGAGTTAGAAATTTGCCTCAAACTTTTTATAAATACTTTTTATACATTACACACTGGGTATAATAATGTAGCCAAAGGGCAGAGTACTTTATTCAAGATTTTGGCGGGAAAAGTGTATACTTATTGGTTTTATAGCACCAGTGCGATAGGGAGATGTCCTGTCGCCACGTAGATTGATAAGCAATGAATCTAACGCCTCGTTTATATTAGTCAAGTAATTTAAAGCTACGTTACCCATGTGAAACCAGGGATCCACCTCGAAGCTAAGCTATTCTATGCTACGCTATGCTATGCTAAGTTTAAAGAAATTAGCTTCAACGCATCCTTATAAAACCGTTCCCGCCAAAAGCTAAGCTAAGCTGTGCTATGTTTTATAGCATAACGTAGCATAGCTTTCAAGCGAATTCCCGGCTTGAGGATGTACCGAAGCTAATTTTTTCAAGCTTACAATTAACATAGCGTAGCTTAGCTCTCAGGTGGATACCCGGCATCAAGGTTTCAGGTATCTTTCAAGTTTCAAGTGACGCATAAATTCTTTTAGTAACGCATTACTTGCCTGGAAATCCAACTCGACTAATGTGAACGAGACTTAAGCTCCACGTGACTTAGATCTAGATAAATCGTTCGTAACTTCATCATCGGGACTCCTTAGCCGGCCAAATGCTCGGCGTCGATTTCTACTCGATGCTAACTGCGTTCCATCGGATTTTTTCACCTTATAACTCCCCTCTTTTCGACGTTAATCCCGATAAGGCGCATTAAACTGTGGATCCGCGATGATTGCCGTTACTATTATCGTTGCAGCGGGATGCTTCGATACCGTTTTATCGGCGCTCTCTTAATTCGACGTACATCGGACGATAAGGTGAACGGTAGAGACGATCACGATAGACACGGGGCTCAGACCTGTCGATCCAGGAGAAAGGAAGTGCAACCACTCTCTATCGGACAACTTTTCCCCTCGTTTCAAGCGCGTCTTTGAGCGCCGCTGGAAAGCAGTTTCGCTCGTTCTAGGATATTTAGATCGGGCTGGGGATAAATGGAATGTCCGAACGGTGGTCAGATAGCGATCGGGGAGCCTGGAAAAGCAAACTGTACGTTCGTACTTCATGTTACTAAATAGTTATCAAGTAATTATCACAGCTGTGGAATGTTGGAAGGAGCACCTTATGTTCAGAGATTCGGTGGGTGATTGGGACGGAAAGGTGTTGGATCGTATCTAAAGTCGAATGGGGATTACTAGAAGCTGCAAGCAGCGGCGGACTGAGCGGGGTGTCAGTTTGCCGATTGCAAGTGAACCCTGCGGGCCCCCTTAAGGGGGAAATACTATTTTATGGGCTAAAAACATAGCAAAATTTAGGAATTTTTGTTTTAAGAACCTAGCATATCAATTCATCTGAAATTTGGACCATGGTTTTATGCATCCTTGAAGAAGTTGCAGTTTTTTTTTTATTCATTTTTAATAATAAATATAGGAGTCACGCCGCGCAAAACTCGTCGTCCGCTGGTGTGCATGATATTTACCTTCCAGGTGATCTAACACAGAAAAATGAAACAGCGTTTTACTTTGTACGTAGGGTAGATGTACCAGTAAATGAACACGTACCAGTGAATGGACATTTTTTTATTAAAATGGGTAAAATAAGTTATTAAAATAAGCAACTAATTAATTAGAGACTTCCTTTAATTTCTTGCTCCATGTCCAAACAATTTTTGCAGTTCGTGGAATCAATCGCGCTGCAAACATAATTTTATAATAGTGTTCATTCATTAGCCTTAAGTGTTCATTTATTGGTGCGTTTACCATAGCTAGCTTCAATTTGATGAACCAGAATACCGCTGAGTTCTGTACTTGTTTTGTTACGCAAGAAAATTGGCGCAAAAGTGGGTAGCAAAAATTAAAGATTCAGACCTTTCAGTTTTAAAACTGTCCACACTGCTCAATAATTTTTTTTGTTTCTTGCTGGTTCATCAATTTCAAGCTACATATGTACAAAATAAAACGCCGTTTAATTTTTCTATTTCACATTACCTGGTAGATAAATGTCATGCACACCAATGGATGACGAATTTTGCGCGGCGCGATGGTCAATCATGCATAACTAATATATTTATGGTTAAAAATTAATAAAAAAAAACCTGCAGCTTCTTCAAACTTGCATCAAAACATGGTCCAAATTTCAGATGAATCGAATCGCTAATTTCTTAAAAAAAAAATCCCAAATTTTACTATGTTTTTAGCCCAAAGAATAGGATCCCCCTTAAACATCAGACAATATGTTAAAAATGTTAATTTTATGCAGAAGAAATTATTGATAAATTCACACAGTCATAGAGTGAACTCAAACGATTGTTCTTAATATAGTGGACTTCATGAAATATGCTATTGAACTACCTGTTAATGTGTAAAAAGTTCTGTACAAGCAAACTATTTAAAAGTATCCCCCATTTATTTAAAAATTCGATTATAACAATCTGTATTAACATTTACTATCTACTGTATACTGTCATTAATATGTACAATTTAAGTACACATTAAGTATTTCACAGAAATTTTTGGAGATTTTATTTATTTCTTATAAAAATGTAAATGACAGCTCCCTTTGTCTGCTGACAACCAATATTTTTAGACCCAGTCCGCCACTGGTTGCAAGTAGTATTTGATCGAGCCTGAGGTGGTGATGAACTAGCACTTTGTTCTAGTAGAAAAATTTTGAGAAAGAACTCGGAGCTTGCTTTCTTCTCGAATACTTTTGATGCTTTCCAGAAAATGTCGACGCCACTCGAAGTGTCAGTTATGAGCTGGTATTACAGTACAATATCGCTGCTGGGAGTCTGAAAATCTGCGTGTGGGGCTAGGTTTGAGAAGACTTCTGTGGCGGTTTTAATGGGCAGTGGTTTGCCTGCGTCGGAACAGCGATTTTCAGAAAGTAGCGTCGCGAGAGCACGATGTCTGGCTGGAGACGGACTGCAACCACTATTATCCTAGCTTACACACGTCGAACATCCGATACTATTAAGTTTCGCTTTCTACGCGCCACTGAAAGCGATACACCGCTGAGAACCAGCCGCATATCGTTATCGCTGCAGTTCAAACTCGTTCATCTAACGAACATAGAGCATCCGAAGGAAAGTGAAACTTGAGAAATTGAGGGCGAACCGAGGAGCCATTTCAGATAACGTTCAGGCAATGTTGGATATTGGGAAACTCGAGGAGATCCTTTTGCTCCTATTCTTAAACCAATTCCCAGCTCTCAAAAGACCCGCGTTGCTTCTTCCGAGCCCTTGACCCTTTTTAAAGCATTCCTTACGACACATCTCTCTTCGCGTAGTTGCACTGGGAGGCCATTCGTCTCCTCAAGCGCGCAGCTAGTTTCACTATGCATGAAGCCTCGTCTTCACTTGGAGTATCTACTAGCTAACAAGATGTAATACATAGATACTTTGAATTAAGTTAATATTGGAATAGTGCAACGATCAAGTAAGAGTAACTTCATGAGTGCAACCTAGCACTATGATACTCATATAGTATTTCAATAGCCTCAGAACTGCAGTTCCAAGTGATTTGGAAATCCTTCGATTCCCATCAAAACTTCAAAAAGTCTCAATTTTCCAATTCCCACCAAAACTTTAAAAAAAACTCAAGTTTCCAGTTCCCATCAAAACTTTAAAAAACAACTAAATTTTTCAATTCCCACCAAAACATAAAAAATCTCAATTTTTCAATTCCCACCAAAACTTAAAATAAACTCAATTTTCCAGTTCTCATCAAAACTTTAAAAAACAACTAAATTTTTCAATTCCCACCAAAACATAAAAAAATCTCATTTTTTCAATTCCTACCAAAACTTTAAAAAAATCTCAATGTTTCAATTCTCATCAAAACTTCAAAAAATCTCAGTTATTCAATTCCTATCAAAACTTAAAAAATCTCGATTTTTCAAATCCTCTGTTTACTCACTCTGTATCCTAAAGAGTTCTCTCCGTTAATAAACATAATTATTATTCCCTTCTACATTTTTTCCGTTACTTTCTGTTTTGTTTTAGAGATAATGGTTCTTTCTGTCACAAATTGTCTTACCCGTTCATTGTAAATAAATAAATAACAACTGACACTTTTGCTCGCACGTTGATTTCAAACGGTGCCAAAGGTCAGAGGTAAAATTACAGCGAAACTCGTGTCTACTCTCCTCGCGGACACGCGCGCTCGTGTAGCATGTGTCCGTCGAGCAATTTGCATGGCCAGGCTCTCTTTCAATTAAACGTGCGATACACGGCGATCCGAGGAGGCTGGCTGGCACTTTCTTCTGTATGCGCGAGCGAGCCACGACGCGCGATCACCTCGCTTTCGAGGTCAATGTCTAGGTGAGAAGCCAGCAAGAAATCCACGAGGATTCCAGCGGTCCGTCTGGCCGATAACTTCTCTTCGTCTGTTGTTTAATGATGTCAAATTATTTCCACGTGAAATATATGTCAATCGTGCGGCAAACGACATTTTACATGTCGTTTCGTTTGAGATAGGCAAGAATAGAAGGAAAAGGAATTGAAAGCATGACAGTGTCTGCTTTTGCAAAGCTTGTCTTCCTTTTCATAAGTGCAACGATGCAACTGTTAAGTGCATCTATAGTGGTCGAAAAAAGGTTCAAACTGTGAAATGTAACAAAAATGTCACTTTAAAACTGCTGTGCATAGAATTACTCTCGTTGATTAATTGAGAGCTGTTATATCGACAAAACGTTGTATATATATATATAATGCCTCATAATTATTATTAATTGTCTTTTTACTAAAAAAAAAGCAGAAACCTAAATATTTACAGATAGCAGAAAGAATAAGGGTAAAGACGAGGCTGCAGTGATAGCACTGTTGGGAAGCCTAACCGTGTACTATAAACGAAACTAAAATAGAAACAGCAACAAACAAACATAAGAAATGTTAAGAATAAACAAAAATAAAAATAATCTTAAGACTTAAAGCTAAACACGAGAAAAACAGAACAAGTAAAGTAAAGTAAGAAAAATAAGTAAAAAGTGAAAGTACATACACGCGGACTAAGTCAAGGCGGAAAAATAAGTAAACTATGCTAAGAATATTGTAGCATATATATATATATAAACGTGTATGTAGTTTAAACGATGAGTGAGATTTTAATTCTGTTTAGAACTGAACTGTGATTATAACTGTATAATTTGTATACCAAGAACTAGCACCGTGAAATAAATAATAAATAAAAATAAAATAAAAATGAGATAGTTCCATTAGAATTGTGTCTTAAAATTCATGCAACATTGTTTGGAGGGAGTGATAGCAGCGTAATAGGTAAAGACTAATATTAAGTTAGTTATGTAAAAATAAGAGTTTCAAATTTCCTTTTCACCACTACCGCATATTCTTCAGATTCTAGATCTGTTTAGAAAACCAAGAAATTGCAATTGCACTTCGCAAGTGCATCGTTGCAATCGAGAAAGTGACGTTACAGGAAGATAGAATTTGTTATACCCTTCAACTTTTTCGCAATAATTTCTTCCTTCTTCGAGGAAACGGAAAGTACTTACCTATGGCTTATCACGATATATTGCGTGGCACACCCTGGGCATTAACCGTGTACTACCACCGTAAGGATACAGAATGATGTTCAAGAATCTACCCGGTCCTCAAGTGTGCCTTAAACAAACTTTTTCAAGAGCCTCCTAATCACGGCTTTCACTATAATGTAACACCGGACGTCCAATGTTGCAAACATGTACCGCGAATGCGGTACAGCAGAGAAAATACTTGAGGAGAAAACAATGCTCCTGCACCGGTCGTGCGATACCAGTGTCGAGCTTCGATTGCTACTCGACTCTGAAGATTTTTCTAAAATCCAGATGAGACACTTTCCATCGTCATCTTGTACACGAAATTAGAAGAGTAAGTGGTTAGAAGTAGAAGTGGAAGAAGAAATTAGAACCCATTCGGATATTCAAGACTCGTGGAGGCTGAACCTTCTCGCAGTGGCTTTGTAAAACGAAAACTGGATTTTATTCTCCAAATAAATTATGAAAGAATTTTATTATATTTTATTTTAAATTTTATTTTAAATTTGCATTAAGAATATTTCTATCCCTTCAACTCAGCTCCCCTCCAAGATTAAATCTCGAGGCACCAGTGCTATTTTGGTATTCGAATGAAAATCGAAGAAATTCGAAGCAAGACGATGACTGCACTAATTGGAAGCTTGCAAAATCAAATGCCATGCGATATTAAGAAATTCTAGTTTAAGTAGAGCTTAAACGTCTACCTTACTGTTCTTCGCTCTAAGTACTACTCTAACAGAGGAACGTTCCAATATCGAAGATGGAAGGTAAACGAGGTCTCGTAAAATAAATCGTCTGTCGATTCTTCAGCTTGTAAAGTGGAGAGCATAAAGCTACGTACTGTTTCCTTTAGAAGAATAAGTGTGCTCGTATAACAGATAGTATTTCGTGGTTCTACATCTTGGAGATCAGAAGAGATGTAAGATGGCAATCGTGCATAAATCATCTCGTAAACAATCCCTCTATAAAAGTCTCCCTACATCTAACTTGTAATTTCGCCAGTACAATCAAGCTAGCAGAGTCTTATTTCGAAATCTGCTGCTCCATGCACAAAGGCACGCGTTGTAATACTTTGGTCACCCACTGCATACAAAACCATTAACTTTTTAAACGCTCCACTATGAGAACAATGAGATCGCTGAGTTTTAACCAGACACGCGAGAATATTTTATACCAAATCTTGTCAGCGAATTCCACGGCGACTCGTGGGTCGCTGATCGAGCAAATTGTACTATAGAAACGAAGACGATTAACAAATCTACTCTGCGTTTGTAAAAATTGACAAGCAGTGCCTGTTGTGCAATTACGTTTAACCACCACTGTAAACTAAAAGAGATTAATTTGATCGATCAGTGGCGCACTCAGGATTTAATCTTCGCGGGTGCCGAGTCGAAGGCATAAAAATATTTTTAATGGAAATTCAATCAAATTCATTAAGTGATTATGAAAATTTGTTTAAAGAATAAAATCTAGTTTTCTTTGGCTTTTACAAAGCTCTCGAATTACTTCAGTCGTGGTTGCATTAATCTCCTTTTTCCTTTCTCTGCGGGGGATGCCTGGGCCCCTTCCTCCCCTCTCCGAGTGTGCCATCATGATCGAGACTTCAAAGGTGAAAATAAAATCCTTCGTGTCGCACAGTTTCGCAAATTTCACAAAGCGGTGCCGTTCGTGGTGTTATGCAAATGATAATTAAGTCTGCCGGTGTCACTGGTCTTTCAGTACTGTTGAATCTCCTCGGGTCGCTAATTGGTAGGCGAGGGGCCATAATTGTTACACGGCGTTAATAAATCGTTGCATTATCACTGTCTCCGGCACCTGCTTCGCGGCTCCAGGAACCACGTCTCAGAGAAAAGAAGTAAACTCCGGATGAAAGTTTGCCCCGGGGGGAAGCCAAGGTCCATTGCTCTACTTTTATTTTTCGATTGGAGATAGACAACAGAAATGAAGCGGCTACAGGTGTGCGCGATAACGTTTTATTGTTCTACTCCCAAACGTGACCATCTGCTCTCGGCTCTTTCAAAATCTCCGATTCAATCGAGCACCGTAACTCGCTTGAATCGCCCGGGGGTGCACAGAAGAGGTGTATGATCAAGGCTCAAAATCCTTTAGAATCTTTAATGATTGGCACGCAAAGCATTGCAAAACTTATCCCAATAGCTTCAATTTATTTCAAGGAGCAGAATCACCCCTCTTCCACCTGTGCTACACTTTCCACCCCCACCTTGTATATCAAAGAATATACCTTTAATACCTATACCAACCCCTAACACTTTTACATTAAAGTGGTAGATGAAGAAGACAGCTTCAAAATAGCACTCACGAGGGAACACCGCGGACCCCGACTCACCGAGTGGAACGCAACTTTGTGGGTTATTAGAGTGACTCAAAACAAGAACAACGGTGTGTTTCATTTGGGCCCTACCGCCCTTTAAGGGGGTGAAAACTAATCTCAAAGTCAAATTGGCGCGTCCACTTTCTCGCGTATAACTCTCAAAGTACAACAGACAGAAAAAAATGTTTCAAACAAAAGTTTAATGGTGCAATAAGCGCTGCAAACTTGCGTTAATAAAATTTAGAAAAAAAAATTTTTTTTCGATCAGATATTTTTTTTAAACTCTTCTCAAAATTTTGTTAACACAAGTTTGTAGCGCTTATTGCACCATTAAACTTTTGTTTGAAACATTTTTTTCTATCTGTTGTACTTTGAGAGTTATACGCGAAAAAGTGGAAGTGCCAATTTGACTTTGAGGTTAGTTTTCACCCCCTTAAAGGGCGATAGGGCCCAAATGAAATACACCGTTGTTCTTGTTTTGAGTCACTCTAAAAACCCACAAAGCTGCGTTCCAATCGTTAAGTCCGGGTTCCCGGTGTTCCCTTGTCAGCGCCAAAAAATTTGACACAAAAAACAAAACACTATTTCAAAAAACCAGAAGTTACTAAGTACTAACCAAAGGACCATTTTCCCCGTTTCCATTTTCCCTGCGCACAATTTGCCCTAAGGAGCTCGCAGAATTAATACTTAAACTTTAAGAGAAAGAACAAAACTGAAATTGAACATTGACTTAAACTTGCCTCGGTCCCGCAAACACAGACCTCGTTGGCAGACACTTTCGGGTGACCGAGATGCGTTCGAAGACCCCGCAAAAAATAAAAGGAAAACGTCATAACGCAAAGGGTGACGAGGAAGAACAGAAGCGGACGATGTACGAGCACATGCGCGTGAACGCGCGTAATCAGAACGCTTTCTCCAACTGCAGCCAGATTCCTCTCTTCCATTTTCCTCCGCACTGACTTTAGCCACGATAAAAACGAAAAAAGGACCCCATGAACGACCAGGTAATCATGGGCACTCAGCACCTACACGTGAGTCAGGCGGCTGACCCACCTGAACGAAGGATTGGGAGTACTGGGCCCAGTTGGCCCACTAAACGACTCAGGACCGATCGGAACAGGTTTCTTTCCCTTTACTTCCATCTGCAGGGGCTTCCAAATGGGGCACGTGTAAGCGTGAGAGTTTTCGCGCTGGTCCTTTACTAGGTCAGTGTTAACGAAGATAAGACTGGCATGCGATCGAGTGGCACGCGAAAATGGCACACCGGTGGACCCTGGTTTTAGAACACAGCGAGGCTTGAGACAAGGGCGTAGGTTATTATTGAATAACCGTTATCAAGGGCGTGGACTTTTTTCCAGATGGGGCAATATTGAGAAACGGTCAACTTGACAGGCGACGATTTTGTAGCTCTAATTTAATTAAAAATTTAAAATTGAAGTTTAAAAATCCTCAGTGACGCACTCAGGATTTAATCTTGGCGGGAGATGAGTTGAAGAGATAAAAATATTTTTAATGCAAATTTAATCAAATTCGTTAGGTGATTATAAAACTGTTTCTTAAAAACTAAAATCCAGTTTTATTTACTTTTTACAAAGCCCCTTTTTTTGGGGGGGGGGGGGGCAGAGCCTCTTCCTTCTTGGTGCTCCACTTTTCACCCGATATTAAATATTGAAATTCAAAATATTTGAGGAATTCATCGAATTTTGGACTTTTCGCGAGGCCTCTAGAAGCTACGTAATTAAAAACGTTGATCCTTTCAAAATTATGCATTCCAATGTTGCAACGATTATTAAGGCCCCACGAGGCGAGCTTGTGTCTTCCTTCCCTGTTAACCCACGTTTCCTTTTCCGCCTTGGAATTCCTGAATGGCGCGAGCCGAAAGTTAGCTCGGTCGAAGCCGTAGCTCGTCTTATCGCCGCATCTTTTCAACATTTCTGTGTAATTGCCGCTACGCTAGGAGACGAGGAAGCGCAAACAGGAAACTGGAATGATTTGCATCGAGCGAATGGAATATTTCACCGAAGTGTAAAATTTCAATGTGCTCGAGCACAAGTGGAGCGAGATTTAAATTCCATGAAAAAGCAATGAACCTCGACATCTCCATACAAACGATCGTATAACACGAACAATCGATACGCCCAAATATAAACTCGTTAATGCTAATTGATTATAATTAATCGCGAAATAACATTTACGAAAATCCGGGAGAGACGAGCAAGAATAGGTAGCCGTGTTTACCAAGTGAGAAATTAATCTTTCGCCCAATTATCGCTCGCGCTGCCCATTTACTACATTCCGCGACGTAGCGGGACAAGTTGATGCCTCGACTATACCGTTGCATGATAAAAATCACTACCCGAAAATATTCTCGCTAATGTGGAAGCAGCCACGTGCTTCGAAACAGCTACTTTCATTTAAAAATCCTGCTACACCCAGCACTCGGCGGCAGTGCTGGGCGGTTCATCGCAAATTGGGCCATTTTGGGAGTCACTTTGCGCTTAATTTTTTGCAAAAACCACAAACCGCAGTTTAGGTGATTATTAAAAAAATAAATCGCGTTCTCACTTTATATGCTTCCTTCCTTTATTTTTCGTAAAAATAAAATCGTAAAACTCACTTGCTTTTATTGTCGTTACACGAGAATCCCCCCTCAAGTTACTTATCCTTATTATCGTTTAATCGAAAGGAACGATAATTCTAATTCAAAACATTTTGGCGCCATGCGATTTGCTTGGTTGCGCTATTGGGAGCTTTTCCTTTACGAGTTCCCGGCACAGTTTTCTGAAATCTGGCCACACTGCTCACCGATTCTCAAACTTGTTGCATTTACACAGATCCTGAAGAACCGCATTCGAACAGAAGACTGTCAGTGAGTCCAGTTACTTTGCCAAGCAAGTTGGTTACTATAACATTACAGTTACCGACTCTCTTCAAATTTACACCTTTAACCCTCTAGGGACGAGTGGGACTCCAGAGTCCCATTCAGACTAACACATTTTTATTTACATTCTATCAATATGATCGAGATTTGATAGGTGTAGTGACCTTTAGTAGGCAGGGATGAAACTGTTTGTAGCATCAGAACCCGAAATTAAACTTTTTACTATTATAAACAAGTGAATCTAGTCGACGCTATGGATCGTGATCTGTGCCTGTTGCAATTTGTCGACTATTTTTATAAATTAAAGTAAGTAAAAGAACTTTTTATAGTAAAATAAGCATATATATAGTAAAAGTGAGTCCTAATTATAGGGGCTTTCGGGTTAAAGTTATGAGACGTGTATGTCCCACCGGGACTTAGGAGTAAATATTTATGAAAATTGTTAAGTACTTATATGTCATTCATATTTCTTTAAATATTCGTACTAGTCTATATTATTTGTTACATCGTGTGTAATTACATATTTGTATTAGTGTTTATGTTATTTATCGTTGCTACATCAACAAGATGTCGGGGCGTCGATAAGAACAATGCTCTTGTGAGTCTGTATAGATCATGTTTCAAGAGTAGATGGTGGTATCTGCCTATTTTTTTCTATTTACGTGAGTTATGTATAATGAATGCGTGGTTGTTATATAAAAAGCAGAATAAAGCAAACCATCACTTTGTTCTCCATAAATCTCAACACAAATTTTAAAATTAAAAGATTTCAGAAAATAAATTATTCAAAGTTTATTTTATCGTGGCAAAAAACTACGTGGACGCCGAAGTGGCATCTTTTCGAATAGGACTACCAAAATTTCCAAAACTCGCAAGCAGATATCTACAGAAGACAAGATTTGATTCGTTACATCATTTTCCATTATTTAGCGAATGTAGACAAAGATGCACACTTTGCATTCTAAATAAACCGTTTTCATTTTGCGAAATGTGTAATGCATAACTGTGTTGTAACAAAAGCAATAGTTGTTTTTACGATTACCATAAAAAAAAAACAGAATAAATATTAAAAATTGTAACATTACTTTTCATTACTACTTACTGCTCAAACATGATTTCCCACATAAAAAAAAAATCATTTAAGTACATATTTATGTTGTTTTCTATATTTCCGATCAATGTTCAAAAAATTACCCGTAAGTCCGGGTGGGACTCCTACGTCCCATACCATAAATCAATGATTTTCACATTCTCAGCATTCTAACCGAGTAGTTTCCAAATCCGAAGTATAAAATAGATTATTTTAACGTTCAAAAAAAATCTACGTTTAGTTTAAAATATCCCCGTACCTAGAGGGTTAATGGCGATCTCAGAGAATCTTCCTGAACTTCCTGACTCGGGTAGACGATTCCCAGTAAACGTCTCAAATTTCAAGCGAAATGGAGAATTATGGCATCGAGCGATGCTTCGATAGAAGACTCCTGTCGTTTACGTCGCGATCCCGCCGTATTTGCTTGGGATCGTTCGATCCTCAGCGAATGGACCCCCAGGTGAAAGGTTCAGCGCGCAGGACGAGCGGCTCCGAATATTTGGAAACCGCATTTCACGGTTAAAGGACCACTGACCCGTTTTAATCGGTCGCCCCGCGACAGCTTTAACGGCTTGCATCGCTTTCTCTTGGATCCATATTTACATCCCCGCGGCCGTGCGTGACCTCTCTTAAAGCCGTCGTAAAATGGCACCAGGATGCTGCACGTGCACGCGCCTTTACGACGCGAATCCCGAGCGGCGAACAATTAGAAAGAAGGAGGCCAGGAATCCATCCGATCGGTTCCAATACTAAAACAAATCGATCCTGGATCGAGTTCCACTTTAGCGATCGTTAAGACGCCTGTTAGTAATAAGATTGCTCGTTAAAGTCGACCGATACGTTCGCCAAAGGTTTCCATGCGCGAACCCGGCGAGCCGTTTCGTTTTCGATGTGTGTCAAGGCCGTTCCACCGAACTGGTCCCCGTTCTCGATCATCGGGAATATCGACTTCCCTCCGCGCCGCCCCGGGACCGTTGATCTCCAAGGAGCTGCTCCGTTCTTCCGTTAAAGTACCGTTTTGCTTTCTATCGGGTCCCTCGTCTCCTTTCTTGTCTCGCCGTCGCGGACGAAACGCGCCCCTTTCATGCTAGGACCCTAAGCATCTTGCAGCGCCTTCAGTCCGTTTCGGCTTTCAAGCGTGCTCGCGCCGTCATCGTCGGTAATGATCGAAATGTCTATGAAAGCTCGCGCTGGGAGCACTGGTACTCTTTTAGCAGGTCATTCTCAGCCACGGTTAACCGTATCGGAGGCTTCATAGAGACGAAGTTCATTCAACGATGAGTTCATCGGCCCTTCGAGAAATTGGGCAGCTGCGCAGCCTCGGTAGACTCCCAGTGAATCTCGAGTGTGTTGCATTTGAAACGTTTCTCTTGCACCGAGAGAAGAATTTCTCAGAGACACTATTGGCGATGAGAAATGGGTACCAAGCGACGATCCATTATGCAAAGACCGTGATCTCCGGAGATTAGCAATGCTGACCCACAAATCCCCTTACTCATCCGGCGAAATACTGACGTACCAAAATACCGATCGCCACGAAACACACGGCTCCGAAAATGCCCGTGGTACACGTTATCCCGCTTCTCTCCTTCCCTCTGGAGCTGACTATGAATCGAGGCCACGTCGAAGGCGTCGCGTAGCCGGTGTTACACAAACGCGGCCGTTCCTCGGCAAGGTGGGGTGCCGGAGCGGCCGTACAGCAAGTGACGAACGGGGATCTCCCCATAGGTGGAGGATCGCTTCGTTGGGGGAAGAAGAAAGAAAGAAAGAAAGAGGGAGAGAGAGAGAGAGAAAGAGAGAGAGGCGTCCACAGTGGTGGCGTTGATCGTTTCGTCTTGACCGATTCCGACCGATCTATCCCCACGATCGATCCCACCAGGCGACTTCGTTTTGGCCTCGTTCAGCGCGCTCCTGCCTCGGAGATCCCGTGCCCACCATCCAGCACGGGGGGAAACGACGAGCGACCACCGCGGGCATATCGCGGCTCTCCGCGGAGGGCACCAAAAGGCGGACCAAAGTTATAAAGCGGACCGGCAGGACTGGCGCAAGGCGCTGCCACTTTGCCGATCGACCTCGTCGTATCACGATCCTACTCCCGTGCCGCAACGCCACGTCAGGACCACCGCGGATTTTTCGGCGACACCACCGCCGGTGTCAACCCTCCGATACCCTACGGACACCGGGCCATGCACCTGTGACGATCGCGCGACGCCCACCGAGCAGCACAACGCGCGACACCGTCGACGTACACTCGCGCGAGACTTTTTAAACCGTCGTAGCCGTTTCCTCCGTGCACCCGTGTCGCTCGCGAACGAGGAACAACGCTGTGCCCGCTCCGGCCGTAGCTTCCTGCCGATCGTCACCTGCAAGGTAAGAGACTTAAGAGACTGCTTCCAGCTGGACTGCATCTACGGTGTATAAGTAGGAAGACGCGGAAATATTGTTATTGAGGAATCGAGTGTGTCCTTCGTGGAACATTGGAGGATAGCGGAGAATATCGGTAAGTGAGATATTGCGCAAAATGGGCACACGGGTACGCGCGGGACGAAGTTACTTACCGCGAGGTTGTTTCTGGTCGGAGGTCCGTTCGGAGGAGAAGCTTTTGTCGCTCGTGAAGATTTTGTGGATTCGGATTATCGAGTTTCTGTTCTTGAAGCACTGGTATTGAATATTACAGTGTGGGGAGGTTTATGTAGCTATTTTTTTTATTTTAAACAGTTATCTCAATAGTAGTTTATCCAAAATTTTCATTGAAATTTGCATCTGTCAGTTTAAAAGAATCCTCCATCTGAATGCCTTCAGATGCTCCATATGTAGGGATCAGCGGGGTAAAGTGAGCCTACGAAAGTTTGAAGTAGAATAAAATTCCCTTTCAATGGAAACGTGTAGAGATACATTGATAATGTAATTTAAACATCACTATTGACAAATTACGGGCAGTAATGCTTAAAATAAACCCAGAGTATATTAAAATCCTACTTGAAAGGAAAGATGCAAGAAGGATCACTTTACCCCGTGTATGGGGTACTATCCGCGGTAAAGTGAGCTGAAATAAAATAAGAACTTTAATGAAGGATACAGGTGATTATTAACCCCTTGCGCTGGAATCACGTGTGTGACACGCCAGCTTCTAGCTTTTTTGTCAGAAACTGTGGCAGATTTTCCATCATAATAATACAAAAACTTCGTTCAGAGTTACTAAACTATTTCTCGCGATTAAGAAACGGAGCTGGAAGGATACTTGGATGCGCATAATATTTTCGCTAACGAGATCAAATCTAAACTCCCCAGAGCCCTCGCAGTTTATTTAACCCTATTACGGGCAACGCCACGAGGGGATTAAGCCTGAAGGTTGTTCGTAGATAAAAAAAAGAAAAAGGGAGAAAACAGCTTTCGTTTAGTGCCTTGTATCATGTCTCGATCGCAGAAACGCAACGTAACGGTTCCGTTACGAGTGTGAAAAAGAAAAACGCCAGCTTGATCCACCAGTGATTTCACTCAGCTTCCAGAGATTATCAATTGATTTACCGAACTTTCACCGCTCGCATCACACCTGGCGCCGGGCTGTTTAAAAATACTGCCATTGTATGGATATGATTGCCGTGTCACTGGTCAAGTGTCGCGTCGCGGGTAATTTCAGAAGAAACGATCAAGCTAAACGTGGCTACACAGTGTTTCTATAATTCGGTGGCAGAAAGGAGGCTCTTGAATCGGGAGAGATTGAAACTTTTGCTTCTAGATGATTTAATATTTCGAGGATCAAAACCTACCTCAACTTTCTATTCTGTACTACTCTGTACAAAGGAGAAATTGGGGGAACTGTTATGAGGACATGTTCGTTAGAAATGATGCAGGAAGAACGTCGTAAACGTCAAAGTTAACGGATGTTAGAGTCACTCCGAAGGAGTTCGCTTCGACACGGCAATTTGCTATTATATAAAGTGCTTATAATTATGAAAGTTACGTATTTAAGAGCTACACTACGCACAAATTCAGCTACGACGTTGGCCGCTCGTGGATGAAACGGGGTCTCGTTTTATAGTTAGAAAAGTAATTGCAATGTGTGTTAAGGCGCCTGCAGACAGGCAACCCAGTTCGCGCGTCTCTTAAGCGTGGGGATTTGTACTGTTGGATGCAAGAACGGCCTCGGGACATTTGGGCCTTTTTTGCATAAAACGGATAATTAGATTCCTCGTTCTTTTCTATAAGTGCCCCCTAAAATTCATTGAAGTAGCTTTAAAATTGAGCTGTGGCAAATGTTGCGAAGCGGTGCTGACCGGGTGACCCTAACTCGTAGATACGCCAAACATGGAAACATAGATATTTTTTTCAAATATTATGCAAATATTAAATGAATAATAAAAAAGGAATTTTAAAGAATAACACTGTTTTCTATATTTCTCTATTTTACGCAAGAAGAGCCTGAGAAGGCTATAATTAAAATTAATTTCTAATAATACACAGGAGATGCCTGTATCAAATTTTTAAATATTATATACAGTTTTACAACTTTACTATGCATAAGAAAATATCTAACTCCGTAATTATTTAGAGATACTTTTCTCAAAACTGAGTTGTGAGACTGCGGCCCTTCTTGAACCCAACGGTACAACTGTTCCTCTCAACAAAGTCAGTCGCCTCCCATAATTACAAGCTTGAAATCCCTCTTCGGAGATACTCCTGTTCAATTCCCCAGACAAAAATCGTATCGCTCATCTCGTCAGAGTATTCCACTATTCAAAACAATTTCCGTACTCTCCTTCATCCAGAACTGTGAAGTCGGACTCGGGAATTTCGGAGATTTCTCGAAACACCAAATTTCGAGCCCCTCGCTTGAGAAACGACCTTCATCCACCCCCCGACTTCCACCGAGCAGGGCCCATAAAGAGACTCGAGTCTCCAGTCGCTAAAGGTCGACGACACCGATTTCACGCTGTCAATCAGAGAGAATGTTCCATAAGTCGTATGCGTCGATTTACCCCGAAACCGGAGGAAAGTCCGACGTAAATGGACGCGGGGGAACGCGCACTTGCGCTCGCGGCAAGTTCACGGCGAGGCTGCGCCGCAAATGAAAGTAGACATTCCAGCTTGGCGATCGCAGGAGCATCGAACCGTTTTCAGATCCGATCCGGTGGGAACACCGCGAGGAACATGTTTGCCCGCTTAAAAAAAAAAGAAAAAGAAAAGTGATAGCATTAGATTCCTCGGTAACGTGAAAGTTATACATATATGACGTTTCTATCTTTAAGTGAACGACCGGATAACGCGCGTAGAAGAGGCGACCATTAAGCGCGCGGGATAATGACAGCGCAGGTCGGGCTGGAAAGAAAGCTCCGCTGGCTCTTATTAATCCGTCGCCGTGTACACTTTCCGTTTTGCCGAGCGCTAACAGGCGCCCCATGGGCGCTACCGAACCGCTCGCTAACGAAACATGACGCACGGCTCGTCGATACGATCTTACGGCCTATATAGCCAACAAAGTATTCGAATGTTTAACGATAACGGAACGTGCGATGCTCGAATGTTACCGTAATGTAGGTAAAAGGAAAATAACAGCTCTACAGGTAGTAACGTACCCTTAAGCATTCGCACATTTTCACGGCACTTCTGCATCGGTTTAATGCTGGAGGCGTGTACGCAATTAAAAACGGCCAAGGCGATCGTTTACACCGACAGATAACGAAGTGCGCCAAGCCGCTTTATTATCGTGAAAATAGCACCAGGCCGCAGTTACTTCGGCACTACCTCGGGGAAATTTTGGTTTAATAGTTCCAAGCGGCTTGTAAAACGAACTCTCATCGGAAATTTGTTCCAGGCCATGGCGGACATAATTAATTCCACAGCGACTCTAGTAAATGACGCCTACGATTACTATCTCTGGACGCTGTCTCTTGCTGGTAAGACGTGATGTAAATTGCGGTAGCGATATTGTTAAGGACGTGGGAATATTCGATTAATCTATATCGCCTGACTATTCCCACTCTCTTATGAATGCTTTATATATTATTATTTAAAGGACCAATATCAATGCCCGCAATATCGAAGCTTCACAATACTTTCAAATGTTTGCAATCGACTGACGTTTAATATTCACGCCCGTGTAGACGAACGCACGAGAGGATGGCTGCTGGTCGATTCGCCGAAACCTACTTTGATATACACGCTGTTGTATTTACTCATAGTATGGGCCGGGCCAAAGATCATGAAAAATCGGAAAGCCTTCAAGCTAACGTGGGCCCTCGTACCCTATAATCTCGCGATGGCTTGTCTGAACGCGTACATCGCAATTCAGGTACTCACCCCTCTCCCCCTCTCGCCGCTCCACACCGCTCGTACTATCGCGGCTCTGTCCATCATTCGCGCTGAAATCCCTGTGCTTGTCATTTGCAGTTATTCGTTGCGTCTACCAGGTTGAGTTACAGCTACGTCTGCCAGCCGATCAGGCAAGTAACGCGGCCGGACGAACTACAGGTACGCTGGAGGTTAAGAGGAGAATTTCGTTGGTTCCGATCGACGAGATTCCCGCGATCGATAAACCGTATTTTATTCTTCTTTGCATTCAGATCGCTCATGCTGTCTGGTGGTACTACTTCAGCAAGCTCCTGGAATTCTGTGATACGTTCTTCTTTATCTTGCGGAAGAAGGATAATCAATTAAGCTTCCTTCATGTTTACCACCACTCCACCATGTTCTCCTTGTGGTGGATCGGTATCAAATGGGTCCCGAGTGGGTCCAGTAAGTATCGTTGCGCAGCGAACTCTATGAACTCGGTCGATCAAATTGCAGAAGCGTAATCGACAACCGTTGTCTGTTAGTTACTTTACTTATTAAGCTACGGAGATGGGTTTGATTAGTATTTGCGGACGATCGGTGCCGATACCCCGTTCGCCGTGACGTTTTAAGCGGCAGGAAAATTGTACAGGCAGATGGAAATCATTCTGTGCTCGCTGCATTATCGACCTAGTTATCGAAGCTGCTGACGTTTCCCTTTTCCCCCGAGGCCCTTCCAATCCCGCCGCCTGCGAGGAACTTTTTCGACTCGACCGTAAATTCGTGGGGAATTTGCACGCTTTCTCTATTACTTTCACACATTCATTACAATTCAAATGAATTTTATCGCTGAACAGCAATAGATGCCCAAAGGCTGCGCGTTGCCAACTACAGTTACAGCTCACACGGACTCGTCTGTGGTTCCGATATCGTTCCTTAGATTCACATATAGTCCAACTGTGCGCATTCATTAATTCTCGCCAATTCGAAACGACGGATCAGAGATTCCGTAGAAAGCTGCGCGTAATTGCGAAAACGGAAAAATCTCGCTCGATTGATGGCGAACATGTAATTCAACAAAGCTGAATGCTCGGGCATTTAATCAGTCGGAGAAATCGCAATTGTTACCACGATCTCGCATGCGCTAAGCTCATTAAGCGCGTCAGACAAGCTTGCATCGTTTTCGGGGAATGAAAAAAAAGCCGAAAGTATTTAATATCTCTCCTTTGCCATTTATGAACTCTCCATTAGTATAATTATAATATTTTATTGCGAGACATTTGTGTTTCTTCAGCCTTCCTGCCAGCAATGGTGAACAGCTTCATCCACGTCCTCATGTACTCCTATTACGGACTGGCCGCGCTGGGTCCTACCGTGTCGAAATACCTTTGGTGGAAGAAATACTTGACGATCCTGCAACTGATACAGTTCACCACTGCCTTAATCCTTGGCATCAACGGCATTCGATCGGGATGCGACTTCCCGCTCTGGATGCAATACGCCCTCGTCATTTACATGATCTCGTTCATCGTCCTGTTCGGCAACTTCTACGCGAAAGCATACATCGCAAAGGTGAGGAAACGTTCACGGTGGAGCTATCTATGAATTCCATTGATATTCGATCTTGGGACCGCTGTCGGTAATCACAATTGCAAGACGGTGCACTGTAGAGCTGTTCGAGTACTCGAAAAAAGCGAGCCCAGCCTGACTCGGCTCGAAGAACCGAGTACTCGTAAAAATCGAGCGGCTCCAAAGAATCGAGTACTCGAATTTTTTTCGAGCGGCTCGAAGAGAACCGACTAGTCGATTTTTCTTTTTTTTTTCTCTTCGAGTTAATACTCGAAATACTAATCGGCTCGGCTCGGAAACCGAGTCTCGGCTCGATCCGAATTTCAAGCTACTCGAATATTCGAGTACTCGAACAGCCCTAGTGCACTGCCAATTAACACAAATTATTATCATTATCGTTAGCATTATCGTTATTACTGCTACTTTAGCAACGGGCACTATTTTTAGTACGGGTACTACTTTAGTACCTTTTAGCAAAAATACAGAAAAATATATACAGAATATGGCACGGTCCACACGGATCGGCAGAATTGCAAAGTCTGCGGTGACTGATTTTCCAACGAAATATTGATTGTCCAGGGCAAACAAGCGTACGCGAAGAGGCAGCTGGTGAAATTGAAGGCCCAAGCGAAACAGGAAGTTACCCACGGAGCAGTGTGCAACGGAAACCTAACGAACGGCCACGCCAATGGATACACGAACGGAGTATCGAAAAAGATTCAATGAACAATGCATTCCTAAGTTCTTCGTTAAAACGTTACTGTCCTTCGAGTTGCGAGCTACAATACCATGAAAAACTGACTGAGTAACCCGTGATGATCAGCGAGGGTGACCCTGGAAGTTTCGGTTCCCGCGAGTCGCCTCGCCCAGTGATCGACGCGGCTTTCGGGTCTCTCGACAAACATCGCGGAAAAGTCAGATTTGACAGGAACCCGCTGTTTTTCCGGCGAATCAACGCAACACGATTGTAAACGTAACCGGCCTGCGATTTTTTTACGCTCGGACCAGGACGCGCGAGAATTCGGGGATCCATGGTCCGAGGGACTTGTAAATATAATTAGTCAAATATATAGGGTGTCCCTAAAGTCCCTGCCTATTTTAGCAGAGTAGAATAAGCTTGAAACAAATGCCATTTAAGGCACGATTATATGTATATTTTTATACAAAACTTTTTACAAGAATTAGAAGCAAAGGGAAATATATATACAGCCGAACAACTGAAAAGAATTCGCAAGCTTTAGTTAATTATTAATAGTTTCCATATGTGATCCGTCGGCACTCCCGCGCATACAATCTCAAATCGGTCAATTACATTGGGGAACACGCTTCCAACGCTTCGCACTTGGAGCGTTACCGCCCTGAAGTGTCTTTGCACTGCGCGTCTCAACTTTTTGATAGAAATCGAACGCGGGAGTCTGCGACGCGAAATGGCTCGACCCTTTTTGATAACTTGGTAGAACAGAGTTAATAATTTGTCGTACTGTCCTAAGTCGTTCAAGTTTCACTGAGATAGATGAGGACTTCCGGGACACCCTGTATAGCAGCTTAGTCTCTATTAGGAGAGATGAGATCCAGTGGGATCGCGTATGATAGCGTTGTCTAATGTGAGCTTAAAGTAAGTAATGACTTTTTTGTGGCCGACGGTTAAAATCTGCCTTGTAAAAAGATTAGGGGAAAAAAGGGATCGTCGTGTCAGGGACTGCCTTTAGTCTTTTCCTTTTCTCGTGCTAGGTCTAAAGATAGGATTCAAGTGTTGCGGTCACGTTTAACAGTGTACTTTATACATTTGCACATTTCATGTCTAGATAATACTTGTATCGTGGTATACAGATATCTCGCGAGCGACCGTTTTCCAATAAATGTAAAGAGCATTCTAATACGATCATTAAACTATTAACTATTAATCGGAGCCGTGCGCGTTATGGGGCAAAGAGGAGGTAATTTGCATTTTGCAGCCACATGCCTAACATTGTATTTATAGACGAGCCTTATTTAATGAGTGAACGAACAACTCGCGATCAATTGCGAGGTGGCAGAAGGCGTTCGTTGGTAATTTTACACTCGATCATATATTTATTTACGACACGAAAGTATTTGGGGGAATTCCTTTGTGAAAATTTTATCAGTTAGATGAATTAGATCCGTTTGATAAACGTCTGTATACACAATTTTGTATGATGAATATTTTGCATACATATAGTAAGCGCACATAATACAATACATTACGTATAAATAGTAGACCTTACGCGTCTCGACGAAAACTATCAAAACAATGGAACTTCGATGTAACAGAGCCCGCGAGGCGCTTGGAGATGTTGCAGAAATTCAGATCCTCATTGTCAATGGAAGCGGAATGCACCGAGCGTTTTTACGAATGTGCAGGAACTGATAAGCAAGTCAATATGCAACGAGCGATACGTACGATCATGACCAAATCCTATGAAAAGCAACTGCAATTGCTTGCACATGTGTCTTTGTTCGAACTAAATACGTCTAAAACATTCAGGCAGTATGATATTGTTAACATGTTTTATTATTGTCACAATATGTAAGGAGGATTGCAATTGTTATAAAAAAAGGGCATTGCTGCGCAATGCAAAAACAAATCGGAAATGCATTTTGTTTATTCCCGACAGATTTTGTCTATCGAACCTATCCAATCGAAGTTACAAAGCTGTGAAATAATAGGTAACAGAATCAAGTTCCGCGAAGCTGTTATTAAAAATATTCAAGTGTATCGCGCTATGTAGCACCACTATTAATCCGACGATAAGTTCTAGTACCGTAAATTTTTCATCTTACCGATAGATATGTAACGCCCAAAAATAGAATCCTTTGAAGAATGAGAAACAACTTTTACGCAAAGTGCATTTACACACGCCGGATATGTCCAAATATATATCATACAAATTCAAAGCTTTTTACAAGAAGTACATGACACGATAATATCATGAATTTTCGATTTCGTATACAAATTACGTGCATTATTACTATACACGTTTTAATAATAATATATTTACACTACTATTATAAAAAGTTTTAGTACTCTTTGACTAGCTTGTTTGTGAAGACTTTGTACTTTTTTATTGAAAATATAAACTTAACAACAAGGTTGAAGTTTAGTAAAACATTACTGATAAAAACTATGCGATTTCTTGTCACATGTATTTTATACAAAAAGATTTTATAGAAATGTATGTTTAGCGCTTTCTATCGAAAGCGATGCGTTCTGCAAGATTCCTCTTAGTGACGAATATCAATTGTTTAGCCTCCTTCGAATACATTGTAATGTTAGCTTTAATCGAGCATATAAATGTGTAATAAACGAATACAATGACGTACAAATAACTTAATCTCGACTTCTAAGAATTATAACAGCCAACCACATCGAACAGATTTTCCCAACGTAGGGCTGTACGGAGCACACTAGAGCGAACTCCACTGGGCCAGATATATTGTGAATTTTTGTTGCATTTAATTGTTCGGTCAATTCATCTACAACGCCCTCGCGTTTGTTTAGTATAAAACCGTGAACGTGGTAAGCTCTGTATAACTGCTTCAAGTCTTTCTTGTACAACTGTAATTCAGAGGACGGTTCAATCTTTGAAATAAAGTTTCGCAAAATGGTCATCGCGTGTCGATTGAATAACGTCGTCAAACCAACTGTGCTACGGAGATAAGCCAACTTATCTTTCAAGCGCTGCTCTACCTCCGCAGCGGTCTTTTTAATCTGCTTCGCCTCCTCGTCTGTAATATTCAATTCAAGTACTTGAACAGTGTGATCACTTTTCGTCAAAGTGGCAGTATTAATCGGTCGCCAATCTTTGCTCGATTTCACATCGTATTTGAGATTATGAGGTAAAATAGACCTTTGCAAATTCTCCCATATCTATAAATACGTTACTTGTAATACCAAAAGTGCACGTTACTTGAAACAAATTTATCCTAGGAACAGTTATACTAACGCCGAAACAATTAATCAGGCGAGACACCTTCATTAAGGGGCAAAGACCGTCGTCCAACTTGTGATAGCTACCGATTTCTGGATCCCACAGTGTGTGTATCCCATTTTCACTGATGCTCAGGACAAACGCTGTCCATTTACTTATTTGCGATGAGCCTGTAACATTAGTCGTAGTATTAAAATCCACATTTCTCAAGCTAGAAATGTATGGCAATACTGCATACCTAGTATAATATACGTTTGCAAGTCGAAGCCTCGCAGTAGCGTTGCGAGCAGAGCCGCTCTTCCATAGTGATCCACTTTCTTTATATTCAATGCTTGTCGTGGGGTAATTGGCCCGTAATGAGTGGGCAACGATGGTAAGAGCATTGCTAATCGCGCAACATCCTTCGGATTCTCCAAGCCGTTAATTCTATACGGCGTAACCAGACAACGCTGAATTCCCTTAAGTAACGTAGTACTCTCCACAGACTTAGGAGTACCTGGATGTTCCACTTTAATCAAAACATAAATACGAGTACAAGATTGACCCGGACTAGCCTGTATATAGCCAAACAGCAACACCGGACTAAACAAAGGGGACAGCGTGATCCATCTCTCTAGCTCCTGATAATTCCTATGCTGCTCGAAAGGAATTCTAGTTTCGCCCAGCCACTGCTGACCCCAAACAGGGTGCTGATCGTACAAGCGAAGCTTTATGCAACGTTCGTCGTTCTGCCTCGGCGACTCGAACTGCATCGTTTGCTGCCACACAGGCGCCGGACCGTACGCTACAGACGTCGCGTGAACTGTATTATTCCATTCCACTTCTACGAGTGGCTGAACTAACGCCGATTCCTCTCTGATCGGTATTTCTATCCCTCTCAGTACGTTAACGGTGAGAACAGTTCTCCCTATGATATTGTGCCTACGAGTACCGGACGATGGCTCCAATGGGCGTTTAGTTTGAAATAGGTTTCTGAATGATATATCGAACAAAGAAAACGCAGGCTGTTCTATTATAACTGTATCGGGTGCCTTAACATCCTCTACTTGTGCTCCCTTGGGAACGGTCGCTTCCGAATCGACGTTAAAAGTTAACGCCGGATCCTCTAATAAGAAGTATTTAACTTCCTTCTTACGAATACTTTTAGCTGGTCTGAGTAAAGACAAACTGTTTTGTGGATCGTTCGGATCGTTGCTCAGCTTGTAAAACTGTGTCGCGCGCGACTCTTGTTCGTTCGCGCCGTAATTTCTCAAAGTAATCGTGCACGTTACTGTCCCAGCGTGTATCCTACCAGAATTGTCACCTATCGCAAAATCTATCTCCACTTTACTGTCTTCGACGTTGCGTCTAGGTAACAGCAACGGCAAGATAGTAGACTGTCCGCCTTTAGCGTGCACCTGTATGGAAATGTTATCGCACTCGGAATTCTTAATTAACAACTTGTGCAACTTTCTATTGAACGGGCTATTCGCTTTACATATTAGCTTCTTCTTAAACAGTAAGTAAACAGATGCGATCTCAATCGTATCCGACTGATTTCTTAAAGCGCCGATATTGACCTCGCGAATAACGATCTCCACGAGCTTCCCACAGAATCTACGCTTGGACTCGTACTCTAGGATTTTTATGTTACCAAACTGAGGCATAATATCGCTATAAACGAAAGGAGTGTCAGAAGCGTATAAACCATCTTCGACTGACGCATGGTCTTTACTCGATTCTCGTGGACTCGTGGTGCATTTAGTGAGAATATCGGTTCCCTCTACTTTATTTACAGCGGGATGCGCGTAACAGAGACTTAGAGCTTCTTCTTTTTTAGTTTCTGCTTCGGCATATCCTTTTATGAAATTAATGTCCTCGGTGGACATATTAATACAATACTATACTATTAAGATACTATTTTCGTAAGCAAAGTTAGTGACAAAAATATGAGCGCAACTAAATGCATGTTTACTATTCCATTCATTCCCATTTGCTTAATGTTTACATCTGAAAGGTTGCCTAGCAACTGGAAAATAGCAATTCTAGCGACATCTATGAAACTGAAAGAGAACAACGTCGTTAAATTTTAACCACTTTATTATCAGTTGTACATTATGAATTTCTATATTCAACACTGTGCACATATTTTCTCTTTGTCCTCAACAACATTATTCGCACAAATTTGTAGCACAATGACTGAAAACTAGGTTAGAATGAAAGGGGAATGAAAGGGCGTAGCCGATGGTCTCCAAACAAGTTACGCGTCATTGAACACATTTCGCGATTTCATAGTTTTTTCTACAAAGTACGATTTTGAAGTATCGATCATTATATCCCTGGATGAATTTATTAGAGGATTAAAGCTTATTTTTATGCAAATTTTCTGTTATACGCATCTGCGTGTAATAACGCAATATATATTACGATACGAAGAGGAAGCCTTCTTCGGTTGATGGGCTGCATTAAACACGTGTCCTTCTATTGCTGCGTGTACTTACAATGAAACAGCTACACCGCCATGCAGCTGTCGCCTGTTGTCATAAGCCGTGACGAGAGAAACAAATGGACGACTTGTCGTCCTTTACATACTTACGATGAATGCGAAAGGAGATCTGTTATTTTGTTGATCTATCAGTTAATATGAAACTCAGTAAGAAATATATTTAAAAAAATACAAAATAGACATCACTCTCAAATCTATCGTATATTAAATTCATTCATTCAACTTCAGTGTGTATAAATATTCTTGTTGATAGTTGAATGAATGCAATACTCGAGTGAAGGTGGAGCTCGTAGAAATGTTCAGTAGGTATTTCTATTAGAACAGAATGAAATTCCTTTCATGGAATTCTGTTCATTAAGTTCGCTGTTTTATAACCTATATATTTGGAGTAAGTAGTTTCGCCACGAATGGGATTTATCCCGTAATTTTCTAGTCCGAGAGTTTCGCGAGCTTGAAGGAGATACAAAATTGTAAAAGAGGTCAGAAACCGTGGTAAGGTGAGATCGTAGAATCAGGAGTAGAGAGCGGATACGGTCTGTGCCCGTAGGCAGGAAGTGGATCAACTTCAATTCATCGCATAATGAATGTACCGAAACTAATTCGTTCATCTCAGAACCATTAATGCTTTCCTTAGCTAGAAATTCCTTAGCTTCCTCCGCTCCTTGGTTCGCCCGAAAAATAGGTGAACTTGAAATCGGAATACAAATCGGTTTGCGAAGACGCCCCGATGACGTAATTATGATTTCATCGACGTTTCGTCGTTACGATCTCAGCGATACATCTTTGCATCTTCTGATTTCGTTATCTCCATGTGAAACAGATATACCACACCCACAACAAAATGGTAAAAATGTCTGTCAAAGGCCTCCATATCATTTTATTATTATCACTGTCTATATTTGAGGCTTTTGTTGCTATATTCTGTTCGTCAATGTTAGGAATTGTTAAATCGTTAGTCCTAACTGTTAAATGAATGGCGAAACGTTGATACTACTTTGTCAAGTCTTAATTCAAGGATGAGTTTTTAGGACACCCAGTATACGGAGACGAGATCAATACCTAATATGGGTGTATGCAATCCAAATATTGCAAGCCCCATGCAGAGCATTGAACTACAACACAACTACACCTTCCAGACTTCTCTTTACGTGCTTCAAAGGTTCAACAGCGATCAACAGAAAAATATAGAATGTTTCAAATTCTTCAATTTCTATTACAACCTCAAAATATTCTTGGTAAGACTTAACTATATATCTGTTCCTAGCATCTCAATGATTTCCATTACGAAAATAATAGCGAATAATTTCAAAGAATTTATGTGTAGAATTTATACGAATTTATTTACATGTATTTATATATTGTTCGATGGAAAATCAGTGACTGTTTCAGTCATACCTTTATACCCTTTGTTAATATTCAATGTGAAGCATTTATAGGGAGTCACGAAAAGCCTATATATAGCAGTAGCCAGAAACTGCAGATGCATGCACTCTACCTAAATAGCGTGTATGCATTAGTAAATCGTAGCTACCCTGGCCAATACAGCACCGTTAACGAAGCTGGAAACGAAGTACTTAAATATTCTTTTAAATTCCAGAGTAATTTTTTCCACGTATCCATGCATCAAAATGCTACTCTAATACAAGGATCGTGGTAAAAATGGGCACACGAATTGCGTGAGTCACCAATCAAAATGCACAAGCCAAATATGGAAGAAACCGTCACGCGTAGCGCCCGCATTATCCCATAAAAATTAGCCAGATATTCTAGCCAATTTGTGAAGTGGGGGTGATTAAAAATTCAGTCGCATTGGCATTAAATTCGCGGAAGGTAGCGAATGAATATGTTGCCGGCGGTGTGAATGGAACATGCGATTATATCGTTATTACTCGGGACTATATTTTCCGTATAAGGCCCGTCTGTTCAGTCTGTCCGTGGGTACTGCGGTCGAAAAAAGACCAATCACGGAGCAGAATGAGGCCACCGGCGACCAATCGGAGAGGGCTGACGAAGCCCCTCACCGAGGATATAAATAGCCGTGCCACGAAGGCCGCCGACACATTCGTTTGGAGATCACTGAACGGAGATATCGTGGTTGTTAGCGAAAGCTCCATTACTTGCTTTAGCCAACTGTCGACGTCCTTCGTCCACTCATACTTCTATTTTCAAGACTTTTGAAGCTCCACTTCACATTACAAAATGGTAAGTCTCCGATTTTTGAGATACTTCGATTGAGAGGGAGAAGCAGCTACCTTGTTGCCTAGGGAAGGGCGGCCATTTTGTAACGGTTAAATGCCGGCCGGCTTCCGGTCCAACACCGCAATGCCTCGACTCTTTCGGTTTTCATTTTCTTACTGTAGTTTGAGTGCACCGTTGAAACGTATAATTAAAGATTTATTTAATCTCGCTGAAGTTAAAGGTCACTTCGACCAGTGGCGGATTTAAGGAAAAAAGCCCAGGTGGCAAACGTTCTTCGGGGCCCATTTTTTTTTCGGGAAAATGAAGAGGTAGTTTACTAAAAACGAGCTAAATGTAATAGTAAAAAAAAATGGGTTTGGATAAAATCATAATTTTTTTTCGTGAATGGGGTCCTGGGGAGGGGGGCAGCTCATCGGCCGCCCGTTAAATCCGCCACTGACTTGGACCTTCCCTAGTTTTAACGATTTCTCGTGTTTAATTTTCCATTCCGGCAATTAATCCCTGGGTTTGAAGTTAAATCTCAGCTTGCAGTAATATATTCTTTAATTTTATTTCAGCGTGAGTGTATCTCAGTTCACGTTGGACAAGCCGGAGTACAGATCGGTAATGCCTGCTGGGAATTGTATTGTCTGGAGCATGGCATCCAGCCCGATGGCCAAATGCCATCCGACAAAACTATCGGCGGAGGAGACGACAGCTTCAACACCTTCTTCAGCGAGACTGGCGCAGGGAAACACGTACCCAGGGCTGTCTTCATCGACTTGGAGCCGACAGTAGTTGGTAAATATCACGAAATTGACTTTAATTCTGTCGATTTTACGCTTCCAGACACAGGTGTAACCGAGACAGCGTTAATTTTTCAGACGAAGTACGCACCGGTACTTACCGTCAGCTATTCCACCCCGAACAGTTGATCACTGGCAAGGAAGACGCGGCGAACAACTACGCTCGCGGTCACTACACGATTGGAAAGGAAATCGTCGATCTCGTCCTGGACCGAATCCGCAAATTGGCGGATCAATGTACCGGCCTCCAAGGTTTCCTGATCTTCCACTCGTTCGGAGGCGGCACTGGCTCCGGATTCACTTCTCTCTTGATGGAGCGTCTCTCTGTCGATTACGGCAAGAAATCGAAGCTGGAATTCGCCATCTACCCTGCGCCCCAAGTCTCCACCGCCGTTGTCGAGCCGTACAATTCAATTCTCACCACGCACACCACCCTTGAACATTCCGATTGCGCGTTTATGGTCGACAACGAGGCCATTTACGACATCTGTCGCCGTAACTTGGACATCGAGAGGCCCACTTACACGAACTTGAATCGACTGATCGGACAAATTGTGTCCTCCATCACAGCTTCTCTGCGGTTCGACGGTGCCCTGAACGTCGACCTAACGGAGTTCCAGACTAACCTGGTCCCGTACCCGAGGATCCACTTCCCGTTGGTCACGTACGCGCCGGTGATTTCCGCGGAGAAGGCGTATCACGAGCAGCTCTCTGTATCAGAGATTACGAACGCGTGCTTCGAGCCGGCTAACCAGATGGTGAAATGCGACCCTCGTCACGGAAAGTACATGGCCTGCTGCATGCTCTACAGAGGCGACGTGGTGCCCAAGGACGTGAACGCGGCCATCGCCACCATCAAAACGAAACGCACCATTCAGTTCGTCGATTGGTGCCCGACCGGGTTCAAGGTCGGCATCAACTACCAACCACCGACCGTGGTACCTGGCGGCGATCTCGCCAAGGTACAGCGGGCCGTTTGCATGTTGTCCAACACCACGGCCATCGCTGAAGCCTGGGCCCGCCTCGACCATAAATTCGACCTGATGTACGCCAAACGAGCGTTCGTCCACTGGTACGTCGGCGAGGGTATGGAAGAAGGTGAATTCTCCGAGGCCCGCGAGGATCTCGCGGCACTCGAGAAAGACTACGAGGAAGTCGGCATGGACTCCGCCGAGGGCGAAGGAGAAGGCGCCGAAGAATACTAAGAACTTCGATCCTCACTGTTTTGATACATCTCTTTTTTTTTTGCAATAAATTATACCTCATCAGCAACGACTTGTGTCCTTCGATTCACAACACCGCAACCTGCTCGTACAAGACAATTTTATTGATTCACCGTGAAATATCAATCACAATCTTCGCAGCTTCCGTTTATATTTCGCCCCGCAAAAATATAACTCTAAAAGCCCATATTCGTTTTACAAAAGATTGCGCGCGGAGAAAATACCGTCTATAATTACATATTGTTCGATCATTTGTACAATTAAACGAGGGTAGCGCATGTTTGTTAAAAGTTCCTTTGTACAGACACGGAATAGCACAAATACAGGGAATATTAAGTTCTGCGAGTTTAAAAAAACAGATACGATTACATGTAGAATTCTTTTCGTTACCAGATCTCAATGATTAACTGCTGCTCCGTTTATTTCAACTTTGTATTATAAATTCTTAGAAAAAGTTGAGACCCAGCAATTGGTAGTTTGGAATATACTGATATTCAAAGAAATAATCGTTTTCCTCATCGTCCTCCAGTATATCGTGATACAGCATGTTGTAGCACTTGGAGCTGGTGTTTTGGAAATGTTCGTACGGTGCGTTTCGATTGAGGATGGTGCTGCACAGCCAGCAGAAAGCTATGTTGCACCGCCAGCATACCATCTTGTTGCAGCCATCCGATTTCTGAAAGCAATGACCACGCTAATACACACTTTCGACAACCGATCTGTGGCTTATCGGCGGCCAGAGTAGCGTGTAACGTGTATAAAAACACAAATAGCCCGCAGTACCTCAATCGCAGCATTACAATTAGGACACTTTTGACTGTTAGTTTTAATCCAATCCTCGGACATCGTATTTTCTACCAAAACTTGAAGTTGCTTTTTACCATAACGTTTCTCCAGTTGGAGCTTCTGCTCGTTAGATGCTTCTTGATAGTCGGTTACCAGCTGATGCGTTTCAGTAGCTATACAACGGGTTTAGAAGATTAATTTAAAAAAAACCTTGAAGTACGTCTTAGCAGATCCACAGATATCGAGTAACTCGCAGGAACGTACTTTGGGCCTTGCATGGTTCTATACCATGATAAACCATTTTGCAATAAATACAAAATGCGTATTGACACATCGGGCAGTTTGCCATTTGGTCGTTCGGTTCGCAGCTCACCGGATACTGGCAGCTACGCCTCGGGCAATATATTATATCCGACATAGTATCCAACGTGGCATTCAGCAGCACAGAATCGTACTTCATAAATAACTCTGAGCTTACTAGATCCTTTATCTGCAAATTTAGATAAAACTTTCAGCGCGATCAGCGACATACCAATATCCTACGTAAAAGATAAACGAGAGAAGATTACCTGAGCAGGGCTTGCTTCGGAGGTACACTTTTCTTCGGGGCAACCGATATTTTGCACGTTCCCATCTTTGATTCTTACCTCGAGGTAGCCGGTTATGCAATCTTTACAAAACACATGCGAGCAGGGTAAAAACCGTGTACAATGCTCCCCTATTTTATCCACGAAACATATTTTACAAGTGTAGAAGTTTTTCTTGAACTCGATCTGATTGCGCTTCTCGTTATAATCGATTAGCGATTGAATAGGATTCCTTCCGATCGGGCAATCCAAGATAGCTCTTTTATCGTAATATTTCTGCACAAAGTTCTTTTTACTCAACCTGCGGACATTAACCTCCGCCTTCGCCCTGCTCTTCGCCCCTTCGATATTACACTCCTTCCCTATACTGTCTTTGATTTTATTCTTCTGGTTGATCTGCGCCTTCTCCAAAGCATCCTTGTAGCGCGTGTAAGCGCGGCTCATGCGAAGGTTCTCCTGTATATTCAGAAACTCTAAAGCCTCGTCCCGGAGGAAGGCTACCCACGCGAACAGAATCTCCTGCCCCTTGTTCTCTTCCCACAGCTTGTCTAATTTCTTACACAATCCGTCCAACAGCGAAAGTTGCAGCCAAGACGAATACAACGTGAATTTAGGCGATAACACGGAAGGATAATTCTCTGGTAAAACGATGTGAAGCGTCAGAGGTGGTAAATGGGAGACTGTAATCTTTTGCTCCGCTTCTTCGGGGTATCTAAAGTCCTTGTAGCTTATACAGTAATCCACGGGGAGGTTCAGAAAGATCTTGAAGGTGCACTGGTATCGACCATTTTCTTCGCGATACGAAAATTCCTCTGCGTTATAAATACTTTCCAGTGCGATAATCTCATCTTTCTGCTTCTCACTATCCATCAGTGCCGCTTAAACCGATAGCGGAGAAAGTGTAATATCAGGAGTGCTTTTATCAGTACTGAAAAATACAATGAAACTTTCAGGCGTATATCTACTATTACACAGACTTCTTGCGAACACCTCTGCTCCAATTTACTCACACTACTCGGAGCATATGTATATTGGGCATTTGACAGTTCTAGGTTAAGTGATCGTAAAGAATAATTAAAACCAGCAGCTTTGATTCTCGTGTTGTAATTGAAAGGTACGATCAATCATGTAAACGAATAGTCGAGTACCTCATCAACGGGCCAAAATATTGCTTAACAAACGCTATTGGAGTAACGAGTATTTCACAATTACAAAGCCATATTACCTTATTCATATTCCGGGAAACGTGCACGTACGCTTTATCGACAGATATATAACACCGATTCCAGGAAAAGTTAATGTTTATCAGCGCGAAGCGACAGCAGTCAAATTACTCGAATTAGGACATTGAAATGAAACTTTCTATGGCCATTTCGCGTGCTCCGCAAGGACCATCAAGGACTTAACGAGCGCTTAAAGAGCAACGGTGTTATTTTTACCGCGAACCGCTCGAATGCGTGTAAACGTTACAGCGTGTAATAGAATAAAAGGAGCAGAAACGTCAGAGATGCAAGGCTTTATTACTTCGTCGGCTATTATCGAACTTTCACTCGCCAGAAATCGAATACAATTTTGCAGCTGATTCTCGTTCGCCTCCCAGTGCGCGGTGACCGTCAGCGATCGTTTACGAGTGGCGATGCGTTGAAATTTTCGAGAAAAATGCGCGCGTTAAGACAGCTTTTGGGACTCCCGTTTCACCCGTTTCGAGGCACGTGTCGTTGCACTGGCATCGCCTGGTTCAAAGAACACAGAATTAACGATACCAGCCACGTCAATCATCCGTTTGTGTACATATGAGTTGTTGTCACTTGATTTCTGGTCAGTATGTTGAAAAAGTCCAACATGATAGACGAGGAGACTTGGAGATTCGTTTTCCCGATTTTCGTTAATCTCGCGATGTCGGTTAGCGCGTACTTTTTAACGGTGCGCTTGATACCGAGGATAAAAGATATGTTTATTAAAGCTAACCTATACGGGGTTGATATGAATAAGAGTAGTGGTGACAAAGTGTAAGTGGGCGTTTGATATAACACGTAGTCGCGTCATCGTTTATCGGCCGCGGGCAACGTAATTTCAGGTAATTTCAATACTTCGATTACTTTTTCCAGACCGGAGGCATTAGGCGTCGTTAGCGGATGTCTTTTCCTCATAACGCTCTTTCTATTCATCCCTGTACCATTCACGAATTACATATTTAATGACATAAACTTCCCTCATAGCGAGGTATGCTGCAAATTCTTCGTTTATCGTATAATTTATCATTCAAGGAACGTGCGTAGAGCGGATCCGTAACTGACCGCTTCGAATATCTCTGTTATCGACCAGGACAATTAGAAACTTTATATGCGTCGGTTGGAATCGAGGACCTTGCAGCGAGAGAGGTGCAGCTCCATTTTCATTAGAAAAAAATTTCTACGCCTTTCGATGCAAATCCGATAACAAACTACGCCCATTACTGTTTTGCTCGATACAAATGCTGGAGGTTTTAAAATTTGCCAGAAATAGAAATAGATACTTATCAACTCAATAACTACTACTTATTTAGTAGCTACTCTTTTCAATTTTAAGTCTAAGCAATAATGTTATAAACAGCTTTTTCTTATTTATTCGAAGCTGGTAAAGGTGGAGCTGCACACACTCTTGCTGCACGGCCCTCGATCGTAGATACCGATTAGAGATACAGAAACATATATGAAACACTAGGAGAGATATTTAAAGGCAAGAAAGTATGGATTCGTCGAAAGAAGATAATACGCGTAATTTTAATTGCAGTTCATGGAATTTCTGGCTGCTCTCCTTTCCATTTGTTGCATGCTACTTTTGGGTTTCGCCGACGATGTTTTGGATCTTCGTTGGCGGCACAAATTACTACTGCCGACTATCGCTTCCTTGCCACTTTTAATGGTGTACTACATTAACTTTAACTCCACGCTGATCATCGTACCGAAACCTTTGAGACATTGGTTCGGCTTCTCCGTGGATCTCTGGATGTTTTATTACTTGTACATGGGGATGCTGGCAGTGTTCTGCACGAACGCTATAAATATATTAGCCGGCATAAACGGTTTAGAAGTCGGACAGAGCTTAATAATTGCGACGAGCATCCTTCTCTTTAACATCGTAGAGTTATCGGGAGACCTTTGGAAGGCGCATCAGTTCTCGTTGTATTTCATGCTCCCATACATAGCTACTTCTTTGGGCTTATTGAAATTCAATCGGTAAGTTACACGTGAATTAGGCGAATTAAGTCTAGCAGTATATATCCGAGTATAAATAACTCCGGGAGGGCATGTTGAAATAAGACGACTAATCTTATAGATTCCTGATTTCTTTATAAGTTATACGTATAAATTATTTAACATTCACAAATCGTTCAACATATCATTTTGGTATGTAAATTCAGTAGAATATTGTATAGTTTACATTGAGTATCGAGTATGAATTAATATCACAGTCGGGCGTGACCAGTATGTCAATAATAGTCTAATTTAGCGTAAAAATTCTCTACTAGCCAGTCGTACTTCCACGTACTATTAAGTATTGTTTCAGGCGCAAAATAGAGGTCCCGAGATTTAGAGACTCTTAGGAGATTAGTCTTCCCGTCTAACCACAATCCGCTTCCCATTAGGTCCTCGATGAACGGTACGTCGATGGTTTCTTCTATCTGAATCTCTTTGGATTTCACTTTATTATGCAGGCTAATTATAATATTCGCCGGCGTCTGGCACAGATAACAATACCATCCCCCGTAATGATTCAAGTCTCCTATAACTAGGCCTAGGCTATCTCTCTCGCTTAAGTCTCCCTCCAGTTGCTCCAACATGATAGAATTCGACTGATATGCCTCGCGCATTAATCCAATCGTACACGCGCCAACTGTTATCGTTGTTTTAAGTGGATGCTGCCAAAAGAATCCGTAGACGGACCATCTTAATCTAAAACCGATAGGCTGCGGCCATCCGTTATACACCTTGAGGAACATTAATGCCCTAGAGTTTAATATTTGTTCTGGTTCGGTCGTTACATAAATATCGTCGTCCCTTAAGTTCCGTACCACAGTCTTTATTTTGTCCCAAACATATTTAGACACCACCCTCGACGGCTTGCGCACCTTCGTCGCTATATTCATATATAAAATCTTCCTCTGTTCCTGCTGCAATAAACCCTTCAGTAGCTTATGATGAAAATTATCCTCGGCGTTGCTAAAATCACAGATTACAAAAAGATCCACTACGTCGTATAGCTCCTCTACTATCACCTCTGCGATCGCTGTATTGTATTCGTTCAGAAAGAACGTGTGAATAATCCGTCGGGCTGTTTTGCGACGCGTCAGCTTGATATTCTGCTTGGACGCCATGATCGCGCGCCAGACAACCTCCGGCTGACCGCAGTCGGAGCCGTGCCATCCTTGCGTGCAGACGCATTTTCGGAGATCCTCGTCGCCTCTCATTTTCCCGTCGTCCACTCCGTACTTCCAACAAATAGTCTGATTGTATAGTTCGAAGAGCGTGAATGTCTTGACATCTCTCAGCACCACCTCCCCGTTGATTGTCTCGTAGATGGGAAACTTTTTACGATCGACTCGTCGAACTTTAGATTCCTGCGATACAGTCTGAATTAGTCGAGTTAAGAGTGGCGAATAAGACGTCGCGGATAGTATTAGCGCTCGATACGATCTTACCTGCGTCTCCTCGAATCTCACGAACGTAACGGAGGTACGAGTGGTCGATACGGTTAATTCTGAAGGTGGAGTAGTGGCGACGTAAATAATAACAATGAAAACTTGCAGGACTAATAGTGTATAAAGCAAGACTAGTTTCCCATCTAGGCGGGGCTGCATCGCACTACTTTCTTCCCTCTAACTCGTCAGTTGCTCATCGTACGTCTCATAAGGATCTCACTTCGATCGTAACATTCTCGTTACCAAACAGTATCATCCAGAAGCACGCGTATAATCGATCGACGAATCTACGAAACGAAGTTTTAACTAGCCGATGGTACATTGTACAGCGACTAACCAGACTTCCTATTAATTCCCCTTCTCTGTTCGTGTATCAAACCCAAAGGTCGCAATTGCCATTAACTACGATTAATCCTCAGAGAGTAAAAAGCAGCCATATTAATCCGAAAACTCGTGTTACACGAAACTTAAAAATACCACGGGTATCCTCTTTGTTCGTGAATATTCAAACGGTAACAGTCCTCGACACACAGATCTGTGTACTAAACTCACGATGTAAATAGTCTGACGCTGACGACGAGGTGAATGCCTTTTGCGGCGTGACGTTTGAACCGTGACGTCACCGCTCCCCGACGTGCCATTTAATTTTAAATAGTCGGGATCGCTGGTTAACCAACCTTCCTCAGTGAATGGGGGCAGCGTTTCTTAGGGAGCCTTTCAGGCTCTGCACGGCGTGTTCGCCGCATAATGCCACATATTCCCAGTTTTCTCGAGGCGAGTCCGATCTCTCGTTTCAAGATATCCCGCCGTTCCGCCCGAGCCCTTCGCTTCTAAGGGCCGCCCTTTCCAGAGCAGCGTAACGAGCTGAAAAACCACGCCCGAATGCTCTTCTACGCAACCTCTTTCGCTGGATCCCTCGCCGGCAAGCGCGCTCGCGGCTCCTCCCAAGGCGCACGCGTCTCCATTTACCGAGCCACTAATTACGAGCATCCGTATCTAGTTCTTGCGGAGCACGATTACTTAATCTTCGGGAGTCGACCGTTCAAATCGTTGGCTCGCTAAAAAAACACACGATATACAGATTAGGGATCTATTAAACACTTCTTCATCGTTCTGTATAAATGACTTTATATCTTAAAAATGCAATCACTCTTTTTGTTCAAGGTACCCCGCACAGGTATTCGTAGGTGACACATTTTGTTATCTGTCTGGAATGACGTTCGCCGTTGTTGGCATTATTGGGCACTTCAGCAAAACGACCTTGCTGTTCTTCATTCCGCAGATAATTAATTTCCTTTATAGCATACCGCAGTTATTTCACTTTATACCGTGCCCCAGGCATAGGCTACCGAAGTAAGTGTCGTAGAGGGCTACGTTCCTCGTATATCGGTGTTTATAATTATTTGTACGTGTATTCGTAGGTACGATAAAGAAACGGACAAGTTAAATATCAGCTGTGCGGTATTTCATGAAAAGGATGTTGGAGTTATCGGTATGGGAATATACTTTTTAAATGTTTTACGGTCGAGTATGTAAAGTAACGCGTGCTTTTCTTAGGTAAACTTATAACGTGGGTGTTTAGGAAGCTGGGTTTAGTGAAATGGCAAGAGGATAAGAGAGGCGTTGTCACGTGTAATAATTTCACTCTGATTAACTTTGTGCTGATTAAAGTCGGCCCTCTAAAAGAATCCACGCTTACGGTCGTCCTACTGTTGATTCAGGTAAAGTTTCCAAAACATTTGGCTGCGTTTAACGACACCGTCTGTGGTGGACTCTCCACAGCCTTGGTTCGTTATAATGTTATAATATATTAAAAAGCTACTAATGTTTTAGGTCCTCTGCAGTTTATTAGCATTTGTCATTAGGTACCCCCTCGCTTCTATCTTCTACGACGTTTGAAAAGGCACATATTAAAACCAGGGTGTGTACAACATATAAAATTACATCGCTGTCTTATAACAAATTACTACACTGTCCTCTCGATCTCTTTTTGTACATACAAAACCATTTAGGTGTATATGTATATTCGATGGTTTCAGACGTGTAATTTGATTCTCCTGTATTTAAGTAGCTCTAATGCGATTGTATATTTAATAATCAGCGCGACAGGTGTAAATATTACTTGATTGTATTATTCTCAGGAAGTGTATATGTTCCTTTCCAGTTTTGTACATGATAAAGGCCTAGCAGGATTCGGGTTGCAACGTAACAAAATAAAGTCAATAACCGTGTAAAAAATAATATAACAATAACATTATAATATTTATATATAGGAATTTTACATGTGATTAAAAATGCTTTATACGCTTTGTACAAAGTAATACAAAATGCAGTTTGAAACTCACAGTTACAACTACTCATAAACTATTACAAATTACAAGTAAATTATTCGATCCCTTTGCGATTAGTAATGCTCATCCGTAAAATATTACTTTCTAAACGTGTCTAGTAATTTCGAAGTCCCGGGATAATCGAGGTGTATACGGGACAGTGATTCATCGCACAGGTAAACGTGCGAATTTCGCAAATAGGAATTTCACGATTCTCGAATAGAAATCATCGAATGATTAAATTGACAATAGGCGTCGTGTCTTTGTGTGATCTTACATCTAACAAACGCAAACTAGATATTTTATAAATGCAATTTCCGGAGGTTCCGCTCTCTGAAATTCACTGGAGAAATACTGTATCGAGAATAGTTGCGTAAGTAGCAATACCCAGTGTCACGCGCGTACTTTGAGATTTTTGTCGCCAGAAGATTCTTGTGTTTCGGTTCAACGATAACAGCGAACGATCAATGAGCGGTATATTTCTATTAAAATCTTGTAGAAAATTATGTTCATGGGTCATACCATAGATACGAAACTTCATTCTTTAGCTTTGGTAACTATGTGTATCGTTTATTCGAAATTACGATTTGGATCAACGCAGTTTTACGAAAGTTTATGAAACATTTTGCAAATTGAACATTATTTCCGAGCCTAGTCTATCTTTCAACGTGAGCTGAGTTTTCGCGGCGTATCTCAGACTGAAAATATGTGTCAGCTCCGTGGCTGTGCGACCTAGCGCTATGGCCTTGTCAAATAACGTTATAGCTTCTTCTAGATTTCCCCTGTTAACAGAATTTAAATTCACCATTTAAAACAGCAAAGGAATTATGCCTCGGATAAATGTGTATCGTAGAAAAGCATCCTCGCGACTCACCTCTGAACTTCAATGGTAGCTAAGGTCTCGTACCCGAAGTCGCACTTATCGTCTAATTCTAACGCTTTGTTGATGTATTCCATAGCTTTCTCCATATCTCCATTCCATTTTAGTTGCAGCAAACCTCTATGTACATAGATCGTAGCATTATTCGGGTGCTTCTCAATTGCTTTACCAAAGTAGCTGTCTGCTTTCTCAAACTCTTGCGTCTCCGACAATACCTGTATTATTACCATGGGATATATTAAATTTATCACCACTTTAATACGCTTTCTAACAAGGGGAAACTTGTTACACGTACCTGCGCGTACAGGATGTAACAGTCAGGGCAATCTGGGAACATTTCAGGGGCCTTTTCAAAGTCTTGTATAGCCTCCGCTACTATTTTCATGTCGCTCTTAATTAGACCATAATGATAATCCGCGTAGCATTTTTGTACATACACCATGCCAAACTTCGGATTGAGTTCGACAGCTTTCTTCAAGTCTTCTCTAGCTTCGACTACCTTCTCCATAAGTAAATTCATCTGGAATCGTGCCATATATGTTGCTACATTATATCTATTCTCTTTTTATTCAAATTGCTAACAGATCTGTTCGTTACTACTCACAAGGGAAGATCTCGAACCCGGAAATTCAAAAAATTCTGAAACGTGAATATGTAGGGGATTTCCTCCTGATTACAACGCAATTTTTGTTGGCTGTCCAAATTCACTTCAAGGGGGTGAAATTAACCCCTGAAAATTCGGCTATTTTCCGATTTTGTGTTATAACTCGTGAACTGTAAAATAACTTTTTACCAAATGATAGATCTAATTAAAAGAAGTAACTTTTGTCTTGAAACTTTTTTCTGTCTCTTACAGTTCGCGAGTTATAACACAAAATTGGGAAATAACCGAATTTTCAGGAGTCAATTACACCCCCGTAGAGTGAATTTGGGCAGCAAACAAAAGTTGCGTTGTAATTAGGAGAAAATTCCCTACATATTCACAGTTTCAGAATTTTTTGAATTTCCGGCTTCGGGATCTTCCCTTGTTAGACAATATTACGTGTTATTACCTGCCCTTTATTCGAATAAATATCACCACAATCAGGATCGAGCTCGATAGCCACCATAAAATCAAGGATACTCTTCTCCGGACTTTCTAATTGCATATATAAAGTAGCTCTTTTAATCAAAGCGTTCACTTTTATATTCTTCGGAACGGCGTCGTCATTTATAATTGTTCCAAAGTCCGTGATCGCAGTATCGTGCTGCCCTAGTAAAAAGTAAAACGTGGCTCGTAAAAGTAACGCCTCCAATTTATTTGGCACTACGTCTGGCTCTGCACAATCGATCTCTTTGTTACACAGTTGTATTACATCGTCGTATCTTTCCTCTTTTATGCACTCTAAAACTTTGGCAAAATCCCTAAAGGTCACACAATTATGAGAATAATAAGAAGCAAAATAACGTATAATATAATATGAAATTTTAAAATGCTTACGCAGATATATCACTGTTGTCGTTATCTCGAAGCATCGAAAAAATGGGATCGCTGTGGAAGCTATTAATATAAGTCTTAATAATGTGCTTGCTAGGCATAATGAACTTTTTGTTCGCCAAATGTTCCATCGCGTGTTTCCTCCCTGAAAAGAAATATCAATTCCACGTTCGCAATGATTACTTCGCTATTCGCTCCGAGGAGACCAAAAGTTACAGCGTCTCGTTTACCTAATTGTTTTAAAACCCTGTCCGCCATCATCAATGCCGCCTGGTTAGAGAAGCTCGCCAAAATACAAGCGGTGGTGACGTCCTCCAAAGCAGCTTCTAAATCATTGCAGTGCTCCAACGCACGCGCCCTACGTATCAATGCTTTTATATACTTTGGCTTCAATTCCAAGGCTTTCGTACAGTCCACCTTCACCGCGCTATATTTCTTCTGCAACATGTAACGCACATTTTCTCGATCTCGTCGCGATCAATTTTTATGGAATTAACTTTATCGACAGAGATAGCAATACCAGTTGTTCATAGGCGGCTGCTCTGTTCTGGTAAAACGTAGCTAGCTCTTCTGTACTTTCCTTAGGGCAAGCTTCGATCGCGTTATTATACTGCGCTATCGCTTCGTCGTACTTTCCAATCTTAAAATGTTCGTTCCCCTCGTTTTTAAATCTCCTCGCCCTCTCCAACGGAGTCTACGATACAACGTACCTCCATTTTAATACACAGAAACCTTATCTAACGATGAAATAACAATGAAACGGTGAGCAACAGAGTTGCCGCATAATCTGCTGTGACTACTCCGTCGCAACACCTTAACGATAATACGGTGGATTAAATACCAGAACATAGTTAGGAAGTATCTGAAAGTTGCATTTGTAAATACCATATTATCAGCAGCATAATAAAAGAAATATTTCTAACCTCGACTTCGGATTTGGCCGCAGCGTTCGGCGGGCACTCGGCATCGATGGAGATCTGTTTGTCAGCGGCCGAGGTGCCATTCTCTTTGGAGCCGCCCTTCGATTTACCGCGGTTCGACTTGGACGACGGTTTAGAGCTGTTCTTATAGTACATGTAACCAAGGCCCAACGCAACCGGCGCACCAACAGCCAGAGCGAGTTGCCATTTTGGTAGCGGACTAGTACCGGTCACGCTGGCCGCGCCGCTAGCACCCGTCATTTCCCACGAATTCTTCGCTGTCCCTGGGTGTCACGAATCCGCGTGCCTCCTACGTTCCTCCGCGTTCCTCTTCCTTCGCTGTATCTCACCGTCACGAAGGCAGACAGTGACTCAGTCACGTCGCGAAGTCGTACGACCACGCGGAAAAATCATCGTGATCACTTGCAGACGAGAGCCCGAAGAAGCGAATCGTTTAGTACGAGTTTCCGCCGTCCCGCGACACTAGCGTTTCGCTTTATCGACGAGCACGAGACGGGCTGTTTGCTGAATAATTCGAACTTAACAGTCGTGTGTACCAAACATTATCCAAACAAAACGATTCTCCCGGAAAGGGAATAAATTCAGGTTCTGATATAGAATCGCTTTATATCGATCTTCGTTTCTATGGGGATTAAATTCAAAAGTGCACGGAATGCGCGCCCACTTGCGCCGTACGCATATTCGATAACTTACGATCGTAATATGTACGATATTCGAATACTAATTTGGTTGTATGGCTCGAACAAAATCAGGTGGAATGTAAAGCAGCGTTCGCGTTTCGGATTCGAGGAGCGTCGAAGTGATTCGGACAGATTGACGGACGACCCGGGGGAAGATACCACCGATACCGAAGTAACGTCTATTTTAAGTCGTCGGCGCGAATGTATTTATGCATCCCGTTGACACGGAGGTGTTAATTCGCGGCACGGTCGCGTCACCTGATATTCGCGCCTTTTTTTCCGCGCATGCACGAAACTTTCCCTGAAAGATGGCAACGGTCTGTCAACAGCAGCGGGTCTCTGTTCACGGCAATAAGTATAGATCGTCGAATATCGAAGGGAACGCGAGGCGCGACAAGTGCCATGAGAGCGGCGATAATCGCCGTAGAATGTTAAGAGGCCGAGAGCGCGCGTTACGCTGGAGAGAATTCTAACGTTCATGTAACATTTGTCATTTCTCGCACACCTCGATAAGAGTGTGACGTTTACCAAAATGGCACTACAGGAAGACGAAAACACCTGGTGAGTTGATTTTCAATGTTTCCTCGAACTGCTCAAACGAACGGAACTGTTTATTTAACAGACGCGAATTTCGAATCGTCCGTTCTATCCGCTTGCCGTATACGCTAATTACCGTTTAATTTCACTTCTCGCACTCTCGCTTTCCTTGAATATTAAAAACGATTAGGGTACTAAAAATAAGCGGATCTGCATATTACTGCGTGCAAAACCAGTCTGCCTCTTTAATGCTTCTCTTGTTCTTGATTAATCGTAATATGCCACTGACAGTTCCTGTGGAACTAATTCAGGTCTTTTGAGCTTCGTACGTTTACAGATGTTCGTTAATTAACTTACGTAAATACAGTATTTGGTGAAATTTTCACGTCGCATAAATTACATTGAATTAAGGGAGAAATAGTGTAGCGAAGGTGGAATGAGCTACAAATCGATATGTTAAGTCTGTTAAATAGATATCGCGGAAGATATGGTTAACGATCCATGAATAAACAGTCTGAAATTATTTAGACGTCATCCAGAAACTTCTTTGTAAACAATTCAATCATATGTTATTTCTGGAATGTTCCTCTACTCCCAGAATATATTTCTACGATAAATGAATTAAACTGAAACGATCTAGGATCCTGGAGCTAGAAGCAGCGCTTCTCGATACAGACGCACCATCTGCGTCCGATATATACGCGATCTGCAAAGGGCAGTCGATCCCTGTGAATTTGAGATCAGAAGTATGGCAGGCTTGTTTGGACGTTATCGACCGGGGCAATCAGTTAAGTCACTTCAACGAAGTCTTTGATTTACCAGAGCAAAATGCTATTCGCGACGACTGTCAGCAACTAGTCGGTAAGTTGGGATATTACATCTGATTAAAATGGTGTTCGTATTTGTACAGATATTCTTATCTTTACCACCAGAAACTAGTTCGTGCTTATCTCGCGCATTTAAAAATCAAACGCCACGTTGCACCTTGAAATGTGTAGACAAACTTGAAATATCTGTGTATGTTTTGTAACTGTTGTACGATAGAATATTACATTTTTGTTGCAGAAAAATTGGGAAACGATGACGAGGACAAAGTCTCCATCGTCTCTGATTTGGAGTCTATTTTAACGTTTTATTGCAAAAGCAAAGAGAAACAGTATAAAAGAGGGAACGGGTGGCTGGAGTTATTGGGTCCTTTAATAGCTTTAAAACTTCCACGTAGCGCGACTTATAATTTATTCGAGGCAATAATAGACGTGTATATCCCGAGGTATAGCGCTTTGTAATTAAAATTGTTCCGGTAGTTTAATATCGAAGGCGACTTAACGCAGCTATTTCGTTTGTATGTTTCTAGGGGCGAAACGTACAGTTCTGTATTAAGATTGCTACTACTTTATCACGAGCCGGAATTATGTTCTTTCCTGGATACGAAAAGAGTGTCTCCGGATCAGTATACGAAGGGCTGGGTGTCCACACTTTTCGCTGGGGTCTGTTCGCTACCAGCAGTTTGTACAATGTGGGATTTATATTTTATGCAAGCCGATCCGTTCTTTATGTTATTCCTTTCGCTTATCATGGTAATAAATGCTAGGTAAGAGTTACGAAAGCTGATTTTCTTACGTACATATCTCGCGAAGGTGATGCTTTTCTAAAACTAGTCGTTGCTTTTACGCAGGGAGCAAATTTTAAGTATGAAGGATAACGATAAGCAAAGTATAATAGACGCGATAGCCGCTATGCCTTGCGCTCTGGAAGCAGAAGACGTAACAGACTTTTGCTCGCTGGCGCAATATTACGCGATGAAGACACCGTCATCTTTTAAGCAGGACTTGTATCTTGTAATGTTCGGCGACAGCTTCGACGAGAAATATATATCGCACGCGTTATGCCTGCCTGTATCGGCTCAAGAATTAGTCGAGAACTCTATTGAAACTCCGTCCATACCTAATATCTCCGTTGAATCCGTCAGATTTTTTTTAGTCGACTGCAGACCCGCCGAGCAGTACAATGCAGGGCACCTGCCCACCGCGTTCCATCTAGATTGCAATTTGGTACGTCTCCTTTTCTACGCGTTTACGTGTTCACATTTTTATTGAAGCCTGGGAATAACATTTCAGATGCTCCAAGAGCCTGCCGCGTTCGCCACAGCAGTGCAAGGATTGTTGCAGGCACAACGACTAGCGCTGGCTGTTGGAGCGCAAGCTGGAGGCGAACACCTCTGCTTCTTAGGAAGTGGCAGGCAAGAAGAAGACCGCTACACACACATGGTGGTCGCGTCCTTTTTACAGAAACATACCCAGTACGTCAGCATGGTTACGGCTGGTTATCAAGGTAGAGAAATATCTGAGATTGTAGAAATTTCTACAAGCCGATTGCTTCGATGCCAATTGTTTTATTGCAGCCATACACGAATACTTTGGCGACGAGGTTGTCTCCAGTCTCGTCGATCATAATTCGCAGCATTGCTTGGTATGCAGCGCTAACATGTCTGAGACGAATTCGAACGAGTCCAGCCCCGCCAAAGTTAAGAACAACAACTCTGACTTCCTGGGGAAGTTTAAGAAAGTGAAGGGGAAGTTATTCGATTACATCGTTAATCCATCAGCAAGTGTTCACAACAACGTGGAGAATAGGAATGGGAAGGACCTGGAGTACGCTAAACGGCAGAGGAAAACGGCCCCCGTGTTCAGTATAGACGACGATCAGGATTTGGGTGCGAGCCTCTGTTTCAATATTCATTGAATTCATGCGGTAGACGTTTTTTTTTCTTTTTTTTAATAATACATACGATACGTTACGGATTTTAGATATGACAATGACGAATAATGAAAGCGAAGAACCCGTGGAAGTGGTATCTATTCAGCAGTGGATGAAGGATCCAAAGTTATTACATTCCTTTAAGTGTCAAGAAGTGAAAGTAAACGGAGATCTCTGTGATAGGTGGGTGTTTTAATAAAATAGAAACTTGTCGAGTAAAAGTAAAACGAAGAGTACAATTCTCGGTTAACAATTGGCGCACGATTCGCTTTCAGCATACTTTTGGTCACCGACACTCACCTCATCGTACTACGGGAGATACCGGAAAGAAAAGGCGCGGCACACGTGATCGTTAAACGGCCATTAACGAGTATCGTTAAAATAACGTCCAGGAAGCGACACTCGGACCTAATCACGTTTAAATACGGTACAACCCAGTACAATGACACAGTTATCTCGGACATGGACAAATTCCTTATTCCCAACGCGGCCGAGGCTACCAAATTGATCACACAGCAGATTCTGAAGCAATTGAAAACGTCGGATTAATGTTAAGTTCTACTAGAACACTGTGCACGATTCGTTTACCTATGATTGATGTACAGAGATGATAAAATTCGACCTGCTCCGGAAGGCGGTCCCTTCGAGCAACCGTGGAAACGAGAATTTTTTATTCACTCGATCGATCGTAATGTTCTTAATTAAATGGTACTATCAAACGCAACGCGTAACACTGGTAACTGAAAGAAGATAGTCCGTAGAGGAAGGTTTCTCGAAGCTAACTCGAGCGTTTCGTACGTAGAACTGATGCATTAATAATGGCCAAACACAGTACACAGCTTGGATTTTAAGATTTCTTTTGCGATCTTTACTAAGTCATTAGTTTCGTCGAGTTACATTTGCGCTCGCGGTTTCTCATACACTTTTTACTATCTCGAAAACGTACAATTTCCATGGGGGAAGCATTCTTTGCATTTCTTTCCGTAACAATGTGACGTGAATGCTGATGATACTTAGCGTTTATTTCACACACGGCTAAACGGTGGCCTTACTATAAAAAGAATAGGAGAGGTAATGGACTCTGCGAAGCACACACACACACACACACGATGGAATGTAATGTGCCATGAAAAAAGGATATTGTTGATCGTGACACGGTACCAACATGTATGAACGTTAATAACTTATCACTTCTTTATTGGGATGCGTAAAACTACGAACCACACAATGTTAGTACGGCATTTCTATCATTCATCGATACTACGTCTACGTTACCACTTTGTGACGAACTGATAAATTGGTCCTAATGTAATGCGATCCAAGAACTATTACATACGAATGGTTATAATACTTGCATTTTATAGCGTATAGTCTTGCAATGTGTGTCTTTATAAAAGTATTTACAGAAGGTACAAAAGATACATTGAAAGGTAAATATCATTTCGCAGGCATACCTATTACACTGCCTGACCACATTTCGAGGAATTTTGAAACTTTACGACTTACGATCTTTCGAAAATATATATATCTGTAATTCTTAAAAGATATCCTTGTCGTTTTCTGAGATACACGTTTAAACAGTTTAGAGGTATAATTCATTCTCGATTAAATACTAGTCTATCAGCACTAGTTAGAAAACCGATTTCGTAACGGATCCTTGTGCACATAGTCGCAACGTTTTTGTGATCTGGGACAATACGCGTGTTTGCAATTATCCTTCGCGTAAACACTTTCTTTTCTATGGTTGTACTTTCGTCGTGGCATAATGGGAATTATTTATAACGTACATCGGTCTCTATTCTACGTTCGGCGTTATAAGGGAATCTTACAGAGTCTTGCATCTTGTAGATATTACCGGCATTGTTAAATACTTGTAACAATAGTGATCTGTAACATATTTCGAGCTACGTGTAATGGATTTTATGTATGATAGGAATTTTCTATTTATGTGCTTCCATGATGGACAAACGACGAGCGTAAACAGTGGGGTAGTTGTTAACTAATGAAACTTGTTAGAATTTTAAAACTTATGGCGTACTGTAAAGCACTTAAATGCAAATCCTCAGTTGTATGTAAATAAATTTTATGCAATGCATTACGAATGCTTTTGAATAATGTGTATTTTCAACAGATTGTAAAAAATGGAGCATAATTATATCTATTGATATACATTATGGAGAATATAACGATATCAATTAAAACTATTTAAAACGGACGTTCTAACTTTAATAACATATACATCGCAATTCTTATTTCCGCGATCCTAAATATCTCGGTGCAAATATTATTTCGACACTGTCCTCCAAATCTTTGCGTTAATATCTTGTTACGAGGAGCAAGTGCAGCTGCACAAACATTACTAATATTTAAATTAATTCCTATTAATTCCCTTTTTCATTCCTTAATTAATTCCTTATTTCATTTTTTTTTTTTTTACTAATTCACAAAAAGTTACGGAAACATGCAAAAAGAATTTATAGCTATCAGAGGTGACGATAGGATGCGCGGAGAAATTTATAATTTAACGTAAAACACGTTATCCCGATATTGTTAATTCCCGAGTAAACGAAAGCAGCGTTTACCGCGTATCAGTTCGTATCAGTTGAACCGATTCAGTTCATATCAGTCGCTCCGGCAGGGAAGCAACTGTTCGCGATACCCGTGATATTTCCCATCACGAATGCCCGCGTTATTAACGTAATAAAATTCACTACGAAAATAAGCGATGGGGACCATCAATTGGGGAGAGTTATTCCCAGGGAGATGGAGTCCTGTCATTTTTATTTCGTACATGGCTCTTTTCGTGAACCAAGGTACACATGTGTGCGGTTAAGTGCACTTACTTTTATCCTTCGCGTAACTCGCTGTCATGTAATTGTCCGACGGGGACGGTAAAGAACGATGACGATAACGAGCCAGATAAAGAGCGAGCAGGGAGTTTTTACGTAATTATCGCTAACGAATTGCTTTATTTTACCGGTTACAGCTTAATTACGATTCACTGTTAGCAACTAAGCAACTATTTACCTCTGTCGCTTTTACATATTCACGTATTACTTTGCGAAGTCGCGTAGATCGCTTTTAACGTATAACTTATCGAGATTGCATTTCGCGTTGCAGGTATCATTGTCACTTGGTCGCAGAGAAATGGGCACTACGAATACAACATTGTGATGGTAGTGTTAATGACGGAGGTGTTGAAGTTGGTTACTTCCACAATTCTGTATTGCAGAGAGTAAGTGGTTTATAATTACATTTCTACCTTGATAACCATCTGTCTCCAGTCTGACATCAGATTGGTAGCAGGGTCTGGCTCTGGCACGAGAGCGCAGAGTCCGACGTCAGAACCGTAGCAGACGGCAGAATCTGCTGCGAATCTGCTGCCGATCTGACATCGGGCGCTGACATCAGGCTCTGCACCTCGGAACGCAGCCAAACGCGGACACGGACGACTACGGTTCCGATGTCAGATTCTGCTCCCCAGATTTGGCTATCAGGGTATGTAGTCGAAGGTCGTGTTTAAGTACTTTGGCTATCGTTTTACTTTTAGCAATAGCATCGCGAGTCTTTACCAGGAAATAACTGTGAATAAGAAAGGTAAATGAATTGAATTAATAACGTGAAATCTGTGCGTGGATTTAATTGGTAAATGGTAGCGAAACTTTGAGTCGATATCTAAGCCTCGAGGGCTCTCATTTATTGTCATATTTATAGTAGATAGAGCGTAAGATAAGATACAGCAATGGTGTGAAATAATTGGCGAGCCCTAACGTTTGGATAAATATTTGTTCAGCTCAACGTTCCACGAATCGAAGTTGTGTTAACATTTTCATTTACTACTTTCCACGAGCTTAAGATATCAATCGTATTTTATTTTTATCGTCGAGCAAACTCAACGACTTATATCGTATTTGTAATTTGTCGTTTCGATGGTTGTCAAGAATCAATGAATAGTTAGAAAATTTGAAAAAGATCGACAGCGAAGGTAAGCTTGATCTAAAAGGAACGGGCGTCGAAGCGTTGATTAATTTTGATTGGCTATTGTAGACGTAAACACAAAATAAATATGATTTAGACTAATACTTTTTCGTTTCAGTGTTATTATTGTACTTGATACCTTCGTTCCTATATTGTTTATACAATAATCTGTCATTTATCAACTTGGCTGTGTTCGACCCGACAACTTATTACGTTCTGTTACAATTCCGCGTTGTTATCACTGGAATCATTTTCCAGGTACGTATATCAGAAATTTTGCTTGTTGCTTGCTCCGGAGTTAGAGGAAGCGTTTTATAAATGAAATGAAATGTTATTTCCTTTAGGTTGTATTCGACAAGAAACTGTCTCTAAAGCAATGGTTCTCGCTGATATTGTTGACCATTGGGTGTATGATAAAGCATATAGATATGGATTTCAGTGTGAATGTATTTAGTGCGAAAATTAATTTAAACAGTAACATAATTCTCATATTTGTACAGGTGAGTTTAATACGATCAATTCAGGCATTGAGAGCAAAAACGGAATGAAGTATAAAAAATAAAAAAATTAAAGTCGACTTAAAAAGAAATATGCACTGAAAAGCGAAAAATAAGTTTCCTCCTTACTTAATCTATGACTCTCAATTTTTTCAGTCGGCGCCAGATTTACACAGTGTAAATGATGAGGCGCCGACCTAAAAAAATGGAGAGTCATAGATTAAATAGGGAAAAAACGGTTTTTAAATCGGTTTTAATTTCTTTTAAATTTTTATTTTGTACTTTTTCAGTTATTTAAATTGTACAACTACATTTATTTGAAGAAATATAGGCAGGCCTACAAAAGGAGCTGCTCGTAAAAAAAAGAATCGTTTGCTAGAAACGGAAGATTCCAATAATAATGAAATAGATTTCCTATTATTGGGGTAACTTCAAAACTACTTAATCGATTTTAATAATTCTTTCTCCACGATCTGGATCAATATTCTGTATTAAAGCTAAACTAAATGCAATAAGTTTCACGAAAATCGGTCCAGTAGTTACGGAGAAATTCGCGGACAAACATAAAACGTAAACATCGAACGTAGAACCTCTTTCTTTTTGAAGTCTGTTAAAAATAGGAAAAATTAATTTTTTTCAATGTGGGTTAGTCCGTTCTTGCTCTCAATGCCTCAATTATACAAGTAATAAGATCTAACTGTGTACTAATATCTCAACTTTCAGACAATTTGCTCCTGTTTGGCCGGAGTGTACAACGAATACCTGCTTAAGGAGCAAGGCGCAAATATCAATATTTTTGTACAGAACATATTTATGTATATCGACAGTATTCTCTGCAACTTCGCAGTTTTCCTAGTATTATATATGGCCGAAAGTAACGAGTCCGATATGTTTAGAAACGTCGATCCTAGTATACTCCTGCAACCGAAAGTCATTATAATAATGCTGAACAATACAGCGATCGGAATAATCACAAGTTTCTTCTTGAAGAATCTGAATTCAGTTCTAAAGACTTTCGCAAGCGCGCTGGAGCTGGTGTTTACTGCGATGCTATGCTGGCTGATATTCAGCATTCCTATTCGTATGAATACAGTGCTCTCCATTAGTATGATAAGCTACGCGGTGGTACTCTACTCGCAAAATCCAGTACAAAACGCCCGTGCTAAAGATCATATGATTCTAAAGGCTGATATCGTTTAGCGGAAGTTAATCGGGCAGATCTCATCTCGTCTCCTCCGTTCGTGATCCTGAATGTATTTTATCTGATACGAAGCTGGTTATTTATGTGTTCGCCGAGCTTTAATTACTGTACAGTTCCTCAAACGTGGCTATCGTTTTACGTGCATTCAAATCTAGATAGGTTTGATCAGATAGAGTTAAGATGAGGTATTTACTCTGTAGGCGAAACGCAAGGAAAGTTTGAATCTTAATAATCGCTACTAGCTTGTATATATGGTAATAGGTGTCCTTATATAATATTACATTTTATGGCGAAGACTCGATGGTTCAAACTGTAAATTGAGTTGCTTTGTTATCAAATATTTATCGTTTATTTATCGAGATTAATGGATGGCTATTTCAAGTTCTGTTATTCGTTATGATTCTTGCGTTTTTGTAGATTTAAGTGCGCTGTCTGAAAGTTACGTATATGCTTTTTAATTTACTGCAAGCCGTATATCGAGGTGAGATATGGAGAACGTTTTCGCGCGTTTAATGAGTAGCTTGATAAGTATGAATGTTGCGTGGCACGAGTAAGAGAAAACGTAATCAGGCAATATGCTTATATTTGAACTATTTTCTACTGTACTTTTGAAAGATATATAAGCGATTTCTTTTACGAGGTCCTTGTTTATGTATAAATATACATGTACATACTAATTCGATTATTTCTCAATTATTCGAAGGTAACGAATTCGCCTGAATCGCTACAGTAACTGAATAACGATTCACTACGGAAGTTGAGTAATTATTACAATCGCTATTATTACTGAAGATACATTCGTACATACGGGTGCACCGTTAGAATAATCAAGCTTCATAGAGATATCAACCTACCCGAGAACAAACGTCAAATCCTACAACTGAAATTTTGCCGTTTAATAATTACAAAAAATCAGTTTACACAAATCGCCCTGAACGCAATTAATTCAAATAATAAATCGTTTAGCCAACGCCATTCAAATTCAAATGAATCCTAGACAATCTCTATTGGCGGGAGAAATTTGAATCGCCGAAAGAACCAAAAAAGAAAATGATTCTCAACTACTTCGAAAAGGGCGAACGATCGAAATAACCACAGAATTGATATATTCTTATCAGCCTCTGCTGTTTCCGTAATTTCACCGCTGATTACAATATATATCTGCCAATGGTCTGGCCATTTTCACGGAAGTGGGGTGGGAGGGCGGTCGATACTACTTGCAAACCACCTTGTCTGGTGAACCGACAAGCGGCAGTCACATGTCGGCTGTCGTCGCGTCCACATGGTCCCGTGCATGGTCCGATGTCGTTGTTCCTACTGTATTGTCGCTTGTCATTGAATGTTGTGTTGCTCGAGGCGAAGCGAGAAACGTGGACGATACAGTGATTTATTTGATAGAGGCCTGTGAAAACTGTGACATGTGCGTTGCCGCCAAGAAGCTGCCACTTGCTGAGTGCATGCAGATACGAGTAAGTACGTTATGTAGTTCTACGCACTTTTTATGGTGGCGGTTTGCAATCACATAGTCGCGTTGGAATTAGCGAGATATATATTCTATACTCTCTCACTCGCAATAATGTTTCGTGGAGTTATTTGGCAAGTTAAAGTGAGATGATTCTTCGTGGTCTTTGCTAACCAGAATTGCGTAATCTGTGCGTGATTTAAAGGGAAGCTGGAAACTAGAATTGGTTAATATTTATATCGAAAGGTAATAGAGGTTACAATATGGAATGTTATAATTCTTTCTTCAAGGAAATGGCAGAGAAATGAACGATATAGTTTTACGTATATTGTCGTTTATGGGAATTAAGATGTCTCGATGCTTGGTGTGCGTGTAACGGCTTTTTATGATCACGTGACAAATAATTTAAATAGTAGCTGAAAGGGCGCGAAGTGGACAGTAATGGAACTATTCTTCCGATCTTTTTCTTCTAAGAATCTTTTGCGATCATTGGTGAATTGAAATGGTGTGGCATTTAAGTTAAACCTGGTGTAGGTTCAGATTCGGTTTGCTGTGTTTCTAGTCGGATTAAGTGTAATATATTTGTGGGTGGACTCGTTTACCTCCGGTTAGGGTACTTTTAGATTCTAGTCAGATTTGCGTTAGAGGTAAGATTGAGCCAGATTTTAGTTTAACCCCAGCTCGGACTTAGATCTAATCGAGACCTAGCTCATATCCAATGTGTATCTAAATTTAATAACCCAACTCACATCAAATTGTGAGCTAATAATCACGATCCAACTCGCACTCAATTGAAACCTCATTCAGACCTAACCAACACACAATTCAAGTCCGATCTAAAGCTGATATCGACACGCACCGTGTACATATTATTCGCATTTAAGAAATCAATTGCATTACGAAAGCATTTCCCACAAATCTCTGATATAGTGTGAGAAAAGTATTACGACAGCTTGATAGCGTTATGTAACATAGCACACGAAAGAAAACACATACAGGGAAATACAGGGAAATAAAATGTTCGTACTTACTGGACTGTTAAGTTGGATGGAATAGTATTCAGCCGGCGCGGCCTCGTAAGAGGACAACCCCTTGTTTCTGGGCTTCCCCAGACGCACGCACGTTTTCTTCGGATTATGCAATCGCCTTTCGTGTGTACTACTTTTATGCGGGGGTTCGTGTCGCGAGATCCGATGATAAACTTCGCGACTTCGCCTCGATTCCTTCCCACCCTCCTTTTTTCTCTCGTAAAATATTGGCCATTGCGCCAGATAACGGTCTGTTCGCAACAGTAACGTTCCGAACGAAAATTACACGCCTAAAATTCCCAAGCCCCCTATTAAAGTCCATTCACTCTTATAATCCACCAAAGGCATAAACACGTGTACCAAGATCAGCTTCAAACACTATTTTCAGATATCTCCGATCCGCGGTCTCGTTCCCTTATAATTAATGGAATGAACCCCCAATTGAAAGCGTGCTCGCGTGATTCACGAACTACCTGAAACTGTATCCAATTTAAAACGAAGTGTAAATTCGCATTCCAAAATTCTCACCGACCAGCGTGGATTAATTTTGTTGGAAAATAAGTGTCGTACAGTGTCTGTGAATTATTGGACGCTCTTTTATGAAAAAAGGAGACAAAAGTTCGGACAAGAGACAAGATTCAGTTAATATTGAAACATGTTCCGTGACTGCGGTGATTGATTCTGTAAGACCTGTAAGTGAAAGCGGAAGTCGGGTGCGTCAGTCGCTAACCGCTTAAAGTCTTACTAATGTCAATCATCTCGAACATCTGTACGTGGCATGTGCCGGAAGTGAAGAAGGCACCGTTGATCTAATACCGAGAAGTATTAGAATATTAATTCCCAACATGGAACTCGCATCGACGCTACTCAAACTACTCTAGCTTTTCTGCCATGAATAATAAAATACACTTTACCATAAAATACCACCTTCTTCTTTTCCGTTCTGCCTTTAAGTTCACGTACGGATTAAGCTTGAATTATAATTTCACAAAATCGCCTATACAATTAAGTACAAAAGAGAAATCGACCTTCGTTTCCAAGGTGAGAGTCACTTTCACGCCAGCTTTTTTTAACAAACCGAAAACCTATGGACCACAAGTTTTGTCAGATCCTGTATACCAGGCATCGTTTGAACTATGGCGTTACATCGTTACGATCTAGATCGTAAATACCTAACGAATCTGTCGATCAGGCGGATCCTCGCGTGACTCGATGAAGGACCAAGAGCCAGGGGGAGGATTCTCGGTGAGGATGGCGAAGGACCCGTGGTTCCCCAGGGACGAGACGTAGGGTGGTGGTATGTCCGAGTGGTTGGAGTTGTCGTCATCCATGACAGGATCGACGGACGCGGGGCCTCGGCAGCCCCAGAAGGACATCTCGCCCGTTCTCGCCCGATCGTCGCCCTTCGACCTGCACTCCGCACCTGAGAGCCCGTCACGCCGAGGTCATCGTCACCGACCCCCTCGAAAGATGACATTGACCTCAGCGAACGGGCAACCTATACAGCTCACCCCTCTCTGGGAGCACGTGGTTCGTATAGTGGCTGATCAATCGAAATTACCTAGCACTTAGCCTTCCGCGCCTCCACGCTCAACATTTCCGTTGGCTTGCCGGTGAAACAAGTGAAACGCGTGGAACTGACCAACAGGGAAGATCTTCAAGCCGGAAATTCAAAAAATTACGAAACTTTTGGGATGTGTAGAGTATATAGAGGTACGTATTACGCAATTTTTTTTGCTGCCCGAATTCACTCCTAGGGGTGAAGTTGACCCCTGAGAATTTGGCCAATTTCTGAGTTTGTATTATAACTCAAGAACTGTAAGAGACCAGCGGCCGTAGCCGTGATGGAAAACACCGGTTCTCGTTAGATCACCGAAGTTTTAAGCATCACGGGGCGGGTAGTGGGGAAAGATGGGAGACCACCTTTCTCCCGGTACGCTGCTGCTGCTGGAACCCGAAGGGGAGAGAGGAGAGAAAAATATATGACTACAGTTCGTTGGGCAATATAAGCGGATAAAGCTTGAAACGCCATTCCTGTTTAACAGGAAAAACAATAAATACAAAATACAAAACTGTAAGAGGTAGGAAGAAAGTTTTCAGGCAGAAGATACTTCTTTTAATTAGGGCTATTATTTGGTAAAGGTGATACTCGAGTTGTAACACAAAATCGGAAATTAGGTGGATTTTCAGCACGGCGGAAAAAGGCCCAAGGTGGCAACCGTTCTGGGACACCCTGTACACGTAACAGAATTATAAACGAATTTACGCACGTGTGGTATGAAAATTATAGGGAACAAAAGAAATATAGTTTTTGGATAAAATAATAATTTGAAAGATGGGACCATTCTGGACTGGGACCCAGGCGGCAACTGCTCATCGTTCGCCCGTTAAATCCGCCACTGATTTTCACAGGTCAATTTCACCCCCTTAGAGTAGATTTGGGTGGCAAAAAAAATTGCGTAATAGATATCCCCTACATATCCCCCAAAGTTTCATAATTTTTTGAATTTCCGGGTCGAGATCTTCCCTCGCAAGTCCATATTTCTGAACTTCCGGTAAATGCAAATTTAAAGTTCTAGCTATTACAGTAAATTGGGATTTCAATTGAGAAATCGATATACCTGCACGTGGAATCGTATCTATAGCTCGCGCGAGCGGAATTGAAGCGTTAATATCAATCTCGAAAAATTATAAACACAAACATAAATTAGGAGAAACCGTAAATTTCGTAGTGAATTAAATACATAATGCTTAAAGTCCCTTTTAAACTTCCTTTCGACCACCCCTGTAAATATCCACGAATTGAGCATCTCGCGGCCGCCAAGCATTTCGATTTTCTCGGGCAGGTGCGCACTCGAAAATTCCCAATCGAGGTCGACACGCGGCTCACGTTCCTGGAGATAGCCGAGAGACTGCGTGATCCGGAATGGGAGGTGCGTCAGCACGCTCTTCGCGTGCTTATAGACGTGCTGCCGACTTTGAGCGCCGACGTCGTGGACAAGGTCATGCAACCAGTGGTACCGGAGCTGGTGAATAATTTGGGCCACCCAGCGCCGGCCGTTCGCAAGGGTGCCTTGGACGCCCTGCGGGTTTTTCTAATTCACAGCCGGGACAGGGAGAACACGATCAGGAAGGTAAGGGTCCCTTGCTCGAGCACACCCACGGACTTTTCGTAATCAAAGCACGAGACATAACTAGACTTCGCAGACCGTTTCGTCTGGTCACCCAGCATCCAGAAAAAATAATTTCTTTCACGCGAATAGTTGATCCGTGGCTCATTTCTTCCCCAACGTATTTTCTCAAAATATATAGGAATTAAGAAACCTATTCCCACTGTATCATTTCATCCCATCGTGGAGTATCGTAACCTCCGACTCCTGTATTCTTAATTAAAGCCCAAGCTGCGACGAAGGTTGCACATCGCGACCTTGCAGACCTTCTCCCTCTACTCTGGGCGAAGCACGCATCGATCGTGCAACGCAGCTGCATCCAGTGGGGTTAAACGTTTCCTTGCAGATTCTTCAGGATGGGCTGAACCGTTCGGAGATCCACGACTCCTTCCAGACGAACGTCACCACGGGAGTGATCCTCAGCGTGCCCTCGCTCCTGTTCCCCTCGTCCAGCAGCCCTTCGCCGGACGTGCGCCTCGTGAAGGACGCGACGGTGGCCCTGGCCTCCCGGTTAGCCCAGGTGCCCCACCAGGAAGCCGTTCTGAAATCGCTGACGAAGATCCGCGACGCGGTGGGCCCGGAGGAGTTCGAGAGCTACTTGGAGGACTACGACAATAAGCTGAAGAGGAACATCCAGGTGCTTTCCAAGATTTACAATATAAAGTCTGCTAGGAAGTCCCAGAGGAAAGGGGACGCTAAGGGTCTTACCAAGGGCAAGGACTCGGAGCGGAAGTGGGACAGCGACAGCGACACGTCCGGCATCGCGGAGGAGGAGGATGAAGCGAGCAACGCGATGCCAGCGGCCAGGGTGGTTCTGGAGACGGAGATCAAGTTCAACGAGGAGACAGCCATCACGATGACCATTCTGGAGGAGAAGGAGGACAGCGAGAAGGAGCAGGACGAGGAAAGCGGAACGGACGTGAGGAACGACGGGGATGGGAAGGACTCCTCCCCTGATCGAAGGAAGACCCCGAGGAGAGTGCACTTCGGTGGCGAAGTAGTCAAACTGAGAACACCAGACAGCGACGAAACGGAGTCTGTGGAGGCTGCACCGAAGACCAGGATCCCAGTTCCTGTCTCTCCTGCGAGGAAGATGCCTGTCACGAGGACAAGGCCGTCTTCCCAGCCTTGCAGCCCTCGCAGGGAGCTTGGGAAGCTGAGGAGGGCGTCTAGGTCTGTTTCTAGCAGCCCCAAGAGGGAAGTGTACACGCACAACGCGCAGCTCAGCCCCAAGAAGAGCATACTCGCGAGGACAAGTAGTCCTATGCTGGCTAGCAGACCTGTGGAGCAGGCGAAGAGGAGGAAGAGCTCGGGTAAGCTCGAGGATAGGGGGAAGGAGATTTCTAGGAGTGAACAGAGCAGCAGCGAATTGGGCAAGGATGTTGAGAATTCGTCCAGAGGCATTGCTATCGCTGGGAGGACAGAGGAGGTGAAGAAGGCGGATGTTAAGTTGATCCAGAATATTGTAACTTCAGCTTCGAACAATTTCGACTTGGAGAGTAAGAGCTTGAAGACTGCGAAGGAAAACAAGGAGAAGAAGGAGACTCCACTAGAGGCTGCAGCTTCGAAGGTATCTTCGAGAGCAGATACAGAAAGCTTTTCGGAGCTTCGAGGCGCAAAGGAAGCGAAGGAAGAAAGGAACCAGTCCAGCCGGGAAAGAAGAAGTGGCGCAGAGGTTAGGACTCTGGAGAGTAAGATTGTCGAGGAGGAGAATCCACCCTCGGATGACTCTCTGTTTGGCTCGCTGGTGAAGAACTACGAGGTCCAGCCATATCGCGCGGTAATTAGTAGCAACGATGAAGAGCGACCTCTCACGAAGGAGTCTAAGGATGCGGAGAACGAAGCTTTGGAAAGGGAGATTGTTAAGCAGAGGAGCTTTGAAGCGACGAAGCAGAGCAACGTTGACCGCGAGGCGTTGAGAAATGATGACGGTGAACGATCGTCGAGGGGTGGTCGCGATAAAGCCGGTGTGATCGAGAAAAATGGGAGTGCTGCTCGCGGTGCTGGCGAGGCGGGAATTGTGGAGGAGGAACCGAGCTGGGAGGAATTGGGGCTGGTCGACCAGGAAGTGCTGGAAGATCTGCATAATAAAGTGAGTAATTTGACAAAGCGCCTGGTTAATTGCCTTTTACATTATGTCCCCTGCAATCAAGCAAATAACGTCATCCAGGGGGATACAGATATTAGTGTACTTGATGCTCGAAGGAATTTAGCTTCGTAGACTGCTGGGGACAGTATATAAATATAAATATAATTTATTTATTATGCATTATCAATTAAATTTGTAATCTAATAAAATTATATATATAATAGTAAATATTAAAATTATAAAAATTAACCTTTAATTTTCAATTTAATTTTACATAAATTATATAAATTTTAATTTTGTTGTTTAATTTTGAACCGTTCGAATAAAACTTTAATTAACCCTTTAAGGCCCAGACACTTTTCTCGGCGGAAAAAATGATTTCTTGCGATTAGTTAACTGAAAAATGCTCCCAATACTATGATAGTTTTCCCCAAAAAGCCAGTCGAAATATGATTTTCTCGATGTGACGTACACGTCAAGCTGGGCGTGTACGGATTAAAAAAGCATTTTTTTTTCATAATTCAAACTTCACAAGCATTATTCTTTTAGTATAACAATTAATTTACACGTATCTACCAAATAAAATGTAAAAAAAAAATAATTTTACTCTCAACTGTTTAAAGAAAACAAGAGCAACGTTTCAGGTTATCGAAAAATGTCTAACATGCATTCGCCAGAAACGTTTCCATGGTTACAGTAAACATTATTTACAGCGGTAAACGCATCAGTGGCTTGCATCCCAGAGCCATTTAGAGAACTGAACCGTTTTGGGACCCAAAATTATCGACTATCGATTTTTTTTATACGTCTGAAAATGACGTATACGTCACACTGGGCGCTAAAGGGTTAAACTGAGATTATGATCTACCAAATCATTTAATTTTCAATTTATTTTTACATAAATTATATAAATTTCTAACCCTCCAATTAAACTTTAATATAATCTACCAAATCATTTAATTTTCAATTTAATTTTACACAAATTATATAAATCTTTAATTCTCCAATTAAATTTTAATATAATCTATCAAATCATTTAATTTACTAGCCCTTAACACCGGAGAGTAAATCTAAACTAATATCAATCATTAAATACGAAGTGGATACGACCACGAAGGAAGCTCAAGTTCCAACGATATTCCTTTTGTATTTTACAAGCTTTTATTTAGCTTCACTTGTGAGTTTGTTCGTTAGTTAGTTTGTGAGGATGAAATCTTGTAAGCTAATTTTGAACCACTTCCACATGTCCGATTGACTTGAAATTTTGCACACATACGTAGTTCCGATGACAATACAATATTTTCATGTCTCCAACCTGATTATGGAATCATATCACCGTACGCCAATCTGATCAAATTGGTAAAAACTAAAAAGCATAAAATGAATTTAAATAAAAAAAATTTAAAAACAAGCTTTTATTAAAATATACTAAAAAAAGAAAATAATTTTGACACCGGTCTAAATGACTGCCTTAGAAGAATTCCCACATATGACCAACAATAAAAGCGTCGGGCGTAAATATTTGTATTAAAGGACATTTCAATATTTACGCCCCACGTTTTTATTGTTGGTCATATGTGGGAATTCTTCTAAGGCAATCATTTAGGCCGGTAACAAAATTATTTTCATTTTTAGTACATTTTAATAAAAGCTTGTTTTTAAAATTTTTTTTGCTGTTGATTTAATTTTCACGGTGCCATGCAGTAATGCAAGTTTGATAGAAGTTACAGGTGAGGCGCAAGTCGCATAAGTGACACGAGGAACATTCGTTATCGAGCGCGTTGGCTTTTTCGTTTACGAACCCTCGTTAATACCACTCGAAGGGGGAGAGCCATCGAGTTTAAGACAGATCGTTCTGATACATTACAGCGAATGTAGGTCAATCGATTTCGTTGGCAAAAGTTCGTCGCGTGGTGTAACGTGATTTAAACGCCATCAATTAGGACGCGTGCTTATCGGCTCGGCAGCTTTCTTTGTTTTTTCTTTGCCGTTGAGCTTTCTGCTAGTTCTCGTGTGGACGTGTTCGGCGTTGCCCATAAAAATTTAGGGTCGAGGCAGTGATTAGCCCCTGCTGAGCGACGGTCGCCTCGATTTCCCTAAAATTCAGTCACCTAGGAGCGACTAACATACGTAGCCTTTAAGGGTAGTTGCACTGCGGTGCTAGGGTAAATCCGGGAGAGGCGGTCGGGCCGGAGAGTTGGTCGAGTTTCTATATTTCAGGCTCTATTCTTAAAAACGCGTTAAAGTGCAGACCAATTACTTCTCTAGAAGCCAACCGATTGAATGAATAACGTCACTTCGGTTCCTTCTGTGTTTTTCTAGATTTACAGGCTTCAAAAGGTAAACCGAGGTTGCATTTAACCTCTTTTGTCAAACAACGGCATGGGCGTAGTCAAGGGGGGGGGGGGCAGGGGTGGGTGCTTGCCCCCCCCTGACCGGAAAAAAAATAAATTAAACGTTTGTCCAAAATTAAATTAGTTTATTACAAAATAAAAATAAATTCAATTGTGAAGTAATTCCGCATTACACGACCCCGATTACATATATTGATTCCTACCTATGTACATAAATTCAAAATTCAGTGCACAAATGGCCGAATTGGAAACTGGAGGACTCTGTGGCTCCAGAAGTGGTCTGTGGTCTCATTTTATTCTTCCTATGCTTATCCTATTTAGTTTAACAATTTGACCCATACTGTTAATTATGCTTTGTACGTAGGATGTAATAACAAAAATTGTTTCACTATTTATTACACCCCCTCCCCCCCTGAATGAAATCCTGACTACGCCCATGAACAACGGTGTACAGAATCGTATTTAAAGTATACTTCTAAGTTTATTTTCGTTTAATGTTTGGGAATAATAAGATAGTAGAGATATTGAGGGACAATGTAACCAAAGTATTTAGCCATATTAACTCTTCCTCTCAAAACTAACGAGAAGACCATCTCTCGCTGCAGAAAGGAGAGATGGTCGAGTTATGATTTTTTTATTATTTTTATTAATATTTTTATTTTTTATCAATATTTTATTATTATTATTGTTTATTTAGTTTATTTATTCACTTTTGTATTCATTTGCCTTGCTAATCGCCGATAGGTAGTTCACTTTTTCTTTGATGTGTTCTTTCCTTTTTTAGCGTACACAAATTAAATATCAATGAATCTGTAGTTTTATTCACTCATAAATAATTTTGCTTTCTTCTTTGTTATTTTTCCATGAATAATTATGTGAGTGGTCTTTGCCAACGACGAAAATCATTTCTCCCGGCACCTCGGGAGAGGTGGTCAGATGTCATGTCTTCATTTTTCAACCCGATTCACAGTAAATATTGTCTTGAAGCAAATATCGATCAGTTTTTTCTGAATCGGCATAAAATTTTGAACATACAGGTTTGTACTAATAAAATAAGTAATATCTGTATTAGTTTTAATAGCCATTTTATATTAGGTCGACCGCGTCTCCCGGATTTACCCTATAGCTGAGGGTTTCATGGAGATGTTGGCTAATTGAGTCGGAGAAAAGTTCCAAGTTATTTTGAGCGTCAGTTAAGTATCTTCTGATTAGAAGGAACGGTATGGATTTGTATGTGGAGGGTTAACAATAAGATTAGTTTAAATTAATGGGAATGGATAGATTGTAAGAAGTGTGCTTAAAGCTAGAAGATTATTAGGTACTTATTTCGCTGGGGAATTTCAAAGAGAAGTCGCGTATTCGTAGTAAACGTCAGGGGAATAATCGAACAGATGGAAATCTAGCTGGAGTTTTTCATAGAGTTTCTTCACCGTGGCTCTGTTCAGCTGACTGAAATATATCCTCGATGCATTGGAGTGACCACCGCTGTGCCGCCATCTTGGCTTAATTACCTCTTGCAGGCCTAATTTATGGATCGCGTAAATCTGATCCCGCCATAGTGTTTCTACCTACAGAACGAAACGAAGCTACGTGCATTAAAATATCGTAGACTGAATGGGAATGGGGGAATATGAGATCTTAGTCGCTATACTTCTTATAATTTGAAACATTAGATATTAGATATTAGATTATCCCTCAGCAAAAATATTGTATTGCGATTGCAGCACGTGAGGGCATAGCAGAAATATCTGAAAAATTATTTCAAGAACAATATTCTGGATTAATATAAACTCAGCTTTATCTGAATTAAGAAATATTTGATGAGGAGCAGTTAAGAAATAATTGAGAATAATTAAGAAATATTTTGAGAGGAATAGTTAAGAAATAATTAAGAATAATTAAGAAATACTTGGAGAAGAATAGCCTCGAGACTCCACGAACTCACCTTTGCAACAATATCGTAATCAAGAACGCATGGCGTACAGAAGAGATAGTAAGGCATCCAATGATCGTCCCCATAGCTGGCCAAATCGGTGTGAATCAAGTATTGCACGAACTCGTTGAACGTGGGCTCGATTCCCGAAGGTGCCGGTAGATCCTGTCGTCTGATCACCTGATCCTCCCGCGGACTAGTGAAGTCCTTCCCTAAGAAGTAGCGAGCGGTTAGCTCCACTGAGAAATATCGCGGTCGATATTTTGTCGTGACTCACCACGGTAGTTTTGAACGATCTTGGCGCCATATTTCCGATAAAAGTGAAGTGTCCCGTGTTCCCTTCCAGCCACGGAGTTTTCCAGCTTATCGCGATACGCGCTCAGCAATCGCTCGAATGGGTGCCTTACCACCAGCAGTTTCTTCGTCACTTTTAGTCCCTGCATCCGTTTTCCAAGTTATATCTTGTTACGTGATTGTTTTCTAGTTTGCACTAAGGGGTGACTAGTGGGTGACCTCTTGAAATCTAGTGGGAGAACACTTGACGTCTAGGTGGGGACCCATTGAAATCTATTTTGGGACCCTTTGAAATTTATTTTGGGACACTTTAAAATTTATTTTGGGACTCCTTGATTCTACTTAGTAGGGAACTACTTGAAATCTATTTGGGACCCCTTGAAATCTATTTAGGACCCCTTGGGGATACTTGAACCCCAGGTTAAGTCTCCTTCAGCTCCACTCACCTGCTTCTCCAGCACAATTTATGTCTGGAAACTCCAGTAGTTTGTAAGCGTGTTCGATATATTTTGCTATGGGGGAGGGAGGGGGGGGGGGTGTATAGATTGATTTAGCGTTACCTCGTCGGCTTCTGGATACTCAAGTTCCGGTATAACCCTTCTGGCTATGGTCGATATTTGTTCCTTTCCGCTGTTCAGTTCCTCCTCGGGCACGTTCATCAGAAGGCATAAATTGTATATCCACGTCGTGCTGCCAGCTTTGTAAATTGGACAGTACGATAGATTATGCGATCTAGCCGACAGACAATGTTGTAGGAACGCAGCTAATTAAACTATCAACCAGTAGAGTTATCAATCTGTATCAACTCTAAAATTCTTTAAAATTCTCTGACTACACAAAAATTAGAACTAGTAAAGATAAAAATGAATTCCATTAACCTGCTTATGTAAAAAACTGTGTACTGTGGTGCAGGAGGGTGCTTGAAAGCTCCAGGCTGGTCAGGTGCTTTGTACATTCCTAAATTATACCTTCGACACGTATTTTTTATTGTAAACAGTCGCTTAGAATTGTCGATTTCTGCTTCGATCTGAAAATGAACATTGAAGCAATGCTAAAAGAATCTTCATGCTCTAAAACTATTCTTCTTGAGTTTAGAGACTTGAATATCAAACTTAGTGATTTCATACTATTCGTAATTTTATTTCTGCTATTATTATTTCTGCTTTTTTTTTCATAAGTCAACTGACAATTAACACTTCCTGTCACGTACCATTAGCTTTTTTAAATCGTCCAATTTAGGTGTCGGTTTATCCTCATCCCCAACGAGAAGAATGGTCAATTGCACAATGAAAAATATTAATACACAGACGATGACACACCTGAAAATTTGAGCAACGATTCTTCTGCGACTTGTAAACATAATGGTCACTCACGAAACAAGCAGTTAAAGAGAGATTTCTGAGAAAATAGTTTGTTACTCGTTTCACGAACGTTGATCCAGTGAAATATTTTCGTGAGATCTATAATTTAACAATAGAATCAATTGAAAGAGGCTGTATTTGTGCGAAAGAACGAGGTGAACATTCGTTCTTGCTTCTGGCAAGACACTGACTGACCGGTTTCCCGTCGTATTTCGACAGTGATGGATCTAGAGTGGTCTAAACCTGTGGCAAGACAGCTGGCTGTTAAAATTTATATTTTAAATTCGTGCTAGCTGCTTGATATTCCCTGCCAGCGAATTTTTTTAACACACCCAAAGTGCTTTCTTTGAACGACGATATGATGATAAAGTTCTTTATTATGATTCTCAGTTAGCGGAAAGTCGATTCGCGTCGGATATGAGACAGATAAATATTTGCAGTTAAAGCAGGTTCTGTAATCGCCACGATGGTGTATTTCTAATATCATCTAGATTAAATTTATCTGACTTTATCCTATGAAGCCGTTCCTGAATTCGAGTGGGAGTCTCGGCACGAAAACTTGGAGACTTTGCTGCATACTGATTCGGGGAGCCCAGGTGTATCAGCGGGTTGCATCGCTGGTCGAGGAAAAAGTTTCATACATTTTGAGTAGAGGACTTTTCAGTAGATGGAGGAGAGTTTGAATGTAGATAATATGGAATTTTTAGTTTGAGATGCTGAGAACTTTGAAATCTCAAACTTCAACTCTGAATTCTGAAATCTCAAGTTCGAGATGCTTTGAACTCTGAATTCGAAAATTTGAGTACTCCCAATTCTGAAATCTCAAGTTCGAGATGCTCTGAACTCTGAATTCTAAAATTTGAGAACTACCAATTCTGAAATCTCAAGTTCGAGATGCTCTGAACTCTGAATTCTAAAATTTGAGTACTCCCAATTCTGAGGTCTCAAGTTCCAGATGCTCTGAACTCTGAATTATAAAATTTGAGTACTCCGAATTCTGAGGTCTCAAGTTCCAGATGCTTTTAAAATTTCAAACTTCAGTTACTCTAAATTCTGAAATCTCAAATTCGAAGTGCTCTCAGCCCCCACACCTAAAATCTCACCTCAAAAAAGGTGAAAAAAGGAAGAAGGTCAACCGAATTATCACTACCACAGAAAATCGTTGATCATGTCTTGACCGTGAAACCGTCTTCCTTTCAGTCAACAAAAGTTCAAGGCCGCTCTATGCCCCTATGGATGTCGCCATTCGTACCTATGTGTACAATAAGAACAGCAAAAGTGAGTGGCATCACTGCTATTGATCCCACGCCTTCTATTAATCTACTTTCTTACACCGAAAGAAATCCTGTACCCCGTTTCGCACGTGAATAAATCATTCACCGCGCACAAGTCTCTCCGCAACAATTCTCACATCCCTTCCACCTATTCCACCCAAAAAAACAAAACACCTACATACTATCAAAATAAATCATTTTTCGCTACTTCCTTATCTATTCTCAGAAATTCAGTTCTACACGTATACTGGACGATTAAGTTGCAATATCGTTACTTGTATTTGCATAAATAAAAAAATAACTAACTCTCCATCAAATCCATACACCCAAACGCACCCCCGAAAAATCCAGTTGTAATTAAACTCCCCATCCCCCGCCCTACCCCCTCCATCCAATATTCCCCATCATCCCTTTATTCACGAAGAAACACACGTCAACGTGATGTTTTAATCGCTCATTACCTAGCGTGCCTTCCCCGTCCGTGTACCATTTTTCAGACACCCCGGCTCGAGGGTGCAATGCACGTTGGCCGATTAAGCAGATCGATCACACTCGCAGGAGATATTTCCCTCCCCGAGCGATGTTCGTATCTTCGCGGCACTGAAACGGCCGGCTTCAATTATGCATGCATGTTTCGTTTTCCACGTGGCACCGCACGTCGCTCCAATGGCCCCCGCCCGTGTATGCGTGCCGTTGCGATGAATATTCCGCGGATGAAAAACGAGAGAGATTTCCTCGCGCAATATTATGCATCGGGAGGGGGGGGGGGGGAGAGGGAGCGCGCGGGGTAACAAGAAAATAATTAGCCGCGCGTTGCGTGCCACGTCGGTCCAGTATACCGTTCTTTCTGTGTATATGCAAATCAATCGCGCTCCCAGGCCCGCTTAACTGCAATTTCTGGCTCACGAGGAATCCTCGAAATCACCCCAGATAGCCGCGGCTTGCGTGTGCGTTCGGTGGAAACGTCCGGGACGTTTTAGCGAGATTGAATTGATATTTGGAGTGATGGGACGGTTTCGTTGGGGGAGAAATTTCATGGGGGACATTGATATTTAATAGTGGTGCCCGTAAATCGGCCCCCGTAATTTCTGCAATATGCGGCGGTAATATTTAACACTTTACCGACCGATAGCGGTTAGTAGTAGCCGATTAATAAGCTACCGATCGATAAAGTGTTGATATGCGATGTGGTTTAATTATGTTGGTCGCATTAGTAGCTTCAGTTGCTTTTAATTTAATTAGAAACTACTTTGGGGTAGGTATTCGGTGAATTTAATGGGAGGTGATTGCGAGGAGGGTAGAGGTTCACCGAGCTCCGCGTGATGCTCCTTGGGTTCGTTGAAATTATGGGAAGTCGATGATATTGATCACTTCCGTGTAAATAGAGCCGAATCGGAGAGTGAATGCAGATGTTACCAGTGCATTGCATTCAGACTATACAGCTGCAACGATCGATAATGTTCGCTGGTCGACTCCTGATTCTTGACCAACAAACATTACCCCACGAGTTGCGCTTTTTTTTGGTATTGAAACTTTATAAATCTACGTGCATTTAATATTCTTCTTGAATAATAGTACGAATGACTGAGAAACTTGAGCTTCCTGGTTTGTTTAAAGTTCTATTCACCCTTATCGTTCCCACAATACTTTAAAATTTAGCAACCCAACATTTCCTTCTGCTACCACCAACCCTGGCAACTTTGAAATATTCGTCGTAAGTTCATCGAATTCGCGATCTCATTACAACCTAACGTGAATTCTAATGGAATTCTTCGTGAAGTTTCAGCTCGAGAAGTGCAGAGGAGCCCAAAATTGAGCTTCCGAGAATCTAAGAATTTCAAAGTTCTGAATTCATAAATTTTCTGAATTTTCCAAGATTTATTCCCAATTAATTTTCATTCGATCACCCTTCAGGAGGACTGGCGAGCCCGCGTGAGAGGTTTGGAGCGAGTGGCATCGGCCCTGCGAACGTCTTCAGCGCTGATCGCGATAGAGCCGCGATTAGGATCTCTTTTGCATGCGGTGCTGGGCTGCGAAAGGAGCTGTCGAGTTGCTGCTGCGGGTCTGGCAGTGGCAAAGGTAATTTGGTGACTCGTGAATTCGCGCCTCTAGATCGATCTCGGCTCCAACTTCTACACTCTATTCCCTTAGACGGTTTAATAAAATTTCAAGTTTCGGTTAAAAAAGTCTACATCTTTTTTATTTTCTAATTTTTATTTTTTTTTACTCAGCCCAGTGCCTCGCACAAAATAAACGGTCAGAGGGTTAACTTCTTCGCGTCCGAGCAATAGGAATCAGAGAACTGCAACTCTGATTAAAATCGCACCATAATTGAAGTTTTACAAAGAGTATTACTGGAAGCATAAATCAGATTTTCGTCCCCTAAACGAGCCGCTGCTTTGCTTAAATTGTATTTAGTATACAATAACAGTGTAGCTAGAGATTAAAGCATTCCTGTACAATGGTAATAAATTTTCTGCCCAATGGATACCACTCACGCGATCACTCAGAATTGAGGTTTATGGCGGTCCGGTTTCATATACGAGATGGAAAAGCGCGCGATTCTTAGCGAATAAGGAAGAAATACATTGCTGGTGGATTGTATCAGGTAGTCGTGGCCGGCGTAAGCGAGGAGGCTTTGAAGAGGAGACTGCCACAGTTGGCCTGGGGCTTGGCGAGGCAGGGTGGTCCCAGCGCAGCTCAGCTGGCCAGGGTGGCGATGCTGAGGCTCAGACCTGCTCTTCTCTTGGAGCAGCTTCTGCAGCCGCAATGCTTGAACGCTAGGAACGCGAAGGTATTATTTTCTATTCTCTCAGCGACCCTTATCGCGGTTTCTTCGGAGGCATTTTCAGACGGGACGTTTCTGTGGCTGGTCACTGGTGCTTCGACCATTCTCACAAATTTCTGTACTTTCTCCTTCAATCACAGTATATAATTTTATCTGCAATATTGGCAAGAGAATAAAACGAAGATGGATATTCTTCGGAATGAATATCGGACTCCAGTTGCCAGCCACGCGTCTGAAATAGGCCCGAGTTACGTTATTACATATTCATGCTGTTCTATGTGCCAATTCTCTAATCTCTTTCCTTTTTCCAAACTCGTTCTATCGCAGACGAGAGAAAATACCTTGCAATTGCTAATCTTCTCGTTGGTAACGTTTCCAAGCACGGAATTCAAAGTGGACACCGTGGCCAACAAGGTGGCCAAGATGGTCAGAGATAGACGTCGCAGGGTGCGCCAGGCTGCGCTTGATACTCTGGCTGTTCTGGCGCAAATCTACGAATCCGAGGTACTTCCATTCAAAATCCTTCGATCAATTCCCAGTAGTATATTAGGGGCGACTTCTTTAAAGCTTTACGACACTTACAGGAAGTCTTAGCTGCTGGGAAACGGGCATCAGAAGGCCACCACGATGGAGAGGCAATGATATCTGCGATTAGAGCACGCTTGGCTCGAAAGTCCTTGCCTTTGGTCTCCGCTGACGGCCTCGTCATGTATGGCTTACAAATTTCCCCTGCCGTGCAAATAGCCACAGGTGAGCCCATCAATTTTTCCCATTTATATACTGTACTAGCGGAACACACAATGAAACTGTAATTGAAATTGCTGCCAGGTCCTGACGTCGATTGGATCGTGGCAGGAAGTGGCTCTGTGTCGCCTGGTATCGGTCGTACCAAGGGACAGATTATAGCGGCGAGGTCGGAGAAGGGGCAGCTTGCGAGGTAATATCCTGAATTATGTGAATGGAGCAGAGATCTGCCCATTGTTCGCCTGTGACTCTACTGAATTATTAAATGAAACTTCTACAGGAACGAGAATGCATACGAGAATCCATGGATCGAAAGGCCGAACCTCGCCGCGCATGGAGTGGGTATGCGTCCTAAGATCGATCAACCTGTCGTTTGGCAAATGGTACCAACGCAAAGACAGGTGTGATTACGTTGAAGCTTTTCTTTCAACCAGGCTCGTTAATAAAAAATCGACTAATCGCTTATCGCGCGACCTATGCGCCCACGTATTCGTTTACAATGTTCACCGTGGCAAATAAGAGGCTTTAAGCAGAGATGGGCAAAGAATTATTTGAAATCAAAATTTGCGCACGAAACTTTTATTTCAAATAATTGTTTGCCCATCTCTGGCTTCAAGTCTGTTTGGTGTATTGGAGAACTCGTTTGTTTACACTGGCCGAAGCTAAACCTAATTGCAGGAAGCACGAATTGATTAGCCGCATGCGCATTAAAGCTCTCGCTGCTCCTTGTTACAATTACATACAGATGTAACCGGGACTCTGGTGCCCGATTCAAATCGATAGCATTAGTATGCGCCAATCTATATCGCGCCGAATGCAAATAGGTGTTAATAATTTTCATGAGGCCTTTAACGAAACGCGAGCCCAAGCAGCGAAGCTCACAAGCCCGGGTTGACGTTTCCTCGCGTGCCGCGAGGTCGACGTTGCTTTTGTAAAGCGCGATCGTATTATACCAGAGCGGCTTTAAGCCGCAGATCACGATCGTACTCTACACCTCCGCGATTTGAATAAGCAGCTGCACGCCGCATAAGCAGCGATACTTCGGAGCTTATCGCCTCGCGCTTCATAACGTTGTACCAACGGCTTGTAAACAAATAATGGAGGGGCAAAGTGTTTTCCAAACTGTAAATAGCGGGTCGCGTGCTCTGTACAATTCGAGTCGTTTGCTTCAACGATTAATCGCTACGCGGTACTCGCCGACGAATTCAAGCGAGTGCGGTAAAGGCATTCGTTTTGTTTTTCTGAATTCTTCCTGGTGTTTCTATGTCGAACACGCGGTATGGGGAAATTGTATCGAAGTATCGGGGTATTTTTATTTTATTGACTGGAGAAGAGTTCGTCCACCGATGACAATCTTTACTGCGAGCGACGCTTCAGCCAAAAGATGTCCGGTTTAAATTTTAGACAATTGTTCGATATGTTGGAGGTTAGCGTGTCTCGCACTGTTCTATCAGTGATTGTTAGAAATATAACGGAGCCTAGATTTGTGCGCTTTAAATGGAGTTCGTGGGGTTTTTAGGATATGCAGTGCGAAGATGAGACGAACCCGCCAGCTAGTCGAGGCGCGAACGTCGATATGCGCAATGGTAAACTTAATTTTGCTTTCTGGCGTGAATTCATTAATAATATATAGTGTAACATTTTTGTGTGGCGTTTCAGGCGACGGTGCCGCTTCCGGTTTCAATGTGAAGTCGAGGAACCAAGCGAGAATCCCAGCGGCCGCGAAGGAATCCACGAACTATCGGAATATCGTCGATGATAATTTCGAACAGAGGGTAGATTTCTCGAAATTTCCTTTCTTTTCTCCCGCCAGTTATGATAAGCTATAAGCTGCTAAATGTCTCAGGAAATGGGCGGTAAAGTGGAGTCCAGAATCCCGGTGCTGTTCGCTCGGGATCGAGGTCCGAAAACCCCCGAGCAGGATAAATCCACTTTGGAGTCAATTAACGCGAACTCGAGGAGGAGATTGAGGGACGCTGGGGAGAACACTAGTCGCTTGAACTTTCAAGAAGAGTGCGTTAGGTACTTTTAAACTTTGGCCCTTCTTCTCCGGCAAAGTTCGATGAAAAGGTGATGATGAAAAGGGTTTGATGGAATGTTCGCAGAAGCAGTGGAACTATGTACCGAAGAAAACGGAACCAGCAAGAGAACAGTACGAGTATGAACTACGACACGTATAGGTCGATAAGAAATTCGTCTAACGCGAGTGCAGAGTACAATGTAAGTTTCTGGCAGAGATGGGCAACAATTTTATTTAAATAAAAATTTCGAATGACGAATGAAGCAGTGATCTAAAGTGAAAGTAACTAACGACACTAGTTACTATGCGATTAAGTACGCTTAATGAATATTGCAGGATACTTTGGAAAGTACGAGCGAAGAGTTCTCAGACACCGGTGCCAGGGTTTACCAAAACTACCCTGAGAAGGACAGATTCTCGAGGAAGCCTTATGCGAGATCGAGATATCGTTCAAATTCCGTTGAAAGTCATCAGACATTGTTACCCAGGAGCAGCCAGCAGCAAACGTTCATCATGCACGACATGTGCGCGTAACATCGCCACAGAGAAGCTCGCTCCTTCCTTTTCTCAAACTAACGTCTGTTTAAAAATTCCCCGTTATTCTTGCAGGTACAACGTGTCTCCACATCGAGAGGCTCGGTTCGTGGACGAAAATTCCTTTCGACCCCTGCAAACAGCCCCTACATTATTGTCGCACGCTTACAATAAGATCGATTTTAATCAGAGAAGTGGGGAGAATAACGATAGAAGCATGTCGTCTCGAGTAAGTGTTAATCGCCGATTCTATTAGCAAGAGTATTCAGCAAGGGAGCACAAAGTACTTTACTCGTACAATTGTCACACGTTAGTGAAACTCTCCCCCTTTTTTAATTGAGAGAAACAGTTGAATGGTCCAACCATCGTTCCATTGAACCTCGGCAAATATTCTGTGTCGCAGGCAAGGTTCTATCGCAGGACGAAGGACGCAGCTGCGCAGAAAATTAACGACGTCGAGATGATGTCGTCGGACGCACAGACGAATGAACATTTCCCCGCGATATGCAGCGGTCCTCCTTACAGGAGAAGGCTGCGCTCGTTGTCCCCGTCGCAGTTGTACCATCGCCAGCAATTCCTTAGAATGGCACCCAACGAAGTGCACGCGATGTCCATGTACGATGCGTAAGTAATATGCCCTTTACTCTTGCGAGTATCTGCTCTTGTTACGCGGCTATGTTTTTAATGAAGCGCGCGGGGTCGATGGAAGAAGTGTGTCGTCACGGTTAAGACACATTGTGTGCTTCTTCTTATCGATCATGTCCTGAAATACAGTTGGGCATGAATGTACTTATAGGCATATGTGGGAGGTACTGTAATGGCAAGTGGCTGCAGGTGGCGAGGGGTAATAACGAGTATATAATAGCGGCAGGTACTTGAACGTGACAGTATGTACTTGGCAAAAGTACTCGAATATTTATGTATTTACTATCGCATGCTAGACTAATTGCGAGGAAGAAACGTATAAGACGCTAGTAACTCGAAGTAATTCGAATAATTTGAATATTTACGAGTACCTCGAAAGTTGGAGATCTGTTTGAATATATTCGAGTAATTTGAATATTTACGAGTACCTCGAAAGTTGGGGATCTGTTTGAATATATTCGAGTAATTCGAATATTTACTAGTACCTCGAAAGTTGGAGGTCTGTTCGAACATACTCGAATATTTAAATTTATCTCCAAGCAACTCAAAGTCTTACGAAGCCTCGAACATTCGAGCCGTTTGAGTTCTTCAAGTAGCTCGCATTTTTTCAAACAGTTCGTCGATTGTCAAGCAGCTGGGAAAATTCAAACCTTCGACTCAGCTCGACCGACCGATCATTATTCGACTCAAACTTCGAATAATGGAATAAATCTTGCACATGATGTCACGTGCCTGCAGGTGATGAGAGGTATAATAGCTAAAACCTGCGACGGTCCCAAAGTTCACAGCTTTGAGGTCTACAAAGCTTACCTCCCCAAAAAGTTCTAAACCTCAAAGCTGGAAACTTTGAGACTCGTACAGCCCTTACGACTCCGCTATACCCCTTTAAAATAAAATACTATACCTTCTGGCGCCATTAAGCATAACAGACAATTTTATTTAGTTTTGGAAACGACCGCACAAAAATAGAATAGCGATAAACATTGCGCAACCATATCTGAAACTTGTCACCAGTATTCCTACGGGTCGTTTTTTATCTGAAGCTTGGCGACACAACACATTTGTATGTGGGCATTATCGTCACGGTAGTTCAGTGCCTGCCCAGATCTCCAAGTTGGCTCGTTTTCTTCGTCTCCTGGAAACACATACGCCTCTTTGCTTTCGCGCATATGCGCCACAAACTGTTAGTTGTTACGGTACAAGCGGTATCGTTTGCAAGTTTTACAACTGCTCAACTATACAGTGCTGGGAAGGTGACAAATGTCGAGTGCTTGCGCGGATCTACTGTGCAAAGTTCGCAAGTACGAAGGAAATACCTTAACATCTGTTCCGAGAACCCGTCAAGCGTATGAACACGTTTCTACGATTATCGGCGATCGTTATGTTGATAGTGTCGAGATGACTACATCGGATTCACTTGGTCGATTGAATGGAACGTGACTCACAACTTTTTCCCTTGAATCATCCTCGAATTCGAGTTGCTTTATCCTTGAATGTTCGCGTTAGTGCGACTGGTATGATTTAAATTTGGAGACGAAGGGTTCGTTCATTTTATGTATTAGTAAATTCCTTGAAAGGAGGACGAAGGAATGGTCGAAGAAAGGTATTGCTTGGCCCGAGAAGCGAGCAGCGATAATGCTGTGCACACGTTCCCGATCTCGTTTCACCTCCCCTGATTTACGAACGTCGCGTGAGGAGTAATGCAGAAACGAGACTGCCATCATATTTCGCCGAGCTTTAAGCAATTGTGCCAGCGAACGCTAACTACGTAATAATTCCAACTAATTATTGAGACCGTCTGGAAAGTCGCATGAACGTTACACTCCGAACTAGCATCTGCATAATTTTACTACTAATTAACTACCACTAACGACTTAATCTTAGGGGGAGCTGAGTTGAAAGAATGAAAATAGTTTTAATGCAAATTCCATCAAATTCATTAGGTGATTATAAAAATTTATTTAAAGGATAAAATCTAGTTTTCTTTTCTTCTTACAAGGCTCTTGAACCACTTCAGTCGTGGTTACATTAATCTCTTTTTTCATTTTTCTTTGGGGGGTGCTAGAGCCCCTTGACCTCCCTGATTTACATCGCCACTGATTTACATTGCGCTTTAAAAGAACTGCGAATTCCAAATCAATCATTAATCCCAAGACTATCTACACATAAAGAAAGAAGATTCCATTCACAATTATAGGTCTAACGGCCCATCAAAACCAAGAAAAACCTCGCGCGTTTTCCAAACACTGTAATGTTACTCCAAATCGTCCTTTCTCGTTTCGATTTCCAATAAAAAGCCGGCCCCGGGCGGAACGACAGCGCGAGTAGAAAAATAGCGACAGTCAATAGCACCTGGACATTCTCGCCTCGAACGCGTTACACCCACGTACACTTTCCACCCTTCGTGTCCGAGATCTAGAAAGGGGGTAGCTGAAAGGGGGGTCGTAGCACTGGAGGGCGAGGCACGGTCAGTGTATAGCCATTCGACATGGTATCGCGTGGTTACAGGTGAAATGGTAGAAGGGAAAAGAGAGAAAGGGGACGGCGGGAGGAGGGAGAGGCAGGGGGTGGAATTACCTGGAAGGGGCAGCGGTCAGCGTCGGGACGCTCGGCGTCTACGTGGGGCACAGTCGTGCGTACGTCATTTGTCGCGTCGTTGCAATTACGCTACCCCCTCTGGCGCCCCCTTTAACTTACCACCTCAAGAAAGTGAAAAGTGATTGTGAGAAAAAAATAAATGAAAAAGTACCATTTTCTCATTTAAACTACCCCCTTTCGCTGTCCCCCTTCGATTTTCCATCGTAAGAACGCGAAAAGTGAAAAGTGATTGTCAGGAAAAATTAATAGAGAAGTGCCATTTTCTAATTCGTTGCGTCGTTACAATTAAGCTCCCTTCCTTTGACTTTACACTGTCAGAGCGCGAAAAGTGACGGTCAGAAAATATTCGCGAGGGAGTAGCTCTCAAAGAAATCGTTTCTTTGGGATTCTGATTAGTCAGTGTCTGATTATTCGAAGTACAGTGACTCGCAAATATGCTTAATTGCTTTGGGGGCATTTCTGACGGATTGATTCGTGATTGTGGCGAATGAAAGCTTTTGTAAGTGATGGAGTTCCTTCCTCGCGTTTGACCTGTGCGCTTCCAGCCGAAAGAAACTGAAAGTTTTCGTACTCGTGTGGTATTTTCTTTGGCGCGAGGGCAAACGACGCGTATTTTAGATTTTTGTGGGAATTCTTTTATTGGCATTGTGCACTGTAAGGTAAAGTAGTAAGATAAATGATTTTCCGGTACCCTTTGAAATTTTATACGTATACAGTGTTACTAATTTTTTTAACAACTCTGTGAACTTCTCTTTGCACAAATGTTTGATACTTACAGCTGTTTGGATATGGCAGGGAATGCTCGCAGATGAATAATACAACTTCGCTGCTTCAAATGACAGTAAGGGAAACTAAGGCCAAAGCAAATAGTTACTTTGCGAGGAAGTATTGGTGTACTTTCTTGATATTTTTAGACATCACAATCATTAATTTATTGGAAAACCATCTTGCATCTTTTGCTTAAAAGAAAATACTGTCACTAAAAAGCATTTCTCTGGTGGGCGGGCAAACGAGAATAAGTCAAATTTTACCTCATGCTTAAACAATTCCTTTTTTGCGAACCGAAGTTAAAAATAAAAGTTTCTTTTAATAGTTTTAACGTTATCAACTTTCACGTCCAAAATTTAACACCTGACCTTACATAGCACTTTAAATAACCTAACTCAGTGTTTCCCAACCTTTTTTGAGTCGCGATCCCCTTTCATAATGTTTAAATAACACATTAAAATTGGGTATTTCAGAATATAATTCTAACATAATAATATTAAAAAATAAACCCAAAACCGTGGCGACCCACAAGTTGGGAATTTCTGTCCTAACTATCTTCCTCCAGAATTAATATTTCTGACTTATACTCATTTGCCCGCCCATCAGAGATTTGTTAAAAAATGTCACATGCTGAAACGTGAAAATATAAAAGTACCGACCGCGTTGAGAAATATAGAAACCTCCCTCGAAATTATAGTTGCTGAGATGTGCTCGGTTTGATAACAGGTCGTTAATCGATCATTCGTTAACCTCGGCCAGATAAACCTGAAACGCATAACAACCCCTCGAAGTTCGAGGTGGAAATTTAATTTGCATATACGTCTAGACACATTTAGCCACGCGAATTCCGCTTCTAAAACATTCCCTCGATTTCTCCTCTCCGACCATAAACAAAGTTTTTTAGCAGCTCGTTAAATAGAAGATTCGTGATTTATATTCAATATTAGAAATAAGAATTTCGTATATGATTCGAATAAATTACAATCCATTACGAATTTCTCCAATTTCATTTCACCGGTCGTAAACAAAGTTTCTACAATCTTCCAATAAAAAGATCACGTTGTTCCTGAATTTCCTTCTCGGCGATACTATACTAAAACAAAAGCTACGAAACTTCCAAGTCTCATTGCTCAGTTTCGTTTTCCTTGCAGATACGCAGCTGCATAATTCATGAGCAATGCTATTTTCATAACACACGAGTAATAATTTGTAAATCCACTGTTCCTCTATAGTACGTAGCTTTAGAAGCGTTCCTCTAAGAATGATAATCATTCCTTTGCAAGCGTCGTTAACGCTCGTTAACGAGGAACTCGCAGCAAAGGGAGAAAAAAACGCGAACTACTGGCAACTTCTATCGCTCGAAAATGAAGTATTTTTTGCGAATTAATTACAAGGAGATGAAAGCAAGCACAGACTTTTCCTTTTATGGAATGTTTATTACTATCACGTAGAGTAGAAAATATTTTCTTTTCGTAGATAGCTGTTTTACAAATGGCGCCGCACGAGGTTGATTACCTATACAGTGGTTTGGAAAAAGCGTCTTTGGTTTTTCCCTGATATTGAGTTTAAAAATAAAGATACAGCGGTTTCCTTTAAATATGTTTCTTCTAGAACCTGCAATTTCGGTCTGAACCTCGAAAAAAAAGGATTGGACTAAAATTATTAAAATAGCGACTAGGAGAAGGCGATTTTTACGATAAAATATTGATTTTCGGTACGCACAGATGACTATTTTTTTTATCTGAGAAACTAGAGCTTTTACACTTTAATGTCGAGGTTCAGTGCAGAAAGGAATATATTTTTAACATGCTGTAAAAATTTCAAGTCAATCCGAAGCACAGTTTTTTCGCAATCGAGGCAAAACCACAGAAACACGCCCACACATCAGACGACTGTAGCGCCGTCATATACATGTATATATTATCAAAAAAAAAAATTGTTAACGGGGTATAGTATTAATACACATTACTCAAAAGTACTAGTCACAATTTGCATTCATCTGCTTGTAATTAATTCGCGAAAAATACTTGATTCTCGAGTAATTTTACTGCCTAGGTCCGCTTAAATTAAAACCATAGAAACTTTCCGAATTTTAAAATCCAACATTTATTACAAACACTTTTCAGAAAAATTATCGGAAATGTCATAATTACAATAAAGTAAGAACTAATAATAAATTAAGAAACCATACATTGGAGTGATCACCCTGTACAAGGTGGCCTCAAAATCTTTCAAGTTCTTAGGACATCTAAATTTCTTAATCCAGCTCTGCCCCCATAACCAGGAATAAAAACCACAAAGAAGAAATCAAAACTTAACAATTGCGAACTTTAAAAACTCCATGCTACGAAGCTTACACACAACCTCCCACGCTTTAAATAACTGAATAGTGCCTCCGAAAAGTTGGCGTGGGTCAATTTGAAAGCAGAAAGTACCAGAAACTTGCATCGATCAGTGCACGACAATAAAGCGTCCATTTAATCGCGATAAAAGTGAGCGGCGAAGAATGAGACGATTTATTGACGCGGAAATAGGTTCTGCGAGCCGTGCAAATGGTACCGTCGGGCCGAAATCGAGGACTTGCGATCGCGAGCGATGAAGGAGTATCGATTAAGATGATCTTCAAGTACTGTACCTGGTCGGACGAGGCCAAAGAAGGCGAGAAGGGGACGGTGCTGAAGGACGGGCATCCAAGCTCGGTCGAGAAGGATCAGAACTTCAACGAGAAGCCTGGAAGTTCGAGAAGAAAGGAGTCGAAGATCACTGATGCTGTTCTTCGTTATTGCCCTTGCGCGTTTCGATGCAGGAAGCCTGTCGACGTCGCCAGAGACGACGAGGATTCCATTTCGACCATCGTCACCACTGCTAACACCACGCCTGTGATCCCTTTGACTTTGAATTCAGCCAGTGATATGATGTAGGTTCTCAGATTTGTGAGAAGGATGGTACTTGAAGTTGATTTTGCGCGTAATTTATTTTCTGCCTCGAATTTGAATGCAGTGGGCAGATACTACTGATTTAGGGGCGAAGAAATGGAGCAGGGGCTGGAAATGTTTATTGCATCGTTCGCAAATTTTATTTGGTCAAGATAGTGAGGTGCACATTTTTGTAATAAATAAATTTCGTAGTAATACTTTCCTAGTAATTATGATCAGAGACGAGTAAGTGTGATAAACATTTCCAGTGCTGTATTTAATAGCAAATGCAGTATTTTGTAATAAATCAATTTTGCAATAATATTTTCCTACTACTAATAATCACAGAGATATAAGTGCTAACGTGTTTATTCGAGAGCTAGGTGCAAAAATATTTAGCAGTACTTTTATTTCGTATTTAACTTTTATGACATACCGGTGCTTTTAAAGCTTCATATACTCTATTGGTTATTTGAGCACGCAGTTCCGGGATTATTCTAAGCAGTGAAGCTTGATGGAAAGTGGCATACATTTAGGTATTGTTTATAGAATTTTAAAAGTATTATACCGAGGGTAGGAACTGTAGGATCGAACACGATCACGAGTTCGCCACACTTGGTGTCCTCGACATTCATCTGGCTTATATTTTATGCACGAAAGGTGGCCTTACAACCGTGAGGTGTAAATTCTGCTCGCAACGATCAAGTGTTCTGATGTAAAAATACACGTGACTTTCTTGAGCCGTTAAATAAAACTGACGAGTGTATTAATTATTTTTTATTCTATCTTCTTGCTTCAGAGATAAAGCGGTGAGCGAGGAGGAGTACAACGAAAAGAACAAACACCACTTCCTGCCGGAAGAGAGTTACCGAGTGCACTCGTTGAGCTCGGCTGAAACAAGATTCGAAGCTATTTTAGGTACTTACATCGATTTTACTATACGTTACGCGTAACTTGCGAAAATTTGAGATTTGAAAGAAAAGTGAACTTCACAGAGTTTTATTCAACTTTTCCTTCTTCCCTTATATCATCGAGATTTTAAAAAAAGAAACTTGTTAAGGAATATGCGCGAAGTTCACGTCACAGTACTTTCCTTTTCACGAGTCTTTCGTTCACAGAAATTCGACCTCGACAGTGACTCCTTGGAGGTCAGATAATCCTTTTCCACCCTCTACGGACTCAATTTCTTGGTTCGTCTATGGGTTTATAGACCCACGCTGTGTAGAACGAATTGCGAAAACGTCTGGTTGCTCATACAACAGAATTTTGATCGTTGAAATGATATAAATTTACCTAAGGGGTTGGCTGCGGCGATCGAAATTACGCGAACTAGAACGCGAGGTTCTTCACCTCGGACGATCGTGTAAAGCTTAGACTCAACACAGGGGTGGAATCAATATTTCGCAGGGGACGTTTCAGCTACCCCTAAACAGCTTGCTTTTAAGCTCGATTCGATCGCGATCTCGAGCTCCGATTCCATTTTCGATATTCCTGACACACTTTTCTTTTCTGCAAAGGATAAAATCACATTAGACTATTTGATAAAATTATCCCATCCTTTTTCCTTTTAATTGATGACTGAGATTTTCAAAAGGTCCATTAAAAATCTTATAATGTGAATGTTACTGGATTGTAGCCAATGTTAGGCCTCGAGATTCGTTCTCCGATCATTGACTCACAATTTGCTTCGCCTTACAGCAGACGATCACGAACTTTCGTCGTCGGACCCATTAGAAAATAATTGTCAGCACGGCATCGAGCACGACGTTCGCGACACGCAAGACGATAGCGACAGCAGATCGTCTAGCCCTGATAGACCGAATGTGGACTCCGCGTTCGACGTCATTACTGGCCAGTCGAGTCCTCCTCACCAGGATACGGTAGATTTTGTTGTGAGTACTTGTGCAGAAATAATCATTTCCTTAAATAAAACACTTGCCTCTTCCCATCGCCCCACTTTACTCAAGTATTCAAAAGGAAGGTTGTTACAAGAGGAAATTGAATTTTCAGATTTCACTGAACCAGAAAATCGAGTCAGCAGCCGAGCCAGCGGTCGCGTCGATCGAGGACGATGCTTCGAAAGGTTGGAGCAGCGAGGATGAAGCGAAGTCGAGGGATCAAAGCCGAGCCTCGTCGAGAAACTCGGAACACTCGGAACTCCGCGAGGAGAATGCGAATGAGAGTGAGTTCAGCGCTTCCGACGAGATTGGAAGAACAGAGGAGAGAGATAGCGCAGGAAGAAGATCCGCTGTGTCCGTCCTGACGAACGAAGGCCAGCCAGCATCTGACGACGCCCTGAATTCGGACTCCCCGGAGGTACAGGCATCGCCCTCCAGGAGATCAAGTAGCCCCAAGAAACCGAGTCGATCGCCTAGTCAGAGCTCCATCGAGTTCGAGGCGTTGAAGTCACCGAGGCGCGATTCTCGAGGCAGTTCTCAAAATTTGGTTAGTTAATTGTAGAAGAAATTAAGTCTGCTTTAAAACATATGTGAGAACTGAGTCGTCCATTCTCGCAGAGCTTCGACCTGGAGAATAAAGAGTCGACGGATTCAAGCGAAGAGAGACCCGCATCTTCCATAGCACACTGTGACAACGACTCCTTCGAGTCGATTGATCGAAGCCAGTCTCGCAGAGGATCTAAAACGACAGAATCACCGACGATCATCATTGCCTCCAGGCCTCATTCCGGCGAGGTTCCTGCTTATGTTGAGGATCACGTGGAGGCTGCCACTCAGTCGATTGAAAACGACGATGATAATGGCCACAGAGTTAGTAACAATTGTCGCAGACTTTGAGTAGAAATGATACGTCCGCGTTGCACTTGTGCCTCAGAACTGATTGTAACGTTCCCTTTCAGTTCATCAGCGAATCTAATGGCAGCAACAATTTGGAAGACGGCCAGAGTAGGGACAGTTCCAGCGAAAGGAACACAGAGCCAGCGATCTTGAAGATCGAGGTAATATATCGCACTCAAAAGTGCAGTGGAAATGAATAAAGCAAGTCTTGTAATTCAAATTGCTCGTGTCTCTAAGACTGAACCCGCGGAGCCACCCAGTCTACCGAAAAGAGCGACGTCGAAAGTGCCTCGAGTCACAAGAAGGCATCGAGGGAACGTGAGCAAAGCGACCCCTGAGAAGCCGGAGAAGCTGAAGCCGATAGTGCAGCAATGTTTCGCTCAATTGGAGAGCAAAGAATGGTAGAACCTCCTCAGCTTCTATCTTTATCATTACACAACGCTTTGCGTATCCACTGAAGTAGGCGAAGGTAGAGCGAGGTCTACCGGAATTCACTTTCAATTTATTCAGGGAAATCACAATGAAGGGGTTGAAGACCCTGTCCGAGATTGCGAAGCAGCAGCCCGAGTACTTGGACGTCTGCGCAGCGGCCACGATAAGTCGGCTTTTAGGCCAGCAAGTGAAAAGTCTGCGATCGCAGGTAGCGCGAGCCGCGTGCCTGGCCGCTGGGGATGTCTTCAGCTCGCAAATCCGTGGCATAGATCAGGTGATCCATCACAGAGATTACCACAAAGCCGAGAACTGCTGCGCGAATACTTTCTACATAAGATCTAATCTTGCTTTGCTTTTCCTGCGCCCATCAATCATTCTTATTTGTTAAAAGCTTCTATTTTCAACAGGATTTCGACGACATAGCTGGGCCACTGCTCCACAGGACAGCTGACACGAACCGATTCCTCAGAGCTGATAGCAACGCTGCCTTGGACCTCATGATCGAGCATCTTCCACCTCATAAAACCATCAGTGTGATTTATCTTCGTGGTGCTAGGTACACTGTCTGACTTATTTACGCTGAGGACTTAAAAGATATTTATCCCTACACATAGATATATAAATATATATAGATATATATTCCTATCATTCGTTCAGTCATCAGAATGCTATCGTGAGGGCAGCAACCGCCAGGTTACTGGCTTCCATAGTGGATCAAATAGGGCCAGAGCACACCCTGATATTGCCAAAAGATGTCAGAGAGAAGTTACTCAATACGGGGGCGAGATTGTTGATCGATGGGAACCTGGACGCCAGGTAAACGGGTGGAAGGAACGCGACGCACCCTCTATTCCTTCCTAACACCAATTTCACTTCATCGTAATCTTGCAGGAACCACGCGAAGAGAATGTTCCGCTGCCTAGCGGGCTGCGAAGGGTTTCGAAAAGCGCTGACGGATGCTGTGCCAGATACAACGCTCAGACACATCGACAAGACTCTGAAGACCCTCTAATTAAGTCGATTGCTTCGTTGAACGCCGTCGCGTGTAATCGATGAATACGGTCTTCAACTCGCCATCTGGATCTCGCCCATGGCGCGGTCGACGCAATCTTCGTGCACTGAGAGAAATGTTAGAACGATTACGCGAGTCCAGACATTCCCTTCGGGCTAATGTTTGTCTCCGTGCACCGTTTCTTCCCTGAGTTCCCGTGGAGAAGTTCTTCGAAAGAGGAGAGAGAGAGTAAGGTCCACTCTCCTAGCCGACTGATTCCCTTCGGTAACGTTTTGATACTCTAACGTACGTCCGTGCAATCCTTTTTTATACCGTCGTAGAAGCAGCATACTCGCGAGACGCGCTCGAACGAGAGACACCTATTTGCATAACGTGGATTTTTACTTTACTTTTCGAGATGGCCGCTGCCTTGCGGCGGACTTGTTTCTAGAACTTTTCCGATATGGATTTGCGATGGCAAGGTTGAAGAGGCTTCGCAGGGTCCGGCAAAGACTTTTGTAGAGACTCGTTCTTTTCGGGGAATGCTTTCAGCGAGATTCTGAATACATGAAATTCACATTATGTAAATAATCCTTGCTCGACCACGCAGTATAAAACTTTGCTCCAATGTAAATGTAGTAAATGTAGTGGAATTAGGATACGTGAAGACAATTTTTTAACTGTGGGAGAAAGGGAAATTCGACGTTACGAGGTGTTTGTATTATCGCTCTCTGATCCAGGTACTGTTCTCGTGTCTTCTGTCGATCGGTACCTCTCGTCTGACCTCACTCTAAAATTCGTTGCTGCCGTGACACTTGTACTTGGATTCGTAGTGCTTCGACCACCGGAAAAAATTCTATTACTGTTGAAGAGAAATTTGTACAGGGTTGTTTTTAACGGAGATTCCCGCCAGTGTAAGTTAGACCCTTATGTCGATGGTTTATGGATAGTATCACAATGCTCAAATAGTTAGTCTGATGACTTGTTATCGTACTGGCCATTATCGTGTCGTGAGAATAATATTTATCGTGACTTAAGCTTCGAGAGCTTTATCGATCCGATCAACGACGTGCACAAATAATCTACACGATCTTGAAATTTCTAAGGGTTACGGACACTCGCATGGGTTGGCTCTATTTTATGTCTTTTTCTCATTCGAATAGGTACTTATCTTTATATACAATATTGTTAATAAAATAAAAATGTGATATACAGAAATATTAAGCTTTATTGAAGACTTAATCGTAAGATTAGCAGGCAGACAATGATCTCAACGTATCTTCGCCTTTCTTTACTTCACCAACTCTTTTACTAGGAGTTGCAGGAAGAAAGTTCTACTTAAATTCTATCAGCGAAAGGATTACATTGCCGGCGGCAATGATTCCATTTCGAAGGGCTCGAAAATCTTTGCATTTTTCTTAGAATATTTAATATTGTTATGGAGTTATCTTCTCGGGGAAGAAATTCACAACGAAGTGGTACGTTTCTTTGTTCGTAGAGAAGGAAAATCAAAGGCTCAAGTTTTACGATCGCGTCAACTCGCCTATATACTCAAAAGCAACATGTAAATATATAAACAGCCGTGTAAAAATAATCGATGAAGCAACGTGGAAGTTACTCGGAACGGGTGAATTCGATGCGACTCCATAATTTATAAACTGAGGTGATAATAGAGGGTGAAACGATTTAACGACTGTCCCCTATCGTAGTGCAATAAATTATTCATAATATTTGTATTTGTATATCGTGCATATTTAGTTACACATGCGTCGAACACACGTGTACCCTTATTTATTAAAGAAATATACGGTGAAGTAATAAAAATCAATGTCACGCTGCGACCGAGCTCCTTATCGAAACGTCTCGATCATTCTGTCTCTTCGTTTATTTTTGTTAAACAATAGAAACACCGAAACGAAGTGATTTTCACGTTATCAGAATTTTCAGAGAATCTCTTCCCACCGAAATGGAGGTATCGTTATCACAGCAGAATTTGGTAGCCGATAAGCAGATCGAAATAACTTTAAACACCATCGAAAATATTGTAAGCGTTCAGTGGGAATTATTGTTATTTAAAGATTTCATGGGACCTTTTCTAATAACCACGAAGAAAAAGGAATGGTCCTTTTATTGTAAATATATCAGATTCAATTATGACACTAACACGTGTCCGAAAATTTTAGATCAGGAAAGAAGACATAAACGTGTCCTTCGTCGTGGAGCACAATGGTACCGTTTTGGGAGAAACTTCCTCCACATTTGTGAAAGCAAATTGCACCGACGAATTGTCACATTACGACGTCGAATTCGTTGTTTATTTAACAGTCTCCGTGAACGACATAAAGAGCATTGGTGCGGTTGTATCAACCCCGGTATTAAGTAAGATTGCGCTCCTAATATTCCATCAAATTACTCTTGATTTACAATTTCATATATTTGCAGTAAAAGCTCTGTACAGCGTGGAAATCGACCTAGAAGAGCGTCCTACAGCCTCAGACACTGAACTGAAGAGAAAATCGATATTCACCGTCAAATCTGCATCACCCTCCGCTCCAATGATACTGGGTATCTGTAATCTGGATCTGATGCCAATAATATTAGGTAATCGTACCTTTATCTCACAATTTTATTTCCTATTTAATTTCCATTTTTTAATTCTCGAATGATGAGATAGAAACAGATTGCGAGCAAAGGAGCTTCTTCTACATTAATCTACTGTCGACCCTGCAATGCTTAATTATTACTAACGACTTCTATTTGTTCTCTGCTTTTCAGGAGAGCCGAAGTTTACCGAGAAACTGATACTAGAAATGCCACAGTTCTCCTACGATGGTGCATCCGTTTCCTGGCAGAATCTTCCACTTCTCACGGTCACTGTTTCCCAAGATGACTCCTCTATCTTCGAGACGAACGGGGATGTAAATTTTGTGAACATCACTGTGGAAAGCATGTACAATCTCCCAGCTTCTATCACAGAGAATATGGAGTATATTGCTGGCAGCTTAGTGTACATTGACTGCGAGGTATCTTCATCTTAAAGAAACCTTTGCATTCAGAATAATTAAGGACCTTGCAGCAAGAGGGATGCAGCTCCATTTTTTACAGCTTTTGAGTTATGAACCACATTTCCATACAGAACTAATTTACAATCACCGCAAAAACTGTGGTACCTGCGTTTATTAAAAAAAAAAACTGTTTTATTGGAACATGTGCTAACAGCTTTGTTTTAATATTTATTTAAGAAAGAAACGTTGGGAAATAAACTGCATCTTCTCGCTGCAAGGTCCTCAATTCTATTTCGATCCGTGAATTATTCTTCCTCGTGCATTTTAAAACGGAGCCATTGCTTGACCCAGGTCCCAGAGAATGTGTTCTTCCAAAATGGAGTGTGGACGAAGTACCGCGACGTCGAGAGGACGAAACGTTGGAACACTTTGAGCAGCCTGGACAATCGGGCCCGATTGTCGAAATACAAATTGGACTGCGATTACATGGGGCTGAAGAATGAAATTAAAGGGCAGATCGATTTACTGGTACCATTGGCGTCATTCGCTTTATGGAGTATTCTCTTTTAACTACGCTGTGTTTTAGAGCAAAGTTTGCGAGGATAAACCACGAATCGAGTGGAATGCCGTAAGTCGTTGTATTTTATGGAAAATGGGGGTTGAAGCGATGCAGAATCATATTAGGAGGTACGCACATGTATATTGAATACTTATTACGAAGAACGAACTGTGTAAACTCTATGAACACGAGTGATTATTTCCAAGGCACAAATATTGGCCCTTTCAATTTATGATGAAGGAGAACGGCCACGCATCACAATCCAAGGGCGCCTCCTCGTCCAAGCCGCAGCTATATCAATGCTACGTTGATGTCTCGGAGCTTCTTTTCCCAGGAAGTAAATTGCAGCGTCTTTTAACAGTCCACGAAGCCGTTGATGAAGCTTTTATGTTAGAATACGTTCCGCTTCTGCAGGAAAAAGTTGTCGAGTGGTGGAACAGTTGTACACCTACAGATCGACAGATATGCCTGAGAAGGTTGGGCTCGAGAACAATATCTTCGAGGTAGAGACGCGGGTAAAAGAAGCAAAGGAGAAAGAGAGGAAAACGAAAACGTCTAAAGTAAAGACACGCTGTTTTGTTAAAATTCGTACAATAGGCAAAGTAGAATGCTCCCTTAAAGCTACATGTTCCATTACTCACTAGGAAACTTCCGAACGTTACGTCTTTAAGGGATTACGCCACCCTGAGGCGCTCGAAACAGCACTAAACTAGACGAATTTTTTTGACTGATTCTATGAGGTTGAAAATTATTTATTTTCTTCTTATGTGTAGAGCATGTATTAGTGCATATATTGCATAAATACTGTACAAAAATATTAAAAAATGACCGAGTTATTTGTTGTCCCGCGAAGCTCGTCCGCCATTACACGCGTGACTGATATAACAAATTATAACGCTCAGGTTCATCTGAAATGAAAAACATGATGATCTTCGTATGTCTTAATAAAATACCTACAATGTAGCATACGGATTTGAGAAAAAAAAATTTATTGCACAAATGAGAGCAAGGTGAAGAAAATTATTCGTTTTTCGCCTGACAAAACGAACTTAAAACATTTATTATATACGAATGGGTTATCGCAGGGAAAAAATGATACGCTACATTGTAGGTAATACCATGAAGAATATGCGTACCAAGTTTGAAATGAATCGGACAAATAGTTTTGGAGATATTTGATATATCACCTTTGAAAATGTAGTTTCGAGAAAAGCGCAAAAGAAGAAAAGTAGAATGCTCGCTACCTGCTGCGGAATATCGACATCCGCGCCTAGTTTAAAGTCTATAACTCGACTATTTTGCGGAATTTTTGCGTCTACCATGACTTAAATTATTCTTAAAACTTCACGTAATAAGGAAATGCAAAAAAAAAAACGATTTTTCAAAACTTTCAGGTTGGCGTAACCCCTTAAACTTTCCTCTAAGAATTTTTCACTTTCAGCAGACGCAGTCGGTGCAATCTGAGAAAGTAGCGGATTCAAGTACGCCAGTGACTTCAAGCAACGAAGAACCTACCGTTGTCGTAATTGAAATCGAGCTCTACGAGCCACTCATCCCTTGCAGGGTCATGGACGACTTCGCTGGTTTGTGAGTTCTCCCAGGAATTCTACAACGACATATGTACTCTGAACTCTCTTCCCTTGGTTAACCGTTGCGTAGTAAGAGGACACGATTCCCTGCAGGATTAGCAATCTAATTCCCAAGACGGAGAAGCAACCACCATACATATATTCCGGGGATGTAGGAGAGGACCAGTACACGAATTGCATCCAGAAGCTAGCCGAAATTATCACTGAAAGCTATCGAGTATGGCGATGATTGCACCCTATTACATCGATTTAAGAGGGTGCTATAGTGTAGCTGCCCGTTTTTCAACGCCACCTTCGGGAATTTATTTAACAAAAAATATAAGTTTACACTGTCTGGCGGTTTGCCTGCATATTAAGGTGTGTTTGAAGTAATACTCGGATTTTTTTTCAGCTCTTTTATCGCATGGCGTTGAGAAACGAGCAGCTACACTAGAGTATACTCCCTTAAGTATCGCGATTAACGAGTTCCCAACTTTTCCAAGCTAGAACTTCCGCGAGGAAGATGATAAGACTTCGGTGCCTCTGAAGAATGTCGAGAATGGCCACGGCGATGAGCGTCTGCGGCAAAAGTACTGCTACCATCCTGAATCGGTAAATGAACAGTACCTTACTTTATGCTGTGTCTATCATTGATGGTACTAAACATGGGCGAAACTTTCAGGACGAGTTGACGTGTTTTACACAATATCTTTACAGAACTGGCGTGTATTTGTCTTTACGTAGCACGCTCAGATCGAAAGTAACCCTGCTTTTGGATCAAAGATTCAAAATGCCAGAGAATCTAGTGCATTCTAACGAAACACAGGTACTTGTACTGTATATAGGAAGCTAACTTAAGGGGGTCAGTCCACTGTGACGGTTTGAAAAATTAAGCAATTTTTAAAGATTTTTTTCTGCGTAGATACAACATATAATGCAATAAATCTTTTTGATATTTATTAAGCTACTCTTACATTATACAAAAAAGAATTAAAAGAATTTTTTAAATTTGTTTTAAAACTTTAAACGCGATTATCTCGAAACAACATTTTTTCAACTGGTGCAGGTGATTGCAAAAAAACTATTTGACCAATCGGTCTCAAATTTGTACGCGTTATTCAGCACATCAGTGGCTATGACCGGGACTATAGAAACCTTTTTTGATTAACTATTTCATACTTTTTATGAGGCAAAATGATTGAAAAATTCACCGCATTTCGACACTTACAATTCAAACCTCCGCCATTTTGTTATTTTTTTATCAGTAAAAATAATCCTGGTTCCGGCGATAACCACACTCAGAATGATTACAACACACTTTGAATTTTTTGTTTCAAATGCGTTGTTCGCCCAGAATCATCTGCACCAGCACTACATCGTTTTCTTAAGGTACTCACATAAGTGCGATATATATTTGAAAAAAAAACTGTTTTTATAACAGTATAAAAAATTTTTATACTGTCGATAAATGTATTAATAAGTAGACAAAACATTATTTATGTTGGACATTCCGTTTACTAAAAAATAAATCCTAAAAAACGACAATTTTTCATGACTTCGCAGTGGACTGACCCCTTAAGATCCCCATATTTTTAAATTTCAATTTTAAATTTTTAATTAAATTGTCCCCAACCACTTGCCTTCTACTGTCTAATTAAGCGACTTAACCGTTAGAATTTTATTACGTCCGTGTACACGTACCTGGTCGAACAAATGCACTTGGCGATAAATAAAATCGTGGAGGGTCGATACGTAGAGGATCTGCCGAAGTGCGTGAACTCTGACTTACTACACTTTTACGCCGAAGAAGCTTACGAGCTTGGAGATTGGACGAAAGCAAAATATTATTACACAACTGTATGTATTATCCGAGCTGCCGATAGGAAATTAGAGAAAGAGGTTGTTGAATTTACAGGAAGTATAACTTTCGCAGGTAATAATGGCGAATAAGGAGGATTCAGCACCCTGGACGAAGTACGCGATCTTTCTTAAAAAAATCGGACACCTCCAGCGTGCGATGGAAGCTTGCTTAGAAGCAATCGCGTTAAATAGACGAGACGTAATCGCGTAAATAAGATCCTTCCAAGTTCCCACGAACGTGCATCTTACGTGGGATCGAAGCGTAATAAATTCTGATTATTTCAGATTGTTAATTTACGGAGGAATCCTGTTTGAAAGTCGGAAATACAGGGACTGTGAGATATTTCTGAGAGCCATTACTGAGTTGTATCCACGGTTTTTACAGGGCTGGGTTGTTCTGCATCTTTTCTATGTACGAACAGAGTATTACCCAGGTAAGCTTCATTTGTGGTGGGAATTATGGGGCAGTAGAAACGGACCGTCGTAAAACAGACACTGTTTACCGTATGCATTGACTATGACTACTCGATTAGTAGAACTTGGCAGTATCGAGACAGACTGTGCCTGGCTGCGCGTGGCCTTATACTACTTATTACCATGTATACATACTACTTAGCAGTGCTTAAAGGGGTACATCACCCTCGATAGCCCTAAAACAGGCCTTTTTTTCAAACGCAAATTGTAAAGTGGTAAATAACAATAGAGACGACGTTTTCTTTTTCCAAATTTTAATCGTTATTCTATGCGTTTTAACACAAAGAAAGGAAAGACTAAATATCTCTATCTACATAAAAGTTGTGAGTAAAAACATAAAGGCGTGTACGCGGTGCAACGTTTGATGGTGTACATAAAATCTCGAAAACCGCTCCAATGATTTGGATGAAAATTTAATGAGACATACAGAAAACCATTCCCTGGGATGTGTCGGGAGCTGAATTCCGAGATAAATTCTTAAAAAAAAAGATAAAAAATATTTTTCATACAAGAAATTGGATAAATCGTATTTTTCAACATAAAAATTGTATTATTTTTCTTTTCGAAAATCTGCTCTCGACACATGCTAGGGAATGTGTCGGGAGCAGATTCCCTTCAGCACCCCTCATTAAATTTTCATCCAAATCGTTGGAGCGGTTTTCGAGATTTTATGTACACCATCAAACGGTGCACCGCGTACACGCCTTTACGTTTTTACTCATAACTTTTATGTACATAGGGATATTTAGACTTTTCTTTCTTTGTGTTAAAGCTCATAGAATAACGATTAAAACTTGAAAAAAAACGTTGTCTCTATTGTTATTTACCACCTTACAATTTGCGTTTAAAAAAAGGCCTGTTTTAGGGCTATCGAGGGTGACCTACCTTAACATTATAGGCATAGATCTCACTCTTCGCATAGCCCAAAAGTGTATGAAGGACAAGCATCAAGAAATACAGCTTTACGAAGAACCACTTTCTTGGGCCATGGTTCACTGTCCCCAGAACAACATGTACATGATAACGGCGACGTTTCTGTTGAAGTTACACCTCTGTGAGGTACTACGATTTCTAACGTAAATGTTTCAGCACCTTTATGTGTCTACTGTCTTCTGCAATTGTAGACAGGTAAACTATAAGTAACTTGAATGTCCCTGTGCCTTTGATTTTCAGCTTGCAAACATCGCGCTGGCACAAGAACTGTCCGATTCAACTCGATCGACTCATTTCTTATACTACATGGCAGTGGAACATTATTTGGCTAATAGATTCGAAGACGCTTTGTCTCACTTAGAAGAAGCCCAATGCAACTATGGGATGGTTCGTGTTGATTTTCACAAATAGATCTCTGTGTATATTCACATTTGCTTGTTTCTTCGATTAGGATTACTCGATCAGTAGTCTAATGGGTCACTGCTACTTCAAAACAGGAGACAAGAAGGCGATAGAGCGCTACGAATTTGCTCGCATGCTTTTCGATAGACCCAACGACTTGCATTTAGTGGAAATGAGGTGACGCCGATCGTAATACAATTCTACATGCAATGAAATGTTCCATCGCATCTTGTGATTATAGATTGGGATATCATTATTACAAAACTGAAGACTATGAACGAGCGAAAAGAATGTTCCTAAGCGCATGCGAGACCTCGCCAAGTGCAAAGACGTGGCTGGGAGCTGGTTTGAGTTACTACGAAGTGAGAGAAATATGTTAAGCACAGCGAAAGGTATCGATCTATCAAAGGAACTCTTGCGCGAGTGCGTCTTCTTTCAGCTTAGCGAGTTCGAAGACGCGGAGACTGCTCTGTCCGAAGCGAACAGACTCGACAATTGCAATCCAGATATATGGGGCTATTTGTGTTTGTTGAATATTACCCTGAGAAGGTACGACGAGTTCTCGCAGTGTTACAGAGAAATGGTAAAAGTAAGTCGTACCATCTTACGTTGTGCGTTAAAAGATCTTGCTCTGGAAATGGTAGATGTTAAAAGAATAGCCAACGCGTCTTTATTAACAACTTTTATTGTTTCTTTTATCTGTCGTATCAGAATAATCTTAAAAATAGAAAACTGTGGCTGAGAATAACGAACTCGATGGAGGCTTTGGATTACGCACCACCAATTTTAGTAACGGAAAGTGACGATCTTATCGAGGCTCGTAGCGAACAGATATCCGAGGAACAATTTGAAACCATTAATGGCACCTAAATAGTAATAAACAGAAAGAAAAGAGAACGCGATATCTGTAAAAGAAAGCGGATTATAATGGCACATAATTAACAAACGAAAATAATGCAACGCTATCAGAAGACAAATTTCAAGTTCCAATAATAAGGGTTTATCCCGTTCATATACTTAAATAAATATAAAAAAAAAAATAACAAACCGAAAACTCAAAGGACAACATAACAAATGAGCAACAAAGTACACATCGGAACATTGTTTGAAGACAAACGCGGGTTCGTTTAGATTTCAATGAAAAAGCCTCCGACTTCGATTAATTTATCAATTAATTCGCTAACTCGTGAGATTCTATCGATGCTAGCAAAGTTCTTAACGATCTTAACGATCGATCTCGTTTCTTTTTGTTCCCGATCAGCGGTAAAATCACAGGCAAACGGACCTACAGTTCCTATGGTGGTGCAATCTTCATATTTCAACCGATTGTTACCTCGCGTCGTAAATAAAAATTAAAACGTAAAGCAAGAAGTTAACAAAAGTATCGTATAATTAAAAAGAATACGAAAACGTGCAATAAATAATCTTTTAGTAAAAAGTTGCAAATAAATACGGTATAATATAGACTATAAAGTAACGTAACATTGCTCCTCGACTAAGATCAAATAAATCTAGCGTATCGTTTAGTGTGTTACAGTGTTATGTTAAACACGCGACTATCGTGGATCCGACAGTCCCTTGAAATATCAACGTATCAATTTCATTTCCTCGAAGGTATTCAAAAAACATACATAGGTATATCGGTCTCTAATGTATAGCTAATCTCGCTATAGCCAATTATAAAAATATTATTAGAGTGTGATCTGCACAAATGTCAATACTCTATTGTCGTAGAATTTCATATAAAATATGAGAAGTAGGAGTCTCGGCCTCGTATTTATTTTCTACGCGTGTGAAAGCGCTGTAGTTATTTTCAGACCGCTAATCCTCTGCGATCTTTCATTCCTCCCGAAAAATAGATAAATAAATCCTTCGCGACAGAAATCATCGTATTTAAGCAAAGAATCGTCGTTTAAAGTAGCGCTAACGGAGAGAGTAATCGAATGAAGATCGCAAAGGATTAATCAAGTAACACCAACATGATTGTGCGCGATTAGTATGACTTAGTTGATGATAATCTCAGAAGCGCTGCTTTAGAAATGTCCTTAAAAACCATCGACTAATAAAAGGCGTACAAAATCGAAGACGACATTGCAGAATGCTCGTGAACGTCCACGAGGTGTCACGTTATGTTCCACTTCTAGCCTCGAAGATTATTTTAGAACGTAAGAAAATCTGGAAAGCAACAATCTAAGTACTCATAATTGGAAAAAGAAATAAACGACGTCCATCGTTGTACGAGTTTCTTTCTAATTGTGTATATCGAGATAGCATTTGCAACAGAAGCAAGCGGCAGAACTGTTTCTAATATCAAAAAGTATCAATGTAATATCCGTTCAGTGTGTTATCAATAGCTGATATTATTTTTTATTGCGACATACACTGTTCCCCGGTTAAGCTGATAATGTTTCCTTGTGTTTCCCCGATTAAAAGACACCAAAAGCCATGTATGTAAATCGGACAAGTAAATTTACAGAATTTCAAGCCAACTTCGTTAAAAGTAGTCCGATTTGCATGGAATTTGGTGTGTTTCAGTCGGGAGAACGCCAGGAATCAATTAGTGTCGCTCTCATATCGATACGATGCAAAATAAAGAATTTGATTTTGTCCATTAACCTTTAGAGGGCCGGGATTTTTTCGTTGAAATTGTAAATGTTATTTACTTAAAATTTATACATACATACCACCAAAATGGCCGGTAAAGTATTCAAATTCTTAGGTGGCCACTATAGTGGCCAACCCGGCCCTCTAAATGTTAAAAGCCCGAGCGGTCCTGGGCACACGTGCGATTCGACGTCGGCGCTCGGCGAAAATCGGAAGACGCTGCATCGCGCCTAGAGTCGGTCAGGCATTTGATTCGCGAAATTGAATTATTTATTTTTCATCGTACCGATATGAAAGAGACCCTCATTCCTGGCGTCGTCCCGATTAAAATCCTTAAAGTTTAAAACTTGGCTTAGAGCCCGATTGCAGCTTAACCGGGATCAATTGTATTACAATCCCTCTTTCGTATCCTTTATCCCAGCGCTGTCCAGCGGTGGGACTCCTCACGCGCTCGCTTCCTCTTCCAACCGCTCCATCCCCACGTAATATTCGCGACGAATAGTAGTAGTAGCATTGGCTCTCGCCGTGGCGACGTGTGTGACGTGATGTCACTAATAGCGAATTCGGCAGACACGCGCCGACTCTGTGCTCGTGCTGTCCAAACACAGAGCACATGGACGTCCGCAGACTTTTTTCCAGAGGACCACGAGTTACTTCTTTGAACCCATTTATTTTGTAGCGTCAATTTAATTGAAAATTTAAATTTTCAAAATATTCAGTGTTTTAATATAAGCTTAATAAAGATTAGTTTTTAAAAGTAAGCGAGTTTTCTGAAGCCCCCTGCGGACGCCCGTGTTAGTGCAGCATGTTCTCTAGTTAGCACCGATTACATTCGACCAATTTCTGTGCAGCGTTGAATTGCAGGGCAGCACTGGGATGAAACACATTCTATTTCGTTTATCCGAATGCGAATTTTACTCTTCAACAGGGCAGGTTTTGATCGTCGAATACGATACAAAAGTTGCGTACTAATAGAGCAACACATCGAATGCGTGGCACCGGAAGAGTTCGCGCTCAGTGCGCACTAGTTCATGACGCCGAATTCGCTATAATACACACGTCATGTGTAGCGTTATATATCACATTCGACAGCCTGCACTAGTGCGCACTGAGTGCGAACTTTTTCGCTTCGAATTGGCTAAAAGGCGCACTCAGTGCGCACCAGTGCGAGCGTCCGAATACGCTGATAGTCGCCTCTTTAGCGTCGAGCAGTATTCCTGACGACGCGGACGGGAGTGGGAGATTCCCAAAGGGCTCGCGAGCCCTGGCTTGGACAGCGCTGCTTTGTCCCTTCGGTTTTCTCCTTCCTTTTCTTTCTGTTCAATTCGCATCCACATTCGCAGAACCATTTTCCTGATTCATCTCGACGCAATTCGCAGCATCCTTCACATCTTTATCGGTATATTGATTGCTTTCGTCTGCTTTTTTATTTGTAACCGGTATTTCTGCCTCTACCGACACATTATTGCACACTGATTGATCTTTTACTTCTATCACAGAACGTGTTTCAACCTTCAACGAAGACACATGATCATCGGCCGTTACTTGTGCACTTCGTTGTGTAGCAACTTCATCTTTAATATTATCACAGTCATCGTTTACAAACTGCTCACTATCCTGTTTTGATGATTGTCGATCATCTTTGCGAGGAGCGTCATTCCTTTCGTTTGGCACAAGTTCTTCCTTGGATTCTGTATCATTCGGAACCGATGCCCTGGAAGACATGTTATTAGCTTCTGGCAAGTCTTCCGTCGAATCATTTGCAAGCTCCCGTGGACACTCGTGTTTGTTTACGAGATTATTTTTATCTGTGTCGTCTTTGGTAAGGGGTTCAAAGTTCTCTGTACTTGATAAGCAAGCCGAAGAAGTTTCTTCTGCCTTTTCTGCTTCTTTCGGCGTTATTGGTTCGTTTGTAATCTCGTTCTTCATATTAGCTATTACATTCTCTGTATTAGCTATCACATTCTCTGTATTAGCTTCTACATTCTCTGTATTAGCTTCCACATTCTCTGTATTAGCTACTACATTCTCTGTATTAGCTTCCACATTCTCTGCATTAGCTACTACATTCTCTTTATTAGCTTCTACATTATTTGAATTAGCTTCCATTTTTTCCGTATTAGCTTCCACTTTCTCTGCATTAGCTACCACATTCTCTGTATTAGCTTCTACATTATTTGTATTAGTTTCTACATTCTCTGTATGACCTTTCACAATCTCTGTAACTTCCACATTTTCTGTATTACTTTCTCCCCTCCTTGTATTAATTTCCACACTCTCTGCATTAGTTCCCACACTCTCTGCGCTAGTTTCCACATTCTCTATTTCCGTTTCTCCACTCTGTGTATTAGTTTCCACATTCTCCATCTTAGTTTCCACATTCTGTATTTTATTTTCTCCACTCTGTGTATTAGTTTCCACATTCTGCATTTTATGTTCTCCACTCTGGGTATTAGTTTCCAAACTCTCTGCATTAGTTCCCGCATTCTCTATCTTAGTTTCCACATTCTCTGTATTAGCGTCCACACTCTCTGCGTTAATTTCCGCGTTATCTGCAAGTGTATCTGTCTGGTCGGACAGAGCAGATTTAGATATCTCGCTATTTTCTTTCACAACGTTATCTTCAAGTTTCGTTAAACCAAGATTAGAATACTCCTGACTTTCACATGTTTCAGAGGAACTGATGTTTGAGAAATCGTGCTTCGTTGCTTTCACATTTCCCCCCACAAGCCTTGGAGACTTGGTAGCATGAGAGGCTTGAGAATCTTTCTGCGATCTAAACTCGCTATCGTGGTGTATCTGAGAATTCATGTCAGTATCTTCTCTCCTCGTCTCTTTCCTCTGATGGTACGGATATTTCGCGTCACCTTCCTTCTTCTTCTGGGAGTGCGACCTCTTTATATTAGGAGACTTCTGAGCATTATAGTAGCTTCCCTTCGACTTGTCCTCAAAGGACTTTTGCCGATTGAAAGATTCATCTTCGGTAATCGGAGCTTCAGCATCCGAGTGGCTGTAAGTAACGCGAGTCCTCTGTCGCGGCCCAACCCTTCCGGTCCCAGCTATGCTTGGCGAGTTCACTACAAATCAAAAGCTGTATCAATCAACGAAGCAAATGCCTTAGTCACTTATAAAAATGATATAAGCAGTACTGCACAAAATACCTTTAACACTCATCACTGGCCCTTTCGTCACATTGCCCTGATTTACCGTGACCTTGATACTCTTATCAGTAGCAATAACAGTTCTATCCTCGGAAGTTGGAGACATTGGAGCCTTCACTGGCATTGCCGCGTTGTTTCTATGTTGATCGTACGTGTTATGAGACCGGTTTTCGTGATTACTGTAAAAATTCTTTGACGAACCACGATGCATACCGCGGCTTCCACCTCGAGTATGATTCGCGTGTTCGTTATCTACGATGGGAAAACACATTTTATTTCGCTAATTTTGTAAAGTACGAGAACGTTTACGGCTGAACGTACTATTAGCATGGTATCTCCTGTCGGAGTCTTTGTGATCTTTCTTTGCGAAGTCTACTAATGTGGGCCTCGATGCTTTCTTCATCCCCTCATCTATGATATGCATCTATAATGTAAAATTCCCATTACTTTGTAGTGGCAGAAATCCTTCCTCCTCAACCAAAGCTCGTAGCAGTCTCATACATTCCCTCTTTCTCATGACCAATTTCTTATGCTCAGCCATTTAAATTCGAAAGCTATTAGAATTATTGTCACATATATACTTTATCATTATCCCATTCCCTCCGCCAGTTCCCTTCCGCAGTTCTTTGCCTGCTGATGCGATCTTCGTCGATACGATTCCTTTCTGCTCTCCAAGCATCGTACCCTGGTTGAGATTCATCTCTATAGCTCCCCTTATACACTTTGTTATCCTGCATAGAATTGAAGTTCGTTACGCTCCACGAAACTAAACCCACAAGCATTAACACTCACTTTTGGTATACTCTCTCTTCCACCAGTCTTCTTCTTGAAACTGCCTCTGGTTACTTTATTGTGAGACCTACTTCCAGGAGTCTCTTTCGTGTACTCCGCGCTTGGTTCCTCTCGTTCTGAGTCCGCCAGAAAATTGTATTTGGGGTCTGGCGGCGGACCTTCTCCCTGCGAAGTATCAATTTTCAAATTCTACGTTCGTATTCCGAAGTTCGTAAAAGAAAGCTGAAAGAATATTTACTTACTTGAGCAAACGTGTGTACTTTCTTTCCCTCGTTGGGATGAGACGGGGGCGTGTATTCGAGCTTCTCTTTGGCTGGCTTTTGTTTAGCTTTCGGTGGGCTCGAGAACTCCGGCGGCTCCTTCCTCTCTGGCCAATCCGAGGACGGCACCATTTGCACCAAAGCGTTCAGTTTGGCGGCATTCTTTTTATCTTCTTCTACTTCCTGACAGCAAAAATGATCGACGACGTAAGTGAAACGAGTTATTAACGCTTGGCTGATGGGACACGTATTTTTCGACTAAACACATATGTAAATTACCAGCCTCCATCATCTAAGCACCAAGATCTACGAGTTTCTGTTGCAGCAGATACTCAAAGGTTTGTTCGTGACTTTTAATACATACGTCGAGCAATTTTAAACACTTATTTTGATAGGATTACAACATTCTTTAAGGCAATGTGACGCATACGAAAATGATATCCCCAGACTTTATGTATTCTTCGATTTCATTATGTTACAATATCTACCTCGTGTCTTCTCCTAATTTCTTCATTCTGTTGCCTAATTTTATTGATTTTCGCTTCCAGTGCGCTAGATGCCATCTGTAAATGTTAAAAGAAAACAGCGGTTCAAAATTAATTTCTGTATCTACAATTTACAGAACAGACGAATGATATTCACAGATTTTCCCTGTAATAAAATAGATTTTACATTTCAAACTACTAATTTAGATTCTTGTTTATCATTTATTGGTGGCCAAGGAAAATAGAAGGACCCATTTAAGATCGCTTAAAAATTAATCGGAAGTCAAGCGAAACAGGGGCATTGAGAATTCGACGTATCAAACACGATAAGTCGATCGTCTTAAATATTGAAGCAGATATTCGTGTCACGTTCCATCGTTCCATTTCATAAGGAGTTTCACTTCCGAATGCCTTATACCCTAAATAAATAATACAAACTTATCATACACGATTTATTATTCGCGGAGCAACGTTCGATCAAATATTTCACCTCCTTTATCGAAACGAACGGTACATGTCCATAAAACGAGCGAAATATCGCGTTATAGGGAGATCAATTAGCGGCCAAACTGCCGCATGAAACCAGTATCTGCATCGGCTTCGATGCAAGTGTTTAGTGGCAAATTAATTCCAACATCCGGTAACAAAAGCGTGCTATTTATACGAGTTACCGTTTTTACTATAAAAATCGACGTAGCTGCGTATAAACGCATGCAAAATGACTACCAGTCTGTATAAACTGTAAATCGAGAATTGTACATTCTTACGAAAGTGCATTCCAGTCACGAAAAAAAATCAAGATGCACGATCGAGTATATAGGTTATATTGCAAGGTATTATTTTGGTCGTTTTCGAGAATACAGGCATTACTGCGAGTGAATCATTTGATATAAAGACACAGCGAGTATATTGGGCAGTAATAAGAAACGTACGATTGCGAGTAGAAAGCGGACGCTGTCAAGGAGGGAAGAAGTTAGAACATCACCGGGAAACGTTACGTTATTTCAGTGAAAAACCAGCCACGTATGTCAACACTATCAAACACTACCCTTATTTTTCCTCAAGGGGGACACATTGGCACAACGCGACACTCACGGATGTTCCCTCTTGGTGCGGATAAGAAAAATTACTGTGACCCAGTGGCTTTCATCGCGCGATTTGTATTTTCCATTTAAAAAGACTGTTCATGGGCGTAGCTATCTTTTAGGGAACCTTGGGGTTACGAGACTATATATGCAAGATTTTATTTATTAGTAATAACCCTACATGGAACATTGGTGCTAAATGACCGCCCCGTATGAAATTTTCAAGTAGCGTTATAAAACGTAAAAAGTATTTCACATTTTATTGCATGTTTGCGCACACGATATTTCGAGTCGTTATTTACAACTAGAATCGTTTCAATTATATATTCCGTTTAAAAAGAAGTATCATTATTTCCATTTTCTTATTATTTTATTATTTATTTTATTACTTTCTGTAGTAGTAGTCAGGGAGGAATTTGAAGATTCGGCGCCCCTAGACTGACAAGCACCAGCCGCCCTTTCCGTGAAATATCGTCAAATATTTTAATTTAAAATAATCGAGACAATTTCAAAATTAATTCAATATGGCCACTCACATGTCAGTTATTGCTAATTCGCTATAAGAAAAAGAAGTGAATTGTTTTTAAAGTTGTCTCAAGCCTCTGTTTAAGCCTTTCGCAATTTCTTTCGCTCAAAATTTGTCGCTCCCTAAAATTTGCCACTTCCCCAAATTTGCCGCCCTCCAAAATTTGCCGCTCCCAAAATTTGTCGCTCTTGGCTGCAGCCTACTTCGCCTATACTCAAATCCGCCCCTGTTAGTGAATGACTATAATATGTATTGACTCGTAATATGCAGTGAGCGCTCAGCGGTGAGTGAATATAATCTGCGTGATGCCTCTAGTAGTCCGCTACGGTAATAAAGTAGCTAGTAGCTAATAATAACTTGACATAATTATATTGCGTTCTACGATTATAGTCGCCGATAGTCGCCCTTAAAATTAAAGCGTCCCTACTCGCTACGCCCCTGGTTATACTCGATTATTAGTCCGCGTAGAACGGGCGATGAGCACCGCTGTCGCAGATCCGTCATGCGCAGAACGCGCGAGATTCCGTTCTCGACGTTCTGTGACGTTCTGCAACATTCTGCAATGACCAAGAGCCAGACAGTGCGTGCATACCGATGCATAATCGCCGAACGGTCGTGAAATATGGCACGGATATGAGGAACCAACGTTCTGAATCGTCTTCCCGGTCTAGCGCCTATTGCCGTTCGAAGCGTGACGCGGACCGCGGCATGTAACCTCCGACGCAGGGGATTGGTAAACACCGCGTACCCAGACAGCAGGTGGCTTTGATTAGCGATCGAATGTTTACTTAAAAACTGCATGTCACTTTGACAACGCCAAGGGAATCGCCGCGCAAAGTGTCCGCGGAGCCTGTTTGAAAATGAAAATAGCGAAATCCACCGTCATCCTGCTGCTTTTCGTGCTAATCTTGTCGATACTCGTAGCGAATGTCGCCGACCTGATCAATGTCGACACTCACGTGCTGGACGACAGTCTGCCTAGCAGAAACGCTAAGGTCGACTGGTCGCAGCCGAAGCTTTACGACATCGGAACGTCGTTCGACCACTTGGTCTGGTTTTTACAGGTCTGTTAGTCGAAGGATTGAATCGCCAGCTGGAGAAGCTTGTACTATTGGGTGCGTTCGGCGCAACCAACCGTTGGCCAGTCGCTCGCTCGTGCTTATCGATCTTTCGCTAAACGCTACCGCTCGGTTGCTCGCTTCCCAACACGTTCAGTGAGCGGTCGTCATTTTTTCGAGCGGAGGTAAACTCCGCTCTCTTTACCCAACATATTGGAAACCGCTAAAATATCTCCACCCTCCCAAGTGTCGTTCAGCGGGAACTGAACGGAACGATGGCTGCTCACCGATCAGTTCGCAACAGTTGCAAACGGTTGGGTCCAACAGTTGGTTGCGCTGAACGCACCTATTATACCAACGACGGTTCGATCGGCTTGCCACCAGCACCGCTCATCCGATGCTTATTACTTTCAGATATCCGACATACATATAAGCATATTCCGAGACCCATTTAGGATAACACAGTTGAAGGAGTTTTGTAACGTCACCGTGGACACCATCAAACCTCCCGTCGTGCTAGCTTCGGGTAAATTTTCCTCGCTGTTTACAGCCTTTATTTACGACGCTAGTATGTCTGTCCTAACGTAATCCAATTGAACAGGCGATCTGACGGACGCCAAAGCCAGAGACAAAATGGGATCAAAGCAGATATTAGAAGAATGGCAGTACTATAAGCAAGTGTTAGACGACGTGGAAATTAGTAAAAGAACTTTGTGGTTGGACGTGAGAGGCAATCATGGTAATAATTCCGATCGAATGGTTCAAGCTTTATTTTCTCCAGGCGTACGATCTATGACCTATATTTGCTACATTTTCCAGATAATTTCAATGTAGTCAGTCTGGAGTCGAAGAATAATTATTACTCGAACTACTCTATCCAAGGGAAGAAGCACCCGAGATCTTATATGTACACGATAAGCGTCGGCTCCGAACTCTATACGTTTATCGCGATAGACGCTTGCTTAAAGCCTGGTCCGAGAAGACCATTCAATTTTATCGGCGTGTTAGACGAACAGGAAATTAGCAGTATCAACAAATTAGTGAACGAGTCTCGGGAGAACAATGCGGATTTTATAATTTGGTTCGGCCATTATCCCACCTCGTGCATACTGTCGCAATCCAGGACAAGCATCAGAAATATCATAGGTAATAAGTAGTAGGCTATACGTTACGTTAGTATCGTAATAGGATATCGCTTGTTCTATAAAAAATGCCAGTTTCGAAATATACCTTCAGGTGGAAACAAGGAAAGTATGGTGTACGTCTGCGGGCATTATCATATGCTTGGTGGAGCAGTGCCTAACATGTACACGCTGCAGCAAGCAGGGTTTCTTGAATTAGAATTAGCTGACTGGAAGGATAACAGAATGTAACGTAGCCATGTTTCCTGTCGATTATAGCACTTGTAAAATAGATGCTCGATTCTTGTTATATCGATTTATCGTACCTATTAGCTATCGTCTGGCAGCTATAGATCATGGCCAGTTCTCTTTTATTGATGTTAAGCATGGAGAATGGCCTGTGGTATTGATCACCAATCCGAAGCATGCTTTATATATGATGCCCAGGAGAGAGAACTTATTGTCCGCTGTTAAGTCTACGCATATCAGGTAAACAGTTAATACAACGAAGATTAACAGTAGCTACTTGTGTCACTGTTGCTTCTCATCACGTGTCGGGCAATTTTTTAGAGTACTAGCATTTTCAATATCGCCGATAAAAACCGTTGAAGCTCGACTGGATGATGGTGCATGGCTCGTTTGTAAACACACGAAGGGACCCCTTTTTACCGCAAAGTGGAATTCGACGGAGTACAGCGAGGGGATACACGCTATTCGAGTTGAGTAAAATATAGTTATCTTCCCTTGTCAAGCATCGTATTTTATCTGAACATTATTGACCTTCAGGGAGCGATTTTGTAAGATTGTACCTTGCATTGTTGGTAACAGAGATAATTGATTTCAGGTACGAGTCGTTGATACAGACGGCAGAGAGGCGATGGTACTTCAGCCCTTTGCTCTCGACGGAACTCGCCTGTCGTTCAGTATTCTGCCTAGGCTAATTCTTATGTCTAACGTCAGTAGCATTGTAAGTAACGGAGCATCTAATAATTACACTTGCAGATAAATCGCTGTACTTATATAGTGTTTTGTTTATTCAGTTTCAATTCCTATTTGGGACAGTGTTGGCCCTGTTAGTAGTCCCATTATGTTTGCTACGCTTTCTTCATATACTGTGCGAGAGTAAGTGAAATATTAATGCGTTGTGTAACTTTGCGTTCAAATTTAAAAGACTATGGGAGCGTAACGAAATGTTGTTTCGAGCAGGGAAGCAAATGCATCGACCAAGATTGCGAATCAAATTTTTTCACTCGTGGCTCAGGAAATTGTGGATACTGTCCACTGTTGACCGACTGTTTTTTCCACTAGTATTCTACGCATTATACTTAACGGTTGGTGAGTAATTGTGGATTCTCTGCATTAAAAGTAACGATACAAACGACACGAACGATTAGAGAAAACTGTTGCCTCTGTAAAATATGTACCTTCAAGGACCTTGGGCTATCGGCGAAGTGATAGATAATCACACTGGCATAATTTTTGCTTGGGGAACGTTCGTTGGAAATTCTTATTTACCCGGTGCCTTTACTTACGCTTATGGGTTCCTCCAATTATTCTCTTTTCACCTGCCGCTTATGCTAATCTTATCTCACGGAGTGGACAAACGGTGAGTAGACATCAGTCGAGGATCTTGCAGCAAGAGGGGTGCAGTTCCATCTTTAGCAAATTGGAGTAAATTAGAGAAAACTGCTTATAAAATTATAGCTTTGACTTAACATTGAAAAGAGAACATTAATTGACAAATATATACTTCCGAAAAACCCCGTGCTCTAAATTAGACGTTGTACAATTTTTGTTTTAACTGATAAACTGTTAAAAATGGAGCTGCACCTCCCTTGCTGCAAGATCCTCGGTCACTAAACATATAACGATAAAACAATCGAGAAAGTAACCGATTGAATAGATTACAGAATGTTAACAAGCCTGGTAATAAATCATTCTCCAAAGTTTGTTTACTGTGGCATCATTTACCAATAACAACGCTGGTTGTAATGCAAACTTGCATGGCATACTTCTTCTGGCTGGCATATGGAACATTAGCCACTGTGTTGTGTCCATTACGCACCTGGAGCATTTTCTTGGCGCTAATGCTATGGCATCAAGTGAACACGATGCCACAATCATGCCTGAGGTACGTGTCTTATTTATCTGCCCTCTTGTTTCATAGTAATCGTGATGTTTTTTTATCTTGAAGGCTCGCGATGACGATATGGTCCCCTCACGCTTGATTTGTACAAGGTATAACGATTCATAGTACAGAAACGTAGCACGTTATTACGATTTATTTTACATAGCTGAAGAATCGGCACGCTTTTGCGTAAACATCGTTGAATTAACAAACATGTATAGATAGAATAAGCGAGTTAATAGAAGATTTCAATAGTCCCTAATTACTAAATGTGAAGCATTTAATTCATTGCGTGTCAAAGTTAACTATGATACATTTCGCGGATCTGTGCGAGAACGTGAAATTAATTCGAGAACAATACTTCGGTAATTTCTTTTTTATGCTTGTCAGAGAAAGCCTAAATCCGAACGAAATTGTTAAAAAACGAATCATTTTTTTATCGAATAAAGATTTATTCGAATAATACGCAACTGCAGTTTGCAGTTCTACGTTACGATTCAGCCAGTTCCTTTAAAATGTGCCACAGGCGAATTTTTTCATTCATGAAATTACGGCGAAGACTGTTTAGATTTGTTGCATAATAGTTAATATCTGTTAGCTAATTTTAGTAATCGATCGAATGGTTAAATGCATTGTTGGCAAGTTTTCAAATTCGTAGGGTAAATATGTATATTATTTATTTATTTATTTATTTATTTACGGGACGAGCGCATTATAAGTACTTCGCTTTAATTATTTTAATACCTTTCACTATTCTTGAATTACTAATTTACTATTTCAAATAGTAATTCTAATGCTTCCGAGATACGTTTCGGTTTTACATGAACGTTGTAAGATAGACTATTTAAGAGGGGATTGTTGAGAAACTGAGACGGAAGTTCTATGTTATAGGATGCTGTTATGCTTTAGTTAATAATTAAGTTGCTAACTCTATCAATGCGAAACAAGCAGATTGAGAAATCAATGTATAAATCGATATTTTCTATGAAATTTACGACATGGAAGTATTTTCTTTCACGTTTTGAGATACATGTGTCAAAAGCTGAAAGAATGATCGAAACTTTATTAAAACGGTATTGATCTCTGTTAATGTTTTTTTCCTTAAAACTTGTGTGTATCTTGGATCCAATTGAATCTGCATTCGAATTTTCATAAGCTGAGTATCAACTCTGTGATATTAAGTAAATACAGTTATAAATGGAAGCAGCATGGGTAAATTTAATATCAGATTTAAAGAGTTCCGTCATTTATTTATTTATTTTTTTTTTTCGAAAAGTTTCATCTCGAGGATTGTAAATTACGTTTCTTCTGCGTTGAATGATTGTGGCAGGCAAAGAAAGCGTGCGATTGTAAGATAGAGATGTTGATATCTTTTCGAAGATACGAACCAGTATTTCCTTAGAACATAGATTTTATTGCTACCGTATATTTTTCTACATACGATTTAAATGTCACTATTCTTGAACACGATCTCTGAACTGCAAATGTGATCTCAATAAAGCAATGGTTCCCAATCGTTAACAATCACGAACTTCTTCCATGAATCTGCCAAAATTCGTAGAAAACAGCAATCGAGCGGCTCGCAATTATTGCGACTCGGACGAAAGCAGTGTTAGGTAAAAGAATTTGAGTTTCTCGCGTTTAGAAGTGGACAGACAGTGTTCTTCATTGCTTAATCTTACTCCGCTACTCTCCTCAGACAAGTTCCGGAAAGCTACCGTATTAAATTAGCGATTATTGGGAATCATGGTGATAGGTTTACTTACAGCATTAAATATTTATATTTAATGTATTTTGTAAAGCACTGCAAGGAATATGGGGGAGTATTATTTCCTAGTGATTAAAGGGGCAACGTAGAGTACCGTTCTTCGTTCATTGCTTCGCGATACAAATACAGTAATTCGTCGTTATTGTCCTGTTTTTACCATGCGTAATAGTCCCGCTCACCATCCCCACCATTTCTTGGAATCCTTCGGTCGAGAGTGAAAGAACGAAAGAGACGACGGCAACTTCGTGTCAACTGTTTCGTTCCCTCTCGCTCGGCTCTTGGGTTTTCTCACTCGCGGCATCGGCCGCACGGAAGAGTCTTAGAGCATATACTACTCTAAGGGAACAGTGTCCGCATCGCGTTATTGTCCCGCCGCCAGCCCCGTTCGTCGGGACTATAATGACGAATTACTGTATTCTGTATACGTGTAATATATCGATGGGGCACGTGCAAAAGGATAATAACGCATGTGCTGGGTGTGAATGAATGTTGTACGCAACATAAATCATTGCTGATTCGACCTTTTCCATTAGTAATGTGAACTTTTGGTTCTCTGATGTTTGAAAAATGTACTTTACATGAACTTATAAACAAAATATATACAATAATATATAAACAAATACCCAGTTTCTAAAAGTTCTACCTAACATGCACCAGAAAAATCTAATTTTTTCTCTTATTATAATTAGTTCCAATTTACCATTGACTCTGTCAAAGAATAGTTAGTAGTTAATTAATTATGAACAAAATAATTGCGAAGTAGTGACGGGGTAGGGCCGTAACGAATATTCGAATACCAGAGAATTCGAATTCAAGATCCGCATGTTCGAATATTCGAATTATTCCAAAAAACAATTCGTATTCGAAATTACATCGAATTATTTACAGCTCTAGTCATAGTCCAGTACATAAATAAGTAAATGTAGAAAATCGATAATTATTTCTTTTATTTACATCTTACTCTTTACTTACATCTATTTTATTTACAATTGCCCTAATTTCTCAAGCCTGGCACCCTTGGCGCGTTTTACCGTCCAGTTTAATTCCCACTCCACCGCCACGCGCCGCCAGCATTCGACTTCGCAATTCGATATTTGAAACGCATATTAAAGCGATAAATAAAGAATTTTATTACTATAAACGGTAGCACAAAGGCTTACAGTAAATCCAGAATAGGCTCAGATTCCCAAGTGACATATAAACGAATCAACAAATTAACAAACAAATTCGTATACCATTATATAAATCGAATGGGGCGCTTTAGTTTGCGCTACGCACGAAAGTGCTTGCAAGCCTGGAGACGGTCTTTGGATTCCGTCGTGACAGTTAAATGATCGACGATACATTGTTGAGGAACGTTGACTTAAAAAATTGACACGACAGGTGCGTATATAACGCTTCTAATGGTTCATGCGTGTGTGCAAGTACAGTAAGTAATACGTGAGTACACGGTTCGGAGAAGTATCTTTGAGCAGCTCAACGAAAGCCTCGTTGTTTTGTTACTGTTAATTAATAGCAGCGGAAACTTTCTCGACAGAATTTCTTCAAATCCAGCGAACACAGCTTTTCTAATCTGTCGCGTAAAGAGAAGATATGGAAGAAGTAGGGGAGAAGTCTCCTGCTCAGTGGGCAATTGATATTTTCGAGGGCAAGAATTACCAATATGAACGGCGCTTTTATAACAAGTATACTGGAGAGATACTTGGCGGTATCATCGGCGCAACGTCACCATGGTTTAAGAATTACGTGTTGCATAGACCCTTTCATGCTGGTAAGCTGATTGAATACGAAGTACCCTGAAACATGTAATTCTAACCTGCCCGTAGTTGCTCTGTTACGTAACATCTGAAAGCTTCCGACCATAGAAAATGAATTTCCAATGCTGCCATAAATTATGTTGAACGCGCGATCCCAACTGCATCGCGATTTACGGTGTTAAATTTCTATGGAAATACCGTACACCGCGTGCTAATTATGTCCGTAATTTTTACTCGCTTGTTACTCTTCAGAATTTGTGCGCATTAATGATTAAAGTCTATGTATTTGTCACTCTCCTTAGGTCTCCAATATCACATTGCATTTGCCATAGTGGGCGTAGCTGTTGGCAGAATTTTAACAGTAACGACTGATAATTATTATGCTAAACGAGACGCGATACTGTTAGATTATATTAAGAAATATCCGCAACGCTTCCCCGAACCACGTAAGTCGGACAATTCTCTGAGGCTATTTTTCTAACACGTTCGCATCGCGATAAGTTTTACGGATTATGTAGTTGACTACGAACGCGTTAAGTTGAAATGTTCTACTGTGCGTCGACGAGAAGATGGTCCTTAGAATGGCACAGGAGTTGTTCGCTCGCATCGTCTGCTTCCTGTTCGCTCTCTTCGTATTCATCGATGTTGTCGCGTCGGCCAATAGCGACAATACCTATGTCCTACCTCTACAATTGTGTCAGAGAACGTGGGGATATACCATTCGAATCGTAGAGTTTCTCGCGACGACATCTCGTGGACGCACGGTATTTATTACTCTCGAGTCGCATTTAATGTTTCTGGCGTTTCAGGGAATAAAAAGTATGCAGATCTATTGTTACCGTGGACTCCGATACGTTAGGTAATTATAATACCTTTTTAAAATGAAATGATCGATTGTAATAGTGAGTATCTAAATAAAATACATAGAATATTATTACATCTTATAAGAATACGCCGTACTCTTATATCGTACTCCTACATTAAGGGTGTGTTGTACAGCTTTTATTAGTATGTATAATACAACGATCGTGCGTACGAGTATTTTTATCTAAATTCTTTATACCTGAGAGTACAATGATTTTCATTTCGTGGTTTAGAGTTGAATGGTGGGATATACATTTGTAAAACAGAAACAACAAATTCACTATACACAGGAATAATATGTAGAATTATATATAACGGAGAATTACGCGACGTTCGAAACAGAACGAAATTAATAGAATATTTGTGTAGTTCGGAGACTTTTGATCCGTGACGTAAGCATGCTTTGTTATATAAATATATCTTATTTTTATTAATATCCTTGAAGTTTACAAAATCTTAATTTGTCTTATTCTTGGCTCTTTCAATAATTCTTTGATCATTTCAATTTCTGCCTCTGTTTGCATTCCAGTGTGCGATTGGATAGAAAATTCTCTGATTCGGTATACGTATTATTAATTCGGGCAAGAATAAATGAGAGACGGTTACTCTTCCTAATTATCATTCTAGCTCGCTTAGAAAAGATTTCTATTTCTTCTCAGGATTGTAATTGTCATTGTATAGCCCGGTTCCTTTGGAATCTCCTAGCCAGGGATATTTATTAGGGCATTCCCTGCATGCTTCTAGATACCTGTGAACATATTTGCAATTATTACCAATCTCAAGTTATGAAATACAGTTAGACGGGAAGCTTCTCCATATCAACGATCGTTCACCTAGTTGTAGTGAAATTAGATTCCTGGGTTTTGAAATCCAGAGCGCATTTATTTGGATTATTACACGGCGGGCCAGGAAGATTCTCTTTCTTCTTACACGACCATCCTTCAAAGTTATTCAAAGATTTAACTGGCTTCGGGTCGGTCGTCCATGTGAGCGCTTGAGTAGCAGTTACAAAGTACACGTCTGGCCTGTAAGTACGCGACACATGTATTCACTTCCGGAATTATTCACGTTGTCTTAATCATTCTGTTTCTTTAGTCGATAACACGGTAAAGAGCTACAACAAAGGAGGATCTCGGTTTCCGCTTACAATGTCACTGCCCAGTCGAGGAACTTCGATAGGCCTCGTTCGAGTTCCTTTATTTGGAACCAGTTTGTGTGGAATGGCATCATATATGGTGCTCTGTTTTGTTCATAGTATCGATTAAAATCTTCTTGCAACCACTCAAAGACTTCTTCGGGATCGTGATTGTGAAGCACGCACTGATCCAAGTAAGGGCAGTGTCCTCCTTCATAGCTCTCGACGTAATGTGCGTTTAATGGTAATTCCCAGACGCCTGAAAGCGTTTGAAACACAACTGGATTTAGGATACCTGGTACGAGTGACGTTCGCACCTGTAAACACAACTGTCGCGTACCTGGGAATGATTTGGTGGGGCACGTGCCCGCTTTACATTCGTGGGGAATCTTGTAATCAAGAGTGTAGGGCCAGATTGGTACTTTTAAGGGGGAGATCCCAACACTGCTGTCGTATATATATCCAAAGTCTTCCAGTACTTTGTACTGAGTATTCCGTCCAGGTTTCAAATACGGAGCTCTCATACCCACAACTTCGCTGGTTGAAATGTTACTGAAATGCTTGAGTATCTCGCGCATTCCAATCATTTCTCCGACCCACTCTTCGTATCCTTTATCCTCTAGTCCCTTTTGCAATCTAATAATCATCGATTAAGAGCGTCACGTTCCATTTAACGATTACACGGACTGTTAGCGTTTATACTCACGATATAGTTTCAGTGGCAATCTCGTGCCCATCGTGCGCTAAACTCTGCACCATATTGTAATTACAGTACTCGTGTGAGATGAAGAAAGTGCCTTTCAAAGGGCAATTGTTTGGGTTCAGCCTGTCGGTGGTAAATATCTTTTGGTAATGATCAAAATTATTGTGATTTATCGCTCCGTCGAATGTCATTATTATCATCTGGGGTGTCTGTCATCGAAGGAAAGCGTGTATAGAGCAGAGCGAAGATAATTCTCTAGGAAATTGTATCGGAGAGTGGTATATACCTCCTCTGGATGAATGCCGCCGGGGATTATTGTGCCATCTCTGGAACAGAAGCAGTACGGCAGCTGACAATTCGCGGTGTCACACTTTTCTGCCAAATCGGTCGGTGGTTCGGTCACTGGCGGTGGGGCTGAGATTGAGAAACTTTAGATTAACCCAGTCAATGGAGGAAAGTACGGCTCGCGGTGGCTTCCAAAGGGAATACTTACTCGTGGCAATGGGTCCGCAGCGGGCCTCGTTTTTGAAAGTGCAGAACTTACTGATGTCGTCGAAGTGCAATCCTGACGGACACCTGTTCAGATATGGGTATCCGTCGACGCACTGTTCAGGATTCAACGGAGAAGCTCTTTAATCGCAAATTGATCTTTAAGATGAAATAGAAAGGAAGGTAGTTAATTACCTGATAAAACCTTCTACACGTCGCTGGATCTGCAAAGTTACCATTGCCTTGACCTTCGGGGCACGTGAACTCCTCGTCTTTCTTCTCGTCGTCTTTCTTAGCAGTCTTTTGTCCATAAACTGCAAGATCGGTCGCGCAATAAATTAGACGCTGACATTTTAACGGCATTGTAGAAAAAGAGAGACAATTAGCTATGAGAAAATACATATATAAATACATGGGACCTTGGAAGATTAGGATACACGGTTCTCGAGGAAAAGGTCAAGGTAGAGGCTCTCCTCGAAATACGTTAACGTGTTCGTGTATCCACACACGTGCACGTCGAATACTTGATTATTCAGGTTCGACTTTTATTGAATTCTTTCCCAAGGGCGTCCGGAGGGGTGGGGACGTGGGCGAAAGGGGCAGCTGCCCCCCTGGCTTCTGAGAAAAACTCGCTTATTTTTCAAAACTGATCTTTACTAAGTTAATACTAAAAAAGGGAATATTCTTAAATTTCAGTTTTAAATTTTTAATTAAATTGGCACTATAAAATGGGTGAAAAAATCAAGAGGGGTATTTTTCTTTACCATCATCCCAAACGGTATGCAGAATTAATTTTCGATTATTCTAAAGCAACCCAATCTCTAAATAATTCGATAATAATTCATATTTCTTGCATTATTCTCTTAAAGAAACTTTCTCGTATGAAAGTCTTTTGCGTGGGTGTATAAAAGATATTAGATCCCAACGATTTGAATAACTTCTATTGAATTCTTTACGCAACGAAATACATAATTCGAGGTAACTGAAAAGAATTCCATTCATACGAAATGAAATAAAACAGCAACGCAGTGCTCGCGGGAAGGTGGAAATGCTTATAGAAAATGTCTGAGAGAAATTCCAAGGGTATCATAGGAAAGACGGTCGAGAAAGCGAGGAACGTGGTAGTAAGAATTCCAACGTCCAGAGGAGACGCATTATAGCTACGTAAGCGTAGAGATTCGAACATTCTGGTTTATTTATTCCCGTCTGATCGGATACATACGATACCCCTTACGGCGCAAAGAAACCCGAACGGCTTGCATGCTTGCAAATTAAGATTATTCTTAATTAAAATTCTCGATGCATCGATCTTCAATTCTCCCCGTAAGCAAGTAGTAGTCTGATAAAATCGATACAGTGTCATTTCGAAATATAATCAAACAGTAGATATCGGTAGTCGTTGCTACAAAAATATCTACAGTTTTCTATAAGACAAGAATGGGCATGCCACCCATATGTTGAGTATAGATCACTCGGGCCAAGATCAAGGATCAGCATTGACTCGCACTACAGCGCCAACATTGAGATATGGAGGCAATTATTTCGCAGATCACGAAATTCCTCGATCGATCATTAATGTGTGTAAAATATATTTCCTCTCTAATTAATGAACGAATGAATCATTCTCGTAACTAAATGGATTAAGCTTAACATATTTTCTTTTTAAAAGCGTTGGGAATATAATAATCTCCGCAGAACGTTGGTTCACTGCGGATTACTAAACAAGAAAACAATCTGAGCTATGCAGACTGTAAAGTGTGAGGTATATATCTTCGGTATCATGGCTTTTAGTTGTCCTTCGACTCCTTAGAGTCGATGCGCCGTTATTACAAGCGACGCGACGTTCTCGAAACACTGGCTGTTGGTAACCACGAGGGGAATTCATTATTGCGAGGGTTACTTTTTATTCCGAGCGTGCGCCGAAAGGGCGTGCTCTGACGCAATCGTATCCCTACCGTTTCAAGGTGTGGTTTTTTTTTTAGAAACTTATCGCGCATTCATTATGTTTTTGTGTCCACTGGTATCCCTGCTCTTATCGATTTCTATTTCAGGATTCTTTTATACTTGTAACGTGGCTATTACTCGAAATCTTAATTCTATCAGAAAGTTCTTAATCTTTTAATGTTTAATGCATTAGTGATTACAACTAATTCAGTACGCACGAAGAATGAGAATATTAATATACTGAAAAATCGCGAAGCTTTACAGAATAGTTACATAAATCGGAAAATGTATGAGCGTTTAATTTGATGTAGAGAGCGATTGGGCTGAGACGTGTTGAATTCTTCTGCGGATGGGCTACCAGGAGAAAGTAAGTATCTCAGGAAGATACTTCCCTGTGATCTTATAATAGTCTAGCGTGACACAAGTAATAAATTTATACCGTAACACATATAACGAAAAGCAAAGACAAAAGAATAGGTTTACACGAGCTGTGCATTACGAGGGAATTAATAAAAACGACCGCGATGGAAGAAAAGCCGCGACGGAGTTAATAAAGCAAGGCTCGCGCGCATGAATGCCAAAAAGATCGGTTTAGCGGCAAAGTGGAAAGTGAAGGTACCGCTCTGGCAATGACGTTGTGGTAAATCGTTCAGGTGCAACATTTCCATCGGCCGTGTACCATACACGCACACGCTTTTACCCTGAATTCAGATCCGTGTGTAGCGTGCGACGGCGTGCCATATACGTGTGAGCGACGAAAACTTATGTAAACACCGGTGAAACCGCCAGGGAACCTAATTTAACGACGCTCCGGCGCGTCGGTGCGCTGCTTCCTCCCAACATCTCGCTTTTATCCGTGTCAGCTTTATTTACAAGACGGGGGGGGGGGGGAGGCTCTCTCACGACACTCGGCGAGAACTTTCCAAGTGTCGTGGAAGTGATTCTCTACGAATCTGTGTCAATATACTCGCGTACGTGCTTACGGCAATTTATATACCGAGAGAATTTTAACGATTTTAATGGCTCCTCTTGATCAATGATTAAGATCTCCTTTAGGAACTTTAGAACAAGCCTCCCGGCTTGGGAATCTTTAAGTGGCTGAGAATGTTACAAGATTTCCTTTCTGCGGGAATTTCGCGAGACAACGAATTGCAAATTAGGGTACACAAGAGAATGGTTGCAGAAGGTCGTTCCTTCTTGCTTACCACCTACGTTATCTATCCTGCTCTGTGGCGGTGATTCGATCGCTTAATCCAACAAAGAAACTGCGGTTTAAAAATTGAAATTGGAAATAAAGATTCCTGATATCTCGCGTTGCAGTAAAAGCGACTCTTCGGTTGAAGCTCTTAGAATAGAGATCTGATTCGAGGTAACGAGTTTCTTTATAAAGATCGTTATAGAAAAGGGCACCGCGCCGTAACTCATTCAGGAGCCCGTAATTAATCTCCCCTGTTTCGTGGAATATCTAATAGACAGGGGGATGGGAAGCGATTTGCAGGCGTGTCGTCCTACCTGATACGATCAAGACGGCGCAAAGAAGCAACAGTCCCCTCCGTGGTGCCATCGTCGAGCAGCCGTGTGAGAAATGTGGCTGAAGTCCTTTTCCCCCGCGTCTACCTTGAACTATTTCACGGCACTACGAATACGAATGGATTGTGTTATTTTTTTATGTTGCACTCTTGTCATCGGCGATGCCACTGGTCGAGCCTACTCTCGCAGCACTGGTGACTGGCTCGAGGAGGGTCCTCGACTTCTGGCCATGGCTACAGGAGTCGGGAACCGGACGGTAGGAACCGTTCTTAGCTCATTGGCTGACCACTTTCTACCACCGTCTCGGCCGTCGAGAAATCTGCGCTTTTATTTGCGTTAGCGCAGGCCACCGGTTCTGTGTCCAATAGGGTGGCTGTTATTTACACTTGGTGAATTGTTTTTTCACGATTTTCTCCGCGGCAAACCCCAGAACACTTCCAATTAATAAAAAAAAAAAATCTGCGTAACCTTCTTCCAGTTTTTCGGATTTTCTTCGAAAACCGTTCGTCGCACGAGAAAAAGTAATGGAATGTAAAATATGCTCCTTGTCCGGATCTACAACTTTTATTCGACATGTTTTTTCGTGCAATCGATAACTTGCAGGGTAATTAAATAAAATCGACTTTGTGCGCTTTTAAGTAATTATTTAAACGTTCAGGGGCTCAAACTTTGCATAGATATTTTTTTATTAATTGGAACTATTCCGGGGGGTGTCGCGAAGAAAATTCAAATGTCGAAAATCAGAGCCACCAGGATCGTGATCTTTGCGAAAAGGATAAATGGAAAGTATACGAGTAAATAATTGTTTCGTATATTTACACGAATAGGTAGAAAAAATAATACAAAGTTGTAAATGGATACGATTATTTGGTAATGATAAGTGTAAGTAGGATATGTGAGAAGCTTCACAATTCGATCTTAGTCATCTGAGGCCCCCTCTTCCGCTTCTCTTTCCTCTTCGCCTTCTTTGTCTTCGTCTCGTCTTTGTCTCTCTGCCGAGGATCAGCAGGCCGCCAGAAGGGATTGAAATATCCCGGCTCGCGTTCCTTCATGTTCAGTTCCTGAGCCAGCAAATCGAGCATAGCGTTCGTTTCCTTGTCCAAAAAGTGGCTCGATCGATTTGTGAAGTCTATGGTCCAGTTTATCATTGTGTACCACTTGCGTTGTGATTTCAGTATACGATGGGCCACGTGAGGAAAATGGAGGACAATGTCGCCGAACAAGGCTGTGTTTTCTAACACGGTGGATATCGCTGCGAAACATACACGCTTCACAGTAAAGAATGGATTCAAAAAGATTATAAAAATATCGAGGGGATTCTTAAAAGATTACCACTCTGAACGGTGACGTTCTGTGGCAAGGATCTATCGTCTGGATCAAAGCCGGCGGCCTCGATCAACGATTTACTCGCCTCGATCACGCCCATCATCTTTTCGCCGAGGATCGTTATCATTTTGTACAAACGTTCGTAGCTATCTATCTTCTTGAGGTGCCTCACAGCCACTGCGTGCTCTTTGCGTTGAACGCTAAATGATTTCCTAACTAGGAAGATTACAGTTAAGGAGCATTCATCAGTTCGCGATTAAAACTACTCGAATAATAAAGCTACTTCTGCTTTATCAACTCTTAAACCTCATATAATACATCGCACAATTAAGTTCAGCTTTTAACAGCTTTAACAGCCATTCAAATTTACGAAAAATGAAGCTGCTAACGTGGAAAGGATAACAAGGGTAATAAATTCCCCTCTAACATTTGCGTTCGTATTGCTTTAGACAACGCGACCTTAGAAGAACTATCTACACCTTGTATCTCCGATGGATACACAAATCCTCGTAGACCTTAATTTCGGACGGGCCACTTTTTCGCGGCTCTTCGCTGATTCGGTCTTCCGCTGCCGAAGTGTTCACCTGTTGCGCATGCGCAGTGCATGTCAACACCGACACGACTGCGATGTAAACGAATACGCGTGGCATCTCGCCGGATCGAAAGGCCCTCGAACTACAAAGTAGCACGCCGATAAACGATAATCGTACTCCAAGGTAATAAATGCTCGATGAATATCAGAGATCCTTAGAGCCGTTCGCGATAGATTCTCGCAATTTCAAGTGGCATTTAATCGACGATAGCCAAGCCGCACGTTTCAATCGCGACACTGCCGCCATCTACCAATTCCCGTGCAACATCGGATGTGTCAAGTTGCGCGACGATTCGCTTGAAAATAATTAAAACGCTCGGCATTAGCTCGTAATTATGCGACAGTTACGAGCATGTAAATCGTGACGCTCGCGTGCGCTGTTAGATTCTTTTATTGACGTTTGCGAGTAGCGTTAAACTGTAGCAGCTTACGCGCGCGTGGACCAGTAGCGTTTCACTGGAGCTATGAAATGTACGTGTTTAATGGGAAAGATTTTATTAATGCTACGTACATATGGCAGTGATCTGATTTCATGTGACAATATACCCTCGCCCATTAGCTAAGTTACATGTCTAATCTCTTTGTAATTAGAGTCTAGCAACTGGCGACGAACATGGCAGCAGCGGATGAAACAAAGCTTGACGTAAGTGTGCAATTTTACAAGCGGTCCTGCATGTTTTCTTCGGTGTGCATTTAGTAGCTACGAGTCTGGTGCAGGAGTACGTTAAATTTTCTTTGGGAATCATACGACGATCTTAAAGCGAAGTTTCTGTTTTAAGTTTAAAGTCACGATGGAGTACGCCGATCCTCAAAACGTCGAGGGTGAGATGACGGTAGGAGCTAAGCGGAAATCGAACCTCGGGGAACCTGAATTTAATACTTTAGATGAACCGATCAGAGATACGATTGTAAGTTCGGATAGAGTAGTATCGAACGTAGCGACTAAAAAAAGGCAATTATGTTCGTCTCCATTGAAATGCTTGGCTTTACGTTAGTAATGTTTCTCGCAGCTCAGGGATGTTCGAGCAGTGGGCAAGAAGTTTTTTCATGTTTTATATCCCAAAGAGAAGAAAAGTTTGCTGAAGGAATGTAAGCGAATACGCTACGAGACTTACTTTATGTATGATGTTGTAAGTTTCTAAAGAAAGCAACTGTTTTCAATTTCAGGGGACCTTTGGGGACCGTTAGTATTGTGCACGTTCATGGCTATGTAAGTTCGGTGATTGTAAGATTGAAATGTTTCGAGCACCGTCTGTATAACTACGGTCGCAAATTTTATTGTTTCAGAATATTACAAGGTTCCTCTGACACAGCGGATAATTCGAACGACGGGGGACCAGAGTTCGCAGAGGTTTTTGTAATCGTATGGATTGGATCTATGGTCGTTACGCTGAATTCCAAATTGTTGGGTGGCAACATGTAAGTTATTCTAGTCGCTTAAGGGGTCATGCCTAGTTCAGGCAGGCGAAAAAAAACGTGATTCTCGGGAATTTTTTGTGGAGAATCTAATGTATATTTTTTACAACTGTTTGCTTATTTTTAGAGTGCATATATTCAGCAGCTCTCAGTAATTTTGTTATAGGAAAATATTAAAAAACGAACGAATAACAGCCACTCTCGCGGAAGCTATTTTTTTTAGCGGGGAACACGATTTCTCCGAGCCGGATCATCTGAAATCGGAAATTGAAGAAGATTCTGTTAGCATACGAGTTTATCTAGTTGGTGAACGAAGGATTCTTGTTTTTGATGAAAACTCTATTTTTAATTGACGAAAAACGAACAATTCAGGCATCGAAAAATCATGATTTTGCGTTAAACGGCCGCCATTTTGTCTGAAATCATTTTTTTTAAAAATCCTTCGTTCACGAACCAGATAAACTCATGTACTAAAAGAATCTTCTTCACTTTTCGATTTCAGATGATCCAGCTCGGAGAAATCGCGCTCGCCGCTAAAAAAATAGCTTCCGGGAGAGTGGCTGTTATTCGTTCATTTTTTAATATTTTCCTATAACAAAATTAATGAGAGTTGCTGAATACATGTACTTTTAAAACAAGCAAATAGTTGTAAAAAATATACATTTGATTTTCCACAAAAAATTCCCGAAAACGCGTTTTTTTTCGCCTGCCAACTAGACATGACCCCTTAAGAGAAAACATACGCGCAGTGCTGTAAAGAACGTTCTTAACGCAATTCAATGCTTTGCAGATCCTTCTTCCAAAGTATCTGCGTCTTGGGATACTGTTTGCTGCCAACTGCCATTGCTCTAATTTTATGTAGAATCATATTGATAGTAGAACAGACTACTTTCTTATTTAGTTTAAGGTTCGTCATCTCCATGATTGGATTTGCATGGGCAACGTACGGTTAGTATAATTTTATTCCACTATTACATACTTGGAACCATCGCTTATCGACGCGAACTATTCCATTTCAGCATCAATGGCATTTCTTGGCGACAGTCAACCCGTAGGGAGGAAGGCTCTAGCGGTATATCCAATATTTTTATTCTATTTTGTTATTTCCTGGCTGGTTATATCTCACACTACGTAAAATAAACTATGAATCATTTACAATAACAAGACTGTACATTGTTCCGTATTTGTGCACAAAGTAAATGGGGGACTCGAAACTCGTGCAAAATCTAGCTTGCATCGCACTTCGAACTTCTCGAAATCGGAGTGTATCTGTCGTGCCGAGTTTTCTCCAGATAAAACTTATCGTCATAGATGAATACATTATTTACTCTGTACGCTTTAACGAATCACCAGTTTGTATGTCAATTATAATGACCTATATACAGAATGTATCGATATAAGGTGTAAAACGATGAATAATACTTAAGTAAATTATTGCCGCATTGTTATATATTTATATGTTTCGTTGACGTAGGAACTTGCTTAATCTTCCGTATTTCCATAGTTTAAACGGGTTGCAGTTAATATTATCAACTGACTTCCACTAACTTACATTCCTATTAAAAAAATTTTCCTTTCATTTGTCGATCATTGCAATGATTTACATCGGTAAAAAAGAAAGGTGAAACAGCGTAGAGTCACGCGATTTGTACTTTTTGCACATATGTATTGTGTACATACTGTTATCTGTAAAGTTACAACGAGACATTAAATAAAATTAGTCATTTTGTATTACGTGGACAAGTTTCTTGTCTCTCCGTCGGAACGATTACGTGTGCGAGAAGTATCTTTCTAATTTTTTGAAGAGAGTCTTGCTGTCGCAGTGACCCGAGTATGCGCTTAAAGACTTTTTTACCGCGGTGTAGCTTGTCTGAAGATCCCCCACCTGCGAAATTGGTGATGATAACAAGTTTGATATTAGAGATAGAATGCGCCGTATGTAACGCGCTACCTCGTACGCTAAGTAAGCGCTGTTGAAGTGAGGTTCGTAAATGAAATTAGCGATATTGGCAGCAGCGTGGAAATAGGTTCGCGCTGCTGTTAAATTCCCATTTCGCACTTGTATGACTCCAAGATTGTTGTACGCTAAGGCGTGCCTGTTGTCGCTCACGATAGCCAGTTTTAAACATTCCGCTGCCATTGTTATGTCGCCCACGGTCTGAAATCGTTTTTTAAATAGAAATTTCGTTGGAAAACTAGCTTCGATCGCTGTGGACGATACACGTACAAGAGCGATGTGAGAAATGTTGTACCATACGTCTGCTATATTTTCGTCAGTGGAAAGATTCAATGCTCTCTCGAAGCACGATATAACGTGGTCGTATTGTTGAGCGTAGAAACAGCACAATCCAAGATTATTGAACAGTTCCACATTGTACACGCCCATTTGTAGCAATCGTCTGTTCAAGCAAACAAGCAAGTCTCGCGTTTCAGATTATTCTGAAATATATCTTGATCCGTGTTTACCTGTAGTAGCGCAGAGCCAGTTCTGGTTGGTCGTTATAGAAGTGATGCATCCCGATGCTGGCTATTGCCTCGGTCTGCGAAGCATCCTCTTGCGCAACGATTTTATAATATTTCAATGACATGGTTGTATTATTGAGGCCGTCGAATATACGCCCCATTTCAGTGAGGACATTCACGTCGTTAGGGAAATACTCGAGACCTCTTTTGCACGCATCCAAAGCAGCCAAGGGTTGATCCAGCCTGATGTAAACTCGGACCAGCCTTAAGATCGTTTCAATGGTTTTGCAATCCTTCAACGCTGACTTAAACTGCTGCTCCGCATCTCTGATTAATCCTAAACTGTAATAACATTTACCGAGCTGTACTTTCCACCACCAGTCTTTGTACTGACACACCTGCGTTGCTTGAACCGCCAGATCTAATGCCTATATCACACAGTATCGTTGATACTCAATATCTAACGAAATTTTCTATGAAAATTGCCGAACTAGACGTAGCTTCTCCGCGCATACTTACATATCTTACATCGTGTTCGTGATAGTATATATACTCAAACAGTGGTTTCGCGATACTAGGCTGACCAGCGTACTTGGAAATATTTAAACGCGACAGCTGTATAAAAGGTCCTCCGGGCTCTGTCAACATAGATGCTGTACCCAATCTGTGAATTATAGATACGTACACGTAGAATAACGTCAACGGTGAACTTTGATCTAAAATCAAGGGTATTACCTTACGCTGCGACCAGAACTTGCGGTGATTGGCCTGGCGGTCATAGCAGTTCTGGGTGTTCTCAAGGTTTGTTCAACCGATTGAGACATTGCCGATTGAGTAGCTGGTCGCACAACTCCCGTGAGTGGCCTACCTTTAAAATCGATACTGCTTTTTAAATTTGAACTGGGTACATTACAATTTCATAGCTGTCTCCTTGAAGTCGAAATGCACCTGATTGTGTTTTAGGTCGTAGGTACTGCCCTACGTGAGAAGTACCAGGGTTCTTTAACGACGTTCCTGGCCTAGGCATAGAGGATATCGTGTAACTGTCCAGTAAACTTTCAGCGATTCCTTCTTCTTCCCCTTCTATGTCATCTACGTATACTTGCAATGTTAAGGCACGCATTTTTAACACCCAAACAGCCTGCGGCGAAGAATATTACGATTTAGTCAGGAAGATATAAGTCTACGAGGAAGTCGTTCATACCTGATCTAATGGATTCTTTCGTAATAAATCTGAACATATCGTTGCACATTCCTCGTACTTCCCTCTACTGAACAAACTTAGAGCTTTAAACAACTCCATTGTCGGATGAAAGGCTTGGCAGGATTTGATCGGAAAAGCTCATTGAATTGTAACAGGGGAAACTTTCTCACAGTTCATACTATTGTACATGCTTATACTGTACACCTGGGTATCTAGCAGGTAAACGAATTTCTCATGCAGGAAGGTATTGATTACTTTGCTTATAACCCTGCCTGTATAGACCAAGGCTGAATCCATGAATATTCGTTTCATATTCTTTCTTTCCAAGAGAGTGATAAATGAATCAATTAATTGAGAAGTTATTTGTAACAGTTCAGGGATTTAAATAAACCTTATTATACGAGGCTCTTCTATTAGGAACATATATGCCAAATCTTTGAAACAAGAAAGCCATCTTTTATAATAATCAATTCCGTTTTAAATAACAAAGCACTATCGTGTAATCTTCATCGATCTTATTTTGTATGAGAAAATTTGGGAAATATTATCAGAGTATGCTACTATGGTACGTTTCTATTTATCTTTCATGTTACTTTTATAATTAATACTACAGTTTACTATCGCAAATAATGGAAATTCTGGACAACAATGACGCCAGGTCGGTGAAATAGGATATATTCAGAATGGAACCATAAATAGTTTGGATTATGTATGCGTATATTCATATTAATTTCTTTTCTAGCGTCCAACAGGCTTTTCACGATTTCTTCAACCAGAAGACTGTAGTAGAACAATGCCCAGAAGAATACTTGATCCGCCTCCACGAAGCCTTTTTGGTGCGTTAAGAGAGATTCAACAGTTTATCAACTAATTCTTACGCGATAGTTAACGCCATGCAGACCAATTTGACTTTACTACTTTAACCGATTAATTTGCAGATTTCAGTGAACGAAGAAATGAACATTTCTCAGTTATACGAGGCTTTCAAGAATATATTACATATTAAAATGCCAAAGGCTGAATTTGACATATTGTTTAAGAAAGTAAGGAAGTAGAAAGAGGAATTATTATTTGGTATGATATTCTTCGTTAATTACAGATGAACTTGAAAAGAGACGGAAATATCACTTGGAACGAATTTGTCTCCTATTTGTTAGTGGAGTTTCAACGGAAAGACACTGCCCTGCAATGGCAGATACTGAAACTTCCAATAACAGGCATACCTGAAATTATCAAATCGCACCATCGCACACCTATACACAAAATTACCTATTGCCCTGAAGTTCTGCCCGTATAAACACAGATATATTTAACGCACTAATAACTTCAACTCCAAATTCTTCTACAAAACTTCTTGCCTCTGTCTGCAGGATAGAACTGTAGGTTTTCAGAGAGGGTGCTACTTAACAGTGACTAAAGAAGGAATTATAAATTACTGGTCGCTGGACTTAGAATACGAGCGCACTGTACAATCTGTGAATCGTTAGTATTCCGACCGCTTGATGCGTAATGTGTCCGTATCCTTCTTGCGAGCTTCCCTCGTTATTATCTTTACAGCTTACTTAAGAGTACAACAAACTTCGATCACTGACATGATCGTAATGCCTGACGTGCAGATAGTATGTACCAGTTCCACCGAGTGCGATTTGAGATTCTACGATACCGTGGCGAAGAAGTTTGATCTTCGAGTGCTGGTTCGTTGTGCCTTCACTGAACGCTGAATACTTTAATAAAGCCGGGAATCCACCGCGAAGCTAAGCTATGCTATGCGATGCTAAGCTATGCCATGCTACGTTTAAAAAAAAAAAATTAGCTTCAATACATTCTTATGTACTTAATTATTCTTACGTTTCCACCAAAAGCTACGTTAAAACATAGCATCGCATAGCATAGCTTAGCTTAGCTTCCCGGTGGATTCCCGGCTTAAACAGTGCTTGGTTTGCGCTTCAGATCTCAGGCATAGAGAGCGCAGTTACCTGCATGAGTTATAACTTCAGTACGAACATTAAAGAGGACTCGTATATTGTACTTGGAGATATGAGAGGATCCGTTAAAATCATATCTTTCAATTCCATGGACAGAGGACCATTTAAACAAGAACCTAAACGCGACACGTCGTTTATTCGTTACGAATCTGTTCTCAAGGTGAATAATTTACATCTCCTTTCGCGTAGTTCCCGTAACTAAAGATACTCCGTTACAGGGTGGACTGCAGGGACTAAAAGTCGCGGAATATAAGAGCGTCCATACAGACTGGGTAAAGCAAGTAGCTTATTACAACAGCCTGAGGTCTTTCGTGTCTAGTAGCAGGTGCAACATTTGCTCCCTCTTAGTCAGCGACCTCACAACATCGAGGATTCAGTACAAGTTTCAAGTGAACATGGGCGTATCTTGTTTCACTCTTTGCGAAGGTGCTTTTAATAGATTAGATGCCTATTTTCATATTGGCGGATATATTTTCAATACTCTCCTTTAAATACGAATGCGCAGAGAGCCAAACACTAGTAACTGGCGGACCAGATTGCATCGTCCGGGTTTGGAATCCTTTTGTGACGAGGCGAGCGAGCAGCACGTTCCAAGGGCATCACACGCCTATAAGTGCTTTAGTAACTCAAAATTCTGGCAAGCGTGTGTACTCTCTATCCAAAGACAGATGCATCAAAGTGTGGGACGTATTAGCTCAATCTTGCATCCAGGTTTCCGTAGCAATTCTAACAAGGCGTACAGACACGTTCCTCTGAACATTGCTCTAAAGCTTCGGGACTTACTAACGGCGATGTAAACCAAATGATTATTTTCTATTGCATAGACGTACAATGGCCTTCCCAGCGAATTGGGTGAGCACACAGCGATAACCATAGTTTACAATACGCTAAACCATAAGATGATCATTGCCAGTGCAATAATTGCGATAATCGTTTGCGATCCTGTGATCAACGAGGAAACATCCGATGGTTATACACACACGAAACCTGTCAGCTGTGTTCTATACAATCATCTTTACAAAGTGGTACTCCTTTGTGTATTTTATAATAGATATAATTCATATTATGAAGCAGTGCTCCGCAATCGGTCTGCCGCGAGACGACGTTACGGGGAATTCTATATTTTGGGCTGAAAACGTAGCAAAATTTGGGAATTTTTTGGAAACTAGCGATTCGATTCAACTGGAATTTGGACCATGTTTTTATACATCTTTGAAGAAGTTGTAGTCTTTCATTAATTTTTAATAAAAATTTCAGATGATTCGAATCGCCAGTTTCTTCCAAAAGATTCTCAAATTTGCTATGTTTTTAGCTAAAAAAATATGATTACCACTCAAGTGTGCCGTGGTGCAATGCCTCCAAGAGGAGGAAAAGCACAAGATCTTTTTTTTAACCAAGTTTTTCATAAATAAATGTAATTTCTGTGTATACACTTTGTAACTTCTATATGTTTTTTTTATATTTTCTTGCTCGTGGCGTATCGCAGAATTGTGAGAAGGGCCGAGGGTGAGAAATGCTTGCGGAGCACTGTTGTAAAGCATCTCGCTAAATTATTTATGCGTTTAGATAGTTTCTACTGGAACGGATTCTTGCATAATAGTTTGGGACCCGTGGCTCGGAACTCGTTTATATTTAGTAACGCATGCACACAGCCAATTCTTATACGGCCAGTATAATGATATCGAGATTACCGCAGCTTGCTTCGACGAGTCCGAGCAGTTGCTAGCTACGGGTGCTCGCGACGGGACACTGAAGATATGGAACTTTAATACGGGCACTTGCCTGCGAAACATGGCAGTTGAATATCAATGGTACACCTGCGTTCCTTAGTAAAGCTTCGTTACATTCGCGCACCAGTTCAAAATGGCAATAATCCAGCTGATCCTCCCTTCAAATATTCAAACGCAGTGAAATCACAAGTTTGGCCTGGCTGGAAAATCGAATTCTGTGCAGCGCCTGGAATCGCCAAGTCGTAGAATTCGCAACCTCCGATACAAATATATATAAGAAAAGTTGGGGAGTAAGGCACACTGATTATATTCTTTGCTCAGCTGCCTGGTTTCCCCAGGTCCTAGCGACAGCGTCTTACGACGGGGAAATAATACTCTGGAGATTAGAAACAGGTCAACCGTTTCGGAAATATAAAGTAAATGACCCAACGTCGAGGTGAGATATACAAAATACGAAGAACGTAATGTACAACTTTCGCTATCCCCTTACGTCTTATTACATAGATTCAGCGTAAGGTACGAAAGGAATACTAAAGCTCGCGAATCGAAGAAACCTAAAGAAGTTGTGAAAGAGCAGTTCACTTTCAAAAAGAGGTAACGATACTTTACGCTCGGTAGTTAGAAGAATCTGTTTAAAAACTTGATGAACTATAGACGCGTGTATAATATTTTATGCGTAGCAAATATACCGCAGCTTCTAAACACCAGGAATCGGCGTTAAACGTTGTACGCGTCGTTGCTGTTCGAGCTATGATGTTTTTAAGCGCACGACCAGTCGGGCCTCGTGTCGGGACGTTATTGGTGTCCCTCGACTCCGGTTTAATACAAGTGTGGACTCACCACGCTGCCGGTGGATTTCTAGAGGCATTCTCAGTGATTCATACACTGGGTGACTGCGCGTTATCATTAGCAACCGATCGTGATAATCATTTCCTTGTGACAGGTAAGGAAAGGATCTATGTACTTAATTTTCACGCTAACGTTTATTCACTGTAAATCCAGTAACATTGTACATCTATAATGTTAGCTTTTCGTAACTGTAGAAAGATTGATGTGCAATCGTAATCGCTTTAAAGTATAAAGCGAAAAAGACTTGTCCAAGATCACGGATTCATAGAATCTAAAAGTTCGCGCAGTAATTTAGTAAAATGGTTTAGGGCATAACGCGGGATACATAAAAGTTTGGCATCTTGTGAATTATTTGGTGCCAGATCCCCCGGAGGTAAGCATGCCTCTTCTGCGATTAGAGTTTCCATTTTTATGGAAAGACAGAATTGACGGAAGGGCAAAACGAGCGGTACGAGACCAACCCCTGCCACTTTTACTTTCCTCTGTACGGGGACACATGAATTCTGTCACGTCTATTCAACTAATTCCTGAGGCACGTGTCGTGGTCAGGTAATTAAGCTTAATTTCGTTCATATTCATAGCTCAATTATGGATATAAAAATATAGTACTCTGCTCTCCCTGAGAAATTATTTGTTTAAGGGACAACGCCGCGATGATAGGTAAAAAAAATGGTAGGATAACTTTGGAGGTGATTTTAATACATATCATATGGTTCTTTTTTATACGTATCATAAGAACCTTACGTTACATTTTTAATAAAGTTCATAAATTCCTTTGAAATCACCTCCGAAGTCATCCTACCATTTTTGGCGCATCATCGTGGCGTTAATCTTAAATGACTTTCAAGTGATGCTTTATGCTTCGAGAAAATAATTGCTCTTTTATTATTTTCAAGCGGGAGTACAGACCACACAGTCCGTTTATGGACACTGGGAGGACGTTACATATCAACCTTTGGAACGATCAAGCCGTGGTCACCAATTCTACCTACGATCCCAGCGTACACGTACTTCAGAGACTACAGACATCCGCCGGATGTTAAGAGATTCGCAAGTTTCACTACTATGAAAGTAACCGAGTTCTCTTTCTTCGACAATATTGCATCCCCGAGACGCAAGTTGCTCACTCACTAAGCCTTCGTACAAAGGTTCTCGACGGAGGAATAAAGAAAGCAACTTCGGAACCTAAGAGCGATATTCCGGAATTTATGGAGTCTCTCACGAAAGCTCAACGTCCTGTGATAGATGGAAAAAGGCTTACTATTTCTGTCATGGATAAATCAGTCCTACTGATTTTCACGGATCGCCCGATACTGGACAGTTCCTTGCCATACGTAAGTATACCGTGATATAATTCCGCCAGAAGCGGGTCCATCAAGTTATCGAGTGGTGAATATACTTTAATAAAAACAACGTTACAGATACCTATATACACGCACTTAAAACTAAGGCCTTTGGAAGTGGTTCAGCCGCCAAAGTTACCATCGCTTCTCCTCAAGCAGAGAGAATTGATGTAAGTCATTTAAATTGTATTTATCGAATTGATATAAATATGCATCTATATATCTTTAATATTATTCCTAATTTACCTAAAAGCACGCATGCACAAAGATATTTGTAATCGTTTTTCCAGGAAGAAACGCAAGGATTTGTAGCATCACTGCGTACGAATAAAGAGGGCAGACGCGAAGGAGAAGCTTTGAAAGATCCCGACATAAAAGATGCTTTGTTAACTTCGTCCAGTGGTTGCTCAAGAAGCGACGTATAAAATAAACGAGGCAGATCGAACTGAATAAAGTCTATTTTTAAAAAATGTCGTATCTTATTAATCGGTATTAATTACACGACAATCCCGATTTCTTTCTCAGTGATTTCATTGTAATACGAACGACGCATAAATAAGAAGAGCGGCAGTAAAATGGTAGGCACTGGATCGAAATCTTAAAACATAGTACATGCTCGTGGAATACCTTAGGACCAACAGTCTTATGTTCGTTAATATAAGTGCGAAACCTGGCAGTACTTGAACGCTACTATGAAATAATCATCGATCCCATATCATATACAATTACATACGGCGTATCATCAAACACTTTCATTATTAAGGCACAACGTGGAATTAACAACACTGCATTAACAAACTCTGTACCTTTCATTCCGCATCCATCATGGAATAACGCGGCGGTGTTTTCCAGATCGCGCTGGACGTACGTTTCAGTCTACTTCTGTCTATACCTTGGAACAATTGGGTCAAGTCTGGCGTGCACTTCCTGCTGTCGAAGAACCGGAAGACAGCCTTCTCCGGAATGTATCGTTGCATCGCGAGTTGAGTTTTGCGCACGTGCGCTGAAATCGACAGAAATTCTCAACGATCTTGTATAAAAATGGAATGTTGTTAACACAAAGAAGTATCGGTGAGGTATGCTTACGTTGCGCCCAGTGCGGAATTACATGCTTCGGCTTGGTTTCGTCATCCGATTCTTCGTCGTCGGGTTCACTGTCCAAAATGTAATTCGTCGGACCGTGATGTTTCATCCCATGTTTCGCCTAAAATATTCAGTTAATGTGTACGAATTTCGCTTGGAAAGAAACATTTAGGAGGATTATATAAACTTACTTGTGTCGCGAGCATCTGATTCTTAAGTCTGGACGATTCAGCAGCGGCCTGCTGCTGGGCTCTGGTTTCAGCTTCTTTCCGTTTCTCAGCCTCCTGTTCCCGACGTCTTTGCTCGGCTAACAAACGCTCCGCTTCTTCTTGCTCTTGCAAGCGCTGTAAGCGTAGGTGTTCCTCCTGCCTCCGCTTTTCTTCTTTCTCCTACGATTTAGTAGAGAAACGCGACGGTCAGACAAGGCGAAGTCTACGTTACTCTTACAGCTGTTAACCGCGTACCTGAGCTCGTTGCAACTGAGCCATACGTTTCTTCTCCATTTCCTCGCGCTGCTTCTCTTGCATTTGTTGCGCCAAACGCGCCCTCTCCTCCCTCTCCCTCTCAGCCTTCTGTCGCTTCTCCAACTCTTGCTTCTCTTTAGCTTCCCTCGCCAGCTTATTCTTCAATTCTTTCTCTTGCCTTTTCCTTCGCGCGCAAGATACATTATTTTTTAACAGCACTTAGATAACACCAGTCTAGAATTAAGTCAGTGATCGCCTTACCTCCTTTTCTCTTCCGTTTGCTGCCTCAGCGCGTCCTCTCGCTTCTTTTTCGCGTCCTCGTCATTCATTTTACGCTTCTTCTCCTCCAGTCTCTCTATCGAGTTACGTTTGTTGACGGATTTCGGAGGTTGAAGGAAGGATTCCATCGATGTGATAATATTCCCGCGAGCTGCGCTTAAAGCCTTGGTCTGCTAGAGCGAAACCAGCGAACGTTAACATAAAAGCAAATCTAGACAACGCAAACATCGGAAGCAATTGAATTCTTACGTTCGGGTTAACGTGATTGTTCGACGGAGTGTGCGGAATGCGACTAACGGGCACCGGCAACTGAATTTTCGATCTACCCAGCGGAGTAGTTTTCTGCTGTTTCTGCTGCATCTTTTCCAGAGCGATCACTGCTCTGTTGTATTTCGGTATTGCTTGCATCTTGTTCTAAAAACGAAATTGAACGTAACATCAGTTTAATTCTTTAGCGCTATCCCTAGGCAAGAACATTTCAATTACCTCTTTGCTTTCATCAGCATCCTTAGCATGCTTCGCTAACGAGATCTTCTTAGCTTTAGCCAGCGACTTCCGTGCCAATTTATGAGCGACTGTTTTCTCCGTGATCTTGGCGATTTCGGAAGTCTCGGATTGCGCAGCGGCTATAGCCCGCGTCTTTGTTCTGGTGATCCTAGTCGGTGGGTCCGTCTCAACGGCAGCTTTCGGACTGTTCATACCTACTTGCTCGAACGCTTCGACCCTCTTCTTCACAGATTCCTTAGCATAAGGGCTGAACAGAGCGTTCGATTTGTATCCGTTTCTAATCTCTTGGAGCTTCGTGATTGCGTTCACCTCCTTCAAAGCTGGCTTCGCTGGCGTATTGAGAACTTCGTCCTCGCTCGAGGACGTGCATTTCGCGGCTTTCTTCTGTCGTTTCTTAATTTGCCGGGGCTTCGCTCTCTCCGGCGACGATTCGTCGTCTGTAATCAACTCGTTGAACTCTTCGTTCACCATTGCTTCCTTCAACTTTTGCATCCTGTCCTGCAGGGATCTCGAAGATGCTCTGGGTAATTTAGGCCTCGCTTGAGGTGCTTTCGATTCACCGTCTTTCTCTAAACTGTTGCCAAGACTCTTGTTAATCGTTACGGTTTCGTTCAGCTTTATCGCTGACAGAGGCTCCAAGACAACTGTCACGTTCATCATTTTCTGCGTAGAGAGAGTGGAGTTTAAATTCATCGTAGAATTCATAATGGGCATAGGCTTCTCGATAGCATCCTCGTACATCGAAGGCTCTTCGAGTTCGTCGTTCTTAGGCGCTATGACTGTATCGTCGATGACTTTGGATGCCTTGGTACTTAAATTACGACTCTGCGACAGAGTTCTGGTTCTACTGGAAGTTCTCATAGAAGAGTATTTCGATGTTTCGTTCGTTTCTTGGTGCGTTATATTCGATTGTACAGAGACATCGTACTGTGAATTTGTGTCCAACGTCTTCTTCGCGTTCCTTCCTCTCAAGATGCTCTCTTCCGTTTTGCTGTGCTTCGCAGGCCCTCGATCTTTATCGTCATCCGAGCTACTCCTTGCAGATTTTTTCCTCTTAGTTTGGCTCCCGCGTTTCTTCTAAAAATTCAGAGAAATACAGTAAGCGATACAAGCATACATAGCGTATCACCATTGGATATTAACGCGCGACTTCACCGCAGCATATAATTATAAAGACAAGATACTAACTTTTACCCTAGTACTTCCATCGTCGTAATCTGACGGTCTCCGTAGTTTCATACCGAGCGATACTGACTGCTGTTTTCTGATATTATCTTCCGCTTTCTGCGAAGCTTTCCTTTTCAATCTACCAATGGTCACTTCGCCGGCGCTGTCTTTACTCGTCTCGTCCATACTCTCTTTACGTGCCGCTTTAATATCCGCCGCAATAGTGTCCGACAGTGTGTTATCGATATTGATAACTTCATCTTCCGGGATCGTTTCGATGCGCTGCGCTCCCCTTTTCCTCGATGCCTTTGGCGTCTTCGTGATCAGCGGACCAGATGTAGATTGCGGTATTTGAGCGAGTAGAGCGTGGAAATAATCTAAGGTATCCTCTAGATTCTCGTTAATAGACTTCTTAACATCTGTACAACGAGCGTAGATGTCCGAGATGTCCTTGGTGATCATCGCCCTAATTCTGTCCTTCGATTGAGTACCCATGTTTGAAACCTGAAAGCCGTCTGCGTCTTTGATATGCACGTACACATATATTTCTCCGATGCAAACTACGAGGCAAGCTTACAATGAAAATGCAACCAAGCAAAATAAAACACCAACCAAACACTAATTACAATTGATATCATAAAGAGAATGCAGTTTCATCGCACATATACTTTTCACAGACTGTTCTTATCATTCTTTTATTGCGTTTGTCATAATATTTCGTATGAAAGTAACGTCGACTTAACTGCCACACGTATGCATGCCTGAGAATGCTAAGAGACAAGTATCGAAGTACGTTAATGGGAAACAATGTGCAAAGGGGATGAATTATGCACTTATTCGCCAAAGAAATTCCCGTACCTTCTATAGTTCCAAGAGAGAAATAAGTTGTCGATGCACAGTCTCTCAACGAGGATACATAAACTACGATATTAATATCTGCCGATGACACAATTCGTAAAGGGAGGGAAAACTTTAACGACAATCTCCATTTCGTGCCGCGAGCGGGACGATACAAGTTTTGTTCCTCGGGTATATAACGACTTTTCGGTTTAATTTGAATCTCGGTTTCGAGCGCCCTCTACTCTCCCGGGCGCGCCATTTTTCTCTATATAGAGAAGTTTACAAGTTTTATGGCGCTTTCGGACGGTCGCATTGGGGCGCACCGAGTGCGAATTTTAGCCAATCGGAAGCGAGGAGTGTGAACTTTCTCGCTTCCGATTGGCTAAAATACGCACTCGGTGCGCCCCAGTGCGACCGTCCGAAAGCGCCATTAAATTGCTTTCCGCTGCTTTCCCATTGGTCCGGGGAAGAGTTCTTTATTTACCACGATTTTACATTTCGTTGGATGGCGTTGGAGGAGCTCTGCTCCTATTTGCCCAGGAAGAGTTCTGTCTCTGACGAGTTGTGTGCATGTTGGAAGGTCTGCACGGAAAAAGCAAAGAGGAGATATAATAAGAGGCGTCACTCCGGGCGGAACCTTTGAAGTCCTTACTTGACCTTGGCATTTAAATTGGTTGTCTAGTGCAATTGCCGAAGTTTACCGATCATTGCCGAATGGGCATTTAAATTGGTTGTCTAGTGATTTCCCCAGTTTATTTCTGTCCTTGTCGAGCGACTCCTCTTATTATATCTCCTCTTTGGAAAAAGGTCAGCACCGTAAAAACCGATGCTGAACAGCGACGTGAATGGGCCCAGCACCGGTTTTTAGGGTGCTGACCTTTTTCCGTGTGCTGTCTCATACATTTGTGAATTAAGTCTGTTTACAAGGCTGCTAAGTTTGCGCGCGAAACGAAGTGAAATTAAAGTCGCTGGCATAAACGAGGTCGAAGTGCAACACGTGCGGTAGAGGGGATAGCGCCGTGGATTCCCAGCAAGTGAGGGATCACCAATCGATGACAGTACAATAACAGTCGATGACTGACAGAGAAAGAGAGAGATAGGCCGGTATTCATAGTCGCTACTTATTCTTAAGCATTTGCTTAAGCATTCGGTATTCTTTACTAGCTACTAGGTTAGTAGAGGATGCCGCGTGCTTAAGCATTTGCTTCAGAATAAGTATCGACTATGAATACCGACCATAGAGAAAGCGTGGATATTTTGCGTTACATTTCCCAGGGCCCGATTTAGCTCTTCCGCCGCTCTGGACAAAAATAATTTTTACCACCCTTTATATTTAATTATAATTATTTTAAAATATAATTCTGACTGCGACTGAATCTTTTTGTAGGTATTTGTTGAATAACTAAAGCCTTTTGTTTCATAAAAATTTAATACTCATAAATTACCAATTTATTTCCAACGGAATATTTCTGAACGCTTTTACGTACTATTGTTACTTGAAATCACGGGCGGATTTGTATATATATAGGTTAAGTAGGCTGCAAGGAGGCAAAATTTTCGGGGTGGCAAATTTTTGGGCGAAGGAGATTGAAAAAGAGGCCTGAGACATCCTTAAAAACAATTCACTTTTTTCTTCGTCTAGCAAATTAGCGATAACTCATAAAATTGTCTCGGCTCGTTCAAATTAAAATATTTGATGATATTCACGGAAAAGGCGGCAGACGCTCGTTAGCCTAGTGGCGCCAATTTTCAAATCCGTACCTGCTTAACAGCTTTCTTCCTCCACAAGTAAAAATGTAATAGAATATAGGGCATGAGTAATTTATTTACTTATTAATTTAAACGGGACTAGCCCTTGGTATACAAATTGTACGGTATAATTATTATACGAGGCATTTTCTATATACAAAGTTACGTCGATATAATAGCTCTCAATTGATCGGCAAGAGGAATTTTACGCACAGCAGTTTGAAAGGACACTAAGTAGTGACTTATCAAAGATATCTAATTCCGAAATGTAGTAATGAACACGAAATGATGGATACGAGTTCAGTTTGGAATCAATGCGCAGTTCCTTTTATTTTAGAATGTATACAGTTTATTGTTTTTAATTGCACGGTGAAGAAGATTAGAATTGTTTGTAGATATTTGTAATCGTATAAGATTAAACTCCTCTGTGTTACGGGTATTTATTGACACAGTATATAATGTAGGAATATTAACATTTCATTTACTTTATTTACTTAGAGTTTAACTCTTAGAAATACTGGTATCATTGTAAATATCTCCAAATAGCGAATGCTATGAGTAACTTCTAATCTGTAGGAAAACTTTGCAACAGCTGTTGGGTTACATTTTGATTTCAGTTAATGTTCTTAAAGGAGTTGGCATATCCTTTCGAAGTACAAATGAGATATCGATATAAGTATCGAAGAAGTAATAGAACTTGTATTTAGAATCTTTGTTTAGTTTACGAGTGCATTTGAAGTTATCTCGAATGGTGTAAAGGTGAAGATAAAACCCTAATTATCAAATAGATGCAAATGCGATGTATTTAAAAAAACTGGATGATGAAGATTATGTAGTATTGTAAATAGTAATTAAATGCATTTCATAAACTTGAGCATAAGGCTTTTCCTACATTTCTCGTAAAAAATTTACTTTGATAGCAGTGAAGTTCGTTAGAATTTCTGTCTTTAACCATCTTTATCACTCGATTAATTATCACATTACTTTTTATTAAAATTTCGTAACAGAATACTAATGCGTTTCTTCCAATTGCACTTACATTTCTCCAACTCGCATTTTAAAGAAAAACATCGCACGGTCCTTCGATCTTGAGATGTATCGCAATTTCATTGCAACAAGTCACAAATGTAACGTTAAACATTTAAAGTACGTACACATATACGCATGTAACTCAAACAGAACTGACATTAAATAGAACTTGAATATATGTTTAACTTATAATAAATACGTAACTTTCAGAACGCCAGCGCTCTTATGAACAAATTTTGTTCGATATTCCTATATTTAGTAATTCAAGTTGAGAGAGTTCTTCTATTGCTTTCGAATTTATAAATTATTATAATCTACATATATTACAATTTTCTTTTCATAACAAAAATATAATTGGATCTCTATTCTCAAGTTTTCGTGTCTTCGTTTCGAACGTTACTCTTTGTTTCGTTTAATTCTGACTCGACCATAGTGTTTCCCGGTAAATCACTATTGCTTTCGTTATAGACTTGTAGTACTTCTTGCTCGAAAGTCAGATCCAATAAAATATCAATGCCCTTGATTCCTGTTTTCGTGTACTTTTGAAAGATAGTTTTAGACACTTCCCACAAGTCTCGATTCTCTTTCAGCACGTGAACAAGTGGTTGTACCACCGGGAATAACGTAGAAAGATTACTAAACAAACGGAAACAAGGCGAAGAATAATAAATGAAATATGATCTAATTATTCGTGTCTTCGCGGAGGATTGATTTCGTGTGCACAAAATCGAAGAATACTTTTATCAATGTGTACTTACACGAAGAGTGGGAGCACTATGTTCGTGATAAATTGAACTTGAAGGTCCGGTATAGATGCCCGCTCTCTGTCCATCATTTCAATAGGAGAACTACCCATACTTTTTTCCAAGTCCCCTTGTGAGAAGAATTCATCATAAATTTGTTCCTAATATAAGATGCAATAAACATGCAATGTAATACATTGAAGTATTAAAGTCTAAACTTGCTAGTAATCTAATCTACTCCTATTTAAAGATTCACTCACTGCAGTCTTTTTGGAAACCTTCCACGGTTTAGTTTGATCGCTAAGATCGCAACACGTCATAAGCATATCAAAGAATAGCTTCCGCTGTTTCGAGTCCTCCTTATCGTACTTATTTCTAATTATCTCTGTCTGGCTTTCAACAGTGCGGAAATGCGAGGCTAAATCAGTCGCAAGTATATTGCTCCTTAGTAGGTCCAACGCTTCGCTGTACTCCTCGCTATTAAAATTCTCGAATATATTGCAATCCTCGGTATTTAAAATACACATGGTCTGTGCCAAATGGTGTCTCTGTCGGATAACAGAAAAGTAGACCGTTACATTGTACAATTTCCTCGCAGAATTCTTATTTTCCAAGCTGTTAGTTTTTTACCTCCATCACAGAGCCCTCCGAACTGTAAAGACTTGCCAACACCGTGCTGCATTTAGTTTGAAAGGAATTATTGGTGCCTCTGTGATCGATATCATGACACAGACAAGACACCAGAAACACTAAAGCTTGCAAATGTGTCATATAATTCTCCGTGATAAGTTGCAAATTCTTCATCAGCAAGTAGGCGAAGTGTGCCACAGAGAACGCGTGCACCCAGTTATGATAAGGTGCATCTCTGTATCCTTTCTTAACGTACAGTATAAACCTGCGAGATTCGTGTGTATTAATTCTCTCTCCCTACAGTTAATTGGATAATTAATTTGTTTATGCGCATGGAAAGCTTTATTACCTAGCTAGAGTCGACAACTTCATTTTCCAATGTTTAATAAGGCCTAGGTCATTGAACATCTTTATCGTATAACAGGGCATATGTTTGTAAGGTACATTTCTAGGAGTGAATTGGAATTTATTAAAATCTTTTATATTGTGTTCGTCCTTGCAATTCAGTAGTGCTTGAACAACGTCTTCTTCTACCTGTAATTGTAAACATTTGTTTAGAGGCAGCCTGTTATAATTACAATTCGTTAGACTTCGACGAGGTTCTACCTTCATATGATACATCATCACTTCGTTACTGAGTTTGTTCCTCGCTTGAGCATCTTGCATCTTTTTGTAAACGATGCTATGCATTATAGAAATTCCACAGTAGATACTAAACGCGGTCGCAACTTCCTCGTCGAAGACGTCGAAGTATAGTCCGTCTTTCTTGTTACAAAGCTGTGCAACACCTACAATTTTAAGCAACTACAGTATTACTTCTATCTCGTTCCCTCGGATTGTCCATCGACAATCTTCGCTTACCAACAATCCCATTCTCGTCCCTGATTGGGAAGCATAAAATGTTTCTAGTTCTAAAGCCTGTAACTTCGTCTATTCCACGATAGAAAAGAGGATGTTCATACGCGTTTCTAATATTAAGCAAATTACCCGTGGTCGCGACGTGACCTGCTATACCTTGTCCTATCGGTATTCTCATTTCCTTCACAGACTAGAAACAATCAGCCCTTTAACTTTATTTACGAAGTGCAAAGCTTCGGCTGCGAACCTTCAACTCACTTCTTTCATGGCAATACCATCGAACACTTTAGCGACTAGATCTTGCTGATCAGGGTCCAAAAGGAACAACGAGCATCTCTCGGCGTTCGTTAGCTTCCTAACTTCTGCCATTATTTCTCGTAGAAGATCAGGGAAGTCCCCTGATTCGCAGACATTTAAATTTAACGATACATCCAGGTATTATAATAATTACTTTATGGATAAATGATATTACCTAAGTGTGTAAAAAGTTTCCTAGAAATAGCAAGTAAATTTTGACACTGGCGTTTCAGTCGAGTTTCCTCGTAGCAAGTAAACGAGTTCAGGAGAAATCCCAGGCAGAATCTGTGGACGAAAAAGAATTCTAATTACGTCTGAAGCAAAATATTTCAAATAGAGAGTGACTGTTTTAAAAATCCCATATCCTTTGAAAACGTAACTTTTTTCAAGGAAAAGACAAATTTACCTGAAACACTCTCGAACAATTTCCGTACACCTGTACGTAGTTTCACATCTGTTGTCATCGTTGACCAAAGAAACTACCAGGGCTATATAGTTCCGCTTAGGATGTTGTATGGGAATCATCAGAAATGAATTCGACATCGGACATATCGACTGAAGATGACGCAATAACTCTTCGTCGAGCGTCGCGATATCCGCGACAATTGGTTCCTCGTTTTGTACAGTTGCGTATAGAACATTATTCGACACCTGCAAGGAAAGGTCTTTAAATATGCGAACATGATTTGTCAATCTTCTCTTTACCTAGTAAAAGTAATATTGCCGTAAGACTCTGTATGTGTAATTTATCTTATCGCGAGAGCAAATTTTTAATCGATCCGGCGCTTCCATAAAGATTGAAAGAAGCTTTGTAAATCAATAAGCCTAACATCGATTGGGAAAGTATGAACAATGATAAGCGCTATCATGCGCAACCTTCTATTGGCTTGTACGAAAAGTTTTACAACGTTGTTTCGATAATGCCTTTACGTATGGCTTCTTTCACGTGGCTTTCTAAGTATTCCCTTCGAGGATTAGACACCCTTAAGCAGACTTTACTTTCAATGTGGGACAATCCGTTGCACTTAAGAAACTAATTCAATCAGCTTATCGATACTACCCCGTAAACATTAATTCACAGAAACTCATGGAAGCAGTTACAGTAATCGAACACCGAGAAAATAAACAGCGTAGCGTCGTACGATCCTTACTTACTGGAAATCTCAATTCCCTGTCTAAAATTTTCTCCCCTATCACGTGTATTACCATCTCCTCGGAGTTTATCAGAATTGGTACAAGGAAAGACACCTTTGCATTTGTTGCTGTCTGTATCTATAACATTAAAAAGCGCGTAATTATAGTGAATAATTTTACGAAGAAAAAAAATAGCGTCCATTCTCATCCAACATGCAGACAAATACATGTCAGTGTTACATAACACATTCTCGCATAAAAAACATTGCTTCGATCACGAGTCCCCGGAGCAATGAAAAAAGAAAAGCGTCGAACAGTGGCCTGTACACCAGCAGAGCGTCGACCATTAAAGATATACAATAACTAAAGGTGGAAGATAATTTATTATATAAACATCTCCCAGAACTTCGTCGCAGAGGTAATTTTTCCCGCCCGATGCGTGCTCGTAAAAAAGATTCATGCTGCGAGGGGTTAAGGATTACCATCGATAGCCAGTCGCGACGTTTTCAAAAGGGAAGCGTGCGTGCCGCGAAAAATCGTACGCACGAAAGAGAGAGAGAGAGAGAAAGAGAGATGGGAAAAAGGAGAGAAATACAACACCAGCGTTACTCACGTATTTGTTTAACTTTTGCTGCACCTGGGGATAGGAGAGGTCGCAGAGTTGCTCGAGAAGCAGAAGGATTTTTTCGGAGTTTGGCACGTTCGGATCGAGGTAGCTCATTCTCGCTGGTTCTGCTGCACTTTTTGAATGGCAATCGTCACGGGCACGCGTATCTCCGTACTATTGCGATGTATCGCTGCCGCTCGCCCTGAATCGCATCTTTTACGACACTGCACCGCGGACCAATTGTCTGTGAAAATGACGCGCGATAACTTCAACACGTACGAGAAACAAGCGAGTCGGTCATCGCGAGGATTTAAATTGGCTGTCAAAGCGCGGAACGGGCGTGCGGATGCGAAGTATCGCTGCAAACCTCTGCAGCGGTCTGCATCGTGCACAATTGCTCGATCATGAATAAACAAGTGACGTGCGCAGCGCGAGCCTTACTTACGTTGTTAAGCTGTTTTACGATCGGGCTCGGCCGAGCGTGATTTCAAATGCGACGCGAAAACGCGGGGATCGAATAAAGTTCGTTTAATATTTAATCGATGGGAAAACGACAGCAGGATATATTATACATCGGTTTATACTTTTCAAACGCCGAACGGAGTGTTCTATTTTTAAATTCGAAGCGTTAGAGACATTTGGAATGGCTTGTAAATTATAATGCTTTGCGAATATGTCGTAAATGTTTTTATTGGCGGTTATTCGATCGACTCACGATTGTACAAGCTATTCTTGGTATTAATTCTCGAGCATCAGTACAATTTGTACGCACGAATCGTTCCCGTAATGTTGGCAACACTTTTGAATAGTGTTTGCAGTTGATTGGAACGCTTTTTACTCCAACGGAGGGTGCAATAATTAGCGGCGTTGTTCGCGAAAAGTAATGAACAATAATGTACTTGTATGACGGGGGAGGAGCAATTGTTTCGGGGGAAGAATATGCTGCGACGAATATCTACCGATTAACTTGACGAAGGCTGTTGCAATGCTACTGTAATATCTTGGTTACATTACGAGCATTTGGATGTAACATATTTTTAAGCTCTTTATTGTACGTTAAAGAGTAATCTTAGAACAAATTCTGCGCGTACATATTGGTATTTTATGATTATCGCTTAAGCATGTACGTTACAATAAGATTTATCTGAAGAATAATATAAGAGAAAGTTTTTATAAACTGTACAAAAATGAGCGCCGACGATGATTTTAACGTAGCAGCTAGATATAGAACCATTCGCAAGCATTTAGACAGCTTAGGATACAAACACGCGCTTACTCTGGACGCGCTTCCTTTGATAGAAAAATTATTGGCTGACCTTATACAAACGACGGAAAGTTTGAAACATTTTAAAAGCGTCGCGCACGAAAATATCGAGGTATGTGTGCTTACGATTCGAGACTTTCACGTTCTATCTTCGTTTGTACTTTTCTAACACCCTTTGCGCGAAGCAAGTATTATATATTATCAGAATTTTAATAATTCACTGATGAAACGCGAATCTTATTTTTATGGAATGACCAACTGCGCAGGTTTCTCTGTAATCGTTTATCCTTCACGACTGTACAGGCACATTCTCAATTGCAATTGGCAGTTGATCCGTACAAATGCGATAATGCGAGGCTGGTACAAGAATGCAACCAGCTTCACTTGGATTTGATAAAGGCGAAGGAAAGCCACCAGAAGCAAATCAAGGACCTTAAGAAGGACCTGTATAAATTGGAGCGCGAATGTAACGATCTCCAGCTGGTGTCTTCGCGTAACTTACATAGAATCAAAGAACTGGAAACTGAATCAGCTAAGAAGTCGAGAAAGATTTTGGAGCTGCAGGGGAAATGCTTGAAACCAACTATTAGCAACGTTGGATTAGGTAAATCGTTAACTTGTTCCTTCGTAGAATCATAATCGTCGAGGTATCAAAATTTTTAGTAAATAAACTTAACCCTTAGCGAACGACACATATTAATCTTAACCTAGCGAACGTTTTTAATAAAGGTTTGTACCGTACAAAATCATCTCGTTCCTTCTTATTCCTGCAGCTTCTAAAAAACGTCCTTGTTATCCGCTTCGAAGGCCAATCGTAGAGAGCGAACCGTTACCGAAAGCAGGGGCTAAAAGCAATCCGTTGCCGAATTTGAGTGTAGCGGAGCCGAAAGTCGTTGATTTGTTAAGCATGGCCGATCGCAAGTTGAATTGTTTGAACCACGAGGTAACGAAATTAAAGGGGGAACTCGCGATAGAAACTGACAATGTGCAAATGCTAAAAAGTCAGGTATATCAACGTCAGTTACATCCGCATGCGTTTTGGGTGCTCCTGGTTATATGTTGAAAGCGCTATTGTACTGCATGCATTTGCTTGAAGTAAAAAGTCGTGTTATATTTGTATACGAGTAGAAAGAAAAATGTGCGAACAGAAATGTATTATGGAAATATGTTCGTAGCTAGCTACTAAGGAAAAAGAGATTACACGTTTGAAAAAGATGTTGGAAGGAGGTAGACCGTATTTGGCTGTGTCTAAAGATTGTGCTTGTAAAAAGACGGAAAGCGATCTGATAATGTCGAATGACAGTGCCGACGCTAACGGATTGAAGATTCTTCAACAAGAGAAGCTAGAATTGGAACAGAAGTTAAAAGGTAAGGGATACAGAGGTGCGGTGTTTATGTATGCGAGTATATGTGTATTTTGGGGTCTGTACAGAAGCTTTGAATAAGCAACACGATGCCATGTCTCAGGCGCTTAAACTTGCCGATCGAAACGAGGAATTGGAGAAAGAATTAAGGGACATAGATCACATAGCGCTGGCAGTAGAGGCCGATTGCAATTCAGCGGTGAGAGAAAATAATAAAAGGGTCTCCAAGCTTCAGGTACTAATACTGGAAGTCTACTTTTAAAGCGTTTTTGTAAGAATTAAATGTTTACGACACTTTATTTTTATTCAGCAAAAGTTAGAAGACGTAATGACGCAGGTGCACGTGTTAGAAGGTGAATTAACTGTTGAGCGTAGAGAGGTGCAAGAATTGCGAGCAGATCTTGAAGCTTGTAGGCTGGAGAAGCGTAACATTCAATGCAACTTGGAGTTTGCGTTAGACGAGAAAAAGCAGATGACTGATAGGATAAATGAGCTAACAGTAATCGGTACGTAGAATTCCTATTAGCTATTTATAATTCCTAAGCAATCGAGTGTCTCTCTTTTGTATCTGCTACATACGATTTTTATGCGACTTTACAGAAAGAAATTTAAATGATGAAATAGAAAGATTGGCGAGAGAGAACGAGAAGCAGAGGCAAGATGTTGTTCAGTTACAGTACAGCAATAAATCGTTGAAGGAAGAAATGCAAAGGAAGGAAATGTTAGAAGACAATGGCGCAGCTAGCTTGAACGGGTGTAGAGAAAAGGGGAAGAAGAATGATTGCAATAGAGGTAATATAATAAATCATTGGAAAAAGACGGTAGGGAATTAATTTAGGATTCTTTATCAGGGTGGAATGGAACAGAACTCCAAGACGAACATAAAGAGAAACTTGTTCAAAGCCTGAATGGTATTGGATACGAATGTATACTAAAACAATTGGACGAGAAGGAAACTCAAATAAACAATGTACGTACCTTAACGTTACTTCTTGAAGATACTTACTACGTACAAAACGGTTGAAATATGTTCCCTGAAATGTATTCCAGTTAGAACACGCAGTTGTCCAACTGAGGAGAGAACGGGATTTCTACAAGGATGAGTACAGCAATGTAAAGGAGTATCACAGTAAAGCGATAGAGAAAGACCATGTAAGATATATAGACCTCTGTTTGGAAAGCATGAAACTATTAGGTCGTTTGTAGTTACTTCTCTTTTTGTTATTGAACGCAGGTAGATCTGTGGTCACGAATTCGAGAATTAAAATGTCAGTTGGGTGAAAGAGAGATTGCATTGGAGGAGGTACAACGACAGAAGAATGAACTGTTACACGAGAAGATTAATTTAGAAGCACGGATGCAGAGTTGCAAGAATGACCACAGAATGTCTCATCGGCCATGTAACGTGTGTAAACGCGGTACTTCGTGCAGTTGTTCTCCTTCTAGTAAAACGAAAGTAAGAATTGATCGCGATTTTCTATAAACTCCTGAATTAAACTTATGAAAGTGTGATTCGTTAGGGTATCATCGATCGTCTGGAGCATGAACGGGACATTGCACGGGCTGACGTTGAACGTTTGATAGAGGAACGCGATGCCCTGCGTGAGAGATTAAAGGTACATAGTGAAATTTACAGCGAAGAGTGTATAATACTTTTGTATTTAGTTTACGATTAATTACTATGAATTAACATTAGATGGCTGCGGAGGCACATACATCCGAGCAGCGCCGCCTGAGAGAAAATTTAAACGAGGTGGAAACACGGCTGAAGCAGGTGGAGAAGGAGCGTCAAGATCTTTTACTTACGCAAGGAGCGCGGAGAGCAACAATCAGTGGATTGGAGGATCAGTTACGAGACTTGAGAGAGGAGTTGAAGCGGACCAAGCAGGAATTAGGGACTCAACGCACACAGTACTTTCAACTTCGGTATCTATTCTATTTCTTTTATTTACAAAACTAAACGAATAGATGAAGTACTCGCGAGTCCATTTACTAGTCATTTATGAGAACGCCTTGAACATTCGCGAGTAATAATACTACGACGTCAGTGGTAAATCAGACATTATGGCACTGGGCCTATTTAATTTACTGCGACGTTGTAGTCTATTAAGACTTAAGTAAGTACCAGTGCGTACGTCATCTGAAAAATCAGCGCAGTTTGGTTACACCTGTGTCTCGAACCATAAATTCGACAAAATTAAAGTCAGCTTCATGATATTTACCAACTTCTGTCGGCTCCAAGCAGAGATGGGCAAAAAGTTATTTTAAATAAAAATTGATTTCGAATAAAAGACAAAAATTTTATTCGAAACTCATCAAATAAAAATAGCCCAGAGTTAGTTTTTATTCGAAGCGCCATAAATAATTTTTTTATTCGACGGGAATTCATCCAACAGCCACGAATCATTTTTTTCTTCGACGGGAATTCATCCGACAGCCACGAATCATTTTTTTATTCGACGGGAATTCATCCGACGGCCACAGATAATTTTTTCATTCGACGGGAATTCATCCGAAGCTTGGAATAATTTTCTCACTTTTATTTGTATTTATATCCGAAAGTTATTTAAAGCTTAAATAACTCTGGGCGAGCCTCGAGCGCCCTTGATCGAAGCCGCCGGCTTCTCGAGCCGAGCAACATTGTATCGTTCACCCGTCTAAATTGCAGCGCGGAGTTTCTCGGCGATGTGTCATCGATTATACAGAAACGGAATTTCTTTATTTTTCATCGTATCAATATGAAAGTGACACCAATGAATTCCTAGCACTCTCCCGATTAAATTGACAAAAAGTTAATTAAATCGGTCTATTTCTAACGAAACGGGCTTTCAATCCTGCAAATTAATTTTATGCGTAATATCGTTCATTATAGTTGAAATTGTATCAGGTCTGATATCATTTTGATGACAAATGCGGAATATCAGTTTTTTTCCGTTCTTTATTTAAATAATGCCCATCTCTGTCTTAAGTGATGTATGTATTTAGGGCACTACAAGATCAGACCGACCAGGCTCTCGGAGACGCGCAGAATCAATTAACGCAATCAGAGTCTGAATTGAACAAGGCATTAGATCGCAATAGAGCGATGGAGCGACAGCAGCTGCAGCTTGAAAGCCGAATCCATGAATTGCAACAAGAAATTTCTAATGCCAAAGGGAATATGACGCACCTGGATCGCGAGAAAGATCAATTGCTGGTAAGTCACGTGCGATTCTTAAGAGGGATAGGCGTGTAATAAAGCTATTGCATGGAATAATCTTGTGGCAGATGGTGTTGGATGAGAAGACGGAAAGAATAGCCGGCTTGGAGAGAGAACTGATGCTGAAAGAGCAACAGGTAATGGGGAGCGAGCAACAGATACTAGATCTACAGCACAAAAATGAGTGAGTACCCTTTATTTTTACAAGATCCAGCGTGTTCTAGAAAATCGTGGTACTTATCGAGGAGATTGATTACGTTCCGAAAGTATCGCTATAAATTACGTATATTTACAAAATGATCGTCGAGTACCAAATATAGTAAAATCGTTCTGATTACAAGAGAATAAGTGAATTCACATAATAGGATTTCAAATGCCTGGTAAATGGCAGGGTCCGATTCAACTCCTCCGCCATTCTATGCTAAAATTGATTATAAATAATTATTTTAAAACATACTTTTTGACAGTGAGCGAATTTTTTTGTAGGTATTTGTTGAATAAAAAAAGCCTTTACCTACTTGCTTACCGCTTTTTCATAAAGTTTCACTTTTGTATCGGTATCTATCGATTTTAATTTTCTCTTTCTACCAAATTTGCCGCCCCCAAATTGTCCAGAGCAGGACTCTGGACAATTGCTCTGCTCGCGTCCCCCGAAGGGATTGAAATCGGGCCCCGGTGAATGGTGAATCGAAATGACGAGAATTCTCATAGCGCTAATTAAATAAATAGGGATTATCATGAAACTGAGACGAAGATAAAACTAGTTTACGCACAATATTTGTACAATACTATTTACACACATCGCGCGATCGCGCAAGTAGTTCATCTTATCACTAGCGCGCGCGAGGTCGCGCAGTCTCAAAAATTCACGGACTTCACATTCTCGTTGAGAAACTTCGCTAAGCTCACTGCCGGTGGCTGGCACCCACCCGGAGAAAGTAGATCGTTACTTTCTAGTTCAGAGATTTCCGAGCTTTCGTTGATTCTCTTGTACCCGGGCCTGCATTCGCACCTAGCCCTTGGCTCCGATTCCTCGTTCTTCCATAAAGTTGGCTTCGGCATCCTCCTCGCCACCAGCCACTCCCCAGCTGTGCAAGGGCCCTGAGTGTACAGTTTGTAACAGGTTCTGTTTATCACCACCATCCCCGGCGTAGACTCGCAACTGTCGTTGCTGCCGTCGGAGCACTTGCCGGAGTCCCTCGGCGCACTGGTGCATCCGCACACTCCGTTGTAACTGATCCCATCGACGGACGGCCGCACGTTGTAATCGTATAAAACAATTTGCCCACTAGGGCACGGCCCTCTGGTCCCTATTTTATAACACGTCTTCTCTTGAGCGAAGTACAGCCGGCCACGCTTGCAGGGTACGGGAATGCAAGTGGTCGAGTTCGTCAGCATGTGGCCGTATTCGCAAGGTCCCCTGGTGTAAAGTCTATAGCAGAATCCGTTCTCATAGAGCACGTGACCTGGCTTGCACGCGCACTTGGCTCGAACCACATCCTCGTTGGCCATAGTATTCGTTATCACGAAGTGGTGCCCTTGCGGGCATGGGTCGAGCCCACCTGCAGACAGAAATAGGTCATTAACGTTACAGTTATTGCAGAATTCAGTAAGGGAATGGCTGATTGAATTTCGCGACAGCTTACCTAGCGGGTAACACTTCCCAGTGGGTTCGTGGTAATGAGGTAGTTTAGAATGGCAACCACACACGCCACCCGGTAGATATAATTCTCCAGGCTCTGTACACGGACCTTTAGTGTAATGTTCGTGGCACCCTCCTACGCTTCCCGGCCAGTGGTACCTTCCAAGTTCACCAGTCGTGGAGCAGGAGCAAGCTGCCAAGCCATCTTCATCTACAGCGAGGAGCTCCCCTTTGGGACACGGTCCCTTGCCGAACTTTGGGTAGCATTTGCCATCCCTCGGCCAGTACACTTCTCCCCTTTCTGGACATGGCTCTGGGTCACGGCAGACGCCCCATCTTTGTTTAAAATTGCAAGATCGAATGTTAGTTAGCTCTGTAATTTACGCATTACTCCTAAATCTAATTGGTCGATTCATTAGACACAGCTGCTTCGTACTACCTAGACTTGCCAGAGGTCTCTGGCACTGGCGCGAAGTACTGCCCCCTCGGGCAGGACGCTCTCGTGTATATCAAATGGCACAGAGCGTCCCTAGGAGACTGAGCGGTCCCAGGCGGACACCTACACACCGCCACAGTCCCGCCGCCACCCGCTGCTGGGCCCAGCTCCATCGTCTCTGGACACGGCGCGCCGATCTGCTCAAACGAATCGATTAAGAGTCGCCGGCAGTTTGCTTCGCGAAAGAAAGGAGACACTGAAAGACTCTTTCTAAGTCTGATCTATTAAGCGAACGCCGTGGGTCTCTGGAAAGAGAAATGCAGCACCTGCCTGGAATATTTTGTAACACTTTCCATCGGCCGGCCAAAATAACAATTGCCAACCACGTGGCTGGGCGGCGCAGGGATTGCTCGACGGGTTTGCCCACGGTGGAGGCATGATCGCCGATCTGACGCGAACCGATGCTATCCAAACGACGATCAACAGATTCCTCAAGGCGCTGGAATATTCAACAGATTTACAGTTACTTGTCGCTGGGCACGGAAAGTATGGTCTGCGCAGTATCGACAGCTAACGAGTTTTATTTTTAGCTGACAATGCCCGCGGACGCTGAAACAGAAGGAACACGCATTGAGAAATGTTTAACATTCCTCTTGGAAACGGGGAAACAGCGAGCGAGGTAGAAAATGCTGTCGCGTGTTGGCCCGTACGTATGTCAAGATCGAGGGTACCGCGGCAGGGGAAGAGCAAAAGCACGACAGAAATAAAATGACCATACTTTCACTGTTTCACTATGGCAATGGCATTGTCCCTGGTCTTAAGATGACGACATGCGTGTGGAATAAGAATACCGTCCTGTACGGACGACCGTACGAGCTGCAAACTGAAAGCAAAAACACTTTTCTCTTTTTTCTTCTTCTCGCCCGTCGACATTGAGCATCGCAAACGAGGGGGCGAGTTTAAGCGGTATCCGGTGGCTTCTACGGAGACAGTGCACGAGAATGTTGCATTCTCGAGTGCAGCGTGTTTGAACCATTGAAAGTGTATGGAAATCTTTGTTTGGCTAAGAGAACGTGGCCATTTCTTTACAGAGATTTCTGAAAGCTCGCGGGGGTACTTATAGGATCGGTACTCTTCTCTGCAGTTCTCAAGATTTTAAGCTGTTTAGAGCAGGGACGGGCAAATTTTTTTATTTAAAAAAAAATTTCGATTAACGAATAAACGTTGAAATAATTATTCCCCATTCGTTCGTTAACCCGAGTTAAGTTTAAGATGAATCATTTTTAAACAGTTTTACTCCTCTGAACTTTTATTCGCTATTCGGAATTTTATTTGAATAAAAATTTTGTCCATCTGTGGTTTAAAGTAATTCAAGGAATCTTCCCTCAAAAATCGAGGAAGTAATCGCGAGGAAGCTTGGAACTTAAATTCTAACAGTTGCTGGGCAAGTTTTCTTTCACGACTTTCCATTGCACCGGCAGAACGTGTTCCGCGGATCGCGCAGTATCGTTTTATTAATTACTCCTCGTGGTTCTGGCAAGGTTGCCTTCTAATTATAATAATTCCCGTCGAACAAATCGCCACTTAAATCGCCATTTATTAAGGAGAGTGTACTGGTATACTTTATTCACTGCGTTCGTGCAGATAAACAGCTGCTTGCGACAATTTTCATAATCACTCAGTTAATATTCTTTATTCCACCGTGCAGTGATTTTCGGCAAGTAAAATTTCCTGAAAATGCCTTTCTTTTATATTTAGCCCGTTGAACAGTACTTTACCTCGTTTGGTATGTATTGCATAATTTAGTACAGAGTTGCATGATTTTCAAGGTATAGGTTGCATAAAATGAATTCATATTCTCTGTTCATTGAAAAAGGAATCGCTGTCTCGCTTTGAATGGAATCATTAAGATAAGTCGCACGGTCGCTGCGGAACTACCGTGCACGTTGCGGAATGTCACGCTTCCCTTTCCGGTGCAATTATTGCTCTTCGTTATTAGACCAGTGAAACGAGTTTGCGCAAATGAAACAGTGGAAATAAAAAATCAGTATACTAGGTAGTCTACATGACTCGATCATCTTCATCTATTTCAGTGTTTCCCAACCTTTTTGGAGTCGCGCTCCTCTTGATAAAGAAAACACAGTAAAAATAGGTATTTCAGAATATAATTCTAAGTTCACTTAATACTTAATAATATTTTTATTTTTACTTATTTTATTTCTTTTTTTTATTTAGTTAATTGCTTAAAACTTCTAAATTCTAATTTTACTTAATACTTAATAATATTTTTATTTTTACTTATTTTACTCTTTCTTATTCACTTAATTACTTAGAACTTCTAAATTCTAATTTTACTTAATACTTAATAATATTAAAAAAAAACACTTTGCGACCCACCGGTTGGGAATCGCTGATCTATTTACAATATTAGTGGATCAACTGGGCCTCTTTTTATTTTAGATAATTTATCTTAAGGAAGTTTAAGTACTGACTTTCTTTCCTCTAATTGAAACCCGCACCTTCGCAATCGTCATTAAATTACAAACAAGCCGAAATGACTAACGAGCGAGCCTTCCAGCGTTTCCTAAAACATTCTACAGAAACCGTATTTTATATCCCTTACATAAACTTTATGCCAGCGCGATATCATAATTTCGCCAGCGATTATCATCGATAATATGAAAGTTGCCCTCGTGAATCGCAAGAGGAACCTGTTTCTTCTTCCCGGTTAACCGCTTCGCCGCGATTTTACGCGGCGTGTAAACGAAAAGTAAAAGTGCTTCTCTCAGGAACTCGCGCTACTCGCGGCGTTATCATCCCCGCGACGTGGAGTTCGTTAATTAATTGCTCGTTGCGGCGACGGTCTAATTACCGGCTGCCTACGAAGAAGAACGGGGGTGCGTTGCGTCAGGACTTACATGTTCCCCGCATTTCAATTTGAGGAACGAGTGCAAGTCAAATTTTGGTCAAAGCTTAAACAATTTCTTTTTTATTCTTTTTTATGAACCGAAGTTAAAAATCAAAGTTTCTTTTAACATATGAAGGGTATGGGGGAAAACAATCAATGTCGCAAAACAGCTTTATGGAGAAAATTATGTTTTAAAAGTCCACCAGTAAAGAAACAAGATTTAATGAATTTAATTTTCTTAAATAATTTCTTGTTTTATCTTGACGACGGAAGCTTGTGCTTAGAGTGGGGATGTTTTGATGTGAAGGAACACCATATTTTGTTCCATTGCAGAGTGACCATTTTCTGTTTTTAATCAGTATACCAAATCTTTAACGTTATCTTACGAGGGTATTTGAACTTTATAACCCTTTGTGATTCGACAATTCTGTAGTACCAGTTGCCATCAACAAATTATGCTATAAGTCGCAAACTCACGACAAATGGACATTCCCAGTTTTTTCCCTTAAATATTCTAAGTGTACTTCCTGTAAAACTAATAATTCTGACTTATACCCGTTTGCCCGCCCAGAGATAAATCAAATCAGTTTATCAGGTTGGTTTTTTAATATATTTTTCAATAAACAATTGACCATCGCGGACGTGTAACTATGGTGAGCGAAGTTTGCAATAATGCCGGCAGTATTCGGTACAAAATTCTTAGTACAGGTGTTCGGGCCACCCTTTGTCCCTTCTACGCCGTGATAATCGCGCGAGTGGAGGAAGTATAGTCGGGGGAGTGATTTAGTGGCGTGGTTTAGTAGCGGTCATGAATCCTGTGAAGGGTTGCCCGCGTTGCTGCTCGGATCGCGGCGATGACAGGCGGTATAGGTACGATTCCTCTTTCATTTATTTCTCATTGAGCGTGGCTATTGCCCCTTAGCAATCTGTATCTATTGGGTTCAGAAGCCAATCAGTGTGAGTCCATTAGCACTAAAACCGAGATTTACACTGTTTGTCCCTCTGCAGTGGCGCACTCAAGATTTAATCAGAGTTGAACGGATAAAAATATTTTTAATGCAAATTCAATCAAATTTCTTTAAAGAATAAAATCCAGTTTTCTTTTTACAAAGCTCCTTCTTTGAGTGCGCCACTGGTCCTCTGAATAATTTTTCCTAGTAATTCCGTGGCCAATACAAGTACCGCTATTTATTGCTTACGTATGAAGGTAGCAACTTAATTGATTTATCAACTGAAAGTTTTAATAAAGAGGTTCTTCAACTACGTAACTCGTGTTCAGGGAAACTTGGACTTACATTGGCTTCTGAACCCTCTATAAGTATATATCTATTAAGTATTTCATTTAACTCTATCATTCCAAAACAATTTACAACCAAAAGAAGCTATGTAATATTTACTTTGTCTCGCATCACGTTCTTCAATTTATTCTACTTACTTTAATATATCGCAAAATCACACGTAAATAATTTAGTATCGCAGGCGATCGCTAGATATTCGATTCATTAAATTTAAAGTTCTATTTAAATTTAAAAAAACCTCCACTTGAGCAGCATCCCATCCCCCCTCCTTCGACAACTTCCCGACCCAGCATTTGCATACCACTTTTTCGTCCAGACTCCCTTTTTACCAGTCGTTACGCAACGCCGTCCGTAATACGCGATAAAAATCAAAAAAACGTTATGTCAGTGCCTTATTATTACGGAGCGGACGTTTCACGGGTCCGGCGGCTTCCTGAAGCGCTTCAGCTTGTAATCACGCGACACGCTTCGTATCCTGCACGCGCTCGGGTAAAGGATCAGAGTAATTGTTTAACTATTCGTACTTTCATTGCCAGCACGCGCTTTCTCCCTTGTTCGCGCTGTGCAAAGCGTAATGATCAGTTGTCGTTCGCCCCTCGTTATACCGAACGGGCTCGTTCAGCCTCTACGAGGATTCTTTACGAGTAATTAACCGTTTGATTACAGCGAGCTCGTGCGTGCGGAGAACGCCCGCGGGGCGTTGTTTTTAAATTTGAATTATTTTGACGCGATTTTTCAATGTAAAGGAAAGTGTAATTTTCGGCATTCGACTTACAATGGGGTTCTCATTGTGATTTCTAAATTCGAGCTTGTGCGCACCGTTTCCGAGTTATCACATCACAGACGCACTGGTTAGCTTTTCACCGTGTCCTTTTATCGCGACCGTTTGGCATCCTGAGGACCGACCACGAGACCCCGATGACCAAGTAGCCGATGGTGTCGACTCGAGCACCGCGGCGAGACTGAACATTCCACATTGAATCGCCTCCTCGGCTTCGCGCTCTTACCTAACTTCCCCATGACAAGAACCGAATCTCCTAGTGCACGCCTACCGCTGGCTTCTTTTGGTGGCTTCGATTGCCCCGACGAATCTGATGAGAAATCGGGAAAATCATCTGCGAATTCCTCGGTATTTCATATCTCGCAGCCACCTGTATGGAATCCTGTCTGCACTCGTAACTGTGGGTTACTAATCAACTGCAAACTACTCCATGATCAGAATATTCTTTTAAGCAGAAGGGTATAGCACACAGATGGGCAAAAAATTTATTTAAATAAGAATTTCGAATAATGAATAAAAGTTAAAAAAAAATTATTGTCGAATGACAAAATTAACTTTATTCGTCAAATAATCTAGAGTTAACGTAACTTTTATTTGAACCGTTATTTAAGTAATTTTTTTTATTTAGTTAATGCCTAACTGTGGTATAGGAGCAGCAAGTTTTATTCAACTCGTTTGAGATACGACTTGCAAGGGAAGTTCTGTCACCCGAATATTCCGACTTTTTTTAAATTGTGCGGGTTTGTAGAGGGTCTGTTAAACAGGGGCAAGTAATTTTTCGTTTGTTCCCACTTTCAGTTTTTTTTTCTGGGTGGAAACATCCCTTAAAGCAGTGATGCCCAACCTGTGGGCCCTTCGAAGTGTTTTCTGGGGGCTCGCCACGTTTTTTGTTTTATATTATTAAGTTAGAATTATATTCTGAAATACCTATTTTCAATTATGTAATCGAATTGTTTAAAATTTGTAGTGGGGGACGTTTTTATTTACTAAAAAATTTTAACAATTTTATTGCACAGTTTTGTAGGTCATATAAAGCTTTTTTTGAATTTTTTTTAAAGATTTTTTTATATCTACACGATGTGAAAAAATGACGTTTCGAGAAAAACGCGTTCAAAGTTTTCATCTATAGAGGCCGAGCCCCTGCGCCCCCTACAAAATGCCTCTGTAGAAGCTAAAATAATCGGAATTTTTCCATGAAAATTTAACAGTACATTCTTGAGGATATGTACGTTCGAAAAATGTTTAAAAAACGTTGATTTTTTCAATCCGTCTAACCGTGAATAACCCCTTAAGAGGTGTTTTCATGCTGAAGGACCGAAGCTGCGCAGAAACGAAAAAGTCTGGAGTTTATATTCCAACTAGGGATTGTAATACCGGTAAACCGATTTACCGATAAATCGCGAGAAATACCCTGGAATTTTTACAGATAATTCGCCAAATATTTACCGGTAATTCGATAAATTATGTATAGCAATGTAGCGCATATATGCATTCATTAATTCCGTCGATATCTACTCTGGTATCAGTGAAAAAAACTTCAATTAATAGTAGAGACGAAAACCGAAGTATCTCAGGAAGAACCAACTTTAAACCAAAAGAAATCTAAAAATCTGAAGCCACCAAAGAATAGACGTATTTTCAAGTAGAAAAAGTAAAAAGAAAATATCTACAAACGACATATGATTTCTTAATGACTACCCGAAGAACAAGTGTAGAATCTAAGAGCGCTTTATCAGGCGACCAAAGTTTGGACAAATTACGTTTTTTGCGTGCTTATTTATTAAAAAGAATTGTTAAATAAAAAATATTTAATTATGTATATAAGTTAAGATTCTTTTCATTGTTTTCGCGGTGAAGATCCATATTAATAATGTCAATAGTTATACAAATATATCTATTTTGTGTTATATCATTTTATATTTTATGTTTAGAACAGTTTTATTTGCATATATTTTTTATAATGCTCGATTAGAGATCAAAAATTTTTTTTTGTTATGTTTACTTTTATATGTTCAATACCTTAAAAAATTACCGGTAAATTACCGATAAACCGGTTTTGAATGAAAATTTTACCGAATTACCGGTAATTGAAAAAGTCGGTAAATTTGCAATCCCTAATTCCAACTGCATGTTGCAAACATCTCTGCCCTTTTCAAAATTCTTAGAAACAATGTCCTGCCCTGTATGCATTCCCCAAAAACGACTTCACTGACACAAAGATCGCTTTGAAAGCAGCAACCGTTGACGTAGGATACTTACCGCGTATCCGGCTGCATATCTCGGAACCGTTGAATCCGCGATAGCTTCGCCAAGAGAAGGAGTAATATCGTGCGTGGGCTTTCGTAACGTTCGACGTACAATAGAGAATGAAATCATGCCAGAAGGTTTCCCAATCCCATTGGAATCCGCTGGATCCTGGTCTAGCAGTGACCAAGCCGTGGGCGAATCTTTGAGAAACGAATGGAACATGTTGTTCCAATGGCGAATATGCGAAACTGCAATTTTTGCGAATCCGAGGTAAATGCCTGATTTTATTCGCTTCAACGTTAATTAAGCTCTTGCAGTTTCGCAACTTTGCGATGACTATTCCAATTGTGAGGGCGGCAAATTTTGGGCGAAAGAAATTGCAGAAGTTTTAAGCACAGAGGCTTGAGGCAACTTTAGAAATAATTCCTTTTTTTTTTCATGTAGGAAGTTAGCGACAACTTATAACTAATTTTAAAATTTTCTCAACTCTCTGAGATTAAATATCTTTTGAATATTTCACGGAAAGTGTGACAGACGCTTGTTACTCTCCCAAACCCGCCCCTGGATAACGTCTGTATTGAATATTGAACCATTAGTTAATTCTTCCATTACAGCAAATTATAATTTTCGAAATGGCCCCATGGAAAGGAGACCACTTAAACCAGTTTCCTGGTTTACCAACTGCCCGGCTCTAATAGCGATTTCTGTTTCGATCTGCATTTACATAATTCCCGTCCGCGCGTTGCAATAATCCCCTGGATCGCGGATCCCCTTGAAAATTCCCAGTTGCGAAATGTTTCGCGCAATCGCGCGAGACTTTCATCGCTGCCCGACCTCCGAAAGGTCGCTATCCGGTGGACGAGCGACCTTTCGAAAAGGAGCATCGAGTTGTTAGCCGCCGACTCGGTTGTTACGAGGTGTTGCATAATTCGAAACCAGCGCGGAGCCAGCCTCCAGAGCGGGCCTATTAACTGGAAGCGCATAATCGTCTTCTGTCGTTCCTTGCGCAGAAGCGTCGTTACGTCAGAGGAGAGTCGTCTTCGAAAAAGAACCAGGACCCTTAAGGGAGGAATTCATATGAAAAGTTGCGTTTTTTCAAATTGTGAGGATATTTTTTTTATACTTATGAAAAATATAAAAAAACATTACTTACGAAAAAAATATATTAAATGTATATAATATTAATATATTATTCCCCACTTAAGGTCTACGCACTGTTGTTCGGTGGTATCAGAGTGAATAGTCTCTTTGTTTCAGTGTCAATAACTGATGCGAGTAACAAGTGTGAACTGCTGCATTCCAAAACAGCGAAACGGTATTTTTTCAACACCTGCATGAAAATGTGTGTTTTTTTACGCCTGCTGAGCGGGAGCAAAATGACCAATTTCAGACGTATTCGCGTTTTCTACTTTTCTCCCAAGGGAAAAAGACTTTACGCGCATGCGTATTCGCATTATTTTTTACTTTCCTCCCAAGGAAACTGGAGTTCGGCGTTACCCTACGGTATGAAGATGCAGTTGTTCCACTAATCGTTATCGATCATGCGTGTTTTATCTTGATATTACAACTGTCACAGCACCAAAGCAATGCATATTTTTTGCGAATCGCTCAGCGGGCTTTCAAAAACACACCTTTCATGCAGGTGTTGAAAAAAATATAGTGCGTGAGAAGGGAGAGAAGCGATTTCGCCTCGCGTGAATTGAAGCTTTCACGCTCGTCGGAATCGCTTACTTCTCTCCCTTGTCACGCAATGTACTATTTTTTCATTTTTTACCACCGACAGTGATGGTGCTGAACCGTTAACGAACTGACATGTGTGCAGAGACCTCTAACCATCGGGCGGCGGAAGTTCCAACTTCCGACGCTGATCTCTCGAAACGGAACCGAGTTTTGATCCACAGTAAAATTTCTAAGTGGCTATAGACGCCAGGGAAAATTGAATAGATTGAAGTACACATATTTGTGAAGAACAAATGTACGATTCATTGATAAAATTGTGGCATTTACAAATATATTGTCGTCCACTAACGGCATACGGGTCGAAGTTGACCCACTGAGTTGAATCCGAGGTTGGAAGGAGCATAAAACCTGGCATTTAGGTGGAGATTTGTAATGATAACAGCGGTGCTTCTCGGTCTCAAGCAGATCGCGTAATCTGTAATTCCTTGACAAATAACTCCAGCGTCCAATCAACGAAGCTGGCTAATCGTACATACTTAATCTTAACAGATAAAAGGGTTATAAAATCGCGATGCCAGTCGAAGAAAGGATTTCTCCCTTTTCCCTTCCGATACAGAGGCTCGAAAGCAGGCACAGCTCGAGTGACCAAGTACCCAGATGTGACGGGACAGTGCTGATCCTGAGAAGTTCTGGTCGCCACATGGCCTAGAATAATATGTACACTTCCGCGTAGTCGGATTTTTTCTCCACGGCCTGCTCTCTGTCACGAACAGTTTCCCCAATTTAGAATACATCCGAGGAATCTTGTATCTTGAGTCAGGGCATTGTGAAAGATCACAACGGTTGTGTTCTGTTTCACGTGCATTTCGAAGAACCGTGCAATGCCCTTTACCAGTAACGGTAAAGGTGAGCGGCAGCTCTAAAAAGGGCGTTCGTGTTGACATCGGAGGATCGTGTGGATAGAATTCCGGCGGCGGGGCTGATCGGTATAGGTGCGTGTGTTTGCCTGCGTGTGTTTAGGGCGATGCACTCTGTCGGGTGAAGGATTTCGTGAACCTGGCGCTGCTGGCTCGCTCCACGTGTCCCCCTTTGTTCAAGCAAAAGATATAATCGATCGTTCGCTTGGAATTTATTGTGAAGCTACTATCGATGCACTTTAAATTAACTTTATGCAGTTTCTGCAGCCTCTTGAGATACTTGAATAAACGCAAATGGCACTGTCCTTGATGTTACAACATTCTATCTAAAACACACTTTTCATAAAGGGACATTCAAGACTTCGTTCCCAGAAAGATGTAATTAAAGATTGGGACAATTTCTAGTATCGTTCTCCCTCGATGACGCAGCCGCCTTTCGTTCAAGGACCAAAGATCGTTGAGGTAACAGTTCTTGTAGCTCGTAAGTCCAGTTCCCTGAAAGGAATTCGAAATCCTCGAGAGGCTCGGGCGACCGATTGCAGTTGGGGAATCTCGAATGCGTAGTATACAATTCCATGCCCACGCGATCGGCGTTACCTATCGCGACGGTGACTTCTCAGGGACATTCTTCAGGATGAGAACGAAAGTACATGTGTCTTGCTCAATGGCGATGGCTATCGGGACGAACGCACGCACGATGACCTTCGCTGTTACACTGGAACCTTGAATTTAAGTCGAGGCGGATCTTCGATCTTCTTTGCTTCTTTCTTTTCGTTTTAATTAAGTTAGCGTTGCGCGAGTGGGAACTGCGAACCACGCAACGGGGGGCAAGTGGTACCATTGCGAAAAGGAAGTCTCTCTTTTATTTTTCTTCCTTCTTTTCTTTTTCCTTTTTTCCCTTCTTTTTCACTTTTTCTTCTTTTTTATTTTTCTTTCTATTTTATTTATCTTTTTCTTTATTTTTTATTTCTCTTTCTATTTTATTTATCTTTTTCTTTATTTTTTATTTTTCTTTCTATTTTATTTATCTTTTTCTTTATTTTTTATTTCTCTTTCTATTTTATTTATCTTTTTCTTTATTTTTTATTTTTCTTTTTATTTTATTTATCTTTTTCTTTATTTTTTATTTTTCTTTCTATTTTATTTATCTTTTTCTTTATTTTTTATTTTTCTTTCTGTATTTTTATTTTTCTTTCTTTCTTTATATTTATTATTTTCTTTTTTTATTTTAATCATCTTTCTTTATTTTTTATTTTTCTTTCTGTATTTTTATTTTTCTTTCTTTCTTTATTTTTATTTTTTTCTTTTTTTATTTTAATCATCTTTCTTTATTTTTTATTTTTCTTTCTTTTATTATTTTATTCGTCTTTCTTTATTTGTTATTTTATTCATCTTTCTTTATTTGTTATTTTATTCATCTTTCTTTATTTTTTATTTTTCTTTCTTTTTTTTATTCGTCTTTCTTTTTTATTTTATTTTATTCATCTTTATTTTTTATTTTTCTTTCTCTTTTATTCCCATTACAACATCAATCAGAATTGATGTGTTCTCGTAGAAAACACCAACTGCCAAAATTACTTCCTGCTAATGGCACTTCCATCGAAGTGACCTCCTGTCCCTCACCTAAGGTCGATTAGCCAGTGTCTTCTTAATCTTTGCTGTCACAGTGTAAGTCTCCCTCAGCTCCTCTTTTTTTTCCACTCAACAAGATCCATTAGTCCTCTCGATTTCTAATGCTGAGAAATGGCGAGTCGCGAACATTAGCTTGCAAATATGTAACCAAAAGGTTACGCAATGCCACGAAGAAAATACGAAGAAAAAGTGTCGCCGCTTTCGTATTTCGTAGAAAGCGCCCTACGTCTTCCGCGCTTATCAAATTGAATTATAATCAGATGCAAACAGCTCCCGATGCCTCGTCTCGTTCATTCCGTCGAGGTCGATCGGTAAGAGTCCCGCCCCAAGTCTTCCTTCCCTCGTCGCGCCTTTAAACGCACACGCGAATCGAAGGTTTCCATTCTCGATCCGGGATTATGAAAGTTCCTTACCGCGGGGGAAAATGAGCAAACTCTTACCGTAATTAAACGAGAGGGAAATGCATACCCAGTGAACTTCCGCGATCGTTTCATCGGCGAGCGTGACACATACGAGAACTTACGTTTACATAAAAGCTGTAAGTTAGCTTTTTCTCTTTAATTCTTTTCCCTAATAGCATTTATGGCTGGCCCACAATATCCCCAGGTTGGGAATTAGTTGGCCATCAAAATGCCAACAATAAAATGCTTAGGGTTATGTTCCGCTTCTCAGGTTAGTCGCTAGTTGACCGTCGACCTTTGCGTTATGTACCTATCGTAAATTCCCTGGGCGAAACATCCACGCGAATACAACATAAATTCACAGATTCAGTATTTTATTACGTAGCGTTTTATTATCAGCATGATCATCGCGTAACGACAATGTGTGCATAGCAGTTTAGACATTAATAGAGTACTCTGCCCAACCCAAATATTCCGCTTTCTATGATACCTGTCCTCTCACTCTGACGCGCAGTAAGTTCACTTTCCTCGCATACCTAACCTATGCATGTCAAATACCATAGAAAGAGAGAATGGGATAGGATTAGCGATAGAGGGATGAGAGAGGGAGAGGGGGAAAGAGAGAGAGAGAGAGGGAGAGAAACAAACGGGTGGATTCACGTAAGTGCCTGTGTTTACTGCCAGACGTACGCGCATGCGCTTTCCATTCGCGCGTGCATTAGATTCTTGCGTTTGAATCTTCCGCGGCTTGTAGTATAAGGGGAAACGTAAGTTTGATGGTACGTACGTGACAGCTCGATTAGGTTAACAGCCCACTTGAGCTCGTAATTATCGAGTAGAGTAGTTAGTTTAATTCGGGGGATATGAAAGTTTCGTGATAACGTGCTCGCGGACGTGCTTATACGGCAAGTATACACGGAATAGGTTTCATAATGATTTCGACCAATTTCGCGATGGTGTCGAGGTTATTTTCACTTTCGTGCGAGGGAAAAGAGGATAGTGGACGGGCACGGAGCAGCGGAGGAAGCTGCTGATGTCGGGGAAGGACATCGAGATGAGAGAAAGTCGTCTGTTCGGTGTACCTACAGGTCACTTGGAATTTTTTCCTTCTCGATGCTCGGCGACTATGCGCCCGAGCGTCACCTCGGTTACGTAATGCGCAGACGCGTAATCGAGACGCGGGTAGTCGGTGCTCAATCATGCAGCGGCCGAACGCTGTGTAGCATCCAGTCGAACATCGTCAACAATTACTGTCTCCGTTGAGTTGATTTAAATCCTCTTCGGTATTATATTTATCAGATTAAGTTTCTTAACTGTGATTGTGGAATTAAACTTATGCTTTAATAATTAAGCCATGTACTAACTTTGCGATTATCGCATCGTACGATGTTTAAAAGATTTATTGTAATATTCTCTTGTAATGATTGCGCGTGTGCAACAGGTAAGTTAGAATGCGTAAATATATTGTTGGAGGAAGTATGGTTCCGATTGTTATATATTCTATGAATGCTACACCATTCCCACACAACTTCTATACTTCTCTGACACGCTCCCTACACTACTTCCATACCTCTGCCACATTACAGCCACACCTACTCCGCGCACACTACTTTCACACAGAGCCGCCCTTAAAGTTTGCGGGGCCCGGGGCAAAAGTCGATATTATTGAAAACGTCTAATTGAAAACAGATAACCTTACGTCACTGCTTCATGCGTCACTTAGGCTTGCCGAAAATTTATTCTAGAAAAATCGATACCTTGACAATTATACTTAATTCATTTAATTCTTACAAAACGAAGTCCACAAGCGCGGGGCCCGCGGCAAGGGCGCCGTCTGCCCGGTACTAAAGGTGGCTCTGCTTTCACACCTCTCCGATATCAATTATGTTGCCGCTCGCCAGTACAACCAAGTTGCAAGCTACAAACTTGCTTATCATACAGCACACACCACACTATACCAGTTGACATACGATGGTAAACAGTACGGTAAACAGATAATTAGATCTTTGTGAGAATGCACAATGTTGAAAACCGAAATTCACAGATCACACTTCACATACAGTGGCTCGCACCCATAATCGTACACTCTTTAAAATTGCATAACATTTTTTAAAACTGATCCAAACGACTCGAGTTTTTTGAGAAGCTAGAAGAATTAGTTTACTAAGTGACGTGCTACGTCGTTTAGAAAGAAATTGCAATTGGTCGGAATAGCAAAAAAAAAAATAGTAAACATCGTTTTTTCAACTTTTTTCTGAGCCTGTAATGAAAATTAAAAAAAGTTTGTAGATTTTAGTAAGTTGTATACATGCTGAAAATTTCATCGAATTGGGTTAATGTTGCTCTGAGCTACAAACGTTCAAAGATCGTAGGATAAGATCGAAAATCGCGAAATTCCCGAAATCAGCGATTTTCGACCTGATTCTGCGATCTTTGAACGTTTGTAGCTCAGAGCAACGTTAACCGATTTTGCTGAAATTTTCAATATATGCGACGTCTGGCACGTTGACATGTGTCACGTGAAGTGTGATGTGATGATATCTGACGTGTGAAATTACTTACCTGCTGTACAGAATTATTCGTGCTTAGCAACGCTCAGTCATCACAAGAAAATAATAAATTATATGAACAAGAAGAAATCAGTCTCGCTAAACTCCGCCCGCTTTCCCACTTCTCTCTCGATCAATCCTGTCAATTTTGCTCGCGAAAACTACACACGATCCACGGTAGTGGATTTAAGAAAAAAGGCCCAGGTGGCAAACGTTCTGAGGAGCCCATTTTTTTCAGGAAATTAAAGAGGTTGTTTACTAAAAACGGGCCAAGCGTAGTAGTACGAAAAAAAATGTAGTGTTTGGATATCTATCCCTAATCATAATTTGTTTCGGAGAGGGGGCCTTCTGGACAGGGGCCCAGGCGGCAACTGCTCATCAGCCGCCCCGTTAAATCCGCCACTGACGATCCGTGCCTCTGGTCTTTACGTATTCAGCGTTTAGTTCCTAATAAAGTCGTTTTCGAGTCTACGTGACCGCCAAGCGTAAACGCAATCTGTCCACGTTAATACGTTGCTGAGAAGGGATTAAGCAACTCCGGCACGATAGCCGCCCAATTCGTTGTTGCCCTTGTCCCCTTTCGAGAACGCCGCTTGCGCCACGAGGGATGTACGTGCGATTCGAATAATCGAGCAGACACCGGATTAAATATTAATATCACGATGTGGCCTTCGTCGTGTTAATCACAACGAAAACATCCCTCGCGTGTGTAAATTTTAGAAGTGCTATATCAAGCGAAAAATAAACGACAATACCACGCAATCGATATTCAAATGAAGATTACAGAGCACAGTGCAAAACATATTACATGTATTGTTCAGAAATACGCAAATCCAGTAGCACACCCGGGGCAAGGGGTCCTGGTACCCTCTAAAGAAGGGGCTTTGTAAAAAGAAAAGAAAACTGGATTTTATTCTTTAAATAAATCCTTAAAGAATTTTATTAGATTTTATTTTAAATTTTTAAGATTTTCATTGAATTTGCATTAAAAATATTTTTATCCATTCCACTCGACTCCCCTCAAGATTAATAAATTTTAAGCGCGCCACTGCACTAAGGGATCATCCTTAAATTACGTAAGCCTTTTGGGGGAATCGCAAATTTCTTAAGTTTTCTTACAAGGGGAGAGTCAGATAGCGTCTTACGTTTTTTTTAATCTCATTTTCAATAAATACAAATTGTATCATTAATGTTCCAGAATAGTAATTTTAGTTTAAGTTTCCCGAAGCAGAGTTAAATGAATTATATAAACCTTTAAAAGAATTTTAATAACTGAAAAATTAAATGTAAAAAATATTACGTAAGGCGGGGGTTGGAATATCAAATCTTACGAATTCTTATACTGGGGGAGGGAGGGGGTAAGAATTCGCCAAAATTATCCTTACGTAATTTAAGGACGGCCCCTAATCTGTATTGCCTAAAACACAGACTCGAAGCGCCTGTGGGTGAGCAACCACCTTACAGCGGTGCACGTCGGGTTGCCTACTACCTCATTGCGTATGTATACCCCTTTTAACGTCAAACGACTAGAGATTTAAAGAACGGAACAAAAGAACTTTCAAGTTTATCAGATGCGAAAAAAAAAGTTGTTGGAAATCAGGATGTTTAATTAAAATATCTTTTTAGACATAATCCCAAATCTTGTGGTCCATTAATATTGCCGTCGTCAGTATTATTTATATTGCATCATTACTTCTACTACTATTATTCTCTTCTTTGCGATCGCAGAATATGCGTGAACCAGAGCGCAGACCACGAGAGGCAGCTAAGATCGATGCAGCTGGAGCTGGAGAATCTCCAGCGCCAATTGCAAACGGCGACTTACGATCGAGAGAATGCCATTCAGGAGAATCGAAGGGTTCAAGACGACTTAGCTGCGGTCACTTGCGAAATGAGGAACCTGCAGCGCGAATGGGAGGCTTGCCGCGCCGAGTCTTTTGATCTGAAGAAGCAACTGCAAACTTACGTCTGCGAGGTGCGCCGGGCCGAAGAGCTTCTCAATAGAAAGGTATTTTCTATCACGTGTATCGTCTACGGTTCATTTCTTTCCTTAGAAACCCAAACTTCCAAAATCATTCAAGACTAACTGACCCGTTACCCGGTTTCACCCCGGGAATTATTTATGACGCCTCCAAAATAAAAAAGCTTAAGGTTTCAGGTGCGAAAAGACAAACAAACAAACAGACAACCTTTCATTTTTATATATTAGTGGGGGATTACAATTAATAATTATATTTGCAGGACAACGAAAGAACGGAAATGCTGAACCACTTCAGAAGCTTGAGCCTGGAGGCGACGGTTCTGGAGAACAACAACCACAGCTTGGAGTCAGAAGCGGCTGAAGCGAGGGGAGCACTGCAGTCAGCCAGGGATCGGTTGTTAGATATGGAGCGACAGTTGGCTGATAAAGATTGCTTGATAAGGGGCTACGAAACGCAGGTGCTAAATATTGTTACATATTTTATAATAGAATTCTTATTCAACTACGTTGGTAGGGAATGTAGTAAAGGTGTTGGAATGAAGTCACCAGTTTATCGAAGGAATATGTGAAATCTCACGTAGATTTTATTTCTCAGATCTGCGAGTTAACGCAAAATGTTGCCAGCATGGAGTCGCAGGTGCGTCAGCAGGGAGAGCAAAGACACAAGACAGAGTCCGACTTAACTGCTGTCAGAGATCTCTGTGTAAAATTGGATCAACAAAAAGACACGCTTATGCAACAGCTGGATGATAAGGATGCGTGTAAGACTCAGGTAAATAGTCTTGCAGTGTTAAAGATCACGTTACTTATTAACGAAAGCAAAGGCGACTCGAAACGCGCGAACTACTTGTGTAGATCTATGAAAGGAGGTAATTCGTGTTTAATTGTTTTCAGTACGACATGCAAATCGCCAAATTGAAAGCGGAGCAGGCTATAATTCAAGATCAAATGAGCAGAGATCGCGCGATGGTTGAGAAGCTGGAAATGCTTTTGGACCAAGCCAGACAGGAGTCGATAACTACGCAGACAAATAATCAGGAGCTGCAGAACGAGGTGTGCAGATTGAAGCAGAAAATGTCCGAGCTCCAAAATAAACTGTAGGGTGTCGTTGTTTAATTGTTATGGGATTTCTTTCCACGCATTTGAGAACGTCAGTTTCATTTTTTACTCGACGTTACAGATACGCGGAGACGGCGAAGCTCCGACAATATCAGACTCAGGCTGCTGAGTACTGTAAGCAGATTAGCGAGCTCCGTAGACAAGTGACGAACGAGAGGTTCGATCGTGCAAGAAAGGATGAAGAAGGTCGCAGGTATATTTAAAAAAAAAACTATTCACTGTTTACTGTCCGGAAATCCTAGAAATCGAAGTTCGGAACGGTGTTAATTCGAGGCAGCTTGCTTGATTATGCATGGTGTGTTTCTTTTAGACAGTCAGAAGGTCCTCCCGATTCGTTCATGCAAACTCCAGTTTCACTTCCTAATAACCAAGCTTCCAATGAATCCAACGATGCCACGCACAGGTAGAAAATCCCTCCATAATATAATAACAGTATCAACTGCAGAGGTGGATCCGTCTTCTCGATTATACTAATGACAATTTCTGGCTTTTTACCTCTCGATTATTCCCTTTGTATCTCATTCTGCGCAGGGCAGCCGTGAACTTTTGCGGGGCCGAGTTCCAAAATTTTGCGATGTCAAAAAACGCACATTTGTGTATACTTCTAAATTTTATAATAATAATAAATATCTATACATAGGGCTCCGCAAAATTTACGACGAGCTTATACGATGATACTTATTATTATAAAATTTAGAAGTACATAAATGCATTTTTTTTGTCCTCGCACAATCTTGAAACCCGGCCCCGCAAAAGTCCTTGATCGTAATCTAATTGAGAACTCTCGATAGTTTATTAAATGTGCCTCGAAAAGACTATCTTACTTTCCACCTCTGCATCTTTCCAAGCCTCGCAATTAACGAAAGAAATTACACCTGCCAGGCAAGTAGACTGGCTGAAGAAACCTTACACCGCGATTCCCAAATACTCCCGTGTATTTAGTCCTGCTCGATTAACAAACGAGAGACACTCCTTTCCCTTGGATTGCAAGTGTCCGCCCTCGAGAAGCGCCGCGCAGACCGCGCCCTCGATCAGACTGTCGCTTGCTTCTTCTGACTTGAATAACAAAATGGATGCTTCAATGCAGAGCGATTCTCAGAACAGCAATAGTCGTTCGAAGCCTTTGTAATTTAATAAACTGTTTTGTACATTGCCGTATAGCTGTTCGTGCGATGGTTTTGATACGTGGCCTTTTCGCAGAAAATAAATCTTAACGTAACACTGTTACGAAGCTTAAATTAAATTCTGTGGTGATTTAACGGTAGAGCGATAACTTATAGCCTGTATTTAATTTCTATGCGATTGAGATCCTTTTTTTTTTATTTGCAGATCTTTGAACTCGACACCCGACAGTTTTAACGTAGACTTAAACGTGGTTATATGAAATATAATGGCTTAACATGCTCTGGTCGGTAGATATTTGCAGAATGAGAGAACTGGAGAGTGCGGTGTCGTCGGCGAGAGCGGCGAAATGAAAACGGTGAATAGTTTTCCTATGTCGCGCTCGGAATATTTAAGCGAAGATCATTGCAAATGTGGTAAATGCCTGAAGGAGGTCCAGCTTGATTGCCCCTGTATTAACGTAACATTTCATTCATACTGCAAGACGCGGTCAAATCAATATCTGCAGAAAGAAATCACTCTGAGTGAGAGCAAACCAGTGCTGAGGATCACTGAAGATTTAAGTAGAACCCATTCTGGAGCGACGCGTGCGTCGCCCTTTTTTTTATCTAACAGGAGATACGATCTCGCTGGCCTTAATATAGAAGATCGTTCGCACCTATCGCAGGCGTTTGGAACACAGTACGAAAGAAAGTACGATAGGAGTAACGAAGAATCAGTCTTTAATAACGTTTCGCGAATTCCATATACGAGTACTCCGCTACCTCTTTACCATTCCACTCGTACAAATCAAGTGCCGAGCATGGACAAAGCTTTGACTGGTCCAGTTAAAAGGAGATTAACGTATTCCAAGGATAATGAGGAAAGTCTGAGTCAAGCGATGCCGTTGCAGAGGGAAACGAGTATCGGTACAAGCATGCATCAGAATGAAACCCCCATGGGAGCTTATAAAGATTTATCCTCGAAGAATCTTCCTAGGGCAAAGTTAGGAAACAGTATCGAAGTTGTAAGCGAAATTAAAGAAGCCTCTACGAGATTCAAAACAGAGGTATCATCTGAACTGGGCAAAGCTGACGAAGCTAAAGAGGACTCTTCAGAAGCGCAGCGAAGAGGTTTGAAGGCAAGTTTAAGAGCAGCGATTGAAATGAAGAAAGGTCCCGTGACGTTCGCAGAGACCGACTTCAAATTCAACCCTACAAACACATCGCCAAATTCTGAAGTTAGAATGGAAAGTCTACCGCGGTCGGCGAGTTACAGGCCACTCAATGAGTACTCTCGAATCGGTTCTCTTAGATCGAATTATATTAATAATTTGATCGAAGGTAAAGAGTTTGAAAACACTGTTTGCACTAACCAATTGGCCCATATTCGTGCGAAGAGCGTTTCTGATAAAATGACTGCTAAAACAATCCGTGACTCCGTTCACTGTTCTACGTTAAATATGGGGCGAGATAAAATTAAGGATATAAAATTTATTGGTACTACTACGACAGGTAGTTATTCGGAAGCTCGAAAGAATTTCCATTGCAGCAAACCGGAAGCGAAACCTGCGTGTACAGTAGACACGACTTTGGATACGCTGCAAAATATTCTAGAGAGGACGAAGAGATTGAATGATAAAACCCTAATGCAGCACGGCCTTCAACGCGACCAGTGTGGGAATGTAAAATGTCAAAACATAGATTGCGGTTACAGAAATGCAGAGACTGGAGGAACAGTGTCAGACTTTAATCAGAATTCTCTCGTGTCAGCAGAGTTGATGAGAATGTTAATGGAAATCAAGGAGCATACCAGAACTCTGGAAGAACAGCTCGTGATCATGAACAAGAACATAAGGATTAAGAGAAAAACAAATGAGAAGCTCATCGTCTCTACGTCTCCTGAAAGAGGCCATAATAAGCATAAAAGAGATATAATTACACAGGAGCCGGAGAAGGAAAATGTCTGCATACAAGAGCCTAGTCAGAACGATATCAATTACATCAAATGTGTACGGGATACGCCTGCGAAATCCGAGAACTATTCTGATTCGCGAGAAGTTAAAAACCGAGGCACGGCTCTTCAGAAGAGCGAGAAGAAAAGGATGTACGTAAAGGAGATTGCGAAAGAGAGTAAGAATTATAAAGAACAGTTTGTCGATTCCGATACCAAAAGCAGCACTGCCACGAAGTCGCAAATTCATTATAGATGCTTAAAGCACTCTAATGTTAATAATTTAAGTAGAATACCAAACCAGTGTGCAAGGTCTACGTCATCCTTCACTTTTAATCATTCGAATGCCAGACCAATCGCTGCGTCTACGCCTAAAAGGGCAAACTTGCCAAGAGAGAAGGAAACTCTTCGTTGTATGCCGTGTTGTAAAGAGAACAACTCTCTGTCCGATGGAAATTTACAACTGAAATCTAAGAAAGCTCAGTTAAACGAATTAACATGTTGTCCTTTAAGGAAGAAGGAAGATACAGTTAAATTAACGAGCGCGAGCGATAAGGGGGAACGCTTATCCTCTCAAGAGAAAACTATCGTTATGCTGCTTTTGACGAGAGGTGTAAATAACACGCATTTGAAATCAAAGTACAAAAAGTTGGAGTTCACGAACTTCAGACCGAAATGCATTATTGATTCGTGTACGTGTGATCAGGGATCGGTGAGATGTAGATCGTCGAGGCATAAAGTGCAGGTACCCACTGTGTTCAGGCAATTGAAATCTGTAACGTGTAAAGCAGGGAGATACGGCGAGTCCGACGAAGATAGTCGCGATGAGCCTGCAAAGCAGGTGACGAAAGGTCGCGAAGTATCAGATTTATTGGCGACTGTTTGCACGCAGTCGTCCAATTTGTATATCACAACCGCCACCTCGATTTCTTGTGTTACGTTTAACAATAGAGAGGATTTAGAAAATTACAGCGAAGGAATGAGGCCAGGAGCCTGTATATTGAGTTAGAGTAAAAATTGTAAGGTTCTAGCTTTTAAGTAAAGTGTTTCTATAAGTAACGAAGTCTAGTTATCTTTGGGCTAAGCCCAAAGTACAACTGTAAGTCACAGTTTTGTAAATTTATGGGGCACAATATTAATTGAAAAAAAAAAACGAAAGAGTTTATATATTATCGTACCAAGAGTTGGCATTTAATACTTCGAGATGCAACTATAAAATCCTTAATGACGTGTGACGTTTTTGTAGACATAGCTTTGCGATAGAATACTCGGAATTGTAAATCTTAAACTGACAAATTGTAAGACTGTATTTAAAACGAATTGTTATTGTACTGTACGCGTGACTGATATCGTAAGAGAATACCATATTTTATCGTGTTACTTTTATATTCTTACTGCTGAATTAATAAAGACGTAATTTGGTTACATGAAAATAAATCTGTGTTCCGATCTAAATTATATACCTGTTTTGAAATTTCCTGCGAACAACCCCGAAGAAAGGATTACTTTATACCCTGGCACATTGCAAACCCCGAAAGCTTAAACTGAGAATACTTAATTATCGATCGACTGAATCTGTTCAGGTACACCGAGACCACTCGCTTCGACATTAAAGCGCACACAGAAGAATAAATGGTGTCCAATCGATTCTTGCATGTTCAGTTTTAATAGTTCTCCTTCGTATTTAGTAATTTATTATATCATTCTTTTATTCCTTTACACATACGTTTATGATCTCGATGATCGTACGAAACGTTGAACATGTAAACTAGGTAATTACAAATAATAAAAATAAAAAGCCTCTCGTAAGATTTCTCTTCGTCCTAAACGTTCAGCTATTCGATTTGATTTATGTATATATGTATACTTGTAATATGTATTTTATATATACATGTATGTGTGTATAATTTATATATAAAATACATAATAGAGGCTCGCACGAGTTTCATCGTGTTTTACAAGTTTAACGATGCTTGTTTATAGATTCTTCGTTACAATAATCGGTACCAGCCAGTTTCTTTTTCTCTTTCTCACTCTCACTCTCTCCCTTTCACTCTTTCTCTCAACGTCCGCTGCGCGTAATCGGTTCGATTAATTACAAAAAAGACTCATTACCTTGCAACTCCTACGTCTTGTCATTAATCCTATTATAATACAGAACTTTCTCACTTTCCTTCGCCCAGACGTTTTAATCTTACACCCTTTAAGAAAATTTATACAGAGCTCGTTTAACATCGTGAACGAAATACAGGCATTATGTACAAATATTTATAATTACATATTTATATATATAGTTTTTTTCCCTTTTACTTTTATTTAATATGATCGTCTTAACCGTAAACTTGCGACCGCCGCCCGAGTACCTTGGTAGCTCGACGAACGACACCTATTATCATAAATGCAAAATCATCCTTGCGAAGTATAATCCGTAACGTCCGAGACAAACGTAAAGATCGTTCCGAGGAACGAGAAACAAAATTGGGAGAATTCCAGCGAATTCACAACGAATCCGAACGATCACAAACCACAAGAAAGAAAGAAACAGGAGAATTTGGTCGATTTGTTTTCATCTCATTCACCCAACACCGCGGAACAACCGAAATTACCATTTCGTGGTAGATTTCTTCCCTCAAATCTTCGCCTCCCTTTTACACATCAACTTAAAAAGTCTCTTGGCTACGAGAATTGGCGTTCCCGAAAATATTCAGATGCATCGCGTGCGAAAAAGTTCCTTCCCGTTTGTTCGCTTCGTTGGAAACGTCATCGTCCAGGGTAGAAAAGAATCTCGAAGCGAATGATTGTTCGAACGTTGCCTTTCCAATCTCTTAAAGAAACACGAACAGCGTCTGTGGCTAGCACGTGCCGCTGCGACTAACTTGTTCTGTTATCAGTAGTTCTATAACTGCGATTTTCGGCATTGATATCCAATCCATGCGCTGGTCAGAGGAGCTTTGTATCGTAAAGTGAAGTTAACGAACGTTGAAATGGAATACAACTGGAAACGGTTTCCCAGCCGGAGAAGTGCGTCCTATCGTTTCCCTCCCTCTTTCTGAAAATTTCAAATACACTGGCTTGAACGACGTTTAGGCCTTTCCTGATTCCAAGTATGGAGGTATACTTACACCTGCGTGTTTACAATAGACAGCTCGCAAGCGAGATAATTTCGTCAACCGACTCGATCGAACCGAAGTGCAGTTTCGTGGATGATTCCTGTCGTTTTCTCTGGCTTTTACTACTGAACGCAGAACTGGTCTCGTTTAGTACAAGTTGCCTCGAAACCGAGTGGACACTCATGCGTAAAACAGAGATCGTGAAAGTAAACGCAAAGCGCCTTAATAAATATAAATGGCACCGAATTATCTTCGTAAGTTTCCAGTAAAAAGATACTTTTATGCTTCGCAATACACTCGAAACGAAGACCAATGTTTATCAGAACCTTTTCATTTATTTTTCACGATTTTCATTGACCAGTTGAGTCTCTAAACGTTAGTTCCCAGGCAGCCTGTACAGTGCGGACGACAAAGTAAATCGGGGAAACGATCCGTTCGGAGCAACGCGAGACGCTAATGTGTGTCGAAAAAGGTATAAAAGATTTCCCCTACACGAGTATCTGATAAGTCACTGAAGAGAGTCGAAGAACCACAGAAGCTAGGTGTGTGTGTTTTCCCTTGAGCTAAAACTGATCTAAAAGCAGAAGAATCACTTATGTTAGATTCACGACGGATTCTCGGCCGGTATATGCCAATGACGTACATTCATTAAACTCTATGTGCGATGCCTTATTACCAACGTTCCGACCGTAAGAATTATTACTCGATAATAAAAAAAACAAAGAGAGACGATAATGTATATATAGCCATGTAATTGCAATATGCAATTATAAGCAAATGATAAAGTCCTAACAAATACATTTCATAAAAAGGTTTCTTTACAATCTAGGTTTTCTTGGTGACTTATGAAAAACATACAATAATAATAATAATATTAATAATAATTAATAATAATATAATATAATAATCATATAATATTGATTGTAATTAACTATAACGTCCATAAAGTATTTTTTCTTCGCCCCCATTTTTTTTTGTACACGATTACTAAAAACATTTCTTCCGCTTTCTTGTTGAGAAAATAAATATTAATATTAAATTTGAAATATCTCGTTTTTTGTTTCTTCCTTCTTCATGTCATCCGTTTCATTTTCTTTTCATCATTTTTTTTATCACTGATCTCTGCACCACTTCAAACTACTACTGTCTTTCGTTCGTGTTTTACTAGTTTACAGTACATTATTTTATAGTCTAAGTCGGCAAATCGGCTTGCCTAGTAAGTTTATAGGCCTCTTTTAATAATATATGGAACATTGCCGTATCTCCTCTTCCTTAGTACATCACCCCTCAATCTCTCTCTCTTTCTCTCTCTCTCTCTCTCTCTCTCGCTCGCTCACTTGACCATTCCCGTTCTCTTTTAGTTAACACACAAGAGCACACTTTTCGCAAATGAATTGTAAATCTCGTACCTTACATTCATTTGTGTATATATATATATATATATATATATATATATAGACTTCTCTGCCCCACCCCACCCCCCTCTCACTTTTACACTAGAATTCAAAATGAACAGGTTGATCGGTGCTCACACGACACATGAAAGAGCTTTCATTTAGAGGCCCGATTCAAGAGGTCACCTATGGCTACTGCTGCTTTGATCGTTCATATCGTACAGAACTTGTGCGATTGTTCTTGATGATTCGACATTACTTAATGCCACACCTGCCAAGTGCGGTTCGTATGCTCTAAGATGCCTGGAAAAAAAAAGAAGATATGTATGTAGACAGCAAATCGCTTTTATATGGTCGTATAAAATGATAAATTAAGTACGTTAGAGGAGTATTTTCACTAAACTGCGAAGGGATTAAAATGTATTCCAATCGTGAGGGCCGACGTGAACTTTGTCTAAATTTTATAATAATAAGTATCTATGCACAGGGCCCTGAAAAAATTGCGATGAGCTTTTCGTGAATCGCGGGGCCGTTTAAAGAAATTTTATAACAATCAAAATCTATGCATAGAGGGACGAGCAAAATTAAACGCGATTGCGCTGAATCCACCTCGCGCCGGCCCTGATTCCAATTATTATAGACTTATCAGAATTAGTTAATAAGTAGTTTAAGACAAGATTTTACCTTCTGCCATGCGTTGAATATATGACTAGGTTTCTGAGAATAAGAGCTGCTGTCAAGCGAATACTTTTAGTCACTGGACCTTCGTTGTCGTCCTGTTGAGAAAGTGTAAAGTACTTTAGATCTCGAGGCATCGAAATGTAGATCACGTATTAAGATAAAATGTATAAAGTCAACTAGTCACACTTCTGATTAACACTAGGAACAAATGTAATTTATACACAAATGTAGCAATTATTTAATGGTATTCGAATTAATTAGTTGCAGTAGCATTGAACATTAGTAAACTATAGCTGTGAAAACAAAATGGAGACACTGATTTAGACGGTAATGTCGTGTACAATTAGATTATGTGATTCAGTACAGAAAATACTGACTTTCCATACTTATACGTCGATGCGACAAGCATCAAGAAACTTACTTAAAGCTATAATATACTGAATTTATACATTTCTAATGGTGACAATAGAATACAATTCGTCGTAAAATAAATCAATTATACAGCATGCTACGGGAAGATGGAAAGAAAAAATACTTTCGCTTGAAATCGCATCTTAAAGTGAGAATTACAGAATAAAACAGCGAACGGTATTTCACAATTGTCATTACCATCCTATCTTATTTACAAGGCAAACTTATTATCGCAATAACAGTTACAAACTGATATAATTACGTGACTATAAACCAATGCTAACAATCTAACGCCCTAAAACGCTTCCCTCGGATCTTTCCGGCCATCGCACAAAATATACAAATTCTTGTATTCGGTTGTAAGCATAAATGCGGGTCCGTTTGATCCCCGAGTTAAGCTATCAAGTGAGAAATTCACGTCTCGAATGACTCTCCTACCTCGTAAGCACAACAAATACACTACAAGTTATGCTGCTTAAGAGTAAAACATTATATACCAACACCCTGTCCATTGTGAACACTTCAACTGCGTAATGAACACATAAAAAATTACAGCTGCGCTAGCTACGAAATGAGAATAAAATGAACTCCATGCCAATAAATATACGTAATAATCAGAAACACAAAGATTAAGAATTGAATGAAAGAGTTAAAAAAAAAAGTAAAAAAAAAAAGATAAAAAACAAAGAATCAGCACGGTGCGAAAACGAAAAGGAAATAAAGCGCAAATAAAAGGTAGGCGGCAGGAACAGCGCACAGGGGCTGTGGCTGTGTGAAAAATCAATGAATCCTTTTTTGTTCAACTTTCAACACGTTTTTTACCTGTTCTGGTGGAGGATTTTGCCCAGGTCTGGGGGAAGAAGAGCTTGAGGTGGCTGCAGCGGGCTTGGTCGGCCTTTGCTGCTTCGCCAAGAGAATAAGAAATTTCATTACATTAACAAAACTCGATTAACTGCAACAGCCATTGGGGGGACTATAAAGGATTCTCGAAAACTACATCGACGCAGATTACAGATACACCCTCTATCTCTCGCGCTATTCGTACGCTGTCTCGTGTACTATATTCAGCTTATGTTATCACCATAACAGAGAAGTGCTTTGTGTCCCTTTTCGTCAAATTTACCGCTCAGCTTACTGTGTATGGCTAAGCTAAGCACGCGAATCGGTATGAAAGCACTACTAACCATCAGCTCCTTCGGATTCACGAACTCCAGGGCGTGCCGCTTGATGGCATGGAATGCTGCGTTCGGCGCATATCCAGGGTGGTGAGGAGCTGGCGGCGTCAGCGTGGAAACCTCCGTCTTCCCGGTTACCGTTAGCTGTTTCCTTCTCATCGACATGGTCTGTGGAACGTTCAATCGTCAGTTAAACCCTCCAACTACCAGCGCATCGAACAAGTAAAATAGCATTCTACTTACTTCCGCGTTGCAATGCCTATCGTACAAATGCGTCATTAGGGAGAACCTACGCCTCTTCAAGGCGTCGCAACTCGCCCAAAGACACAAGATCTCTTCCCCACCGGTCGGACAATGCGCCTCGCACACGTGAAGGTAAACCTCGTGCGGCGTTTTAAATTGCCTGTGGAAGTACCAGCAGAATTTAAACGTCGCTTCTTTCCTCCACGGTGTTAAATTTAAATCGGAACCCGCTTACCTTAAGCATCCCCGCCATTCGCACAGGTAGGCGTTGGGATCGATCTTTATCGTGATAGTTTTGTTCTCCGGTGGGTTCTGACTCGTAGACGGCTTGGATTCTGGGTCCGTGGAGGTGGAGGAACTGACAGTCTTTATAAGCTTCGCTGGCTGTTTGGCGGCCAGGCCGTGGGTCGCGGCCGCTTGGTGGGGGGTGGTGGGTCTGGTTGGCGGCGGGGTCGACGCCGGGGTGGGCGTGACTACCCTCGACGGCACGCTCGTCGACACCGGCGTCTGTTGAGCCATCGCGGGGATCGTCACTGTCACTGTGTTTGGATTCGTTTGCGCTACCGAACTGTTCACTATTATGGAAGTCTGCGGGATTGTGCCTGACGTAGGGACGAGCGGCGGGGGTATGTTGCCGAGAGCGGGGCTCTGCAGGATGGGGCGCGAAACTTGCGTAACGACCACTTGCTGCCCCTGAGGCGTGACCGCCACCATTTTCTGCTGGGTCGGTTGGGCAGCGGCTTGAGGCTGCAGGATAATGATGGTCTTCGCGCCCGTTCCCTGTTGCTGGGTCGTCTGCGCCACGAGAACCGTCTGCGCCTGGCCCTGCACCAGCGTCGTCTGCGGCTGAGCGAGAACGTAATTCTGACCGGGAACGCCGCCAGAGACGACGTACTGTAATTGACCGCCAGCTCCCTGCTGTAATAAGACCTGCGGCTGGGGCTGCGCTTGCCTCCCTTTTACCGAAGCAGCTGGTATAATCACTTGATTGTTCGGCTGGATCGTCTGTTGCACTACTATCTGCCTGGGAGCCGTGACGATCAGTTGTTGCTGCTGCTGTTGCTGCATTTGCGGCTGCTGTTGCAATTGCTGCTGCTGCTGCAACTGCAATTGCTGTTGCTGCTGTAATTGCTGTTGCTGCAATTGCTGCTGCTGCAATTGTTGCTGTTGAAGCTTCTGCTGTTGTAACTGCTGCTGCTGCTGCTGTTGTTGTTGTTGTTGTTGCAATTGCTGTTGTTGCTGCAATTGCTGTTGTTGCGCCTGTGACTGCTGCTGATTGATTTGATTGACGAATATGTGGGGCTCCTGCTTTATCGCCGGGAGAGAAGGAGGCTCTTCCTTAATATTTACATTAACGTTCTCGTCAAGGTCGATTTCATCCTCTATACAATCCGCAGCCAGGGCAGCGTAAAGGTTCGCAGCGGTTGACGAGACGGTCGCCTTTTCACTGTCCTTATCATCGTCTTGTTCCTCGGACTTAATACTCGAGACTGTGGATTCGGCGGTGGTGGAGTCGACAGCCGGATCCGGCGACATCGTTCCGTTCGAGTACTTCACTTTCTTCAGGTCCATCTCGTCTGCGTCGCTGGCCGCCCTTTTTATCCCCCTAGGTGCCTCGATCAGGGTGTCCTCGGACACTTCGCTCTTCATTACGTTACCCTCCTCAACTTCTACTTTTAGCTTAATGTCGCTAGGAGATTCTTTTAGTACTTTCTTAATGTGGTTCTCCACTAGGTCCATCCCTTTCTCGTTGATCGAATTCTTCCCTAGAACGCCGTTCAGGATGGGCTCCTTCTCGACCTTTCTCTCCAGCAGATCCGCCAGCATCATACTCTGCAGAGGCTTCTCTTTACAAGTCACGCTGGACGAGTCCTTCGAGGAACCGTCGTCCTGCGCGTCGATGTCCATGTTACTCGGCGCGCCGTTCAAGAGGATTCCCTCGAAACTCGTTAGGGAGTTGTCCTCCTCGACGCCGACGCCGGAACAATCCCTACTGCCTATGCCGCTGCTGGAGGCTAGAGAGTTGTTGGTAGAGTCGGAGTCCTCGGCGATCGACGTGCAGGTGGAGCGTTGATTCGTCTTGTTCATGCTAGTTGCGATTGTGCTTGGAGGCCGACACACTTTTATGGTTGACGATATGTGATTTTCCGTCGAGTTCAAGACCGCGGTGGAAGAGGTTGTCGATATTGCGATTTGGTTGACGTTTTCATTATCATTTACTTCAGTCTGAAAGACAAGAATCTTATTTGACAACTATGGGGCAATGTTTTTAAATGGCTTTTCTTCGAGGAATCATATACCATACCTTGTCACAGTTGTTAGTCATAACAAACTTGGCTCCGTTAAGCCTTTGTATCTTTTTGGCAGGAATGGGTGTAATAGCTGGCTTTTGTTTCGAGTTGACAGGTGTCTTTGGGAGTATTGTTGATGTAGTGATTGTGGTCGCAGGAGCTTGTGATATATTAGTTAATTGTTGCTGCAGTAGCCTCTGCTGCTGTTGGCGTTGCGCAACCTATGAAATTAGGAGCATTTAGATCGGGTAACAGATTCGTTGGTATTTTAGAGAATCTCTACTTGTACTTCGTATTTCCTTAACTAGTATCGGGGGGAAATAATTTCAATCTTGATAACACCATGCTTTTGTTAGTACAATACAAAATATTATTCTCTTCGATTGAAGACTAATAATTTTGTTAAGTATCACTTTAAAACTTCCAAGTGTAAGGTGAGCAATCAACGCGAGTGAAACGATCGAAGACAGTCTCGCGCAAATTCGCGTTCCAAGATCAAAAATCATATTACCAAGAACGGAGATCCGTGTCTCCTCGAAACGCAAACTCAAAATCCAAATTCGACAAAACATACACTCGCAAGATACTTTCAAGTGAGATCTTACCCTGTAAAATATTTCTCCTGCGATAAACTATCGCTCCTTGTGTCAACATATCTCAGAGTTGAGTATTATTCGAATAAATTCTTTTTCGAATAATCTTTTAATCCAAATTTCGAACAAAATGAAGTTATTCGAGAATAACGAATAATATCAAATTAATAATATTAATTAAATTATTATTAATTTAATATTGTTTTAATTTTATATTATTAGAATAAAGAATTATTCGTTATTCTGGAATAACTCCGTTTTATTCGCAAATCTTATTTGAGATCATTCGAATAAAAATTTATTCAAATAAAAATCTATTCTCTTAATGCCCAACTGTGACAGATCTCGCTGCCTTAAACAAATAACTTATTTTATACTAACATTCCCCAAATGAAGCAAACATGCTTCGCTTCGTAAGATCTACTTTCCTATAAATTCCCCGCACGAGGAAACAATTTCCCCAATCGTCCTACAATCTACAAGTTCTTTTCAACCTCGATTCTTTCCGAATGCAACATTCGGAGAGTTAGTTTATCACGAGAAACTCATTTCATTAGACAAGATCACCGTCAAATACATTATACGAGACTCAGCAACCTACAGAACAAAAAACAGAAAAGAAAGGTACTACACTTTTCATTGTTAATGTACAACAATGATACCTGGTTGCTGGTTATTAGCTGGTTGGCACTGATGCTGGATGCGATGCTAGCAGTAGTGTTTGTTACACAGGCAGTAGGGGTAGACACACAAGTCGCAGCAGTACTGGGCATGCAGTCGCTGCTGACCGTTACCTTAGTAGCCAGGAGGCTTTTTATTATGGAACTGGATGTAGTACCACTTCGATTATCTTCCTTTGCAACTACCTGGATAATCTGTGACTGTTGCTGCACTTGCTGCTGCTGTTGCGACCCGCTGGACAGCAGCGCCTGACTCAGATGCGGATGCGATACTGACACCTAGTCAACAGTAGTTGTCATAACGTAAATACGATATCATCACAGTGCACTGCGTGGCAATAAACATATTATTAAGTGAGAGTATTTATTTACGTTCAAATAAAAATTACAAAGATGTATATACAAGTGCCTACATACAGTTTAATAGATTCGTTCCAATGTCTGATACAATGAGATGCTTGCTCTTTGATTATTCCGTACCGCGAATTAATGATTCATTCAAACCTATTGAACGCTCTTTGATACCGATCGCGAAGTTCCTCAAAGTTCGGAAAATAAATTTCGAGAATCCATACTTATAATATGATGAGACGTAAGTAAGACTGATTAATTGACTCCGTGTCTCGTGAAATCGATAATATAATAGTTGAACACTCTTTCGTAGTGGCATCGTATTTATTATTAAGCATGATATGAACACTTGTTATAAGAATATAAGATAGTATGAGTACCATTACACTCTGATACAAATTACAACTGTTTGAAAGAGATCTCGACCGAGGTGTAGATACTTGGGAAATGCAGAATCTACTTTAATCATGCAGTAAATACGACTTTTCAGCCTCGATCGATTATTGATAAAAAAAGAAAAAGAAATACACATGAACTGTAAGCTTTGGTACACATAAAGATGAATCGTATCAAGCAAATCGTTCGAACCTCGGAACACAGAATAAAGTTCAATGGAAATAAAATATAGTGTTTGAAGTGAATCTGCCTGTGCTATAAAATTTCAATGCGTATAATCAGATCTTTTTTATATCACACACAGTAGCTAAGGATCTATATACTTGCTAACCATTTGTGCTTAAATTAATATCCCTAGTTTATAAACCTTTATAAATCTGTTCATGTAATCGTATATTTCAAAGTATAGTTGAGTCCTGCTCGTTCGAAACTGATATAAATATAAATTAGATAAATTCCACGGTGCTGCGCCTGCGTCGCGCAGCTTCCAATAGATTTGAAAGCGCAGGTTTCGACTAGCCGGACTTCAACTGTGCATAGTTTCTACTTATCCGCATGCATATGTGTAGCGATGGGATATACATAGGATTGAAGGCATGCAAAGTACGTAATTCTGTTAAGGAAAGCCCATATTATAATAGCGCCGTGAAACCATAACCAAAATAAGAATCAAGGTCATGAGTGGTAGAGAGAGAATGGTAGAAAGCTAGGACTCGGACCCACCTGACTTTTAGAATCAACCTTCGTGACTGGATTTTGGGATTGAGTCGAGGTGTTCGAAGTACTGGAGGGTGGCTTTGGCGGGGCAGACAATTGGGCTTTCAGGATGGGTGACGCCGGGGTGGGAGTTTTCGGAGGCCCAGATGCAGGATTGTCTAGGGCCGTGCTATCAGGAGCAGGACTTATACTCTTGATTGTACGCTGTTGTACGGGAAGCACCTTTACTGGAGTTGTGTTGACTGCTGGAATTGGAGCTGTGTTAGTCCCAACCGCAGTTTGGCTCGGATAAGTTACTTGGGGAGGTGTGGCCCGTACTCGGATTCCTTCGTAATACTGAGCGCTACTTGTTTCGCCTTTCAACGGGTTTGGTCCGACGCTACCGCCAAATACGGATCTGCAACAGAGATTAATTCGCGCGCGATAAGTAGATTGTTCAAACGCAATCGGCGATCCGTGGGATCTGCCCGGGGTAGTGATAGCTACCTAACGCATCTTGGAAAGTGAAGCGGAGCGATCACGCCCCTTCTGCCGATCTTGGTGCAGCAGCCAAGGTACTTCTTGTACAACTCTTCCTGCTCTATGCGCACACCTGGCGCGGGCTCGAAGGTAGCTCTCAACCAACCCAGGGCGAACTGCTCGTTCTCTTGTATGATTTGCTGGTGAGCGTGTTGCTGTTGAAGCGAATTGTTCGTCTCCACTGCTTCTGAACGCACATTAAAACAGACCAATGTCACGCGTCGCTGAAACGTCGGTGGCTACAGCGGAATAAAAGGCGGCTCGTTTTAAACTATCGATTGCTTACTGTGCGTTGCAGATTTTGTTACGGTCGCAGCTGGAGTCGTTGGTCGCGAAGGCGCCGGGCTAACGGGTGCTGGCGTTGCAGTGATTATAGCTGGAGTAGGCGGCACCGACGAGGACACTGTCGCCGCTGGAACGGCAGCGGTGACCGGCGTGCTCTGAGGAGTGCTTTGCGGCGCCGCTACGGTGGACACTGTCTCGATCACTCTCATCAGAATGCAAGCTTTCGGTCCGTAACTCTGCGCTTCTACAGTAACAAGGGCAACTAACGTGTCGATAGCCCCGCGTACCCGCGCGACGCTAGTACATGGCCTTTCACCCAGAGAAGTCAAGGCATATAAACATTCCAACGTATACACTAAAAGAGCTATGTCGTTCAGAGCTAAAAACCTGTAAATAAATAGAAATTTCATGTATTAAGTACTCTCTGCATTCTGTGATTCGCGTTGAAACTAAAATAGTACTATTAGTGAAATTAAATTTCCTATAAAAGCGAGAAGTTAATACGCCCAAGCTTATTACAGAATATTCACCTGCATATGAGTTCGTACACATTGTCCTCTAATCCAAACGTAACAATCTCCTCGTTGCTGTCTTGCTGGCTGATTTTATTAAGCACCTCCAAACAGGAGATGACGATAAACCTGTCCTGGGACTCGATTCCCCTCGCCACGCATGATAATACAACGTCTGTTATCCTCTCGCCAGCCTCTTTCAAGATAACTTCATTCGCTATGTTCCCTAGTATGTCGAAGCCAAGCTGGTGCAGGTTACTCCACCTCGCTCTGACACACAGCAGCACGAATCTCAAGAAACACCTATTCCTCCCCAGTACGGCAGCATTCTCCGGGGTGAAACTTAGATTCCGTAGTATGGATGCTATCTGCAGCACGCGTTGGCCATATGGGTCCTGCGTCCCCAGTGTTCGCCCGACACAGAACAAATCCCTGTCCTCCTCCTCAAACTTTATCGAGTTCTGGTTCTGGTCTTTTACGTTCTCATCCTGAAGCGATCCCATCGGATCCAATCGTGGGCAATCTGGCAGCACCTGCAACTACAACGAGGCAAATTTGTTCCACCAGGCCATACGCAGAGCTCTACGATGGTCTATCAAGCACTTCGCTTGCACTGTACGTCAAGAGACTGAGCGCAAGAAATTTTAAACTTGATCTTAAACTTAACAGACCACCGTAACAACTTTTAGTTACTTATCGAAGGATAAAGTACACCGTTGATATTAGCGAAGATACATTAGATACTGTAACCGATTAAACTCCTACTCTATCTATCGAACCTATTTAACTTCGCTCTACGGTTGAAAGGAGCCTGCGAAGGAGTTTTAACTTAAACTTGGCAATGCACAAGTACGATAGCGTCTACTCAAAAGCATTCTACAATTCTGACACTTCAGCGGAGCCCCAAAAAAGCAAGCAGCTTGGAATTTTAAAAACCTGATCCCCTCGCAGCCTGAATACTTCAGCATTGACTGACAAGGCAAGATTCCAAACCCGGAAATTCAAAAAATTCTGAAACTTCGTGAACATGTCGGTAATTTCCTGCTGATTACAACGCAATTTTTGTTTACTAGCCAAATTCACTCGAAGGGGGTGAGAAATCAACCCCTGAAAATTCGTCTATCTCCCAACTTTGTGTTATAACTCGCGAACTGTAAGAGATAGAAAAAAGTTTCAAGACACAAGATACTTCTTTAATTAGACCTATCATTCGGTAAAAAAAAAAAATATTTTACAGTTAACGAGTTATAACAGAAAATCGGAAAATAAAAACAATAAAATTTGGGCATCAAACAAAAATTGCGTTTTAATCGGGAGGAAATCCCCTACATAGTCACAGAGTCTCGGAATTTTTTGAACTTCCGGGTTAGGGATGCTCCCTTGCGTGACCGTTCGGGCCCAAGTGAAGTTTCCTTTCTAAGAAACGTCCGCTGAATGATGTACTCGATTATTTCGCCTTACCCCGTCGACGTCCATCGACGTGGAGGCCTCATCGTTTTCCGTCGGCGCGGCGCTTTTGTTCTGCTTCTCCTTCTCCAAGATTTTCCGCCTGGAAAAGGTCTGCGGCCTGCCGGTCGGCTTCTTCATGAACGTCCTCTCGTTCGTGAGATCGATCACGTCCTGGGAGTCGAGGACGTCCGACCAGAAGGAGTTGATGGAGTAATTCCTTACGCGGGAGTAGACCTCGATGAAGAGCTGCCGCGTGCCCGGCGAGTCGAACACGCCCGCGTGGGCCAGGAGTATGTTCACCAGCCGCGGGTACTTGTCCAGGCGCAATATGTGCTTGCCCTCGTTCGACAGCAGCGTGCAAACGTTGATAGCGAAGTCCTGCTCGTTTGGAAGCGGCGAGAGGAGAGACAGTGCGAGCTTATCGTAGTTGGATGGCTTGTAGAGGTCCGACGAGAGGCCGTTGTAATCACGAAGAGATTCTGCAAGAAAGAGGAAGCAAGGATTAAAGTGCCGCCGGCAACGTGGATCTGAAAGTCAGAGAACTCGTGAGAGATCGAGATCGTTTCTTATCGGTCGTGATAAGTGCTCGGTGGCTCTGAGAGCGCTAGAAAAATGGTGACGATTCACCGCGAAAGGTCATGGTTGGTCGGTGCCACGGGAAGAAAAGGCTCCACGTGACGATACTTGGGAGGGGTCGCTGATGGGGGGCTGAACGAGACACGGTAGTCTTTTAAAGTGTCGTGGATAATTAATTGCGGGGCTGTCTACTTGAAGGCACAATCTAGAGGAGGATTAAAAGGGCTGGAGAAGGTTGCTGACAGTGGCGGATTTAAGGGAAAAGGTCCAGGTGGCAAACGTTCCGAGGGGCCCATTTGTTTGCGGGAGAATGAAGAGGTTTACTAAGAAATAGAAAAAATATAGTAGTACAGGGAAAAAATATAAGTAGCGTTTGGATAAAATTATGATCTTTTCTGAAGATCGCCCGTTAAATCCGTCACTGGTTGCAGAAATGCAAAAGATTGACTTTCCTACTCTGATCTTCCTTTTCACTGTTCCATAAGGAATGGATCTGATCGGAAGATCGGTAATTTATTTAGTAGAATTCAGGACATGCGGTGTGTTCTTTTGTATCGTGTACTGTAGAAGATTAATAAAGATCGTATACTGTGTATAAATATGCGTTGAGTATTTAACATGCAAATAATCCTTCGATAAAGGGAAGAAGAATGGAAGATACAGCAGCGACGACCGACGACGCTCCGTGCAACTGGTGTGATCGACAAATCACGAGTGGAAGTAGGTTGTGCTCGGTCAGGGTCAGATTTCTACGGAGCAATGAAAATACCTCTCGATCGAGCGGAAAGCGCTCGTGCAATTTTAACCGAGCGAATCGTACCGATCTCCTGCGTTTAATTGGCACAACTTTTTTTATTCTTAATCGACGAGGTATCTTCGGATATATATATTACAATTCAAACTAACAATAAGTACCAGAAGAAGAAAATTTATCTAATACCATTACATCGTAAATGAATTTTCGTTTCAGGGAAGTTTATAAATCGGCAGAAGGTGGTGTAAAATCGCTGACATAGTTTGTCCATTGCGCGCGTTTCGTGTATACGTGGACTTTGGATACGAAACAAATTCTCATCGTTCCTAACGGTGCGCGGGGCCTCTCGAAACATTTCGAAGAGCCTGGAAAGGAGCACGGATTACCGCCTGCGGAGCAGCAATGTTATCGCGAATCGCGGTAATCTTTTTCAGCCGCAAAACCGCGATCAATATCGCGTCCCGGGAGAAATGTTACTCTTTGGCGGAAACGACGGAATCCAGGGAGTCCGGAGGATGGAACCCCGCGAGGAAAGGTGCAAAAAAAGAAAGAAGAGACAGAAAAAAACACGGGAGAAAGGGATCGGTAATAAAATTACCACTGGTCAGCGACGTCCTGTTTTGCTAACCCCTAAAAGTAATTGCCTGCAGCGCGCGAAGCAGAGAGAATGGAAATACGTACGATGCTTTGAAGATAAAGAAAACTAGATTCGAATTTTAATTACCATAAACAGTAACCGCTACATTATCCGCGCCCTATGTGCCGTTGCGAGGGAAGCTAGGGAAGCATCTCGCACATTCCCCACCGCCGATAACACAGCGAGAATACGACCCACCGTCGTTTGTTGTCTCTTTTCCCGCGCGTCCTGTCAATGCACTCGCGTGCAAATGAACGGCCTTACAAGTGAGACCGATAAGTGATATAGGGGTAATTTAACCTCCATTTGCGCCTCGTCGGTGGCAAACAGCGGAGAATGCAGAGAAAAACCGAGTAGACCTACGTTCCAAAACACGATTTTATCTTAGCTTCTGATATTACCGATCAATCAATCAGCAATTCCAAATTAATGCCCCCGAGTATATTTCGACAAGAGTATATCCCATTAAAATATAAATTTCGTAGGTTAAAGTCGATCCTACCGATTCAATACTTCTCTGACAGGAAGCTAATGAATCTATTCATTAAACCGAGAATAACGGTAAGTCAAACGCGTCGTGAGTAACGCGTTAGAAAAGCCCAAGGGAAGTATGAAATTCGTTGGAGGTTAAGGCTTGTCGTTCGCCGAGAGCGCGATGCGTAAGACGGAGAGGGGGCGTTGCGCACGCGACGGCGCTAATTGGCGTTAAAGGATGACAAACGCTGTAACGAGCTACGCCGCGGTGGCATGTGCAGTGGGAGAGAGCATCCGTGTATATCGATAGCACGCGGTCTAAACGTCACCAATCGCCGTGGTGGCGGTTCTCCTGGATGGCGGCAGGATTCAGGCGACGCAGCAACTGCGAGAGGGGAGGTGAAAGGGAACGAGGGAACGAGGGAGAGGGAGAGGGAGAGGGAGAGAGAGAGAGAGAGAGAAAGAGGGGGCACGCGTAGCGGACAGAAACGGTGAAGGAGAGGGAGGGGGGGACAGGAATCGGGAGTTACGAAGCACCACGCAAGCGCGGAGAAACGCTGTGTTACGCCGGGGAGAGGATCGAGGACTCACGGAACACCTATCCCCGCAAACGCTTATTGATTGTGACTCTCGCATCGTGCCTCCCACTCTTATCTATGCGACCCTCTCTTCTCCACCTTGCCCCTCCGCCCCGTTAATTCTCTGTTTACTTTCCGTCTCTGTCCCTCGCTCCTCCCTAGACCTTTTCGTGTTCGGTTTTTTTCGGTAACACGCAGTTCGACAGCGGTAAGTAGAGCAATGTACACGTTTCCTTTGATGAATCAATCCCCTTTGTCTTAAATACAATTGCTATTTCGCTGGGAATATTTATGAGCGATGAGCTCGGAATGACTGAACCGCAGAAGGAGCGGAAACAAACGTCGCGAGCGCGGATGAAGCCCAGCGGCGTCGAAGCACCATTCAACGATTACGCGCCGCGAATGCTTAACAACGGTTTAGCGCGCGCGTCACGCGACTTCGACGCCTCGATATAACGTTACGCATGAACGCGCGGGCGCCCGCGCGCATGCAAAGCGAGACAAAGCAGGATTTTGTTGTGCACAGACACACGCGCTTCTTAAACGCGGTGGCATCGATTTTACGGTGTACGCCCATCATTTCATCACCGCAAATGACACGCCGATGGCAGACGATTTCAGAGCGCCCAGGCTGTCGCTGATCCTACCTCGCGGCTCTTACAGAAGCCAGAGAATCCAATTAAATTACGTTAACGCAGTAAAAATGGTCCAGTGACCTATAATTAAAATCCGAAGATCCCTTGAAAGATTAGAGTAAAAAATTCGATCGCCTGGAAAGTACATACGTTTACCGACCGGTTACAAATTTCGATTCCAACTCCCCGCAAGTTACCGACCGTTCAGCACCCGTTTCCCCGTTGAAGCCCGTATAGTTAAAAAGCGTGTGGGTTAAAGGAGAGAGCAGAGGGCCGCCGAGGAGCGTTAAAAAGGAGTCGGAGGAGTGGGAAGGCCTCGCAATTCGGCACGGCGCGGCGAAGCTGCGATAGTCAATCATACGCATGCGCACGAAATATAGACCCGCGTTCCGACAGTCCGAGCGCGACTACGGAGGTGTATGCGCGGTTCTATGTGTGTCATGATTATTGCCCATTAAATTATCTCGCGCGCAACGTGCGCGCTCTACTCTCACTCCTGACGGGCGATCACGCGAGCGTATGCGTGCCGTGCAGGGACAGACGTACTGCGTGCACGTATATATAGCAACGCCAGCCGGCTTGTATAACTATATAGACGCCGCACGCCTGTATCGTGTACACGTACAGGCGTTTATTCCCAGCCAGACTGGCTCTCTATCTCTATATCCCTCTCTCGCCCGACAACAGCTCCACAGAAGCACGTCAATAACCCGTTGCCGCCTCGACATGCTGCATATAGCGCGTTTATAGCGCGCCCAGCTACGCGCACATGTGCTCTGAGCGCGCGCAACACACTTCTCGTCCGACGATGCTTTTTTTACGGAACGAGTTTCGGGGGCTTTCACCTGTTTCCACGGCGCCTCGATTCTCGAGCCAGCCCTCGCGCGCCACGCAGACACACTTCACCTTCTTGCCGCATTTAACTCGCTGCTATCTCTCCTCCTCTTACCTTTCTTTCCACCCCGCGCCACTCCCTCACCGTGCTTTCTGCGATCCTCTTCCTTTCATTACGCGTCTCTTTCGCGGTTTTTCTCGGGATGACAGTGTCACTTCGCGGAAGGCACATAAATCGCCGACCGAAGAGTTACGGGGAAACGTGAACCGATAATGGTACACGGGCACAACACGCGGCTTCGCTGGCAACTAATTGGGGCGGGATGTAATTATACGGGCAAGTATATATTTCTTCGCGCGATCTAGGAATTTGTAATTGAATACCGCGCGCGGCAATCGGATGTTCCGGAGATTAGAGGTAATTATAGAAAGGATGGCTCGAGGTGGGTGGCACAAGGCAAAGGTGATTGCGCTTGGAAAGTTAATTGAAAAATTGTTTTATCAGACTTGGCCTATTAACGGGGGAGGTAGAGATGACTCGTCGGGAACTTTAATTGCGCTCCTACGAAACATGTGTTTGAGAGCGCGAGCACAGGTCTGGTTACTAAATGAGAGATTATGTGGCCCAGGCGAATTGTCCGCGGTTTTTCAAACTTGTTTTTATCAATAACAATGGCTGACGTGAAAATAAGCTTTGGAGAGGGTTGTATACATAACAATCACGGAGAGCAGGGCGGAATTAAGAACCTCATAGGCCCTAAGGCACTTAAAAGATTTTGAGGCCTCATTATACAAGGTGATCACTTCAACGCAATATACGATTTCTTAGGCACTTCAGGTAATTTAACTCAGAGGCGCACCCAGAGGGGGGCCAAAGGGCCCCGGCACCTCCCAACGAAGGGGCTTTGTAAAAAGAAAAGAAAACTGGATTTTATTCTTTAAATAAATTTTTAGAATCACCTAATGAATGTTATGGAATTTGCATTAAAAAATACTTTTAAGAAAATTTTATTCCCCCCCCCCCAAGATTAAATCCCGAGTGTGCCACTGATTTAACTAAAAAGTTAGATTTTAAAATTCAGGAAATTCCTATGTTGCCCGTTTCTCCTAATGCCTTAATCTACAGGGAAACCCAGATCGCCCTAAATGCGTTACACGATTAAAATATTCCCCGGGCTCATTTTTATCAATGGGAAATGTTTTATCGCGGACGGGCCACACAGATAAAGCCTCTACAAACGGAAATTGCTAACACAGCGAATTATTGAACCGTGGCACACGCACGGTCGCGCGTGTGCATGTGACCGCGGGGCAGAGGCAGAAAAATCGAGGGACAATGCAATGGTGGAAAACGCATTTGAAAGTCGGTGGAGCGTACGAACGTGCATGCGAAATGCGCCGCCGACGAGAGCACACGCCGACGCGTACACGCTGGCGAAATACACTTTATCGAGGGCGATCGTAAATTCAGTGGGCCTCGCTTCAGAAACCGCTGCGGGTTTCGCGTGACAAAAATACAATTGCAAACCGCTGTGACGTTCGACCGTCGAAACCAAACCAATTGGCCACTCGAGATTCGCGAGTTCTGACTCCCTGGCACAAAGAGTGGCACGAAAAACGAGAGGCGAGGTGGTAAGGGGTAGCTAAGTGACGCGGTGGGCGTGGCTGGAGGGGATAGGAAGGGGAAAGTGAGCGTATGGTGGGGGGAATATGAACTCTATAGTCTCGGGAGCCAATTGATTTTGATCCTACTGTAGGGATAATTAAAATATCGGGTGAAGTCGATTATATTGGTGACGAAATTTAAGGGCAGAACCTGGTTTAGAATGCTGAAAAAAGCTGATTTTAGAGAATTTTTTTAACATAGAAATATAATGTCGATCTTTCTAAAATTGTAGGGGTATTTTAATGTATATTTATACAATACAAAAAAAAATTTAATTGAAAATGTTTAAGTCCGAAATTGAAGAAATTCATTAATCATTTATGTCCCTCGCCACTGGGAAAAATGGAGCTTTTAATTTTTGCCCAAAATAAACGAACCGAAGTTTCTCTTAGTTTTCGTGAACTTACATTGTCGATAAACTAAAAAAATAAGAATAGAGTATAAAATTGACAAAATTGTGGAACTTTAAAGGAAAAGGAAATATTTCGAATTTCACCCTGAAACTTTAGGAATATACTCGAATACGACTATCGATTAAAGCAAAAAGAAAATCGAAAAGTCGCGAAACCAGGTACTCCCCTGAAAATGTTCCTTTTTTCTGTACCCGACTGTTTATGATCTCTAGCAGCTTCATAGACGTACTTGAATTCGAGAAGCCTGGAGAGCTTGGCTCCAGTGGAGGTGGCGAGATTGAATGATTACCTGCGACATTGTGTTGATGATGATTATAAGTAAGAGGAACGGAGTGTAATGCCCTGGCAGACCATTTTCTGTGTCTGGAGTCCTCGTCATCGTCGTCGGCTTGCTGGCCATCCTCCCCCAGGAAATGTACCTTTTCGTACCTGTCCAAATACCTGAAACAGAACCGATCACAACTGAGTGCCAAGAAACTCTCTTGCTCGTCGGGCATTAAAACTCCCGCGCTTCCTCCGCGGAATGCGAGGAGCGGAAGCGTTTCATAGGTGAAAAAAAAGCCGATTGCTTTCGAAGACAATCGCTGCTCTGTCCCCGACTTTACAAATATAAAAGAGAGCCGAGCCCGGCCGCTGAATACAAATGCACGCGGTCCTCTGTTCCCTTAACGAATGGTAATAGCTGAAGAAAATATGACCGGAACGCGTTGCCTCTGACAACGTCCATTACGCTCCCGCCTTTTCACGCATTTCACCGAGACGTCCGCTCCTTTGTCCGCTGAAATCTTTTTTGGACGCGTCGAGAGACGATCCCTCGCCGGGGATCTTGCCACCCTTCGGTTCTAGCTACCAGAGTTGGGCATTGCCTAAATAAAATATTATTTGAATAACGTATGGAGTAGAAGATACTTTATCCTTATTCGACGAGTGACGAGTAAAATTGGTATCTTTTATTCGAACTCAAAATTTTTATTCAAATATATTTTTGCACGGTTCAAGATCCCTCGGAAAACCTAATACCAGAAAATTGAGTTTGCAGAAGATGGAAGATTCGGAAGTTTTCGTTTACCATTACAAGCCGAATATAACAAGGAGATTTGTAAGAGGAAATTTAAATTGTAATTTGCTGCAATCCCTCATCTTTTCGTCTTATTTTTCACCTGAAAAGTTCATCGAAAATGGGGCGGGAAGCGTTTATGATACTTCATCTTCGGAATACTAAGCAGTAGGAGTGTCCGTGTGGAGTTGTATAACACCTCGTCCATTAGAAACTCAGATCTGTATCTTTCACTTTGCTAATGCTTCAAGGAGGGTGATACATAAATTTGCAACTTTTTTGCATTCGTAAAAGAGCGCAGCTGCCGTATACGCGTTTCATTTCCTTCCTTCGGTCTCGATAAATACATAGCATCGTTAATAAACAGGCTAAGAGTCCAACTGATCCCCGCAGACGGTTCCTCCCGAGCCCGCTGAATCCCAAACGATCAAACAGAGTCCTCCCCAAAAGAAGCCCAAATTACAAAGCCTCCACTGTGCTCCGCGCCCACCTATGAGGCTCAACGTCATCTGTCACCCGACTCCCCGAGCCAAGGAGCGACGAAAAACGCGCGGCGGCGCTAGGGTCGGCGCGTGCCAATCGCCGTATGAAGCCGCGGTGTAACTAAAGTTCGCGACGGCCGCGGGAGATCGACCGAGCGACCGACTGAACGTCGAGAGTACGACGAACTCGTGACTAAACACGCGCGCGAATGGGGTAGCTGTGGACACAGAGAGACAGAGAAGGAGAGGGAGAAGGAGAGAGAGAGAGGCGAGATTCGCGCAAGAATAAGAGGCGAGGGGGAGGGGAGAGACGGCGATGATGGATGATGATGATAATATTAATAAGTGGAAAAGAGAGGGTGATAAGGAAGCGAGGATGGAAGGGAGGAGGAGAGGGAGAGAGAGGGAGAGAGAGAGAGAGAGGGAGGGAGAGAGAGAGAGAGAGAGAGAGAGAGAGAGAGTCGTGGGTGGGCGAAAGAAAGTGGTGGGGGTAGGTGTAGTGGATCCATTCATGCACCAACGTAGAGTACGGAAGGTGCAGGCGTTGGAGCACCCAGCCAGAGCCTGATTGGCTGTTGCTGGGTGCAGACTGAGCACAGACACTTCGACTGCTACTCTGTGGCTGCCGGTGGCCGGTGCACACTGCTGACTACACCGTATAGATCGGGAGTAGGAAGAGGAGCCTAGGCTACATAGCGCGTGCCGGTGACTGTAGGGTCCGGCCGAGTCACGTGTCCTCGGCTATGAATGAACCAGCCCGCTTTGCTTTCGAATTTCGCGGCCGCCACTGCTCCCCACCCGCGGAAGGGGGCATCTTGGGCAATTGACAGGTCTGCGGGCAGGCTTCGGCAACGTAACTCTTTCGCTGCGGCAGCTGGAACAGGCGTAGCGAGGGTCGCAGTAGGGGTGAAGGGTTAAGTAAACGTGCTTCCAGGGATTTGTATAAATAAACTGATGGGAATACGAGAAGATAACGGCTGGGAATTTTAGTCAGAGCTGGTGCATCAGCTGGTGCCCTGATTGGTGGTTTAATGTAGGATATAGGTATAACTTTTTCAGCTACTGCACGCCATGTGAGTTTTCTAGGGCCTGGCAAGCAAGACAGAGTGAATTTTTCTAGTTCAATAGACGCGATAATATATAAGCAACGCACTTGGTGTTCTATGGCAGCGATTCCCAATCCGTGGGTCATGAAGTATTAAGTATTTCTTGATGGTCACGATTTTTTGTTTTCTTTTTAATATTATTAAGTTGGAATTATATTCTGAAATACCCATTTCTATTGTTTTTTCTTTACCTCACATTACACGAGGGGGGTCGCAGGTTAATTGAATATTATATAAAAGGGGATCGCGACTCAAAAGAGGTTGGGAATCACCGCTCTATGGTATGATTTGAATATTAATCAAAGTTCATTGGCAGTGATCGTACTGTCAGTACTGTAACGGTAGAGAGATAGGGAGGTTTCAGAGAGTTCAGAAATGTATTTGCTAGGGGTAAAGAGTTCTAACGCGTGGTCAGTGGTGGAATTTGTGGAATTTTCAGATCGTAAGGAATATTATACTTTGAATTCTCTATAAACCGAACAGATTTTTATATCGCGGATGAAGGATTAGACTCCCACGCGATGATCTAAAGGTCAGGCTTTAATGATTTCCAATCAGAGCCTCTAAGTAGAGCAAACCCACCGCGAAATGATTCCTTTCAACTGCAAGAAGCCTACTAGAATATCTAGAATAATCCTGGGAAGGATTCTACCTGAATCAAGCCTTAATATCGCGCGTGCAGCGAAGCTTCCAGAAGAATTATAAAGATAAGAGGAAGAAGTTGTTGGAACAGCAGGAGTCATGTTCTATGTATATCGATGAATCTCGTGGTGGGTGTCGAGGACGTGCTATGTTTACCAATGCTAAATTAACCGCGTCGACGCCTATCGTCTTCAAGTGTCGGTTTCTGTTTTATCTCTCTTTTCCCTCAGTTCGCCTACAGCGAATCACTCGGGCCCCGTGGGCTTCATCGTTTAGGATTAATTAGCTATGTGAGCTTAGCGGAGAACCCCTCTGCTAAGTTCTCATTCACACAGAGAAATAAGTCGTGACTGATGGCAACGGAAGGTGAAGCAAGAACTCTGGAAATTCCAGTTTCAATCCCGAGTTACTTGAGTGACGTTCCGCTTATGTAATTATTCACTTTAGATCGCATCTCTTCCCAGAGTATTCTCGGAAAACGTACGTACTTACATTGCCATACCTGATCTTTTCCTTCGAATCATATATAACGAAGAAAAAAAAACCGATACCAATCCCTTCCACTTGGGTGACTCAACTTCGTATATCCAAATACGCTATGCTTAATATACTTGTTCGATTAAAATATAGGTAACCCCTTTATCGCCCACTGCAGCATGTATATGATTCACCCCTTCGATTCGTTATCATGTATATATGTACAAGAATATCAACGTCAAATTTATCCGTAAATCCTGTTCAGAAATTTCACAGATATCGAACGCTAATTACAAGTCTGTCTGCCAAAGGCGGAACCATTAAACTGTGAAGTACTTTCCACTATACCAAATATATAATGCACCAAATAATATAAGGGGAAGGAAAATGATAGGAGATAGAACTACCCTATCTTATGTCACCAGCAGAACTCTCGTGGAACACAGTAGGACTTTCATAGAACTTGATACAACTCTTATAGAACTCTTATAGAACTCTCACACAACACACCACCGCAGAACACAGGGGAAACACGAAGAGTCACACGAAGGACGCGGAGAGGGATTGACCGCGTCCTTGTTGCAAGCGGCACACGATGGTATATGAAACAAGGTTGCACAGAGCTGAACCGTCGCGCGAGAGAGAGGGGGAGAGGACAGCGACTCAGGAACCACGTGGGCACGTCAGCGAGGCCAGAGCATGAATGAACCGAGGAACGTACGTACTATACGATACGGAAAATGGTGGCGGTGGTGGGGGGATAGAGGTAGCAGTGCCGATACGCGGTGGTGGCCACGCGGTAAAACGTCGCTGGCTCTCCTACTCTTGCAGACGCTCGCGGACTGCCAGACATAATGGAACATCCGTGTGCTATGACAACGAAGGGGGAGGAGCCCTGTCTGTCTTCCCATCCGAGAAAGTTGCCATGAAAACCGCTGTATCTCTTAAGACCATTCTCGATCGCCGTACATATGCGCGTAGATTCTCGCGTTAATCTATTTAATTTTAGGAGCAAGATTAATCATCGCCCGACACGATGCCAAGAAGAATTAATAAAAGACGCGTTAAAGGTAAAAATGGACTAACTTGAGTTAGTAGCAATAATGTATACCAATAGAATCTACTAATCATATAAAATCGGAAAAATTAATTTTTTTTTTTCAATTTGGGTTAGACCGTCTTTGCTCCCAATGCCTAAATTAATAAATGTAAAGTAGAACTGAATTCTCACGCTAGCGCAACGTGGATCGAAGTCATGAATTCATACGACATATGCGCGGAGCAAGGTAGACTACTATGAAAGAGAATAAGAGGACCACGCATGCATAAGCGACTCTCTCCTATACGCGATTGGACGCAATGTCAAGAATTTCGAAGTCGGTTTTCTCGAAAATGAAGCGCAATATCAAAAAATTGTATTCCTTTTTCTCGACTTATTTACTTGTTATAAATCGAAAAGAAAGAGTAAGTTTTTTTTATATCGCGCTTCGTTTTCGAGAAAATCGACTTTGAAATTGCTGTCGTTGCGTCCAGCCGCGTATAGGAAAACCTACATGACTAATGTGAACGAGGCTTTAGGCGATGCGAGAGCGGCAGTCGCGATTCACCTGCTACTTGAACAGCGCGCAACGCCGTCGCAGCCGGTTACTAAAATAAGGTGATCGATGGGAGTAGCCCGTCTCAGACACTCACCTAAGGTAAATTTGTTTAAGGCCAACCCCGCTGTTGACGCAGCCGCTTGGTAGATGGAATTGTTCGCATAGCGATGCCCACTCGTTCCTGGTATTAACCTGAAACATGAATGTCACACAATATTGTATTAATATTAATACTTTCCGCCGCATATATCCGGAGACTCGAGGAGGCACGTAAAAGTAGACATTTGCATAATTCGAATATCGAGGAAGTTGACAGCAGCGACACGATACCGAGGAGAGACTTTCTCACACTTCGCGTTTCAACGAATATTCCTTAACGAGGCTCGTTTTACGGCTGGTCGAGGGATTTACATAGATATTTATAACTTGCATTATTTATAGGCTAGTGGCCGTTTGGACAGCGGCGAAGAGGCGCGATACGCGCGAGTATCGAAATAAATTTTCTCCGAGGAATTCTCAATTTTTTCTCTCCGTCTGATTTTACGCGGCAATTACAAAGTCTTGCCTACGGAACGCGGCGTTTTAGAGTCCTCTAACATCAAGGATTAATGGCCCACTACGTAAGGCTATATTTTTACCGAATATCATTTGTCAATGCTCGATAGACCGACGAAATGACATTTCTAATATCATAAATTAATTTTTATAGGTTTCAAGTCTTCCCTTAGGTACTAGTTCTCCTATATTTTCTGCGTAATAAATAATAATAATAATAATAATAAATTCCCTCCAGAAAAGGGCACGGAAAGTAGCCGCGAAGACTGCCGGTGAGGATTACGGCACGCTTGGGGCGCGCGCGTATCGTCAAATGATCCAGCCATAACGCGCGCAGTCTCGAATATACATACCGAGAAACGATCGCAGGGGAGGGGGAGTATTCGAGGCGCGGTGGCTCGTTTACGACTCGGCGCACGGCCAACGGGGTTTACGGTTCCGTTCGCGATAGAACCAGCCGCGGAGAACACGAACGCGCCGCCGATAGATCCGCCTCTCTTTTTCGTGGCGAGAGAGAAGCACATCGGCGGGAGATGGATACACGCCGACGTGAGCCGAGGATGGGTCGGCATCGCGCGCTTCCAAGGGAATTCCTGGTAGCCGGGGATACGCGGAGATAAAACGCTCCGGCGGGATATAAATTTCCTCGCGGCGCTAAAAAAATAACCGACGACTCGTGTTACGCGCGCACATGTGCCGCGCGCTGACACAGCCAAAGGAGGGGCGGGAGTGGGGATAGGGGCAGAGCGGCGCTCGTGAATGTGTTGTCGCGCGTGTGAACAGCACTCGCACGAATTGTGACGCGCGTATGCGCGCAGTGTTATGAATAGAAGCGGTGGTTGAAAGAAGGCTTAAATCTTTTTGATGCAAGTATCTTATCTTTGTCGCTGTTGATACGTTAAACCTTTTGACCGCCGTGGGTATATTGTGACGGGCGTGATTTATGCGAGACCATTATGAATGAAAGATGCTTGTTAAATATTTCCCTTCGCCCAAAACTTCATCGCCCATGATTGTGGAAGGTTGATACCCCACGCCAGGAGCCCTTTGTAAATGAATCGACCACATATATCGCGATAGCATTCGCGAATCTGCAGTTCCAACTAGCGGCTGAAACGTTATTCCGCGTGGAACGGTATCTGGTTACAAACGTATCGCGTCGACGAACACTTAAGCACTACGCTTATCGCGTGAACTTTTCTGCCGTTTGATCCTGAGAAAGTTTCGCTAGCATGAGCCACTTCTGCGTTTCAACTCGCCAGCATAAAACCTGCGAAACTTCTAAGGTAGTAGAAGACATTCGAATTCAAATAACTATTTTGCGCTACTATAGTGTATTCAACCACTTCCCGGATCAAACCACAATTAAGTGACCCAAGCCGCGCAGAGATTAAGAAGAATGCCAAAAGAATGTCATTCTCTCTATAAACCCAAAACAAAGCACATGAAGGATATTATATAACCATTCCCCCTTAACCTCTACCAACTATGTATTTACATACATACTATTTCCACAGACAGCGGCGCACTGCCGAAATTTCGAGGTTAAGTTTCCAGGGAGCATTCGGGGGCTCCCTAATGCATCGGCCGCCGTATTAATTATTCGATAGAAATAAAATTGAATGGGCCGGCGAGCGCGCGGATGCCATGTGCCGAGCAATAGCCCGGAGGCGTAATGAAATATCGTGTCCGGGGGCTCCCCCGCTATTGCACGGCCCGATCGTGGCGGACGCAAGAAAGGAGCGGGGGAACGAGTCGTGAAATCGACGACGGACGGACATACTGGGTCAGTGCTCTCTGGATCCGCGCCCGTTTCTTTGCTATTCTCGTCGCCGCGACGCTCAAACCTTATGAATCGAGAATGTGGCGCCCCGCCGTGGACGACCTCGCGACACCTCATCGGCCTCGTCAAAACTGCTCGAAGAATGCGCCTTCGCGCATTAAAGAAACGTACTTACCCTTCTGACAGAGCGTTACAGGATCCTGATATTGAAATAGTTTTTCTTGGGAGGAAACGGATTGATCTCTTCTGGATGGAACTTTATGTTCTCGAAATGGTGCCCTCGATTTTTTTAAGGGGTAACTATTGCTGCAAGGAGTTAGTACTTTGGTGGAGGGTATTAGCGTCGTTGACACCTCGCGGGCCACCATTCACATTGGCGTAGTCTTCGACGAATTTCTTCCGAAATTGAGCTTCCAGCTTGAAGTTTTATGACTGAATAGGGCACTGGATATTTACCTCTATTTTATTCAATGGTATAAACTGAGTGTTTTGAAAAGGATGTACACTTGGTCGTTGATAAGGGGTAGATATATCGCCATCTGTCGATTGCGTTCAAATTGCCGTTAACAGGGGGGTACGTTATCTTCTGCAAATATATGAAAACCGTGGATCTGCACTTTTGCTTTGTTTTATGATGTTAGAAGAGTTTTCGATAATTTCTATTTAAAAATAAAAGCTTCATATATTAACACGAGGAAGTAACAGCGGCGCGTGTAAATCGTCGAATTTAAACACTTTGAAGGTGCAGATACGCGATGAGACAAAAATATCGTGTCAGACATGAGACAATTTTTTTTATTATGTTTAAAATTATTTTGTCATTAGTTTCAGGAGACAAGTTTTAGGACATAGTTTTAAAAATCTCATCTCTCGCGACTATTTCCATTATTTACATTTAGTTGTTGCCAGGGGGCGGATTTGGAGATTCAGCGCCAGATAACAGAGCCAGCGAGAAATATCGTCAAATGTTTTAATTTAAAAGAGTCGAGACAATTTGAAAATTAATTCGATATAGCAACTCACATGTGAGTTATTGATAATTCGCTATATGTAAGAGAAGTGAATTACTTTACGTTTTTGAAGTTGTCTCAAGCCTCTGTGTTTAAAGCTTTCTCAATTTCTTTTGCGTTAAAATTTGTCGCTTCCCAAAATTTGCTACTCCCCACAATTTTATGCTTCTCAAAATTTATCATTCCCCAAAATTTGTTACTCCCCGAAATTAGCTACTCCTGAAAATATTTTGCTCCCCAAAATTTATCACTCAAAATTTTCCGCTGCCCAAAATTTATCACTCAAAATTTGTTGCACCCCAAAATTTATCACACCCCCAAATATGTGACTCAAAATTTATCACTACCCAAAATTTTCCGTTCCCCAAAATTTGTTGCTCTCCAAAATTTTCCGCTCCTCAAAATTGACCACTCCCCAAAACTTACCGCCCTAGGCTGCAGCCTCCTTAGCCTACACACAAATCCGCCCCTGGTTGTTGCTGAAATTCTTGTCTCATGATAGAAAAGTCTCAAGTAAAATTTCATTATGGATTCGCACCTTTAGAAACTCAAAGCGCTGAGATTATATTGAACAGAGAGGCTCGACATCAGTTCCCCAGCTCTAAATTATCTGGATCACGGATTGTGAAAATTGGCGCGACATTTAACTCGCGAAAAGCTGAAATTAATAAGGGCGGCTCTTACGTAAGCAGCCTTAAATCGCGAGCCACGCGGATCCGGCCTGTTTATACAGTCGCGCATCAAAATTTTCCTCAATCAAGAGCCGCGCATAATCCACCGTATCAAAAAGTAAACAACGCTCACGACACCTCCCGAAGATTAAATCCACTTTTACAGTGAACTTTCAGCAACCACTTGGCTCGGTCGTCTCACAAATTGCTCGGGAGCACACCGAGCACCACATCGCGCTCTATCCCGCGTCCGAAAAAAGGAGAAAAAGCGCCTAATAATTCTCTACGCTCGATTCCCATGCGGGCAATAAAGAAACCTCCGTAACAGGCCGGCTAAACTGCAATTACGCGTTTAAGCGTGGCATCAAGCACCCGTGAAGTAGTAATGATACAATGTACACCGCCTCAAATTGTTGTAAATTATCCACCGCGTGTGCTCTGATTATGCGTTTCGCGCTTTTAGAGATTGTAACACGTGGACGCTTATGGCACGCTCGCTTCTTGGGCAGGGTTAGTATTGTTCGCGAGAGGACCGGTATTAACTAGATTTATAAAATTGCGAAAGATAATCGTGAAAGGTGTCTGGGGCAAAAGATAACGGAATTAAAAAAAGAAAACAGTCGATGTAAATATGGGGGAACGCGGTACGATTTACCTGATCCCTTATCGGCCATTCTACGCACGCTCCCGTGGATCGGGCCCGTTTATCTGGCACAAATACTCAGAGATACGAGGGATTTATTGCGATACTACGCTACGGAGCTGTTTTTCTCAAAGAAGAGCTAGCTCAACTTCGATAACCCCTTAATTAGTAGCACCCGATCGAATTCTGGGCAATCTGTACAAGATTGGTGCCAGATATTCAAGAAAACCAGGGTGAATACACTTTGTAACACCTTAGAACAGAGATACTATTTTATTTATTAAATTAATGTTATAAAATTACAATTTAATTTTTTTTATTTAAAGTAGCGGCTACATGATTGAATGCAAATTTTCGCGGACGGGCACCGGTTGAAGAACACTGCCTCAGAATGTGATTGGTTACGGGAGGACCGCCGAATACTCGCACACAATAGTGACCGAGAATTTTTCAAGCCACAGCAGCGCCTCCTTTGATTAGGAGAAGCCGTAAGAAAGTAAGTTGCACAGGGGAACCACTCAACCGGTCGCAACAAAGGAGCCAGTGAGTAATTGAGTACAAGCTGCAGCAGCTTTTTGCCCGACCGGGAGGATTTCCTTTCGCAGGCAAGGAAATTGCAGCGAAGAATTCCTGCCCGGGCACAACGGGAGAACCGAGTGGAACTTCGGGCCGCAGCAACTGTTCTGCCCGGTAAGAATGGCCACCAGAGAAGGACCATGAGAAACGTCGAAGCAGCAACGAATGCACGGGTCCCTTGATACCACCAGCGGCGGGTCCTTTCACCTTGCAACTTCCCAATGAATAAAGTAATCCCCACACCCGACGCCAAACTACAAAGTAGAAAGCCAACAGTCCTGATTAAATCGAAGGGGCACAGGCTCCACGGCATCGCGAATCGTCAACTGAATACAGAAACCGATCACTTAAGGTCCCTTTGCACGTGACAGTAAATCGTGACATTTACGGTCATGAGTTTTACTGTCGCGTGAAAACGTACCTCTATCCCTGGCCCAGAGTGTAGCTACCGATCGAGCGATCACCGGAAGAACCCCTCCCCCGCAGGAGGAAAAAGCTGCCTCCCTCGAAGAAGAAGGAAACTCGACGCGGCGACCGGTCGCTATCGGTCACGTACCGCTGAAACGCGCACACGCGATGCGATTTACCGTCGCCGCCGATTAGGTAGAGCAGACCGGCGCGAGAGATGGGGAGGCGGGGCAGGTATGGGCACAAGCGCGCGCGGGGAGATCCTCCGTGTCTCGCTTGTAATCGCGCGACTTTGCTTGACCTTGACAGTATGAACCGCACCGCGCACGCGCGGGGACGTTCTTCGAGAGCGTCGAACGTAGTATCCCCCACGTGTTCGTTCGGCTACGGCCGAGGGACTACATGATGAAAGTGTCTTTGCCGCCACGTGCTCGTTGGGGTAGGACATGGTCTCTCTTACACACTCTCTCCCACCCCCTCGCGCTCTCTCCCCCCGCCCCCGGCCGTCGCGGTTTGTGCTGCAACGCTCGCCCTCCCCGCGCGCCGACAACTTCTGGCCTATGCGACCGGCTCGCCCGGCGGCTGGGTCCGCGCGCACCGCGTTCCGTTTCCTTCTGCCTTCTGTCTCGCACCACGCTTTTTCGTATTTCGGGCGATCTCGCGCGCCGCGCCGCGTCGCGCCGTCACGCGACGCCTCTGCCCGCTCGCCGTGCGGCAGACTTCTCGGATGTATCTCGCCAGGCGTCACGAGTTCCTGTTGAGGTGAGGTCGGCGGTCCATCAACGTGATCCTTGGTTAGGTGGATTTTAACGATTTCCATAGGTGGTGACGAGTTTCCATTCTATGGCGATCAGAGGAATGGGGTTTCGTTGCTTGAGTTGTGGGGATTCTGTAGGCTACAGTGACGAGCAACCTGTGGCCCGTAGTGGACCCAAAATGGAAACTTAATACTCTACGCGGGCTGCAATATTAACCAGTTCAAACGCTGGTCATTTGCCGAATGTGTTGTTCCGCCTTGACAAAACTGCCGCGAAAAATCCCTCCATAGGTATAAATATATTTACTTCTGGAACGGCCACCCGCATCTATGCACACCGGTCCGCGGTGGTATTTTTATTCCGGCGGCGTTACTCAGTGAAACTGTACCGAGGAGAATTCGCCAGTCGGATTACACAGAGCTCTCCCATCGCGGTATTATGTGGATCCCACCTCGTCGTACCGCGTCACGTGTAATCGTAACTATTTTTACGTGGAACATTATGCTCCCGCCGCGGTACGACCAGTCGCGCGCGAATAAACCTTCGGCTGGAACTGTGCATTGTAACAATGGCCAGGTTAATTACGATCGATGAAATAAATTCGCCTGATCGTACCGTTCGGCACCGGTGGAATTTTATTATTACGCACGGGGAACTGCTGCATGGCCAATGCAGGGCCGGGGGACATTAATCGCGCGTGTGATACCGGAATAATGTTCTAACGTGCACTGATTATGCGCGAGTTAATTGCGAATTCTGAACTAAATAAATAACATTTACAGCGAGTAAAATGTTTAATAGGATTCTCGTGGTCGTATTAACCCGCGCTGTCACGTGAGCAATGCGTGGCATGAAGACGCATGCACCCACATTTCCAAGTGTGAAACTGTTAAAGTGTGAGGTATTAAAAAAATTGCTAAGCAGTTAATTAAAATATGATATCTACTGCCTACAGGCAGGATCGGTCACAGGGGGTGTGCAGTGGGCAAGCCACCCGGGCCCTCGGCTGTACAGAGGTCCCAGAAATGGGAAAAATGAAGAAAAGAGAAAAAGATGAGAACGAAAATTTTTTATTTGATTAGAATTAAGAAAAAAGAAATTGGAACATAATTTCTAATATAATAATATAGCAATCTAATAATAATATGGAAATAAAAGTCATATATTTAAATACAGTAGAGCGTCAATTATCCGAACCTCGATTAATCGAATCGTCGATTATCCGAACCTCGATTAACCGAATCGTCGATTATCCGAACCAGTGCGGCATCATCGCTATCCCCACCACTTCTTCGAACCAGTGTAGCGGTACCGATTGATTGATTGACTTTTGCGTGACATAAATTAACGCGGTAGTACCTACTCTTGTATTTAATAAGTAATTTTAGGTGTAATTCCTATAGTTATAAACTGTGTAAAGTACATTCATGCTTCATTCTCAGAACAATTCGAATTTCCGAACCACCTCGGTCCCAAGCAGTTCGAATAATTGACGCTCTACTGTATGTTAATGTTTCTTTTACTTTTTTATCTCATTTTCTTCATTTTTGGTATTATTATCCTTTTCTTCGTGATTTCGTTCTGTGAAAATTCTTTGGGGCCCCAGAATATTCCTTGCACCGGAGCCCCTTTATAGAGAAGACCGGCTCCTGCCAATACCCAAATTAGTAAATACTTTCAATACTTTCTACACTAAATAAATACACGAACTAAAAGATCAACCAATCGCCAGAACAACATTTGAAACCCAACCCCTTACTATGGTACAATACTTCGCGCGTTGACGAGTTTAACAGAGATGGTACCTCTATATTCCCATTTTACCTTCTTCTGTTTCTACTACAAACATGCAAACGTACACAGAACACGGAACCAGTAATCCCCGCGCAGAGCTCACCCGACGTTATTTCTCAATCTCTCCGGAGGCCGGGCGCCCGGCCGGAATTACGAGCAGGCCGCCGCATTTATCTCTCATCGACTATTAAGTAAAACCAGTATCTAGCGTACCTCGTACCACGGCGCAGGAACAAGTCGCGGCGCGTTCGAAAGTGGCTAGTAGCGGAGTCCGCACACGCCGCGAAAGAAGATAAATCTTTCCGCCGACGGTTCGGCTGGCACGAGTGTTGCGGATACGCGCCGAACGATATTGATGACGTTGCGGACAGCATGCATCAGCGATATTGATGGGGGGGAGGGGGGGGGGGGGCAATTTTCGCGAAGGTGATCACTGGATTGGCGAGATCCTTTTTCCGCGGCCTTCCGATCGATTTAGGGTAATTACAACTCCGCGGGGTACGTATGTTGCCTCCGCGCCCGTTATGAATACCGGGGAGTGGAGGAATCGCAGATGCCCGTGATTAATTACTCGTTCATTACGGAGCTGTTCCTTCGATTAATACCCCTGCAGGTTTCTACGGCGTGCACTCGCGATGCGTCGACCGTTGAGCGGTGTCGTCGTGAGTTGTATACGGATAATGATTGGCGATGCAAATGACAAGCGTCGTCGAACGTTTTCGATTTAACCCTTGTATAACAAATGCGAGGTCATTTTGATTCAATTCTGACAAAGTCGATTACGATTTTACATTTGTGCCGGCAATGATAGAAACTATAGTATAAGATGCTGAAGTTGCAGTAGATTTATTTGTAAAAATCATAGATGCAGGAGATACACTTATTTTATTTATCAAATGTACGTAAATATTTTTTTCTATGTATTTCTGTATTGCACATTTATGTGCGATTATGTATAAACCAGCTTTATTACTCGGCTTCAGCCCGGAATTTAGATTCTGGTTTTATAAATTTTTTTTAGTTCTTTTTTGTTAAAATTAGGTACGCTTCGTGATCCCAGAGTTTACCCTTCAAAAGTTTTTTGTCGACGGACAGACAGACAAGCATATAAACTTTGTGTTTTATAGTTAAAATGTATTTATAATTTTAATTAATTCATTCATTTTATATTCAATTCCTCCTCGCGCTATTGGTAAAAATGTCCCTGCATTCATCTCACGCGGCCATGCCCACCATTCTTCTTGCGAGGGTTAATCAACCGGACGACGGAATACCGACGGCAACACCTGCCAATCGCGATCGGCGATCTAGGGCCGCCGAGACGATACACGGATCGTTATTGCCCCAGCAGTTATTGCGGATTCCACCGGCGACCATCCAAAATAAACACGGAGAAGGGAGCCAAATGCCCCGTTCCCAGAATACCGGCCAGCGACGGCCGTTTTGATCAGCTCCCCCCGCGGCTTTTCAATTAACCTGATCGTCGCTTTACTTTGAATGGCACCGAGCAAAGCCACAATGATAAATTTATTAATGGCCCGCGATCATTGCAAACCACCTCAGAATAATCGGGGCAATCCGAGTCCCCACGCCGTCGCGTTAACGCTCCACGCCTCCTGTGCCCAAACAATCCTCGATAACACCTTGCCGTATCCCACGAGCCAGACAGCCAACATTGATTAACAGAGCTCGTGATCGCGGTATAACCTACATACATGTTGCGAGGCAATAGAAAACTCGTTAACTCAGCGTTTCCCAACCTTTTTTGGCGTATATTAATAACCTGCGACCCCCCCCCCCCCCCCCTTCCCAATGGTGCACCGAGAGGAGGACTAAGGGGCCCTGGAACCCCCGAAGGAAAAAGGAGATTAATGTAACCGCGACTGAAGTAATTCAAGAGCATTGTAAAACGAAAAGAAGACTGGATTTTGGTCTTTAAATCAATTTTTATAATCACCTAACGAATTTTATTGAATTTGCATTACAAATATTTTTAGCTCTTCAACTCGACTCCCCTCAAGATTAAGTCCTGTGACTGCGCCGCTTCCATGTAAGGTACGGTAAATTTAATAAGGTAAAGAAAACACATTAAAAACGGTACTACGGAAAGTAATTCTAACTTAATAATATTTAAAAAAAAAAAAAAGACCGTAGCGACCCTCCAGAAAACCCTTCCCGACTCATCGGTAGGGAATCACTGCGTTACTTCAAATCACGCCGACCAATTAATCCCCCGAAATTAAAGTGACTCCTCTTAATGATTAATTCTACGATCAACCCTTTAGCATACACCAAAAACTTGTATCAGTGTATTCTGGATAACCCGATCTTACAATTGAGAGCATATGCCGGTGCATCCCCAATATATTCACCAGCAGCCACTGGTTGCACCCTCCCAGCGCTATTATCTCTCTGACCCCTAGGTGGGCGAGCTGCCCAAGGAGCCATCCCGGGGTCCTCGCAAAGCGCCACCGCCGCCGAAGACCGCGCGACCGTGTCGCGGAGAGGCCTCTGCCCGAGATCCGCGAGAGGTTTGACTATGGGCGCGTCGCGTCGCCTCGCGGCGGCCCTGCAGAGGCAGAAAAGCGACTTGGATCGCGGAGAGAGCCCCACCATCACGTGGACTCGCAGGCCCACGACTGACAGTTCCCAGTCAGCTGATCGTCCACCAGGGGGGTGAGGGGGCAGAGCAGCAGCAGTACCAGCAGCAGCACGAGGAGGAGGTGGTGTGGAGGTGGCGGAGGAGGAGGAGGAGGGGGGGGCGGGGTAGAAGAAGGGAAGGAGGGCGGAGGGGTTGGCGACGCGCAGTCTGCCGTCGTCGTCGGGATCAGCTGATCGGTGGAGGTGTGCTGGTGACTGACTGACTGTGAACTCTGAATGAACGAACGCGGATGAAGAAGTCTTCGCGTGCGTACACACGTACAGGGAGAGCTCTCGTTCGCTCGGCCACGGGGGAGGGGGAGAGACTCTAAGAGAGAGAGAGGAGAGAGAGAGAGAGAACGCGCGTATGCGCGCGTGCCTGCCTAACTATGCGCCAGGGCACTCGCGAGGGAGCGAACGAGCGTTTAGTATCAACGGAAGTGGCCCAGGATCAGGTCCATCGTGGCCACGCGAACAATCGATCCGGGGGAGGGGGGAGGGCACGCTCTGGACCCGGTCCTGGACACCTGCTCCTTCGGGGATGCCACGGGTATCAGGCGATCGGCTCGATCCAGGCACCTCCGACCGCTACAGCAAGGGGAGCGACTAGTACCGTCTCGAGTACTTGTTAAGTCCTTGCTCATCTAGGTCTTTGTAGGCGTGGTGGCTGAGAATGCTGGATTGGATGAGTAGGGAGGATTGATTGGCCGATGACAGTGGTGGCTGTTGCTTTCTACTCGTATATCCGCGAAGCTGGATCCTTTTAACCCTTAACCGGTAACGTTTCCTATATTTTCCTTCTTTCAACCTTGTTTTTTTTAATATGTCCTGTCGTGAAGATAAGTGGTTTCAGTGGTTTCGAACGAAACATGCAAAAGTAGCTTTTTAAAAATATAATACAGTCACTAATAACTCCAGTATATGTTAAAAATAGATTTAGGCTTGACAATGGCAAAGTGTTAAATAGGAATGACTCCACATCACCGGTTAAGGGTTAAAGAGTTCATGGATGAAATGGGTAAAATTGTTGGGGAACGATCCACACGTCGCACTGCTAATCGTAAAATGGGAACTTTGTTTCCAAAGAATCTGAGCACGGAAGTTGGAAACGTAACTGTGAGTTCTGCCGGGAGTCGCGTTTACTTTCTTCTGGCGCCCAGTTTCACCCAGTGGGGGAAAAAAGATGAAAGATTCTTCAGAATAGCCCCCTCGATTGAATTTGTATTAATATTTCGGAAACTATTAAATACTCAAAGCTACGATTTTAGGTTTAGGATCCACACACCCCTCTCCCCACCCTTCCCGTCAAACCTCGCGTCGATCGGCCACTGGGGCCATTCGCCAAAAGATGATCGAAAAGGCCAATTCGTAGTTGCGTAATGTGGCACTAACGACCACGTGACAGGTACCTCGCCCACGGCGACCAGAGGAGAGGGTTTATGTTAAACGCGGAGTACCATCGGCGAGATCAAAGTCGAGGTTTCACGGAAGCTCCTAGAAGAGAGGCTGCGAAACGTCGTAACTTGCGCGGGCGAGATGAAAGGCTACAGAAACGGCAGATATTTCTGTCCGCTGGTCGAGGTTCAACTCCACCAGCATCGGTTAAATATTAACACGTTGTCGTCTGTTTTCGGGCGTCATCATCAATAAACTCGCCGTCCGCGCGCACGCGGAACGTCGTGACCTATCGTCCAAACGTCGGAACACGCTGACTGCACCACGCTTGCTTCTCGGGCGAGCACCGAAAACCCATTTTTCGTACGGCAATTCAGGCGACGTTCGCTCGTAATTGCTGTTAATTAACCGCAGCCATGTCCTTTCGCTACCGCACAGTCGCTCGATTGACTGTTTAATCTAATGGATGCGTGGAGCATTCGGTTTCACGGTAGCAAGAGCCTGACGACCGTACGCGTAATAAGCCTGCATGTAATCGTCGACAATTGAATACGCGATACGCGCAGTCAAGGGGGCTTGCAATCTATGATGGAAGGAACAGGCGCTCCTTGTTCTGCCGGAGACGATTGTGACGCTGTGATGGACCAACTATACAGTCCGTAGCGGGTGGAAGAAACACGGCGAGGTTGTGAAAGAGGGTACGGTTTGAGGATAATAGTGATCTGTGTAGTTTGAAGTATCAGCGAATGAAATACCTAGGTTCGATTACGTAACTATTATTTTTAATCGCTAATTGACTGCTAAGCGATGTTATCGAATAATTACTGCTGGAATTGTTCCCTGAAACCTGTCGCTAGTGTGCTACTAATTGGCCGCACGGTATATGAAGCGAATACACGTTTGCTGTTAAACAGTGACGTACAGTATTTCAGGTCTTCTGTCAACATGTTCCGTGAAGTTTGCGCAAGAATTGTTTACGCGACCTGCGATGAAATTTACCTATTTACACACGTAAGCGTCGCTATCTAACGCTTCAGCTTCCTTTCAGCGTCGTTTGTTGAAGTTTGAGCCTCACCAATGTGACATCTGTGAACGCATGCGGGTGCCACGTTGTGCGGCTGGCCGTCGTAAGCCAAACAATGGCCACACTCTTTTCTGTCTCCACACTAACTCGTTACATAAGATAAACTAATCTACAAGAGTCACCGTGTGACGACTTCGCCGATGAGATATCGCGGCTACCAGACCGAATTTACTGCGGAGACCGCCCACGATGCATGCCTGTCGGAAGTCCCCCTTGCCGTGAAATGAATGCGGAATTGTGTCGCTGGGTGTTGTAGGAATTGGAATATCAAATATCTCTTAACTTTTGTAATATTAATTGTTGCATTGAAATTAATTTGGGATACTCGATTCGATTATTGGGGGGGGGGGGGGGTGTACGTGAAGAGTGACCAAGAAGTACCCGAAGAGTACTCCCGTTGAGTACTTGAAGAATTCTTCCGCACAAAATCCCCACACATATACATTACAGACTTTGCAAATGAATTGAAATTAGTTCAGTGGAGGAATGGCTGAGGGAAAGGTGCAGTGACCTCCAGCGATGGCTCGTGCTTGAATGATGGCCTACCGGCTGCCACCGTCGGCCAAGGCCATTAATGCCGATGCGACTTGCACGCTGAGGAAATACGGGCGAGGCGCGGAGAAAAAGTCACGAGCCGTGTTTGTTTTTGCCACCGCGTACAACGAAATCGCCTCTCCGAAAGTAACGCGAGACTAGCGCGCGTTCACGAGATTAGGATAACGTGCCCTGTGCTCGCACCTCGCTGGACGAATAACGTAACGGCGACTTTCTATTAACGTAACTGGAAAGTTTTGAGTTTCTTCGGAAGTGCCTTTGAATTTGAATTTGAAACTCCGTGCCGTTACGGCAAATATAGGTACAGCCAGGTATATTGGAAGTGTATCGAAAGAATGTTTGGCGTCTACTAAGCGCGTTGAAGAAGAAAGCGGATTTCGAGTCAGCTAAGGTGACAGTACCAAGAATTTTATAACGTGCCAACTTAGCCCAGCTTATTTCTCGTACCATGTACGAATATATAGACAGAGTGAACACTGTTCTCTTACAAGTTTCCCTCGCCTCATTATCGTGCACGCAATAGCGACGTTAGAAATAAAGTTACAATGCTATCACCTGTTCATATTCCTCGACCCTGTTCGATAATACACGGATCCGCTATTTAAAGCACGGAAACGGCATTGGTACGTGCAAATTTTATTTCTGACTCGTTTAATTCCAAATCGGCAATTGACCGCGTCCGATCCCCGAGCACTTCTTAATCGCCCTCGAGCAATTCAATTTACTTGGACACTTATCTTTACTCGTTCGGTTCAATTTATGTCCCGCGTAAGGCCAGCTCGGAACACCTAACATGCACGGTATACGCGTTAAGTACACATTACTCCTAAGAATTGACGAGAAACGACGCGGAAGATGAGGGAGACAGCAGCGACGCATTCGAAATGCTGGCGAAACGTTTTCGCGTCGCAGAGGAACGATCGACGAGTTTCGAATCGAGGCGATATGCTTTCCTTTGGCTGTCCTTTATCTGTCTCACTTCTTCCTCGACTAACGGTGAGCCCATCTTACGACGGCGGAACGTATACCTCAGGCTATCTCTATTTAATCTCGTCGAGGCGACGTTGCCGTCCCGCCGCCGCCGCGAGCCGTGCTCTCGGAAGTGGTCTGCCCTCGACTGGCAGAATGGCAACGTCGCGGCACGGCACCTCTCCTCGCGCGGTGTCTCCCTCCCGCTGGTGTACGCCTCGCTTGCGGGCTCTGTCTTTCTCTCTGCGGTATACGAGCTACGTTACTTGGTACCTCAACCGCGCGGCCTCACACGCGACATTCGCGAAGGAGGTAGTAGGTGTCGTTACCTACGATTGAGGGACGAGCAAAAAGAGGAATGCTTCCAGTACGAAAGGCGGATCGAGGCAATACTGCCCGTCCAACGGCGATCCGATGCTCGAGAGCCTTTGAAACGAGGTTATGAGCTCCTACGACAATGTCGTTTCGTTTGCTCGATGTGTTTTAGGCGTTACTTAGATCCTGGAACCGCTAATCACGCGACGTACGTCTTGCTACAGGGATATTTCAGTGATTGTTTTAATATATTTATATCCATTGTATTAAATATTGTAAGCATTTCGTTAGGCAGAGCACTGCTTCAAACGTACTATAACGCCATATGCGCATAACTATCACATACCACAGCGTTTCTCTTTACTGCGGCATACACGAAACGTAAATAGTACGCTATAATATCGCATTGTTCTACCACCGAACGATATTTACTCGCGTGCATTCGTACATCCACGAAAGGCGCACCCGCCAAAACAGGAAATACGGAAGAACATTGCTTGGACGTCACATCGGTGCCTGATCAATTAAATTCCATCCTCATGGAAATGGGAAATTATGTTTTATCCTCTAATCAAGTAACCACACCAGTTCCATAAACCTGTTTCTCAATAAAACATTGTTTAACAACCGTCGCCCATATATAGCGTAAAAACGATCTGCAAAATTCGTTTGCTCTTCCCCACCTCATTCCTCCCAACAATTCCCTCGGAAATTTCGCGGAGAAGTCATAGAATAAGCTAAGCTGAGCGAAAGAGTAGGCGGAGGAGGGAGAGTGGATACCTATTTTTCCCCCGCAGCGGGAGAAAGAAGTTCCAAGTGAAAAGTGCTTCGCCAATTTGGAGACGGGGGTGCGCGTCGTTGAAGCGCGTGCGTGGGACAGTCACAAGGAGGCAGGCGGGCAGGCAGGCAGCAGGCAAGAAAGCAAACGAGCCAGCCAGCAAGCGACCAACCAACCAGGCATCTCTCAGTCTCTTCGGTGTCCCCGGGTGCACATGTGTGCAGGGCATGAGGTCGCTCTCCTCGTCGTTCGATGTGTGAGAGCCCGGCTGCCCTCTCCCCCGCACACTGGCGTAGCGGCGTTGCCAAGTGTCGGGCGGTTGGGCGGGCGGCGATGCCGGTATGCGTGTGGCGGGGCGCGGCGTTGCCATATCGACCGTGCCTCATCACCGGGGAGCGAACGAGCAAGCGAGCGAGCCCCCGCGCCACCTCTGCCCCCGTAACACTGCTCCATCTCTTGCCCTATCCTTCTCCTTTTTTCATTTCCTGCCTCTCTTTCCTCTATTCCCGCCCATCTCTTCCCTTGGCACTTTTTCTCGGATCCTCTTCCCCTTTTCGTTCCGTTCGGCTCTTCTTCCCTTCGTCCTCGCCGTCGGCCGCGGTGCATCCAGGACGCTTCTAGGCCCGTCCCTCTCCCAACCGCGCGCTCCGACTACTTCGGAACGATGCAAGGCGCCGCGGCACCTGACTGACTCAGCATTACCGACTTCGTCGCGGATTCCTCGCACGCTACACGCATCGCGTATAGCGAGCAGACCAATGCCAGACTACGGTTGGTGCCCATTCGAACGATCTTCGCGCGGCAGTCCCGCCCTTGAACAAGCCGGACACTTGCACGAACCGTACCGCCGCTTTCTCTCTATCTCGCGCTGCCCTCCGCGCCACCCGATCTCTCGGTCCATCCTACCGAGACTTTCTTGTTACCGGGAATCTTTGTTACATCTTCGAACGAGGGAAAGTACATAGTAACGTACCGAGGAACATACGTGGAATAATTATGTCACAATTGAAGGTACACTTGAAAACCAACAGAAGCCGTTTCATGCGGTTGCCAAAAGAGAAATTAATAGGCCCAACACGTCCGTGCGCATGGATCGTCGCCTATTGTATCCATCCCCTATTACTTTAGTTGAAAGACAAAAGCAGGTGGCGAGTCGTGCGTTGCCACCCGATTTTCTTACGGCCCTCGAGCCAAGATTCCTGCATTTGTTAGATTATCCTCTCCTCCGTCTACCCCCTCCCCTTGCCCCCTCACACTTCTTGACAGAACCGGTAGGAACGCGAGGACGGTTCCACCACTGGTTCTTTGACGAGACGTTACCCCACGAGACAACGCGACGCTACACCGTTCATTTTCCGCGCGGTTTACGTCAATGTTTTCAACTGGTGACTCGGGTCTACCCCGACGCGATTCAACGACTCTACGCGCTCGCTGTCACACAATCTCGCGGATTCGGTGAAAATGCACGCGGAAAGTAATCAATCTGCTCGCCTGTTAGGTGCCTCGAAATTCCTCGCCTGTTATATCGGTCGCTGGCGAGGCGAAGATGAATTGTTAAGTGGATTAATTTCCTACTAGCTGGCGGTTGGTCTCGAAATCCGAGCCCAAGATAAAATATTTAGATTAGCGGCGAACTATGCAAGACTGACGAACTCCGCGCGCCTCGGTATGCTACGGTGAACCGACATGCGAGCCGACGAATCGTACACCTCGAATATTTCTGTACTCTTCGCTACCTCTACGAGTGCATGAACCCTGCAGGCTTGCACCGAACGTCAGTCTTTTAATCACACCATCTGTCCCGCAGAAAAATGTCGCCGCATTTATATTGTCAGTTTAATTCGTCATATCGAACTAATTTATACGAATTTTGCAAGAGATCGTATCATCGGATTTATCGGTCCAAATGAGATTTATTATTTTGCAGGAAGTACGTATAGAGGTCGCGCCTGACTTTGACATTTACCGTTTCCATCCGCTCAACCGTATATTAATAGCGTTACGTGTTTCAAATCTGATAGAGATATGTATTTTTGTAACTGAATTAATAAAATAGATGTGCAATTTGAGGTGAGTGATTCATTATGAGAAGAGAGGTTTTCAGTTATCATTGCAACGAACGGGGTGGACTTTAATAATACTTAATAAAGTTTTTAACAGTGGGCTATAAATGATGTATAATGAAAAGTATATATTCGATGAAAGTATTGAATTTATCACGGAGAGAGAATACTTAAGTGATTACTAACAAGTGGGAAGCTGCTCAAGCGGAAATGGAATCGGCAAGTTACAGCTCTATGTTCGTTGCATTTAGTAGACCGCTTTTAACTGCCTGTCAATAGCTTTATAAATTAGAAAACTGATCGAATATATCAGCATCAGTCTATAGAAGAGCCCAGAGCTCGAGAATCATTAAAATTTATTTAGTTTCTTGCGGCCGCGCGCTTAGAGCCACCAGATCAGTATCTACAGAAGGGGAGCGTGTTCCGAGTGATCTCCAATCGTTTTTACATCGCCGTAAGAATATCCCTGCATCGACTCTCGCTAATAATTTCCACCTCTCCACTTTCACTTTACCACGAGACTATTCTCCCAAGTGGGATATCATTTTTCCCCAACTTTGCATCTGGCAAAACGTCGTGGGTGAGAAGTAGACTTCTCAACGCCGGAAGCATTTTACACTTCGTGACATGTCTTAATGACTTCACTTCACCCTGTGAAGTCACGAAGAAGATTTTAACGAACGCATGTAACAACTCTACCAAGTGGAAATACCAATCAAAAGATTTCACTTTACCTACGACGGAAATGCGTGGCAAGATTCATCTCGAAACGATAAATCGAAAACAATGTAATCTAACGTGCCTTTTCGTTCCCAAGAAAATCAGCTCGAAACATTTTTTTCCAATTACTAATCCCAGTAATCCCTCAAGTATCAAAATAACCAATTCAACATCAACTTACACTTCTCCGCGAGCACAAAACCTGCAGCTTCGTACACTTCGCGCATAAACACGGCGAGAGCCCCGCAGAGAGACCCTCGGGCCCAGGACCCGAGTCGCGCAAGCGCGCGTCACGCGCCCATTCAAGCTCGATTCTCTAAAAAAAAAAACGGGGGCTGGTGTTTGGAAAGTTCGCTCTACATTTTCCACTTATCGTTCGCAGTGGAATCGATGAGCCGTCGTGCGAGTTCGCGAGGTGTCAATCGCGAAACTAAAGGATTGACTTTCTCCTCAGGGCCAGGCTCTTGGCAGCGAGTCGACGCGACGGCCGGCCGGCGGCGGAAAAAAAGGGTGACGTCAACTTCTTCGAATCGGGAGAACCGCACACTCCGCGATGCATTCTGAGCGTAGTCGCGACTCGACCGCAGGTTATATAGTCTAGCGGAGCTTCGATCACACTTGTTGAGGGGAAGCCCTCGTGAACAGCCACTACCTCCACCTCCTTCTCGCGCCTGCTATTATCTCTCTCTCCCTTTGCGTCTTCTCTTTCGCTCCCACCCTATCGCCCTTGCCCCCCCCCTCCTCCCACACGCCCCGCGATTCCCGCGCGCACCTTCGTCCCACCTTCGGCTCATGATCTATCTCCCCCTCCCCCCGGCACGCAACGGGGGGAGCAGTGGCTCTGCAAATGACCCTGACCTTGCCGGCCAACTTCCGTATTGTCTCGATGCTCTCGAATTTTGGCCGATTCTGACGTTTTCCGAAAGACACGCCCCCCAAGGTTCTCGGGATCGTGGAACGCAGCGCGGACTCGCGTGACTAGTGCGCGCGCTCCTCGATGACACATCCAGCCAGCGATTAATTGGACGAGAATCGTGGCCTAGATTGGGATTTATGGTGGCCGGCGACCAGACTCGATTCTGGCAAGCTCGGGGCGATATGTACGTTTTTGTCGGTGTTTTGTGAAGAAGTGAGGCGCAGGGCATCTATTGTAGATCAATTGTGGAAACGAAGGATTAACCTTCATATCGCATGCGACCTGTTTTTAGAAGTTCTGTGGGAAGGGCTACTCGCATATCAATTTGTGGGGACCGTTTCTTTCAAGTAAATCAACCCCTCGTTGCATCCTGTTGCAAATATGCATCATGTTTTTTCTTTTTAATTTTTTTTATCGTAGGATACATATTCTAGTTTCTAAATCTTAATATATTAAGCAGAAAGCTTCTATATGTTTGTGTGTTTGTCGCCTAAAAACTTTCGAACAATAAACTCTGGGATTACGAAATAAGCCGCAGCTCATTATGCCTGACTAATCCAGATGAATGACCCTTTTCACAAAAAAAATAAAAAAAATATTTTTGTTTATAAAATCAGAATGTAAATTTCGGGCGAACCCGAGTAGTAAAGCTAATTTTACATAGATCGCGCTGAACATTATAATTCCGCGGTTTTTAAGTAATCATAATCATAATGGTGGGAAAAATCATCCCGAAAACACAATTTTCTTTTCATTATTTTTCCCTTATTATTGTCACCTGTACGAGTACAAAAATCTATTTTTTCAAAATCGAAGAAGTTATGCAACGTAGGGTTTCTGAATATTTATGAGAGCTGCCTATAAATTATCCTCCGACGCAGTCCTCTTCGTATTAAAAAGTTTAATTAGCTGAGCAAAAACAAGCTCAAAAAATAGGCGAAAACTGACTGGGTCTCGGAAGCGACGGGAAGCCGCCCCTGTCATAAGTATTCCACGGTTTCGCGACTGCCTTAGAAATTCACCATGGCCCCCACTTTGGGAGCCACTGCTATGGATTATATATACGTCTCTCTCAAGGGGGTTATACCCTTGACGATAACTTCGAACGATGAACGCCCAGGCTACTTGCCTCTATATGTGGCCGCACTTTTTCCACGGCGTTCGTCACGAGTTGAAAGAAGAGATTTCAAGCATAAAGAGGGACAGGCCCAGACATCTCGTTGCGCGGAATGCGTGCTCTATAGAGTCCGACTTTCTGGGAAGACGACATCGGCGCAAGTATTCTTAACGGACAAAAGGCAACCGAAAATGGCCACAACCGTATTCCGATTTATTCGATTGTAACGGATTAGTGGAATCTCGATTGACGTCATCTGCGAACCCATACACTTTAATCGAACCTCTAATTTCACTTAAAAGAAGACGACCCTTCATGTAGCGCTATTAATATGCAGAGTACTCTTTTCTTTCCTAATTCTAATGTTCTGAGAGGTTTTATAATTATATAAGAATGTTTAGAACTCGCAGCGGATCTTTTTCCATACAGTCTGATCTTTTGAGTAAAACCAACTGAAATAGAATATTGACGGTTGATAAATGAAGCTGGTACGAGATGCGACGAGAAAGATGAGACGAAAAGCTCCGGCCGCGCTTTACCGCAGCATTACCGCGAGAAATACATACGAGACGCGCGCGTGTGTGTGTGGATATGAGTACATACACGTATAGTCGAATTCGTCGGTCGGTTCTTAAGAAAACACAGACCAATGATTCTTAGCCTAGGGAAATACTCATGCACCGTTTGTATCACTGTAAAGGAAAACTTATATACGCCACTAAAGTATATAACATCGACCGTCTAACTAGGGTTTCCAACTTCTTTTCGGCAAAATGTAGTACTTCATGGCCAAATGTGATAAAAAATATAGTACGTTGTGAAAACTATAGCACTTTTCAGAGGAAAGTGATACAGTATAAAACTACATTAAAACAGCATCTTATTTTTTAAATGTATATTTTTTGGTGCATTTTAATTTATTGTCTTTAATAAATTTGTCAAAGGTTTGCACTGAAAGTCCAAATTAACATATATGAGGAGGTTATTTTTCACGAGAGATAGACTGGCTCTGGATTCTCTCTCTCCGCCACTTCATATTCATTATTAGAAAAAATTCTTTCTGTAAAAGCTGAAGTGGCAGAAATGGAGAGAAAGTATGAAATTATTTTGTACAAATTTTGCCAAACAAATCGTAGACAGTACTTCTTTTTAAGTCGCGTTCAAAAATAAAAAAATAAGTAAAAGTTGTAGAATTTATACTTATTATTTAACTATAAAATTACTAAGTTACTAATTACTAATTCCTAAGTTACTATAGTTATTATTAAACTATATATTTTTCTAACAATATATAGTACACTAGACAAAAATATAGTACAATACTATATAAGTATATATTATAGTACAGTTGGCAGTTTACCCCTAACAGAATCCGTTTTTGGAAAAATATTGAAAGGTTCAATTGAATGACTACATCTCTCCCGCGATTGTAAAAAAAAAACATGTGGCTAGACGAAAAAAGTCATCCTTGGTTTCTTCGCCGCTTTCACGCGCGCGCGGTAACATTGTAGCCAATTCGAACATAAAAATCACGTCCCCCGATAAATTATCGTACACGGGCGAGAGAGTCAAAATACCTCGACTTTAAATGCAAAAATATAACATAGACGTGTTTCGCATACGATGGAAATGTAACTCTTAAGACTGACGTAAATGGCTAGCAACAAAGCCGAACCTAATCGAATCAATCCTGCGATGCTTCAATATTAATTTCTCGTTACTCATGCATTCGATCGAGCACTCGTTATTTATCAATATTCCTGGGTAATATAATTCCTTCCACTTGGTATACCTCGTCAGTGGCATCGAGTGTAATTTTTGTATCGGAAATTTCATTAATTCGATTCAACTTTGAAAAAACACTCGGCGGTATTTTGCTCGAGCCTCGTGCTGCGAGGTTTCCACAAAAATTCGTCGACCGCGATACGATCGCGTGGCACATCGATATCTACGAATAACAACACGCGTGAAAATGACTGTTGGTAAACGCGGTGGCTCGCTGATGCATTGTGTAACGCCGTCGGGCGAAATAGAAGCATGATCGTTCCTTTTTCTTTGGCGCGCGCGGGAAAGATGATTCCCAGCGGTCGGTGATAACAAGCTCGACCGATCGATTCCTCGCGCGCGCGATTCTTCGAGACTCGGCCGTGCCGCGGAACAATCGTTTTCCCGCGTTTTCGCGGAGTTTGTCGCATACCTCGATTCTTAATCACGCGCGGCGCATAAAGTGTACTGGATGCCCCGTGACTACGGTGCGGAATTCTTCCTAGAAAGTTGGTTGCGAAAACTGTAATCACTGTGCAATGGTTTACAAGTGTCTTCCCTAATTATTTAAGTAGAAGATAGAATGTCAAAATTGTGAATTGGAACAATCTTGTGGTACACGACGCGTTATGACAGAGATTAATTTTTCCAGCTGCTAATATAGACACTCTTGTTTCGACCCTAGTCGCCCGCTATTTTTATCTTAACCCGAGGAATGTTATGCCTGCGAAAATATCGGCTTCAAAAAAAGAACACGAATTTTTATGTCGATACCATGATTAAAACGAGCTCTATAATATTAGTTGTTATCCTTGGAAGTTTGTTTGCTAATTGGCTATTAAAATGGTCCTCGAAAAATATGTTCAAAATACTTCGAGTTCGTTGAGGGGACAAATGCCTTTAGGTGATGAGAGAAGTTTAAGTTCTCGAGATGATCGAATAACACTGTGCGTGCTGAAACACACCGACAGTTAACTTTACTTCATTATGCGATCCGAATGCACCGGTAACGCATGAAACGCACGCGAGAGTATAAACAGTCGATGCAAGGGTACTAAAGCCACGTTCATACGTCGCGCTAACGATGCACGGAGAGACAAATTACACAGACAACGCGATACCTCCTGATTTTTCGCTTGTTACTCCCGCTAGGAGATCACATTGCCCGAAAGTGCACCGCGAACAACGCGCGAATACTTGTCCCCTCCCGTGGGGGAAAAAAACGCGAGGTAGAAAATTAGAACAAATCGACTCACCTTTATCCATCCACCATGGGCAGTAACGACTACGTACAGCAAGTACAGATCTATATCTTTCCCGTTGACTTTTGGACTTTTCTTGAACGGAGTCCTGAAAAAAGCACCAATTGTAAGGATTACGTTAAAAGAGATTTTACAATGGGATTGTAATCAGCAGGATTCAAGAAAGGGGTAAAAGGGGAGCTACTGAATAGCGTTCAAATGTTTTTCGCACAATAATGTTATGATAAAATTAATATTTCATGTTTCAATTAATGGCTGCTAAATATTTAATAACCTCGAGAAATACTTACGGACAATAACGGCGCGGAATGAATCAACAATTGTCGAGCGCGGATGAAAACGAACAAATCGAATGTTTTTTAATCCACGCAAATTGAACGTACCCATTTTCGGTTGCAACACAGTATCTTGCCGAGCACACCCGAGAGAAACGCTTTGTTTCCGTTTCCGAATCAAGTAAAACACGCGAACAATGACGTAATAAACGACAGCGTCTTCGCGTGAAACGATCTTCGTTTACTCGATCGTTCGAACGTTCTTAAAAATACGCATCGCCGATTCTGAAAGAGGAGGTGGAAAAAGGCGGACAGAGACGTTTACAATGATCGAGAAGAGACGCATAAATCGTTAGAGAAAAAAAAATCAGCAAGTTCATCGTAATATGGTCGTGTCTCGATCGTACGCGTCACATAACCTCAAATCGCGGATTAAGATACGCGTCTGGAGGATCGTCGACAAAGAAAACACGGGGCACGCGTAAACAAATCGCTGGCACAAAGGCGAGAACCTCTGGAAAACTTGAAACCCGAGCGAGCATAACCTCAAACCTCTGTGTCCACGCATTCCAGGCAGTAACGCCAAACGCGATTTACTTTCCAACATCGACACGACGATAGAGCTCGAGATAAACGTAACGACAGAAAGATCGTGGGACGGAGAGGCGTGGAATGGAGATGGAAAGGATAAGAAGTAACGAAGAATAAAGAAATAATTGTGAAACTATCTAGTCGGGATGGTGCCAGGGAGTAATGGAGAAATTGGTCTTACCCTCTGGTCTCATGAAAGTGACGGAGGTCCTTCATGAAGTTTTCCCTCTCCCTCTCGTAGGTGACGGGGTCCTTGTTGAGGATCTTGGCCATATTCGCGAGCGTTAGAGTGCGTGGGCGTGCTAATCGGGGTGTGCTCTGGGTTTACAGGGCACGACGCAGGGGCAGCGGGCAGAAAAATAGTCGCGGCAGCACATGGGCGCTCATGAGAGCACATTTACGCGAGAAGCGTGCTGGTGCTACGAGACAGTAGATGATGGAGGAGGATAGCAGCGGACGAGGACGAGGACGACCGCGGGTCGACACGGGGTCGCGACCCGCTCCCGACATCGGGTCGTCTTGTCCTGGCCCCGAAGTGTGCCTGGGGCCGGTGGCCTCTGTGTCGAGCGCGCCAAACGATACGGCGGCTTGGTTGGCTTTTCCCTGTCTGGCTGCCGTGCCGTGCCGTTCCGAGCCGTACAGCACAGTCCACACCGCCACCCCGGGGGACACGATCCGGAGGCGGGCGCAGCGATCTACAACACGCACGAGACTCGGGCACAGGAGTCGTCTAGCGGTGCGTGTGTCCCTCGCTCTCACGGCGCGGCCGAGTTTACTCGCCACGCGTGGGGAAAAATCCGAATCTCCTCCCGGGTATAGCACACACTGGGTATAGCAGCAGCAGCAGAGTTCCACACACCAGTAGTCACTGACTAGCGATCGACCGCGAACAGAGCGAACCGCGTTACACGGGCACACGGGGGGGCCGCAACGCGACTTTCCTCGCGGGCCCGCGGATCGATTCACCTGTCACTTGTCAACGAAACGCTCGACTCTCAGGCCTCCGGGATACGTTGCGCCACGCACACGTATTACCAACGATAGAACCGCCAACCGTACCCGTGGGGCGACCAATTTCCACCGCGCGGTCCTTACGCGGAGCGGACGCGGCTTACAGACCGACTCACGAGAGCGCGTTTCCCTTAGAGCGAACGCTTGACGTGCGCCCGTATATCAAAATGGCGTCTCCTCCTGCCTGGCATCCATTGGCGAAGCCACGGCCAATTTCCCGTGTACGCGCTACGATAGCTCTACGAGCAGCGCCGAGCCTGCACACACCGTCGCGACACCGTTTCCGCTCTGCACACAACCTCTCCGTACCGCGCGCGGCACACCCTTACGCACACTCTCTCTACGTCATTTTACGAGCGACACCGCGTTGCCCCGACTTACACCACGGCCTGGCCCTCGGCTTTTTTACCCTCGCTCTACCGTACAAACAAAATCCCGGGTCGCGCAGTATTTTTACTTTCGAAACGGTTGTGGACCCCCCTCGCCAGTGGCGCACCGTTTGTTTGAATTGATCGTACGCTTCGCCGATAGAGGCGCGACATACTCTGCCGCACCGTGGCGACATCTGTCGGCTCTATTCCCCCGTTACCCTCCAACCAAATGCGCATGCCCAATTTAGGGTAGCTTTACACTGGCCCGAGGATCTCTCGCTTACTGCTCCTTTGTAAACGCATCCTCGCAAATCCACCTTTTTTCCTTTCAATTCTGCTCAAGATTTTTGACTGAACTTCATTCTGCTTTCTTGTGCCGAACGTTAGGCCCTAAACGATACATTTTAATCTGTGCTTCGTTAAAGTATATCTCATAAATTTATCTGTTATGGCATCGTTTTCAGTTGTCTACTTCACCACCGAAGTACTTTAAGAAAGTTACACCTAATTTCAGTGTTTCTGGAATTTTAAACAGCTGTATGAAATTGTTACCGCAGTAGTGGGAAAGCGATGAATTCAAATGTCATTTAGAAAGTTTACGATGGGAACCTTTGTCATCATTATAACCTGTTTTACGATCACGAAGACAGGGTCGCCATGATGTCGCATCGTTTGACCAATACAGAAGCTGAAAATTCACTAATAATACTCTGGGTGTGTTTCAATTCACGCATTACGCGCATAGGGTGGTAGTCTCAGTCGTTGCTTAATTCTTAAGATCGTCTTAAGCATGCGGCATTCTTTACTAGTTTACGAGCATTTGCTTAAGCATGTGGCATCCTCTACTAACCTAGTAGCTAGTAAAGGATGCCCAATGCTTAAGCACTTGCTTAAGAATAAGTAGCGACTATGAATACCGGCCATAGACTGCAGAGAACACCGTTCCTTTTCAGTCTATGGCCGATATTCATAGTCGTTACTTATTCTTAAGCAAATGCTTAAGCATTCGGCATCCTTTATTAGCTACTAGGTTAGTAGAGGATGCCGCATGCTTAAGCATTTGCTTAAAAATAAGTAGTGACTATGAATACCGGCCCATGAGCTAGAAGTTGGAGGATTCTAGGGAATTCTACGAATCAGGTTATGCCGTCTTCACACTCGCATGAAACGCACCAACGCAACGGACCCAATTTCGAAGCGAACATCACATCTAGAAAGTTTTAGGCAGGATCGAAACGGAAGATGAGAAAGGAAGCAAATACGTGGCGCGCATTGTTATTTCTTAAAGATTTTTACTACTAAGTTTTTCGAACGTGTTCTTATAATGCTAACGTTACAGCTATACTCTAATCCAGAAGACATACGAGAGCCTGCGATTGTATTCAATAGCCTTCGAAACCTTCGATTTACCCCGGGCGCGGATAATAAATAACTTCATTTTTCCTTTACACATCTGCTTACCAAATTACGCTGGGTAAGCAGCAGTTCGTCCTGTAAAACTCATAAAATATGGTCTTCGCTTTCAATAATTGCCGCTGTTGAAGAAGAATAGAAAAACTCGGGTTGAGAAAATCCACGAACCAATAAAGTCATTAAATCTCGTTAGGAGTCGGTCCCCGATCCTTAGGACGAAGTAACCGATGTAGTTAGGAAGCGTGCTTCGACCACCGTCCGAAAGTCTCGAAATAAATTTAACGTAATTAATTCAACTGCATAGCTAATTGTAAGTAAGTTTGAACATTCCCGCGCAACCTCACGAGCATCAAACGCATCGAAAACCGTTCCGTTTCGTTACTGCGGTTCATGCGCTGTTGGAAACGGAACGCTATGAATGCGCGCAGCGACTGCGCTGCGGTCTATGCGCATAATGCGTGAATTGAAACACAGCTTTGGTCTGGAAAAGAAGAATTCCTCACGTGCTGCCCACTGCTTCCAACGACATTCCTGGAGATAAGTGATTTAGTAGCTCTATTGAAACACTTATCTCCAGGAAAGTCGTTGGAATCGGGACCCACTTGATCTGGAAAATAAGGATATTGGTTACATTACTTCCCTCGACATTACATTGCAATTAGAAGGTATAACATTAACGTTTTACAAAATATCGAAGTATTTATTTTTTATGTTTTCTACGTTGAGGCAAATCCGCAATTTGAACTCCGTACTTTGAAGTCGTTACGCAACTTTTGTTTACATGTATTACATTATTGTCAAGTTATATTCCAATAAAAATTGACTTCATATCGTTTTATACATACTTGTACATATAAATAACCAAACAAACATTACGATTCCATTATTTCCATCCCTATAACGACTGGCGTATATCGTATAAAATATACAGCCATGTTATTTCAAATTGTGTGCTTATTTCTCTAAAAAAAAAAGTAGTATTATAAAATATTTAATTAGAGATTATGCGTATAGGTATATTTTATAAGAAATTACGTAAATCGTTAATATGCTTATATTTCAGATGTATATTTCAGTATCACACAGTCTTTAAAATACACTTTTATCCACAGCCAGAAATCATGGCATTCATGTAGCTTTAATTATTTCTGTTCTAGTTTCAAGTAATTGAATGCTAGACCATATTGAGCAACAAAGCACATAATAATATTTATAATTCAATAACAGAAAGGGTATACACAGCCCATATGAATTTTATAATTGAAACTCACACGAGTCCAACAAAATTAAATTGCATTTCCGAGCACCCCAGAATCGAGTTTCAATATTTCACTGCACAAATGGAAGCGTTGACCTAGATTTACTAACAATCGGAAGCAAAATTATGCGATCTTTCACTTTAGTACCAATTTTAGTACCTAAATCGAACGGATGAAATTACTTTGCACATCCTCCAGGGTAAATCAACAGGTGTCGAGTCGACGCTCTTTAAATTACACTATGGGAATTACCTAGAAATATTAAATGCTCTTTACACTAGTATAAAAATAATGGGAGCTATAATGATTCAACACAATCAACCGTCTCGCTTCTTTAAAAGGACAAAGTGCAACATTAATAACGAGCGCTAAACATTTCAATCTTCTCGTACACTTCTAACCCTTCGCTTTCAGTAGCGCAAAAAGAGTTGGTAATAACATAGCCAGCAGTATAATTGACTTGTCTACAAAGTGGGCTGGACTCGAGCAAAATCAATTCTCTATTAAAAGTTACGTTTTACTTTCGATTGTCGCAGGATGATCTTCGATTGTATTTACTAAATCGTCCATCTATCAAAGGGGAGTAGTACAGGAAGTGATCAGGCGGCGAGTTGGCGACGTCTACTCAATTCGTGATCTATTAGAACGGAGATATCGGGATGACGGTGAAGCGTGGTCGTGCAGTAATGCACTGTTTGGCTTGGATCCGCGCCCGCTTTCAGCAGCAGCCTCACCGCATTGACAAAGCCGCTTTCCGCGGCTACTTGAAGGGCAGTCAACCCTTCGGTGTTGAGATTCTCTAACTGGGCGAGGGGCGACGTGACTAATAAAGAAACGGTTTGGTGGAAGCCTCTCGCCGAAGCTAGATGCAACGGCGTATTCCCGCCGGCATCTTGCACGCTAGGGTCTTCCCCGTGCTCCAGCAATTTCGCCACCATGTCGGCGTAGTTTTTTCGAGAGGCAATGTGCAACGGGGTTTCGCCGTAGCGCGACATTATGCCGGCCGGTGTGTGCGGTACGAGTAAAAACGCGGTGTTCAAAGCGCCGCACTCGAGGCACTCGTGCAAAGGAGTTTCGCCACGGTCGTTCTTCAGCGCGGGGTCCGCGCCAGCAGCCAACAGCGTCTCGATCAACGACTCCACTTCTGTTCTGTGGTTGTTATCTGTAAGAAGGCGATTTTGTCTTCGGTCATTGGTTCGCTGGTATGAAAAAGACTCGGGATAACCGAACGGTAAGCGTTACTTTACAAAAGGGACTTTAGAATTTCAATTTAACCATTTCAGTTTCTTTAAATCCATCTCAAGTAAATTTAAATTCTTCTATTTCAAGTCTATATTAGTTATTTAAAATTTAATGTCGAAACACTTTGCACGGAAGCAAATTAAATTCGATCTGAATTATGGACGCATCGCGCGTGCTCGTGAAGATCTCTTTTGCCAAGTGTAAATGTAATATTACACTATAAAAGGAAAGAAATGAAAGTAAAGTAATGCTTCCAGCGCTGTATCCACGTATCATCGGGCATGTTTAAACGAGACTGCACCAAAGATAGTAGAAGACGCCAAGATGTGGAGTGCGCTGCGGCCTTGGTGATCCTTCGCGTTAACAGGACCAGCGCGCGCTAGTAAATCAAGAGTCTTCAAAGCCGCGTCAAAGTTGTGGTGGAGATTTTTCGATCCTTGGGCATGCGCCAATTGCCTGGTTAATATGTGTAACGCAGTCAATCCGCCGCCGGCTTCTTTGACGCCCGGCGGGCAACCGTATTTCAGGAGTTCGCCAACAAATTGTAATACGTTCCCTGGCCCTCCATTTAAAATCACTCTGTGCAGCGCCGTCTCGCCGCGAGGGGAACGCACAGCTGGATCGCATCCGTTCGCAAGTAGTACACTACAAACCACAAACTTTTAATTATTACCTTCCGTCGATTCTTCTCCAAGTTCCCGATACTTCCGTGGAAGTAGTCGACGAGGAATTCAAATCAATTTCACGATTTTCATAAATTGTAACGCGCGATGATAGTACTTTTATATTAAATTTGTTAGGGAGCGAAATTATCGCGTTGCTCTTTGCCAGATTAGTGAACCGCGGGCAAATGATTTTTCGGCGTGTGAACTCGCGGGCCACGATCTTGAAAGAATTTCAAGAGCAGTGTGTCTTTTGAACATCTGGTTACAATATGGGAAGGAAGGTATAGACACGAAGCGTGTAAAGTGAAAACCGTTTTCACGGATTATTTCACGCGCGACGATTTCCAATGTTCGGAATTTTTTACGTCGTCAGCGAACTCCCCACCGAAATTGAGTGGTCAAATTTAGAATTCCATATAAAATCGATAAAATTAGATCGCTGGACTTATATAGGCACTCGCAAAGTATCCCAAATTCTATGGCACACTAAATTTCTATAACTTCTAACTAAATGGTTCGTAATAATTTTGCAGAAATATCTATATTTACAACGCACGGTTTCTTTGAAAAGTGATATATTAATTTATAATAAAAGTAGGTTCGAAATATTTTCTCCACCCATACGAAAAAGAAAACCAGATTTTCAAACCAACCAAAAAGTCATTTTAACGATATTCGTACCAACAAGTTGAAAAAAATATATTCCCGTGATTATGGCTTTCGCCCTTATTAATTACAGAACGGAATTATTTTAGTATCACAGTATTTCATTACGCGAAATAAGAGATTTCGTGCATTGCGATAATATATATCGTTAATATTCTTAATATTTTTTACCTAAGGACGGGCAAACAATGATTCGTGGCGGCGACTAAAAGGGGTGGATCGCCCGAAACATTCCAATCCGGTTCGTCCAGGTTTTGTACGGAGTCCCTTGCAAGAAGCGCCGCGACGCACTTGGCGTCCCCTGTCCGCACAGCTTCGTGGAAGTTCAGCTCGCTTTCCGGATCATATATTTCCTCGGCGGCATCTCGTATACCTGCACCCTCCGCCGACCCATTGCGAGCCTCGAAACCGTTCGGGAAATTGGTCGTTTCCGTGGCGACACCCTCGATGGAATGTTTTAATTCCTGCATCGTGAAATCGTCCTTCGTGGGAGAACGATCGGCCCCACGTGTTCCCGACGTTGCATTTTGGGAATCACTCTCCGCGAGAAATGCCTCGATCCTCGCCGATGCAGTCGGATCGGCGGGCGATCTCGCTTCACTTTCGTCACAGTCGATCGACACTTGAGCCTGCTCGATTTCCGCCGACTCGGTAATCGTCTCTCGGTTATCGTCGATCGTAGCGGCATCCCCGTTTCCCTCCGAAAATTCACAATTCTCCGTAGCTATCTCGCATTCCATATGATCTTTATCCTTTTGCTCGACGAACGCCGACGTGTTAGCCGACATACAAAGCGATGCCTTTCCCTGATCAACGGGGATTTCCTCTTGGTCCTGGCCACCTGTTGCAAGCTTCATCATTTCCACGGAAGCAATATCTGCACTTTCCTCGCGCGTCGTTTGCTCTTTCTTGTTGTGCAGCGGTTTGCTGGCTAACGCGGCCGTCTTCTTCTCTGCGCTCTGCTCCTGGCTTATGGGATCGTTCGTGTACGCGGCAGTCATTGCGACGATTTGCTTGGCCGCCTTTTAATTGAGCCTGATTCTTTCGTAATTGGCTCGACGCCTTTTAACAGGAGGATAGTCTCGCACCGTGATCTACTTCACCGAAGTTATCGCTGCCTTCTTACTTCTCTTTTCGCTTGTTCGCTCGAAACACCTGCTTGGTCATTCGTTCCTTGGCGATCGTGTGAATTGTCAACCGCTCGATCGAGATATGAGCCACGTACGAGTTATGAATGCCTATGCGTGAATACGGGCGCAGGAACGACTCACGCACGGACCGACGAATCACGAATACGTGACTAAAAACCAAATGAGCCTGCCCGTGCTTACGAAGCGTCGCTGCAGATCTCTCTATGCTTCCCCTCTCCTCAACTTGTTCTTAACTTTCCCCACCCTTGCTCCCTACCCCACTTCTCGAAACCCTACTGTGCGTGGCGCATTCGAGGAATTCGTTGTAGATCCGATGATACCCTAGAAATTCGATTCGATGCTACTTGTTTTTTGAGTGCCCTGCGTATTTAAATTGAGCCAGATTTACGTACGCATGTCGGACAAATAGCCTGTTTATACTTTATACCCCCTTTTTTCTCCTATTATCAATATTTCTAATACGAAAATAGCATTTCCTTCTCGTGCAATATTCCCCCCAAAATTGCCCCCTTTCCTTTATTCTTTTTTGTAAAGGAAGTAATTTTTTTCAAAATTTTGTATTCAAGAAATACGTTTCCCAAGAATAATACGATGTTTTCGTTTAAGTAATTTGTTTACAAGTACTGACTATCGATGTCTTTCAGTACTGCCAAGCATAGTATGACAGGAATTTGTGTCTGTATAGTGATGAAATAATAATACGTTGGGTTAGGGACCTGCAAGAATTTTTTAACACGTTTCACGCGTGGTAATGCGCACAAAAAGCATTCCAAGCAAGTCGCGTGGCTTTTCAGCAGCTGCTGCAAAAGATCATGTATACAGGGAATTGCATACATCGCTACCTATCCCTCTCCTTTCATCACCGATCCCCTGGTCGTAACTCTTTACCCCACTTCTTAAACTTTCCCCTCGCTTCCCTGCGGTCCGTCGTGCGGACATAGGTGTCGGTTCTTAGGAATGCAAGCATTCCTTGCGTATGCGTGGCGCGCACTTGCATCCGTAAACCGTGCAAGTTGCATTAGCCCCGGAAATGAGGCCCATTATATTTGGGCGTTGTGAATTCACAAGCGCGACAAGAATCGTCGAAACCGACGAAACGTTACAAATGCCTCTCCCAAAATTTATAATTTCCACTTTCGTTAATCTCAATTTTTTGCACCACGAAGATTTAAAAAGAGAATATCGGGGACATATCGCGTTCTGGTTCGCGACAGGCTCGTAAAATTATTAAACGACACATGTTCCAACATACATTACATATATATATATATATATACGTTATTAAAAAATTCTTTATTGAATGCAAATTTCAGTGAACATAGTTGAACGATACAGCGTATCAGTACCTTTGTTCGTCAAAGTACAGAACTAAAATATAAACTGAATATGGATGAAAGGAACACTTTTATTTCTCTTAAATTTCATATGCTGTTTACTGAGAAAAAATGCACTTTGGTGTAACTTATTCAAGAAAAATAAAAAAAAAAATTATACTCCAGGATTGGACGTAATACTTATAGCTTTATTTATTAGCTTCAGAAAACTGCGTCTTGTACTTCCATTAAATGTGTCCTCTGCAATAAAAGCATCGAGTAGAATAAAAGTTTACAGTTTCTATCGGCGTTGCCTAAATGCGGAATATCTTTAAATCGCCAACTCGAATAATATCACTTCGCTGGGTTTACTGAATGTATACGTACACATGTATAAATTTCTTCATTAGAAACCGCTATATGAAACTAATATACGAATAATATTCTGCAAGCATGCCACGAATGAAGAAAAATTAGCTTCGAAGTAATTGATTTTGCGAGGCAAATGGTTAGTCGAGCAAAAGTGATGTAAATCTATATCCACAGATCTGTACGTACCATTTTTACCTGCTTCGAGATCTAGAAACTGATTTAGATTTAGTCCTGCGGGGACTACGATCCTTGGAATTGGACCTCCGTTTATTCTGAATCTTTTCTTTGCTGTAGCCGCCTCTACTGCAAGAGCGGCTACGCGACGAAGATCTTGAACGCTTGCTTTTTGACCTTGACCGTGAACGAGAGCGCGATCTTGATTGCGATTTAGATCGTGAATAAGATCTGGAGTGGGATCTGTAATAAACGTTGCATTAAAACGATGATTACACTACCATTGCCTGCAACTTTAAGTATTCTCGCTCTCCTATTGCCACAAGAAATAGTTCCTCTATATTAACGATATTAGGTGAAGTTTCGTATTCTTTCGAGGAGTGACGATTCGCGGAACCGTGAGGCTTGCAAAAATAGTGACAAGTATTCAGGAAAAATGTGATAATTTACTTCACACCCAAATCGACATTACAGTCACGGTGATTAGTACGTGTAATCGTTCTCTGAATATTCATGACTTATCGCTATCTAGGCTGCTCTCTCTATTAACTCTCCCTTTCCCATTTGCTGGAATGCCAATATATAAGCCTGGCCTCTTTGCGCTTCTTGTGAATCATGATATTATACCAATGAGACCGCACGGAATCGACAAACAATCGTATTCGTTTCTGTTGAAAATATATGTGACTGTTCTGCTTATATACCATCTTTCGAAGCTGCTTATAGTAGACAGTTGTAGAGTATGCAATGGTAATGCCAGAAAGGACGATCACTTATACAGATGAAATCACGCGAAGGTCAGATGTACGGACGAAGAGTGGCTAGGACGTTTACGGACGAACAGTGAGACGAGCGAAGAACACCACGGGGCACCGCAACCGTTGGACGTGCAAAACTTTCACTCTAAGGTGATGTCAATGGTTATCGGAAGTATCGTGCGTAGAACTAGCCACTCCATCGGCCGCGTTTCCCTGTTTAGCTCGTAGAATGCAGACGGAAACCCGAAGTACGTGGACGCTCTACGCTGTAACTACGCAGTGTCAGAAAGTGAACCCAAGGCGAATCTCGCGAGAATCTCAGTAGCAACACATTTCTCGTACGTGTGCCTGATCAGCCGCATCCCCTATAAATAACGGGCAGTATTACATCGGTATCATTAACGGTCCTTCAACCAGTTTTGTTTAGCGTATAGAATCTTCTTATCTATTACAAGAGTACTCTTTAACATACGCAAAATTGCTTTCTGTACGTTAACTCGAAACAAATGATCTGTACGAAGTTTAGCAAACTAATTTATGCAAATAAATTGTGCCGTTATATTTAGAAATTAATTTAGTAAATCTATCAAACATTACGGAATGCTCTGCTCGCTATAGAATTTAAATTCGACCGTTATACAAAGCTTGCTATTGTATATTAGTCGCGTTGTACATTTAAGCATACGTTTCTTTAATCGAATCATACACCATATATGTCACGTTTCATGTTTACTCGTCCGATATTTCTTCGCATGCCGTAACAATCTGTATAGCAGGCTACAATATACTTACCGCTTTCTACGAGAACTTCTATGACGTAGGCAATTCCTAGCATAGTGGCCTCTTTCGCCACATTCATAACACCTGTCCTCGGGATGAAATAGCCTTCCCACGCCTCTTCTAAAATAACTTCTATCTCTTAATCTTTTCCCGTTGGATAGCTCGACGCGAGCTCGCCTCCCGCATATGGTCCTGCCGTCGAGCCCTCTGACCGCGTCCTCGGCGTCTCTAGCGTCCTCGAATTCCACAAAAGCAAACCCAGGTGGATTTCTAGCTACCCACACGTTTCTCAACGATCCGTAATAAGAGAAAGCATCCTCTAGCTCTTGTTTTGTCGCGCTGCTTCCTAAATCTCCGACATAGACCTTGCAGTCTGAAGGGTATCGTGACATCTGCAAAGATACGTTCGCAAATCTTATGCACATCGGCCGGTCTGAACAATAATTTCATTTAATTTCGGTGATATATCTACGCTTGTAAGATGGGCAAGATATTAAGTCGTTTAGTTGGGCAACAAGAAGTTTCTTACTCAACTGCGACATTTTTCGGGGAGTAATACAGGATACATTGAGGAGAATTATACCTTATTCATTGCTCTTCAATTTATTGGACACGAGTGTATACGAGATGCTGCTCAATATCCAAAGAATTTTACATTCTACAGAAAGAAATTATACGTCAATGTTTTGCATTCACGCATCGATCTCGCCGAAACATAGGGAATGACTCTTAAAGTCCAGTTTTTAACTGTTTAAAAGAATAATCGCAATCGATTAAAAATATTTAGCTGATCGATATAACCATGCGTAACTAGAGCAACTTCAGGTAAAAATGGCTTTATATGCAATCTGTTCTTACTCCGAATCAACCGACTCTAAACAAACCAGGCCGCGACCTTCTAATTAACGAATTTGTTCGTTTAATTTATGTAAAAAGCAGGTAACGATATCTCGTGAATGATTATATTGGTAGAACTGAAGCTAATTCGAAATAACTTTCGCGATGCTACAAATGAAATTAACTCCTCGCCTGGCAGCGACGCATTTTCGCGCCAACGCGCTCGGGAAAATATCGAACTACCGCCGGTCTAGTGATATTTCGGACCTTTCGGCCGTTCTTATAGCAAACTCGGTATATCGCACTGACTCTGGCTAGTGCCAGGAAATGGCTTGCATTGGTTGATTCTTATAGAGCTACTTTAGTCTCTATCAGAAACAGCCAGTCCAAGTCATTTTCCGACACCAGCGCAGAGTCAGTGCGAAATACCGAATTCGCTAGGGAAGATGACTCGATTACCGTGCCTTTATAGGGTAGATGTCCCAATTACCGTGCCCTGTCCCTATTACCGTGCTTTTATGTTTAACGAAGTCGTTCAAAAAAACTCGCATAAATAAATAAGGAAAGAAATTTTTTAATTAAGTTAAACTACTAATGTATGTATTACAAAGGAGAAGGTTGCATTTTTAAACAATTAAAGCATAGTAAAAAACATTTAAAAAATGCACATGAAGATTTTGATGGATTTACCTAAATCCTTACCGGAAACGGTAAGGAACACGTACTTTACAGAAGTGAATAAATTGATAACTATCATGATTAGCACTTCTGTAAAGTGTTTATTATATCATAAAAGGTTAACATTTTATGAAAAAATAGCAAAATGAGCACTTTTGAAACGTTTTCGTATTTTTAAAGTGAATTCGGTAATTGGGACAGGAATTTAACGCTTGTCCCTAGTACCGTGCCCCTCGGTGCCCACTGGCTCCCTCTGTAACTGCTAAACCTAACCTTACTTTCGTTTCTCAGAACGTGCGAACAGAAATTTATATTTGCATATTTTGCTTTTGTAATGAAAAGGCTATAATAAAATTACATAAAAATACCTGTCGTAGAGCAAAAAAATGTTTTGAACAGTTCAAAGTTGAAAGACATAACCTAACCGCGGAAACGCTATTCAAAAAAGGGCACGGTAACTGAGGGCACGGGGGACAACGCATTTTTCAGGGCACGGTAATTGGGGCAAAAACATGTATTTTTATTTCATTTAAAAAAATATGAAAAATTAACATTTTCAATCCGAAAAAAATTCCTTAATAAAGAGAAAAGCCTAAAACATTAATATAAATTTTCACCAAGCAAAATTAACGTAAGAGAAGTCAGTAATTAATTCCTTCGTGAGCAAGTCGACGTCAAAGCACGGTAATCGGGACATCTACCCTAGCTTTTCGACAGACACTAGGGAATCTGTTAGGGCTTTTTGTGCACTCACTACTGGCGGGGTAAATATTGTCCATGGGATTGTCATATTTCTTTCCAAACGTGTGATTAAAAGGACTCTACGCTTTCAGATTTAACTGCACGAATAGCAATCGATTTATGCACCGTTTCTGTCAAGTTTCAAACGGTAGTTTGGAAGCGTAAACTATTTTCATTACACTATTGGAAAGGAAGGTGGCAATAGTATGGGCAATACTTACACCTCTGCTAGCGAATGCATAAAAACCCTAGCAGGCTACTGACAGTATTTTGATTCTGTAGCGCCAGCGAAGGAGTTAGTGCCATTATTCTAACAGGCAGATCCATAATTTGGATTGTGTTACAAATGATCATCACAGATGACTCAATCATGGGGAGATTTAAATCTAAGAAAATTTCTAATACATGTTTTGTATAATTAGTGGTTGATGCAACTATTGCTGGGTGGCTGATAATATAAATACTTGCAAATATATATTTTAGAGTTGCATAAAAACGTATTAATAAATTAAGTACGTACAACGCCTTCAGTTGTATATTTTTCTGCTTTATTCAACACGTCGTAAGATTATTGAATTCTTCGCACGCAAAATATACGTCCTTGTATTAATATTATTTAATCAAATAATGCCATTAATCGTAGGGTTCAAAATGTGCCCGGCACTTTTAGAAAACGAAGAGCGCTGTTTCGGTGGGATGACATTCTTCGCGCAAAGCCATCCAGTCGAAGTTTGCGGTAGTAACGGTCTACCCCTTACGCCAAATTCAATAACGATATATGGTAAATCACAATTCCTGAAAACTATTCAGCACCCACATCTATCGACTTATCTCGATATAATCAGAAGTAAACATGGTAAAAGTCGTTTTTATAAATTACAGTATTCCCAGTTCCTTACACCAGCGTACAACTAAACTCATTGTCTTTATAGAAAGGATAGTTGTGGTTACGGAGTACAACGGGGATCCGTTAAGCAGTAAAGAGAACTTTGGGACAGATGATATTATAAAAATAGCATTTCAATGCTTATTGGGATTGCATTGTATGAACACGTTAGATTTAGTACACAGACATCTGAGCCCTGATAATATACTCGTTAATAAGAGCAGAAATGTACAATTATACAATTTCGGCTTGTACTACATGACAGATAGCGGGAGAAACGTATGTTTCCCAATCGGGTATGTATGAGTAAAAAATCGATTGACTAAAGTACTGTGCGTCGACGAGAAGATGGTCCTCGAAATGGCACAGCGGCGAGAGGGGTTCTTCGCTCGCATTGGTTTGCACCGCCGTGTCTCGTTCGCTCTCTTTGTATTCGTCGATGTCGTCGCGTCGGCTAATAGCGACGATACGTGTGCCCTACCTCTAGGATTGCGTTAAGGAACTTGAGCATTTAGGGATATACAATTTGGGCCCTAGAGTCTCTTGGGACAACATCTCGTAGACGCACAGTATTAGACTAGGCACTCTAGAAATATAACGGACAGATCGGAAAAAGATTTGAAGGGCATAAAGGTTGTCGTTTGCATTTATAGATATCCAAAGTACACAGCACCTGAAGTATTTCTGAGTGCTGGTGTTAGCAGTCCGAAAGTGGATTCTTGGTCCTTGGGTATGATTATTGCTGAATTATTATTAGGTAGATCCATATGGCCAGGTGTGAAATTATCTCAATGTTTGCGAAAAGTTCTTAGCTTAATACACTGCGAAACTTCTGTATTTGAACGCCTTGCAAGAGAAAATAATTGTTATAATACTTACAAGGTTGTAGTTTTTCATAGTGCTACTTTACAGCTTCTCGTTAATTCTTATAGTAGTGATAATTTATTACTGTGCTAGGAGTTGCCCGATAAAATAAAGGAGTTTATAGACTCGTGTCTCCAAATTCATCCATCGGAACGTAAGATACCAGAGGAGTTATTGAAACTGCCGATATTCGAGGAATATTTGTTGAAAGCTGAGGAGGAGAAAGAGGAGAGTCTTTATAAAAATGTTATTACTAGAAGGATGGATGAATTGTACTATTTATGGCAGCTTGCAGGTGGAGACATTACTGTGGAATTGAAGAAGCAGGGACTGATCAGATCGAGACCACCTATTCTATCTGTTCCAAAGTAACTATAAAGTATCGGGGAATCGCTTAACCTTTTATTAAAGACACTATTTATTAATCTCCCTTTTAGTTTAGTAATACTTCTAGGTCAAATGTTTGGCCGCAGAGACACGGCAGGCTTGCTTGACCTGCGCGTAGTTAAAGTCACTCTTGATACTCTACGCCAACGTTTGTTTCACATTCCGTACATAGCAAATTATCCATGGTTAACAAACCAGTAAGTATAATGCGACGGGTGTAAAATGTCTTCCTTTCTAATTTCTATTAGCTGCTCACCAACTTTTCTTTTTTACAGAATGCGTGTTCAATCGCAAGACGATTTAACAGATGCTGCCTCTCAACTACCTTTAATTATAAGAGAAAGAGATACAGAATACCAATTTTATAGGATCGTTTTGTATGATAGATTGTTACAAGTAATTATACTGCACTAAATTTTAAAACTTTTAGGATAACTAGGTTTCTATTATAATCTTACAAGGGGACCTTCAGGTTTGGTAATTTCAAAAAATTTCGATACTTAGTGCACGCGAAGCTCTTCGCTCGGACATTAATTTCCCGAAGCAGTCAGACGCGCTTTTCAGCCAAATTCGAGGAAATTAACTTTGAAAAATTCTGTGTACGTAAATCACGCGTATTTAAGTGAAATTCAAAGTCAACTTCCCCGAAAACGAAGCCTTTACCGCAATTTCGTCACTCTTGATGTTCGTCTTATTTTTGCCAGAGTATTGACCATAAGTAGAGGAACACTCTATATACAAGGGAACACAGAATTTTTCAAAGTAGATTTTCTTGGATTTGGCTGAAAAGCGCGTCTTACTGCTTTGAGAAATTAATGTCCGAGTGAAGACCTTCACGTACGCTAAGTATCCAAATTTTCTGAAATTGCCAAACCCGAAGGTCTCCTTGTTAGTAAATTTCTTACATTTATTTATGCGCAATTATAATGCAACTCAGGTTTATCCGATTACTCGGGACGCAATTATAGAAGAAGCACACAAAGATATACCTCCGCCTGTTAGAGGAGCCGTTTGGGCAGCCTTACTTGGCATCACTGGTGACATTCAGAAACGTTATGATATGATCGATAAAGAGACACCTACTCATACAGATCGGCAGGTAACTTGTTAGCAAACTGTATCGCATTCTCTGTATCCATGCTCTAATTTATTAACTTTTCATTAACTTAACATTTCTTAGATAGAGGTAGACATACCAAGATGTCATCAATACAGTGAATTATTATCATCCGGTGCTGGGCACGAGAGATTACAAAGATTGCTGAAAGCCTGGGTCCGCAATAATCCCCATTACGTTTATTGGCAGGGACTGGATTCGTTAACAGCCCCATTTCTTTACTTGAATTTTAACAACGAAGGTGATAGACTAAGTATATTATACTCGGCTCCTTATACCATTTGTTTCTGAATTTAATACGTAGTATTTTCATTGTAGCTAGGGCATTTGAATGCCTCTCCGCATTTATACCAAAATATCTTCACAAATTCTTTCTGAAAGATAACTCCGAGGTTATACAAGAATATTTAGGAAAATTCTCACAGATTATAGCGTTTCATGATCCTCAACTAGCTAATCATCTTCGATCGATTAATTTTGTACCCGAACTGTTCGCTATACCGTGGTTTCTAACAATGTTTTCACGTAAGCTATGTACAAGTAATGTCCAAATCACGGAGGGATTATGTGTTTATTTTACTTCTTATTCTTTCAGACGTGTTTCCACTTCACAAAATACTCCATTTATGGGATAAGCTGTTACTAGGAGATTCCTCGTTTCCACTTTTAGTCGGCTTAACAATATTAAAACAATTACGCGACTCACTTTTAACTTCGGGCTTCAACGAGTGCATACTTTTATTCTCCGATCTTCCTGAAATAGATATCGAATTGTGCGTTAAAGATTCTATGACGATGTACCAGAACACACCGGCTAGCATTACTTATAGGAAGCATCAGTTTAATCAACCAAAGGTATAAATGCACATTTGTACATATAGTTTACAGGGGGAAGATCCCAAACCCGGAGTTGAAAAAATTCTGAAACTTTGTGAATATAGAAATTCACTCTAAGCCCGCGAATACATAAAGAGCGGTAAGCGTCAACATTCAAACAAATCAAATACGAATACAAATCTACATTAAAAAATCATAGTATAGATTTGTATTCGTATTTGATTTGCTTGAATGATGACGCTTACCGCTCTTTATGTGCCCGCGGCCTAAAGTTTTAAGCGTAGAAACCAGTCACGTGATCGATCCACGCGACTTTCAGCGTCAAGCGAAAAATCTAAACTCGGTTTAGCTTTTCCGTGCTTTTCCGCTTGACGCTCATTCGCTCCGACTCGCTCGCTGGTTCGTTGGTGAAGCGTTGGTCACGCGATTGGTTTTGACGCTCAAAACGAGCGTCGACGCTGAAAGTCCCGTGGACCGATCACGTGACTGGTTTTCCAATTGACCCCTAAAAATCCGGTTATTTTCCGATTTTGTGTTATAACTCGTGAACTGTAAAATATTTTTTTTTAACAATTGATCTAATTAAAAGAAGTAACTTTTGTCGTGAAACTTTTTTTTCGATCTCTTACAGTTCGCGAGTTATAACACAAAATCGGAAAATAGCCGAATTTTCAGGGATTGATTTTAGCCCCTTCGAGTGAATTTGGGCAGCAAACAAAAATTATGTTGTAATCAGGAGGAAATCCCCTACATATTCACATAGTTTCAGAATTTTTTGAATTCCCGTATTCGGGATGTTCCCTTGTTAGTGTTTTTAAAAGCTTCCATGTAACACGCTGTGTTGTAGGATATAGATTGGCATGAACCAGAACCGGGCACCGAGAGAATGCCGAGAATTAGTGTCGATGATTTTCTGAATTTACTACACAATAATCCTGAGAGATTAATAGTTGTCGACGTACGAAATAATATACAGTGAGTGTCCCAACTTACTGAACAGAAAGCACAGTTCCATTCGAAATCAAATAAATGTGGTAATTATCCTCTTTAAACAGATTTGAAAGAGGTGCTGTAGTAGGAGGGAGTATTAACATTCCATTTACAAGTGTACAACTTTCCCAAACTCAAATCGAAACTCTTGGACCGCACGCGAAACCACTGTCTGAGAATAAAAGCAGCATTGTTGTAATCATCGGGCCACACGATCAGAATAACGCACTGGTAAATACTACGCCACGAAATTATTTATCATTCCTGAACAGTATTAAGATCCAAGTGTTCTCTATAGTTCGCAGATTTCCTCGTAAAATGCAGCGTAATGGGAGTTTGTTCTTTACAAGGAGGAATTCACGCCTTACGATCAAAGTCTCCGAACGTTATAGTGGCTGCCCGCTAAAAAGCACTATGTGGCTATTATCGAGATTGGAATTTTACCGTACGAGACATTCTACTGAAATTATATGTAATATTTGAAAGTCTATGATTTTACTTTGTATAAGATATATCGCGTATCTGTTATATTCTAAAAATTATATAATTTGTACATATTAATTTCATTGCGTTACACTTAACTTGTGATCAAATTATAAACATTGTTATTACATAAGGATTTATCATTAAATGTCACGATACTTTTTTAATAAATTTGTTATAAATGAGCACGAGACATACGTTACAGAAGTAAAAGGATTGTGGCTTTATTAAATTGCGTGGGATATGCGTACCCTGTAATACACTCGAAATGGTAGTCATAGAAACAGATTCAAAACACTGGAATTTTGGAGCAAACGCTTCGGTTCCTCTTGGCTTCATGTTCGCGTGAATATATTCGAATAATTTCTCGAACATGGAGAATGATATCTCCCCGAATCTTGAGAAGTGGATAAAAAAGTGTTTAAAGAGGGAGTTCGAATTTACTATAGAGAAATCATTGGAAGAAGATGAGGACTATACTGACATAGCACAGAAGATCATACACTCGAAGGAGATGTCTGTTCTGTTGAATTCTATGAGAACTACTATTGTCGAGCAGTCTGCCTCAAGATCTGCGTCAACTTTGATTTCCGAATCTCGACCTCGATCGTCCCTCTCCTGCATTAGCGATCAAACAAGCGAGGACTGGAATTCTCCTCTAATCAATGACGAGTGCTATAATATTATTCTTGACAAAATCAGCCACGACAAGCCTGCTCACGTCAGATTGGCTGGGTACGAAATTTTATTAAAAAATGAGCTGTCGCATGTAAGTAACAGTTCTGTGTGGGACTCGCTTCGAAAGGCTTTGCTGGATGGTCTCGCAGACGAGAGTCGACCGATCTTCGAAGCCAGCTTGCAAGTTCACGCTAAGCTACTTACTTGCTCGCAAGCCCAGAACGTGTACGCAAACTTGCTGAATGCCTTCGACGCTCAATACCACTCGCAGAAGGCATTTGAGACGTTACCTACCCTGATCGCTGGGATTAATTTCAAATTCTTCTTACACGAAAGGGTATATCGTATCATGCACCTGATAATGCGTTACAACGAAGAGAAACTGAAATGCGTACGAAGCGCCGACAAATCGACGGAGGAACTGATAGAACAGTTTACGACATTCTTGGCTAGCCATGAATTTGGTAACGCGACGCAGCATAAGAGATTAAATATATTGAATATTATATCTGTATTAGAACCACGCGCTGACTGGAGCAAGAAGTGGATCGTCAGTCTCGCTACTAGAAGAATGTTTCTGGCTGCGCTAGGTAAATCGCAGAGTTTGTTGCAGCACGTAATACATTACGTGCGGAAAGGACTGGAGGAACCTCCTCGCTCGATAACAGTGTCTGTTTATGACGATCCAATGGAAGTTATCATTAACGGAAACACTGTAGAGACAGTAACTTATCTTCACTGCTTATGTTTCGTGTCGCAACTCTGTTCTTACGAGGCAGGCCGAAAACTCTTGGGGGAAAGCGCATTCGAAAGCCCATTCTCGATATCTGACTTCCTGATCGCTTCCTTGAAAGCTCTGAATAAATTGTCTGTGGAAACATTAAATGGTGTATACGACGTTTCTTGTTACGCTTTAGAAATTATTTTAGATAAGCCAATAATTTTATACGACCACGAGTTTTATCACATAGCGTTATGTCATTTACCATCGCTCTCTGAAAATAATATAAAAATATGGCCCCACACGTTAAACATTATCCTACGCATGCTGGACACAGTCGACGGCTCTTTGTTTCTTATATCGGAATGTAAAGAGCATACGGTAAATTTTGACGACAGAGTGTCAAAATGTCCAGCGATGTTTATCGTAGCAATAGCATCGAACATGCTGAAACAACCATTTTCTATAATCAATATTGAATATCTCCTGAAATTATTCAAAGTAATTGAGAAGCTATTTGACGTGTTCGATGTGTACGAAATTGTGCAGCATAAAATAGAGAAGGTATTCTATCCCGCTGTATCGTACTTCTATAACAAATTAGACAAATCTTACTTCGAGAATGAGAACAAAGCTCAACAGATAAATAGGTAAATTTCTATTCGTCTACGATCCCCTTTCCCGATAAAGTGTAACGAAGTAAAATTTTATTTACAGCGCGGTTAATGCATTGTTACTTAAAATGGTGTCTATACCGTTCGGATTGAAAGCCCTTGTCCAAGAATCATCGGTGTTTCAGGAATTAATCGAAGGGTCCATCGCACCTTTAAGAATGTCATGGACATCGATGGAAGTAGTCAACCTCGTGACTACAGCAACGTTCTTTCGATTGGGATATAACGTGCTTGCCAATTTGGCACCCCACGTCTTATCATCTTTGCTTTCGGAAGCATGTAAAATATTAGAAGATCCGTATTACTTTCATGATCCGTGGGACCATGAGAATATTAAAAATTTCTTGCACATACTAACGTTCTTTTCTCTCAACTTGAAATGTAAGACTGCGCTACAGATAAAATGGTTTGCTTTAATATTAATTCATTAGTGCCAGCTATACATTTCAAGCATTATTAGGTTTCTCTGCATTCATGACGAACATAAAGGAATCGTACAGCAACGATGTGCAGAATTGCCCGCTGAATTTACATGAACTGTTTAGAGAATCCGTAAATCCTGAATCGAACTATCATTACTTAGGTCTTTTATCGCTAAACACTGTAATTTGGAACTTAAATATCAATATATATTTACTAGAACTATTGGACTTCCAGGTACCGCGCAAACAAGATTTCAGAATTTTAATCCACTCCATATTCTTGTAAAATGTGAATGTCTTTTAGGATACTTTATTGAAGCTACAAAATTTCGACGGAGAAGAAACTGAAAACGAAGAGATGGGTACAGAATATGTTGACGATTATACTCTGCTAAGGCATAAAATTATATCTAAAACGTATTTCGTGAGGAGCAAGGATGAGGAAGAAACTTCCAAATCAGAGGAATATGAATTGCCTAAACTTCCACCTGCAAAACTGGACAAGGAAGCTGCGTCCGTCTCAGAAAATGATGATAACACAGAGCTAGAAAATATTCTTCGGGCGGACAAGCCTGGATTGCTAGATAGCGACTGGGTTGGGCAAGTCAGAGGAGCATATACAGCGTCGCCTGAGCCGCTAAAGGTAAATATTTCAATCTTCACTTTTGTATTATAGACCAGTTTCTTAGAATCTTATTATTCCCTGAACTGAACTTTTACAAAATACATTTCTTTAGAACAGAATATTGATCGAATTAGTGGACCAAATGCAGAAAGCAATTCCCACTGCGGAGTGGGGGCAAAATTTTCAATGGGATGAGAACGTATCGTCGAAAACAGATTTTTGGTTCGCCGAAGAAATACAAGGGATCAATTTAGCGCTGTATTATGCGGATCAAAATGACATTTTGGAAAATACAATCGAAACTAGAGAGAAGTTACAGGAATTTATCAACGCGTGTTATGAATTTATACAGTACGAGAGACCAAAAAAATTTGATGGCTTCGATTGGTTTTTATCAACGGTGTTTATTATTTGCGAAGGAGACATGGCGAAGTACGTATTAATTAATTTCTCTTTTAACAAACTACATGCCTTGGCATAATTAAGAAAATCCTTCTGCAAAAATCGGCACAGAAATTATTCTCCAAGTATCGTGTACATTGCAAATAAATGTCTCAGATGGCCGCGAATATACCCTCCGCTAGCAAATCCAAGATATTTTATCAAGACTTTCTCGTGTACAGTCACAGGAATATCTTAATAGAACTCTGCTAAACTTGCCAGCGCTTTCTCAGAGAAAAATTTAGGGCAACTCTAGCTAGCCAAGTATCATCATCGACAGGTCTCAGGTGGAAAACTTAGTCACCATCATTTAATAACATTGCGCGTCAGAACGCTATTCATCATCATCGACCTCTGGAAATTCTCTTCAAGATGATACTTTCAAATCTGATAATTGCAGGTGCAAGACATTTATTACGCAGTTAATACAGTTCCCAGTAACGAAATTTTTGTGGCCATCTTTGGGGAAGGTGATAGACAGAAATATCAACGAAGAATGTGCCATACAGTTTACGTTCATGCAAATCTTAGAAAGCATCGTTAGCAACGAACTACCAAATATCAAGTTCGCGCTAAAGGTACGTTTTAATTTTCCATCGTGTCCCGCGGCTAATTCTGTGTCAATTTTGTTAATCCATTTATATCGCAACGCAGAGTACTTCTGGAATGGATTGGTCCTTGATATGCAACTTAATGATGTCCCAATGTTTCTGGGGTATACTGCCCTGGCCTCAAATCGTGCATTTTCTGGCTACTTGTGTACTATATTCGCCTGATTATATAATCTACTACTGTGTATCACTTCTGTACCATTGTCAACATACGCTAATGCAAAACGTGGCATGCGGAAAACTGTGGCCTGAACATATAGTGCGTATATACTGCAACTTTAGCATACAAACTTAACTTATACTGACTTTAGTACGTATACTTATAATTTATACTCGTTGCACAGGTGTTAGATGATTACCAATGTCATAATTACCTCAGATATATGGATATCTTAGATAGAAGATATGGAAATAAAATTTCACCGAAACTGGTCGTAAAAGGATTTGATTCGATACACGAAGCATGAGAATCTCTTAGCAGAATATAAGGCGTCAACCAGTTTTCTAATAAATAACAGAATAAAACGAGAAGAGAATGCGAATAATCATTTAAAAATATGTATGACAATGGATCGTAACATTTCTCTTGGAACAATTCATTCCTACGCGTTATTCGTGGCGCGCATTTTTTTTTACATTTCTCGACGAACGTTCATACTTGTGCGTATACATTTGTTAGCGTACCACGAAACATACTCTACGCGTACGCATGGCATGTATATTAACCAATGATATTAAACTCTGTTTCAGTAACTAATAAAACAGTTTTTTTTTTATTTATTTCTTAATAAAGTTCACATTTAGTAATAATGTAATAAACACGTCTGAAATGCCTATAAGAATGCTTTCGTCTCTAGATTTCATTTGGAAATACTTTTGTACGCGGTATGTGCAATATTTATACAAGTCGTACCTTTTTGGACTCAGGAATAAGATATCAGTTGTAGATTTTATTTGTAAAAATGTTTCAGATTTGATGGATAAATAACTTTATATACAGCAATGACACGATACTGTCATGTATTCATCACATTTTTTTTTTGCGTCTACGGAATCAGTCGTCGTGAATGGTAAACAGTTTTGCTACTTCATTTAAGTCATCATATTTTGTGCCCCTGGCGAGGACCTGCAACAAACACAAGCAGGGCTTGAAAACTGTTATAGGTAGAGGCACCAGTAGTTGACCATTTCTTGACGATTTCGGTTCTCCAAACGGCTACGAAGAAACTATTCTTAATAACTGTTATGAAGAACCGAAATTTCCAACTACTATCTGTTTCGGTTATTTTTTCGATTCTATATCGGTTCCGAAACGGTTCTAGAATAAATTCTTGCATCGGCTTTCCCCTAATTGAGATCATTAATTATAGAAAAAGGAGAAACATTTATACATATCGTTGATTTCCAATAAAGCGTTGAGAAATGAATAAATCAGCCACATATTTTTTACATTCGCACGCACACTGTATTATTCTGAATAGAAAGTTAAAAGTTTCTCCCGTTTCTATAAGGATTTCTATAAGGATACAATAATGAATGATATCAATTAGGGAAAAGTTCCAATTACGAGAATTGATTCTGGAACAGTTGTTCCAATTTGCAATAGTTGGAAATTTCGGTTCTTCGTAATAGTTATTTGGAATAAAGGTTCTCCACAGTCGTTTTAATCAGAACCTTTATATAACCGTTTTAAACAGTGATTTTCGGAACCGTTTCAAGCTCCGCATAAAAGACAAATCCATTCTACTTTACACGATCCCCGCGTTTCGTACACGTACCTGCCTAGCAATCGACATTCGATTAAAGATGTTCCAAAGAACTATGCCAACCACAATGTCATCTCGTAAATAGAAGACGACACCTTTTACAAAGTCGTCGTATCTCTTAGGTTCTTCTGTCGCTGGATTTGTATCATCAGTATATACTGATTTATCATTCTCATTCGAACCCGCTTGCTCGTCTGTACTTTGGGACGGTTCTGTTACTAATTCCGGTTTTACTAAACTCAGTGCTTGCGGGGACCTTGATTTCTGTATTTTAAAAACATCGGCTATAAGAATCATACGAGTATAACGCGATTCGAAGATCGGTGTCGTTACCTCTTCACTCGAGGACCGAGTTGCTTCGGCTGAATTATTAGCGGCCGTTACTTCAGCCCCTTTTGCAAAAACACCTACAGTTGGCAGTGATGAATCCACAATACCGATTGCCTCGTATCCCACTTCTGGTCCTAGGTCTGACCAAAACATCGACTGATGTAGGTACGGTTTTCCTGATGAAAGAATAAAAGATTCATTATCTTTCTCTCCTAGTAACTTTCATAATGATATCTTTCAACTTACTTGCACCAGTCATATTTTCTCCCGCTAATCTTCCGGAAACTACGGCGTGATCGTGGTGTTCTACTCTCCTTCTACCAAGCCTGATATCATAAAAGCAAGCTGCGTCTCCAGCAACCCAAAGATTACTCCTTGCTTCCAACTCTGCGTTAACAAGGAAGCCGCCTATGTCCGGATCTGTTTCTAAATGCGAAGCGACTGCCAAATCAGTATTTGGTTCAACGCCTACTGCTACAACCACTTGATCGGCACCAAGCTTTTCATGCAAATAGAAAAACAAAATGATTACATATATTTTCTTAGGACATATTTAAATAAATCATGGAATATAAACGTACGATACGTTTTCCCGTGAGAACGAGCGACAGTTCCCCATTCTTGTAAGTATAGTCCTCAACTTCAGCGCTGGGAATACATTGAACACCTTCTAAGATTGCTTTCTTCGTTGCCCATTCGCTTAAATATTCCGGCAACACTTGATCCATTATAAATTTCTCTTTATATACTTGAAATACTCTTTTATCCTCGGGTACTGAACGAAAATATAGTCAGTTATGTTTTCACATTCATTGGCAACTGGACAGTTATGACGACGGGAAGAGAAGCGAAAAGAACGTACAATTACGTGCAAGTGAACATGCGAGTTCCGATCCGAGAAATCCGCCACCAATTATTACTATATTTTTACAATTAGGATCATTCACGTTATCCTCTAGGTCAAGAAAATCTTCCCTTGTTCTAAATGTTATAATTTTTTCTTTGAGATCATCTTCGAGGGATTCAAAGACTGGAAGATTTTTAGGCGAAGCACCTGCAAGGAACTTAGGGTGAAAACTTTGCGGCTTATATCCTGGAAAAGAAATTCCCTACGCACTTACCAGTTGCTATAAGACATTTATCGTACTTTATTTCATAATTATCGTCCAGTGTTACAGTTTTATTTGGAACATCCATCTTTGTAACTTTCCAGCCCGTGGCTACAGCTACCCCACCTTTATCGGACTCGATCAAATCATTAACATTCGAATAAAATTCATGCGGCTCGTAAAATATACTGCAACGTAATAAATGCGCGATGAATTAGTCAAATCGACGTATCCATGGTCATTAAACAATTACCTTCTTTGCGTTCCATTCCATTGCTTAAAAAATAACTGTGCCGTTGTTTTTCTATCCGTATTGTACCAAAGTTCTTTAGATAATGGTGGCCTCATGTATGGAAAGTCTCCTTCTTCCGTTATTACTAAAACCTAAACAAGACAGCTATATCATTACCTCTGCGTCGCGCAGTAACGGAATAGAGCTATTAATGAAACAGGACTGTAGCGACGTACCTTAGCTTTAGGATCTCTAGATTTAATTGATCTAAACGCAGAAAATGCAGCGGTTCCTCCGCCTATTAGAAGGTACGGTACTTCTTTAGGAATTAAACTAGAAGAAGCTGGAGATTTAATTTTCTGCGCCGACCTTCTATGCTTCCTTCCATCTTTTTTCCCTAAATTTAACGTAAACAGTAGTTAATCGTGTATTTCCGTGTCGTACACAAAGGTTGAATTGCGATAACTTGTAGCTCAACTTACTCTTACTTACATCCTTTTGAGGATCTGATTTTTTGGATGTAAACAAATTTGTGGAAGATATCTATGGGATACATTTAAATAAAAATATTAAAGGAAGAAAAAGAAACAGAAACATGTCGCCACAAGCTCTACCGATAATTCCATTAAGCCATCTTACGTACGATTAACGGTTAAAGTAAAGAATACCGTTTATCAACGATACCGTACCGCGTATATTGTAACTCCTGCTATAATTAAAGTAGCCAGTATCTTCCAATACGGCGGCGGTGGCTTATCACATTTCTGCGGCTCATCCAGCCTTCCGCAAGCTTCATAACAAGACGATGGACAAGATGCATTAGGATAAGATTCACACGCAGGGACACTTTTCTTTGGTTTGGAATACGTACTTTCAGGTACACATTCTTCAGGTTTTATAGTGGTGCCTGGAGACTTATATGGCTTTTTGTCGCTTGCATCGCTACTATACCATAAATTATTCACACTAACAAGTCCTAGAAAAAGAACAGAACATTAAAAGCTATAGTAGATATTGGTGAATTAACTCAATGTCAAATTAATCATATCCATCTTCGGATATAAAACGAAAGACCAGGTGTTAATATTTCGTTACAGAACGAGACGCGCATAATACGCAACATAATTTTAACTAATACTTTCAGCTGAAACCAATATTACTCGATATTTACTAACGATAGTGCAATTGGAAAAATAACAACTTTGAGGTTATGTCGCGTGGTGTACACTTCAGATCGAACGTGCCGCACGCAAATTTAAAGGAGCGTTACTTAAAAACTGTTATTAGAAGGGCGGGTTTACGTAGCGGTTATAAAATTTCCTTGCTTCCCAGGGGCCTTGCGACGTGAAACGGAGAATTAATTAGATATTTAAGCGGAGAGAACCAACAAGTTCGAAAAACAGAAGAAACATTTCAAGTGGAAATGGAAGATACTTTTTGGAGAAGCGATCGAATCGTTGCTCACCGATGTATTTGAAGGGCCGAGAGAAGTGATTAACATGCGAATGCCTTGTAAGTTTTGGAAATCGTCCGATAACTCTACCACAGCTTAACATTTTTGACGGGCCAATTTTGGCCTTACGCAATATGGTGGTGGCGCGTGTGGCCGGTTCTGTTGTCCACGCGCACAACTGGAAGCCGCTGCACGGTTTTCTCTTCACGCGCGATTGATGCGAGACACTCCATTACCTGATTTCTTTTGCGACCAAGTTACCGTGCTTTCGGTTCATCAATTTTGAAGCACTATCAAAGAATTTTCCCTGCAACCTTGAATGAAAAATGTGCAAATTTGATAAAACCTGTATTAGCGCACAGCAAAACAGATAACGAATGACAGCCGCGCAGGGCTGCGCTGTAACAAGCGCGCAAGTTCATTCCAGTTCAAAATCTAGGTCCACCTTGCGCACGAAGGGATATGTGTTTATATATTTAAAAACAATTAATAATATTGCGCTTAAATATTATAATCTTGAAACTAATCGCAGGATTCCTGCGTCGTCAAATGAACAATTTCGTGTTGTGTCCACTCTGTTAGTTTCTTATAAATCAGCTGTGTAAAAGAATTTGACTATTTTTATTTTTATGAAATAAGTAACTTTTACGCCATCGCTGCTTGAATAATAAAAGTTTTTCTTATTTCTATACTCTGAAGCATAGACTGCTTGAACATTTTTTAATTTTTAGATAATCATATCTAAAAAGTAATTTTACAATAGGACGGTTTTTAATTGCCGTAAAGAAATCATGCGTTGTTCAATATTATTCAAATGCAATTTAATCGGTTGCTTTTATTCGACAAAGAACGCTCAGACGAGTTCATTTATCGGAACCCAACGCGGCCTTTGTCAAATTCAAGGTAGACAAGAATGAGTCACATCACCTTCCAAGGAAGACAATGTCACGTATACCTTGAGACTTTCAAGATACGAAACTTTATTATCGCGACGATATGATTACGCATCATTATCTTGAAAGTTAATCCATCGAAAGTTAAAATTTCTCGCGTTGTTTCTGATATATATTAACAATCTTTTATTCGTCCACTGAAGCTGTGGTTATACCATAAATTTTCGAAATTTTTCATGACAAAATAGAGTAGGTATACAGATGTTTATTTAAATTTTAATAAGCTTTCAAATACGCATCTTAAAAATCATCGTGGTTAGATTCTTAATGTTTTTAAACTATCTTGGATCGCAGATATCTGCAAGTTTAATTAATATAAATGTAGAAGACAATCGCAGGAAATATTAATATAAAGATAATCATCGAGGATGACTAATTGCGAAAAAGACAATTTGCAGAGGACGCTACTGTTTTAAAAGTGAATTCACGCCTGACTTCACTATTGAACAGCAACCTAAAAAGTTGCAAATACACAATTCACAGCTGTTTGGGACGCAATTGATCTTTCGACATGACGATCTCCACGTAAAATTGTTAATAAATCTGCCATAGAAACATGACTTTTATTATGACGAATGCCCGAATATTTTCGTAAAACATCAGCACGGGTAAGATTCCGTACGATTCTTACATTTCGACGTTCCAGCAAAAGTGTAATTACGTTAAGAATCGTCGAGAGTCGTTGAACGCAAAGCAACCGCTTCGTAACGTTTTCAAATTGCTGGTCAGAGAAACGTGCTTCGAAATCGCAGGATAAACAAACAGTAGTTTGGTTTCGTTTGTAAACAGATCGATACTTATTGACTGATCAATGAGTGTGGCGTATTAAATAGATACTTAATAATCTCCGAATGTTTAGAAATGCTTCAGTAAATCTGTATTAGCAATGAAACAAAAATATCCCAAACAATAATTAAGATAAATACTATCTTAAAATTTCCTCGCGAGCTTCATACTAATCCTCTTAAATTAATAATAAGGATGTGAAAGTTTCCACTTCTTTGCACTTCTATTTAATGGAAGCAGAAATTGTTCAGAGCAATTTCGTGTTTCACAAACCTAATGAGATTTTTATACGCCACATTGCATTACTAAATATGTTAATACACAGACAATTGCAATATTTCATATGTTGGGTAATTCGCAGGGAATATAAAAATACATGGCTGGTTGTTGGAAATAAAAATATTATATTAGTCTTCTGAAACGAAGTAGGAAGGAGATGATTCTTATATGTACCTTGTGGATGTTCTTTTTATAGACAAAGTTTGACCTCCTTCTCTTCAGTAACCAGTGCATTCAACTGCCAGCTGCCTCTGAGTGCAGATCATGCTACAACTAAACATTTGAATTCAACGTTAACCATGCCAGATAGGTATGTTTTATACTTCCGTATTTTAAATTTATATATTGTAAACTGTATAAGTTATCGCATTCCATAATCTCATAAGCATTTTTTCGTTGTATTTTGTTTATTGAAAGAGGTATAGATAATCCTTAGGCATAAATTTAAATTCATTGCTCCATGGTGAAACTGAAATTGTACATGCATAAACGAATAGGCGATTTTGTCTGTTATGTTTTCAGTTCTTTACTTTAATTTTAAACAGAAATGTCCTATTGTATTTATCACTTAACGAGATTATTTGTTTTTATTTTAATATTATGCGCATAGTTAAATGCTTTTTTGTTAGGAATAAAGTTTTGGTCGGTGCTGGAGTAATATGGGGTATTACTCTTTGCTGTTTCTTCATTAGTCGCAAACTTCCAGGCTCAGTGGCACTGTTAAATTTCGTTCCTGGTATTTTGTTTTGGTCAGTGTGCTTTTGTTTGACAACAGCTTTGGATATTTATATTACGGAACAGTTACGTCGCGTTCGGTGTTAACGAACTGTGGCTTTGCCTTTAACTCTTCGTGGTCACACGGGGTGTATTGTACCCCAAGAATAATTTTCGAATTAAAATGTCGTACCTTTACGACTTCTAAAGGGGATTTATCGCAAGAAAAAAAAAATAAAAAAGAAAATTGAAAAATCTCTTTTTCCCACAACTGTGGAAAATCGCTCATTTTCAACTACAAATTTTATCATATCAGCATTTACATTTCTAGAAAAAGACTATTAAATCATGATTGTATAAGTATTACGAACGTACAATTATCAGTGAAAAGTTAAATGATTCAAAAATACGAAAATATGGTAACTGAGAAATTGACGCTGGGGTACAGTGAACCCCGTGTGACCAACTTGTGATTATAAGGTGCGACCACGAGGGGTTAATATTAATTATGGAATTTAAATATTCATGTTTGTTATTAATACACCTTAATTTGAAAGGCAGTTTTTTATGCCGATTTCATAATTGATATTGAGTTCTTAAATATGATACTTAAGACTTTAATAATAATTGTGTTACCTATTGCAGTGTACATAACACTTTTTAAACGTTTCAACATGATTTTTCGTTACAGTACATTTATAACAAGATATACTTTATAGGAATCAAAAAATGGAAAACGATGAGGAACAAAAATGCAACGTTAACGAAGCCGGTACATCAGCGCCTATAGATTACCAGTCTAGTTCTCACGCCGAGACAGAAGAAGAAAATGCGAAAGAGTAAATTATCCGATCGTCCAATCGTCCGAGAAATATTAGAAAGGCTTGCGATTAAATTAACACTTTGCAGAGACAAGACACCGAACCTCATGGTGAGCGGGTTAATAGGAGCATCCCCGCCAAAATTTGTTTCGCTGGAAGAAATCGTAAAGGCTGCCAATGGCATGAAGAACATGGCTTTAGCTCATGAAATCGCGGTGGACAAGAATTTCCAATTACAGAAACTCGATCCCGACGATGGTACATTCCACAGAAAAGTGAAAGAAATTATGCACAAGGCATTTTGGAATCTGTTAGCCGAGCAATTAGCCGAAGAGCCTCCGAGTTACACGCAGGCGTTGGTGTTGCTGCAAGAAATCAAAGAGGTAATATGTTCGTATTGATTTTCTCAAGCGATACAAGCATCGTATATTAATAATTCCCCTCACTTCTCCAAGACGTTAGACGAGCTGGTGTTGCCGCACCACGCGAAGATCCGAGAAAACTTAAAAGAGGTACTCGATGTAGATCTAATCAAACAGCAAGCGGAAAAAGGTGTTCTGGACTTCCATCATTACGCGCAATATGTGATTTCAATTATGAGCAAAGTGTGCGCGCCGGTAAGAGACTCGATGATCAATGAACTCAGTCTGAAGACAGACGTGATCGAAGTATTCAAAGGTATAATGGACGTGTTGCAATTAATGCGGCTCGATCTGGCAAACTTCACTATAACTATGATGAGACCGAATATAGTTGCGTCGAGTATCGAGTACGAGAAAGCAAAGTTTGCCGAGTTTCTAAAAATCAATGCAAACGGTTTGCAATACACGGAGAAGTGGCTGTTAAGGCATTTCGACTCTGTTAATATTACTGGCGATTCATCAGACGTGAACGCTGTGCGACAGATCACGCATGGTCTTTTAACCGAAGCGTATCTTGATCTCCTAGAATGGGATTTTAATCCAGACGCAGAAGTATGTTTATGAATCGCCCATGCTTTTCTTCTGTCGCTGGGATTAATGATCTTGCTAATCTTGTTAATATATTCCCTTTCAGACTTTGATGCTCGACCAAGGTAGGTTAATAGAATTACGCGATAAAACCAGCCGGCTAAGCATCACAGGATCCGTGATATTGCTGATAAACAACACAGTGGGGCCACCAATTCATGGAGTATCTGGTTTCAAGAAAGATATTAAACAGCATCTTAGTGTGCTGCTTGACTCTGTACATTCAAACAAGTATGTGCACAGTGGTGTGTAATTCTGTACGTAGGAAATAGAATTGCATATTGAATTTTATGTACAATGCTTTTAGGGACTTGGAGACTGTAATGCCAAATATCGTGCTGCAAGTGAAGACAGACCTGAGTACAACATTACAAGACATTGGTGCTGCTCAGTTAACGCCGGAGTTGGAAACATTATTAGAAGGACAAATATTGGAACTCATGAAGCCAGAACATAAAATCAGGCACCTTATAAGTAAGTATCGCGAATGAAATTTACTAATCATCATGGGCGTCCGCAGGGGGAGGGGGCAAAAGGGGCAGTTGCCCCCCCTGGCTTTTGAGAAAAATCGCTTATTTTTCAAAACTGATCTTTATTAAGTTTATGCTAAAAAAGGGAATATTTTTAAATTTCGTTTTTAAATTTTTAATTAAATTGACATTATAAAATGGATTAAAAAAAGCATGAGGGGTATGTTTTTCTTTACCATCATCCCAGAGTTGCCCCCCCCCCCCCTCTTGGAAAAACGTCTCCGGACGCCCCTGCTAATCATAAAATTTAATTAAGTTTCCTTGACGCATTTTATGACTTTTCAGATCTGAGAATTCGGCAGTTTCTGCAGAAAATAATATCGTCTCAATCCGCAGCACCGCAACAAGTGCCACCGGGGCTTTCGTCGCTTCAAGAAGAGTTGACGGCCATAGCGGCCCAATTCTTAATACTTATCTCTCATAATCGAAGCGTATTTGTGGAATACTATCAAGAAATCGTCACCAATGCGCTGATTAAAAAAGAGGCTGATAATAATAAAGGCGAGACTGGAGTTCATACCATGGAGCTGTAAAAAATACCTACGATTCTTAACAGATTTTTGTAAGGGAAACATTAACGTTATGTGTTCATAAAATAACACATTAATTGAAAAAAAAAAAAAGAAATGCGATATTCATTTCCATACATCAGATTCTGTAACAAAAAAAAAAAAAACGTATATACTTTAAACACGTATAGACAAAAGTGTCGGAGTGGAATGCATTCTGACGTCAATATAAGTTACAAATGGTACAGTTAGCTTAATATGCGACTAAGAGGCACAGACGAGGAAGGAAGAGTACACTGTGTTCGATGCGGTCCAAACGCACAGATAAATAATCGATTTCGTTTGAATGTAATGAATGTATTGCTTGACGTGTAAGTTTAACTACTGTTATCTTCAACGGCTAACATTATGATTTCCTACAACTTTATTTTCCGTACTCGGTGCTTTGAAAGGTTTTTAGAAGAATGTTTCGAGACGTACTGAAAAGTAAAGTGTAACATATATATGTACATAGCTCTGGAAATTAAATGAATTTTCAATGGCATTTTATGTCCATCTCTAAAGACGGTCTATGCTTGTTCGCTGACGTTAGATCTTTTGACTAATATCACACGCATGTTTACACGTTTCCGCTAAGTCCGGCTTTTATACAAGTATGTATAAGTATTTAGCAGGAGCAGTTAATATATTAATTTTTATAGCCATACGCATAATGCTTAACCATTTACGTGATTTGTATTATAAAGGGGCGTACATTTTTTTTAAAAAATAGAATAATCTTTAAATTAATACTTGGTAGAACAATGCTGATAAATTTCAACGTATATACATTAGTGATATCTACTGTAGTGATGCGATAAGAAAAGAATATATACGAATGGTTGTATGTACTTATTATATTTGTATTTCAAGATTATTACGAAATATTATTTGTAGATTTTAAAATTGTACACTACTATGTGATTACAGCATGTGTTAATACAGAACAATAAACTATGTAGTGGAGTTAAACATTTGGTCGAAAGTAGAATTTATTCTCGGTTGATCTTTCGCGAGGAAAAAGTATACAAATCTATACGTAATTTATTAATGCACTTGTATCGCAAATTTTAATAATCATTCTATGGATTCAGATATCAGTCTTCCAATTTCTGTAGGCTTCTAGCATCATAACTGCACGTGTCTTAAACAAGCAACGTGAGTTTCAAACGCAGCAACGTGTTGCTTTTTTAGGAAATGTTTAAACCCTAAAAATTTACACGTTTCTTAAATCATTGGAAATTAATAATACACTGCAAATAATCTTTATAGCGTGGAGAAGGATACCTATAAATAAGTGAAATAGTTCTTTCGGCGGGAAGAGGCTTCCAAGTACTTTCAGCAACTCCTCGAAATTACCTGTCTTCGTATAGTCTTGTATCATTTTTGCAAATGTTTTGTACTTCACTTCCGATAGAGAACGTTTCACCTGAGAAATATATTTCATATATGCATTTAAACTATTAAATGTTCTTTATACAAGAATATTTCCAAGGCTCTACAAACTTATTGATTATAATCGTTCAATGTTTCATACACTGTACGATATTTTGAGTATTTACCTCCTTCAAATACGTTTTGCCTAAAGCCTTTTTGTCAGTATCGCTATTGACTTCTTCCGGTATTTGTTGAAAATTCTTTGAACTGTCTTTACTGTCCGTGCTCGTACTTGAAGAAGTCGAAGGGCCAGACAAGCATTCGTTGAATTCCACTGGCAGCATTTTTATCTTTCTTTTCTTCGTAACTGGTGCAGCGATATTCTTTGTTAGTTCACACTTGGTATAATTCTCTTTTAACTTACAATCGCTGAAGTTAATCGCCGGCTTCGATTCCATTGCTAGAAGCTCAGAGAAATTCTTTTTCTTCACTTCAGTTGATTTATTGTACTTTTCGTTCTCGTTAGTATATGTATCAATGTTAAAAGCATCCTCTGCTAAAGATGTTTCTTCAGAACTTTGTTTCGCAGTATTCTTTATTTTTCGAGACGCAGTTGCATCGAAAGATGCTGTTGTCGCAGGTAACAAAGACCTATTACTCGAGGAACCACTAACCATATTTGGTTGCGGTAACTGAAAAGAAAATTTGAACGTAGTGAATTGAGAATTACAGAATTCTTTTCACGAAGTAATGAAACTTACAGTGTGTTCTGCGTATCTATAGAAGTCCCTCAACACCCTCGTAATCATTCCAAAGTTGCTAAAATTTTTTATATAAGGCCTTAGCCAGGCAGATAAATGCTTTTTAAAACTCGGATTGTCGAATCTACAATCACAGAGAACTATAGCTCCGTAATCATTCTTATGACGTATTATTCGGCCAATAGCTTGATTAACAGCTCGCGACGCTTCGAGTTGATACCATTGCTGACCAGACAAAGCCTGAAAACAGTAAAAAAAGACAAACAAGGAACGTAAAATTAAACTACTTGCTCTTCAACTGGTACTTTAATACGACTTTGTGGTCTAGTTACTTCTTTGTCCTTAGCCCTCGTTTCTTCCAAATATCGTTGTTTCAATATGATTCGTGGATCTTTCAAAGGTGGAAATGGAAGACCAGTAATTAACACAGCTCTACCGTTTGCGTTAGCAAAGTCAAGCCCCTCGCTCACTTTGCCTCTACAGACTGCCATAAAAATAGCCCCTTTACAAGAAGGATCTCTGATTTTTTCGCAATACTCTTTCATTACGTTTGTGAAGCCGTCTTTTTGTTGTGGTTCCACATATATGGGCTAATAAATGTAAGCGAGCAGTTTTATTACGTGAAAGGAATAAATAAAGAAATGTCTCGTAACGATATTAAAGGTAATTACTTTACGGTCTGCTATTTTTGTCCACAAACCTGTGTTCTGCCATTCTTCTCTGCACTTCTTCATTATCGGATAAGAGGGAAAGAAAACTAAGAGGCCATGAGGAATCAGGCAACTGAAATTGAATATTGTTCGCCCAAGCGATGCTATATATTTAGGATCGTTCCTGAAAGTAATTATATACTCCGATTAATACATATATTGTATAAAAGTGCGCTTAATAAAAATACCTTGTGTTGTAGGAAGAATTTAACGAATAACCATCAGGACCTTGGCCAAGAACACCCACGCAGATTTGGTCTCCTTTTACGATATGTGGACTTTCTAGTTGAAAGTCAATCGGTATTCCAAGTTCAGAAATAAACGGTTTTAAAGGAGACAACGTACCACTCGTTAATACTACCGAGCGTACACCTTGCTCCATTAAATTCTGCATGCTTTACAAAATATATATATTACTGTAATAAATATTTAAGCGTACAAAAAAGTCAATACTTTACCTGAAACCAGGACTGAAGCACCAGTAACTGATAACTTTGCCATCGTTCTTCGAAACCGTTTTCTTTGTTCCCCAAATATCATTCTTATGATTCTTTTTCGATTCTTCTAATTGAATGTATACTTTATAACACTGCTTGACTCTTTCTCTAAAGCGTGTGCTATTGCCCCTGCTAAACACAGTTCTCAATAGGTCGCTGAACTTTTGTAGCGCGTTACCTTTCCTTGTAAACGGAGATGTGCTCGTAGTTGTTAAATAAGTAACGATTTTCTCTAGCTTCTCTATTACTAGCTGCTCCTTGCCATGGGTTAACTACCAGACATAATTATTAAAAATTCGTGTCATAAAATTCGTGTACGCGTTGGGAAATTCTTTAGTCACTCACTTGCGCCTTTTCCAGTAACTCAAAAATATATCCTCCGGGATGTGTATCTCCTTCGTCACGTTTTACAATTTCTATAGCGTCGATAGCTTTTTCCAATTCCAGAAACATGGCTTTCAAAATGCACAAGTCATCGGCAGTAAAATCTTTCTGGGGATTTCCAGCATTTTCCATCAAGAAATCATTTTGCTGGTCCATATCCTTAGCCATGTCTTCCATTACCGCTGTTACTTCATCGATGCACATTGCAACATCTGTACTGCATATCTACAAAAGCCCCGTATTAAAATCTTGTAACTATATCATTTCAACACATGCATCGATATGTACGTACATTATAAATAGTATATTAATTCCAGTTCAAGAACAATTTTGAGAGAAGAATGAGAATATTCAGAAGCACAATGAAAAGTATCTTGCAGCACGCGGCAGAAATTTGGGGATGGATGGATGCAGAAAAAGTAGAGGAAATACAGGAGAAATACATAAGGTGGACTTTAGGTTTGGACTTCGATACACCAACATATCTAATTTTGGAGGAAATAAAAACGGACAAAGTAAGGATAGAAGCGGGGAAAAGAGCAATAAAATATGAGGAGGAAACGAAATGGCTGAATAAGAATGAAATAGTACAAGAATGCTGGAGGGAAATAGACGCGAAGCAAGAAGAGAAAAAGTCGAAATGGGAGGAAATCAGAGACTCGTACTAAAGGCAAAAAATGATGGATATCCAAGAAATGGAAATAGACAGGAGAGGAAGAGAGTTTGCTGAGCGGAACTAGCGCAAAGAGATAGAGCGGAGCAGGTTCAATGGCACTACAACGGAATACGAGGAGGCAGATACAACGTTCGTTACACAGAAATCAGGGATAACCAGAGGGCAAATTACCTAAACGGAGACTACAGAGGAAGAGACCAAAGCATGATTGCAAGGTTCAGATGTGGGAACGAAGAGCGGGGAAGCAAGTACTGGAAGGAAGACAAAGAGACAGTATGCAGATTATGTAAAGAAGCTAGAGAAACACTGGGTCACATACTACAAGATTGTAAGGAGTTGAAGAGTGAAAATTCAACGATAAGAGGGATACTAAAGGGAGAAGAAGAAGGAGCGGAGTGGATGCGTAAGATTCTGGAAAAAAGGAGAAGAAAAGAAGCCCAAGATGAAGGAGGAAGTCAAAAGGGACATTCCACGCGAAATCGAACACTTTTCGGAGTAACATTTCGGATGTTGCTGAAATTTGAATATGTTGTAGTCTTTAGTGATATTTAAACGTACCTAAAAGGATTTTTTGAAATTTTGAAAAATGTCGATTTTACAGCTGTTTAAAGTTAAGTGCTAACATTTTTTCAATACATTATAGCTATGGAAGTAGTAAACGGATGGAGATGAGCTTTACGGTGCTTATAGAGAAGACATTGAAGCTTCAAGAAAAAATTATTTCAGTTTAAAAGAAATAAAATTTGAACCATTTTTGTGCAATTATCTTAAACAAATGCAGGTTTTTAACATCGCGCCCGATTTTAAAAACCTGCATTTGTTTAAAATAACTGCACAAAAATGATTCAAATTTTATTTTTTTGAAACTGAAATAATTTTTTCGTGAAACTTCAATGTCTTCTCTATAAGCACAGTAAAGCTCATCTCCATCCGTTTACTACTTCCATAGCTATAATGTATTGAAAAAAAGTTAGCATTTAACTTCAAACAACTATAAAATCGACATTTTTCAAAATTCTGTAAAATCCTTTTAGGTACGTTTAAATATCATTGAAGACTACAACATATTCAAATTTCAGCAACATCCGAAATGTTACTCCGAAAAGTGTCCGATTTTGCGTGGGATGTCCCAAAACGAAAGCACAATCTTGAGTTAACAGTCCCAGAAACACTTCAACAGATGTAATCCCATTTCGAAGCCGGAAGGCAAAAAAATAAACCTACGTACTACAAATATTGCTACACAACTCTAGTACCTGTAACGACGCCGCCTCTTCGCACGTTTTCTCAATGTTGTGCGCTTCGTCGAAAAGAATAATATTATTCTGCAGCTCTATACCTTGAGCTCTCCGTGTTTTCGCATCTAACAAGTAATTATACGGCATAAAAATTACATCCGCGGTTTGTTTAAGCTCTCTGGACAAGAAGTACGGGCAACAACTGAGCTTCTGACCAGCTTTTACTAAATCCTCTATATCTAGTACGTCCCGCTTAAAAAGAGGATCTTCTTTTCTACGAGAAAAAGACGAACATTAAAACGTGCGTTTCATTAACGCTTTCTTAAAACCGAATAACAGCCGCTAAGGCATCGAATATTACGAAAGAAGAGTTTACCTCGCTTCAACGTTATTGTAATAAAAGCACGATCTCGACTTGACTTTAGAATGACACATGTATATTTTATTGGAACTGTTGGTTTCTTTGGAAACCTCTGGATGAATACAAAGTTGATCCCTGGATCCCAATACGGCGACGCTTACGTGTTTATAAGAGGTTCTTTTTAATTCCTGCATCGCCTGCGACAGCTGAGAATGCGTCCTAGACGCGTAGATAATTTTCGGCGCCGCCCAGTTAAAAGCGCCAGAAGGATCTGAATCACCGGCAGCTTCCTTGAGTCCGTTATTTAATTTCTTGAAAAAGTGCCCTCCAAAATTCGGCGTCTCTATTGCGCCTACTAACGATTGCGCTTGCAACTGTGCTTTCTTCGTTAGTAACCAACTTAAAGAGGCACACAAAAGGCTGAGAGTTTTCCCCGTACCTGAAACACTTCTGTCAATTAATTTCGATGTTTCGATCGTCTACTGTGACTTAGAAAAATACTAAAATAGAATTTCACCGGTTGGGGATTCTAAAACACCATTCTTGCTATTTTGAAGGCATTCTATCACTTTTTCCATATATTCCTCTTGAACAGGATACGGTTTAAAAGGGAAATTAACGATAACATTGTTGATCGTTACTTCAGACATCGTGCTAATGCGAGTTTCACGAAATGTGCAAATAAATAGCTTTAGAATACAAGCAACATCGTCCGAATAACGCAAGCAGAAATCTTAACCAACCATTCCCGCCAAATTCCGAACTTAACTCGGCTGTTACTAACAGCGAGTAATATTCGCATCTAGCTCGATACATTTAAATCCAAATGAATTTTCGCCGGTGAAAGGTTAGGAATAAAACGAAGACATACTGTTTAAAAATCAATATATTTTATTTAATAAACGACGAGGAGTTGCGTTCGTATAATTAAAAGCGAATCGAGGGGGAAGCTCTATTTTCAGCGAGTACTTCTATTATAATTGAGATTACGCGTTATCTTCTGAATATCTTGCTCGGGGCGATGGTGCGCGTCTGTAAGTGGGACAGATTATTCATGCTTTTGCAAAACCAACAAAGGATTGAGATTAGGTTAGTCCCGTGTCAGCTGATTTGGCGGCTGGCCGACTGTGCTTCAGGAGCGGTTCCCCATTTTTTCCTCAGGTTCGTATTTTTTCTCGCATTATTATTTGCTTCCTCGCCGCGAGGGTGAGTCATAGTTTCCCGCTTTCTCGATAGAATTCAAATTAACAAATAGGCGAGGCTAGAAGCTAATATTAATCGAAGTTAATACGCGCGTCGCTCTTAAGGTCAACAGCCATTGGTTATTGACCTTCGAAGTCATCCGAAGTGAATCCACGAAGGGCCACTCAACGTGCCCGAGTTTAATCACGTGCACGCACGGCGCTACAAAGATGTATCGGAATAAGTTTCGGCGACGAATGCTCCATATGTAACGTGTTTACTCCTCCTTGCCTATTTTACAGATAAATACCAATAAAAATTTATTTACGAGATTCACTTAAATGCATCGCGGAGTACGCGGAATACTTTTAAATGCACGGAGCTTAAGTAAACGTCACTTTTACGCTTTCTATATGCTCAGATAAAAGGTCATTGCCATAAAGATATCTCCAACGTACACACTCATAAAATTTTTACTGAACGTCGGTAAAAAGCACACCATATACCGCTTGGATACTGTTAATCACAGGATTAATTGTATCATTGGTGGCTATTCTTTCGCGCAATTTCCTTCGATGCAAATTCTTCGTCTGGAACTTATAGAATTTTCTATTCTCTCTTTCAGCGTTAAGTGGGAGCTTATATACGGTATAAATTGAAAATGCGTTTGGTAATCTGTGATACGGTGGATTATGTGTCGGAATGGTCAGCCAAATATGTTCTAAAGAGAATCAAAGACTTCCAACCAAGTGAAAATAAGTATTTTGTTCTTGGCCTTCCGACAGGTACATGTCTTTTTATTCGATAAAATTTAGAGCGTAGCTTTTAATATAATAAAGCACGTATCTTTACTGTTTGTTACTCAGGCGGCACACCTTTGGGGATGTACAAGAAGCTAATAGAATATCACAAAGCGGGAAAAATTTCCTTTAAATACGTAAAGACGTTCAATATGGACGAATATGTTGATTTACCGAGGGATCATCCAGAATCCTACCATTACTATATGTATAATAATTTCTTCAAGCATATAGACATCGACCCGCAGAATGTACATATTCTCGACGGCAACGCGACGGATCTTGCGAAAGAATGCGACGATTTCGAGAGGAGAATCAAAGAAGCTGGTGGAATCGAGTTGTTTATCGGCGGTAGGTAATTTACAAATGTACAGATACCGTCATGCAATTTGTCATATAATAAATTGTTGTTCCCCAGGTATCGGTCCAGACGGTCACATAGCTTTTAACGAGCCAGGTTCTTCCTTAGCGTCGCGCACACGAGTGAAAACGCTAGCGCAGGATACTTTGGAAGCTAATGCAAGATTTTTCGGAAACGACATTTCCAAAGTTCCGAAGCAGGCACTGACCGTTGGCGTTGGCACGGTAATGGACGCTAAAGAAGTGATGATTCTCATCACAGGTTCGCACAAAGCGTTCGCTCTTTACAAGGCGATAGAGGAAGGCATCAATCACATGTGGACCGTATCGGCGTTTCAACAGCATCCTCGTACGATAATCATCTGCGACGAAGACGCAACTTTGGAGCTGCGCGTGAAGACTGTGAAATATTTCAAGGTACATTTCGAGTTCGGTATCGGTGGGAATTTTTTGAAATATTTAGATCCTGCGGATTAAAGATATTTAAATCTCAATTCGAATGCTGAGTTGGTTTTGCAATGAATTTGTATGGTATACAGGCTCTCAGTGCTGTGCATCACAAATTGATCGAAGAAGATGGAGATGCAATCCCACGTCGTACGATACAAAACAATTAAAATGGTAGTTATTCTTTCAGCATTGTGTAAATATAGTTCGTGTATAGGCGTTCCTTTCAAAAGTGTACATTATTGAACAGAAAGAATTATTTGGAGGTAGAAACTTTTTTAGATTTTGCTGGACCTACAGTGGCCGAAGAGAGAATGTTTACACCCTGTAAAATCGCATAACTTTTTTAGAATTGGTCCAAAGGACTTGAGTTTTTCTGAGAAGCTAGAAGGATTAGTTTGCTAAGTGGCGTGTTTCGTCGTTTTGAAAAAAATTGCAATTGGTCGGAGTAGCGAAAAAAATTGTAAACGTCGTTTATTCAATTTTTTTTCTGAGCTTGTGAAAATTCAGAAATCCCGTTTGTAGATTTAAGTAAGTTGTATAAATGCTGAAAATTTCATCAAAATCGGTTAACGTTTCTCTGAGATACAAACGCATAAGGGAACTAGGCAGTTGAGAAATCGATTTTTTTATTGCATTTTCCGAAAGTACTATCTTTTCTGAATAAAATGCTGCTTGGTTTATAGTAAAATTCGCAAAATAGTAGATTTGGTAGATAGAAACATCAAGCGGCAACCTATAGCGTCGCCTTTGCCCAGAAACTTTAAACGCGTTTTTTTCGAATATTTTTTCTCTTCATTTTTTCCTGTTTGCGAACGAATGGAGGTTCAGATTGACTTGGAAAAAATTACAGGATGTATAAAACATGTGCCATTTCGGCGCAAATCTCTGATATGGTCCGTAAAAATTCGAGATTTTCGTAAAAAAGTTAAGAAGTCACCGGATTTTAGTAGCGCACAAACAATGATGGTGTAAAAAATATTCGAGAAAAACGCGTTTAAAGTTTTTAGGCAAAGGCGACGCTATAGGTTGCCGCTTGACGTTTTTATCTGCCAAATCTACAATTTTGCGAATTTTACTATAAACCAAGCATCATTTTATTCAGAAAAGATAGTACTTTCGGAAAATGCAATAAAAAATTCGACTTTTAGACCGGAACCATGTCCCCTTAAAGATCGCAGAATAAGGTCGAAAATCGTTGATTTCCGACCTTTACTATTTTTTTTCGCTATTTCGATCAGTTGCAATTTTTTTTTCAAAACGACGGAACATGTCACTTAGCAAACTAATCCTTCTAGCTTCTCAAAAAAACTCAAGTCGTTTGGACCAATTCTAAAAAAGTGATGCGATTTTAAAGGGTGTAAACTTTCCTTCGTCCGCCACCGCAAGTATTCTGTTTAAAAACTTGGTCAATCAGCGTTTTATTGAATACTATCTCGAGTATTTAATAACGCGCATTTCAAATTTCTTTGCATACTTCTAGCTTCTAAATTTTTAATACGATTCACCATAATAATAAAACAAAATGCGTTCCGCGAATAAAAGGTAACACATTAAGTTTCATATACCGATTTGTAAATATGTTCTATTAAACGAAATCCTATGAGATTTTAATTTTTACAGAATTTATGGGACATTCATAGCAAACTAATCGACGAGCTGGAAAATACATCGATTTGAAACAATATCAAATATCACTGTATCATATATATAAAGTCTCGCATCAAAAGGACTCTAAGAAGACGGATTTGAAATCCTTAAAATGTTACATGCTCCACAAACTCCTTACCGAAAATACTATATAGTACCCTACAGACTCATTTTAATAAGCAATGCGTTATTATATTGTTATTTCTGTTCTACTATTACAGAAATGCCATATTTTTGTATCATTATACTTTTCCATAAATAAATTTATCCTTTTTATCACTATGCCTTTCAGTGATAATTTCTCCACCCGCGGAAAGAAATTAAACCAATCATTACCACATGATGCTGCTTCATTGTAATATAAAGGGTCTCTACAGAAAACGTTTCGTTTTCAGCAACCCAAAGTTACAAGAACCAAGTACATATTTACACACACAGTGAGCAATCCGTTTCCATCATCAAGGTCCGACGATCCTTGACACACTTGGAAGATATCTCAAGCATCATTCCCAATAAGTATTCCCGCGTGCGCTGCATTTAAACGCGCCACTGCAAGCATTTAACAGAGAACAGAGGAGAAAGAAGGAAATTCTTGAATGTCCACTTAGCGAAACGTAACGCGTTAAGGAAAGTTCCCGTTCAGGGGTCCGCCGCGGCCACGATACAGAAAGCGTTCGACTCTCTCCGTTAGAACAACGTACCGGCAACAAGTGGGGGAGATCTGTCGGAGGAGCGATGATTATCAACGCATACACGGGAGATAAGTGGAGCTATGGTACAGCGTGTAAGCTGGCTATTGGCATCGGGCGATCTAGGAGAAAATAAACGCTACGTTTACGATCGCGCGGCCATTTAGATTGCGCAGCAATACGCGTACTGTATTCGATTGATAAGAGCGTTGATCCGCGGGCCCCACCGGTGGCCGATCTTATAAATTCAAGGGATAGTTAAAACGCGACACGAATCAGTCTTCGGTGTTCCAGCGGCTGTAGCTGGTCAGGGAACGGTAATTCAGAGCACCAGTGTCGAGGACTCGCACGCGTAGCCATGAATGACAGTGGCCAGAAACTGAAGGAGATCGTTCTGCGCGATCTGGAACCTGTTCTGAGGCAGAGGCTCGGGGACAAGGTGATCGTGGAGAGTTACTCGAGCGATTCACTGCTGGCGCCCGGAGAGAACTACGGTAGCACGATCCTGAGTGTCCACGTTGATTACAAAAATGGGCAGACAGGGAAAAAGGAGGAGCTGAATCTTATCGCGAAGATGCTGCCGCCGACGGAGTTCCAGAGACGCATCTTCAACAGCTCCCGCACCTTTATTAAAGAGGTTTTCATGTACGAGACCGTGATGCCTGCGTATAACAAGTTGGAAATGGAATGTGGGTTGAGGAAGAACGAGATATTCGATATCCTGCCCAAGTTTTACGGCTCGAGGCTGTCCATGCAGTCGGACCACGAGTTCGATGACAATGCAGTCTTTCTTATGGACGACTTGAAGATGAAGGGTTACTACACTGGAAATAGAAGCATAGGTGGGTTCAAGTGCTTGCATCCTCTCGCGGGGGGGACACGAGATTCCAAGCTATTTAATAAGGCCCAATTTTGATGCAGTATCGACTTTGAACGCGAACTACTCGCAAGATTACAAAGTGCCCGCTAATTTAGGTGTTTCTTTAAATACCTAAATTAATACCCCTTTATCTATTAACTTATACCTCGTATCTCTATTGAATTAATATTAGATCTCATACCTATGCAGCAGCGTTTAATGCAATCCCCCCAGTGTCATTAACGCTTGGATAGCAATGAAATCTTAACGAGTTCTTTCACATTCCTCTTCCCGCTGAATCATGCCGCCAACCAGGCGTAACCAGTTCTGTCAACACATCGCGGTTCTAAGTAAATCAAAATCGCGCCGCGATGGAAATTTTAACAGCCAAAACAAGATAAGAAGCCCCATACTTACAAGATAAGGGCCGCAATTTAAATACCACTATACGTCTCGTTTCTACTGTTCTGCGTAGGTTACGATCTGGAGCACTCGGGGATGGCCGTCAAGTCATTGGCGAGATTCCACGCTTTAGGAATGGCCATGAAGCAGAAGAAGCCCGGCATCTTCGAGATGTTCAAGATGCACGCGAGGCCCTTTCAAATAGACGACGACGCGATCACCCTGGTGAAGCCGATGCTGGAGAAGATAAAGGAGGACTCTGAGTTAAGCGTCTATTACGACAGGTGCCAGAAGATTCTAAACACCGCGACGATAGGGGACTTTTGGGGGGGCGTTCCGCGGGACCCGTGGGTGTCCATTATCCACTCTGACTTCTGGGTGAACAACATGCTGTTCCATCGGGACGAGAGCGGAAAGATCGACGACGTGAAATTCGTCGACTTCCAGATGTATCTGTACAGCAGCCCGCTACGCGATCTGCTCTTCTATCTGTTCTCGAGCGTGCAGCTGGACGTCACGGACGATCAGATCGAGGGCCTTATGGATCTGTATTACGAGACGCTGGTCCACACGCTGAAGAACATGAAGTGCGACACTAGCGCGATCACCAAAGAGGGGTACAGAGAGAAGATATCCCAGGAAGCCTATCTCGAGTTCGTACACTTGTGCGTCATGGCTAAGATAATGACGATGAACATTAAGGAGTCCAGTTTCAGTGTGGAAAAGATGCAGACCGTCGTGGCTAACTCCAGCGTTAACTCGACGTTCATGGACCGGCTTCGCAGGATCGTGACCTACTTCTGTAAACACGATTGGATTTAAATACAATAAGAATCTTAGCACCTATTCCAAACATTTCATTTCGCTTCCGAACGAGTTGCAGTGGCACTCCGCACTTGCCCATTGATTCGGTCCAGGACAACCGAAGTATGTAATACGGACAAAAGTTTTTAATTATTAATTATGAGAAATAGGCAGAGTTAAGCGTATGTCCGTGCTTCACTGTGGTTCTTGTAGCTTGTACAGAGGTAATTTAGGGTAGCCCTTATTTTCAACCCGAGATTTCTTTTGTACTCACCCCCTAATATGGTTCCATTTTGGAAAAAAATAGTCCCTGAAACAGATTATTGCAGTCGGGTAACTGGAGAAGGTGCCGACCAGGCCTTAAAGTTTAGAATTCATCAATGGTTTGAATTTGGAGAATTTCTCAAAAATGGTAAGTCATATCGAAATTTTGTTCAAATAATATTAAAAGAGCATTTAATTTTCTACAATTATTGTATATATAATTTTTTCGTGTTTCCAACCATTTTTTAGATAATAGCGTTTGAATATAGAGAAGTCCGCACTGCGCGCGTCACCTCTACGGCGTGACGTATTGCCTGTACGCGCGTAGTGCGGACTTCTCTATATTCAAACGCTATTATCTAAAAAATGGTTGGAAACACGAAAAAATTATATATACAATAATTGTAGAAAATTAAATGCTCTTTTAATACTATTTGAACAAAATTTCGATAGGGCTTACCATTTTTTAGAAATTCTTCAAATTCAAACCATTGATGAATTCTAAACTTTAAGGCCTGGTCGGCACCCTCTCCTGTTTTCCGATTGCAATAAACATTTTCAGGGACTATTTTTTTTAACAAATCACCGTTCTAGGGGGTGAAAGCAAAGAAATAAAAAAAAATCAACATGTATAAATAACCGCCACCGTAAGGTAAGTACATACTTAAATGGGATTCGTATGTATGAGAATTTCATTTCCAATAACTGATTCAAATTATATCTGTATCTGACAAGTGAAAGTAACTGTGAATCGAAGGAATATATTATCGATGTAATTTTCGGATCTTATTGCCGTATCTCATCTTCCAAAGTGAGATACCATTTGCTCTTTGATTTGAGAACAGGCACATGCTTTAAAAGCCAGCCATCATTGGCGGAATGAAACTGTACGCTATGGTTGAAGAATTAATCACTTTTAAGTGGATTTTTGTAAATAAAATTTTGTGATTAATACAAAAATTATGTTATGTGGTATTTCTGCCCTCCTTAGTTAAACTGTCCTGTCTAGCATTTTTTCATTTTTTGAGATATGTTGAAATATTTGAAGTTCCACACGTCTTTTACCTTTTAAGTAAAGTTAGAAAACTCTACGTGTTTCGTAAAGATTTATAAACAGTTTAATGTACTTAACCTAACTTCTTTTAAAATGGATAAAATATCTTATCTAAAACAATTAATTAATTGGTACGTTAATAATACATTCCCTATCGGTACACCTATTACAAAAAATTATATTAGGCTATTACAAAATAATAACAACATGGGTTAATTTGAATGAAGAAAAGTAAGTATGGTACAAAGTAAATGATAAATCCTCAGTTTTCTCGGTTGTTTCAAAAAGCTAGATAGGACATTTTAACTAAAGAGGGCAGTTTTTATAAAGAAATATTTTTTATACAAATTTTGTAATGGTATAATGACCTTCGTATGTCGATAAGACACAGTAAACGATTTATTGATAATAATTTTTTTATTAAGGATTTCTGAAGCTTCAGAACGATTTTTTTTCAATAACTTATTTGGGAGCAAAGTTCCCCATTCGATTTACTTATCGATTAATTTTATCTTGAGCAAATAGAACGGTATTTATGATTTATATGACTTGCAGATTATTTCGGACGGATACAGATTGGAGCGATTTCGAAGATAAATCATAAGTATCTTGTATTCTTAGTGTGGACTTTGTTGGTACGATATAATCGCTTTTAAGTACTATTTACGATAAACGTAGAATATGATCACTATATCTTATAGGAAATATATTCTTGGATTTATTAATGGCGTCAGTGTCGATATATATAATGTACTATTTTTATTTAGAACTGGTTAGAAATTGCAACATTATCTTTACCGAAATTATGAGATCGAAAAGATTATGCAATGCTACGTAAACTGCAGCTAAAAATAATTATAATAATCCAGTGTATCATAATAAAGATAAGGTTGATACTAATCTTTCTTTATGGACTTATCACACGACAAGATCTAATCTCTTAGTCTGTGATTATGTGTAAATGTTAAGCATACGATACGGGGCGTCGTGTATCCCATTTTTAAATCATATCCTACATTATCGACTTAGGGGAAATAGATCACAGCGCTACAGACGATGCATATGCAAACCAAATATTATAATCGGTTATTAAATGAACAACGAGGTCGGTAATACCATAGACACAGACGAGATATAGGACAGACCTATCAAGCAATGCATTTTTCTGTCACCGGTTTGAGGGGTCATAGCACAGACGAAGTATATGATAGACCATTCACCCAATGTAATTTTGTGTCACACGCTCGGGGGGCTCGCGAGCCCCCTTACCATTTTCATGTTACACCCATCGTTATCGATTCAGTCTAAAATAAGATTGTAACGCTACGCGTGGTAGAAATCAGAATTCAACACGGGTAAAACTTAGATCATTTGAAACCCGCGATTTACAAATGATTCTGTTAGAGTAACAATTTAAAGATCGTTTTATAAACGTATTCCATGCAACGACAGAGAAAGAAGGATCACAACAAAACAAGAACACATACGCCTTTTAACCATGCTGTTCTATTCCAGTTTACTTAACGCAAAACAAATTTATTGAATATAAAAAAATTATATAAACAATAACATTATTTGTGGAAGACATGCTTTCATGATGTAACGTGGAATACCTCGCCAAGGAATATATTTCAATAAGGTGCTGAAGCAGAGAGGACTTTAAAAATTGTCAAAAACCCATCAGTTCCAGTATTTCGATGAAATATTCCAACATGCAATTATCCTTCCAACTTAACATTATACTCGTGTTCTCGGGGCCGGTAGGAACAAACGAACAAACATTTCAAGTTACATATTTTATTCTTACATTCTACCATAGTATTACAAGTTAAAGAAATTCTTATATCTAATTAGAATATTTGACAATCGCAGCTATCGGCTCGGTTTTCACCGATTACCAGGTCTCACCACGAGGAGGTTGCTGCGTTTTGAGACCCGTAGAGAGATAGATGGAATCAAAGTTCCATCGATCTCCCTGTACATGAATTCCTTAGCCTACTAAACCAAAAAGATGGATGGAAACAAAGTTCCATCGATCCCTTCGGTTTAGATATCGAATTTAGGGAACTGCCAAGCAATCACACGATTAAAATAAATTCAGCAAAGAAGGAAAGACTACGGGTGAGCATGAAAGGAATATTGGATGGTGCAGTTCCTACCACCCTGCTGTCCGAGTCGAAAGAGAAAAGCGCTCGGCGTCTCCCAAACGATTCCTCTGCACCCAGCGACTCGTCAGGAGCACACTAGGTGTGACCTGACTCAAGCCGACTAACGAGGAGACTGGGAATCGGACCGGGTGACTTACGCAGGCAGTATACCAAAAGGTACCAAAGGAATGTTAATGCTTATAGAAATCACATAGTCTTATTTATAATGTATAATTACATTTTAGTTGAACTTTGTGTAAACGAATAGTTGGAGGAATATTTTGAGAAATATGAGTGACGTACTTGTTTCTCCCCCTTAGTTACTAACATCGACGAAGTATTCAGTTTCTGAAAAAGTCTTCTATGTAACGGGTATATCTCAGTGGAATTCTGTTAAAAGGTCTCCCACATGGTCCAGTAATCGATGAAATTGATGCACGAATTGAGAAATCACGAAATAATATGCACTATGCATGCACACACTTCACCGAACACTGAACCGATGAATTTCTCAGGGCTAGACAAAATTTTATTTCGCAATGCGGGTTTGAAAACTAACTCGATTTGCAGTTGCATCCATGCACCCCACGACACTCATGCATCGTGCAACTTTCTGCGAGGCTTTTAAAAATTAGATTTTACTGTAAATTTCAATGTCGGTGGTAAACTAATACTCGAGGCAATTAGAATCCAATTATTATTACTTCGCTAGAATGATTAAACGGTGCATTAGAAACTTGCGGGAAGTCAGTAACAGCGTGAATATTTAATACTTTTCGGCGTACGATATGTAAAAGGGTTCTACTACACGCAAAGTACTAATACACAATGTCATCTGGCAATTTATAGCTTACACGGGCTTTGAAGAAATACCATTGTTGAGCGCCATAGTGTCTTGATCCCCGAAATGGATTTTCGGAGAGAAATCCGCGTGAGTCGTTGATAAGCCGAGCCGAAACATAGCGTAGTAAAGGCCTGCCTTCAAACAAGTCACACGCACACAAGAGCATGCATGCACCTTTCAGCACTTTCAACACATTTCAAAATAGTTGCTGAGTTGGACGATGTTCATGAGCAGATGCCACTACATTCAGTCCTCAAATTATGGGTCGGTAACACAGTTTGGGTGGAGACACGAACATCCATAAGGTGATAAGTCTATCCTATACCTCGTCTGTGCTATTACCATTTTAGTGTCACATGCAACGTTACCGGGCAAGCCACGAAACAGATTCTAGCGCTACACGTGGTAGGAATTAGAATTCAGCACGGGTGAAATTAGATCCTTCGAATCCCGCGATTTACAAATGTTTCTGTTACAGCAATAATTTACAGATCGTTTTATGAACGCATTCCGTCCAACGGAGGAGAAAGGAGAATGGCGAGTAAACGAAAACATATTCCCCTGTAAACCTTGCTGTTCGATTCGAGTTTATTTACCACAAACAAGATTTCCATCGCTCGCAAAAATGTAATTTGTGAAAGAAGTGCTTTAATGTTTTTTAAGAGCGCCTGTTACTGAACCCATCATGTATGTATGCGCATACATTAATGATGTTGTATATGAAATAATAGAGACACATAAGAATACTAATAATATGAATAATAATGTATTCTACTGCATTCCGTACTACTTTTAGTAAGTTCTGTGGCTGAAAGAATTTTTCACAGTCCTCATTCTTTGCTACTTCTTCAAAATAATTTCTGTTAGTATTAATTATTAATACTAACGTCACGTTCAGAGGAGTATGACTCAACGCGGAAGTATAACAAATAATCGTACTTATAACGACAAAAGTGATGCGAACAAACTATCATAGACCCAAGGAATTGGAACTTGGTGTATTTCAGTATGGTGCCGAAGCAAAAAGAACTTTGAAATTTTGAAAAATCCCCTCAGTTCCAGCATCTCGCTAAAATATTCCAAGTTCCACTTACCCTTTGAACTTAACGCTGCACTCGTATTCTGGGGGTAGGAATAATCGAACAACACTTGATAATATCACAAATCTTTATTTCATATAGATGTTACAAGCATTTCGACTTACATTTATTCTCGCACTCTGTTAAAGTATTTCAAGTTAAAGAAATTCTGATATCTAACTAGAATGTTCGACAGTCACAGGCATCGGCTCGGTTTTCACCGATTACCAGGTCTCACCGCGAGGAGGTTGCTGCGTTTCGAGACCCAAAGGGAGATGTATGGAACGTTGACTCAAAATACGAAGTCATGTAACAGCGCGTGGCGCGCTAAGCCGCGGTATTCCTGTTGATCGATAAAAGGTTCGGATCTGTTGATGTTCTACATCACTCTCGCGTTGGTTTTCCTTCGACCGGCACGCCATTTCGAGACCACAACGATCTTGTGCATTTTTCATTCGAGCCAATCGCGTCGAATGGATGCAACGCCACCGGCGCGGGCGTTCTATAAATCGAAACAACGGTCACGGAATTCGCTCTACGAGCATGAAGTAATAATCCATCGCGATCTGTATCGCAGATAATTTGTTACACGTCCCGTTCGAGCGTTGTTGTTGTCGAATCAGGACAGTTCGTGTCTGGATTCCAGATCGATTCGATTAACCAGCGTTTGCTAATGCAACTCGACTCCTACGCATTCCTTTCAGGTGCCGGCGTTAACACCGTGCCCCCTTGCGCTTGTATCTACGTACACGCTTTAAACTGCGATAAAGCACACCATCGATACCGCGCAACGCGAAATGTACGCGATTTTGTATCGCGTTTAGGGAATCCGATTTTCTGGCCGCAGCTACGCCGCGACACGATATATGGACGCGCCCCCTTCGCATTGCATTACACGATACACGTGAATGTAATTCAGTATTGTTACAAAGTTATCCTGTTACTTCGTGCCGTGGCACATGCACGCGTGTAATGCAGCACACCGTTGCGAGATACACGTGTATCCGCGCGCTGTTCGTCGTAGGACCAGCTTAGAGATAGTTACGACTAATTAGCGCGCGCCAAATGCCTTTCTAAAATCATGACCAATGCTGGCAACGTGTAAGCCGATGCGCTTGCCCAATTAACAATTTAAATCTACCAAATCCGTGCCTGATATAGTACGCGCTACGTAATTTCAACGAACGTATCAATTTGTTGGTCGCATCCGAGCTAATTACCCGCGGATATTGCCGAGAGATAATTAATCTCGATATTCTTTGAAGACCGTCCGCAGGATGTTGTAAAGGTTATCGAGTGCAAAATGACTTTCGCCACTGCTTGTGTAGGGACGGTGCTTTATGATAAACTTCAGTCCTCAATAAAGCACGAGCGCAGCTATAGCGATGCAGTAAATTGTCCTTATAGCGATGGAGATAATTCAACGTCGATCAATGATGAATAGACGTCATAACGTAGCGGCCGGTTCTCTCATTCAGATAGGAATCTAGGAATATAGTAATGGAATGTGACGCATGCACAATTAATGGGCGTTATGTAACACAGAGTTTCGATATTGTCGTTGCCATCGTGTCCACATTAACGAAGCAAGCTGGCCAGCAAATCAATACGATCGCGACCGCTAGCGGATTTTACGTTCCTTAGGGGCCCAGGTACGCCGAGCAGTCCAGAAATCGTGAAGCGGAATGTCAGCGGTTCGTGTCTTACAATTAACGGGCATTGAACGTTCGGGGGATTACTCAATTAAAATTACCACGCCTTTATGCGCAAGTGAGCGTAGAGTATTGCGGGGTAAGAGTGCGCACTTAAAGTTCAGACTTCCCTAAAATCCTTGGTATCACACTGATAGTCGTATCATTTTGTGAGAAATGACTACTATCCTTTATTATTCGATCGGCAGTGACTTCATGTAAATTTACCTGCCACAACTTATATAAAATAAATATTTCCAAAAAGTGTGAAATGCGAACTTTTACCCGACATGTGGGGCAAAATTTCGCATGTTACGGGGTAAAAGAACGGAACGAGAAATTTCCACAAAAGTGTTTTATTTTCCCACATACAATAGTTGTGGTAATATAGCAAACTGACTAATAGTTTACAATTAATTGTTTGTTAATCGAGGTAACAGCAATCGTACATAACACGACCCCCACCTTCGTAGCTTGCGCAGGCATCAGTTTTCTGGAGGATCTGTGTATTCTTCTTCACACACGGGACGAATTATTCTTTCCGTAGACGTTGATGGTTGGGCTATTCTCCTTTTGGAACCGATTTGTTTTGTTCCTTTCAAACTTTTTCAAAGGTAGACGTAATTTCTGGGGATTTCTTTTACTTTTCTGATTATTTATTTGCACGTTCGCATTCAGATTTTCTTTTCATTGCTTCATTAATTTCAAGCTGATTTTTTAATCAAAAAGTTGATAAAAAAGGTATTTTGGAAAAATATTGTGGAATGAAAATTAATAAAAAAATGAAAAGCTGATATCAGCGTGACTCAACAATCATAAACCAAAAATTTATTTTTTATAATCGCTTTAATCAGCTTTCGTTACTAGTTTAGTGAACACTAGAAATAAAATAAGTTTAACGAATTTATAACAGCGTTCAAATTATTTTGGGGCAAAAGTTCGCATTCTTGCCCCACTGTATTGTGCGAACTTTCGCCCCCACAGCTACTTTTCCATTGTTTAATCAATCCTGTTACCTGTGAGGAGAATTGAAAACTCCTATTAGCACTTTTGAATAGAAGAATTTCAGCTGTTTCAGGCGACATATGAATTGAAATATTTACTGATAAATTTCTAGGAATAATATTGATTCCTAAAAATGAGAATATTACATCAGAACTAACGAATTCAGTACTTAACGCATTGTTCGATAACAAAACGAAGCACAGCTACGTAATTCGACATTGGTGACTCTACCTTGATTGACAATTCACTGTCAATCACCATTGGCCACCGCCACAACTCAAACAATGAAATTCGCATGGTGCGAACTTTTACCCGCTGCGAACTTTTACCTACCTTTACTCTACTCATTTACAATGCCATTTTGCAATTTGCAGGCGGTTAATGGAGAGTTGTGTTAAGTGCTGTAAATTTATGACACCGGAATCTTGCCTGTCACATCTGATGCCTATTCTTGGGCTCCGGTTTGTGATCGAACTTGACCCTAGGGTCCGCCTTGCTTGCCTCAATCGATATCTATCGTTCGCAACGAAGTCGTTGAAATGGTGTTCGCTGCAATTTCTGGTCTGTGTATCGTTAATCGTTATTAGGTGAGCGATGATCACTTTTCGAAGCACTGGTAGTGTCAGGGAAGATTCTCGTGGTAAGGATTGCGTTGATGACCGAAATATCCGTGCGTGGGTTTAAAGGGAGCCCCGAGGAGCTCATAAAGGTTCGATAGAGGCAGGGAGCGATTCAATTATGATGAAATAGATTCGAGTGACTTTAGACCTCTCCTGGCGCCGTGGCATGTATCTGGGATTGTGTTAGCAATTCCGTATGGGTCAGGGAGGATTTGTGTGGGTTGGATGTAGGCCAGGCAGGACAGAGTTACCCCTGGCAGTTTATTTTTCGAAGCCAGTTCAATTGGATTCTGGTATATAAATACATTAAGCTGTTTTAAGTCTGGAAGTGTCAAAGTATCTCCTGCCGCACGATAGAGCACAAGCACGAGGTGCACGTGACGCTCGCGCGGCACTCGTACGCTGCAGACAAACCGCAGGGCAATATTGCATGCAACCACTGGTAATCGAATTACTAAATAAAGCTGCAACAATACGGATACCCCATTCAAGGAAAAGGCAACGTCTCACAATGGAACCCAGGGAAATCAGCGGAAGAAACTTCGTCGGCAAAGTTTCGTCAAGTTGGACGAAGAAAATGAACGAAGCCCGGTTTCCATCGCGAGTTTCAGTCTCGCGGAAGACCACTTGGAACATGCTCCGAATATTAATCAATTTCTTTGTCCAACTTTCCGTCCGTAATTCGTCGTAACGTCGAACGTAAGTTCCATTACGAATACCATTCCGACATACACTTTTTCATATTTTTCTTATCTTTCATTGGAAAGCAAGGAGTATCCATGTGCCCTTAAGGTCAATACCTTTCGCGATGTATTTGATAGCGCCACTCGATATGAAATACTACATAATTTTCCTCGCCATTACCTCGCCGAGGAATATTCCCGATTCTCTCTTCGCGATAGCACAGAATGCTCTAGAGAACTGACGGTGGATTTCTTTTACGTGGCATGTTTGCATAGCACGATCTGCCTGCGTGTCGTTTCAGCAACGTTTTTAACGCGACACGCGTGCGGTCCGGTGTAAGCGGGCAGTTTGGGGTAAAAATAGACAGGAATAAGACGTTTCCGAGTGACAGTCCGGGGACAAGGGGAACGTTTGTGTATTACGTCATCCTTGCACTTAGGGGCGGCAGATGTGGGCGAGTGATCAGATGTCGTGGCAGGAGTTGAGAGAGGATCCCGGTAAAATGGTTTTCGTGTGACGCCTGAAACGAGTAAGGCGACCACCGACACGACGCATTGAAAGCGAGCCACGAAAGTTCCGCTTTTCTTCGACCGTGCACCGACTACTTTTCAGAAATATTTTCCTCGGCTCGGGCCACGAGGTTCGACTAGCCTGTTATATGGTTGGCGATGTATTTATATACAAAGCTCACATAAGGAACTACATTCGGTCGGATGGTGATTGTCTATGGGCCGCAGAATTATAAGAACCGTGAATAGAATGGAGCAGAGAATTGGAAAAGAACTTGCGAGGAAATATTTTATATTACATATTGATCAGCGGTATGAATTATTAATTACTGACTCATCAAATATCGAGAAAGACGTTCATATTTTATACACATAAATCTGAAAGCGGTTCGAAGGGAGTAAGGGGTAAATATGGTAAGTGTATATCGACAAGTACAGGGTACAGCGTATCTTTTATTGATAACAGGGCGGGATGGAAGTATATTTATAACCTCGGCTATTAAATTAGCCTACATAGCGTCGGCAGTGTTCTCTGATGAGAGATTAATTTATCGAAAGTGCATTACATAATCCACTCTACTTATATCAAATATCCTACGCGACGCATAAATGTTTGTTTCCCATTCGTAACCTGTTGCCACTGTCGTAACATTTATGAGATTCGTTTATTTGTTGATTCGGTAATAGAGCACGATGCTTCGATAGTTATACCTATCGGTGTAGAAGCTATGCATATACATAGATTTAGTGGTTGCTGGACCCGAGCGTGCACAGAATGCACCGGCGAGTAGCATAGCCGCGAAGGAAGGGAAACGAATTTACAGTAGTACAAGTCAGCATTCGATGCGCCTGATAGCTAGGGAGTAACGACCCCCCCGTTGAAACTTCGCTATCGCAGATCAGCCTGTTTCGACTGTAGATGCCAGATAATTAAGATTCGAAGCCCAAGCAGAAACTAGGGCGCAGCGTAAAAAGGTTGTTTCCAAAGGAGATTATCATCGAACTTTGTAGCACGATTACGCCCTAGGAACATTATTAGTCTGCCGAATGATGTATCGCTCTGTTTCTGATACAATTCGCAAGAGCTGAAAATCCCCGGCATTGCGTGTCCCCCGACTCGTTCAACTTCGCATTACGGCCGTTTCTCACGCGAGCGCGAACGCTTCACGTGTACCTATCCGGACGAACCAATTTTCTATCCAAAATGCGCGCGTTCCGAATACTCCGAGGCTAAAACGTTATCGATTACGCGTAAGAAGCATATTCACGGGGCGAGTATGTAAATCAGAATGGCCTCGCTTTTAACGCACAATTTCGTATTAACGTTCCCTCCTCTCGATAGTTAATCTAGCTGGCGCGTACGAAGGAACTTTTCTTCGCGCAAAGTCGAGGGGAACTGGTTGTCCGCGGAGGCGTCTTAAGACGATTTCATAACGCGGTGAAATTAATTGAAAGGCGATGGGAAACCGCCCCGAACGCCTTTTCCTCGAATCTTGGTGCCGCGCACGGGGATACAGCGGCGGTACTATCGCTCGTTGCGTTCGAACGGCAGAATAAACGGACCCGCCGGAGCGTGTAGCGAAGGAACGAACCCATTAAAGATACAGATTCGGAGCTGTGGCGCGCGCGCCCCGTTTAATCAATTTCCCGTGTAACGTTCCACGTGGGGATTCCTGTGGGCGAAAGGCGTTTAAACTCTATCTGGCACGATGCCTATCGCAATAATTAACAGCGCGTAGAACGCGGCTGCGTGTTGCATCGCTGACAATGGGGAGAGCGGAAGAAATCGTAAAGGAATATCGGGGTCTGGCGAGCGGCGCGAGAGGCGCGAAAGGGTCGGGAGAGGGAGGCTGGCGGCAGGGCCTGGAAAGGGGCATCAATCGAGCGCGTAATCGCGGACAGAAACGTCGAGTTAGAAACGAGGAAACAATCAAAGCGAAATGCACGGCAGTTCCGCGAGGACAGCCGAAAGGGGTGGCTGATTCGTGGCTGTTCGCCGAAACGATCGGCCGCGGTCGGCGAGGTTCGCGCGCCTTCGCCCTTATTCAGCGCCGGCGCTATGCCACCCGCTTGACGTAGCAAGATGGCGGCGGCGTGTCGGAGGCGTCTCCGTCCGCACAGTGCTCGACGTCGAGCAGTCCGCGTACGTTCGCAACAACGTTTCACCGCGCCGATGTGGTAGCACATCCGGAACACCGCGTCCACGGTGCAGTGACCGTTTTCCGTATCGTAGATCGACGCTCCGATATACGGGGCGCGCAGGAGACGGGACGTCGCTTGGTGGCGATCAGTGCGAGCACGGGCTTACGCGTAGAGAGCAGTGGTGAAACTCGGTGGTCCGGTTCGCGACGTTTCCCGTTCAATTTCTCTCGTGGTGCGCGTTACCGTTACCCACCCCCTCGTGCCCCCCCGCGGCCTCGTTCATCGCTCTTCCTCCTATCCTTTTCCCTCCGTTTCTCTCTCCTCGTTTCTTGCTCTACCTCACCCTCTGGTGCTGCACCCCTTCCTCTCGCCCTGCCTCTCGCTTAACCAGTCCCTCGCGAAGCTCGACCCGTGCACGTACGAGAGCACGTAGAGCTTGGCGGCTCCCTCATTTCTCTCTTTCCACCCCTGGTTCCGTTTCGTTCCGACGTCCGTTCCGTGTTCCCCTGGCCGGGCCTCTGATAGCGGTGAAATGCTCGTAACCGGTGGTGGCTCGCGGCGGCTGCAAGGACGAGGCGGGTGTCGTTGGTGCACGGTTCCTTGACGAGCACGGGGTACGTGCGAACCGGCGCATGCACTGCAGCCCCTGCTACTATGATAATAACGAGAAAGGTGGCACGGTGGGCGCTCCTCCTGAAGCGAGAGGCGCTCGGCCGAACCTACGGTGCGCAAAAGAGGTCCGAACAAGCACCCCGCGGTGCCACGGCGATGCTGCCTCGTTCCACCGGCCGGGTAGATGACAACATCGACACCGACACCGACACCGTGCTGGCCACCGACCCTCAGAGGACCAGCAGCCGCGTCGCGTTGCCGCTGCCGTCCCCGTTCCCGTACTACCGCCACTACTGTCGCCCCTGCTACCCTCGTGCTGCCGGCATCGCCGCCACGCTGTTAAGCTCAGACCGCTGCACGTTCACCGACCACGTTCGCCGCCAGCAGGACGACACCTGGCCCCTGCCAATCGCGAGGAACGGCGAGACTCCAGCGAACCCGAGCGACGGTCTAATAACGCGAGCAGCAGCGGAAGCAGCATCGACCGAGTTGAACGCCGAGGAGCAACAGGAGGAGCTGGACGGCGAGCAGGGACAGGAGAGCGTGGCGACAGGTGCAGAGGACCGGGCAACGGTTCCCGAGAGCGTGGACAGTAACCGCCTTAGCCGGCAGAACGTGCGAGGAGCACGGCGATTTTGCGCGTGACCAACAGCCCCTCGCTGTTACGAGCCCGATTCGCACGGTAACCGCCGGTTACGCGTGACGACGGGTCACGGATAGAACGGAACCCCTCGTGGATAACAGTGAACGCGACACAGAAAAATACCACAAACACACCCACACGCATACACACACGTAGCACAGAGCACGGCTAAGTAATTAGTCGTTTGCCATCGGTCAGACCCGGCGAGATTCTATCCGGCTCCTATATACTCGGAGTGCCGGGTGTTACGGAACCAGGTACGCGCGTGATCTCGGTGTGGTGGATGGCCAGTGGGCCGAGCGGAGTGCGCGTACGTACGGGAGCCGTGAATTGACGCGCTCGGGTCGGGCCTGACGGAGCCCCAGGGCTGGCGAGTACGCGCGAACTCGCCGGTGCCGAGCAAATAAAAGGAACGGAAAGCGTCGCGCGAGTGGCTCGCCTAGATATACACGTCTAGAGGGTGAGGAGAGGTATTCTCTCGTTGTTTACGGTGCACGCGTGCCGGCGCGACCACGGAGACACTCGTTGCGAGAAAGGACACGCTTGTGGCGCAACGTAGTCCAGCAAACAAGGGAAATAGAGAAATAACAAGAGCCAAGAAAACGGGGAGAAGCGTTGATATCGACTGCCTGTTCCATTCGTACTCCTGCTCTGAAATTTCCATTCGTGTAGCGCCATATCGCGACACATATAGTATATATATTGTACCTTTCTCTGTCTCTCTCTCTCTCTTTCTCTCTCTCTCCTTGTCTCTTTCTCTTTCTCTGTAATATTTACACACACACACACACACACACACACACACACACACACACACACACATATATATATATATATATAGATACACACACACACATATTTCTCTGTAATATTTACACACACACATACATATATATATATATATATATATATATATATACACACACACACACATATTTCTCTGTAATATTTATATATATATATATATATATATATATATATATATACATACTTACCTATTAAACACAGCCATACAAACATACATATATATATACATATATGCACGTATAAACACACACGCGTGTCTCTCTCGCATTCACACGCCATATACGTGACTACCAGGCGCACAGTGCGATCGAAATTAAATAATACATCGGTGCGGAAAGGGGCCTGTACGACATATACGCGAGTGTGCTCCTTCGATCCGGCGTCTCCCTCGTTATATAGCTGCATCACTTTCCTACGGATCTCCACGCCGCGCCACGCCGCGCCGCGTCAAGTGCCCGCTCGGCCAATTAAGCGAAACTCTCAGCGTTAAGCCGATCTAACCGAACATCTTCGAACATGTCGCTGCTCAGCGTTACGGGTGAGTCTTCATACTATCTACTTATGTACACCACGCGTTATTCTTTCTTCCGCTCATCGGCTCCGCGTGTTCGAGGCGACGAAACCAGAGCAGAAACCTCCCTCGGACGAAATTTGTGTTGCTCGGTAGATGCGATTTGAAAATTTTCCCATTAGCGGAAGTATAAGAGTATAGGTGGCGGAGAAGAGGCATTCCTTTCATTGGTGCTTAAAAAGAATCGATATAATTAAACTAAACTATACTATATAACTATAACTGTATACTTAACTATTTTTACTGCCATGGCAAGTTTAGGTTTATTAAAGCTGGCAACGAACTCGTTAACAGATTCCTAACTCTTGATCCGCCTGTCGCCTGTGAGGAAAAATTGAAAGGGATGCGATCGCTAATGGGAGGTCATCCTCGTACTATTGAAGATGTAATTTTACGATGAACTTTAAAGGTAGCGTTATCGCGTGGGCATTCGCCGCAATTGTATTTCCGTGTAATGTTGTCGTTGTTAATTAGAGTACTTTGTTCCGGGCCGGTTTGCGCGAAATCTTCTGGAAGGCCGTGAAATACAGTTACAGAGCCGGCGGTAAAGTAAAGTTAGAGCGGCGTGCAGGGATGGCCGCCCCGAAACGGCTGGAATATTTCACGGCGCCCTCGTCAGATTTAAAACTTCTTCCTGTTTTTGAATAAGCTGTTCGAGGATACCGAGCAGTCGGTGTGCCTGCAGGAGTGCAGAAATATTTAAAGCGCGGGGCGGTAGTAGGCGAAAGCAAAGTTTTCTAAGACGCGTGGACAGAATGTTAAATAGGACGCGGAGTTGCGAAACGACTGCACATCTTAACACTGGCAAGCAATATTTTAGGACACATAGAAATTCGAGTTCTCGCTGCTGCGAAATTTTCATCTTTCTTCTCCACGAGCAGCAGCTTTTTTTCATCAGCATCTTTCTGCCCTTTTTGTGCCTCGTATTCGCAACGGTTCTTGACATGCATTTCGTAATCCCACGTTCTCTTACGTAAAATGTACAGGTACCATGTTTTATATGTTTAACTGGGTTGAATTACTACATTTTACGTATGTTAAACAACGTTAATTAAGGGAACTGTAAAGCGAAAAATAATATACTTTGAAGATTGTAATTTAATTCATTATTAGGTTGAAGGCATACAGGTTCTCTGTTGGAGAATTCCAAGAGCGAAGTGTACGAGGAAAGAATCCATTGCCAGTTCCTGAGCGGCGCGTTTATACGCCTGACAGGCCAATCTGATATGCCAATGCAGAATTTCGAGCTTAGAATCAGTTTAATACTAAATTTTATTGAACTCGCGTTGAGTCGACTGAGAATTGAAACTGTCTTGGATAGGAGATTGCGTGGGGTTTTTAAGGCTACATATTCGAATAGGGATGAGCATGGCTACGATGGCACAGAAAATTTCCGAATGTAATAGAAATGTTTATCTTGGGGTGAAATGTTTAGCTAAAGGGGATTGGTACGGTATGATACATAAACTAAAGGCACGAAGGAATGGTACTTTGAGGAAACTCATCTTTCGTGTATGAAGTCGTCTCTACGAATGCGTTAGATTTTCTTCTATAATGCAGCTGGCAACATGCTGGATAGTACTTCTTACGTATTATTTCTATGTACAAGCGAGGTTTACATTTAAAGCAGTAGCTACGCAGCTTTTCTGTCAATATTTCTCTCTGCTCTGTAACTTCCATTTATCCTTATCTTCTCATTTTCCTTTGCAGAGCTTCGCGAACGAGTTCTACTTAGAAAAACACTTTTCGCTTGAATAGATTACACATCGAGATAGGTGCTTCCACTTTCTAGCAAATGAAAGAGGTACGGGGCGTAAATCAAATTTGCTCGCTCGTCGACTATATTCGCCTTTATTTTTCGCGCAACCAATGGGAATATAAGTACAGGTAGATGGTGGATTAGAAACAGAAAAGAGAAACGTAGAAACTTTTTAACAGCTCAATGGTTTCTCTGCTGTATCGTGGGACATTTTTATTTAATCGCGTGGATTATTTCCGAAGTTCAAATTACGCGCGGAGCTGTTCCACGCAGCAATTACGAAAATGACCAAAGTTGAGACTGCATTTCGGACAACGAGCGCTCGTAAGGTAGATAGGGTGTCTTTTTTTATTGGAAAACCATTCGAAGACGGTGAATAGGGTGGAGCTGGACGTAGTGTTAAGAGTCGACGTGATAATTTCATTGCTATCGAGTAGCACGATTAGGTTGGCCCTCTTTTATTTTAGTAGCTAGACGTCGGGGCATGCTCTCCTGCATTCGATTACCTACCCAATAGAATCTAATCGATGGTTAACCTTTGCACCAATTATTAATCCTATTCCTCTTACTACACTAACTTCAATTGTCTTGTTTGGTTCAGAATACATTTGGCTAGCCGAATATTCCCCTTCACACTATATCTTTATTTTCCCGCGAAGTCATAGAAGAATTCCGTTCCCCAATATTTATACGGTTAGCGAAGCGTCTGGGATTTCCTCTCTATCCTGACTTTTGTGCTCTCAGCTCGCATGGCCTGGCTATTGAACGATTTAACCGAGTTGTATAAACGACCAAGAGAAGAGTTGCTTGAAAAGATATTTCTGGGTTAGGCTGGCTCGACCGTTGGCCACTATCGATACTCTCTAATGTGTCTTTTGAAATCCCGTAGCCATTGAGTTCATCTCCTGCGAACGCTAAAGTTCATCGATCTTATTCACATACTACTATATACACGTACACGTATCGAGGTGCGTTCTTTCTTCACAAATTCTTTGTCGAATGATACACAGAACAGTGACTCTCCAGACTATCGTCCTCGCCCCTACAATCGTTCCATCCAAGGAAGTTTTCACGGTGCCCTAACGAGCTCCCAATGAGGTCCACTGTCCGCCACAATCGTCGAGCAGTTTACGGCGAGCCGCGTCCCTCGAATCGCAGCACGAGCAATGAGATCAAAAGTGCCCCTATCCGTTTAACTAGGCGCGGAGTGTGAATGGTGACGACAGTAAACCCCGATCGATGAAATTCTCGGTACCAGCGTCCACGCTTTGCCCGGAAAAATCAATGTGCGAGCGATGTGCCTGTAACGAGGCATCCCGGTAGCAATCCTTTCCACAAATGGAACAAGGCTGAATGGTAAGACGGTATTGACCGGAGTAATAACGGGTAGCAATTCTCGATGCTTATTTTATCGCTGTCCCATATCTAGTCATAAATATCGTCGGAGCCCCTTCCCACCCCGGAACTCATCCTGTTCATCTAGGCACGTAGACGCACGTGCACGGATCGCGTAGGTGTGTTCAGGTGGTAACGTTCCTCTGGCCAACGGTATGCAGTCGGTGGGTACACTGATAACAAAGCGTATGAGTGTTCGTCGCCTATGTCTACGGGGTAGCAAACCAGAGAGAGGTAGAGTGAGAGAGAAAGAGAGGGGGGAGTGGAGGAAGAAAGAAGGAAGATAGAGGAGTGAAGGAGTAAGAAAGAGAGGGAAAGAGAGGGAAAGAGAGAGAGAGAGAGAGAGCGAGCGTAGTGCAACGGTTGACCCCGGTACACGGGGTCATTCCCTTCTTCAACCACCGCCAACCCCCACTGCCTCCGGTTCTACCGTTCGCCTACCCTCCCTACTACTGCCTCGCCACCCCTTGTCGGATCCTCCCCGTATCCTCCACCAACGCTACCATCACGACCACGCAACTCCCGGCTCTCTCCTCTCGGCTGCTTGCTTGCTTGCTTGCTTGCTTGCTTGCCCGGCCAGCGATGTAGCTACGAGGTGCTACGGGAACGTAAACTCCTGTGCATACGCTGGCTGACAAGGACGATCTCGAGCGAACCTCCACCTAGATCTTCCTTTGCCTGTCAGCCCAGAAGACAGGTAATAACTTACGAGGTGTTTGATTTATGGTAATGTTGATAGGGACGGGTTCAAGCGCGTGTCGAATGGCCCGGCGCGGCTCGTCGCGAATCGAGCCAATGACGTTGCCATCAGGGTCAGCGGAGTATGATTGCGAAGGGCATTGGTGCACGCCGAGAAGCCAGCAGGTTACATCTCGGTTTCGCTCCTCTGTCAAGTGGTAGTAGATTATTCCAAGGAGCGGGTGATTTCTTTCTCTATCGATCCTCTTGGAACAGATGGGGAAACAGCGTAGGATAAGTCGGGAAAGATTAATAGGGGAATCCTTCGGGTTTCACAGTTCCGGAGATTACGCGGATGATATTTAAATGTACCTAGAATTTATGTCGGACGGGATATGCATCGCGCCGGTGACTAGGGCTCGCGCGGCGGCTTTATTTATTCGCCAGCGTTGTATTGACGATCAAAATAGGTCGACCGATTCGGTGAAAAATCGATGCCTCGCTCCTTCGCGACTGCTACCCGAGGATATCGCCTCGCGCCGCGAAAGGCAGTCAGAAATCACGGCTTATCGCAGGAGCGGGTCGATCCTCTGAAATATCGACGATAGAATCGAGCGATATCGATCGAGATTCGAAGATCACGGCGCCGAGTGTATTCGTGGGTGTGTATTTTTGACTCGCCACGGCGGTCCAGGTTATTCGGGTCACCTCGAAATCCAAATACGCCGAGGGAAACGAGACTAATAAACGGAATGCTTTCGCGCCGCCTCTGATTACGAGCGCCTTGCGAGTTATTATAAAAATGAAAGTACATACAGAAAATGGGACGCTCTGGAGTAGAGTTTCTTAGGGAAGGGCGCGAACAGGCGCCCCGTTAACTCATTCGTGATCACGTAAGTGCGAATTCCCGCCGTTTTCGTCAGAAAAGATCTGACGGACGCGACAATGGCGGCCTCGAGAAATCTCAGGGGGGAGGGGGTGGTGAGGAACAGAATAGAAAGAGTTCCCACGATAACATGTTATTAAAGAAAGAAAAAGGAAAAAGTAATTTGACGTTTGGTTCTCCCAGGCTTTGAGCTCTCGTTCCCGATTGATCATCCATACGTGCAGTCGCCGTATTACCTATCATTAAAATCCCGCGTATATTCAGAGGATTACGCAGAAACGAATGAGTATCATGATCAAGAGTGTATTAATATTTGGCTGACGCGTTGTTCTGTAGATAACTCTGCTCTTTGATAAAGAATTCACGTGCTCGGAGGGTGGTTTTTACGTCGCTCTGCGTACGTATCTCTAAAGTGAGTGCCTGGAAAGCAGTAACGTCAGAGCGTCGCTCGTTGACGAATATCGTTTGAAATATACCTGCTTCGGCAATTTGCTAGGCGTTACATGTATCGAATAGAAAGAAGGATGATACGGGAAAAGAGTCCAGCTACTGTTTACTCGATCTATTATACATATACCTCTTACTCTTTTTCTCCCTCGTGCTTCATCTTTCTTCCTCGTCTTTGTTGTATACTCAAAGGATTCGCGCTCGCAAATACCCCCGCGCGCTCGAGCTTTTTCTTCTCCATTCGCTGCGTATAATATTTTCAATGACAATGTCCCTGCCAGAGACCTACTTTTTGCAACTCCCACTTAGAAAGGGAACACAACGTTGCATTTGAACGCCGCGTTTTTCACCATGTCGTGGAAATGTGTCATCGTTAATGGAGATGCATCGCCTACAATAACGAGGACAATCTATTTTGCACTCGTAAAGGCCGGCCAAACTTTATTTCGGACGGACTTCGCGCGGAATCGTCATCGCGGAATTCCATTCACGAATGCTCCGGTAGATCTGGGACGATTGGGGAACAATGTTACTAGATTCAGAGCATGGCTAGGTGAATGTAACTTTCCCCCGTCCCTGTTTAACTCACGAATGAATTAGAAACGATACAGCTCCTTTTCTTAATTCAAATATCTACGCTTCCTCGATGATCATCCAAATCCTTCCGCCGTAATTTCCAGCCACACATCTCGCCGACATCCCAAGAAGCCTTCCTCCGTTCCGCCACAATTTCCCGGTCGGAGCGAGATGATTTTCCGACGCGATTCTCACCGCGAAGTGTAGCTTATCAAAATACGCTATAGTAACTTGTTTGTCGAGGAACGACGACGGGTTTACTCAATATCCGATATCCTCGCTATTTATCGAAGACTTTAATTCCACACGTTCTGTACAATGCGAGTCGTAACGGGAATATGAAATTGCATCTGCACGCGAGTTGCACGGGCCTTGTAAATGTTCCGATCCCGTGAATTTCCCTTGGCGGAGCCTTCACCCTCCGAGAAATGTCGCTTCGACGCCCTGGCATGTTATACACACTCCGCTTCTGTTATTTCTTCTCGCTCATCGCGCTCGGACGTCTCAGGTGGGAGGCTCCGTTGCTGATTCACGGTATCCTGCGCTGCTTCAAATGTCACACGCGCAGCGTGCACAGAGGCACTCGCGCGTGCACGGGAGTCTAGTCGGCTGCTAGGCTCCCTCCGAATGAGAATACGAAACGTTATCGAGCACGGAAACGGTTCCGCGGTCACCGCTCGTAAACGAAGGTAGACCTTGTCTTTCGTGGCGAACGACATTTTCCAGGCATTTTCGCTGTGTAAAACGAGACACCCCACCTTGTTCAATTGTTCCCTTCGTCGAGAGTGCTTTGAAGATATTATCCTGAATGTAGCGCAATTCCATCTCTCCCTGTAAACGGGAATAATTTATGCACGGAGTTATTTCCGATTTCGACGGAGAAACTTTTATGCACCGAAAGCTGTTAAGCTTACACTTTCTGGCAGAGTGCGTCCTTATCTGCTGTCACTATGACGTCAAGCAGATGTGATGACGGCATACAGATAGATTAGAAGTATGATACAGGAGTTTGCTGCAGGATTAGTCAGCCAGGCTCTTCAAAGCGTCCCGTTCTACTCGTATACACCTCGACGTACGGTTATTTCCCTTTAGGTTACCCGTCAAGATTTCATGGATCGTTTCTTCGCCGAGCCACCGCGCTCCGAGGAGGCACCACGGGCGAGGGGAAGCAGCTTTGCAGGTCAAAAATTCAGCGCGCCGGAAGGTTGGACCTCCTCTATTCACGCCGGCACCCGCGGCTGGCTCAGACAATATTTTCGAAAAGCTTTCCCGCATCCTTGCCCCTCGCTCCGCGAGGACCTCCTTCAGGTTACTGGCTTCTCTGTAGTCCACTTAGGTTGATTGAAGCGGTGGGCTGGCGCAAGCAAATAGAAGGCGATTTCGAGTGGCTGCCCACTAAAAATAACGATCGGGCCCCGGGTCTAAAGGTTCAGCGCGTCGTAGGATTTTGTGCTTGTCTTCGCCGGCGAGCTATCCGGTGGCCCGGCATCGACGATACCGGGCGGCAGCGGTGGACCCGTCCGGAATGAACTTTAGGAACGCTTTGATCTAAGCTGCCGTTGGCACTTTGTGCCCCTTATATCGTTGCCTCGGCGCCGATATGTCAGGATGCCCCGAAAAGGTATGCGCTCTAAATTGAGCAGCCGGTTAATACCGCGTAGATGCACGACAGGTGGTTCGACGGAACTTGGAAATTCCTGCTTTTCGGCCCCGGCGACACGCGAATGCTCCATTCAGGGCATTTTAAAACGGGCCCGGCGCGCGTTCGCCGAATGCCTCTCTCTCCGGCGTTAAATACTTTGTACAATGGGGGAGATCGTTTGAAGTAGCGGGGAGAATTCTTGGGGTTCAGAGGCTTGGTCAGGAAACTGACTATCGAACGGTAGCGTGGTATGTTGATGGTAGAATTTCACTTGGAAGATTTAAGAGGCGAGACGTATCGCACAGTCAGCCTTGCCTTAGGCCTCTATATAGTATTTTTCAAATGTATGAACTCGTCGCCGTGCTCGCTTCCCATTTGCATGTCTCGATATCGTCAAACTACGGAAGTAGATTTTGCAGACTGTTCCACGTGGCGAATAATGCCATGCAATTTGCCACGGCCACGATCCTCCAACTGTGCATAGAGTTTAATGGCAGGGTGGCTAGGGTTTTTCGTGTCGGGACCATTTTTCTTCGGGGCACGGAAGTCGCACGCAAAACGGACTTTCGCCAGCCTCATAAATATTCATTCCCTGCAAAATTGTCTGTGGAAGCGGTGGTTAAAACTCCGCCGAGCATGTCACCGATTACAATTGCGCATACATTCTCATCTAAATAAAATAAATAGATTTCACAAGGCTCCTGGGCTGTGCAGATGTAACCGCTTACCCGTTGCACCGGCTCAAAGCATTTCATCTAAAGTATCGCAGGTGATTAACAAAAAGGGCTGGATGCGAGTCAGTATAAATTCGTTATATATTTCATTCCATGCATAATTGTCAGTCATGCGTCTATGAACGACGGGATACATCTCCATTTTCTAGCGTTCACAGCCAGATAACTAGGTATCGTGGGGTTTTCAAGCGGAGGGGGTAGGAATCCAATATGAGGATCCTGTGGGAGTTTGTAGCCGCAGGAAGGATCTTCCTTGGTTAAGGATACGAGCATCGTCATTATAAATGGGGTGCTTTGAACCCGCGGGGGGAGCAAGGAGGGCTGGAGGATAGAAGGAGACGGAGGAAGCAATAGCTTGACTGTCACCAGACAGCGGAGTATGGATTCTCTCGTTCCTTTTTCTCTCCTTTCCGTACATCTCTCGACCCTCTCTACCTCCCCTCCTTCTCATCCGGCCCTCCTCTTCCCTCTGCCTTTCTATTTATTTCCGATAAACGGGGAAAATCCATGACGCGCAGAAATCGGGATCCTTGAAAGGAAATTTCAACGACGCGTTCGCCGGCGTGTTTGAATAGTGGAATAGTGTTATTAAAAAGCATGCATATATTTCAATATAACATCGGGGCGTTAATCTACATTCAAATTAATCTTTTACTTGAACCAGAGATTTCTGTGTCCGACGTTGCTCATGATAAAGATGCAAGATTCGTTTAAAATACACCATTAACCCCTCAACGACCACCTCGGTATCGCGTACGGACCCTAAAGCCGTATTTCCTGTACCGCCCGGGGAAACAGTGGAGGTTTTCGTACAGAGGTCGATCGTTGAGGGGTTAATTCTCTGGATGAATCTGAAGTAGAATGCAGAGACGTTTCCACTCGCCTGCCCGATACATTTATTCGAAGTCGCGCATGTATTCCGCTAGTTCTGCGGGAGTCGCAGAGCAACGAGTTTCCACCATTCACGGCTCTTCCCGTCGACACGTAGGTATAAGGTTTTCGAAAAGGTCGACGCCATTTGCGAGACGAGCAGAGGAAAGCGTAACGGCGTTCCCTTATCTCCGCCTATCAGCGCCGATCCATCTATTCAGCTTGTTCCGTGGAGCACGTCCACCGCGTCATCCTCCCTCGCAGTTCCGTTGCTACGTAGGACGTGTAATTTTCGCGCGGCCGTGTCGATGCACGTGGAGCAACTACGCTGACGGTTATTGGTTTTATGGGGCAGCTGGCAATCGAAAATTCCATGAGCGAGGAGAGCTACGTAGGCGGCCGAGTTCGCGTGCCGGCGAGGGGGGGTTAATTACGCGCGAAAACAATATTATCGAACGAATTATCGGGCAGGGGAGAGAAATTCCGTTAAGTGCAGGTCCGACGGGGCCGCTCATTACCAGCCTCCTCCGCTGTAAATGTACTTGCGCGGTATAAATTATTTAGGCGGGCGGCCAATTGCCCAGATTCAAGGGGACCTCGGTTCCCCCTTTAAAATTTTATTCACCGTCCCTCTCGTGCCTGTTTAATCGCTTTACCGTGCGCTGGTTTGACCGAGATTTCGACTCGTCGTCGAGATGCTTCCTTCTTCGCTTCTCGGCCTCTCTCTGCTTCAAAGGGATTGTAAACGCGAAGCTTCGATCGTATGATCGGGGCGTAACGATTAAAGATACGAGAAAGGTGGACGAGCGAAATCCAAATGGTTCTCAGTGCTCCAGTTTTTGTTACGTTATCGTTATGGATTTATGTGACCGCGCGCAGTTGCGATGCTGCTAGGTAGCTGTCCCCTTTTAATGGAACTCTGTATTTTATTGTTCCGCGTGGTTCTGCCGCGTTTTGAAGTTCCTCCGCGCATTATTCTCCTGAAAATGCAGTTGTATGTGTCAAGGGTTGGAAAGATAACGGGAAAGAAATTCTTGGCGAAGGAGGAAGGTATAAATTACCTACGCTTTGGGCTAGTTTGCAGATTATTCGGTGTTACGGTCCGATCTTGTAATTACTTTTGCTCTTGTTATCAGCGGGCTTCCCAGCGCTAAGTACTTGCATAATTTCCCCCGGTAATAGGCCACAGCTTATTACCACAATATACGCAGGACTTTGGGGTGCTTTTGGAATATTTATTGCGCGCTGCCGTGAGATGTTTATTGTGCTTAAGTCAGGCCGTCGAGTCGAAAGATGCGCTGAACATTTTATGGCTCGATAATCTTCTTCCTTCGATGCACACGCCCGCAGTATATCCTTATCCCGCATATCCTTGGACGTCGCTGCCAAAATCATCTCCCGATGAGTTTAATCGAGGATTACAAAGATAATTGGAGCCCTCGCAACTTTCGAATCCAACACTTTAATACTTCGCTTGACACACGGCGAAATGGCGTTCTGTAAATTAGCCTGCGGTAGTTTATACACCGAACACTTGATACTCGAGGGTTCCATCACGCACGGGACTCGTTGAATCTGATATCGATTTGTCTTGGTTTACGAGTCCAACGACCGATGTTAACGAAAACGAGAGAGAAAGAGAGAGAGAGAGAGAGAGAGAGAGAGAGAGAGAGAGAGAGAGCTCCGAAAAATCCCTCCTCGCGGGGCAATTTATTGTAACGATAAAGGCAACTTTATTTTCCTGCTACTCGCGCTATTGATGACTCTGCCCGAAGACAAAGGATTTATCGATCACTCGGGCACCGAATACGATTCTTCATCAGTCCGCGTGAAATGGTAAGTTTCGTATACCTACGAGATATTGGATTTCACGGTAGAAAGAAGACGGATACGAGTACGCCTTGATTTACGCCTTTCGCGAAACGAAGGGAAATGTAGCGATGAGTGATATCGAATGTTACGTCGTCAATGAAACGGTTTATTGGGAAAGGAAACGAACGATCCCTTTTTGATTTTTCATTTAAAAAATAGAGTATTCTATGTATTATGAAAATCACTGAATGATACGGTTTACTCTGCTACGGAGCGATTGAAACTTCTCCAAGTACCAGGACACTAATGCTAAGAATGGGATAAATGTGGTAGTTGGGAAGTTACGAAGTGCAAAGGATGCTCGTATCGTTCGATACCGAGCCCTGAATAAATTAGGATCTCATTCGGGGGGGGCATCAAACTGTTTGATTTTATCGTGGGAGGAAACGGTCGGGTTTTATTGGTTTCCGAGGGGTTTCAGGGGCCCTTAGGATAAAAAGGGATAAGACATCATATCCGCGGTCTCGGGAATTCGTTCGATTCACTCTTGGAGGGCAACGTATAAATCGCGTGTCATCATTCATTCCAGGCACGAAATGTAACGCAGCGCAAATTGTAATTACGCGGCCCCACTTTAATCTATTTCCACCGTCGCAATTTTAACCTTCGGGGATACTTTTACAATGTTTTACATAGTCCGCCGAGGTGTGTAACTCTGCGAGCTTGGCAGAAATTCCCGATACCATCGTGGCAAATAATTAGCCAGCACGCGACGCTGAATATCTCAGGATCGTGTCATTCGAGTTTTCCGTTTCTTAAAATACGCACGCACGCCGCACCAATAAAGCCATATGTTCACTTAAGGATGATTCGGGAAAAACCGTGATGGACGATAATCGCAAATATCGTTATCTTATCTTCCTCGTACGTCGTGTCTGGGACATTTAGAACGCCATTGAGTCAGATTTATAGCCATTGATCGTTCCTCCCGAGCTCGCAGAGTTCGACGGTATCCTTCTTCCTTAAAAAAAAATCTTTTCACGCACGAGTTGTACAGGAAACTTTCTTCCGCTAGCATTTGCTTAAATGATCTATAACGAAACTGGTTAAGAATAATTAAATTTCAAAGCTCGCACGTGTGTATTATTATTATTCGACCTAACGATGACAATCTTGTTAAATTGATACGTTGCATATACAGAGTGACTGATGGAGTCGGTTTGATATTCGGTTCGGAGCGAGCCTGAACGGACGATTAATATCGCAAATCAGCTTAAAGCAGCACGACCGTATTGTACTATTGATTCCACTTAATGACTGCAGTCATTAATGCCTGGCGGTAGTTCCATTGATGACGAATCGTCGTAGAAATCACCGGCAAGATCGCCAGCGGAGCACGTAACTTCGCTACTCAAGCAATTAATTCGTTCCGTAGGGTACGGAAGGCACCTTTGATTTATCTCGTTAGCGATTCCGTAATTACGATGAATCTTGGCCGCTGCACCTGTGTCTGGATACGGGGGGGGGGGGGGGGGTGAGCTCAAAGGTCAGTAGCACGCTGCAGAGATCTCGCGAAACTTAACAAACTTGCTGGAAACGTTCTTCCCTTCGCCCGATATTCATTACACCATAATTTCGCGTGGGACCCAATTGCAGCGCCAACGAAATACGATATTACGCACGTGTCACCTTTATTACCATCTTTCGCCCTTTCTCTCTCTTAATTACACAAAGCGATCTGAAGAAACTGTCGAAGAACCTCGGAGGATCTTGTACTCGTAGAAACAGATCGTTATGGACACAGTACTCGCGAAAATTGCATCACTAAATCAGAAAGTTGCAAATTCCCTCCAGGCACAGTTGATTTGTGGAGCCACGTTAATTCTTCCGCCCCTTTTTATGCCATCTAAAATAGTTAAGTAAAGCAGACTCTAGTTCCCGTTTCCACCGGCGTTTGTTGGTCGCTTTCGAAACGGCCCAGGTCTCGCTTCTGCCGTCACTTTCTTGTACTCCGTGCTGCATATTCGCAGTCGATAGCGGTTCCTCCGTTGCAACACGGCTACTGTAATTATTAACGTCCCCAGAGCTTCCTTTCCTAATCAATGGCTTATCTAACCAGGCCGCGTGTCTTTATTCTCCCTTGGACGTCGCCTCATTAGCCTTCTCGATTCCCGTCGTTCTGCTTGTTTCTCGCGGATGCGCCGAGCGCAGCGCTGTCATACGTACGCGGGCAACGTGCAACGATCCTGCAGCATCGTTCGTACGTTTGGTACATGTCGGCTAATAATCCTTGGCGTCATGTGACTGCAGAAAGACGCTGCTCCACGAGGAAGCAACGACAAAGCGCTCGCACGCCGACGGACTTACGTATCGTCGGAATCTAATAAGGGAACCTCGCTAGGGGGAGTCCTCCGTTTTTACATGCTCCCCTGTCCTCGCGCTCCTTTCCCTCTTTTGCATTCGACGTTCAGTAACGAGCGTTACCAACGCACGCTCTCGAGATGCCAGCCGCTCCGCGTCCTCTTCGTATTTTCGCAGCTATTGCGCTGATCGGCCGGACTGCGCGAACAGCATTTCTATTGAAATAGAGACCAGATAACGGAAATGTGGAATGCCTTGCGGAAATGTGAAACGCCTTGTTCGTTCCTCTTTTATTGTCAGCCGGAGAAAAAACAGGCTCGCCCGAGCGTTCGAAGTGAAATTCCTTTACCAGCGGCATTTCCGAGGCGCGCGCTCCGCCGCGCGCTGTTCAGCGTCGCGAAGAATTTCTGGAAAATTGTCTCGGCGCTTGGAACAAGCGCAGGTGTATTCTTTATTACCCTGGAAAAGGGGTAAGAGTTCTGCGCGCCCGAGGTCCCGCCTCAACTATTCATTTCGTTCCTCCAAATACCTACGTTGGATCGCGTCATGTCCGAGTTCGTTTCGTACTGCGTATCGCGATAAAAGATTGACGGGAAATATAGAGAGAATGTATTTATAGAATTACGTGATACGATCGATAAGATACGCTGATATGCATACATAGGGGAGACCGGGGATGGTTGTCGTACGGGTAGGTTGTCACAACGGCTATAACAAAGAAACTATAAACAATAGAAATGTACTAATAATCCATGGCGATGCGTAAACATATCACCGCCTCTCCCCGCATCACACAAGTCGTTGTGGCATCGCATGGAGCCACAATGTGTCATTGTTCGTTGTCGTGCGCTAGAAGTAAATTACGCCGTATTTTCTATCAAGTAAGTATAGGGTAAAGGACCCAATTACTGACACCTAACCAATTACTGTCACCTTAAGCTATTTTACTTAAAATAACGAATAAATAAACTATAGTATATAATCTATAGTATAGATTATAGGTTGAATTACATAATTCTTTTCGTATATGACTTTACAACGTTTATTTATTCGTTATTTGAAGTAAAATAGCTTAAGGTGACAGTAATTGGTTAGGTGTCAGTAATTGGGTCTTTTACCCTAGGTTGTCTCTTAGTATCGACTATAACATTGTTGCATTATTCTCGTAGTTTAGAGTTTTTTTCTAACTTACGGCTATGATTTTTTTTTCATTTTTTAAACCTTTTAATACACGAATAGGGAGGTGAAATTGTTTAACGGTTTGGGGCAAGTTGTCACAGAACATTTGCGGTTAGGTATTTGCTGCACGTGACAGCTAATCCCGCTGTAACTTGCTGTACCTATCATGTGATATTATATTTTTTTGTTTCTTTGGCAACAGTTCTTAATCATAATGCCGCGAACTTATAATAAGAAGACGTCCAGAGGTAATGTGCCCCCGGGATTAATGTTACGTGCGGCAAGAGAGGTTAAAAGGGCAATTGCACAATAAAAGGGATTGCACAATAAAGGGGATTATAATATAAATTATCGCACTCTAGCGCGATATTGTCAGAACTACAATAAAAAATTATATTACTTTCTGAATTGAATCGACTTTTTATTCATAAACTTAGCTATCCAAATGTGTGACAATCAACCTCGGATACTGTGACAACCAACCCGATCTCGGGGTATGTTGTCACAAAATAGTTCCTGCAGATAATGTGAATTAGCTCTTAATCTGGTTGACAAAATCCACAGGATCAATTTTTTTTATAAAGCCAATATAAAGCAATTTTTTTTATATTAAATATTAATTTAAGTTTGAATGAACTTCCCTGGAGCTATAACCTGTAAAAAATCAAAATAAGAAAATGAGACAACCATACCCGGTCTCATGGTAGTGACACATGGAAGCGAGGGAGAGCTGTAGCTATCGCAACTGAACCGCGCGGAATTGCGTTCTTCCTCCGTTTCACCATTCATCGCTTATACTACTTGCTTCCTTATCCACACCACCGCCACTCTGTAAATTCAGTGGACGCTGTCAGTTCCCCAGTAGATGCTCCTGCTTTAGTCAGAGTCAGCGTCTACCGTACCAGCGTATCGATACGTATCAGAATCCTCTGCAGAGACCATGTATCGTCATTTCATACACCGGCGTAATCACACGCGCTGCTTAATACTCGAGGAAACGAGTATTTCCCCGGAATCCCGCGCCATGAATTCGAAATCTTTTTCCCTTCGAACGAGGACCGAAATCCAGAGGCACTCGAGTCTCTTCTTGTATCCCCGACGAGGGGGTGGGAGAAATCCTTATCCCCCGGGGGGATTCTCGCAAGGGTGGATCCTCGACGAAGGCACTTGAACATTTTCCACGCGAGACGATGCAGGGTAGGTTTCGAGGGAGACGCACGACGGCCATCGGCGGATTCGCGACGGGGCGGCTGATAAGCCGCGATAAGGTATCGGGTGTTCGCGTCGCGTAAATATTGCCTCTAATATAGCCGCGTTATAAATACAACGGCGGCCGGATTTTTCCGACGGGGCCGGGGGACGTGTTCCACGGGCTCCTCGGCTCCCGTCACCGCGTCGGGCCGCGTTTTCATGCCATTGAAACGCTCGCCGCCACGGGTGAGAAAAAGCATAGGGTGGAAAGTATCCCATTAACGCGCGCACGCCAACACACCCCCGCCGGCCGTGCACGGACGTGCCAGCCGTGGAACAGATACAATGCGGGGGACGCGAGCGCAGCACAATGACGACGGAGAACGCCGACAAGAACTTCTCGACTGGTATTCATACGTAGACGCCTATTGTCTCGAGTTGTTCGAAGGCGAAAGACACGGCACGCGTACTAACTTCGTGCACACGCGTACCAATACACACTCCCCCACTCGCCTCCCCCTCGGCCACGGCGCGCTTTTCCATGGAATCTGCCCGCTCCTCGACCACCCTTCGCCCCTCTTTTGCGGTCTGCCACCATCCCTTCTTGCATCGTGCTTTTTAGTCTATTACGTTTCGGGGGTGCTCCCTTTTTGTCCGCGTTACCTGAACGCGGCTTCGTTTCCATAGCCCTTCCGTGCTCGTACCGTGAACGCACTTTAAGGGCCGAGGGTGCATGTGTGTTCCTCGTGGCGCCACTTCTTTCGAGGCGGATTCATTTGACCATACGATGTGGGATGGGGGATGTATGTACGAATATCGCGCTGAAAGTATTCTTCATCCACTTCTGTGACTGTTGCGCGCTCATAAATTGTCTGGCCGTTTCCCTGGTTCCCCTTTCTTTTAGAGTATATTGCATTTCCCATCCATTTAATAATTTCAGTCTCGATTTACCGAATAGTCGAATTTTTATCGGCCGCTTTCCCGTTGCCTATTGGGTTTCAATCGTATCTGGCCGCACGCCAGCTTGTGTAGATATCAAAACGGCGTCATGTACGCGGTCGAGGGTGATTTTAAGTGGCTCGGGATAATTAATATGCAAAAGAAAAGGTAATTAAGTGATATGCACCTGTTGGTAGTACCCAGGGTCCGTTGGTTGCCGGGCTTTGAATACATATTTACGCCGGCGATGCCGAAATATACGGGTGTTTTAAATTATTGCTTGCCATCCGGTTCACTGATATCGTTTCACGGAAATTCCAGCGGTAAATGGGAATTTTTGTGCGCCGATGGGGGCAACGATTCTCCCCCGGGATAAACGTTATGGTTTCTCGTTTAATCGATATCGCGTTCCCTTTATTTCGTTGTCACGCGTTCGGTATCAATTACAGTTTCTCTGTTGAATTATTGATGAACGAATGAGCAGATACTTCCTGTTACGCGAAGCAAAATTTTTAACAAGCAGAACTGCAGTATTCTTCCCGCCCGTGCGTTTGTAACTGTTGCAGCATTCTTTGCGGAATTTGTGTATGCAAAATTCATGTCACGTGTAAACAGATTTAATAAGAAGGAAGAATCGCAGGCTTGAAACTTCAGCGCCCCTCCCGCGTTTCGTGCACTCGTAAAGTCACGACTTCTATGAATCGCGAGGCTCGTCCGTGTCCACTTCACTTATTACATTCTCGCGAGAGCGCGTCACGCGCAGCCGAGCGATTGCGCTAACACGGAAAAATTAGTGTCGAGATCCATTCGTGTCCCCGAGTCTTTTATTCAAAGACTCGACGTTACATTAACGCACCATCTACGAGTACGCTCGTACCTAATTCGTACGTTCGATTGAAGAAAAGTTCTAGACAATCTGCTTGTCAGATAAAATTGAACTGCCACGGGAACAGCTGATATCGACACGTTCGATTCCTTTCTGTGTCACGCACGGAGATATACGTTCCAAACATGCTCCTTACCATGTAGGAACGTCGACTATCGCATCGGAAGGGTGCACTTTTTTTGCACGATGGAATAAAGACTCTCGATCATTGTCCTACGACAGTTCGGACTACACGCTCGCCGGCGCGTACGACTACTGTTCGCATGTGTACCATGGTGACTTGGGTGAAGCCATTCTCGTGTGTCACAGTTAACCTTAGGCTGTTACTTGCTTGCGAAGATTCCAGCGCGGTTGTTTGGCATTTATTAGTACAGTTCATTGCTTCGTATCTCTCCTGGCTGGTTAGAAGCCAGGCTCACTGGCAGGTGCGCGCAGGTACGTGGAAGCGCGAACTTACGACACGTTAGACGCATCAAGCTATGCGAGAAGGATATACGCGACAGTTGCCCCGTGACCTTTTCGACAGAAGTGTGTTAAGAAAAGATCCCTGTCTGACATCTATGGACATCCACCTGTTCGGATCTCTATTTACCTCTGAACAACATATTCTGAAGCCATTACATCCCGTCGGCCTTTCTCTTGATAGAATCTCTAGAGACGCGTCGGTAGCCTTGAGCACTGAATATAGTTTGCGGAATTACTGGCCGATGTCAATCGAGCAGAGGAAACGAGGGAAGTCGGAGGGTATCGGAGTAAAATGGCAATCTGTTAGAAACTTGTTCCTTGATCTGAATGTGTGACGCTGAGGAATCAAACGAAGTGTTTTCAAGCACTTATTAAATATTAGCGAATGAAATCGGAGCAAGGATACAATTGACTGTATGCGGTTCAATCGATAAACTAATTGATGCGTGTAAAATGCTTGGGCTATTTGACCTAGAGGCCCCTTTGAATCTTAATAAGTCTAATCGTGCCGCCGGCTTTAATTCTGTTCGATGAAATGCGTCGAAGCAACGTCTCGTTACAACGTCTGGCCGCGTACACTGCCCTTCATTACGCCCCCGTGTGAAATTCCGTGTACCGGCCGTAAGGGAGTTAATCAACTTTTTAGCGCGATAAGCGTAATTCCCCCAACGGCGTAGTGGTTGACCCAGTGAAATATTGACTTTGTTGCTAGTGGCCTAACACGACACGCACCAGCTCGTGATGTTGCATTTTCATATATCGATTCATGTAAATTCAACGACATTTTCAACCTGTCGCCGCGATAATCTACATTTACGTCGGCGTACGCTCGCAGCACCTCGCCGTTACGTGCATAATCCTCGAAGGAATTTTACACGTTCACCGTTTGGAATTCTACAGCTTTGAGTTCGTTTGCCGCCATTCGTATTTATTTTTTCGCGTCCCTTGAAGCTTGTCTTCCACGGATAGAAAGAGAAATAGGGCAAGAATGTTTCCACGCCTCTGCATCGAACGCGCAAAATATTGCGCCGGTCTCCCGAGGCGCCATACAAATCAAAATACTCGATCCGGGATTGAAGCGGGGGAACATATTTCCATCCAGACTGCCTGCCTGCCTTTCTGATTATCTTCCTCGGTCACCAGCAATTTTACGAATCAATATTCCCGCCGTATATTTAATCTCAGACGGAGTATTACAACCCTCGAGTCATTGCTCACCCAAATTTCGAGTTTTCCACTTGCATTATAGCGCATGTCCGTTCTAAGAGGCCAGATCCTGCGCAAGAAGCGACAGCAATCGCAGCGGCGCGATTGTTCCCGGAACACCACTGGAACGAACAATTCCGCGAGGGTCATTAAGATGCGGGCAATTAATTAGCACCAAGTTATATGATTATAACTTTCACATGGCTGGATTGATTGGTTCTTTAGCGGGAGATTCCTTTTCACATCGACGCGAGAGCAGTCGGTCAAGTGCATTTTATATGTCGTTGCCGATTCTTTTTTCCCCTCGCCTCGCCCCGCCGCCTTTTACCCACGCAAGAAATGGAATTCCCTTCTCGCGTTCGAATAGCTTGATCGGGCCGTATGCGCGCGCGTGTATGTGCGACTATCTGTCTGCAACGCGCTCGTCGAATGCATATATGGAAGCCGTTTCAAGGCGAGGCTCATTGTCGTTGAAGTGTCGCACGTGAATTGCGGCGAATTGATTTATTCAGATGGTGGATGTTGAATGGAAAATCGCGGAACATCGAAATCGAATTCACGAGCGACGGCTTCAATTTCCGCGTATATGTCTCCTCGGTCTCTGGACGTGGTTAAAAGTGCCGGCTATTTATAAAACCGACGACGTACGTCGACGCTTCGCTACGGTCAAACAGACCTCTATAGACCGGAGAATCTTTCAATCTTGGTGAACCTCGCTTTCCATTGTCGCGATACGAGGAATTGATCCCGATGCTGGACGGGGTGAACCTGTGATAGGTGGTGAGCCGCGTTGCAGCTCTTCTCTGATAGGTCCATAGCCAGCATCCTTCTTTAATCCTGCTCCCCGCACGAACGCAATAATACACGGTGCATCAATTTTCTGTATAAAGAACAGCTATATCGCAGAGGCGCTGTTGCAGCGTCGCAGATATCAGTTTCACAAACGTTGAAATTTGAAATGAACGAAATGACGAATTTGGGACGCGATATACCGTGGGATGCGTTTAAAACAAAGCGCAATTACTCCTTGACTCGGGTGATTTTTCTACCCCCCCCCCCCGTCCAATAGGACGAAATGAAATGTGGGGGGCGAAATGAAATTACCCATCGGCCCGTTTGCGTTAAGACAAATAAGTGGAATAACCCAGTTTCGTTTTAATTATTCCGAAAGTTCGGCCGGCGTTCGTACGGTATGCTTTTAATCGAGCCGGTGCGATTTAATTCCATTTACGGGCGCGGGCCCGTTCGCGCGGGTTACACGCAGCTGATTCGAGTTGATTTAGCGAGATCAAATTGTTAGCATCAATCCCTTTCACGGGGCCTTGCAAACACCAGCTCCTGAATGAATTGCTCTCTGACACGGCCCGTACCTTTTCTGTTGCAGTGAAGAAGGCGCGGATCGTCTGCGAGGAAGGTTTGTATCCAGAGGAAGGAGAGAGGAGACGGCGGAGCAGGAGAGAGATCGATTGAAGGATCTAGAACGAGGGACAACCGACTGCGCCCAGTTGTTCCTGGCTGGTCCTCAAAGCTTACACGAGCGTGGCGCGAGTCCCCGTGCAAACTGCGAGCGATCTGTCGCGGTTCTTCGATTGTTCCCCAAAATTGGAATCGAACCCCGATACTTTCATAAAACGGAGCCCCTGCTCACGCTCCAGTTCTAAAGGCCGCGCAAAATTTGTTGCACTCCGATTGGAACCGTTCCAAGCCAAAGGTTGTGTGACTCTTCAACCGGAATATCGTGATGTTCTGTTCATGCCGAAGTAATTTCTCCGCGGCGGCGGGACGGAGATCCCCGCGACATTACAAATGTGCGCTCTCTCAGAAGCTTTTCCTTCGGGAGGGGGATTTTTGGTCGACGTACTCCGCCGGCTCGTCTTCAGACACGCGACTAACGCGCGCCCCGTTCCTCCTTACTATGTCAAGTCCTGTAGCTTATGTCCTTGTCTGTCCACTTTTTATCGAGCCACGATTACGTCGCTATCGCGGGCAATTTAGTTTCCTTTTTTCGTGCAGTTATTATATTAAGAGAGAGCTTGTGTATTCTTAGAACCGTCGTCGGCTTTGGATAAGCATCTGAAAGCGTCGGTTGCGCGCGCGCGCGTCACGCGATCAGCTCGTAAGCGCCTGAGCTTGATCGCGCGGGAATTCATTATTCCGCGTTTAAATCGCGCTGTTTCGCATTCGAGGATTTCCCGGTCTCCAACGGGACGGGATATCTGGCCGAGGCAGCTTACAGCGGCCGGAAATATCGTATTTTATTTCGCGGCGAAATAATCCGCTCGGCGTGCAACTGGAAATTAACCACCGTTTTCCGCGGCGTCGCTGTTTCTGCTTGTTGCATTATTTCAAACGCCAGATACGTTGCGGCGCGTCGGCGGGCGCCTTTTATAATGCCGCGTTAAATCCTCCAGATCGCGGTGTAATTTCCTGTTACGTCTGCGATGCTGCGTCTCGCATTGTTCCGCGCCGTGACAGACGAGAGCCTTGAGACTTTAGTAACTTTCCACTCATATCGCGCAGCTTTTTCTGCCAGCACGTGTGCTGCCCGTGGCGAGCTACCGGTAAAGATGATCATTATTCTTCTCGATGCACACGTGTCGGGGATTGTAGGCGCGAACAGATTCTCGTAGCGTCGCGCAAATGCCTGGGAACGTTTAAAATTAAGTAGCTTCGATGGGTCTAGCGTAACTGCATTGATATGATATATTGTAACGAAGCTGGGATTAATTCGGATTCTCCTCTTTCGTTTTCTCTTCGTGCCACATCGGTTCTCTCAAACGAGCTAACAACGACGGACGCAATAGGGACCATCGTTCTAGATGCACAGAGCCAAACGCAGAGAGCTGTTTGTATTTGATTAGAGGAACCAACGTTTATTTCGTGTTTCCACGATTCTGCGCAACGTCTTGGGGATTCGGGCGATTGCTCCGCCAGTATGTGCAGGCTTCCGCGAAGCCTGGCTCTGTCGATATTTAGTCTCACGACGCTAGGGTGGTTCCCGGCAATACCTCGCGGCGATGTAGGTAAACAGATCTGAAAGTCGTTAGAAGATACGTGTTGCCGAATAAAGAATCGGCTGCAGCACTGTAACGCGCTGGAAGAGAAATTGTTTCGGGGAGTCGCGATGACAGGCAATATATCACCCGAGCACGGGCATAAAGCGTCCCTTACGCGCGACAACGTACCTACCCACTGTAAATGCGCGCGAGATTTCACGGGGAGTAAGGTCTGGCGCGCGTGTTTCAATTACACCGGACGAGCCGGCGCTCGTGACTGTCTGCTCCAATTAAAAGACAGCCTCCGTAATCGTCATTAATAACTCGCTTAGCAGCAATTATGTTAACTGTAATTTAATATCCGCCGATAATGGGAATCCTCCTGTCCCGCGAGGCAGTCGGAACGCGAAACAGCGCGAACGAGAGCCGGCTTCCGCTGGGCGTTGAGAAGTTCACGTCCAAACAATTACAAACTTTCCTCTGTTTCAATCTTTCCGAGCATCCCTCGATTACGATCTTGTCAGCCGTCTTTCCCGCTCATCGCCGGCCGAGCAGCTTCTAATCGGCTCCGTTTAAATGCTGTTTCGATTCGGTAACTTTTACCCGCGACGTCGCACGGCTCTCTATCCGTCGGGACAGTTCCGTCGCACGCGAAGGAAAATGTCGGGGGTGACGGGCGCGTACCATTGGAGGGCGCACGTCTGGTATCGTAAAGCCTCGCTCGGACCTTTTTTTCCATTGAGTTATCGGGGGCTCGCAGGCCCACGTGTACACGCGTGCACTGGCCGGCGCGGGCGAGAGCTTATGGAGCTTTACGGTTCGCCTGCAGCGCTTCCTGGCCGGCCAGAAAGGGACTGTCCGTATCCTTCGTAAATTGAGAAACGATAGCAGTTTCCACGGGAACGTTACGTTCCTATATACGTCCGCTCCTCTCCCCTTATCGATTCGCCGCCGGCTTATAAATGTTTCCCGCCGCGTCGTGGGTTGTTAGACGGGCCAAGCTTCGAGTGACCATTGGAAAATATTCTCGCCGAACGGCAATAACTCGTTTCTGTTTAATTACGCGACAGAGGGACACTCCGGAGCCCTCCAAGTTTCCATAAATAACGCTTTAATTGTCCGCGGAATAACGACGCGCAATAGAGACCGTCACGCTGTTCGATTCTCATTACGAACCGTCACAATTCACCTTCCGAGTGGCAACAGCCCGGTTTCCACGGGAATATCTCATTATTTGTTTCGCCCATGGCGCTGCAGCCACAAAGGGGGTGGCGGTGGTTCTCTGAAATTAAAAGATTCATTTTTCTCTTTTTTTTTATTATTTAAAACCGCGTGCGCTGATGCTGCGGCGACGGGGAAGGGCTGCGCTGGAAATGTAATTCCGCGGTGGTCGCGCAGCGCCGTGTATTAATTAATATCTTGATATTCACGGGTAATAAGGTAATCTCGTTTGGGCATCGAGAGCAACGATTCAACCGCGCCAGCTATATTCAGCCGCCGATAAAACACCACGAATCATTTAATCACAGTGTAGGCGAACTAGAAGGTATAGGCCAGAAATAGATATTCGTTTCTCGGTTGAGCCTGCGTTTCAACCGCCCCGGAAAACCGTACTAAAAGTGGTGGAAAAACTGGTATGGCTCCTGGGCGAGTAACATTTAATTTATTGGTCGCGCGGGGTAAATCCCGGCTGATCCAGCCGTAAATAATTTTTTCCCCGATACTCCGGTGCCGCCCGGTGATCCGGAGCATTTGTCAACGTCGACATTCCCATTTTCGCGGGACGGATTCCTTTTACGGGCGTACTCTCGCTCCCTTCGCGCGATCAATCGGAGTCGAACAAGCTTCGCGGAACGGTTGCTTCCACGCTCGTGAAAGCGAGACAATCGTCGGGATCGCAACGGCATTCTAAACGATCGGCGACGATTTACAGCGGCACAGTTCAACTCCTATGTAACACTGAAGCTGCAGAACGTGAAGTCAACGACAGTCACTGTGAAAGGGGCCAATCCATGCTGGGAGCAAGACTTTCTTTTGTAAGTATACACGCGCCCGTGGCCCTTTCGCGAACCGAGGGGTAGCGATCTTTGCGACCCCTCGGTCCCGCAGAGGTTCGCGAAGTTTCCCCAATAAAAACGACACAGCTACCTAATTACGATCGATGGATCAAGGGGCAAAGGGAGGGAACGCAACTTTGAAATGTCGAATTTGAAATTCGATTTCGAAGCTTACGATTTTATGGTACACCCTCGAGGGTTCTACGTTCGAGAGAACTTTCTAGCCGACTGGGTAATACCCAGTGGCCGGTGCTGAATAAAAGTGATAAGGGAAGACAGAAATTGTGGAGCTCGGAGTGTGCGCGCTATCGGGCCGCCGTTCATTACTGAGTTTGCGCCAAGGCTCGGGACCGTGGAGTTTCGCGATCGACTATCGAACCCCCTTAAGAGGTAATCCGATCTATAGCTGATATATAAATAGGTGCTTAGCCAGCACAATGGGATAGCGCGTTCACGATAGCGCGATTAGCTAATCGCTGGTTATGTTTCACATTTTAATCTTTTTTCGTCGCCCTCCCTCCCCCCGTTTCCTGATATTTTCCGCTCGCCTTTATCGATTTCTTGGTTCTTCGAGCCGACGAAGCGGGCTCGCTTTTTACTCCGTGTATATAATTATCTTTTATTAATAATTTTGTTGTCGCAACTTTTCACTGGCATCGCTTAATCATCATTAAGCGACTAATTTTCCCCATTAAGAGAATGCGTAAACAAGATGTTGTAGAATTTGAAGCAGTTTTCTCTAATATTGCTAGTCGATCTTCGCCTCTTTGCTCGAGGAAAATCGTGATTCTTGGATGGAAGTTAATGCGACGGGATTAAAATTCACAAATTCGGCTTTCGTTATTAAAATATAATACATTCGTGAATTAGGGTGCGTTGGTAATTAATATTTAATGTCCGGCATTTTCATCCGGGGATTAATAATTTCATTCCGGGGCTACGTTTTTAATCACGGTCGAGCGTTTTCGTCGCTGAGGCAAAAAATAAGAGCGCGTCAAGTGCTCGGGGATGAAGAACACGGTATCGATCGTCCGTGGAAAATGTATAAGGAGGACAATTGCTAGTCGTGGCGGAGGAAAATAGGAGAATTTTGGATCTTAGCTCTCTGATATATCCCTACCGGCGCCTGTAAATCCTTACTTGCCAAGTTGCGAACCTTTAACCTACTTCTCCCGTGACGCGCGGCTACGTATGCCCGGGCCGCTTTTAAATCGTATTTATTTAACCTGTGACGAAATAACCCCCCAAAAATAAGAGCCTCTCGGGGTTGTACCGATCGATTTCTCCCTATTTAGATCGCCTGTACCGACTGTATATACAGACACCTACCAGCACCTGTACATACAATCGGAGTTTCAGATGTCATTCGGCTGATCAATAAGTCCATTCAGATTTTTCAGGTATGATTCTCACGAGCAGATTGAAACATAATTGTCTAGTGAACGTTTGTCTTTACAACTATTCGTACAATCCATGCTCGTTTCTCGAACGGACTCATTACTCAGCCTGATAGATGGTCAAATGACTTATATTGTCAGCTCGTTGTATTCATATGTCTGAGCCGTTGTTCTCGGCATTGAAATTTACAAGCACAGCCGCTCCTCCAAAATTGAACACCGAATCCTTCTGTTATCTAGCGAAACGAACGATATGAACACGGGCCTTCTGGTGGAGGTCTGGTGCAAGGGTTTCCTGTGGGATCGTTTCCTGGGCTACTACTACGTACCGCTATCAGAAGTGTCCTACATGAACGAGGTAACGTCTAAACAGTCCTACAATACACCCAGCACGGTATCGACAGGGAAACAAGAACAACAACACGTATCCACCGACAGTATGCGCGACACGAACAGCAATACACAGCCACCAGACATCACCAGCACGGTACACTAATTGATACATGCACCTATAGCTAGATTCCCCCGCTCTTAGCGCTCCCTCGCTTTTGGATTAATTCTAGCCGCGCATCCTCGCGCCGCTATACTTCCGACCCTGTCGCGGCGAAATCACGATTATCCGCGCCGGCGGAGCTTTCTGTTATTCGTGGATGTCGATTAAGCCCGGGGCCGATACGGCGTGCACGCGGAACGCTTATCGCCGCCGGCTGGATCTGTCTGCGCACCTCGTCGTAGAATTTATCGAATCACCCTCGATCGTTATTCGTCATTCGCTTTATATACGAATAAAACGAGAAATGGGACAGAGGCACGGCAAAGGAAAGGGGGCAGAGAGGCACCGAGTGTCGCCTCCATATAGAGCAGGTTCCCGAGTGGTTGTTCTTATGCTCATGATCCAGTTTGGGGTAAACGAGGTTCGCAGCATTCGAGATTTACCGCATGAACGTGTCGCTGATCCCTAAGCAAGTATTTCGCAGGTTTCGTGACGCTTAAGCGCTTCGAAGGAACAGTATCTTACAATCAATCTAGATCTACCTTCAAGCTAGTATAAAGTGGAAGCACGTCTGCTATCAAACGTTCCCCCAGCTCGCCAAAAATACGATACACCGGGGAGAGGCGACGCCATTGTTCAACCGAAGGCTGTAATTTTTTTCCTTTGAATCGTGAAATTGCCAAGTTCAGCGTGTCTATGTGTGTGTGTGTGTGTTACGCTCTCTGGATGTGGTAAAAAATTCACTGTTCCCTGGGTAGTGACTCGCGGTGCAGCGTTTACTATTTAACTTTCAAGCAAACACGGGGATTCGTTTTTTAAAGGGGCGACGTCGCGGAGCCGCGAACAGTGCCCGACTGCGTAGTACTCTCCCTTCTGCGCGGTAAAAATACTCGTCCCTTCGCACAGAAACGGAGATTCCAGGAATGTTGACACGGGGACGGGAGGGTGGAAAAGGATCGCTGTATCGAACGTCGCTAAAAGTGTCGCGAATTTTTTATTTGCACCGCGATGAAAATCGACGACCAGCCGTTCAGCTCCCCCTTCCGTCATTACTTCCTCGGTAATTTCCGCGTGAATGGCAGCCACGGGATCGCGCTCCATCGAGCATGAACTTCGCTCGATTTTGTAACACGGAGAAAAAAGAGCGTGGCGAAACAGGGGCGCGGGCTAAACGCTACATGCCGACGTGCTTTAAACGGCGTCGCGTGCGTGCGACCGATCCGTAAACGTTGCCCGTAAAAAGGAGAGTCGTATGTGCGAGGGTGCGCTTAAAAAGTCGCAGTAGTTTCGGTGGCACGGTGCAGTTACTCTGTTAGACCCTCTCGCAGATACATTCTACCATTCCATGGGGTATTTCGTAACACATGGGCATAACTTCGCGTGAAGACCTGCGCTGCGGAATTATTTCGACCGGATATAAATATTTGGAGGAAATTCTCATTCCTGGCAAGAAATTTACTGTGCGCGTTATAGACAGAAGGGTTTATCGCATAGCCTTTTTACGTTCTCTACTTCCCTCTATTTTGAGGAAGCAGTGAATGCTTTACAATTGCAAGTTCCATTCAAATATTCTTAGTTGAACGATTATTCTAGATATCCCATGTGGACGTTCGCGAGTTCGCGGTAATAGTGACTATTTCTCCCGTTCGCGAGATGGATTCGCAAAAGCGTTTGTCCTGTTCAGGTTCGGCCAGTACTGGCGCGTGCAACGAGCGCAGATCATCGATCCCGCTCCGAGTTCTTGCCGATCGAAATACAAGCATCGTTCTGGCGGTGCACGCGAAACGAAACTGAAACGAGTGTTTACAGATCGAGCAAGCACCGGATCAATCGACGCCAGTTGTACGTTCGATGGGAGTGTGTAGCGAGCTTCGGGTTTAGCTTCCATGATGTCGTGGATGCGACGTCGGATTGGTCTCCGCCAAAGGTCCAAGTCGGTCGATAATGCGATTACCGTTGGGCACCGCGTTTGTTTCCTGCCTGACCGCCAAATAAAATGTAATATCTTGAAGCATCCATCCGCTCGTTCAATCGAACCACTGGCTTATCTGTTTCACGGGGATTAATTTAATTTCAAGCGAAAAAGCTTCTGCCGACTTTCCTCGCGACGCTGCGCTGTTTGCTGAATTGTTTCATCCGCAGAATCGAGGCTTTTCATAAATCGCGTTTGTCCAGTGCATTGTTCTTTTTCAACAGTGGACAAGAAACACTATATTTAATCTGTTATTCTTTATTTCTTTGTGCCTTTGAAATCGGTGCCTCAAATTTGTAAGCTCTCGCGACCCTGTCATTGATGGAATCGCATTCGTAGACATTTCACGCCGGAACACATCGTCCCGCGTCTCAATCTTCGAGCCGGGTCACGCGAGACTGATAAAACTGATTCCGAGATCCTTCCTTTTAACCTGCCGTCAATTAGACCGCCGTTTCCCAGCGCTGGCTGTCGTGACGAGCTGAGAGAAACGACTTCCTGCTCCCGGGCCACGGCCGTTTCCCCGTCATCGGCCTGTATTACGCGGAAAATCGGTCGCCTAGCGGGAAAAACGATGGAAGTTTCGCGATGAACTGGAAGTCAAACTCGTAAAGGAACGAAATGTCTGCACGCAGAGGCACCCTCGCCACCTCCTTGCAGTCAAAGGAACTGCTTTCATTGTACCGCGTCCCCTCCCACCGAACCCGACGAATATCCAGGCTATTCATCCGCGATCGATCCCGTGCTCGAAGAAAAAGCAGTTTCCCGCCTAGGCGAACGAGAGGCCGAATAATTATCGTCGGAAAATTGAGAAAACCGTGTCCGACGATGGCCTCGGCGATTTATGGCGCGGCCCGTTCACCAGCCACGGATTTACAATTCATATTATGGTAATTCTCGCTATTAATAATTAGCGTCGGGATGTTAATGCCGGTTGGAAACGTAATTTCACTTATCGCACGGCCCGTCGGCCGTTTCTTCGTTCCGCAGAGCACACGGTCCTGGGGAAACTCTGGCGATATCGATTCGCATATAAAGTTGGCCGCTACTTAGAAGTCGTATGACAAATTGCTCGCGTAGAGCAATTTCGCTCGGTGAATGATGCCAGTCGTTCTTTACGTAAACACCAACTCGGTGATCGCATCGGTTGATGCATCTTTATGGGAGAGGGGCGAAAGAAAAAAAAAAATTGCGTTTCCCCAGCGTCACTGTGTCCCCGTCCGCTGCGTTGCTTGCAGCTTCCGCGCTCGTTAAATAGTTGGCGATTTTTCTTCAGCTCGTTATGCGAAGTAGACGGTTTAGATTGACAGCACTCCGTGGAACATCGAGTAATTGTCTTTCACTCTAGTTTGCACGTTGAAATTTTGTTCGCCGAAGTTTTCCCATTGAAAATCAGACGGACCCGTCTCCCTTCAACGGCGTCTTTGAGACAAAAGGTGCGAAAGCTACGACGAAATTAGAATCCGTTACCTCCGGAATCCTCGGGTCGTTCTACGAGGTTCTTGAACCCCTAGGAGCATTTCTCGGGGAGGTATTTCGACCCAGGGATCCCTTTATCTTCCATTCTTTCTTCATTTGTGAGGTACGGTCCACTGCACCTTCATACGGCGATAAAAGGGAATTCATGCTAATTAAATTGGTCGGCTTCTTTATCTAAGAGGAGACGGGGGAGGAGAAACGAGGGCGTGACTATCCGTGCATACCGCTAAGTTTTTCTTTTCTGCAATTTAAATCGCTACGAACTGCTTTAAAGATTGCTCTATTCTGTTGGCGAGTGTTTTCGGTCCGTTTGTTCGCGACTCGTCGCTCTTAAATTTTCAAACTTCCCGTCTGTAGCTGGAACGACGTAGTACCCGCGACGGGTCGTGGACGCGATTACAGAGACGGATTGAACGTGCGAATATAACGCGAGATGTTTCAATGGATTCTCGCCGAGAAATTCTTTCTCGAAATTTGGAAATTACCTAGTCGGGGATTTGATTCGGTTAAATAGCTAATTTCGTCCGCTGAACGGTAAGGTACATTATTATCGAAGCGTGGATTCAATTTAGTACGATCAGGGAAGCTGTCGGTTGACGAGGTCGATACCAGTAGCCCCTTTAAATAGGACGTTACGCTTCGAGCTCGTGAATTTCGAATGGATCCGCCGTCGACCCGGAGCGGGAATCGGACTCGGTGAATAGGGGAGAGTAAAAGGGCGCGAAGCACGGAGGAAAGTGAAAACCGGGAGGCCCTGTTTGTTTTTTCCGCACGAAGTGCACCAAGTGCATCTTATCTTTCGACGGAGGGTCGGGCAAATTAAATTAGAGGGCAGCCTTACCTCGGATAGCGGTGCAATTCAGTCGCGTGGGGGGAGGCCACCCCTTCTTTTATACACACTCGAATAGTCGTGTCACTCTTCGGATATCCTCTGCGACCCTCTTGCACAGATTCGTCGTAATCTCCTTGTAAGCGTTCCTGCAAACGATAGGCTTTAATGTTACGACACACGTCTCGTTGGCGATGCCAGTAAACCGTCCCTTTTCATTCCAACGTCTCGGCATTCTCGATTAAAGAGTATCATTGAACATTTTATTCGCGCTGGACAGCTTATTTCCAGAGAAACGATGCTCGGAAAGAAGGTTTACATTGCAGCGCTTCCTCGATGGGAGTCGCTCTCTTATATTAAACGCCCCGACGTTATACGCGACGTCCGTCTTTACGAGCGTATAATGGCCGTCGTAAAATAACAGAAACGCGGAAATTCGACGCGCCGAGGGAGCGACAGCGCTCGTTCAAGTTTCGAGTGGAAGTGGCAAAAATGGTGGGATCGGCATTGTCGTTGGGTCTACTAGAAACTTCCTCGAGGTATCGAGCAAATTGAATTACGAATCGGCGTGGGCGATTTACGTTCCAAGGGTGAGCATGCCTTTCGCCCTTCTTGACTCGATTCGACTGGAAGCTATCAGCCACCGCTATCGCCACCCCCCGCCGCCGACCACGTTATCCACCACGGTTCCATCACCATCACCGCTGACAATTCCCGAGTCTCTTCTGCCCGTGACGTCACTTGGCGCATAGCCAGCTCGCAACGCTCAATGAAACGGTCGGGGAAGCCAAGGCGACGTGGTTGGCGTAGCTTTACGTGGCGTCGACGTTATGCTGCGTGCACACATTCGCGCTGGACTCTGTGGCAACGACCTTGGCAGGAGATTTCCTGGATTCGTTAGCGCGCGTCTCCCTCGCGCGAACGTTACGATGCTACATGCGCGCCGGGCCTCCGCAGTCGATTAGCGAACGGGAGGGGAGGGTTGCCGAGGGGGCGATTTGGTCCGACGAAAGCTTGGAAAGCTTCCACGTTTGATATTTAACGTTGCATCGCGGAACGGGGCGTAATAATAGGGATAGCAGTAGCGCGTCTTTATTGCACCCTTAGCGAGTGCATAACAATATGGGGTAGAGAAAACTGGGCAACTGAGGCTAGTAGTGACGCGATGAGTGAGATTCAGCGGGAGAAAGGAAACTTCCCCGCCGTTAAGAGTAATTTTGAGGAGAGCCTGTTGGCCAACTCCCGGTAAGAGGAGTAGAGTGATACATATTTCCGTCTGGAGAGTCGAATGGGAGCACCTCGAAGGGAAGGACACGTACCAACAGCTCGCAGCTCGGAGGTTCATCGTTTCATCGGCGCCTCTACGAACACGCGTGAACGCTGTTATGGTCCCTCCCACTCGCTGTTTGAAGCGACACGATCGCGGTCACGGAAAGAGGATTGATGAATCACGGGCAAGCTCGTTCTTTCATGTTTCTGGACGATCGATCGGCGAGCCTGGCGCTCCAGAAGCAGAGACAGCTCGCGGAGACAGCGACCGGGGGGGTTGCATACACGAATCGCGGCGAGGAGAGAGAGAGAGAGAGAGGCGAAAAATGAGGGGAATGCTTGGATAGCCAGGAGGGAACGAAACAGGGAAAGGAAGCGCGCGAGACGACGGACGGGGAAGGCGGACGTGTGAAAAAGGGGACAGAGGCAAATGAGAGTAAATGAGGAATGGTGAACACGAGGAAGACGACGAGGCGGATGTGGGGGGCACGTACGCTGCGACGGAGGGGCGGGTGGGTAACAAAAGGACCGTGGCGGACAAAGGAAGAGGGACGGAAACGAAGAAGGGCAAACAGATGGCGAACGAAGGGAAGAGCGGAGGGTGGGGAGGGGAGGAGAAGTAAAAGCTGAGGAACGAAGCGAACGGGCTCGGGAGCCGAGGCCAGGTTGCTTTTCCTGTTGCGAGGACAATCTGGGTCAAGCCTGGCTTAAAATATTCATAAAGCTGCACGCGAGATCCACGTACGACCGGTTCGATTCACATTAGAAATGCGCTGACTGGGGTATGTCAAGTAACTCTAGAGGGATGACGATGAGACATCGCCGCTGATTCGTCCTCCCACGTGGTAGTGATCCGTCGGGTAACCGGCGTGTTCGTGCACACCCACCCGCCTCTGACAGAGGCTTGACAAAGCTCTTACCAACACCCTCCGCCTACATTTTCCTGTCCCACGCGGTGACGGTCTGCCATTTCTGGCTGCTTCGGGGCTGCACACGTCGCGACCGCGGCGACTACGATGACAACGGCGACGAAAGCTTTGATTCCACGGGCCGAGGACAGCTTCCACGCGATGGGGGAATTTCAGGTGGGATATCAAGGCAGGACCTGTCGCCCGCTGAAAATGAAAGTTCCACCGCGATAGCTGCGCCCTCGGAAAGGATTTCGGTCACCCGGCGCTCGCTCTCGGCATACGTAGGCGGCGTAATATCTCAGTAACTGGAACGATGCGCTTTGTCTGAATACAAAACGCATTGCCGGTGATATAGGTACGTCCGTTCGTCCTTGCCAATCGGTAATGTACACCGCGAGCGAACTCGCCGCGCGGGAGTATGAATTAAAACTGAATAAGCTATGGGCTCGTTATACCCACCTGACCTACTAGCGCCGCAGCAAAAATAATGCCTGGGAAGTGATTCGACGGGCACGATAAGAAGATCGATCTTCCGGCGATTCGAGTTCTCGCCGAGAAGAAGATTACTTTTCTGAATTTGCATTTTCATTAACGGCTTAAGCCTCTTGAAGAGTGCTCCGTCAACAGTGCCATCTCCCCCTCTCCCCCCGCCCAAGGGAGACGACTTCCCGTTAATCGGGAATATTCGAGAGTTTTTCCAATGGTCCGAATGGATGGATAGAATTAAACGCCGAGTGGATCGTCGTGGGAGTCGGCGCCAGTGGGAGGAAAAAACGGCAAATTATCCAGATATATAGCGGCGGGGTATAAACATCACGTAAGACGGAGGGAGGCGAGGCTGGGAGGGATGGGGTCAGGCTACCTCTCAGCTTGATGGAAAGAGAATCCAGGATCATCTTCGTGATCCATGGAAGATCTCAGGCTGATGGATGATTCCTTGCTAGCTGGCGAACGGGGGAGAGCAAAAGGTAGCGAAGGATCGATCGACTTCTCTTCGTCCCCCGGCTTCTTTTATTCCGCCCCCTCCGCCGCCGTCGCCTTTCTTTGTCCAGCGAGAAAAAAAGGCGAGGAGCGGATGGCTCGAAATCGTTTCTCTAATCCTCGAGAAATCACGTCTGGTCGACACGTGTTCGAGGACTTCTCGTTGTACGCTCGTTACGAGGGTTCCCAGCCGATCAAGCGGGGCTTTGCCGGCAGGTCAAACGTTCCGGCGGATTTTCATTTGTACCGAGCGAAAGGGGCCGGAGTTACCTGTTTGCTCATCACCAGGGGGCTGGCGTACCCTCGCGTAGCGAATTGTTGACTGGAGAAATTGATGAACGACCGCCGTCCAGCCTCTCTCCTCTACTTTTGTCCGCTTTTCCTCTCGCCGGGCGTTCGTTGCGTTTGCGGGGGACCGAGCTGGACCGCGGGCGAGAGTTTCATTGGACAATCGCGGTTAATCTTTCCACATCTGTCCACGGCAATATCAATTTCCCGGAACTGTCCGGTGACAGGTGTTTGAATAATTAAAGGGACAGGCTTATTCGGCCAGCGAAGTGAGTGAATACGAAACGCTGGGGAGTGTCTCATTTAGTAATCTTGAATGTCATTTTACATATTCGAATCTTATTAGGAAATTTACCAGTCACTTTCAACGTTTATCGGTACAGTTAGTTGTATCCACGAGGTAAACTGCCGCGAGAGGATCTCGGGATTGCAAGCGATTTCAATTCACCGTTCAATTAAGTCTACGCGTTTTCGTTCGTCCCCGAATGATTTGCATGCCTCGTCAGCCCGGGGCGAAATAATGTCGGCGCGCAAGGAGAAACGGCGTTGCACATGTCAGACAGATCGTCGGTCTTGTCGTCCGTAACAAATGTGCCCGTAAGTAGATGCAGGCCTGCTAACGTCAGACGTAGCAGCGCGCGTCTTCGGAAGCGCGTGATGAATATACGCGTGCTCCGTTCGAACAGCTCACTGCTATCCTCCCGACGCTATATTTCCAACGCAGTTTCCATCAGGGTCATTCCTAGGTCACCTAAAGTAGCTTACCATTTACATAGACCGTACTCATTAAGCCATTGACACAGATTAATGTTCGCCCGATGATACCCTACTTGTCGCAAGAGAATAAACCATCGTCGCGGAAGCCGCGATTGCCATTTTCGCATAATTCATCGCAACGAGGAACGCGAGTACTAGAAAGGGCTGCAAAGGAATTCCCGATGTCCTCATTAACGCTGTTCTTAATTTCTAGACCAAAGCGACGGATGTGCTGTGTTTGCCATTGCACAACGCAGGCATCCCTCGCGGGTGGGGGATATGCAGTCATTAATACACTTCAACGCGTCTCCTTGAGCAGAGAGAGGGTGACAGGGGAATCGTCGCATTCGTCAGCCTCGCGCGGCGAATTCGCGCGGCCGTTCGTAATCAGTTCTAGGCTACTGGAGAGTCATTCTGCCGTCGGCCCCTTAATTGCGGGGGCGTCTTGCCCCGTTCGCGAGGTATCCAGCCGGCCCCGCCATCCGTTGCGGCTCTAATTCTCTTTTTGTCCCGTCGCGACACCGTTGCGCGAGCCTTTACACCGGCGCCGCGACAACTAGCGGCCCGGCGAAAAAGATACAAGTGCCGGGGGTAGAGGGCGGAGCGTGATAGACGCGAAACGACATTAAGACGCTTCGTCGACAGCGACGTTCTGTCGTCACGTCACGCGTAGAAAAGTGCTGGCCTCAGATGTTGCTTCGCTCTATCAACCTTGATCCCGCTAACGCGTACTTCATCGTGCTCGAAACTATTACAGATTCTCTCGCGATTGCTTTCGCACAGGAACTGTGGTATCGTGCTGCTTACTCGCAACAGATATATTTGTCGCTGAGATTAACAATAATAGTACAATGCAACTGGATACAGCATCCGAACAAGACTTCGAGGCTGCATTATGCCGCGGTACAATTGAAACTTTACGCCACTGCATTGATTAACCGTGAACAGATGACTGTGCGCAAGACTTCTCGATACGACTCTGATGCACGCCGCGAATGAGTCTCGACTTCGAAACGCATTATCTACCACTGGAAACTTCCGCGTGTATTTGAGCACTTGTTCGTCGAGCCTGCTCCGTACGCTTCTCTTGCTCGCCTACACGCCACGTTGCATAGGAATTTCATTGTTCGCGACTAGAATAATTCTTCTGCCCTGCTTCCTCGACGCTGCGCGTATCCATTCCCAGCTGGGGTGCTAAAACTATATACGTGATCGTAACGCTTCGAGTAGATACAGAATACGGAATCGATCACGCGCAGTCTCTTACTTATTTCGAGTCGTCGTGTGGACTGGATGATACGGACATCTGCATCATTGAACAAAACCACGAACATTTCTTCAGCTCGAGTAAATAAATCCCGATCTGTTTGCACTCGTTCGCGTCATATCGCGCAACAGGCTCTTGCGCTAATATCGTCCGGCTGATTCCGTTGATCTTCCCGGCGACTGTTTGCCGGTGGCATCGATCCAGTTCCTTAGCGAGCCGAGGCTGTTTAGCGGACCGCAGACACGCGAGCCCGCTAAAAGATCGTTCCTCCCTGGCTGGGAACGAGGCGTATGGGAAGAGGAAAGAGCAAGGGCGAACGTCATCGAGAGGAACGATAAATCGAGGAAACCTTGTTCCCACCGCGGCGAAGGCTAGTGGAGAGATCTTATTTATCTGGACGCGTGATGAAGGTACATATTGGCTTCGTAAGTGGTCGGGATCGATCAGGCAGCACGGTGCTCCGGTGTGCACGGTGGTAGGCAGGTGCGTCTCCCTCGTGGCTGGGAAGCCTCGTGCAGCCTCTTATTTCTTCTCGCATGATCGTCGCGATAATTGAGCTGGGTTGCTGGGGATCAGATTGAATCCGAAGGGAAGGGGATGGAGCAGCCGTGCGTCACACCAGTCCCCGTGACCGCTAACCTAATTCGCGCCTCCCTGGTAGCACCCATAATCGCGTCGAATTAAGTGGAGCGAGCCTTCGCCCGCGGTACCTGCCTCTGCACTTTTAACTCCGCCGTCCAGGAGTATCGGCCACCTACCGCCGTTTCCTCGGCTCGAGGAGTGGTTGTGATCTTAGAACGTCTGCGAGGAGGCGGACAATAATACCTGCGCCGTTGGCGGATCAGTTTGGGAAGCTTGTTAGACACGCGAAAGATCGGGGGACGGGGACAGAATGGAGGGGAAAAGAGAGGTGCGCGAGTTGAAGACGAATATACCCCGTAATGAGCAATTATTCGTGTAGCCCCTACTACAGACGTCACCCGCGGGCCGAAGAAAAGACATTTTGATTAGAGCACGTTCTTCGTCCGCCGGCGGTTCGCCTTCCTGCGCCTCCCGCCCCGGGCCCCGTTCTTCCGCTGCAGATTTCGCTGCTTCTCATTTTCGACGCTGGAGCAACGTTTTCAGCCTCTCGTCTTTCTCGCGTCCAATTTAGAAAATTAAATTCTACGTCAGTTGAGACGCAAGGAAAATCAATACCGCCAGCTCGCGCTGTTTTTCGCTTTATTTCGCGCGGACATGACTTAGCGCCGTCTTGATGGTCGATAAATTTTCATAGGAGGATCGAGGAGATCGTTAACGTAATTGTGGTTTCCTTATCGATCAGCGCGCTCGCGGGGACGAAAATTCCGGGATAGGAGGCAATTTCCCTGCGGGAAGCGGTTCCCTTCGAATTTGTCCGCTTTTATTTCACAATGGGCATTGCTCGGATCGTTGGTAAAATAACTCTGGATTAACTCCCCGCGGTATTCCATGCTCGGTGAAGTCGCGCCGAAACAGCTCGCGCATTATTAGAAACAGAAATGAAGCCAGTATGGGGGGGAATGAATTAAATGGTCAGATGAAGTCCTGATACGTTCGTATTACGGCTGAAATTCAGGACATTAAGCAACGTGACCTCGTGGTTTAATAGCTGCGTGAATAACGTCCGTTTATTGACGATAAAATAATGTTGATGCGTTATCAGGCACTTACTCCGCAACGTTCCCGAGGTATTAAAATTCTTTTAGTACACTGCGATGAATAATAGTCACTTTATCGTGATTATGTGACTCAGGCATTCGTGTCAATTCCTGATACGAAGTTATGTACAATCTTGCGAGAGCTCCTGCACGTGCAGCAATAAGAATTCTCTTACTCGTATCGCGAGAGAAATTACTTTTTAACGATGCATTCGTTATAGCGTCTTTCAAATTGACGCGATGTAAAATACAACGTAACGATTTCATTGACTGTTCTTGCCGCAGCGTTTAAATTTTCCACGCGTGCAGGCATCGTTACAATCTCCTCCCACTGAGGGAGCAACTGCAGTGGCCAGCCATCATGGCTACCGTGAGCGCGGTATGCACAAAGCGCGTCGAAGCGATATATTTTTTAGTCGATAGTGTATTTGTTGCTTCTTTATTGCGCACAAAATTCTTCGAGGCCACTTACGAAAGTGCTACGCGAAGGATGTCGATGCATCAGAGGAGTCTCGATCGTTAGAGACTTAGGGACACCAATCAGCTACTATACCGCCCTCCTTAGTTAAACTGTCCTATCTAGCATTTTTTCATTTTTTGAGATATATTGAAATATTTGAAGTTCCACGCGTCTTTTACCTTTTAAGTAAAGTTAGAAAACTCTACGTGCTTCGTAAAGATTTATAAACAGTCTAATGTATTTAACCTAACTTCTTCCCAAATGGTTAAAATATCTTATCTAAAACAATTAATTAATTGGCATGTTAATAATACATTACCTACCGGTATGCCTATTACAAAAAAATATATTAGGCTGTTACAAAATAATGGCAATATGTTTTAATTTGAATGAAGGGAAATAAGGACGGTACAAAGTAAATGATAAAACTACAGATTTCTCGGTTGTTTCAAAATGCTAGATAGGACATTTTAACTAAAGAGAGCAGTATAGAGCGACAGTAGGACCTTTTCAATTTTGCGGGCTTTCGTTCCCGGCGTTCGATTCTACCCTTGCAAGGTAATCGTCTCGCGAGAGTAATTTTCTATCTAGTAATAATTAATTCTTAGTGATAATTAATAATAACATTCAAAGTAAAATAAAGGGGAATATAATCAAATACTAAATAGTGTATTGCAGAATATTCTCGTTGATATTCGTCGATAGCAATTAGAGGTATACATTTCAAATGATCGAGTTCGCAAAGTCGCCTATCGCGTTACCGTTTACGGTAGACACTGCGAACGTGAATTTTTGTCGACGGCGAACGCTAAGCAGAAGTACACGCAAGCCTCGTTATCAGAGATTCTCATTAGCAGCGGAAGTCAGCGGCGCAAATTAACGCGGGAACTGAAGCAAACTTTCGGTCGGATGACAGAAAACAATAGACACACGAGTTTGCGTGACAAACAGTAATCGTGTTGCACGGTAGTCTTTAACAGACGGAGGAAGTGTAAATTATTCCTTGTTTTCATTTTTCTGCAATGCTAAAGCGCAGTTTTCCCTCGGTTTGAAGCAGAGATGGCGACGTGAACTCGGTTTTAAATGATAATATGTATAAAAGTCACAAACCTGTTATACTCGTAGACACATCTATATTAACAACTTGGAAAAGAAGCTCTGTTTATAATTTTAAGTTACCAGAGAATGTTGTCAATCTTAGCTCTCGGAAGCATCTGCGTAGTCGATACAAGTTACTCGATATCTCTGCGTAGAACCTTCCATCTAATATTGAACGTCTTTGAGAGTAAACCCTATTTTCCATCGGCTGCTGCTAACGATACAGTGCACCCTCTTGCTCGGTTTGAATCGCCTTTAAATTATTCACATTCGAGCTTGTGGGTAGTCAATATTATAAGCTTGGCTCGCTGAGGTTAACTGCGAATACCATCGTCTTCGTTTCTTTATCCCTGACCCCTTAGTACCGTTTCCTTTTCGTGAAAATTGTTTCTACTTTCGGAGTCACGTGTCTTTGAGACGCTCCCCAAAAAATCTTAAGAATTCCGCCGCGTTGATTGAAAGCATGTTTCTCAAACTCGCCCGGTATGCGCTGCGTTCAAAGCTCGCTGGAATTCTTTCTCCGCGGTCCTATTATTCTGGCTAAATTTTCCAAGTTAAACAGATCCATTCTGGGCGAGGGACATTTAAGAAATTTATTTCTTGCTTTCGGCGAACATGCCCCGAAAACAATCCCCGGAACACTGGTACTCCCTATTTTTCGTTTCCCCAAGCTGCATTTTCCCCGAGAGCATTTTCGAGTAAACAAGGTCGAGCTTCCTCTCGTCATTGACACTTTTGAGGTTTTCATCGGAAGCAACTGGACCCCACACGAAGGAGTTTCTTTATGCCTCTCGGTGTGATTTCGTTTCATGTTTTTATTACAAATACTCTTAATTCGCTGAAGGGAAAGTGCCTGAGAGTTGCCCCGTGTAATTAATTCTGCATTCGCTTCAGCATCGTAAGTTCCGATCGTCGATGGGGATCGAGTAAGATTAGTTAGGTCTGGCGGAGAATTAATCGCAGGATCGTCGAAGAATTTTTTAACGAATCCGTGGATTGGATGTCCCGCGCGCCGTTAAGTGAAGAGGCTGACCTTTAACTATACGAATAGATGGTCGAAAAGGATCAGGCTCTGGACGTAAAACTCCAAATTAACGGGAACAAAGGTCTCGCTCGAGCGTGACTGATTCGATCGTTCAGCTGTCACCAGGCGTTTAAGCCGCAAATCCGCTGGAGCTTGAGGTTGCGCTTTTTTTTAAACGGCCAAATATATGGAGGTTTTACAGCGCCGTCAATTCCGACCCGGGCGATCTATCGAATTCTTTACGCTTCCGTGATCACGCACAACAAATCCATTTAATTTGATAACGACCGCGGGCCGATTGCGGTTAATTTTAATGATTTGTTAACGTTTCAACGTCGCCCCGACTCCCGCGACTGATCACCGTTGCGGATCATCAGTTCGATTTGTACCGAAATCGCGTTGCAACGAATTTCACCGTGCATACTCGCGATTACAGATCCGCAGAGATATTAAATGTTGATTGTTGCTTTCATCGATCTTTCCCGCGGCGGGTTCTGTGGGAAATTCACGGTTCAACCACAAAGCAGAATATCGCTCGCGAAATCATCGACGACTTTTTCCGTGTCAGAGGGGATCTGAGTAGAACCGGGCGGCTGCCCCCTAATTTAATACCTCCGTCAGCTGTCTATGCTTGAAACGATTAATGAGCTTACCAGGCGTTTGTGCCCCGCTCGGATTCGGGGGAGAGTAATTACCACAGTCTCGCGAGACTATCGCGTGTACGTCGGTCGAAAATCAACAGCGGGGGGGAATGCATTCCGGTTAGATACAACAGGTGCAAGCAGGTGTCTTTGCTTGTCGTAAAAGCAGCGCGGCAAATGCGAGCTGGCGTCGTAATAATCCAATTGAACCGGATTTACGTTCCTCCCGTTTCCACTACGTTTGTACCGATATCACGGTGTTATCGACTTCGCCGCTGTGCAACGAAGTCGCGAGGATACCCTATAACGTCTAATTTTCGTTCGCACCGTGGCCATAAGCGCGTCGATACGATAGCAGCGTTCGAGACCGCGCTCCCAGGCCAGAGGCGTGAAAAGCCGCGGGCGCATTTCCATGAAACTTTAATTCAAACTTGCGCTTAGTACGCGAGCGGAATTGATATTGGTGGAAACAGCTAGATACGAATTAAACTACTATCCTCTGCGGAATGGTCGCTATTGTCTCCCTTCGGTCTGTATAAATTGCTTGCCACTGTTCCCATATTAACGTGCACCGCTACTCGAAACTTTTCACCGTGTATCCTCGTTAGGGTGGCTCTTATTTACATCGGTGAAATTTTTTTTCAAGATTTTCTTCGCGGCACCCCCCAGAATAGTGTCAAATAATAAAAAAAAATCTGTGTAAAGTTTGAGCCCGATCGGATAACGGGAAATGGTGCCCCTTGGCCCTTGAACGTTTAAATAATTATTTAACAGCTCACAAATTCAATTTTATATACTATCCTCCAAGTTATCGATTATATAAAAAAATATATCAAACAAAAGTTGTAGACCCAGACAAGCAGCATCTTTTATGTTGTATTACTTTTTCTCGTACGACAAATGGTTTTCGATTAAAGTCTGGAAAACTAAAAAATCTCGGTATATGCTCCCCCTTAAATGTTTAAAATATAGTCCTCGAAAATAAAAATTGCAATTTTTTTGCTAAAAAATCCCTTCGCTACTCATCTCTCCAACACCATCTGCGACTTATGGCAGAATGCATTCAGATATTATTCCCACGCACCCAGAAAATGTAAACGAAACGTGTATCCGAACCTTTAACCAACCTCCAAACATCGGCAGCCCCTGTGGAAACGATATTCCCCGTAATTATTTTCACCACGCGCAGGAAAGTTTCGTTACAAACCGAATTTACCGCGGGACCTAATTTCCACGGTCTAGAAGGGGGACAATCTGGCCCAATCAAGGGTTGCTCCTTTCAGGATGAGAGTGCGCTTCGCGGAGGAAGCTGGGACGCCGCGAGCACTCACGATTCGTTTCGATCGAAGCAGCCGCCTGGCGCAGCTAATTTGTCAACAGTGATCCAGTTACGAATAATTAAGACGAAACGCCGTTGCCCGCGGAGAAATACGGCGCAGCGTTCGTTCCAGTCGTAAGTCGCGGGCGTGGGCGGCGGGCGAGCGGCGAGCAGCTGCGGATAAAAGAGAATTGCTTTAATTACGGCGTGGCATTTGCGAACAGCCGCGCGTGCACTTTGATAGCCATGGTTCGCAGCTCATTTCCGAGAGTACGGGACGGCGGGTGCATGGAAAAGAGACCTTTCCAGAATTTATGTACACGTGTTATGTGCCGTCGCCCGGCGTACATGGCCGTTACTAGTCCGCGCCGTTGCTCCCGCTGCCGACACTTAATCCCGCGCATCCAGCAAAGAATGCTTTCGACGAGCGTAACCCGCCTTACATAAATTACGAACCCTACCGCTCTCTCTCGGCCCTGTATCTAATAATCGCGCCTGCTCGAGCAGCGAACGCATGGCGAGCCTGGGACAGAGGGGTGCTTAACCGTAAAGGTGAGATTGTTTCGAGCTAATTCTGCTCCGCGGACGGGGAATAATCACCGGCGTGTAGCTAGCAATCCTATCAATTTATTCATAGCGTTATTTAGCCAGAGTAGGTAAGATACTGTCCGAGTGGATCGATTGATATTCGGTGCCGCGGACGCCGCCGAACCGCAACACCAATTCGCCGGGCCCGCGCCGATGATTGGAATTTAGATAGAACGTTAGCGGAAATTTAGCGCAGTAACGAGCGCTTGTTTATTATACGCACGTCTTCTGCGGCATTAAACGCGTTAATCCGTGCCGGCAGTTTGCGTGCGAACGGCGCCCGATGATTCCAGCCGCGCCAGAAATTGTAGGTCTTTGACACAGCCGCCAAGGATTGCTGCAGCAGAATTTCGTTTCAAACTTTATATAATGCCATAAGTTGGGATTGTGCCCCCGTTGAGCTTTGATTACGCGCGTCTCCGTTACTCCGCGCTTAATCCGCCGTATTATCGCGTAATGGGCGTCAGGGCGGAAGTTCTCGCTGCCGATGTTTCACGTTCCCGATTCTGGATTTTGCAGGAGGGTTCCGGGCAATGGGTCAGCCTAGATTCGGAGCTCGAGATGAGGGGCGCCGACATCATCGGCACGAAAAACCCGACCGGCCACTCGCTCCTCATAGACTGCCGTTTGGAGCTTCCTTTCGGTAAGTCAGCAGAAAATTCTTCTTATTCCACGTAGAAAGACAGCGATGAAGCATGCCTGTCGAATGTAAGCGTACGTGTCCGCGAACGTATGTGTACCCGCATCGTAACGATAAATGAATAGAAAGGACGATATCGGTACAGTGGAGCTGTCTGTTGGCGAAATCAAGCGCGCCTTCACGAGTAATAACAGATACCATGCAGATTTCTTTTCATCAATCGAGGCTTAATAGTCGGCGTCGTTGCGCGTCCTCTTCCTACGCTCGCTTCAAACGGAAACCTATTACTCGGAGGTTACTAGTTAACGAGTCCACTGGATTCTAAGCAGTACTTCGTAAATCGAGGATGTCGGGCTGGGAGTCTTTATCGATTGATCCTATTTACTCGTCGTCGATCTATTATCTGAATCAACACGGCGCCGTCCGCAGCAATGGGCTGGATTGACTGAAAGTAATCGAACAATGTTTGCAAATGCGAGGAGTATGTCGAGATCGTGTTTTACAATTCAAATCCGAGCACGGGCAGAATTGCAGCAAATGCGTTTTAATTTTATTCCACGGTTTAATTAAACGTTCTTTGGAGCTTGCAATATCGTATCCGTCTAAATAGAAACGTTGATCGGTCTCGCGTTTGCATAGCTTTAGATCCGGCGACGATCGTTTAAGGGGAGATTCTGGTCTCAATGTCGATTTTTATTTTATTTCATTTTTCGAATGTTCAACCTTTTAGGAAAACGTGTTTAAAAGGATTTGTTGAAATTTGTAAAATTCCCGAAGTTATAGGCATTTGAGTAGCGGCAAATGCATGGGTCACAACCGGTCACTCGGCGCTCACGTAAAACTTTAAACGCGTTTTTCCCGAAACAGTGTTCTCAAAATCGGTGGGACCTGTATTTTCAAAAGTTATTATCCGATTCGACTGAAACTTTTTTTATTTTGAAGAATATACTTCTGGCTAGGGGGGGGGGGGGGGGGGCTAAAAAAAATACAAAAAGTTGAAAATTTATAATTTTCAAAGGCGATGAAAGGACGAAAAATACAGGGAAGTGATTTCAAACCGGAAGTGTCGTTATTTTCTAAAAAAAATGTCATTTTTGTAATTTTTTAGTCCCCCCCTAGCCAAAAGAATAATCTTCAAAATAAAAAGGTTTCAGTCGAATCGGATAATAACTTTTGGAGATACAGGTCCCACCGATTTGGATCAATTTTTTGACGCCTTGACTTTAACGACTCCCCAGGGCTGTCTGCAATGATTAATTATAAAACAAAAAATATATTTCTATAATTTAAGACATCCTTAATACAATGCAAAAAGTCCCATCAAATTATATACAGTAGTTTTCCTTTAATTAATTCCTAAATATCACCTATTTTTTTGGGCTCTAGACCAGAACCTCCCCTTAAGGATCTTCCTTATCCCCGCGCGGTAAAATTGTTTCATCAATCGCCGTCGGCGAGTTATTCGTACGATCGGTTCCAATCGATGCCTGTGCGCGCAGCCGACAATTTCGACAACTGCTCGGACAGAACGAAGCCAACGCATCGCCTCGTGATACGTTTTAATCCGATAATCGATAATCAAGATAATCGAGTGCCGTATTTTCGCCGCGCATTTCGATCAACTCCTCTAATTGCCGACATTTATATGCACGAATCGGTGGGCCCGTTCGTTTATGTTACCCAATGTAAGCGGCGTAATTGCGCGACGCATGCGAGGGAACCACGGCGGAGCAGAGCAGACGATTCGCCAGCTAGCAAAGCCACGATCGCTATTTCTATTCATTTATCTATCTACCCCCACCCCCTGAAAAAGAGTCTCACGAAAGGATCATCATGGTGCACGCAATATGCGCCATGCTTTCCACGCGATTGTGACGAACGGTGACGCGGGAACAAGTAGATTGCTCTTTACTGTGCGAGATACCCTCGGGCCGAAAGCGATTGCCAAAAGTATCACTGTCGGTCATCATCTTCCTCGGACCATTGAACGGTTGGGGACACGATCCGATAGCGTAACCGGAGTCTCGGGTCCGATGGTCGTAGCCGGACGGCGTAATCGACGGAAACAAGCTGTGGCTGTTAAATCGGCTGGGGAAAGAGGTAGACGGAGTGGTTAAACGGGGGATGGAAAAAAGAGAATGGTGGTTGCGCGGAGAGGATAAGGCTGAAACGCGGGGATGCGTCGCGGTGGTGGATCCAAAAGGGTCGAGTGAAATTGCCTGGCAGTAACCAGGGGCACTCGTGTAATCGAGGCGATAATGAAATGCCAGTGGATCGCGGCGTTTCCCGTGATCGACGTAGATCCACTCGAGGAGAAAGGAGAAGGCGGAACGGCTCCCGGCCCCTGCCCCTGCCCCCACTGCAAACCCGGGTCCACGCGCTACTTCGTCCGAGTGGCTCGAACTTTTAATTGAGTACGTCTAGAAACTTGTCGAGGCTTTGGCTTGCCGCCTGTTCGTTCCTCTGTCGAGTATATTCGCCAGCCCGCGATGCTCCTCGTAATGCCGTGCGAGCGTGCCGTACGTGCCTCGAGGATTATTTCGACGCCTGAAATTTTCCGAAGTCCTGGAAAGACGAAAGAAAGTACGGGAAGAGACGCGCTGAATCCCCGGCTCGAACGGTTTTCAAAGAAAATAGAAGGGTCTGCGAAGTTTCGTTCCTCGGTGCTTCTACCGCTCCGCTCGTCTGTTGTTGTAACAATCTAGCTTCGTCGTTCGACGCCACCCCTCCTGTTCGCGTGCACTGAAAAACGAACGCAATGGTAACAACGGTTCTGGCCATTTCTCACTAGCCGCGATTCGTTCCTCGTTATAACGACGCGAAAGTTTAGGAGCGACTTCCTGAAACGGGACGCTGCAATATTAAATCTACCATCAACGAAAATTCGCGACGCTTTATTTCGTTGCGGCGTGTGCGCGAAAGTTCCCCGCGTATCGGTTCCATCCGATTTTAACAGGAGTTTCCTTTCGTGAAGCGTGTGCGTTCGTAATCTATAATTTGAGATGAGGAGAGGTTATTGGGCAATGTTGCTTCTCCTCTTTTAATAGAAATCAATCTCCTGGTTGATAGTTCGATATTATAAATTGTACAGCGGACTTTTCTGAAAATTATTCACGCATACAACTCATTGCTCCTTTCCAGTTCGTCTCTTTACGAGTCACAGCTTTCTTGATCTCGAGCGATCGATGTTAAAGCAACGACTGACTTTCGTGACAGCAAGGAGTACCATTGCAACGAGCGCCTATATAGGCGCGTCAATCTGATTCGTTGATCAACCGTACGCATTGCGATGCAAGCAGCCATGCATTATTTATGGGGCGAGCCTGAATAACTGCGGAAAAATGGAAATCTCACTTCTGCTGGCTTAGGACGTAGTTTCCGCTGATTTAGAGCAACAGATAAACGGTATTTTTAGAGGGACAGCGAGCGCAAACAATTTCGAGGATGTGAACGCCGCGACGGTCAACGTCTCGGAGGATAAATATTGTGAGAAGAAGCGCATTTTATGATTCCTCCTTGATTCGAGACAGCTTACTCAGCCGTTCGATAACTTCGATCACGGTTCTCCTCAATCTATCTACCAACTTCTCTCTTATTTTCCTTGCAGTAATATCTTCAACGCCGTGGCAGCGAAAGCTTCACCTTTTCTTTTCGACTTTCGACTAGTAAGAAGTGCGCGGAGGCTTCCATCGAACATTTTATTCCTGAAGGATACGATAGGGAATGGTTCGTCCAGTTCCCCGTTCCCGGAAGTAGCGTGCTTCCATCCATTCTTCGGTCACCGACACATCAGCGATCCATTACTATCGATCCTTGCCTCTCTCGAAACAAGGTTACGACATGTTACGATTCAGTCGCGTTTATTTCGTTGGCACTCCAACCCCTTAGACTCCAGCCACGCGAGGAATAACATTAATCCTATATTTCATAAATGTATTTCACAAAGCCCGAGGCCAGAAATTCTCGGTGAAATTGGACAAAATTGAGCAGAGCACATATTGCGAATAACCGGGACCGAAGCTGTCATTGTGTTGAATGAATCATTTCTCGTCACACGGAAACACTAAACTGCACTTTCCTTGCCAGTATATTTAACTTGACGAGTCGTCCGAGCATCGTTTAAAGCTTCGCAATTGTGTAACCTGTATTTGCTGTAATAAATCAATGTCCAGCTTCTTCGATCGCCGTTGAGAAAGCTGTCGATGGAGAGTATTCAATAATATCTTCTCGGGGAAGTTTTACACGTGTATCTGGAATACTACCACGCTTACATCGTCGTGCCGTGGAAACTATACTTCGATGACTCGTTAAAAAAGTTTGAACAACTTTTTTCATAACGCACCCGCGAATTTTTCGTCGATACGAGACGAAATAAAAGCGCATTGCGGGGGAAAGACACGTTGCCCGCGACTAATCCGCGAATTCTTCCTCTCTGTGTACGGACACGGAAGAGAGATCTGTTTGGTCGGGCGAATTTTTCCGTCCCAAGGAGCTCGTTTCGGTCGGCGGGGTTTCTTGACGTAAAGGCGCAAATTATTTTTCGCCACGCGATGCTCCACTTGACCGTGTTGCGAAATGAGGAAAACGAGGCCGTTTATAATAAACCTACCGGCAACGAAAGCCCACGTTTTCACCTAGCAACCTTTTTTCTACCCGGTTCCTCGGTTTTCCCCCCTCTTTCTCATTTTCCCCTCGGCGTGCTCCCTCGGCCCTCCCCGATCCGCGCCAACTGTTTTAATGGAATTTTCGACGAACACCGAGCACCGTTCCTTCCATTTCCCGCTTATACCTCATCGACGTTCCGCGGGCCAAAAGAACGACGGTGCTTCAGCGAAACTATTAAGCATATCGCGATGAAGGAGGGGGATATAGAAACGTCTATTTTTCTGGTACTTTGGTAATTCACTTTCAGCAGTCTTTGGCTAAAGCTGAATTCAAATTCTAGAGGTAGACGAGAGTTATTATAAAATTGAACTTTCGCAATTTAACCTCTGATTCATTCTATAAACCACTCGCTCTGACCCATTCCTCCGCGAACAGAAATACCTCAAGCCGAAACTCTCTTACGCGAGCAGTTATCTCGGGCACTCGGACAGCCGAATCGCGCCTTTATAAATCGCTGTTCTCTTGCTGGACGCATGCAGGCCCAATATCGAAGCACCCACGTTACTCCCTTCACTTCAGACTCCCACCGTCCAGGATAAGATCTGCTCTCGTGAAAGAACCAAGTAACCCGCCCCTACTCGTCTCCTCCCTGTCTCCTCTGTCATCCCGTTTGTTTCTTTTGCGTCTCCACTCCACCGATCCGCCCTCCCTTCTTTCGCTTTTCATTGCTCTTGAACATTCGGGGAGGGATCGATCTGGCCGCGCTCCGTTCCCTCTGTCTCCCTTCCCTCTCGTCCTACTCGCCGTCCTCTCGTCGTCTTCCCGTCGTTTCGGCGCACAAAGAGGAAAGAAATAAGTATCGGAGAATAGATAGAGGGAAACCGCGTGATACGATCAACGGAGCCCGGGGAGTCTGTTTATCGCGGATAGTATCGACATGTACGGCAGAGGCGCGGTCATGACGATGAAAAAGTCAGATGACTATCGGTCGGTGCTCGTCGCTAAACGGAATGTTTAATCGCAATGATCGGCGCAGGGGGGGTGGGGGCTCGAGATCTCGTAAGTGAAAAATTGCGAGTCGCGTGATGGAGTTGCTCGCGGGAGGTTTTATCCGAGCTGATAAAGCGATTGGTAGCTTTGAGGGAGCGCTCGGCGAACGGAATCTCATCTCGCGAAACAACCTTGCGAGTTTCCAACCCCAAACGAAATGGTCGATCGCTGATACGGCCCGAAGCAACAATATGGTTTTCGTTAATGTTTCTCGAATTCCCTGGTCGTGTCCCGAATTTCGTCGACCGGGGAGAACGATCTGTTACGGCGATTCAGAGGCATGTAATACAGGGAGGAGATTTCTAGACACGTTCACGTCGTTCTACCTTTTTCCTCGAGCAGCGTAGACTTGCAAACCCCGGTGAAGTTCGATCGAAACAACGCGAGCAGCAACGTTTGCCGGAAATTGGAAGTTGCGTTGCTTCTGTGTGACTTCTCCGTAGTTGTTATTGATTCCTCGATTCCGCTTTCGTGCCGCGGCACATGGACGTCGCGTAAATTATGTAACCGGTGGTTTACATAGGTTCGAGCAAACAGAGGGACAATCACATAACGCGATAGTTGTTACGTTCTTTCCCGAGATGGGAGGGGAAGAAGGATCGTCACGGGTCGTCTGCGAAATTACGCTTACCCAGAAATGTCCGTCGAGGAACCTACGGGAATCCGATAGGGGCGGGGAGGAGTTTAGCCGCGGGCGAAGCGAGTACGGTAGAAAACGATCACTTTTGGTAATCGCTTGCACGCGAGAGGTCTCGAACGTTCAAGGGCTGAAAGAATCAGGACATGATCGCCAATCGGATCATGCACGAACGACCGTCAGTCTGATCAGTCTCTGACCAATCAGGAAAGTGCGAACAACGAACGAGATGGAAAGCCCTGCTAACGAGTGAAACGGCAATGCAGTTGCGAGCAGCCCGGCCCATGTGTGGCTCAGGTACCCTCGTCAAGATCCTTGGTCCTGATCGTAGGACCGTCCTGGATTTCAGGATCGTCCTTGATCCCGAGATCTTCGTTTCGCTTAATACATTACATCCTGGTTTCTTGACCAATGCATCTGACTTCCACGTCACGTGGATTTCTCGTCGATCGTGCGGTCGCGGCGCGCGCTAAGCCGGAGGACGCAGACGCGGCTCATTTAACGAATAACTTCTAATTAGCCCAAACCCCCACCCCCCCCCCCCCCGGAAAACACGAACAGAATCGTGCAAAACGCACCGATGTTTCGATTACGCGAGGATATCGTAGCTCCCTCCCCCCGCCCCATCCTCCTCCCCCGTTCTCGAATTTAGCTAGACGGAACTTTGGAAGCGAGTCACGCGTTCACGATCCACGAGAAACCGAATCCACGCTGTTTGTACGTAATTAGCGATAATAAGCCCCTTCTTGCTCGTCAGCCACTGCACCTGAAATTTTCTACTACGATTCTCAATCTACACCCCACCTCCACCCACCACCCACAACCCCCACCTGGTTTCTGCTCTGTCTTCTCGTTTCTCCCTTTTGTCTTTTCTCTCTGTCTGCCCGCCCTCCACCATTTTAGATCGAGCTGTCGTCGACGATTGGTCGGTTTCGCGGCGGATATCGAAAACCGCTTTAGATATTCCCGGGGTAAGGTCTGAGCGCTGAGGGAACCCATCATCGTTAATCACGGAAAGTTATGCATTACCTCCCGTCGAAGGGAAGAAAAGGGAATCCCATGGAATCCTCGGACTTGCGCCTGGCCTTATTTATAACGGCGGTAAAATTTGTTGCGCGACTTTCGGCGGAGACGCGTTTAATTCGGTCGAAATATGCTCCCAGGCGACTCCAGCGCGTGCTTCGACGGCGTGCACACACTTTTAACACAGCCAAAGTCGAGCGGCAGTAAAACTTGGCCAAGGGAACTGGGATTAATTAGAGTTAAGGTGGAGTCGTGGCCTTCCACAATGGTAGCATTTAGTAACGCAATATAAATTCTGCGGAAGAGCACGCGTATCGAGTAGAAAGATTTTTACGACGCGACGGTGAGTTAGGTTCGGGTTATAACCTATTCGACGGGGCAGTATTTGGAGTCGGATTTTAGGGGCGCGTAAGCTTCGGGGAGGATTTTCCGGGAGCATGATCTCGTTAAAATTGAATCAATGAAGGCTGATAGTAAAGCAATTCCGTAGCGACTGAATAATTTCGAGACCCGAACGCACCAAGAACCGAATTTCCGTCTTGAAATCATTCGGCGAATATGTCGGCGGAATGGCGGGATTCTATTAACTAAATTGGCAAACGTAATCAGGGGAATTACATAAACATGGTTAACTTCGTTCGGCGGTTCGATTGATCGACGGGGCTGGGTTCCCTTCGGCGTCAGAATTATTTTAAATTCACGGCGTTCCTCCCCCTGAATGACATACTTTCCCCACTTTTTTCTCCAGGCTTTGCGTCACCTCTTCTCCTCCCCTTTGCCGCGAATTTCGGTCTCTCGGGTGTTCCTTGTCCCGTACACGTGCACTCTCTTCGAGACCCTATTTCATTAATTTAATTGTAGAGCCCCCTTTGAGCCCCCTGTACGTGCGTGTTGGACACCGCCGGATAGTCACGCTATCGAAACTCGTTTCGGTCGTTACCAGCGCACTTTCATACGATTTCATGCATGATTAAACGACTTTAATTATGCCATCACCGTGGCCGCGTTAGCCAGAAAGAGTTCTCAACCGCGGGGATCATCGGCCACTCGATATTATTTCTGTTCCATCGTTTAAAGGAATCCATGACCATTCGTCGTTGATAAAAAGAAGCGGTTCCATTCTCTTGTTCCGTGCGCGATAGAGAAATTCTTTGAAATTTCTCCATCGTGAGTTTGATTGTGCCGAATTGCAAGAAACGCAGTCGATAAACACCGCTCGAACTGCCTTGCGAATTGATTGTGTTATTGTCCCACGCGAAATAAAAGTATAGAACCACTTTTTCATAGACGACAAGGTTCGCGACTTCGCGAATCCCTCGGAGAAGTATGCCCAATGCGAACCGAACAATCGTTGATCCTCCAGAAAAAAGGACACGCTGTCACGCCGTGCACAGCATTCCCTTCCAGATCGAGTCCTTTCTGCGAGACGCCTGCGTGCCAGTGTGCCGTGTACGAATTCGCTCCAAGGAATTGCGTTTGACATGTTGAATGTTTTCGCTTTCGCGGTCCTTTTTTCTGTCTCTTCCTCTATTTTCTCTATCTCTCTTTCTCTCTCTCTCTCTATCTCTATCTCTCTCTATATATCTGTCTTTTTTGTCGAATGTCGTTACGAAATCTATCTTCTCTGCTTCGCGATGAAAACGGAAGGGACCAGCAACGCGCGAACATAAAGCGTTTGCAAGCTGCTCGGGGCCTACGTGTCTTGCTTTTTCGAATCCCTTCCATTCAGAAGTTCATTAAAGCGCACACACACACCGACACACACAGATTACACACTCAACAGTTCGATCGAAGTAGCGACCGAACGTTGCGTGCCTTTTATTTTGAGAGAAGCACAGTGTTGTGTTGAGTGAAGCACGTAGTGAAAGAGAACTTCGTTTGATCCCTTTAGGAGTATCTAATTAGGATAGTAATGAGTTGCGATGAGACGAAAAGGAAAGGGCTCCCGCCTCGGATGTCGGCCATCCAGTCGACACTCGGTTTTACGCCTTAGTTGCCGGTGATTGGTGCTCGCCGCGCGCTTACTCGGCGGTCAAAGGACGTCGTTGCTCGGATCCGGGGACCACCTTCATTTGCGATTCTATCGACGTTCGTTCACGCGACAGATTATTACGCGTCGGGCCGTCAAACGAATCGGGCCGAGTGATCGTTTAATTTTCTTCGTTCCGAGCGCCCGCCTTCTGTTATTCTTCCGTTCCCTCTCGCTTGCCTCGATGGCCGTTCGACAGCCGCAAATCCGTTACGCCAAATCGCGGCGCGCCGCGCGCGCGCGCGCTTTGATCGCTTAATTACATCAGCTGCGCGTAAACGATGAATGGGCGATTCTCCGTTCGATTGGTCGATATTACGTTTGAATCGGCTGAGGCCGAAGCTCTCGGCGTTCTTCCTCCCTTCGGGGCATAATTTTCTTTCGAGCACAAACTCACCCCTTTTCGGAGCACCATAAGCGCACGTGCACGCAGTGGCGCGGCGATAGCACAAGAGGGGGGAGGGAAAGTAGACGAAAAAGACAAGGAGCTAAAGAGTAAAACGATAACGAGAGGGAAATAGATCGTCACTGTCGCGGCAATTGTTACTCCAATCAAGGGAACCGTCCTCTTTTCTTCTTTCTTACTTTCTCGATGCAGAGCATCATGTCGAATGTGAAAAAAAAAAGAAAGAAAACATGTGAAAAAAGAGGGTACCTGCAGATGCATCGAGCTATGGCTGCGACACTGTAATCAGTTATCAATTGTCCGTAGACGTTTTTTGTCTCCTTTTTACTTCCGATTTCTTTTCTTGCTCCTGTGTTTTTGCTACACGGCTACTATACGTATTACTAATTGTTTTCAAACGACATCGAGGCTCGATGTAGTGACACCCGCGGGTACGTGATTTGTTAGACGAGCCACGCTCGGGGACGGTGCCCGGGCAAGTCGGACTTATCGCCGACCCGTTCCACTTCTACAGCTACGGCTCCCGCCGGTCCAAGTAGAATGACAAAACCCTTAGCTAGACTTTAATCACGCATGACCTAGCATCGTGAACTTGTGTATTTGTTCGTCCGTTCTCGTATTGCTATAAGGATGCCCATAATAAGCAAAGAGCAGGACGGGGAGAAAATATCGGGGCAAGCCATTATTTCATTTCGACGTGGAATGCGCCGTTATTGGTAGGATCACGTTAGTCTCCCACGATCAGTGTTACCTTTCCAGCGATACGTACATCGTTCTCATTAAACTGTTCGCTCGGTGGATGATACAGTACCGAAGTACGTTTCGTAATGATCGTGCACGTTGCTTGAAAGGAAAACGCGCTGATCAATCAGCCTGGATACTTCACCAAAGTTACTTAATTAACAACCCAGATACCTGGAAAATATTCCAGGGTTATCGCATTAACCGCTATCGAGGAGCAGCAGGAAGCTTTGAATCCTCCAATTCTAATCAGAATACACTTCTCCTAGTAAGCAACGAGTGGACTAAAAAAACTACCCAGAAGATTCATAGAAACTCGTAATCTGAGAAATGAAAGTATCATGGACCACATCCATCTCTCTTACGACCCTTAACAATTGGGCGTGACTCTAGAGAAGATCGAGTATCGCGGACGTTTGTGAGAACACTTTCCTCGCTATTCCTTCGTACGCTCTGTGTCCCCTTCTTTTACGTCCACGGTCTACAGCGGTCTTTACGGTGCAGCTTGTACAACGGGTGGAACAAGTTGCGTGTTTGTCACTTGTTGTTTTCGTTCGAAGGCTAGCGGACCGGCGCGTCCACCGTTCCTTAGTGAAGCTGCTCTAATTTTTCCCCGCGGACGGCAAAGTTGGGTCGGCAAAAATAGACTAATTACACGCCTTTGGCGGGCTAGCGGAACGTGCAGACGGTCTAACGTGTAAACCGGATGTACGAGATTAGAGGCAAAGGTGGCCCGGAGGGTGATTAGCAGAACGGAAACGACTTTCCAGGGGATTTAAACTTTCCCCTACAGTATCTGGCCGACGGTGTGTATACGGGCCACCGTTACTCTTTCAACTCGAAAGACACGCATTAATCCGTCGCTGGGAAGGGATAGAACAATAGCTGGCGGAAGGGTAAAAGGTCCGATGGCAAAGCTCCCGTTTTAAAAGTCAAAGGGAGGGTGGGAAAGATTTAATCAAGCCAGTTAATCGGTCGCAACTTCGCGGTGATTCTTGGGTGACGAAAGAATACTCGTTGACTTTGAAACGATCAAACATTACTCGCCCTGAAATATTTGCCCATTTTACTTCAATCTATCGTGGATAGGCTCGCATTGCAATGAAAAACATAGAGATTTCGTGGTTCATATCCAAACAGTCTGATTTTCCTATACGAATCGCTGCACGTACAATTTTAATCGCAGTTGGAAGTATTAATACATAGGTGTATCAGCGCAGTGGCTAGAAGCAATCCCATCATCCGGGATGGTTCCGCGTTGTCAACCCTCGCCCCGTGGCAAGCCCGACGAGACAAAGGAAAAACGAACAGGGAAAGCTCGGAGCTCGAAGCTGAAAGAGGGAAACAGTTCCATTCGGCGAAGATGCCCCGGGGGGAGACGTCTCCTCTTCCCGCCGTTCCCCCCTTACGAAGTTCGTCAATATATCGAGGGCCAGCTGTTACCGATTCGGCCATTACCGTCGCTCGTATCGCGTTTATATCGAGGGGGGGTCGATCGCGAACTAGCGGGGAGCATCGCGGAAAACGCGAGAGTGCAAAATACTTTGATGGCTCCCTTGCGTTCGAGGAATGGAATGCTTCAAGTGCAGCTAGTAGGGTTTTTTTTTCTCTTTACTTTAAAGAGACGTCCCGGTGCCAGGGTGGAGGACCCCGATGCACTTGGCACGCCGGTGAGACGGCACGGGAGGGGGCGGGGGCAGGGAGGGGGCTCGTGAAACCCTCGCCAGCAGGGTTGGAGGGTGGTAGTGGTGGTGGTCTCAAAGAAAAGAACTACTCGCGCTGCCGAGACGCTCTCCTGCCAGGGCTTGACCCTTTTTTTAATTGCATCCAGACCAAAGTTAGAAACAGCGAACGGTGCCTTCCTCGAGTGAAGACGAGAAAGAATATGTATACAGATACAAGTGCGAGACGAGCGGGACAACGGCGCTGTGCCGCTCGCTGGAAGGAATTATACCGTCGGAGGAGACCGCGGGATCGTACGTGTCTCCTCTGGTGTTCGAGCACTGGAACGAAAGGGTGGAATGCGAAATATGTGGGTCAGGGTCGTGGCTCGAGAGCATCGAATTCGTTTCCTTTCTCTTTTTTCCCCCCTCGTTTCGTCATCCTTCTCTTTTTTTTTTCGGCTCTTAGTTCGAATCCCGGGTTTAATGGGCTCGGGCCGTCGTATCACGCTCCTGATATTATTACGAGAGATTCTTCTCGAGAACGGGGATTAGGGGTTCCAGACGCGGTCTCTTCGATTTCATAAGGGCTTTCCCGGTCTTGATCTTTAACGTTCGTTAACAGTTCGTTCGCTCAATCGTGCTCCTGGGTAAGCTGATTTAATAATTATCTGGGCTCGTAATTAATCGAGGTACCTACCTTAAGTTTATGCCTGGTTCTACTTTTTTGCATTTAAATGGGAATTATTGGCGGGAGTCGCTTAAGTCAATCGATTTGGTAAATAGAATTTAGAGAGAGAGAGACTTGATGAAATTGGTTATTAGAAGATCAGTTTGTGCATTCGAAATTTTATTCTGGAATGTAGACAGGATTTTTCCATACTTCATCTGCGATTTTATGATTACCACGCGTCTAGGTTTGCTGAATACTAGCTTTCTTAAATGAGTGGTTTATCGATTTTTCCGAATAACATACGAGACCGAATGCCGACAATAAAAGTAATATTCGCGTGACTGAAACGCATTGGGCGGCACAACCCACATACGAGGCACATTTCTCCAAAGGAGATTACATTTGCCGAGAAAATTATTAATAAATTCGCACGAGATTCATTTGCGAATAATTATCATTCAATTCACGCTACAGTAAATCAATCTATCTTTTGAACGATATTAATCAAAGTAATCAAACGATTGGATTTTCCTTTGTCTTCCAACTATTTCATCTTTCCAGCAGCTTCTCAACTAATTTTCATACCTACGATCGTGGGAAATTCTTCCATTGGTCATTCTGTAACTTTCTACTGTAACTTTCTTCGAGACGTACGTTCCGCTTGATCGCTAGGAATAGCGCTTAATCGATAGCCAGTAGAAAACTAGGTAGACCAAGTAAATATTCCATACGGAATTTTCTTAGTGATTCTACTTCAGAAAAACGCAGAAAGCAAAGTGGGTCAGTGACGAAAATAATCGAAATCCTCAACAGCATAGTTAAAATTATCAGGGTATATAGAAAACAGATGGCCATTTCATAATTCAACCAGGAAGCTAGTGGAAGAGCATAAATATTTATTTTTCATTTACATTTAAGCATAGTCCACAGTCCTTGCCCTCTCGTCTACACACGCATAGTTTATTGAACGTCTGTCGTAGAGGATCAGAACTTTAACCCAGATTACGTCGCGGCTGGTGCATAATGTAGGCTCGCGTCGACTTGGCTGTGTCTACCCTAGCCACTGTCAAGTTTCCTATATCATTTTTCCGAATACCACTGTATGATTTATGGGCGATATGCACGTCACTGACCATAAGATTCATGCCACTTATTTCAGTGTTGTACCTTGGAACACAGTAAACAAACAGCTATACCTGCCACTTGACTGCAACTGTTTGTAATAGCCATTCACAAGTTAATAATTTACAGCTTAATTCACGCTCAAAATAATCGAGCACACGAGTGTGAGTCTATTGGCCAGAAACGCAGAGTACACAAGGGATGGTATTCCAATTTATGATCGGTAGTGTACGTAGTTGCCACTTGGGTCCTTAGTTGGCGAGTTTGCTTTCATCTCCAGCTCGAACATCGAAGTAGAAGTAGATGCTCAAACTTCGATTGGGTCGAGTCACCGGTGGGAATGATCAGACAAAGGTCGAGCCAGGGAAATTGATACACCCCATGCAATAGAATATCGTCGATAGGCGTCGGAAACGTTTCCACTCTCGTTCCGTAAGCTCGCCAGGAAAAGGGGTTCGACGGGATTCAGCTGGTTGCGTAATAAATCGTTCCTAAGCTCTGGAATCACCGTGCCGCGCAAGATCCACCCACTCCTCGTTACAAGGAATCCCCTAACTCTAAAGGATGACGCGATCTATACATCATTCAGCTGCGATATTAATACACCGCCGAAGTGAGCCAGACCGCAGGTCAATTTACGGGAATTAGGATGCCTGCGCGGCATACAATTATGGTTCAGGATAAATTAGATAGCGGGGCGAGGCTTCGAAATTGTGCCTGCACTTTTGCGAATGTCAGGGGCCTTGAACTACGCACTTGTTTAATAAGTGATTAACTCGTAATGCAATATATCAAGCGCACATTCAGTATCTCAGGATCACCGAATGAAAATACACAGCTTCCACCTCAGGAGGCACTGTTGATGCCTCATCAGTCTCCACTGTTATAGCTCGGCACTTCCTAATGGAGGGTTACAGTGTCTCCGATACAGCGAAGCACCGCGTTGCAAAACCAAGCTGCTTCGAATCCTGCACCATAAAACACTGTTACACCCTGATTAATACCATCCGGCGTCGTTTACGGAGCATTTTGCACCGCATAACTTTCAAGCAACGTGTACGCCGCTCGACAGCCTCGCGATGGATAAAGAACACGCGCGACGCGAGTTTCCTTTTAAGACGGCGCGCAGCGCTCGATCCGTGTCATCGGGCGCACAAAGAGTCCACGCTTTTTGCCTGCGAGCTCGTTAGAGATCGTTGGCCGTCGCGCAATTGCTAGATACGCGGACGAGCCGAGGTGCCATCTGTTCCCCCCTCGTTCTCACTCGGCTACCCCCATGAGAACAGAGTAATCGGGCGCTGATTAGAGACAGTATTAGAGATCGTCGAGAATTCGCGATTAACCATTTCCCCACCGATGTCTATCTTTCCGAAAGACCCCGAGAACACGGAGGCGGCGGATCTGCAGAGGAAGCTGGAAATGCTGAACAACATGATGGACCAGGAAGCACGAGCCGAACAGGCACGACGACAGATATTGTACAATATAGGCCACTGTAAGTACACGACAAGTTACAGTTTAAGTGGCTGCTGTTTTATTCGACTACTCTCCGACACGGAGAGGAATGTCGTCGATCAGTTGATACTCTTCACTCGATTACTCGCGCGACCGACGCCTGCGCTAACTTTTCAGTTTCCTTGGTTTCGCCGTGGCTTATTGCGCGCCTACCTCACGTTTTCTATGTTTGTTTTTGCCACGCAGATGAGCGGGGCTGCGGATTTGAAATGGTTAGGGATAGAAGAATATGGTGCGAGGCACAATTGAGTGGTTTTAGATGCTCTCAGATGTATCTGTATTTTTGCGGAAATCGATGGGGAGTTGGATTGCATTGGGTGTATGCGTGAGAGTGTCAGTAGACCCAAATGTGCATTGCTCCGCAATTGCATTTCGTTGCTGCACGCATGCACGTAAATGCATAACGCTGGCATCGGAATTGAGAGGATCCGAAACCGTTTTGAACCACCTTATAAGAGTTTCTTTATGTTCTGACTATTTCAAAAGTATACCCCGTTCATTTCTGTGCGACACACTGTATTTTTTTTCCTTATGACAATTGAGGCGTAAAAATATTTGGTTTCAAGTTGAAAATAGCAACTGTGAGATGTTTCTATTTAAATTCTTTGTTAAAATTAGCACGGTGCGCCTGATAAATTTTTACGTTTCATCGTGCAGAAAAATACCACTCGTGCGTGTAAGGAACTCATTAGTATGCCTTATGTTAATTTTATATACGACTGTAATCGCGATCCTGAATAAACGCACTCGTGTCGCGACATCGGTCATTTGACACGTCTTCCGCGGCATATTTTATTTACGATTTTCAGACTAAGTCCACTCGAATGCTATTTTCGTGCAGCTGGCGGAGGTATTGCGTTCCCTGGTTTTTTTTCGCGTAAAAATCGATCCAAACGCAACGCTAGGTTTTTATCCGGAGTTGGCGGCCATAAGAACGCTTTATGCAGTTGCAATCGCAGTTGCAGTTGATATATCCGTGCAACAAGCGTAGTACGAAACGTCCCAGCTATTGTGGTTATCGACCATTCGTGAGCTGTCCGTAACTTTCCCCTAAAAATTCCACCAACCCCCCCTAACCCCATTCAAGGGTCTCCCCCTATCGATGATCGCTAAACCTTTGGCATGACCAAACATTCATGATGCTTCGTTTTCTTTCCTCTTCTTTTCTGTAGAAACAATTATCGATTCTGCTACTCTCCCCGTTTGTGGACTTCCATTGTTCCCCGAAGACAGATTCTCAATCATCTAAGTGTTAATCAACGACTAGCATGATCATCAACTATTACCATTTACACCCCGCTGTTGCACTGCCCCCATTTTCGGATTCGTCCAATATCGACCAATTCCGTACCGGGATATTCTCGAAATTGTCGCGACCGTTTATCGGGAGGACGGAAACAAGGGGGACCACTGTCACGCGCGATTACATTTCCTTTCTTTTGATCGCGCTCCTCGATGCCGCCGTTTATCGCGAGGAATGGTGCGCAGATGAAAACTCATCGCGGTTCGTTCTAACGTTTCTCCCTTTGGGAATGTTACGCCCAGTGGGGTCCAGAATTTTCGACCAATTTGTTTGCTTTATCGTCGCGCGTGTGTTTACGTTGAAGGACAAGAATGTTTTGCTTCGTACACGGTTTCAGTTGATCTGTGGGAAATATTGTGATCCCACTCGCACAGGCCGACGAATTATTTCCCCGCGCTGAAACATTCTTTCTCCCGGAGAATAATTACGACGCCGCACGATTGTTCCAGACAGATTTGCCACGTTCTGTCGTAACTTGAAATTTTAATTGACTTTCAGCGGGATACTCGGAGGATTCAGACTATACGTCCGACCTGAATTATCCAGTAGGCGGACAAGGTGCAAACAGCTCGGCTTCGCAGTTTCGAACCGCTGCCAACCAATTGGCCACCCCTCAAAGATCCCTCGAGACCTCGAGAGAAAATAGCTACGAGAGGGATGATCATCAGGTACTAAATGATCGATACTTTACTACCTCTGTTTATTAACTACCGAGCTCCGGAGCCCTAATACCGTCGGGGTCGTCGACATCTCTTCGTCAATTTATCAAACAAAACTGCATACACAGCCGCACTCCGATTCGGACGTTACGATTCTCGGTGAAAAAAAGTGAGACTGTCTTTCAAAAGAATAGCCAGGAAGCTTCGGAAATATTCACGTGCAATAGAATAGAGATACGAAAGATTTTCCAAAAAAAGACGCGCTTCGTAGAGCATTTGATGGACGTTTCGAGGAATTTTTTGTGTCCCCAGATTCCATCTACAGTTGGAGGAAGACTAGCTCCGAGTAATTATGGAAGTTACGGTGGAACGAGCCACAGTCCACGTTACGACGAACCGTACCCCGAAGAAGGTCCACCGCAAAGGTATTCTCAGTCTCAGCACGCTTCAGAATCTTCCGAGCCACTATTCTACAATAGTAGACCAAGACACTATAAGGAATACAGGTATTTGACATTTACGAGCCTTAAATACCAGAATGCACACACGAAATCGATATAGAGTACCCTACACGCTACAAGAAGCAGCCGTTACCTCTTACAGTAATACTTCTTCGATTAGCGTGACTTCAAATGACAATACTCGTAAAGCGACAGCTAGTAATCCCCCTTTTTCTACTTCGCCCTCTGCTTCTTCTTCTTCCTGCCCCTTCTGCATTGCAAAGGTATTAATTTTAATTGAAGAGAGACGAGCATTAACAGGGCCGTGCACTTTAATCAGAAACATTCCCAACGTTTTTATTTCTGTAAGTCCATTGTCGTGTGTTTGCTGCAGCTGGTACACGTGTTGTATAATTGCAAACTGAAAGTTTCCCGCACGGCCCTAGCCGTGAATCGCGACGTACTTTGAAAAAAATCGTTTATTGTTTTTTGCCTGATTCAGACGACGGAAGCACACGTGGGATTACGAGGACAGGTACGAATTAAGTACGCCCAGCAGTTTCGTGAGAAAGCTTCAACGATTTTCATCGCATACTTCGCATTTTCGACCGTTAGCTCACACGTTTCATCTGGCATCTCTTTGTTTTTTTACATTCCTGTCACTAGCGTGCCACGCTGTTAGTTTGAATCCTATGCCTTGGCGCACTGTTCAAATAGCTCTTACATATAGAAACACTGCACACGAACAAGACACGTTTCATCATACACTGGGATGGCATTCTCGTCGCTTAGCTCCGCAGTTTCGCGCCGATATTCACGTTCTACGCTAACACCTCTCCTGGAAGAGCAAAGTAAAAGACATTCGCACGCGCATTTAGGTAAACCACGCGGAATCGAAGTTCCAGAGGCAATCTAGAAAACGCCACGATAAAACGATAATGGTTCGCGTTTAGTGGGTCAAAGAGAATGGCACTGATTATCCACAGGTAGTTGCATGGCGCAGTGTCGTTGCAGTATTCGAGCAAGTCTATGGAAAGATCTTTTATCAACCATATTATACTTGCAGCGAACACGGTCATTTTATCTCGGATCATTTCATCTATGCTTCTATCGTTCATGCGCCTATTATTCCGGCCCTGTTTCACTGGCTTTCCGTGATTTCAGCCAAGACGGCTGGTACAGCGAGGGATACGACTATCATGGCACAAGAGTGGACGACGCAAGGATCTACAGCGACACAGAGTACTATCCAAGCACCACCACCAGCTCCTCTAGACGAAGAGGTAAATACTCGTATAGACTCCACTCGTGAAAATACAACCGCGAAAGTTGCCGATTCTATTTGAGCATACTCGAGCCTTGCTATCCTACAAAAATACTGGAGATGTTTGAATTGAACACAACAAAAGCACCTCCCTGTACGAAACACGTTGCTTATGAAGCGGTATAAGGGATTGAAAAATATTAAAATTTGTTTTGTTCGTGTGCATAAACAGGTCCCCACAGGCGGCCGTCTTTGGAGAGGCAAATGACTCTGTACGACGAGCACCCTTACTACGCCGATGGGTATAGTAGCGATGGAAGAGTAGGGAAAATGAGTGCCACGTATCCAGAATGCCAGACGGACATCAGATACAACGAGTACTACGACAGCATCACGGGATACACTTATCAAGATGAAAGGTAACTCTCGTGAATACTATCTCGCCCTCTATTGAATCGCATGCCGTTATTAGCACGATGCGAGCTCAGTTCTCGATCCGACGTCAATCTGATGTTGCGCGTGTCATTAGGTACGGCCAAGATGACGAGGACAGACAGTGGGACAGCGGAGGGAAGTGGTATTTAGGGACTAGTACCTATTACGAGAACAAACGGAATAGAAAAACGCTTCCACAGAGGCCTGCATCTAGCATCGGCATTCATCGACCAGATTACAGACCAACAGTTACCAGACAACGCAGTTATGAATCCGAGGAACTCAATTACAGGTACTATCATAGAGGTTCCTTCTGCCCCTTACTTCCCCTCGTTTGCATAAACACACGATGAACTCTCTGTGGCTTTTGTGGTATGGACGTTCGCAAGTATGACCGTCAGTATCAACTCTGACCCTTCGGTAAATGATTCTGCTGCTTCACTAGCATCACGCTCGACGGATCAGGGATTCAGAAATAGTATCAACGAAGCGTCATGATTATTCTGTGAAATAACATCGTTCACGGTTCACGCCCACGCTGTTCGCGCCTGTCCGCTGAAATAGAAATTGATGGGGCGTGCCGCAGCATAACGAATCTCCGTTTCGTGTTTGCAGCGATCACAGTACTAGTCGCCGAAAGCCGCTTCAGCCTCAACAACGGCCGATATCTCGACAAGAGGGGACGGGAAAGAAACTACCTCCGACGCCGACGCAACCAAGCAATGTTATTATCAATCGCAAGCTCGCCTCCCTACCTGCCACGCCGAGCAGGCAACTGCCAAAGACTAGAACACCCTCCGAGGAGAGCTACAACAAGTCTGAATACAACGAGGACTATAATTACGCTTATCGCAGCCAAGATAACTTACCTCAGGATACCTACATTGACAGCGTGTACACCGAGCAAGGTGTATACGATCCGGTGCACGCGTCTGGCAAGAGCCAGTACGCCGGCGACGGTCAATACGGGTTCAGTTACACGCCGCAGGTCGACGACCAGTATAGTCGTTCCTATCAGGAGCCACCTGTCCAGGACGCGTACGATCAGGCGTACCTGCAGAACACGTACAAGGAGGAGTTCCAAACGCCTTACGTTCAACCGAGCACGCAGGTTTACCAGGAGACGTACCAGGACATGACATATCCAAACGCCAGCCAGCCGAACGATCAGTACACTAGCCAACCGAGCGATCAATACAGAAAGACCGGGCCTGATATGATAATCGAGGATAATTATCCGGTAATGGGTTACGAGCAGAACAACGTGCAGTACCAGGACCGAAAGAAGAAGCATTCGTACGAGGATGAGTCGTATCAACCGGAGCAATACGATTACAGCGCGTCCGTTCCGTCGAGCGTGTACGACCAAAATAACGTGACGAACACTTACAATCAGTATCAGCAGGAGCAATACGATTCCCAGTACAACATAAACACGTCGACCGGTTATGAGAAAGCCTACCCAGACACGTACAATCAGGAAACGTTCAACAGAGACGGTTACGACCAGGACACTTTCAACCAGGAGACGTATGCCCAGGACACGTACCAGCAGGACGCATACAGCCAGGACACTTACAACCAACAGGACGCGTACAAGCAGCCTGAAGCTTACAAGCAGCCTGATACTTACAAGACACCGGACACTTATAGCCAGCAAGACACTTACATCGAGCCGAGCGCATACGATCTGCAAGATACTTATAACCAACCGGATACTTACAACCAACAGGACGTTTACAACCAGCAGGGCGCTTATAACCAAGAGGAGACGTACAATCAACAGGATACCTACCCGGACGTGCCCATTACGTCGCAAAGTAATTACGACGACGCTTACAGCAAGCAGAAAGAATACGCTGATTACGAGCCACCTTACAGCAAGGAAGATACAATCAGCACGACGTGCAAGACTGACTACGAGGATCAATACCAGGACTATCCCGATCAGTTCGAGGAGTCGTACCATGACTCTTATCAAGGATCGTTCGAGGAACGAAGTTACAAGGACAGCCCGTCGGCCAGTACAGAGAGGAGAGCGAGCGAAGTGCCAGAGTTGTCTATAACAACGCCCAGAGGCCAGACGAGGACGAACGGGTACCAGTCGAGCGAATCCGACTACTATTACACCTCTCAGGAGAGCCCGGACCTGTCGTCCACTGGGCTGTCGAGGAGAAAGAAGCTTGAAAGACACGAGCCCAGCCCGCTGGTCCAACAAAACACAGACTCGTTGGAATCCAGGGACGACGAGCTGAAAGAGTCCCTCGAAACTGCCGTGAGTTCGATCAGTAGCGGCCAGCAGAAGAAGGGTATCAGCGAGTACACAACGCCGAGCGACTCCACCTCTGTTGCTCCTACTTACATCGAGTCTCCTCCGACCACTATTCAGCCTGTCACCACAATGGTCAACCATGTGACATCGAATCACGTCGCAGCCAGCATGGCGGTGACAGCGATGGTGCACACCACGACCACGGCGAACGGGAAACGGTTGACGCGCACCGACTCCTACCACGAGGATTTGATCGAGGACGAGGACTATCCGGAGATCATCCCTAAGGAGCCGCAGAGGAAGGACTCGCAGCTGTCGCATCACAGCCAGCTCAGCCAGCACTCGTCGCAGCACTCTCAGAAACCAAAGCTCACCAGGGGCGATTCTTACGCTTCCGACCATTTCCCCGACGAATCGTTCAGCAGGAGGGACTCGTACGCGCAGCCGGCCACAAGGAAGGACTCCTTCTCCTCGACCACGCAGGAAAGCTTCAAGCCACCTCTGACCAGGACTGACTCGTACCAGAAGAGAGGCAGCTATGCTCAGAACTTCACTACCCCTCAGCCTATCTCCAGGGCTGAGAGCTATCAGCGCGGATACTTCAAAGACCAGGAGTCCATCGAGGAACCGGAAGTGACATTGAGCAACGCGGTCAATGACGATTACAAGATGAGGAGCGAGTCTCTTGAAAGGTAATCGATCGGTTGCGTTAACGTTACGGGGGGTGCTCGTGATAATGGAATGTTTGTTTGTCACTGTTCCTGTAGGTACGAGCGAGGCGATGAACCGATGATTCGTAGCTCTCGAGAGGGCTCGTTAATCGACACGTATAAAACCTCACCGCCCATGTCGCACACCGACAGCCCCCGTGGTAAGATTGTGGTTAACAGTTCGATCTTGCGAGTAGCTTCGAAGCTGGATTACAAACGCTACAATTATTGGTGCGCAGGGAGTATAACGAAGCAAGCATCGTTGGAGGAAAGTGTTCAAATGGACACTCCGCCGAGGAGTCCACCCGAACCACCGCCAGACGAGGAGCTTCTCGAGATGGTTGGCGCTGTACCTGTGCCTACGCAGTTGAAGGAACGACCGGAGATGACGGCGAAGCAACGATGGCATTGGGCGTACAACCAGATCGCTCTTCAGCTGCGGGTGAGTCCCATGACAAATCATTCTGCCATTCGTTGAGAGCGTAGGTGGACAGATAAATCTATCGTCTTGGGGTAACATCCCTCGCGGGCGAAAAGTAATGACAGTTTTATACAGAACCGTCTTTCATCGAGAGAAATAACATTAACTTTAAATTCAATGATGGCGGACAGATTAGAGTACCATCGAGTAACGACGAGGTGAGTCAAAAGCTGGCTATACGCGGCTCGAGGGAAATGGCAATAACTTTCCATCTCATCGGGACTATAGTCAACGACCTCACTGGCGACCTTCCGAAAAATGCGGCGCTTGAATGCCGGCGACCCGCATTTCTCTCTCGCAGTCCTTCGCAGATACAACGCTGGCCTTGTCAATCATTACCTTCGCGGCGTATCGATTTGTCACGTACACATGTCGCGAGCGGAGACTGCATCTACGGGTTCGGTGGTTTATCACCTGAGTCACGTGTCGTTCATCGCCGATAGGAAGGTTGCCGTGAGGCCGTTGATCTCTGCCGCCGGCTGCCGGTATAACGAAACACAGCACGCCAGTTTCGCAAGCCATACATATGTGTCTAAGTCACGCGAGGATGAGTTACGAATAGCAACCGATACACTGGCAACGAATGAAAGTGTTGACTTGTAGCGCCATTAGCGGAATACGCAAACAGTTTTATGAATCCAGCTGCTTCGAGTAATTAGCATCCTCCAGCCGAAGCTCTTACTATGCATTACTTTTATCGTATTATCGCGAAGCTTAATGGGAAATATATGCGCGACGCAGCGGCTGATGGTAAAGCCACGCGATTTAAATGCAAGTCAATTAGTTTGGCTAGCTTAGATTTTATGCAAAACCTGATTAATACCAAGGTATTACAATGTAAAGGAGGTCCATGGGTTAGTTTCACGCTCCCATAATCTGGCAGCCGGTGCCTCATCGGTTCCGTCGTAACAGAAAGATAATGTTAAGCTCGTAGTCATAATTCGAACTCTATCGACTGCGAAGCGAACATTAATCAGCTAATCGTTACGGTCGTCCCAGAAAGCGAGGCTCCCGTACCTATAAATTGCGAACAATACGCGTCTCGGTATCATGCTGGAAATAACAGTCCCTATTGTTATCTTTACGAGCCGTTGGAAACTGTACAATGAATGTTCATTAAAGTTTTATCAGGAAACCACGGAAAAAATACGAGATTACGTACACACACAGAGGAGCGCGATCCGGGAACGATGGTACGGGACACAGCGGACCGTTGCGATTTATTCTGTTGGTTCGACGAGTCTCGGAGCGCGACACGGTGGGGATGGAAATAAAAGCGTTTGGAAATCGAAGCCCGAAGCGACGTTGGAAAGAATCCCTGCCGAATAAAGTGGACGTTATCGGCCGCCTCGTCACCTTGAAAACACACCGTGCCCGTCAGCGTCACCGAGTGCGGATTAACACCGAGTGACACGAAACTTCCATTAACGCAGCCTTGTCGCCCCCAATCGTGGCACCCTAAGTACGCACCTGGCGCGCTCCTGGGCGCCCGTCGTAGGTCGATTAACAGCCGAGAGACTCGCCTCCGCGATGGAAAATGTAAATTCGCCGTGCGAACAGCGCGGACGAAGCTGCTGGCCGGCTGCGAGGCGACCACTGTTTGCAGGGAAAATTGTTCCAGAATGCCGATGGCCGCGGATAATTTGCATTCTCCTCCGAATCGATCGAGAAAGTGCACCGCCTACGCCGCTGTTGCTCTTGACGCCGCGTCCCCCGTCGTTGCGTTTAATTGGAGATTTAATTCAACGGCGAAGGGATGCGGTAATTCAATTTCGAATGGACAGAGCCAACTGTTGGGAACAGGAGTGGCTGGAGCAGTCAAGGGTGCGAAGGGTGAATGGGGGTTTCATTAAACGTGGAGTGTTACGATCGAGAACGACGAGGCACCGTCTAGGAATGAAGGGTCGAAGAATTTCGGGACGTATGGTATTGATTTTCTATGGCTGTGGTACTTTTCATATCTCCGAGTACCAGACGACTCTTCTGCGACCCCTTCTTCAGATCACGTTGCACGTAGATCTATTGGTCCTCGGTAGGAGTTCTTCAAAGTCCTTCATTGCCCATTAACCGGCTGCAAATAATCTGACTATTGTTCTAAGGAACTCTTAAATGATTCTACGTCGGATGACGTACGGTCACTTTACTTCCTTCGTTCCACGGTTTCCTGCCGCAAGGAACAACCGGAAAACCGTTTATCTGGAAAGGTTCACGCGGGGCGAGCCTTTTTACCAACTGTAGCTGCAAAGCGAAGCGATTTGCAAGAGCTTCACAGACGTCGGAGACTGTTATCTTTACACTCTATTCCGTTCTAGTTGCTGTAATGGCTTCCGCGCGTAGGCACCTTTTTACCCCCGATCGCTTCTAGCCCCAGGTCCCTCGGCGTTTGCTACATATTTTACGAATTACCCGTGACCTTCTGTTTTACTGTTCACATAAAGATGCACTTACCTCTTCCTGGGCTGTGCTCAATCTGCAGTTTATTGGATCCCCTCGGGTTCTCCATCGCCTGCACGCTCCACACCCGATCTTCGAGATTGCCTTTTGTACCGAAGAGTAGGCATAGCGCGAGTCACCTTTCTCTTCAGCCGAGTAAAATTCTAATGTATCGTGCAGGCTGAGTCACCGGCAGATACAACTCGAAGGCACAGCACGTGCCTCTGGCCCATGGAAAATGTCCCCGCGTTCTTTTTTTTCCCGCGATGGGACCTCGTAGGGCCACAATCTATGTAGGCCAGTCGGGCCAACCGCAATCGGAAGCCCGTATGCCGTTGCGGCGGCGTACGGTTGGCGGTATCACCTTCGTCGTCAAGGTCCTGCCTCCCGCCATTTCGTTATCATCGCTCGCCACTCGTCATTACGCACGAACTTGGCATCCTTCAGTATCGTAGTAGTTCACCGGGGACGCCGGCCGCGTTAAACGATCGGGGTGGAAGAAAGGTTCTCTAGCTGGCACAATGGTCGCCCGTTTCTACGGTCCACGTCCACCGCTGTCTGCATGGGGTTTTCGTGGCGCGAGGAGGACTCCACGCACGCACACGCACGCCGGTGAAAGTGGAGAAAGCGACACTATCGATCGTTATTAGGCTTTTATTAGACGGAAGTGTTGTCGATAGCTCACAAAGGGTAGATCTGCGCGGGGGGTCGTGTTAACTTAAGTGAAAATATCACCGAGAGGTCCGTCAGCAGTTGACCACCTTCCTCCACCGTAATTCCCGCACGATCTGTCAGAGAGTCTGATCGTGCTGCTCCTCGGAGCAGCATGCTCGCCTGTTTCTCCGGCTCTTGTCACGTTACTTCGTGGTTCTATGCTGCTGAGGACGACGCGTTGCAACGACGACTAGTGACGAACGCGTGTTTCATTGTGCCGAGTGTTACGGAATTTTGAGACTAGAGAGCGAGGGAGCGAGCGGGGAATTTCTGCGTAATAAATGGTGATATTAAATTCGCGAACGATGATACTAAACAACGAAGACGCTCCAAGTGGGCGACCCATGTGTTCGAGGACAGAGATTGCTGGAAAGTTATTGAGTAATCGTTGCAGCAACACGGAAACCGACTTGCAAATTGTAGCTTCCGAAGTTTGATAACGAGCGGCCGGAAGGGTTCGGACGGTGCGCCGGATGTCACGGTATCGCGTGGATAATGATATCTTCCGCGTAATTGCCAGTCGACACGCGGCGATCGTGAATACTGTGTCGTGAGCTGTTAACTCTCGATACTTTTATCGAAATTCGATCTGTAAAATACTGTAAACCTACGAACATTGAAGAACCGCAATAGAGTTAGTTCACAATGGAGGTGCGAGAAAAGTCCACCGAGTGGGCTCTGCTGTTCCCCTTGAAGGCTGGCTTGTTCGCGATGAAGTCGTCGTTGTCCTCCAAAAGCGTGAATCGCGAGAAGGAGAAGGTGGCGAAGAAGAATCAGCTGCTACACCCGAAGATCCGTCGAGGCTCCTCCTTGTCGGACCTAGACAAGCTTCATAGCAAGCCGATGTTGCCAGACGTGGTCAGATCGATGGAGAAGTGCTCCGAGTCTCTGCCACATTCGCCAGCTTTATCGAGAACGAACCTCCAGCTAGGAAACATATACGTGAGAGGCAGCATAGGAGACTTGATGAACATGAAGAAGTACGGTGCGTCCACGTGGAGCGTCAGAAGCGAAAGTTTGATCGCCAAGGCTGTGCCGCTGAGCACAGTGACCCCGAGGCACAGTCCCCCGGTTGAAAAGAGCATGGAGGATCTTGAAGACGAAGTTCAGGAGGAGTGCCATGCCCCCGGGAAGCCTCTCACTTGTGCTCAGAGAACGCAGAGGCTCAGCAAACTCATCAAGAAACAGAGACGAATGATGGTCTTCAGTCCTAGAACCCTGAAGCGTGATCTCGTAAGTTGAGACGTAGTCAAAGAGAACATCATTGACATTTCAATTTAAACCAACCATCCGCAGTATCTACAAGTATCTAGAAAAGTAATTCCACGATTAAGGACAATGCAGGCTTAATTTTGATAACTCCTTAGATGCTTGCTATCTTCCCATCGAAGTCGTTGCTACTTAGGTTAAAATTGATAGTCAAAGTGGCGAAATGCAAATATAGTTACTAGCAAGCAGTCGATAGGCACAATATTAGGTAACATTCTCGGCGTTTCCGAAATTCAACGCGCTGTTTATAAAGCGTGGCAAATGAAATCTAGTTTATTGCGCACGGAACTTCGTAGCAGTTCGTTCCACCACCGGAAATCGTCCACTTTGCGGGAGCAAGTTACGAGATTAAAAGTCACGGCTCCAAGCTGCTTCTTCCCCTTTTTCCACGTCCCTCGACGAATTACGAGCGGGTTCTAAATGGACAGAATATGTACCACGGTCTTGCCGCAGTTCTCGCCTCTTTAAATGCGTGACACGTGTGTGTATTAAGTTTCCTGGGGTTTTCTAAATTATTTATGAACCACGTCGCGCAACGATGTCCCTCAGGTTTCGATTCTGAGCATTGTATACTATGCTCTCTGTCGTGGGGTGTTGATAAGATATTCGGGGGTTGAAGGTGCACGCGTGGGTGGTGAAAAATAACATTATCGATCGTAGACAAAAGGAAGAGGGTGAGCTAAAGCTAGAGACGCCTCGTTAAACTTGAAACAGCTTCTGCAGCCGTGGTGAGAGACACTTACGGGGGTTGAAATATTCATGGTACATCTACCCCCTTGCTCTCCGTAGGTTGCTCTATCGGCAGCCGGCCTGCACGGCTGGTGCCTCGGATAACGCTCCTTATCCTTTAAGAAAGTTGCTACTTTATTCGACGGAATTAGCCCGAGGAATATAGCGTATTCCTCTTCGAAACGTTAGAAATTTATCCTCACCGTGAAGCCGACTCAAATGAATAATATCAGCAAGACACTTGGAGACTTGCCGAGCCGCGAGATTATCTTGTGATTAAGTTTATGAATCCTCTAGAAAAGTTCCTCTTGATCGCGAAACTAGTTAACTGGATATTAAGAGATTCGTTGAAACTATTTCTTGATTAAGGTTTTACGTTAGTAGGCAAATCTCGCGTTACGAATGAAAGGGCGAACGACCGCGTATAGGAGATGAAACAAATGCGCGTCCAGAGGATCATGATATCTTGATCGCTTGATCTTCGTGGAAAAGAAAGGTGTCAGAGATTTAGCACGAATCGACGACTCAATGGCACGTGGTTCATAAATAATTCTACCCTGTTCCCTTTCAACAAAGAGAGCCGTACTTTGGAATTTTCTTTCCTCCCTTGGTTTGCTTTTACGTTACCTATCGATATCGTTAAGCACGTTACAATTTAATTGATGCGGAGTCGTTAATGTCAATTTGAAGTCAAGATCTTCCTCCACCTATCCAGAACGGTTTCCTTTAAACTTGTCGACCGTCGATGCTGAGGATTTTGAGATTGTGAAGCACATTTTCCAGTGTTTTCAGCGCTGCCTTGTAAGCCGTCGAGTAGAAGATGAAAGGGGCAGAGGCGCTTGAAATCCGTCGAGACTGTAGTTCGAATTTTTTAAAGAACCCTGAGGTATCCTAAAGCGAGTCCACGTCGCTTTACGCCCCGCTTCCATCCCACTGTCAGAAATTTGCATATTTTTCTGCAGTCACGTAGTTACGTTAATTCCCGCCCCTTCTCCCGACGTCGGCGATCCATAAACCAGCCACCTTCGCTGAAGCTTTTAATTTTTGTCCCCCGTTTTCTGTTTACTTTTCGGCCGGCCCACATTCAAAGAGAATTTTAGAAGTTCCTGCTGGTGATACGCGGGAGATGGAAGTAATGCTCGCGCCGCGGAAAAACCGTTGTGTACGCAATGGTACAAAGGCGGCTCTAATGAACAAAGTTTCTTCCTTTGTGGGAGTGCACGCGGCGAAATGGAAACGGATACGTAGACGGAATATTACCAACTATCTGTTCCCCTCCGTTATTTTACCGTTACCTGGGGTTGATGCAACAATCTAGAGTCAAAAGTGGCTAACGAGAGCTGAATATTTTCGATACACGTCGAAAACCGTCGCCCACTTTTACAACGATACTCGATTCTTGCTTCGTTATTCCATTGTCTCGTTATATATCCGTGAGTGTTTTGACAGCAAGCGAAGTATATATATAGGCGCAAGCTTAAACACTTGTCATCGTACAGTTAGCTTCGATCAATACCAGATCGAGTTCTAAATTCCAAAAAGAGGTCTCCTTCGCTCTATAACAATTGCGAAAAAAAGTGGTTCGCCTTTAAACCACTGTGCCTAGCACGAGCTTCTATTATAGTTTCGTGAGTGGCCAAGAACGATCGCGTTTGTCAGCCCCAATTGGGTTGCGTGCGTCGGCCATTTTTCCAGCGCTACATATCGGAGAGAAAGACTCTGTCGACGGCCTGGACAGCGCAATTGGTTAGGTCAGTCGTCCGTTAAGCGAAAGATTTATTCTGATACCGATATATGCGAATCCCAGCCGGAGCGTTCCGGCCCGCCCTTTTCCCAGCAAAAACAAAGGGGCTTGAAGAATCGGAATTTATCGCCGTGTCGGCAGTACGACGATCTTCTTCCAACCGATAAAGCCGCAAAAATATACGCTGCTCGTGTGGCATTGCGACTGCTGGATACCATTGTACCTGCAGCTCGACTTCCCCGGGAGGAGCTGATATAACGCGCGCCGAGAGGATGTACGTGCGAGAAAGTTACCAGCGGGCGATAAACTTCGATCCTGCCACCTGCGCACTTCCGCCGTTTCCCAAGAGGAAGCAAAAAAGTAAAATCTCGGGAGCAACCGTCGCTGTGGTTTTGGTACCACCAGCCTGCTGAAAATCTGCTCGCGAGCTCCATGGCACCGTGAAACGTTTGTCGTGGCGTTCACGGCTTCTGCTGAGCTCAGTAATCCGAAGTCAAATACTGAAAACTAAACGGGGCATTGACGACGTTTTAGCGCAATTTCCAAGAAAAATAAGAATTATAGGTCTCTCGTTGTCAGTTTAGAAAATGTCTCCTTGTCTTCGAAATACTAAACTGTTTATAGTTATCGTATTTAGTTGCCTGCACCCTTAATCAGGGTCTCTAAATACAGCGACAATGTGCTAAGATCAATTTCATACTCGAGTATGCTCTAGTGGAGCGTGAAACACTGTTTATCGTGCCACGCATCGACGATCGAAGAACACGAGTGCAGAGCGTGGGTGATTCCATGGACGAACACATTCGTAACAGTGTGCCTTGGATCGATGAGGAAGACGCGTAATTGAACGCAGTACCTACACACGCGATCGAGAACGACGCTCTGGAAGACGAGGGCCGCGATAAGGGCCGTAGAAGCGATCAATCCCGGATCGACTGATTCTGCGGCTGGCTGAAGTCGGTTTGTACAACTCTCGAAAGCACGGGTAACCCTCTGGGCCCTTGTTAACGCCGGCGTGATTGACTTTCGGCTATTACCAAGATCCCACGGTAACAAATGAGCTTTCGACGAGGCTTATTTGTCAGTTAGCTCTACAAACATTGTCAGGGCCCCGATCTTTCTGGATTAATTACTCTCGATGTCTTTGGATATAAAAACGAACCTTTTCATCGATTATATCAAAGTACTACGTACTTTTTATTCAGGTTTAAATCGACATTTCATTGTATCATCGACAGACTGTATTCGCTATCAGAAACGAAAGCTCCATCCTCGATAACCATTAAACAGAACTTTCCATTCAAGGTTCCTCAACATCGACCATTATTCTGGTGAAAAATGATGCCCAACAACTTTCACTGATCTCATTTAACCGTACTTTAATCCCGCTATGCCCAGTCCTTTATTTAAAAAACTTTTCATAACGCAATGTAAATTCAGCGAGCTCGATGAATGATTCCAAACGCTTCTGCGCGGTATCCTTGGCAGGCGCCATCGCGGACACAATTCCGTTTCACCTTTGAGATTTGCTAAAGCAGGGGAAATATCTGTCGCTGTTGTCTGGCTTTTTCTTCTTCGAATAAATATAGTGGTTCTAAGGGGGGGTTCCTTTCAATTTGCAAAGGTTCCACAATTTCGTGTTTACTGAAGAGATTGCTCCGTGCAAAAGAAATTAAAGGGGGATCCCGTGGCCTGTCCTTTTGAGGATGTTCGTATCTGTTGAATCGGCCCGATTGGTTCTGGCCCAGATCCCCGGAAACGTTTCCCCTTTATCCGTTCCGCCAGGCAAACGAGACGTCTGTCTTTACCCCGTGGCTCTCGCAATATTACCCCGATCCCTCCACTGTCGGTGGACAATCCTTCTACCAGCCCCTGCCGCGCGATCGTATCGGGGATATCGTTTCCTACATCTCCGGTTGAAGGATGCCAGTTTAAACCCCTCGATTAAATTCAACCTTAACGAAATCGTATTCGGCGACGGGAAGAGCGTTGCTTCTTTTTTATCCGTTTCGCCTGATGTCACCTGCTGGCGAAGCTGCTGGACGTGGTCGAACGAGACGCGATGTATTTCAGGCCGTATAGCCGAAGGTTCTGAATTCTCTGGGGATATGTTGAATAGTTATTCAAGTAGGGTTATTATTGAGAAGACGAAAATAAAGAAGTTTATGAAAGGAAGATTCTTCTAGTATAGTACAGTTTGTTCCTACGATCTTCTGTGACTGTTGTCGATAATTTTACTTCTAACTGTAGCATTCAACTTTTCCAATTTGCAGGTGGCTCGTCTGGTGTCTCATTCGACGCCTATGGACGTAGTTGTGATTTTCAATGTCTATACGCGAAGAAGTCGTTTATTCTGCCTTGCGCGTTCGCCAAGCAGAGCTTCATTTACACCACGAAAATAATACTTCTCTCCTCGGCCCGTTTTATTCTACTCATCCGTGCGCCGTCCTCTAGCACATGTTTCTAGAGACATTTTCGGCCTCGCAGCCCGGCGCTCATATTTATTCATGAGTACCGACGGAATAATTAAAACGGCCTCTCCCGCCTGTTCATATTTGCAAGCGGGTTTTGTTGCGCTCATCGTGGGCGCGTTTAAACGCGGTTAATTGCGTACAATAATAGACCTGTCGATGTCATTTTTCTTTGCGTTTAGACGATCGTTCCCACTTCTATTCCATCGTGGTAATGACATGGCGATTGCTCGTTTGAGGTTGTTCCCCTCGTCTTAAGTAGTTTCTGGGTACGAAAGCAATGTGTATTGATATTCAGAACAGATATCGGATTGATATTGCCAAAGTAATTTAAACTTCAAGCTGTTCAACTCACTTCCTTCAGATTCTATTGAACCTATTTTCGAACTGGCTTGATTTCTTCGAGATTTCATTAACTTCTTCGCAAAGTGATATCCCGTCATAGATTTCCTACAGATTCCCAGCACTTGGGAGATTCGTGCGATTTCTGAATTACTATTACATATCAATCCTCCTAGAATATATTCCCGCCCTTAGCTACCCTACAGATGTCTCTGACATTTGACTAATTGAATATGTGCCGAGTTCCAAATGAAACGTCCTTCACGGAGGAGCTTATTTGACAACGCGAATGCACGAATTCGCGTGCATTCAGTTACCAATCATAATTTTAATACATTACGTGCGTAGGAATTATTATCGAACTTTGCACCGCGTGCCGTTGCAGGTACGGCTACCCGAAAGTTCCCGTTTAACATGGAATGGTTAAGAAATTGAATTATGAGCTATGTAATCTGAAGCGTACAATACAATGTTATGTTAATACCTTATCCCATTAAGCGTAAAAGTAATATCGTTTAAATAGCGAAAGAGTCAGTCGAATGAAATTTTCCAGTACGGCTGTCAATATGGATTCACACTGTTTGCATATTCTACGCGTGTATCTTAGCCATCCTTAGTTTTTATTTATTCCTATAGATGACAAATTACTCAAACGTACAGTGAAATTTATTATCGCAAGATAATCAACGAGCGTACAGTTCTAAGGGATCCAGAAACAAAGGGGAAAGTCAATTCCATGTCAATAATATGAAGAACAATTGGCACAGAACGTCACAATATATCACGGGCATTTGTTACTTCTTGATTAATACACATGTCCCTGTCTCTCGGTTCAAAGTTCATTCCCATTTCAAAAAGCAAATATATCATCGACCATTCCACGCGCGGACACGATCCCACACGATAAACATAATGCCTGTCACGGTGCATGTGCATAATCTGGTATCTATCTTTTCTGTTGCAGGTGAGTACTAATATCTCTCCAATCTGTTCGTGGGTCGCATCGATCCAGCGCGCGAAATCGTTGGTCGCAGGTGAGTCTTATCTCCGCGCGATGCTTTGCCCCGCAGTACGATAGTAGGGGAATGCCGCAGACAACCGTATTATTAAGATGTTGAATAAACGTCTGCCAGGCGATAGCGACGGTTTATGCGTCAATTCCGAAACTCTCTGTGAAAACCGCGATACGACATGGATAACGTACTGCCTCGCGAGGATAAACTTCCCAGGCAAAATCGTTAAACGCTCAGCGCATCTAGACGTAAAGATGATAAGGCAATGCACAATGCACCTCCGGTAATTTTATTTAATTCCTCCAGGGTATCAGCGTAAAGCAAAGCTTCACTTCGCGACCCGTCGCTGACGACGTGCTCTCGTGAAACTGTAATTTTGTGCCTTTAAAGGTGAACAGTTAAATTACGAAGTGCTGCGTCAGAACGGGTGGTAATAGAATAATTACGAATGCTTCCCGTTCTAAGCTAAAGCGTACTTTGAAAAGGGGAGTATACCGTGTCTCCAAATTGGAGCACCATCACAGGCACCGACGTATTTGTTTGAAAATACGTCGAGCTAGCGTTAGATACATCGAGCTCGCCTAGATACCGAAGGCGACGCGTCGTCGGCGTGAGATTGATTAAATATAGCCAAGTTGCAATGTACTTTATCACAGGCATTCCTTTCCATCCACGCCCATCCGACATACGGAGATGGAAATTTCGACGGTTTATCACGGCCGGGAATTATCGCAAATTTTTGAAAGATTTATGGACACTCCCGTGGAATACGTACATCGAGCGGTGATCCCATAATTCCTCTTCCCACCGAATGTCGCGGTAGTAATATTTTTACGCCGCCGAACGAGCTTTATCTCGATTCAATAAATTTCATGGATCCCCGCCGGTAATTCGATAACCGTTACTAGGAATTTTGAATAGTTACCAGATCCCATCGGGGTGTCTCGCATTTAACGACGATTCGCGAAATTATTTACGCTTTAGGCAGTGATAAAGTGACGCAATTTATGTAATACATCAAGCACCGTGTCGCTACGACAGAACGTAATGCACAGCAACCAGGAAGTGGCAGTAAATTCGGAAAATGTGTTTAAAGAACATTTCACTTTATGGGGTCGTAATCACGTTATCTCCAACCTGTTCTCCGCGACAATAGCTGAGCGAAACGTGTTCTTCATATGCTGACGGCCATGTTTCATCGGCCATGAAATTCCCGCGAAAATTATTTCGTGCGATCATTTCCAGAATTAGGATCAATTCAGTGACAAATTCCCGTGTCCGGATATCGATCCAGTCCCATGAAAAATTTAACCACACCCGTGTGCTCCGCGCTCTCAATTGTGCGCTCAGTTAACGATACATGATCGTAGTGTAATTTTCGTTGATCAACACGGTGCATAGTTGCTTGCGCCCTCGCGAACGCGAAGGAATCCTTCTGCAGTCGTTAACCCGCGGAAACAGTAGGCCATCGATACCACCAATGACACGATTTACATTTTACGCCACGCCAGTGTTGCGCAGCGTTCTGCTCGCTAAATCGCCGTTAAATCCGAGAATGTGGTCTCGGTTTATCCCGATACGAATACCAAATACGCGATTTCTGCGGATACCTGCCATCGGTGGATGGCATTCAGGGTTCACTTTGCATTTCTGCTTAATTGACTCATACGTTCCCGTTCCCTTTCTTGGCTCAAGCTGGGCAATCGGAATTCGTCGAGTTCCGAGCTTTCCACATCGAAGCGATGTATCTCTTTTGTATCAAGAAGCTTTCATACAGATTTCACAAATATCACAGATTCCCTCTTCTGTTCCAAGGGAACAGTATTGCTCCCTCTTCGTAGGTCCTCAAGGTTTTACTGGTTCCACTACCGTCTTCACATTTCCCCAAGCATTCATCGTTCCTGAGCGACGCACTTCGACGAGCGCCCTCTGCTCAATTTCGAAATTGGTGGCTCGTGAACCTTGACTTAATAGGGGGAGGGGGTAATTTAAGGTCGGGGGCTTAATGGTTACGAGAAAATCGATCCGTTGGGACTACAACGGGGAATAGAGTTATGAGAACGGAGCAGGGGTGAAAGGACAGGATATGAGGGACTCCAGTGGTATTAAGCGGTGGCAGGTTCAACAGAGATTGTGGAAGTCGCTCGACATGGACGCCAGCAATTATTCACAATGGTTTATTCGAAAGTCCGTCATACAAGCAGGCGCGTGTATCGTGCACGGCGAAGGAGAGGCATTCGTAATCGCCCGTTTCCATTCACTCTTTCGTCTTTGTCTTCTCCTTCTATCTTCCGCCGTGTGCGCCAGGCGAGTATTATCCGAACGCTGTCACCCTTTTGATATCACGAAGCGGATCGGGGGTAACGATCGCCGTCACGCGAGCGCTCTGATATATATATATTTTTTTGGATGAAGCTTCCTGTATGAAGGGAAACGTGATATGTCAAGTGTGATCACCTTTTTATCTGGCTCGCTGTTATCGAGGACACGCGAAATATCAAACGCGCGAAACAGTAACGCGACGACGGCTGTTTATAGTTTGCACACTTGGAGCGCTGGGCTCTCTTGGGGTGCGAAAGGGAGTTCCCTTGTTGGTAGAGCGGAACTTCGTTTCCCAGAACCGGCGCCGTAAAACAGGGCCGATTTTCGATAAGGTTGCTTCGAATCCATCTTCATCCATACGGAATTTTATGACCGCCACTTATTCGTATATCGTTCTCGCCGTAGACAGGAAAGCGATATATAAAAAAGTTTTTTCGAAACATTTCTCTTCATAAAAAAAGATCTTCTGGAAAATAGATCTGGCGAGAACGCTTGAAAGCCACGATCACGTGGGATAGATAAAGCTTTAAAGCAAATTTACTGCTATCGAGTGGCATACCCCGAACCTCCCCCTTTATTTCTTTCGATTTTCGTGGATTGCCTCGATGACAGAAGTTACCCAAAGTAGAAGCAAAGAATATATACCGCGTATATATAGGATTCTAGCCTTCCAAGATCTAGCATATTTCTTCAAATCCAAGGCGATAATCCCGTAATCCCTACAGAATATAAATACGCGTACACGTGACAGAGATGCAGGTCTCTCGCTCTCTCAGACTACCCACTGTCACCGATTAATAAATTCACTCGCTAAACTACCTAAGTTTCCGTTAAGGACCTGCTCCCAGTAAGGAGCTTATTTTCGTGAAACTCGGAGCGCGTTAACAATTCGCGGACACAGAAAAACGCAGCGCCAAAATGAAAAGTGTCATTCAATTCTCGTATGCCGCGAGTGTTGCCGGAACACAGTTGAAACACCCGCGGAAATTCCATTTGCCCCGTGCCCCTGTCGTGTACCAGCGCGAATTATCGCAATTTTCGGATTTGACAGGTAACGGGGCTGAATCGCGTGCGCTTAGAATGGAATCAATTCCAACGATCGCCGTGCACCGTCAGCCCCTCGATCATTATTCATTACGTTAATTCATAGGCGACTCGATCCAGCGCCGCGCCGCGATTATGCGCACGAGAAAGTGTAAATATCCAACCGACGGTGGATGCGGTTTAGCGGGCGCGCGCCGACCACCGGCGAGCATGCGGAATCGAGGACGATCGGCGATCCATGAAAGAACGTAACGACGAGATCGTTCGAGTGGAACCGCGTTCAATCGGCCAATGAAGATCACTAATTCAGAATGATCACGCTCTGGTCGAGGCCGCACTTTGTCAGCGTCGAATCGCGGCGGTAATTCCGGCCAGGCGAGCCAAGAACGATCCACTCATTACGGGACAATTATGGCATAAACGCGTGGATCCTTATACGCGCCATTTGGCTCCGGTCCAGAGACTATGAATATTATAATGTCCCTCCAACAGTCTGTCATGTCGAGTCTATATTACGTCGAATCAGCCTGTGCGAAATATAGGTCGGATTGTAAAATGTCGAGGTAACTTGTCCAGTGAATTTGGAAGGCGAACGCGTTTGTACCGGTTCGCTCTCGACTTACATTCAGCGATGCCTCTGTAGCTTTACTTTTCTAGGAGACTTTTCGATCGCAGAATTCTTTGGACTAGTGTAAGTCCAGAAGCGACGAAATCTGCGCGTGAAAGCCAAGGGACTCTTCGTCGTAACGGAGGCCAGTCGGCAGGCGTTTTTTCCCGCGTAACAGGCTAACGCACGCGCTAAGTGCGCCTGTTACTATCGCACACGTCGTCCCCGGAAATCAGCGGCTCGTTCCGAGCATCGGTAATTGCATTTGCCGGCAGCCGAGCCACATTGTTCCGCCGATTTGTCTCGTACAATTTGATCGAGGCTTCATTACGGTCTCCCAGTCGCGCACCACCGTTTGGTTTCATCCGACGGCCAGCCTGCACGTACATCCGGCACGCGAACTCCAACCGGGTCTGCCGCTCGACATTCTCTCGAATCACCAACTGGACTTGTCGAATCCCCACAAGTGTCGAATCCCCTGGACCGCGAAACTCGTGCACGATGCCTCCATGGTGTCCCTTCACTGATGAGTTATTACAGCGACGCGCCTCGTGTACGCTCAACCAACTAGCGTACGCATTCGTTCAACCGTGCAGGAAGAGTGCAGTCCCTCCTAGAAACTTATCTGGAAATCCTGTAATGTATAACAATCTAGGTTTTAGAGAATTACATTCAATTACATGCATATCTAAGACTAGGCTTCTTATCCTTGCTGAATTCAGTAGTACAAGTCGGTATATAGTCAGGCGTGGTAAGAAAGTGGTAACCAGGAATCTTCCACTGTATTTATGTGAAAGAGAGTCTCCTAAATGGACAATGAACTGTTCGGATTACCAATTCAGGGTGGCTAAAACGCAATATTCACACGCTTCATCTACCAACAGGGAATCGTTTCACAAGTATTATATCTTTCAACGAACGTTCTCCTACAATTTGTCGTTGACTCCGTCCCAAGCGTCCTCTCGTTCACGATGCATGCAGTATCGTCGTGTGAAATTACGAGCAAACCGTTCCTCCCCTCTTTATTATTAACACCGCTATCAGAAATGTTTTATTACTGGCGTCCTGATTTTCAGTCGCGTTTAGCGAAACCTCGCTCTCGTACCGTTGGAGCGTTTCTCTCTCCCGATTTTCAGTCGAAAAAGCTCGGTCGACAATTCACTGCCGGCAGATGCTCCTTTTTTTTCCTAGCCAGGCTTCAACGATACGCCACCCTTTCTCTCTCTCTCTCTTTCCCCCTTTTCTTTTCCGTGGTTCGTTCCGTTGGTGCTATTGCAGGCCGTGGAACGCATGAAACGCGGCGGCCCGTAGGTCGGCAGCAATCAGAGAATCGGCCTCCGTCGCCCCCGGTGATTTTCGTGGATTCGGGGACGACGGCTGGAATGGGACAGCGAAAACGTCGGTTCGAGGTCCCTCGGAAGAGCGACGACGACAATCATCGCGTTCCACGCTGCTTCTTCCGCGATTCGCGCCAACCGTCGCGGAAATAAACGACTAGCCAAGGCGCCGGGGATGTACATAGATAAGATTGATGATACGTACGCAATTTTCTACCATCTTTCCTACTCCGAAAAATAAAGATTTCTGTGCATCGTATTCTGGCATACTGGAGGCTCAAGATTCTTATGCAACTTCGACTGGAGTGCGAACAATTTTTCTCATTTATACTGAGTAGGACTTAGAAAGTATAGTTTTTAAGCATCTTATAAAGGATGGAGGGAGTCTTGCCACTGGCTTGGGTTTGTTTGATGTTGTTTAATGGAATTCCACGTTGGTGTGGTGATTGGTAGGTGTTTGGGGTATTTTCTTGAAGAATTTTAATTATTGGACTTCCGTACCTTGCATTCCAGGAGTGCCTGCAAATCTTTGATTCCATGGCATTCTTGTAATCGGATATTCAAGCTCTGTACTGCGGACTTCCAACTTCCACGAGAGTTCGCGTAGATCCTTGGAGCTTTCGTAAACTTAAGAACCGAAATGTCGCGAATGTTTAAACAGAAGAACGCTCAAACATCGTTCTTCGTCCATCCTGCCCCCGTAAAGTTTAGTCGAATTGGAATGAGTAGTTTTGAAGTGCAGGCGTCGAAGCACGAAAGCACCGAAGTACCGGAGTACCCCCTCCTCTTGGGCAGAATAATGGCTCACTCGATAGAACGCCGATGGAAAATGAACGAGAAGTTTGATGGAAGAGCCCGCTCGGTTCTGCATCCTCGATATTCCAACTGATTTTGCAAGTACTACTGTCGATCAATTACAGGCAAGGTGATCGAATCACAATCGCTGGACGCTTGAGCATAAATGCGCCTTCATTGATGTTTGATCGATCCCCAAGTATTGACCCTACCGGGAAATAAAAACGAAGGGCTGAGATGGGGGTAAAGCGGCGGGGTGCGGTGGAAGAACAATTTTCTGCCTGATTCGTCGCGATTTATCTTCAATATCAGGGAAGTAAGTCCTGACCTCATGGATCGAGAAGAATTTGATTCTGTGAGGATTATTCTCCTGCACTGGGGCCCTTGGAGATTACGATTACTCAAAGCGTGCAATTTTTAAAACTGAAATGCTTTAGTAATGTAATAAAAATAGTGGTTTCGCCTGAATGTAATTGTTATATAGGGTAGACCAGGGCGAATCGGATCACAGGGCGAATCGGATCAAAATAAGAATTTAGTCCATATTTCTTATATCGCGATAGAAATGATCATTCCAATCGTTCGTAGTATCTCAGCCCTCTCCCCCGCACCTACTGCAATAGTTCATCAATTGTTTTAAGTCATTGTTTAGAGCTGGCATACGTTTCCAGCGAGATGGTTACGTGCGAGCGTTACAATTTTGGTCGTTTCTAACCTACGTAATCTGCAATTTCGTATTTAAAATAAAAAGTAAGCTTGAAAATTCAAATGTGCTTATTGTTATTAGTTTGCAAGGTGTCTAAGATTAGTATTTGTTGTATTTTAGAGTATTATATCGTGATATGTTTATGTAATCTACAATCTTTGAAATACTTATATATGGGGCCAATCGGGTCACGTTATGTGGGGCGAATCGGATCACTCTTTTTTTCATTTGAGTATTTTTATGATTATAAATATGATAATTGTTTATATACAGATGGTTCGTAGGTACATAAAAAAGCGCAATCAGGGATCATGGTGTCCAAAAAAAAAAAAATAAAGGAAGCTGTGATAAAAATTAAATGTAAGAAAATGACGAAAAAATAAATAAATTAATGGTTTTAAGAAGATGAGATTGTATTTACTGCGGTGAAAAATTAATTCGTCCATTTTCAGAAGATTGTCTGAGAAGAGTGGTGCTACGAGAATTGTGCTGATAAAGGCGGCAAAAAACGGCAATATCCTTCCGATCAGTGTGCTAAGTAGTGTCACTTGACTTCACTGTCATTAAATTAGATTTATTTAAGTTGATTCTAAAGATTTTGTTATGAAAATTTCAGTTTTTTCAGAAACTTCTGGGTGGTCCGATTCGCCCCAAGTTTCGGGGCGATTCGAATATTTCTCATTTTTTCGTCTTTTGTTTATAAATGAAAGATTTTTATGTTTAGTTTCAATTTTTATATATTCAAGTTGAAGCCAAAGGAGTACTGGTTACGAATATATTATAAAAACTTAGTTTTTTAATGTTTAACTATTATTTTTTTACCGTCAAACACAAAGTGATCCGATTCGCCCTGGTCTACCCTACCTAGGAGTATTCTCTGCGACATCCTTTTCAATATTCTCTTCCCACTGGTACACTGGGAGTAGCTAGAATAAAGCATCTGCATTAATTACTATTTCTCTGGGCACGCTAACTGAATCGTAATAAAACCTCCCCCCAAAAATGCACCTATAAGTACCAGAGACCCATGGTGATTACGAAACTCGAGTAAAACCGTTTCCATGCCCAAGATTTTCTGTTCACTCGAAATTTAATCAGTGGCTTTCAGTTAACGGTGTCGCATGAAATGGGATGATTTGGGGGAAGGATGCTGATCGCTGCTGGATCGTTGCACGATCGAGCCGATCGAATTTACGAGTCCGTGGCGTCTCGTATTATCTGCCTGGTTGGCGAGCATCTGGAACGGCGAATCGCTTCGCAATATGGAACGCGTTCGCTATCTCAGCCGAGGCTGACTCTTGCTGTATGCAAATGACTCGCTCGACCAGGGGAATCGGCGAGTTATCGAGGCCAAATCAAGGAAATACCACTACCTTCTCCAGGGATCTATCGGAACCTTCTAATAGAAATCATCCACCGCGAGGCATCCGCTCTGTTCTCGTTTTAACCGAGTACACGGTCGTAAATTGAAACGACGTTTTCTGATCGCTTATTGGCCATTTGAAAGTTACGCGAGCAATCACGGCTAACACGCGTAAATATTGCTCGCTTTTAATCGAATCTCGCGGAACGGAAATCCCGTGTTTAATTCACAGTATACACTTGAACCGGATCTTGGTTGATCTTCGATCTCAGATGGATTTGGGAGTTGTAAAACGACAAGAAATATCTGTTCCTACGAGGGTAGATAAAAACCAGACTTCCCAGCTGAAATTCCGGCGAACGGATAGTCGCTGGAGAAAATATATTCCGCTGCATCTGTGCGTGGTGCAGAGTTCGTTCAACATAAATCGTCCACCGTATCTCTGCGCGTGTAAAGTTTACAACGACACGCCACGACCTAACCATACATCATAAATGCACGATTAATCGCGATTAGCTGGCGAATCTGCTTTGAATATGTATGAATCGAATATCGACCGTGAATTAATAAACCCATCAGCCTCGACGATTTTTAGGCTTACCCTTGATTCGTGTCGATAAATTTGTATCAGTGGCTTTCTTCACTTTCTATTATGCACTTCGTAGATTCAACAAGTTCTGTATTATGCTTACAGCACGTAAGGTGTACATTTGTTTTAAGCATTCTAAAAGAAATGGGACGCTCATTATGACGCATATGTTCGCCCAAATTTATGGCCGATGCCTTACGCGCTCATTTGGCGTGCATTTATCGCGCTCGATTAATAGCTTCGAACTCTCGGAAGTTCAAGTCGCTCGCCTACTGACTTATTCATCAGGCAATAAATTTATTTCCTTGCGCTCTAAGCTGTTTACGTGTGCATTTATGTGCCGTACCATCCATTTGCTTCGTTACCTATTCACACGTCTGTCTTTGGATTTTTCATGCACATGCTCCTTCATTTGCGTACTTTCCTGCCTGTTTATCAAGCATTCCAGTATTTCATCGACCTGGTAATTTATTCTCCCCTCCGGTTAGCCGTGTATTTATTTTCCCTCGTTTCCATCTACCTGCCCGTTCATACATACACTCTGCGCAGCCGCCTCTTCGGCAGGCCAGTTATCAGATCGTCCCTGTTTAAAACAACAGAGGGGAATGTATGGGAAATAATACTGAAGCACTAGGATATGTAAATCCCTCTTTCGTGTCTCTCGAGTAAAATTCACTGATATCACTTCCCGGCTTAACTTTTTCCACGTTCTACGGTCTCTCATGAACTATATACACCCTCGTAGCTTCACGATGGAGGATTTTATGTAGCATTAATTAATTCGCTATAGGTATACACCGGGGCGAAAGATAATCATTACGTAGTGGCGAAAGATAATCATTACGTAGTGGCGTAATTAACCTTCACCCCCTTCATCAGGCGTGAAATTAAGATGCTCATCGCGTAATTTAAATTCGTATGTACTGGTATTTACATTTCTCCTCCGTGATCGATGCGCGGCAGTTCCAATGAAACGTGTTGAAAATTCAGAAAAAGTCGTCGGGAGAGGTAGCGTATCTTCTATTTCGACCGTGTTAGAGAAAGCGGATATAAATTCGGTGGCCCGCGTTGATATTCAAAGTTTGTTCCTTGGACACACTCGGACTCGTGCCAAATCTCAAAAAGATACGCCGCCTGCCATGTCGACAGCCGCGCGATCGAGAAGGAAGGATTTCCACGTTCCCCTTTTTTTGCTCGAACCTTTCTTTCTCGCAATACGTGCTCCCCGTCGAGCGTGCTTGATTAATTGAATCGTCAGAAATGCATGCACGCTCCGGGCGAAGGAACGTAGCAGCGTGCGGACTTCCTGCAGTTCGCGCGACAAAGTCGAGAAACTAACGACAAGTTGACGAAACGTCGTCGTGCAGGCAAAGACGAATCGACGAAACGGGCGAAGTCGCCCGTTTATTCGAGAAAGTTGGGTCGATTTAAAAGTTTCAGTCCACCCTCTTTCGCATTCGCTATCGGGTCACATCTTAATCTCCCCCGTAATCCAGAAAGTAAAGAACAGATAAAGTTCACTGACACGGGGAGATCCAATTCGATAACGTATTTCCCGCTACTTGCAAAATTTAGCCTTAATCCATTGTTATCAGAGAAAAACCGGTTTCAGGCTGAAATCAAGAGAGATTGCTTGAAATTTCAATCTATTCACTGTTCAAGCACAGACCATCGAAACTTCTCTGCGAGTTACGTCGGCTATTAATTTGAAAATCACTCAAACGAGCTTCCGCTGCCTTCGACAACCACCATAGTCGATCCATTTACAGTTCGCGCGCTTTTCGATGGCACTTCCTTCGAAGGAGAGCGTTAACAGGAAATCAGGCGTGGCCAGAGTACAACCACTCGCAGTACAATGTCGGTGGAAAGCTTGCGACGGCAGAATTTCAAACGTTTCAAACCAGAATTCCCTGTGCAACGCAAACAAGTCGTTTTCTTCGCGCTTTGGGCGTGGATTCCTCCTGGAGCGGAGAATCGGAGGACTGGAGGGGCCGTTCGCGACTTCATAACTTCCTTGCGCGCCGTGGCTCTGTCTGTGTTCGGCAATATGTCAGCCCTTCGATCGTCAGTTGTGCAGAATCGACTGGTGTACCCTCCGAGGAACTTCGCTCGCAGCGAGGCGCCGGGACAATCTGGCCAGCGGAGATTCTATACCCAGGTGCATTCAGACGGATTGATTTGCCGCGGCGAGCGAACCGAACGGAGCAGAGTGCAATAGATCAGCGGCATGGCCATAAACGACCATGCTTACTGGCGCGAGATCAATTAATCGGGTCGTTCGGGCCTGAAAAACAATCAACCGCACAGCCCACGCTCCGCGGTAGAAGGTTTCGAGGGAGCGGCGCCTGAGCCCGCTGATTTCGATGAAAAGATCCTCGGCTAATAATCCTCGCCGGTCATAAATCCTGTGCGAAATGCGTTTTTTGGTTTGAAGCGTGATGTTCGATTGACCGCGCGTATTCCTAAACGCGCTCGGAGGACGAAGTGGAGGTCAGGACGGAAGCAGAAGACGTAACGAAGTGTATCGGGATGCGGCGGGGTGACGGGTCGAGGATGTTCGACCTAGAAAGACGAACAGCTGTCGGCGGAGAGACAGTAATAAAAGCGACAACCGGGGCTTTTACGAAGACAACGACGCGAGAGCAGTTACACGTATCTATGCGATGCGTCGGCGAGTGGATGTTGCCGCTTTCTTTCACCCTTCCAACCCCCGCCATAAATCGCGACGAGCAATAAGTTGTCCCTCTTTCTGCTTGCTCGACCCGCTTCCTTCCTGCCCGGCGCCGCGCGTCTCGCCTTAGCAACGAAATACTCCGGTTTCAAACGCTTTTAAGTGCTTTCCGCTGTTGCTTCTCAACTGCCGAAAATCTAGCCGACGTATATCCAGCCCGCCCCTCTCCTCTCCGATCCGCCGGAATTCCTTGACAGAAAGGAGCACGCGCTCCTGGTGAACTCGCGAATGCTCTTTGGGAATCTCGAAGATTCCTTCGCCGACGACTCAGCATCGCGAAACCGGCGGGACACTCGAGTCTGGTGATCTTTAATTCATTCCGTGGCTCGTCGAAGGCATCGCGAGGTCCTGGGGATCAAAGGGTGCATCACGGTCAGCTGGATGGTGTCGCCAACAGTACGGCGAAATAAGGCGATCTTTGCCAACTGGGAACGCTTCGTTCTTGGAGGAATGCAGACGTGGTACGACTTTCAGGAATTTCTCTTTGTTCCACTGTTGCGGGCAGGTTGTTTTCTGGCAGTGATTGAGGCCTGCGTAAAGGTAATGGGACGTTCGGTTAGCGAAGAGTATGAGAAATTCATTGAGTCATCTTATTTTTTTGGGAACCGAGAATATATTTGGAAGTTTAAGCAGAAATTTCTGGGAATGTCTCGCGTGGATCTTGATTTATAGTTGAGATTTGAGTACCAGTCGAATCTTCGTTTGTAGTTCCCACAGCATTTGGGATTTGCATCAGTCTAGCTGAAGAATCATAGTGTAGAATCATTATTGTCAGCACTACTCTCATGTGGCAGTGATATATTCGTGATTACAGGAAAGTGTAGCTAGGTAGGACTTCATCCATGCTGAATACTTAATACCAAGCGATCCATCATTGTAATCGGCTTGTCCGTGGAGATATCCACTATCATAATGCGAGACCATAAGTAGATTTGTCGAGTATAGTGTTATCGAGCATCCAAGACGAAACGGACAGCAAGTGGAAAAATGTGTCCAAGCTGGAAATAATATTCAAACGAGACTTGGACATCGTTTTTTTTTTTATTTCTACCGGCCTTGTTTGGTGTCTGGCGTCTGCTCTCGCATCGACAAGCGGCAACAATGATTGGGAATGATGTGGGGTTTATGCGATGACGAGAGTATGCAACACAGCGGCGCGTGCATACGTGTTGCGCTGCGACCTCTTGGCACATCTCCAGCTTCGCCCACCGTGTCGTTTTTACCGCTGGTAATTGAAAGTTTGTTCGAACGACCAACGGGCCTGGACAGCTTGAGTTCTCAACGAAAGTGCGCGACACGTAGGCCACCGGTCATCATTCGAACTTACAGTTTATAACGACGAAACTTGCGTACACCCTCCTATTATTTTCGCCTTCCTTCGCGCGTAGCCTCGCAAACGAGCACGTAGATCGTTGGCCAAGATCGATTTCAAGCTAGCGAATCGTAGCGCAGATCCGTCGTTGAAGTTCCGATTCGATAACACAAATTGCTCTTCAATCTCCATCGATTTGGTCGCGTGATTTTCATCGTTTGCTTGCTGAAAATAACGCCCTGCCCCGTTACTAGAACAATCACTTTACGAGTAATGGAACGTAAAGGTAATCGCTCGACGGAACAGATTAACGCGCGGCCTGCGATAAATCGCCTTTATCGCTGTAACGAATTAATTTACAAGTGTGCGGGATGCTGCGCGAGGTTTCCAGGGATTTTCAGCGCACACGCCAGTAAAATGCGATGAAATGTGAGTGCGTAGAATTCGCGCTCAAAAACTGCAGAGTACACTCAGAGTGGGGGAGCTTAAATTCGATGCTTTTATCTGGATTTCCGTGAGAGTAGCTGGTACTTTGATGCAGAGACGGACGAATGGGTTGAAAAATAGGTGTACGCGATGCACAGACTCGGATAACGGAGAAAATACGAAAGTTTTTCACACTCTCGGCACTCCTACTTGTAATTCATGGTTTAAATTCCCAAAGTATAAGCACTGTCTGCTGTACCCTTAATTCCTAGAATTTTGAATTAGAAATTCGGAATGGTTGCGCACACTTTTTATTCTGGAATCTATGAATCAACAGGGAGGAAGGTTGGTTAATTATTCTAGCATTAAAACTGTGTAAGTGGAGACAATGGCGGTCGATCCCAAGGCGGGAATTTCTTGTTAATACTCGAAGAGCGCGATTAGATTGAAAAGGTATTTCCACGGAGCAGGTACGCTGCATCTATCGCATGGTTGCACGTAAATACCGCGGTATGATGGATTACGAGGCCACCAAAGCGTCAGAGATTTCTGAAAATATCGACATCGCGGAGGTCGGTGAATCGGGAACATCGATTACTCGCGTCAGGGGGTCGCTGTACAATCCAAATATGACTATTTTGCTTCGCCGTAATGAATGTCTCCATCCACGCGCGAGGAAGCTCTAACACGGCGGATATGGAATGCCATTATTGCTTTACGCTTCCATTATCTTCCTTCGGGAGTGATTTACGTTTTTCCTTTTTGACTTCAACGTGTTTATCGTTTACGTAAACTGGTTAACGCGAGTAAAACTTAGTATATCTCTCCCTTCTTTCGTATTTCATACGTCGCTTGATGAATCACAGGTAATTTCACCGCAGTATAGCAATATAAGCCTGGTAATTAGGTTAAACAGGTAGCTCAGAAATGTGACGGGGTGTTTTAAAATTTCCAGCCACGATTACGAGAAACTCGTCGGTAAATGAAACCATTTCTGCCAGTTTCTCGTCCTTGAAACGGCCAGTACACCGTTCGTAATTTATTCCTTACCCTAGCTGCCACATAGCTACCACTGCTACCAGCCACTTAGTACCATTACATTCGCAGTCCAGCTTTTAGTATTTACTCCGATCTCGACGTAAGCAGATTCCTTTCTCGCGAGCTTCTTTCCCCGATCCTTCGTGTTTCTCCTCGTAGGAAACCTCTTCCCGAATTCTCTTCGTTTCTCCCTGGGACTGTTTTACTCCTAAATTCTAGTGGTTTCAGTGGTAGGTATTTAAAATTCTATTTCTTATATACAGAGAATTTTCAGATTTCCGCCTCCACTCTCTCTCTCTCTCTCTCTCTCTCTCTCTCTCTCTCTCTCTCACTTTGTCCATCAAACGGGCGTGCTGATGCAGCTCACGCCCCGCAGCGAAGTAAACCACATTTCATGAAAAACTGTTGTACACGCTACTCCAGGATAATATATTACCTCGATAGATAATGTTGTTTATTCCTGTGAAACACAGCACTCTCTGAACAGAAAGCTTACGAGGATAGCTGTGTGCGTTTTAATATAATGTATTACCCCAATGAAGGGTCATATTTGTTCCTTCCAAGAGTAGAGGCTCTGAATTCACAGTTGCGCATTTACAGTTATAATTTAATGAAAGTTAGAGTGGCAGATGTTTCTCGCGAACATTTTAATTTATTTGTTCCTCCTTTTCCCTGTTTTTAAGCTGCCGCGCCGGTAACACGTGAACTGTATATAATCACGCTGAAGCATAACAGATGAAGCAAAATTGTGCGCCGAGGTGCAATATTGTCGTCGTTAAATTTATATTGATTTCAATGACGTACCCGTATGTGGTTGCACGGTGGGAAAGTATGCGCGCCGCTGGACATACTGGGCAAATGGATAAATCGTGATTTCCACTAGGCTCGCGTTGTTGAAATTTCAACGATTTTCCTAAGCTTCCTCTCCACCAGGGAGGCACTCGGTTTATGCGAAGCCTCAAACCCTCGGGCATAAAATATCATCGAGTTTGAACGATAGTAGTTCTTAAAAGCTGTAGAAGCTGCGACTTCCCCTGTGGCCATCTACCAGCAACCATTAACATCGCACCATTCGACCGGTTTACTTCCTTCTTCGATATTACATTTGTCGCTCGCCCGAGAAAGAAACTGGAACTATCGGTACGAAGTAGATGATACCATTAACGAGCAAGCCCTCTTTATTCATCAGTTCCTTCAATTTTTCCACTGAAAAAAAAATATGTAAATGTATCCAGTGAAATGTTTAAAATTGTAATTCGAACTACTTTGGACAATGATTTATTCAGAATTCGACGTAATATTAACTTCGTTAGTAATCTTGATGAATATGGAACTGTGGAATTATTTTTTCACGCAAGGTCGGACTTCGTTGCATTCAATGTAACACATCCAGTGATCGAGAATATTAATACAGCCGTCGTTTGATAACCCTCGAAATAAGTGGTAATAATTTGTCCCTGTCTATGATTTAATCATTATTTAGACTAATCGTGCGTGGATCGTGCTTCTTTCCATCGCCATCGAGAGGGTGAAAGGTTGACTGCCACTGACAGAGCAAAATGTCCTTCGACCATTTATTGACCCCCTTGACCTACGGCCACGACCGCGATTAATCATCGAGCTTTCGGGAGACTGGTAGTTTCGACTGTCGACAGAAACCTAACCCAAGCACCGCCAATTTTTGTTGCCCGAAAGTCAATCGACCGGGCCGCTAACGGTCGGAATCGTCTCTCGGTTGTTGACTCTTTATCGACTCCGCATTTCGTCCCAGCTGCAACAACAAATCTTCAACAAATTGCTTTTCCGTTTCCACTTATATCGAACGCCACGTTCGAAGAAACTATTTTCATTCTCGACGCTTTAGTTACTTACCGTTTTAAATGTTTCTACGTTAAAAGTACGACTTAACTGCAGCAGAATTAATTCCCTGTAATTGAAAATAATTGTGCGATGGGACGAAATTCTAGAAGATCGACATAAAATATTTCACGCAGATCTGACTGAATTGGAAAATTTTCTCTGAATTAATATTCAGACCAACATTGCTGGATAACACCCTGTCGAATCCCATTAAAACTGCTTTCAACTTCTATCTCCATCTTCTTGAAACTTTTTAACGCTACATCATGTTTTACACAATGCAACGGTATAACCTTACTTTCGATTGATTAATCACAACCAAACTGATTTGTTTTCAGAGATCAGCGAAACATATACACTCCATAGAAAAAAAAAAAATGAATAATCTTTACTCCTGCATTCTAACGCTTGCCAAATTGCTGACGAACATCACCTTCGTTTATATACTTCCTCTTCTTCTCAGAATGCAATATTTACTGTGCATTTCTCTCCGGACCAACCCCTCGCAAAGCCAGAGACAGGTCGAACGCCACAAGTGAAGCTCATAAATGCGCTCCGTGTTTTATAGCCTCATATAAGCGTATCCTGTCCGACCTTCGATCACTATTATCAAGCCGCGTGTGGCCGGCGATAAGCCAGTCCACTGTTTCTTCCTTATTCTCCGCGATAACATCACCCCTCGCGTCCCGTTGTTTCCTCGAGCCGAGCTTTCAAGCGCACGCGAAGCAGAAATGCGCAGCAGCGTTCGACGTTCGTTTCAGGTGACAGTAATCCGTACGGGAAATAATTTATAGGGCCGTTCTACGTTATGATTATCCTTTCGCTCGCGCCCTGTTATATCCAAGGAAATTCGCTGCGCGAGATTAAATCTCCGCGGAGCCTAGATCCCGTGTACGCGATAGATTACGCAAATGATGACTAACTCTCATTGCCGTTCTCCACCGCCTTTGATGATTTAAAGTACGCGCAATAACGAGTGTGAACGAAGGGGCACTGCAAGTGTTTGTGAACTGAATGTGCAAATAAGGCTTTTGAAAAAGGCAGCGAAAGATAAGCTTAAATATGAAGGAACGGAGCATGGCTGTGATAACGAAGTAGGAACAGTCCAGCGTTGTTATTACGTCGTAACAATTCTCTTCGTGCTTTTTCGTTTCCTTTTCCTTGATACGCCGGTTTGAGCATGAGATATCACATTCTATTTACACTCCATCGTGCATTGCGAATGTCTGCTCTGTGCAACGCTTCGAAGGCATACAATATTTCACGGATGTAATTGTGAACGTGTTTTGAAATATACGCGCTGCAGGTATTGAGGCGATCGAGCATTCAGACCTACAGCTGTACATACAGGAAATTCAATTTCCTGAGTATTCTATTTTTCTTCGATCCGCATTAGTCACAAATTACACCTGTAAACTGGCGTCTGTCGATACGTCAGCCGCCACGCCGGCGGTCCGCTCGTATCGACTATTCGCATTACAAGAAATCTTACTTTATAAACTATTATTATTATACTTACCGCCCTTAAAACACAGAATAAGAATTTACTATCTATAGTTTTGGACAACTACGTTATTAAATTAATATTCCTCCATTCCTTTTATCAAAAACCATTTTCCTCTATTCTCCTCTTAGATTCTTAGAAAACATTATTCCAATCCTCCAATATAGTGACACGACGCCGTGTCATTTGCTACCCTGCATTATCTGTAATCTGCGACTAATCTGCGACTAATCTCCGATGCGACTTCAGATTATGTTGCCTACTGTCCGACTATCCAAGCTGTGCTTCACACGTTCAGCCTTAATTCGGCCTTTGGCCCACTCGCGAGTTCGGCGGGACTGACACGGTAGTATAATCCACTGTGACTAGAATTCCTTAGAAGAATACGCTGACCGATCGTATTTATTGCAATTGCTCCTTCCGCTTCCTTCCGCTTCGACCAGTCTATGGCAACGTCACGGTTATCGAGTTAACTGCTATCGAATGACGACATCAGCTGGAAACTGTACGTGCCTGGGTCTTTTCCTACCGATACAAATGACTTTCCTCCGGTGTGGCTTGAGCGTAACGCGACCGCACGGCTGCGGCCGCCGGGCCGAGCCTTGACTTTAACTACTGGCAATTATACCCGACACGGTGTACAGGTATATCGCGCTTTAATTACCGAAAGTTTCGGACCTCTGCGGACCTTCGCACCTGGCCTCCTCGTTAGCCACCGGTTTAACCCCGCGTTTGGATAATCCTTTATCTGATTCTCCGTTCCGACCCCCCAGACGCCCCTGATACCACGGTGAATTTTCTAAGAACGCCGCCTCGGAGGTAGACGCTCAGCCTTTACGCAGTTACACCTTGTAATCAGGTAAATTGCTGTAGATAACTGCCATAGATAAGGTTAGCTGAATTTTAATAGCGATGTCTGGCTTTCATAGACATCCTGACGCTATATCCTTTTGCAACTGTGTGAAAGTTTCAGGGAACTGCACGTAATGCCGGATCAAGATCATTATTCCGGCTGAAGAGTCACCGTGCACTATCAGGGCCTTATTGATTCAATGTTCAATTTAATTTAATTGGACGAGTTCATGGCGTACAGCGTAGACTTCGTGAAATCGACTTACCTACTTAGCCTGCTTCTTCCACTTCGGGGTACCGGGCTCGCGAACTTCTGTAACATTCGTTGCTATCGGGGAGCAGCGAGGGTGGCTGGAAAGCAGCTTGCAAATACTTGTTTATCGTGAACGTATCCGATGCTTTATCTCTTCACAGGGGTGCGCATAGGTTGACCTCGAGAGCGCAATAAGGGAATGGCGAAGCATGATTTTTGCGGGAATCCTCGTTGCTCGAGTCGACGAACCTCGAACGGGGCGTCGTGAAACTTTAATCGAATGAGTCTCGCGGAAACGCAAGTTTCCTGAAATACGCTGGCAAGTGACCATTTCATTTCTTTTTTCGCGAGTAACTCAGTTTCGTCTGACAGTACTGTCTTTCCTCAGTCAGTCAAATTTCTGTCCAGAATTTTAAATCACGCGCTATATTCTAAATCCAATACTGTAATTGAAATCCTTCCACCGAAATATTTTGTATACAACGTCTCGAGCATTACCTATGCATCAACTGTCAGCATTCCTTGTCTACCTACTATTGTACGGATATTTCCGTGGAATATTTCCCTCGTTAATTATCATCGTCAGGCAAGGATAACCGAAGTATGATCGCTTTTATTTCGATTCTATCTCTTCGTTCGTCGACGTACTCCTTTTGTACCGGCGCGCAGGTTTGCGTCTAATTACACTGTAATCCGATAATGTGACACAGTTTTTTAATTGGAGCGACCATGGCTCATAATTACCTGGATAATATCGAATTATAGGAATGTAGGGCGCGTAGCATCGATTTCTAAATCGATCGTTAACTATCGGACGCGGAGCATTCCAGAGAGAGAACTTCGTCATCATTATAATCGTGTCAGTTTCGATAGATGGACGGGAAGGATAAGAAAAATTATAGGTCATCACTTTTCGGCGGGATCTTTTCGAATCGAGTCGCGCGGACATAATTTAATGGCCAAATTACGGACGAAGAAAATGTAATTTGAAACGAATTTTACGCGTGATGACCTCTCGTTGACACGTTCGCTGTGAGGGTTAATTTTAATTGCTAGCCGTGGGGTGGGTGCGGTTTGGGACTCATATCTGTCGATCGTAATTTCTCCTAAATTGTCCAACGAAGGTGCGGTGCAAGACACGTGCCCCGTATAACTTTATACAATAATCAGAAACTTTGCATAGGTGACTACTTATGTAGGTTAATACAAATAATACGTTTTCATTTCCGTGCCATGTGAAAATTACAACAATTTTTGTTCATCAGAAATTATTTTCCACCGTGTTTAGTGTGGCAGTAAATTGCTATCATAAGATATTTAATAAATCCTCCTTCATCCCCAGTCTTTACAATAATGAATAGCAATTAGTCAGGCGACCTCACACTTCTGAAAGAACTTAGTAACGCAATGGATGGAAGGAAGGATCGATTCGGCTTAACGTTGAGCAACTTCGCCCACGTCTCGTCAAAAGGAATTCGCGAGCCACCCTCTATCTCTATCGCTCCTCAGCAAATAAAAAGGATGCTGTGCAAGGGGACAGGGCAGTCCTTTAATTTTGGTAACGATCCATGTTGGCACGCATGTGCAGCTGCCGGATCGCTAAACGAGCTTCTCCCGATGCATCGGGCAAACTAGCCTGCAACTACTACAGTCTGTAACATAATACGTGTCGTGCAATTTTCCCACACACCGTCCTGGAAGTTGTCTTAGAAACGGCTTCCACGAAGAGAAGAGAGGAGGGGCCGAGGTACACCCCCCCGCGGTGCTTCATCCCTCGCCCGTATAAAAATCGACGCCTGTAATGGCGTAATTAGCTTCCGTCGTTCCGAGAACCAAGCAACAGGAGTGGCTCCTCTTATAGGAAGTCCTCGAATAAATTGGTTTGTCGTGGGTCTTTTCGGAAATTAAGCGAACGTGTACTCGGAATTCCGTTATGTAGCATGGGTATCTTGGGAATTCTGTTCACCGAGGGTAAGAGTTTGAAAGAGTAGCATTACTTTTATGAAATATACGAAATGGAAGGAATGTATAAACAGGGGAATGTCATAATACATTACGAAGTACATATGTATGCGTGTTCTCATTCGATATAAAAATGTCCGCTCGCCCCTCACTGATAAGGGACAGCGCACACAAAGTTCCTCCCCCGAAGCCAGTATCTCAGATTAGGCGAGATATTCTTTGACGATACATTTTCCTCCCCTGTACACACGATGCTTGATAGGTCGTTGTACGCATACACAAACATCGTAACCTAGAAATGTTCTATACGTGAAGAGGAGCAGTTATTATTATATTCTTCTCCCCTTGTGGAAGGCGAAACGGCTAGCCCGCTGCGTTAAAAAAGAAGGTGACCCTCGGTCCTTGGATTCATCTCGACCTATCAGCTCATATTACGAGGGCCGACGTAATTGATGGATGGCCATTGAAGCGATGGTCTTTCTGCGTAAGAGTAAATCGAGACAGAAAAGCACCCCCCCCTCCCTCAGTTTCTTTCCACGCTCGAGCCACGAGGGCTCTTTCTCCCGTCGATTAATCCAAGACGCATTATCTCGTCGCGTTGCTTAATAGACCGGGCATTCTACATAACGGATGACGCAGAAGACGCATATACAGAATCCAGCACACACACCTCGTTCGATTTATCGTCCATTCTCCTTGCGATAGATGGTAATCCTCCCTCGACGGAGAATTTATTGCGCGATAATTTGCGTGGCTGTTAAACGAGGGGGTCTTAAGGGTGTTAAGATAGTTTCCATTCAACTTCCTTCGAAGATGATCACAAAGAGATTACGAACTACTTTCAGACCTTTCCGGTGAAATTTTAAAACGATCGTGCCCGTTCAGTATCGAGAAAGTACGGCAAACGTGGCCGCTGGGCAATAAACACGCAAGTAACAACGGTTCCTTCCTACTTTATACGTAGTACGAGAGAGCACGCCAAACGCCCACGCAGAAATAGAACGAAGATGGAATCAGTTAAACTGAACGGCAGTTTGTATCTGTTTAGGAAGGGTGCAGTTGCCATTTCTGTTTTCGAGGAACCGTGGTGAATAATCCAGAGGGTGGTGGAGGCAGCTGGCCTTTGCGGCCACCGAAGCGTTATTCCCGGAAGATGAGATATATCCACCAAGAAGGGATTAGCGCGCCATATTCTATGAATCGATATAGGAACAATAATGAAGTAGCGCGTTGCGTGTTGGCCCCGCCGTACACGTCGATTCGCCGTGCATATTTCACGAGCACCCAGCTTTAAATGGGCCACGGCGAAGCGCCACGAAATTAAGTTTGTGCCCGAACGGATCAGTGGAGTGAATTCTTCATGAAACGGCTTCAATTCCAGGGCTGATCAGACGTACGCTACCCGCTCGGCCGTTCCTTCGGCCGTTCCGCCGTATCACCCGAAAGGCCATGTTATTTTCAGGACGCGAGTAGTCGATGGCGAGAGGGTGTAGAGGCCAAGCTCGATAGCTCTCGCCCAGACACTGTGCGAGGTGCAACGTGTCTTCTTATCAATATGTATCGACAATGTTTTAGACGGGAACTTCGCAGACTTCGAAAGTTTGAGGAAGCCCCGGCGAAACCGAGTCGCGAAAAACCTCGACCGAACTTTTCAATTTCATTCCGCCCTTTGGGCCTTCCGAGTTTCAGCACTTCGATCGATGCTTTAAGTAAACCTCCGCTACTTTGGGAACGGCTAGAATAGTGTCATAGAGAAAATAGATATTATAAGTTGGATATAGCAAGCTGTACAGTTTGGTGTTGCTTATAGTCGTTGCTCTGTGCAAGCAGATACTCCTCGGTATATGAAAATAACAGTATAGGATGTATAATCTAGTAATTCGTACGATTAATAATTATTACGGTGCTTGCCTTAGCGTAACTATCACCTGATGTGTAGAGTCTGACCAAACACAGGTTTGTGTCACTTGTCCACAGCCTGATCTACACTACTCGCACGTATATACTCTATTTTAAACGACCCGTCTGGCACTGCGCTGATCTATACTACTTGCCCGTTCATACCCTGACTTATTACATACGTCTGATCGAACCCCGACCCATACTTACGTGCCTAATCAAACGCTTGAAGATAAGAATGATATTACCAACCTTCGTCTTCATTCATTCACGAAGAAGAGAATGCACGCTCGAAATACAGGAATTACAACAGAGCAGCGACGGAAGTTAACGCTCCAGCGATTTTTGCGGACTATGCAGATTTCATATCGCGGTGATAAAAATTCTGGTCCAGCGCAAACCACCAGCGGGCAACTTTACCTTAAATGCGCAACGATCCTCCCACCCTCGCGCTCAAACCCCCTAACTTACACACCAAGTCCTTCATAGTTCGCTAAAACACGGGCGTCGCGACGTCGGAACACTAACAAGCCCAAGTTTGTCAAGCTTGATTTATTTTCACGCGGCGACTTGCTTTTGTACGCGGAAACTTTGCTCTTCGTTCGTTCTGCGTTACCTTTGCCGGGTGCGCGCGCGCTACTAGTTTTCATAATGTAGAACTTCAGAAGTTTCATCGCAAGACAGACGTTATATCGCGAGTCCTATCACGTCGCAACCTCTTCGATGGTTACGAAAAACGCTTAGCTAAAAGTTTCGACTTTTGCAGGATATTTTCTCTTTATACGACGATCTCGCGTTCGGTTTATGAATATCGCCGTGCAGCATGCAGTTGTTCGTGCTGGTACCCCGTATAGTTGTACGAGATCCGGAAGTTATCGTCAATTTATCCTTTATATGTTTATAGCAGTTTTCGGAGTACCATCAGAGCGGTGAAACTTTGGAGAATGGTTTATTGAGAAATGGTCTGAAAGAAATTTCCCTTAATTTTGCGCACTTCGTGGGCACACAAAGTTTCTTGTAAGACGCAGCCATAATTCTTGTTTCTACAAAGTTACTTCGCAAATTAATTGATCGTTTTAACCGTATTCTTTACTCTCCAACAACAACCGATTTTTCGCTTTCTGCCGTTACTTTCCTCGATTGCTCGCGATAAACTCGGAGCATAAATTTCTTCTTAATCGAGAGAGTGCGTATTTTCATAGGAGTTTCCAGTAATTAGAATAAAAATAGTGGCGGTACATTCAGGGTAGAGGGTAATTAGAAACACGGGGCCGTTTAATCCGGCGGGATCAGAAATTAGTTTCTTTAATAACGAAGGAAGCTCTTATTCGAGCGATTTAAGTAACACTTTCTGCGTCGCGGGCTGCGCAAGGGAAAGCTTGTATTCCTCTCACGTGTACGCGTGCAAGCTGATTTCCTTTGTAATTGTGGATAGGAGTGAGAGAAAATCAGCAAACTATCCCATTGCAGAGCGTTTTCCAGTGTCAGTTTAACTGGCCGTCTTCAAACGTACGATCAAACGCTACCGAACGTTACAGGGAACGCGAGTTTAATTAAACTCCGTCGTAACATTGCGAGATTCAATTTGTACGGGGAGACGGTAATCGATGAAACCGAATCTATCATTTGCATTGCTTAGGGTAGATCGTCAATGATCATTTGCTCCAGACAAGGGAAGAGTTTCGGGGTAAACGGAGCTGCTCGAGTGGCCGTCGTAAAACGAATGATCGCGCGTCTCGTGTTAATGCGTGCACAGGGACGATCTTCCACGATACCTGGCGGACTTGGGCGAGCGGGGCCGACTGAAGACGAACCCTGACTACTGAGCGTGGCAAACGATCCGATGCTCAGTGCCGTACGAACTCACGGCACAGAAACGTCGCGACGAGGCGCCCGATTTCACGTTGAATGAACATTCGTCTGAATGAAAACGTAGAATACACGTATATGGATGGAACGCTTTCTGCTAAAAGCTATCCCAATGCTACGCTTTTATACGCAAAGCTCGCAAAAGAACAATCCACATTCCACCCAGTAACGTTCAAATATTCATCTAAAACATTCCACAAGATATTAGGTCTGAGGTAAATTTCCATTGTTATAAATACAGGGTAGTATCCGTTTCCCACTACACCGTTTCACAGAAATATTTACACTGCCCCGTTGTATAGACTGCCATCTTCGTCGAACTTAACCTCAGGGGTCACTCGTGCTGGTTAACGGCGAGGAAGCGGCTAAACCCACCCCTGTACGCGATATTCCCCTGTCCCTCTCTCGTTGCTCCCCTTTTCTCCATCTTCTCTTCCTTCTTCGTCCACCTACACCCGCACTTCTGTTTCACTTTCTCCTTTCCACCCTCCGGTCGTTTTTCCCTTTTCCACTTCCCTCCCTCTCACCCACATTTCCTTGTCTCTCTCGTATTCTACCCGCTCTCCGCCTCTCTCTCTCTCTCTCTCTCGTCGGTGCTCTTTACCGCTATTCCACCCCCTCCCTCCCGGAAAATCAATATGGAGTGGCGTTGGTATACGACGTGGTGGCTGCTACCGCGTGTACTCTCCTCCCCTTGCATCCCTCGCAACCGTGGCGTCCCTCTTAGCCTCTACTCGCTTCGCTCGCGTATCTCCCGCCTCGTCACTCTCGGCCCAGCGTCGCTTCAGCCCCGCGGCACGGACCTCCGTTCGCGCAGCGCATTTCTAGGTCGCGCGCGTCCCTCTCCTTTCAGCCTCGGCCTACCGTCCCCCTCGACACCTCGATCAAACGCAGCATGGCTCTCGTGGCGAGCAGAAGAGGTAGTTTCATTTCGGTGACAGCCGACGGCCGAAGATCGGTCATCGGCAGTCTCACCGCAGCCGCAGTTCCGACCCCGTGTCACCGGCCGAGGTCAACATCCGGCTATATCGCCATCCACCGCCACTGGTTGAATACGTCGCGTGGCTGCGCGCCTTAGAATTGCCGCACTTTCCGGCATTCTTGCCACCCGCCGTCCGCCAGCCGCCGCGGGCCGGCACATAATTTCTCTTGAGAACACGAGTGGGAGCAAATCGAAAAGGATTGGAGAAAAGAAAGTCGGTCCTTCAAGGGGTACCGAGTACTTCGCGCTGGCTCATCTCCTCTGCCAGCTACGCCACCCGATTTTCACGACGGACGATGCTGCACCAAAAACACGCAATTTCGTGTACTGGCTGTTGATAAATGTGCAAGGTGGTCGAGCGAAAAGCATCATGGAGTTGATTGTCACTGGGTCACCCTCTGTAGACACACACATCGCACACGATGCTCCGTGATTTTCCTCGATAATGTCTTAGTAGGTTCCCCTGTTTGCCTCTGACAAGCATCACTCCGTACTCAAGAGTTCCCTCGTGATCTTTCTTATTGTTCTAGCTTAGACATTTTCCTCGCCACGAGGAGCGGTTTAATATAGGTTAGACTGTTGAACGGGATATGGATCGTGCGCACGTGCACGTGTCACGGTCTGTGCGATCTATCGCGATAGGTGAGGCACAATTTTTCATTATCGCACTGCGCCATGCTGAGAGCGAGGGTCAGAGGATAGAGATATGCAAGAGGATTGCGTGGGCTTGCATGCGAGAGAAATGTCCCGATTGGAAATAAATTTCTCAGCTGCCCTGTGTAGTTCGGGTGCAAAGACAGCGCACGAAGGGCACGTGAGATCGCAGTGTGCGCTGAATGACAACAGCAGAGTATTGTTTCAACGTATTACGATTCAAAATACTTAAGGGTGTAGTGGACTATTTCAGCTGCAAAAAATCGATTTTTTATTGATTCTGAAAGTCTTGTCCTTTATGAACAGTTTAAACAAAATTTCGTAAAGAAATTAAAATAAGTGTAGATGTTATAGCAGCGAACGTAATTGAGTGCACCGCAGAGTAACGGCCTCACAGAGCGATATTGCCATAGAGGACTTAACTTTGAAGCCATTGTACTCGAAACACCATCTTCAGACACGGTGTACAATATAACTCTTGAACCAATGAATATTTTCACTTGAAATTTTTACTGAACGTGTAGAATTCCTTCCTCTACAGAATGAAATTCCCGCATCAACATTGGATCTTTGTAAAACATTTTATAACTAATTAAAGACGACTTTTTTCTGTAAAACTGTGGGGAAAAATTGATTCGTGTGTAACTTCCACAATTTGTGTTCAAATTCATCGGCAAAGTTCCACTCTGTAGATTTTGGTGTATAAAGTGATCCCTCCAAAGCATTTTGCTTCCAGATGATTGGCTCACCTGAATCGATGTACACCACCTGCAGCGGCGCGGCGTACAGGGCTATCTTTAACGATTAATAACTTCGACAATTTTATACATTCCGACGATTTTTTGTTGTTGTAATTACTCGCAAACGTGCTCACAATAGATTGTGAAAAGCACTAAGTACTATAACGATTATTTGGTGTCCAAGAAATTTAGCGTCAAAGAAACTAACGATTTTACGTATCCAATACCCCCTTAAATCGGTAGTTACCTAGGCTAATTGCCTGACCTTATTCCTATTGACTGAGTTGCACTACTACCGTGAACACATCTGATCTTGTCTGACCATACACCGGTATATACCACTTCGCTGAAGATACAGGTCCACGTTCGTCTGACTACATCGTGACCCACACTACTTGTCCAGTCGTGACATAACAAACACAGCTTGGCCGATCATGTACGAGCCCATACCACTAGCCCATCCATTGAGCACTCCACTTTTCTGACCACATACTGACCTATTCTACTTGTCTACCGTACGCCAACATACATAACCTTTCTAAAAGTACGCCAGCCTGCGTTACCTTACTGACGGTTCATTGACTTATACTACTTTTTCGACAATGAACGCTTCCGACCTATGTAGTGGGCGGGACGTAGTGTTGGAATGCATCGGAGCGCGTCTTGCGTGAGAAATAATACCCAAGTGTTACGTGTAGATACCTCAGCGATAAAGGGAACCGTCCACTCGAGATTTTTAATAAAATTCCGTGTAGCTTCCTGCATAAATGCGGGGCGCCGTAATCCGTTTGCGCATTCCCCAAGGATGACGCTGGAGAAAAGTCTGCATTTTGAAAGCGCCTTAATGAAATGTTTAGAACGACTTACGCGTGGGATTAATAAAGCACGGTGTACTTGAAAATCTTCCGCCTCTTGCTAGTAAATGCGCAGGAAGCTTTCATGGCATATAACATCATTGCAAGCGCACGAGATAAAAACAGAGGGGAATATAAAATTACAGAGAATAATGTATATCGATATAGAAGTCACGTACAAGGTACTCAACCTCAAACCACCGTTCTAAAAGCAGGCTGTCCCAAAAGAGCCCGATTCGAGTACAAGTAACCCGCTTTCAGCTCCTCCAATTTAACCGCAACAAAAATACGCACCGTGCCCGAGACGAGAGGGAAGTTTCGCGAGGCCACGGGGTAGGAACTTCATAACCGCAGCGAACTGCGTTTAAAATTGGTTGGCCCCGAGGCGCAGAAGGATTGATAGCAATCAATCGATGCCTTTAGCAGTAGCGTACCATTCATTCGACACCGTATCCTTCCCGCATCGCGACTCCGCCGCGCGTTCTCCGGCGAGAATGCTCGGCCACCCTTAAACGCGATGGGACCTGCTTCGCGACAAATCGTTCCGAAGAAGAACTCGGATAAAAGAGAAACTCGCCGGAATAACGCCCAGCTCGTGGCTGTCTGTACAGAGGCTCCCTCTCCCCCTGCCCCTCCCGCGGTGTGGAAAAAAATCGACCGCCAGAATTGCAGCGAGGCAACGGGGGGGTCGATGGGCACCCGTGGCTCGGCACATCCCTGCGTCATGCGCAGTACCGTTTGATAAGGGGGTGGTGGTTTCGTAGGGTTGATCGCCGGTGGCGCGGTTGAGCAGAGAGGGTCGAGCAGGTATCCCAGCGTGTGGGAAGGAGGGGGTAGCGGAGGCGGTTTAGTAGCGGAGGTACACGTTGTGCCAGCCGGCAGTAGCGAGAGCCGTGGTTAACGCGGGGCACACGCCCGGCGAGGTGTGCGTGTGCCAGCCTTGCCCCACATTCACAGACCGAGTCGCGCGTGTTTCGCGTCCAGCCGGCGCGGCGTTTCAACGGCGAGAAGCCGGGGATGGTAGCGAGGAAGTGCCGGCGTCGGCGTCGAGCAGCGTCCCGCCGGCGACTCGCGCGACGGCGCTCCGAGAACGCCGGCAAGGCTTCCGTGTGAACGGCCTCTTCTCCTCGCGGCTTCCACCGCAGACGCCGACGACTACGACTACTACGACGACTACGACGGCTACGACGACGACAACGACGACGACGACGACGACGCGGAGTTTTCCTATTGCTCGGTGTCGGGGCCGACATAGGCGTCGGAAGCTCGTGTGCGTGCGTGTCCAATAACCGAGTGAGTGCCTGCGTCGAGGGTGAGTGCGTGTGTGCGTGGTCGCGTGCGTGATTGCGCGTTACACCGAGCCGCCGAAGCTGTGGCGCGTACGAAGCCACGGGGATAAGGAAGACGTGGAAATTCCGGATGTAAGTTGGTGGTTACCGGGTGTCGGGAGGCAACGTTGTCACACCGACGCCGCGCCGTATTCCTCCAGGGAGTCGTTTCTGTGAAATACGAATGGAGGCCCTCGAGCCTCTGGCCCGCAAGGCAGCTGCGGAACTGCGTGATCGTGGTGCCCTGTGAGTGCGGGAAATGTGCGGAAATTCGGAACGGCGAGGGGAACGGCGCTCCAGTGGTGTTGATCGATTCGTTTGGCGTCCACGATCGACGGATTCGAATACCGAAGCTTCCGACGGGGGCACGGAAAGGGGTCGCGAAGCGGCGATCGGTCGATGTCGAGGCGGCCTCTTTAAATCGCGCGATTTAAAATTCAAGCTACACACACTTGATACGCTGCCCGTGACGCTTCGCCCGAAACAAAAGGAGCTGGCGGTCGCGACGGAAGCCTCGGGAAAACTTCAGATTATCCGTCGCGAATTAAAATTCCAGCGGGAGAGAAGCCGGTCGGCGGAACGCCGAGACGCTCTTTGAAGTGCGGGAATTTTCTAGCCGCGAGTCGGCGGAGTTGTAGGGGTGGAACGAGTCCCCTTTGCGGCCCGGGGGAGACCAATCCCCGATAATACGAATTCTCCGCGTTTCTTCCATTTCGCGAACTTCCACCGGTTTGGATCTCCGCGAGAACGTTCTTTATCGGGGAAAGTCCAACAACTCGAGGAAACTTGGGAACGCGTGAGGCGAATGAAGTCGGCTGGGATGCTTTCCACGACAGTAGCTCCCATTTAACGGGGCCTGTGGATGTCGTACGTTGATCACGTTTCCAAAAATTCGTACCTTCGCTGCTCGTTTCCACAAAATTCTTCCAGTCTGCCTCTGTTTTCGTCGTTACGATGCTTCAAGTTCCCAGGAGAATGCAGGGCAGTACTTTATTCGACAAACTAGGGGAACGTTTCCTAGAGGAGTGAAGTGGAAAGAGCTTTAGGATTCTGTGGGAATTTCTGTTTCAACGATACGTGATCCTATCAACAGGATGGGGAACTCGTGGGCAGGAACGATCGTTTCGTTGCACGGTCCTCTGTAATAAAGATGTTCCGCAAATGCATCCTGGAAATTGGTTTAGCAGGTCAATAGCAGGTTAGTTCGGTGGTGAACAGAACCACGCGTTTGTGTTCGGTCGGACGGGAGCATTTGGAAATTCGCATTTCGTCGGTGGTCTGACGAATCTCGCGGCTGGCACAATTTTTCGAAACGCTTCCATTTCAAAGACAGATCACGGTTTTAACGCGGAATTTCGTTGCGGAGCTTCGTTACGTCAAACGGACCGCTTCTGTTCGAAATTAGCTACGTAGCTGCGCGAATATAGAGGATGGTTCTGGTAACGATGAAATTTTACAGACTGTTCCTCAAATATAAAAAGTTAAACAGGACTTTAAACCAACCTCACTTTCGCGAATGACATATTGCAATTTTTATTATATAAAATTGTGTCGCATAGTATCAATCTCAGTAGCAAATGTCTGATGAATGGAAAAGAGTGGAAGTTGATACACTTCCTCGTCATTTACTTCTACAAACTATAAATTTCTATTACTTCCCTGAACTCCAACGTGAATACTCTTTCACAGAGTTTGCCGTAAGTTATCACACTGTTAAAGCCAGCACATCAATCTCCTCGCAAGAATCAACCCTGTATATTATCATGCCGGCCATCGTTCCGCCATCAGCTCGAGAAAATTTAATTTCACCGAGGTGCGCGTTTCTAAACGCATTCGCGGAACTATCTTCACGCGATCCATGCTGCTTTACTGCGAGATAAAGATTTATTTGCATGTTAATGGGTTGCTTTCGCGCGGCGCGCAAACGAAACGCGTCTTCGACGAGCGAATAATGGTAGCACGGAAACCACAACGACGTCGTGCAGCGTGCCCGAGTTTTGCTTAGGGAGCCCGATAAAAGGTGAAAACGGCTAAAAGCCTCGTTCCGTATGCGTGGGACGCGAAGCGATATATTCGATCGTGATACCGCGCGCGATCAATCGTGTCATGTTCCCTTAGGTTCGAATTGGAAACCCCCTTCGGTTGTTACGTCGACAACTCGATGCTCCTAGGGTGTCGTTTTAAAGCTTGATCGTCCTGTATCTGTAGGTACACCTCTTCGGTGTGGTGTTTCAATCGCGTCGTATCGCTCGACGAGCGAATCACTGGGAAGCTTCTAAATTTCTTACTGGCGTTCTCTCTTATCGCGTTGAAGCAGCTCCGCGAATGGTAGCAGGGTTCCGTTAACGGCGGGCAGCGTGTTTAGTGGTAAAAAGAGGAGGATCGCGCAAAAGCTCGCGCACCGCCGAACGTCGGTCGCACCACGTGTTCTCGTTCTTACCTCGCGACGTGTCCTGCATCACCGCGTGAAATTCCATTGCAGAGGGGAGGAGTTACCACCAGGAGCTGGCAGGAAGGGTGTTTCCGCGACGCGTGGATGTAGAAGTGCCGAGGAATCGCCGAAGTTACCGGGCCACGAAGAATCGAGCGAGCGAAAGACAGAGGGAAGAGGGCAGCGAGCTGAGAGGAGAAATTGAATCGAACGTGTGGGAACAGGCCGACATATCGACTGCAAGAGAAATACGGGGTTAGAGCGAGAGGCAGGAGCTACGTCGACGATCCGAAATGAGAAGTTAATAGTCTATCGATGTTCGACGATGTCTCTGGATAAAAGCGGAGAGGAGTAGTATTAATTCGTGGAGCTATTCAAGTCTAATGTTTTATCTACTCGTTCAAAGTTTAAGGAAAGATTCTACGATAATATTATACTGTTAGATAATTAAGGGAAGCGCACAGGCGCGGCGTATATCATCGTCGGGGGCAACGGGGGAATAGGCGGGTCCCGATATCGAAGAATAGAAGAGAGAGGATTGAGGGGATCGCCAACGAAACGACCAAAACGAATGCTGTCAATTACTACACGAATCATCGGGTTACGATATCGCCTAGTTCAATTACTACTGTCTAACGGTTTAAGCACTATCTTCTGTAGCGATCCATTGAACCTACCTCCGGCTAAGAAGGATAGAAAGTAAAGCCTACAACGAACGGAAAGGGGAGCGCGGGTCGTTGGAGCGGATAGAAGAAGAGAGAAATAGAGAGCGGTAAACGGCCTACAAACGTATCTAGATATAGTGCGCGACTGGTCCTCGACTCGACCCTTCACACAATGGTTGTACCTGGTTTAATCTGCAGTTAAGACTTCGCCGTTGAGAACGAAAGCCGCTTCCGCGCCATTCCGAAGGTAAGCGAGTAATATAATAGTTGCGTCGCCCGTTATTGTTCTATCGGCGAACCGAGCGGGCTGGCGATCCTACAGTTTCCATGGTGCGGATCCCTTCCGGATCGAATCGAGCTTTCAACATCCAACGAGGATCTACGAGGCTGTTTACGAGAGAACTCGCCGCGGTATCTGTGCCCTAAAATCGTCCATTTCGTTTGTTTACGACTGGACGTCTATCGACTCTTGTGTATGTGCGTTGTATGTGAGTTGGACCTCGATCTGCTCTCGTACAGTGCGGTGAATATTATAAAACGAAGGTTGGTTAGCTTTCTGCTGCTAATTTGCGCACTGAAATGCTGTTTGCATTGTTATGACCAAGTACCACTGGTTGCACACTCAGAGAGATGATTGTCTGTCTCTTCTGATTGAGTCATGAGTTGTAATTTGATACAACTCTCTTAGATAACGTAATCGATTACAAATTTGAACATTTATTAGTTTCCAAGAATAGTGATTTGGCTTCATAGCTCCTTTGATATACATATAAATTCTAGAAGAACATTTTTGCATTATTCCTTACTTGAATGAGGCTTGCAAACACGGCGAACGGTTTAAAGATTTCGATCATCCTCACGTTGATTAGTCTCCATCTTCAAAGCAATAAAAGAGAAACAGTTTGTTCTCACGATACGTGATGAGAACTTCAATCGTCTCAGCCTCCGTTTTAACAGGCTGTCCCCTGTTTCATTGGTGTCCAGTTCGTTTCGTGCGGTTGCGTCCAATTAACTTTCCAATCGCGTCACTGTAGCGCGAGGGGTAGCAGACGTTTTCTTCTATAAGGTTTCTGGTAGCTTTCTCATTGAAAGTCAACAAGGAAACTCCGCGTGACAGCGAGCAATAAAACATGCAGTCTCATCTGGCTCACCGGTTCATCGTTTCAGTACAGAGTAACTCTCTTGGACGTTACCGTGTCGACCTTTGATTAAAGTTTATAAGAATATTGGAGACTTTGGGAATGACTCGCGAAAATGTCCGTTACAATTACCGTCGATTTAATGTCTCAAGTTTTGATTTATTTAAACCATCACGCTTGTCACCCGCTTGAAGTCTAATAATTGTGTGATTTTAGCTCGACGAGATTAACAATCGTACCCCAGATAGTAAGAACTTACATAAAGAAGGAATAAGCGTTCGAAGCAAGACGAATTTCTCTGAAGAAATACGTCTGCCAGAAGAACGCAGACTATTGACCAGTATCTGTCTCCATCGTGCAAGACACAGCGCCGCTTTCCGGCTCCCATCGCGCGATTATAAGAGACCGTAGAGTGAAATATGCCGCGGAAGTGAGCGATGTTACTAGACGACAGCTCACTTGGGCAATTGTCGCGTATAGCTGTAAACTTCTGACCAGTTGGCAGTGGCAGACACTTCCGGCAATTTCCTGGTCGCATCGCGTGAGAACGAAACGGTGTTAGGAGTTTCGCCAGGAAGACAGTTCGCCCTGAAAAACCGTCCGAACAAGTGCCAAGACACTTGTTGACGTGGCCTCCCTCCTGCACTTGCCATCTGCTTCTTGGCTGCGCGCGATCAAGTCTTCGCGTTCCCAGCTGTCCTTTCTGCACACTATTCCTCCTTCTTTTTATCCTTCACGATAGATGCGAAGGATGTACGATGCCACGAATGAGCTAATTACGAGGGTCTACGTCTAATTGGAATTAAGGAAAATAGGTGGGCAGAGAATAAAACGGATGAGAATCTTCATTTAATATAATTTTATATTAATATAATATAACTAATATAATATAATATAATTTTCGCCTTTAGTTTATGCAGAAATTATTGTATGGAACATACTCGTTGATCCATGCAACGATTACAGATTTATCGTTATGGATTACCATTGGCCAGCAGGCAACGAGATTAATGCGCACGTAATAATCGTGCGCTAACGGGGCCAAACGGTTTTGCTCAGTTTCATTTAAACTAATACTGATGTTAATCCGCAAGCAGCATGCCATTATTATACAAAGTTTCGCGCAACGAAGGCACCATAATCATTTCGCGATTACAACAAACGTAGGCTGCACGAGAATCCTATAAAGTAAATCTCAAGCATATACGCCGGGCCACTTACTATTCCCCCAATATTTCAGTCGATATTTAAATTCCATTGCCTCGCTGGGTGCTGTAACTCCTGTATCTCAGCCTGTAAACCTCGATTTGATCGCTCATGGAACAAGGATCGAACGAACTGCTCCAACGGGGCGTATTCATCGAGGCCCGCGCTCATAAAAATCAGTCGGACAAAGAGGTTACCTAGCAGAGGTGGAAATAAACCTCTCGATCCCGTTTCAAGGGTTGATTCCTCCGATAGTAAACCACTCCATGAAAAATTAAAACCTCCCTTCCGATGCTCGGGCTGGGTAGAGATAATCGACAGAGCAATGGAGGTTGCCCCTTTACGAAAACGTGGCTGCGTTCCAATTTCTGCTCCTCGCTGCTTACTGCTAACTGGGAGTCCACTAGGTCTCGGTTATTAGCAACACTGGGGGATATTAATTATCGAGCAAATCGTAGGAAGTTGGCCAAGCAGGATCGACGGCTGGATATTAACGCCGCGATCGCGGTATCTCGGTATAGGTCTACCTAATTAGGAGGATTCGTGTCGTTCTAACGTGTGACGTCGATTTCGTGGCTGGAAAGGCCAGTTTATTATTTTTGTCGCTAGTTGTAACAGAGTATCGAGCGTGTCTGTGGATAAATGGTAACAGCAGACGTTCAAGCTGTGCAGGACTTTCGCGTTCGAAGATACTTTGCACTTTCTATGTACTCAGGCAGATAAGAAGTAGGCGGTACCGTTCCTTCGATATTTCAATTTTATTGCACCCACTTCTCTGTACCATGAAATCTAAGGGAAATACTTACCTTACTCTTCGGTATAAGACACTCCTGCTGGCCAAATATAGGGTTTAGAATATGGTTCAAGATGGGATATTGAAGTTTCATAACATAGCATTCGATAAAAGCAGTGAAAGCAGAATCACGAAGTTGAAAAGTATCCATAGTGAAACTCGGTAAATCCTGTTACATCCTCCTTGAGTTTCCGAAATCCCTTTCTTGAATTGGTAAGCTTCGATGAAAAGAGATCACGCATCTGAAGAAAGAATCAAGCTCCTCCGTTGAAGCGTGTATTCTGTTACAGTAGCTACTAGTTGCTCTTGCGTGTCCACATCAGCATGTTTTACTTCTCCCGAATAGAAAGAAAGGTATCGCCAATAGAAAGTTCCTCGTGTTCCCGTAATTCGTAAAGCATGTTAAATATTCAGACAGCAACGAAGGAACAACGTTAATAGTTTCGGTTAGCCAACAGTCGCAACTGAATTACGAGCAGGCGTGACAGTGGATAAGCCCCGTTTGTGGCCAGACAACAATGCAGTTATTGTGCCAGGGGTGGAGTCGCCAGGATTAATGCAAAATGCATAGACCCTGCGTTCTAAAACGCGGAGCTAAACTCTATTAACACAGAAGAATGTTCAAAGTCGCCTGTAACCTTTCATCAGCGATGCAACTAACGTACCAAGCCCTTTAGGTACTATTTCAATGTAAAATATAAGAGAAAGCATCTCCCGGTCTCGTTATCTTCTTGCCACGCTGTTCAATGTTTAATGAAAGAGGGGAGCTCTGTTGCAAATACCATCAGCATGAACTGCAATTGCAACTCGGTTTCTATGTTCGGTAATTACCCAGCGCAACACTGACGAGGCAAAGAGAGGCTTGAGACCGTACCGCCTTACCTCAATCGTTCCTTCCACGATAAATTCAACGAAAAAGAGATCGATACTATCAATGTCCGTAGTACACTCCAGACAGAATATTCATCAAAGAACCACCATTACTAAGGCAAATATCTAACAGTTTCATATTCCTGTCTTTATTCAAATTTAATACTCAAAACTACACAAGCACAGCGACGGGTTATGTAGGAGTTAAAAAATTTAAGGAAGATACTCAAGCTCAAAGTCCGGAGTATCTACAAGCTGCCGCATTATATCTATAGTTTCTCTGAAGGTACTAATAGTACACGCGATCTTCAAAAATCCAAGAGTTCTCTGGTAATGATCTCAAGCAACTTCACAAGTCACTCAATTACCCTCAGCTCTCCAATTTAGCTACAACTGCCAGACATCTAGGAACATCCACCTTCCAACCGTTGATACCCACAAACCACGTTCCCTATCACGAACGCCCAATAGCAACAGTACATCCACGTGCTGGGAGCGTGTAATTGTTGCGAGTGCACCGACTGCGCCCCGACGATAAGGGCGAAATAAGGACAGCCTCTGGGGCCATCGTACGCGTCGCCTGCCGAGCCCACTGCACCCTTATCCACCTAAGCAAACCCTCTGCCCTGTTTTCCCTCCCGATTGCAGAACGAGCCTGGGATGATCCAGCGAATTTGCAATTCCACTGCGCGTCTTAGGAGATCCTCGTTCCCGCTTTACACCGTCGTTTCGTTCGCATCGCCGTCGTAAAATTGAACTCCCACGGGACGCAATTCGCCCGAAAGCGCTCGTCGTTTTGGAACCGAGACGCAGGCACCAGTCTAAAGTCGTTAATGATTTTCTTCCCGCGCGCCGTAGCTGCACGAGGGAATTCGGCTGGAGAAGAGGCGGACACTGGAACTGCCCAGCGACAGGGGATTCGCATAGTTGGGTAGTTTCTATGTGGTGTCCTTCCAGGGCACATCTCCGTGGAGGCGAGCCCGCGAGAGCAACAACCTTGTTTCACTGAGGGGGCTAAAGCGATTTGACGAGATCCCATGCGACGCGCCGGCGTACACATACTGCTTCGCCCTTATCCGCTCCTTCATTATTTACTTATTCTTCGTGGTAGACCCGGCTCTGCCTCGAGCACCCTCTTGTCTCTGACCTCGTACTTTAAATATTTGCAATCGATGCCGACGAACCACGAGTCGTTGACTCCTTTGCCCCATCCTCTGTTCTCGTTCTCTTTATTCCATCGTGCTTCGTTTGTTTCTCATTTTCCTCTCTTCCGCTCTCGACCTCCCCACTGCCTTAAATTCTCTGCTTTCCTTAACCCATTACAATGTCCTTTTTCCTATTCTTCCTTTGGAATACACTGAAATTCATCGCCCTGGAATTCCAGCGACTGGACGCGAGACAGGAAAGCGTACCGCGACCCAGCATCCCAACCGTCGAGCGTATCAAGTTTGCAGGCGTGTTCCTCGCGAAACGGGGTCCCCGTCCGTGTCTCGACGCCCCTTGGTAGGTGTCGTTGATTCACCCCGGCAAGTAGGTCGCTTGCGTTTTCTCCAGCTCCAGCCTGTTAAGCGCGGCGAAAATTCGTCACCCTGTTCAGCAGCGGGATTCCGTTCTTCGATTTTCCAAGTCCAGTGGGAGCTGCAGCGAAAGTGGTGCGCGCGATGATTCGATGCACGGGGAAATGCTGCTGCGGATGCTCGCTGGAAAGATTTCTATCGACACTCGCGAAATATGTACACGAATTCGTGGGATCGCAGGGGCTCGGGGACCATGAATATTCATGAAGTTTCATGGAATTTTTCCCATCATAATTAACGTCGTACCTTTTCATATCTCTTTTCCATATCTTCGTTGCGCCCTTCCAGACCCCACCTCCCTATAAAAAAATCCAAGTAACGAGGAAACTTGCACAAAAGTGGTAGTACGTACAGCAACGGTTAAGATAGCAATCTTTTCACGCGCGGAGTACGCGAGGCATTAAAAAGCTCGTACAATTTTCCATTCCAACTCGTGAAGCATCGTTTACCGTTCCACTTCTCTTTCATTTCCGCGGGCATTTTGGTGGGAATCCCCGCGCTCGCTTCGTAATTGCGCCGCGACGAAACACTTTCGTTGGGAAATAATCCGCGACTAGGATCGTCTATATCAGACCTATGCGACAGGGCTAAGGGAGTGGGAGGACGGCTGAGCCACGATGAAAATCGTGGCGCCGTTTAAGCCGGATATTGTTCCAAGTAATTCCAACGACGTGGAAATTTATGCGCGCCGCGCCCGCCAGCCAGCAAGATGCAGCGAGCACTGAGGCTGCGTTCAGGGCGTAGTCAATCTAAATTAAACGCGGCGATATCGAGCACGGTGTCACTGTAATAAGTATCGTTTAAATGATGGGAGTCTAGACGCCATGGGCCACGTAAAACGCCACGAGTTTCGCGGATCCAATAAGGGCACACCTTTGGCCAACAGTTCCACCGAGTTTCGCGGCTTCTGGGAGTAAATAAATACAAAGGGATGGTTGTTCATCGGTTTTAGAACTTTCTTATTAAGTATCACGAAGCTGCAGAAGTTCCGCGAGTTTGCTCAGCGAGTTTGAAAGAACTGCTTTTGTATTGTAATGTTTGGCTTTGGTATTGATGGATGGTTGTAAGATAACGTTGAAGGGAAAGATTGGAGAACTTTATCCACGTTCAACTCGCGAAGGGATAGAGGTTATGTACATACAAGCGGGGTGAATTTCTTAATGTCCTCGACATAGAAGAGTACACGTTAGAAATAAATGGCACGTTAGGTGTCTCATGGCGGAGATGCTCCAATTTCCTTCCACCTATCACTGCCTTCCTGTGTCACTTTATCCACGTTTCCGCAATATGATGCAGCTAAGGGTACGAGGAGGTGCGTGCTACCTTAAACTACTCATCCACCTGAACAGTTCTTCGCTGTCACAGCTTGCTAAAGAATAATGTAAACGAGATGCTTGGAACTTCGGGTGAAAAAGCCACCGATATTTGCGAAAGAAACGTAACTTAGGGTTTTCTCCTACCCTCGCTCCATCATAAATCTCCCACCCAAACGATCGCAACCCTGGATCTAGGCTCCCACCATTTGCCACTCCCCTATCATCCATAGTTCCCCACCATAAACATGCGGGTACTTCGAATTTCGATACAAACTCCGATAGCTCTTCAAAGTCAAACGACGCATCGTTAATATTATAGTATAATAATATTGGTCGTGAAAGCGAGAGGACTTGTGTCGAAGAACGCTGCGGTGCTTGAGCACTGTGATAGTAAAATTATATTCGTTTTCGTTGAAGCTCACCGATACGCTAATGGGGAATTTAGGAGTCAAGAGGTGAACGCATCGAAGAAACCCTTCTCGCGTCTGGATCGGAATTATTTCTCGCCTCCTACCGAATTACATATGATAAAAGAATTGTTAGAATATCCGTCAACTTATTCCAATTCAAACTTACTACTATATTGATGAGTCGCATTCATCGAACTCGATTGCACGTTCGAATACTACCTCGTCCAATCACACCAGCATTATATTTCTTCAACTCGCTGCGCAGGGACGGCGGATGGAATGTTGATGCAATTTTTATTGAATCCCTCGAAGCAATTCCATTGCAAATCCCCGGCGGTCCTTTAATTCCCAGGTCCCTGTAGCGTGATGTTCATTGTTACTTTCATTTCATTTGGCCCTTTCAATCTTCCCCATTCACCCACGCTCACTTCCCTACATTCTACACGAACAAAAGCGGAATCGAAACAAACTAACGGGATTTAATTTCTCATTTTCGACGTGGACAGTTAGAAAATCGCCGGACGGCCTCGCGCGCAATCCCGCAGCTGGAATCCGCGGCGCGTTTCCCGCCTGATCTCGCCGCGGACCCCGAAATACAATACTCCATCGCGGGCATTGTCGTTATTAAACGACCACGGCTCCTACCAGCGAGTCATTCAACAAAAGGGCTGACGTTCTATCCGCGGCGTCCCTTTCTGTCTCGATTTTTCCAAGCTTTATTCGCCGCCGATGCTCCCTCGCCTCCCTCGCAACGCGTTCCCCGCCGTTCGTGTTTTCCTGTTGTTTTCCCTGTAGACAATAGGGTACCAGGGTATCCCCAGAGATCAAAGGGACTCGGCACATGGTGCACGCAGCAAGTGTGTTCGTGAACGCGCGCATGCCTCCTACGCAGATTGCGTTGTCCTCTCTCATTCCTCTGTACTTTTCTCCCTTTGCCACTCCGTTCGCTGGTATGCCTATCGTTCCCCTACAGACCACCTGTCTCCGGCCACTTTCTCCGCTCTCCCCTTGTTTATTCGACCATTTCGTTCGCTACTTGTTCCTTTCTCCCTCGCTGTAATCGCCCGCCACCGCCCGTTCCTCCCGTCAATCGCGTTTCACGAGCACACGTTCGCGTTGCCCCTCCAGCGATTACATCTGAAATGGGGGCGAGCGAGGCTGCCGGTATCGAAGTTCGTTTCGCCAAAGTACCCTGTAAGTCGGGGCTCCTCGTACGCAGGGTTTTTCGGTGCCACGTTCCGACGGTGGCTGGCGTTGTTACAGGGCTCAGGCTCCCGGTAATGAAGTAACTTGCAGGAGTGTCCGATTGTTTAGAATTTAGTTAGATGGCGAGAGTTATTCTGGAAGGATTTAAGTCTGCGAACTAATTGTGAGTCAGAGTTTGGGGGTTGAAGTGGAGATAAACTTGATTGCATTCTAAATTATATTTATGGATACAGAAGTAAAGGTAGATCCTTCGAATTGAGATATTGGGAATACAATCAACAGGTATAGATAGGGTAAATCTGGGAGACGCGGTCGACCTAACATAAAATGGCTATTAAAACTAATACAGATATTACTTATTTTATCAGAACAAACCTAATATGTTCAGAATTTTACGCTGATTCAGAAAAACTGGTCGATATTTGTTTCAAGACAATATTTACTGTAAATCGGGTTGAAAATTGAAGTCATGACATCTGACCACCTCTCCCGAGGTGCCGGGAGAAATGGTTTTCGTCGTTAGCAGAGACCAGTCACATAATTATTCATGGAAAAATAACAAAGAAGAAAGCACCATTATTTATGAGTGAATACAACTACAGATTCATTGATATTTAATTTGTTTACGCTGAACAAGTAAAGAACACATCAAAGATAAAGCGAACTACCTACCGGCGATTAGTAAGGTAAATGAATACAAAAGTGAATAAATAAAATAAATAAACAATAATAAAAATATTAAAATAATGATAAAAAATAAAAATATAAATAAAAATAGTAAAAAATTATAACTCGACCATCTCTCCTCTCTGCGACGAGAAATGGTCTTCTCGTTAGTTTTGAGGGGGAGAGTTAATATGGCTAAATACTTTGGCTGCATTGTCCCTCAATATCTCTACTATCTTATTATTCTTGGGTATAAACTTAGAAGTATATTTTAAATACGATTCTATACACCGTTGTTTGACAAAAGATGTTAAATGTAATCTCAGTTTATCTTTTATAGCCTGTAAATCTAGAAAAACACAGAAGGAACCGAAGTGACGCTATTCATTCAATCGTTTGGCTTCTAGAGAAGTAATTGGTCTGCACTTTAACGCGTTTTTACGTATAGAGTCTGAAATATAGCGACTCGACCAACTCTCCGGCCCGACCGCGTCTCCCGGATTTACCCTAACAGAAATTTATTGATATAGAATATAGGGCAAAGGGACAAGCATTCGTGTCACTGTAATATAAGGAGACCAGATAGTAAATGTCGCTATACTCCAGTTTAAGCGAACGATATGAGAAGTCCGATTGAATGGACGGTCCCGAGATTACAATGCACCATTGACAACAACGTTTCTTTCATCTACACAACTTCTGATACGAAGGTTTATTCATCCCTCCTCAATGATCTTGCATACATCGGCTTCTCCTGCAACTTTCTTCAGAATCTCCGCCATTACACCGTACCGAAGAAATACATTTATCACTGCTCTTGAGAAACGCGTAGATAAAGCTCTTTGAAAATATGTCCCCATAATGAAAGACTCTCACCTAGCAACCTTTCCTTCGACGACCATGCATCCAATACCTACGTTCGATCCACCGTGCCATTCCAGGCGGATCCATTTATAAATTAAAACAGGCCAATCTGTGTTTGCATTTCGAACACATACGCCCACCTTTGTTACGCTGTACGTTGGAAACACCTGGATAAACACAGCGCCACTCTCTGTTATCCTCCTCGTGTTAGCAACAAAGAGTACGCTCCGTTCGCAAGCGGAACAAATGAAATTAAAGCGAACGAAATTGATTTTCGCGAAGTTCGTGCTGGTTTTTCCATGCTCCCCGTAAACCGTGACGTGAATTCCTGCTGGTCCCGGAGCCTTCACGCTCACGTCAACCAGACACGTCGCGCCGCGAACGGCTCGCTTTTCCCCCTTCATTTATCGGAATTCCGTTCCTCCCGCTTTCCCCCGGAATCCAGCAGTCGAGCGAACGTTTCGCGATATTCCCGTCCGCGGAGTCAAAAAACTCACGAGTCACTCGTGTTCCCGGTAAACGCTGCAGCTCGATCGTCGGATCGGCTCTGCGTCTCAGTGAAATGGACAGAAAATCCAGACGGTCCCAGCTGCGGAAAGCTTTTATACGAGGGAGGGATCCTGCTCGCGCGACATTTGCATAAAAGGAAGTCGCTACGAAGGAAGTTTCGTGACGCTGATTCATGAAGTCGACATTGGTATTAAACGAAGATTAATCTCCGCGGCAGGGGGGCACGAGCCGGGCGGGGGGAGGCAGACGCACAGTCACGGAGCAAAAGAAGAAATGCGGATAATCCATTATCAGCTCCACTATCCGAAGTCTGAGCTGTTGGAATCCGAATTCATCTCTTTCCGCGACCGTTGGGAAAAGGGTGGAAAGATTTCAATCTCCTCGCTTTGTCTCTCGAACTTTCTTCTTTTGCACGGCACTCTGGTGCTTTTCGGGTAATAAGGATCGCGGGATTCGAGAAGAAACGAGTTCGAAGCTGTACCACAACTGCTATTAATGCTCATTAGTCATGTAACACGTTTGAATCAGTTGTTTTACCATTTTCTACTAATTTACCTAGCTAAGGAGCGTTTGTATCGGCGGTGTGAATTCTTAGATTTGTTTCACGAATCCTCCGATACTCGTATACTTGAGGGTGCGATGTCGTACAAGCGCACGGGGCATCGTCGACGAAGCAATGCTCAAAACGAAGATACACAGTGCATTTTTATCGTCCCCACGAGTAGAGGTGGACAGTTCGGAGTGCTTGGAAGATTCGTAGATACGCCTGTACAGCTATACAGCTTTCATTCCACCAGCCGGAACGTGCAATATTCCCACCTGGGATTTACTTGTAAACCAGCAAGTTCCCGGAGAAGAAAACAGCAAGAAGCAAACAATTACTAGATACGGCTGTCCAACCTTTCCAATTTATAACACCCGTATCGCGTGGGGAAGTACTTGGTTCCACGTCTCTGAAGTCGATTCGCCTGCGCGCGTAACGATCTAACAGTCTTCCGCTCTGTGGGAACGATCGTTAGAGAGGCGTTGCTCCCTCTCTCGAATATTACCCACGGAAATAAATTCCACGCGGTCTGGAGTCACGTTAGCGTCGTTTCCGATCAGATTTCCGCGGGCATAACGCGACAGCTTTCTCGACAGCGCAGGAAACTGAAATCCAATCGCGGCCGTACGCCCCGTCGACGGATCTTGCTATCATGTGTGTGCCTTCTTCTCTTCCGTGGAAAGCGCCAGATGCATTGGACGCGCGGGGCCATCGATAATAAGATTTCCATGCACGCGGCCGCTCCGTTCTCTCCTCATCCGATTCCCCCGCGTAGACGTCGATCGATCCTCGGCATCGTTATCCTCGCGGGAATTTAATGGCTGCCGGGTCGACTTGGCGCGATGTCCAGGCGCCTTTCTCGCGCCTTCGCGACCTCGGCGTCGCGACGTCCTACGGCTGTAATTTATCGCGAGCCATATCGGCCCTCACACGCTAAGAGGAAGGCAGAGGCACCCGGCTGACACGGCCACTCTCCGTCATAGTAGAAGATGGATTAAGCATTTTTAGAACACCTTCGTGTTTTATTCCAGTCACTAGCGCTCGATTCTTCCCACGGGCGTCGCGATATTCCTAGCCGTCGAATGGCTCCGGATTATGCCGTGAATTATTGAGGCCGAGGATGGATTCGAACTTGGGATATCGGGGATCGTTCGCTCGGATGTTATTTTAACGGGACACGGGCAGGGATGAGAAAGCCTCGCATAATGGCTGCTCTGTAGCGAACCTTTGCTTCGAACATCGTTGAATTTTTAGTGGAACGGCTCGCGCGACTGGGGCGTGAGATAATTTAGATTTAGAATTGCTCGCCCCTCGTGGAAGCGATGCGTCGATTTGGCAGATCCTCGGATCGTTAGACGAGAAGTATGATGTTAAGTCAGGGGAGAACATTTTAGTCCCCTCTGCCACAGAAACACAGTGCTCCAAAATGACTAGACTGACCTAAAATTTCCCTCAGACAGTCTAGCCTTAAGTATCCAATCCATAGAGGACGAACGGAGGAAAGGGACGCTCGCTGGAAAACCCAGCTACTCGGCTTCGCGCGTACGCTCGAGTGACAAGCAGCTATCGATCCCTCCGTCAATATCGCATTCATCCCACGTCCCCGTGGAACGAACCTCGCATATTCTGTGCCGCCTAGTTTGGCGTTTCCGCTTCGAACCATCCCTCGATCGCGAAACGCGAAACAACGAACGCGTTACCCTCCGCCTTAGAAAACTGCACAAGATATCGAGATTACGTATGATCGTAATCTTCCTAGCGACCGTGATCTAAAGTACACAAGGGAAACCTTGGTTGGTGCCCAGGTAGATGGTGCCCCGTATCAGACCCCCAGTCTCGTCTTCTGCCACCCTTTCCACGATAAATCACGTGTGTACACCGTGCACATAGGGGTTGCTACCCGACACCGGGGAAATCCTCAGCCTTTCTTCGTGCGAAAGAAAGGAAACCACAGTAAGACAACCCCCTTTTCCTTGGGGACTGTAACTGGGAGACTGTCCTTGAGCCCTTCCTAGGGAAATTTCACCCCACCCTCCCCCTCCTCAAGAAGGGCGTAAAATGTGCCCCTTACGTCTTGTGGCGTTTCCGTAGCAAGCAGCGACGTTACGAGAGATACGAACCTTCCGCCGCGTAACCAAGATCGAATATGTAAATTGGATTCTTAGATAAGCACTGGAGCCTCTCTTTTCTTGGTTAGGAGGGTGGCGCCGAAAGGGACGAACCAAGTCAAAACACAAGGAAGGAGAGACTCGGGAATGGATGGTTGTTAGTGCAACTTTTTTTAAGCAGAGACGAATCCGAGGGGGACTCGCGTATATACGCCGGAGAACAGACAGACCGTCGACGAAGCTACGACATTTTTCAGACATTTCAGTCTACCGTCTCTATTTCGTCTCCCTTGTCCACGTTACATTCGTTCCACTCTCACGATAATAAACCTGCAATCCTTTGTCTTTTATGGTCGGGCGGGGAACTTTCACGAGCGCTGTAATATAGGTACGTTGTATTTTTTTCAGGGAAGGATACCATGGTACTCGATAATGCCGCGTGATCGTGGCAATTCTGCTCGTTTGTTATGATTTCAGGGGAATTTAATTAGTTAGGACTGCAAGAGCGGTCTCGATTAGAACTTCCATTTAGTTGCGATTCGGCCTATCGTGGCGTTAATTGCTTAATTGGTTTCATCGAGCCAAAGTCGATAATTGCGGGGACATCATTGAAATTTTGTGAGCTGTTATTGTACGGCGGAATCCGTGATAGTCAATTTAGCGATAAAATCGGGAGCGCCTCTGCGCGCACCATCTACATTTAACAGTGCGTATTTCGATAAACAGAAATCGATTCGCGTGACAGAATCGGACGACGTTACGCCGGTACGTCCAATGGGAATGCCGATATCTGATTGAAATGCAGAGTGCGACGCGTGCTCGACTGAGCTTTAATAAACAAAAGCTCGGGGTCGAAATTCTTTTGCGGCGGATCCTCGTATTTTGCAATTCAGATCTTGGCTGTTGGAAAACTGCTACTTATCGGTAAAAGTATCTGTCATTTGCCACATTACGAGTATAAAGTCTTTAAAAAGATCTTACACGAGCGAGTTACTTTAAATTCTGTAACGTTACACAACGCTGGCAAATTAAACAAAGAATTCTTTAACGCTTCGTGGGAAGTAGAAAAGCGTTTTTCAAACCAAGAAGTTCGAGCCACACTTTGCATCTCAAATTCTTATCGTTTACACAGAATTTTTTATGGAATACGACGACAGCTTAATCTGGGTAATGAGCTAAAGTAGTAGCGTATAATTTTTTAAAAGACCGATGTATGTATTTGCATTGCATTTAATAGTAATTGCTTTTAAACATCGAACGGCAGACTTAAAGGAGAGAAATTAGAATTTTCTAGTGGGCTTAACGAGCGGTATCTTCTTACTGCGGGGAAGTTCGACGGAACAAAAATTAAAAGTCACCGACAGGGGAGGGGAAGTAATTTCAATTAAGGAGAAAAGGCGCTGAGAGTTAAAGTGACTTTGAAACCGCTCCTTTTGCGAACTTTTCCACTACCAGGGATACATTAATGCGAACGTTCATTTGCAACTGCAATTCTTGAAGTTTCGAACAGCGCGCGAAATAATTACGCACGAGGTTATTAACGTTCCCGCCCATTTAGTGTCGTTTAACTTGGAAACACGACAGCCGGGATCTGCGTGATAGTTTCATAATGCCAAAACTGACTTTGTCTTTAACAATATAATTAAATTATACGTTGAACCAGTGTGATCACTGTTGCGGTAAGCACAGTCTGTCGTGCACTCAGGAAGATCGTTTTAATTATTATCCGATCCCTATCAGACTGCAAAACCCCCGGAAACGAAGATGGAGTGCACGAATCACTTTTACGTGAATATACAAGTCAGTAGAATTACAGCAGCATAATCTGTAATTACATTTTGATGTATCAGTCGAACATATCGGGACCCTCCGATCGAGCTTCATTAAACGAATCATATTAACGTGCTGCATGTATAATAAAATATAATTGCAGAGCTAATTAAATCGAGCCCTCGATTTTCACTCAATTCTGGATTATTATAATTATCAGTTCTCATCGTTATAGTACCATTTCTGTGCACAACTGGCGACACTTAATCGCTTATTAGTTCGATTAGGCTTATTAGGTTTATAGTTCGACTATAACTCGTGGGTGAAACGGTTGCGAAAAATTCACAGGGTGAGAGCAGGAATTTATTGCTGAAGCAGTGACGAGTTACAGGTGGGAGAGTTGATGTAAATGTAACGTTAATTATACTACGCACGTAGCTGGGTTTAGATTAACATCAGGCAAGCGTCGCTCAATTAACCAGTAAACATTTACCTCGAGCTAGAAATAAATTTCATTGCAGTCAATGCTTGTGGAATCCTTATTAAACTACATTTAATTACCTTCAACTATCCACGAGCTTCTGTTACCTCCTCATCACAACTTAACGAATACCTTGCACCGAGACACCGCTAATTGCCTACCAGAAATTACAACCGACACCCTTCAACTACGTTCCCACTCGAGTTCGTTTTACTACATTGCCGCTTCTCCGTTTCAAATCAAATTATTTTTACCCTCGAACAATCGATTAATGCTTCCAGCTCCAGCCGCGTCCACTGCCCTCAAGCGCGACAGTGCGTCTACATCTATTACCTTAAGATGAATGATGCCACAGAGGTGACGTTCCTGCGTTGCTGGGGAAAAAAGTGCAATTTCGTTCGAGAAGCTCATCGATCTTCTTTCGCTGTCTCTTCCTCACCCCCTTCTCGATAGATGCGCGTCTCAGGCTAAGAAATTACATCCACGACACCGTCGCGCTTTTAACCAACCCAATACACAGGTTTCTCGCGAATTATCACTATCGTACTAAGAGACTTTTAATCACTAAACTCTCTTCTCCAGTCTCACCAATTACCTCCAATTTATACCCTAATTATACTAATTTATACTCTAAATCGAGATACTCTTCCTAGTCCAAAACTCTGTCAAACCTCCCCCATCACTAAGCCAATGAAATTTTCTCGCAATCATGCCTCTCACCAGACGATCTTCGTACACTGCTGGATCCAGTCACGCGCCCAGCCACGATCCCTCGCGTGCCCCAAAGTGATTGATAGTGTCGAAGTTCTCGCCGAGAGTTCACGAAGGTCCGTCGAAGGTCGCGTATGAATTCGCTGCCCCTTGTTCGAGCATGAATGTCAGACCGACGCCCCCCAGACCTTATATAGCAGGGACGAGTGAAAATACAGTAGCGATGGAACGTATACGGAAGCAGCGATCGATGCACCTGCCACCTTTATGCATTATTCAATCGGCCAGCCGGCTGTCGATAATTGGCGCGGCGTTTACTTGAACGTCCTGGTTCCAGCCTCGGTACGTTCGATTCTGGTAATTAAGAGTGGCGACCTCCGGGACAGGCTTCTTCTGTATCTTGTTCCCCACGGCCGGCCTTACGTGGATCGGATCCAGCACCGAGTAATCCGGTCACGCGTGGTTCTCGCGACGACGTGGCCGCACTCGTAATTCCCGATTCAAGCGGGCGCCCCGAAAAGCCTCGGCAATGAAGAGGCCTCGCGATGACAAACAGAGCAATCCCCCTCGGCCGCGGACACGTGTATCTGTCAGTGCTGCGAGCACCATTTTTCAGGGGCTGTTGTGCGTCGGGGGAGGGGGGGGGGCGATCAGAGGGGATTTACATCGTAAAGATCGAAGACAAAGAGAGTAAATAAACGGGGATCTGACTGTACTCTCTATTTCTTTGAAATTTGATAATTGTTGGGGCGCACGGAGTTAGGTGGCATCAGTTTGGTATTGTTTCTGGTGGGGGCTTGTGGGGAAATGATTTGCCTAACCCAGGTCCTACTTCACGCCGCTTTATATAAACGGAATAAATTGGAAGGTGAACTTGTTGTTAGTTGTTTTGAAAGTACGATTTGGATCGTGCCCCGTTTCTATATCCCCGTGGATACTCACGCGTTCTTTTAGAATCGAGAATGATGAAGGTACGAGTGTTCTTAAGTAATGACGAGTAACTTTATGGAGTTCCTTTGTTTGTGTATTCCTTGTACAGCAACTTGCGCATTACAGTATATTTATTTAGCAGCGTGGTCGAAACTGGAACGATGCGTACGTGTCTTCGCTTACATACCTACCTGCGAACCACTGTGTTGCAGGGATGGGCAAATTCTTTATTTAAATAATACATAATAAATAATAAATAATACTATGATTTTAATCATAAATAACAACTAAATTTTGTATTCAAATAAAAGTCATTTAAATAATGTAAAAAATAATTTATTTATTATTCCTTATTTGAGAATAAAAGGTTATTTCTTACTTGGATTTAGGTGGAAAACAAATAATAAATGATTTCTGGTTTTCTTTTATCTGCTTTATTTTATTCGTTATTTTTCAGGAAGTAGTTCGCAATTCATATTTGCCTTTAAAACTACTCTCTTTTTAAATAAGCTATCCGAAAGTCTATTTGATTTTGGCATATTGCATGTACTGCTGAAGAAAATATTTGCTCTACTGGAGCCGACGAGAGTAATGGTGTGTTGGATTTTATAAATATACATTTTATTGCTGCATACGCATCCAGGCTTTTTAATTCCGAGTTTGGATCTCGAAAATATTTTGCTATCAGATGTTCTGATGCAGCCATTTCAAGATCAGCTTATACTTTGCTTACAACATCAAAATCCAAGAAGTAATAAATAATAATTAACAAACAATAATTAAAATTGTATTTGCAAATAACATTTAATTTTATTAGTTTAAATAATTTATTTAGATTTGTTCAAATAATAAATAATAATTTTTACTATTCATTTAAACATCCAAATAACAAACTTACATTTATTTAAATAATAATTTATTGAAATATTGCCCAACTCTGATCTGTTGTTAAACGCAGCAACGCGCTAATGCGCGGAGGAATATTTCTTGACAAAGAACGCTGGGTAATTGCCACGCTAATGCCACAGTTTTGGCACAGGCTGCCACTTTGCGCCGATCTAATTGCGGTCAGAAAATTCGCGGCATACCCTTTTGAAGCAGCAAGTGAAATATTGGAGGAATAATATCAACATAGATAAAGAACGCAATTTACACAATTCGTAAAGAATAATGGAGAAGAGGCTTCGAACGCTGTGCGGAAATAGGGGAGGATTTATAGCGGGTAGGAGAAATGGAGCGACTCGGGGCCCGAGAAAAAATATGAAGCCGAGGAATGAACGAATAAAGGAACAAAGGGGAAAATAATTTATTGGTTCTTGTGAAATAATCTTGGCCAAAGTAGCGCGAGGGAAGTAGTGAACGTCTGATGCGCGGCAGCAATGCAATAGTATCTAAACGAGTGGCGTGAAGCTTCGTTCCTTCCTCTTTCTCATTGTGAAACTAATATTCCCATATTTCCAGCGCCCACTAATTGAAATTCAACCCCCCAGCGAATCGAGAGTTACTTACTTCGCTTCGAAAAACAACACGGTGATAGATATTCAATTATTAGATCGAATTAAGGAAACCAATGAGAGGACAAAGGGAACCACCGGTAATTTACATTTTCCAGTCGCCTACCGCGGAAATATTTGTGCAACGAAGACAATTAGAAAGGAGTTCGAAGCTTAGCTCAAACTGAACGAGAACTGCTCGGTTCCCACAACTGTTTAAGCCGATTAACCGTCGATAATTGACTTTGCGTAATTAGCTAACCGTGCTCGTGCGCGAGCAGAGTGAAAATACGTCGGGATAAATTAACTTCGACTGCAACCATGCCTCAAATATAAAATAAGGGCTGAAAAGTGTTGGCTAATCAGTTTGGCAATACCAAAGTAGGTCACTCTTCCTCTTTAGTCTTGTTTTCGAAAATGGCTAGTGTCCACGTAGCTACAACATTGCTCAAACTGGATGTTCAAAATAACACGGAAAATACAGAAAGAGAAACTAGGTCGAATCATTTCTGAAAATTGTTGGCAGAAGAGGAATCTGTTGATAGGATTGCCAAGCATGGATTTAAACCTCGATTTTTCGTTTGCCACATAGGTAGCTTCTTTGACCGATTGACCTATTCGAGCTATCAACGGATTTTTCTTCCCTGCTTCAAGGATTCAAAAAGAAAGAAGTCTCTCCAGTCATCGCGACTTTGCGCTCAAATACTTGGCCATCCAACAAAGGATATTGTTCGACGCATATTTTCTTCAAAAGTTTCGGAATACATGCTTCGGTGACCAAATTAAACGTAATTATAGCGTATCAGTGGCCATACGCATGTTCCGCCAAAATTCATTCCATACTGATTCCCTTAAATTCGGGAATTCGACGGGCGTTCCAGAGTACACCTGTTATATCGGGCAATTCATCAATTTTAATCACATCCACGTGCACGCTTTTCAAGCTGCGACCTTATAATGGATGTGGGTGGCGTGGAAAAGTCAGCGGGCAAAATAATTTCGCCACTATGTATAATGAATTCATTGTCTCCTGGAATGTTGCGAGTAACGGGGTCATGATTGGCCAGCTATCAGAGTGTCTCGATCCGAACATTAATTTCACGATGGATTTTGTTTTTCGCACAGTTCTCTCGCTCGATTTCGGCTGGAATACTACAACGACTCTATCTGCGTCGAATGAATTGAATGGCTTCGAAAATGCTTTCTTTGTTCGTCGCACTTCGCTTCTCATTACCACTTGGTAGCTATACGCAATCAATTTTCGATTAGCCCCTTATTAGCATTCATTCACACATCCACCATGTATACCGCAATCAATCATCCATAGAACACATTAGCGAGTACTTAAAAACCCTCGATACGGTACAGTCCATACGAGCGCACAAGTACTTGCCAACTTCGAAATTGCTATCGAGCGTCGTTTGAAATACCACAGAATGGCTGTCCAGTCGAGAATGTTTCTTGGGCACGTACCCGTTCCCGTACCTTTCCTTTCACGGAATCATGGAATTCAATTTATCGCCCGTTGGAGAGACGTGCGCGATTCTCTGTCCTCGGTCCAATATCTCGATAACGAGTAACTACAGAGAACGCGCGGTGTTATCGTTTGTCCGATCCTTCCGAGAATATTTAAGTGCGCTCTTAAAATTCCGCACGGCTGATGACAAATTAACAACAAACACCCTGGAACGCGACAAGAATGTACAGTGTACACACCTTCTTGGACAGCTTCCACGGCGTGTTATACCGGAGGACGATCGAACCTGCACAATTTAATTGTCCGTCCGGGGGCATAAATTGCCAAGAGGACTGCGTCAACTGTCGACGAGGGAAATCGAGCGGGAAAGCGAATCAGTTGTTGGTAGAGTGGGTTCAGGGAGGAAGCCGGAAGAGGTGAAAAAAAAAGAGAAGGATGTCACGAGGAGGATAGCGCGGAGCCGTGAAAGATGCGTGCCATTAGAGAGTTGGGTAGCTTCATCATTCCGCTCGTTGCACCCCTAGTGGTCTGCTGGCTTTTCCCGTCACGTCCGTAATAACAGCGTGATTTTTCATCGGTCACCGGATTTCCCGCTACAGACGAAAGATAGAGAATCAAGCAACGTCCCCCGGGTGGCTCCTCGCAAGAAAACCACCTGGCTTTCGCGCGTAAAATTCCACGCTTCGACTCACTGTTAGGGCACGCAGAGCTCCCCTGCATTAAACAGCTGCCTCGTAATTACCCTCGAAAGTTTTTAGCGACACCCTTACCCTTTTCGCGAGCGAGCTTCGTGCCGGCGTTAATTTTATTTGGGCCTCGTGCCTCGGCGTCACATTCGAAAGATAATTTAGACGTGTCTAATCACGTTCCTCTTTCCTAGGGTTTCCTTTTCCGCGTAACTTGATATTTCTTAACGTTCGCGAGGCATTTCCACTTTCCACCCTCTCGACTTACCTCGACTTTGTTCCACCGAAACGCGAGAAGGATATGGAGCTTCCTTTTCCAGAGAATTCAGAGTACCTTAAATTGCAATGAATTAGTCTGCTCTCTGTTCACTTAAAAACTAGATACTAACTGTTCCACTTTCATAGAATCACTTTGTGCATCGTTTATAGGCTTCCTGGATGCATTATCGGAGGATATAGGAGGTAAAGTAATACATAGCATTCAGATACATAGGCTTCTTCGCTTACGTCTGGTGCTCCCGAGACTCATCGATGGAACCTGCGTCGCCGATCGCTGATTTTTCCCCCGGACCATCGTAGATCCTTCTTTTCCTTTGCGCAGCTCGAAGCGAGACATAAAAGACATGGAAGCGTAAAGCCGGAGGCGAGTCAAAGTTATCCTTCAGGGGACTCGTTTACGTTCCCAGGGTAAAATCCCGCGCCGCGAGCTAACGCAAATGCCTTTTGCCATTCAAATTAACGACCTGACGCGAACTTTCTGCTAAAACTTTTAAACATTACCCTCCTTCTTCCTCTCACTGCACAGCGCCGCTCTTTTTGTCCTTTGGCTGGGTGCTGCATTACGCTGCATAAAAGTCGCACTTCCGCCTACACTTTTAGCTGGTGATTTAATCACTCCGAGGTTGTCTGACAGTAAACTGGTCACTAGCAGGCAAGATACTGCTTCGAGGAGATTGATTACGCTTTCCGTGGTAATTCGTTGTCTTGTATACCTCGCTGGAAATAGCGAAGTAGATTGCAAGTGGGAAGATTCTGCTCTGCAAGAGAGTCGAGGGATTCCTCCAACCCGCTGCAATTTTAATTTAGTCTCGACTGTGCGGACCTAGAAGCGAGGAGCGCGTAAATGTTGCTAACAATAGCGTCCGTGGCGATCGCTTAAAACCGCGGCGAGGCTCTGCACAAAAGCGGTAGCATTCCGGAAAGCTTAGAAACTATTACGCTTGGCCCGCGTTACTTTGAAGAAGTTCAAACCGCGGAAAGAAGCCCGGGTCAGTTCGTTAATGCGGGCTTCTGTGGCAAGTATGTGCAAGTTTGCAGGCGTAGATTGCTTTTGAGCATTAAAGGGCTCCCTGGCGTACCTGGGAAGTAGCTTCCTCTGCGACCTCTGAGCCATGGCGTTTTAAATGCGCCCGCACTGTAGCATAGCTGATGTTTAATTAAGCAAGTCACTGGGAAAACGACAAGTAGGAAACAAACACTGGGTTGAATTTATTTTTTATAATATATTTCAAGACTTCCATCCTTTGATTACAATTTTACAAGTGTCTTCAAAAGATAGTTGCAGGACGAATGTTCGAATGAAAATTTCAATTCTTTGGTGTAGCTAGTGTATAGTGAACGGAACGGATGAACTTATGATCGTTTTTTTTTTCTCATTTCTCCATCGACTGGCAAACTCCGGCTGGGGTTGTTCTCATCCACCGTTTCGATCAATCAAGCCGGCGTGAAAGGGGAGGTCTTCCTCCCGCGTGTCACGCTTTGTGCTCGGGAGCGCATTCTCAGTTAAAAATTGTTTCCAATTTACGAAGTGAAAGCAAACGTTTGCCACAGTTGGAAAACTGAGGGCAGCTTGCAAGTTTGCGTCGGGTGGCGCGCAATTTCTGCTTGGAAATTGAGCGTTTACTCCGATATCGGGTTCCATAAAAACGGCCAACACTTTCTCGCGTCGGAGTGACGACTTTCCCTTTGGTCTACGGTACAATATCGAGGAAGAAGCTGAGCGTGAATAATAAATTTGTAAGGCGATAAGAAAGTTTCCACAGCGATTGGCCTATCGATATATTAAATCAGATAGAAGGTGGTGGAACATTTTTCAATTTACTTTAATGAAGATATAGCACTTTGGCACACTTCCTGAACTTCGTCGAAGAATGTAAGTCACGTCTCCCTAAGTACTTCGTTGTGTTAACTTCGGAGCTTGAAATTAACGGAGATAGTAAATCATTGAAGGGACGGTTGCGGGAATTTGTATTTTCAACTGGTAATTTTATTCGTAAATCGATAGGTTCGTGTTTAGCGTCGTTAAGTGTAATTTACCCATAATCGATACGTCCCAATGTAATAATAACGATTCCAGTACTGTGGTACCTGATCCATAATCTTGTATTTATACACTTTGAACTACTTTCGTGGAGGGTAACGCGTGTACACGTCGCTCAGAAAGATTTAACTTTCGGCGTGTCAATCAAAAATGTTTTTAAGACCAGCGTTTGAAAATGTGTCTATGACCTAGTATTTATGTCGGTTGCCAGTCATTTCATAATTTATTAATGCACGTAGGAACTAAGTTTACTGTCTTGCGACGTAGAAGAGAAGGTGTAAGTGTGAACCAGGGTTGTAATACGGACCGAGTGCTTATTTCTCTGGTAAGTGGAACGATATGTTGGGAATTGAAGTAAACACAAGCTTTAGTGTCCTCTAACACCACCAAACGAAACTGGTGTGGTTGGCATGATTGCTTCAGCTAAAAAGTGAAAATATCTGTTTCTGTTAATTGTAAAAAGTTTTTCATGGTAAGATTAATTAATTTGTTCCTCATACTATCTCAGCTCTGTGAGCTAGCATTTCCATCTGTTGTTCATGCAATTTTGACATTTTTATTATGTGTTTTCCTCGAAACGAAAAGAGTGGTTCATATTTACACCTTCACCCCTTCTGTTTAAAATGGACATAGAAATGGTAGCACAAAGTGTCTATAAGCTCGAGATCAATACATAGCTAAGCTTCACTTTGTTCAAAGAAGCATTATTATTCTCAATGACTGTTTCCACAGAACAGTCTACTTAGTGTCATATCAACACTTCACAGAGCACATTCAACAGTGTCACTTATTCTCAGGGTAATAACATAAATGAATTATCCCTTTGCCATATTACATTCGGAGAGACTGAATTTTTCAACGAGTTTTCTTTCTATCATGAATCATTTATGCCAACAGAGACCCATTATACTCGCGTTACGTTCAATCTCGCGCCTCTGGATTAATAGATCGGCCATCGTGCCTTTAGTATATCCCCGAGGCAAGCTCGTGAAAAGATACGGAATTATGAAAATACCTCGTCCGCCTATTATCGGGGGGGCCGAGAAACTTCCGCAGAGTTGGTTGCGTTCGAAGGAAGCCCAGCGGGGCCGTTTATCGCGAGGCTTTGCCGAGGAACAAAGAGTCGGGGACCCTTTTCTTCGAAACATTCGAGGCCACGGGGGCAGCTTAATGGATCTCACCATGTCGATAAGAAAAAGAGAATTCCGTAATTATATTCCGCGTCGATCGATCTTTCTTCCCTCCAGTCTTTTTTCATTCTCCTCCCATCCACGAAACAATCGAGGAGGGTTGCGATCCAACGGTACGAAGGCTGGTCTTTATTATTCTTCGTTGCCCCTGTGTTACACGATCCTCCATCGTTATATATCTCGCCACTGCTGTAAATTGCTGGACTTTAACTTGCAAACTATCCCCATCGATTATTCCCGCTGCAACTAATGCCCGCGCACCAGTTGTCGAATCTCGCGGGCGTTTCGCCAGTGGAACGTGATTTCACTGTGATTTCAAACGATGGAACAATTACTTTGAACAGAGCTACGTTGTTTCGCGGACGTAATCGTTTTTGCAGGAAATTATATCAAGCACGATGCGCGGGGATACGATTGATATTTATTTGGCGAACGATATCGTTTCGCGCCGCACCTTTGCACGCCGATAAGGACACTCGTTATTAGCCCGTTTCATATTGACCGTGCTGGAATTTATTCCCCTCGATACGGTAATTCCGTATCATATTGCGAGATTTATCAAGCGGTAAACCGACGCAACGACAACGAAACGTTCGATGGTTAATGTTTGCGCTTGCAAATTAATATCTCGAATTGGCGATCGAGTTTATTTCGAGTGTAGCGGAGTTTAAATGCGGTGCAAGTTAAATGCCCCCCTCGGTAAATGCGAACTCGCTTGTGCGTGTACCGTGGCTCAGGAATTTCCGATTTCGGTTGCGAATTCCTCCTACTAAGCTCGCCTTCACCCCGTCGGCTTCAACATCCTGTACTGTTCATCACTGTCCTTACGCGTTCTCCGTAATTGCAGTGCAATTCGGAAACGATTGTGAAAGAAGTTCGCCTTTGAAAAAAAAATGAAGAAGTGCGAGCATTTTCCGCTACGTACGAAAGAACAAGGAAGCTGCGTTTAACAGTGGAACGATTGCGCGCCAGGATGAGGCACGTCGATCCCATCGACCGGTCCTTTATTATCATTCGAACCGGCGTATTCTATTTCACGCGTCAGGTGTCAAATAAACGCTGGGAAATGGATTTCCGTGGACTTATTCATATTCCCGCTGTTTCCCGGCGAGAGCCAGTACCTCGAACTCGTCACGAAATTGGAATTCCGGTCGGCGATCGCGTTCTGTACGTGCTAACGGCGAGCAAAGTGAATGCATCTCTAACTGCATCCTGTGTCTTCTCTTCTCGCGTCATCGTATCCATTACGGCTCATCGACAGCCTACATTTGCATCTATCTCATGGGCGTCGATCGAACTCAGAAGAGCAAACCCAACGGTGCAGGATCACTGGAAACTTGGATCTTACAATGTCGAAGCCCAAACTTCGGTATATCGAACCTTAAACTCTGAGTAGCTTTGAGCCCCTAACATGGAAACTGAAACACGGCACGCTAAGTCGTCGAACTGCTGACATAAACAACTAAATTGGGGGCACGTTCCATTACGACTTGCGCCGAAGGTCAGTGATCCCAATTTCATTAACGGAGGAAGCACGGCGATATCAGAGTCTCTTCAAGTATAGAGTCCTTGGGGGTTGGAATGTGATTTCGAAGACTTGGAGCGCTGCCTCCATCGAGGCACAGGTCTCTAGCATCGACGAACCGTTGTTTTTCGAGGGTTCTCGTCCACCGAGGCAATAGAGAGTAACATAACGCGGACGACCATAAATTCCAGGACTTCTGGGCGCGACTGCAATCGTGCAGAGCCGCGCGCGAAAACGGCGCAGCCGCTATTAGGTTTACGAGGGTCGGAATGCCCGCGGGGAATGCGCTGGCGTGCACCACGTATCGTTCCCTCTCGCCGCAGATATAGGTGCACGTTGACGGTACACTTGCACGGGTCGCGCGACACTTGACCCAGCAAGCATTCGCCACCCTGCGCGGCGAGACACCCCCTGCTATCGATGCCTCCGAGCTCCGTCGGGAAGACCTTGCCCCATCGATGAAATATTATCGCCGCAGAACTAGCTTCAGACGTTCTACAAGTGTTCGGTCGTGCGGGGCGTAGACGCGAGCGTGCAATGGAAAGAGAACGCAGAAACGAAGCGAAAGGTAAAGAAGCATACAATGGCAATTAATTCCGTTCGAGAACATCGCCACTGTACTCAAGCGACGAATCGATTTCTACCTGGCAGAATCAGTTCCTCTGCGCTGGAGCATCCCATCGTTGTTATTAGTACCAGAGGCTCGAAATTCCTTCGCCTCGTGGTCAAGAGGCTTCCGCCCGAGGATTCATTTGCCGAGCATACAAGGGAGCAGGGCGCAGGCGTCGAAGGAAACGAAGTAGGAAGCATGATCCTTGAAAGCGCCGGTCGACCACGACGTCTCCCTGCACCGCAGACCGCGTTAATTTGAATTGTGCAGCAGCCTGGCCTTATTCGCGTGCACGCGCTGGACCGTCGGATCCAGCCCCCAGGAACACTTGCCGCATCGACTGCGCGGACGTCCTGCTGCGAGTTTCTGGAAGTTCCAGGCACCTGTACAGCGTGGAGCTGGCTGGGCGGGACGGGACGAATAAGGTAAACGAGGCGAACGAAACAAGATGGGATGCCAGCGATAACCAAGACCATGTCTCCGAGCGAGATTGGCACTCCTGTGATTAAAGGATGACGATTAGATAGCAGCGTTGGAGAGTCTGGACAAAAGACGTGAGAAACAACGTGTACTGGACGGAGGATGGTTGGAAAGGATAAGAAATCGACCTCCCTGAAAGGAGGGCGAGCAAGGAGGGCAGGAATCAAGCGGTAGCGTTCGAACGACGGGCAAAGAGGATAAGGAACGTGCTGCAGGGGTCAAAGGGCTCTGGAGAATCGTAGGGAAGGGGTAGCAGTGGCCAGACGAGAGGAAGATAGAATACAAGTGGCCAGCGGAAAGTGGTCGAAGGGGGGTGGAAAGTGAAGGATAGAGGAGCTGCAGGGGGTTATTTCGATGGCTGGCCGTTTCGAGACACGGGGGACACTATAATGGACCGAGGCTAGGCACGAGAGCATGATCTATATCCACGTTGGGGCACGTATCCGTCGAACGATATCGATCGAGTCTGAAGCGAACTAGACCAGAAATGGCGTGGCCTGTGCCTCTTCACAGCGGCGTTCCGCCCTCCGACGATACAGAAATAATGCGAGGATATCCGCCCCCGCCGCGACAGAATTCGATATAACCGTCGGAGAAACATTCTTCCGGCGGAGGCTGCGGAGGGGCTGACACGTCCAGGATGCTGGATACCGTGACGCACGGATCTCTCGTCCGTCCCCCGAATTGGCGAGTCCCTTCACACTGTCGCACGATCGATATCACGATGATAGTAACGGTTACTGAGAAGAATATTTCTGGCATGTTAGTCGAAGCGCAGTGATAGGAGTAAATAATTGTATCGACCAGGTGAATTCCAGCATTGCATGTTGCATAGAGGATTCGCCTCGATTTCCAAGAGCGTGTAATTAATGTGAGAAGCGATCGCTTAAAGACCGAGTGCTTGACCCCACAGGCTCCTGAGGATGAAAAACGAGACGACATTCAAGGTGGCCAGGAGTCGGCGCGAGACGAACGTGATCAGGAAAATGGATGGATAAAAATTTAAGCGCCACGAGCTTAATATTCCCTGAATAATTACCCATCAGCGGGGGCAGCGAATTTTTCCGCGAATAAAATCTCGCGCGAGCATTCAATAATTGAATAAGGCAGAAGAGACTCCTGCCGTCGTTCGAGGTGAAATAACGTCTCTGCCACTGAAATAGCCGTTGTCACATTTCCCAGCAGACGAGCCCCCGCCACCGAGTAATTCTTCCTTAACCGTTTTCCGGCGAGGAATAAATCACTAAGGGGCACGTGAAACGGACAGTCATTTAGAGCGAATAGAATTTATTTCGGGAGGAGTCGTCGGGAGGAAAAACAAGGTTCGGTAGCAGCTGGGCCGATATATTTAAGGCGACATGTTCGCTTCATCCCTCCCAGTAGTTCGCTTCATCCCTCCCAGTAATAATCGCATTATTCCGCCATATTTTTCAATCTGGTGAAGGCGGAGAACCTCTCGGCTGTTGAATCAAATATTCAAATCTCGCCGTGTAGCCGTTTCCTTTTGACAAAATTCCCGCTGCACTAGCTTGATCTAGTATTCGAGAAACGCGAAGAATTTTTTAGTTCTAGCGTACCATCCGCTGAGAACTCTAATTATCGGTCTCCGTTTCTTAATGAATAGTACAGGCATAATTTCTTTACAAGCATTGCGGCGTGGAAGTGGCAAATGGAATAACGATATCCAGATCCTCCGTACTCGAGTAAAGCTCATGAAACATCTGAATGCAAACTCGCTAGTCACAACATCCATCGAACACTGTTCCCAGCGCGAAGTAGTCGCGGTTCTATCGCAATAAGGGCGTCGTGTCAAGCTCACTAACCCGTATGTCGTCGGCGAAGTGGGTTCGCAGCCTCGGCTGTGCTGAGATTATTTTACGTAGGGCCTTGGAGGGGCCTCGACGCGGCTCGATCTCCCTCGCGCGAGAACGCTCCGCGCGCCTAGAAAAAGGTGAAAACTTTCACTCCGTTCGTGGAGGAGGGAGAGAGTGGGATCGATAGAGCACCCTCGATAAATTCATTCCAAGTCGACGAGGCGAATTTATTCGCGTGTAACGCGACCCAATCGAACCGCCTAATGTCTTTTTAATGCTCGGGTGCATTAGACGCTCGACTTTTGGATAGCTCTGTCGCTTATTCAATACGATGGCACCTTCCTTCGAGTGTCCGCCACCTCAATGGAATGACGCCTCGTGTCTTCGCTTTAAAAGAGCACAGGCGTGGAATGGTTCGAAGAAGTGTGGCCAGAAGTTTTGTCGAGCGAATGTAACGGCTAGACAGATCCCGTAGATTCTTTTTAAGTAGGTAGCTACCACGGAACTTCCTCCCTCGGATAGAAAGCCTGAATGGCAAATCCTGGCGAGATATGAACGTTACCTCGACGGATATTAAAAACTCCTTACACTTGGGCGGTAATGAATTTATATGAAACTGATCGCCTAGGTTAAAATTTAAACGTTATTAAATTCTGTTTGTTAGAGCGTAATAATTTGCACGAGCAAAATCTCGGCGAAAAGTTGCGCGTATTCAGCGCGGCGTTCTGAGCTGCTGGAAGGAGCTGCGAGTTCCTCTAATTAGTTGTTCAGCTGTTAAGGTTATCATAGCGCTTGCGGGCTTTTGCTTTTAACGAAATCTTTAAACGGCGAGCAGCCCGTCGCGCTTTAAACGAAGGAGGAGTTCCAGTTAGAAGAGCGTTTATATCCTTAACAGAATTCTGAATAGGAGCGTTAAGTGTCTCACCGAGGTCAGGGACCGCCGTGGACTAGTTTCAGGCATATATGCACCACTGGAGAAAAGTTGAATCACTGAGGCTGCTGGGGAACTTAATCAATTTTCGATGAAATCTCTTCGTACGCGAGGGCAAGATGCTACGAATAAGAAATCGCCCTAAACGTAACATTTCCTGAAATTTTAAAATCTGATCGAACAAGGACTACCTACAAGATTTTCTGTCCTTATTCCTGTGTCTTCGCAGAAAACATAATATACAAGTGTGCTGCACAATTTTGGGGTAGACTGAAAGAAGGTAAACACCTGAATAACGAGTAACCACTATTTACAAGCAGCTGATCAGTAGATAGCAATGGTAATTCACGCGTTCCGTATGCGCAGCCCGTTCGCCTGAACTGCTCCTTTCACCTAACAGACGTGCAGGGCTTGTGCATTGAGTGATAACGGCCCTGTTGTGCCCAGGCCGCACCTGAACGATGCATCCTGAACAATTACCCGGCGAAATCCACCCCGCAGTGACCCGTGTAACTGCCTCGAATTGGCAAATGTCGGTCAATTCGGGACCTCGTCGTTACTGTCCGTCCTGCGTGAATCGTTGGGAAACAGTAAAAACTAATGAATCGCAATTCTTCGTTGCAGCAGCGAGATCGTTAACGCAGTGCCGTTCATTAGCAACTTCGTTAGCGGAATATTCGGTCTACTTAATATTCCAGAGTCCCTTCGCAAACCTTAAGCATTGCAATTCGGGCACGTGTCGTTCAGGAACTTCATTCCTGATATTCTTTCGCAACAGAAATAACTGGAAACTTGAAACCAATTTGTTCTATCAATGACCACCAAACACTGTTCTGATCCTCGAATCATAATGACCCGAGCCCTTGCAAGTATCATCCCCAATTTGTCCTGCGATCACGTATCGCCCAAGCCTCGTACACTTCAGGCTGTCACGAAACTCGCGCAGTAATAGTGGAAGGAGCACGGAAGGTATTAGGAGCAACGTCGGGCAGAATTGACACATAAAGCAGGCAGCAGGATCCGTGAACAAAGGCACGGCTACAATTCGCAGGAGCGCGCAACAGAAACGGAACGAGCGCGTTGTGTACGTTCCAAGCGGAGCGTTATTCGCAGTTTCTTTGCATCCTCTGTTTCGGTGAAACGTTTCGCCCGCTTCTGTTTCCACAGCGGCGGAGAATTACAACGTCAGATTAAGAACGCACGTCAAGATCCCAACGTGGGCCTTCGTTTCACGCCGGTAAGGCGATCGTTGCGATCCTCGGCGCACTCCGTTGCACAGTTTCCAGGGAGCATTGTCGAGCTGGTTACAGGCCAGTGGCCGATTCCCTAACGCGGTTTCCTCTTTATATCGATTCCTTCATAATCGTTCGACGTGGCAGTTTAATTAGAAAACGGACGAAAATGAATTTGGATATTCCCGAGTCCTGATGGATCTCTTACGTCAGTGGATTATTTTCTTTCAACGTGCCATAATTAATGGCCCCATCTATGGGATTTTTCGACTTCGATGGTACTTTCTTTTCTGGGATTCTACAACTTGTATTGAGAAGGAGCTCGAGAAACTTGACAAGTTTATTATTCCGGCGGCATAGATTGGTGGTATTGTTGACTGGTCGCTGTAAGTAAATCTTTCCTCTGGAGATCGTTTGTAGCAGAGTGTTTCCGTTCGAAATCGGGAGATTGAATGGGCGAAGCTGCGAGAAGTTACTCCCACCGACAAAAGATCGTAGTTCTTTCCGTGGCGAGTGGCTAGTGTTCCACAAAAGGGAAGCTCCACTTTAATCTAAACCGCCCGGCTGTTCGGGGCTTGCGGCGGAAAGGAAAGGGGAACGATTGAAGGGGCATCTGGGAAAGAAATACTCTCATTTTCGGCGCATTTCGGGAAAGTTTGGGGATGGTGGCCGAAATCTGGCTCTCCTTTGAGCACGCTTCGAGAGGCACGGTTTCGAGGAGTTGCGCGCGACAAAGGAAAAAGTTTCTTTCGGCGTTGGATCAATGGGAAAGTTATTTCGAAACGCGGCCGCTTTAAACGACATCGATCCTACATTCCGAAATTGAAAAAGTTGTAACGCAACGTTCGGCGGGCGAGCGGCTTGTCCTGTCGGAGCAACTTTTGCGTTTATTAGAGAAATTTCTCGCGGCTCGCCGAAGGATCCTATTAATTTCAACTTTCTTTACACTTTTTCTTTGCTCCTGCACCGTCGCTGGAATTTAAATTCTCCCTCTCAGACTCCGTACACGCCAATATGTGTTTCGATAATTTAATTAAAAAAACGCGCCAATCATCGTGTTTCACTTGGAACCCAAATCCTTCTCCTGTATTTTAACAAGTCGTCACGTTTGGGAAACAGAAGCAGCAATAATGATCTAGATTTCGTAATTACAGTCATTTCTTTCCTTTCAATCTTCGATATTATTATGGTAATTAATATTATTATTTTATGTCTTTATTACACCATTACCTTCCATTTAATTTAATACCAGCTTCTCGCGAATCTTCGTAAAAATTCTTCTCTCGCGCACAATGCTCGAAATTCTTACGACATTCAAGATCCTCTACCTGGCGATGCACAGAAACTCCTGCACGTACATATTTTCCCTTCATTTAAAGAGCGAGGTGGATAAAAAGGGCAGCGTTCTCCAGATGCTAAAAGCTTCTGGACCGTCAGACGTTCGCTGGCGAGCTTTCACAACGGTCAAAGCGACGCTGTGCAGGAAGGACGGTGAATTGGTGCGCAGGTCAAAGCGTACCTCGAGGTTTGCGGTCATGAGTGCAACTGCATGAACACGTGTGCGCATGCATCTCTGGTATTATACGCAGTAATTTATCCACGCGATCCTCGTTTCGCGGCCTGCCCATTCTTTCGCCGCAAAAAGGGGATACAAGGGGGCCGCAGCCTTCTCGAGGATTTGCCTAAGAATCCCGGCGGAAATTGTCAACGATCACAAAGTAGCGGAGCAATGAAAGCGCCACGTTGCCGTCATATTTTGCATGTGCCTGGAATAGCGGATAAAAAATTAATGTCACTGTAAAATATTATTCGAAACCTTCTTCATTATTGAAAAGGAACTTGTGTTATATAAAAGTCAATCGGCAGATGGACAAAGTCGATGCTCCAATGAATCTGCCGCGTAAAATATTTAATTAAAAATTCCGCTCCATTTCGCTACTGTTATTATGTAAGCGAATTCAGAGATCGCCTGCTGACAGCTCTGTCAGAGTCATTCGTGTTTAAACGACTCAATCATAGCTTGGTGTTTGAAACTGTGGTGCACACCCTTGTCGATGGGATGAGTCTGAATTCCAACGTCTCGTATCGTTTTCGAGGGGGCGGTTTCCCTTCAGAAATCTTCGCGGACGATACATCCATTAACCGCATCCGGGTCGGTGGAATGTTTCTTTAGCGGGTGCGTTGCTCGCCGAGGAAAAACAGAATGGAGAAATAGGTCAGCGAAATAACATGGAAGCGGCCGTGCGTTCGCGCTCGCCGACGCAGCACAAAGCTTCCGTGAGATTCAGATCTGCCTTCTGATTGATCTATTTAACTCGCGGTTAAAAGGAAGGCAGCATGTCGTGCCGTGGCAGCTTTGATATTTCCCGTTCGTGAGCTGCTTCGCTGGAGATTTCGGTACGTGGAAAATGTATCCCCGGTACGCGTGCGAGCCGCGAACGAGAAACGGGGTCACGTTTCCCCTCCCGACATCGAGGACGCATCGATTCCGTGCATTAATGAAAAAAGAAAAACGCGCGGCGAACAAGAAGGAAAACAGATTCGAGCATGCCGCTCTCGCCACCGCGGACATTTCCCATCTCGATTGCAGCCCATTTCCCGCGGCGTGCTTCTAATCGCTCGGAAACGCTTGTAAACGCAGCCAGCAATTCGGGCTCTCTCACGAGCAGATGTTTCGAAAGATATGTATACACTCGGTGTCGTACGACTACGTTCTCGAACGTCCGATAAAGGGGTCGTTTCTTTTTTCTCCTTCTAAATTACAAATGAACACACCATTCCTGCTCTCAGCCGACGAAATCGGCCGTTCAACCCTGCAACCCCATTTGCGTCGATAACACGCTAGTGAAAGTCTCGCGACTCCGAGCACGAGCATTGATTGAAACATCGGAATCAATTGCCAAAGGGTAGAGAAGCGACAAATCGATAAGGGTGGCCCGACGCTCGCTTCGTAACCCAGAAATCTCGGTGTCTCTAGTTTCGGTGATAGCGGGAAATCGATTTCCGCTGAGGTGTCTGATAAAAAAATCGAGAGTAGTCTTCCCGGGAGTCGGAGGTGCAAAATTCGCCGTTGACCTCGTTGCAAACGACTCTATCAACTTTATCGGGACGTTTCGAATGAAGCTCGATTACGCAGCGATTCTGAGATCGATCTTAGTAGAAATGTCTGTGAGAAATACACGGTAACGACCCTCTGCGATGTAAAAGTGTTCAGCAATGTCTGTTATCAGTTTCAGTCGTCCTAGTCTGAAGTATAATAGCGAGAGAGATCAAAAAGTATTTTATTTTGTTCAGTTACTATACATCTTCACTGTAGAATTAAGGTTTGAAAATCGATTCTGTTTTCTGCCATTTACAAGAAAAGAAGCTCACAAACTTCGCTATTAATAGTTCCTTGAAATACTCGACCAAGAATCCTTCGTGTTTATGTTAGAAAAATCGCAGGAAAAATGCGATGCATTCAGCGTAGGTATATTTATAGAGGAGATCGATTCGTTAATCATGCATTTGGCGGAACAAACTGGAGAAACATGGCGGCACGGCACGCTATATGAATCGTTTGCTAGATAAAATATTTTAAAGTAGAGTGCGAACGAAAGTACAGTGGATTTCATTGCAATCCTTCGATAATGGCAAACGCTTTTAGCGACATTAATGGATGCGCGAGAAGCGACGCTACTTATCGGATATTCATGCCGATAGCAAATGCATTCTAGTCGCGATACTCTCGACAGGAAAGGACAATTATATCCGATATCGTTAGGGATCGTTCTCCATCGTCGCCGTTGCCCTGGATTTCACGGCGGAGCCGTAAAATGAAAGAATCGTAAATTGAATATTCCATACTACTTTGCGCTTGAAGTAGCACCGATGACGAAAAGTAGCATCGTGAAATTGCACGCAAGGGGACACAATCCACTTTAGCACCCAGAAAAATGGAGCCCCGCGTCGCGTCAGAGTGTACGCTTCTGAACGGAATTTCATCCATCCAGCGGGCACGCGCAAATCCCTATCTCTTTGTCACTAACGTTTATACACACCTCCCATGGCTTTTGAGCATGAAACTCAATATTCAGGGAAACGTCAACCGCACACCTTTGCATCTGACCCTCTCAATCATCCTGCTGTGCGTGAAAGTCGCTGTGCTAACACGCTAGCCGCCCTGTGACACGAGCCAGTGGCCCAGCATTCCCAACTACCACTCGGCTGTACTGCAACCAATTCGATGTTACATGTATCGCGAATGGTTTGACAGCCGTTGTTCGCTTAAACGGGAATATTCTAATCAGCGCCGCCAAGGAACTTGAAATTGCTGCCAATTTTACGGTGCACGGGGATGTTGCGACGGGAAAGCGACAGCCAGATACGGGAGAACTTCTCGCATATGTGAATCTCATTTCCATAATTCCAATTGGTCTTATGTCTATCTCATTGGTTGGTCAAAACAACATGCTTCTTTGGGAATTTTTTCTAGAAAAACCGATGAACTTTTATTATTAAACATTAGGGTATTGGAAAGAGTACATCTTACGGATATTTCAGTATTTTTTGTGGTAAAACGTCGTCCTTTTTTAGGCGCTTTGCGGTGACAACCGTAGCTCGGTGCAGGATCATGCAAAATTGGAAATTCGAAATTTGTTAGATAATATACGAAATTATCCAGGCGCTATCGGGCCCGATTTTGGGAAAATTATTTTGAGACCAAATGGTTGCTGTGCGATGTTGAAACATCGATATTTGGCAGAAAATCGCTGGTTTTTTGAGTGTAAAAAAATCTAGGCAAAAAAAGGAAAAGCTCAGGATAGCGCTTAGATTTTTAACCATAAAATAAGCCTGCAAAGCCTCGAGTAAATCGGTTCATTAATTTTTTAGTTACGTGTGTCACTGACTTCGAAATCATGATTTTGAGGGAAACGAGCTTAAAGTTTTTGGGTCTGAGCGCTACACCGAGGAACATCTAACTTACACGCGTATAACTTTGTCAATTTTGGTCGGATTAACTTGACACTTTTAGAGAATATTTTCAAGATGTTGTACTTCAAGAAAATATAAAAATCGAAAAATCGATTTTTCGAAAATTTGTAGATAGGCTTTCTTCCTTAACAAAAAATTAAGCAGAGTGAAATCTCGAAATTGTGGGATTTTAAAAGATATTACCTGTGACGGGATCTGATTGTTTGGATTTTTATAGACCCTTTGAAATGTGGCTATGAAAAAATGAACGATAGGTAGATAATATAAAACAGAATGCCGAAGGTAAACTCACGAATATCCACGGATTTTCGAATGCACAATTGCACATGTCTATCCTTTCACCTGTCAACACGCCTGATTATCATCGGTTACATTTCTCGTAAATATTCCAGAATTTCTTGTCGTTTTCTCATGCCCCAAACAATGTGAATTTCCAGAGAATCGAATTCCACTTGCATCCCCCTCCTTCTCCGAGCCCTTCGACGAACGCTTACCATGAATATTCGCGTGAGCATATGAAATTCCTATAACCAGCAGAAATCTTCCTTGGTCGACGTTTTCAGATATCGAGGTAACCTTTTCTACCATCTTTTCGTCATCGGTTCCCACAAGTTCTGCAGCAGTTATTATTACGATTTTTAAACTCTTTCTAATACTGGGTCCTTTCGCATAATTTGGTGACCCACTTCAGGAGCAGCCTGTAAAATACTATCACCTAGATACAAAGATCTACTTAGTCAACTTTTATAATTAAGTAACGCGTGCTCGGCCTCATCTCTCTATATAACACAAAGTTAGTTGTATAAAATATTATGTTCCATTGAATTTTTCAAGGAAAATTCTCCCAACTTCTAAGTTTAACCAAGTTAAGGAACCTAATAAAACATTTTCAAACTACCGTGGCGGGAGCTTGCAGAATTTCAAACGCTATTACGCTATGCCCCGCTTTTAAGAGTCTCTACAGCCATCCCACTCTGTTCATGGGTTCCACGGCGCACCAAATAGGGTGCAATTTACGGTGACCGTTCGTTCACGCAGATTTACTTTACCTAATTAGTTCCACCCACGTATAGTCCACTGTTTTGCCCCGTTTCACAGCCCGTATGGTAATCTTCTTTTGTTCCCGAATTTACCCACTCGAAATCACTGACCACTTGCCGTTTCTCATGCCCTGGCTCCACGGCCTAGAAGCATCGCCCAACCTACCATGGATTCTTTTCCTTTACATCCACCATATTTGTCTTCTTTTCTTCGATGAAGCATGAGGGTGGTTTAAACGATGAGCGCGATAATGTTTCAAGGAGAATTTAACAGTAATGGGTGTTGAAAGACTTGCAAGGGTAACTTCGTGAATTATTTAACTTTTTAACGACACTTAAGATCATTAAAGTATTCGTTAGATTCTACAGAATTGCATTATTAAGATAACATTCCAACGATCTCCCCCTATTTCGCTTTTAGAGCTACTGCAATGGGGGGTTGAAAATTAATTCACTGTTACACCATGCGGGTGCGGATTTAAATTTATTCCCGTCGTTATTAATACTCAGCCTCTGTCTGCCTAATGACCGTGCCGGCCGCTATCGAGGAGCGCATAATTTAATTTCTGTCCGCAATTAGTTGGTTCGCGTAGCAACGTTGCGCATTTCCTGACACGGCAGCGGTCTGGCCGTCGTTCTCGTTAACAGCGCTAATAATTTCGCGCGCGTTGGGAACCATAGACAGGGGCGCTTGTTTCCCTCGTTTATTCACCATCAATCACAATTCCCTGTTTGTCTCTTTTTTCAAGCTGCTAAGCCTCTTGCTTGTTCTTCGTTCGACGGATTTTAAGATTAACACTCTAGTGGCCTGTTTCGACAAATGCGAGCCCGCCACCCTGTTGTACGGCCTCGTTAGAGTTAATTAATAACTGTAGGCGACGGCAGGTTGCACCCTGTCCGCGCACACGCGACTAGTCATTCAGAAGCTTGTCGGGCAAGTAGCCACGTGGATGGGTCAGGTTCAGTTCGTCGTTCCCATTGATCATGCTCGCTCGTGCATCGCGTACGCGACAATATATTCGGCGCGTTGACGTGATGAGAGCTGTATTCGAATGTAGTACCGGTGCTTCGTCACTCAGTGCATGGTAAAGGTGGACGTCGTCCTGTTGAGTCTGTAGAAGCTCGCTAGAGAAGTGTACGACTTCCTGCGCGTCGCTCATGGGGCAATGAGCTTTGCTGAATCATATTTAATAACCCGGTGCAATTTCACGCACGCCGTTATTGGTGATTGATAAGTAAGTGTCACGATATAAGTGGAATATAAGAAGCTATGCTTTCGACGCTTGGTTTAAGAGTTGACAGTTCTCGAGTAAAAACCAATGAAGCCGCGTCGAATTAACAAGTCGGGTTAGACGGGTAAATGTTGCTGGCAAATTAATGACAGCAGGTGCTATTGACTGGCCCCGAATCGACTCTATAGAAATCGACCGTGTTGAATTCTCGTGAGATTTGAACATCAATTAGGTACTGACGAGAAAAGAAAGGACCTCTTGCTTTTCATATATATAGCCTGAATTCAGTCGATTCCATCCGAGATATTTCTAAACTTCTCGCTTACTCAACAGGGACACGCGCGCCCTGTGTACTCTATTCCCAATCATCTGTTATGCAGCGCTAAACGTTTCTAGCGCAGGTATTCAAACTTCGTTTAACATTCATTGCTTGAATTCCAAATTTTCAACCATAGGCACACTCGGCCTCATCAACCATATGATTACGCTTTCTAATGTTGCAACGTGTGTCAAGTTTCATTAAAAAATTCTTGGAAAGTTCACTAACTCTTTCAGAATCTGTCGCCATCGTGAATCTTCGCTCAAATCAACATACCTTACGTGTCTCCGAGCGTTTAATGGTTACGTTCCATTATTACTGGAGAAATTCCTCCGCACGTAGGTACGTAATTTATAGCGTATCGCGTATTTCGATCGTATCAGATCGTTTCTGGGAAGCAGAGCCGCGAGCTTGCCATTGAAAGGAGGCCACGGCAGCCCTTTACTGCCCGGAAACGCACGCCGCACGAGACCGACCTCGTTATGCTAATTAGCGAAGCTACTTGGCCAAGCGTTACCTTCGACTTCCTGCAGCCCGGTTAGCCGATAACACGGGCCTTGCACAATAGGCTGTCGCGTGAACGCTGGCAGAGTTCGTCCCTTGAAAACGCGCCGTAGCCTTGAACCCATATCGCGTGACAATCGCGTGAAAACCGCGGCCATTGTACTTTCCTCGCCTCTCGTATGTACGTGGCTTCTTGAATTCCTGGCTGACCCAACTTGCGACACGACACTACGCGGCACTTGAAGCCACCGAAGTTGGGGCTGAAGTTGCGTCTCTTCCGACGACGAAGGCGAGAGTTTTTCTAAACCCAGCGCGGTTGAATTGCCTGAAAGGAAAGAATGGATCAGATGTACAGAGTCTTTAGCGAGTTTTGAATGTTTATTCAGCAATGTTTATTAGAATATTCCTCTGCCCTCGTACGTGGACGATCCTCGGGCCAGAACCGGCGAAAGTGCGCAGTACGAATAATCCAAGAACATTCTACTACCTGAACAATCCAATGCTCGGCTGACTCGATTGATTAATCGAGCCGAACTTTCACTCAGATAGGACGAACGTGCCATTCTGGCGAACGAAAGACGCCATTTCGAACAAGTAAAACACCCGTCTCGCTTCGAAGCAGGGAGACAGAGAGAAAGAGAGAACTGAAATGGTTTCGCCCGAAGCAGGGATTTTGAAATCCGTAACCCAGGGACGTTTCGTCCTTGCGGATCGTTGGCTCCCTAAAACTTTCTCGACAGTCCGCTGGCTTCTCTTCCCAGCAAAATATTCCGTGATTTTACAGAAGCCTCAATCCCTCGAACTTCCCTCGGATTTATACTTGACGTGAACGAACGTAACCCCCCCCCCCCCTCTCCCCTCTACTGGTTAAGGGTTTTAAGTGCAGCTGGATTAACAGAGTCGCCTGCCACCCAGCGAATTGCTAACGCGAAACTGTGCCTAGAACCGAGCGGTTGGCCAGGAGGGCTGGCTTTTCCCTCCGTTTGTCGCTCATTTTCAACGTGCTGCGTCCGCAGCCACGCCGAAACAATGTGCACCGTTCGCTTCCCAACCTCCCCCCGTCGCGAACACCACCCTTCGAGTGTTGCATTTACTTTGCCGTCCACCATTGCTCGGCCAACCCGCGCAAATGCAACGCAAGTACTGCATCACGCGAGCCTCGATGCTCCTAATTGCGGCGACAATTGCTGGCTCTCGTTAAGCCAGGAATCGTCCACGATAACGGTGGAAAGGTGTTTCAAGTTTGCTAGCACTTGCGTTTTTTGTGACGGGAAGCCGACGTCGCGATCGCGTGCCGTAGTTTAATTTATTGTAGACGGCTGGGAAACGCTTCGGTTGATTGCGGTGTTATTTTTAGAGGAATTTAGGGGTTTCGATTTGTTCTGTAATTTTAACACGAATGGCTAATTCTACTATCGTTGCGCTTCGATACACTTCGTTTCCGCGGAAGTGTGGTCCGACAGGGATAGCGAGCGAATTAGGGTAGCAACTATCGGGGGAAAGGGACGCACCAAGCAGGGGAGTAGACTAATTTTACCGTTCTTGATTGAGGGCAGACCACTGCCATTTCCTCCTGGCAAAGGAGGCCACGATAGATTCCATTTCCTTTCGAATGAAACGAAGCGGAGATTGACGAATTGGACAGAATTTAGCTTACAAGGGGACTTCGGCAGCCCGAAAATTCCGACTCTTCTGAAATCGCATAGGAGAGGCGCGGTCGACATAATATAAAATGGCTATTAAAACTAATACAGATATTACTTATTTTATGAGAACAAACCTAATATGTTCAGAATTTTATGCTGATTCAGAAAAACTGGTCGATATTTGCTTCAAGACAATATTTATTGTAAATCGGGTTGAAAACTGAAGTCATGACATCTGACCACCTCTCCCGAGGTGCCGGGAGAAATGGTTTTCGTCGTTAGCAGAGACCACTCACATAATTATTCATGAAAAAATAACAAAGAGGAAAGCAAAATTATTTATGAGTGAATACAACCACAGATTCATTGATATTTAATTTGTTTACGCTAAGCAAGTAAAGAACACATAAAAAAATAAAGTGAACTACCTACCGGCGATCAGCAAGGCAAATGAATGCAAAAGCGAATAAATAAAATAAATAAACAATAATAATAATAAAAAAATGATAAAAAATAAAAATATAAATAAAAATAATACAAAAATCACAACTCGACCATCTCTCCTTTCTGCAGCGAGAGATGGTCTTCTCGTTAGTTTTGAGAGGAAGAGTTAATATCGCTAAATACTTTGACTGCATTGTCCCTTGATATCTCTACTATCTTATTATTCCCAAACATTAAACGAAAATAAACTTAGAACACCGTTGTTTGACAAAAGAGGTTAAATGTAACCTCAGTTTACCTTTTATAGCCTGTAAATCTAGAAAAATACAGAAGGAACCGAAGTGACGCTATTCATTCAATCGTTTGGCTTCTAGAAAAGTAATTGGGCTGCACTTTAACGCGTTTTTACGTATAGAGTCTGAAATATAGCGACTCGACCAACTCTCCGGCCCGACCGCGTCTCCCGGATTTACCCTAGATCTCCAAAACCTCAATGAAACTATCGCGAAGTATTCCTATTTTTGTATGACGATTAAAACGATGACGGGTCCAGAGAAAACTGTTGAAAAAGGGAAGAAAATGTCAAGTAGCCTATTACTAACTAAAAAAGTACCAAATTGCTGAATAATGCCACTGACCAGATCCTAGCGATCAAGCTTCGAGTATTTCAGACTAAAGAACAGCACACGTAAAGTTTCCCGGCATTGACAACCTAAGAAATTTCACGATATCGTACCGTGCCTAAAACGTTGACGAATAAATCAGTTACAAATACACGCCAGTTGCAACTTTGCATGGCAATGGTATGCAACGCACCGCGACCGTGCCGAATCAATTCTGCGCGGAGCAGAAAATAGAAAGGAAAAAGATTTCGTGTAACCTTGGCAGAAAAGGGCAGGAGAGCAGTCGTTTCGACGAAAGAACGCTTTACACCGCAATTCCGTTTTCACTACGAACAATCGATCTGTAGGAAATGGGTTCCAAATGATACCATCACTCAAGGGTAATCGCTAATCGATCTAGATTGATTAAAAGAGTTAACACAATGGTTCTCCTATGGTCGGGCGACGATCGATCGCTACTACCTTCTATTATAATCCTTCATTTCACCTTCATGAATTCCTAGACAGCAGGTATATGATATCGAATGTCCAAAGAAACGCCACATTCTCGCTAAAATAGGGATGCAGTTATTCGTTGAACCAGCGACGTTCCTCCATGACACGCGAAGATCTGCAATTTGAGAAGAATTTCTTAGAAAACGCGTTTGAACATTTGATACTGAGATACTGAGCTACTGAATCCAGGAATTGCCAGAACGAAGTTGTTCCGAGTGCTCTCGTCGCGGTAGCTTGCGATGGAAAGTGAAACGAGTGGAAGTGGCAGCGGTTTCCGGTGCCAAAATGGAAGAACACCCGTTGGACTGATTCCAGACGCCTGTAAACGATTATTTCGGAAAACTATGCGCGATATTATTTACCGAGCTTAACGGTGCAGCGAAACGTGCCGCGGACCGTCAGCTGCTCCTGAGAACACTGAGAAACGAATTATCGAAAAGTAATAATGACTGTTCACCTTTCAACGGAGCCTTCAGCGTGCACGAAACGACCCTTTTCCACGATCAGCTGCGTCTATCGCGTGAATCTCGAGCACACGTCCGAGGGAATTAGCGTGCAGAGCGTGGAAGTTCTCAATAGCAACGGGCGTTATTAGGATGTGCGTGATCGCGGTGCCCGAGTGCGGTCATTCATCATTCGCCGTTCCTCTTTAATTGGAAGTCCAAAGCCTGGGTAACGTAAGAATTAATGAGGAGGTAAAGTTTTCTGTAGAGTCAGAGAGCCATTTGTCATGTTTCCATGATCCACGGTGAAACGCAACGGGAACGAAACAATGGCCAGGGGACGGGTTCACTTAGGAAGGAGAAAGTAATTAATAATGGAATTTATACTGGTCCCCGTTCATATCCCGTCGATATATTAATAAAATGAGCTTGTTAAAGAAGATTTACTCAGGGCAAATATGCGATCGCGTTCGTTAGACGCGATATCGCGAAATAGGAGGTCGAAATATTTATTCCACTTTTGTTCCGCCGCGCGTAGAAATGGGTCTCGGGAACACGGCCTGGAGAGTAGTTTGCTCAGCTCTTTCGTGGAATCTATATTCAAATTACGTTCCGCGGAAGGGCAACGTCATTATGCTGCGAACGTTATTGATAGCATTTCCCGGGAAGTGTTCCAACTCCGCGGCCCGGTGGAAAAATCTCCTCGGCGGGATAAAAACCTTCCGCCGGTTGAACTGTGTTTGCGTTAAATTACGGGAGCTGAATGATGATATACTACGCTGCCCGAAGGACAGCGAATTTGGTAGCGGCCGATAAAATCTTCTCTCTTATGGAGAATTTAAATGACGGGACTACAACACGCGCGTGCATCCGTCGCTCTACTAACCTTTTATTCAATAAATCCATTCAGCGAGCCCAGTTGTTTCCGTACTCAACATTATTTTCGCCGCAGCAAAATATCAATGCAATATTCCATTTAAAAACTAATGGTCGTCCGTGGCCAGAAGCCCAGGGTATTTCAGGATGCATTCTTCGCTCGTTTTTAACGAGAAATCATCTGCACATTCACCAGGTGTCCTATATTAATCAGCTTGGTCGAACGATCATAGCGAGTATTCGAAGAAACAGGATTCCCCCTCCCGTGACTCCGATCCCGTCGAAGAAAATCCTTGACTCTTTTCCCGCAGGGGGATGTCGACCCTCCTCCAGCCCCTCTATTCACACCTGGAAGTGTTCACCCATCGATCCATCGATCCAACCCATTTGCATCCTTACGACCGTATTATCGAGTAGTCGCCGACTCGAAATCCGGAAATAAGCGGGCAAAAAATGCGCAGGAAGCCCGAGCTTTCCGCCCATCTTCTTTTCTTTTCTCTGTGCTTCTCCTTTCCACCCTCGCGCTGGCGCCCCAGGCCAATAAAGCGGACGGGCCAGAGGGTTGGCAAGGTTCGCGATAAGGGTGGCTGATACGAGAGCCAGGGAAAGTGGAACGTATTTCTGTGTTAATGCAAATCAATTCCCTCCTCGATCTGTGATTGAATGATTGGCGCGTAGTGGACGGCCGCGGGATAAATATGCGAACGCCACTGTTCTCCTTCTCTCGTTTCAACCGCGAGGCTCGAGATTCGCGTCGACGCGGAATGGGAGGGAAACTGTTATTTTGCCAGAGGGACAGGGGTAACTTAATGGTTACGCGTTAGGAATTGGAGCAGCCGCGTTTTATTCAAAGTATTCAAATGTGCAGTGTTAACAGATTCAAAACTGCGAGTACACGGGCAAGTTGAATGTTTCGTTTCGCTGGGGTTTCTGTTTGGAACGGCCTGTCGCTGCAACACGTTAATAGCCCCATAGCAGGGGCCTTTGACATGTTGTAGGCGCTATGACAATGGGGGGCGGTTGTAGATTGCAATTTCAATTCTAACTTCTACGTCATTAACGGTTCTACGATTATGATGGGTGTTGCCACTTCTCCAGACCGCGAAGGAACAGACTCGCGTTTAAAGTTGTACAGATTGGTGTTACGGTGAATAAAGCAATGATGTTGGTAGGTGTTAATTAAGATGTAGCTACGTGTAAAACGCATGGGCTGTTTAATGGTGAAGTCTGCTTAATCTTGTCAGCAGCAGTAGAATATCCGAGAACCCCGCGCTAAGAAACAAGTCATCCACGATCCATTTTACACTCGCCCCCGGAATTGATGGCTGCGCAAACACTCGCCGGAGCAACTATCTTACTCCCCAGGGTCGCTTGTTTACCACCCCCTAAGAAGCTAAATATAACCCCGGCGCGAGAATCGATCAGCAGGGAAGCCTGAAATCTAAATCGATTCCCCAGCCACCGTGCGCCCCGCTCGGTCATAAACATTTCATCCCTCCATCGTCGTTGTTTGAAAGCTCGCACATAAACAACGGGGCGCGCGCCCGCGTCCAAAATGCCACGCTGGGAATCTAGTTCGGCGGGAGTAACGGTGGTGCATCCGAGCGAGTGAAAAATTCATCGGGCGTCGAGGCCGATCGAGTCGTTGATAAATGAACGAATCGGACGGAACGAAATCGCCTGGGCGAAGGACCGACGGCCAGTTTGTAGGGCGGGACGGAGAGGATATCGACGGATGGAGGGTTCCGCGGCGCGTTGCTTATCTCGGGGCGCGATAACCCTGGCCACGGTGGCATCGAAGCCACCCCCGGACAGGCGCCAGGGGTTCAGGCCGGCACGGGCGAAGGGGATGAATGAAAATTTGTAGCCGGCTCGCTGAACCACGCGTGGCGCCTTTCTTTCTCTCCCTCGCGGCCTTCAACTTCCGCGAACGTTTAGGGGGAACGATTCTCGAGGCGATGAATGAAGATGGCGCGGGAAAAGGGCCGTGATTTACGCGGACCGTGACGGCTGCTGGGAATCAGGAGGAGCGACTAGCAGGGAGACAAAGGAATGCTGTTTAGGGGTGATGTACAGCGCTACGGGACGAGCTGGCGATAGGCATTGTAAATAATTGGTAGCCAGCGTGTGTAAGAGCAGTGGGAACGGGGGTGTCGTTAATTAAGAAGATGAATTTGAGGGAGATTGCGTTCTGGTTTGTCGATCGTTACGTTCATTATGCTGGAGTTGGAGACAAACTTGAAGCACGATGATTGGTTTTAAATATGGAAAACTGGGCGGAAATTTGAATGAAACCTACCCCAGCGGAGGATCGTATTACACAATGGTCTCGCTTTATGCTTATTTTATATGGAAATGAATATTAAAACCTTCAAAATGAAACGGGGAGACAGACAGGGATTGCAATTGCGTAAAGCGAAAAATTGATTGCGAGGATATATCCCGGAATTTTCTACCAACGAGGAACGTTCGTGTAAAGCAGAAATTTGGGGGGGAATGAGTCGAGCGGTCAGGGTGTATCGATCCATCGATCGAAAGGTGGAAAAGCAGAGAAGGCAGAGGTGGAGTGATGGGGATGGTGGGAAAGAGGGAGGAGGACGGGCTGAAGAATTAGAAAAGGATAAAGCACGAGCCTCGTGTAGAAAAAGACAAATTGCTGAAGGCAGACCGGAAAATACCCTGAGGAAGGGAAGCAGCAGCATTTACGTGCAACAGACAGGGCGAGGTAGAGAAACTCGCTCACAGTTTTGGAGGGTCGCCGAATATTGATCCCCGGCGCCAGTTAAAACTGGACCTTAAATCCTGCTGAAGGATCGTGTTTGATGCGGTCTTTCGCGACTGCTCTCGTTTTATTACCGCCCTACAGTGTAATTTTATTGCCGTGCGCTCGCCATGGAAACCTAAAGTTATACGAAAACTATGAATTTTTAATGAAAATACAAGGAAAGAAAGAACTGCTTGAAAAGACAACGTTCAAAATCTTTACTTAATGTGGCAATTAAAAATTCTCGATGCAATACATCACGTGGAAAGCAAAGATTGATATAGTTTCATTGTGAATGAAAGCGCATTTCATGCACTTCTTGCAGAGAAGCTCGAGATACAAGCAGAGATAACTGAAACATCCGGTGCATTTAATCAATCGCTAATTCCCGCTGTAATTATACATTCCGATGGGTTTCATCAAAAACCGCACATCACCAGGGAAATTCGATTAATTTTTGCTGAAACAGCTCGACGGAACACGCGTACTCGTTCTGTAAATTATATTAGAGGGAGGGGAATGATTAATATCCTCTGACGCGAATTTAGTCGCGTTGCTCGTAACGCGACTTAAATTTGTTCGCCATGGGGCACCGGCACGATAAACATTCAGAGCGATCCGTTAACAATAGATAACATTTCGTTATCAATCGGCCTGAATAAAAATGGAAGCCCTGGGGGATTCGGCGCAACTGTCGGATAAATCGCCGCTTTGTTTATGCGGATAAAACGCGTCAGATGCGATGTTCGCCAGCTATAAAAATAAAGAGAAACAAACAGGAACGAAGGGAGTAAAATGTCGCAGTTTGCATACGGAATGATGAAAAAAGTTGATACATGCCGCGGGCACGGGCATGGTTTAATTGGGACACGTGTAGCTTGAAGCGCATTTGCCTCGTGATTACGTTTTCTGCAAATCGTCCGTCATAATTGCCGTCTTTGTGGCGGCGAAGCTGCACTCGCGCTGACGTAATGCGTCATAATTAACCTAATTACGCCGAGCAGCGTGCACACATGCAGCAGTGGATCTTCAAACAGGAGAGGTGCGAAAAGAAAGGCAGAGGGTTGACTTGTGTCTTGTTTGGCCTCCCCTGCTCAATGCGCGACAGGTGTACACATGTATTGCAAACACTCTCCCAAGCAATGTATACAAAGAGGTGTAGTTAGGTGTGGAGGGATTCATTGTGGTGGGAGATCTACGATCAGAAGACTTAGTGGTTGCAGGGAAATGGAAAATAGAGAAAGTAACAACATATTCGATATAATAATTGAACACTCGATGCACAAGTAATTCTCTTCGAAACTAACAATATTCGTCATATTCCAGTATTCATTTTCCTACCAAAATCAGTTATCTGTCGCTATTATTTGCAAAATATTGCAAGCTGGTGTAACAACGAAAATTACACGCGCACCTGCGCAACAATTACTGCGGGCAGTTGGTGTTGGTACGCCAAACGACCACACCCGCCGTGCAAATGTTTGAGCACCGTAAAATTTGCTCGAAATCCAATTAATCCGTTGAATTAACGGAGCTCTGGCTGGGTTTTTCATCAGTTCCCTAAATCCCGATGGGTTACGCTTAATTATACGAATTAACTAGAACCTCGATGAGATTTCATTAACGCGCCAAGTTCCCGCGTTCGTTTGGTCCGTCCGAAAATCGAATTCGTCGCTCCGTCACCATCACGGATTACATACCTCAGGTTCATCTCAAAACTGTTAGCCACGCCATTAGCGCGCCACTCGCGGATCTACTCTACTGACACAATCACGGCGTGATCCATTCTACTTGCTTGATCACGGATGAGCCCATTCTACTGTCTATCCACAGACGGTTTAATTCTGCTCGTCTGTCCGCTGACAGTCACATTTCACTTGTTCGGCCAGGCAACGACCCGTTCCATTTGTCGGGCCACACAATGACAGGTTACTGCAAACCGAATCGACCGATTACGGAACGTCCACTTCTGAGAACTTCAGACCGTCCTCTTGTTCTTGAATATACAAGCTATACTGCATCAATTTCTTAAAGTTTTGATATTACGTTTGATATTATATAAAAGATGTACATGAAAGGATTTGTTCCGTTTACTCTCGGCGAAGCACGCCGAGCACTTAAGGACGATTTCTTAATAAATCCCGCTTGCCCGGTAGGCAAGAGTGCATCTGTTACTTAAACTTGAAATTTTCTTGGGAACTGGTACAGAAGTTGTGCTCGCCGAGCGTCCCCAGAGTGGTCTCGCGGTAGAGGTACCGTTCCGAGTTCTACGAAGCAACGTTTGCGAGAGTTACCAGTTGTTTTTAAAAGTTGCGAGCCGTCTCGACAATTTCGTTGAATAATCGAGGGCACAGAGCAACTATTAGTGCACTTCTATTCGAGAGTATCTCTTGATTACAGTAGAAACCACGGTCGCCCGAGCTTCCATTTATTTTATTGCTAGGAATATAAAAAGGGGACGAGCGTCGGACAAGATCCCAAGGCACCGTGGTAAAGAAACTCCGAGGCATAGAAAAATAACTCGCCCGCTGGAAAATTCTGCCCAACTTCCGCCATTAATAACCTCCCATTCAGAGGGAAAGGGAAATACTAAAAAGAAACTAGCGCGCAGAGCGGAAGGTTCGAGTCCATAAACGAAGGGGATCTGAATAGAGAATGGAATGTACCTGTGCAAAGTTCGCCGATACGGGTTTAAATGGAAGCAGCTGACGCCTCCAATACGCCGAGTTTATTATTCGAACGACCGTTGTTACCCAAATTCTTAGAATCCTCGTCACTTCCTCCGTCAAATTGGTAGCGCGGCGATAAACCTGCGTCACCTACGTTTCCGTTCCAAAAATCAAGATTTTCCAAGTCTATTTCACTCCAGAGACAAATCCAATGTGCCAGAGGAATATTAAATATAGAGAGCAACGTATTTAAGTCTGCTCGAACCCGCCGACGATATCCAGTATTATTATTACATTTACGATTTCATTACATTTCCAAGCAAATACGTCGTACGTTAGCGGTTAAAAATACAGGACGACGACCAAATCGAGCCGACAGCCGCTCTCGATGGTGGATAAAGAAAGAGAAATGACGAACGAATCGGGGTCCCCGTCGGGGTGGAACGAAACGATCGGTCAATAAAAGCCACAGATTGGAAACGAGTTCGCCCGGCTAACCAACAATTTCGCATCGTATTTCCAGCGAGTAATCGGATCGATCCAGCAATTAATGCCTCCTTTCGAGCCACAGCGAGCGTTCTTCGCCCCGAGGAGAAGTAGTGGACCGTCCGTGAGTTCCTCGGCCAATCGGCCGGACCGACGTCGCAGAGTGCTCCGACGTTTTCCCTTATTTACGTGGCGCGACGGATGACCGATAATGAGAGGCCGCCTCGACCCTCTAACGAGAAACCGTCCGCGAGAAGAGAAAAGGCTGGGAGCACCGTCGAGGGAAGACCCTCGAGAGCCAGCTGGAACGAAGGATGAACCGCGTCGAAGAGGGAATTCGTTCCGTGGCTTCAGAGATTGCCATGATATCCTGCCACGGCTCGCACCGCAAGTCAAACAGTGGCTAAAACAGACTTCTAACTCTTTCTCGGAGAGTTGCACTTTATTCAGGATAGCGCGGATGGGTTGAACATTATGTATCAGGCTCGAAGAGAAGGAAATCGAGGGGATGATCGAATTCTTCTGCACCCTTAAATATGATGCAAGTGTAATAGGTTCGGAATACGATCTAAAGAGGAAATTGTCTAGAACTGCGTATATGTAACATTTGAGTGAAGGTAATGGAATACGAGGGACTTCCTGTTTGCAACCGAATACGATGTGAAATCGAGATTGGATATGCGGGATGTAGAAACACGGCAGGGATATCGGTGCCGTTTGTGGATTTCGCGACGCTGATTTATCTGCTGATGGCTCTGCGTGCCTCGGGTCGTGGCAATATAAATATGGGGAGGAATAAGAGAAATGTTGGATGGCTCTTATTTAGTAGCAGAAGTGTCCTGATTATTATGAGTATCGCAAACGTTGAATATTTTATTCATGCAATTGACGAGGGTATGTACGTTTATTTTCGTAGCTTCCGCGAAACTCAAAGCTCGCCTGATAAGTTTCTCGAGGGTACAAAGCATATTTACAAATACGGCGTGACGGGATACGCGCTGCTTATAATTAACCTAAATGCCACGGCCGGGATTAATTAAATTTCGCGTGTATGCACGGCAATTATGCGAATTTCGTCGGACCGCCTGCATAAGCCGCGCCCCATTGTGCTGGCTTTTATTAATTTCAATTCCATCCGAACGTGTCTACGAATACAGCTACGTTTCGTTCGTTTTAAACGCTACGTTGCTTCAATTCTCCTGTTTCCACGCGTAGCGACCGTATTTCGGAATGATGTTCCACCACAACATAACAGCAATTATATTCGTATTAAGCTTTCATTTACCCTAATGGGTTACAGTAATATTCTACATTTTACTCGTCACATTGCCTTGACACCTTTAGTTCTAGGAACGAAATATTTTAATTATTACATTAATTATTACATTTAATTCTTACATTAAAATTACAGAGGAGAGAATATACATCTACAAGATTCATGTCGCCACTAGTGAATTTATTTAAGAATTCCAAGTTCCATCTATTCGTAACGTCTGAACACAATATTCCGTGTCTCTTTTATCGTTCCACGGGTTGCCAGAGTGTCTGTTCCATGGCGTGAATTCAAAGTCGCAGATTGAACTGAATGCGAAGAAAGTTGATGGAAAACGTTCGCCTTGGCGAAAGTTTTTCAGCTCACGAAACCCGATATCAAAGGAAGCTCGCGAAAGCGTACGCATCCTCCAGCTGGAACTCGCTGCGGCGTCCACAAGAGCGCCTTTCGAGACGTTAATGACGCCAACGGTGATTTCTATCGCAGTTCCGCAGACGTGTAACTAAAATCTCGAAGCCCCGAGGAAATCGATAAAGCACAAACGTCGAGTTTGTACTTACAACGACACGACTGGGTAAGAGAATGACGGGAGAACAGCGAGCTACGCGTCGCGCATAATTGCCTGTTGGAAGGATAATGAAATTCATGAGCGCGAGCCATGGCGCAGAGAAAATTCAACGTGACGTGGAAAAGCTGCCAAAAAAAGGTGTCCCAGCCTGTCGTCGGTGTTGATTATCTTGATGCGCGGAGCTGCTCGTTCCGATGCTCTTCCAAAATATCTGTTATCGCGGCTCGTGCGACCACGGCTGAACTTAAGGAGAACTGAATCGTCTTCCTAAGTAATTAATCGAATTATTCGATGTAGAATTAATTAAACAGAGCTGAAACTAAAGCTTATTGTCTCCCAAAAAAAACACTACTTAACATAAATAATATGCATTATCGAGAAAGCACGATGCATTCACGTAGGATAAACATTTCCTGACGTAGAAATAACAATAAAGCGATAGAGAATTCGTAGCGTGAAATCTGTCTACCATTCCTCTGATTAACGTGCGATTCTCCAGGAATATTGCAACCGACAAACAAAAAGCGACACGAATGCCAGTCACGTCAATCTCGTGTCACGAATGCATCGGGCGAGAGCATCCGTCAAAACTTTGATTAATCGCTCGTCTGCGTGCACTGAAGCAACGATTAGCGTTATAATTCGGTAAAGGAGGGGCTCGTTTCATTGTACTCGTTCATTTTTCTCTTCTTTAGCACAGGAACTTGTTGTATGAACTAACATCACTTGATCGAAGGGCCTCGATACTCTTTCCGGGGGAATAAAAAATTCCATCCAAATGGCGGTGAAATTTTGCAGTAGCGTTATCCTAGCGTTCATCCTACTTGCTCCTGAAAGTGGGGGGGCGATCGCGATCCTTCCGACCTCGGTGCAATGGAGTCGCCGTTTTTCCCCGTTCCCGAGATTACGCTGTCCACGGGACGACGCGGTCGTACGTTTCAGTAACCTAATTGTTGAGACCGAACCACGGAGCTCGATAAATAAATGGCCAATGCGACAGCACACGCCTGCACCGTTCGATCTCCAGCGTAGATCCGTCCGCCCCGATCACCTAGATCGTCCCGATAACGGTCGTTCTCCGTGGCCCCCGCAGGTCTCGCACCTGCTCGTGGCACCGAGCTTGTTTTTCCCGCGATATGTTCCATATATCTGGGAGAGCTTAACTGCTCCCGCGGAATCGAACTTTGCCCCATCATCTACGTGACCTCGACGTGGCACGGCGAAAACTGGGGGTTCTGCGGCAATGGTCGAGGTCTTCGATCGCGTTTCTGAGTGATGTTTAAATCTAAGGATTCTCGGAGGACGTCGTAAACGACGTAAACCAAGAGACACTTTCCGAGAATTCTTAAAATTGGCAGTGAGTCGGTCCCGTGGCTTTTACTCGCTGCTCGTAGTCGCGCGATTAAAACAACAAGCGAGAATCCGCTTCCCTTTGGCAAAATTTTTCTTACTCCAACGTCGACACACCGGGCGTGCACTCTATAGCAAAAAATACGAGTGCTCTCCTCTTTCCGCGGAAGGAAATGGAGGGAAAAATGATGTCGAGGTGGCACGGCGTCAGGGACGCAATAGCCTGTCCGGCGCTCAGCTTGAGGCTTTTTAAATTGGACCTGTAACTCTTCCTCGTGGTTCTTTATTATTTCCCCGACGGGGTTTCCTGCTTTCCAGCCATCTCACTTTTACCACAGGCGACGCTTCTCTCCCTTCGTGTACGTACACAGTATAAACTGCATCAGGTAGATCGACACGTAAACAACCTTCGCTTGAAAATGCAAAACTGAAAGTAATCGTCATCGTAACAGCTCCATGGAATGAACATAGAAGCAGCGTAGAATCAGCGCGGGGGTGTTCCGGGAATGGAATAGAAGCAGTACCTACCGAAATGGCACGAAAATTCCGAATAACGTCAGTGGATCCAGTGGCGTCACTGCCGTAGCTAATGTAATCAGCGTAACCCAGTGCAGGAAATGCGACCGTTTATCAACACCCCGCGTATTCGAGTCGCCGAGGAAAACGAAGACGGACGAGAGGCATTACACGACCGTCGCGCAGAGACGCTTTCGTTCGTCAACGAAATTAGAAGTTATCGCCGGGGACTCCATCGCGTCCACGATATTCTTTCGTCGCGAGAGAAACATAATTCCGGGGGCGGCTGGGTAGACGTGTGTGACTTCCGGGATTTATCGAGGCCGTACGTGGAGCTTACAAGCGAAATCCAATTTCATCTCCCTCTCGGAGTTACTACGCTTCTTGGACAATAAACACGGAGGAAGCCAGCCGGATTCGTTCATTACGAGCGCGGCGGTGGCGCGGCGGAGGGAGCGCGCTAGCTGCGCTCGCCAGGGCGGAACAATAAGCGCGCCTCCGTCGCGCTGAAAACGGCATCATCAACGGACGCTACAAAAATTAATTTCACCGGCTGGACGAGGCTGCGAGTTTCCAGATGCTTCGAACGATAGGACTGAATTGCAGGTCGCACAATCGAAACGCGAGCGACCAGAGGCAATGAAGTTCTCGGGGGTAGCAATTGGTATGGGGGAGAGAAAGGGTTGCTTCCCTCTGCGATATATGTTGGAATACATTTTTAGCTGTTTCTCATTTGGTATCGACACGCTGCGGGGTTTAATTGCTTCGTAACATCGGGACAGTGAAATCGTTGAAACATTTATACGCTTTGGTGAAGTTGATCACGGCGGAAACAATGACGGCAGTATGTCATTTACTGTTGCTAAACGACGCGATGAAAGGAAGCTTCGAATGTTTTAACGTTCGCTGGAACTGAGGCAAATTTTAATATCTTGTGAAAATAAATACTCGCGAATTTATGGGTAAAAGTTGGATCGTAGAACCACGCGACATTTAATTAGCAGGTATATAAAGGGTAGCTTTAATCAGCGACGATATTCTATAATAATTCATCCGTGTATCGAAGCCTGGTATCAAGTTTGCAAAGAAGATGCAATAGCACCTGTTAGCTGCGCTTCTTAACGGAAACTAAACATGGTCGCAAAGGAAGCCAGCTAGAATCGCCCATTAGAGCCACGTACATCAGCGTTGAAGCGGTCTTTGTAGAAAGAGGCAATCCTCTTTCAGTCCCCCAATTACTCTCACAATTTTCAATTAATCTCTAACGCGAGAGGGGGATTCCTAAATCCTCGATAAATACCAGAAATGTCCGACCGTAAAATCCATAAGCGCAGTAATAAAAGCAGCGTCTAATCCTCTTTCACGCGACAAACTGCACTCCACGCAAGTCGCATTAGAAACTAATAGAATGATTTCTAAAAATCAGACCCGCCGCTGTACGTTTCGACGCCCGATAGCGAGCTCACGGGGCAAAGAAACAAACGCCCACGGCAATCGCGCGTAGGTAAATTCCATTTTGCAAATCAGTGAACGCCCGATGAATAACGAGGCCGCGGTGCAAACCCACATTGCGAAACTCGCCGTCGTTATTAATACTGGCACGGTGTCGCCACGGTTAACCGCCACTAATTAAACATTCACTGACGTCGAAAAACGCCGACTAAACCCGCCTGTCTGCGCGACCGACGTGAACCGGAACCGGAACTTCCGTTGCCGAAATGAAAGGGGCGCTCGAGTCGATTAACTGCTTCCACCTTCGCTGTACTCGGAGGATCTCTGTAGCATCGCGAACGTGAAATTTGACTACACAGTGTATTGGAAAGTCTTCCACAATGATATCAATTATTCACGGAACGGTCTACATTTCGTTTCGTTGAAGACCTCCACCAAGATTCTAGGTAATTTTGTATAATAGCTGTAGTTAGTCTAAGTGATAAACTGGTTAAAAATCTTTCGCTGGATATATCTTGCGTGCAAGTTTCGTTCAAGTTCACCCCGACTTTCGCGTCGCGGCGAACCACATCGCACCAGCAACGTTCATAAATACTTGGAGAACAAGGTTCTGTCGCCTATTCTGTGGTTGATTATTTAGCGCAGCAGGCTGCAGCCACTGCAATTCGCTCGCGGTCTGCTAGTTTTTCCCAGCTGCGAATAACTATGCTTTATATCGACACGAGCACCCGAGGGCGAAAGTTGTTCTCGAGACGCTAATGCCTGTTTCGTGTCGTACTTTAACGGACGTACGACTCAGGCCGGCCAGACATCTTCGTGCATCTTGGATACGCTGCGCTGGAACGTCGTCTGGCTCTCTCCAGCGGATAATCCGGCTTGAAGTCGAACGAACGACCGGGCTTTTGTCCCGATTTGTCTTTAAGAAATATCCAAGGCGCCCTCGCACCCGTGGAAGCACTGCTGTCGAGCAATTTCCCCTCGGACTTGGTCAGAATTGGAGAGAAATGAGCGCCACTACGTTGGTTCTTATACGGAAGAATATCTAGTTTTCGGAGCTGGGTGTTAGTGGTCCCGAAACGCTGAATAGATGATTCCTAATTAAATGCATCTTATTAAAGGGAAGAGAAACTACTTCCTGGGTTAAAGTTCGTCGTCGATGGGAGCATCCTTCTTCAGGAAAGTGGCTCTGCCCCTCTCGAAGACTAACCGGAAATAGGATTAGTTTCCGTCGCTCTTTCTTTCCCGTATCCTATTTCCTGCGCAACCGTTCGACCTTCGTACTTCTCCAGGATAAGTTAGAATGATATGGCAAGACATTTCCGCGTCGGTCAACGTAACGAGATTGCATATCTTCCCTGAAAGTACCCATGGAAGAATGACCGTTAAGTTAATTGGACATTCCTTGTTACGTTTTATACTGATCTGACTTCAACGGCGCGCGAAATTATTATACAATCACTGTCTCCAACAAGTGGCCCTGCTGGCCCTATAAATGTAACGATGGGAACGAGACAAATTGGGGAGCTAAAGATAAAGAAACAAGGAACATTGTTCAAGTTCTTCATTAATGAAAAGCCCGTAACTTCCTCGCCGTGAATCCTTCACATCTAATTTCAAAACGTACAAATTATTCTCCGCAAAAGAGATTCTAATCCCCATCCTGTTCCCTTCCATTAAACGAGCCCCGTGCATCCTCGTAGCAGCGAAACGACAATAATTCGTTCGCAGGAGCGCCTCGAATTCCATTTCCAATTCAGATCCGTTAATTAGACGTCGGCCGTCTCGCGGCAATAAATCGATTCCCGGCCCAACCCTGCGGCAAGGAGGGAAGAAACAGGGGAACGCGCGGACCCCCCTTGCCAGGGAAAAGCTGCGATGGTGCGCGAGCGCGCGCTGCGGCAAAATTGAAAATTAAAATTTATGATCGCATTAAGCAGCTTAAGCGCGACACCGGCTGCGCCCAGGAGGGAAACTTTCGAAACAATGCCGACCAGCCAGCGGCATGAGTAATTATACGGTCAACCTATTTTCTTTTCGCGTCCTTTCTTTCCCCGATCCGCCGCTGCCGCGAATTCTCACGGTTGCATTCGTCCCCAAGGCACCGTCGCGTCGAGCGTATATCCTCCACCGTAAACGTAGCCAGTAGATATTTCGGCGGAAAGTACAGACTCCCCCGGGGCACGTTGCTTTTTTACCTTTTTTTCTTCTTCCATCGCCCGCGTTTCGCGCGACACGCTTTCGCATTAATCTGTGTAACCCCCTAACAGGCTTCTCCCCTTTGTGCGCGCGAAACGTGTGTAAAAAGAGAGATATCCGCAGGGTGACTGAATGCACTGTAATTGCCTTTGCCGAAGAAGGCTCTGAGGATGTTTGTGTTTACCTTGGAGCACTGAATTAGCTAAGCTCGATGTGCTCCGGAAGGAATGGTGATTTTTCAGAAACCTCTTCGGGAGAATCGTATTGAGTACCTCGAATTTATGGTGCTCAAGTTCTTGTTAGGAACTAAGAAAGAACAGAGTGGACCTTTATCGAGAAGCACGAAGTTACATCGATACAGAATGTTGATCCTGTCTCTTGACTTGTTATTTCAAACTGGGCTGAGGTGAACGAACGGAAGTGGGGACGACTAGTCTCCTAGCCCTCAAGATCAGCACATCTTGCAGTCTGCAGGCTGCCTTCGAGAAACTTGCAAGAAAAAGGTTTGCCGGAGTGAAGTTGCGACAAGTGACGGGATAGTACTGGAAGCGAACTTGAATGCGCTCAGGTTAAGCTAAGTCGCCGTGGGCGTTGCGAGCTGACCGATTCAGTGACGAGAAGGTGTCTCAATTAACGTATTTTTCCAGGCAATGCTGGGTGGAGTGATAGTTTATTATACATTTTATCTCATTGGAGAGATTGTAGTTACAAATTAAAATTTAGTCCTCTTCTTTTTTGTACTCGACCGTTTCTTCAAATTCTAATTCCTTTAAAATGACTTCACCGATAACTTCGTGATGCTTTTCGTCATCATTTTCCCTCCTCAGAGTTGTTAGAGGTGTTCTTAGTACTTCTTAAAATATTACTTCATGAATTGCCTGAATAATGGGTATTTCTTCAATTCATATAGCCAGATTACTATGGATGAATGAATTCCACTTATTGCCAGACGGTCGAATGGTTTCGGAGAATGGCATCGCTAAGTTGAAGCACATTCTCAGTTTCAACCAGCCGAGTATATTCTCCATAGTTGTCCAGCTCATTAAGGCTTGAAGGATCTCGAATTCGTGGGAAAGTTTCGTGGATTAATGAGCCCCGTCCAACAAAGATTTCCCAGCCGCAGAGCTGGCATCTGCAGGGTAACGAATTCCATTTTCATTTTTCACGGTGGAACTTTCCTCCTTCGAATTCCGCGAGCCGCGAGGCTATTAGATGATTCCTCGAAGGTAGAAACGAGGCCGCGACGCCTTAAAAGGCTTCATCGACGTTCAATTAAACAGTCTAAGATGGCGAGAATTAACTGGAGGGCCGTTCTCGGACGCCCGGAGGTCCGTTTCTCTTCGTTGGTTCGTCGATGGAGAAATTATCCAATAGAAAATATTTCAATCTCTCATTACTTCCTCAACCAGCTCCCTGTCTGACCTTCTCAGAATACAATCTTACTCTTGTTTGAACAATACCTTCCCAACTCTTCGAATCCCTAAAATCCTTCACATCCCTTCTCCCATACCATTTAAAATTTAAAAGAAGCTTCATGAAGTCCCAAAAATAGTTTACACCTCCCATAGCCACTTCGCGACGTTCTGACTCCAAAGAACATATAATTACAAAAACGTTACCCCACTTTAAAGACATCTTCACCCACTCTAAAAGTAACCCTCTTCCAATCAGTGCCCCATGCTCCCCGTGTAGCTTCAATTAACTTCTAATTCAAATGGCCCTATCTCAAAAGAATCCCGATACGACCGAATCCCCCAAAGACGGCCAAATACACATAGGTCGTAGAATTTAATCAATCCCGCCGTGTTTGACGTCACTCGTACAGTTAGCCGCTGATTGGTTACACAGTTTTACGCTTAACTGAATTAAGACCGAGAGAAGCTCGAGTCAGATTAAAGCGGATTCCGTCGCAGGCGCGAATCATCCAGGGATTCCCCTTATCGTCGTCAAGTTCTATTCACTTTTTGTCGAAGTCTGGCTTCTCCCGCACTCTTCCCCAGGAGGGGCGAAGGCATTCCCATTAAAGTCAGCGAAAGAGCTGGACGATCCTGTCGTCGCGACGGACCCACATAACCGTCGGGATCGAAGAAAAGAACGCGCGAGACGATCGCCCGATGAGGCGAGCTTTCCAAAGCGACGCGCTAGAGTCCCGTAACCGGGCGATTCCGTTTTTATCACATTTATGGAATTGTATTTACACCAGCAGGTAAGAGCGGCGAAGCGCGTCGCCGGCTCGAATGGACGTAAAACTGAAGAGGAACGATAAAGGCAGTCGTTCGAAAAAGAATTTTTCCGTTTATACGCGAAAGACATTGGGGCCCATTGTGGGGGTAGACGGCAATATCTGGTCGCGCCTGATACGAATCTTTTCTGAAAACGGAACGGGAACACGCGGTGTTTTATTATAAATGAATGATATTAGGAGCATGATTGGGGGACATTTCAATATTCGTATATTCTTCCCTCTTCTACCCTCTGGCCGTGTTCTTACCTCCGATACCAAACGAAATTGAAACTGGGGTTGCACCGGAGGGTGATATTTAAAACGCGTGAATAATGGGGGCTGTATTGAAGTCGGGTGCGATGTCAAAGAAGGCGACTGGAAAGGGATGTTTTCCAATTCTGTCTCGATCCAATTGATGCCCTGCTATTGTAGTCTTGGGGTAGAATGATCTGTTGATCGATAAGTTTGCATTTAACGTACACTCGTCACGATGCCGTCGTGGGGCAATATCAACAAGCTCTACCTTGACGTGGACGTAGAATGTGTACACTCGTGGTCGTGGCTCGTTAGCGTGGCCAAAGGTGTACATAGGTACAGTTCTCTCGTGGGAAACAGAATATAGTGGATACTACACTTACCTGGTTACAGTTGCACAATGGTTGCGCAGGAAGCAATCGATTTTCGTATGTTTGAAACGGGAACATCGCGTTCTGGGCTTCTGTAAATAATCATTTGAAAGGACACGCGAGTAGAATAAGTGTACAATTATCGATTCATCTAATTAAACCACCCACGATGAGATTTCCAAGGAGGATCCCGCGCCGAATCACCCGCGAAGCATCTCGTAATCGCTTTTCCCCTCGCGAAACCGGCGCTTTTATGGCGTCCCCGATATTTCATCAAGCCACGAGGTCATCAAGTTCAAGGCGAAGCGGGAAAAGCCGATTCTCCTCGTTTCCCGCGGTACGGCGTGCAATTTTATAGCCCCCGTAAAACGATATCCTTTTCTGATTACGTAGCAAGGGAAGGAAACGAATCGTAGATACATTCGTACACGGGCGAAACGAAACGGAGGAATTCGCGTATCCCGGACGAACACGCAGGAACTCGTTCGAATCGGGATAAGAATGTACGATGGTTTCCGGGTCACAGCGGAGTTGTTTCGATCCTCTTTCTTCCGAGAACACGCGTGTCGCTGGCGTGGATGAAAATCGTGTCAATCGATACGGGTCAGTTGGTGATCGAACGCATTGATGATCGTTTGTTCTGCATGAGACGGTGCAGCAGCGTGCTGGCATCCGTCAGTTCGATTCTCTGATAACGTGGATCCTATGAAATGCGCTTATAAGGGTGGGCGCAAGGTTGACGATTGATGCAAGCCTTGTCTTCGAGTAATTTGGAAAGCATATTTCGTGAATTCTTTGGTTGTGAACGAACTAATTACTGGGCTGTGAATTGGAGGACGAGAGATCGATGATATGTGGAGGTGCGATGGTTTCTTTAATGTTGCTTCGTTCTGTAGAGCGAATATACGGGACTGGGAATTATGTGGACGTGTTAAAGGGCGATAACAGATTTTCAATTTAGTAGTTTAAAACTTTGAATGACGCGCAAATGGCGTTTCTGTTGAACAGAAATAGAGGAACGAGTGAAACGGTGTGATAGGTGCAGATTTCTGCATCAGATACCTTTTCATTTGAATAAAAATGAACCTCCAGAGTGATTGAGCCATGTTTTGCATGAGCTGATGCTAAACTGGATACTACACTGATTCTTATCTTCGTAAACGTGGATGTAATACGTAACTGGAATTGATCCCACAATTCCACGTGTTTAAAGTACTGTCTGAATCTTCAATGAAACCTCAATCGTACTCTATACCTCCCACACAGTTCGTGAGACTCTGTAACGCGTTTTTTGTTCTTCCACCCTGGCAAACTTTCATTTCAGCCCTTCTTTCGACACTTCGAAACTTTCTGTACTCACACGTTCACTCCGACACGCGTAAACGTCTTCATCGATCGTTCCAGTCGTACCGCATGGACGAACTCTTGCACTCTCACAATCAGAGCTTGTTCATTTTTAAAGAGTGGTCTATTTCAGTGGTTGTGTTTCTTATTTAAATATTCATTCCATTTTATCGATTCGAATGGGAAACATACATAATATGGAAAACTCGAATCGACAGTGAAAGAAACGTACACCGATTCAATTCGCAGTCATACAAGCCAGTGCAAGTCTCGTGGATCTTTCTGCCAAATTTCGTGGTCTCTATAGAATAAGTCTTAACACCATGGAAACTGTGCGAGCGGTGACTAGGTGCGAGGACGCCTCGCACTAAGCCACGCAATCCGTTCTGCTCCTGTTTTTCAGATAGCACCGGCGTGGGCGGCATGAACGCACGAGACTGGTTATGAAGTGCCATTCGCAGGGTGTCGGGCGATCTCGAGCGATCCATCAAGATCGCGGCCGACAACTTTCAAACTTTGTGCTACGCAGCTGTATAGTGTATAGGAAGAAAGGGAAGGGAAGGGGCGGGGAAGAAGTGGATCGGAGAACGAAAGAGAACATGGACACACACAGTGACAGTATATCACGCTATATGTAACCGTATATAGCGGGAGTGAACAGATAAAAGTGTACAAGTTCGTCGCGCGAGAAGTGACTCGGGGAAGGAGGACAATCGACATGGAGAACGTGGCCGGTCAGCACAGTACATCCAACTACCGTTCGATTTTTCTGTCGTCCAAGGCCTCCGCGAGACGTGTCAAAGGGCCATTCATGTTCCTCCTCGGGCCACGGGGAAGATCGTAATTTCACTTTTGGTACGCGTCGCGGAATTATGCACGATGTGTCGCCTCGGGGATCATCGGCTGCCTAAATCGGATCGGATCGTGGAGGCTTAGTGGACACCTTGTGACCCAGAGAGAGAGAGAGAGAGAGCGTTATCGCAACGCGAACTTCATGAAAATGGACTCGACGAAGCTGGGTGGGCCAGCCCCAACCAGCCCGAGGGCTCATTCGCCGGTCCTGCCGAGCTACGGCGCCGCCACCGCCGACGGCAACATCGACTACATGATCGGCGATTACATGGAGAGGCTCGGCACTCGATTGAATATACTCGAGACAGAGCTGAAGTACGCGTGGAGGGCGCTGGATCTCCTCAGTCAGGAGTACATTAAAATGTGGGAGCGATTGGAGAAGCTCGAGGGCCTGCTCTACGAACAGCAGACCGTCATCAGCCAACTGATCGAGTTCTACGCGAGCGGCGGCAGCCATGAAACCGCGGACGTGGTGGAGGAGACGTTGGCCGACCAGCAGAGCACCGTCGGCGAGCTGGACGCGATCGCGAAGAGCATAGGCGCCTCGATGGGCATCGACGAGAAGCTCGCCCAGCAGGAGATGGCGAGGATGCACGGGCTGACGCAGGACAGCACCACCGCCGCCACTGTGGTCACCGACATGCACAGGAACGTTCGGAACCTGGACGCTCTGGAGACTCTCGCGGAAGAGAGTAACATCCCAGACGAGGCGTTCTACAGGAGTTTGAACAACGCGTACAGGGAGGACCTGATCTGCGGGGAGACGTCCAGGCCAACGTCACAGCTGGGGATGATCTGGGAGGAGGCGGAGGACGAGGACGTGAACGGGAAGAAGGAGGTCGAGGCGAGTATGTTCGACAAGACCGCGGCCAAGGAGACGGAGCTGGATGAGCTGGACACGAAGCCGACGAAAGAGGAGATCCAGGAGTCGGTGACGAAAAAGGAAGAGGAAGGTGACGGGAACGAGGACGAGGATGAGGGCGAGGTGTTCAGCGCGGCTGACTACAAGAGCTACCGCGGGAACACGCCCTGCGTTAGCGAACAGGATCTTGCCCAGCTGTCCAGGCTCAGCTCCATCGATCAAGTCACTCTGGAAAAGCTGCACGAGCTGGACAGGCTGACCAGTAAATTGCAGAAGGACTCTCAGAACCTGATAGAGCTCAAGTCTCGGTTAATGGACTCGCCGAAGAGGCAGTACAGTTCAGAGGCGGAGTCAAAGCTGGCCGAAGAAGCAAGTAGCATAGATGAGCAACTAAGGAAGATTTACGCGGAGACAGACGTCGATAGCTGGACATTTTCGAAGAGTCCTGGATCGACGGGTAGATCGATCTCCAGAGTCAGCACCGATAGCGACCTGGCAACCGATGGCGACTTCACAGCCAGATCCATCTCGCCTAGGCTGACGTCCACGTCCAGGACGAACTTGGATCCCATCCCCAGTACCTACACCTCCCCCAGGCTAGGTTACACCTCTGCCGCGCGAGAAAAGAGCCCAGAGCCCGTCATCCAGTTGTCCATAGACGTGGGCAGCTTCGCCAAGGGCTACGCGGAGAACAAGGAACTCACGGACCTGATGGTGGAAAGTTTCGCGGCTGTTACCTGCGCCTCGCCCACCATCTACAGCACCACCACTGACAAGATGCCGTCGCCTACGCTCTCAGCGGGCAGTGTACACAGTGTACACAGCGTGCACAGCGTCCAAAGCTCGCAGAGCCTTCGAACTAGGCAAGACGGTTATTTCGGTAGCGCGGCAAGATTGAACTTGGAGTTTCAAGAAAGTAGAACACCGCCGAGTCCATCGCCCAGTTCACCGCCCCCGCCAGCCCCTCGAGACTCGGCTGACTCGTTCCTGATGCCAGGCTCCGATCAGAGGGAGCCCGACACCAAGAGTTCCCAAAGCCCCACGTATCTGCGAAGCGCGGAGAAGCTTGTGTCCCTGGAGCAGGGTCGCCTAAGTCCGCGAACCCCACACTCGCCCAAATCGCCGCGCGTGTCGCCTAAGCACACCGCCAAGCCCGGCGGTGTCGCCAACATCGTCGCGGCGAAATCAGATTCCGGCCTATCCTCCATGAGCGGGTGGAGCAGCTTGGACAAGTCACCGAGCTCCCCGAAGAGTTCGATTAGCAAGTTGCTCACGTCGTACTCGGTGGACCACGCCAGGGCGACCCTGATACCGACTACGACGTCGATCAGGCCCACCAGTCCCATACCACCTCTTCCAGAGACCACAACTGCGGTGATCACGCAGGAACCTTTGTACGACACACCGGAAGGCAGAGACGCTTTTGCTAACGCCGCCACCACGGTCACCAGCCACTCGTTTACCGCGACGATGAATCATCTCTCAGCATTCACTTCCATGAAGACACCGACCACCAAGGAAGACTACAGCTTCGTGCCTCCACCAGCGCCCATCGCGACCACCTGCCAGAGCCCCAAGAAACGAGGTCGTCAGCAAACGTTGCAGCACACCTATGACACCGTGGCACCTGGTACCACGCTGGATTACATATACAGGTCCGAGCAGCCGGCCATCTATTCTGTAGCTGGCAGCAACCGACAAGAGGTCATCACTAGCGTGTACACCAGCGGCTCTGGGACCTACGGTCCAAAGACTACGACCACGGGATACTATCCAGAGGCGATGGAGAACTTTAATAATTACCAGGACAGCATGGGCTCGGCGCAGTACACAGAGGCAGCTATGATCGCCCACGCGAAGAAACCACTGAGGGGCGTTATGTACACGGACGGGCTGATGAACCACGAGGCGTACAAAGCCGCGGTGTATCGCACAATGTTCCCCACGGGGAACATCACCGACGCTTTATCCTACTATCCAACCAGCGCGAACTTGCCGCGAACGGAGACGAACGAGTGCTCGTGGCTGAACTCGATGGAGGACCAGATACCCCACGACTCTACGTCGTCTAGTATCAGATCGCTGACGTCCGATGGTAGCTACGCTCAGAGTCCTTATACCGACAGAAGGTACCCCCAACCACCGGCCTACCAGGCACACCAGTACCACCACACCTACGCGAACCAGAACTATCCGCAGGCCTATCAGCAGCAATACCAACCCTATAGTCAAAGACTGAGTAGTTCCGAAAGCGCACAACTCTCCGATGGCTACCAGAGGCAATGGCAACGGGAGCATCAGTACATTCAGGACCACGAGAACGGCAGGCCCATCGACCAGTCGCAGCATCCACAGGGCGAGTACTACGACGCATCCAGCGTGATCGTGTCCCAGTCCGGGTACATCAGCATCGCCACGAACTTGAAGGACCACGAGATGGAGAACGCCAAGGCTACGAAGAAGGTCAGGCGGGGTTCGCCGTTGAAGAACGCGATGAGCTCTATGAGCAACTGGTTGCCCGACTTGCACCTGAGCAAGAGGCACAGGAGCCACTCGTTGCCCGGTGGTGTTAGACGGGAGGACTTGGACATGTCGCAGGAGGCACAGCAGAATCTCTCGGCGGAAGCTGGGTCGGCTAGAGGTCGCGGCAGAGGTCAAGCAGCCAGGAAGAAGAAGAAGCACACTCTGGTCTCTACGGTCTCTGGGATCCTGCAGAAGGCGAAAAGGCGGAGCCATCAATCACAGTCCTTATCCGATCCCGAGCAGTCCGAGACTGAATGGGGCAGCGGCAGGCAGAGCGGTTTATCGGAGGACGAGGACAGCGTGATGTCCGACGCGAATCAGGACACACCTTTCTTCGCCAAAGTGAAAACCGCCAGCACGAAGCGCAAGCCAGTGCCGCAGCCGGTTGCTCAGCCTCCGCCGCAGGCAGTGCAACAGTTGTCCCCGCAGCAGATCGAGTATATACAGCAGCAGCAGCAGCAACAGAACCTTCAGCAGCAACAGCAGGCACTTCAACAGCAGATACAGCAGCATCAGGAGCAGCTGCAACAGCAGGCGCTCCAGGATGGATGGAGTAAAGAGAAGGACCAGAGGAAGGAGATCGATTACGATGCCTCCGACCAAATGGGCGGATTCGAAGAAGAAACGTCGGGGAAGAGCACTGGTTCTGGGTCCGGCGGGTCTTCCATATTCCAAACTGTCGGCGACATCAAGCGGTCTACGGGCAGCTCCGACGAGGCTCCCAACGAGAAGGCCCCGAAGCTTCCTCCAGTGACCCTGATGGGCGGCGCGAGCATGGAGTTCGCTGTTTCTAGGGCGCTGGGCAAGTATCGTCAACGGCAATCGTCCACGGTGTCCGACGAGCAGCCACTCAGCGAGGAGTCCAACAACGACAAAAGATCCGAGGAGGGGACCATCCAGGCTCTCGAGACAAGTTTCGAGTACCCCGAGGACATGTCGGAGAAAAGCGAGAAGAGTGAGAAGTCGAGCAGCACCAGGCTACCGGAATTGGTGACCAGCATATCCGAGGAGGCGCCTCCGTCAGAGGGGAGTCCGTCAGCCTCGAGCACGAGGGGACAAACACCGGGCAGCCGATTCCTGCCGCGACACCAGCAGTCCCTCGACATTCCGTGGACCGGACGGGCTGGCGAGCTGGACGAAGACAACCGGAGCACGCATTCCTACAGAAGCACGTCGAGGGTATCCTCCAGGCGGCAGAGCACGGAAGACTCGATCGATTCCGAGGACGAGTGGTACCGATACGAGCTGAAGAAGCTGGAGGAGCTTGAAAGGCAATCGCAGACCGAGATGGAGGTGGGAGAGGTGCTGGCGGAGGAGCCCGAGGAGACCGAGCACTACCAGCCGGACGAGGTGGTGAAGGAGAAGATGTCGTTCGTGCTGAAGGAATTGAAGCTGAAGGCGAGCGCGAAGCCCAAGGAACCGGTGAAAAAGGACAGGGAAGCGAGGGGAGAAGAGGTGAGGGCTACCAAGATCAACGGAACCATCGCGAAGGATCGCCATATAGAGGAGAGGGACAGCTATCGCGACGAGAAGCCGATCCCTAGACGGAAGTCTGCGGTGAGCATCGAGTCGGTGTTCGCAAGGGTCACCGATTACCACACGTGGGCGAACGAGGAGGAAGCCAGAAAGGAGAAGCCACCGTCGTCGGTGGAGGGCTCCTCTGGCGAGACCTCGGGCCCCGACAGTCCTGTTCAGTCGATGGACGAAGACGAGGAAGAAGAGGAGGAGGAAGAGGATCTACCGAAGGATGTCGAAGAGCAAGAATCCAGGCGCAGCTCCGAAGGCTCGACACTTCGTCACGGCGAGAGAGTTCATCCTGGCTCGGAGCCACCGTCTCGCGAGGGCAGCGTCAGCGTCCCCCCTAGCGAGGTGTCCGTCAGCATCCCTGGTGCTTGGGACTCGGAGAGCACTGTCCTCGAAGGGATGGAGCGGGACGGTGCCGGCAGCGCCGAGACCGCGACCACGGCTACCTTGAGCCTGCCGAAAATCAAAATCGACTCCTCGTCTTGCGGTAGCTCCGACGCCACGCTGAAAGAGGGCCAGGTGAGCCCTGGCCCGCCCGGCTCCAAGTGGAAGCTGCTGAAAGCGCTGAAGGAACGCAAGGCCGAGGAGAAGCTGAAGGAAGTCGAGGAGGCCACGAAGGAGACTACTATCACTCAGGGACCCACGGCAGTGAGTATCATGATCAAGTGAGGACACGAAAACTTATGTAAGGCGTACTCGAGATTCGGGGGTTGGGTCAAATTGTAGGTGTAATTACTCTTTTACGAACATGTTCTTTGCTGGCTGATGCGTTTGTTATGCTCTTAACCGGTGTCTCAGTTAACTTGATTCCCTTGTGACATTTGGTTTCGAGTATCGTTGAATGTAGGGTATTAGGCGATATCGAGGATCTTCCGCAGGGACCGATTTTTAAGGTGAAGGCGTCGAAAAAGTTTGTGAATTGCGAATGTTCTCGTCTTCCAGACTGACCTGATTATCACAGCATCGTGTGACATGTTGAACCATAAATTTTTATGAACACAAGTGTTTTTAATCACTTCGGGACTTCAGCACAATACGTTTTCGGTGACTTGAGTACCTATATAATAGCCGATCCCGAAGCTGTGTCCCCGATACTAATACCCTACGTACCAGCTAACAGGAGGAAAGTGATGTCAGTCCACGAAAGTAGACTGAGAAGTCCCAGTCCGAGCTTAATACCACCAAAAGTCACAAAACGAACGGAACAAATATAACGGTAGTTTAAAAGGTGTCACTCCTTTGAAACTAAAGAATCGTCCAAAAGTGAACTCACATCGCTTGACTGCTGTGCCCCTCGCATAATATCCTCTTTCATACGTCGCACTTGGCTAACGATTTAGCGGCGACGCGAATACACGATGGCGCGCCAGTTGATTTCTCGCCAGCTTGAAATTGGTTTTCACCAGCGAGTATCGAGTACGCTGTACGCGAATGGACTGTGAATCCAGGCAACCTACGAATTTAAGCGTAATAGCGTGCGCGCGTAAGGGTTTAAGCGTTTAAGGTCTGTGCCAGCGCGTGGCACGTGAATCCAGTCAATACTAAATGCGATGGTTGACGGAAGTGAAGCTTTGCTGGCGTATTTACGCGAGATTAGGTCCTCGTCGTCTTGGCCGGTGACGAGAGAGCGACGACGTAGGGCCGGTCACGAACTCGAAACACGTATAACGATGGTACTAGTCAATTCAACAAGTGCAATGTCACTGACGCTTGGCCAAGCAATATACTTCTAGGGGGGGGGGGGGGGGATTGGGAATGACGGAGGGGAGGGTGGACGAGAGATTGAACGATTAAGCATCGATCGGTAATCGTGATCGACGACGATCGACTTCGAGAACCGTAAGGTAACCTATTCGACGAAAGCATCGCCATTAGCAAACGAGGCTTACCAGACAGGTCCTAGGAATAATTAGATGGTGCTTTAATAATCGATACGCTTTAAGGTAGTATTATTAGAAGCCGCGTGCCTGCGCGGTCTGAGAAATGAAATCCCGCGTGGTCTACGATGTAAAAGTATTATTCGGTCAATTAATGTTTCTTCAACGCGTAGCGAGAAACGATCGTCTTTCATACGCTCCCATTAACGATAGAGCGGAGCCGCGTATTTAAAGAGATTTGCTTCCAAATGAAATTTGGCGGACGGTGCAAGTCGCACCACGGTTGGAACCGTCGGAACACCCGACAAAATTAGCCTAATCTTAGCTCACTAACGAATGTAGACTTAAGTAGAACATCCTCCACTTGAAACTGCACACTTCGAACCTAGGGATAGCTTTAAACCTCCAGACCGGGCTCACTTCTTCCGAGTTCAATCGCTTTGTACCGCGAAACGCTGGGGGAAACGCACAAAACTATGCTGCGTGTAAGGAAGTCGCTCAACGGTTGAGGGAGGCAAAGTGGATGGGGCGTAAGGGGATGAAAGGCAGCGAGACAAATCGCGCAGGCACAGCTGCGGATCTCGTTCGTCGTGTGCACGTCGAAATCAATTGTTTCTGGGGAAACGCTCGCGAAACGTGAAGGAAGGAACACAGGGATAAGTTCAACGACTATTGGAATACATGGTGCGCAACGTTTCACGCTCGAGAATTTATCGATCGATCGCTCGGGCGCATTAAAACCACCATCGACAGCATAATTTCCATCCCACAGGTTCGAACCAGCATGGACGCGCTCCAATTAATATTTCCTGTAATGTCTAGGCAGAATTAGATTCTGTCGTTTCCACGGTAAGCTTGAACGAGAGGCTACTCGAAGGGGAACCTTCGTGACCAGCAAATTTCCGAGCTTGTCAGAGTATTAGCGAACTTCGCGATGTCTCTTATCATCCTCATAGTATTCGACGCTTCAACAAGTGATGGCGACGGAGGGCGCAATTTTTCCATGACCACAGTTGCGTTTTTACTGGTTATCTTCCGCGAACTTAACGAAGCGTGTCTTTCGTGAAACGATAATTGGATGGTACTCTAAAGATCGATGGATGTGGAATAATTACGCGATTCGTGTAAGGGGTTGTAAGGGCGCTTCCAAATTAGAGCAGCTTCCGAGTCGGCTCCGCTTTCCGGCGTAGTGCTCCGCGAAAAATGACCAAGTCCCTCGTCGTTCACGTGCTTCCTGCGTATTAGATCGCAATGCATTCCGTTTCGTCGAGCGTGAAAGCACGGAAGTCGATACCACGCGATTTCACGTGACGCAGTGGTGTATATACGCGGGCAACAACGCTGCTCCGCAACGCTTCCTTCCGTTTCATTTTCCCCGCCAGCGAAAACGAAGGGGTGTGGAAAATTCTGGCCGGACACGGTTCGACGAGTTCGCACTTTCGTTTCAATTAATTGGTCAGCGATACAACAAGCGGATTCCCACGGGACGTATCGCGCGATCGGCTATTCGATGCGTGAGCCCCGTGAAAATATTTCTCCCTATGTTTGCCGCGTCCACTTTTTGATGACAGCTGCGAGCGAGTTTCGAAAAAGGTTTCACGAGCAACGGAGAACGGCGAGACTAACCATTGTTGTGCATTCTGTAGTATTCGTAACTGGTATACACTATATACGCTCGTAGAATAATAGAAATTCATTACGATGGTGGAAAGGTGAGATGAATCGTAGGTACGATCCTGGAGCACTTAGATCGAACAATGCTCAAGCATTGTTTAATTGTCAGAAGAATCATTGTCATTCCCTGGAATATAGTCTCACCGATACCTACGTTTATTCCTTCAGAAGGTACAGGAATAGTTGATTCATTCGCTTCTCTAGAATATCCTGAATACCCAAAGTTTGGTAGAGCGATCTAAAACTCTAATTACACAAATGGCTTTTCTGACCCACTTAACAGATTGCATCAATCTGTCCTGAATGCAATGAATTTCCTCAGAAGAATATATTCGTCTTCGGTCTCCGCTGCCCAGTGTCCACGAATCGACCAAGCGGAATGGAATTCAAAGCCCCGTGGCCAATGTGTTATCTCAGGCTCCAGGATCTGTGCCCACGGTATCGCATCGTCACGATGCTGATAGTAGTTGGCGTGCTAAGATTTTCCTCGTACTCGTCGTCGGGCGTGCATACCATTTCTCGTAATCTCGAAACGATCGATCGCGTTCCGTGTACCGATAACCGTTCGGCATAACGCGAGTCCCGCAATAGTTCCATAATCGAACGGATAAGCCACCACCGTAGACACAGACACGCAGACGTACAAGCACAGACACGCAAACAGATGACAAACACGTATAGAATAGCGAATCAAGAGACGTGCAGGGCGTGAAATTAAGAAGGTTACAGGCTAGTGTCTCTAAATCGAATCAAGATACGGGAGTTTTTTTTCTTGGGGATTCATTTATATCGCGAAGGGAATGTCATGCAATCGAGTTAACACTTTCCTGATTCTTAAAATCGCTCGTTAAACGGTAGACCGTACGCGGCACGAATTACTGAACGGTGTCTGACCAAGTGCTGGGCGTTACTACTAATCCGCGTTACTTGCGAGGCAAACCGTTCGAGGCGAACTTCGGAAGAGGAATCTTTCTGACATTTACCGAGTATCCTATTGTCCTGATCTTGGTATACACTGATCACGTATATTCACTTTATTGGTGAAAAAAAAACAAGCTAGAAAATAGGTGTTTAAAGAAATTAACGCGTCACTAATATTATCTGTCTTGATCGCACGATATTCCCCATCTCTGCCCGGACTAAAATCTCGTATCTCGCTTAATTCTGACTACACTGACCTGCTAAACCCGATTTATCAGCCTGCACACACATACTCGCAATCGTACACACGTCCAAAGTATATGCTTCCGTATCTAAAGACTTCGCAGGCGTTTAATACACCGATTAAGCTAGCAATTAATTATCGTGCGTACTTCAATGTTAGTGTTAGGAGGGGGGCGTTATGGAGGAGGGGTTTACCTGCTCGCACTGTGGAGAACGGTTCCAGGCTGAACGACACGTTCGGGGAACCGTGTGCCCAGGTCTGGCCGGGAACAGCGGGTTTCGCTTAATTCTTCGGACCTGGGGCACGTATCGTGCTCTGCCAGCCGATCGATTCTTCTCGTAATTGGCGATACGTGCCGTTCGAGGCGCTCGTCAGCGGTGATGTCAATAACAGCAAAAAGTCGGGAGAACTGTCGTGGTCCCCGTTTCGAGGGGGATATTCGAGGGAATGGGCGTAAGTAGCACGGGACGGCTGATGTTGTCCACGCGTCACGGCGAACCGCGCTCCCCTTTGAGGCTGAACGTTAAAAGGCCCTGAGAATGGGTTGAAGACATATAGTGGGGAACTTAGGACACACTCCAGTGGTGTGTAAAGCGGTCCGCCCGAGTGTACGGCCGCCAAAGGTGTTTCTCGCATCACGTTACAGGGTCAAAACGCCTACACACAATGGTGTGCGCGAGTCCTTTCTATGCTAGCCTCCAAAAACAATATACGCTATACGTTTCATCTACTACTTCTTCTACGACCTCGGTGTATTATTTCCACCCGTGATGCTGGTTCTGCTCATCGAGGATTGAACGGTTTCTTACGGAGGAGGAAATGTAGCGACCAAGGAGATGTTAATTTGTTGAACGCAGTTCACTCTCGCTCCACGTGGTGCTTCTTGAGCATTATTGTTGTAACGTGCTTATTAGAATTTGGGTAGTGTACTAGGGCACTACAATGGTGTCAGCGACGAATGTAGGAAGTGTTAAAGAGGCTGCCAATTGGTTGGATCAACTGCGGTTCAACTGGGCATGGTGTGACTGTACAACAGTAACAACCATTTTAATACTTAGATGTCCGCGAAGATCACGAAAAATTGCGTCTCTCGAGGTTTAAAAGATGACATGTTACGGTATTAATTCAGGTTCACTCTCACTCTTCAACCTAGCACAACCTGCGATTAATATTACTTTCCACGATTAATGTAATTCAACGATCATTTGCTCGGTTACGTCGAAAGTTTTTTTTTACGAATATGGAAGATTTGTCGGTGGGATTATCGCGTAGCGAGAGACGAAGTTAGTGTTGAGGTTTATTCGACGAGCACCAAAGCGTTCTTACGCGTTAATGATCAATTTGTCACAGCCTCGTCAAAGCGCAGGAAACTTTCGCGTCGAACGAAATTAAAAACACCATCCTGGTATCGGCAAATTTTCAATTAAGCCATCGCCTATCCGTTTCGCGCGTAACAGGCTATCAAAAACAAGCCATCCACAAGAGCGCGAAAGTATGTCGAGAATGTCGATCGCCAACGGTGCAAAGTATAGAGTAGACGCCTCGTTCGTCTCGATTTTCCTTCCACGATCCTGGCGTTCCCACGTTCGCCGAACTTTCCCCCCGACTCCGTGATTAATTGCGCTCGCCGAGCTCGCGATCGTTCTTATGAAACTCGTTTCTCTCACAATATTTCCATTAGGAAACAGCAATTTGCTTTCTCCTAATGTGCACGCGATTTCTTGCCAAACTCCAAATGAAATTGATCCCAACGTTAGTTCATTAATGGTAGCTTTAAACCGATGCAATCAACTACTGCTCCGTGAGGAGTAATAGAGCATATAAATAATCAAAAGGCACAAATACAATTTGAATTGCAATTAGAAGAAACCTGAATATTGAGATCCAGTGAAAAGGCAATCCACTGTTATTGACGCCAACCCTGACCATCGTTGCCGATAAAAACGATCGAAAAGATGTTCACGTTAAACGCTTTACGTTACTCGTAACGTCGTGGAGAACACGTTTACACGTGGTCGTAAAATCGAGCGATCCAATGAAACGCAAGGACGCGTAAAGAGCCTTAAACTCCACGTTGCTGTCGCGGGGAAATTAAAATAGAATCCGATCTGCTTATTACGAACTCAGGGCGGCAGAAGGTAAAAGATACGATCGTAAGCGTTAAATGAAATGATCCACGCGGCGCGCAACGGCCTGCCCTTACAAACCGTACTTTTTACGGGGTCTCGTTCGCCTCCGGCGAACAGCGCTGGATGCTTCGAGATTTCGCGCGGCTCATAGCGTTCCCCATTCCTCCGTGTAATTCAACGAGATTGCGTTCGGACGTGCGCTTAGAACCTATGCAACGACACGTGCAGCACGTAGCAAAGCCCCTTGTCCGCGGAATCATGCTTTTCTGGCGCGTTCTTTTGCATCCTGACAACAGCGCCAGCAACTCGCTGCGTTCCAGAAACTCAAAAGTGCCCAATTCTCGCGAGGCGCGGCATATTAGTGAGATTACGCGATCAAGCTCGCCGACTACTGTAATCCACATTTCGTTCGTCACAGTTTCTTAAATTCTGAAGCTTCTTCGGTTACCTCTTTATTGCGTTCGTACCTTCTCGTTCAGTGGCCCTCTACGATTCCAAATTCCGGTTTATCGAAAGAATTGAGGCCTCGTTAAGAAACTGATAGTCATTAGACACGCTCGATTATGCGAAGCATGAATTCCGAGAGAATCGGCGCGCAATTCCCATAGACGCGGCTTGCCTCTGCGATGCGTTCCATTATTCATAGGCAGCTACGAAGCCTTCGTAATGTTCCGACACACCCCTTTCAGTAGCAACACAAACCAAAGGATTTTTAATTGACGTGGGCTTAATTAATAACCGTCCGATTAACGAGCGAGACGTATGCGCCCGTCAAAGGGTCGTTTCACAGAAGTCCCTCGGACTTGAAATAACGCGCACGCGGAGTTTGAAGTGCAAACGCTTGGTCGCGTTCGGTTTAACAAAACAATATAGTGCTTGGTACTTGAGATGTCCAAGCTTACTAAGAACCTTCCTAAGACTCCCTTTCCTGTGCCCATTTATCATATGGTAATCTAAAAAAAAAAAGGAACAATCTGTTTCATCGACGTTCGCGTCATTAGTTTCTCAACGATGCTTGCCAGATAATTGCATCGCGGTTTCCATTTCCAATTATCGAGTATTCGTCTGAAATAGCACCTACATTGTACAACGGAGGACAAAGTCGAGCATTGGCAACTCGTGGGCGAGAGTGAAACGTATTCGACGGAACTAATAGCGAGCAACTCTAGTCGAACGGTGAAGTCCAGTCGTAGTTACGATTCCCTCCATGGTCACGAATCGCCTATAATTCGGTCAAAGTCCCTGTCCACGCACAAACGAATCAAATGGCGTCTGCGCTGAATGATTTGCAGCGAAGCGCGCGAAGGGGGCCAATTCGGTTCTCGCCGAGTGGAAAACGCCACCGTGGTCCCTTCGCGATACCTCGGAACGGGGTCGAACGAGCTAACCACCCGGACCAATTGTGTACCATTTCTCACTTTTATATGAAACGAATTAAGAAGAGTGTAGGCAGGGGGAGGGGGGGGGGGGCGAAGAAAAACGCAGCAGACTCGCGCCTAGCGACGTTAACTCTGTATGTATATTGTACGATTATAACGATCATGGATATTGTGTATCTATATTGTCACGGTGTCGTTGCGTCTAACACGTTTTTAGCAGTCTTTCGTGGTCCACGACCGTGGTAGTTCGTTACTTGCAAGCTCGTATTCGTCGAGACGTTGGTACGCAGGGAACTTAAGATTCGGAACTACGAATCGATGCATCGGATGCATTTTAAGTCGTTCCACTAGGCTGTCATAGATGCTCAAGCAGACTCCAAAGTCAGGCGAAGGGAGGTTTGCCAAATTAAGACGAAGAAATCTTCCTGCGCCGAACAGATTCAGAGTACTCGGTCGTTGCTCGAGGATACGAGTCTCCAAGTACTCGACAACGCATAACCTCGGTCCAGGACTCGCACTCTACACGAGGGGATCATCTTGAAACTGTAAGTCCGTGGTGTCGCGTGTCGTCGTTACGCAGATCCTTCGCGACCATCTCTTTTAAAGAGAATCCTCCCCAGGGATCGCTGGATCGGGGAGTACCGCGTTGCTCGGCACACACGTGGGTAGATCGTGCTCGTTAAAAGAGTGATATCGCCTTCACTCGCGGGATCTCTGAGTTTAAAAGACTCGGAGTGTCTCAGGTGGAAGTGCGCGCGAGGTCTCCGCTGTCGAGAACGAACGAAGTCCAGTGGAAAACGGAGTGGAGAATTAATTGGACTTCCTAGAAAGCTACGCGAAATGTTCGGAGCTTGACAGTCGATACCCAAAACATCGACGAAGCCGGCACGAATCTGAGGCTGCGGAAGAACCGCTGCAACAGCCACGCGTGCACTCGATACACCACGAGAGCTTGCCAATTTCACGATAGATCGAAGCAGCTTTGAACACTCGCGTAGCCTCCTCTATGCACCAGAAACTGGCGGTCTCGACCGCAAGCGATCGTTCGTGGTCTGCTGGCAATCAATCAGAGTGTTTGCCCGTTCTCGACGCGCAGCTCCTCGCGGAACGATCATCCTTCTCGCGGGCGCGTCTCGATCGTACACGCGACACGCGCGTCACGCAAGCTCTCGTTCGCGTAAGAAACACACAAAAGGTATATCCAAAGCCACGTACTACTATAACGATACTATAACCTACGCGGTAGTTCTGTGTCAATTAATAATGTAACGAAAATCGTTTAGCCGTGTTTCTCGAGGGGACAGATTATAACGTACGTGCGTAGGTGTAAGAAGCTTTCGTGTGATAATCGGGAAACGTCGCGGTAAGTGTTTCTCGCGGATTGGCGCGCAGGGTGACATCTGACGAGGCGCGGGCAACGGCCAGCGATGGGCCTTTCGGCGTCCCTGGCCGTGGAGTACAGGGGTTGTTGATCGTGAGAAGAGAGTATCGCTCGTTCGAGCGATATAGACCGTGATGCCAAGGTTGTGTCCAGTTGCTTTTTGGGGAATGGAGTATGTAGGTGTTTGCTGTTATCGTTACGCGCCACCTGCGTGAAAATGATGGCCCCACCTGCGTGAAAATAATGGCCGCACACGCCATGAAACCTCCCCTATCCTCCGGTTTCATCGCGGCCACGATGATGGTCGTGGCCGGAGCACAAGGAGCTACTGGTGTAGCAACGGGGATCGTGAGACGTTGCTTCTTTAACGCTTTGGAAGTTGCATGAATTTTCTGCCACTTTGGAAAGGGATATCCATTGTGCCTCGGCGTGCTCTCGACGAGACGTTGCGCTATTTTGCACGCGGCCACTTCCTGTCGATACTTTTATTTGACACGGAGGTTTTGTCGAGCGAAACACTTTTCAAACGGGGCACGTTTATTGAATCGGAAGCGTTTAAAACAAATTCCTGGATGCAAGATAAATATTGGAGTTTTAGCCACTTCGTAACGGTGGTTCTGTATATTTATAGAGATGTATGAAAAATAAATTGCGAGGGTGCAAATGCAAATTTCAAGATTCTATGGTTTCCAACCAAGTTTTCATATTAGAGGAAGAATTATTCAATGATTCGCGGGAACGAAAGCTAGCAAGAGCAACGAATAATTACTTAAATCCAGCTCGCGAGTTTGCAGACAACAGAAAATTTGCGGTTTCAGCGGAGATTTTTCAATTAAGAAAGTAACAGGCGCGCAGGAATGCCTTGTGAATGACGGGCGGGGACGGACAAGAAACTTAAACCGGATGCAGGTAAAATAGCATCGAGAAAAACTGTGCAATTAAAAGTTGGCGAGCATCTCGCAGGTATCCAGGCACTGCGCCAGCGATGCTTTGGGATTTCCTTTGCGAAGTGCCTTCTTACAGCGCGGGATAATTAATGATGTTAAAGGAAGAATGCTGCAGGATTCTAAATGTCGCGTGGACCGCATATTAAGAGAGTACCTAAAAAGAGATTGTGGCTTTCGTGAAGTAATAGAAATATTAGAAAACTTAACTCTTAAGTGGAGCATTATGTCGTTTCCGGCAACATTTAATTCAATCTCACACGGGATTTCAAAAAGGAAGTATGAATTGCATAAAGAAGGCCAAGAATAAATAAATTTTTCAAGGCACACAAGAAAAAAGACAATTTCAAGTGGCTACTATCATAGTCACTAAAGAATAAACTAAGTAGTGTCTCCAAGAACGATCACAAAATCGCTGAGAACAACTACGCAGAAATGGTACTCTAAACCGAGCATGCCTCCCGCATTCAATTCCCATGATTTCGTATGAATTTCCTACGGGGGTGCGCGCAGAATCGAAGAACAGACTCTGCTCCTCGTCGAGCATCGAGTTTCGTATTCGCTGAGCATTAAATTTCCGGAGAACCAGCAAACATTCTGTGCATCTGTGGCAACGACGGCGACGATAAATATTCCGCGCTGTTTATTGCGCTGGCGCCAACGGTAATTTCTTATTTAACGCTTAAAATCTGTTGTACCCAACAATCTCCGTTGGAACCCCTTGAAATCGTGTTTCACCGCGACGGGGACAGTTCCCCGCGAGATGATAATTATTTAGTGAAATTCTGCGAGAATAATTCGCAACGGTGCGTCCGCTTATTTTCCTTTTGATTTCACGGGGGAAACGCGACGCGTACACGTTCGGGCAACGGTTCGCACTGCAAACTCGCTGGCCGTTTATTCGAAGTTGCCGTAATCCTGTAATCCTCTTTAACATTCGGCCGCGGTCCACGTCCATCTAAAGAGCGCATTTAACTTAGGGCATTTATCACGAGACACTGGCGCCACGTGTCCCCGTGCAATCCGCGACCTGGGCAAAGTTATTGCACGCCGCGACCTACATCATGTAGTCGGGAGTATCAAGCCCGTGGAGGTCCATTATCTCGCGGCAGGCGAGACTGGAGTGGACAATTCCGCGCAGTTGCGTCGCAGTTCAATTTTTCAAAAGAGGAAAATTGCTCGGGCGATTCGTAATGAACTGTGGTAGGAGGTGTTGGCTGAAAGGAACGCCACGGTTCGAAAGTTTTCGTGCACGGGTTAACGAGGCAGAATTTTATCGCGCGAAATTAATGCAAGAATGGTAGGTGTTGGTTGAAATTTAGTAGAACGTTGAATAAATGTAGAGACAACCTGAACTATTGCTCCAACTTTCGATGAAATATTGTGGTGAGTTTATAGTTTGTACGCGGATAGTTTGGTTGCTACAGAGTCGTTAATTAATGGACAGTGTAGGCTTTAGTACTGTGTGATCGGATTAATCGGTCGGATCACGCACAGTATGCTCCTAAATTAAGAAGAGAGTCGAGGACGTGCATCTGAACTTTCTGAACAGAGACGTACGTGTCAGCTGGAAATACATAATTAGACGCACACGAAGGCGGTTGTAGTTTTTCTACGTGTGCACTTTTGCACCAGGACACGATCAAAATCTTTTATAAAAGCGAAACTCCGAAACTGAAAGTTTTCTACGTGTGTAGGTATTTGTAACCAGACCTTTCTACGCGTGAATTTTCGATTTTACACGGGTGTGTGTTCTATCGGAATCTATACGGGAGTCTCTTGTACAATTTGTCGTACGCTTTTTGAAAGTCCCTTTTCTATAACCAGCTAAGAAACCTTTTTAACGCCCAGAACCTTTTATTACGCAACTTTTTGAGAGAAGACATTTATACAACGTGACCTTTGCTAATGTATATATCCCTTTACAAGAAAAAATTGACCGTTCGAGTCGACGTGTAATAATTTGCTCGTAGCTTTGAAGATTGCCCAAGCATAAGTGCAAGGAAAACGAATACTTCTCGTTTTATTTATCACGATTTAAAGAGAAGGAACGCTCGATGTTGCCGTAGCAATTGTTTATTAAGAAATCAGATCCTGAGCCGCGCTTGGGAAATAAGTTGGAAACGTCTCGCGATCTCGAGAAGGGAACTTTCATTTCCTGCAGGTGGCGATCCGTAACGACGCTTCGAGGAAGTCGCTAATACGGCACAAGTTTCAGAGAACACTTTTACACTTTACACCAACTGCTAACAGCCCCCACTTTGCCAGCAACTTTTTTACAAACGAACTTCTTTCTAGCTTGTAACGCTGAAAATTCATCGAATTCTAAAACTACCCGATAGCGGGTAGCGTTAAGCTTTATAGACGTAAGGTTAACTACGAGCCATAGGAACGCGAAGTCAAGCAAAGAGACCATGGCAATTACGAACTTCTAGTAGTGTGCAATATTTTATTAAATTCACCAAGAGCAATCCCCAGTACCAGTGATCTCCTTATCACGCTGAACCTAACCACTAACCTCGCCACATCCAAACACAAATCATTCGAAAAACACAATCATAATCCATTAAACATTAAACTACACATATTCGACTGGAAAATGATTCTCGCACAGCACAAATCAAGTTACGCCCGATCACCCTTCGGCTAGCGAGAGAATCGCGTAAACCACCAATAGAGGTGGAGACTCATCGCCGTGTGAGCTCGACCCGCCTATTTATCCCGCGATACTGTCCTCAGGATTTATAGGAATATTGTGTACGACTGAAATTTGACTTCGGCGTCGTTGAACAGCCGAGGAACACGACGCACCGCGGTTGCTGAGCGTTCACGAGCGTGAACGTAGGCTGACGCGCGCGCAACCCCTTGCGCCTAGGGGCTACTATCTTGTTAGCTGCATAAAACGGCTTATCGACGCGGCATTCGGTGTAAATTTAACGAGCGGTTAAAGCCGTTCCCGTTTTATTCGGCGCGGCGAGTGCGTGCGTTAGCCAGCTCGCAATGATAAACCGCGGTGAGCGGTGGGATAACTAGGCGAACGTGGGATCAGCCTGCGCACCGCGTGGATCTATAAATGGCTGTCCAGCACAATTAGTCGCACACTATGCTACTGGTATTACGCGCACACGGCCGGACATATCGCCCGGCCGGCGCAACAACGAGCGAATCGCACGCGTGCACCGGGACGTTCGCATAACGAGGGCACGCATGCACGGTGCTGTCGTTGGTCATCTGCGTTCCTCGAGACCCCTTGGCGCGCCCTCATCTATCATTTCTTCGTGTCCCTGGTTCTTTTCCATGGCAATCTCATTCTCATTTTCTGGCCGGATTCTTCTACCTCGTAATAGCTTTCTTTCCCGCTCTCCCTCCTCTCGCGAGGCCTTTTTTTTAAACATTCTTCTTTGTTCCATTGCTCGAGTTTTTGGTTCCGACGTCCTGAATGCGTCCTTTGCCGTGCCGTTTGCATTTTTCATCGCCTCGTTTCTTGCTGCTCCGCGGGTCGCTATTTTTCCCTCTTCTGCGCTTTTATACGAGTGTTTCTGGTGATCCTCCCTTCGTTACCATTTTGGTCCTCTGTGTCTTTCAGGCTTTAATGTATTTAGAGTGGAGTACGGTACCACTGTATGTCTATGTATAAAGTAACGTGGAGTTTATCTGCAGATAGATAACCGATTAGATCTGAAAATTCAGCCACTCTTGCAGTAACTACATTTCGCTCCTACTTTTTCTCACTTCTTGATCGTGCAATTCCTTTCTTCTCTACTTTCTCGTAACTCAGCACATTTCACGGTCCCACATCCTTTTCTTTCTTATTTCACCCATTCCACCACAATATTACGCTTCGTTTACCCTCATTTCTCTCACGTACTTCCCCCTAATACCTTTCATTCCTTTTCTGTCAGTCTTATCTCCGTCTACCTCTTGCTTTCTACCCAGATCCCGCTAAACTTCTATTTCAGTCAGAGTGGCGATTACAGAATCCATCCAATCACTCGCATGCATATCGATGGGGAGCATCATGGTTCTCGCAATTTTCGCAGTTCTCTTATAGGAAATGCAAATTCTCAGAGGTTTCTCGCTTTACAATGAAGGAACAGTTCTTCCATTAACATATTGACGACGCATTATGGTCGCAGTTGCCACGAGATTTCATTGTGCCTGCAGTAATCATTGTTGCAATCCCTGGCATGCAAAGAAACCATCGTTGAAAGCTTTTCCTCCGATAAATTTAAAGCTGTTACTAAACTGTCAAGCTTCTTCCTTCGTTGCAAAGCGAGGTCCTTTTCGCGAAGAAAAAAGAATATAACACATATCGATACGAATATCAGATTCTTCTATAAACAACACAGATTACCTTGCGATAAATGCAAAAATATCGCAGCGCGGTAGACGCTTCGGCGAAACGCGATAAAAAGATAAAAGGAAGCCTCGCCACACATTTCTCGTGCCAGCATTGAAATGCCCGACTGACAAAAGCCCGAAACAATCGCTCGTAGGGCAGAAACTGAAACGCGATTCTATTGACTGACGGAAGCAAGCTTCCGATTGCAGTCCCTGCACCAGCGCTACCCAGCAACTCGGAAACCTAGTTGCATTCCAAAAAGGAACATGAAAGAGCGTAGGAAATATATTGCTAAGCTAGATAAACGTATTTAAATCTTCTCGCAACGAATGCATGTCTACCATTCCTTCATTATTCTGGACAAAAGATGACAAATTCTCTCGCATTGCGAAGTAAAACAGCACCGCGTCAATTGAAAGTTCCTCGGTTGGCCGCGAAGCAACCGAGGCTTTCTATACCGCGTAATTAGACTCTCGTCGCGCGCAACGGGAGCGATGAATTTCTCTTTCCTGGCGATTGTCCTTCCGAGGCCAAACACCCCGAAATGTAGGTCAGATTCCAGCGTGGAGTGCACAAGGGTCGCGGTCCATTGAAACGCGACCCCGCTCGCCCCCTCGTTCCCACAAGCGCGCTTTCATTTCTGCGACTTCATTGATAAATTCCCATCAACCATCCCCGTTCCAGCAAAACTCGAGCAACGTCCGTTGTATTCGACCGCCGTAATTTTTTCCACGCCGATGTTGCGCCCCCTGCCTCCCCGCGAGGCAAAGTAATTTCCTTCTCAAAGCCCGCCCGGCGAATATATTCCATTCTCGTCGTGGTAACGAAGACTTTTGAAAACCCGAGGGAAGGGCATCGTGCCAGCATGCTTGGGGCCCGCCGTTCCGCGGGGAAACTCGCGAAAACTGACCTCCGCGCAACGGAACGCGGCGCGCGTCCTTCTGCATACGTAAACAGACGTATCCTCCAGAGCTTTTTCACTCCGCACGCCGCCCTCGTTACTCCCGCTCCTTGTCTACCCGCGATTAATCATAGTCACCGATAAGTTCCCGTTGCTCGCGAGATTGGACGAACGTATCAAAAGTTCCGCTCCCCGAGGATCGCGGCGTGTCCTTTCCATGAAATATTCAGCAGCGTGGATCGAAAACAGCTCGGTCGATATTCTCGTTGAATTCGTGGCCCGAACGGAACGACAGGAACGTATCGTTCCTGAGAATCCGCAGGAAGCTGGATAACCGATTCGATTACGGTTCCCGTGCCTGTCGCGCTCGCGAAATGGAAACCCAATTACTGCACGGAGGCAATTGAATTCGCGGCGCAGGTGTTTGCGTGGAAAAAGCGTGCGAGATTAACGACACAATTTAACACCGTTGAGCAAAGTCGACCGGCTTTTGCTTCCGGTCGAGTTCCATTCGGCTGGACGGCGGAGGCATGCGCCTGGAAATTTCATTAATTAACGCGCACCGACTGGTTGCCCCGGTTATGGCCGCTCAAATAATGGTCAACTAGCTCTCCTGTTCCACGCGGATGGAAAATTAACGGCGGTGTATTAGCAGCTATTTGCAAATTCTCAAGCTCGTTTCGTGCTGACCTGGCGATTAGAAAAGAAGTTTGAACGCTGAACGGGCAGGCTTTAATGTCCTGGCAGGCAAATAGTACAATGTGCTACAGATGGAGTTCGAAATGGTCTCCATTGCATAGTACACGAAAATACTGATTAATCTAAAAAAAACTATGGGATCAGAGAAAAGATATATATCATTATAATAGACTTGTACGTCTACTATCGTCGGCACCCACTCGTAGGGCATTGATTTAGAGCAATGAACTGCGAAAATGGCGAACAATCGCGTCTAAATCGCAAGTAGGTGATTATCATTCATATCGTATCAGACATTTCACATATCATCGTTGTTGCTGGCTCGCCACAGTTATTCGATAAGGCAAACCAGGCAGCAAAACCCTAACCAATCCCAAAATTACCTCTTCCCTATGGTCCACAAACTGCGAGCCAATCAGTAAGTACTAGATCCTTTATCCTCGATCGCAGAGCTCGTGGAGCGCAGATAAACGACAACAGCCCCTGATGCTTTATCATGAACGTCACCTCGTCGAGGCTCCGCGATGCCAAGATTTCGAAGAAAATTTCCTTAGAGGCTCGCGAAAGCGTAAAAGAGAAGCGAATGCCACGTCCTGTAGTTATAGATCGAGTAAGTCGAGTCACCGAGACTGTATCCACGTTCAATAGAGGATTGCGAGTTGACTGTGGATCGATTTAGGCCGATTTCGAGGGTTCTTAGGTAGCGAGGACTACATTTAAAGGCTTCCACGTGGCTACCAGAGTATCGCCGAACGATAATGTTAATGATAATTAGTCAATATCGATGTTCCTTGAGTCGCGCGCGTATCGTCCGACGAGATCGTCGCGGCGTCTCGACGAGCAGGCATCTTATCGTACAGTTTCATATCATCGGTGTCGTTTACTCCATTTTTAATCGTTCATATCATCGAAATAAGGAGAAGGAAGCTCCGTGAGTTGTCGCAGTCGGTGCGTACGATGGATTTCATAAGGCTTCTCGATCTAGCGTTAATTTAGCGGTGCTGGTCGGACGGCGATTAGCGTTTAAGCGAAATTAAAGGAAGTACGTTGTTAAGGCCTAATAATAATAACGCTAATAAGGATGAATAGCATAGGTAACGGGCAACTTGTTAGCGGCGTATAAATACACGGTATTTTCGTTTTTAAGTAAACGCTTGTCAGAATTGTACTCGCGAAGCGATGCTACTCCACGTAGATGTAATAACATATAGTAACTACTCACAGCTGTATTTACGTTGCCTTCGAGCGCGTCTCCGTGCATCGAGGGCCGACAATATGCCGAAATCACGAGCATTCCCACGTTTCTGCTCCTTTCAGCGTCTCATTCGGATCTCCTCTGGCACCTGTGCCCACAACCGAAGCTTCTCTTCCCATCTGACAGAAGATTGACTTTCTAGTGGTGAATTGTTTGGCGTTCGAAATCAGTGAGAGGTGAAAGTAACTTTAAATAGCCTCCTGCAGGGAGCATTAGCGATAAAGCGATTAACGTAAAACGTAATTCCTGCATAAAGCTCTCGCGGGAAGGCGACGCTATTCGTTTAGCAATATGAACGATATAATTTTCGAAACCACGCGGAAACGTCAAGTTTGCGCGTTTAAAGGGTCGTTTGCAAAATTAATTCACGATCCATCACTGGGCCACGAAAACGGCCAATTGCACCTTGTTTCTTTTCGGATTCGTTAAAATTCTACGATAATAATTATATATTTCTCTCCAGCAGAAGAATTATATTTCTCTATTTTCTATTTTGCCTACAAAATTCTGTAGCTCCAACACATTTCTGTCTCCGGACTCCAATGAAAATTATCCTCCAAATTATCCATTGACGATTAGGGAACCCTTATTAGCAACAAAGTACCAGGACCCGCGCCCCTCGTGTTAACGACCCCTCATCTTCATCCAGGAGACGCCCTCGAAGGCGCCCACTTGGCGGCTAAGCGCGAACAAACAAGCAAAACGAACGTACAGAAAATGAAAAAAAAAAAAGTGAACGCATCGATACGAAAAATCGTCGTGCCCCAGCGTTGTCTAAGCTTCTCCGGGTGAAAAGAAACTCCCTTTTTCCGCAAGACTGTTGTACCGCGAATGAGTGAGAATTAGGGCAGAAACGAGGGTGGGCAAACGACAAAAGGGCGAGGGGAGGGGATGTGGGATGGGGGGGGGGCGAAGTAGGAACGACGATGGCGAATGAAAGGGACGAAGATACCTGCGGCTCTAACTCTAAATAACTTATACTACTTGTTACACGCTATCCATAAGTTTATATTGTAATCTCTATCGTGACAGAATTTACGAGTATCGTACGTGATATTATATTTATACGGGCTGTTATCACACTGTATCTCCAATCTTCCATTCCTCCGTGCGGCAACGGGCGAACGAGAGAGAACGAGAGGAGGCGCAGGCGACTGCAAACGCGAAGAAAAGAGGCGTAGACGGGGGAGCGAGAGGAAGGTGTCGCGGGACAGCAGGGAATAAGAGCGGAATTGTCTACGAGACACTGCTCCTGATACCTTCGCGTAAATACTGTCGCGAGATGAGGTGGCGTCGAGAGGGTCCCCCGATGGAACCCCTCGAACGGGTGTCGCAATAGCAAATAAGAGGCACAATTTTGCTTGAACGTCCTGCTTGAAAGAAAACCGCGATCAGCCACGAACTGGAACTAGACGATCGTACCCTCGCCGCGAGGATGGTGCACAGTCGTGTAGCAATTTATTTACAGGGAGCTCTCCCTCGGCTTCGTTGCCCACCGAGACAACCCGCGCTCGATACTTCTGATTAACGACCACAGCTTTCACGGAGACGTTAACGAAGGAAAGAAAGCGCGCTGATGCGTAGGAGGCGAGAGGGGAGATTAACCAGGGGCCGCCGGTTCATTCCGACTGCGTTTAACGAACTTCTGGACAGCGGGACGAGACTGGGAGTTCACGGGAGACAAAAACGAGTCCGCGGACAATGGCTGAAGAAACCGACAGGGTGACAGCGGTGGAAAGGAGGTGTTAATCTGAGGCAACAGCCGCGGAACGGTGGCCGAGGGAGGGAAGACGAAAACCTTTTTGCTACCTAGGAAGGGGAACGAAAACAGCGAGCGTATCTTCCTTTTCTATAAGTCGCTTCCAGAGGTAACTCGAGGCGAGGGGAGGGTCGCTGCTGAGCTGCGCCACTCTCTGCTCTTCCTCTCGAGTCCCCGATCTGCGCTCGATTCTCTGTTTCATCGGAGCTTTTCTTACTCTTAAGTCGACGCGAAGAGACTGATTTGTGTACGGGGCAAAGCATTGTGCGTGCGTGGCCACGGAACCACGGGGGCAGAGTCGATCGCCCTGCGAGCGGGGGGAGATCCGGGGTGAGCAAACGCGAAGGGGAAGGCGAATGGATTAGATGCAGCGGCGAGGCGATCCTCTCCGCGGCGTCCGTGGCCTCGCGTTTCCAAAGACTGTGTACAATATTTTTTCGTACGCCTGCGCCATCGTTCGCGCGAACGCGCGTTCTCCGTTTTGGTTTCTTCGAACTGTTACTAGGCTTGTTTTTTAATAAACTTGTTTTTTTGTTTGTTAGAACGGCAGCGGGCCTGGCGGCGAATCTGGCGGACGGGGGAACGGGTGAGTACGATGATCGACGAATGATTTCGTCAATACCACTTCTTCGTTCTTTCAGATATGTATTTTCTCTCTAATTTTAAAGTAAAACTTTCCAAGAGAGCTGCTGGTCTTGATAGTAATCGGTATGAAAACCAGAACCTTGAATAAGTCGCGAGGACTTTTAAACGAAGTCAACAGCGAAACTGGCTTTTCACTGTTGCACTCCTCGCGTATTCGACAAAAATGATGCGAACGAATTCTGTGGCTAGTGTTTTTTCGCGTAACCCGGTGCATAATCGAATTAAATGACGTAAGGGAACGGCTGATAAACGAAGAAAAAACTGACACGAGGACGATTTCTGCCACGTAACTTGTTAGATCGACCCATCACGCTATTCTTCTCAGGACGAGGTTCATCAGGCTGAAAGCCAAGGGCCATTTGTATAATTCCCTTGTCGTAAAAATTGATCGTTTCTTTGCCCAGCGTTTAGTCGATCGCGTTACGACCACGTGGAATCGCTGATTAAACGTGGAAACGTTAAATCGATCCATTAGCTTCTACTACTTAGCTCGTTGAGTTCTTTCTAAAATTTAGAAGCATCTAGGGGCATAATTTTGATGCAGTCTCGTTTTCCGTGGAAACGATGTGGCGCTATTTTTCTGGTAAACAGACTGAGAAACGAGAGATTATAATGGAACGGAGCATCTCCGAATGATGGATTACGTTACACCGTACTTAGCAAAGTTGGGCTTGTTTCGAGGTAATTCGCAGATCTGCAGAGCAAGTTGGTGTAATTAGACGTGAACTCGAGTAGAATTAGGTCATTGTTCACGTGAAACCATAAATCTTGATGGCCGACCCGTCGAAATATCAATTTACATTCATTTCTCAATACAAAACGTTCAATTTATAGCGTGCACCTTTATTGCAAAAACGTGAACGACATTTGCGTTAAAAATTCGAAGGGTGAAAACGTTCCCAATCAGTGGCTCTCGTGTTCCTTTGACATCCCCACGAAAATTTGTTATAACCCCAGGAAGAAATCGAAAAGTACATTGCGGAGTTAACGAAGGGGGGTTGGATACGTGTGCGAGTTAGGGTTCCTTAAAATTTCTGATCATTTAAGTAGCTCGGCGAGATCTTCGTCAGAACCGAAGTTTCCAATTCCATTGAAAAGTTCGATTACTTTCAATCTAATACCGACCGAAGCTTCGGCGTAACTGGGAGAAGATTTATTGCGATCAGATAGCATCTGACACGCGATCCCTGTACGATGCAGGTCTCCGTAAATACAGGAGACTCTAAGATTTTACAATCTTAATTATAAAATTACTCGTATTACGTAAAAAGCTACGGCTTTGTTAACCACAGATATTCTGTAGCTACATAATAGCACGTATAATCGGAACGAAATCAACTGGCTGTTTCATTTCTTGCCTCTTCAAATGAATTTTCCGTTCGATGGATCAAATACCTCTGAACTGCCACTTCGTTTTGTTCAAACGATATCAGAACACCATTCCAATCGAATTAATCGTTTGAACGTGTTTTCTTTTAGGCATCCTGGGGACAATCCTTTCTACAGCAACATCGACAGCATGCCAGACATTCGGCCGCGCCGAAAGTCGGTGCCATTGGTCTCCGAGCTGGTATGTAATCGATTATCCATTAAACCCAATAAACAACAACGTCCTAGCGCCTATGCATATCGATATGTTACACGTTCAGGTGACGCAGATACGTACATACGTGCATCACCTGAACCCTATGTATCCGTGAAAGTTAACAAGCGTGGCGACGATGTCGTCCTCGAGATTGCTCGTCGTCGTCGTCCTTTTGGTTCACTGTCGCCATCGACGTCGTCGTCGTCGTTGTTGTCGTTATCGTTGTCTCGGTCATGGTCGTCGTCGTCGATGAATTTCACGGGCTTCTTTCAAACCCGTGAAAGACACTCTACTATCGAATTAATTGACTGGCTGACGCGCTTCAATTCGAATACTTTTATGCGCGCTAGAATGATAATCGCGTAATGCAAATTGGCGAATTGTCTCGAAGACATCTGAAATTCACTGGGACCTTGATATGCATATGTAAATTCTAAAGATCAACCCTAGTTTCTGAATCGAGGGAAATTATCTCGTGCACGAGGAATACTGTAACCACAAAAGTTCCACCCTTCCGAAAAGTCCAAGTGCTCCTTCGAAGGCCACCGTCGAGGCACCAAGTCCCCTTCTATCGATCGCGCGAAGGCCGTTACGTGTCGTGGAAATAATTTCGTAGATCGCCGCGCGCGATACTTCGGGATAACGTTTTATGGGAAAGCTTGCGGTTAAGGGGTCCGCGCGAGGCACTCTAATTTCCATTCCCAGCTGAATTAAGCGAGCCCCCGGAGTATTTTAAGTCGCCACTCCAGATACACCTGTTGTTCGATTTTTAACGTGGTTCCAGCTCCTGAATAAAGTTTGCATTGCGAGTTTCTATTGTTGCCTGCGGGGTTCGTTTAAATCGCTACGATAATATCGAAGTCGCTGAACTTCGGGAATAAAGTTGCCCCATTAGGACCTATTTCCGAATCATGACTTTGCCGAGTTAATATCAGCAGGGTACTATCAACTATTTTTTACACCCAGTGGACCACTTTGAAGTTGACTGTGAACAATATTGTTTCCACTTCCACGAGAAACAGGGGGTAGCAATATCGCAGACCTTTTGCCATTCAATTATTTTCCAAACACAAATGCCTTTTGTAAGCTCCGAGCGTTGCTAAATATCGTCGAATTCCTCCCCAATTCAACGCTGCGGCGTAAATTAAATTTCAATTATCCATTCATCCCGCCGCAACTATTTTTGATACAATCAAGCTGTCAGTAACTTCGATACAGAACCGTTTCGAGTGCACTTTTAACCCAGCATCGTATTCTATTTCGTCCACTTTGTTGCTACAGACCGATATTGTTCGCAATCTAATTGAATTCTCCTCGCTGGTGCCTCGACCGAGCGTCGCCGTAATTTCCTCGAAAAAGCGTGTCGGACATCGTTTAAAATCGCGAAAGCGGTTATTGTCAAAGTAAAAGTCGACGACCGGGACCGACGCTGAACGAAGCTTCGTGTGACCAGTGCTTAACTGTCCTGTCGGAGTGTGCTGTTCCTCCATTTACCAACAAAAAGATGTGCGATTCTATTTGTGTTTCTGTCGCAGGCGGAGGAAACTCTGTCGCTCTGTGCAAAATCCTTTTCTCAGCGTGGATATCGTGCCCCAAATCAGTCGCAGCTTACTCTGTCAACCCACGCCCACCCCTATGAACCCTTTGTTTTCCAATTGACTAGTTCCGCTGCAGTTTGCCCGTGTACCCCGTCGAGGAAATCGACCACGAATTCTTTCGAACGTGTACCTCCAGCTTTCCCGCCCCAGCTCGATCCCCGCTAGACGACGACGTCGAACAATCGAGCCTGTTTTGTCGCGAGATCGATACCTGTCTGTTGTGCCGTTCGAGGCACCTTCGAGAGACGACCCTTCCAAACGACTCCAACACGCGGAGTTTCAATTCTTTAGGAAGTTTGACACTCTTCGGGGAAGGGCACAAAAGCGTCTCTCGAGGGTGGCTCGGTATCGAACGGCCCTCCTCGTCGTGCAACCTGATTGCGTGTGTTGCGTTTCGGTGTTGCGTCGTTCTTTCGGCCACCCAAGGTTCTTCCGGATGGACGTTACGGACGATTTGATGGTAAATTGCTTGCTTGCTGTGCTTGAGGAAAGAAAAGACGCGACCGGCGGTTGAATCAACTTCTAGGGGTTCACGCGGGGCTCTATTGTTTTATAATCTTAAACTATGCCCTTCACACCGATAGTAAAATTTTCCGGATGGTAATTTTAATTCGTTATGTCTGGCGTAAAGGGGGTGGTTTAAGGGACTGGTACTGTCCCCAAGGGAGGAATTGGAGGATAGTTATGAAAACTGATCGCAAATCGTCTGTGACCGATCCACTATTTGTATACTCCGTTCACTAGTGTTTCGCAGAGTATGCTCGTTCAACGTTACGAAACTCTCGACCGAAGATTCGGTCGCCGAGAACTTTGCTTCCGCTCGAAGGTTCGGAAACGCGTCGTCCGAATCAAATTGGTTTGACGACACAATATTCGTCTCTGTTCTCTGTCAATATTAATTATTTCATCTGCCTAACCCTCTGACCATTGAATTACCAACTTTCGAGTTGCCCCGAGTCACACTGATTTCCAAAAGAACTTTACGAAAATAGTGTTTTAAATATTCACAGCATCCGTTTCAAGAAATTTCATCAGTATCTACATTACGATTTAATTAATCGCACAACGATCTGTGTTTATACACAGAGACAGCCGCCGAGAGGACAAAATCGCAAACAGAGGTAGAAAAGCGGTTTTCGTTTGCATTTTCATTGCTATCGGATTACATGCCCAGCTTTATATACGAAAATATTTGTGTCGCCAAGCCACGGTGGTATCGGGCCACGCGAAGCAGACGGAATTTCCCGCGGATCGCGTGGAAACTCGATGAATCTCCCGCAGGACGATCGTCGATGCAACTTTCGCACCGCGAGAAACGAAAAATTCATTTATCGAGGAGTGCCCCAACCACCCACCCCTGCGTTCCCGACAGGTCGAGCGAAAAGCACTGGAAAAGCCACGATTTAAAAGTCGAATAGGCGAGTGTTGGCCCTTCTGGGCGAAGTTTGTTTGACGCTCGATATTCGGAACAAAGACGGGCAATCGGGGGCTCTTTCGCCGAGCTCCCGCGCGAATGCCCTCTCTCGAGGGAGAATTTCAACGAGCAACCACATTAACTTACATGATTTTTTTTTCATACGTGCATTCTGGCCTCTGGCTCGATCTGCATTGCAGAAACGGAGGTAGCGAATTCCAGGGGAAGTTTCATTGGCTGAGTGAATTTCGAGGCAGGCGGTTTCGGGTGGCTGGATTGCTTTCATTTTGGTCTTGTACTGGTGGAGTATATTGCTGTTAGTAGTAAACACCATCGAGTACAAAGGGGTTGTGAATTTTTTGAAAAAAGAAATTTGCACGCGGCAGAATCGAGTCGATTTTCTTGCTCCGAGAATAAATACAGTTTCTCCACGTGGGGTGTTCTGGAATCACCCGTTATGGAATATAGAAAATGCCAAGGAATAAAGAAATAATTAGTTGATACTAGAGTATTCTATTCCGTTGCGAATTCTCTCACTTTCGCTGTAACGAATTACAAGCTCTTGCGAAAAAGGGCAAGCTTCTGTTGCAACGATTCAGTGGCCTAGAAAGCCGCCTTAATCGCGGCAAAAAGCGAGCCTTCCGTGGGAAGCTTGAACGAAATTTTCTGTTACACACGCGGCGTAGCGTGTAACAGCAATTACTGTGCTACAGACGAAGTCGTATTTCAAAAAGGAGCTCGCTTACGTCACCTGCGCCCTTGCAGCATCGAAGCTCGCGTGCTCGGTTAACGACTTAAATGGAACTCTTAAGTACACCCCCTATCGCGTCCGTGGAGATTAAAAAGAAAATGCAGCATAAAAAGGGGAGACCACTCGTTGCAACCTTGTTCACCGATCTCCAGTGTTCCCCGCGTCTAACGTTTCGAAAAACGACGACTGAAAAAATTGCAATCAACACGACCAAGCAGAACGCTGCCCCGCTAACAGAAATAAGTTTGAAATACGCCGAGTTTGAAACGAGGGAAGCTCGCTACGCAATTGCAGGAGTTGTGATATTGCGTGGTTACTTTCGAGTAACGCGCAAACAGGACGAGATGCTTGAAACGGAGTTCTCAAAGTGAAACGATCGCTTCGCAGGTAAAAATACAGAGAAATCATTCCATTCGCGCGAATCGGGACCGTAAATATTTGCAAAGATCCTGGAAGTTATTGGAGCCTGAATCATCCCTAAATAAATTTCCATAGAACGCTTCTAAGACCCTAGATCAGTATCCCTAAAGTCACTTGAAAGAGCAGAAAAGAATGAGCAAAGATTCCTCGAAACTGCACGTGGAGAAGCACAGCGTCAAACGAAATCACGCCCAACAGGAAAGATCGATTTTCGCTCGACCCGTCGCGTATATGTTCTGTGTGAAGTCTAGTGCAACCGATACGAACGGACTTCCCTGAAATTACGTACGTTTCCTTTGACGAGGGATTGGAGGAGGATGAAATAATTCTCCGCGAAGGAAGCGTGGATGGCCACGGAATATTCACGAGGCCGGTTGCTCGTCACGCGAGCCACAACCCCTCCTCGAATCCCTCGCTACTCAACCCCCCCACGTTTAGAAGTCCCGTGTCTGTCACCCTGTACATGTTCGATGTGGACAATTTTTTTCTCTTGATTGTTGTGTACCGTAACCTTGGCCCTTGGTAACCCCGGCGTCCAAGTGCATTGTCCCGCGGTAATCGAACCAGAAACGAGAGGCGGAAAATGACGGAAGTCCGAGGAATCGCTGGATACAAAGGCGAGCGGCATCGGCTGCTCCGCTTTCGTTAGACTTCACGCGTTAATTCGCGGATGCGATTCTCCCTTCAGGAAGCACCGTGAGATCGACGGGGCGGAAGACCGGTATACGCTGTTGAACTCCGGTAATTTCCGGTTTGCGCGTTCACCGACCAGGAATAATATTCTAGGTCCGAGTGGAGGGTTTGCATTATCGAGTACGCGTCCGCGTACATTCGGGTGGAGCGTCACTCCCCCCCGCGGGCGAAAAAGAGACACGCGATAAACGTTTCGTTACGTTGAAAGGGTAGTTTGCTCGCGAATCAACTGTTTCCTGACCAGGAACAACCAGATATCCAGAAGACTATCCCGCCTAGGTGGAACGACTCACGTTCGCCCGCCTCTCGTCTCTCTAATCTCTTAATGTATCTGTTATCCGTAACGCGCAAAGCATTTAAAGAAACAATAGAATGAAAAAAAAAGAAATAACAACAAAAGAGACACAAAGCGATACACGTACTAACCGGCATATAATGCCATTTTCTTTGTTTGTTCTCTGTGGCGCCCGTTGTTGTATCCACCTGAACACCTGAAAAAAACAAAACCACTCACTGAAAAAAACCTCTCAAAAAATCTCAAAAATTCTACCTCCAGGTCTTGAAGGTACTAATTCAATGCCTCCTTAACGAAGTTTACGATAAAAAGGCTTGTTTGTGCGTGCGTAGCGCATGATTCGCTTCAGCAAACTCTGTCTCTCACGGTTTTACGTTTCGCCGCTTACTGCTTGCTCACACCTCCGTTTCTTTCGATTCTCTTTCGCACGTAATTTCACGTACTCCCTTTTACTCTTCACTTTCTCTTTCGCCCCCATTGTTCTCGGTATTTCCCTATAGTTTTAGTTTGCCCGGCAAGCGACACGCGCGAGCAACGCGATTTCCACCCCTCCGGGAGCCGGTTTCGGCCCGCGATATAGTCGATCGCATTAGTCGCGCGTAATTCGCCGCTCTGGCGTATCGAAGGTTTTGCAATTGGGGGGATTAGATCCACATTAGCGGAACTAAGCTTGTTTCGCGCGTCGCGTCGTGATAATCTTCGAACGCCAGGCTGATGCCACCTCGCCGCAGTAGATAACCAGGCATTACTGTAACTCGCGGTGGGGGGCAGGACTTTTCTCTTTTTTGCTTCGAAGAAACTTACGCGAAAAATTCTCGAAGAAAATACACGGTGCTCTCGCTGTCCCTAATCCTTCGCTGACCTATTTTGCTGGCGGACGACGCCTTCGTATCTGCGAACCCTCTCGAAGGAGTGGACCTTTTATACTCAAGATCCGAATAACGTAAGCAGGGCTGAGATAAATCATTTCGAGGCCACGAGGAGTCCGTCCTCTCGAGTGTGTTCGATACGTTCCACCGCTGATATCCATTCGGTATTTTAATCTTCTGAGTGTACCCGCACGTAAGACTGTTTGCCACTGCTGTCGCGTAGCGCATGATCACGTAGACAGAGTACCGTAGTTAAGTAGTGGGCGTAACGAACGTAGTTGATTATATCTAGACGACTGAAATCTCGCGTAGACATGACGATCGAACGACAGCTTCGCGAGCCGTCCACCTTCTCCTGCTATTCCTTTCTCTTTGGATTACAGTAACCGTTGTTGTCTTCTACTTCTTCTCTTTCTCTTTCTGTCTCTGGTAAACGACGCCCCTCGTTCGAGGGAACGAGAATGGGACGGCAAACCGAGGTTCCGTGCGTCTAAGTACTTTAGACCCGAGTTAAGTTGCACTTTATCGACGGAGAAAGATGACGCAGGATTGCGGCGAGGATACATACCTGATCCCCTTTTGGGTTTTCCCTGGCTTTCGCGGGATGAAAGCACGCCGAATGGAGGTCCCACGAAGAGATCGAAGTGTGACGGTGCCCCGTTGCGGAAACGCTTGACACGCGGACACGCTTTTAAAGAGTGTAGAGAAGGGCTGGATAGAAAAGGCGCGGCGGCGCCGGGCGGAATTAGTGCTCGGAGTTAGCGTCTGCCCCACGGTGGCGAGACAGTAGCGCATGCATCGAGCACGGGGCACCGTGCATAATATCTTAATTGAAATCTAGCCAGCCGCAAATCCAATCGCGCCGCGCCTCTACCAGGCGCCACGGGCTAATTGGATTAGACTTTCTCCGTAGAGATTCACCACTTCTATCTCGTTCTGCCTTTCACCGCCGTACCGCCATTAATTTGTATCTCCCGCCCTTCCGTTACTCGCCATCTGCCTCTTCGCTCCACTTTAAGTTCACCCCTCTCCCGATTGCGTTCCGTCCCTGTCGCCAGTCTATCCCGTCGCGATCATTCCTTGTTTCTTCGTTTCGCTCTGACTGCCTTTCTCATCTTTCGTTCTTATTCTTTCGAGACGATGGTTTTGTTTCACGCAGTCTCGCGAGCACTGACTCTGTTCCGATCAGTGTCTATAGAATGTTTAGTACGGACGAGTGTTTTCGAAACAGAGACACGAATCCGTATTTGAGCGGAGCTTCTCGATCTTGACGTTCCCGCGCGGTCCGGCGAAGCATTGTTTGCCTTTCGCTTGCAATCCGATAGTGTCCCGATTGAGTAGCGCTTTAATGGAATTTAAGGAAACTCGAGGGAACCGTCACGATGCATCGGAGTTCGAGAAGCTTAGCCTCTGTCCGCCATAAAATGCTCGAAGCACGGCTTTACAACAAGCCAATGTAAATAGAACACGTCTCATCGTGTCTGTACATAGTATTTGTAATAGTATCTGTAAATAAAAACGCAGCCACGACAGATATATATTTGGCATAGAATCGCACCGCAGGCATTCCGATCGCCGCGAAAATTCACAGCCTACTTTCGAAGATGTTGGAGAAAGGGGAATGATACATGCCAAATGTAATTCTCGATGTGACATTTCACGCGATTCGTTTTAATCGATCCGTCACTATTATTCGACAAATTTGCAAGTAGCTGTGTTTCCAAGTGACGTCGATCATAGTAAACAGCAATGCATTTTCTTGTGATTCTGTCGTTTTACGATCTCTATGTCGACAAGAATCTATTCATCTTGTAAATTTACATTAAAAAGTCACTTCGTGTTCTTTCGCCCCCACAAACCGTTCTGTCTTCGTTTACTTTCTTCGCCTCCCCCATCATCGTCATCTTTATCTTCTTCGTTTCCTCCCACCCCTCCCCCCCCCCCCTTTCAGTTTCTCTCTTCCTGCTCTTTATCTCTGTCTACATAATAGAGAGACTGGAAGGCATTGTCCCGGAATCAGATGAGCATTAATCTTTATCTTTTCACAGACAATGGCGGTGACGAAGAGGAACGCGGCTGGCCTAACATCGGCGGTGCCAAGGGCAACGCTGAACGACGAGGACCTGGTAAGAATTCGTCCTTTAGCCATTATCATCCTTTCAGGCATCATCGTCATCCCTCGTGTCGTCTATTTAAACGAACCGACAAGAATCCTTGTCGTCGGTGATCAACGACTTAACAATCGAGCGTGTCACTATCCGCGCGGAAAAACGATCGTGCGAAACAGATATCCGCTTTATTAATTGCAACTCGTAGCTCTCTGTAAATCAAGCTCGAAGAGATAAAGAACTGGAATCCTCCGGGCGCGGCTAGGATGTCCGCTATCTTCCTTTGTGAGATCCGCCAAGAAGCGCGGGGCCAACGTACAATTGTCGATCGTTTTTCATCGCGGACCGCGTCAAAGAAGCCCTTATCGGAACGGACCGTAGACACGAGTGTCGCAAACGGGGCGCAGAATCGATAGAATCAATCGCTGGCGTGGTTCGGAGCGCCGTTCGGTACCTGTTTCGCCAGGCTTGTCCCGATGGCGGCGTTAAACAGCGTTTCCCGCGCGAAACCGGGGCGTTAAATTGAAATTAAAGGGAGGCTTCCTCGTGGCCGAGAATTTTAATATCCGACGGCGAACTTCGTTAGAGAAGTCTTGATGGCCAATTTACGTCTGGCTGCCCGCGAGATAGCGGGCAACTCGACGGAGCGCGGCCGTCTCGATTTCGATAAGACGGGGGGACAGGTTTCTCGGCGTCGATTGGAAGATCGCGAGGGAACGATAGGGGGCCACGATACCTTCTCGAAGAACGAGTATCGTTGCGACTCGATAACGTGCAAAATGCGTGGTAATCGAAGTGTGGGAAAAGCATGCGATGCGATTGGCTTAAGCAGCGGCTGCTGCGAGTCCGGTATCATCTGTTATCGAGTTCTCGCGATTTGGAGATGTCTAAATTTTTTGAATGTAAGAAAAAAATGAACCCTGGAAGCTAATGTGAATCGTGAAACTCTGTAGGTTTAAGCCAGTCGCATCGCGCGAATACGATAATCCGAGGGAACCGGAGTTTCAATTTTAGAGAGAAGAGTAAAAGCAGAAGTATGAGGAAAGATTCTGTTCGTAGCCGACGCGACGATGACGATATCAGGCGGAAACTCGGCTTCGCGTAGTCGCCTACGTTGCGGTCTACGGTGAAACGTGAATTTATCATGATTGAAATAAACTCCGTAGCGGGTTAGGCATTCAGTCGAGATTCAGGGGCCCGTTTCAGGATAGCTGCTAAAGACATTTACGCGCATCTCTAAAACGTCATGTGTCATGTAACTTTAAGCTGCCACACGCAGTGAAGGCCCTCCGTGGAGCTGAACTTTAACCTCTGATAACTTTTTTTTTCTTTTCACATGAACTGTGCTGCATTTTATCCTCATTTCCGCGCTATTTTCTTTCACGTAAGTGTGGCCCAACCTATCTCTCTGCCTCTCTCTCTCTCTCTCTCTATCTCTATCTCTAACTCTCTTCTTCTTTCTTTCAAACTCTCTCTACTACCTCTAAACTCTGTCTACTGCCTTTCTTTGCCTCTCTATCTTTCTTTCTCTCTATCTTTCTCTCTGTCTCTTCTCTATCTCTCTCCCCTCTCTCTCTCTCTCTCTATCTCTCTCTCTCTCTCTCTCTCTCTTGTCTATCTCTATCTCTATCTTTTCTCTAACTCTTCTCTATCTCTATCTCTATCTCTATTTCTGTTTGATCACGTTCTGTGACACTGAGAAAAGCAACGTTCGTAGCGATCCTAGATACGAGTCGTTTCTTCTAGCGGCTAGGGTGAACGTCATGCGTATTTGCATAAGTACCTGTACAGATCCGTCGCGAGAATTGCTATACGCGAGCGTAGTAGTCCGTGCAGTACGCACGGTCGCGATATGTGCGCGTGTGTGTGCGCCTGTGTGTATATGGGTCACGTATAGGAATCCGTGGATATGAGATGCTGCAATGGTCATGTAAACCGGGTGTAATTAGGCTAGAGCTAGGACTCACCGATCCCCGTTCGTGTTCACGGATGTTCCTCGTGCGGATACCGCTGACGGCAAAGCCGACTGTCGTCCTCCCGCGCATGGAACTGTGATCGCTTGAATTGTAAAAAAGATCCGACCCACGCGAGCTGTGTTACAGTGTAGCAATTTCCTGTCAGCTGTGAAGCGTTAAAGATGGCCACGAGATCGCGGAAGTACCGAGGTGGGTACTTCGCGTGTGTTCCCTTCCAGTGAAACATAAAAACAGCTTTGAATGTACGATGTTGACAGCGCTATAAATCAAGCACCGTAGCAACGTTAGCACGTATCGCGATTACACGTTCCATTTCCTATTACGCGGCCGGAACGTTGTTTGCTTTCGTAAACGCGTGCGCTTTAACTACTCGCGCTAGGCTGACGCGAGAATGGAGAACAGACGAAAAAGAAGCGAGACGAATGAGGAACATCCTGAAGTCACGGGCACCCCTATAGTGCTTTTTAGCGGATCGATGCTTTTACATACCTTGCAGAGCGACCCCCACTAGTACGACATCTAGAGAACGTGTTCTGTCTTCCTGTCTGTCTATCTATCTCTCTTCTTCTCTATCTCTCGAAGTCCCCGATGCCTTCGAACAGAAAAGGGCGATCGAACGGAAGCAAGGATATTCGTTGAGTCGATAGGAAAAGTACTGTTTTCCGAGGGGGAAATGCCAGAATGAAATTCCCCGCTTCGATCATCCGACGGGAAGTCCTTTCGAAGTGTCGATACGAGAGAAAGCTAAAAATCCAGTGGAAAAGAACCGGGGCGAAGGATCGTCGAGTGCTGCGGGACCAACGATCCCTTGTCCGCGAGACACGGGAGAATGAATCCTGCAGCCCCGTGCCGCTCGTTCGAATAAAACCTTTTTAAACCTTCTCTGCGCGGTTCCCCCGGACCTGTCGGCGCTGGCTGTGCACCTAAAATATTCAAACATAAAGAGCAACTACAATAGGGAAATGGAGGATCCAATATTTTCGCGCTCGTTGCTCGACCTTCTTCCTCGCGGTCCTCCATTTTATGCGATCGAACAGTGGCATTTCCCAAAGCAGAAGCATGGAATATTTTAGAATCCTTCTAGAAGAGTTACGAGGCAACGCTTCTCTAATTCTCTTCGACACTTCTCTACTCCTCTTCGACACTTCTCTAAAGCTCAACTACGTTCACAACGATCAATCCCACACTGCCAATTCTACTTTCAATTAAATCGTTAGATCCTTTCGCGAGGTTCAATTACCAGATCCTACACCTTGCTATCTCCAGTTCTATCGCGCTTAGGAACTTTCCGGCTGAATATTCTTCAGGGTAGAAGGTGTAGGTGTACAAGTAGTTTACAGGGAAACTGTTTCGCGGGATAAATAACTAGTTCCCGTAGACTAGTAGTAGAAGAGTGCGTAAATAGCACAGCCAGCGCAAACGGTTGGCAAACGCGAACACAGATTCGGGGCGGTTAAAGGATTAGCCCTCTCGTTTGGCTTCTGCAACGCGAATGTCGTTGGGTGCCTCCTCCTCGTTAGAGGATATTCGAAAGGACGCCAGCCGCGGTACCAACGCGGTCCCAGACATCGTATTTCGAACGGAGATCCTTGCGAATCTCGCACGCGACTGAACACACCCACCCAGAAGTCCCCACCCTGTTTAATCTGTGTACACACAGGATTGCGTATGTAATTAGGTCTCGCAGGCACCAACGTTCCCGGCACGTTATGATTCTGTGCGTAATTATGTAAATTGCGAGTGCTAGAGTGTCGTTAGAGCGATTGACAGCGTGTACGAGTACGATTGAACGTCCTGCAAGACGATGGCCTGTTTGATACTGCATGAGACCAAGAGAAAGTAAGTGTCGCGGGACGAGTCCGTTGATGAATGACGGGAGTGACGAAGATTCAAGTGGTCGAGAAAACGGACGTGGCGTGGAATAATTGATACATTCGAATTCCTTCACGCGGTTCAGATTTAGAGCGAAGAAGTGTCGAATATTTGAACCACCTGCCACCTCCGCGTTCTCGACGGAGTGACTGGAATGGCGACACCTCGGCTCTCTGTTTCAGTAAACCAAAATTGCGATCGATTTCCAAAAAGTATCTAAAGCACAGCTCGTCCTAAGTTTTTCGTTGCCTGTAAATCAAACTCTTTATAGCCGTTTTTCTACAAAGCTAAAAGAGCAACGGTGTTCGTAATATCGGTTCCTCGTTAGACCGAGTTGCGCGCGTGAAGCCGCTCGATCGAATTTTCAACGGCACTAGTCGAGTCGCGATTGCACGCCCCTTAGCCACTCCAGTTTCCTTTAGTTCCTGAGCTGTCAGTCAATCGAAGTGGAAACGCAGTTTCAGCGAGTTTATAGATGGAGGAGAATCAAGAGAGGTCTCCTGCTTCTCGCGCGAATCGCTCGGCGAGAAGTCGTTGCTTGCCGGAGAACGCGAAATGTCTCGTGGTCGTTGTTTCCAAGATCAGCCGTTCCAGCAGCAAACAGCGAGCCGAGGTCGTTGAAATCGTGCGTCCATGAGTTCCCCAAGCCCGTTCCCCTGTCCCGTCCACTCGAACCTCTCGATTCTCTCGTTCTAACAACTCTGTGCAACGCTGAAACACCCGCAGAAGATGCACGTGTACAAGAAAACGCTGCAAGCAATGATCTACCCGATCTCCTCGACCACGCCGCACAAGTTCGTCACCTGGACAGCGACGTCGCCGACCTACTGCTACGAGTGCGAGGGTCTCCTCTGGGGCATCGCTCGACAAGGGGTGCGCTGCACCGAGTGCGGCGTCAAGTGCCACGAAAAGTGCAAGGACCTGCTCAACGCGGACTGCCTGCAGAGTGAGTAGCCGCCTCAAGTTTTCCCTCTTAAATCCTCGATTGATAATGGGCTCCTAGTGATCGGAATGGTTCTCTCAAAGTATAGAGAACCGATCACTTGGGGCACTCATTTCAGTGGTACTTAGCGTAGCCTGTAATTTATTACCGAAAGTTAGGGGAAACGTGAAAAAGTTCGAAATAAATTGTACGGGTAATGGTACGTTAATTTGCCTGTGTTTGAGGAGATTACTGTAGGGCAGCGATAAAGGATTGCCTCCGGAGCCAACCGCAATCCTCCAAATTCGTGCTCCCCCAACGCGAAAAGTCGAGGGCGCGATTTGCATACGGCGCAAACCACGGAAACATTAACTCATCGCGAGCCCCGACGTTGATACGCGATAAAATTACACTCCATCCCCCCCGAACTTAATTACCAGAAGCGTAATTAACGTCCGAGTTTTGCGAATGCCGCGAAATTTTCAAACCACTACGTCAAGCTTTCGCGGCCTGCCTTTTAGAACGTCGTACGAATTTGCTGGACGGAACTTATTCGGGGATTAAGAGGACTAGGGTAGGAAGCTCTCGGCTCTGGGTTACAGCAAGTTGCAATTACGTTTCTGGTTCTCCCACGTCATCGGCCATGCTGTAGTTTTACTATGGTATAGGCGAGCAAATGACACTCGTGGTAGGCGAATAGAGTAAGCCCTCGATAGCTGAGGGAAAAGGGTGAATATTCGTGGAATTATCGTGGTTGGTACTACTATGGAGGCAATTTACAAAATGTCCTCGTTAACGCCATCGATGAATGTCCCTATTAAGTCGGCGGGATTGCGCGAGTCGTGGAACGATTGATTAGTCAAGCCGCGGGGATATTTCGTGAAAAATAACACCTAGTCCCTCGAAAAGCGCAACGCGTGAATGCATTTCGCGTTAATCACGCGATCAACGGGGGAATCGTTGGAAATCGAGAATTGGGTCCACGGTCGGTCGTTTGTTACTCGATGTTTGCTCGTCGAACGGTCGAGAATTGAATCGGTAGATACGTACTCAGAGGGTGGATGGGAATGGTAATAACTCCAGTCCGGCGAGAAAATAACAGAACATCCGTCTCGCTGGGAAACTACACGGCGAGAACGCTGCGAGAATCGATCGACGAACGGCTAATTGGTCTCTAGCATCAAGAGTTTTTACTTCGATTAGGGTCGTCCGTTGAAACGCTGAATTAATTATTCGATCGGACGTAGAGGAGTGACTGCTCACGTGTGGCAAATATGATTCACAGTTATTCAACGCGCAATCGATCATTCGAGATAATTAATTTCGCAGTGCGAATATCTGGGAAGCAGGTACGCGAAGCGAAGATCGATTTATCGATGGAGGTTCTTTTCAGATCAAGCCTTCTGATACACGAGCGAATCTTCGAACTGCACGGACAAATCAGCCTCTCAATTAGATTCTATGCACATTGGTCATTCATCTTGAAAAGTGATAATTGATATATATGAAAAACAATGGGATACTGTTTCAAAGTGTTTAATTAACTGAGAACGAATGGATTCGAGCAGAGCATTACTCCTCGAGCAAAACACGGGGATATAACTGAGATAAATTTCATCTCGGGTTTCTCGTTTGTACAGACCGCGCATCCTGTTGCTCATCAATTAATAACTAAGTAGCACCGTTGCTCTATGTAACAGGGAAATAACTTCCTTGAACAACCTTCGTCTCGTTGGTTTTTTGCATCGTGGGCTTGCAGTTACGCGTGTGATTAAACAATCAACATAGCCACCTACTTTTTCCTCGAATAAAAAAGAAATATCTCAATTCAGCTCACTATAGTAAACAATAATATTTTCAACAGAGGTAGGTAAAAAAAGCACCACTCCATTTCACATCTGCATATAAAACAACGTCGAAAGTCGAAATTTCCTAAAAACATAAAATTCAAGAGGGACAAAAAAGCTGCTTTCAATAGAAAAGAATCTCCATCGACTCAGCAAAGGAATGGCAACTTTCCATCTCATCCACAACAAACAGGGATTTTGTACGCGTCCCTTGTTCCCCCTGACGCCCAGCAGTCTGCTTTTTCCTCGAGCTCGATCACTGCGGACCAGATCGCGTATATCCCCCGGCCAGAAGTCGACCTCTCGCCAGCTTTCGCCCGGCGTTTCTACCGGTGCATGGCATCTAGCCGATCGGGTACGCGTAATTTCCGGTTTGTTAAAGCTGCGTCAACATTTTCGCGGCTGAATCTCGGCCGACGCGCGAAACGGCCACCAGCGGGCTTGCACCGGAAAATTAAAGTTCCTCGAATGTTCCGGCCGACGAAAGACGCAAAGGCCGCAGCCCAGGCACGCGAACCGCACGGGGGAAAAGTTCAAAGAGCGCGTCTTTCGAGGCCGGGCGAGGCCAATTCAATGCGAGTCGCGTGGACCAGAGACGCAAAAACGGGTGGAGAAAGAGCGAGTTTAAGATAAAGCTGCGCAGGGGTATATTATTTCCCCGGTACGATTCGCAGAAATGGTAAACGAGAAACGACTCTGTCTACCAGGAGTGCTGGGAGCTTTGAATGACCCGCCTATTTTAGAATTTTAGCCCACTATTTGTCGTTGAAACGACTTAGGCGGTGTACCTCGCGCTCTGAATGCGGCCTATCGAGATGGAAGTTATTTTTTTAAAGAACACCTGGTCTCGAATTTACATCCAGCTTCATTGCGTAATAAGCGATCGTCAAGTGAGTCTCAAAGATACAAATGGTACTAATCAGGTATGTAATACAAGGCATTCAAAGCTGGAGAACTTCTTATCAAACGCAGAATGAATATACATCAATGTTTGCACATATACGTGAGCGGAAAATAATAGATTCGAAGACGTGCCACTTGATGCATCTTCGTGCCAATAAAGGGAGCTGCATAAATGAAAGGGGACTATAAAGTAGACCGTACTTGCCTCGGACAGTTTAAGAGCCTCTTGCGACAATAGCAGAATTGCATAGAGGAGAAGCGTCGGCTCCAGAGGCAGAGCGTTTCATTATCCCCGTTCGAAGTTTCCGCCGGCCTTGGGGGCCGGCCGTATTACGCGGCTGTAGCCGAGTTTTCATCGGACGCCTATTTCATTTCCCCAGGAGCGGCCGAGAAAAGCTCGAAGCACGGGGCCGAGGATAAGGCGAACAGCATAATCACGGCCATGAAGGAAAGAATGAAGCAGAGGGAGCGGGAAAAGCCGGAGATCTTCGAGCTGATCCGGTGAGTCCTTCTTACCGTGTCTTTTCCTTCTTTTCTCCTCCTTTTTCTGTCGCAGCACAATCGACGCGCCGGGAAACACCGCCGATCGGCGGGTACGCACGATTTTCCAGGGGAGAGCATGTCGATCGACCTCGAATCCATCTGGCAGGGTCGACGATCCCACCGTCGCCGTTGCTTGCCCCATTCTGTTAGCCGACGTTAACCCCCGAGACCTGTCCAATATTCGATGCGATTCCAGTTCCACTTGGTTGGACTTGGCGGGACACCGTAATTCGCGATACAAATGGATCGGTGGAGTTAGCAGGCGACAGACGAACACGTACGACGTACCTTCTGTACCGCGCTGGAAAGTTTTTGCATTTGCATACATTACTTGCGCCACGGCCGGGCACCTAAGGCTGGAAAATTTGCGCGCGCGCGTGAACACCGGGCTTCCGAGTGTGCCGGGACAGTGAAATACGGGGAAATTCAGGTTAGCCGGTCGTCGTAGAATAAAGACCCTGAGAGCCAGCCGTGATCCCCGACGATTTCACCCTGTGTTCTGTGCAGCGTCTTTTTGCGCGGCACATGACGGTGTTGGTAGAATGCGAACGGGGGGGAAACAAAAGAATTAAAAATATTTCTCCGCAGCGTTTCGAGCTGTGGAAAAAGCGAATGCCTAATGCTCTTTTGTTCGCCCTACGGTTATGAAGGGGCAGACATTATGCTTGGGGAGGCGGGGAATGCGGCTCGAGGTACGTGAAACAATTGGGGTAACTTCGTCTTCCAAGGCAGCGAACGACCACGGGAACGGGCGGGGGGGAAGTAATTTCGCCGTTGAGAGTGCCTACATTGAGATTCCTAAGAACAAAATTGGGTGAGAGGAATATTTTAGGTAAGACGGACTTACAACGCGGGGCCGGCAATTATTTGAACGTCGAGATTCGAGAATAAATTCACGTACTTTTTTTCTATCGCGATGAATCCTTTCGAAGATGAAGGAGGTATGGTGACGACGAAACACGGGGGATAGAATGCAAAACCTGGGGAGATCGTTAACGACGAAGCTCGGCGAAAAAATGGTAAAATCCGGTAGAAACTGAAACATAAGCAAGTAGTAATAACGAGAAAGAACAGCTGGTCGAAGTTTGCTCGTTAAAATTAATAGCTGTCCCCGGGTGAATTTTTATCAGATACAAATGGTCGGAAAATCATTTGCATTTTTATGGCTGTAGGTATACCTGTGGCTATTACGATTATTAATATTATGCTTGAAAGTGGGGAAGAAGTTCTCGATACTTTACTTTGATATTACTGACCTAGTTAGACGCGCGAAACTTCTTGATATTACCGTAAAGCTGCCCATCCGTGCATTTCCACGTCGTAGCATGTCATACCCAAAAATCCATTTCAGTGGTGGAATGTCCCATAAATTCGAAACAGTACAGTATTGCCTTGCTATCGATCGAGAATGAAATCCTGCCGCGTGCACGGAACAATCTCCAAACGCGTGTTCGGGGCGACGATTGCATAGCGCTAAACGATTCTCTGCATTCGGGTTAATTTCGCGTATTCTGTAGCAACAGCGACTGCTTCGACAAACTTGAAAGCCGAACGGGATCCGCGGCCCCGAAAGTGCAGCAGATTCTAAAGGGTTCTAAGTAGAGGCGTAATCCTGATTGATCGAACTCTCCTTTACAAATCTGCATCATCTCCTTAGCACCGCTGCAAAGATTCGACAGGGAAATGCCTGGTGGATCTTCCGCTCAAGGAACACCCATTTATTTTACGCCCGTCAAGCAGGCGCTGCTGCCATAATTCCTGGTCGATAGTGGTTCAAAGGTAAATTATGGGCCACCAGAATAGAATATTAAGCTCTGCAGGTTGAATTACTGTTTTCAGCGAGCATAAGATCAAGGGGCGCGAACAGAAATTAACGATAAATGTAATATTTTGCCAAGCTTATCGCGTTGCAAATCTATGAGTGATTCTGATCACGAGCGGTGATTAATTCGGTATTTTAAATATACTGCGAGGTTTAACGTAAATTCTGCTCTACTGTTTTCCTTGCTATCAATTCGTTTCGTTTCAATTATCCTGCTTGTAACCTTTTACTAAAGCATTTTGTGTGACATAAACTTTTACCGGCAGGAGTTTGTTCTACTTTTTCGAGGTCAGTTTTGCTGCTTTGTCACGATACCTCGTTTCGTAGATGCAGGATAGTTTCTTAGCTTTGCGTTGTATTCATGACGAAGCTACATCGTAAGCGACAATCGCGATTCAACAACGAGTCCTGCATTTTGCACACGTGCAGATGTGCTTTCTTACCTGCAAGGAACAGCTCGCGTTGCAAATAATTTACATCGCTGCAGGTCGTTCCTAGAGATATATAACATATTCTACACTGAGATTCTAGTCCATGTTTAAACACGTCCATTTATGCTACCGTCAGATATCGCGTAATTTATGACGCTTTTTACTTCTCCAAAAGTAGACCTTGATGCTTGTCTATCTGTACCACATTTTACGTACGTCGAGATCGATATACCTAGCTTTCCCGAGCGAAGTATTTTTTATTGAAGAAACGAAAAAAAAATTTTGATATATTCTGACGCACAACATCCATCAAAGTTGGCGAAAGATATTTTCTTTTTTATGTGTTCTCTCAAATGTACGTCACTATCATATTTCTCAGTGTACCTGCAGTTTACTTTGATGTAAAGAACATTTTAACGTATCGTTAAAAATGTCCTCTCTTCCATTTTAAAGTCCGAATGTTCAATAGTGTATTTAATTCCAATAATGGCAGCCGCACGAAATCAGAAGGACACGCGATAATTCACAGTTGACATTGACAGCAGCGGCGGATTAAAATGCGTGCTAATGGAGAAGGAATTAGCTTTATCCCAAATAATCGCGGCTAAAATGACACACTTCTTTATCTCCTGATCTAAGCTATTATTCCGCCGGGGCGTAAATGTAGGGTACCGTGTAAAAAAAGATCTCGTACCTTCTAGTTTCAAGCGACCCTCGTACCTCTTAAACCGGCGCGATAAAAAAATGTGATACATTCACTCGTTAGAGTCCCACGTGGTACGTACGTGTGAAATATTTTACACGCGATAAAGGAGAAATGAGAATAAATACCCGAACGGCCGGTTTAAATTCCCTGGAATTTCGTTAACAAGGAAAGATAGCCACTACACTTGCGACTAACTTTATTACTGCAACAGCAGCGCTTTCACTGATAAACCGAGCCATTACTCTCTCGCTTGTTTTATTATTTTAAGCGATACACGCGGTCAAATTGTTTCATTGCTCCAAGCAAGACAAGTGTCTTTGCCGTTGAAAATAATTGTGCAACGGCGCATCACTTTCTTCGAGAATATTCTAAATCGAGTCGTTTTTATTTCTATCGTAAGATCGGTTCAAAAAGTGGTATCTATTTTTTAAAAATATCCAATGCTTCGAGGAACTCTATCAGCCGTGATAACTACTCTGAATTCGTAGGATCGAGTTAAACGTAATAGTAGAACATCGATCGGACTCATTATTGATTATTAAGTAATCAACGCTCGCGCATAGGTCGGAATTTGCAATTTCCGTGGCTGGCGGCTGGGAAAATGGCATGCCGCTCTAAAAGCGCGGAGGTCTGTTTAGCCTACTGGAAACTTTCCTCGCGTATAAACTTGCTGGGTAATAATACTGCAACTGATCAAGCTGATAATTCCACCGCGCGTTTCATAATCGATACGATACGGTCGTAATCGTGTCTTCGCACGTTGAGAGATTATCGGAGATGCAGCTGCCTTCCAGCGGGCTATTACTGACGGCCCAACGCTCATTAGTCGAGATTCCCTAATTACGTGACACTCGGCTGAATTAATTAACGATATAGCGGAATCTGTGTCGACAGATGTGATTTTTAACAGAAGATCAAATTCAACGACGTCGGAGCAGCATCTTGTAAATTTCAGATTAATCCAATCAGAACAGCAAACTATATAACAAAAAGACTTTGAACGAGTTTTCTCTCGAGCATTCAACGACACGTCAATTTTATTCGAGCACCACCTTCGAATTGATTTAGCATTGCTCGTTGTATTTCCATCGCAAAGGTTGAAAGTATCGAGATATCGCTCGCCCAAGCTTCGAGCGCGATCTCGAATCCCGATAAAAGCTACTAAGTGGTCGGGCTACAGATTAACGGGTATCAGGGTTAATTAATATTGCCTCGTCGTTCGAGAGATTGCCCGGTTGTTCGACCTGGTATCGCAAACGGAGGATCAATTGAATATCGATCAGTAGTCTAACGTGTGCCGCTCGTTTCATTATAGGAACCCTCGATACTTTTTCATCAGGCAATAAATTAATACAACCGCTACCGCAATCGTTAGAACGAGTTACCTGGGATTACACTCGAAATTCTAGCGACTCCTAGTGCTTCTAACATTTCCTTCAAGCTTAGATCAATGACAATACAAACGTAGACGATACTCTACGTAAATTTGCCCAAAGGACGATGTGGCCTCGCCACAGAGTAATTAATAGCGATCCACGTACCTCGAGCAAAGCGCCAAAACCTCGCCGAAAATTTCTTCCCCGTGCACCGTTCGCCCGAACATCAAAGAGTATCGTTACGCGACCCTCGAAGTGATCCAGGCCGTGGAAAGCGAAATTGAAGAGCCGTGCTCAGCACTGTCTCGGTGTACAACGGGACAATACGATCGGATAGCGATCTCTTTGACAGCGAAACGAACGGATGAAGGGGGCAAAGCAACGGCGACTGCTCGCGCCACGGTAAAAAAGGTAGACGGGGGATGAACGGGTAACGTGGGTAACGATCCGAAAATCTTCTACCTCGCGCGAAGCCCGGATCTCGCCTATCCCCGGGGAGGTGAAAAATAATCGGCAGCGTCTAGGTGCACCCCAGGTCGAATAACGACAGGGTGCGTTTCGGTACGCTGCCATCGAGCAATCAACGCCCTCGACGTAGGACCCGGTCGATTACCAAGCGCGTTAATTACAAGGGCGTGTGTCCACAACGCTTGGAAAATATTCGTCAATGAACTATCGGGGTAGCTGCGGCGCGTGCTGACGAGCAACGCGGCGTCGCCCTTGATTTATGTGGGGCCGCGACGAGATATCGGCTTTTCGATAAACAGGGTTATTTATCAGCCGAGGAATTACGGGGGCAAATTTTCGACGGTGGCCCCGCGGGATAAATTGCACCCTGCTTGCTGTCTCTTTAAACGTCGGGCCCACTGAGTTATTTCTATTTGACAAGAAATCGAACGTCCGTCGAGGAAGATGCGAGGGAGGGGCACAGTACGTTACTCCCCCCCCCCGTTTCAATTTGGTCACCGAATTTCGGGATCCGTTAGGCTGAACTGTTGGGCGTGCGATTATGCTCTGATCACCGGATCTTCGACCTGCCAGATGGAAGTTTAGAACGATGCTTCGTGGGGATTTGCACTGAGAGTCGCGTGCACTGTAAGCGAGTTGTAAAGGCTGCTTGCGGGCCAGGATGATTAGAAGCTGGTTTCAAATTTGTCATCCGGATATAGCGGGTGAATGGTTTCTTGTTACAAGGACGATGTCCAACGTTTCGAGGCGGTTTTAATGAACACTGCATATCGATCTGTCTGCATTCGCTAGAGACGATTCGTGATAAGAATTATGAATTAAAAGTAGTAGGTATCTTTATGGTTGGAGGCGTAACAGTGACTGGAAGGTGGCCTTCGTATTTAAAGTAGAACGTTACCTTTATACCGTCGAAGTAATACCTAATTCAGCAAGCAGACACAAACGCCTCGAATCAACCATTCTGATCTGGGAAATACGTGCTCGGTAGTATTTTGAACGACTCCCAGGTCACGTGCAACGTTTCAACTTAAATTATCGAGAGGCGAAATTATCCCTCGAGTCGTCCGTCCGTCTCCACTTACGAATAAACCATTTCCAAGCATCTCGAGCGAACGGAGGTAGCAAAAAGATTCGTTTACAGTCTCAGAAACATTATCGACAGTGAGAATAGAAACTAGGCGGCCCGCCAGCACCCCTTTCACTCGCAGGACTGCCCCGCGATGCAATTACGGGGGTTGAGAGTGGCGTGTTACGCTGTGCGCGGCTCTCTAATCGCGAAAGGAACGCGAAAGTGGGCAAGAAAGGGGACTAGAGGGAGCGCGGAAACGGATGTAGAGTCAAAACGAGCGTGTAATGGCGCGGCCGCGAGGAGCGCGTTCCGAGGGACGCGAGTGTAGCTATGAAAGAGAGGAAACAGGTAGGACGAGATATCTAGGCTTTTGGCGCAGCTCATGTGAAAGAAAGTCTCGTCGGAGTTTAGGTCAGTCTTCGGGATCGTCGAGGACGCACATACGGGTCACATGACGTCGGTGAAGCAGTCGGTTCTGGACGGTACCAGCAAGTGGTCCGCGAAGATCGCCATTACAGGTTTGTGGCCAGCTCGTTGTGCCCATCGGCCGTGGCCGGTTATGCAACCCCCCCGTGCAACGAAACGACGATACGTGCAGCGCTCGATTTAACGTCTGTCTATCTATATACGATACATACGTGTGTGTACCACCTATGTGCCTAAATGTATATATTGTTTGTATCGTTTCTCTTATGTGGAACCGCGCGAGCCCCCTTTTGTTCTATTTCCCCGAACCGCCACCCCCGAATCCCTTCACGTCCCACGTCCAACCGTTATACTTTAACTACTTGCCTCTCATTGTTTCTTTACTGCGATCGTTTATTATTTCATCATACCGGGTCTGACGCTCTGCCGGCTGCTGCTGTGTTGTAGTGTCACACTGTGATATCTATTATTATATTATATATATATTATATATATATATATATTCTATATTGTATAGCGATTTGGCTGTACCGTTTGTCGGAATGCACCCGTTCCTCGCATATGTGTGCATAGAGCTGCGCGCGGTTAGAAGAGTCCTGGAACGGGCGTCACGGGCAGTGGACAATTTTCTCCCAGCGCCTATCGGCCAGCCTCCCCTTATCCCGTGAAACATTTTTCGTTCCTTTAACTTTTATTTCGCTCTGTACCGCTCTTGCTTCTCTACGTTTCTCGCTCTGCGGCTGTTCTTCCTCTTTCACACTATCTGTCTTCTATCTGCTCTGTGTGCTCTGTTCTCTATCTTTATCTCTCCCCCTCTCTCTCCCTCTCTCTCTCTATATATATATTTCTCTTTCTATCTCCGTCTCTAGTACCGAGCACTGGTTACAGGGGAGAACGGCCACTGGGCAGGGAGGAAATTGTCCTAACCGTGAGGCTTCGGCCGGAATGCTACGCCTGCCGACGGCGCGTATGTAGATTGCACTGTTCGCATCGGTGTGTGCCTCGCTACGCCGAAGTAATCCGAAGTTTCGCGGCAGTGCCCGGTGAAAGCAACGGTGTGTGTAGAGAAATTACGATTGCACGCGGTAATGGTAACGATGAAAACGATGCACTCGTGCTGTATGCCGTGCTGATGAACGGGGTAGACAAGGTATTCGTTTCCTCCCGGGGCGACCGGTAACTAGCGCTGTTTCGCGACGTAGGATTATAGTCGCGGGAGAAAGTAGTGGTAGAGAGGTCACGGGGATTCGAGACACCAGCAAACACACACACGGCAGCAGATCGATCTCGATGAGAACAGATGGGGTGCCCCGTGATGAGTGGCGCGATTGGGCAGCGGCTCGCTCCGCGCGAACAAATAAATGGAAAACTGGTACCGTGGATCGTTGCGACGCGAGATCTTATTCAACCGAATGACTCGCGCGCTTTCCGTCCGCGCTACACATTTTCGATTTATCCCGCGCCACTCGTTGCGGTGGCGCGCGCATCTATATTCAAAAACAGAACAATTCAAAATCCAGGCACAGCATTCAAAGAATACTCTATACACACGCGGCAGCGATACCCTACAGAGCGACATATTTCACATACAAGGGAGCCATACCTACCATGTGACGAACGGGTGCATACTTTTCACACGTCATCACCTCTGAACACAACCCGCGCATCCTACCCAATTACTCTGCCACCTCCGTCGAACATCGTCTACACAGGCGCGCCGGCCACCCACACACCCGTGTCGCTGTTGTGTACGTGTCACCTTCCATAATTTACATTCGTCTCCGAGCGCGACGATACATCGCGGTCCATTAGCGCGCGGCATTAATTGGACATTTCCAGGCCGTTCGCCTCACCTAGTTCGAACCCAGCGTCGCTCACGCCCCTTTCCGTCTTTCGGTTTCGGCCACGGTGATTTCACGGCTCCAGCTCCCGCGCCGATACGTTTCCAACGGAGTCGACGGCATTCCCCCGTGATCCGCAATTTCGGCAGGCACGAGGGACGTCGCGACGTGGGCGAGAAGAGGGAATACCATCTCGAAAGGAGCGATACCGCGGAACAAGTAGCCTCCAGCATTCCGATTCTTCGAGAGTTCCTTCACGCCCCCCCTCCCTACGTGTCTTCATCACGGCCGCTTAGAACACCTCCACCCACCCCGCTCCATTCCCCTGGATAGAATGTAAATGTCGTAATTTTGGATCGATGGCACAGAAGGTTCGTATGGAAAATTTCGTATGAAACGAAGAAGAGGCTGGCTATTGCCCTCCAAGCTGATTCCCATCCAGATTCTACATGCCTCGGCTACCAATAAGGGGAAATCCGTTGCGTTTGCAACGATTTCTGGTGTCGATTCGGTACAACGCACTACACGATGTTGTATATAATTAATGGTACACCTAGTAGTACACAATGTGTCCATTCCTCAACCGCACCGTTTACAAAAGTCGTGAAACCACCGTCCAATCCTCAGGTACAAAGTACCGCGATAAGCCCCCACGCGTCACCGAGCGTCGCAGATTGCAGATCGGTGATAAAAAGGGGAGCGTTACTCATCGAGCGATCAAACGATCTCGATTAGGAAACACGAGCCACAGATCGTCCTACTATCCTGGATCGTTGTAATTACGGGGCTTGGGGCTAAAGGGACCCTTTAGTCGTTAGACCCCGATCAATTTGCGTTAAACCATCCCGCTAGGTGTACTCTTACACGTGTACTCGCGCTAGATGATCCAGTGCCCGCAAGTTTCATCGGCCGAGTCGTACGATCATCCGATCGAACGATCAGCATCGATCTATAGCCTTCATCGCGACATTCCCTAGGCATCTTACTCCATGCATCGATAAAACGTAGACCGCTAGAGAGCAGAGAAACTTCGATCACCGCTAACGGCCCTCAGCATCGCTAGAAGCAGTCACGACCAATCGTACCCGACTACAGTTCGTCGAAATTGGAAACAAAATCGAAGTCAGTCCTGAAATTGGCCAAAAACTGGAACGTCACGGAGTGGAGTTAGTTAAGGCTGTACGCGCACGTATCAGTTCCGGTGTAGTTCAGTGGCATCAGTGTGAGTGGTAGGAAATATTGCTCCCCGTTTTGGATTCACACTTTGTCCGTGTCAGTTACCGATACTGAGACAAACAGACCGTTGACACTGACACCGCTGAGCCGTCACGGAACTCACATGTGTGCGTAGACATCAAAAGGGTTTTCGTTCGCTGGATCGTTGGTATCGTCGCCTGTGCTTCTTCCACGCGTACGCGTGCAGTCGACTGTCGCGCGGTTGTCCATCACGCGAAGTGGCTCACCCTCTGCTCCGGAGGAATTCAATCGAAAGTCCATTAAGGTCACACGGCCACTTGTTGTGGCTCCGTTGGTATATCACCCCAGCCATTGTCAAAGCTAAGCCGTGCTGGATCGTGAGCCAGCGCCTAACCGGCGTCCTCGATGTTGCGGCAACGTATACCGAAAGCGATGCGCCAGCCAGCCGTGATGCATGGTAGGGTTTATGGCACGCAAGGCCGTTGAAATTCCGTTATCCGTCATCTATCAGGTCTTTCATCGATTAGGGGATTGCATCGAGGGTTGAATAGGTTTTTTAAAAAAAATGACTAAGATTCAGATTTAGGAGGAACCTTTTTCCGGACGAAGTCGTAGAAGGGACTGTTTCCTAAAGAATGTCTAGAAAGTGGATGCTGCCGTTGATCTGTCGAGGTAAAGACACTCGGCGCGGTTCTTATTCGGTACATTAGACGCGTCGGAGTTCATCCAACACCACCGAGCATGTGACCCAAGGTTCGCAGTCGCTCGAGCGAAACGCGTAAAGTTTCCCGGGTACCTGTAACACCCGAGTTCTTCCTGCAAGCTTTTCGGAAGCAATACCTGTCCGGGAAGCTCGGTGGAAATTGTAATTCACAAAACTGTCCTCGTACGTCCCACGGAATCCAACGTTCCTTGGACTACTTCCGTTCGTACGACCCGTTAACTTGTCGTAGCTAAAACCGGCGACAGAAGGAACGAATTACCTTTCGTACGTTCTGTGCCATGTTCGCGACTGTCGCTGAAAAAAAAACCGACCTACATGTTTTGGGTGCAGTTGGAGCGAGAAAATGGAGATGCCCGGTTGAGTCAATCTCGTTACGTGGTTTTTCTGCGTCGAAGTGGGCTAGGTTTCGTTCCAGCAACTCGTAAGAGAGAAACTGGCAGAATGTAATTAAGGGACGTTCCTTTCTAGCGTTGTTCTTGCATCGGCGATAGAGTCTCCTTAATACAGAGTTAGAAAAACCAAAGAAGAGCAGTGCTATCCCTCGCAACAGATGCCTCGTTGATTGCCTCTATTTATCTATCGCTGATCCACTTAATCAACTTGTCCGCAGAAAGGCGCTACGTTCGCCAACTTGCAGTTATTGTAGAGCGCGAGCGGAGGGTTCGAGGTTGGCAATGAGCCATAGCCACGGAGCAACAAGTTTTCTTATTTCGGTCTGACAAGCAGAGGGGGGGTCTGAACGAAGCGATGCTAATTCTATCGCCGCGAGGATTAACAGGTGGCGTGAGGATTACACGCAGGGGTGGTAGTTGGAGTTCGATGTGTCGCCATCGACCGAGCTTCCAAGCGCATCCAGAACAGCAGCGTAGAATATGCGAAGCAACGGGGCGTGCAGATTAACTCCGTTAACTCGTCGAATGAACCGCTGCTGGCACGGTGTTGGATTCAAAGGGAATTGGTATCGCGACAATGCTGGCGGATCGTCGCAGGGTCGGTTGCTCCACCGTGGATTCGAACGTACGGCCGAGCAAGGGTTGCCACGACTTCGCTTCAAATATTTCTCACGGTCGCTTCCATTCATCTTGACGTGCGAGCGTCTCATTTTCCAGGAAACGCCACCCCCCCACGCTCGCCCGAGACTCCAGTTTCGTCGTGCTTTTCGAGCTCGCGAGTGTTCGAGCGCTGGCGGGAGCTCGCGTTACCCAGGAATACACGTTGCCTCCAGGAAGATGCTCTCACATTATTTACCGCGCAATTGTTCGCGTCGGACGTGGGTTCTGTCCCTGAGTCCAACCAGAAGCGTTCTCATCGCGGATGCTCGACACTTTTCCACCGCAACCCTCGTTCTCGTCCAAAGCTACGAGCTGTTACAATTCTCTGTTCTGTCGCTTTCATCCCTCCCACGTTCCCCGCGGGCAAGCCAACGATTCATCGGTAACCATCCACCGGTCCGCACGCGTGTGTCCGTTCACCGACGAATTCGCCCCGCTGGCAATACAACGCGCGATCGCTAACGGGGAAAAGGGCGGCTGTCCTCCAGTCCGTGATCACCACGCGGCGAAATTATCGAGCGATTACAGAGGATTCTTCGCTTTCGCGACTGCGTCGAGTCATTTGGCCGAATAATTAGCCTACCCACCTAACACATCATCCCCTGCTAATCCGCGCTGAATCGCCACCGCTGCTGGATGACGTTCAATGACTTTCGACGAACTCCGCCACGAGACAGTCCTACCACGTCCTTCGGTGGCCTCTGTATGGTACCCCCCAATAGTTGAACGAGCTGCTGCCACGGGCTTGGAAGTTTCCACGATTTAGAGCGATCGAGGAGGATCGAGGGTTTCGGTACGAGAGGTTGTCGAAGGACGATCCGATGACGAGGACATTGTCTTGTTTTCAGCACGACGTTTACAGTCGACCCGGACACGCACATAGACAGCCTCGAGCAGGCTGAACAGATCGTCCTTGAGGGTACCAGCAAGTGGTCCTGCAAGATCGCCATCACAGGTGACACGATACTGATACCTTAGACAGTTAAGAGTTTCTCCACCACGTGGCCGACCGTGCCGTGAACGAGCACGGGCCCTCTGCCCAGTTAAATATCATTATACACGCGTACACACGCTTTTTTGGTACACGGGACCACGGAGCAGACTCTGCCGTGGCAACCGGGGAACCTGGGCGAGCCATTGGCGCTGTCGCTCGGCACTTGTCGGACCTTTACTTCCTTTCCTGTTGCTCTCCTATTTTTGTGTGTATCTAATTTCACGCCCACAGTGTTTTTAACTTTACAGTCCTTTTCAAACATTACCGACGCTGGTAAATCTTAGGCATTTGAAATCTGATGTAGCGTCACTGTTTTTATATTCGACTAACAAGGAGAGTATTTTAGGTGTCCGCCTCCGATCATTTTGATTTTTGGATATGTTATAGAGGACCGAAAAATAAGAAATACGTGTTTTTTTATTTTTCTCCGTTTTCATATTTGGGGGGTGAAAACTGCGTTCAAAGTTAGGGTTGAAAAATCATTTTTGTGGAATATCTCGAGAACTATTAGAGATAGGGGAAAATCTGGTGAGTCAGTCATATTTCGCATTCAAAGACACAAAATTCGTCCATTGACACTATTCCCCTATCTCTAATAGTTCTCGAGATATTCCACAAAAATGATTTTTCAACCCTAACTTTGAACGCAGTTTCCACCCCCCGAATATGAAAACGGGGAAAAATAAAAAAACACGTATTTCTTATTTTTCGGTCCTCTATAACATATCCAAAAATCAAAATGATCGGAGGCGGGCACCTAAAATACTCTCCTTGTAAGTAGATTTACTACTCGCCTTCGCTCGAAATTTAGATTCTGATTTTATAAAAAAGAAATTTTATTTATGGATTGTGGGAATGATCACGTTGACCTGGATTAGCTAGGCATAATGAGCTGGAACACATTTCGTGACCCCAGAGTTTACCGTTCAAATGTTTTTAGGCGACAAACACACCAATACTTTCTGCTTTATATATTAAGATTTGGAGTGCTCGTGGAAAAATGAACCACGAAGAGAGCTCGATCGCTATTTTCTACACATTTTACAATCAGAACACTTGCCGTCTAAGTTCCTAGGTCTGTTAAATTCATTTCTCACCTCGTCCAGCGATTCCTGCGATTCCTTTAACGACAGCTGCCGAACACCCGCGCTAACCAGAGGCCTCCACGTATCCCGGCCAAAAAGGAGTCCAAGTTTTTCTATCCATTAAGGCACGAACTCACGTCTCGGAAGGTTTCATGTCTTTCTGCGCACGATTTTCGATCAGATCAGACGGAAAACTCTCGGCCACGAGCGGCGAACCTTATCGATCGCGATGTATTGTGCCTGATGGCCTAACTCGTGTACTCTGCATCCGAACGGGCCCGAAACTTTGAGAAACTATCCCTCAGCACGAGCAATTTGCAGGGAAAACTTCGGAGATCGATGAGACATTTACCGGTATTGGTCGTCGTGCGATTCTCCTACCAACTTGGGACACTTCTCGATTGTTTTCCACCGGTACTGCCGTTCGTTCTCGTTAACGGTGTTGCAACGCGACATATAGTCGAAGTATAATTCCATTTGGACCACTTCACCGGGAAAGCAAAAAAGCACACAGCACTGGAAAGTTTGTTTTTAAATATTTAAAGTGCAAATAGTGCGCTGGGAGAATCGTGGCATCGTTTACGCTGTAAACGGTGTAAACTGTACTTTTCGCTTTAGCAGTTCGAATAAATAGAAATGATTTCGCATCGATATAGGGTGCCATTTCTTGTTTTAATTTTTCGTAATAATAGGGAGAAAAATAGGAACGCGCAATGCATAGGTACAAGAGAAATGATTCCGTGGCAAATGCAGAAATATATTTATATGACGTCTCGCCGAATGAAATCCATTTTCGGGTTGCAAAACAGCCGAACAAAAAAGCCACCGCGGTCGGTGTGAACCTGTGTTTGAACAGTTCGATTATCATCCTGCGTGTGTGAAGGTCGTGTTCTATGGAATGACAAACGCCAAAACTGGCTTTATTTTTTCGAGCCTCGGGCGGCGGCGAAAATCCACTACAGGGGGAATTATTCACGCGTCGGAGCATTGATATTCGAAGTTGATTTTGGGAAATGGATTATCTCGGGCAAGGGAAATTGGTGAAACGAAAACATTATATATGATCTCATAAAGGCACGAAAGTAATTTGGATATAAAACAATCATTTGCACAATTCGAGAGAGAAATAAAATTAAAATATTTGATGGCTAACGATCAAAGACAGTTTTCACGATACAGAAACAAAAGCGTGAATACGATTCAAGAGAATATCAAAGAAAATAGTCATCAAGCGAACCAGATCTGATTTTCGTGAATATTATTATCTGTTTTCCCCTTTGAACGGAAAAATCACGAGGAAGCAGGTTTGTTGAATGTTCAAACGTGATACCGGCTTGCGTGGTTTATTATACACGAAAAGTACATCTCTGAAAGAGGCTTCCATTCTCCATAGCAATAACTCAATACGAAGCAATTCCCTTCGCCAAAATGAATGAGAAAAAAAATTGAAATATTGATGGGAAATGCTCACCCTTTCCATATATAAATAATATAAAAAAGAAATAGAATAGAGAAAGAGTGGGACTCTGGTATCAAAAAATGGTATATTTACAGTACTCTAGAGAGGAGTAATGAAAAGAATATTAAAAATAATTGATTGCCAAAGCTACAACAGAATTGATTTAACATCACAGAGTATCAAAAACAAAATCAACAATCGCCCCTATTCAAATGCATTTCTAAATCACAAATATCAATTCCAAACAATACACGAGAGCTTCTAACACAAATATCAAGTCGCTCGAAAATCGTCGGAAATCGAATCTTCATCGGTACGAGACTTCCCATTGAAAAATTCGATATCCCCTTGACGAAATCACTAGTAGCTCCTCGGCCCACCCGAATGTTCCATTGACCCAGCCCAAAGGTCTGAACGTCAGAGAGATTGCGTCGACGTTGCAGGTACAACGAGGAACAGTCTGGACTTACACGATTCCGACATATGGATGAGGCCTGTCGGTTAAGCGCAAACCAAGCACGATCGGATGCCTGTAAATGGATGGGAGTTTTTGCGAGCCTCGACTGAATCCACCGACGAATCGTCCGGACGAGAGAGGCTCGGTGCAAGGCCTGCGTCCGCCCCGAAACGATCGATAGTTCAACGAACAGGGAAGTGCAGCGGGTGCAGCTCACACGTGCAGTCCTTGCAACCCGTACACCTTGCTCAGGTGTGTGCACCCGTGTCGGTGACGCAGCCTTGTCGACCACCATCCTCACCCTTGTTCTTCCGATTCCGCGAAATCTGATCGAGACGAATTCGCGCCCGCCTAATTGGCCATCTTCTCGACGCAAGAACGGAGGAGAATCGATAGGCACGGAACACATTGTTACGCCATTCCCCTCGACTTCTGATCACCTTTCGACGCAACTTCAATGTAGAATGAAATCTAGTGCTCTCGTTATCGAAGTTTCGGCTGTCCTAATTGGATCAAAGGGACCAAGGGCGTGGTGGTGAACTTCCAACGTTTGGTTGGCATGGTAGATGTGGAAACAGAGGGTAAAGTGTTTTTCAGTGTAGTCAGGATAGAAAGAGAAGAATGATGGATGAATATTAATCTGTACAGCGTTAGAGCACCCCTTCGAGTATTATTTCTAGGAAAGAGTTATGGCCTTTATATCCCTCGTGCCAAGACACCTCAGAGATACGTTCGTCTATAAGATTCACGATCGGCAGACAGAAGTGAAACGGTCTCTGCAACAAAACGGAGGTGGTGCAACGCCTGAGGATCCCGTCAGATTCTCGAGACACCCTCGGTAGCTGGTGCAAGCTGCAACGACATCGACGGCGCGTGTGGAACAGAGTGATGGGAATTCCGAAAAAATTCGATTTCCTGCCGCGCTATTCCCGCGAGGACTAGCCACGAGCGAAATCCGCGAGCGTAGTCGCTCCGCCTGCAGCGCAGCTCTGGAATTTACGGCCGCGAATATGTACGTCAAAGAGGAGAACTCTTTACGCGACGCGAGAAAGAATTGCCATCGACTTCCCGGCAAAGGATAAACCAATTCCGCCTTCGAGGAACAGTCGACTGAAATTTACTAATTCAATTTTCCTGTGCACATAGACGCTTTGGCGTTGACGCGTTCGCGTGGCGGAAGAGGAGTTGAGGCGAACAGACATTTGAATTCATATTCAAGGTCCTATCAGTTTCTACAATCCACATTCTCGAAAAGAGAAATGTTGACACACCGCTAGGTATCTTTTACCCAATTGCTCAAGGTATCCACTCAACTGCTAATTGCATTTCGTTTCGACGCCTCGATATTAACTGTACGTCGACAGACGAACGAAAGTGCCCAGAATGGGAACTTCGGTTTCGTTTCCCTCGATTCCCAGAACAGGGTAGTGGAGAAACACGACAAAAAGGGAAGGAAATGGCTGCAAAATGGAACCTGTCCGCTGCTCGGTCGCACACCTTGAAATAAGAGAAAAAGTGCAGAGGAAACAGCGAGAGTAAACGTAGCATTCGTGCCACGGCGAGCTCCACTTCTGCAGGTTCTGATGTCGTGTTACGGTAAGTTCCTTTCATTGAACTGGGGGATTCAAAGTGGACGCAGAGTTTTAATTCGTTGTGGAAGGTCAGGTTGCACGAGTTCCTTCGATATCAACTGCTACGTCCCTCTAGGTTCGCTAAAACATTCACCATTTAAGGTAAATGTACCAGTGCCCGACCATGTCCCACTGTACCTCAACAGTAGTGGGAATTTGATTTATTTTTAAGCTTAATTTTTAATGTAATTAAAAACAAAAATAGTACCGTAATGCACAAGTATTTAGCAATATTAATTAAAATCATTATTGTAAAAAATTGAAAATCGTTAGATAGAAATAATTATTTTGTAACACACTTCGTACGCATAGCAGATTTCGAGAAATTTCTTAAGCGTCTGTCAAGAGACTTCTGACATTTACTAAGAAAATATTGACAGCATTTCTTATTTAGGTATATATTATAATAATACATTATTAATAATAATTAATATCCTAAACTAAATTTAAATCTATTTACTATTATAATAATACATTATTAATAATACACTAAACTAAATTTAAATCTATTTACTATTATAATAATACATTATTAATAATACATTATTATAATAGTAAATAGATTTAAATAATAGTAAATAGACTAAATTTAAATCTATTTACTATTATAATAATGTATTATTAATAATGTATTAATAATGTATAATGTAAATAGATTTAAATTTAGTTTAGGATAGTTAAATTTGCAAAAAAATGAATGTTTTTTTGAAACAAGTCTAAGTTTATTTACTGATACAAGAATTTCGGGAATGTAAGTAATTTAGACATGCATTTTTAGGTTGTCCGCTTACTGGGATGATATAATTCAGGTATTGGGACATGCAGTTTTAGGTTGTCCGATTACTGGGACATCTGCATGTTTTTGTATTTTTATTAATAAATACGTCAATTATAATACATAAACTTTTTTTCAGTTTCCGATAGTATAATATTGCGTTATCTTCCACATTTCAACAACATTTTTTTATTTCATGATGGTTTTACAAATTGAATTAGGAGACAAACTTTGCCGCTATACCTTAAGCCCCTTAAGCGTCCGGGTACTGGTACATTTACCTTACCTCAATTCTGTTTCAAATATTTTCTCGTACCGAACGTCCAATAGTTCCGTGCGTTTGACGGTTCCAGTGAAGCAGAAGGGAGGGCACAAGTATTTTCGAAGAGGAGAAAGCGACGACGTGTTTCACATATTAAAAGCCAAGAGAGAAGCGTGGAACGATCATATTCCACTATACTGTGTTCTCAGATTTTAATTTTCAATCCAACTTTTCTAAAATCGATTGGATTATCAGAATTAGGGAGAATGGAGGGCAGGATCTCCTGAAGGAAGGGGAGTATGTCGCGAAATGCGCAGATGAAGCCAGTGGGAAAAGTTTTTACATCGAAAAGAATGAGCGATGCCCGACATTCCGTGGCTTCGACGCGACTGAAAGAGTCGGGCGAGGAAATGCAACCGCGAAGGGGGCGCGGAAGACGGAAAAAGGTACAGAAGATAAGTAAATAGGGCAAGTCCGAAAGAAAAAGAAGGAAACGGAAGGAGGGCGCCCGGCATTAGGCAACTTTTCCTTGTCCCTAAGTTCCTCGTATACTTCCGCTCCATTCAGAGTCTCAGGGGCGCGTGCAGGGGGCCAAAGTGAACTAAAATAAAAAGTAACGGGACAAGAAACGAGCATTTACCGAAAGGCAGCAGCAAGACCAATAAACAGGGTGCGGCTGACGCGAAATATCTCGTGCTCTGAGACGAGATTTATCATGGATTCACAGTTCGTTAAGCAAAGGAATGATTTTCTCTAGCTTCTCAGCCAGTATCGAGTTGGAGCTCGGTTTGAAGGGACACTGGAAGGGAGACGGGGAACGAAAGTCTCTACGAGGAAAAATCTTTATAAACGAATGTTAATTGCTCCTTAGAAAAAGTAAACGAAGACCTGATCGATGTAGAAGCTGTTGGATTCCATGTCTCCTCGTTGCCGAAGGGTGAACTCCTTTCGAAGAGTTTTCTCGGTTAAATTCCTCTGGACTTTCAGATTCATTTCGATGCAGACAATGAGACGAAACTTGCGATTAATGATAATTTTTCAACTGTAAATTCTCGACCTAGATACTTGAAGCTGGGAACACGAAAGCTTGATTCAAGTGAAATAGACTACCACAGCTACCTGCATAATTGACAGGATCTCCAGTTTCTTATCTGGGAACGACGAGCATTAAGCCTCTTACGCGTCAAGGAACGGTACACACAAGTAATAAGACAGGAATTCTTCGTTAGGAGAAGTAAGAACAGCCGAGGAAAGCGCGCGGTGGTAAATAAAAAGTCCCCATCCCCCGTTTCCGTGTACAGTGTGGACAAATGGAATTGGCAATTAAGTCGAGGACTTCGTTGCGCGTTGGCTTAATTAACGGGTTAAATTGTGACTGAGACTTCTTCCCCCATTCCCCTGTTTCCCTTGGCCAGCCTGTTTTCAGCGGTCGTCGCGACGGAATTGAAACGAGACAATTAATAGCTGGGGAATAGAGATGGAAGGGAAGGTACAAGGCTGCCGGTACCGAGGACCAGCACGGTGGGGGCCAATAAAAATTCGGAACGACTCGCAATGGCGCCGGAAAGGGCATGAAACAGGCGTGAAAGGAGAACGCCAATCTATTCGACGATCACCACCGCCACGGACCGATTACGGCAATTAAAGCGTTTCTGACAGCGACGGATGGGGAGAAGCAGCGAAGGATCTCTAAAGAAGCGAGGCCCCCTGGCAGGAGGACGATCATTAGAGTAAATTGCTGCCTCGTCACGAAGCGGGTCAACAGTTTTTCCTCTTTTCTGGTCGCCGGTCTGCGCGCCGCTGAACGTCAGCCGCGACCAAAACTCTGTCGATGGAAACTTTGAAGCACGAGGCACGCCATGGGGACACGTGGAAGTCGACGAGGCGGCAGGGCGTGTCGTTCAAAGTCGTGAAACGTGCCAGGCATTTCGCCCCTGTTGGTGGAACTCCGCGGGAAAGAGAGACCGGAGACGTAAAGACGAGTCGAGCGGATGCAGAGATGAGAGTAGTGGGTGTGGAAGGAAGATAAGCGAACTGATGGCTGCGAGTATGAGAAGCGCAGAAAAGGGTAAGGGGTAAATTGGGAATAAGGGATTGGAGGGGCAGAGAAAATGAAGGGAAAAGAAGAAAGGGAGGAGAAGAGGAGCGGTAGAGGTACATACAAAAGCGAGTAGAGATTGAAGCGCTCCGCTTCGCAAAGAGAAGTTGGCCTTCAGCGACCTAAGCAAGGAGTACCATGCATTACCTTTGAAACTCTACACTCTGAATACGGTTCTAGGATAAATAAAAAGAGCTGCATCGAGTAGAACTGGTACAGAAAAGAAACGATAGAAGTTGCAAGGACGTTGGGGGACACGCAAACGCTGGAGACCTTGAAAGTGGGAAGAGAATGCGGTTCGTATCGAATGAGGGAAACGGAATGAAGGGGAGGACAAAGAGCTACTGGCTTTGGGAAACAAGTGAATATGTAAATATCTAGGAAATGAAAATAGAATTGGAGGAAACTGAAGGTTGCCTCGGGAGGGCTCGCGTCCCTTGGAATTCCTTCCTCGGCAAATATCAACCGCCCCAGAATTCGCGGCAGTAAATTCTTCACCCTTCGCCTAAATCGGGCGGAAATTTCGAATAGGCCCGCATCAAGGAAAGCTGGGATAGCCAACGGCGGAGAATCCAAATGGAAGGGTCGAGTGGGGTGGTATCTGGGTAAGAGGATGGCACGGTAACAGTCGGCGTTACTTCCGCTTCCGCTCCAGTAATCAAATCTCTTGACTCAGTGAGCGCAAATTAAAATCGCTGCGACCCGACCAACCAACTGAGAGCCCCACCTGGCCTGTAGGATCTCGAATATCCAAGGAGGGCCGCAAAAACGGCACGATCAAGTGGAGAGGCGGAATTAAAGCGCAGTTTTATTAAGGAAAAGAAGGTTCGAATACGAGACAAACATATAAATGCAAGATGAAACATTCCTGCAAGGTGTCTCGATAACCGCACATCGAAATTCAAGGGATGTCCTCGTAGCCTGAAACCATTTTCAGATCAGCTTCTCGGGAGTACCTTTGAAATGGGTATTGAAGTAACGACTGTGTTTGCAATACTTATAATTGAATATTGAAAACGTACGTTATGCGCGAGGCAATGTTTGTTAACCAACGGGACGTGTAGTGTTTGTACGAAAAACACGTCCGCCCGAATCAATTGGACCCTGAGCAACGGCTAACGAATCGTTCTCATGCGAACCGCATAAATTCAACCCCCTGTTTATTCGGCCGAGTTACTTCGTTTGTCTTCGTACCACCGCCCGGTGTCATGTAAATAAGATAATACGCGTGACGACGGCAGCGAATTAAAATGGCAGAGTACACGAGACACGGCGTAAAATCGATACCGGTATGGTAAATACGTATCTGTACAATGGAGCCCCAAACGATGCGGGTTACAGATGTTGCTCAAGTTTATTTGTCTGGATAGTCATCGATTGCTAACGTTTCATGATACTCGAGAGGTTCGGTAATAAAATTGTAAGAGCTGTGCTCTTAGAACCGAGAAGGTTTTTGCAATAAAAACATCATCGTTATGTAAGAAGATTGGGTGATTTAGTAGGTTTTCTAAGCGGAGGCCGGGGAAGGACACTTAATTGTTAATTGAAAGAGGTTTGTGCCTGATCTGATCCCACCTTTACAATTTTTTCTTGAATTATATTCTCGGAATTGAAGATACGCGGCATACTATAGAAAATCCGAAAGAACAGGTGGACGAATTGATAACTATTCATTCAAGACTGAACACAATCAGTGATTCATTGTATATTTCATTCGATAACATGCAGACTTACTTAGTACCTCGTTTTCCGATAGCGAATAGAAACTATCTTCTTTCTCCTACTTAGACTTCCATCTAGACTTTAGATATCTAACTATAGTTTACTACTATACTTTCCTCCGTTACTTTCGTAATGAAGATATACCCAAGGATGCGCCAACGAAGTTCGGAGTCGGGTCGCGCTCGTTGAAACTGAGAAGCAAAGTGTTAAGAACTGGGGATTTTTAAACTGTGGTTAGCGGAAACGTGGAATCAGGTTTGGGAAGGAATACGATCGTAGAAACAGCATCACATTTCTGTTCGTGTCGGATTCACTACAGTCGCTAACTCCAAAGCCACTAAATCAAACCAAAACGAATGAAAGCTTAAGGTTTCTTCAACTACTTAGTATCTCTATTATTAACCGAAGCATCCAGGCGCAATCCATATCGTTATTATCCCGAATTTCGCTCGTATTACAGTCAGCTTCATCAAGATATCAGGACGCATTAACGCTCGTGTTACCGGCTTATACACCACGAATTGATCAGCTGGTTAATTGTCTTCTGTGGACCCTCTGCGACACCACTGCAACTACGGTACACAATTCTACATGAACCTGACTGACACCTGGAAGCTTCGACCAACAAAATGTTCGACCACAATTCCCGTCAGTTTCCTCGAGCAGCGGCCGACTCCGAAGTCGTTGATACTTACTACTGGCGCGCGGCAAAATCACGGCGCCGGCGAAAAAGGAGCGACTGCTCAAGCAAAGATAACACGAGATTGCATAACAAAAGTTTCCCCGCGGCCTTTCGCTGTCGGGTAATGCGGCTTTGAAGATTCGTGAAATTGGTTTTGCGCTTAGATACGACCTGCCACGGTCTCATCTAATTTGCGCGCGTCGCCTTTCCCAAGTCCCGTTTCCTGAAAACCAGCCCCCGCGCGCGAAACACTCGTTTTCTGCAACTTCGTTTAATCTTCGCCGAGGAAGCTGCCTCGCCGCGTTCCCTTGAGCCGCGATTTTCACCGCAGCCAGTGCTTCCGTATCTTCCCATACGATTACCCGTAGCGAGTTCTAGAGTACTTTTCTCTATCCCCCCGTAGAGTATCGATTTAGAGGAGGACGCTCCTTAGGCCACCCTCCGTTAGTTGCCCTTCGAGTGAACCGCTGCCACGCGAGTTTGGCCGCGTGATTGCCTATCCAGACCGTTCGTTCGTTCTGCCAGGCGAATGAACGGCACACGACGCCGTATTATAACGATCCACGCGGGGACGCGCGGAATTGTATCGGACGCGGCCCGATTAGCCGCGAAATGCGGCACGCCCGCGCGAACGGGCGACACGTACGAACACACGCAAACACACACACGCACACGCACACGCTCTAGCCGAGAATCCATGGAGTGGATTGCGGCCGTGGCTCGATGAATTAATTCGAGATTGGGTACGAGATCGGCGTTCCTCGAGGACGAGAGACATCGGCGAGTCGCCTCCGCTGCAATCGGCGGTGCGAGATGAAAGAGTTAGTAGCATGGGCATGTGTGTCTGTCCGTCTGTCCGGAACGCAGCACGTTCACGTCCAAACCTTGTCGTGATATATGTTCCTTTTATACACATATATGAATGCATACGTGTACATATGTGTACATATATATATATATATATATTTATATATTTCTGTACGTTTATTTTTGTGGGCATGGTCTATTTCGAGGCGAGGAGGACTCAGGTGGAGTTGATGGAAGGAGATTGTTTACAGCGGAGATGGCACCCGCGTGTTCCTGATCGATTCTTGACACAGAGGCTGCCACGAGTTTTTAAGTAAACCGACCGTTTTCTTTGCCTCTAGTGGCCTGAGTGCTCGCCGCCTTGAACTCGGCCATCGATATTTGTGTAAATGTATTTACCCACACGACTCACGCCGAGCTTTTGCACGCTTACGAGGTGGCTGCCAAGAAACGTGACCTCCGAGTGCTCAGTCCGATGGTTGTTAGATGTGCATGGGCCTATCGATTTGATCGTTTCACGATAACTGTACACGAACGTGACAGATTTCCTTCTTTTAATGAGTCTCGGTTAAATACGTTATACTCCAGTTTCGCTGTCGATTCAAACTGTGCCGCGTTTTTGGTAAAAGTTCCTCCGGAGATTCCCGTCTGTTTTAAGGAGGCAGTAGATCGAATAGGAAGCAGCAAAGCGTGCGGATTACGCGAGTGGGCGAGTTGGTCATTCGCGTCGCGTGATTAAACGGAAATGATGCTTAAATGAACCCGTGTAATTCACAGTCAAGTGCTTTTCTGACGAGCGAAGTCGCGCCTGATATATTTAACCGTTGTGAATTTTCATGCCACGCCGAATGAAAGGTAAACACGATGCGAAACGTGTGTCAGTCCAATTACCTGTTGTCTACCATTCGGGAATGCGAAGCGAAATCGGGTAATTAAAAGATAAAATGGAATTAATTCCAATTCTGAACAATGTCCGCGAAAAACTGAAACGCGTGATACACGGCGAAAACAAATACCAGAAATTTCACCGTGTCGTGAATGCACTTCATAAAAGTAAACAGCGTTTCCACGGCTCGAAATAAATGTTATGTGAAAATTGTGAATTACCGTGCCAGTTTACACTGAGCAATTTTCCAAAATCACGAACTCGAATTGTTAGCACCTAACGTGTACACTCTATACCGCATGGACAGAGTTGCAGATGAAAAAAGAATTCATCAGGAGTCCTCGGAACAGAAAGGAAGTACCTGGTATAGGAAGTCATTAGCTGCGCTATTTCGACAACTTTCCAACGCGTTGGGTCTTTCCTTTCTGCACACCAAACGCGATGCTATTCCCTTCAAACCAAGTTTTCAAACAGAGGCTTCCCCGCTGTAGCCAACAATTCATGCGCCACTGTATTAAACACAGTGTGCAAACTTTCCCTCCTAATATTTTCTTTAAGATCCTCTACTGCGGTGGTCCCCGAATTGTTTACTGCGACGCGGGTTTACGCTTGAGTCCAGATACACCGGCGTATTCGAACAGGGAGGGGCCAGTAAAAGTTTGATTGCTTCGCGAAAGGGCGCGGTCCAGTTTCGAGACCCGTAGCAGCCTCCATTCGCAACCGATCATCTGGACGGTTCTGGGGCGAATCGGGCTCGTAGAACGGGTCGTAACACGTTTTAACGTGACACTTCTTCAACGAGACCCCATAATCCTGTTTCCTACGTAGGCACTTTTACCCTGCACGACGACCTCCTGATTTTACTACTCTTTTAGTGGGACCACCCCAGCAATTTGCTTCGTATTGCCCGGCTCGTTACTGCGAGTCGTACGAACAGTTTTCGAATTACGACCGGGGCTACTTGCACGGAATATCGTGCTTGGAGAACGGCTGGATAAATCAGGTGGATGAAATAAATTTATTGGACGACAGCACTCGACGCTCGCAGGCCCGAGTTTACGTAGTGTTAACCCCTTGAAAGTAGTGCAGCAGCGATATCGAACTGCGGTGCTGATAGAGAGTTGAAGTAATTGAACGAGTGATTGAATAATTGAATGAATGAAAGCGTGCGAGTGTTTGTAACGATACCCGGAATGGCGCCTGATCTTCGTGGTGCCAACCTCGAAATATGTAAGTATGAAGGACACAGACGTACACCCTTCGTTCGTATTCCCCGATGTAGCAACAGGTAAAGCTTTCTTTGTCGATGATTTGAATTTAAATGATCGTGCATTATGTATCGAGCATATCGATCGAAGTGTTTTGGTAAGTAAGGGGACGAATGGAGGAGAGCAGGAGGAACTGGTAACGAGAGAAACTCGGCGCGAGAGAGTTGGAGATATTACTCGGAGCACGTGTCGCGTTAGGCAAGACACGTAAGGTAATTAATCTAACCATCAATTCTCGGCATAACTTCCACAGTGATCTGCGCCCAGGGATTGATCGCGAAGGACAAGAGCGGCACGTCTGATCCTTACGTGACGGTCCAAGTCGGCAAAGTGAAGAAGCGCACGAGGACGATGCCCAGGGAATTGAATCCAGTTTGGCAGGAGAAGTTCTACTTGTGAGTAATTCCATTGCGATCCCTCGAACCCGAGAAGCACGCGATTCTACTCCCTCGTGAAATAAAATAGAAACGAAAGCTGCTCCGTGCATGCCGGAGGTAGCGAGAATTAATCCCCAGTGCACGTGCACCGGGATTACCCAAGATTCCCTTGTAACCACGACAAAGATCTTGCTGAGAACATCGTCGTATTCTAAATCCTTTTCACTCCCCCCAAAGCCTGTAGCGAGAGATTTAGTAGCCTTTCGGGCGACATAACGTCTGCTCAGCGATCGTGAAGTCGAAGATCCTAAAAGGCTACCAGATCCAGGTCTCGTAGTTGCAACAGCTGAAGATAGCCGACCGATGTTACCTATTAAACCTCGATCCTTGCCCGCAGCGAATGCCACAACTCGTCCGACCGAATAAAGGTGAGAGTCTGGGACGAGGACAACGACCTGAAGTCGAAGCTGCGGCAGAAGTTGACGCGCGAGAGCGACGACTTCCTCGGGCAGACGATCATCGAGGTGAGAACCCTGAGCGGCGAGATGGACGTTTGGTACAATCTGGAGAAGAGGACGGACAAGAGCGCCGTGTCCGGCGCGATCAGGCTGCACATCAGCGTGGAGATCAAAGGCGAGGAGAAGGTCGCGCCTTACCACGTGCAGTACACCTGCCTGCACGAGAATCTGTTCCACAGCCTGTGCGAGAAGAACGACGGCGTGGTGGGCCTGCCGCAGGCCAAGGGTGACGACGCCTGGAGAGTCTACTTCGATCCACCCGGGGAGGAGCTAGTCGACGAATTCGCGATGCGATACGGCATCGAGAGCATCTACCAAGCGATGACGTGAGTAAATCTCATTCACGCGCATTGCCACTCATCGTGGCGAGCGTGCGATTATAAATCACTTTCGACTGCTCGCTGCTAGAAGCGACTGGAAGCGCTGTCTGGTCAAATGCTACTCGACCTTCCGCGTCTCATTGTCTTACTAATTTTCTTCGGTGAAACGCGGAAATTGCGGAATCAGTGGCCGATGCGTGTGCTTCTGCTACAGAAAGCTGCGACTCGGTTTCAGCGTGAACGGTGTTTCCACGATGATTGAACTTTTTTCCTGGAATTTTTCAGACACTTCCACTGCCTATCGACGAAGTACCACTGCCCGGGTGTGCCAGCGGTGATGTCGACCCTCTTGGCGAACATAAACGCGTACTACGCCCACACGAGCGCTAGTTCCGCCGTTTCGGCTAGTGATAGATTCGCCGCCAGCAACTTTGGGGTGAGCTTGATGCAGGCCAATGAGGACCGCCTCCACGCACAGGGTGGCGGGAGGGCGAATGGTAGAATAACGGGAGCACACGGGCTGAGAAATGCTCCTGCAATTCCCTAGTAGCCTAAACCCTCCATTATTCCTACAGTGATTCAAGGCCGACCGTTCAGCAAACTTTATAGCACACGCCTTCTCGTAGCTCTATCAATTTCATTGCGAAATGCTTCGATTAAAACTCCCTTTATCTCTGCTTCCCTTGCCTCCTGCCTTTTCCCGTCGGAGCCTTTTCGGGCTGGAAATTAAAAACACGGCGAACAGGAAGCGCCCCTTCGCCGGCCAGTCTAATTAAGATTTTAATTAAGATTTTTTTTCACTCCGACGCCGCAATGCCGATCCTCTGAGAAGCTCGAAGCTCCAACGCGAAATATACATATTTTCATTTCGAGCAATCGGTTACTTCGACCTGCTTAGAAAACACGATTTCCCGCAGACTTGTCCCCTCGATTATGCAGATGGACATTGAGGAATTGCAAATCGCGCCAGCCCGCGCCAGATTGGTCTTAATACAGTAATGTAAATTTTTCGAAATGGTTGTTGGAGAAGTAGGGGCAAGTCGGCTGCTCCTGTTTTCAACGTTCCTGAATTATGCATGACACCGCCTTTTCGGGAAACGGACACACACACACGTGATTCAATAACCTTATCTACGTTGAAAGCTTGTAAAAAACAAATAGCTGAGCTTGTCGCCGGCGAAACGGGGTCGGAGAAACTTTACGATGGATGTTACCCCTCGGAATAAACGAGCACATCGACAAAGAGAAACGGGATTTAGATTTTACGAACGAAGCCTTCGAGGCGCGTCCAACAAGGGCTGTTGTGAGCAAATTCATGAAAATTCTCAGGTGCTCGCTGAATAATATTTATTTATGCCCTCCTGTTTGCACCACGATCCACGATTTATTCTGTATATACATAGTAATGGTATTTACCCTATAAGAAAAATCTCGAAGCGCAGCTTTTGAGACGAGCGAAATTGATATAATACACTCCTCGATCATTATTCCACTCTTATTCACGGTCCATTTCCCCCGTTGCAGAAAGAGAAGTTCGTGAAGCTACTGGATCAGCTGCACAACTCCCTGCGAATCGATCTGTCGGTGTACAGAAACAACTTCCCGGCCTCGAGCCAGGAGAAGCTGATGGACCTGAAGAGCACGGTCGATCTGTTGACGAGCATCACGTTCTTCCGCATGAAGGTCCAAGAGCTGTCCAGCCCGCCGAGGGCGAGCACCGTGGTGAAGGACTGCGTGAAGGCGTGCCTGCGCTCCACGTATCAGTTCCTCTTCGCGAATTGCTACGACATCTACAACAGGGAGTTCCAAGTGGACCCGAGCGAGGCGAGAAGGGACGCGGAGGACCACGGGCCGAGCCTGGAGTCGCTCGACTTCTGGCACAAGCTGATAGCGCTGATCGTGTCGGTGGTCGAGGAGGACAAGAACAGCTACGCGCCAGTCTTGAATCAATTCCCCCAGGAGCTGAACATCGGTCAACTGTCCGCGGCCACTATGTGGTCCCTGTTCGCGGTTGACATGAAGTACGCGCTGGAGGAGCACGAGCAGCACAGGCTCTGCAAGTCCTCGGCCTACATGAACCTTCACTTCAAGGTGAAGTGGTTGCACACCAACTACGTGAAGGACGTGCCACCGTACAAGGGAGCGGTGCCAGAATACCCAGCTTGGTTCGAGCCCTTCGTGATGCAGTGGCTGAACGAGAACGACGACGTCTCACTAGAATATCTCCATGGTGCCTTCAGCAGAGACAAGAAGGACGGAGTGAGTACTCCTCTTCTCTCTTTCCCCGCTTGTCGTGTGCTTTTTCTTTTTCAAATCTTCGATGCTAACGTATGCGATTCCCGCAGTTCCAAAAGAGCAGCGAGCACGCGCTCTTCAGCGTCTCCGTCGTCGACGTCTTCACTCAGTTAACCCAATGCTTCGACGTGGTCTCCAAACTGGAGTGTCCGGACCCGGAGATTTGGAAGAGGTACATGAAGAGGTTCGCGAAAACTATCGTGAAAGTGTTGGTTTCCTACGCCGACATCGTGAAGAAGGAGTTCCCGAGTCATTTGAAGGAAGAACGAATCGTACGTATCAAGCGCGCTGAAATTTAACTGCCCCTGAGTACGTTCCAACGATGACGAGCAACATTCGCGCCCTTCCCGCAGGCCTGCATTCTGATGAACAACATACAGCAGCTTCGAGTGCAATTAGAAAAGATGTTCGAGTCGATGGGCGGCGAGAAGCTGGAGGAGGATGCGGCGAACATATTGAAGGAGCTTCAGCAGCAATTGAACGGTGCGCTGGACGACCTGGCGATGCTCTTCGCGAAGAGCTTAGAGCCGAGGATAACAGCTTCGGTGAAGGAGCTAGGGGACCTCTTGCTGGCCATCAAAGGTGGCGGGCAGGTGCAGTTGTCGCAGCCTGCCCAGAGGAACAACGTCGCCGTAGAAGCGGACGAAGTACTGCGACCACTGATGGTCCTCCTCGACGGAAGCCTGTCCTTGTACGCTGAATCCTGCGAGAAGACCGTGCTGAAGAGGTTGCTTAAGGAACTGTGGAAGATCGTGATGAGGATCTTGGAGAAGACGGTCGTCCTACCACCCATGTCGGATAAGAGTGTACGTACTCGACCACTGAATTATTGTCCTGCGTAAATCTATCTATACGTGTACCCCACAGATGATGTTCAAGAATCTGACGGACAACGCCAAGAATTTGGCAGCGAACGCGACGATAGAGGACATGTCGAAGCTATTTAAAAACCACATAGCTGGCAAGCCGGACGTGAAGAATGCACTGAGCGGTGTGATGGCGAGTATTGTTTCCAAATTTCCTTTAGCTAGTCGATAATCACCGTTCTGCCTCGTTCGGTGTTAATAATGAGATCCATCATGCCTCCAGGACATTTCCAAGGAAGTGGAGAAGAACCTTTCGCCGAAACAGTGCGCGGTGCTCGAAGTCGCCCTCGACACCATCAAGCAGTACTTCCACGCAGGCGGGAACGGCTTGAAGAAGACGTTCCTGGAGAAATCACCGGAACTGCAGAGCCTGAGATACGCTCTGAGCTTGTACACGCAGACCACGGACACCCTTATCAAGACTTTCGTCACGTCGCAGATCAACCAAGGTACGTGGATTCGTAAATACAAGTGTCTTGCCAAGCAGCCTCGTAAATCTAAATTTCATTGCGTCGTAGCAGGTAACGATACTATTACCGAACCTGTAGGTACATAGACTTTCGAGCATTCACATAGTACAGCGGTTGACAATATTTCATTGAAAGCTAGCAATCCAGAAGTTTGCCCGTAGATCAGATAAATCGACCGCCACTTATATTGCCGGGTGTAAAAATTGGCTCAGGTTGATTTACAACACGAATTACTCACTGTCGTGCGTGCTGCGATACTGTGAAATGTATCTACCGATAGGGTTTGAGAAAGGATCGTATACATCATGTAAATGGAGTACCTATCTCGTACACTGTAAAGACAGAACACACAAGTCTCTCGGTGTAACAGAAAGATCGTTCGGTTTCGCACACGTTCGTTTAACCATTCTGCGCGCAAAAGCCGAGCTTGCTGGCGTGCGTCCGTTCCATGATGAAATGCAATCGACCGTAACCGAAATTGTCGCGACAGTGCCGCTGAACAATGGATCAAAGCTACGTCAGCGTCAACGTTCGATGAGCAGCGAGAGAGGCGGTGACGAAGGGGAAGGAGCCGAGGGTATGGAAAGCCTCGAGGAACCCCTTCGCCAGAGCAAGCCCTCCCTACGTCGAGAGAGTCGACAAGGTACCGGAGAGCACTACCCTTAGAGCAGAAGCCTCGGGAGTTATTGGCTGACTTTCGGTCACTCTCGAATCTAGGCGCTCGTTTAGGACGTAGTGGACTGTTCGTTATATTGCATTATTCACCGAGGTGTCTATCACGGATGACGGGGTTCTCTCTTTACTTCCACGCGACGCGCAGAACCGCCATTCTTTACGATTCGATTAACAACCCTCTTCCTAACGCGTTCTCCGCCACGGAGTGCGGAGATGAGATGTTAGAATCGAGAGCAGAAGTGGCTTGACCAAGAGACGGGGGAGTAAAATTTGCGTGGCAGTCAACGCGCCCGCCCTTTCGATGCTATGGCAGCTTGTAAGAGTTCACTCGAACCTATCCAGCGCGTGGGATAAACGCTTATAGTACGCTCAGCCTCCGAGTCTTAGGATCGAAAGGGTTTCAAGCGTCCCGATGACCTCTCGGTGATAGATAGTTGTGATCTAGGTAGCGCTACTGCTATCACTACTGCCGCTGTTGCTGCTACTACGGCGAACCTTGCCAAATCACAATACGCATCCTCCAATCATGTTCTTCAAGGCTTTGTCACAGACACACAGACACACACGTACAATAATATATTTAACTCTGTTCGATTGACCACTGCCAACTTACCGTTTCACTGTTCCACACGAATGAAAAATGTATTGCGCTCCAGCGACTGAACAATGGTACAATTTTATTTTTTCAACGGGTCATCAACCGATCGCGTAGATATAGTGGGGCCATCGAGTGCGGCGTGGCTGCATAACGACCACTGGAATCGTAGGCGCTGATCCTCCGAGGGCAACATTTGCGAAGACTTGCCTTCTGGTCAGGAGACGGTGCAGCCAAGAAATTGATGCTCGACACGAGTTTTTTCAGATTCCTAGCCTTTGGGATCCTTGAACAGCATCCGACAGTTTTTCTTTGAATAATTATATTCGGACGGGGACACTATGGACACAATGACTTCATCCTCTCTGATAAATACTCAAAATGCATTACGTTAGAGCATGTAATCTGCTCTAGAACTAGACACCGATTATAGAATCTTAGCATTTTGAACCTTTGAATTCTAGCATCGAATAGAAACAACCGAAGCTCTCTTTTTCTCTCTCTTCGTAGCACCTAGCATCTAAAAGCGCACGAGTATGAACAGAGAATCTGACTGTTACTAATGAAGTTCCAGGTACCGGAGGCTCGGAAGAAAGCTCTGTGGGAGAAGTCAGCATTCAGGTGGACCTCTTCACGCACCCTGGCACTGGCGAGCAGAAGGTCACCGTCAAAGGTACGGTTCAGCCTGTTTCGCGTTACAGAAATCGTTTAGATTATCGATTGAATTCCGCGTTTCAGTCGTCGCTGCGAACGATCTGAAGTGGCAGATCAGTACGGGGATGTTCAGGCCGTACGTTGAAGTGAATCTGATCGGGCCGCACCTGACTGGAAAGAAGAGGAAGCAGTCGACGAAGTCGAAGACCAACAACTGGTCGCCGCAGTTTAACGAGAGCTTCGATTTGTGAGTATAAGGACCAATATCTATACGCGCTAAGTTGAAGAGAGACTGGGGAAGGTACCTACATAACGAGGAGAAGCTTATCGCGGTGTCTTCTGTTACGAAGAGTAACTTGAAGGCGGAGTATTCACGCGTTCGTTTCGCTGTACAGCATGATCGGCAACGAGCAACAGCAACTGGACATCTACGAGCTGCACTTCTGCGTGAAGGACTACTGCTTCGCCAGGGAGGACAGGCTGGTCGGCGTGGCGGTGATGCAGCTGAAGGACATAGTCGAGGAAGGCTCGTGCGCCTGCTGGCTGTCGCTCGGCAAGCGGATACAGATGGACGAGACGGGCTGGACGATACTGAGGATCCTGTCGCAGAGGAACAACGACGAGATAGCGAAGGAGTTCGTGAAGCTGAAGAGCGACATCAGGCAGGAGCCGAATCCCACCTGAAGCTCGGAGGCGCAGGGTTAAGCCGACAGCGAAGCGATGAGTCCTTCGAGTTTGGAAAGAGCTCGGAGGTGAGACGAACGGAGGAGGCGCATTGTCCACAGGGGAGAAACTACGAAAGCTCGGCGGTCGTTGCCGAGAACATGGGGTCTTTAACCAGCGACACACGACCGGGCGTCGCGCGAGAAACCACACATACGATACATACACACGCAGAAACACACACGGGAAACGTGCCGATGTGAACGATCGGCGGAATTCTTTCGGTTTTCAACGACACGGTCGGTGAGGGAACGAGAGACGCGTCGCGTCGCGCGACATCTCTCCTCCTGTTCCCTTGGCAGGCAGCTTCCGGTCGGAGCGTGTTCTTCTCTCTTTTTTACGAATCACAGAGCTTTAGCCCCGTCCCTTAAAACAAACGAGAAAGAGAACCATACGAGAAAAGACGACGAAGCATCGAAGAGGCAACTCCCAGCGGGGTATCGAGTCTACGCGCTGAAAATCCAGCCGGCCCCCGTCCCCGAGTCGGAAGGTTCGTCCATCGGAAGCGAAACGAGGAACGACGAAGGAGGGTGGCGTTCGTCCCGCGCCGTTTCCGGGCGCATGGAAGCGACAGAAGCGGAACGAAACTCAGAAACGATGATTGCTGGACGTGGAGGAGCACGGAGGACCGTTGTTCGATTAAAGTGCCGCGAGGATGGAGGATAGGGGAGCCTCAGGTATTGGAGAGTGTTCCGAATAGACGCGAAACGTGAAAACAGTGCTGCCAGTACGCAATATAATTTGGTAATATTCGTAAATTGTAAGAGGAGGGAGAGGAGTCGAATTAGCCATAAAATGTGCGTCCAACGCGATTGTACCTCGACGTCCACGGGCCCCCGACGGGAAACGATGACCGATTTGTTGGGTCAGCGTGGAACGCGTACGATGATGGGGAACGGATACGGAAACCGGGGTCCGCGACAAGCGAGCACGCTGCGAAGCCCGACGCGAGTCGGTCGTGTTCCAAAACTGAAAGCGGAATCACGCGGCGAAACGGGGTGACGTAATGCTATATTAATTAATAATATAGGCCCCTCCCCACTCCCACCCCCTCGTGCGTGGCGACGTTTTAGGCCGTTTCATCGGGAAGACGAGTTTACTTGTAGATAAAACGTGAAAAAACACATTGTTGACGAAGAAGTTTTTTCTAATAACAGTTTAACGTAGCATTGCGTACGACCAATAGGCGCGTCGCGGCGTCGATCGCGGCGCGCCGTTAGTTAATATTAAATAGGCATTGTAATGTAAAGTATCGTTCTTATCGTAAGGATTAACAGGAGAACCGTAAGAGTCTGATTGCTGTGTTGAATGACAACGAGGTCCGCTCGAGCGCTTCGAGCACAGTCCGTGAATCGCGACGCGTTCGATACGGGATGCCGAGCATCGCGTCGAGATACTCCGTTCCGAGATAGAAGCCAGCATTAGGCACCGTCCGTCCCCGATTGTCGCTTCACCGTGCGACACCGCGCGAGACCGCGAGAGGCACGGGTCCCCGACCATATCCGTAGCCGCCAGTTTCCACGAGCCGACAGCCTGACCTTTTTCGAAATTCAACTTTCTATCGTTGCAGCTCTATGGTACACCGAAAGGGTAATCGTACGGCTCTCCGCGTGAGCCGCGCGAAAGCAAACGTTACACGAGACGAGGTGGAACGCTGCGAGCTTCGAATACGAACGTTAACAGTTCTCTGTCTATTCGTTTGATATCTCACCGATATTACTCTTGTACATAGACCTCGGAGGCTGTCGATTCGTGGACGCGAGTCCAACGGCTTGTAACCGAGCCCGTGGCTCTCGTACAAGACTTCCCCTTTCCCTTTAAGAAACAAGAAAAAAAAAACGAAGAGAAGCACGGTAATCGAGGGCGGACGCGTTAAATGGTCCCTCGATCTGCTACAAACGGAAGTGGTCCGCGCGAGAGAGGCGCCCGAACGTCCTCTCGCGCGTCGCAGCTTTTTGCGCGAAGCTTCGATCGGATCTCCCGAGAAAACTTAAGAGAAGGAAGAAGATAGGCGAGGAGGAAACCAATTAATAACACAATGATGCACGCGACTTTGAACCTAATGAATTTCATTCACCGGCCCTCGCAGGTCGGCCAGATATACAATTCCAGAGATTACATGATTATATCCAAACAAAGTTTCTACTACGTAGTACGTCTAGATATACTTACGTATTGTGTATAGTGTCTAAACGCTGATGTAGCTGCGAGCGCGGGATTTTCGTCTAAAGAGAGAGAAAGAGAGAGAGAGAGAGAGTGAGATAGTGAGGGTGAGAGAGAAAGATAAAGGCAAAGAGCCACACAAGAAAGGAGAATTGAAACATCTTAGACAGACCAGCTGCCTTCCGTACGCAGACGCGTGCGTCTATACGCGACACAGATCAGGCGCAGAACATTTGCATAGTACACTTTTGTTTACTCAGATGCTTATGAAATTGTTCCAGTGTTATAATATTACAACACGCGTCAATATTCGCGCGTCTCAACTCGCTACGTCTATTTGCTCCCATCAGGAAAGACCATAGACCAGACCAGAGATACAAACATTTGACTTCCTTCGTTTCTGAAACGCGTTTAGGTTCAAACGTGCCCAGATCTGTGCCGCTTGGTTGGAAAACCCCTGACGAAATGCCACCCGAGCACGAGAACGAGTTCTAAGGTCGCTTCTAACGCAATGCGGACCGTGCACGTTTTCGTGGCTACTGTTCCTGTAACCGCGATTCTCTTTCCTACCCTGTGAACAGCCATCTTCCGAAGGTTTACGTAAACGATATTGAAATAATGTAAAAGTACAAGAGCGAAGTCTAGTAATTGGTCTCCTAGTCACCTCGAGCTCGCTTCGCAATGCGTTAAGGGTTTAAGGCGCTTACGCTCACCTAAAGGGCGAACGAGAATACGCTCTCGAGTTCTGGGGCATGCACGCGTCGCCGAGGAAGAGCAAGAAGCATAGGCGTCGTTGACGTAGGCGGATGCACGATGGAAAGGTGAGGGAAGAGCTACGGCGACAAGGCAGGATTGATGAAAGAAAGAAACACGGGTCCGCGATCTCGCCACCATATTCATTTGTAAAAGTGTCTATTTTCTCCGCTGCCTAAGTACATACTAATTACGGGAAAAAGAAAAAGGGGCTGGCGAATTCGGCACCCAGGCCAAGCCCGTCGACGAGACGGGAACGGCCTTCGCGTTTCGCCTCGGAGGCGACGTATCTCCGGTACGCGACTACGATCGCGCCTCGTCGATAGGGGTCGGCCGACAATTTTTCCTCCTACTCTCCGCTTCGATTAATATCTCGTAAGCTTAATGAAAATATCTCGTGTATTCTGTGATAATTACCCCTTAAAGTACACGCATGCCCATACACACACGTACACGACACGTACACAACGCTGCCACAGGAGCGCGCGCGCGTCGTCGTCTTGCGTCCGAAACGGGGACACGAACAGAAACATGCACACGTACACGCGTATACACACTGTGCGGGCGCGCGTGCACAGAACCACACATCAAACGTACGTGATTACACCGATCCCAATAGCAACAGTATTTTTCTCTTTTAAAAGACATTTCGATTTCTATTCTCTATACTCGTTAAACGTCCGAAAGAGTCTCGTCGGGTGTGTGATAACGGTAGACACCGCGCAGAGAGATTGCGCGCGGTAAATCGCGGCGCTCGGTCGCGACGTAGTGGCCACCGAGAACGATAACGAGGGACAGTTCACGGATACGCGTATCGTTAGGAAAGTGTATTCGCGGGCACACGAATCACGTGGCGGTGGATCTAGATTAGGAGTCTAGATTAGGGGAGAGAAGAAGGGACGGTAGAATATCGCCGCGTTACCATTCGATAGGTAACACGTTCGCCCGAATTCACCTCTACAACAGCTGACGCGCGAGTCACGTCGGTTTTCAACTTTTCATACGGTCACATAATCGTACGAAGCGGGTGATCTGGTTACACCGAAAATCCTCTTTCTTTTTTTTTATCATTCAACCCTGGAGGTAGGATCGTACGAGCGATACTGTTCGATGGGACTAAAGGGTTCGTTGGAAAGTTTAACCCTGCTGGGACCCGGTTCCATTCAGTTCTCAAGCGTCTTACAGTCGATTCCACTTAGAACGTATTTAGATATAATTACGATACTGATTTGTGGCATTGATATCGTTACGGTGTTGATATTTACGATGCGTATTGTTATTAGATTATTGTAACTTGGCGCGATTAGGGGTGAGAGATGTGTTTAATGCTTGGGGTAGATTTTAGTCGGCGCGTTTCGTTACTTTGGACAACTTTGAATTTAAAAGTATGGGTAATAAGGGTCCCTGGAGGGTTAGGCGAGCCAGTGTCAGAAAATTGAACGAGGAAACGTGTCCGTAGGTCATGCAAGTGTATCACCAGCGTTGAAACGATAGATCACCGAACGGTCAGGGAACTCGAGGGCAAACAGAATCCGTAGCTACTTCTTCGTACGATCGAGCAGGCTATTGGTCCCGTTGCACGGATCGATCCATCGTTCTCCAAAGGGAATCGTGCAGATGAGAGATAAGGGGCGCGTACAATGGAATAGGGTCAAGTGTTGGCGAAGCTCTTGTTCGACGGGAGCGCGCGATGTCACCGCGAACTTTTGCGTCCGGTAGCCGATGCAGGCGCAGAACCAAAAGAAAGTGGAAGCGGGACATTGGAAAGATCACACTCCGGGCTGCTGTGTCACGCGAGGATCGCGTAGCAGGGGAAACCATTTACCAAACAAACGAACGAACAAATGACAGCTGAAGAGGGACAAATATATACACAACTGTTGACAATACTATGCTTGAAGAATCGTACGACGCGTATATAAAGTACCTAACAAATATATTAAAAGAAAAAAAAAAGAGCGGCGGGATGTTTGTGTTTCGTGAGTAAAAGCATGTTAAGGAGTAAAATTTTGTGACCGCGTGACGGGAGGCGCATTTGCGAACGAAAACGAGAGGGAGAAAAAAAAAAGGGGGGGAGAGTCGAATAAGACGGATCGCGTAATTCTGTGCGTACATGCGGATGACTGCGTGACTATTAGGGTATTGTTATATCTTAACGAGTGAGGAGTACATTTTTCGTCGTCCCTGCGGAGAGTGTGCCATCGTTGTTATCAAAATTTTTCACGCGAACAAGCGAACGAGAGGAAACGAGAGTATTTAAACGTTATTGCGGCACGCCCGTTGCGCAGCCCCCGAGTATGTAGGTGAACCCAAAAGCAATTGTATCCGAGTCAAACACGCACATTCAACACGAAATGAATAATGGGGAATAACACCTATGATACCGAACGCCAGGTCTTGATCAAATAAATGTTTCACTTTCGTTTGTTCACTCGCACGGAGAGCTGGTTCTCCGAGTCGCTTACCACGATTGCAAGCTCCATCGTCGGCATCATCGACCCCCTGATCGAGTTCACCAGTATCGTCGGGCATTTCGTCGAATTTCTTTATCCCATCCGTCAAACCGCGTCCGATTTCTCATTCGTTCTCTGTGATACTTGATTGATCCTCCGACGATACTGCCTGAGCTGATCACCGCCCCGATCTTAATACAGTATATCGTCGTTTCCTGCCGTGTTTTGCTCACACGCATCATCGTCGAGCGAGTCGAATCAGTCCGCGACGACTTCGCCGCGACTTTCGTCGTCGTACCCCATCGTTGTTTATTACTTCGTGATCGCGCAGCAAGAGAAGCTCGATCGAATTTGCAGATTTCGCAGTCCACAGTGTCTCAGGAAGCTAACCACACGAAATAGGTTTCTCAGACTTCGAACATCTGTTGTAGCGTTAAATCTTTTCAAACGCAATTCCTACGGCGAGGATATCGCGGTCACTTATCAGTAACGGATCCGAAAAGATCGGAGTAATGATTTGCTAGGACTTCGTTGAAACGATTCACTCGTAATTAGCGGCGTTAAATTTAACAAGATTTGATCGATAAGCCGGGAAACGCGAGTGGCACGGTGTGAACGAGCGAGGAGGAGAAATGAATACATGGCGAAGCCATCGAAGAGCCTGCGAACCAAGTGTGAGCGTGGTAAAATACTGTTGACAGTAAGCCGTGTCTATCGACCAGAGTTGGGCAAAGTTCATTTCGATTGACGAGTAAACCTTGGAAATTTGTTTGTACAGTTGAAGAAAATTCTGCCCGAATAAATCTTCGTTCGAATGTTGATTTACATAGAAATTTATTCGAATAACGCCCAACTCAGCTAACGACCAAGCAAAGTAGCCGCGGGGGGGAGTATAACGAGTGACAATCTCGCGCGAGAGTGAAAGGCAAATGAGGGAAGTCGATCAGGTATCTGTCGTTGTTTAATCATTGTGCCATATATCATATCATCGTGTCTTATACGAAAGACGAAAGTTCGAATATCATTACTATCACGAATTACTAGGTAGTATTTTAAATCGTGGCTAGATGTTATATCGCCGTAATTGCCATGCGAATTATAGCGGATCATTGGCCAGCGGGAACCTGGAGACCTCGATCTCGACACCCAGAAAATACGCGGACCGCAAAGAAACTACGTTCTACGTCTCCGATCTTTTTACTCTCTCTCTTTAGTAGATATACATAGTGCGCGTCGTGACGTCTCCGCCGAAGACTTTTGACTTGGACATTAGCCAGCATTACGTAACGGTTGCAACTATTTTCTTCGCCTGCTACCAGAGACCTCGAGGTTCCCGGCTGGCTTTCGACAAACGGGAAAAAGGAGAGAGAGAAAAACGGAATTAAACGCATAGCTACATGTAATCGTTGTCGCTATTGTTTCTATCGTCAGCTCCATCGCGGTCACCGATCCATCGTTGTCATTGTAATTAGGGCATCGGGTCTTCTTCTTCGCGCCGATGTTACACGAAGCGTCCGTTTGTTGCCTCGGCCACATTTTCTTTTTTTTTTTTTGTAATCCGTATAATTTCTCGCATCGACAGTACGCGCACGTGTAAGATATTATTGCATCTCGACGTGTAACCGCAGAATATATTGCACATACGACTGCACATATTATACATATATATATATATATATATAAATATATATATATATATATACATATAAATATATATATAAATACATATAAATATATACATATTATATATACGACGAATGTACATATAACATGATCATGGTTATGAACGTTTGCGGCCCGATGTTGCCTCGTGTTTCAGCGAATTATATATAGCAAATATCTTGACGTGTTAAAACGCAGCTAGGTGTCGTTTATAATTTCCGGGAAGCCGATAGACGAATACAGCGAGAACGCCGGAGCAGCAACGAAAGCGGCACATTTTCTAAAAACGCCCACACACAATTCCATTCGAAATCGCGAATTCGTACGTACCGTAACCTTATACTCGACACCCGTGTGTACTCGTCTGTCAAACAATCACGCCGCTCGCTCTTTAATCGATCTATTCTTTCTTTCATCGATAAGTTCGCAACTCGGCGGGAGCATGCGTCGAATCGCCCGAGTGTGTTTAGACGTATCGGCGATCGACCGATCAATCGCGCGGGGGATTTTACACCGTTTCGTTTTCGTGCCGTGAAAATCGAGCGTGGAAGCGAAGAGAAACTTGCCAAAGAGTACGGCGCTGGTTACGCGGAAAGAATGTTTACTCGTCCTCCTTCTTTTTGTAAGTGTTAACAAAAAAAATTTAGCATCCAAGGCGTCGTTGTTCGTTGTACATTGCGGGGGCACGACGGAAGGAGTGTCACCACTCTCCGCGAAGGACTACTCCACGCCATGTTATTTGCTCGATTCCCTCGGGTGCATACGCGCGGCACGCTTCGCTTAGTGTATTCTCGAAAATCGGCCCCTCTCCTCCCTCCCCCTCCCCCCCCCCCCGCCCCGTCAAGCTGCCCGCCGACCATCGTGCCCTCGCAACATTAGGGATGATAACCGAATGACGCTAGTGCAATTGTCTCAAAGAGGTAGAGAAACGATACGTATTCCGATAAAGAAACGTTTGATTTTGTGTTACGTTCGTTCCCCGTTGTCCGTTCGCACAGTTTTCTCGTTCCTCATTTGCATAAATGTACCATATCCAAAGGGTGCTCTTAAAATGGACAGCGGAACAAAAAGCATACGCGATATAAGATGGTAAATATTAAGAGATAGAAAAAGGATGGCTTTCTTATGGGAACGGGCTGCCTCAGGGGAAGGTAATCCAGGGACTCTAATAAATCATCAAAACCTATCGGCCTGACAATATTTTATCCAAATGCCCCCTTCTGTCGAACTTCACATTACACTTACGTTCCTTCCGGTCTAAACTGCAGCCTGTATCGCTACCGCCTCGAGCTTCCGAGTCAAGTTGTGTCCTTTCGGAACACTATTATCGTTATCGGAGCGTATTCGGACTCCTGCTAAACCCAGCTGCAGTACCGAGTAGACGTTACGAGTCTCCTCGAGGACGCGCGTTACCGCTTAGAAACTTTGAGCAACGAAGGCTGGAACCCTTTTCTCAAAAACCTGAGTCGGCGTAACACGAACAGGTCGATCCGCATCGACGTTAAAAACTCCAACGTCTCGTCTTACGAGAGAGACAAGAAATTAACAGGAAGAGTAAATTGAAAACGCAGTTGCAAGCGAGAAACGCGAAGTTTGAAGTTGAACGTAACTGTTAAGCTTATAATTTTTTACCTTTGTCCTAAAATATTCGTGAAAGTTCCTCGACTTTCATGATCTCTCGAAATTCACGTGCACTTTGCCCTACTTATGGACAATAATGCTTATAACAATAAAAAGTATGCGCTAAGCATTATACATCAAAGATTTCTTAATTTGCTACCTGGTTCACGTGCTTGTAATAAATCGTATAAATACGTTAAGTACGCTACACGGTTTAGAACAATGCGACGCTCATATTTGACGTGGAGAAGGCTATTTTTAAAAAAGATATAGAAACTACAGATCTATAACGACGAGACCCGCTAAAACGAAGCAAAGAGATAAACTCTACTTTGCATAATCGATCGCAGATATACACTTTCGATTGAATTTGTTGTCTCTCTGTAAAGATCGTAACCGTTGCCAATACATGTACTCTATAGACGCTATTATTTATTACGCACCAATGCTTTATTTTTTTACAAGCATGGTCTATACATTACATTGCTCTATGGCATTTTGTATCGAATAATGTTAATCCTTCCAAAAAATACACGTTGACATGTTGAGCTAAAAGTGACGCAACCCAGGTTGTAGATTCAAATCATCAATCCAAATTCGCTTGGTCCATATACTTCTGTAAACAAGGTAATAACGTTCAGCGAGCTAAAACTTTTAGGTTATGTTGTCTACGAAACCACAGTCCACAGTACGAGTAGCATTCCGCGATGATGAAAGGTTGTTCAATGAATAATTTACCTTCGCTTTCGCGTCTACTTCTTTGTACATCGCTGGGAAACGTGAAAAACAATGATATTTTTCTGGATTCGTCGCAGCCTTGTATGCGAATATCGTGTAAAGGCTCAAAGCGAACGTGACTTCTAACGTATAATGCATGTTTTATACAAATTGCTCCACAAAAACAACTAATAATAATTTGCCATGCGACGTATAACTCCTCGGCAGAATCGGCACAATTAGAATTCCTCTCTCGGTACGCACAATTTTTACCGATTATCTGGTGACCATCTGATGACACAAGGTGCAGGGCTGGCACATTGATAAATCACAATTTTCTACGCCACCTTTCCCATTGGTGCAACTTTCTGTTCGCATTTATGATTTGCTCCTGTTTAGAATGATTTGTTTAGTGGAATGGTAATCATAAAGTGTACGGTAATACGCAAATTGTAACTTTTCGTTAGCAATAACAGCTGTTAAGTAACTGTGCGCTCATATTTCCTTAAGAATTAAAAGTCATAATCAAAACAGATTTTAAAACAATTACGGAATAACAGTATTGAGATTACTAAACAATTCTAAATATAGGAGATCGAGAAATTGTGGATAAACTAACGATTTTTCTCGTGTAAATATGTAATACGAATTCAAAAGTCACGAGTAACGGCTACTAATTACTAGCCAATATTGCTGGGGCATACTGAAATAGATAAAAAGAAAAGGGTGACAAGTAGTTGTTTAGTTTATAGTATATGTTATGCATGTAATGCTGTTTATAATATTCCGTGGACAAACTCGTTTTTATTATTTTGTTAAAGGCTAGTGCGCGCGGAATTGCACGAGTGTGCAATCAGATGGCGGTAGTAGTACACGGGAAGGCATACGGTAGGATCTAGCAGTGTCAGTCGATCGTTGACTGCGACCGTAGGAGGACGGTAGGGTCGTCAGTCGCATTTTATCTCGCCAGAAATCGCGATTGGTCGACAGTTCTCCCGTAAGCCCCGCCTACCAGGTGGTCGTTCGAAAGTGTAGTTGTGTAGTTCCTTACGGCGAAACGACGGGCGCTGCTCTCTCCCCAACGTACCCAATCGCGAGAAAATCTGAAATGAGACGTGTCGGCGCGCTAATATGTGACGGTTGAGAGGAAACGAGGATCAGGAACGTGCGAGAGGGTGGTTTACGCGCGGGTGCTACCACTTTCGAAGCGTGACGTGGAGAACGGATCCGCGTGAAGTAGTGGCAAACGTGGAAACATAAAATACGGAAAAAGGGAAAACGGTATACGCCGAGAAACGAGAGAAGACGCGTGTGTGCCAGAGCTGCGGGGCCAGTGTAGAGAATCCTCTGTTTCGGGGGGGGTTGTATGTATTTCTTTCTATTCTACTCTCCATCTCATCTGCCTTCTTCTTTCCTTCTTTCTCTCTCTCTTTCTCTCTGCCTCTCTCTCTGTGTCTCTCTCTATCTCTCTCTGTCTCTCTCTCGCTCTCTTCTCTTCTCTTCCCTTCCCTTCCCTTCCCTTCTGTTTCTCTCCCCGTCTATGCTCGTTTTGCTCCGACGGGTGAAAATATACCAATCATCGTCGTCTTCGTCGCGGCAAGTGTTTTTTCTCTCGCCAACTGGTAGCATGCACCGTTTCGTATCGCGGGCTGAGAAGTAGCCAAGCCAGAGAAACGAGAGAAAGAGGAGCAAGAAGAAGAAAAGTGCTTGGTTTAACCAACAAGGACGTCGTCAGCTGTGTGCGCTTTTACGAGGGGGACGTGTGCGAGAGAGAACCCGCCGCTGAGAGACAGAGAAATGGCGGCGCTGGTGGCAGGTGTCCAGTATGGTTTGTCGTCGCACAGTAATTTTCACGAAAACAAGTCCCTGATCTTCGTGAAGCTCACCGACTCGGCGCAACGTGCCATCGAGGACTTCCTCAGGAATCGGGTGAGTGAATCCTAATCCAAATTCTACGCGTTCTCGGGCTCGGTCTCCTTTTTCCCTTTAGGCGTATGTATAGGCTAGGATCGCGAGCTTGTGGCTGGCTCGCCGTGCATGTGTGTGCACGTACGTGTAGAGGTGTGTGCCGTGCGCGTCTCTGTACGTCGTCACGGAACGGCCGTGCATATGTGTGTGCGTGCCGAATGTGTGTGCGTGCCGAATGTGTGTGCGCGCGCGCGCACGTACGTGTGTCGTAATGTCGTGCCAAGGAAAGAGATACTCGATCGTCAACTCGCTCGCCATATTTCGCGTGGAATTTCGTTACTCCGGCCATCCACGGCAATTGCCCTCCCCGTTGTCTATTGAAATTAATACGAACGTTATTATTCGAAAGCGATAAGTGTGTTGCGCCGTGACTAGAACAAAAAACATCCCAGAAACGAACGCGCTCGGGAGGCCACGTTGGCTCGTTAGCAGCTGTCCGCCGACACACGCATTTCCCTTGCTGCTAGAGCTCGGTTAAACGAAAAAGCGAACGCAATTCGATTCGAAACGATTACAGGTGGCATTTTCGCCAACTCGGCTAGTTCGCCCGAGTCGCCTCGGTGTGTCCGTATGGTTTGACAACGAGATTACGTAATAAGAGGTCTGACAAGGCAGTTAGCTCTATAGATCGACTTCCAGACCGATCCACTAATTCGTTCGAAATACCCGCTTTCCTCGCACCCAACCCCCTTGCCCTTCGTTAAAACAACCTAACCTGAATAATTTGTGAGAGTCGCGTTCCATGCAACGTGAAAATGGATGAATCATCTTTTGCCAGTCACACAGCTTTGGAATCTCGAAGTGTGATCTTTCCGTAGCTTGGCTTTCTTTCGGTCATGTTCTTTTTTTTTGCCGTTTCTATTCTGCACGTATGTACCTACTTAGTTGGTAGCTTTGGTGTGCTTCGTCGAGGGACAGCAGCTTCGTGGTTTCTCCGTAGAGGTTATGTTCGACTCCACCATCTGCACATTTGGATCCCACGAAGCTTTAAAAGCTCCTCGTGGGATTCGTTTATTTAAACGAAAGTCATCTAAAACTCATGGAAAAATCGCTCCGAACGCCGCTTCTTACACCATCTCACGATGTAACCTAACCTCTTGGACGAGATTCGAAAGTAAAGTCGTCGAAGGGGCGTGCCTTTCGTCAAAATGTATCGTTTGCGTTAAAGTCGAGCGCCAGTGCATGGAATATTACATTTTTATTTACTGTACAATCGAGATTAACGATGTAGTACGATAAATATAATTGTGTCTTACAACTCGTGTATCCGGTTGCTTTTTAATCAATACTCTGTTGACTTCGTGTTACTTTGCCGCTAGAATTACTCTCATAAAACCTTCTATCGCATACTGTCCTGAGAACACATTCGTAGATATACTTTTGAGCAATTCAAGGCGCATGATCTCTCCATTCGACACCTTAAATCAGTATATAACACTAAAGATATTTCTCCAAAGGCATCGAGTCTTAAAATTATGGCCATATTGCCGCATTAATTGCTTCATTTCGAGTGTAGCTTATCTCAAAGTAAAGTATCCTTTGAGATAGGCTCTGCTCTCTACTTAAATCCTGTATGCTTTGTAGGTCCCTTTAAATCAACGATAGATACTACGATATTGTTACAATCCATATCGCGGGTGCAAAAGAAAAAAGGAAATAAATCTATCGGGTCGAATGGAAAAAAACGTGAGAGTATCTGCGCGAATTTCACATGGGTCACAGCTTATCGTGAAGTTTTTTCGTCTGACCCTCTCCTCGGACCGGCGCGTTTCGGACGTGCTCTCTCCTCGACACACCGAGGACTCTCTCTCGTATTCGTGAAGCTTCGAAAATAACCGACGCCGCGTTTCGGCCGGTGCACGAAATTTCACGACGGGGAGCTTACGGCCGTATCAAGCTGCGAGCGTGAAATTTCCCTTTCCATATGGTACACCCGGCAACTCGGCTCGGCTCGGCTGTCGGTTGATTCACGTTGGTTAAACACGGCAAAGACGAATCCTGACGTTTCCGTTTATCGTTGACGTAAGAAGCTCGCTTTGACGGTCCTTGGTGCGAACGTGTCTGCCAATGGAATTATAACGAATGGACTGTCTGTTTGGAACTTACGCAACGACACGATCAGACAGCTGTTTATCGCTGGGAACATGTTAGATTATCGTAGCCTGTCGTTCTTTCTCACATGTGCGCTCTATGCGCGAGAATAGGAACTACAACTATTGTAGACTTTGGGCCACTGCAATCTGAGCTCCAGTGAGAAACACTGTTTCATGTAAAACTGTATATAGTCGAAGCTCGACATTTATCGCAGCGCACAGCATGAAGACGTTTATTTTTCGAAGGGATTGAATTATACTTTTTCCCAGACGCATTTAAAATTTGCGGGTTTATGATGTGTAGAAGTTGTTACACATAACTTGGGCGTGGAACTACTGCGGGACCACATCTCGATCAGGCTAAACAAAACATTTCGAACGTGAAAGATTAAATATTTCACCGGTGTGTATACTGTATTGGCAAATACGTGAAAATAAACTGACGAAGTAGCGTGCGAAATGCATCAGGTTTACTGACAAAAGTCATTGAAAACGTTCGAACTGTGCGTGCAAATAACGTCGATAGCAGCATCGATATGTTTGTCACTAAAGCTTCGAAAGGTACACTTGACAGAGATCGTGCATGAAAATTCGAATCCCCGTTTCTTCTGATTTGTAGGGTGGATGTACCAGTAAATGAACACGTACCAGTGAATGGCAATTTTTTATTAAAACGAGTAAAGTAAGTTATTAAAATAAGCAACTAGTTAATTAGAGACTTCTTTTAATTTCTTGCCTCGTATCCAAAGAATTTTTGCAGCACGTGGAATCAATCGCGCTGCAAACATAATTTTATAATAGTGTCCATTCATTAGCCCTATGTGTTCATTTATTGGTGCGTTTACCCTACGTTCATTGCGTGCACGTGTTAGTTCAGATTGACTCAATTTCACCTGTAGTGGGAAGATCCAGAGGTCTTTGCTCGTTGGTGTACCAGTGAAATCGTAACGAATGGGGACCGATAGTTACAATCGAGGGAAAACACGTAGGGCACCTAGCTATTTTCTTCTTTTCCCGAAAGCGCTGCGTAAGTGGACAAGCGATTATTTGGAAGATAACGCGCAGCGTATTTCTCGGCGAGTCAGCAACCTGGTAATTGAGCCCAACGTTTTGCCTCGTAAGCGCAAAACGGCTCGAACGGGCAAAATATATACAAACAGCGGCAAAGCATGGCCGAGGAATCCACGCGAAATTGCGATCGGAATGCGGCAAAGCGTTTACGCGTTCCACATCAGGAAGCAGTTGCATTATACTTTTGCCGGTACAATCGCGCCTCGATGCTGCGCGCCGCGGCTCGCTCCCGTGCCCTTTCGTGCGTGGACAAATAATTCGGGGGACTGTTGCGATTCGACCGTGCCGTTGTCAAAGATTGCATCTTCGGATAACCCCGCTTCACCTTTAATCGCTCCCCAATTAACCGCGCGATCGATAGCCGAGCGAGCTGACAGAAATGAAGAACGTTTAATGGAGCGCACGCTCGACGTTGTTGCGTCAGAGATTATCTAACGCTCGCGACACTAATGGTTTCGCAGATGCAAATTCGATCTACCTTTCTCGACCGACCGATAAACGTAGGTACATATGTAATTCGTCGAACGCGGAACTGAAAAGCATATGGCGCTTTTGTGCACGGACGTGCATTGTTCCCGACGTCTGCCGGCGTCGAGCGGCGCTCGCCTCGATTCGGTTTCTATTTAGTTGGCTATTGGTAATCGGAGGATTAGCCAGCTAGATGACTTTATTTGCCACGAGTTTGTCCGCGAGCGAGGGAAGGCGACAAATGGGACCAGTCTGGGGAGGATGGTCGATTTCGTAATTGTACTTACAGAAATAAGTGTGAAGTGTCCAATTAGCATATTCGTTTCGAGGAATTAATCGATGGAAGGGACGACTCTCGCCTTTCACTGGGAGGGCCCGAAAGGTGTGTTAACGCGAGAGGGGGAGGATGGAGGAAGGTCGTCGTCGCCTGTAGAGCAGCGTCGAAACGTTCTCGCGGCTCGCGTGTACGTGCGAGCGCATTCGAATCTCCCTGTCCCCGGCGCAGTTGCATAATATTGCAGCGCGCGGTGTCACGCGCCTATACGGCCGCGGACGCCAGCGGCGATACGTTCTCGAATGCAAACGGGGAAAATGCGCAACGCCATGGGCAAAGTGATACGCAGGGACCAGTGAGGGAGGGGGGTGCAGTTTTGCGGCCATCAAGTAATTCAGGCCAGGGAGCCGTGCGTTAACGACGATACTGACCTTCAATGTCAAGACTCCGTCACGAACGTCTGCGTGCGAACACAATAGACGGGAATGCCCGACGGTTTGCTCTGACGCGAAGAAGAATTTCGAATCTTCCGTGTCTTATCTGGATTGCTCGTGGGTCGCGGCTCGCTGGCAGCTGAGCTTCCGGGTTGGAGAATATAGCCTTGTATGATTTACGATGCCCTCGCTGGTAATGAGGCCGTCGAAGGCCTTCGAACTTTCGGCTCTGGGGAAATCTTTGAACTTTTTCGGGCGGGGAGTGGGACCTTTCTGTTCGTGGGATGGGTGGGGAAGATTTATGTACGTGTTTTGGAAAATGTAGCCTATAGGTTGCGTACCGTAGCAGTTTGCCTCGGTGCAGTAAACCTGGGGACAGCCAATTGTGTTTGTAATTGTTTACCTTGAGAAACGAGAGTCTATGTTACGTAGGGGCTACCACGTGTAGAAAGTAGCAACTGTTCCTAAGGGCTCGAGTGCTATTTACAATTAGCCGCAGAGACGATTGAAGGTTGAGGCCTGAGGGTAAAGTTCTAGGCATTCGACGAGGAGATGTAGGATAATATTTAACGACACGGAAATTCTGAGTAACTATGCGTATCGATTTCTTCGTGTGTTTCTCTCGTTCCTCGTGTGTAATTTTAGTATCGAAGGAAAGGCGGACATTCTATTTTGAAGACGGATTTCGTTTCCGGTAATTGGTGGATTACTGGTAATCCACGTGACACGGGATGCTCTAAAAGTAGGAAGGGTAACCGAATATGGACATAGGGAAAAGAGATTTCAGGGACGAGTAGATACGATATTTACGGGGATCGCATTTTCGTGTGCATTTAAGAAATTTCAAATTATATCTTGTCGAGACTAAACTACACATTAATAGAGTGTATCTCATACATCAACTTGAACTTTCATTCTGCCTTTGAAGTAGTTATCAACACGTAATTTCCTTCGACTCTGAAACATTTCTTACGATGTTCATGCTTTCTTCAGTTCCAAACGTAATTGAATCCCTGATTCTGCCTTTTCACCAGAGAAAATCGCACAAATTCCTTGTGTCGTTAGTAGCATATGTACTTAATCGTTTTGAGACACCACTCCTATTCGCCGTGAAGCTTCGTTACTATCTAAAACCCGCTAAAAAGATCCGGTCTACGAGCTTTGTATTTCCTCGGTCGTTTCTTCGTACCTTGGAGCTCGAGTAGATGTTCTTTGCACCGTGTGCGATCGAGAACGAAGTGGAACACGGGTTTAACAGCGTGCAGGACAGGGTTCTTTAAAAAGCGACGAGAGATTTACAGAGGGCATGCCTACCGGGGCTCCTCGACTCTCCCAAAGGCCAGTTTGGCCTGGGTACGTGGCATAACCCCGTAAGAAAAGAGGCGTGGGGCCCCCTTTGAGCAGCACAGCTGTTCCTCGAAACTTGAATCGAACGATCCAGGGGAACCGGCCGCGCCGCGACGGCTGGAAATTTTACAAACCGAGAATAAGTATCGGCTGGAAGCATGATTCGAATTAAGGCGTCCCTAACTGACTTGATATTCTTTAACCGACGATTAAATTACTAACGAGCAGAGATTTTATTTAGCACAATGGACATAGAGAACTATCTAAATACAAAGTAGCCAGTAAATTAAAATAGGGGGACTGAATACCAGAAGCGCGAGAATTAACACGTTGTGCGTGAAAGTGGAATTTCGATTCTTAGGCAACGGGTTAGTCTAATGCCTTATTGAAGCTGTAAGGCGAGTAAAATGGCATTGAACGGCTCGAAAGCGATGGAGCCATCTCAGTGGGTGATTCTTGAACAGTTCTCGCCAACCGTGAATGAGGAATCTTGATTTCTTAGTCTCGCGTCCACGCGAAGCGACTAGCGTTTCAACGAGAAGCAAACGCTCGCGTATTTTTAACGAGCGGAACATTTAGAAAGCGTCGGTTTCAACGATTGCGAGCGTTTCATCGCGAACGCAAGCAAACACCCGTCGTTGCTTGGTCTTCCACCGAGCGGTGGAATTTTGACGGAAGGCCCCGAAAGCACGGCCGTTATTCTCGACATTACCGATTATTGGGCGCCCTCGGCTCGAATGGCAAGGTTCTCGCGCTCGATTCGCGGAACGCTTTGACGGCGCTGCTCGCTCGAAATAGAAATCGGCCTTTCTCGCCACCGTTTATATTAAGTTTCTCCGTTCCGGAAAACTTGATTCTCGCACAGGATGGATTTCAAGTGGACACAGGCGAGGCAAAGGGTGCGTGGTCACTCGGCAGCCAAGGGAACAGATGTCTCGTAGGGTTCCTCGCGGCGACATCTTTTCAATTTATCAGTCGCGTTTGCGCGTGCTTCTCGCCGTTTCCCTTTTCACCTACCTGCTCCTGTATTTCTCAGACCTCCTCTTGTTAGCATTCCATTTATCCTCTAACTCACTGCCTCTTTTACCTCGAATTTCCTCGATTTTTTTTTAACTCCAAACTCCGTTTACAAATTTTCACAATTCCTACGAACGACCGGTAGTTCGTGATCCTCCCTTGGATTTTAAAATATTCCCCAGTCGGCACGGTAGTTTCCCTCTCGTTGTCGTTTCTTCGGCCTCCCTTTTTCGCTCTATTCGAAGCGCTTATCAGCCTGATTAGGTAATGCGATCCGCCAACGATTGTGTGTATTATAAAGTGTGAAATTCAATGGCCGCAGGGGTAGAATACGATCCGAAAATGTAATTACGCGCGTGTCAGTGTCATCGGAACGCGTGTAAAACCGCGTGCACACGGTGCTCTTGAGTTAAAATTGCACACGCCGAATATCCACAATTTACACGCAGCTTGGAGTATGTCAGTTGCGCCTGGTGAAAGTGATCGTCGAGATGTATCAGGCGGAGTGTGCATTTCGACAAGTAATGTCAACGATCGGTAGCCTCGAAAGCGCATTCTCGCGAGCGGTTCTCTCGAATTTCCCGAAGGATTTATGGATTATCGATAAGCCTCTTCCATTAACCGAGGGATTGCACTCTCCTTTCACGATGCCGCTACTAAAACTGTCGTACCTACTGAAAGCACGACAGAACATTTGAATTGGATTCGACGATTGATTAAAGTTTCTTATTCCTTTCACTGTTTTCTTCTCGGGCATACGAGGTCAACGTTTTCCACTTGTAGCCGTTGGTAATCGGGAATGGGATCGTTCGAACTTCCCCACGCGCGTTAATTGTCCGTCAAGATCGATTTCGATCAGCAAAGTAAGGCTGCTAAATGTGATCGCGATGCTTTTCGCGAATTATCGGTGGAACAATCAATGGAAAGGAGCGAAGCGTTGCAGATCGAGGGGGAAAATTACGCGAGCCAGGCATAAACGATATTGCGCGCTGGAAATTGAGGTTGCGCGCATCGTTGCGTAATTAAACAAAATTAACGTATGCAAATGCGAATCGACGTTAAGTTATATGTTATAACACTTTACGCGGTGTTCGACCGCTGGTTAAGCGAATAGAACGTTCTACGTGCTTACAGCGTTAAATTATCAAGTCTCTAATCATAGATCTTCGTTACTAAAGCTTCTATTAAGTATAATCGGACAAGATTCGCGAATTCTAGAACATTGAAACTAGTATTAGTACCATTGAAACTGGCGTTATAGTTGTTTCTACGAATAAATCGAGGTTTTAAGTCGCATCGAGCGATGAATTCACCCGTCAGATACGTCCGCCCTACCTGAATCGGCTGAAACGATACTCTAGATGCAGGGCGTTGCTCCACCTGCTCGTTTCACGTGCGTTCCGCGAGATTCACATAGAAATAAGGGCTCCCCTTTTGTAGGAGACGCCGAGTCCTCGTCCCCTTCCTTTCCACCCCCGTTTCACTCGATTCTATACAGTCTTCGAACCATTCTTTTCCCTCGGTTTCCTCGAATGAATTTAGAAACCTGCTCTGGCCGACCAGAAGCTACGAGAGACGCGCGTGTGCCAACGGGACGCGACAAAACGAAGCCACGAAAGCGTGATGTATCTAGGACCAAGATATGCGCCTACTTAGAATAGTAGGTATAATACGCTGCGGATTAAAACGAAATAGAAATTCAATACATCCATGCGAAGGACTCACGAGAGGAAGATAGGCACCGTTGTTTCAGCACAGTGATTTTTATTCCATTCGTAGTCCATGCATGAAACCCATGGAGTGTCAATTTATATTGGACCGTTCGCAGTTCAGCGAGTTTCCCTTGTTCCGTGTCAGTTCCTCTGAATCGGTGTAGAAAAATGCTTGCCACCAAAGGTACATTCTTTCCGTTTTCTCGACACATAAAAGGAGGGGGCAGTGTCTTCGTTCCCGTTGATCTCAGTTTGCATAGCCAGAAATTAATGTTATTTTGGGGGCCGGCGATTTCTTCGCTGACGTCTGAAATGCAGTTCACTACCACGGAGCAGGGAGCGCAGGAACGTAATCTGGATAAATTTAACGAACATTTGAGGGACTCTGTAAACCAGGGGAGACGTTAAATTGCCCGTGGAACGCGTCCACGGTTGCGCGCGCTATTTACGCGCGAGAAGCGTGGTTGCATTGTATCAGTTGCTCATAGTCTTCGGGACTATAAATTCCCTCGTAGCCGGCGCGTAAAAGCGCCGTAAAAAAGGCGCAACTGCCGCGACGAAGAATGCAGTCGCGACGCTTCTTCTGCTTACCCCGGGGGAAAAAGGCCCGCGGCTTTTTTTCTTCTCCAGTGACCTCGTGGCAAGTCGGATTTCTCGAAAGGATCTTCTTTATTCGCTCCAACAGCCACGGCCCTCTCCTTTCTCCTAGTACTCGCGATAGGAATTCAAGCTCGAAGCCCAGCTGCATTCTACCATGCTTATCCGTGCTCTTCCTTTCGGAACCAAAGGCGTTAATGTCGCGAAGTAGGTGTTTGAAGTGGCAAGAGGGTGACGCGATTAGCTTGATTCCGGAATATTTTCAGTTAAATTCTTTGATTCGAGGTTGAGAAGGAACCTACAATTTCTATCGTACGAGTCCTCGTATAGGTATAGGAGGTACATAAATCTCGAGCTATTTTCCTCCGAGTCTCAGAATAAAAATGGCCATGCCACTTTTCATTTTCCACCTCCTCGCCGGTTTTCCCCTTTGGCGAGAGAAAGAATCCAGCGGCAGCCTTCGACGACCTCTTACCAGCCTCTGTCTCCCTTTCTCTCGTTTTCATCAGCCTTATCTTAGAATTAGAGCAGCGTACCGCAAGATTCGAGGTCCAGGAGGATGTATAGCCTGGCGCAATTTCCTTCCGTTCTATTATCTCGCTTCTCTCGCCCGTTTTTCCTCGTTCGCCTCCATCTGGCGAGGTTTGATGGGACCGTAACGCAATTGAAAGTTCATCGAAGAGGCGTTCTCGCAGCTGCACCGAGACGAAGGGAACGGAGAGATTAACCCCCGAGTCCTTGGGGCGATGGTGGATTTCCGTGCGATGGAAACTGATACAACGGTGTCTGGGAGGCGGCGGAGAAGTGGCAATTGTTTCGCGGAGATTTCGCTGAGAAAGGCAGGAAGGAGAATATCCTAATTTCAGACGACTCGTTGGGTTTATTATATCTCTATTTTACGTTTCCTCATTCTCGCTTCGTTTCTCTGAAAGCACTTACGAAATAGTCTGTCGGCGAGTTTAATAGTTCGATTAATCAGAGCTATGCATCCATTCTGCTTCCTTCCCAGCTTACGTAAGCAGAAAATGAAACAGTTCGATCGAATCGAGCGAGATAATTCGCTAAGAGTCGCGCTCAGTGGCAATAAGCGAAAGTCTCTCGGCGATGGGATCGCGGGGCAACGGAAATCGTGGTAATCGATTGTAGGAAGCGTCGAGGACGGCGCGATCGAAAGCGCGAGATCCGCGGGAGAGTTACGGCCGTGGCGGATGTCTCTCGATCGTCGAGCGTATTAAAAAGATCGGTGAAGGGAAAATGTCATTAATACCAGCGATGGCCGAGTCGGTGTGCGTCTCGTGCAGTTATTCGGCGAGCAAATGCTTTCTCCGAGGAAGGCCTCCGAGACGTCCTTTCTCTCTAAGGACGTCGGGTGCCGTGAGAGTTCGTCTCAAGGCCGTTGCACTTGCGCGCAAACTCCGCTGAAGATCAGAAAACCGCCGAAGTTGCGCGAGAAACTCGCGGACAATCGGACTTCGCCGTGAGAATCCACGGTAAATTCAAGCGCGCAGAAAGAAATACACCGCTTTACGCTTCTTCCCGCGGAACGTGTCGACCCTTGATCATCGGTGGTACATTTCGATCCAAGCATCGGAAACTCCTCCAGACCGGAAATCAGAAATTTCAACACTCAACGATTCGAAAAGCGAAAGATTTCTGTCACCAAATGCTTCGTTCTCGATTCAATCATTATCGATTCAGGAGAACGCGAATCGAAGTCGATCGTGGGTGACATTGAACACTAGACTGAGAAATCGGAGCTGGAACGGCGTCGTCGGCGCAGACGTGACGATTAAGACGCTTAATTAACACGCGTTAGAAGGCTATGTTATTAATCGAGCTATCATTATCGACTGAAGCGATGGTCGTTACACTCTCCCTCCACGGTTCACCGTCTTTATCGGGCGCGTTGTGTCGCGCACACTCGCTACCCGCGATGAAACATAATTATCGGGTTGTTTTCATGTAACAGTACCTATCTAGTCGGAGTTACGTGGCGGCCGCTCGCGAACGCCAGCCACCGACAGTAATTACGCTCGCTAAACGAGGAAGGAGTCGTTTAGAAAAGAAATAGGGATTCGGCGGCTAATCGCCGATGGAACCGGAGAATCCCCCTCGCCCGGCCACTATCCGCATCGAATACGCGCGTGCCGCTCGTTTTTCCCGTTAGGAACGCACGCTGTGAAATAGTTTTGCCACACGTCCCAATTATTCTCCATATCTAACTGTCCGGCGAGCCGATCTGGCCCCGAATATGTTAACGGTGCCCGGTTCTTCGCCGCATCGCCGATGAATCCTGACGTTCCCCGGCCTCCGTATCATCGTTTGTCGCGTCAAGTCGATGGTTTTCGATAATTCAGCCGATCAAGGTCGTCCAGAAAATAGCAGCAGCGGTGTCAGACCGTTTCACAATCCCGCACGCTCGCCTGGCGAATCTTAATTCGCTGATTAAATATAGATTCCTCAAAGATTGGAGTTCACTGGAGCTTCGCTTGGTCCTTGCATTATGTACACAGTTTTCGAAGTTTCTATTCCCTTGTGCCATCGGCTTCTTTCTCCCAAAATTGTCACGCTCGAGCAAAGAGGGTTCTGTAATTAAATTTCGTGTTCCTGATGCTTCGCAATCGTTTCTCCGTGGGCGAAGGAAAGTTCGTGTCGGCGTCGGGAGATGGGCAAGCCAATTTTCGAAAAACTGATTAAGGAGGCGGTATCGTTAGAATTTACGGTTGGCTCGGTCGCCTCTGCTGGGTAACGGTAATAAAATTTCTCGCGTAACCCCGGATTAGTATCGGCTTTGCATTGCCTTTGGTAATTCACTTAGAAGGCACGGCCGCCCCGTGCAACCGCGTACTGATTCCCCGTATCCGGATTATCGAATTACCGGGTCTACTTTTAATTACCGGAATCAACCGCGACGACCTACATACATCCGTGGAAAGCGTACCTTTCGCCTCCTGCGAGGGAAACGATGGGCAATCGTGACCCTAATCGCTGCGCGTCTAAACTTCAAGTGCTCCATTTCAGTGCCCTAAACCCTTCGCATACTTAATTCGATCGATTCGATGAACATTCAGACGTAATACTCACGAACATGAACGTACTTCGAGTCTCCCAAACGTTCTAAAAGCTCCCGTTCCTTAGCTTCTCTATCGTTTTCCAGATTTCCAAGCAGCTCGCTCCGTGGAAACGGCGTTCGTGGAAAATGTGCCGCGGAAAACGCGCGATTACGTAAAAACGGCGCATTGTGCGGTGGTCTGGCGGTAAAATTAAGGCATTAGACGGTCGTCCACGGAGAAAGAGTTAGACTATTAGCGGTTAATTGCCACTCTCTTATACAATCTGTCCCCAAGTGCAGATGTAACATGGTTTCTCGGGTGGAATCGCGTTGAATGGACGAATGTCTGCGTCGAAAGGGATCGGTCCACGCTGGGCTCGCTCGTTTCTCGTCATCAGACGCGGAACACCGGGTCCGCGGCCCCCCTCCTGGTCGATCTTCGCTTCCGGCTTTCCATGAAAACAGGTCAGACACGCTCGAAGAAATTTCTTTGAGATGATTTACGCGTTAAGGCTGGACCCCCTCGAAGGAAAGTCACGGTTTCTGTCGTTGCTTCTACGGCGGAGACGCCGCCGCTGACCGTTCACTTGGCATTTTTTCACGACCGAAGAAAGTTCGTTACGTTCCACGATGTGCTGCGATCCAACGATGCGATAATAGAGGAACTCGTTCAACGAGGCAAGAATCGCATTGTTCGTAGTGTCTGTACTGGTGATTTTTAAGAACATCGTCGAGATAAAGTCGACCCAAGTCTGTTTTACTATCGCTCTCCCAGGGAAGGTGAAATTCCGTTAAATTCGCGTGTATCAGGTCTGAGACGCCTTCAGCTGTTCGAAGATAAATTACTCTCATTTCCTCTCGGGCCACTCTAAACTTTCGCTGTTCGTCGTTTATGATCGCGTTTCGTATGCGTATATGTACGATTTCGATTGGAAATCAGTGAAACTTGAGATTGTAAGAAAGTTTGTTAGGAGTAACTCAATTAGAATTGACTAGTGACCCACAGCCACCGAGTTACTTCAAGTTCGTTTGAAACAACTGCACCGCCCCCGCTAGGCGACTCTCGAGGAAAGCACGGGGCAACGAGGAGATTAATCGCGGCGGGCAATAATAGATCCCCGTGACAGGAATCGCGTCGTCCTCGACACCACTACTCGGCAATAAACCTTTTTATCGCCGGGCAACGCTGATCGTTAGAAGCTTGACGCATTATCCGGGAATTCCTAGGCGATTTATGGACAGGATTATAAAGGCGGTCGTAACGCACCGTCCAACGTGTCGTAAATTTGCGTCGAGTTAGTTTTGCGGGGAATAACGGAAGCTCCGGGAAACACTGATCCTTATCTCGTCGACGAAATACATACCATTGGTGCACTTTGCGAGCGTGCATCGTGGCCGGTGCGATTAACAATCGCGCTGGATCGGTGCCTCGTGCCATTTCACGAAGGATCCCGCGTTGGGTCGAAGATCGACCCGCCTTTCGTACATCGGGGTCTGTTGTCGAACGGTGATTCTGTTTTGTCAGTCTGCATTTTTATTACTACGAAATAGGGTAAAGAGTACAATGGTTGGCCACTTAAGTAAGAATGTCACATAAATAATGAATTATAAATGCGAATTTAGTAAATTTGAAATGGATATCAATATAAATAAGTACGAAAAACCCCTAATAATCTAAAAATAAATAGACTTTATAAAAAAAATCAAGAATGTATAAAAATATACAAAAAATATGTTTCCTACGAAGAAATATAGTTAGTGGCACGGTCAAGACAGTAATTGTCCAATCGGTTCGACAGTGATTGGCCGCTATTTGATAAATTATTCGATAAAAATGGATATATTTTATTTAGTATGTATTTGTCGTGTTTGTTTCTGTTTTGAACAGGGGGCTAATTACCGTTTCACCATTAACATGGTTAAAAAAACAGTCACTGGCCGTCCGGCCAATTACTATCATTCAACGGTGGATCCCATCAACCGTGCTATGCGGGAATTCAATGACTATTTCCTGGACATTGATTTGTTCTCCTGTACATTTGGTAAATTTCGAATAATGCTGCAGAGGGAGGTGTTGGATGTGAACGCAGCACGTGTGACAGAGTGATCGATTGACTCTGTATTACTTATGTTTTATGTTTTTTTTTCCTTTTATTTTTTCCTGTGTGAAAAAGGGTTAATCCCCGTTTACTTTAAATAAATAAAATAAAATAAAATAAACATTATTCATATGACAGTTGTTGGCTCCCCTGTTTTTTCATAATATATGTATAATTTTAACAAATAAATAATCCTTTTATAAAGTTTCAACTTTTATTTATCGATATATACCGAATATGAGAGATATACATATCATAAATACATTCAACTATTCGCAAACTTTCAACTGTACACTTATGATTTTTTCATTAAATAGTTGTAATTTCCAAGCTTCAACGCCGAGTCATCCTATTTGCTTTTATATATAATCATAGTATATAATGAATGGAGAAATATTGATTACATCCGAAGCAAGAAAGTGCAAGGAATATGAATATGTTCGTTAAAAAATGGCATGACATTGGTATTTCTTTATATTCATTTATTTCTCCAAATAAGGCCAATCACTGTCAGGTGGCCAACCACTGTACTCTTTACCCCTAGTATAGACCTAAGAATTCGATGCTGATTTCGATTGAAGCTAAACCGCGTTAAGCATATCATATCCCCATGCCCCATTGAAATTCGAAGTCGCGAAGTCCGAGGAACGATGTTGCAGTGAAACCGCTGCCGTCACTAACGCGCGAGAACGAAATCGACGATGCATCCGGGAAACCGCGGCGATTAAATACTTGTTAGCCTGGATGTTCGATCAGCGACGTCAGGCTTTTATTCTCTAAACGACTCTAGTCGCCGCGGGCACGCTCGCGCTCGTGCCCGCGCGCAAAATATACACGCTCGAGTTGCGAGGCCGAGGCATCGTCAGTCGGAAGAAAAGAAGAGATCATCCGTTTACAATCGAGGAAACGATTTGGCGACCTACCGCGAGCGGTGCGTTTTCTGGTCGTTAAGGAATACGAGGCCAACTTTCAGACCTAGATTAGATAGACGGGACTTCGGACGACGCTTACTTCTATCGCGCAGCTTAATGCGCGTGTAATCCCTGCGTATGTACCGCCATCGACAAAGAAACGTTCATCGCGGTGTACACGACCGAAAGTCTGAGATGTGAATTCTTAAGAGCTTTTTATCGAATCTTCTCGCAGAATGTAGTAGTCGACTCGTTCAATTACTATAAGCAAGAACCGGTAATGATAGTAGGGCACTTATTACCTCTTCCACGCTTCACATTTATAGATACCATTTCGATTCTTTTATTCGCCAGTCTCATAAGCGACGGATAAGCAATTTAAAGAGCTTACGAGCTTCCAACCGAATTTCATGAAAGAACGATGGTGCTTCGTCTCCCCACCGACTCGTGCCAGGGTGCCTCTATCTAATTTGCAGCGCTCCTTTCACTCTGCTCTCTCGAACCGCTCACGGGCCCGCGATACCGATCGCCGGGGTACGTACATAGGTAAATGGTTGAAATGTTAAGTACCGTGCCGGGGATTGTGAAACGCCATCGCATGACGAATCCACAGGGCGTCCGTTACGTGGCGACATTTCTGGCGTTCGCCTACTCGTGTCGGAAGGCACCGTGGCCTCTTCGCGTGGCCCTCTCCGCCCTCGTTCGCCTCTCCATAAACTTCGAACGGCGTCGTTACCTCGGGAAAGTGTTTCTGTACTTCCCCCGTGGAAATTGGAGTCCGCAGGTACGAGGATTAGCGACACAATAGAGAGGCGACGGCCAGGCGTACGGGACACGCACAGTGGATTTAGAGTCAGTAATCGATGGGTTCAGTGGCCCTCTTGTCCCAGGATGATTAGCGTCGACGCGAAAGCAACTGAGCGATAGCGTGATAGTTCGGGGTAAACATCGCTCGCTTAGCCACAGATATCGCCGGAAAATTATTCAATTTACTCGATTTCGTTGTGCGAGCGGTTACGTCAGCCGATCGCGCCGCCAGTCGCCCAACTTTCTTGATAAACAATGCGATTGATACGATATGATGTAATCGTCAGCAAGCGCAGCGATGAGATTTACGATAGTGGCGCTGATTTCTCCGGGAAATTTTGCTGCACGAGTGATTCAGCCGTGTAGATTCTACCTTATCTGTTTTTTTTTTGTTTCGCGAGCAGATAGCGGTGTAATTAATTGCGTTCACTTATCGTTTGTACTCCGGGATAGGCGAAATCGCTTGCATCGCGGGGAGAAACTTTCCGATGCTGATATAATAAAACTATCGGGAGCTTTGTGAAACGTAGTAATCGATATCTCTGATCGGGGCTGCCAGGCCTGGGCGAAGCGCGAAGGATAGTTTTACGGCCGGATATACCAAGCATTAACTTTATCTTCGTCCGCGAATGGCGCCCCTCTAAACACCCCAAGAGCTTAGCTCGGCCAACATCATAAATGGAGCCTAATCCTTGTTTCGCCCTGGCGAGGACTAATGGCAAGGTATTGTTGCTCCCTTGTGGACGTGACGGAAAATAGTAAAACGGGAAAGCCGAGCTATCTGGTTTCCATCGCGACGGAATTCATCGCGCCGACAGAGTTTATCTGGGCGCGATACGATACTCGAGCTCGCGATATCGATACCCCCGGGTAGATAATGGAATTTTGCGAGAAAACAGCGCGACGAGTACACTCGCCGAAATCTTATTCCTCGAGCTAATGCCTCGTCTAGCTTCCTCGTACGAACGATCGATAATCTCCACACGAGGAGGGGTGCGCTGAAGCTAATCGACCAAGTATTTCATTGAGTTCGTTTACTATAAAAAGACACTCCATTCACGTCCCTCCGTGCGCTCTAATTGATGCTATTCTGATCTCGAAGTAGCTTTCATCTCGTCTTCTTCTTTTACCAATACTGCATCGTTCGCAATCCATGCTTCAGGATCTCGGGATTTTTTTTTTATAAATTAGCGAGCTCATTTATTTCGTACATCTCGATATATTTTATATTCTCCCCGAAAGTATCGCGATATCTCCTCGAAACGCTTATCTCCGACCCCTTCCCCCACAGCGAACAATAACGAAATTATCCAACACAGTAGCGTCAGCAATTCACCCTCGACAAATCGCTACGTTGACCACCCTCCTCGCATTTCTACCTCCTCCACTCCGTCTATCCTCCTCGCGCATCAAAGTGCACGTACCCGTGAATCAACGTCTGTCAGCTAAGCAAACAAAAATTTCCCGTTGTCGACCAAAGAAGCCGTAGCAATTGTCCTTTCACTGTCACTGCTTCTTCCGCGGGCGTTTATCTGCTTAAAGCGTTCGAATCACGGCTGACAAGGCGTACATAATCGTGTCTCCCATGCCCGCCGGTCCCGCGAGGCGCTTGTCGTCGTTGTACCGTGGAAACCGCAGCAACCCTCGACGGAGAGCTTCCTTGCGCGAATCGATAATGCCAGTTCCTCGTCTCGCCATCGTCGTCCCCGACGTTATCTGCGCTCGTGCGAGGCCACGTTAACGCCGGCAGCGTCCTGGCGGCGCAGAAAACGCCGGCCCACGCAAGCGGCCGCAATGAGCCGGGAGATAAACGGAATTACGCGAGATCGCTCGACCTTGTTTACTCCTGCGAATCGCGCCTCGCAACGGTGCGCGTTTTCGCGGCCGCGATTAATTCCTCGGGTTACGCTGGGAAAACACCGGCCGGCGAGTCCCTAATCACTGTTTTCGCTTCCTCTCGAGCTGATGGATTCGGATATTCGTGGGGCGAAGTATTCGTCGATTTCGCAGACTTTCGGCTGACGCTCGATGGAGCTTCAGGAGCGCGAGATTCGAGGGTGAAAGAGGAATGTATACAGTTAGTAAAAAAAGTATTTGGACACTTTTTAAAATCGCATAACTTTTTTAGAATTGGTCTTAACGACTTGATTTTTTTTGAGGACCTAGAAGGATTAGTTTTCTAAGTGACGTGTTTCGTCGTTTTCGAAAAAATTGCAATTGGTCAGAATAGCGAAGAAAATAGTAAAGGTCGTTTTTTAAACTTTTTTTTGTGAGCTTGTAATGAAAATTCAAAAAATCCATTTGTAGATTGAAGTAAGTTATATACATACCTAAAATTTCATCAAAATCGGTTAACGTTGCTCTGAGCTATAAACGCTTAAAGATCGCGGAATAAGGTCGAAAATCGCGAAATTCCTGAAATCAGCGATTTTCGACCTTATTCTGCGATGCTTAAGCGTTTATAACTCAGAGCAACGTTAACCGATTTTGATGAAATTTTAGGTATGTATATAACTTACTTCAATCTACAAATGGGTTTTTTGAATTTTCATTACAAGCTCACAAAAAAAAGTTTAAAAAACGGCCTTTACTATTTTCTTCGCTATTCCGACCAATTGCAATTTTTTCGAAAACGACGAAACACGTCACTTGGAAAACTAATCCTTCTAGGTCCTCAAAAAAAATCAAGTCGTTAAGACCAATTCTAAAAAAGTTATGCGATTTTAAAAAGTGTCCAAATACTTTTTTTACTAACTGTAGGTGTTCCCATTGCGGTGGGAAATAGTCGAAGGGAATAGAGAGAAGAATAGATAATGAGCTCTGATTATAAAAGACGCGGATGAGTTGCCTGCGTGATTATGAACTGGCTTACCTTGGACCTTGAAATTCTCAGCTTGCACTGCGATCCGGGGAATTATGAATTTAATAGAAGGGTTATCAACTCCGATCATACCGACGCGAGCAAGAATTCTTTCTCTTCGTGACAAACAGAGTTGTTTACGTAAGACCGTACGGCAACCGCTGCTTCGAAGACCGCGCAATATCAGACCGTGAAGTGGTTGCAGAGGAAATTGCTCGGGGAAACGGGGGTAACCGAACTGACGAACGTTTCAACTTTCGCGGTTTAATCGAACCTCAAGCGTAATCAATGCTGCCTCCCCGGGGGCCTGACTCAACCAGCAGGAGTTACGCAAATGCATCGGACCGAGTACAAATCGAATTAACCGGGAGAACGGTTTAATTCGACGGCGCTCGGTCCGCCATTCGTGGACTTTAGCCGACCCAGCAAGGGGACACACGTACGCGCCACGGAATCTCCGCTTTTATCTGCTCGCCTATCCGTCGATGCCGACCGAAATCGTCACCGTAGACGGCACAGTTCCAGACGGCTTTCAATTAAGATTCATTGGAGGAAGTTACGCGAGCTCCCCGTCCGGGAAATGGAAAAGAACTCTCCCCGCCTCGAACGCGACGCCGGGGAACAATAGAGGCTTTATGTACAGCGGACGAGTTGTCGAGAGTCTATTGAAGCCGTCTGAATCTTCCAAGCCGCGCATCCGTCACGATAGTTTAACCCCGGACGAGCGAGGAAAGTGTCCCGCCGTCTCGCTTGGCCGAGAGTGGCCTGCCAGTCGCGTTCGCGAGTTCTCGACTTCTGTTCCGAACGGGGCATTATGGCCGCTGACGCGCGCACGCTGGCCGGCCGCGGCGTCTGGAAAGTTGTGCGAAATTAGGGGAGGGTTGGCTGTCGCGCGGCTCGCATAAGGAATAAAAGGCATTACGCGCGGCTAGGGACACCCTGAAACTAGTTTCGCTCGCACGAGTTCCCAGCGAATTATTTCAATGGGGCATGGTTTAATAGAGCGCCCTCGGGAAACATTATTACGGACCCAGGGCTCGATGGGAACGCTGGACGGCAAGATTGTAGCAACGTCGCGTAACAACGGCCGAATAACTGTAATCAGCGTGTAAAATGCTCGACATCTCCGGCAATTTCATCCGAGGCGTTCCGTTATGTCCATAATACACGCGTTAACGCTTCCGTCTAATGAAATTCCTCTCCGTTCGAGTGGACATTTGTGGCTCGGTTCCCGCGGTTAGCTGCATCGGAAACGGAGGATCTCGAGAGGGTCTACTGAAATTCTTCGCTGCGAGTCGATCCTCTTCGAAAGTCGGATGGCTGCTTCGATGCTGGAGATAGGGAAACAGGGATGAATCTTCTTTTAGCTGTCGGGCTGGCGGCGACGCCGACGAATATAACGTCGAGACGACCCTCGCTTTCATCGACATTTTTCGGTGGCTTTAGATGGAGGGGTGCATCCCGAAGACCTGAGCGTTATAGCTTATAGCGTTCGTATAAAGTCGTTCGCGTGACTTATCGCGCAATAAGGATAATCTTATGGATATATTCAAAGACGCTGCTGGGAACAGTTAGGAGATCGCTTTTCTGATGAATTTAAGAACCGAGTCAAGTATCAGATGTAGCAGAAATAGAATCCTACTTCTCACGAATATTCCTGAAGCATTGAGTATTTGTTTTTAATCGAACAATGGAGAATTTGGATTGTTCGTACAGTCAGTATTCTTGGAAAGATCAAGAAGAGATACCGAGCTTGCAGTAAGAGAAAAGACATTGCGCAACTTAATGCCGATGAATCGGTAGAATGTTTTACGACCTAATGATTACACGTAGGTACCTCGTTGCTCCTTCAAGCATCGGGATAAATATCGGTAATCGTCGCGTCACCGTGTTCCACGCAGTGAACATTCCTTCAGCAGCATGAAATCCGAAATATTTCGCGGCGGAATTTCTGAATTAAAATACCTCGGGCGAAAAGTGCTGGCTAACCGCCGGCCCCGCGTTCCACCATTATTAATAACGTTATTACAAACTCCCGTCCCACGATAATGAGGCGAAGAAGGGGAGGGGGTGGGATTCAGCTGTTTCGCGCGTCGGACGTGTCCCATCTGCGCTCACGACTGGAACAATCGCGTATTTATTTGTAACTTCGACTCCGATTGCAATTATCTGGCGAATTAATGCTACCGTTTATCGCCCATCCTCTTCTATCATTACCGATTCTTTCCAAGTGGAACTGTTTTCCCTCGACCGAAGATTTTCACTATCGCTGCTGTTGTACCAGCCTTTCCCCTTCCTTTTTCGTTACAAAAGTTTCGACGATTTTGATATCGCGCCAGAGATAACGAATCGCGGTGTTCACCCCCCATCGGGGGTCACAAGTGACCCTCGCGATATCTCTGACCCTAAACCTGACATAACACAAAAGTAGCAGGCAACTCTTAAGCCTGGTAATCGCGAAATCGCTTTGGAGGCCTCGGGGAACAGCTCGCTCGAAAACATGGTTGGAATTCAACGTGTTAATTGACTCTTTAGCACCTTCGTTTATCCCTCGGACGCGCTCGCTCCTCGTGGAAGCAAAACCGCACGCGCTTTCGCGTCCTTTGCTCGCTGGTTTCTACAGGCTCGCCCAAAGAACGCGATTTTACATTGCGCGCGTCGTATTAATTCCCCGTCAGCTCAAACAACGCAACTAGGGATTGCAAATTTACCGACTTTTTCAATTACCGGTAATTGGGTAAAATTTTCATTCAAAACCGGCTTATCGCTAATTTACCGGTAATTTTTTAAGGTATTGAAAATATAAAAGTAAACACAACAAAAAAAAATTTTTGATCTCTAATCGAGCATTATAAAAAATATATGCAAATAAAACTGTTCTAAACATAAAATATAAAATGATATAACACAAAATAGATATATTTGTGTAACTATTGACATTACTTATTAACATGGATCTTCACCGCGAAAACAATGAAAAGAATCTTAACTTATATACATAATTAAATATTTTTTACTTAACAATTCTTTTTAATAAATAAGCACGCAAGAAACATAGTTTGTCCAAACTTTGGTCTCCTGATAAAGCGCTCTTAGATTCTACACTTGTTCTTCGGGTAGTCATTAAGAAATCATATGTCATTTGTAGATATTTTCTTTTTACTTTTTCTACTTGAAAATACGTCTATTCTTTGGTGGCTTCAGATTTTTAGTTTTCTTTTGGTTTAAAGTTGATTCTTCCTGAGATACTTCGGTTTTCGTCTATATTATTAATTGAAGTTTTTTTCACTGATACCAGAGTAGACATCGAAGGAATTAATGAATGCATATATGCGCTACATTGCTATACATAATTTATCGAATTACCGGTAAATATTTAGCGAATTACCGGTAAAAATTTCAGAGTATTTCTCGCGATTTATCGGTAAACCGGTAAATCGGTTTACCGGTATCGCGACCCCTAAACGCAGCATAAACACTGTCCTCGTGCTCGACACAAAGGGGCGATTAAATTTCATGCTACCGCGGGACAATGACACGCGCGATGTCTTGACAATTAATGACTCGCGATATCATACCACGGTGGTCGACGATCCTCTTCGTCCCGATCGAAGGACTTTTTCGATCCGCGGTCCAGATAGGACGCCGGCGGAGAGGGTGCGGACTCTGCACATGACGTCTCTAAAGAGGTTGGCCGAGTGGTCTGTGCCCACCTCATGTGAATTCTCGGGGCCAAGGCGGAATAATACACCCGTACGAGGCAGGTGGTACTCGGCGCACAAACACGGCCAGGAACACTACTCGCCGCGGCGCGGCCGGCCAGCCGCGTGCACACAGGTAGACCTTTGGGGCGTCGAGCGCGTGTCTGTGTGTTGATAGAGGCCCTTCATCCAGCTTATGGTTTAACGGAGTCGATGAGGGCACCCGAGTGATTCGAAATCCTCGGCTCGGAAAAACGAAACACCCTCGTACCTACCTCCCTTCAACGAACTCTCCCTTCCTCCTTCCTTTCTCTTCTACCCCTCGACATGGTAACGCAAGAATAATGGATCCCCGGTTGTCCGGTCCTCGTTCGTTCACCCTCCTTCTTACCTACGGGATATTCTGTCTTTTAAGGTGATCGGGGGAAAACAGGACACACCGCCATTGTGTCAGGCACCGAGGCTCTGGTCGCTCCCATGCTTCATTTAGGCTGTGTTTTCAGGCACCCTAGTTCGCGCCAGGGGTGGAAGCTTTCGTGCAAGGTGTCCGGGGCGTTATTACCGTTATATATCAAAATCACAGCAAAATCTTAGGTGATCTTTGTAGTCTGAAAATAATCCGTGTGAAGGGGTAAGCGATGCTTCGCGTTGCTCTTCTCCAAGTAATCTGTAGATCGGTTTCCTCGTTTGTATTCTAATACCTTGAAGTCGCGAAGCCCGCAGCAGTTTAGCAGCAGTACCGAAACCGCGGGATCGTGCTGTTTAGAGGAATATACCGGCTCTCGAAGTGGTAACGAAGGTAACAAAAGAACCGTTGTACTCTTTCCGATTGTGCACTTTGCGCTTGTCTCGTTGCTTCAGCAAAGGCGGAAGTTTGCATGGAAAGCTACGAGGCTCGCGCAGCATGGAAGCTTGCCAAGTAGACGTTGTCCATTATACGTATTAACAGTTCCATAAGGCAACCTAGGTGGGGTCAATCCGAGGACGCTAACTCGAACGATTTACAGCGTTCGAGTTATTTCTACAAGTTGACTGGGTTCAGGAATAGTTTCACCGCGGTTCTTTCTGTACACAGCTATACAAAAGCCTCTCCTAGTGTCCAGTTTTACTTCGCCGTTTAAATAGCTACTGGAGGATTCCCTCGACACAGAAAACGCGACGTTTAAATTGTTGTTTCCAGGAGTCTTTTAGAACGGAACCACTTTCCTCTCTTTTTCAACCGCCGAGCAGGTAGAGTTTCGACTCGTTGCTCAAGTAGCAAATCGGACGGTGTAGATGCTCCGCCGAAGGTCGGGAACAATGAGCTTCGTTAAGGTAGACGTGTTCCCAGTCTCTCGGCATGTTCGACGCCTTTCCTTTTCCTTATTCCACTTTTGTCTTCGGCCTCTTCGTCCTTCGATGATCCTCTACATGGCGGCGAAACCAACGGCGAGGCGAGCAACGTTAATGAAACAGAAAATCAAATTACCCTGATCTGGGAGATGGCTGGACGTCGGTCATTAATATCTCGTAGCATCTATGTAAGTCCGCCTTAAGCGATTCTTCATAAGTAGTCGCGTGTAATTCAGTATTCCGTAATTGACTTTTCGAGGTAATTCAAGTCTACATTCCAGGGATATCGTAGATCTTAATAATACTTCGCGTTGTTGGGAGCGAATTAAATATTCATCGCAGCATGCCGATCGTCGCGGTGCACCGCGCACGAAGAGGGGAGGGGGACAATCCTTTCGCCGTTGCGTTTCGTTCGACCTGGAAATCGATGGAAACCGATTGATCGAGCCGCGAGAGCGATTTTTCCCGCTTGCCAGAACAAGTTCGCTTGACATTTAGTTGCGCCGTGCGTGGTCGTTAATTGAGTTTTACACGGTCGATTTGCGGTGCATTGTGGGCGTCGAGCGTCTTCGGAGAAAACGCAGCCTGCATTTCATAGGTCACTTCACTGAAATTCTACTTCACCTTAAACGATTTTCCGCGCTAGAGAAAATCGATCCCCAGCAATTTATATGCATTAGAATTCTCTCCTTCGGTTAGTTTCCTGGGTGGACTTTTTGATGGAAGCATTTATCGTTACCAGTGAAATTAGCAGGCCGAGAGGATAGCACAGAACAGCCTGATAATTTCACTGATTTGAAAGCGAGGTGTTTCGAGGAAACGTTAACGTGCCTGTTTTTAGAGAGTCGTCTCGGTTTTAGTACACTGCTTCATTCATTCAAGCGTCGTTTAACCGAACGTTCTATACATACATATTTCACTTTATATCCTCGCGTATCACCGAGTTATCCCTCCGTATTCATCGGCGCGGCGTGTGCTATCAACACGCGAAACAAACCGTGAAATAATAAATCGCTCGGAAAACAGCGAAGCTGTAATCACTATGGTTGCTGGATTGGAAACGCGCCAGTTCGCGATAGCGAATAATTAAGTTATGAGTGGAATAAACATTTTAATAATCAACAATTTCCATGTTAAAATATTTGCTCGTCCGTGGAGTGCCAATAACGTTTATCTTCGGCTTAAAAATTAAAAATACCAGGCGATCGACTTTTCTGTCCCGTTCCGCGGTTATTTTCGCCGTCGTTCTTACTGTGTTTCAAAAAGCCCGTTGCGAAAGTGAGGATAGGTAGGTAGACTAGACCCAGAAACGATCTATCGCGCGTCGAAGCAACGACCGCGAGAGCAGAGCGCTGCTTATCGCGGCCACGCCTAATCGCTCTGATTACGGCACCGACGGCGTCCTGGATCCTTCAAGTCTACTCCGCAATTGCTCCCGGCTGTGTTCAGCGAGCTGGACGCTCGATAGAGACGCGACGTTGATCTCCGTTTGAAAACGAGCATGTTTACTCCACGTTCCCATCCCGGGTAGAGATTAAAATTCCCCCGCGAACTTTACTAAGGACGCACGCGCGAGTAAAAGTAGCCTCTTTGACGGGCACTCCGCGCGGTTTAAACGCCTAAGGTTGTTTCGTACGAGGCATTGAATTAGCATAGAATAAGGATAGAATTTAATTACCAGTGTGCATGGTGTGAGGATGATTTTATAAACCCCGAGCATCGCCTCGTAAATTGGCGGTGGATACCGCGTAGTATGAGATTCGAGCTAAAAATGGCCCAAGAACACCAGGAGAGGCAACGATGTAATCCCCCCAGATTTATTTATACGCTCCTAGATCGATCAGGTAAAGGAAATCACGATAATAACGGCCGGTGTAAAAAAGAAGACGTTGCATCACAGATAATAGTTATGACCTCTCTGAAAAACGCGGTCTCATCTCGAGACCGTGGAAAGCGAATCAACTATTGACGGTACTCCTCGAGAGCGGGCTCGTTGGCCTAGGTGTACTACAATTCTCTTTGCAGTTCCCTCGGTTTTTCTGTCCATTAAGACTTCTGAATCGTCTCGCACGCATCCTAGTTAACCGTGCCGCGTTATCGCCGGATCGTTTCCACGCGCGGCTACGGCAAACAAAATTACTCCAGGCGATGGAAATTGCTCGACAACACCGAGCACGACTCTCCCTTATCGAACGGGCTAAATGTTCGCCGTGGATCAGCGCTCTGTTTGCCTTTCGAACGGTGGTAGAGCTCCCGGGCGGCGTCGCGTGGCGCTGCATTCGCCCCGGTTCAACAGATTCGGCTGCATGCATTGTTTACGAAAACCCGTCGCCGGGCTTGCTCTCTATGCGAACGATACTGTCCGACACCTGTCGCCGGCATGGAATGCGCCAAACCCCCCTCGTCCTCGCATCGATTCGGTAACTATAGATCGCACGCCAACCGGCCGTCGGGCGTGTGTCGAGCAATTCGTCGGCGATCGAACGATTTAACGGGCGTCCAATTGACGCACCACGCGGCAGCGCGCATGCGCGGTGGCGTAGCGGGGCCACCGATCGTAAACTCGTGATTTTACGCCGTGGACAGACACGGTAATAACGTTTTATTAGCGTCGTGTTAGAATTCTTTTTCTGCTTAGTTATCTCGAGATAATCGGGCGCTCTGCGTTAGAAAGGGTACGAAGCCGCTGGACAGAAATACGTGTAGCAAGTAAAAAGTTGCTTCTCGAAATCCAAGCAAGCTGTCCAATCTCAGTTTAAGGGTCTTCTCAGACAAGACGTTGGCTCCCGATATATTCACTGGGAAGGCAGTCAACGCGACTGTTAAACCCATGCGGTTTCCATGTTTTATTTGGAATTTATTACGCCAGAGCCATGGTAGCAGCCATATGTCCCGAATAGTAGCCAGTAGCCATCAAAGTGTCTCGCGTGAAAAGGCCCTAAAGAGTTCAACGACACCCATCCGATCGAATTCGATCGCCGGCACGAGACGGCCGATCTTTTCGAGATCCGGCGCTTGTACCCGGATCTATGGATCGGTCTGTCACGATCTAGAATCTGCGAAGGCGTTTCAGTGGCGACGGGCGTGCGCGTGCACGTAAACGCCCACGCGTGGGGGCGCGGGGAGGTTGCGCGAGCGCACGCCTGTACGAGTTGTCCCAGAATTAAGCGAGTCAACTCTGGGAACATATTATGCTCGTCTCAAGGATGAACGAACCTTGCACGGCCATTTATTTGCCAGCACGTTCTCCAGCCCGGGGAACGTTACAGATAGGAAAACAAAGGATAAGCCCCCGATCATTCCGCCAGTTATTTCTAGGACACCCTGTACCCGTGCACGTGGTGGTATGTGCGTGTTCAGGAGAACACACGCGTCACAAGAAGGGAGCCAGAACGGTCTGCGCGAGTTCCTCGGCCGAGAGAAAGTGAACCAGTTGGCGGCGTTGCCGAATTTCTCGACGCGGCCTGCCTATCCCCGTGGCGTGGCGTTGCCTACCTGTTGCGAGCCGGCAACCACGCTCCCCTCAAACGATTAATTGAGCTGACCGGCGATTTTTGGCGAACCGCTTTTTCCACGGCGATCGCCGGGGACAACCGAGCTGTCGAGGCTCGCCCGGTCGCATGCAAATCCTTCAAAGTCCCCGACAAAGGGCCCATCTGGCTTGGCTTTGGCAGACGCGTGGGCGATGGCGAGGGTGGCTCGATGGAAGACGAATGTTACATTCTGGGGTGAAGTTTCTTGGGAAAGTTGATGGACGACGCGTCTCCGGCACGCGCGACTCCATTTGCGTAGAATGGGGTCCGCGGCGGAAGTTGAGGGCACTGGGTAACCCAGAATCGGAGAGGCACTTATCTTCCCTGTCTTTTTTCTTCCCGAGGAGGGAAGATCGCATAAGATTTGGAGCTACCTCTGCTTTCTAATTTGAGGCAAGGGTAGCAGGGTGTCGTTTTACTAGGAAAAAAAACACCGTCTTCTCTCTTTGAAAATGCTACGCTCACACGTCAACTCCAATCGAGTACGCTCCTCTATAAAAATAAAGAAGAGCCTGCAACAAAGTAGGACGGTGTTTGGAGCGTGATCGCCGCCCCTGCTCGTTGTAATTAAAAAGAAGAAGAACGTATAATATGACACGGCGTTATAGGCTCGTTTTAAGATGGTCCACTTGACACAGGCACCCCCGTTTTTTTTTTCTCTTTCATCGCGAGAGATCCGAGGTGTATCCTTTGTCGAGGCACGACGGGCCCTCTTTGCCCGGCCGACGCACGCGGTTGTACGTTTAATTACTCAATTATCGCGCGGCTTTCTTGCCCAGGCCGCGCTCGCTCGCGCAGCGACATTATAAATTCCGCGTTCCTTTTCTGAGAATTAGACACCGACTGGCTACAGTAAATCCGTTACGCGGCCGCGACGCAAACAGAGTTAACGAGCGACGCCTGCTTGCTTCGCGTTCCCCTTGTTTTCGTCCATTTTTTCCCTGCCCCCTTTCTGTACCCTGCCCCGTCAGCTGTAGGCCGTTCTGCGTCGCGAGGCGATTGCCACACCCTTGCCCGTACGTTCGTTTCGCCGGCTGGCGTGTTGGTTTTCGCGCCAGTTGGAATCGCAGGGCCCGATTAGGATTCCGTGGACGAGGGGCGGGCGAGGGACCCAGGATGCGATGCGAAATGCACGAACATAACCCGCTTACGCAACCGGACGCGTCGAACGCTGACGCGCCGACACCGAGCCCGGTTTCTTTTACGATTTCGCGTTCGCGCGGCTCTCTCGCGAACGAGCCACCCATAAATTACCTTTGCTTTCCCCACCGCGATCGCTCCCTGGCCGCCGTTCCTTCGATCCGGTCGGTGGCTTCGTTTCTAAAGCTCCCAGAATTCTCCAGAGCCCCGATCTCCTGACCCTTCGCGCGAGTAGAACGAATGAATTCCACGCGGAAGATTACGCGTCCGAGTCTGCTATTACCAGCACTGCAGAGCACGAGGGTCGCAAGTGGGACGCGTTTATTGTCGTATCTTACGATCCACAGGGATGACAATAATACCATCGGGTGTTCACGTATGCGGGAGAATGCGACCCCTAAAAGGGGTGTCAATCGTCTTCCTAGCATCTACATTATCCAGAGGAAACTCTAACGCGACGCTCCTTCGATCGACGTCGATCTCCTGCTAAATTACGACCACACCTCCCTCCAGCGACGACGAATAATTTATCAACGCTCCAGGATCGGCGGGTGCATTCGAAAAACGAAATTCAACAGGTGCACCACCGCAGTTCTCCCCACCTCCGCAAGACGAATCATTCGGGCTGGCCATCGATCGACTCGGTTCCCTTCCGTTTCCTCGGCGACCGAGAATCCCGCTCCGGGAAATAGGGCCGTTGACGATCCCGAGTAATCTATCAGAGCGGCGGTGGATCGCGAGCTCAATTAACCGTGTGCATCCCGAAGCTCGACCGAGCTTCCCTCTCGACGAGTCGCTGGGCGTCCCGAGGAGACGCGATAATTCGTTGCTCGTACGGTGGCGCGCCGCTGGAAATTCAATTTCGAGGGAATCGAGGATAATCGTGGAAGCGGCAAAGTCGCCATGGAGGGTGGAAAAGAGTAACAGAAGGGCGGAGGCGTGAAAGGGGCAAGGGGCGAGGAATTATTGACCGTCCTCGAGGGGTGGCTCGAAGGCTCGCAAGGAGCTCCTCGAGGACGTCCGCTCGGCGGAGGAACTTACGCGAATAGAATAAGCGCCATTGTCGCTGCGTCTCTTTACACTCGGAACACGACCAGCCGAAACGAATTTAGTCCGCGGTTGGTGGCGAGCCCGTCCACCCTTCGACTTGCCTCCCCTAACTGTCTGCCGAATGAGAGCAACCATCCGAATCCGCTCGTCGGGTGGCAAGGCGGAAATTTCGCCCGTCCACGCGCTGATGGAACTTTTGTTTCGTACATCGCGTGAAAGGAAATTGTCGCGTAGGCGTGGCGCTTGTAAACGTCCCGATCCCGCCGAAGATGCTTCTCCGGGCGATGAACGGAATTGGGGAAATTACTTTTACGAACCGACGACTGCTGTGTCGCTAAGGCTCAGGGTGGGGTTTATTATTTTATTGCGCTTACTGTCGGGTAGGCGAGTGTTTTACGGTGGGCTGTACATGTCTCATTTTATTGAGCAGATTAAGAGGTATTAGTCGATCAGGAAAATTCACAATAAATTCACGCTTCGCTTCCTGCCTTATCCGAACGGTGCAAAGTGTCGTCACGTCCGAACGAATTTCATGTTTACTTGTTGCACACCTGGCCAGCGACCTTGCTTGTCGCAACTGGTCGTTTCGCAACAGTTCAGAGAAGTCAGTTTTCTGTGAGTCAGGAGCCACTGAATCACGTCTCTCCCTGTTGTTCGTTCCCAAACAGCGAAGAAGTTTAATAAACCGCGAGGAGGATGTTGGGTTCGGCAAGCGGCAGCGTGTAATCGACGCTCGGAAAGATTAAAAAATTGCAGTAGGCGGTAGCGAGGGTACGCGAACGAGGAAATAAATATTGCACGATTATCGAGCCAATTAAGCCGGCAATCGAGTGAAAACTCCAATCGAGTCCTCGTCATTTCCACCTATTTGCGCGATACGCTGAAAATAGTCCACTGTAATTGGAGTTCGCGAGCCATTAATAATCGAACACCGGCGACTGGAATGAACGGGCGTGACGACGGGAGGGAACACGGCGGAATCTGCCAGATCTTTCCGCTGGCCTCGCTTTCTTTCCGCGGATTTCCTCTCTGTGGTTCGAGTTATTGGAGCATAATCGCCCTTTCCCGAAAAAAAGATCGGCCATTATCGAGGCATCAGTGAAAGCACGCCTCTTACTACCTGGTTCCGTACTAATTTCTTTCTTCGGAAACAATGCGCCGCGTTGCCTGGCTTAAATTAACACAATTTCTAGATCCAAGTGTATGAAATTTTCAGAAATATTCCGAGGTCTCGAGCGCGGCTACCGTTACCCCGAATCCCGTTTCATCATTTCGTGTATCGAACGCATAAAATTGCAAGTTACGGTGCGTTCCGAGGGGCCCGCAAAGCGTTAATGTCTCACGTTTGAAGCATTTAATGGCCGAACCGCGGCTCGTCTTTTACGTCATTAATTTATTTGCTCTTTCTCCCTCTCTCTCTCTCTCTTCCTTTGTGCTTCCTCCGTTTGGTCACCCGCCCGCTCTTCTGTCTCGCCCGAGCCGCGCTGCTTTTAAATCTCGTTAAACCGCGACAGCGGCTCAGGCACGAAGTTTGCGGGCGTCGATGCATGCACATGCGTTTGAACGCGCGACGCGGACGAGCGGAGGATCGCCCGTAAGATTTAATAGCCACGCGTTGGTATTTGTTCCGAAGGACGAGAATCGAGATTGCAAGAGGCCCGTTCGTGCCGTGACGCCAGATGCGACGTTAAAAACGCGATTCCGCGTACAGAATTTCCCCGTATTCTTGCGAATGAAAAGTTGAGAGTCGCGATTGCTCGCGCGGCTCTTGCGGACACATTTAGCAGCGCTGCTAGCTCGAGACAATAAAAATTTGGAACACGATAATCTCGTCTAATCACTAGCTAATATCAGCGACGCTAGCAATTACGGCAACGGTTCTCGGATTTACGAACGTCTTCGCGGTGCTTCGCGATCGAAGGCACACGAAGCTCTTACCGACAACTTTCCCTTTTCAAACGATCGCGAAGGCTCGCTGGTGCGCGTGTGCACTGCACGCAAAATCGTCGTGTATGCGCCGGCGGTAATGTGACGCGGCAAATACATTACGTTACAAGATCATACCGCCGTTTGTTTTCACGGACCGCAGAAACGCAGCTCGGGAAGCACACTCTCTCGCCTCGTAATCAAGATAATTCCCCTTTTCGAATCGCATTCGTCGATCGAGCTAACATCGACGCGTGCCTCAGACGTTACATATTCCGGGATCGTGGCAGGAAATAGAAAAGCAATTACTTGCTCGTCTAATTAATATTTACGATTTCTACAAGACAGAACCTCTTCCATTTTACCCACGCCCCGCTTTTCACAAAATTCCACGGAACTCGTCGCTTCGAGTGAGAACTGTCACGTTACCTGGACTCTTATCGCCGAATTATATGCACGTGTCGATAAGGCACGTATGTAACGAGTAGGATTCCGATGTTGGTATGCGCGTGGAAAGCGCGACCGTTTCCTTTTCTCCAAGCCGGAGTGAGACCTGAATTTTCTGACCGCTTGGAGAGTGCCAACGCGTGTTATGCAAATACCCGTGATCGTGCTCGCCGATTTCTTCTCGTTAATTCGGTATCGCCCGTGGGACTTTCCTCGTTGGGCTCGCGCGGTAATCGACGCAGCAGGAAACGCAGGTCTCGTGACGATCGCCCAGAATTCCCATCGTTTCAGTGATACGTATCATCCTTTGATTCCTGTGAAAAACAGTAGAAAAAGGGAATATTTTATAATAGTTTATCACTGACGCAGAGTACAACGGTGAAATTAATTTGCAGTTTGTTCATTTGTTGCAGAACAAGACCAGCCAGAACCCTACTATACAGTTCCTAGGAAACGAAGGGGTAAGTGAACGACACTTTCTATTATTTATACATACGCGCTGACACGCTCTAGCCAATCTATACAAGGCTTTCGATAATGTGCCACAGATTCTAAGAGTTCGGTGATAAAACCGGTTTGTTCGTGATATCGGGGACAGATTGGAACTAGCCATTGTTCCCTCCTCCGATAACGAGTTACATCATTTCCTTTCTCACGCGTGGACTAAAAATATCAGCAATAGCATTAGTCCTGGCACATTCTGGAAAGTTACTTTAGGACCGTGACGTCGAGTTATCTTATCGGGATTAGTCGTGGCATGTCCCTCCCCCGTCTCCAGTATCGTAAAGTAGGGCTAACGAATATCTTGCTGGAAAGAAATTAGTAAATAGCTTCATTTATCTTGAGCACAAGAACTGTTTGTATCTCCAGCGATGCTAGTGCACTCTTGCTACCAACATAACATCACAAGCTCGGTGATAAATATACACAGCTCGCGATGCAGCGATAACGATTCTATGCCTATACAAGTTTTCAATTGGGATCGCTTTGAAGCCCATTATCACCCTAATTTACGATACTGGGAAGCTCACACCCCTTCTGAACCACTTAACGATACTGTCGAGCATAGATAGGTCTGTCTGCCCAAGCAATCAAACAAGTTAGAGCAACATAAACTCGCCACATTGAACTTCAGAACGTTAACGATCACCTTGACGTTCTACGAGATCTTTCCAAAATAACAGTCCACAAGTAAAATACTACGTACATTGTATACCAAAGCTAACATAGCTTTGAGAAGCTTCTGAAAAGTCTGCTTAATAACTCCTCCAAAATACTCCTCTGCACATAAAGTCTCGCGACTTGTACGCAATCCTTCCTAGAGACCACAATACTCGGTAAAAACGAACACCCGCGTCTCTGTAATCACGCTCGCGAGCCAAGCGAATAAAAAATCGGCCTCGACATCGCCAGCTGAGCGACACGTGAGCTCGCGCTTGCCGTTTTCCATGAATTAACGTTTAGCATGTGTCACGCTAACCACACGCATAAACTGATATTTTTCTCGGAAGCTTCGCTGCTTTATCCAACGATCGTGGGGATTCCCGCACGGTGTGCTATAGAAACTCGTTGCTCGTCGCGCGTGCAACTGGAAGCTGTAAACTATCGAGCTTCCGGAGTGTGATGCAAAGCGAGATCGATGCGTTCGAACGCCCCGGGTTGCACTGACTGTGTTCCACTTGGAAGCATATCCACTTGGTGGGTAGACCAGATCAGTGAAACCTTTGCGTGGAATAGTTGATAAGCTTTTAGGTGAAATCTGTTGGGAATGATGGGAATAGAATGGGAGGGTTATCAGTCGATAAACAAGACGAAGTCAGGTCACGTTTGGGAACTTCTTGGGGAGTGATTTGCATGTCAAGCATAGCGTTCATTGTATTTTATAGGTTTGTCCAAAAGTGGTGTCTCTTTATTACGCACCAAACTGTTCCATTGAGGTGAATACTCATGAGCGCAGCCAGAAAGGAACATTTAGATTTCTCAAGGGGTTCCAAGGAAGGGTGGAATGTAGGTGAAGTGTGTCGTGCAGTAACCGAAGAAAGGAGCTGGTGCACGATCTGCCCCAACTGTATACACGCCCTGCGTCTTGCGTTTCACGCGGCAGTGATCATTTCGCGTCTGGATCGTTGGATCGGAATCGGGTACTGCGCGTGCCCGTAGACGTGGCGGCCGTCGAAGGTTTCTACTACGGTGAAGGCGATCGAGGTCGTTCGAGCAAGGTTATACACCATTTTCTCCCGTTTGTGCGCCGTTCGTTGATTCGCCCGTTGTGCACGCTCGTCCACACGATCGTTGGCCGTCGGTATCCCTTCTCGATTCGCCGCGAAACGCGAACGCTGCTCCCGGGGGTCCTTGGCGAATCTCGCTACGCAGAGGTTGACCAGATCGATTTTTCGAGCTCCTCGTCGCCGGGGATCGGATTTCGAGGCTGGGGCGCATCGATGTCGCTTTTCGTCTCGAATACAGAGCCAGCGTGGGAAGCCTGGAAAGCCAGCTTGCCGCGCGGGCAACGATGGAAACCGATGTTTTTCAGCAGAACGATCTTTTGCCCTTTCCGCGCGATACCGCTTATCTCGAAGTGTTGTCTGGCTCCGCGCATGCGGTATATTGTAATCTTAATTGAAACTGGAAATCGGTTCATCACGACTGGCGTGGCTAGGCCTTGATCTTACAGGATATTGATTTCCACGGCGAGATAAAAAGACGCCCGACCTTGCACGACGATCGCGAGTATTCGCTCCGTGTGTCCGTTTGCGTCCGTTGCTGCGCAATTGCTCCTTGATCATTAGCTTTATCGTGCGCAGGCTTCCTCGATTTATGGATGGTTTACCATAGGGTTTCGAGGAGCAGGGACGTCGCGCCAGATTATTTATTCAGTGGCGAAAAAGTGGCCTCGCACGGAGACGGTCGCGAGCAAGCTGCCGCGTCTCTAGTCATCCCGTGCTTTCGAAGTGCTTGTTGGTGATGGAAAAAAGGTGGTCGACCTCTACGTGTCTGCTCTTTTCGGGTGTGGTCAGCCGCCGCACAGTGGTACATAACGACATTTTTTGTTCAAATCACCCTACGGGTCGTAATTTTTCAGAAAACTTGACGATTTTTTTTTTAATTCTTCGCATTTAAATTCTCTATCGATCTGTGCGGCCGAAATTTTGAATTTTGTTGCTGACTTTTTTATATTTACCGAATTATACAGCACTTTTCGAAGATCAGCACCTGTGGGCCTTTTTGGTCGCAGGTTCCGAATTTAAAGTAAGATTTTCGACATTGAAGGTGGTGAATCCAATGTGCCGAATAAAGTTGACTTTTCTGACTCAATATTGATGAGCAGGATTTTTAATGCTTGATATTTTGAGACACGTACATAAACAAAAAATCAGAGATTTGCTTCCATAAGGACAAATCCTACTCCTTAAACAAGATTGCACATAATAAAATCGGATTTCTAAAGGCAACTGGGATAAAACGTTAAGTTAATCAGGCCTTCTAAAAATATCAAACATTAAAAATCTGGCTCATCGATACTGAATCCGAAAAGTCAACTATAAGAACGCGTATGAACACAAACGAAAAGGCTTAAATATGCAAAATCACGTACACATTTATGAGACGCCTTAAAAATTTGTATAAATACGAATGTCCATCCGCCATTTTAAATTTTACAATTTGATCTACAGTATTAGAGTTATGGTACAAATAAAAAATTTGATCTTTATAAGAGAATTACCTCATATTCGTAATCAGCGTCTCCGAAAATCTAGACGCACTATGTTTCTTCCGAATAAGCTTGTTTTCTGAAATTTTGCTTCAACATATTGGATTCGCCATCTACAATTTAGAAAATCTTACTTTAAATTCGGAACCGACGGCCAAAAGAGCCCGCAGATACTGATCATCTAAAAGTGCCGTATAATTCGCTAAATATAAAAAAATCAGCAACGAAATTCAAAATTTCAGTCGGACAGGTCGATAGAGAATTTAATTGCGAAGAATTTAAAAAAAAATCGTCAAGTTTACTGAAAAATTACGACCTGTAGGGTGATTTGAACAAAAAATGTCATTATGTACCACTGTGCGCCGTTTCGGTGACCGAGGACCGAGCCTAGTGGGAGTCGTTAAGTGAAGGCACGGTCGTAATATCGTCTAGCCAGTCGACGAAACCGCGTTAAAGAAAGAAGTTCCATCTTCATCTGGTTCAGCGATGGCCCGTTTTATTCCAGTCGTCACCTGTTGCGGCGGAAAAGGAGTTGGAAAGAATTCCACTGTGCAGCCTTGGTTTATTAAGGCTTCGATTGGCGTAACTGATTCTGTTCGGCTGCATTCACACCGGCCGCGTTCCATGCTGACCTTTGGCTTCCACTCTGGATGCCCCCCGAAGATCGATGCGCCTTCGTTGACCTTTTCGCGCGTAGCTGCAACTGCGAGATGCGCCTTAGGGCCATTCCCGCATCCAGCAGCCGGAGAATTACGCTCTAAGGACGCGTTCCTGGAAGCCGATTAAGTCGGTGCTGAATCCTTGAAAATCAGCCGGTGACGTTATAGAAAGTAGTATCGCTGGCCGCTCGCACGCTAAAAATAGTCGTATCAAATGTGGATACTCACCGGAAGAACTTTTACCTGTAACCTGGCCATTCTGTGGGCCGTTTCTACGGCTCTTTTATTTTTTAGGACGGCAGGAGGTGGAGTCATTCGCGTGTTATTAACGCCTGGCGGCAGGTGATAGCCTCAATACTCCATAAATCGCCTGACACTCAGAATTAGAAACCTTCTAATCGATCGCGGCTCAAACACCCGGTGTCTCCAGAAGCTCGAGTCGATACTTGACGGTTCGTCGACCACATTGGTCTCTTTTATACGTCTAAACTGACTCGTTGAATCTTCCTTATACTTACAACCTCATCTTATAAAGAAAGTGCACGTGTTTCAGTTACATATTTTTTCCAGCGATCAGCATTTATTAAGGGGTTGCCACGTCATCAAGGAAATTCCTAGTTTCACAGCTTCTGCAAGCTATCAAAGCTTTCCAGAGAATGTTGACCTCCCGCGCGCAGACGCTTTCGCATCCTGGTGTTTTTCTGACGCCAGAGGAGTTACCAGTTAAAGCTCCTCGCGCGGCTGATGCGTGTGTACACCCGCCGAGCTTAATCCGTTGTCACCGCGAGCCGACAACGGCCCCCGCGGATTAACGGCTTCTATATTTTCGCGACAAACGACACCTCCCTTCTTTTCTCTTCGCTTCTCGCCCTCCACTCTTCCCTTCTCAGTTCTTGTTTCCCACTTTTTTTTAAGCCAACATCCATTCCCCTTTCTGCACGGTGGTTTATCGCGCTGCTATTCTTGGAGATCGGAAATCCCCTCTCTCTTCTCGCTTTTTCTTACCCTTTCTCTCGCGTTCTCTCGTCTCGCTTCTGCCGATTTTCGACTGCTTCCACTTCGGTACACTCTACCCGGAGTGGTCAGCCATCTCGGCTGGCCCTGACACTGTGGCATTTCATTTCGAGTTGCCATTTTTCGTTATTTATAAGTATTATGCTCTCTCCAGACTCTTTCTTGTTTCCATCGCGTTCGTCGTTACATCCCGAGCACAGTGTGGATTCAGATTCTTCAAGCGGAAAGTATTTCTCCAGAAGCATGGTCGTTGTATCTTTCGTGGAGCAGGCTGCTCGACAACCTGTTCCTCGATACTCCCACATTCCTGCGTCCTTCTCTCGCCCGTGCGTTCATTGCTTCATTAGTGATCGCATTAACGACGTTTAGGGGGCTGGTTGCATCAGGCGAGGATATAAGAGAGCAGTTGGCTGAGACGCTTCATTAGAAATCGTTGGATACATCGCGCAACGCCACGAGATAAAGTACATCGATCCTCGGCGTCGTGAAATTGCAGCAGAGTGGAAGCTTGCGCAAGCGCAGCCCAAGTTGCACGCCTCGGAATTCGGCACCGTAGAAAGTATTAGACCCAACGGGGGAAACCTAAAAGCGAAATTTTATCCGCCTTACACGACGTAAACGGGTAACCGCACAAACTTTCACGCGGGTTGCTCGCCAGCGCGCGATTATTACGCGCAGAGAGGAAAGTAAGGGGATCTGCTCCATTCGAGGTTCATCGGTCGGTTCCACAAGCGTCCACTTAGCGACATGAACAACAGTACGTACTAAAGGGAACCAGTCGAATTTCCTTGCGGGTCATTCCACGCGAAGTCGGACACTTTTCGGAGTAACATTTCGAATTTTTGTGCAACTTGGATATGTTGCAGTCTTTAGGGGTATATAAACATATCTCGAAGGATTTGTCAAAATGTCAAAAATTGTGGATGTTGCAGCTCTTTGAAATATAGTGTTTACTTTTTTCCAAAAATTTTAACTGTTGAACTAACAAATTGATAAAAATGACCTTTTGGGTGCTTACAGTGGAGATATAAGAGTACCTAATAAAAATTATTTCACTTAATAAAAACGAATATTTGACCATTTTTTAGCAATTGTTCTTAACAAATGCAATTTTATAATTGAAGAAACCTTTTTAAAAATTTGGAAAAAATAGGAGGATATAGCCCTGTTTGTCCTCTTTACGTGCATGTTTTAAAAAACGTGGACACTTACAAATTGGCTATGCAAGAATACTCACCACCTTCTCGTGGTTTCCATTGAACAATGGCAACTTAAATGTTTCAAACAATAAGTGCCATCGACATAGAGTAAGTTTCCAGTAACTATTAACGATATTAAACCTTGCAGCGGTCCTCATTAATACCCTATATAAAAGTGGCAGGTATAGCCGCTTGGCCGCTGCGAGTACCGCACGGCCGAGCGACCAGTCGAGCCGGTGTGATTTGACGCAGCGTTACATTCAATTAATTTTCATTTGTCCAATTTGAAAGTGTCCACATTTTTTAAAACATGTCCGTAAAGAGGACAAACAAGGCTATATCCTCATATTTTTTCCAAATTTTAAAAAGGTGCCTTCAATCATAAAATTGCATTTGTTAAGAACAAATACTAAATAAATGGTCAAATATTCGTTTTTATTAAGTGAAATAACTTTTATTAGGTACTCTTATATATCCACTGTAAACACCCAAAAGATCATTTTTATCAGTTTGTTAGTTCAACAGTTACAATTTTTGGAAAAAAGTAAACACTATATTTCAAAGAGCTGTAACATCCACAATTTTTTACATTTTGTTGCACAAAAATTCGAAATGTTGCTCCGAAAAGTGTCCGACTGCGCGTGGAATGACTCTCGCTGATCTTCGGTCTTGTAGGTGCCGATCGAATAAGAAACGCCAACGCTTCCTTGTTACATACCCGCGTTATCTCTCCGCGCTCAACAAAGCCACGCGCCACACAAAGGGAGGCAGCCGTGACTGACTACTGCAGGCTACATCCTGTCCCAGAACGGTTTTTCTCGTTTCTTTGCAGCCTTTTTCCCCTCTTCCACCTTTTTCGTTACGGGTTTCGCCAGGAGCGCGCCTCAATTATTCCAGTATAATTCGCTGATTTAACGGGCGTCCTTGCCTCGGCTGACGTATCCAAGAGAGAACCGACCCGTGTCCTGCTCGATCTACGTTTTCTACCTGCCGGTGCACGCAGCCCTGTGCGCACGAGCCCGACCAGAAATTCCGTATGCAACAGTGACGCCATGGTGCGATCGCCACCGGCCTACCCTCGCTTCTTTTCGCTTATTCGAACGCGCATACGATCCGCGTTCACTCGTCCGGCTCGTCCCCCGCTTCGCTTCATTCTCCTTCCTTTCTGCGAAATTACTCTGGCTCGCGTTGCCATTACTTTGTTGCTCGTCACCTCGCTCGATCTCCAGCCACCTTTCATGTCTGACGTCTCTCCTCGAAGTGTAATTTCACTGGCGCGCGCACACTTCCCCGGTATTTACGCGCGGCTCAGGGATAGTTCGCGACAGCCGTTCGCTGGTGTGCTTAGCATACGTGCATCGTGTGCACGCTTGCCTTCACATTGTTGCCTTTCACTCGGCTTCTTGCTCTGTCCTGCTCGTATGTATATATTTCGTTCCGGAATGGCTCGTTACTGGCTTTGTCCGCGACCGCGCGCCGTCTTATAATATTCGCGGGGGCGCCGCTTCGAGAATCGTCGACCAGGGGATCATCTTACCTCGAAGCGTTGCGCAGACACCTCTCAATGCGAGATCTCACCAACCACCGCATCGATTCGTCTCTGTATGCAGTGTCCACGTTTTCGTGAAGTCCTACAAATTTCCATATCTCCCCTCTGCATCGTAGCGCGACTCAACATTCAGGCTCCAAGTGACAAGAAAGTTCGTTGAACCAATTTACGTCGGCTCGGAGAGAGCAACCGCAGCGGTTTGAATCTGGTAGCGATTATAGAATTCGTTGAATCCCTTGCGCCATGCTCGAGCACGCACCGACACGTGGGAACAGTTCTCGGTTCAGGTCTCGTGATCTCCGCGGCGATTAAAAGGTAAAACTCGAGTTAGGAATCGCCTCTGTATCCGGTGCCAGCCGGAAGCTCGACTCGCGCGTTGTATCGTCTTCTCGCGGTGCCAATAGCCGGCTCCTCGCGGCGGCGTCATCCGCACACGCGTGCCGCGAACGAAGGAGGCACTTGCTTCGCCTCCGGGCGATAATACCATCGGGCGATCGCCGCCGGGGCACGAAACATCGCTGTCGTAAGCAGTTACTTTAACGCGTGACCCACTTACCGTCCCGGCAGTCGGATCTAAGCATCACAATGAAATGTGGGTCATCCTGATATAATCGACGTGTTCGGCTCCTATGAGCGCACTTTCCCCTCCGAGGGAAATGGTCCTACACCTCGGCGCTCATCTCTCACCGAGAAACGTAAATCACCGTGGCCCTCTGCCAGCCACGAAGTTACTACAGTCTTGGGATCTTGAGCAACCCCGCGCATTAGTAGACTCTCTGCCGCTCGGTTTGTCTTCTTTTGTAACCTACAACCTGTAGAAAGCTACCACGTGTGACCAACGGCTAGAGCGAACCTATATGACAACCCATTTCCCTTCTAATTGCCCCATCATATTTCAAACCCAATGAAATTCAGCATAGAAATCTCGTACGAGAGGCCGCTCTATTAGCGACGAGTAGTTAAGCTGGGCAAAAGTCAGCTCGAGCTAAAGTTCGCCTGAGAATACCAGAGGTGGGGAGTTTCAAGTTTCAACCAAACACGCTCTTCGTGGAATCTCTGTTTCCGTTTCAGCTATTATTGCGAATGATCGGACGTTCCTGACGCGCGACTAAGGCTAGTGTGAAAGGCTAAGGCAACGCGTTAATGCGCGCGAATTCTCGCCATGTAGCCGGTGCCCCGACGATTTGGTCGCATTATATGTACTTGGCTTGTAAAACCCACACGGCGGTCACGAAACGGGGACAACGAAGGGACCAGCGAAAGGGGAGCCATTGATAAAACATTCGATCCCCCTGTTCGATGCTCGTCCACCCTCTGCAAGGGTGCTGGACACTCGTGTGACAGGATTTAGGCCGAAAACTGCCCTATCCCAGGATCGTCCCCGTTGGTTTTATAGCCGCATGGAAACGTGCCGTGACGAACCGCGTGGCCACCGACAGGATCCGCAACTGACGTATGCGGGACGCGTGTAAATAGGTGTGCCTTTATCGTCGCGGCCTTGCGCGCATGTAGGCGATATGCGGGTGTTGCGCTCCTCGCTATTAATTTTCCCTCCCTTTTTCGTTCGCCCGTTCATTCACGCGGCGTTACGGCTGTGACGTGCCTGATAATGCGGCGCGTCGCGCGTGCACCGTCCACGCGTGTCGCTTCGCTTTAACGTTAGGAGAATCTTCTACAGTTTCTGTTTTAGGAGCTTTAATAGCTGCGATACCTTTAAAGATATGCAAAAGATATGCGAAGCGATGGATTTGTTAATATGTTACGCCTGGTTTAATGGCTTCTCGGTGTTCTACCGATTAATCGCTTTGATAGTGTCCTAGTAGATTCCTGTTTCTTTAATGACCCAGAAATGCAAGTTAGCGATACGTCTGGCTGATACGAAGCGTTCAGTGGGACTGGCAGTTCGGTGTTGAAGAATCTCTTGGAATTGTACACCTTCGACCTTGAGGAGATGGCCTGGGTTAGGTCTTCGGGAGATCTTCAGAGGGATCAAATACCCACTACAAATATTTAGGCGTTCGTATATGCAAAGCGATTCGGGGAAGTCGTGTCTTAACAGCTTCGTACTCTGTCTTTTACTTGCCGCTGTTGTAGCCAGACGTTACTACAGTTTATGCGCAGCAACAACCTGCTACTATGTAGTCTGGCGTGAAGATAGTAGCGTGTATCACACCTAGATCATCGTTGCAAATAGCGTTCCGCGAAGCTTCGACGATACGCTGCACGAGCAACTTGCTTTCTCTAAGCGTGCCAAATTGTTGCTTTCGCCTTTGGCTTCAACCCGAAAAGGAACAGGTTCTCCGCGATAGAAAGGGAGCAAACTTTGATACCTGTTTCGCAACTTGTTTCAAGCTCCTTCGCGGGGACAGGGACATCGATTATGAGACACTGTGTTTTAATCGTCGAGTCTTTATCGGCGCACAGCTACGTGTACGAAACGATCGAATTTACGATCACAGAATTCGCGCCTCTTACACTTCACGTTATGACCTCCAAGCCACGCAGTAGGTAACGCGTTCCCAAATTTCCCTGAGACCGCTGCGTCACTAGTGACGCAAGCAGTCGTGTCTAGACTTCGCGATAGGTTTGCAAGTTCGGCCACGTTGCTGCCCCGTCGCCGAAGCAGGGTGACCTTCGAACCTCGACACCTATCTCGTCCTCGTCGCCGCGTATCGGGATCCTTCCACGGCGGACCGTGGTCGCGGTAGATCGCCATCGGCGAGACCGCGTGTCCAGTTTTATTGTTATGGTAAATTAATACAGAGGGGGAGGAGAGTAAAAAGGCGGGCACCGTCTCAATTGGTCAACAGGCAGAATGAAAATTCTGCCGTCGCGCCGCGAGATTGTCTGGCGAAACTGGTTCTAAAGACCTTTGCCAGTTGGTGTTCCCTCTTACCAGCTCGCCCAGGCCACGGACTGCCTGTGCCCCAGCCTCGCCAAGTCTGCATTGCTATCTGACCGACTAAAATAATTAAACAAGGCTTCCGAAGCCGGGGGGGCATGAAAAATTGCCACGGCGACAGTAACGCGAGGGAGTTTGCGCGTGACTGCTTCCATCTGTTGCAATGCCGCGTTTCTTCGGAATTCTACGATCCAAGCTGCTGGCGGTCGACGGGTAACTTTATCTGTCCCCGGTCTCTGTCGACATCACCTGATTCGCTGATATGATAATCATCGCCGACACCGATATTTCCATTTGATACTTGTCGATAACTGATAAGCTTCCCGTAATGTACGCTGTTTCGGGGAAACGATTGTGATCTGTCTGTGGATAACGAGGTAGAAATTATCGTCGATGTTGGAGCGAATAAATGTACGGAAGAGAGTAGAGAAAAATTGGTCAGTCCAGTCGGTTTGATGAATTGGCCGCGGGTTTAATATTGATCGCAGTGTTAGTCACTTCCTGCGTTCTGTTTCTCAATCATCGGTAAATATAAATGATATCGCTCTGCTCGAAGTAATTGGGAGGTTGCTGAAATCAAGGAAACAGTATCTTAGAACTCTTTTATTTCATATTTCTAAACACTGCTAAGTTTTCATTCTGTATTCATATTTATCATCTTGTACATTCATTATTTCGAATCGTCAGAAACTCGGAGTACCCCGAGCACTTGCCAAGTTTCTCAAAGGCCCCCGAGCTTCAGTGCCTTCGTACTGAAACGTAAAACAGGCGCACAGTTGTTTAGCAAGTAGCGCCTCGAGTTGATCAACTATCTCGAACTTTGCCGACATAGTAGGAAAAAAACAGCGATAGTTGGTGTAGAAAACACGCGAAGATAACGCGTTTGAAAAGTTTGCGTACTGGTGATCGCGTTTGCCCCCCCACCCCTGTCGAGCTGTCATTGAACTCTGTTTGATCGCTTTATCTTCCCACCAAATGTTTTTCTGTTTCGTTAGGTGGCACCGCAGCGAGTAGAAATTCGCGATTACCAGCCGAGAATTAGCCGCGATTGTCGCGAGCGTCGTCCTGATAAATCGTGGATCGGTGGCGAGTCCGGCCGCAATTGGGAACGCCAGTCCTATCTTTAGTCCTGCCTGAGTATCTCCAACTCGTCTTGACGAGGGAACGGTTCTACCGAACGATCTTAAACCTGTAAAACTGGATTCCCTTCGCTCGTGTGATGTATACATCGAAATTACCCGCTTCGACCGGCTGATATCATCTCGGATTCGAGTGGGACTCCTCAGGGGTTCTTTCAGCGTCGTTCGTTTTCATTCTCGTCCGCGGCCTGCTCGACGCCTTTGCGCCGATGCATCCCCCCCCACCATCTCGCTCGTTATCGTTCGAAAACAATTAAAAAAAATGGAAAGGTCGACTGGTCGCGAGTAAACGCCACGGCAGTCGCGTTATCAGCGAGATATCGGCCGATTCGAATGCGCCGATCGTTGCGCCGTCTATAATACACGCACGCAGCGGCAGGAATGCGTGCATATGTACTCGCTTTTGCGACAACCACCGCTACAGATCGCGCACGATCCATCCGCCGCGGTGCCACCGTCTCGACCAGGGCCCTCGTAAAATACCGATTACAGATAACGTAATTGTCGGTGTGCAGCCCATTTACCGCGGGGTAACAGGGTTTCCTTTTTTCGAGGAATAAACTAGCCGCTCGCCCGGAGTAACGGTTTACGTTTGTTCCCAAGGAACTGCTTCTAAGCGTTTTGGTTAAGTATGCACGACACCGGCTCATGAATATTAAACCGTTCGAGTGATGGGATTTAGTGCTACTAATTGGCAATGTCGAAAGAATTCCGGGGAGCTCGTAGCAATAAATCAGATTTACGAACCGAGCGTCGAGGTGAAAATGAACGCTGCTTGATTTACTAGCGAGCGTTCAAGGGCCCTTTGCTTATCGAATTGGTTAATGAACGATGAACGAGCTCTCGCTTGTGGGATAACGTAGAACGATCAGTGTGCTTGTTACTTTTGGGGAACCCCTGTCCATGGGACAAGCTGAGCGTAACACATCCGAGGCATCCCCAGTAGACGCAGCAATTAATTAGTGTTGCAGATTTAACCGGTTTAGCTGAATATCCGATTAACTAGTGGCACGCGATTGTTTGATTACTTTAGCTGCTAAGCAGATTCCATTGGCTAAGTGTATTAGGTGTACCGATGTTGAGGCATCGTGGTTGCTCATGAGTGGTAATAGTTCGCTTAGGTATCAACCAAGTCCATGCTCGATTCACGGGACATCTTTGAAATCCTCTCGAAAATGATTTTTCTTAGTATCAGTAACAACTACGCTTTCTGCCGCCAATCTCTCGGCGCCGACGAACCATTCGGTGCTCCGCTCCTCGAGAACGAGTGCCCCCTCGTTGTCGTTGCACCCCCCGGAGCACGTCGTCGAACTTTGCGCTTTAAAAACAATTTTTCTACCCCCGAGGAGTGCTCGTTACCGGTAACACAGGTCAGGTGCCTGCGAAACTTCAGCCACGATGGGAAGGAATGGCTCGTGGAGGGTCTCGTAAAGTTCTCTCTCCTCCGGTGCAGCCAGCCAGGGCTCTTACTTACAGTAGACTCTCTCGAGGTATGGAGTTCGCTGAAGGCACACACGAGTGCTTTTCACGGTACAACGCCGACGGGAGCTATCGGCGAGTAGAGCACGTGCTGCACGCGAACTTCCAACCGAACGTGAGGACGATTTTGCATGAAATATGCACGGCCGTTTCTCTCGCACGTTGTCTACCGTCCGTGCTTCTTCCAGTTTTTTCCCTTCCACCGGCGACCGTTCACTCTATATTCCCTTTCCCCCGTTCCTCCCCCCCCCCGGACAGAGGTTTCTCTATGGCTTTTCCTCCCTCTCCGTTACACGAGCCCTTTCGAGCCCTTCTGGCTCTCATTTACACCCAGCCATCTGTCTTTGTGCCCCCCATCGTTTTCCTTTCCACGATTTTTCTCTTTCCCTGGCCAAAGGCCTCGCGTGTCCCTCCTTTCGTTTCAATCCCTGCCACTTCGGTCCCTCTCTCTCATCCGCACTCTTTATCCACCCTCTGCGGCTTTCGAGCCTCTTCCTCCGACCGAGGGTTTCTTTCTGCCGTCCCCTTTCCCGGCCCCTCCAGCGGGTTTCCTCTTGACCAGCGCCAGCCCTCGCGCTCCTCCAACTTTCCACCAGCTACGACTCGCGCCGCCATCGACGAGCCCCTTCTGAACGAACGCATGAATATTTCAGCCCTTCCAGAACGATTTACCTTCGGTCGTCTCTTCCACGCTGCTTTTCCACCAGCGTTCGTGCGAAACTTCCAGGATTTGGCCAGCCATTGAAAGCAAACTCGAACGACCCGCCGCTCGGACCTTCCTCTCGTCGGCTATCGGTACTCGAGGCGATCCGCGACTTCCAACGACTTTGCGACGCTCTTCGATGTCGCGATGGGTCCGCCAGTCATCGCGTCCCGAAATAAAAGTCAGACGAAACCTCGAATCGAGATCGACGAAGGCGCGTCTCGTTCGTTGGATCGAACAGGTGTCTCGGTGGAGAAATGTTTCGAAACGGTGGTTTACGTCAGCCCGATACCGTTAAGCGGATTTTTGGATAATCATTAGGCGAAACGACGGTGCCGTTAGAATCGCCGAATGCCTCGCGCGAAAGTAGCGGTATCTATTGTTAGAGGAACGAGGAATGAAGAGGAGGCCTCCCCTCTGACTTCCGTCGAAATTGTCTTTCCTCGTGACGGCATCGGGAGAGACAGTTCTGCCCACTGAACCGTGCAGGGCGTCGATTGGAGTCGGTGGTGTAATTAATCGAGGACAACCTTGCTTCCCGAGAGAGGCGCCGCGCTGGAGTACGCGTTGTTGGGAAACATAAGCGTCCTGGGTCGACGAGGCGCTAGAAAACGACGGACGCCACGTTGTCATTAATTATCATGGACAGGATACGCAATGGGGGACTGAAATAGGCTTATCGATCGCGCCTCCATTCGGACGACGCCGTCCCGACAGCTCGTCTTCCCGCCGCGATCATCCTTTCCGCCTCTTTTATCCCGTCTTATCTGAAGGGATCGCCCGTCTAATAGTCTAATCGATCGCGGCGCGACAACCGGCTATGGCTCCTTGAGCTTTTCGTCGCCCGATAGACCGATTAGTTGCTCCCGTGACGAGTACCTCGTCAACATCGTTGGAAATTTCGTGCTATGGCGAAGGTAGTGAAACTCTTTAGTGAATTTTAGTGAAATGTTTGTGTGTGTGTGTGTGTATATATATATATGTAAGTGGGATTGTACATCTGTGACGCAGAGGTCGTTAGAACATAATTAAGAATTAGGCACGAAATGAATACGATTATTGAAAGGTGCGATCAGACGGCAGCGTGGAATAAGTGGGGTTGGAGTTGGGATATGGACATGGCAATTTACATCTGAATTCATCGCACAAAAACGATAAAAATAGTTTAGCTTAGATATACGCTCTCGTGCTTGTGACCAATTTGTAATTGCACTTGCGCTCCGGTATTCCTGTTGACAAACTAAGCTGGCATAAGCGATTCCATTTAGTCATTTACAAATAATGCTTGTGGTATCGTGCATGATTCCGCTAAGTAGTATGTGGACAAACAAATGTTTTCATTGAAAATAGGTGAAACTCGACGACTTGTGTCTAACACAACCGAAGCCGTGACTTCCTAGTCAGTGCACATAACGAAGCCCCGTTACCGCAATCGCGAGCGTTACTTTCCTTCCAGCTTCGATAGGCAGGATCCCCGTGCCTCGGTTCCCGAGTCCTCGAGTGAAATCCTCGCAAGGTCGTACGAGCGAGCCGCGCATGAACGATTTAGGCCGGAAATTCCGCGAGCGATCGTGCGAGAGCGCAGTAGAAACGATCGTTCGCACGCGCGCACCTTACCACTGTATCCTACGTACAATGTCTCTTTCTTTCTCCCTCTGGCCGTCTACTTGCCGGCGTCTTTCTTTCCCTGTCGCGCGGGGCCTTTCCTTTTCTTCGGCCCTCTTCCTCCTCGGCGAGGCCTCCCGTTCTCCGCCTGCTCGTCCTCCGTTCCCCAGCTCTCGCGTCTTCGTCGCACCCCTCGCCTGTCGAACCTGTTACTCGTCACTCGGAGCGAGCGAGCGAGCGGGCTCGAAAACCTGCGCATAGTTGCTGAAATTCCGAATTCATTACCGACGAATGACTTTCACTCGCCACCGTGGCTCGCCGACTCGCACGTATTGTGCGCGGCCGTCCGATCGCCGCTGGAATTGTTCGGCCCCCCCCCCCCCCCCCCCGTGTCTTTCTCGCGGAGTCTGCATCGAATTAGCCCGATTTTTGCCGCGGACTACCCGAGGCAAAGGGTACCACCGATCGACACGGCGAGGAGAAATTCTTGAACGTAATCTTGGAGGAGCCACGTGAAATCGTACACTGCGCTCGACATTTTTGTGATTTCGCGCAGGGGATAGTCGGCGTGTGCTAGCTTCGCAAGATACTTAGATTCGCCTTCTGATATTCTGCTACACCTTTAATTGAAAAATGAGTTACTCGATATCGACGTAGACATGGAAAAGGTGAAATCATTGTGAACAGGAGAATATAGTTGGACCTATGGAGAAGAGGAAATACAGATGGACTTAGAATCCTTCGAGATGTCATGTATTTACTCGAGCACTAATAATAACGGATCGGTTACCAGACTGAGGACAGTCCGCTATCACGTCGCGTTTCCAGATTCGCGGAAGCGCAGTATCAAGTGACGCGGATTTACTTGTCGCGAAACGCGCTGACGGCTGGGAAACAGTCCGCGCGGTCTTCATCCTTCAGTCCTCGTTATCTTATCGGCCGCGTGTGCATGTTTCGCAGCGCGGGCCCGCGGGGAAGTCCTCGTCTGGGATATACCCGCGAATTGACACCAAAGGAATCTCCACCGTCGCGTTATCCGACCGCGCGATCCAGAATTTGCCGTGACAAGCGAAATAGTAGGCGATAACTTTCTTCCGGCCGCCTCTCGCGATCCACGGCGACTATAAACAGCCAAGGGGCCAGAGGGGGCGGTAGAAAAGCGAGCGACCGGTGTGCAGTCTACAACCTCTGGGATGGAAAGGACGCGTGGTCAACGTTCGACATCCGACGCGTTTCATCCGACGTGACGGGAAGGCAAATAGTGTGTCAGTGGGTTAAACAGCGTTCTTCCGCGCGTTTTCCGCGGAAAATTGTCCTCGCTGTCAAGGCACGGGGCTCGCCGATGCGGACGCGATTGAATGCGGAACGATCGATCCACATCATCACGCGCATATTACGTGCTCTCATCCCGCATTGCTTTCTTCCTCAACGGGAAGCTTCATAGAGGATGTCTCACGCCTCGTTGGGCATCAATTAACGCCCCGTAAGGTCGATCGTCTGATCGGAAAAGCTCGAGGAAAGTTGTCGGAGTTCATTGGAGACGGGTGGCTATTCTCGATGGATAATCGAGCGGAGAGAAAATTAATCTGCTCGCGCTTTCAAACATTCTGACGGTAATGGAATTCTAATGGCGTGGTCCGCAGCTCGTAGCGATACGAGATGCTTCTTAATTGCGCGTTGAGTTTGAAAGGGATGGAGTTAGAGCTAGAGAAAGATGTTACATTTCCGAGTCCGGGGTATGTTCTCTTCTATGGTAAACATCAATTTTGTTGTTTCTTCTGTGTTCTTACATTGCCGACGTGATTACCCTGTTGAATTTCGATGGGAAACTCGATGGAACTGAGAAACAGTCGGTATCTACCATCTGACGAAACCGTTGCTAGGTTTAACTCACACTGACGATAACTCTTCCGAACCCCTCGCCTCTTGCGTTCCTAGTGAAACATAATCAGTAGTTTCGTTGCATCATTACGTACTTGCAGAGTCATCGGTTTCAATGGTCCACGAGTGGTTACACGGTGTACGTATTTCACAGGGAAAGAGAACGTTATGTTTATCGCAGGAGGATCAGTAGAAGGAGGAACATTCGAGTAACTCGAATAACGGCAACATTGCAGAAATTTTGATCCATCTGCTTAGTTATCAATTTATTTATAACCACAGAATTAAGGAGCGTTATCTGTTGCTCCTGGCTACCTAATGCATTGCTTTCGTTTTAACTTTCAAAGAGGTCAGACTTCGTTGACGACCTGCACGATAAACACTGCCAAAGAAATCGATAAATGCCCGTTCCCGAGCGTACGTGTGACACGTATCTACCGCGAAATGCGTTAATCGTGAGCGTTTTTCGTTTGCTCGCTAATAATCCAGCCAGATAAACAAAGTGGAGTCGTTTTCTGTGACCTCGTGAATCTAGAGACGCGGTAGTGTCTTGACGACAAGTACATTTTTCGACACCCTGTATATGTCGACTGTCGCTACCGCTAGCATTTACTCGTCGCCCGGCTAATCCAACCTAACCTGAAACTTATTTCATTAATATCTCATCAGGCCTGCAATATTTTCTAAATATAAAGGCATTTTTCTCATGTAAACCGCAAATAAGCTTTCAAATAAGACCAAATTCAATAAAATCGGTCCACGCGTGACAGAGATATCGTAATATCGTCTCATGGATCGGTCGGAAACGGTAAGATTTTTCTTCTGATTCTCCTCCTTTTCCAAGAAATTTTTCGTCAAACATAATAGGTACCTATTTACGCGTTACACGCACACCTTCAGCCAAAACGAAATTAACGCATGTTTCATTTTTCGTTCATCGACTCTCGGGATTATTCGGCAGGGATCGTCATCCGTCATTGTACATACATGTACATATATACTATTGAATTATATTATAACCTACCAAGTGCTAAGTGTCAAATAAAGTAAATTGTTCGAATTTGAAATGTCACGAGTTTTTACACTAAATAGGAGACTGAATTATTGTCTCAATTAACAAGGTAAGTCGCCAAAATTTTTTAAATAGCAAAAAGAATCATAGAAAAAATAACAAAAAGAATCCCATTTAAAAACATTGTCGTAAATTAATAGCTTTACAAAATTAATGATATACAAAAATTGCGCCAATTATAACAATGGCTATTTATACAAAGAAGAAAATGTATTAAATAATATTAAGCAGATATATATGTATACAAATAAATATTTTAATACGAATAAATATTTTATGCAAAATACTTGGCGCTGTGAAACCGAAAAAATGTTAATTGACGTAGTATTAATAATTTACAATAACTCCCTTACAATCTAAAATACATAAATATATACATCCACGTATTAAAAACGCAGTCAGATTTATTCTACATATATTTAATTCTAATATCATACGTAGCATATGCACACGCACACATTCACGAACGCACGCACAAGAAAGAAAAAGATTAATGCAATTTATACATATTTATTCAGTTTAGCAACACCAATTCGGGGCGCAGCGCCAAGTATTTTGAATAAAATATTTATTCGTATTAAAATATTTATTTGTATACAAATATATCTGCTTAATATTATTTAATACATTTTCTTGCTTGTATAAATAGCCATTGTTATAATTGGCGCAATTTTAGTATATAAGCTATTAATTTACGACAATGTTTTTAAATTGGATTCTTTTTGTTGGATTAATTAAAATGTCCGCGATACGAGTAATGGAATGTATGAACACAGCCCCTTTAGCTGTGTATATGTACTTAGTTGTGTCATCTTAAACGCAGTTAGAAATCACCTTTATATACTTGCAGCTCATTTTGATTTCACATCTTTTTTTATTTTGTAATTATTATTATTTTATATTTTTTGTGATTTATTTGATTTCATGTACTTGGCGTAATTTTTTTACTTTTTTGAAGTTTTTTTTATGGGGATAATCTTTGCCAATGCCAATGTTGAGCAGATCTGTCCGTGTCATAGTTGATACGGCGGGCAATTTTGTTGAAATTTAAAAAGCCGTTGATTAAAAACTCCAACTCTGCATTTAAGCTGGACAATAGTCCTGGAATAGTCTAATGATCGCATTCGTGACAAATTTATTCATTTTCCCTAAAAACAGACCCTTTCATTCATTTCTGTCTTAAATATTTATCGAAAGAAATCAGAGCGACGTTGGCGAGGATACGCAGCAGGAAATGATTAACGACGATCTGCAAAGGAACAGAATCACAGATGTGATCGTATCGGATAACGAGTCTCGTCGAAAGCCCTCGTTGCTGTCGTTGAGTTTGCCAGGTTAAAAGCCCGCGATCTGGCGTAATATCGTCGTTACGTGTCGTGCTTGAAGGTTTTTTCATCGATGAAAAAGATGTTACGAAGTCCGTGGGTCCGCGTCTCATTGCCGCTCCCTCTGGCTCCATTAAAATCGAGCCACTTTTTGGAGCACATGCCAACGGTCGTTTACATACGATTGCGCCTTAGAGAAAGTAATCTCTCTGTATACGCGTACATACGTACACACACGTGAATACATATGCACAGTATGTACATCGGCTGGCTGGCTATTGTGTGGCAATAGCAGGGGGCCAGGCGAACAGCTCCTTTTCCTTCGTTCGGTTAACGGTTCGCGTCTCGTTGCTTCTTTCGCGCCAGAGGCTCGTTGCGAAACACCCGGTAAACAGACGATCGGTCGAAACGTTTGCCGAGTCGTTCGGCGTCTCTTCGTAACGATCGAGGGAACCGGAAGACTTCCGGTACCCCCTCGGTCTCCGACACGGCGTCACGTGACGTCAATGAAATTCCTTCGTGGCTACTTTTGACGAGGCTATCGGACGCTTATTCTCAGTTACCTTATACACGTTGCAAATTCTCAAGAAACTTCGCCGTCGCAGACAGTGGCGCGGAGAGTGGATACCGAGGATTCTAAGAAATTAGTCAAGAATTTCTATGAAAATTGATTTATGTTCCACATTTCTAAACAAGCGTCTTCTATCTCGATCTCTGTGCAAACCCGACAACAGGTAAGCCTGGAACAAAGAGGAATACTCGCGAAATTGCTTAACATATGCTCCGAGTGCCCGGCATTTAAGCACGCGGCGAGGGCAGCGCCACCCTCCGGCTCCGTGCCGGGGAAACCCCGGAGGATCGTTAGCGCGGGTCTTCAAACGAAATGTAATAGAGAGAATGCTTCGGAGGAGAACGAAGCTAATGATAGCGCGGCGAGAGAAGACGGGGGCTTCGTCCAAGCTCCTTTATGTAAACCTTGAGACTAGATCCGGATTCTTGAGGAGCGACGGGCGAAGGGTGGGGGGGCTGTCGGAGGGACAGAGACGGAGCCAGTCGGCTGAGCGAGGGAGTGAACGAGAGAAAAAGGGGGAGAGAGATCGAGTAATGGACGGAGAGAAAAAGAAGGATAGAGATTCGGAGAGAAACGTGAACGCCGAAGAGAAAAGAGGGGGCGAAGATTCGAAGGGAGGGGATATATACACTTATTCGGTTAAAGAGCTGCGACTTGTCAGTCAGGGATGGTGGGGGCGGCTGCGAGGGGTGGGGAGGAGGGACGGAGTGGTAACGCATTTATAGATCGGATGGAGGGAAAAGCAAGGCACGTCGGCGAAAGTGTTCTTGTGCATTGCACTCGTCGGCCCTCACCTCTAGCAACGAGCAAATTTAATGGCGGCCGCGAAATAAGAAACAGAGGAGTCGAGGATTTCCTACGTTCACCTCCGCCGTGTGATGCAAATTAGTTGTCGCCTGTCGCTCGACGATGGACCGATCGGTTGCTCCAAGGAACGCGCGAAACCGGCGATGAACGATGACTAGGATTCGCGGACGAATAAAACGAGAGGGCGACGGATGATGTTGCGTTATATGCGCGGCGAAGGCGGTCGCGACGCGATCGGAATCGCTCTGCAGTCTACAGGAACGCGGCGAGGGCCTCGATAAAAATGACCTCGTTTCTGTCAAACGGAGATTAAGTAACTATGCGCCGGCCGCGCGTTATACTTCCTTTCACTGCAGAACCCTGCGCGCATAAGAAAACATGTCAGTCGGCACACCGTTGTTCTCTCTCGCTCGCCGTCGTTCTCTCCCACTACACCCAACCCCTGCCCGCCGCTCGCTCTTTTTCCGTCACTCCCGGTGTCACGTTTTTTCGTCGTGCCTCTTGCGTGACAACCGTCATTCGAACCGAGACGAGGCTCGTACATGACCGCACCGACGTTCCAGTCCTTCTAGCGCGCGCGCGTAATTACGTATTTCGGGGAATTCAAGTCGCCACCTCCGGCTCGAACTACGGAAGATCCAAAAGAGCGTGCCGGGTTACCCGCGCCACGGGCGCTGGTAGCGAGTCACTCCGCTCCGTCTCCGTTCCCTTCGCTTGCACTGGCGACGGCGTGTCTCTCTCGGCAGCTGGCCTTCTCTTTCCTTCGTTCCCTCTTCTCTCTGGCCTGCCGGGCATCCTCTCCTCTCTTTCTCTGCCTCCTTCTCCACATCGTGGCCAAAGGTATGTAGGCTGTGCCACATCCTTGCCCGGAAACCGTTACCTTGCTGGCTTCACACTCAATGGAGCTCGGCCATACCGTTGTTCCCCATACACGAATTTCCTTTGGCTTCGTTACTATCGGGCCTGCGCCTTCTCCGCGGTGACTCGGCTTATCGGAATCGATTTTCCCCATTGCCGATTCTGCTGGCTTCGATTCACTTGATGTATAGATTCCGGCGGCGATCGAGGGGTAAATGAAAAGTGAAATATGGGGAAATGAATGGAAGACGCGGAAGTATAGGATGTCCAGAGGGGAAGTTTTGATATAGACGGGTGAGTGAATTTATACATTCCGGGGAATTTCGTCCACTTCGCAGTGTAGAAGCAAGAATATTTCTTCTTGTCAAACGACTTTCAACTTTCCTCCGAGCGTCACTGTGCATCGTATTTTCTCCCGAGTGATTCTATTATCACCCTTTTTCGTAGTTATAATGTGATACGGTTTGCGTTGTATCGCTACCTCTGGAGGATACTTCGAAGTACAGAAGTGAAATGGACGTTAGAAATAAAACGTGTTCGATGAGAAAGTTTCACTGCACTTCTTTCAGCATCGGGCTTCTTCTGCCATTGTTTACATCGCGCGGGTCCGTGCCTTGTTTCTGGCGAATGATTTCTGCCGTAGACAACTTTCTCGCAGAATTTCAGACGCGAAAGGTAATCGAGCTCGCGGCTGAATCGCAAGGCGAACGTAAATCCCGCCGACGTTGGGGTGGTGCGCGTCCGATCGTTAAACGCGCATCGCTATTCCTGTCGTAAAATTAGAAAACGGTAATTAACAGACTGGGAATCTTATATTTTATAAACATGTGAGAAACTTCTCTGCAAGCAGCAGTCTAACTGTTGATAATTAACGATAGTACACCGCAGCACTTAGTCGACGGAAAAACGACATTCCGTGCGCCGCAGCCTAACAGACACCATGCGCAAATACATTCCGCGTCCGCGGCTGATTATGCGTTTAAATATCAGCTGAAAAAAACGGAATGAATAAACGATGATGATCAACGTAACGTGATAAACAATCGACCGTCGCGAGCACGTATCGCTGCATTTTTTTTCTCTCGCAGTTCCCCGGTGCCCGTTCGTTACAGCTCCGCCTCGGTACCCTTCTAAAGGCCGTGCGAATGTAAATCGGCGACGCTAATGGTACCGTTGAAAGTAAAGCAGCGGCGAGCCAGAAACGCGTTGCATACCCCTGCCGTGTTTCCCAGGTAAACATCTTAATACAACGGCAATCCTATGGTTCTCTAATTTCCCGTGCGTTACGAACCGCGCGTGCCTCGGCTTGTTTACAGGCCAGATTTCCGAATTCCCGAGCAACGATTTCCGAATTCCCCACCGCGGCCGCGGCTCTGCCCTTATTTGGCAATGAGAAATCTCATTGCCAATGGGCTTTATTCGTTACTTTTCCAACGAAGACTGAAGCACTTTCCGCCGACAGGTGTTACCCCCGCGGAACGCGTCGGTTCCCGTCGGATCGCCGAAATTAAGCTGCGCCGGGCACGATAAGTTGCTACTTAGACGAGTGACTTAGGAGCTGTTGTGTGCCGTTAGCGATAATCGGTCAGTCTAAGGACATTTAACCCTGGAGTGATGTAATGAAACGGCTGGATGGACGTAGCATGCGTAGTCACAAGTACTCCGAGGTACAGAGACCTGTCGGACGATAGAGGTCTCCGTGTCGTGCAGCAGAGGCGAAGCGTATCCAGTGCTGGGAATCAAGGATAAAAGGAGTGAATCATCGGAAGAGTCGCTCGACGATCTGTCCTCGCGACGGCCTTTTGCGCGGCGCCTCGCGTACGCGCAATTATCTTGCTATTATTAATTCACGAGATTGTCTTGACGCTGGTGCACGGTGGAGGGGCTGCGTTCTATGTCTGTTCCCGGTGCGCCTCTCGTTTGTCCCTTCTTTTGGCGACGGTTACTCCTGGGTGTAGATATCCATTAGTCCGCGAATCGTGGGAGGGATAAAAGAGCAGCAGCCTTCGGGGCGTTGGAAGCGCGCTTTTGACGGAGGACTCGAACGAACACCGTCGTGTCCACGTTTTTACGAGGCACGCGGACGGAGGACGAGGCGGGTGCGTGGCGGCCGTCGTGACTGCGGGCTTGGCCGTCGCCCGACGGCGACGAGTCTTCGCGCTGCGGCCGTAGAAGTGGGCCGTGAATTATTTATACGCTCGGTCGACACAGCTGATCTCCGCGTCCTCCTACCTTCTCCCCTTCGCCTGTATTTTTGCGCGCCCAGGGGGAGCGAGCGGGACCGCCGGCGATAGAAAGACGAACGGCGAGGAGAGGGAGCGAGGAAGAAGAGAGGTCTCTCGTGGCCACCAGAACGAAAAAGCGTATTCGATCTGGTCCCGCCAGAAATAGCGGCGCTCGACTGAAATAAACGTAACGACGCAACCGCGTCGGCGGAGGATCTCGCTCCGTTCTCGTGACGCGCTCTCCCCTCCCTCTCCTTCGCACACTCGCCCTTTCTCTCGCTGTTCCTCTTCGCCCCCTCTGTCTATCGGGGCGTATCGTCGCGAAATTACCGGCAAATCGTTTGACAAGCCGGTTACTCTTCTGGGCGAACGGCTTCCTTTGTCAAGCGGGGGCTTTAATTAACGACCGCGCGGAAGCTGCCTCCGAAACGCGTTCTCGCTTGGCCACGAAGTTTAAGTCATCGTCCTGAATAGGGGAACACGGTTCCCGGTAGCTCCGCGTAACCTCGATCGAAATTACTTGTAACGTACCCGATCCATCCCGGTCGAGCGAAAGTCCTCGGCGTCCACTTTTACGGAAAACCCAGACTTACTTGCTCCTCTTTCTCCCCCGTGGCTTTTGATTATCATTAATGGGCAGGTGCGCGCCGAGTCGCGGCCGCCAATGACGAGACGCGTGCACGCCTATATGGTAATCGTGCCACTGGATCTCGCAAGTGTATCGTTACGCGCCCGGAAAAAGTGTCCGCCGCGCGCGAAAGAAACGCGAGATCGGGGCGGGACGAGCCTCAATATCGCGCGGACGGGAATTTACACTGTCAATTAACGTCCGACCCGTTGAGTTACGCTTTCCAAAAAAGCGGAGAAAGTTTAAAATGACCGCGCCGCGCCGGTGACGTCACCGATCGGTCGAGTTGCGCTCGATTCGAATCGGGCAGAGTCGAACTCGACCTGTTACGATTACCTGACGTCACGAGAAGGGCCACGGGGGCGGCCGGCGCACGCCGTCGCACGACCAAGGGGGTTGGGTTGTTTCGGGGGGTGGAACACCGGGGGTTGGAACACCGGGGGGTGTAATATCGACTGGCTGTGACGTCACGCGGCGCCCCGTTGCCGGATTACACGCGCAGCGGGATCCCTTCCCTCTTGGCACGGTCGCGCGGACACCCACGCGCGTTTTAACGCTGCCGTGTCGCGCTAAATATTGCACTTCACCCTCCAACGGGATGATTAAGCTTTATTTTCGCCCGGCAATCCGTAATCGAATTACAACGGGGGCGTGGATAATCTTATGCAAACGGAGCGCTGCTTGTGTCCGCTCCGATGTCATTTATAGTTTGCTGAGAATGGGTCGGATTTGCTCGCGTGATCCTTGGATATTGAGAATATTTTTCGGGTTGATCGTGAACTTGAAATTCGAAGAGCTGGATGAAATTTTGTAGGTGAATGGAGCCTGAGAATATCTTTCTTCATTTCTGTTCTGCACGAAGAGGAGTCGACGGAAACAGAGCTTTCGTGGGCTCTTTAAAATCGTCAACTATACCGTGGTACAATTAAATTTCACAGAATTGTCCAAGTTCATTCATTATTCGTGGGGAAGTTGAAGTCGGTTCAAGTTGCAACTCCATTCGGTGCACAGCGAATCCGATACTTTTATTTATAGCACGACTTTAAAGTCCAATGCGACTCTGAAATTCACGGGCGTCGCTTTAATAGTCTGTCGAAGAAGCTCGCCGCGGGATAAAGATAAAACGCCCCGTTTATCGTTCCGCCGCGATAAACGGAGAGGAAAACAATGCAGAAAGAAACAGCTGTTGCTACGTAAACAGTAAGCAGAGAAATCGCGTTGCAGCGTTCAAAGTACATGCTCCTTTTTGTCGAAAGCTCTGCTCACCAAACTACGTCCTCTCAAGTCGATAACGCAAGCTACTGTCCTCCGATATTCCTCGCGTATTCCACCAGTCTTATCAATATTTACCACGCTGTTCATGAGCCTCGACGCAATTCGCTATTGAATCGCAATGACTCAGCATTCGTTGATAGGATAAAGGGGGTTTGGCGAACTTTATTCGAGGATGAAAATCATTGCTTCCTTTCAGCACGACATATCTACTTAATCTCATTTTATGCTTCGAAGTAGGTATGTAGAATATCAAAAGGAAGATGTTAAATTGTAGTACTTGTTATTCCTCTGAAACGAAAAGCACTTTAGCGAGTTTCATCAATGGGAAACTCAAAAGTCACCAAAGAATGTTTCGTGATCAGTGGGAAACCACCTTTAGCGCCCTTGATCTTCGGTAAAAAGAGGAAGTCGTGACATCCTGCGGATTTCCGGTTTCCCCTTGGTACTAATCCGCGGCACAGTGTTCGATGGGTATAGGGAAATGGACAAAAATTAATAACTTCTCTCTGGAATTAATCTCTTAAATTTTTGAAAATAAATTTCATATTTGTTTATAAAGGACTATTTTTCTACATCTTTGATATTATAAATTTTTTTGTAAATGCGGGTAATGAGGTAATAAGGTAATAAGCCCCATCGAGAACGAGGAAGTCACAAAACAGATAGGGAAGAGCTTCAAAGCACGTGTCTAATGACCAGCTCTACACGAAAGAAGACCCATTTACAATGTCTTTAAAAACCTTAACATTTCCCTGCTTATTGTTTTCATATATTATGCAAAATAGCATAGTTTATAGTATAATGTTCATAGATTTCTATAAAAAAAAAGTTTTCAAAAGTATGTGTAATTTTTTTTTAATGATGGAGCCTTAATAGGAATTTATTACCCGCATTACATTCTATTTGACTCAATAAACTTTTTTTTTAATTTCATATGAACAACTTTTGAAGCGTTTTTGATTTTTCATTTATATAGTCAGGAACAGCAGTCAAATTTAAACAGTTTCTGGTGCATTCAGATAGATTTGCAATTTTGTCTGAATCTGAACTTATCTTCCACACATCTAAGCATTTACTAAATGTAATCATATGATATTGATCTGAACATATATGTAGTGTGTTGGTTTAAGGGCAAAAACTCCATTTGGGGCAAACTTGGGTAGCTAAATAAAACGTGAAATTTCTAGCCACGGCAAAAGAATTTAATAAACATTACTTACTCATATTTAAGGCACACAATACTTTAGAAATGTACGTACATATGTATAGCACTATATTAACTTAGAAAACTCGTGAAACGCTGTGTGTTGCCTGTGACTGCTCTTCCAGAACTGAAGAAAGCATCCACGATGAACGAATGGCAATACATTGTAAAAACAAAGTTCGAGAACAGATGAATGTGTAGACTAAACGTCTTATCGCTTAACGGAACGTACGAGTAGCCCTACGCTACGCGGCGGGCGCAGCACGGGCCTGAGCGGCGAACGTCTTAATAATGACTTTGACTTTTTTCCGTTTCGGGCAAATTCGGGCAGCTGAAATTGACGGTAATATAAAGCTTAATGTCCCCTAAATTAATATACAAAAAATCACGGAGGTACTTTTTGGTACTTTTTTTAAAAGTCTCCTTGAAGTTGCTAAACACTTAACATAAAAAATTCGTACAAATTGTTAGTATTGTAAAAAACTGACTTGGCAGTTTTGAAGGTATGACAGTATTAAACGCAACTATTAAAAATCAAATGAAAAGCATAAACATTCCGCCAACGGCACGTGTTTGAAAAAATGCCCCGAGATTTGGAATAAATTTCTCGTGTCATTTTTTACAACAAATTGGTAAATGCAGCAAAAGTTATGGGTAGCATTAAAACCTACGTTTCTTTATTAACATTTTAAGATACAAGAATTTGTGGATCGAACACTTCAGATTCTTGACTTTTGTACATTACATCGAACACTGTGCGCGGGGCTAACGAGCAGGGAGCATGTGCTCGCATTTCAGGGTGAACCACGACTCGTGTTTCCCTCGAAACGCACGAATCGGCGATATCGACGCGCCGGAACACACGATACCGGATCAAGCAAGGAAGCAATCTGTCCTACGTGCGCAAATAGTACCGAGAACCGCGAAGAATTCTACCACCGAGCGCTGTCTAATCGCTCGATTCCATTTACAGACCGTTCTCTATCGACTCGTGCATGTAACGTGGACGTTATCACCGATAAGATGTTGTTTACGCGTTTCACGTTGTACTCGAGCGTTTCTAGGCGCTCCAGCCACATTGGATTTCGCTGCGCGAGTGCGAAGATGGAATTCCATTTTCCATCCGCGCCTCAGTGGAATGAGCCAGGATGTATCAATGACAGACGTGTCAGCCGTAGACGGCGCATCAGTCACGCGTGGATGTGAGAATCAGAGCTCGGTGGATTCATAACCGTAACTCGACTCGCGGCGTCTTCGCCGTGCTATCGTTCTCGCTGTAAACAAGCCTAAGCAGTCCAGTGTGCCTGCCGGCGCTATGTAGGTTACTATCGCAACGGTCTGCTCCTCCTCGACCCGCCTTTAAGGTCGTTTACAGCGTAACCCGAACCCACTTCTTCCTCTCGTCGTCGTCTTCCATCGCCTTCTTGCCTCCTTCTTTTTTTTTTTCTTCACTCTTTTACCGTTTCTCGTAATCCTTTCGAAACGACCGCCTCCCGCAGAAAATAGGCATCGGGCCGCGACCAAGTCACCTCGCGAAGGGGAGAATTGCGCTCTGTTACCCAGTTATTCGATCCCGAGAGAAAGTTTAAATTGCCGGATGAGATTTCTGGAAATAAGAATCCACGACCACGATTTCGTAATTGAGATGAGCAATCTTTTTGCACGCCGGTAGGTACAGTGTCATAATAGAGCCGTTCCTGCGACGATGCCTTAATTCCCTTTACCGTTCGAGGGAAACGGCCATTGGCGAAAAAGAATTCCTACTTAGGCTGCCATTCGCGGCACTGTTGCTCGCGAACAACGCCGGGCAGGGTTAGCCAGTAGGCGTCATTACCCTGCTTTCCCCTACGAGTGCGACGGACTTGTCGATTCCCGAGCGGTTGCTTTATGCTTAACGTTAGATTCGAGGATACTCGGGCTCGCGACGTAACCAGATATCTAAAGCGATTCTCATTAAATGCGTCTCACAGTCGATCGACCCGTTATCGGCGTTTCAAGAAAAAGCTGGGGGTAAAGGACGCGGCTACGTCAACCGTTACGCTGGATCTCGTGTAAATATTGATGTGAAACAAGTATTATGTGAATCGCGCGTTCAACGATAACCCTGTCACGTGACAGGCTCGCTCCAACGTGCAGCGGCGTTCATAAAATTAGATCGCGCTGGTCCGCTTGGAATCCGCTCGAAATTCTCTTCGGATCAGTTTCGAGTTTCGATGCCCGCGTCAAACGCGCGGGATTTCGGGCGTAATCGTTGCGCCTCGCGTTGGAACCAGGGATAACGTAAACGGGACCATAAATATACGCGTTACACGAGTGGCGACATTACACCGCGACGCATGCGTGAATCACGCGGCCGAATATTTACTCGCCACTTTCGTAGACTCTCCAGCACGATTTACAGCGATTTCGTTGGCGCTCCTCCGGACAGGGCGTTCAGAATATTTACTCGCCACTTTCGTAGACTCTCCAGCACGATTCGCAGCGATTTCGTTGGCGCTCCTCCGGACAGGGCGTTCAGAAATTCGAAGCGCAGACTTTCCTTAAGCGACAAGCTTAAAATAGTACAAATTTGACAGGCTTGACTACTCTCCATTGCTAAATTTCGTGAGAAACTTCTCTCGACTTCGGACGCCAAAGTAAGACCTTCGCTACCCCGACGTATTTTTTGCGGTATACAATGAATTCCTGAACACCCTGTATACGGCGTCGCACTGTGACCGCATAACGCGCTCCCGTGCACGGATTCCTCTTTTCCACTCGGAGCGCACGCGCTCGCCGCTGCCTCGTGGCTGCTCTCGATGCGCTTAGTCGTCTATGTCGTTAGCTGCGCCGTTAGCTGCTTCGCTGCATCGAAGCATCTTCCCGGTGGTGGTCGCGCAGCCTGTGTGTGTGTGTGTGTACGTCCGTGCGCGTGCACCGTTGCACACCGTGCTGCGCGCTTCGCGCACCGCCCGGGTGGTGGAGGGTCACGTGACAGTGGCTCGTGGGTATATAAAGACGACCGAGAGCTAGTAGGATCAGCCACTCGCGGACTGGCTCCGAGGTGCGTTGTCTGGCGTACCTTCGACACCGAGCAGAGGGACTCGAGACAGGGAACCGTTGAGAGGAAATGGCTCGAGAAAGAGAGGAAAGCTTCCGGCGGCTATAATCTGCCTGCCAAGCATAGAGGAGGCGCCGAGAGAAAAGTGAGACAGGAGCCCGGTCACGTAAACAGAGGCAACGAACTCCGGGAAAAGGCTCTCGTGCGAATTGTTTACGGTAGGTCATCGGTTCCCCCCGATGACCAGTATAGAGAAATGACGTAGCCGTGTCTCGGCGTCATAGAAAAATGACACGCAAGCGTGAAACGTTGCCCTCTGCCCGAGAATGGAGGGAGAGAGAAGAAGCCAGAGGGACCACAACAGCGTGTGGCGCGAACGCGCGCATGTCTCCGACGCCCGCTCGTATAGATCAACTGAAACGCAATTTGAGGATAACGCGGACGAGGGGGAATACACGGACGCGAGTCGCCGTGACCAACACCGACGGAACAGAGCCCGCCGCTTCGGTGGCTTTTAAATGGGTTCGGGGAACTCGTAATTAGATCGAGGCCCGGCCGGGATTCTATCGGCGATGATATAGAAGAACGGTGGCCAGAAACGGCACGGGCCCGGCGCAGACTTTCGAAGCGGAATGATCTGCCGGGATCGGGATCTCGCTTTATGCGCATATACTTATCGAGTCTCGTCGCCGACACGGACGCGTGCTTCTCCGCTGCGAGAACGCGCGTGTCAACCAGCGGCAGACCGTGCATCGGTTCCAAGGCCCCGCGAGCACTGCCTCCCGAGGATTTCAACTTCTTTTTGCCGTCGTTCAAGGTGAACCCCTGCAGGGGGGAGGGGAGTGCCCGCGTCCTCCGTTGCGCGGAGAGGCACGCTAGGGCACCGGACGGAAAATATACTGACCCACTGACTCATGGGGGATTTCCGGGCATTAGCGTGTTCAATTGCTACGCGGTAGTAGTAGCTGTCGCTGATACGTCATCGATCCGTGACACGCGTCGCTGGACGTTTCACTTCATCCGGCGAACCGTTTACCTGCCGCAAAAAGAAAGATACTAAGCGAGTTAAGCGGGACGCGCTGAGTCATCGCGAGACATCATGACCCCTTTGTTCCGAGATCTCGACGCGAGAAGCATGGCCACGATCTTTGGAGACGTTTTCACGAACACGGAGGAACGTTGTATATCTACAGTGTCGAAGAGAATCTGAGAGTAAGGTCTATTTGTTCAAGCCTTAAAGGGAAAACCAGCAGCCCCAAATATGGACGATCCTGAGGGCTCGCGGAGTCACGCGACTGCCACGCGTCAGCGGACGCCAGGACCACCGAAAGCCACCGCCTTGTCTAGACTTCGTAAACTCGAGTACATACACGTATAATCAGCGGGCCAAGTTTCCCCCGAGATATCACGAAGCCGAGGCGGTGCAGAAGTTAATCGCGACCTAGACATCAAGCGCAGCGCTCGAGGCAGCTAAATTTACAACGGCCGAATCGTATCCGCGTTTCTGCGGGCGAACGGGGTGGAACGCGCGAAACGAAGAAACGATCGGGACGATTTCGCGACCGCCCTGGCGCGAGTCTGCTAATAAAAGACGTTGCGCAATCGTGGACGTTGGTGTTGCGACGCGGATAATAATAAGAACGTGCAGGAGGAACGCTGCGGGTAGGAGGGGGCGGGGGGGAGCAGGATGGAGGAGGAAGGACAAGACGGGGATCGCGATATCGTCGGCGGAATCGCTGTGTGCACACGCGAATGCGCAAACGTAATAATTTGTCGCGCATGAGTTGCCGCGAGTCGCATTGGCCGCCATGCATCGGTGCAACGAAATCGAAGAGAAACTCTCTCGGCTCGAACCCGCGCGCTATTTACGGGCTTCTCTGCGGGAACGAGTTAGTGAGTCGCCACAGATCGGGCTTTGGAAAATTGCACGGTCCACCCGACGCTGCTTCCGTTTCTGTAATTCTCCAATCAACAACATTGTCTTTCCATCGTCCATATGGCCAAAACAATCGATCTGATAATGAATCTTCTATTAGGGGTCTGATCGATAATAATCTCCTGTCGCTTCACCCGCATTAAGATCCAAATTCGTACACGGTAGTTCCTCGTTCAATACCTAAAGGCTAAAGTTATCGCGCCCCTGCTAAATTCCTTCGCATTAGATCACATAGTGGTTTAGTTCAGCTGGCATCGTTTACCCGAAACTCAAGCAACTGCGTTATATCGTTACGATACGTAACGAATCTCCGAGTTCCTCGGGCACAGGCCTCCAGCAGTCGCTGTATTCTTGGTGGAAGCATCGTTTCGAGCGTGAAACGCGCGCCACGGAGAATACTGATCGGGAAGCTTTTACCGCTGTACTCTCTCGGCGTTCGTGGTCTGCCTTTCTCGCACGCTCCATTCGATTTTACCAGCGCAGAAAGGAAAGGTCGGCCGAGGGGGGGGGGGGGGGGCAGATGGGACGGAGATACACCGCGAAGGAAAGGAATATCGAAGGGAATGACTTCACGGCGGTCGTTAGCCGTGATAGATGGTGACCTGTATACGTACACACTCTGGCAGGAGCGCGGAGCCTCTCGTTCATCGGGCAAAGGAATCCTCAGCCACGAGAAATCCGAACCTAATTACTTCCGGTTCGGCGAGGCCTTCTAAGGAACGCCGAGAAAACGGAAATTCACTTTCTTTACCTTGGCACCGTACCTCCGTCCCCGAGGCCTCTGTCTCGTTTTCTCTTTTTGTCTTTTTCTCTTTTCCTCTTCTCCTCTTCCCCGCGACCCTCCTCTCTGTCGCAGCCAACGACTCGTTTCGCGAAGCGTGCTCAGGGTCGGCACACGTAGACGATACACGGGACACCTGCACCCGAGCATTGTCTCACTCCTTGGCTTTCCCATCCCCGGGCTCGTATCTGCAAACAATCGTTATCGACTCGATCAGTGATTAATTGCTTCATCGCGTGATTGGTGCGTGGTGGTAAGATTGATACGCACTCGAGGAATGGAGATATACCCGAGTCACGGAGTCAACTGTTTAGTGGAAGGAAAAAGATTGAGAACCATCAACGGTGTCTCATTTCAGCAGCTTCTTCCAGGCTTCAATGGGAATAGTAGAACGTGAATGAGGAGCGAGAAAGATACTCCGCACGACCCTATGCGCAGTTGGGGCTTCTTAGTTTCCCAGGTTATTTTTTTTTTCGCCAAACGTCCTTGCTCCAAGTTGTTTACTTTAGCGTCGGAGAGGTCTGACCCACTTCTCTATATCTGTTCCACTCGCTCTACGTGTGCGTGGTCATCGAAATTCGGAGGATCGCGAGCTCGGTCGCGCGTTAACGTAAACAAGTTTCGAGTGGCAAATAATAGGCTCGAAAAAAACGTGTGAAAATAAACACGCGGGCCACCGTTGGCAAGGAGCGTGTCTCGCTCTTCGCGCCGCACTCTCTGGTCCCATTGATGGCAATGAGGGATACACAGTAGCCCAAAGCAGAGCGGCCGTAGACGGGTTCAATCGATGAGAGTCTCACTGCTGCAATTCCGCCGATTCGCCTAACACGCGAAACGCGAAAAGGCAGATCACTTTTGTTACGCAATTCTCTAATTATTTTACACTCGATTTTCGATTGAAATGTGGCAAATTCATCTTGTAGATCTGCTCTGAATATTTTCAAGACTTCTCGACACAAAGGCAATTATTCTACAGTGAAATTTCGAATTGTATTTGAAGGAAACTATGGCTCGAATAATCCGATAATAGTGGAACGCTTGCTACCGACGTTTCGCCATTTGTCGATATACGATAAGTTTAATGGGCGCAGATTTTAGACATTATTGCAGCCACACTCGTATTTCATGGCTGTAATAACACGGAGGCCGTTTCGCCATCCAGTCACGACGCAGCAAACGCGTCGAAAACAAAATCCACGTTGTTTTATTCCAGATGTTGCGGCATTATTGCCGGCCAAGCGCAATCAATTAGCTCGTGACGTAAACGTTCGTGGTAAAAGTGAACAGATAAACACGTACATTATGCCGGGGCATATTCGAGCCGTCCATTTACTCGCTTTTGCGTGGATTTCAAGCAGCCGGTTTCAGGTGTAATTTTCCATCGTTTCTTTAGCTTTCCAGCCTTTTGCGACTTTGCACGCTTCGACGAACGGAGTTAATATCGCTCGTACATACCAGCCGGTCCCCCGTCGCGTTATCCACTCGGTTCTGCGACTGCATTTGAAATAGCGAAGGGGACGAGAGATTATTAAATAAGTTTAACATCGTTGCACGTTTCAACGATAGAAAATGATCTTTTGTAACCAAGTGGAACACGAGTACGTAAAACTTGCGCCCCGCTCTTTTCCCTGCCCCGCTCTCTGCCTCGTTCTGTCCCTCCCCCTCGCGCCCCGCTCCGTTCCTCGTCAACATTATGCTCGGCTTGGCAAACAGCGACAGGCACGGGCGTACGAAGGACGTATCTACATAGATTTAACTCAACACGCGCGTACCGCCACTCGCACACGGTCTCCTCCGTGTACACTTCAAAAGCCGTTGAACGTACGTTAACTCTCCCTCTCTTCTCCTCTTGCTCGCTCTCTCTTTCTCCGTGCCCCGCGGTCGCGATCGCTGGAACCGTCAGCGCGGCAGAAAGAGACAGCGATAAAAAGGATCGCTCTCGACGAGTCTTGCGGCGATCGTTTTCATCGAACGCTCGGGCACCGGCCGTTATCATTCGGCCATTTAAGTAGGTTCTTATCTATTCTCACTCGTATGCGTTGGCGTTCAATCATGCGAGGGCCGATCGATCGAGCCTAATTCGAAGACTGGCGATTCTTTTGTACGAAAAAATACGCCGGATTCGAAGTTCCCGCTGGGAACTAGCAGGCTGCCTTACGGCGCCGCGGAACGTAAGTGCCGCGCCGCTTTTTCTGTTTACAGCGATTGTACGAGTCGACAGCCTTGAGTTCTAAATTCGGCCGTGATTTCTCGAGCCGGGTCGTTACATAGTATCTTGTTTTCGCGTCGTAAATTATGTACTTTCGATCTTTGTCTACTGTTGACGGGACGAGTTTCTTTCCTTTCGCGCGTCGTTCCGCAGCTTTTCGCGATAGGGTAGATGTCCCAATTACTGCTAGCTTAAGATTATAACTGAACTTCATTTAATCATTTCACGTGTTGTTTAACCTAAAAATCGTCTCAGTTTGAAACATAATATTATTTAACATCTTTTTCATTAAAAAAAAAGTAGTTATATGAATTAAATATGAAGAATTTATTAGTAATTAGATCAATTTCGCGAGCGATCCTAGTGTACCTATAACTGTCACCTCAAAAATCGTCTTGTCCGAATGACTGCCACCCAATAACTGTCGGTCCTAATAATTGTGACCAGATAACTGACAATTATTGACAATGAGACGCGATGACAGTCGGTACTTTTTAGTAAGACTCGATTAGGTACTGCTTATCTCTTTTACCGAGATCCGGTTAACTGCCGCAAATTTAAACTAAATTAATAGCCAGAATTATCGAACGCATATTTTTGAAGTTATTGATTTATTTGTCAAATACTGTACTTGTTCATAACATACATGTGAAAATTTTGTAACATGACATTGTAATACCGATGTTAAATTTTTAAAACATAATCTATTCAATTCTTATAACATATATTAAACTGCTTTCTTTTTCTTAACTTTTTCTCTATTCTTTTCTTCGACCTTCTCTTGTTTAATTTTTTGCTTTTGCAATCGTATTGGTCTCCGAAGATCTTTTTCTTTTTCCTTTTGTATTTTCTGGAGTTCCTTTTCAGATTTATACTTTTTCCATTCATCGCTGGTTATTACTGTGGGTATTCTTTCTTTTCCTTGTTTTGTTGTTTCTTTATTTAAAAAGCTTTTTTTTGGTCAAAACAGCGTGTTTTTAAATGATGCTGGTAACCGTAACAATTCATTATTGTCATCTATATTATTTTGCATTTCATTTAAAGAAGCTGTTATATCATTAAGCGGTTCAATTAATTTAGATGCGCCTACACTTATATTAGGAAGCTCTATTTAATTGTTCAATATATTTTCTAATCCTTCTTCAACGGATATGTTGTGCTGGTCATTACCAGTAACACTTTCGTTCGCATCCATGAAACACACTGGTAGTAAATCTAAATTTAAGCTTTCTACCTCATTTCCTGGAAACCGTCGAGGTGCGTTTCGTGGTGTACGTGTAAAAATGACAGCGTCGGGCTCTAGCCGAGGAGGCAGAACTAAAGCGATAAATTACACGGCGCGGAGGAGAGCCGCGCTTACGTTCGAGCCAAGTCCAAGTCTCCATCGGTCATTATCAGATGCGAAGAGAGAGAGAGAGCGAGAAAGAGAGAGAGAGAGAGGGAGAGAGAGAGAGACGAGGATAGACAGAGCGAGGGGAGGAGAGCAAGTGGAAAGAGACAAAGAGGTCAGAAACAAATTCTGCTATCTTTTTCCACAAAAACAAGTATATTTGGTTAAGCCGCGATAACGTACCTTCTGGGCACGGTTTCGCGTATCGTTCACGCGATGCCGCGCTATCTGTCGACGCACACGCGCGAGTTGCAATTACAAAGCGCAGCTTGCAATTCGGCACGTACTCCTGCGCAGGGAAACCGCACGGTACGTACCGCGTTACCAAACAGATCGATAACGCCGCCAGATAGGAGTACGCTTGGATGTCGCGGTACGTCCGCGCGAGCCACCGACCTGTCCCTCCGCGGCCGAAGGCGCAATTGCACGCAACGCTCGTGCATTCGGACGAACCGTGCTACCTGCATTGTTCTCGCGATCCTTGAAACGATCGCAGCAGGTGTGCTCCAGGATCTCTTTGTCTCTCTCTCTCTCTCTCTCCCTCCCTCTCCGCCAGATACGTACGTACGTACATGTTTTCCTTATCGTCAATTGTAAAAACTCGACTCGGCGAGTTCAACATCGGTAAACGGAATATTTCGATTCGTCGAGCATTGACCTGGCCCGCCTTTACCCCGTGTTGGTAAACAAAATCGTATTTCGCCTTGGGGAGCAGGGGACAGATAGTCATTCCTAAGTAGAAAAAAATTTTGAAACATTTTTTTAAGTCAGTAAGACAGAATCGGGGGTTTGTTTAAGTTCGGAATTGTTTTTTTTTTGCTAGTTTTTCAGTTACTTCAAAGTAGCTTGTAAGTTGGTTGAATCATTCAAGGGTGCCATTAAATAATATAAGCGAATGTATTAGAAAACTATGTAGAAAAGATTATTAATTAATGAAGTACAGTAGCACGAAACACAGAGTCAGATAAGAACGGCTACAGCATGGAGACTGATGCGACATCTTGGGATGCGTGGATGGCGTGTACTAAAGGGAAGATCAATAAACGCTTAAAATGACCCTTTCGAATTGGCGAGTGCGCTTAACGAACATGATTACAAGGTTTTTACACAGTCTTAACATCGTAGGGGTTGAAAGTGTAAGAATATTCTCAATGCATATCCTTATCTGTCTTACTTAATTGTCCCACTCTGTCAAATTGACATCAGCAACACATGTGTTGGTTTGGTAAACAGATTTCGGGGTATTGTAAGCGAGGCATTATCGGGGAAGTGTTCGCAGCCTCTGTATCAGAAGTGGCCGTCATTATCTCTGGTCAAAGGTCAGCTTTTCAAAAGGGTTTTTCGCGTAAAGTCTCGGAGATTTGGGAGCGGCGCCAATTTCACGGGGTCCATGGGAGTTAAGAGGCCTCGCGGCTTGCGTCACGCCATGTGGCCGACAACGAAGTACAAAAGACGCGCGCCATGGCTGGCCGACACGAATTGAATTGCAAAGAGCTCTCAGACAGACTTGACGCGTTGAATCCTTTTAACCCCTCGCCGGGTCATCGATAATCTTTTTTCTTATTATTTCCCACGCCGGTGTGACCTCAGCCTCTTCTTCCCTTCCTCGCCACCTTTTCGAGAAGCATCTCTCTCTCCAATCAATTTCCTTCTCCTTCGTCGTCCCCTATTTTCCCTGGGAAAGGTTTACGTTCAATGGATTAGAATTGGAGCTCGCCCCATATTTTTTTATTATCTTCGGACCTTGCAGCAATCCTTCACCTCATTAAACACCCATTGCCACGTTAAAATATACGCATTTGCCTCGCGCGAATGGGTTTCCCCCGAGTGAATTCGGAGTACGTGACTCGATGAACAAGGAAAAACACGCCGAGACTGCATAATGGAATAGTTGAGCGAAATTGCAGAACATTGACTGTAATTGTCCCCATTGTGACGCTTGTCTTCGACAGTTTTTAATCCAAACCGTGTAGCAACCAGAAAGGTCTACGTTGCCGATGAGTTATTTCTGTCGAAACGCTGTTCCGCCGTATCTTATCTGATCCCTGAATGCTCGTCGTGGGCGACGGCGTTCAGCGTTGCCTGTTGATTAATCCTTCAAGAACCGTTGATTAACCCGTCAAGAACGGCACACCAATGATCGATAAGTGACTCGATGCGAAATTTACACGCACATTTACCCATTCCATCAGCCATCAAAGTGCAAATTTGTTTAAAATGCCCATTTATTTCATAGACTCGAGTAGAAGCTAACGAGCTCTGTGTACACGCGTGCCCTTATCGGCGCACATGTCGCTGTGGCACGTGGTAATTATTTTTCGTTTAAATAGACCGTCAGAGGTTATCGCGTAACGCCGATAAACTGGTAATAAAACAGCGAGGAAGTGCCGGAAAGCACGGGGCGAAAGTGTGTCACGAAAAGCCGCGTAACAACTAGTCGTCCGGGGACCTAAATCATTTTTCGCGAGCTCGTAATCAAGTCGGCACCTTGAGAGGTTTTCGCGCGCGACTACCATCAGTCGGCGGCAGTCGTTGCTTTTCCTGGCGAGGCGATTGCCAGGTGTGCAATTTCCTCGACGAAGAACCACTCGAAAACGCGCCACCGCGACGAAACGTGGGTATGTTACCTCCTACGACATTGATATCCATCGACGATGATTCATTTACTAAGAGTCTAAGAACTGTCGCAAACTGGTGCCAAATACACGTGACGCTACGTGAGTCACTAGGAAATTCCTGGCTCGCGGGAAAATTCGGAAATCATGAGAAAACGTCCGAGTCGCCAAATGTGTAGGATTTCCCAAAGTGTACCGGGGATTCACTCTTCGATCGTTTTATTTCCAGCGATGCGTAATGGTATCGTGATGCTTAATCACTTTCCCTGTTATCAAACCAGTGACTCTCAGTCGATGTTCCTTGAAGACTCTACGCTATTCTTATCAAATCTTATTTTCGAGGGAAGGAGTGTCATTGGGATTGAAAGCCAATGGTGTGCGTTGGAAAGGAATTTAAAAGTCCTGATGCTTTCCAAGCGCATCGAGCGCATTTCCTTTTCAATGATTTCAGCCCCTCCCCTCCCATCAGTAGGTAGTGATCGTTGGAAAACGAACGCACGATCGCGTTTCGCCAAACGCAGTGCCGTGACGCGGGAACAAGGCGCCCCGACCTCGAACCACCGCCAAATTTGGCCGACTCGCAATTGGAATCGGCAACCTACTGACACACTAATTCGGCGCATCGGCCAGCGCCGCGTCATGAGATCGCGTTTACTCACTACGCTCGCCCGTCGCCGAACTAGGCGACCGTGCAAAATCACTTGTTCTCGAGTCGAACCGTGCGCGCGATTACGCAACCCGATACTTCTCCATCGAGCTAATTGCGCTCGGTGTCGCAACAATCCTCCGCGCTGGAACGAATAGGCATCGAGATCGGCTTGAACGTTTGACCCGACGTGTGCACCAAGCAGAATCTTCGGGGATCGAGTTCGACGTTGCAAATGATCGTTGGTAGTTTTCACAATTACAAGCTGCTTCACCTGGAAATTCTTCTGGTATTCAAATATTCCCCTTCCCCACTTCTTCGCGTGTCATTCACTTTCTTAATTATCGTCCATAGACGTCTAAAGTATGGGCAGTCTTTAAGCTTCTTTCACATCAAGCAACATTGCAGAACGTAAGTTTTTTAAAATCCCATTTCAATAAATTCAACACGGTGGAATAAAACTTCGACGTCTCCCGTTTTCTCGATCACCCTTATTCCCTTATTCCGCCGGTCCCGAACAGCCGCGAACCTAAAGCGAATTCATCCGTCGAAGTCCCCGACGCCTTCGCCTTGCTGATTGATTACCAGCGACATTACCCCAGAAACTCCGGCGAATTAACCTCGATTCACCACCGAATATCCCGCGTGTCGCGTGGGAAGGCCCGTTTCCAGGCTCGGATCGGTGTCAAGAGCGACGGGACTCGTTCCCACCCTTAGCAAGAAGGATCGCGACTCCGCGGAGTCGCGGCGAGGATCGAACGATCCCGAAAGGGAAACTCGACGCGCGGCTCGCCGAGGGATCCTTATCTCGGTGAGATTCCAGTGCAGCCGTACGGAACCGAGAGCATTGAAACGATACGTGCGACACGCCGCGTCGCGTGTCATAACTGCGGATCACCGTGCGTGGCCCTGCGAAGGTGGTTGGAAGCGTGTCCGCGATTTTAGAGGCCATTCCCGATGGCACATTGGCCGGCCGATGAGTCAGAAAACGCATTATTTATAGAGGCGCTCGCGACTCCTCTCTTTCGGCCACGCTCCGCGAGGTGAATCACGGGCGAGCGCGCGCGCAGAAGCGGGCGTTTAGTCCAGCGGCGCAAGATCTCGCACGCACGGCTCTCGCGCGTTCCCCACGGCCTCTCTTCCGGTCCCCGCGCGTCCTCCTTTCGCGCGGATTCCTTCCCAGTTACGAATCTGTTACGGCCGGCCCAGGAATTTTGGTTTTCGAGCCGCGCGAGGCAGCTGGTTAAATCTGGGCCAGCGCGGCGGAAGCCTCGTACGCGGGGAGACGGTTCTTCGGGTGATTAGAGCTGGAAGACGAGTGCTCGAAACGGGGACTGCTCTGGGGAACAGTCCCTCTTTCGATTTGCTCCAGATTCGTTATCTATTCGGCGCACGTGGTAGCCGCGGTAATCTGATTCTCGAGATTATTTCCTTTTCGCGAGAACTGCAACAGTGATATGTTATTTCATATTTTCGCGAGGATAGGCTTGCTACGCGAGACGTTTGTAATATCAGCCCTAAAAATGGACGGATAAATGCACGATGGAAGAAGACGTAAAGTGTAGAGCGTACGTGCATGTGGACGAGGGGAGTCAATATTTACACAGCGTTTTATCCGCCTGTATTCAGCGGGATGCAAATTGAAGCCTCCTTATCGCGACCTGTGCAAACGAACGTGTTTATTAATACGAACGTGTCGTAACCTTATATGGTACAACCTTGTTAACCTTCCGAGATACAAATGACTCTGTGCCACCGATGAAACGATGGAACCACCTATGTCCGTTCTCGCCTCGCGTGGCGCGTAAACGCAGCAGATGTTCGTTTCGTAGCCATTTACCGTAGACATTGAATTTTGCCACGTAAATATTCGAACGGCGATAATCCTCGCCATATAAGGATCTTTACTCACAATGTACGATTGGCAGCAACGTTATCATCATCCTCGCGATTACCGCCGCTCGCCTGTCGACTTATCGGTAGCGCGATGCGTTCGATATCCCGCTATGGGTGCTCGACGCACAACTGATTTAACGAACGCACAGCGGTCGTTAAAATGTCGATTATTCGTATCAGGGTCGATTTAATTAACGAAATACAACGTTCGATTTTCGATGCTCCCTCTCGATATAAAATTTTATCTGACCCTGTGTATTTAACCTTAAAACGACACTGTGACACTTTCAGATCATATCTGACATGCTGGGGCTGTGGGCGACCCGAAATTGAAATTTGAAATTTGAATATTTCAGAATTCACTTAACGTTTCTGAATTACTCTTTTGTATACCTCTTTAGGTATCTTTACAGAATATATTTACAGCGTATGGTTTTACAGTAAGGAAATCGAATGCGAGTGAAAGCTTGATATTCCAGCGTCTATTGACACGTTTGTCAATGGACCCCACAGAGTCGTTCTATGGTCAATACCGAAGCGTGCGAGTGATGAACGAGGCGGTAGCGCCAGAGATGGGCAAAAAATCATTTCAAATAAAAAATTGATTTCGAATAAAAGACAAAAATTTGATTCGAGACTCATCAAATAAAAATAACCCAGAGTTATTTTTATTTCAAATAAAAATAAGTGAGAGTTACTTGTATTTGAAACGTCACAAATAATTTTTTTTGTTCGACGTGAATTTATCCGACGGCCACAAATAATTTCTTTCAAATACAAATGAATGAAAGGACGACAAAATTATTTGAAGGTTAAAATGAATTCGGTCAAATAAAAAAATATATAAAAACAATATTTATGTTAAACGATTTTATTAAAAATGCACTAAAAAGTAAAAACAATTCTTTTCTTATACTACAATTTCGATGGTATTTTTTCCACTTTAAATAAAATCGTGGAGCAGGAGATGTCATAACAGAATATGAATCAATTTAATACAGAGTCAAGCGTCGAAATCAATTTGTCGAATGAACTTATCTTTATTTGAAATAAAAATAACTCTGGGTTATTTTTATTTGATGACAAATAAAGATAAAGTCTCTTTTATTTGATACGTTATTTAAATAATTTTTTACTTATATAATCTCTCTTTAGCTCCACGCTCTGAGAAATCATCGCTGACAAGAATCGCGCGTCGAGATAGCAGAGCCACGCGGACTTCATGCGACCGCGCCGATAGTCAATTAACATTCAGATGTATATCGCGCACGAACGGTTATGCACCGTGGATCACGTGTCGAAGTGCGTGAGCGTGGAACGCGTCCCTGTCCACGAGCAGCACGCCGCTTCTAAACTGTGCCGCGTACCCCAAATCGGCTTCATTTCGCATGCAGCCGAGCAGACCGAGCGACTATCCAGAGCATCGACGGGGAGCGTATTCTAGCCACCGTGCCTTTCGCCATGCTCCACATTGAACCTGTTCCCACGTGCTGAGCGCAAGCCAGGCCCCCCGAAAATTCATAAAAAAGTACGCCACGTATCGAAGCGTTTACGAGCTTCTTTGTCCGCGACCTCGCGAGACGAATCCGCTGGCAGTGATCTAGGAAGCTTCTATTACCAATGTCTTCGGAAGGATAATGCGTCTTGGTGGGGGATCTTTGCAGACCCCCGTTCAGGAAAGAGGATAGAAATTACGGGGAACAAAGTTCCAGAGGAATTAACTTGCCACGGTACTCCGCCGAGAAGACCCATTAGAGGCGGAGATCGTTTTTGAGTAAATTTTGTCAACCGTTAAGCTAAGAGTATTGGCAAACTCTCGAGAGGATGGTTCATTGGGTAATCCTCTTTTGGCCCATCTAGGCTCACTATGACCTACAATATTAGATGGAAGCAGCCTTTTCAAGAGGACAGGCGTCTCCTCTCATTCTGCCAGGCAAATTAAACGAATGAGCTCGTACATCTCCGATATTGCAAGCAAAATTCTGCAACGCTGGCTTTCATTGCAGTCTGTGAAATTTCTTTAACCGCCTCGGAGCTTAAACGTTCCTTTCCATTTTACTTCAAACGTAATATGTAGGTATCATCTGCGTTCGATTCGACGCGTCGTTCGCCAATGACCACTCTCCCCGGTTCGATACCATCGATTTCGTAACCAGCGAGCGTCGTCGTTCCATGAGAAGGTATCGAAAGGTGAAATGAGCACCGGGCTCGTCGTCGACGGGAAACAGAGTCGCTCGTTTTCCAGGTAATAATCCTGTCGTTTCTCGTTCCAATTGCCCGTTGACCGTTCCCTCGGCCACGCTGATTCCCTTTCGACGGCTGTACTTTTATTGCGATCGTGAACGACATCCGTCGGCCGCTACTTTCTAACCCAATTCCCCGCATTACTTGCCACACTACGGTGTATTAGGCAATTCCACGGCCGATACTGGGTCTAGGTCCTTTCCACCTGGGGAATACTAATTCCCCGTGGTCAGGCCTCTTGAAAAAACGGCGCCTGGCCTCGTCTCTCGGCTAGAATCTCCAAGGAACTCGGTATAAAGAAATCGTGGGGGGCACTCGGAATTCATCTTGCTCGTTGAAAAGTAGGAATAATGCGTCTCAGAATTAACAATTCGACTCATACTGTATAATTACTGTGATCTTCTAAGCTTCTCCATTGAAAACTCGATCGTAGCCTCCGTAGTCGGACGAATCCTTTAACGATCGGGCATTCCAGCCGGTCTCGCAAAGTTTTGACGTTAACAATTTCGCAATGGTTTCGCGGTCGCGAGCCCGAGCCGTGCGTTGCGCAACGGTAGCCCAGATCCAGCCCGCGAGCAATTAGAAACTCCTCGCTATTCATCGTTAGTTATCGGTTTATTAAGCCGTGGCTAGAAATTTTCGACGTACCGCCGCTCGTGTTTCGCAACGATCGCGGACTGTGCTTGCGACACGCGGAACCTAACAGACTGCCGATTCCGATACCCGGAGGAGCAATCGTCGATGCGCGACGAGGAATTCCAACCTGGCAGCTAATGAAAAATGGGGCACGGATTGCAGCGCGCGCCACGGTGCTCGCTAAATCGCGCACGAGGGTGCAATGCAGCAAACGATGAATCCTCTGTCGGACGCGCGTGAGAAATCAAAATTTCAAAATTTTCTGATGCTCAAAACTGTAGACTGCAAACAGTTCCGTACACTAAAACTACCTTGGCTATTAAAATTCTTTTAATTTAATCACGATTTTCATCACTCTTCTTAATGCCAAACAGTTAATTCCGTACGGCCGCGTAAAATAAACAGGTAATTTTGCGGCTCGATCGAATTTCGCGGCCCCTTTCTGTCTAGCTTCTTTGTCTTTACAGGACCCCCGCCCCTCCTCCTCCCCTCTACCCCCCTCCGTTGTGTAAGCACTAATGGCGGCGCAGAAGAGAGACGGTCCATTTAAAATCGCGTAACTCGAGACAGAGCATCGCGGCAATACGTTTCGATTAATCGTGCGCGATCGCCAAGTTACGCAAGCGGATCGCCCGTCTCGTTGCGTCATCGCGAGACGCGCGACTTATTTCTCGAAAAGAGCCCCTGGTAACCGTGCCACCCGGACCGCCAGACGCACCCATAGAAACGAGCCTTTACATCTAACGCGATTCACATAACGACGGGATCATCCGCGGCGCGATCAACTTGTACAGGCAACCTGGCGTTCGTGTAAACCGCCTCGCTGAGGCTTCGTAAGTCGGGGACATTAACACTTACAACGGCGCCAACAGCCGAATCGTTGGATGGGTTCTTGGCCGTTTCACTGATTAGTTTTTACGGGGTCAATTAATGCCAACTACACTTTTCTTGCCGTTGTCTTTCGTTCGACCATCGCGTGCTTCCAACGCAGGCAAGTTGTTTCTTGGATGGTCGTTCTCTTGGTTAAAGTAGCGGCGGATACGTGAGAGATTATCGTAGATTATTTTAAAATTCAATTTTAGAAATTTAGCGAATGTTCGTCGCTGTCGCGAAAGTACTCGAACGCTGTCCCGTGCCTTACGCTTCGATCAGTCCTCTATGAAACGCAGAGAAGCGTGCGTGTTGTTAGCGGTAGGAAAGCGCGCGCGTCGGAAATCTTGAGTCATCGGGGCTCGAATTAAACGAGGTTTTCGCCGCAAGAAACAGGACTCGTTTCGATTTCATCGCGCCGGCCGCAGTGTATGGCGGCGCATCAGCTTGCATGCGAAATGAACGGGAAAGAAACACGAAAGGGGGTAAGAAGGGAGAAAATGGAGTAGAAAAGGGAGCAGAAGGAAGGTAACGCGACTCGGCCGTGTCAGACGTGATATTTATAAATTAGTCGTGAAAGCGGACGCGTCGCGCGGCGTCCAGGTAGCTTCCTTAAATCTACCGAGCCTCGCGGCGAATTTTATGTGTCGCGTGTCGCAACGCCTGCTCGCTTTCACTCGTTGCGATTTAATTCGTGAACTTTCAAGAGCCAGCGGCCGACCGGCGCGACGCGGCGCTCTCCCCGCTTGTCGCTCGCGCAATTGTATCATTTTTCACGCGCTACCGTAATCGCTCGGTTACGCGCGGGGCCGCGATATTGTCGTCGGAAGTTTGCTGGGACTTAAATAATCGTTCACTTGTGCTTCCGGTTGCGCAACGTTCGCGGATTCGTTTCACGTCTGCTCGAAATTGTGGCACTGTCTATGTGGGGTAGGTGCCTAGAGATACCATATCCCTGCAGGTGAATTTTTATTTCGTAACCCTTTTTCTCTGGCCAAGTCTGTGTCGCCCTGATGCCTTTGTATTTCATGATTTCTACAGTCCTACGACTCTTCCACACTCGACGATGTGAAGATTTCTACCCCTCGGAGAACCTTCTCGGCGTGAATCGCGGGGTGTTTCTATCTTAAAAAGGTTCTACAATTCCCCCGCGATACTTGCCCCAAAACAGTCCCATTCGCAATAACCACCAGCCCCGCAGAATTTCAGTGTCGGTGGCGTGGCAGCGGGGATAATGGGCCAGCTCGTCGCGGCGACCAAGTAATTTCGCAGCGGTGTCGCCGCGTTACTTTCACTTGGCGCGATTTATCTTCTGCGCCGCGCGTACGCGAATCGAACGTGAAACGTTAATTAACGACGCGGCTTTCGTTCCGACGCCGGGGATTCCGAACGACGAAAAGGAGCCGCGGGACCACGGCTACCGTTCGAGTCGGCCCTGCACCGCGCGCGCGTGCCGCACGCAGCGCGCGAGCGAAAGACGAAGGTGCACCTATACGCGGCTGACCTTGTGCCAAATGCCGTCTTCATCCTCAGCCAGGGACACTCGATCTCGCACTCACGTTTGTCGACTTTTTTCCTTCTCCTGCCCGTTCTTTCGACGAGAATAGACGCACGAGTCTGGTACTCCCAAGGAGATCTTCGGCCGTTGCTGCGACACGTTTCGTTTCATTCTCCTGTCCAGAGCACCTCCGACTTGAAGTTGCGAAAAGTACCATACTTGAATAGACACCGGCCAATCGTTTGGTGGGGAGGAAACGACCTTAGCCCTTAATTACACACGCGAGTGGAGCATTAGACGAACGTGGGCCTTGAAATTGAAAAGCGACGGCGATGAAAAACGACCTCTAGGAGGAAGGTGGCCTCTGAGGAAGTCGTCAGTTGGTAGCTCCACCTATACCGATCTGTGCTGCTTCCACGATAAGCCAGACGAGGAGAATATGTCCCAAGAAACGCTAGTCTCGCGACGTTTCAAGAATCTTTCATCGTCGTATTTTCGTCGAAACGTCTTTCGCTGCCGGTTCATTCGATTCCGTTCGTAATTCCTCGAGAAGCCCCGACCACCATCTGTCCCTCGCGTCCAGTGATGAACGACCGCCCTCCCTCGTCGAATCTTGAGCGCGCTGCCTTGGTAAAAGCTGGCGAGAAAAAGTTGCGCCTCGTCGAGGAGAGCGGCGACGGAGAGAAACCGAGTCAAAGGCCCCATGGGCAGCACGTGACGTAATTGAATAACGAAAGACCGATGAGATATGAAGCCCACGGCGGGCCGTAAGTCTTCCACACGCGGCTTTTATCTCGCGCGTACGTGCCCGACCCGCGGCGCGCGAACCCGCCGCGGGCCTTCCCCCGCGAACTCGCGTTGCCAGCCGTCTGCGGTTTCCGACACGTTATAAATTCGTGTGTAACGTGTTGCCACCGCCGCGCGCGGCTCACCTGCGCACACATCGCCCACCTTTCTTCCTCTCTATCTTTCTTTTTCCTTTTTTTTTTCTTTTTGTCCGTCGCTTTTCTACACGCCTTCGTTCCCTTGTCGTCGGTACGCCCACCCAGCGCACGAGAGCAACCAGAGCCACCCTCCACGCCGCTCGATCCAAGATCTTTTCTACTGTCAATCGTTTCTTGGATGCGTGGTCATGGTGGAGGATGGTTAATAAAATCAGTTCGAAGTTTGCTGCTTGGGGAACTTGATGGGAACTAGCTTTTCCTGAAGTTGAAAATCGCGGTAGGAGAGCTTAGTCTAATTGAGTACGATTTTCTGAATGCTGGAGCATGGATGGTGAACTCGGGGTGGCTTGTTAGAGTCGTCGAAGAGAATTATGTATCGCGTTCTTCGAGGCTTTTTGTAAGTGGCAGCAATTTTATGAATGACTGGCTACTTCGGAGGTTTGAATTTGATGACTAATTGAGATTAAGTGGGCACGCTTGCTGCAGCGTGTAGAAGGTATAATTGTGCATGATTGGTTGAAACGGAGTTTCTTTCTGGATATTCGTTTTTGACTCCGCGTCAGGGCGTATCGACGTGGTAACCACGTTCATTGCGCGACGTCTTGAGCATAAAAATACGTTTCAATGAGTTTGGAGGAGCGGTTATTTTGAGGGGCCAACGATGCCTCGGATACGTTTATTTTGATCGTTCATGGATTCGCGGAATCGCTTCTCCGCTGAAGTGAAAATCGAAAGCTAACAGCATTTAAAATACCACTACCGTTCCTCCTTACCCGCTAATTCGTCAAGCACTCTAAATAACAGGTGACCAAGATAAAACCTGCTGCAAATTCAACGAACTTCACACCCACATATTTCAAACCAAGATCACGCGCACTCTATCATAATTTTTACCCACGTTCCTGTAACTTTTCACCTCGCAGCTCCCTTCTTAATTGCACCTTGGCAAAGTCATTGAAAGCGTCATCAAGCCCTAACGAGACGCCGCAACAAAGGGTACGCGAAACCGAGGAACAAAAGGGGACTCCGATCGACGTTCGCTTTCATGTTTCCACGCATCGTATGAATGGAAAGGGTGTCAAAGAAATTTCAGTCAACTCTCGGCGAAGTGCGTCGTTACGGGAACTTCATCGTTATTTATTCGCTCGAGTGCGGAGTGCCGTTCACTCTGCGTCGCCGAGCGAGTCGCCTCGGGAAGGTACATCAAAGTCGTCCCCTAAACCCTAAACCAAACTGACTGTACCCCCCTCGGGTTTCTCTCGCCGCGACGCAATCTTTGCAATGTTACATACCTGTCGATCGACCACGCTCTATAAATGAACGTATGACGCGGCCACCTACGAGTCTCGTCCCACCGTCGATCATTGCACTGCTTTGCTCCTTGCTAAGCACACAAAGAATCGGCGGTTCCGAGTAACGAAAACAATCAAGCCGCGTGGCCTGTGTTGAGTCACGGTCTTTTCTTCGATTCTCCGGAAGTATGTCCTCTATCCCAGATTCCTTTCCCCCTCAATGCGAGAACAAAGTTCAAAGCGGTTTCTCGAGAAACAAAGTGTACGCGAGAGTATCAAACGAATGAAACGGTATGGGATCGCAGAAATCCCTGCGCGAGAGCGCGATGCGCCGTGTCGAAAATCCCTTCGACTAAACGCCGGGTATCGATTCCAGCGAAACTGTACAGGGGAGCTTCGTGGAAACGTGAGCCTGTGGCATTTTCGAAAAGCACGCTCGTACGCCGCGTTAGCGGCAATTCCGGGGCGATGGAAATTCCGCGTACTCGACGACCGAGCGATCTCTCTCCCTCTCTCAGCTGTTGCGGCCTTAAGCACCAAAATAATTCGAAGCTGGCACCGCGAATAGGTGGGCGAGCTGGCGAACGGACGATCGAATTGTCATTGCTCGGGCATAATCGGCGGCGTTAAAATTGCCCGTCGATTTAACGGCGAAAATCACGATGGATCCATTCTCCCCCATTTACCGCAACCACGTAATCAAAGCGTGGCAATAGTAGGCTGCTTGATTAAATCCTTCAAGTCTTTGACATCGCTGAATCAGTTGGAGGTTGAATGGTTTCGATTACCAGAGAAGCTTTCATACGAGATGCAGATTTAGATTCTTAAACTGATACTGAAATCCACACGTGGGAACGCGGCTTAAGGGTGCCTAAGAATTGTCTAATCGTGGCAACGCTTTCGTAGTGAGGCTCCAGTTACGATGCGATGGTGTATATACAGTACTCGCTATCGAATTTCCTCCATGCCTCTTTTCGAAACGGAAAGCTATTAGATAGCCACGCTGCAAGATTCTGTAATCTGTCTGCGAGGGCATTATTATTTAACTGCACGCGACTGGGATTATCGAAAAGGAGTGCTATACCGTCTCGAGCATCACTTTAGATTAAAACAAAGGTTTCTCTCTCCTTCTATTCGTTCTGGTTCTGCTTAGAGAAGGATCACGATTGCAACAGCGACGATCCGCGTTTCCCTTTCACGGCCTGGAAACGCTGTCGCGGTTATCGCGTTTTTATCGAGATTCTGATAGCGCAGACCACTCGAGCCGGCGGATCTTCTGGCTGTTCACGGCTCTTTGTCAGCTGTGCCGTGTTCCAGCGTCATTCGTGCGGGTAAAAGGGGTTTACGCAAGAGAAAGGGACTGGGACTTTCGAAGGCGAGGGTGTACGAAATGTACTTTCTGTGTATTCGTCCATTGAAGCAAAAAAGAATCGTTAGTCCGGGATAACACGCGATGTAAACCTAGGTATTTGCATTACCTGGAATGTTTATAGGGGAGACCGGGGCAAAGTGAACCTCGGGATAAAATGAGCTTTCTTAGTTTATACTTTAACAATAGAATATATTTACAAATTTTGGTGATGTAATAAATGTGTGTAATACCACAATGATAATTATGCATATTCAAATATCGAAAAATAGAAATTCATTTAAAAAATTAAAAATGAAGTTTTAGAGACTTCCAGTTGGTTTTCTTTTCAATTTATCTTTTTGGATAAATGAGTCTTAAATGTGTTATTTTAACTCCAAATTTTGTCTGCGTGTTTATAACAAGCCTGTAAACATGCGTGTACACGCGTTTGAGAAAACATTAATCCTAACATTATTAAATAATTCATTTTCCACTGAGTATACATTCGGGGCAAAGTGACCGGAGTAAACTGAGCCGCAAAGAAAAGATATTTAGATAGCATAAGTACGTATTTTATTAATAATTATGCATGTATTTGTTTTAGTAATAATATGTCAGACTGTTCATGTAAACAAAGTGCATATAAAAACTCACTTTCAGAAGAAAATGCGTTTACACAAAGTACAAAGTTACAAAGTACAAATTATTAACGTTAAACTTGTATTAATGAAATATATTTAAAAAAAAATAGTTTAAATAGTTTAAATAGTTTAAAAGTTCTAATAAAGTTAATTTTATAATTATATCCTTCATTAAAACTCGTATTTTATTTTAGCTCACTTTACCCCGTATATGGGGTAAAGTGGTCGTTTTGGCATTTTCTTTTCAAGTTGAATTTTAATATACTGTAAGTTTATTTTAAGCATTGCTATTCGCTACGTATCAATAGTAACGTTCAAATTATATTATAAATCTATTTCCACACATTTTTATTGAAAGGGAAAAATTTTATTCGACTTCAAACTTTTTTCGTCTCACTTTGCCTCGGTCTCCCCTAGCACTGGAAAATCGTGGAATGCTTGACGATCCATGGGGGATCTCTTTCGACACAGATTTAACCCGAGTTACCCCATTTTTCTTTCATATATTCGTAATAACTTTACGATACCCAACGAATTTGCACTTTTTATCGTTTTACCGCGTTTTAAATATTTCACACCGCCATGCGCCAGTCTGAGTCTCCTTTGTGTACGTTATCCTGTACGTCTGACTTTCGACCTAGACCTCGATAAATGTAGCATAAGTCATTTCAATTCCAAATTTCAAGGAACTCTGCTTTCAATTTTAACTCAAATCCCATCCATGCCGACAATTGTTGCCACGTCACATGATCGCCACATTTGACATTTTCGTCGCAACACGCACGATGAAATTATCGAGACTTCCTTCTCGTTGCCCGAAACTATTTCGTTTCGCGTCTCATTCAGTAGTTGAACAATGCGAAGGCTGCTTCCCCATTTATCCTGCGAGCTGAATATTACATAGGGGAGAGTTGCCAATATCGTACTGGTCACCTAAATCGTACCTCATCAATTTCTCAGTAATTAATGAATGTAAACGATATCTGATAATAAACATATCAAGTAAATGCGAAATAAGAAATAGAAAAGAAAACATTTTGAGCTTACACGCTATTTTGTGCATGCTATAAACATTTAAAAAAATCAGGTATGATTGATGTAACTTTTTACCAGTTTATTTTAGCTGATAATAATCAAATAGTGCAATTTTGTCCTGTATTTTTGTATTTTTCTAAAAGCGGGTTTAATGTAGAATATTTTACATTCATTTTAAGTACATATTACATTGATTATAAAGTTTAAATTGATATTTATAAATAAATTGATCATGCTTTCTAAATCGTACCACTACAATCGTACCAGTAGAATTTGACAATTTGTATGTTATATAAATTATGTACATATATCATATACACAGGTTATTGCGACCTGTGTGCGATCCATACACATTTGTATATGTAACTATGTAATAATCATTACTTTATGTTGGATATTTTCTTCTTTATTTGTTATTGATACTATTTCTTCGTGCAGGTACGATTTTGGAAACCGAGGGGTACGATTTAGGAGACCGTTTGCCTAAATCGTACCTTTTACAGTATGTGACGAAAAGGTTAATAACAAATTAATTTGTTCTGAACAAAAGGCTAAGCATATAATAGTGGGTGCCTAAAAGATCAAGCTACAATATCCAATAGTCCTTTGCGTTCAAATTAGTACCAAATATGAAATATAAGTGGTACGATATAGGCAACCCTCCCCTATTAAGCGGGCGAAGGAAAAAAGGAGACAGTCCTCGCAGAGTTACTCCTTTCCCTTGGATTACGCGTAAAGAGGTGGCGTGAGAACTCGTAAGCATCGTCGGCCGCAAAAAATATCTCGTGGCTGTTGCGCGCCCAGTGAAATTTTCAGCATGCGGCTTCTGCTCTGTTCACGAAACTTTCATATCGCATTCTCGCGCGGTTCAACCTTTCGTTTAAAAGGCAAAAAGAGAAGGGAAAGGGGGATCCCCCGTGTCCCCGATACGTGCAACGTCCGTGAGAGAAGAGTTCCCTTCCTCTTTAGTGATTACGATCGCTCGTCTGCTGTCATCGTTTTTCCAATACACCTTGTTCCTTCTATTCAACTCAATTCCATTTATTTCCCAAGTTAATCGTAGACAATAAGTATTCACAGGAATACCGGTACACCGAACCCATCTGGAAGTTCGAATTTCATATTCGATATCTCTCCCACTGGGATCAAGAATATTTCTTAAAAATCTACCAACATCGCTCCTCCCCTTAAACGACCCTCCCACAAAGTAACCGTCTCACGACCGTCGCAGAATGCAGCACGAAAACGTCAAATCGTACCTCTTTAGTAATGTCGCGACCGCCGATCGAGCGGCTTGCGTTTCTCGTCGTTTCGTCATCGGTATCGCGACAGGACCGGTTCCCCGTCCCGCGTGCACCGACATAAAAGCAAAAGGGAGATAAAGAAAAACTGAATGACCGTCTCGAGAAAGCCGAGGCGGTGTTGAATTATCGAGAGAGCCTGGTAATATCCTTTTACCCCGCTGCAAAGTCGAACTCGCTGCACCGTCATTGCGGATAAGCGTTTCGCAACCGCCTTCGCCGATTCGATTTTCGGGAGCCGCGATCTCGCTCGAATCAACTCGTCTCGGAACGATCGCAACCGACGATTCCTTTTCCCATTTCTTAGCGTTTTCTCGGGCCGTTTTCTCGATTTCCTTTGACCCGACGACGACGTCGCGTGGCGCGTCCTCATCCTCCGTCGTGATAGGCATCGACGGCCTGCCTTTTTTTTTCTGATCCCGCGATCGAAAAGTATCGGTCTTACCGAACGACACCGAAATGTCAGGAGGCGTTACGCGGTGCCCCGGTGCCGCGAGGGGAACAAGAAAGGATTTCGCAGGACTCGGTGTAAGAGAAAGGATGGGGGGGAAGAGGAGCGTGTAACAGGCGAGGGGGGCCAGACGTACACGCTCTCGACGTTGCGAAATGTCTGGTCGTGGTCGGCTGGCTTTCGATGAAATTCAATCGGTGAAAAAGCTGCGCCGCTCTTGTCCGCCCGGGCCCCGATGGTAATTCTCGAAAGCATGGAAACCGGGTTTCTTCGATCGATAGTGCCAGTGAATCTCGGGGAAAAGTTGAATACAAAACGGGAACGATGGAGATGTACGTTTCTTTCTCTATTGGGAGACAACAGTAGAAAATGTGCTTATGTTGATTCGGTAAGGTTCCCAGAATCTCGAACCCATTTTTAAACGCTCTGTACATTGTGCTCTAGATCATTTCGATAGGTAAATAAGTGTTCCACGTGAGATTTGCATAGTTTAGTATCCCAAGGATCCTTGAAAATCGATTTTACCATTATGTACCTAAAGTCGTTAATCCAAATTCCCATGCAGAGGAGCGCCTTTCGGTACACATAATTCTCCTGACGCAACATCGAGGACATAGCTGCTCGCGGCTGGTTATTACGCCTTGGTCTCTCGAGAGATTTCTATTACGACGAAGGAGAACGTCGAAAAGTTTCCCGGAACGGGTTTCGTACCGGGCCATTTGCCATTTCGCGACGCCCGGTAGCACACAGACACGCCGGATACGGCGATGCTCGCCGCATCCCCCGTTGCTCGAAACTAGATTTCACTGCAGCGACCTTCGCTGCACATGCGTCCACTCGCGGTCCTCGCTTTTATAACCCGCTTTCCGGGACTCTTAATCGCCCGCGCCGCTCCGAAACAGATTTTTCCTCGCGCCAATGATCGTTAGACGGTCGTTATCTTCCAGCTATGCGGAATACCCTACCGAATAGCGTCCAACCGCGTCGTTTTATCATCTGGCTCATCCGCGAAGCTTTTTTCCACCCCGAACGTAGCAAGGTTCGAGGAATAAGTTGCGCGGTAGCCACTCTGTGCGTCAGCGGACGATAAACGTATATAAACGTTCATCTTTTTCACAGAGCGTCATCGAGATTTCGAAGGTCAAGGTTCGGTTGCCGGCGAGTCGACGCTCGATCGACCGCGCGCGCTGGGTAATTGTTAATTAATGAGAACGCGTGATTGCCTCGTGACACGTGGGAAATCTTGCTGCAGCTACTACGCGATGCATGGAATTTTTCAGGAAAGGACGAGATCCTTTTTTAATTTCGAGGAAGCGCATCGCAAGGGGGAGATCACCGGGGGTCACTGTGCGCTTTAATCGCGTTGATGGGGCACTTAGGTGTGCGGGGACCTCGGCTACTATCAACTACACGAATTTCGACCGTGGAGGTCTAAAAAAACTCTCCGACGACCATTTCGCCACAAGCTAACCCAGACCTCCATTAAAAGAAAACGCCCATCAAAGGAGGTCAGGGTTATCAGGATCGTCCCCAATGCTCCCAACCTCGCTGCCGCTTACCGGCCCGTGCAATGTCAATAAAACCGAGTAGATTTAATTGCCTCCTCGCGCGAGACTGCTGGCTCGCGTCCTCTCTATTATAGGTACGCAGTTTCCACCAGACAAACGTGTCCCTGGTTGCGATACAAAGCGCGGTCGGCGCCGATCGGCGTGCACCTCGTAATCTTAATCGTCTGCGACCACCTGCATGAATAATGGCATTCGTGTATGTACTTACCGGTGGAAAGAGTAACAAAAGCCTTGTGGAAATATTGGGTCGGTGGCGCACATGAAATTGCCGATCGTGGATGGCGTGAAAGTTCCTTTGTTTACGCTGGAGATACAATGGTAATTGCCTAACGCTGGGCTTGCCACTCGAGAAACGTCGCAGAGGCGCAAAAGAAATAACACAAACAGAGTAGTTAAAGGGGAAAAATATTTTCATTTAAACTTCCATTAGCTCCATTAGCGAAGCTGAAATTTCATATACACCGACTCGATAGAAGCGATCGAAACCCTGGATATCCTTCTGACACAATTGCCTTCGTTAGTCTCCTTCAGAGTGGTAGCCCTCCTTCATTGTTCCGCCGTCGTCTTTGTAAACCAGTAGTTTCAGCCTTATAAAACATGAATCGATCGATATCTGCTCGCCGACACCTCCGTTGCGCGTTTAATTCCGCGAGCACGCGCCTCGTTTACAGGCTCGTGCCCGCTCCGATTCCGCAGCGTTCGTCCAGAACAATTTCTCGGCGGCTGACGAATAAATGCATCCGCGCGCGAGCGCGTGCTGCCGGTCGCCGCGGGATTATCTAACTCCCGCCGATAGCCGTTCACCAAAACGCGCTTCTGTTATCCGGCGAAATAATGCTCGGGGCCGGGAACGCGACGGGGGCGAGATTGCGGCCAGCCTCGATGTAATTCGACCCCGCGGTGCTTGTAATTATCGCCGTTTCGTGCTCGTCTCGCGCCGACCAACGCTTTGAACGCGTTTTAATCCCGACCCGTACACCGCAGCTCCTTTTAACGAGTTGTCAATAGAACGTATGGTAATTGGGACGTGACTCGTTTCAACTCACCCTCGACGAACCGAATCTGGATTCTGGGAATTTCATTGGAGGGGCATCTGATCATATTAAAATTAAAGCATTAATTTATGATTTATTAGAATTGAAAGGGCGGTTCGAGTCACGTAATTAAAAGAAATAAAGCTGCAGGATAATCTCTTGCGGAGATTAAAACTGCGTTAATAATAATAAAAAAAAAGTAATAAAAAGAAATTGATACATCAGAAAAACAGAGATTTATCAGTATTATACCTCCATCTTCGAAAATCGCATTCTTCCACTTCCTCTGATCTTCCTCCGTCCCACAGTGGGAAAAAATCGGTGCTCCAGCGGCCAAAAATCTATAATTTTTGAACGGATGAAGGTAAAGTAATAATTCTTTTTTCTTTAATGAAGTTGGAGAGTCCTTCGTTAGATAGATAGCATTGCGTTACTTATAGTAAGTAATACTTAATTACATTAACTAATACGATAACATTACTTGCATTACTACTATTTAAAATTCAAAAATATCTCTTCTGGCCACTCTTTTTAAATATTCTTCCCCTTTTGTTGCAGCCTTAAAGATGATACTAAAGAATCCGATGAAAGTAGCATAATACAGAAGAGATCTTGATTAACTCTTTGTCTTGTTATTTGGAAATTTTTTGTTTTCTTTTTTTAAATAATTAAGCTCTGAGTTCTTTAGGATAGAATGGACCAAATATAGACAGAAACATTTATTTTTAATCACAAGCAATCGCCGACAATGTCTTCGAGTTACTTACATTGTTTGAAACAAAAGAATCACGACGTTTCACAGTTTGACTGTGAATGTAGTATTATTCTACCACATGTCCCTCAGCAGTGTGCAAAGAATGACACCCGTCTTTAACCGTTTACACATAATCTAGAAGTTTAAAGAATAATATACAGCTTTGGTGATTAATAAGGTGTGATTTCACAAAGAATATCGAAGGTTAAGACTTCGCAGCACTTGCAAATTATCAAGACAGAGACTTAATCAAAATCCCTTCTGTATTATGTTACTTTCATCGGATCCTTTAATATCATGCTTAAGGCTGCGACGAAAAGGGAAGGCTATTCAAGAAGAGTAGCTAGAAGAGATTGGGGATGTTGCCGAATTTTAAATACTAATAATTCAAGTAACATTATCGTATTAGTTAACGTAATTAACTATTATGCAACCCTCGGTTGTGCACCTATTATTTCAAATATTGTTGTCACACTGGGTCGATTCGATCCAAGCTAATTTTCAATCAGCTGCTGTTTAAAAACTATCTGTTAAATTAAGTCGCAAAAGTTTTGAGATAAAATTTGAACAATGTAGAATATATGTCCATCGTTGAAAATTAATATTTAAGGTACCATCATGTTTAAAAAAAATTTAAAAGAAAATGTTCCAGAAAATTTTTATACTAAAAAAATCACTGGCGCGGCGTCTCTGCCCGTAGATGATACACGAAATTACTACTACATGGCAGCAGTAGTACCATTTTCAATGATGCCTCAAAGATATTACACCTTAAAGTCAAGTTTTGGGACATTTTAACTCAGTGTGACAATCGAGGGTTCATATTAGTAACGTAATATTATCTAACTAATGAAGGACACACCAACTTCATTAAAGAAAAAAGAATTATCACTTCATCTTCATCGGTTCAAAAGTTATAGATTTTTGGCCGCTGAAGCACCGATTTTTTCCCACTGTGCGCTCCAAAAACACTACCTAAGCCATATAGAGCGGAGGAATCGAATGCCTACGTAGCAAGGGATGAAACCATAAGCAGATAGCGGAATCTGTGATTGAAACGTTAACGCGGGCGAGCATTGAATCCCGCTCGCGGGTCGTACTTAAAGGCTCGAGCAGACAGATAAATGGCTAGATAGATAGGTAGATGGACAGCCGGAGATACATACGCGCGCGTACAGCTTACCTACACCCGTCGGGGATAGGTAGCCGCGGTTGCAGGTACATAGGTGGCCAGGGTACATGCCAGACCGTGTCACGTACATATGCGCGCGCGGCGCGGCAGGTACACAACATAAGCCGTTTCGTAATTTAATACGACCTTATTAGCGGGATGAAGGCGCACGAGTAACCCGTCGGCGTGTTCTGATTCCAGCAACTCTCCTTTCCATCCACGCAATCCAGCCATGGATCGGCAGGCTTCACGTTCAGCCTTTCCGACAACCAGGACATCGAGGGTCCACAGGGTGGCTTCGAATGCATCCAGCAAACCGGGCCCAAGTGAGTGTTACGCGTATTTTCAGTTTTGTCTCTCGACCGCTTCCTCCTTGCCGCTGCCGCACGCTCCAGCGTGCACGCACACGCTTCTCCATACGCTCGACGAGTTTAGAGTAGTTCAGACGTAGATATGTACATAAACTTGGAAGCGTTCTCGACCCAGTCTCGCGAAGCAAGTTTTTCTTTATCTTATTGCTCTTCTTTCGGTGAATACTCGACCGGTTGTTTCAACGCGCAGCGGACGAAATGGTATTGATAAATAAATAACTTGGAATATAATACAGAACAGGTCGCGTGGGATTTCTTTTTTTTTTTTGTATCAAATGTTCAAATATTGCAGATTTTTAAGTTTCCGAGTAATTAGTTCGCGGAAACGGGAGAGCTAGTTTTCGCGATAGGAGATGAGATTTTCCCAACGAATCGCCGACTTCTTTACCGTCGTAATTTTCTCCCTGCCCAGGAGCCTGGAGAGCCTTGGCGCATTGCCGTGCAAAATGCGGATACAGGCGAACGACGACGTGTACGAGACAACCAGGCATCGGATGGCCGTTGCCGAGGAAAACAACAAGAACAAATGGTAAGTCGCCCCTTTCGAACGTTTCGCCGCATCGATCCCCGGGAGAGGTCGATTTTTCTCGCCCACGCTGTCGCTGCGGGACCTTCCCTGTCCTCGTCGTTCGTTTTATTTCGAGCGACTTCCGTGTCATATTCGAGCGTACTCCACCCCCTTAAACAAGTCAACGCTCGACGCGCGCTATTTATTAACCCATCACTCGAAGATAGGTACGTTTCGTCGGACACGTTTCTCTATACAAAAAGATGTAGGAAGCCGCGACAAGTTAACGGTTCAATCGTCAAGTAATGAAAGAGAAGAAGGCTACTCAATTAACCCTAGGAAAATCGTTAAACGTCATCTTGCTCGATCTAAAGTAGAGTAGCCTCGCCCTCCCACGAGCGCAGCTTAAAAAATTGCGCGATAGGCGGCGGAAACAGGCGGAACGCGCGGAATGCAGGAAGTAGATCGCGGGGGTAGTACGTCGGGAGGTCGACTAATTTGTTTAACAGCGTGTCACGGTCAAGGTTAAGAGCGCCTCACAAGTGCAACTTCGTCACGGGGCTGGAACCCCTGCGTCTCGGTTTTGCGCCGCGGGACCGAAGCATTATCGGCGTGGCACGGTGCTGCACGCGAGCCGGATTACGTAACGGGGGGGCGGAAATTTTCCACGCGTCGAACGGTGGAGACGAGAAAAGCGGCGATAATGCCGTAAATTCTATTGTCGTCTCGCGGGGGTGCATTGGCACTGGGAGCGCGTCACCTAAGCTGAACGTGGCCGAGCAGCAAACGTTACATAGCCACCGACACGGCGACGGTTACGCAACGACGCGTGTAACATAACAAAAGCGATAATGGGCTTTGTCGTTGGTCGGTGTTCTGTGTCAGAGGTGAGATGGTGGCGGGGAAAGGAGTAGATTAATCACTTTTGCCGTGGAAAGATGATTCGGCTGAACGATGGAGCGACGCAGTCGGGACGGAAGCAACACTGACTCGAACCTTGATAACGTCGGACGCGGTGAATGCGTTGTTAATGCTATGAAAGGGGCAAAGGAAGCTTTGCTGTGTGGGTTTGACGCGGCTTTCGGAAAAGGGCGATTACGGTTTAGAAACGTGGAATACAGATGTACCCATTCTTGTTCCATTTGATGGTGATTTCAAGCGGTCCATCCTACCTAAAGTAAATATAATAGCGATCGGACGATGCGGTCTTATCATTGCCTATTTGCATTGCACCAGCACGAGGGTCATCAAGGCAAACAGGCCGGACATCGGGCGCAAGGTGAAGCTGAAAGCGAGCGCGAGGCCCATACCGTCTCCATCGAACTCGAGGCATCGGGAATCGACGAGCATTCCAACTTCCGGCAGTCAGCCTAGACTGTCTTCCTCTTACAAGCCAGCCGTCAGCAGTAATCCACCTCCAGCCAGGAATCTGCCAGAGAAAAAAGGCTCGGACGTCATGCGCAGGCCATTGAAGTAAGCTTCACCGCCGACAGCAATCATGCCAGGCGACGTATTATCGCGCGGGACTCGCCTTAGCGCCACTTTCTTACTATCCCCATAAAAGATAGGAGAAACCTGTAACGGTACATGACACGGGGATTCCCTTGGGAATTGTAATTCTGATCAATCCCACGATGATTATGGGAGAATTTTCATTACGATGAGAAATTACCATTACACAAGGGCGGGGGGGGGATTAAGAGGAATCGGTTGGAATCGCGTTTCCGCTGGAAACGCTGTGCATTGGTTAGTGAGCAGTATCTAGCTTGAAATTGTAAAGGTTGCTATGAAATACAGAGTTTAGGATTTACCTTTCAAACAAGTGCAGTGTAAGAGGGACTTTGCAGTAGTCGAGGGGATAGCGTGTATAGGGAGAACTAGGAAATGGAGTTTCGCGACTATTCGTAACTGTTCAGTTTATTTCCGATGGCTAATAAGCGTTTCCTTTCCTTGACAGGGAGAGGCTTATACATCTCCTCGCTTTGAGGCCGTACAAGAAGCCTGAATTGTATGATCGCATAAATAGAGGTGAGGAAGAAGTCAGAAGCTCGGCGAGAGTGTTATTCGTAACAGCTGTTCGAAGCAGTCGTTTAATCTGCGGTCCTGTTACAGAGGGCATAAAGGAGCGGGAGCGCAGCATCATGACGACGATTCTGAAGCAGGTGGCTTTCATGAGGGACAATACGTATCATTTGCACAGGTACGTCTGGAACGACGTGCAGGAGGATTGGCCTTACTACACCGAGCAGGAGAAGGCGATGCTGAAGAGAAGGAAACCGCAGAACCTTACCCCTCCCGGCTCCAGCGACGGTGGATCCAGCGGTAAGCTCGACAAATACGAACTTACGCTTAGGTTTAATCTAAGCTGCCTTACGTTCGACAAATATCCAGCTGACCCATCGAAACTTCGATACCCAGGTGTCCAGGGTTACCCCCGCGTTCCTTTCACTCCCCGCTTCACGCACGCCACGTGTACGTTAACGCGTTGCAGGTAGCGGACAGTCGCCGAACTCCACTCACCCAGGCTCGCCGCCCGCGATCACGGCGCCGCCTCCCTCGTTGCTCAGCTCGAAACGGCCGGGCTACTATCAGGGTAACGACGGCCTGCCGACGAAGAGGCAACGGATATCCCACTATAAGAAGCCGGAGCCGACCATCGGCCCGTCGGGCGCCGTGGAGAACGGAAGGACGGCTGGTAACAGTGGTGGTAGCAGTAGTAACAGTGTTAGTGGTCCCGGCGGCGGAACCGGCGGCGGTAGTAGTGCTAGTGGTGGCAGTGGTGGTGGCAGCGGTGCGGTTGACGGCTGGGACCAGAGGCAGCATCAGCGCGAACGCCGTGGCGATTATCGGCCGGAAAGAACAGCGAACAGTGATGTGCTACGGGGTGCTGGCAGCTACGGCAGCGGCAAACCGTGCCTGACGCCCACCAGTGACAGTGAGGAGAGCGTCCAGACGAGGCATCGCGAGGCAGCCAGCGTGAACGTCGCCGCGGCGTCCGGGAGCAACGCCAGCAGCAACGCGGCCAGCAGCCATAATTCTCATAGTAGTGTAGCCCATAGTAGTTCGTCGAGCGGAGGCCGTCACCATCACGCCAGCAAGTCGGCGGCATCCGGCAGCGGTGACGGGAACGGGAACGGGAACGGGAACGGGGTCGGGAACGCCGGCGCGAGCGGCAGCGGGGGCGCAGATTACGCGGCGGCGCGTTCGTCGACGTCGAGTGCCGCGACTGACGGTGGCAGTGCAGCAGGTGGTTACAGTGGCAGCAGTTCGAACGGGATGCTCGCCGACAGGAGAGACAGGAGCGACAGGAACGACAGGGGACGGGGCGGCGACAGGGACAGAGACTCGAAGAAGAGGAGCAACGCAACAGCAAGCAACTCCTACGCCGCCCTGGCCAGCTCAGACTACGCCGGCAACGAGGACAACACCGTCACCACGTCCACCTGCAGCCTGGATCTGCCGGAGAGCCCCAAATCATCCGAGTACCCAGACTACCTCACGTGAGTAGCTTAGGGACGACGCTTAACGGTTCGGCTGGGGGGTTGACGACGAAGGAAAGCGTGGCTCATGCGACGTGGTATTTTGCTGCAGGTACTACACGACGATAAGCAGCGCGGAACAGAGAAGGCGTTACAAGGCCGAGTTCAACGCGGACTACGAGGAGTACCGAAGGCTGCATGCTCAAGTGGCGAAGGTTTCGAAACGGTTCGCGCAGCTCCAGGAACGGTTGAAGCAGGAGGAGGCATCTGGAAACTGGGACGAGTATCAGGTATCGTATCTCCTTCGATCGGACAACATTTGCTGGTTGGTCTGTTGTGCTTTAGTTCGTCGCTTTTATCGGATAGTGTGTCACAGGCTAGATGTTAATGGGCTCTTCGCTCGTTTTTGTCTTTCGCAGGAAATAAGGCGGCAAATTCTCTACGAGTATAACGAAACGAAACGGGATCCTGTACATATAGAGACGAAACGCCGGTTTCATTATCTGCACGAGAAACTTAGCCACATCAAGCGGCTGGTACTCGAGTACGACACGCAGAACTGCGGCGGGAGCATGATGTCCACGTCCAGCAGCGCCGCCGACGGTATCATCGAGCTGAAGGAGATGGACAGTTTGCACTACTGACACAAACTGAAAGGGCCGCCTCTTGTCCTCCACCTTTTCTCGGTTGTCGGTACGCTGCTGTCTCCGCTGTCGCGGAATTTGCATTTTCTCGGCATGTTGTTCCAAGGCTGATCGTCACGGTCCTACATGGTTCCTGGGTTCTATCGCCGAAAGTCAAAGTGAAACGCTCCGAGCCGGGGTCGCGGAGAGGAGTATGCGAGCGTCGCAAGGGGAGGCCAACCCTTCGCGCAGCAGAGACCGCCCGCGAAGGTCGACGATTTCTCCGTGGATCGGCTCGTGCGCAACGAGACGCTCCAGATCTCCTCGACCTGCGCCCGAGGTCCACGCCTCGCGCGAGCCAGCCGACCGAGAGCTCGCGCGGCCATTTCCGACCAATGGTTAACCCACTCGATGAGAAGGCTTTACGACAATCGGTACGTTCGAAAAAGAAGATAAATGCAAACAAGCAGAGGAAGGAGAAATAGAAACAAAAAGAAGTCCATCCGTACAAAGGAAACGGGATATAGGGCATTCGCGGAGAGTCGAGCGCGAACCGCGAGCCTGAATGTTGTACGCGGGGACGCCTCGAGCTGTCCTCCGACGATAGAGAGAGAGGGGGGGGAGAGACGATGAACGAGGGAAGCTGCGCGAGAAGAAGGAAGGCGAACGGGGAGAAGCAGTAATTAAACTCTACTACGATAAGTTACTTACCGTGCGCACGTCCAAGTGTGTCGTCCAGTTTAAGAGTACGTAGAATTTAAAGAAAACAAAAAAAAAACGAAACAAATGCGAATGCGAGAAGAGGGTCCAAAAAGATACAAAAAAAAATGGGTAGTAAGGGCTTAATCACGTGCCACGTCCGGAGGAAACGATCCCTTCGTTTTTCCGCCGGGAGGAAAATAGGGGAGAGACTTAGCACACGCAGACTGTCCCCAGAGCCGCACCACGTGCGACGCTCGCCATTCTCTTTCTGTTTCCCCAATTCCCCGTTTCTTACCCTTTAGTTCTCGTTTCCTCCCTCTTCGAAAAAGAGTAGAAGTCGGAGCAGTTTTTCCGCGAGAGAGAGAGAGAGAGAGAGAGAGAGAGAGAGAGAGAGACCTCTGCGCGTCGCGCGCGGCTAGACGCGCAGAAGCTAGATCCGTTCTGTTATTTCTTCGTTCTTTTCGTTTCCTCTCCTCTTCTTCGCCGAACACCCACCGCAGGCGCGGCCCTCGGCTGCTGTTGGGAGGGGGCGCAGAACTCGAAGGAATTGGTCACGCGAAAGACGGGAACAGCTGATGGGACCGGGGCGAACCGTGTTTACATTGTACCCTACTTCGAATTACCTGCCATAAAGTGATATACCCGAGCGGGTCGTACGGTCGCGCTCAGTTACGCGTCACATTTCGAAGGGTACGGTCGTTGCAGCGCGAGTTGTTGTTAAAGTTAAGGATCCCCCCACGATTCCCTTTATCGGCTCACGCGAGATCGCCCGCAGCCATCCCGGGAGGTTGTGTGTATCGTGCGCTAGTGTAGGCTCATCCGTTCTTTTTTATCGTGGTTCGAATGTGTACGTTAGTTGTTGGAAGGGAGAGTGCTCAATGCGGCATCGGTCATCGTCGACACTCGAGAGAGACAGTCTCGCGACGCAAGGCGACGTGGGGCACGCGAAAGGGAAAACAGAACTGGAGAGGAAGAATCGAGATGTTAAGGCGGACAGGTTTCATAGGTAATTATAAATTGTCGTCGGCGATAATACGTAGTGTATAATGCGTACAGGTGCGCCAATCATCGCACGTAACCATTAATACCCTCTTCGCGTACGATTCTCAAGTCGGCGGACACTTATTAACACGTTCACAGTCCCCTGACCCGTACGCGGGTCAGGACCAGCTGCGTTCAGAGCCTGCAATTGATACGTGCAACGCATTGGATCTTCTTCGCTTATTTGTTCGTAGACTATCAATTTAATGACTTCGACATGGTTCCAGTTTTGACCGAAGAATTTTATTTCATTTTATTTCGTTTTACTTCAATGATTACTAATTGCTTGACACTAGCTTTCAGAATAATTGCTACAGTTGTTCTTATCGCCACGTAGCGATCAGATTTCTTTTTTTTTCTTTTCCATTTCAAATATCTGAATGACGAAATCGATGGAACATCACTCCTTGTTTCTTTTATTAACACGTGTTGGATACGAAAGTTCTTTTTATTTTTCTCTTCTCATTTAAAATAGAGTTCGTTGTATGATCCCGTATAACGAATTCTGTCGACACAATTAACCAGTTATATAATGAACTCTGTGATCGTATACGACGGTGTCTAGCATTTAGGAAAGAAAAGAGGTGTCTTTCTAGGATTCACTCGCAGACTGTGAACGTGTTGACGTTGTCATCGACGCTCTCGATATTGCGTTATTGTTCGGATAGTTGGGGTGGAAAGGGGCGCGCAGGAGAGCTGCGTTGGGACCTAGGGGAACGAGGGGCGAAACGTGATGCCTGGGGTTTATCGAGCCTATGTTTTCCATTGAACCTGTGACGAGAAAGTTTATCGCGTTGATGTTTCTGATATCCATGTACGTTTTTCTTTTCCTACGATTACTTCGAGCCCGTTCTTTATGTTATAAGCGTGCGTGGGCGTACCAACGACGCACGCGTTTCTATTGATAACGTTCTCGATTGCGTTTTTTCTCGTTTGTAGTCGATTACGCGGTTGCCTTTTTGAATTCGTGTGCACTGACACGCGAGCGTCTTTCCCCGTTATATCATTGCTTCGTTTCACGCAGTGGCCTCAGCGGTGTTGCGAACGCCGCGAGCACGGAGGTGAGGGAGGACGGAAAAAGAAGCTCGGTTAGCATTGATTCGTAGAGAAAGTGTCGGAGTACCCAACGACTCGGCGTTTCCCATATTTATCGACGAAGCCATCCGCCTCTTGGACGCATTTCCGTCGATCCATGGTCTAGACTCTCGAAAGATAAGATTTTACACTCTTACGATACAAATCATCGAGCCTCCATTGCCCGAGCGATCGATCATTTCGATGGCACCGAATTTGCAATTTTGTTTTTTATCCCGCCCTTCGCTAGATGTTACAAGGGAGCAGCTTATATCGAGACTACTTCGAGCATTTCGATTGTTCGCGCATGCTAAAAGTTCTCTCTACTCGCTTGTCCGTTCGCGGAAGATCGCGCACGATTGATTTTACGACTCTAATTGAAGCGGGGATCAAAGTCCCGATCATGCGGCGCACAGGAGAGGGACAAGCACGTGTTGTGTTCTGTTGCTGAAATTTTTATCGCGCATCGTTACGTTCGCGCTTTTATCCTTTTAGTCCTCCTCTCGCGTTATTTTTAACCGGGCCTTCTCGATACGATTGATTCCACGCGGGTTCGCGGCAACGCTCCCGCTACGGGGGCGAGTGGAATTTGTTGCTTTCGAGCGAGTCGCTCTCCGTCCGCGTCCAATGGCCTCCGTGGGTAATTTAATAATTGTTACGTCACTCGAAGACAGTTTTAGCGTTTGATCCTTTGGAGCGGTGGCGTTCCTGGGCGGCTCGCAAACTCGACGTTCCGTTCTACTAGCTTTAAGCTCAGAAACCGATAGTCGCCTAAGTTCTCGTTAAATCGTTAATTTTATTCTACCCTCGTCAGAAGTTTAAGCACAAAAACAAAACAAAAAAAAAGGAATAGAAAGCTTCGACTTCGTTTGTTCTGATTTTCTTGTTCTTCTTTTTTTTTTTTTTTTTTTAAGATTCGTCGCTTGTTTTTCATGTCTCTCTGTGCAATGTATTTGTTCTTTGTGTTACTGGTTCGCTGTATTAATCGTTGACCGAGCGAAATGTCGCGACGAAAGACTCGAATCGCCGAGGAAGGTGCATTTTTCTGCTTGTTCTTCTTTTTTCCTTTTACCTTTACGTTCGATCGAACCGGACAACTTTCGATGGGTGGGTGACGACACTCGGTGTCGCGCAGATGAAGGATAACCGAGCGCTTGTGGAATGCATGGCACAGTGTTGACAGAGTATTTTCTACGTATAATTGCAACGAATTTAAGGAATACGAAACACACAGGAAGGAGCGTGTCAGGCTAAATATTCTAACATATTTTTCTATATATATAGAAAGCGAGAGCGAGAGAGAGAGAGAGAGGGAATGAGAGAGAGAGTAAGAGAGAGAGATAAATATATCTATATAAATAAGTAAATATATATATATATATATATATATATATATATATATATAAATGCGATTAATAAAAAAATCTATCTCTGTGTGTGTGTGTTGATAGTTAAACGAGAATTGTAAAATCGATGACGACGCGTCGGAGTATATATGGGTTGTAATTAACGGTACAGGAATTGGTTAATATATTTTCGTTGTTATGAATCGAAACTACGTTCCGATTTGTAGATATAATCATAGGTATTTTATTCTTTTTCTTTTTTGCTCACTTTTTCCTTGCATTTACAAAACGACAAAAAAAAGATATGTAATAAAAATTATGAAATATTCATTTCTGCGTTTCCTTTCACTCTCATTCTTTTCGCGCGCGCCGTTTTCCGTGTGGTGAACGAATGTCCGGAGAGGGGCGTGGGGGGGGGGGGGGGAGGGATGGCGAGAGCAAAGATCGAGCAGAGATTTTGTATCGCGTACAAGAGGAGGGAAGTAACGATCACGCAGAGGCGGGGGAAAGAACAGCCCCGATAATTTTGTCTGAACACTGTCATACTGTGCCATACATATCCACCCCGGTGTTACGATGGTTCAGTTGCGAGAACAAAGGGGGAGAAGGCGGAAGAAATTCGATCCAACGATCACGCCACACGGTGTCGTGTCTTCTTTCGCGTAACGTTAGGGCACTCGACTGCGAAGTAGTCAACGGAAGAAGCTTCGACAACACCGTGTAGATCTCTAGACACTAGAAAGGAAAACTGTTAGTTCCAAGCCACGAACGTTTATCTTGTCGCCCCGTAACATTGTAACGCCTACGGAAGCCGCATACGCGACCCGCGACGCTCTTATGAAAATGGCCCCGAACGCTCGCCGAGGGTATCAGTTAAGAGTGTAAAAGATGCTTGGAGGATCCATCCGAACCCAGAGGCTCCGGGATGTACGCGCGAGAGGTCCACCTGCATCGATGGCCCGCGCGATTAACGGAGCGATCAGTGCCAAAGAGACTGAACTAAGAGACACTTAGAGGACCGCTAGGGGGTGAACTAGGTGTTCCAAGTGCAACTTAAGTGAAACGATGCAATAAACGCGCCTCTATCGGTGCGACGACGTATTTCTTAAACGAGACATCCGATATCTATCCGACGAACGCGAATGCCCAACGTGACGCGCGAGGATGGATGGGGGTTTTTTGCTAAATACAGGAAGCGCGTGTAGGCTTGCCCGGTAACAGTTCTTCCAGGCTGCGCGCTACTGTGAGAGCGCGGTTTGTACAGAAAGTGCCGACGTCTTCGCGAATGTAAGTGCTCTTAACAATGCATTTGATAACTCGTAACGATTAGCCGCGATCGTCGCGGCGCCTCCGTTATTGTTCGCGCCGCGACAGCTTCGGGCATAAAGAACCGCGCGAACGACAGCGTTCCCAATAGGGTGTCCGGTGTTTTCCCGTAGCGATCCATTGCCAGTGTGCTTTAAGATCGGATACCACAAGATCGGAGATCGTTGATTCGCGGCCTCTCGCTTTCACTCTGTGCATTATTCCTTTTACGATTGAAACGATCGCTCTTCCAGCCGTATTACCATTTTGTTGCATTTCTTTCGTCCTCGGGAGAGCGCAGTGCCTTCTTTTCCTTGCGTTAGAAACGTCACCCCGTAACATTCTGTTATTAGCTGTTATTCCGAAAAAGATTCGCCTTGTTCTCCGTTGTCTTTCGCACAGTGTAAATCGAAAGTCTGCAGACCGACGACCAGTTAGGATTCACGCTTATCGCCGATCGCTGGGAACGCATACGTGGTGTCTTATCAGTTGAATGTCATTGAGTGATATTTAACTCGAAGTAGAAACAATGGGGGATAAAGGTCTCTCGCGAATCGAAAAGTGTAGCAACCTTGCTGGAGTTAATGTCGCCGAAAGTTATGCTCCCATTCTTTGTCTCTCTCTCTTTCTCTCTCTCTCTCTCTCTCTCTCTCTCTCTCTCTCTCTCTCTCTCTCTCTCTCTCTCTCTCTCTCTCTCTCTCACATACACTCTCACACACACACACACACACACACGTATTCACTCTTAATTTATTGAAAGCTTAAGGGTGACAAAAAAAGAAAAGAAAACAGAAAATCCAAGTGCCAATTCTAGCGAAGCGAGAGTAAAGGACTATACATACATATATATATATATATAAAAAAATATATATACACAATATACTTAGCGTAATGTTACGTGCATTATTTCTTACGTACGAACGGATAGTGACGCAAACGTTGGCGAGGAAGGAACAACCTTCGAGAACTAAGTACCTCTGCTTCCCGACGTTCGATAAAAAAGAAAAAAAAGAAGAGTTTAAAAGGAAAGAAAAAGAGACGCGCGCAGAGGATCCGTTCTCCCCCTCGTTCCTTCCCCGTTTACGGGATAAAAACGCGTCATTATCCGAGGGACATACACTTAGGCGAATTTTTATGAGTATAACCATCGCGCGTCGCAGGCGTGTGGATATTGTGTGAGAAGCGAGACGGTGTGCCGCATGTAGGTTTAATAAAACTTAAGTATATCCATTAGGTAGACATGGTTGATGTTCGTCGATCTTTCTGTACTTCTCGCGGTCTCTTTCTCCTTCGAAATGTCCGGGCTTCGATACTCGTTCTTCTCGCCAAGGGCCTCGATCCTTTCTGACTAGCAAACGAATTCTCACTCGAGTGCAACCGAAAGACCCTTGAACAGATTATCTGAACGATTAGCAAATTTTTAATCGCCGTTCGCGCACTTCCTGATTATCCCCAATTACTGCTACTGTAATCGCTATCAGCAGATTTTCACGGTCTCTTTCTCCTTCCATCGCGCGTCTCCGCTGCCTCTTTCGGCCGTCCCTGCGCAGCGGAAAAATTTCTCGTTACGTAACCCGCCTTGCACGAGCGCCGCGTTTCACCGTAACTGAAGCGTGGCCAGGCGAACAGAACGATTCGAACGGGGAATGGAAGCGACTCGTAAGAAGCTCTCGAATAACGGCCACGAGGCGAGAGAAAAAGTCTTCATTGATTATAATCGAATTACCCGTGGGGAATTCTAGTTAGCGTCGAACAGTTCGACCGAACTCGTGTCTCTCCCAGCGCCTCTGCTATCACAGAGCTTTATTCGTCAAAGCGTCGCGCTATCCGCCGACAGAATACATTCAGCAATACGTAAGCGCAACCATTACATTCTAAAGTTAGGCTCATTGTCGTAATGATTCATGCCAGGGGAATTTCGGTATCGGACATTGCCAAATGCAACGTTGAAGGCTGTATCCGATCGATATGTAGTTATACATATATCAAGGGAGTCGTTGAACCTGAAAGGAATACCACCGTTGAACGATAGAACAAGTGGTGTTCGTTGGTTCAGCAAAGAACTCGAATCCATCGATACCTCTTCGTTGGTCCTTATCAGTTCCCATCGCGCGAGACTTCGATACCACGAACAATCGGGTTTGCTTAGCTGTGTAAATATTGGAGACTATGGACTACGTGGTTGTCACGACAAAGCTGGCATTTGCGCGAGGAGAGCAAATCAAAATTAGTGGTCTACGTTGGAATCCATTGGTACCCCGCTATTTAACTTTCTAAATTTCGTAGTCAACTGAGTAGGCGTGATTGCAACTTTGTGCAAGAGAAATCTCCTTTCCATTCGCTTTCAACAACCTCGCGATTACTCGGCCGTCTTGTTAATAGGGTCACTTCTCGACCAGAAGCCTTGTTCTCTTCGGGACAATTACTGCGTATAATGTAATCCTATATTCCGCTTGTACGAACGTAACGAGACTTTCGCGACGGGTCGACTCGTCTTCCCGGGTTAAACGATCGAGTCGAAAGAGGAGCTTACACACGCGACACGCCGCGCCATGCCAATTCCTTCGAAATGCGTTAAGTAGTCGACTAATCAGTATATAGATCACCGCAACTATTTCTGTCCAACGAATTTCGTATACACGAGTCGGTCGTGAATAACGGAATGCCCGACAGCCGGTTGCTTCCCTCCCCCTTTGCGTCGCGCGTAAAACGCCGAGGACCATAGCCGCTGCAATATCCATTGTATTCTGATCGAGCTCTCTTGCCGAACACCTTTCCAGATGCGATCGCAGACGACTTGTAGACGACGCCCGTCTTTCGGGAAAGAAGTATTTGAAAACGAGTGCCTCCAACTTAGATTCTTTCGTTGTTGCAGTCTTTTGTAACAAGGCGAGGAGCGTCGATGAAAACGGGCATGATTCGCGCCCAGAGATTTGTTGCCTAATATCGTCATTATTATTTCTCTTGCCCGGTGAAGTCGTAGACCCTGATCGACGGGCGAGCTGGCCGGGGAGCAGCCGTTCGTGTCGGTTTATCGCGTAGTAACTATACTTTCTGACTGTGATGCTAGGGACTTTGTAATTACGTAGATCGCGCGTAGAGGTTTCGTTCGGCGGCGATTCGGTGAGGCGGACTTCTTCGTTTGTCCCGGACCAATGTGCCGCGACCCGGCGCACGGGCACACCGTTCATCGTGCCGCTTTAATATTCTCTTCTGTTGATTCCATCCTTGTTAGTTTCCCCGACACGGTGCGAAATCATTCGTCGTTGCCTTTTAATCATCGAACGAGACGTTAGTGAGATCGTTGGATCGTTGGTAGACGTTTAAGTTATCCACGAGCAGCGCCGAGATAAGAGTACCGTATTACTTATTATCGAGCTGACGTCGACACGGGAATCTCTTCTTTCTGTGTCAGGCGTGGCGGCATTTTGGCAGGCGTAGATCGATTCTGCGGGGAGAGGGTGCAACGAAGAGCGTGCGGTTGCATAATCGGGGGCATAGAATTCGAGAGTTAGCACCGGGCGTCGAGAGACGTTCGGCGTTGAAGCGGTCGAGCCGCGAACGGAACGCGGTGACTTTTTTTTTTCTCTGTGTACATAATGCTCGTTAATCTCGACGATGTAAGGCACGCGACGTCGCTGCGCGGTACGCGAGCGTAGACATCAGCGAACCGTGCGAGCGCGAAGGGAGCTCGCACTTCGCCCGAGCGCCTCGCGTGATTCTTTCGGCGATCAGACGGACGATAATCCGGCGAGCGTTTCTTCGCAGCACTAGCGATAGCCGGTTGCGTCGTTGATAGCGACCTTGGACCAAATCGATACCCGACGTTCGTCGATTCGTGCCGTCCTCCGTCACGTAGAAGCCATCGAGGAGCGCGCCCGGTCGCGCGAATCTTCTGCAGGCGAGGAGGAGGGCGCGACGAAGCGCCCTCGAGGTGGAAACGAAGTCGAGCGCCGCGAAGAGGGAGACGGAACGGCTCGCGCGGAGGATAAAGTGTGCGGAACACGCGTAAGACCGTTGCGGGAACGGTGAAGGCGAGGGGGACGGTGAAAACACGATTTCTATAACGCCCGTATCAGATTAAGGGTTAGCTCGTAAAGGAAGAAGCAGAAAAATGTGAAAAGGAAAAAAAAAGTGGAACAAGAAAGAAAGAGATGGAAGCGGGGACCGATCGCGTGCTCACGAACGACCGATTTTTATCGACACCGATTGCCTTCTGCCTTTGTACATAGGACTAGCGAGATCGGTCCCCAACTTGTGTACTATCGACCGGGAGACCCACCGGGAAAGCGTTTACGTTCCCGAAGCGCTTTGTTAAAGCGTGTACTCGACCCGAGTACTCGAACGACTGAACTGATTTTTAAATCGTGACTTAAATTAGCGAAACGTAGGGGAAAGAGAGGTTCGATCGCCTGCGAAGCTTTCCGTCGTCCTTCGGGGACGGTTCGTTTCGCGCGACCCCCGAAGGGGTGGAACAGGGAACGACGACGACGACAGGCGAACCAACGAAACTCGTCGTTTTCCCCTTTTCCGTTACACTTTTTATTATCCCCCTTTTCCTTCGCGATCGCGGAGACCCGACGAACGAGCGGGAAGAAGGTACAACCGTACACACACGTGCACAGAGCGATCGAGCGATCCCACGATAGAGGATCGTTCGTGTATATATATATATATATATATATATATATATAATATATATATATATATACATATAATATAATTGTACACCCGTGACTCTTTTTATTGACGACGACTGCATTGCTCCCCCTGACAAAGGCTCGTATATTCATCACATAGTTGTATTTGCAATTATTACCTATGCATATATATATAAATATATATATATAAATATATATATATATATATATAAATATATATATATATATATAAATATATATATAAATATATAAATATATATAAAAATATATATATATATATATATATATATTATATCCACTAATTAAAAGAAGTATATAGATAAAGTGGCAAAGAGTGCGGATAAGAGAGAGGAGTTTTAAATATTGTTGGCGAGAATAGTAGGAGCGCGTCGAATGACCGCGTGGAACGTTTATCGACGATGGAGAAAATCACAGTGATGGTTTTTCACCATGACAAGAAGAAGAGATGTATATACATATATATGTACATATATATATACGTCTCTTCTTCTTTAGATTCGAAAGTGTAACGAGATAATGCACAACGGGGGAAAGGAATACGGACCTCTTTCTTTTCTTTCTCTCTTTCTCCGTTGATTCCATGTTTCGCCTCCCTTTTCTTTCCCCCCCCCCCCTCGGTTCTTCTTTCGCCAATTATTATTATTACTATGACTATTATTATTATTATTATTATTACGATTATTATTATTATTATTATATTATTAATGTTATTTCATATGTTAACCTTTCGATTGCGTTATCCTCGAGTTTAGACTGGGACGTGCAATGTTGCGGTTCGAGATCAACGTATTCCGAGCGTATTAGAGAAAGATGATAAATTGGGCGCGCTGACGATCGTTCCACGGGGAGGCCCCATGCCTCCGATCGAAACGGCGAGGCCACGAGCGACGCGCTGCAAATGGAAAAGCGAAAAGTAATTTCGCGGCGTGGCCAGGGCTGGTGCACTGTCCTCGGCATCGCGTCGAAAATGTTACGACTAATTGTAAATTAGCCGGCGACTCGTCGAGTGTAAGGCCACGTACGCAGAAGCGACGAGGCGCCGTTATCTGGATCGCTTAAGCGAATATTTGCACTGCGCGAGCAAAGGGGACACGTGTCGTTTAATCGAGTAACGCGATCTTCGTGGAATCATATCGTTCGAGCAGCGCAAGCAGATGCTCTATCCGAATAGTACAAACGTCTAGATAGCATAAACGCGTGAGCGGACGGGGCGCGAGGGACTTGCGCGCTAAATGAAAATCCGACCCACCTGTAATCCTCTATTGTCCGCGAGGGAATCATTATCGCCGGACGTTCTAACGCCCGTGACTATCGCTGTTGCGTAGCGTGCAAGCGGTTCGCGCTCACGACGGACGGGACTACATTGCTCGGAATAATTAGAGGATCCGATAACGCGTAAAGCTCCGACGCTCGAGCTCTTCGCTGAATACACCCGCAGTCCTTTTTGCGCGCATCGTTCGCCTCGTTACACCGACTTGCCCAGGAACACGCTTCCCTACTTGGCTCGAGCAATGTAATTAGCAATGCCGTGCGCGATATCTCCTTTAGCTTCGACCAACCATTCGCCTTGGCGGCCTCTCGCAGCGGGGCCCTTATCCAATAGAGACGAAGAAAAAATTGCATTCCATTCGCGTAATTTCGATCGCGATGTTAGGACAGGCGCCCTCGGCTGTGCGTCGCTCGTGGACGATAGCGTGAAACCGCGCGCTAATACCGGAAACGGTTGTTATTCCGCCCGGATGTTGGGTCCTCGGGCGTTCCCCGAGGAAGTCGTGGCGCGGCGTCCACGTTGATACACGAAGAAAAGCGATCTCTCGTCGAGGGGGATCGGAACGTGCCTGGTACGATATACATACATATATATGCTATAAGTGGTCGACGAAGCGTACAAAAAAAAAGAAGAGCAACGAATTCGGTTGTATCATAGAGAGAGAGAGCGTGAGAGAGAGAGAGAGAGGCGTTCCCCCCACCGCCACAGGTTCGTTGTTATCAGGCGAGGTGCACGAAGGGAACCGAGACGCTATTTACGCGCAACAACCTTCCTCCGCTTCCTGCTACGATTCTGTTTCACGCGTACTTCCGGCCGTCTCCCCGCGTGCTTCTGTCCCATTCGCGGCGACAGAGGGTGAGAGTGAGAGAGTAGAGAAAATGAAGGAATGCCCGTGCACCGCGTTGAGAACGCTCGAAAGCGCACGTGATAGTGCAGAGAGCGACGAGAGGCAGAGGATCACCGCGCAAAAAGAATCGGGGAGAAGAAACAGGCACAGAGAGGATGGACAGGGAACGCGCGAGCGATTGAAAGAGAGAAACAAAACAATGGGAGTGGATGATGGATCGCAAGATTATTATGACGAACGACCTACGATACACATATACGAATCGTACGCGCATCGGTGTTTTCTGTTTCTTTCTCCTATTTTCTTTTTCTCTCTTGGCGACGACTATTTCTTAGCGATTTATTGATACGACGACGTTTGTAACGCGGTGACGACTATATGCGAGAGCGTAGGCGGAGTGTATGTATAAAATGTATTTTAAGCGTGGACAAAAAAAAAATCAATTTACACTTACGATTTACGGTAACGAGTAACAATACTGATGTGGGTTGTGCATATGAAAAAGATACAAAAAAAAAGAGAAAAGGGAACGTACACGCGGCCCGTGCAAATGGAGAATCGAATTCGGGGCGCCGCGATCGAATTGCCCTTCGATCGCGCGGGAAACGAACTTTCGTCCCTCCTACGAATTCTCACATCCGTCTCGCCTCCCCCCATTTTTTGGCTGTCCACGTCTGTTTGGTTCTATCGTGCTCCGCCCGCAGAGCACGGGAACGTTCATCCCGTTTCGTCACCTCCGTCGATCGTGCCTGATCGATCGGCTCGAAACGGGAGCCACTTCGCGCGGCGAAACGGACAGCGAAATTGCCGGGGGTGCTTTCGAAGGTTTACGTAACTCCATTCCGCCCCAAAGCTGCTCCATTCTTTTCGTTAACGATCGAATCAAAGGAGAGAGGCGCTTCAACCTGTTGATCGGGCCACTACGTTCATCCAGAATCGTCACTCCTATTTTACGGGCGTGATCTGTAAACCGTCAACTCGTTGCCCCCGGTTGGCAGGTTGACAGTATCGGTGACTTTTCTTTCTCTGCTACGCGACTCGATAAGCGTACGAGTTAGTACTTAGCTAAACGCGTTAAAAGAGAGATCGAGGGGAAGACCGGAGGGGAAGGTGGTAGGAGAAAGGTCGCGTAGATGAGCGAGTAGGCGTTAGAGAAGGAAAGACAGGAGTGCCAAATCATCCGTGACTTCCGTCCCACTTGGGCAATAAATATGCACACACCGACTCGGCGAGGCACGCGAACGTTTGCCATTCGTCCTCCAATATAATCGTAAGGATTCTTAATCTGTCCGTTATGTGCGATTATTTTCTCCGCGTGCCACGCGCCCGAGGAACGGATATAAGCGTCGAGCGCGCTTGCAGCCGTTATTTTTTCAATAAGGATTCACTGCTCGGTGTCGAGTATCGAGGTAAAACTTGGAAGCGAACCGAACCGTTTACAGTCTAGAGCCATCCAGAGGAGTAGCAAAGAAAGGGGGAAAGACAAAGGAAGGTCGCGAGCCAATTCGAACGATCGTCGCTAGAGCGATCGATGTAAATAAGCGATGTATCCGGGTAAAGTTACTTCGGCACTCGCAATCAGTGCCTGTCGTTTCGTCGATGGTAATCGGGATTTAAAGAGACGAAGTCCCGTCGACGAGAACGTTACCCACGAACGAAGAGAAAAAACGAATACGAACGATCAGTCACTGTCTACAAAGTGACTAGACGAAGAAAGAAAATAAGCTCTCGCATTCGATTCTCCATATCACGGACGCTCTTACCAAAATACAACACATAAGTCGGCCGTGATCAATTCTGCCGGCTAATTAAAAAGAAATATATTTATTCGAACGACTTGCCAGTTTCGTTGCACAGTATATACATACACACACACGTATACACACACATACACACATGCATACATACGCGAAGTAGGTTCAGCGCGAAAGAAAGCATACAAAAAAAAAATGAATAATAAGAAATCAATAATAACGGAAAGAGATCTACAGATTAACGGATTAATGGATGAGTTGCATAGCTATTCGAGAAGTTTCACGAAATATCGATGTATATATTTTAAGTTTGTATTATAATGCCCCCACTTAATTTGTATGAAATGGAGAATTTCAGACATTAAAATGATGATAAAAAAAGAAGCCTCAGTCGCATGATTCGCCGATGTCCCCTACGCTTTCTCTTCGCGCTCCGCTCGGGACTTCTTGCCGCACTTCGTCGCGAAGTTACATAAATTCGATCGACTTATGTAAGTTACCATTGATCGATCAAGAAGCACCGCGGGCGCACTATGTATGTTCAAGCTTACGAAGATCTTATTTAAATATAGACTTTTCTCGCGTGCGCTTAGAAATCTCATATTTCAAGCATACAGGTTATTTCCAATGTATTCGGCTCGTGCATGGTTAAAAATAAAGCCACACCTTCGAACTAGGAGACAAAGTTTATTAATATTGCAAAACAAATCGTACCTATACAAGACGCGTATTTTGAGAATCACGTGCAAGTGAAGATGATCCATTGGCGTGGCATCTGTCCCCCGCCTCTGTAGCCGTTTCGCAATCGTGCGATCTTCTTTTTCGAGCGCGGAGGCACGTAAAGAAGCTGCGCTCATTTTTTTTAAAGATCGCTGGCCCATTTTTATGCAGGTCGTCTCTACAACGGCAACATTCAAAGGGAGGACGTCGAGTGTTGGAAAGAAATGGAAAGAAAGGTGAACGTCTGCTGTTGCCTTTCTCTGTTCTTTGAACAGAGCAGACCCGACGGACGGGTGGAGGACTATGCGCAGTGCAGTGTCACATGTCAATGCTCGCTGCGCATGCAGTTACCGGCCCGAAAGACATGGCAGGTGTTTCGACTGCTTCTCATTGTTGACTGTTTCTTGACAGATAAAAAGGTTGCTCGGAGACAGCTCGAAGGACAATGATAACGTCCACGTCAGATAATTGCTCGTGAAACATTCTTTTACGTAATCTGTCGTCAAAGTTCTCGCGAAAAGAATGTCGAGCACACGAGAGGCAGAGGTAAGCAATCGCGGCTTTCCAGCGTGGAGCTTGATGCTTGGCACTGTTCGTTTAACATAAGCGTGACCTTTCGCATAGTATGCAAATTACTCGAGAAACTTAAATGAGGATCTCTGTCAGCGATACCATAAATTAACGTGGAACGTTAACCCCACCGTTCTGACACGATTAACGAACACTTTATAGCCTGAACTTAATATCAAATATTCTTTTATTACATTACCGTAATTCCATTGAAGGTTCAAAGCCTCAAGGAGCGAGGGAACGCGTGTGTGAAACAGCAAAAGTACGAGGAGGCTATGTTCCATTACACACACGCTATTAAACTGGATCCACAGAATTATTCTTTATACAGCAATAGATCGTTCGCCTTTCTGAAAATACGACAATACCATTTCGCGATGGAGGATGCTCTAATGACAATTGAGCTGAAACCTGATTGGACCAAGGTACGCGTACGTTGGTCGCGCAATTTCTATACAGATACCAGTGTAATCGTAACTTATCTAACGTCTAATTCAATTGCGGCATATATAAATCTCTTTCCAGGGCTATTTTAGGAAAGCCGAAGTGGAGTCGCAAACCTTTCGCTTCAGCGAAGCGCTTCGATCCTACAATAAGGCTTTATCCCTTCAACCGAACGAACCAACAATTTTAGAGGCGATGCACAGAGTATCTAGATTACTGATTCAAGACAGGAGAGGTATCGTCTCTCTAGCATCAAGGCAATCGTATTCGTAACGTTTACTACGACGCTTTAATATTGAATTATTTTGCAGCCGACCAACAGATACCTTGGCTCGGAGCTGGAGTTGGTATCATACTGGGAGTAATAGTCGTAATCGCCGACTACGTATTTACAAATAAACCTACATTAACGGTGAGCATGTTAGTTTAATATACTTCGATGCGCGAGTGGACGAAACGATCGAGATAATTTTCTGCTTTCCATCGCAGCATCCTTTTTTGATGGCCTTATTGACAATATCCATAGCAATGTTGGGTTTCACCATCGCGAAGGGATTTCGCTATTTCGTAAAGTGCCAAAGAAAATCGCTTTTGGATCCACCGGTGGACCTGTTCGGCGAAAACAAAGACGACATCGACGACGACGAAGCCGAAATGAACAACGACAAAGACAAGCATCCGAAATATAGTAAAGCGCAAGCACGACAGAGATTCAAGAAAGGGAAATCGTAGTGCGTTTCGATACCAACGCTGTGCGCGCATTTTTATGTAAATTTCAAATTCTACATTCGTACACCTTTCGACATCTCAGGAAAACTCGGAATGTTTACGGCCCGGGCTATTGCATAACCAGAGAAGTATACAGATTTTATAGTTAAGTTATTGTTGAATAATGTTAGAGTATTGAGAACGCGTGGCAAGAATTCCCGCATTTCTTTATATTTTCTGTTGAAGAGTTCTTATGCCAAACCGAGCCGTCTGCTAGTTAATAATTAAGTTCGAAGAACGCGAAGACAATTCTACTTTGAGCTGTTTCAGATACGTAATAAGAGATAAGAATACAATGGAAACTTATAATTGCCAGTGAGTTGTTCGGTACAAACATTTCTGAATTGGAACTTCGCTTATACGAGTCGTGAGAGTATTTAAGAATACAACATATTAGATCTTCGCGAAAAGTCGGCGATAAATGTACCACTTACATTTTTACATAATTGTATCGTAAGGCTGAAGGATTCGAAGGTTCTCTCTGCAAAGCGTTTACAACGAATTATCTTGTTCTCGAAGTGCGACATTATTTGCACCTCTCAACTTTCTGCACTTTAACTAAACACGATAAACACACAAAAAAATTCTAATTACACGTAATCAAGTACTTAAGAGTTGTTCAATCTTTCATCAAATAACACAGTAAGCGACAAGTCAGCATAAAATACGTTACGTAAACTTTGGGACTGACACACAATATATACTACTCTTCTACTAAGGCCTAACTCAGGCGGACCACTTTAGAAGCCCACTGCGACCACGAAAACGGTTGTGCGTTGTGTCAACCACCGACAGCGACAATTTCGCGGTACAGATTCTTGTCGTCGACACGGACTTCAAACGTGGTTGATTCCAGCGTCAGCCCAGCCACTACTTTGTGGTTGTGGTCGGCTTCTAAAACTGGTCCGTCCGAGTTAGCCGTAAAAGCATGGATATGCACGAATCGATATACAATCAAGAATTTCGAATTTTTTCAAACATACTTTGTCTACCAATCTATGCTTATCTTTCCTCGCTTGAAAAGAGATTAGAATTACCAATGTTGCTAGTATAAGAGAGTTTTGAATACAATAGATCCATAACTACACGGATAAATTACGAAATTGTGTACTTATTTATAGAAGCATGTAAGATAGATTATTTATAAAGAAATTCGAAGTATAAACTGTTAATAGTGTTGTATAGAGATATAAGTTTAAGCATTCGTTTTATCGAAACGTTACGAGCATCACTTATCGCATTGTCTTTAATATTGCAAAGATTTTCAAGTAATCCGAGGGGTACTTGCGTATCAGCGCTTAGGTTGTTCACACTGCAGTTTCGCGATTCGTTCAACCGAGGAATTAGCATTCTAAAATATGCAAGCAAATTCATTTCCCCCTAATGCGTTGCCCCATATTTGCATTAACTGCAATGCGCGTTAACGAACCCCGGTGGTCATCGATACATTACACTCCTCGATTTGTAACTCGTTATTATGCGTGGAAGCATATCAGTACCAAAGTGAATCACTCTATCGAATCAGTCATCAATAGCCATTCTACGATTAACCAGAATGTTGATACAGTATTGAATGTTTGCTGCAACCCACAATCTTTGTACGAGAAAACGTTTTTACGCGTATTGAATTCGTAATAAAATTTGTAATGAATTATATAATTGCGTTTAATAAAAAAAAAAAAGGAGAAGAGAGCCAGGAGATTCTTGGACCGACTACGGCGACCGTTTTACATTTATTCATACAGTGGGACTTTTTCTACATTCATAAGGATTCGCCAGGTGGTGTAATTCTGCTTGAAATGCCCTAAAATAGTTTTATACGAAACGGAATACTAGAAGAATACAATGTCCGTGTTAATGAGAAGATGGTTAGCGATAACACATTTTTCTACGGCCGCATTGGCTGTCTGCCAGGTGCTCGGGACTCGGTTATCCGTGGATCACCGAGAGGCTCGTTAAGTGTAAATTCGAATGTACACACTGTTACTTGCTTAAGCGCGTATTCTTTCCAACTGTTTACGACCTCGCGTGGTTGACGATCCGGGTTAATTATCCAATAAATACGAAAATACGGAACACTACCATTAACGTTTAGCATTACGTTCCAAACTCCCCAGCACACGTCATCTCTTTTTTCTTCTCCGTCTTCTAACGCATATTAGCCTACGCAGATTCGTGGGATCCGACCGTGATGGATAACGATAATCCAACGGCGCGATAGATCAGCGCAAGAAAGTGAAAAAGGTCGGGCGAAATTCTGACAGTCACGTGGCGCGAACGATTTCGATCGGAAGATTAACCGTGAACAATGAAACTGGTGAATAAACAAGATTTCGTAGGATATTAAATAATCAATAAGCTGGTTCTGGAATTATGTTCTTCCATTTGTTAGAACGTTTCATTGACGTTTCTGGCTTTCCCGATTATCCGAAGCAGCAATATTGCTCACCCGGAATTCTCGCGATCAAGGGGAAGATCTCCTAGGTGAAATTGGAAAAAATCATTTTCACAACATTTTTGGATATATTTAATCTCTCTTCTTTTCTGTCTCCATCTTATACGTTCCTGATGAGAGACTATTCACGGGACTGTGCCTCTGCGCATGCGTCCATTGACGTTTACAAGCAGATAGCACCGCGAAACGTACTGGCTGGTCATTTCACTTGAAACCACCGAACGGCTTGGGTGTAGGTACAGTTCAAATTACTGCTAAGTATCTCACTTCCTTTACGTTAGAATTTCAAGCGAGTAATATTCGATCTCTTCTTTTTCGCACATTTATCTCTATCGTTTAACTGTATCATAACACAGAACTGTATATCAATTACATATATAGCGGTGAAGTAACAAACGTTCCAAGGTGAATCATAAACAACCGAAGTGGCGTTTAATGCCACGCAATCCGAAAAAAAACGTTTCTATTCCGAATAAGCGTCTATTATACTCGTTTCGAAAGCTCTCTTTAAGGCCGGATAGATAGTGATTGAAAAGTTTAACGCCCCGAAAGTTTGCACTCGTAATTTGCTTTTACACAACTCCGAAAACGGCTGGGCGTACATATGTTACTCGAATGGGCATAACGATTAGAACAAAGAACCCCGCGATAGCTTTTCCCGGAATCCTATTCAGGATTGCGAAAGCACAGGAGGTGAAGTTATAACATCTGTATGGAAAGTTGGCTGTCTGGGCGATATTGTCGATTACCGTAACCAAATAACGAGAAATAACAAGCGGCATAGAAGCGAGATGGTTATGCGGCGAGTATTAGGGCAAGAAAGAGAAAGGAAAGCGGGGTTGTAGCACCGCGGATACCTGGAGGAAAGCCTTATACATCGTAATGGAATGCCAGGTCCGTGGCTCTTGCACTTATTGGGGGTTAGGTTGACATGCACGGACGTGTCGGGGCGAAGCGACTGCGTATGCATCCAGTGGAACGTGTTCGATATTATTATGGTCACCGATTGCGCAAATCCCAATACGCCGTGCAAAGTTTGCGTCCACGAAACAGCGAGGGCCTAGGAAAGTGCGTAAAGAGGCTCGCAAAGCAACACGAGGAAACGAAAAGCGGGAAGCGTGGCCGGGGCACCCGATGCGATTAGTCGGCTGGCCGTTCGTGCGTACGTGATGTGCGCACGCGCAATTTCACGCTACAGGTTCGTGTCTATATACCGAGCAACATTATGGACTTACGCACCCGGGTGTTCACAGTTTTCATGATCTCTTAATAAACTTTTATCGAGGGGGCAACCTTGCCGCGTTTATTTCGCGGAATGCTCGCACGCGCGAACGAACGTATTCTAAGGTTCTTTCCAATACCACGACCCCGCGTTCGTACAGTTTCCGTGGTTGCAACAAGGATAGAGTTATTTTTACAAAGTTCAACGTAATTCGAAATGAAGATGCCGATGACCTCGCGGTACCATTCTCGTTTGTTCTCAGCGAATGTCCTACATTTCGTTAGCAATTTTTCTTTCGCGGCATACTACCGTCCCGACAGATCTCTCTTTTGTATTCAAACGTTGCGGTGTTTGCTTGAAAAGTGTATATAGCTTTTGCTCTACATCCTACCCTCGATCGAATGTCCCGAAATGCGTGCAACAGTTTGCTGGGATCTTCGTTGGTTTCAGCATTCCGTGAAACCAACGAACTAACGCGCGAAATATTCCTGCCGTGCCCGTTACACGCCTATAATTTACGATCCTATTGAGTCACGCGATGATCATTGTATGTTAACGTAACACATTTATGCAAGTTTAATTATCAACAAACATGTGTACTTTTGTTGTAATCACCTATCCGCGAATGGTTTACAAGTATACACAGCCTCGGTGATACCCGCAGGGGACAACTAATCGATGGATAATCATACGACACCCTGAAAAGGACGGTTCGAACGCGGGAACGGTGAGTCGTTTTGTAGCGGGTTCGGCAAAGGCAGCACACTGGTTGGAAGTTGGAAGTTGGAAGGTTCACAGACACTTCGGAGGTGACCGTCCTCTTGATACGCACCCTTAATAAATACGTTCCTGTAAGCCGCACTACTTTTCTACGGTACCCCCACCAATGCCCGTGAGTGTGTACGGGTTGGTGGACGGCGATTGGCCGAGCGGATGATTGGCGACGGCGGTGGGGAGCGATCACGTCACGAAGCGAGGCCGAGAAGCGACGAGGCGCATGTATCAATGCGCAATCGCATCGGGACAGTTCAGGGAGTCGGGGAGGTCCGTGGGTAAGGAATAAACAGAGTGAAGAGACCGCGGGAGAGACGAAGAGTGGGGAAAGAGAGAGAGACAGGGACAGAGAACGAACAGGCAGTGAGACGATCACGATGCACGGAGGCGAGCACAAGCGGCCAGGGGCACAGGGCTGAGGGCTGAGGGCTCGACAGGGCCTGGAATAACGTTCACGGGACGGCCGCGGGCCAGCCAGCAGCAATGGAACAGACGAAAACTCCCGCGTCCCGGCTACTCAGCACGAGCTGCATAGAGAATAAGGACGACTTGGAAGAGGTAACATAAATATTTGAAATAGTCACTGGATACGTATCGGGTGCGAGGGGCTCCGCCATTGTTGCGACGGTCGCGCACGTCGCTGACCGCGCGGCGCCACACGTCCACACCACGCGTCTTAGCGGCAACATTCGAATCGTTTACATAATTGTGAGATTAATAGATGTCAGGTGCCGGTGGATGGTGATCGCTTGGATTCGAGAAACGCACCGTAGAACCCCCAGCTGCGTTACTTAAACCGAAATATCACCATTCTGCGCAACGCAACAGTCTCGTTGCGCGTTGTATATTTCGTAATGTCAATAGAAACGTATAAAATCTCGAGTACTTTCAGATCTTCCGTGGTTGTTAACATTCCTAAATAGTTTATTCGCGATGAATTTGCTATTACGTTTCTCCCGAGGATGGTATTAAAATGAACTGTCGCTCGCTTTCTGCTTTCAGAAATTCGAGAGATGTTATACAGTGCTCCAAAACCTGACTGCGGGACTGTCAGAAAAGGAAGCCCACGATACGCTGAACAACGCTGTGTGTAAGGACAAGACGCACGAAGAGGTTTCATTGGGATTGTTGGTTGTTATTCTGACGGATCCTCAAAGTGCCGCAAAAAGTTATAGGGACTTAACGTTAATCACGCGAGACGGCCTCGCGATCGTGCTAGGACATCTTAATCAATTAGTGCTCGAAAGATACCTACGATTGAACGATGTAACCAGAAGCCAGTTACTGTGGCTGCTGAGGGAGACGATAAGAACCAGTGTGGCTAGTGTGGATAACCTTTGTTTAAGTTTGTTAAGGCACGCAGCCGGCGGAGATATATCGCCGAGAAATTTGTTTTTAGTCGACGCGCTTTTGGACATATTTCAAGAGAACCGATCTTGGCTGGATAAGTTTCCTTTCCTAGTGGCGTCTATCGTTTACACCTACCTACGATTAATAGAAGATCATAACGCACCTCATCTGTCCGGGCTGCGCCAAAAGGAAGTTACCTTCACCGTGTCTCTCATAAGGGAGCGTATGGTCGATTGTTTAGTTATCGGAAGGTAAACGACGCTTGGGGCAACTCCATTCAATCACCGTTCGCAGCTATTATTCAGCTGCGGCGAATGAAACGACACGCTTATTATTTTCAGGGATTTGGTGCGCTTATTACAAAATGTGGCGAGAATAGCGGAATTCGAAGCGCTGTGGAAAGACATGCTCCTCAATCCGAAATCTCTGTGTCCGAATTTCAGCGGAATCCTTCAACTTTTACAAACTCGGACATCCAGAAGGTTTCTACAATCCAGGCTCACGCCGGACATGGAGAGGAAGCTAGTTTTCTTAACGAGCCAAGTCCGTTTCGGTAACCACAAACGGTACCAGGATTGGTTCCAGAGGCAGTACCTGGCCACGCCTGAATCGCAGTCGCTCAGATGCGATCTTATACGATTTATCGTCGGCGTGATTCATCCGACAAACGAGTTGTTGTGTTCAGATATTATACCCCGATGGGCGGTAATAGGATGGCTATTCACCACTTGCACATCGACCGTGGCTGCGAGCAATGCTAAGCTGGCTTTATTCTACGATTGGCTGTTCTTTGAACCGGAGAAAGATAATATTATGAACATCGAGCCTGCGATTCTTGTCATGCACAATTCTATGAGGTCCCACCCACCTGTCACTGCCACGTTACTAGATTTTTTATGCAGGGTAAGTCGAGCGCAATAACGCGGAGAAATTCCTAGGTACGTCGTTCAGTGCCCGAGGCTATTTAGGCGTTCTGTTTTACAGATAATACCACATTTCTATCCGCCGTTAACGGAGAAAGTGAGGAACGGAATCTTCTCGTCGTTGAGACAAATATTAGAGAAACGGGTTTTGCCGAGTCTTTATCCGTTGTTCGACAGTCCCAAGCTAGACCGTGAACTGAGGAGCAAAATAAGGGAGACATTTAAGGAATTTTGCTTACCACCCAATGCAGATCCTGGTAAATAACATGCTGCATGTTTACCTCACGGTAGATTAGTATAAAATACTGCACCAACACTGGCATACTTCTGCACAAAAAAAAATTGGAGTCCACGAAATGCGCATTAAGATTGGTGTCTCATTTAACATCACGTGTACATGTAGATATTTTACGAAGGCACATAGTGTATACGCATATATCGAACACAAATTGTATAGAGAGAAACGAAGATAGATAAACATATGTACATGGTATATTAATTTTGGGTTCATACAGTACCGTTTTAACAAGTTAGTTCTCACCAAGTATAGCTTAAAATCCATCTTTTAATCTTCTCTTTTAACAGATTTCATTGTTCACACTCTCTTAAAGCTTACAGCACATTCAATGCTTACTAACTTTGGTTTTTGCATGATGTTTTTAAGCAGGAAATAAGGTTCCGATATATTCAGGTAAAATGGAGGAACTTAGTAAGGACCTTGCGCCAGGAGCTCCGCTGGAGAACGCGGGGAACGCTACCCCGGTTGAAAATAATCATGTAAGTCAAGACACAGAACCGGCTTTCAGCGACGAAGAGGAGGAGATGCCGTTAAGGTCAGCCCTTTTCACCATCGGGACGTTGTACGCAATAAAAGGCACGTGGCTAAATTACACGTACTGTTTCAGGATAGTGACTAAGATCGAAGAGGAGGACGAAGAGGACGTCCCTTTAGCAAATGTGAAATTGAAAAACGAACAAAAGAATGCGAATTGTGTTATAAAGAAAGAAGATATCACGTCTCAGTTGAACTTAATTTTAGAGCCAGACGAGTTAAGGGCTGCTGTGGAAAGCTTGCACAGTGAAACGGACAATGAAGTGAGGTGTCAGACAATGGAAAGGATAGTACAAATGGTTGTGGAGGATGAGATAGATGCAGAAACAATACCAGCATTGGCTTCTTGCATATCGACTATTTTGGCGCCACAAATTACGACACAGATATTCCCGACCGACAATTTGAACGAGGAAGCCTTGACTGATAGTATAAGCACACCGTTGTTCGTTATGTTTCGAAATCAGTTTCAATTGTGTAAAGAAGAGGACAATAGGCGGAAACTTTTAGCTCGGGTGCTCGCGGAGATGCAGACTATTCAGACAAGGATAGGCTATCTTCTGCTTTACTTCTTGAAAGTCTGGGGCAAAGAAGAGGAAAAACGAGAAGGCGAACCGAGGTTGGTAATGGAATACCGATTGCACCAATGCACACAGATAATATAGCTTTTATTACATCACGTTCTTCTGTTCCAGCAATGTATTAAACGACGTTAAAGCATCGGTATACAAAGACTTTTGCGCGCATCGTGAGAAGAAGCTGGATGCCTGCTTAGTGGCGGACTTAAAGGTACGCTGGTTCTCGAAATTATAGATCGTACCACACTGCTAAACAGTTTAGCCTAGCTGTCAGGGGGGCACATATATTTATGCGGCATGCATTGGTCTTTTTATAGCTCTGCCACGAAGACAACATATTCATGCTGTGTTACCTTGTGCCTGACGTATACATGGGATTCCAAAACGTGGCTCTAGGAAACGTTCAATTGTTGCATTTGGTTGTATCGACCGTCGACGCCTGCCAATTACAGGAATTGGTCTGCCAGATAATGCAGGGACACTTGAAAATGTTGAAAAAGGAGTCGTTCACGTCACTGTTGACGGCCACTTTGAATTGGGAAACCTTCGAGCAATATTGCTTCTGGCAGCTGATTTTTGCTCATGACTTTCCGATCGACTACGTACTGCCTGTTTTACCCAAGTTGCAGTTCCGCGATCACGCGGAAGCGCTTACATCGATACTGTTTATGCTTAAACAAGAGAAGTAAGTAGAGCCGGGATTAAAGAGAACGCGGGATCGATGTTTCTGGAACGAGGCGTGACGTTTATAATGATCTCTGTAACAGGCCAACGTTGGAACTTCTGCGACAATTGCTCGCGCGACAAAACGTGGATGGGGACATGTTCGTTGTGGCAGCTTTGCGCTACTGGTGTCGCGATTACGAAGAGAAGCTCGGCGAGCTGCTCGCGAATCTTCTGAGCACACGTTATCCCGCTACCAGCCCGAACAAGCGAAAACGATCTGGCGGCAAGCACAATCAACAGCCTGGCCCGCCTAGCGGCGAACAAGTGCTCGGTCATCTGGACCAATTGCGACAGCATTGCACATCCTCCGCCGAGCTGCAGCTCTACCATTCCGAGGGGATGCAAAGAGCCCTGCAACAAGCGCAAGCGGCCAGCAGCGACTCGCTACGGAAAAGTTACGGTGATCTGTTCGCCCTAGCGGAAGTGAACGAAGAGAACGAGCCTCCTCCGCCTCCGCCGACGAGCTCCGCGCGAAAGCACGCGGCGGCGTCGGCCGGAGGTGGGGGTGCCGGTGGCAAGGGAGGTCATAGGAAAACCGGTGCTAACACGAGGGAGAGGTCTAGTTCCAAAAGGCCGTTGCCTCGGTATCATCTAGACATTACGTCTAGTAGCGAGGTAAATATTTCACAATACTTGAAAGCAATTTGAAATGCAATTACAAGGGTATATCACGAACTGGCCGAGTGTCTTTTTCTTTTTATCTATACGCAATCGGTACTAAGATACGTAGTAGCTGGTGTTTAAAATCGGCTACCGATAGACAGAAAATCCGTAGCTTCGGATCGTAATTCCTATTTGTTAGTCGACGTGGACTGCTCTGTTATAATTTCATCTTTCTAACGTAGGAGGAAGACATTGGGAATTCAAAGCCACTGAAAAAGCGAAAAAAGTTTAATGCAGTGGGCTCCGACAGCGACTGACCACCCAGTGTCTTCAAATGTCACATGGACCACGTCACGTGTATGCAGCAAGCTAAACTAGCCTTAAGAATAGTAAGATAATATAGTGTACACATAGATCTATTTAGCGCGACTTGTAAATATAGTGTATATCGAGGGTGTGTATGCGAAACCGTACCGATAAACGAGGATCTTGCACATATTTCGCAGCCGCAGGTTATTACAGCAACGTTGCCAGATTCTGTTTCCATTAATCTTTTCTTTGTTTTTCTTTTTTTTTTTTGTTAATCGTTGTCGGACACATTCTAACGGGAAACGTATTTAGAATGTATGTGATATTTAAATGTGAGAGGGCGAACATTTCTAAACGCTGGTTAGAGCTTTTCTAGGTAAACGCGTGTGGCAGATCGGCGATCGCGGAGTCTGGCTTCGAGACGCGAGGAGGATTTAGCGCGGCTCGTCTGTCAGATAATGTTACCGGGAGGCAAGACTAGTCATAAATTAAATTATGTCGAGAAGTATCGAATCTGGCAACGTTACGCGCGGAGTAGAGGCGGCACGAAGGACTTCGCTCCGTGATCAGTTTATTTCTAGGGAAAGAAACAATTCGCCGTCCGCGCAGAAGATTGGTGGTCGGCGATAAGTAACGTTGCGGGCACGATTGTGCTTAGTTTTTACCGATAATTTGTTTATTAATTTTGCGACTAGTAATATGGTATTAATTGACCCTATCGTCCAAATTTCTTTCTTTCTTTCAGTCTCGTTACGCGATTATTATCAATAAGAAAACTCTCGCGTCTCACACGTACAATTAGTTAACAAAGATGAAATGGTCACTTTTGTTGCCATAAACTGTGAACGCAAACTTTGTACGGAATCGTTGATAGCTTTTTTTTTTATTAGGATTAAGGACCTTCTGCGGGTGAGCAAGGATGTATCGTGGACGTTCTCGCTCCGGCAAGAAGCGTACAGTTTTACGACCAAATGTATTTTACGTCTGTGCTTTAGCGAGCATAATCATTCTGAGAGGCGCAAGAATTTTTATATTTTGCACGATGGAAGGTTGTCTGTACTTTTTCTAAGGATCTTCTGTCCGAAAAAAAAAGAGCGGCGAATCTTTTTACGTTGCTACGATGAATATTTTATGCGAAGCGGTCGAATTGCCTGACATCGGGCGAGCAAGTGTGTACGATTTATTCCCTTATTTCGACTTTTAATCGTAACGTCTACGATGTATTTACATTCACGAAGCGCGCAATTGTAACCTAACCTGTAAATTCGCCCACTCAACTTGGAGAGCGTCACGGTATACCTACTGTTTCTGCCAAAATCGTGTGAAATATTCTTTGCCGTATATATAACTTTTATCGCGTTGCTCCCGAAATGCGTTGATTTAACATAGGTTTCCAGGCACCTTCCAACGAGTGTAGAACCAGGCGTCATGTACACTTAAGTCCTAGAGAAAAAGAACGTATGCGCGAGGAGTATCTCACCGTTCACCTCTGTACATTTCCTGTAAAATCGGTTACTTGTAAAACGTAAGTAGCTGCGTTATGTATTTTCTAGTTTGTACATACCAGAGAGAACGATAACGCGCGCGCGTGTGTGCGCGCGTGCGATTGTATGTATGTAAGTACTTTCCGAGGCGTTTGTGTGTGCCTGAGCCACAGCGTGCGCGGTACTTCTTTCGAATCCTAACGCGAAACTGTTTTCCACTGCGAGAGTTTGTACTTCTGCACGTGCCCGATCTTATCGATCGAGTGTACAAGCAATTGTGTCAAAGATAAAACCCGGAAACAAAGGATAGTATGAAAAATGTAAAGCCGCGGGCGTTCTCGACCGATAAGAGTGCCTGCGGTTTACGCGCACAGCGTATGTACCGACCATTCGTAGTGGCGTATGAATAGAGTGTGATAGTCGATTGTTGTTATTAGGTCTTTTCTACTTGTACATAAAGTGCGGCGTTATGTGAAAAAGAGATATTTAAGGACGCGGCGGATGAGAGAGAATGTGTGCAAAAGGGCGAGCGTATGTATGTACGTGAGAGATAAAGAGAGAGCGAGAGAGACAAAGACACAGATTGATTAAAAAAAAATTGCGAAATTAACGATGCGCGGGGCAATACGAGAAATAAGACCTGTAAACATTTAATGTTTTTAACGATCTTGTACACACGAATATACATGTAAATACATGAATATATTGTATCGTAATGCGAGCATAAACATTTAATGTTTTTAACGATCTTGTACACACAGATACACGTAAATGTAAATACATCGAAAAATTACCAGAAGTAAAATTCTCGTGATTCCTGTTGTTCGTTTCTACTTTCTCTACCTTATCCCTTGTTTCGTCTACGTGCAAATTTTTCTTTAAATTAGGACTAGTGCGCTACATGGGCTGCAATTGTTTATGTGCAATGGGAGCAACTTTTTCCTCGAACATTCTTTTTTATCTTTAAAAGTAACAGCTATTTGAGCATTTTCATTTAATTGCTTCGCCCTGTGAGAAGAGTAAGGTGGTTAGAGTACTTCGCGTACATAGGATAAACATCGTGTGGGAGTTTGTGCCACACGAACTGAAATATCGACACTTCCGAAAAGTTAGCCCCCCATTGGAGTATATATTTCACAGTTTCTTTTTTATGCAATCGATTGTGCATCATTTGTACATCATTGTTCATCAATTGACAATTTATAATAAATTGAACAAATTTGACTAATTTTTTTTAACCTAGGCCCTCATTTATATTTTTTTTTCATTATTCACCAATAATTTTATATGGAATCGATCATTCGTCGTTTGTACATCTTTGTTCACTCATTTTTATTATTTGTTCACAAGCAATTGTCTTTTAATTAACGTTTTTAATGAATATCTATTGCGTCATCACTAGATCCCACAATAGCGCATGCGCGGGAACGAGCAAAGAGGATCTTCCTCATGACGTCGTAAAGTGTCGGCAACATAGGGAAGGACACCCTGATTTTGCGCTTCAGCAATCTAACAATATTCCTATATTATTTTTACTCCATTGGAGTCATTACATGTAATTTACCATTTCGACACTTCAGACTTCATCCTTTACACTTACCATACTATACAATACTTACACTATTCACACTGCTTCAACACCATTCTTACACTTCAGCAACAAACAACAAACAACACACAACACACATAATAGTTGATAAGTTTACATACTGGTTTTAAGCTTGCCGCGAAAACCCAACAAAGTTGCAAGGGCAAATTGTTTGCAACGATGTTGCAAATAAAATTTGGCTGTTTGCGAGTCAAAGGTCCGCTTTGCAACATTGTTGCATTTTCGCGAGCCTCAACAAAGTTGCAAACCGAAATTTCGCTTCCTGCGAAAAATACACAGTGTTGCAAATCGGAATTTTATGTCTCGAACACCTCAATTTCACTTGCAACATTGTTGCAAAAGATTTGTCCTTTGCAACTTTGTTGCGTTTTCGCGAGCTTCAACAAAGTTGCAAACCGAAATTTCGCTTACTGCGAAAAATGCACAAAGTTGCAAAAAATTTGTCCTTTGCAACTTTGTTGCGTTTTTGCGAGCCTGAACAAAGTTGCAAACCGAAATTTCGCTTCCTGCGAAAAATACACAATGTTGCAAATCGGAATTTTATGTCTCGAACACCTCAATTTCATTTGCAACATTGTTGCAAAAGATTTGTCCTTTGCAACTTTGTTGCGTTTTCGCGAGCTCCAACAAAGTTGCAAACCGAAATTTCACTTACTGTGAAAAATGCACAAAGTTGCAAAAAATTTGTCCTTTGCAACTTTGTTGCGTTTTCGCGAGCCTCAACAAAGTTGCAAACCGAAATTTCGCTTCCTGCGAAAAATGCACATAGTTGCAAACCGGAATTTTATGTCTCGAACACCTCAATTTTATTTGCAACATTGTTGCAAAAGATTTGTCCTTTGCAACTTTGTTGCGTTTTCGCGGGAAGCTGAATAACTTACCTGAATACTTACCACATTGTGCCTATATCGTAAGACAACTACTTAGTTCCTAAGTGAAGAGCAGTGTATGACTATTGCAAAGTAAAGCGTGAAGTATGGAGAGTGTGATGTATGAAGTGTAATTGTGTGGTGTGTGATATGTAATGTGTAGTGTGTGTAGTGTGATGTACGAAGTGGGGCGTGTGATGTATGACGTATGAAGTGTGAAGTGTAACGTGTACGTTCACCCAGCCAGGTGACATGCTATTCGATTTTATTAATATCTAGTTATTTTTTTAATGAAATTAATTCATATATATTATGGGGAAAAACTTATGGGATAATCTATAGATTTGTATTGTTATTAATGAGCAATTATTTTGTAGGTGTGAATTTAAAATTTAATTTCATTTAAGATAATTTAACAATTTATTTAATTAGTCGAAAAATTTGAAATGATAAATTACTAAAATGAGTGATTTAGGGAGCCGCCACTTTTGGTAACTTAGCAATAGATGGCGTGCAGCATTAAATCCCTGTGGCTGTCATCTAGTAACGTAGAGTGCACGACAAACCATCGAATTTTCACAACGTCGATATTTCAGTCGTGATCACTGATGACGCAATAGATATTCTTCTTCTTTTGTAGGTATAAAATGCTTGTAAAATTTGCTTCTTTCGTAGATATGAAATCTAAATCCCATTTGCAACTTTGATACGACTTCGTGGGGAAATTAAATAGGTACTTACCATGACTACTTTTCATGATTACTTACCATGTTGTGTCCCATCGTGAGGCGATTGGTCAGTGCACGAGGATTGCGAAGTGTAAAGTGTGAAGATTGACATTTAGAGTGTGAAGTGTGATATGAGAGGTATCGTAAGCTACGTAGTCAGTATCAGCTACTATGAAAAATGTGAATAGGTAGTGCAAAAAGTGTAACGAATGTCAGTAGATAGAATTAATGACAAAAGTAGCATAAATAATGAGGAAGATTTCAACGCGATCCTGAAATAAGGAATTGGGAAAATAAAGTAGAAGGAAATGGCAGAAAAATCTTTTATTTCCAATACGGAGTTGCTAACGCTCTAATGCAGCCGATATAGTTCTAATTCCACAAACAAAATATATGCATGCTTGTAGGAAAGATTTTTTCAAGAATTCTTTTCATTAACTACAAGTTTGCAAATTAGTAACATCGTGACATACTTGCACGTTCTTCCTTGCCTGTTGTGCGCGACGATTCGTGCTTGTAAACGCTCAATCTTCAGAAGGAAATGTTACGTTACGCCTGTAAAGTGAGTTCCAACAGATCAGCTTAAAGATCATAAAAATCTGGAATATTATGGAACGACGCTAAAATCTCCGTGTGCGTACACAAGGAAAAAGATTGTACGCAAAGTCGGTTTCCGAAAGCGAAGCGAACAATGACATTGCTTTGAATGAAAAGTTCAAAGTCCTTTCTGTGTTAAAATTGGGAATACCAAACTACATAAGTAGTAACTTACAACAGATGAAATAGAAATATTCGCATTTGTGCTTATAGTATTTCTTCGTATCATTCCCGGAATATAAATAAATTTAGGAGTCCGTGAGTTTAAAATACACGGCGACAAAATTCAGCAAAGTAACTTCTCCAATTCCCGGACTAATCGGCTGATTAATTAAGTAATTTTGTCGTCGTGTATTTTAAACTTACGGACTCCTAAATTTATTTATATTGGAAATTTACACAACGAAAAGTCACTTACCTGCTTTGAATCAGGCGTGAAATGGGGAGTTTCGGTAGACACTAGAGGCAACAACCGTGTTCTATCCCTTGCCACATTGCCGCTAACGCTTTCTATACATCACAGTTTATTAATCCGCGCAGTTATCCAGTTTTCTTCTCATTTTATCATAAGTCTGAACATCGTTTAACAACACCTGCCCTGTCCCGTAAGCTCCATTAAACAACGAATCGAATTACTTACCATCAAGACCGCGCCTATCCCTGAAAAGAATTCAGGCGATTGTCCAAGCAAATGCGACACTCTCGATCGACAGAAAGGGACGATTACTTTTAATCGATATATTTAAAATTAATGGTCATGGCCAGTTGCGTTTAGACAAATACACAAACACTGCTCCCACAGCGGATATATCTCGCGTTTACAGCGGCGTGATGATCGTCGTCTAACACTTTCTAGCGAGTTTCCTCGCGGCTCTCCCAATTGCTGCGCCGGCGGATCGGCTCACTGAGCGCTCAGGACGATCGAACCCTTTCGTAACGTTCGCGCGAAACGAGGACACGATGCACACACATTTACCCTTCGCTCGCCTTCCTCTTATCGCTGTCGCGTAGCACTACGGGCTTTAAGGTATCGCACTGTGGCTCGAGGAAGATTATAACTGCCCTTCGACTATAGCTGCACGCTCTCGGGGGATGATTATAGTCGCTCACCGTCTCGAAAGGGCTCGATGCGCGCGACGGCTACGCCAGCGTCGTCCGGCAAGACACGCTAAGAGGGACAGTGATTGCAAAAATTGTAAAAGTTTCGAAGGAAAAATTTCTTTTGCAACGAGAACATTGATAATTTCGTAGAGAGGCCTCCGGGATGAACTTCGTCGTCGTTCGTCAACTATCTTTTCTGAACTATCTCTGTCTCAGGCGTGTTGAACTCTATAATTAGGTACTTATCACGAAAAACCGTATCTAGCATCACCGTTTCATTCTTCTTCCTTTCGTTTTGTTCTGTCAGCAAGGCTTTCCCGGTCACTTGACGCTCATGCAAAAGTCGCTCGGTAAACGTCCCACGTTAACGCGTCTCCTCGTTGTATACACGCGACAAAGAAAAAGTGTTCATCCTACCGTAATCACATCGGGCCACGCACACGCAACTCTAATATACATTACAGGGTATCCTGCCACGCACAATGGGTTCTCGCCTTTCTCCTCTTCTGTCGTTCCTCTCTTCCACGTCTTCTCGTCCCTGCTTTCCCTTGAACGCGACTTTCTACCGTATAGTATAGACTCGTACGTAATATATACACAGCGGTAACAGTCTCTAGGTACCTAAGGCTGCTAAAAGTCTCACTTGTACGATCTCCCCCGAAAAAAATGGGGGAGAGTGTTTAGAGTCCGGGGGGGGGGGGTGGGCTGCGGTCAAGGGGGGTGTCCGACGGTCGGGTGGAGGGAAGGGAGGGAAACGTGAACGTCTTTCACCGTGTATCTAGTAAATCACTTCGTATACAGTGGCTTTCTTGTCACCGGACCCGGTCACGATGTACTTGTCGTCGGCGGAGATGTCGCAGCTCAACACCGACGAGGACTCTTTCGACTGCAACAAAAACATTGGCATGGGTTCCCACGTGGTCGGCTGTTTCGGTAACGGTAGCAGCAGCATTTATGAGACTGTTTATGGGGAGATTGCGCCTTGTTGGGCCGAAAAATAGGTAATTCCTTGCGAATTTATTGTACAAAAACGGCGCGACAAATTAATTTGAGGTTTGGCAGACTGTTTTGTTGTATCTTGAGCTATTATTCTGAATTTTTGTGCGCCAGTGAAAAAAAAAGGATGGCAGATACAGACTGCTGACTGAGATCGTTGAACAAAAATCGGGTGGTACTGGCGTTGAGGGAAAGTACTGTAAGGGTTATCTGAAACACAAAAAGGAAAGGAGATTCTTAATCTATATGAATGTGGCTATCTGTGGTAGTAGATTCATTGCCGTATCTGTTACCGCTCCTTTTTTATTTAAAGAAATTTTCCCGATTTTGGGACAAAACCTTTTTCAGACTCAAATCAGGGCGCTTCATCTTCTTCGAAAGACTGCCATTTTAACAGTTTTTTTATTTTTCTTAATGCATCTACTACCACAGGTAGCCACATTCATATAGATTAAGAATTTCCTTTCCTTTTTGTGTTTCAGATAACCCTTACAGTACTTTCCATCAACGCCAGGACCACCCGATTATTTTTCAACGCTCTCTCTGTATCTGTCATGTTTTTCCTTCACTGTCGCACAAAAATCCAAAACAGTAGTTCAAGATACAATAAAACATCCTGACCAACCTCAAATTAATTTGTCGAACCGTTTTTGTAGAAAAAATTCACAAAGAATTACCTATTTTTCGGTCCAACAAGGCGCAATCCCCCCTTAACTGTGCATAGAGCACTGGTGACAGATTGAAAATCCCCCGTGGCAATTAACACCGTCGAGGATCACTGGGATCGATCCCAATCCAGGGTAGACGCTCACCTGGAATATCGAGGCGCCGTACGGGGTGCGCCAGGCGTTTAACAGATTGTCCTTGCCGGTGGAGACGAACCATTTGCCGCAGGAGGCGAAGCGCAACGACAGCACGCAGGACTCGTGAACGAGCAGGCAATACTTGTCGGACTTGGATGCATGGAGCACCTCGACCTTGGAGTTCTCCATGCCCACCGCCAGCCACTCCCCCGTGGGGCAATAGCCCAGCGAGAATATCTGCGAGTTCAAGTCGTGCTGCTGCAATTGCCTGCCCTCCCTGAGGTCCCAGGAGCGGACGGTGTTGTCCAGCCCTCCCGTCCACAGTTTCGTCCCGTCCGCGGATATGTCGATGCAGGAGGCGCCGTCCGTGTGCCCTTGGAACTGCCGGATCAGGATCTCGTTGTGGAGATCCCACACGGCGATGTTACCGTCGCTGCAGCAGCTGAAGCAGACCTTCGAGTCCGGCAAGATGGCCAGCGCGTAGCAGGCGGGCGCGGAGGACGTCAGCTCCGCTTTGATCCGCGGCGTCGGGCTGGCCAGGTCCCAGATGATCAGCTGCCTCGCCTCGCCGCCGACTATCAGGGTTCTGCAGTCGGGCAGTAGCTTCACCGATCTGCCAACAGTCCACACGGTCCCTTCCTCTCATAATAATGTACATACTTAGAAGGGAAGATCCTCAAACCGGAAATTCAAAAAATTATGAAACTTTGGGGATATGTAGAGGATATAGAGTAAATCCGGGAGACGCGGTCGACCTAATATAAAATGGCTATTAAAACTAATATAGAAATTACTTATTTTATTGGAACAAACCTATATGTTCAGAATTTTATGCCGATTCAGAAAAACTGGTCGATATTTGCTTTAAGACAATATTTACTGTAAATCGGGTTGTAAACTGAAGTCACGACATCTGACCACCTCTCCCGAGGTGCCGGGAGAAATGGTTTTCGTCGTTGGCAGAGACCACTCGCATAATTATTCATGGAAAAATAACAAAGAAGAAAGCAAAATTATTTATGAGTGAATACAACTACAGATTCGTTGATATTTAATTTGTTTACGCTAAACAAGTAAAGAACACATCAAAGATAAAACGAACTACGTACCAGCGATTAGCAAGGCAAATGAATACAAAAGTGAATAAATAAAATAAATAAACAAAAATAATAATAAAATAATAATAAAAAATAAAAAATAATAAAAAATCATAACTCGACCATCTCTCCTTTCTACCGCGAGAGATGGTCTTCTCGTTAGCTTTGAGAGGAAGAGTTAATATGGCCAAATACTTCGCTGCATTATCCCCCTATATCTCTGCTATCTTATTATCCCAAACATTAAACGAAAATAAACTTAGAAGTATATTTTAAATACGATTCTGTACACCGCTGTTTGACAAAAGAGGTTAAATGTAACCTCAATTTACCTTTTAAAGCCTATAAATCCAGAAAAACACAGAAGGAAGCGAAATGACGCTATTCATTCAACTGTTTGGCTTCTAGAGAAGTAATTGGTCCGCACTTTAACGCATTTTTACGTAGAGAGTCTGAAATACAGCGACTCGACTAACTCTCCGGCCCGACCGCGTCTCCCGGATTTACCCTATAGATATTACGCAATTTTTTTTGCTCGTCAAATTCAAGAGGGCGAAATTGACCACTGAAAGTCCAGCTATTTTTCCATTGTGTTCTTATAACTCTCAAAATGTAAGAGATAGAAAAAATGTTTTCCGAGAAAAGTTACTTCTTCGACTTAGAACTATCATTTGGTGAGTTAGAACACAAAATCGGAAAATAGTTGGATTTTTAGGGGTCAATTTCATCCCCTTAGATTGAATTTGAGCAGCAAAAAATTGCGTAGTACATACCTGTATATTCTCTACATAGCTTCAAAGTTTCGTAACTTTTTGAATTTCTGGGTTAGGGACCTTCCCCTGTTAGAACTTTCCAAATGCTACCCTTTGTGGTATACACACACACACACACACTCACACACACACAGAGTGTGTAATGCTGTTCCTATCATGTAAAATAATTGAAAATAAAAACACTTTGACGGGATCTTTGAATCAATATCACTACCCTCACGCCCTTACACAAGATCCCAGAAGTAAAAGCACTTTTGCACTTTTCAACATCGGCGATTTTCCATCCCTTAATTAAGTGACAACCTCCTACGCTATATGCTCGCAGCGAATTTAATGGAACGTTCGGCGACATAAATTCTCGCACTAAACGCGACATGCTCCTGCGCGTTACAGCACCGTCGGAAGGCGCTATAAATTCTGCATCGGTGTCGTCGAGAGTGATCACGGTTCTAGATTCTAGACACTGACCTAATATAATTGTTGCGTTGAAGGCAGTCCAGCTGCGATACGGGCTTGATACTGCCACCGCCTTCGTGGCCGATGTCCCAGACTTTCACGCACCCTTTGCCGCCTGTGTAGACGTACTTGGTCGGGTTCGAGATGGTAACGGCGCACACAACCTCGCCGTGAGTCAAGGTATTAATCTGACGCGCGTGACGTGGAATTCCCGGTCCTATCAGAGCGTCCGTGGGGAACGCCACGGGCTGCATTTCACCCTCGCCGTTCGCATGGAACGAGATTGCTCTGCGGTGAAATGTAAAACGTTAATGGCTTTGTCGTTGCGCGAGGCAACGGCTTCGATTACTTAAAAGCTTCGCGCCGGCTGCAAGTCGAGCAACAAACGCGCCACGTCTTTACTGGAATTAATGGCGTTACGAGTTAACGCTTCAAAGACGCGACAAGCTCGCCCGATCGGGCGCGGTTGATCGATGCTACCGTCGATGGTAAGACCATCTTGGCCCCCCCCCCCCCCCCCCCCCGATCGGAGCCCGTACGGTTTATGTTAGTCGACGTTTACATACGTTTTACCACCGGGAACGTTGCTCATCCCGTTGGTCGGAGGTATCCTCGCGTGACCATCAAAGCCGAGCTGCAAAAGTCAACGAGATCCATCAGTTCTTATGTAAATGCCCGATGATCGGAGGTAGACAGAGGTAGAGTGTGAAGTAGACACGTCTTCGCCGTTTGTCGGGTTCAGAAGAGATTCGATTTAGGGCTACTCGGTTTTTACTCGACGTAATGCCGAGTTTACACCTGACGAGCCTTCGGCCGAGCGAGCCCACTGGGCCGAGCACTCGCCCAGTCTGAACCAGAGTTGGGCAAAATCTAATCACAACTTACAAATTACGATTAAACTGTAATCGTGTAGTTGATTACACATTATTTTCTGTAACCACCTGCATTAACGATTACAGAAAATAAAGTGTAATCAACTACACAATTACAGTTTAATCGTAATTTGTAAGTTGTAATTAGATTACAGTTTGCCCAACTCTGGTCTGAACGCATATTCTAGTACTCGGCCGATAGTAATCCGACGTGCAAATCGGCCAAGATTTTCAGTCAGCCGAGTAGCGAACCGAGTGACTCGGCCGAGTCACTCGTCAGGTGTAAACCTAGCTTAATTAGATTATCGTGTAATTGGTTTATGTTAGTGTGCTCGACCCCTCGTTACGGTGATGTATGAAAGGGCAACGTTATTCGTTAATATTCCCGATAGTGTTCTATAACACAGACACACCTACGAGCCCTGATCTCGTCCGTATTCTGACGAAGATACTCGACGCCACAGAGGCCGGAGGATGCGCATTAAATTCAGCGGTGCTTTGGACCAAAGCAATGCTCTACGATTGCCATTACACCGTTGTGCATAAATCTTCAGCGAAGAGGAATCGAATGATACCGTCGCTATTCTAAGAATCAGATGGAGTCGCCTTCAGAAACGGATCCACAGTTTCAAGCTTGCTAACAAGGGAAACAGACAGCAAGCTCACTCTAGACTAGGATGTAGAGTAACATTTAAATGATGTTAAGTGTAATCATATCTATTTTCCAAGCTGCCCCATCTGATCACAAATTCCCACTTAAAAGACAAGATCTTCCCAACGGTGTACAGCAATCCCGACATGCTCCGCGATCCAACACCACCCTACGGGCTCTATCTTTTCGCGACTAGCTAGCTCGTTTCACTCGCGTATTATCAAACGTCGAGTTGCACTGTGCCATGCAGAGATATAGCGACTAACCTGGGGCCCACTTAACTGCTGCATTAAAACGATATCCCTGAGGGTACAAGCCATCAAATATATTCTTCATCCCCTATTACACTGCACTTGTTTAGTCACATTCACAGACACTACAGAGCCTTAGAGTCCTCACATCCAAAAAGTGTACGAATCACATTCTTGGGGATCACGATTTTAACCTTTCGTCGCACGCGCTGTTGTAAAAAGTCCGACAGTCGTGAATTATTATTTTTTTTCTGCCTGAGAGCGACCAATCGGTTCTGAACCCTTTTCTAATTAGAGAATTAGCTAGAGAGCTATGCTTTCCGTACTTTACGAAAAATCCCCGCCTCTTTCGCTCCAGTTTTTCAGTCTGAATGTGCAAGCGTTGAAGAGAAAAAGTCGTCGTTTCTAGGAAAGTGCATCGCGCGTGCAAAAGTTCATTGGTAAAACACAATCCAAAGTGGAACTGTTGCGTGAAAGGTGTCACCAGAACAATGGAAGTGAATAACACAATAGTTATTTAAAATAGTAGTCGTTCCCTCTGTCCCGTCTTTTTTCTTTTTCAAAGACAACTACATCGCGTTTTAGTGTTTGATATAAAACTATGTTTAAAGGAAAGTCGCCTCCTTAACTTAAGAAAATCAGAATATCAAATAAATCAAAGAACGGGTAAAAAATTAAAAAAAAAAACACACGCTATAACATAGTGATGTAAAAAGTACAACGTGCGTGTAAGCATGTTATAAAGGTTAACCAGGTTTGCACGTGGGACACCTCCGCAAGGCGGTACAACTCGTCTTCACCAGCCAACAGCTGACTAGCTTTTAACCAGCGCGGCTCGCGAATGTATACCGCGGCTGGTCCCTAGCGGAAAAGTGGCCAACAACGAAAAGTACCATCGAAGTCCTGGCGTATGGCAAGTTGCTGTACGGCGAAGACGATTGTGGCGGCTCATTGCCGCGGGACGGCAAACCCTGATAGCCCTGCGGTGGCGTTAGCTGCGACGATGGCGGATGATAGACTCGCGATGCCAAGGGCCCAGGGATTCCGCCCATAGTTGGCGTACAGCTGCGCGACCCCCTCGCCGCCGCCACAGGTGTACCCGGCTTGTCGATCTGGGGAGGTTCGTTCGACGCCGCCGGTTTATTATCGGGCGCAATCAGAGAAAGGAATTGTAAATTTCACGGTCGAGTTTACACGAAAGCAACGAGACGTATCGATCCTCGCCTAGAACGCGATCGTGAGGCGCGTGCTTCCGGTTCAGCGATTTACCAGAGGAACAGGCACCAAGGGTTGGTTGGGCGGGTGGGAGATAGCGTAGAGGGGGCGGGGGCGGTGGTTGGTAGCGTGGGGGAGGGGGGTAGGGTCGAAACGATTCCACCCGACAGTTCCCGTGCAAATTGACTTATCCGTAACTCGGCGGGACAAATTTTCACGATGTCGCGCTGGCGCACGCTAAAAAGGGGGCGTCCAAGTATCTCGATTGTTTTCGAAGCCGCGAGGGGGGAAATTAGATCTCGATACTCCGCCATGGAATGGCGTGGTAATGCTGCCGCAGGTGTTAACACTTTCAACGTCCAACATGCTCCCCTATTTTACGTCGCATGACGATTCAAATGGAAAGGCAGCCTCTTTCCCGCGTCTTCGAAAACCACGAGAACGTCGAGGTCTTCCGCTTTTGGGCGTCTCGCCGTGGGCGCGAGCCTGGGATTAGTTTCGATTTTACTGAGAGATATAGAAGCAGAAGCAGAATGTACTGACAGGCAGAGAAGGGAAGGAACCGGACCGATTAGGCGCCGAACAAGCTTGCTATCCGCGAGATCTTACATCTTTACTTTTCAGAGACGGTGTGCTACGAGCAGAGGAGCTTCCGCTCCGCGAGGGTGGCCTGTCTTTTACGGAAGTGGAGCCAGCGCCGGAAGTCGGTCCCGCGTGTCCCGGAGCACTCAGCTTCTCCAGGGTACCGTTCTCGCGTGGATCCGAGTGTTCGCCGTTCGCGTGGGGTGACGACGCCTCCTTTTCGTGGCAAACAAGAGAACATTTCTATGAGAGACCATAGGACCTAACCGTCTTTCTCGTACGTATGGCGGTACAAAAGGGATTCGAGATTTCAGAAGCCCCAAAATCTCTGAAAAGAAGAAGAAAGGGACGCTTTAACGCGGACCCGCAAACCAACTCTCACAAAAGAGTCTCTGTATATAAATCAAATGAATGGAACAATCATAAATTCTCTGGTAACATTGGTTTGCAGAGCCGCGTATAAAACAGCTGTTACCCTAGAGTGCTTACATCACTAGTAGGTATCTATGAACTACGAACGAAAGAAAGGCAGAATGAATGAGAGCGATTAAACCAACAACTGTATACGTCGAATCCATAGAGACTTGAAAGAAAGTCAGTGGAACAAGCCAAACCAGTCCCACCGATCGAACTGAAACGAATGTACGTACGTGAAGAGTGACCCAAGAAAGCGCCTCTTTTCGGGCCCACGATTTTCGAATTGAATTTTATGTCAAACGAATTTAAACTTAGATTTTTAAAATTCGCAAAAAAAAAATCAAAGTCAAGAAATATAAACGACTGTGTAGTGGGTGCTTTTTTAATATATCGTCCACCATATTGAAATGGCCATTGTGAATTTTGAAAATCTAAGTTGAAATTCGTTGTTAGCAGTCAGCAAAACATCTGGGAATAATTGTTTAAATTATCGGGACTGACATAAAATATGGGCTGAGGCGTTAACGAATTTTCACTTCTTTCACCTCCCATATCTCAGAAACTAATTGTCACCTGAACTTGAAAATTTCGTGTGATTGATGTCTCATCATAAGTTTGGCATAAAATTCAGTTCCAAAATCGTGGGACCAAAAAGTGGCGAGAAGAGGCCTCATTTTTGGGTCACTCTTTGCGTTTCAAGAATCTTATTCTCTCGCGATTTCAAACATTTTTCCGTCCCCGTAATTTTGTACCCAACCAACGTTTACGTTGCATAAAGAGTGCTAATGAAATCAGGAGCCAATGAGGAGAACAATCTCAAGGAGAGCTCAGGCTCTGAACCGTCTAAAATTTAAAGAATAAAATAAATAAAATAAACCAAAAGCCCAAGTGATTTAAACACAGGCTTCGAATTGATTTCGAGACCTCTGAAAACGTCTACTGACTACCGATCGATGCACAGTCATCGTTTTAACCTCTTCGACTTTTCATCGCCAGCAGCTTGCACGGGGCTTAATGAACACAGACGCGCTAAAAATATAATATCGCATTGAATCTGAATGTTGAACTGACCTCGTTCGCGACATCCACCACCAAGTCCTGATCGCTCTTTTCCCCGTCGCTCTCCTGAAAGAAAATCACCGCGCTGTAGTACACAGAATGGGAGAAGAGGCAACGGGATACCCTTGCGAAATCGCGCGACGCTCGGCATTTAATACAAACGCTTCGCCTCCCGTCGTCCGCGTAATAATTCCCACTATGTATCGGGCAGATGCATTAACGATCGTCGCGGTACATATTTCCGCGGAAAGCCCGGCGAGCGGGCGAAGAGGAGGGCTCGACCTATATTCCAGCCGCGTCAGACCGGCAGATGCATCTTCAGAGACATATTATTAATCTTGACACTCGCGCATCGATCACTCGGAACCTTTCTGATTGCGCTGGCAACTTAATGGCCAGCCTGTTCGACGTGTGCAGACGCGCCAGATACAGAGAGGGCCCGCGTTTTGCCGCATTGCGAGCCAGCCGCGCCGGGGCAATTGTAAAATCGCGCCCCGCTCACGCGGCATTTTTCCAGGCGAGATTGCACGCGTTGGTCACGGCATGTCACGCGGAGCGTGTAAAATTCGGTCGTTTGTCGATACCGGGGGTCTCTCCGGTCGTCGCGGTTGCATCATCCTTCGCAATCCTTAAGCTGCTTGCTTTCATTTGTCCTGGTAATTACTTTCTTACCGTCTAACGTTAATGCAACTAGGGGAGGGTCGCCTATATCGTACTACTTAAGACATTTTACCTTATATTTCATATTTGGTACTAATTTGAACGCAAATGACTATTGGATATTGTAGCTCGATCTTTTAGGCACCTACTATTACATGCTTAGCCTTTTGTTCAGAACAAATTAATTTGTTATTAATCTTTTTGTCGCATACTGTAAAAGGTACGATTTAGGCAACCGGTCTCCTAAATCGTACCCCTCGGTTTCCAAAATCGTACCTCCACGAAAAAATAGTATCAATAACAAATAAAGAAGAAAATATTCAACATAAAGTAATGATTATTATATAGTTACATATACAAATGTATATGGATCGCACACAGGCCGCAATAACCTATGTATATGATATATGTACATAACGAGTTGTCAAATCCTACTGGTACGATTGTAGTGGTACGATTTAGGAAACATGATCAATTTATTTATAAATAGCAATTTATACTTTATATAAAATGTAATATGTAGTTTAAATGAATGTAAAATATTCTACATTAAACCCGCTTTCAGAAAAATACAAAATACAGGACAAAATTGCATTGTTTGATTATTATCAGCTAAAATAAACTGGTAAAAAGTTACATCAATCATACCTGATTTTTTTAAATGTTTATAGCACGCACAAAATAGAGTGTAAGCTCAAAAGGTTTTGTTTCTATTTCTTATTTCGCATTTACTTGATATTTTTATTATCAGATGTCGTTTACATTCATTAATTACTGAGAAATTGATGAGGTACGATTTAGGTGACCAGTACGATACTGGCAACTTCCCTATGACGTAGAAAGCAGAAGTGGCTTTCTCTTCTGTACGTATGTAAATGAGCATCGTCATCTTCTGGATTCAAATATTACTTGAATAAGTGTCAAGGAACCTGGTTTAATTCAGCGATCTAATTACTTTCAATGGCTCAAAGAATCTAAATTATGAGATTAAATATAGTTACTTTATTTCCGCAGCACCGAGTACCCTATCCTTTTAGGATCCTCGAAGTAGCTTAATCGAAGGTTAGGGTAAGTCGGTTTAGATATATTTCGCGGGGAACAGCGATTACTATACAACCAGGGTACACGTATGCACGTTGTTCCACGTGAAGCGATAAACAACGTCGAACACCGGGGAATGGTAAATAACGCGGCTTGGCTAGGAAAGTGCAATTTGTAATTCACGTATCTTTCATCGTTTATTTACCAGTTATCGCTCAGTTTCTCTACAAGCCGCTTGTTCCCGGCTGCGACCAGCCCCTCGGTACGTGGCTTGTAACGAGCTCAAAGCAGGGCACGCGGGAGCGGGTAACTTACACGCGCGAAGCGTTCCAAGTGCCAGCACGGCCAGCCCGCCGAAACCGCTTAAAACTTCGCTCTCGCTTTTCCCACCTCCAAATGCAACGCAGCCCTGGACCCCTCGTCAATACTTCAGAGGATCGATCCATCACGCGGAACGAGATAAAAAAATGTCACAAAATAGCCCGAATGTGTTGCGAGTAAACTTGAAACCGATAGGTAAAATTCTATGGAATATTATTTAAAAGAGACTTCTAAGATCTTCAGTTTCTTCTGTGAATTGCAACCACGTACACTCGCGGTCTCCTATTCAGGAGAGAATTATAGATTACAATGTTCGCGAGGACAGGCCCGTTGGCGAGAGACTGATCGAAGGGTAGATTCGGCAGCAAGATAATTCGCAGTGGAAAAAAGAACCTGCAAACACGACGTAGTTCGCTCGTAAAAGTTTTCGCGCAATAAATTTATCATCGCATTAACATTCCTGGCGTGATACGGGCGCGCTTAACCGAACTATAAATAAGGACCGGGGAAGAAGGAAGAATTATGCATCAAGGGGCATTTAATTTTCACGGAAACTTCGCGGCGAAGCTACTCACGCGAGCCCCGCGTAAACGAGGCACATTTTGTAAGAATTTAAAACACCGCGGGGTCGTATCATTCTTCTTTAACACTGGCAACGGGACGTCCCGATTTTATCGCCGGGCAACGCCGACCCGCGCATACGGATCGCCTGTTAAAAATATACACACGCTTAATTCATTCGTAATTCTCACCGGCGCCGAAACTTCGAATAATCTTAATCAGCTTACGAACGAAATCCCGCGCTAATTACGCATCCCTTTTTCCAAGCGCGAAGGCTGCAAACACGTCATTTCCCGCTCGATCTCAGCCGGGACAGGAGGACGCGGTCGAAAGAAGACAGATTGGGTGCCGCGGGACGATTAATAATTCAACAACGTCTGGTGGTTTATATCCTAATTATCGTGGAGCAGGTAGCGGCGGGTTCTTTGCGCTACTCCCGCACCCAACATCTCGCCAGCCACGCACACGACCGCTTGAAAACGTGCCGCGCGATAGTATTGCCCTTCTAATGACGTAATATCGTGTACAACGCCCATCCATCCATTACGCGTCTGTTAGGCCACGTATACACGACGTTCGTGGCGAAGGTAATCGCGCGTGTGCATCGTTCACCGACGAGAAGGAACCACCTGTGTGCGTCCCTGGTCAGGAATGATTTAGGAAAACCGTCGGCGAAAAGCTTGAGATCGCTACTGGCCGGGCTGCTCTCGGGTGCTTGTGTTTTAAACGCGTCGGCTGAAGAGGCAGGACAGGGGATCCGGGAGACTCGGTATTTGCGTATAGAACGATTCGTAATGGCGGAGAAATTAATGCACTTGCGACGGAACGAGGAGGTGGAAGGGTCGGAGGGAAATTAGGCGCATCGGGTCTGAAAGTGGAGGGTGTGACCATCGAATGTGAGGGAACCGGGGCAACTTTCGTAATGTAATCACGACGAGGGGATCATTGGAGGCGCGCGGTTATAGGAAAATTGGCGCGACTTGCTTACAGGAAAATTTGCGGCTTGGGAATTAGTTCGGCCAGTCGTTGTCGCGGGCGAATCGGCGCGGACTTGCGACGGAGTTGGGCTGTACTCGTAGGGAAATTAGCACGACTTGCGGTGGCGCGAGTTGCGATCACGGGTCGGAGTTGGTACCGAGCTGCGGTCGAAGAAAAATTAGCCGTGACTAACGCGATTCCCCGCGAAACGTACGAAGGTGGATCCGACGCGGCTGGCTGGAATCCGTATGTAGGGACACGACCCTGCAACGGAAATTGATTCGCGGAGAGTTGACGAATGGTCCGGCGGACCTGGTCGCCCAGCTCCCTGTCGCATTGCTCGAGGAGAGGAAAAGAATGCTCGCCGTTCTGCGGTTCTAAATCAGCCTGCTTCCCAGAATTGTGAGGCGACAATGGATGTGAACAGCTTTTAAGGTAGAAAATAGCGAATGCAGCCCCCTCCTCCGAACCCGTCAGCTATGCAAAGCAGATCCAGTTCCAAACAATGACTCCCAGCCAGGTAACTAAGGTTCACGAGGTATTCCAGCGTGGTCGCGCGAGTGTCTTTCGACTTCGAAGCTCGTCTGTTTGGTGACGAGGCGAGGCTGAGCCCAGACGCGGTGGTTTCAACGATCCTGAGAAGGACCCGGCACCCCCTGGAACACCGACGAGGAGTCGCTGCAAGGCACAGTCAGAAGGGAGGCCGACACGGACGTGGATGTTGAATCAACGATGGTGCTGTTGGCCGTGGCTAAATCGGCCAGCAGCTCGGCGTGACGTTTCAGGTCGGAACGGTGATTCCGTCGCGATCCATTTCCGACAGGAGCAGAGTGGTGCTTCGAGCTGCTGGGGACACGCAATAAATTTGTGTACGGGACGATGAGCCTGTGTAAATAGAAGCCAGTGTGGTGGTATTGATTTCAGTGGTATTACTCGGCTGGTGGAGGGCGCTCAAGGATGGAGGAAGGTGGTCGACGAGAGGCAGGATATAGCAGAAACGGAGCGTAGGAGGAACGAGGACGAGAGCAAAGAGGCCGCGGAACAGGAGGGGCGTAGCGGGAGAGGAGGAGACGTTGAAACACCGAAGCAGCAGAAGAAGAAGGAGTCGGAGGGTGTCTTCCACCCCTTAACCTGCTCGTTCTAGCGTTAAATATGATACAAATGTTATCATCCCTTCTATTCTGTCCCCCTTCCCCCGGCCCGCCCTTCTCGCCCCCCCTCCCCCGTGGCACGAACCACCAGCGACTGTTCTCCTCCTCCTCCCCTCACTTTTACCACCCCCTCTGTCCACTTCCATCTCTTTCTCCCCAGTCCTTCTCGCCCCCTCTTTCCTTTCTTTATCGTTTCCCTTCGCTCCGGCGAGAGTCTCGCAGTCCGACCCGAGCCGCTTTCTCCGTCGGCTTCTTCCCTCGTTTAACCCAGCATAGCGGGGGATGACGGTATTAAGGGCAGCTCTATTATTCGACCACCCAACCACTCGACTCTTCGTCTCGAGAATCCTCGAATCCTTTTTTCCCTTCCTCCCCAATCTCCCTTCCCCGTCTACCCTTCCCCAGCCCACCCTTCCGCGGCGCTGTCTCTTTCACCCCTGCCACAGCCTCCCTTCCCCCCTTACCTATACAATGTTCCGCGTAGTTTTCCCTTGCGCTGCCCACCCTCCCTCTTCCTCCTACTTCTCGTAACCTCTTCTCCTTTCGGGACCACTGTAAACAAACGCACGAGCGCAAAAGAAGAATCGAAGGTTTTCCACCCGACCATTCTTCCCCGTTCGTTTCTTTTCTACCACTCCATCCACCCACCCCGACCCCCATCGCCCCCTTCACGTTGTTCGCTGACTTTAGGGAAGTTAAGCGGTCGTCCCGTGGAACCGATGTGACCATTTCTTCCAGGGAGAGTAAAATCGTCTCGATGAGCGGCGGACACGCGGCGATTAGCCTCTGCTAAGGGAGGATATTCTTCAGGGGAGATTCATGGTATCGAGTGAAATGTATGATATTTTGAAATTCTAATAGAGTGAGCAATTGAGTTTCTAACAGAGATGGGCAAAAGTTTTATTTAAATAAAATCTCGAATGACGAATAAAAGTTAAAAAAATTATTCGTCATGCGTCGAATAAAATTAACTCGGGTTAACGAACGAATGATGAATAATTTTTTTTTAACTTTTATTTGTTATTCGACATTTTATCTAAATAAAAATTTTGTTCATCTCTGGTTTCTAGCCTGGAGAATCCATTACGAACAGGATTCCTAAATGTTACATATTCAATTTTTAATACAAAAGAATTGCGCGCTGTGTATATGTACCTAGAGATCAATAAAATCATGGACACAAGTTTTGTTGTATAAATTTCTTTCTAGTGCTTAGTACCTATCTACCATAAATTCAGCGATCGAGAACCCAAGCGGATTTTTTAAATTTCCAGACAAGTTTCTGCGCAGGTAGCCCAGGATTGCCTTCCCCTCAGGTTCTTTCCTCCAGGCTCGATTCTTAAGGAAACGCGGGAGAGCAAAACAAGCGGCGTAAAGTTTCCCAACGGTCGGCCATTCTTTCCCCTATCTTTGCATTTACTCGCGTTAACTTGGGCGAAAGTTCAGGGGCCGACTTGTCTTTAAAATACCACCGTCACATCGTCCCGTCGATTCTCCTACGAGCTACTTAAGGGGCCAGTCCACTGTGAAGTCGTGAGAAATTGTCATTTTTTTTAGGATTTATTTTTTAGTAAACGGAAAGTCCAACGTAAATAATGTTTTGTCTACTTATTAATAAACTTATTGACAGTATAAAGAAAATTTATTTTAAATTTTTAACAGTTTTTTTTTTAAATATATATCGCACTGATGTGAGCGCCTTGAGAAAGCGATGTAGTGTTGGCGCAGGTGATTCCGGGAGTACGACGCATTTGAAACAAAAAATTCAAAGTGTGTTGTAATCATTATGAGTGTAGTTATCACAGGAACCAGGATTATTTTTACTGATAAAAAATTAACAAAATGGCGGAGGTTTGAAGTGTAAGTGTCGAAATACGGTGAATTTTTCAATCATTTTTCCTTGTAAAAAGTATGAAATGGTTAACCAAAAAAGGTTTCTGTTGTCCCAGCCGTAGTCACTGATGTGCTGAATAACGTATAAAAATTTCGGACTGATTGGTCAAATAGGTATTTTGCAATCACCTGCACCAGTTGAAAAAATGTTGTTTTGGGATAATCGCGTTTAAAGTTTTAAAATAAATTAAAAAAATTCTTTCAATTTTTTTGTACAATATAAGAGTACTTTAATAAATACCAAAAAGATTTATTACATTATATGTTGTATCTACGGAGAAAAAAATCTTTAAAAATAGCTAAATTTTTCAAACCGTCACAGTGGACTGACCCCTTAATACCACCCGTGTTTACGGTGCCAAAACGGTGGTATATAAATTAAAATGTCACCTAACGAAATAACGGAGCTCACAACTCAATGACACCACGTTCAAAGTGTTATCATTCGAAGCATCGATGCCTAGCGCGGGGAGCTGAAACTTTATCTTCCCCGACCTCGTTCTCTTCCGTCAAGTAAACGCGTACTTTGTCGCGCATAATACTCTGTTTGCATATTTAGGTACCTATGGCTGAAATTTCTCCGTATCTATTTTGAGCGACTGCTGCTCGGCAGGAGAGTCAATTAACTTTGATGACACAGTCATGTTGCTCGTAACGTGCTATAACGCGGTCCTTACAGTCCTCAATAAACCGTGTTTACTTTATAATCTACTAAAAGATCACCATTGCGATCCACGAAGTGTCCATTACGTACGCGATATTACATTCGCATTTAGAGTACGAAGGGTACATGTTAAACCCGATTCACCGTTAATTAAATGAATCCCCATTGTCCAACGTATCGCAAGCGAAAGGCGCGATAATGTTTCACAAATTCACATCGGACGATACGCGTGCCAACATATTCCCAGCATATTCGCTCGCGCGACCGTAGATTTCTCAGTTATCTCTTCCACCTCGATCAGACCGCGATCGATCCGTGTCCGTCGTATAATCACGACCACCCTCGAGATGGCCAAGTGGCATCCCTCCCACGGGGTCAATCCCAAACCCTCCGCGGAACCACTTTACCACGGTACTTAATAATACCGCAGCCCCGGATGCGTTCCTCCGGCGAAATTAAAAGAGAAACGTTCCAAAGGTAACCGAGATCGATAAGTTGCACCGCGTCTCTTTATGCCCCCGGCACAGCGGGGTCGGGGGGAGAGAGAGAGAGAGAGACGCGCGGGGGTGGCGGCGGTAAGCATCGGTCCCGCAACTTTTACGAGACAACTGCTTTTATATCTCACAGAGGAGAGCGGCGCGGCGGCTGGGAACGTATTAAAGCGATTATCTCGGGTGAAGGAGATCCACTCCGGGAGAGGGCTGAAAAAGGGAGGTGAACGGGGTAAAAACCGACGTTGACGAAAGCACGAAAACGTCGGGGTGTCGCGTTATCGTCGGTGAAAAAGGACGGCCGCCCTCGGACAATGCCAGCGACGAGCCAGCGCTCCGAGGGAGGAACGAAAGGAATAGCAGCTCTAAGTGTCGTAATGGAGACCGCGATCGATAGTTCGTAAAACGATGGAATTTAACTATCCGCGGGCGGATAGAAAGCAACCGCGGAGGGTGGGCGCAGAGTGACGCACCCGCTCCAACGTGTCGTACTCTGCGAAATGGATTTTTAAGGGGGAGAAAAATGTAATACGCATCTGAAAAGGGACTGCTGTGTGCTCGCGTTAAAAAGATACCCCCGGAGTTGCGTGGCGCGCAGAGATGGAACGATAATACGCAGGGGAACTTTCTCGTTCGCGGATTCCTGTATCCACGGGCAGATATGCTCTTAGCCACTTTTACCGTCCGGTGCGCCAAAAAATTGGCATCCACGCGGCTTCGAGTCCGACAGTCGACAGCCATTTCCTAAATGGCAAGGTTGCGCGCGGTGGGACGGCCGGGGGGAAACTGGGACTCGAGCGGACAGTAAACTGGAATGCAGTGTCTAGGAGCTAAAGCGCCGAAGTGATATCTCAGAATTAGAAAAATACGTGTTACCGAAGGCTTGCTTAACTTTCCACTTGCCCCAATTTAGACGAGCCCTGTCGCTTCGTTTCTCCCCGAACGATTCGGGGCGCGCCGTTTCTCGCGGGGAAAAAGTTTTATTAAACGAAGAGCCGACGCTCGGTGCTTTTCAGAAAGCAGAAGGCAAAGAAATTTCGCGCGTCCAGATCCGTTGCCCGTCGGCAACCTCGATGGACCCGCGTCGCGCGCGGAACGAAAAATTCACCTTGCACTTCTCGACCCCGAGCTGCGAGAAAGCTGATATTCCTTCTTTTTTTCCCTCCCTCCTCCTGTTGTGTCTGTTTCCCTTCCCCCTCGCCTCCCCGCCCCTGCCGCTGGTGTTCCCTTCGCGAGCAACGACGAGCGGCAAAAACGTATTAAAGCGTTTTTCCAGCGGACGAGAAAAGCGGGCGCAGTGGAAGGGTTGGAACGCGCGAAAAGAGACAGAGAAACGGAAGAAAGAGGTAGACGTTGACGGGTAACGGGGAGCCTGGGAAGTTGAGTTGGCTCCGGGAAAAATGGTCGTAGGACAGCACGAGAAAATAAAGGGGAAAACGGTTCGTATGAAAATGTAATTAGGGGAAGCGTGGAAGCTCGGCTCATTGCGGCCTCGACCCTTTTACTTCGCCACCTTCTCTTTCACTCGCATCTTCCACTTCCACCCACTCGCTCTTACCCTTTATCGCCCCGTCTCTTCCTCGGCTTCCCCGTCGCGCGATTCCTCCCCCGATATAATTTCCTAACCGCTCGGCGTTCGATGATCGCGGGATCCACCACGCGAGGCGATCCCCAACATGCAAATCTGATTAATGTATGCAGCGTTTCCGCATATTTTCGTAGCGTTCCGTAGTGTAACGATATACAGAACACTATCCTCGGCCCATATTTAAATCCTCCGCCTTAACGCTTCCGTCATTCGGATCCTCGGGCTTAATCCGCATCACACAACAACCCTGCCCGATTTCTTTACGGCGCGCGTAACTCTCCTTCGCCGAGCATCCTCGCCGACAGACTCTCCCCGCGGGATCGTGCAAGTTTCCCTGAAATTTCTGTCGAACCCCGGAGAGAATACCTCGCGACGCTCGCAACAATCGACTTGCTGCTGTACGATTCATAAAATCCGCGGCAGTTTCCTTTTCCCTTTCGACGAAACGCAGCCCGGCGTCACACGCCGTAAAACCTACCCCTCCGCGCGAGGACGTCGCGACTCCGCACAAGCCGCTCGAAAGGAACGCGCCCCCGCCCCCTGCCCCTCCTCGGTGCACATGTTTATTCCCGTCGTACATCGTTATCGGATTATTGGCCATGTTTCCCGGGGCCGCGGGGTTTGTTATTCCATTTCTTTCAATAACAGACGCGCGGGCGCGGCCGCGCGCACGGCTGCAATTTGCATTTCATTACGTCCGCCAAGTCACCGGGAACTTTTATCATCGGTTTACTTTGGGGGGGCGGTACATTTACCTTCGCGGCCCGTCGGCCGGGGAATTATTATTCGCGGCATCGGGGAGCTCGCAAGTTTTCTGCGTCTCTATGCTTTACACGTGTAAACGGGGCGGCGGGGCGAGGGCGCAGGAAGCACGGCGACGGCGGAACGGACGAGACTGCGACACGACGGGGAAAAGGTTTCGCCCGGGAAGTGTCTTTGCAATTTAACTTTTACGCCGCGCCCTGTCATTTCTACCCGGGCTCCTCGCGTCGCGCCGAATGCAACCCCCTCCGTTCGGTTTCGCCTTGAACCGCCCCCACTGATCCGCGTTGCTCGCATTAGGCGCGTCTGCGCCGCGGATGACGGATAAGTTGCTGGAATTGCTTCGTGCTTGGACCTTTTTTACCATTGCAGGCTTGTGTTCTTCGACGGGGGATGTAAATAGAAGAGTTGGGGTTGCTCGAGAATGAGACGTCTGTATTGAATTTAGTATTAGATCGATGATAGGAGGGGGTGATAGGAGGGGATGATAGGACTGCAGTATCTACAGGCAGAAGATATTTAGCGTCACTGGTATGGGTGAGTGCCCTCTATTTCAGCCCTTTGAGCCGAACACAAGGGGCGAAGCGACGTGGTAGGTAAACTTTACGGCGGACATAGTCCTCCAATACCCTCGAAAATGTTCTATGTCAACTGTAATATACTGTGATAGTCAATATCAGAAACTGTATAGTGTAAAGGTAGGTAAAAGTTCGCAGCGGGTAAGAGTTCGCACCATGCGAATTTCATGGTTTGAGTTACGGCAGTTGCCAATGGTGATCCGACAGTCGATTGTCAAACAAGGTAGAGTCACCAATGTCGAATTGTGTATCTGTGCTTCGTTTTGTTATCGTACAATGCGGTAAGTACTGAATTCGTTAGTTCTGATGGAATATTCTCATTTTTAGGATCAATATTATTCCTATAAGTTGATCAGTAAATATTTTAATTCATATGTCGCCTGAAAGAGCTGAAATTTTCCTATTCAAAAGTGCTAATATAAGTTTTCAATTCTCCTCGCAGATAACAGGATTGATTAAACAATGGAAAAGTAGTTGTGGGCGCAAAAGGTCGCACAATGCATTGGGGCAAGAGTTCGAATGCGAACATGCGAATTTTTGCCCAAAAATAATTTGACGCGTGTTATAGATTCATTAAACTTATTTTATTTCTAGTTTTTGCTAAATTAGTAACGAAAGCTGATTAAACCGACTGTAAAAAATAAATTCGAAATTAATTGTCAATTACAACATGGAAATAAATTTTGAGTTTATGATAATTGGCCACGCTGATATCAGTTTTTGATTTTTTTTATTAATTTTTAATCCGCACTATTTTTCCAAAATACGTTTTCTATTAACTTCTTTGTCTGTTCAAAGTACTAAGGGCGGCGTATTTTATTTGCGACTATTGTTAACTTCACCTAAAGAAATAATTATAAACTATTAGGCATTTTACTGTATTACTCCGACTATGTACCTATGCAGGAAAATAAAACACTTCTTTGGATATTTGTCGTTGCGTTCTTTCACCCCATAACATGCGAACTTTTGCCCCACATATGGGGTAAAAGTTCGCATTTGACACTGTTTGGAAATATGTATTTTATATAAGTTGCGACAGGTAAATTTACACGAAGTCACTGCCTATCGAATAATAAGGGATAGTAGTTATTCCTCACAAAATGATATGACTATCAGTGTAATACCAAAGATTTCAGAGAAGTCTAAACTTGAAGTGCGCACTCTTGCCCCACAATACTCTAACGTAGGGAGAGGAAGAATCGACTGATTCGATTAATCCACTTATTCCTCTTTCTGCTGATTTCCGACGACGCTGTGCCGTAGGTGGTAAATGAAATTCGAGAACGGTGGCCGATAGTTGCGGCTGGTGGCCGCGGGCAATGAGATACGCGGGGAAAAGAGAGAAAGCAGGCGCGGGGAGTAAGAGAATAGCGAGAAGCTACTCGCGTGCATTTGCGTTTGCAATTTCGAGAGATACATGCACACATTCCCGGCGTATCTGTGGCGCGCGGAAATTTACGGGCTTCTTCGACCATTCTTGCCGCGGGGAATCGCATTTGTTCCGAAAGCCCGCGGACGTTTTACTTTCCCGCGTGTTGCCGCCCACGCTCAATTAGACCGCGCGTATTAAAGCACCGAGAATTCCAGCGATTAACCGTACGAAATAAATACCTTCCTCTCTCGCTTCTTTCTACAACTGCCCCGAGCAATTATGAGGATCGGTTCTTCAAATAGCTGCACGCTTCCGCTAACCGTCGAATATCTTTACACGTTGCTCGATACCACGAAACATCCATGCTTCAAAGATTTCAAGCAAACTCGCCCATTCGTGCAGGTTTGAAAGTAAGTAAAGCCGCGAGGGCAGTAGGTTTTCATTCCATAGTAACATACGGTTAACTGGTACAAATGTTTGGATGCGATAGCGTCGTAAGCGTGAAAGTACAATGCAGCTTCGATACAAGGTTAACAATTATATTGAAGATAATGTCGGGAGAGATGAAGAACATTGTTCCGAAACTGGAGTCACAGACTCGCCTCCGCGGGAGATCGTCGCACATTCTTCCGTGAAATTTAATGATGTAGGCGGCGGTCGTTTCGAACATCAAGCTCGGGGAGAAAGAAATCGTCGGTGGCCTAGATAGCTTAATTGGTAAAGCGGCCGACCGACGAGCGAAAGATCTGGGCACGAATCCGATCTGAGAGATTCCTTTCCCCTCAAATATCTTTGCCGCTAATTCTTACATCTTTTCTAAAGAAGCAGCTCAAAATACGATATTCTACTGTGTCGACCTTACAATAGCTTCTCCCCTGATGTTCACATTAACCTACAACTCGTCCACTCGCGGCGATCCTCAAGAAATCGAGTTACCGAGAAGCTCATCCAAAGGGCAACGACGAAAATCAAACGGTGACGAGATCACCTCGGGCACTGCAGAGTGAATCCGTCGGTGCTAATGAAAACGTCGTTAAATTTTTCGTCAGTAGCTTAATCGGGCGACCATTTTACCGCTCGCCGCAGCTCCGAGCATTATTCACAATTATCCTGTTCCGAGCTACGGGGGTAGTGCGAAGGCGAGAGAGGGTGGAACGAGGTCGCGACGACAACGAGAGCACGACGACGCCGATCCTCACGTTCGCAAACGATTCCGTCACAAAGCGTCTAGGAGACGACGATCCTCCCCCCGCCCGACCCCGTCGCCAACGGTGTGTTCGACCCTTAAACAGCCCTTTGCGCGCGCGGCGCGCCCCCGAGTCCGAGTATCCAACGCGTCGTAAAGAGGGAAAGAAGCATTCTCCAGAGGTGCGACACGCTACACTGTGTGTACCGTAGCGTGAAGAAGTGGGGAGGGCGGGAATCGCGAAGAAACTAGAGAGGGAGCGAGCACGGGAACGAGCAGAATGGGGGTGGGTGGCAGGGCAGAGGGCGCGGAGGGGAGGGGGGAGAAGGAAAAGGGGGAAAAAAAGAGGCGAGGATGAATAAGCGAGAGAAACGGAGACAGAGTGTCGGCGTGAAGAAGAAGATGAAGAAGAGCAGCAAACAGGGGATAGCGAGAGATGGGAGAGGCGAGGAGTACGGGATAGAGGAGGTGGAGAAAGAGAGAGGGAGAGAAAGGGCCGGGGGTAGAGGGAGAGTGGAATGCAGTAAGAGGGGTGGTTCGGTAGGGTGAGCTGACAGGAGGCGTTAGCTTGGGATACGCGGACCCGTCATACAATAAATACGATATTTGCACCCCACCCACCGTGGAATAGAAGAGCGAGGTGGCGGCTTGGTGCAGCCAGGCTTTGGCTCCGGCACCGGAGCACGAGGGCGGCTGGGGGGGGGGTGGGGGACGGGGATGGCAAGGGGGTGGTAAGGGGGCGGCAGGGTAGGTTTAGAGGATGCGGGTGGGTGGCGAAACGTTGGTCGGTTGAAGGGACGAGGTGGTGCCGCGGAGGGCGGGTGGGCGGTCTGTACGATGGTATAGATTTTTATGTCTGCGAGAAATACAAAATGATGGATATAAACCTTCCTCGCCTCGCCGCCATCCTCTATCCTCCTCTGTCTCCTTTGCCCGCGTGCTCTCCCTCCCGCTTTCTCCGACGCTTTCACCATCCCACACCCTCTCGCCCGATAGACGTATATACACACAGTTTACCCGCTGCGCAGCGACGTTGATCTCCGCGGGAGTACACCTACGCGTGCGTATACAGGGTGAACCGTTTCGGATGCACGCGTCCGCGGAAATCGTGGGGGTTGCGCGTCGCCGATTAATGGAGTAGCGTGGCGCGCTAGGAAACCGGGGCACCCGCAGACGAACCGGCGAGTGATTCTTTGCTGGCAATTCCTCCCGGACATCGGTAACGCGCTAATTTTAATTCGGACGGGCGTTAACGAGAATGCCGCGGAACGTTAGATCAGAGAAAACGAAGTGTCGCGACCACTGCGAGTGGGAGGGTGTTTTGTACTTAATTAGTATCGGAAGGAGAAACTGAACTCGGGATGATAGCAGCTATCGATCTAGAGCGCTCGAACGTTCGAAATACTTCAGAGCTGTACCAAGCCGTCAACTTGTTAATTGGGTCATTTCCTAACTACAAAATGCCTCTTGGGTGTCGAGAGACGATTAACAAGCGAACTTTCCTTGCCCGAGGTAAAGGTATTTCCATCCGACAAGTTCATTTGTCTTACCCCCGGTCGACGGATCACCTTTCGTCCCGCGACAATTCAACGATTTATCCAGCTAAGTAGTTACTCGAGCCGCGAATACTTTCGTAACGCGACGCGGCATTCCCCCGATCTCCACGAAAGCCCGTAGGCGCGTAGCGGAAAGCCCCAAAGAGGTCTCGGTGACCGAGAGACGTTTCTTAAAAAGCGGTCTACACGCGTCGCCGGCCGTCCCCCTTCGGAGCCAATCAAGTCTCCTTCGGAAGCGTTCCCCCGTATCTCCATTATCCCCACGGGCAGGGAGCAGGGCGGTTCACACGTTAAAACGCGACACCGCGTATAGGGGGCACACACAGGCGAATATACGTTTCACACGAACACGCGCGGCAACCTCACCTCGCTTACAGAGAACGGGGGTGGGGGGAGTCTCTTTCCGGCTGGCGCTCACGTTTCCCCACACCAGCCGCTCGACCCCACACCCCCGGTGGCTACCCAACCCCCGAGAGCAACCTCGAACCTAACCTGCCACCCCTTCGCCCCCTGGCGTCCTCATCCTCTTCGTCCGCCTCCTTCGCCGCTCCCACCGCACGCCCAGCTTCCACCTAACCCTCCTCCCTCGCCGTCATCCCGCCACCCCCGCAGCCGCTGTACCGCGACCCTCCACGGAAGCTCGGAGCGAATGTTTTGTCATCATACCGCCCTGCCGGGGCGCCAGCAGCCCCGCAGTATCCTCTTCCCACCGCCACCAAAACCCTCCCTCTCGCTCGCGGATCCCGTCACCCCCCCCCCCCAGTCCACTCGCCCACCCACCCCCGCCCCCCGTGTACCAGCTCTCTGCCCCCAAGGCCCCGCGGCAGATACACTCGCGACCACGTACACACCTCGAATTTCCGCTTTAGCCGTCCCAACCGCCTCGTGCGTGTACGCGTGCTGGGCGATAGTCGAGGTACGCGTCGGTGGTCGTACCGCGCACCCGTGGGAGGGATTTTTGGCGGCCTCCCGGTAGACAGCTCTGAGCACGGGTTTACGAAGAGCTAGCGCGGATTTTGCGGGGCCGGATGTTTGACCGAAGTGTTTAGGAAATGAGAATTCGCCGGGTGGCGAGAGCGAGCGGAGAAGGCGTAGCGAGGTCACGAAGCCAATCGGAGGGGGTGTGGATGGTGGCGTGGCAGATTGTTGGGAGTCGAGAATCTAGGCACGGATTCTGCATAGTTTTCGGGTACTTGCTTGTTACGAGCTCGAGCCGCGGCAAGGTAGATAAGCATCTCGGAGTCTTCGCAGCAATAGTTCGAGAAAAGCGCATCCTCGAGGGTGGCGTTTTACCTGGTGGCGTACCTCGATTACCCTGCTACATTTCTTCTATCCCTGACACGCGCTTCCGAGCGTGAACAATGGGGCTAACTACCATTAAGACCGCGCTACCTCTACTGCACTTTCGAGCCTAACACTCGGCTCCTTATTTCTAAACATTTTACGCATTCAACCCCTCTCCCACCCCACCGTCCGGGCCGCCGAAAAATCCTCGTCCCCGCGATACGCGGCAATCGTTCACCGGTGCACTGGTGCGCAAAAGGGTTTCAGAAGCGTAAGCCTCGCAGGTGTGTCGAGAGGCTCGCTCTGTGCGCTCTCGCTAAGTGCGTACAGTCTAGCGAGCCAGAAGGTAAGCGTGGTGGTGGCGCGGGCGTGAGCGTGAGAGTAGAGGGCCTACCTGTGCGCGAGTTCTGCGGGCCAACGTGTTTGCCCTTTTCTATCGTGCTTTCGGGGGTGGCCTACGTCGCCGCTCGCCACGACGCACGGTTTCGAAAAGCGTCGCTCTGCCAGCACTGCCAGCTCCCTATGTCTGTCTGCCTTTCTCCGGCCTCCCTCTTTGTCCCGCAACTTCGCGGCAACCGGGGATATATATATATATATACGTGTATATACGGCGGGGGAGGGGGGCAATTCTTTTTTTTTCCTTCGCCTCGGTGCCACCAGCCATCCTCTCTCCCAACCACCACCACCAACGTCACCCACCCATCGGTGGCCTCTCTCTCTCTCTCTCTCTCTCTCTCTCTCTCTCTCTCTCTCTCTCTCTCTCTCTCTCTCCTCTCGTTCCGCGGTCGTTTTATTTTTTTCGAACGAACGAACTCTCGCGCGTGCACCGGCACAGAGGGGGGCCAGGCTAGATGGGGTTCGGCGTTGATAGGAGAAGCTACGGGGGAGGGACAGGCGGAGGGCGGGGTGAGTTTTTTCGAAAGGTATCTCCGATAGTAGACTTTCGTACGGGCAGGCCCGTGTGTGCGTAGGCGTGCGCGCTCGCGGCGTACACGTCCTCCAACGCAGCAGAGACGCGCGCACACACACACACTGGCAGAAGTACGGAGAGAGCGGTGGGAACGTTGATTGGTACTTCTGATGGCACGGTGATGCCGATTAATTAATTAATTCATTAATTAATTACTTCGCCTCGTCGCGGGGGACGAGCACCCCGCGGCCCACGAATCACCGATCGCCCGGCGACTTTTTTTTACCCTTTTCCCTTTTAATTAGGACTCATCCTTGTCGGGCGGCGGCCGAGCTGATCCTTGCTGTGATTTTTTTCCCGGGCGTCGGTTCGCTGCTGGCTTCCACCGAGAGTTTCGCTCTGGAAAAGCCGCCCGAGTTCCGTCGAATTCTACGGCCACGGATACGCGCGACGGAGGCTCCGGGGGATCACGATCTGTTGCAAAGATTCGTTCATGACCTAAATATTAAGACCCATTACGTCCGCGCTCGTGTTCAACGCTATTATAAACGCGGGCCGCGACGCCACTGTTCGCTTCGAGTGCGTTAAAGAATTGTGATAATACAAGGATGCTAACATAGCCACACAATCCTGAAATGTAGGACAATGAACGACCACCAGAAAGTAATATTAATTTAAGATCCTGACATTTTACAGAAGCTAATCATGCGTCTGCGTGTAACGAGCATGAAGGAGGTGGGTGCAAGAATGATACAGAAGATCCGGAAACGAAGGGGCGAAGAAAGGAAGAAATTGCACGCCGGCGACGTTTCACGGTGCAATTGTAAGCCCGGGCAGAACGTTCTGTAACGAGAACCTGCTCGGAGATATCGACTGTTCCAGCCTTCCGAATGAAAAAATAATAAAGCGGATAGAGGATGAATGCATAATGGAACACGATGGAGGAAGGCGAAACGGGACGGAGGAGAGCGGAGTTAAGAAGCGCGCGGGGTAGAGCCGCACGCGGAGGCTTCTAAATTAATTATTAAAAGGTATTATCGATTCGACGTCGCAGGTCGTGCCGTGTGACCGATATCAATCGTGACATGAATCGCATTTCGCGGGGATATTGCGAGTAACTTGTTCAATTGATCGCCGCTCTATAGTATGAAAATGAGAAACTCGATCGGCCCTAGTTATCGGTTACCGTGGTCAAACGGCGCGCGAACTTTCGTTTGCGTGATGATTTTCTGCCTGGAATATTAATAGATATTGCGGAAATTCTCCCGGGAGACAAGTTTGTGTATTAGAAATGAAATGAATTTCGGGAACGTAGGTGCACTTTGATACGTCAGGCGTTGTTAGTATCTATTTCTTATGTAAACCGCATATAAGCTTTCGAATAAGACCAATTTCAATAAAATCGGTCGACGCATGACAGAGATATCGTAATATCGTCTCGTGGATCAGTCGGAAACGGTAAGATTTTTCTTCTTCCGATTCTTCTGATTCTCCAGCCAAAATTTTCGTCAACATAATACGTATATACGCGTTACACGCACACCTTCAGCCAAAAAGAAACTAACACATGTTTCGTTCGTCAAACGCTACCTTCACTATGCAATCTACTCCAAATTTTGACAGCTTACAGTCTGGTTATAACCTGGCGAGTGTTAAATAAGGTAAGTTATCAAAATTTGAGGTGCCACGTGTTTTTACAAATATGTATCATTGTACCATTGAATTGCAACCAAAATGCAGTCTCAAACACAAGGTAAGTTCCCGAAATTTGAATTGCGACATGCTTGATTATCGTCATACTGTTTTTTATTTGTAACTAAACTGAGGATTTTATGTGTATGTAGATTATCTGAAGTCATTCCCTGTGCAAATTATCTTCGTGAGAAAATAAGTGAGATCACCATAAAAAACTTAAAAAAAGTAAAAAAATTACGCCAAGTACATGAAAAAGTCGAGGACGGAAAAGTGTAAATCACAAAAAAAGTAGAAAAAAATACACAATATAAAAAAATATGTGAAATCAAAATGAGCTGCAAGTACATAAAGGTGCTTTCCAACTGCGCTTAAGATGACACAAGTACATATACACAGCTAAAATGTTGCGTTCATACCTTCCATTACTCATATCGCGGGCATTTTAATAATGCGAAGACAAAATGTAACATCTAGACATTTGCCTAGATGTCCGCAGCCTGGAAGTCAAATCCTTGGCGCGGCCAAGTTATAACCTAAATGTAAGCTGTCAAAATTTGGAGTAGATTGCATAGTGAAGGTAGCGTTTGACGAACGAAACATGTGTTAGCTTCTTTTTGGCTGAAGGTGTGCGTGCAACGCGTATATACGTATTATGTTGACGAAAATTTTGGCTGGAGAATCAGAAGAATCGGAAGAAGAAAAATCTTACCGTTTCCGACTGATCCACGAGACGATATTACGATATCTCTGTCATGCGTCGACCGATTTTATTGAAATTGGTCTTATACGAAAGCTTATATGCGGTTTACATAAGAAAAATGCCTTTAAATTTAGAAAATATTGCAGGCCTGGTGAGATATTAATGAAATAAGTTTCAGGTTAGGTTGGATTAGCCGGGCGACGAGTAAATGATAGCGATAGCGACAGTCGACACATACGGGGTGTCGAAACATGTACTTGGCGTCGAGACGCTGCCGCGTCTCTAGATACCGAGAGTTATTCTTGAACGGAAACGAAGATGACATCTGTTTTTCTCTCCACTTTTAGTACGTCAGGCGAAAATTGCTACAGAGACGAATTCAATTACGCGTGACACAAAAACGTCCAAGGTCAGTCGAGATTAGAACTGAAAGAGCTAATGAGGATCTGGTAGGTACTGAAAGAGGAGTTAAGCGACAGAGTTGCGGAGCTAAGCTGCTGCTAATCCCGCTTCCAATATGTACCAGATCCTCATTATGTCTTCCATTTCTGTCTCGCGTGACTTTGGACATTATTGTGTTACACATCGACGAATTCGTCGTTGTAAAACAGCTATCGATTAGGAAAATATGAGGTCACCTTCATGACTCAAAATTCATACGTCATCGTACATATTTTTTAGAAAAGAAAAACTGAGGGACTTCTTCCTCGTTTACTTTCCTGAATGTCAGGTGAAAATGCCCCCCCCCCCCCCACACCTCTCAAAGAAAAAGGAAAAACGAGATTAATGTAAGTACGACTGAAGTATAGTTCAAGAGCTTTGTAAAAAGAAAAGACAATTGGATTGTATTTTTTATATAAATTTTCATTTTCACCTAATGAATTTTATTGAATTTCCATTCAAAATATTTTTATCCGTTCAACTCGGCTTGCCGAAGATTAAATCCTGAGTGCGCCACTAATCGCGAGCACTGTACACAGACCGCGGCAATCTTCCATTCCTTTAATACTCGCTCGCGGATCCCAAAAAGGGCTTCCAATTTTTCTAAAATCCCTCCACAACGGGACGGCCATAATGCCTCGGTTTCGGATGAGCGTTACGATCCTCAGGAACGCGCGAGATACAAATGAAGAGCCTGGCGCGAAGATGATGAATGGGGGATCGTTGGAGGAGCAATTTCCATCGCGTCTAAGAATGGACCCCGAGGCCTTTAAGGAACGAGCCGGTGAAAGCGTAGAAAATAATTGAGAGAGAATCGTGTAACCGACACGCTGCTTAACGCTCGGGTTTCGTTGGATTGCCGTCGTTTAATCGATCGCGGGTAATACGAGGCCGCGAGTCGATAGGACGCCCGTTTAGAATGGCCGGACCCGTGACGTCTATGACAGATATTACGAGAAAATTATGATCTTATCGCTTCGCGGCTTTCAAGCCGCTATTAAACTCTCGAGCTGAAATCAATTAAGGGCGCGCGTCCGTATATTCCAGCCGGGGCTCGTTGATTGGACGGTTAAAAAGGGATGTCGGAGGTTAGCGCGGACGTTCGAGTTAACGTACATTTTTCTGGATTTTATCGATAGCAGTGGTGTACAGCGACGCGACAGTGCAATTAGCTCGGCTGTTCCCGAGCGCCGAAAATTATGAATTCCAAGTTAACCGTGTGCACGGTTTGTTTTAACAGTGCTGCTCGGAAAAGCGGATCAAAGAAGAGGGATAAAGGAGAAGGGAAGATAGAAGCAAAAGTGGCTGAGAAGAAACAAGAAAGTCACACAACAGGGGCATGCACGTAACGGGGATCGGTAGAAAAAGGAAAGAGACAGGAGGAGAAAGGAAGAGGCGCGTTGCCGTGCTGGCGAGCAAGTGAAAGACAACGGTCGACCTCGCGACTGAGAGAGGGGGGGGAGGAGGTGGAGGAGGGGTTGGACAGTGACGAGCGGGTAGGTAGGACCCACAAAATAAACTGAAACCACCCCCCTTTCCTGCCCATCCCTTGGACTCTCATTCTAGCCGCGTCACCTCCACCTCCGTTGCCGCCTCACCTCTGCCACCTCCAGCTATTCCTCCGCAGCCCCGGTGTCCCAACCCATCCGCTCTGTCCCATACCATCGCGAGTCACTCCCCTGCCCCTCCCTCCTCCCGGTCCTCGGCCACCTCCGCGGCCGTACCTAGCTCGGCCAAATAAATTACACCGCCTCGTGACGCGAAAAAATCCAACGAGTCGCTAGAGTGAACGAGCGGCCGAACGACGAAGACGGAGAGCTGCGCGGCAAGAGGGAGGTAGGAGGAAGAGGAGCAGCATGCGGATGCTGCGAGGATGAGGTGGTCCGTGGCCGGGGGCGCGGGGCAACGGGGAGGAGAGAGGGAGAGAGAGAGAGAGAGACCGGTGGATAGGACGAAGAGAGGACGAAGTGAGCGAAAGGGAGAGGAGAGAAAAAGGAAGAGCGGCCGAAAAGGGGGAAACGAGCGAGATAGAATGGATAAAGGCCAGGCACGCGGGGCGGAAATAAAGAGAGAACGAAAAAAAAGTGGAAGAGGTCGGGGGTGGAGGTGGGTACCGCGGTCCGCTTTAATTGGTTCGACGTGGTCAGATGAAAAATTCAACCACCCCCATACTCCCTCCAGCTCCTCTTCTACCCGCCGCCTCCTCCTCCTCCTCCTCCTCTTACTACCACCAGCACGCTCTACTTCGTCGCCCTACCGGACTCGATTCCCGCCGAACGTATCTACGCGTCTACGTGCAGATGGCCCACGGGCCTCTGCCTCTCTAGCCAGACCGGGACAAAGTGTTTTCGACCGGCCTTAGATCACGTTTTTGCCAGCGACAGAGCTCGTTAACGTTTCGCGGACCGTGAGTCGGTAGCTACCACCGAACCCCGAGCGCGGGGGTCGCGTCCGTTAAGCGGACTCGTGCTGCGGACGCTACTTGGCTCCTGTGTAGGGAATTCAATCCCGGGATACGGGATCCCGGCTGTTTTTTGGATTCCAAAAATCCCGGGATTTGATATAACTAATCCCGAGAATTTCGGGATTATTTAAAAATGTGAATTACTTTAGGAACACCCGAAAAATATAAAAATAAACAGAATAAATAAACATAGTCATTTCATAATAATAAGGACAATAATAATAATGATATATTTAAATAATAATATTAAGTCGTATACAACTAACTGAACCATATTTATTTTTTCAATGCTATTCTCACTTTCCGCTATTTCGAAATCGCGCGAGTTGCAGATCGCAACTCCTCTGAACACGTAAAGTCGAAACATTGTACTTAGATATATACATACTTTAAGTGCTTTATTGTTTCTTCGTTCGTATTTATTGAGACGTTATTATTCATTACTGTTTTATTGTGAAAAATAATTTTAGTTTATGTTTCAGACTACTGATAGAAAGTAAGTTTCTTCACATTAAATCAGAGCTGTACAAGGAGCTGTTTTCGGCGCCTAGCGGCGAGCAACCCGCCTGTCCCGTTGCTAATGTCAGAATCGGTGAGTAGAACTGCAGTAGTGTACGTGCATTTGGTATGACTTGAACCCAGCCATAGATACTTACGCTACGAGGCTACGAGCACGCACATAGACTACTGCAGTTCTCCTCACCGATTCTAACCTTAGCAACCGGACAGGAGGGTTGCTCGCCAGTAGGCGCCGAAAACAGCTCCTTGCGCAGCCCTGAATTAAATAAAGATTTGGAATTTTAGCACATAATATATCATTTTAATTACTGAAATTTTCTATTACCCAACCCCGGGATTAATCCCGGAATCCCGAGATAGACTTTAAAAAATCCCGCAATCCCGGGATAGTAAATAATGGCCGGGATTGTATTCCCTACTCCTGTGCCACCAGCTTTCACTTCGTTTTGTCCATTCGTATCTATCAAGCGCGTAGCTTCACCAGCGATGAATGCCAAATAAGATCGACCGTGCAGGGGAAATATTTAGAGATATATTTCCGGGGATAATAGTGCCGACTCTTTTCACGAACCCGACGATTAGAAACTCGGTCGTTGAAAATCCGCAGTAAAACTCACCGGCTTTGATATGGAAGCCCTATAAACTGCTAGGATAATGATGGCCGTGTATCGGACCACCGACCTTAACTCGCCCATCCCCATTTTCGACCACAGGCATTTTGAGCAGGGGCACCACGCTCGTCGATGAAATCACCGGCGGTTGCTCGCACACGACCCGAAGTCACGAAACTCGGTCTAATGCCTCTAGTATGCGCCGCGCGCGGTGCCTTTCACTCAAATTGCGCATCATCGAGGCATTTCGACGGAAGCCTCCACCTCCGCGGGGTGCATCCCCCCAAAATTACACTCCCTCACATTTCGGAGATAACAGACACCACTGTTACAGACTCGGATATAATACTCTGGATCAAACGAATGTGCCGCGATTAATTTATAAGTGGCACGTAGCTGGGCTACAAAATAGCTGAGAAGGTCCTTGGAAACAAGCTCGAAGTTGGTAATTTAGTAGTACGATGAATGTAGATTACAAAGAACGATTCTTTACACTTTCATAGACATCAGCAATTCAACGATCTGGGTATATCACGAGGGTCAAAGACAGCGGGGTTGCTTAGCCCGGGCTGGAGGGTGAACATAGTCCACTTTCGAACGACACAATTTCCATCCGCGCCGTCGAAACGACGCCGCGTGCTTTAACGCGAGATGACAAAGCCGCGGAGCCAGGTACTCTCGCGGAGGGGGGGGGGGGGGGTGCGAAGGAAATTCGAGGCATTCCATAACCTCGCTCCCGCGAGACCGCGTGCTCGCGTTCCTCTTCGTCCCCGTCCCCGTCTCGCGTGTAGGAAGCGAAGCGTTATTACGTACGCGTCAAACTGCAAAACGGATCGGGAATTTTTATTCTCCATGGCGGAACGACGCGACGCGGGAGACGGTGTGTCGCGGCGGTGGTTACGGCGGTTAGACAGCACGGGAGGCCAAGGTAACCGAAGCCGGGCGTTTCCGTGACATCTCGAGCGTGTGCGCGTGGTATTTCCATCTTTCGTCGTGGCGGTAACAGGGCGCACCGCTGGCTCCTTTGATTAATGCTTTCCTGCGCGAGCCGAAGAAGGGGGTGGCTTGTAAGGGGTCGGATGGGTGGGCGAGGACGAGGCAGTGGCGTCGGCGGGCTACGACTAATCCTCTCCTGGGGAGGGGAGGGTAGAGGGTAGGCGAAGCGGAGAACCGAGAAGGGAAGAGGGACACTGAATAGCAGTTCCAAGAGCCAAGCGTGGACACGCGAGAACTCATTTCCGGTTATACCCTTCTCGCTTCATCCCTCTGCCAGCCACCCCCTCGTGTCCTCGCCCGCTAATACACGAGCGCGGAGAAACGTTCCCCGCGAGAGGGACACACTTAAGCTCTGCTCATACACTGTTGTGAATTGCATGCGACCATCCGTGACGCCCGCTGTCTCGCGTGTACGTACACACCGCGGGCGGGTGTGTTTGCTAGCCAGGCTCAAGGCTGGCTGGCGCTCGCGCGCTCGCTAGAGCTGAAATCTTGCGGAACACCCCGCGTGGTTAAAGGCCAGGACGACTGGCCGTATCGATTGCGGCACCCCATTACGGGATAGTTTCGGGGAAATGTTTCGATTAATGGGGCGTTAGCCGGGGGGAAGGAAATTGGCACGGTGCTCGCGTACGCGAATGAAAGGATCGACTTTGACGCGGCCGCGCTGCGCAATTGCGAAGTGGGTCACTAAACGTTTCACGTGGGACGATCGTATCCTCGCGGTTGGGAAAAGTTTGCTATCGATTGTTGGTCGACTAGGTCCTGCGCGGAATATTAATTCGAATATCATATCTCACGGGCCTTGACTGGGATGGCGGTGAAGCATTCTGTACTTGGAGACCGAACAGGATATGTGTATTAATAGATATCTATATTCATATTCCGCGAGGCGGGAAAAGTTTCCGCGGGTGAACTCGGCGCGCTCGGTACCGAGGCTCGAGCCATTGTCGGCGCGCGCCACGATCTGAGCGGTGTCCTCAAGACAATGGAGTGTAATTCACATATCTCTTGCATTCATATCACGTCACGTGCTCCGAGCTTTAGCGTTCGAAATTAACGTACCCAGTTTCCTGCTCAGAATTCCGCTTGTACACCATATGCCCGTACCTTCCACAGACTCCCGCATTCGCACCCAGCTGGGCGACGCAAACTTTCCCGCGCGTAGGTAGACCGATTTTATTAATGCCTGCCGTGAATGAACTTCGTTCGAGCTGCTTTTATCAAGCGTATCTGAATGTAATTTAATAAATGTAAAGAATGAAGTTACATTTACTCAACCCACCGAAACTTTGGAGTACATAAAAAGATGGACTTCGAGGGTCTCCACTGTCAATATTGAAGATTATAAAATTATAAAATAGCAAATGATTGTGTAGACTGTAGTTTAATGCGGGAATATTTTTAACCGACTTCAAAAAGAAAGTGGTACTCAGTTCTATGTGTATGTATGTATGTATTGTGTTTGTTCGCGAATTTCTCCGTAACTACTGGACCGATTTTCGTGAAACTTATTGCATTTAGTTTAACTTCAATCGATATAAGTCATGGAGGAAGAATTATCAAAATCGGTTAAGTAGTTGTAAAGTTACACCTAAAATAAGAAATCTGTTTCATTATTAACACATTGTATGTCTTACATGTTTGTTTGGATCGAGTTCAACGATAACAAGATCATCTAGGATTATTACCCTACTTAAGGGGGTAGATAAGATAACCGTAAAAATTTTCGAAAATTCGATTTTGGGATTTTTTGCATATACCGTTAGCTACATCTTTTCTACGTATTTTAAGCGCAACAGGGTCCCAATATTTAAAAAACTGAGGGAATTACAGCCAAGAATGTTCGAGCTTACATATGAGATCGCATAACGACAAAACTGCATGTCCAACTTTAAACGTGATTTCCAAGAAACTATGTTTTCCAAAACGGTGAACATAAAATCTCGAAAACCGCTCCAACGATTTGCATGAAAATTTACAGGGACGTGCAGAAAACTATTCCCCACAGTGTGTCGGGAGCACATTTTCAATATAAATTCTTAAAAAAAAAAACATAAAATATATTTTTCCTACAAAAAAGAAGGATAAAATCATATACATCGACATAAAAATTATATTAATTTGTTTATCAAAATTTTGCTTCCGACACAAGATGGGGACTGTCGTATGGATTATAAAAATGCATTTACTTTGTGTTTTAGGTAATTCACCTGTCCGGAATCGTGTTTACCATCAAACGGTGCATCGCGCACACACTCTCACATTTATATTCATAACTTTCTTCCTGTAAATATACTAAAAAAAAATTTTTTTATGCATTAAAGTCAACGAAATGGCGATTAAAAAATAAAAGAAAAAATTAACTTTATATTCATTTATTACTTCAGAATATGCGTTTGAAAAAGGGCCTGATTTTGGGCTGTTGAGGGTTACCTACCCCCTTAAGGCAACGTACACTTGTCCCTTTGTGAATTTGTGTTACTTTCACAGTCTATCAACTAACAAAAATATGTAAATAAAATAAAATTTAAACAAAATTAAACCGACATCAAATGGCTAAGAAAATATTTTCCTTATTACTTTTTCAATAATACACCTAAATATTAATTTATACTTTTCAAAGTCGGCGCCAATCAGTTAATTTAAAAAAACTTGGTGCTGATTTCGTGGAAACACCTGACTGGCGCCGATTTCGGAAAGTATAAATCGATATTTAGGTATATTATTAAGAAAGTAATAAAAAAAATTATTTTCTTAGCCATTTGAAATCGGTGTAATTTTTTTAAAATTTTCCAGGTATATGTACAGGCAGAATACACGCTTGAAAGCGTTAAACTATGAATGAGATCGAAAATTAGACCGTTGAATATTCTAGCAGCGTTTCTCGAGGAAAGTTTGCTGCAGTTGCGTTCAGAGGGAACGCGATACGATTCTCCCATGTTTGGATAGGATATGAAAACAATGACCGGCTCCCTGGCTAGGGGGAGTTTTCCACGAAGTGGATAAAAGGCTTTCTGAACGGTTAAAAGGCCAATCTACTCCGTCACGCAAATTCTACGAATCGGTTACAGTTGGAACTTCAGTCGATACTGTGCCAAAGAAGCCCGCAGGACTTACACGTTTCCACAAACGATTCAAAAGGAAACTAACAGACTGTCAGTAACGTGGAAGCGCGTAAAGAGCCTGTCGCCTGGAACGCAGAAGAGGCAATTATCGTATCACAATAGCTGATTATCATTTCAAACGAGGTGGATCATCGATAAGTGAATGGAGCAATACCGACAGTCGACGAATAAAAAGGCGAAGCCGTAGGTTCGCGCGTCGACGAATGGCGGAACGAAACGCGGGCTTGTTACGCGAGTTCCTCCACTCGTGGTCCCCCCTAGTTTCGAGCCGGGAATTCCCAGTTTTTCGCGCGTTTGCCTCTCGAGCAGTTCCCTCGATACAATCACCGGCGACGCCAGCTGATACACGTGTGCGACCGAACGAACAGGTCGCCGTCGGTCGATCGCGCATGTCCTCGCCGTGCCGGCACATCGATATACACCCCTACCCTTCCCCGGTAAATGGAGTTGATGACGAAGTCCGGTCAGTGCCTCAACTTGAAACAAACTTCCCGGCACCCTTGGGGTTCGAGGAATTGCCCGTGTAAACGACGCGTCGTTAGTTCCCTCGGATGCGTCCAGAAAGGGGACGAAAGGGGAGGGCGAAGGAGAGAAACAGCCAGGGGGAGAAAGGCAGAAGAAAGAGGGGGAGGGGGTGAAATCGCACGAGCGTGACTTAGGGTTCCTGTTTGGTGGTGTTTCCAGGCTCAACGCGACAATTGAGCACGACAGGTAACGTGTATCCGGTTGTCCGGCTTCGAAGCAATTTTAACGTTTCCCTGTTGCGCGTGCAGGGAGGCAAAATCACTTCTGATGGAATTAAGTTTGGAATTGTACGGGCAGAAGCAAGCAGATTTTAATGTTGCCGTCTCCTGTGCACCGATGTGAAGTCTTTAATACACCACCACCGTTCATTGAATTACGAAATGGATTACAAGCTCGTATACCCGAAGCAACGCGAATGTATCGAGTAAGGAGATAATCACCAGGGTCGATGACTATCTTTAGAACTGGAAAGGAAGTAAGAACGCATCATCCCCCCGGTACGCATACGCTCCCCAAAGCCACCAACACGGCGGAGCGTTTATCCAAAGGCTCGTGCCATGAAATATCGCCCATTCAACGCTGCCAGCACCCTAATTACCGCGCCCCAGGCAGAGAGCCCGTCATAAATAACCATTTACATTCCGTGCCGTCAAAATCTAAAGAATCCCGGGCTGCCAGTAATCCGAGCCGGGAAAGACCCTTTAATTTCCACGGCTCTGGATTCCCACGCGCACCGCCGAGAGGAGGCAACGAGCCCCGCTTGCGCTTTCCGCCGTTGCGCGGGCCTGTCCGCGTCGCGGCGCGCGTTACGTCGCGCGTCACTTTCGGGGCGATGAGAAAACGGCGCGAGTCCAGCGAGAAGAGACAAAAAGAAGGGAAAGGAAACGTTAGGAAGAGAGGGACAGGGTAAAGGGTGGGGGGTTGGTCGTGGGGTGTGAAGGCTACGCGGAAACGCGGTACACGCGCGAAGGAGTGCTTTAATCATCGGGGTCGAGGGAAAAGCGGCGGAACCTGGACGCGGGCTCGAGGAACGAGGCTGAGAAAAATAATCCAATTTAGTGGGAGAGCGCGAGCGAGGCGACGCCGCCGCGGCGTGCAGCTCTCGCCTGTTTTCACGGTTTTTAATTACGCGCCTCCTCGCGTCGCCGCCCTCCGCGCGCTTTGTCGTCGCGATCCTGACAAAGGAGCCTGTTTTCACGGATATTTCGCGGAGCGGCGACGAAAGGAGAAACTGTGCGACTCCGCGGGCTCCGTCGCGGCCCAGCGACTCGGAACCCACGCGAACGTTGCGCAGGTGTTCCCCGTCGCGTTTACTTGCCTCTCCATCTCGCCGGGGACAATGGTAATCCGATTTTTGTCGGTAGCTCGCGAGGGATATTTAGGAGACTCTCGCGCGTTCCGTCGCTGCATTCATCGTACAGATGCATCTTCGCGGAAACGGAGGGGGTTAACGAAGTTTTACATAATTGACAATTAAAGGGTTTGGAGCGACGTGAACGGTACGATCTTCGTGTATGCATGTGGAACGTTTTCGACGTTTCGACGCTCCCGGGTTTAGGTTTAGTTGAAAAACAGTCCCGGACTGAACTTCGCCTTTGCCTTTGTCCTTGTTTACTTTCTCTTCGCTGTTCTCTGCTTGTGTTGTGCAATAAAGACGTTTAATAATAATAATAATAATATGAGGCAGTGAGAGCAACGACGGACTAACCCACATTTTTCTTGAAATTGAGTTAATAGCCATAACGTATTCCAGTAAGCTCTACTAATCATATAAAATAGGAAGAATTTTTTTTAATGTAGGTTGGTCCCTTCTTGCTCTCACTGCCTCATATATTTTCGCGATACGTTACAACCGGACGCGTAGCGGTCCCAGTTTTATTCCCTTCAACTTTGAGGCATAAGCTTCCGAATATAGCGACGAGCTCGATGCGTCGAAACGGAACTAGACTTTTCTTATGGCTGGCTCAGAAGCGCAGGAGAATATTCCTCCATCTTCTGCGAGGACTATATGGCTGTTTTACGATTCTCGTTTCTTTCCGAGGAAATTTAGCCAAGTTTACGGGAAAATAGTTCCTGTTTCCGTGAATTGTTTACGGCCCGATCACGCGACGATCGATGGAGTGAATAAATCATTCGAAGCCAGGCGTATGTATGTTGGGAGTGCCTTTCAAGTAGCAGTTGCAAGGCTCAGGGATTACTCGTTGCTCGAAATAAAACTGTTCCGCGTAGGTAGGTGACCGGGCGACAAACGGAATTCATTAAAAATAATGAACGAAGGAAAATAACTGTAGCAATAATTACAGAGCGATGCGACTCGCCCCCGTGCCCGCCGACAAACGACTTCATAATTATTGTCGCGATTCCCCTCGATCGATTCCTCTCATTCGTTCATTATTTTTAATAAATCATCCTTCTTCGTGCTCGAAACAGTTTCATGCCAAACTACCGACGCGAGACATTCCGCGTATTCCGCAATTGCGCTGCTAAGAATAGTAACGATGGTATTTGAAGTCCCGTCGCTAAAGGGGTCGTACGACAGGAGGCTCGCGCGCGGATTCTTAAATCTAGAGCGTAACAGGTGGCTCGAAGACCGTTCCCCGCGCGCGCGCGCGCGCTCGCAAAAACAAAAGAGACGGCGCGTGTACACACAGCACGCCCCGTGGAAAAGGATTGGAAGAGCACTCACGTGTCCGAGCTTCTCCACCTTCCGCCTCTTGGGATCGGCGTCGAGGTCGGGGGTGCGGCTGCGGAATTTCTCCGACGGCGAGACCGATCGCCGGAGCCTGTCGTCGGTGAGGGCGATCGGCTTACGGTCCTCGGGCGTCTCCGCGGCCCCTCGGTGCTGCTGAAGGTCCGACGGCTTCAGGAGCGCTTGCGCCTGTGCCTGAGCCGCGGCTGCGGCTGCGGGATGCGGCGGCGGAGCGAGATGGGGTGGCACCACCGCGGCTGCGGCCGCCGCGGCCGCACCTGCGAACCCCAACAGCCCGGCTGGCGGAAGACCGCCGACCACCGCGCCGTGTGGCAGCTGCTGCGCGTGAATTTGTTGCTGCAACATCCGACAAAAGGACTTCGACTTACGATTTTCTTCCATTGCGCCTCAATGGTTCACTGACCAAAGGGTGGGACGCCAAGACAGCTCGAATCACTTTGCGTTATTCGATAGACTCGGTGGATCTTGAAGGTCACGATGAATTACTTCTAATGAGATGCGCGATGACTCGGAGATGGAAGAATTTATATAGGATAAACCCGGGAGACGCGGTCGACCTAATATAATATGGCTATTAAAACTAATATAGAAATTACTTATTTTATCGGAACAAACCTATATGTTCAGAATTTTATGCCGATTCAGAAAAACTGGTCGATATTTGCTTTAAGACAATATTTACTCTAAATCGGGTTGAAAACTGAAGTCATGACGTCTGACCACCTCTCCCGAGGTGCCGGGAGAAATGGTTTTCGTCGTTGGCAGTGAGCACTCGCATAATTATTCATGGAAAAATAACAAAGGATACAACAAAATTATTTATGAGTGAATACAACTGCAGATTCATTGATATTTAATTTGATTAGGCTAAGCAAGTAAAGAACACAGAGGCAAAGTAAACTGCCTACTCGCGGTTAGCAAGGCAAATGAATACAAAAGTAAATAAATAAACAAAATAAACAAAAATAATAATAAAAAAATAAAAAAATCATAACTCGACCATCTCTCCTTTCTGCAGCGAGAGATGATCTTCTCGTTAGCTTTGAGAGGAAGAGTTAATATTGTCAAATACTTTGGCTGCATTGTCCCTCGATATCTCTACTATCTTATTATTCCAAACATTAAACGATAATAAACTTAGATGTATATTTTAAATACGATTCTGTACACCGCTGTTTGATAAAATAGGTTAAATGTAACCTCAATTTACCTTTTAAAGCCTATAAATCCAGAAAAACACAGAAGGAAGCGAAATGACGCTATTCATTCAACTGTTTGGCTTCTAGAGAAGTAATTGGTCTGTACTTTAACGCATTTTTACGTAGAGAGTATGAAATATAGCAACTTGACTAACTCTCCGGCCCGACCACGTCTCCGGATTTACCCTACGCGAGGTTCGAATAATGGTCAGAGTGATTCGAATCTGTTTTTCATTGTAATTGGGTTCGTATAAGTGTAGAGTACGCTAGTACCTCTCTACGTAGGATACTCAGAAGTGATAGACTCACCAGTAGCTGCTGTAGACCCTGTTGCTGCTGCAAAAGAGTTTCGCAAGAGTTAGTCGCGCCGTTCACCACCGCCTCATTCGTGAATTACGCTCAAGAATTATATCGGTACAGGCAAGCAGCCCGGCCGTGTAACACACTGTGCCAAGATCAATGTCCGACTGCTTGCCAGAACTATGAAGTTAAGGGGACATTCGACTCTCTCGGCTGAAAAATTGGCCACTTTTCGGTGATAATTTTTATAATGAAAAAAACACTTAACGTTTTCGAATTTCTAGGGGTATATACTACCACTCTTGAAATACAAGAAAAAATCTTTGCTGTTTGTTTGTTTCTTTTGTTTACATAAATATTTCGCTGTGAGTTGGCGGCTTCAGAATTGCTGGCGGTTGAAATTTCGGACAACTGACTCATCGGAAATAAAAAAACCAAACATATTTCTAATTCGCAGAAGCATGGTTATCTTGCTTTCCACGAAAGAACATTTTTTTACCAAAATCATTAAAATGCCAGTCGATGAAAGTTGAAAATACCGAAAGTGGCACTTCTTTTCTACATTTAATTGATATAAAATGTGGGAAAATATTAAAAATCTTAAGATATTTGTGGTTAGCGAGATAGCCATACTCCTGCAAATTAAAAATATCTTTGGTTTTTTTTATTTCCAATGATCAAGTCGCCCGAAATTTCAACCGCCAGCGATTCTGAAGCCGCCAACTTCGCTGCGAAATATTTATGTAAACGAATGAAATAAACAAACAATAAAGATTTTTTCTTGTATTTCAAGAGTGGTAGAATATACCCCCAGAAATTCGAAAGCCTTGAGTGTTCATTTCATTATAAAAACTATCACCGAAAAGTGCCCGATTTTTCGGCCGAGAGAGTAGAATGTCCCCTTAACGGAATCAATTGCGGAGAGAAGCTCACCCCAATAATAGCGTTTAGCTCGGACGTCGTGACTTGCTTCGCTCTCTCGACGGCATTGGCCACCTGCTGCTGATGCTGCAAGCCATGCTATCATTATCGCGTCGTTGTCACTCTCGATCGTGAGATTGTGCGGCACCGCGTGCCAAACAGAAAGTCAAAGACTCACCTCTTGTGCCAGGAACGGGAGCAGCTGGACGATTATCGCGTTCAGCCTCTTAGCGATCTCTGTCTGCAAGCACAACGAACGTCACGATCAATGCCGGGGGAAGGAAGAAACCGAAGAGCGAGGGTGCGGTTGCAATTTCGAACTGTCGCCAGTGATCGATTAGCCCAGAACGCGAGGGACTGGTGAATTAGTCGCGGGACAGTGGCGCGGGAGTGTTAAATGTCGTCAAGGGTGTCAATACTAAAGCGTACCCAGGTTTATTACTGGGGTAATCGCTGTAGCGGCACACGCACGGTGTATTTCTCAATGGCCTGTAAAAAAATTTAGTACCACCGCTCGATGGTTCGGGCGTGCGTCCCGATAGCTCAGCGGAATTAATTGAAAAATCGAACCGTAGCCCGTACGATTGTAAACCGAACCCGGACAAATCGCGAAAACGCAGTAAAAGTGTCATGAAATTCGGGGTTGCGTTGCGGTGATCGTGTTGCACGTGACGACCACCCGACGGGCACGTGAGCTCTCACCCACGCTCCGGAATGAGAGCGGTTACTCATTAATGCCCGTCGATTCGATCGATTACATCAACTGCCACGTGACGTACTCACAATCACGGTATTACGGTAAAGGAAATAGTAAATTCGTTGCAAACTGAAAAACATTAAATAGCTCGCATGTTTTGTATTTGTTATAATAGAAGATACGTTGTATTCCTCCCGTTCTTCCTATTATAAAATCATAAATAATTTAAGGCTACAGATATTCTAAATTGCATCCTACTTTTTATAGGATGTAGGGTAAATCCGGAAGACGCGGTCGGGCTGGAGAGTTGATCGAGTCCCTATATTCAAATTCTACATCTGTGTATATGTAAATGCGTATTCAGGTTCAGAACAATTAATTCTCTAGAAATCAACTGTTTCGACCAACTCTCCGGCCCGGTCGCGTCTCCCGAATTTACCCTATTCTACCTATTTTATGCCCGCCTAAAATCCTTCTCTTTGCCCCGCCTGGACACTGATTTTCAAGATAAACGAGGAATTAAAAGTCCTACCGATTATCGACTTATTTATCAGACAGATTAACGAAACACGGGACAACGTATCGGACCGCAGACAGCTGATCCGTACATCGAATCGTGGCTATCAAACAACAGCCGCGCGCGCGTATCACGTGAACGCAAGAGATTAATTTCAACAATTAACTGCAACAAACACGGCGAAATGCGTACAGTAATCAACATTACAGGGAGTGATGGACCGACAGGGGGGGGGGGGGGGTGTATCTATTACAAAGCGTCCAACACAATGCCCTAATTGCATCGAAGCTAACTGATAACATTATCCCTGTACAAATTAATACTGCATTTGCGCGGCCCTACCTCCGCCGCGATACAATTCGCTGTGTTCCACCGCGGATTTTCACGATCGCCGCGCGCTTGTTCCGCGCATTTTTCACGCTGAAAGCTGCGCCCGGGCTGAAAGCGAATGACACTTTGAAGCGGTTTCAAGTCCGAATTCCGGCGATCGTCACGATTCCCGGCCGTTTCTACGGTAGCTGACGCGCGGCGCGACGGATCCCGAATATCCTAGCACGGTTTTTCCGCGCGGAGGCGGCGGGCGGGCGTCGCGGGTACGCGTTCCACGGGCGCTTCAAACTCAAAAAAATGTCATTATTCCCACGGGGGCGGGAGGGGCGCAGGAAGATGGAAAACTGCCGCGCGTCCACGTCAGTTCGATTTCGCCCGGTCCGAGTCGGGAGGTGGCGGAGGTGGAGGGTGTGCAACCGGGGGAAAAAAGCTTCGACGAAAAAAACGACAAAGAGGACGCGACGCGGCGGGGAAAGAGGCCCGAGAGTGGAATAGGGAAGCCAGCGCGAGGACGGGCGAGGGGGGTGAGACGGGGTGGAGGAGGAATTCCCGCGGAGGAAAGTGGGGGAGGGGGCCAACGCGGCGCAAGTGTTGTCCGGTACGAAAAAATGGTTATTCCTTCTCGAATGTGCCCGATGCACATGCACGTTTTCCCGCAGAACGGATGGTCTGAGGGTGGAGGGGCAGAGAGGGGGGGGGGGCAAGGGTGGAAGAACGAAGAGGAGGGAGGGCGAAAAAAAGGGGGTAGATGGAGGTGGCCGAACGGGAGGAGGCGGAAGAGGAAGAGGAGGCACAGTAGGAGGAGGTAACATTGAGATTAGCAACGGGTAAAAAATCGATGTCATCGCCCCCAGACCACCGCACCCTCGTTTCGCTCGCTCAACTCAACCCTCTACTACCCACGCAGGGCCAAATAAAAGAACTCGAATACACGACCCCTGGAGCGGGTTCGTGTACGTGTACGTGTCCGCTCTGGTACGTATAAGCACCCGCACGCTGCCGAGCACAGACGCGCACGTGTGTGGACCCCGTGCCACAAGCGCGAGGAAAAGTCCTGTGTACGCGAGCGCGCGAGAGCATCAGAGAATACGTGTATATGGGCGGGAGAGTGCTGGAAAAGCGACCCCCGGCTACCGAAAGGGAGAGAGAACGTGAGAACGGGGGTGGAGAGGGCGAGCGGAGAGAACGCGCGCGGATAGATAGACGTATATATACATGGAGGCAGGAAGAACTGGAAAGGCAGGGTGAGTTATATGCAATTGGTCAGCCTGCACATTTTTTATCGGGCGCCGGGCGTACCCGCGATGGGAAATGGTAGTTACGCTTGTATCGACGAACGCCAACGGCGATACGAATTTCCTCCAACCGGCGATCTTCCGTTCCTTTTTGGTTTCTTTTTCGCCCGAGGAAATCAAAAGTCGGGGGATCCATCTTTCGCGGTTAGGCGACAGGAATATCTCTTACGAATAAACGTCCACTTGCCGCGCGGATTTCAGCAAGGGTAATCTCGCAGCGCGGTCACACCGCTTCAAGGTAAGTGGCTCCAATCAGCTCTTGCTTCGTTAAGCGGATAGACGCGGAGGAAAGGCTCAGGAAAGGATCACCAGTCTGGGTAATATCGCTATATTAAATAGCCCCTGATTCCTGAATCCTTGAAACGAACGAAACTGCCTGTAGGGTAAATCCGGGAGACGCGGTTGACCTAATATAAAATGGGTATTAAAACTAGTGCAGACATTACTTATTGTATCAGAACAAACCTAATATGTTCAGAATTTTATGCTGATTCAGAAAAAACTGGTCGATATTTGATCCAAGACAATATTTACTGTAAATCGGGTTGAAAGCTGAAGTCATGACATCTGACCACCTCTCCCGAGGTGCCCGGAGAAATGGTTTTCCAGAGACCATTCACATAATTATTCATGAAAAAATAACAAAGAAGGAAGCAAAATTATTTATGAATGAATGCAACTACAGATTCGTTGATATTTAATTTGTTTACGCTAAACAAGTAAAGAACACACAAAAAATAAAGCGGAACTACCTACCGGCGATTAGCAAGAGAAATGAATACAGAAGTGAATAAATAAAATAAATAAACAATAATAATAATAAAAGAATGATAAAAAATAAAAATATAAATAAAAATAATAAAAGAATCATGACTCGACCATCTCTCCTTTCTGCAGCGAGAGATGGTCTTCTCGTTAGTTTTGAGAGGAAGAGTTAATATGGCTAAATACTTTGGCTGCATTGTCCCCCGATATCTCTACTATCTTATTATTCCCAAACATTAAACGAAAATAAACTTAGAAGTATATTTTAAATACGATTCTGTACACCGTTGTTTGACAAAAGAGGTTAAATGTAACCTCAGTTTACCTTTTATAGCCTGTAAATCTAGAAGAACACAGAAGGAACAGAAGTGACGCTACTCATTCAATTGTTCGGCTTCTAGATAAGTAACTGGGCTGCACTTTAACGCGTTTTTACGTATAGAGTCTGAAATATAGCGACTCGACCAACTCTCCGGCCCGACCGCGTCTCCCGGATTTACCCTATACGCCTTTCGGGATGCCTGATTGCCTGCAACACCGACGGACACCGTCGGAAACACGGAATCTCCAGTAGAGGGTGTAGCCGAACGTCGGAGACAGAATTAGCCGCGCGATGTTTTGCGCGGCCATGGAAAGTGCGCGGAGCGTGACGGATTCGCGCGGCATATTGCCATAGATTGTGGCGTAATTGAGCAGGACAACGAGCAGGCAGCCGGTCCCGAGGTCGAGCCTTTCAATTAAGCGATAAGCGTTATCGGATAGGTCCGCTGAACCATCGTACGACTGGGCTGGATGAGCAGGAGCGTTGCGTGGCAGTCTCGACGCCCGTGCATTCTTCTCCCAACCACCCGCTCCCCCTCAACCAACCCCCAACGCGCGTCTCTTCACCCTGCCGCGGTCCATACTTTCGTATTTTCCTTGTTCACAGTCGCCAATGCTTTCACAATCCTTCCTCCCCCCTCCCCATTCTCTTCCCACTTTTATTGCCGCCATGCTCGAAAATATCTCATCTCTCCCCGCGATATCGTTGTCGGGGCACCCTCGAACGTGGAAACGATCAGCAGAATGGAGTGGACGATTAATCAAAGGTAAGAACGATGCCCCGTTTCGACGGCGCTATTAACGTTCCGGGTGTAGAGTGGCGCGGGGCGCGAAGCCGACAGCGGAAGGGCGAAACTTTTAACTTTATCGCGCTCCACCTGCGAGCGAGCAGCTCGTGTCATGGTAATAAAAGTTTTTACCTTTGCGACAAGCGTAAACTCGTTTCTCAGTCTCCCGTAACGTGTAAGGGATTTTTTATCTGGCTGCTTTTATTGCGCGGGCACGACGGAATCTAACGTTGTAACTTCGAATTACATCTCGCATGCAGCACCGGCGATGTACAGTTTAAACGGAGCGGGCGCGTGCAGCGTATCGAATGAAATTTACAAAGTTGACTTTAAAATTGAATTTAATTAAAGCTTCTCATAACGTGGAGATTTAAGTGGAACTCGGAATGGGATGGCCACTCGTACGAAAATAAATCGAAATTCTACGGTCAAAGCTACTGACAATGAGAGAAACAGTTTTCTCGCGGAAGACCGCGCCGGGGCGGGTAAAGTGAAATAATTCCTCAGCGCGGGTCGTACCCTCCTATTTTCTTTAACGCGGCGGCCATTGAATATAGAATAAAAGTACTCGACCTCTCGAGACGGGACACCGTCGTTCCATCAAAGCGCCGCGGCCGGTCTCAATAAAAACCGTCCCCGTATCGAATCCGATTCCTCGAACCGTCCGCGCACGTGACCGTGCTCGGGGCCGCCTGTCTCCCGCGTGTACGTACAGTCCGCAGGCGTGTGGTACAATTATTTGAAGTGGAGTGGGCGGCAGGGGTCGGCGTAAGGAGAGAAAGACTCGTATAAGAACTGGGACATTGCCAACAAATTCGAGTTAGTCGAGTAGCGAGTGGTAAAGTGGTGGCTGCGGGCTTTAACGGCGGGGTGGGAGGCAAATGTCGACTTGGGGGGGGGGGGTGGCGGCAAGAGGAGCGGTGGGCCGCGGACGGGGGTGGTTTCGAGGGCAGGGAGGAAAGTGGAGGCAGCGACAGAGGGACTAATGGGAAAGAGAGTGAGAGAACGAGGAGGATGAAATCAGAGAGACTCGCCAACGGTGCCGGCTAAAAAGGGTAAAAACGAAGGGGGATGGTTGACAGAGAGAGAAAGAGAGAGAGAGAGAGTGGGAGGGAAAGAGAGAGAGAGAGTGATAGAGACAGAGTGAAACTCGGGGAGAGGTCTAACCTCGTAGGGGAAGATTGTTTTCATTCGGTGCTCAAATTGAAAAGGAGCGAGGACCGAAGACCGCGATTCGAAAGCCGGCTAAGTGCCGGAGACAACCAAACGGAGGGTGATTTATTCTTTCACGTCTGCCCCTCGCGCCCCTCCTCCTATCCGACATCCTTTTATACGAAAACTAGAGGACAGAGGACCGAAGGAGGCAGAACGCTCGGGGAGAATCCGAGATTCGCACAAGTGGCGACGTAATCAATTTTTTCCCTGGTGCGTCTTAATTCCGCGCCTGGAGGGGTATCGCGGGGTATTCGAGGAATAAGAGGGGACGATAATGACACCGACACGAGTTTGCGCCGAAAGTTGTTCGTCATCTTTCTACTGGCGACTTTCTTACGAGCTGTTACTCTATCCGCTTTAAACGGCACGATCAGAAAACTGAAGTTTAACAACGACCTCGCGCGGCACGTTCGATAAATTCCGTCGCGATTAATAGAAAGGATTGAACGGAAGAATGGAATTGTAACTGACGCACGAATGCGCGAGGCGAGCGTTCCTCCTATTAATTAACCAACCGTGAAGGGCTAATAACTTTTCATTTCTCTCCTAATTAGCGTTAGAAGGTCGAATCTACCGCGTTACACCGCCCCCTCACAATTTGTCGACGCGCCACGACCGAAGGGGATTGATTTCCTGGCGACCAGCGATTTTCCGTTTCCTGCTCTTATTTTTATTGCTCCGCTATGCGTCCATTACCTATTATACGACCGCGCCGAGTAACCAGTTGCTTTCATTCCCCTCGGTACGGAACGGTATACCGTTCGACGACACATTAACGAACGTAATTTTAGAGGACCCTGCTCGTTGAAATCGCGTCTGTCTGTTTTAAAACTAATCGCAGAAGTGACTTAAACGTCCATCATTAATAGTAATATTCGCTCGACGAAGTAAAATCTAACTCTATTGTACTTAAGAAAATAGACAAAGTATCTGCCAAGTGATTGAAGATCCACTTAGCTCTTTAAATCAACCCTCGCTTAGTAATTCCGAATTTTATCTCTCCCCTCCTCTCTCTCTCTCTCTCTCTCTCTCTCTCTCTCTCTCTCTCTCTCTCTCTCAAACTGACCTATAAATTAGGCACACATTTTTGTCTACTCCTATGAGTATTCTACCTCCCCGAGGCTCTCCCCTGCCCTTATCGTAGAGTGGCCAATGCAAATGGTCGTTGAACGAAAGCAATTCCGGGGCGAAGAGCTAATGAGTCAATTAAGCGGTACACGGCTTCGAGGCCGACGTATCAATTCGAAGCGCGAATCGTACACGGCAATAACAACGCCGCTATAAAGCATCCTAAGCTAACTAGTTTGCCACTTGAGCCACCGGACGCAATTTCGCGGCGATTTAATGGTGGACCGGCCTATTCGACGACGCTCCATCCCCTGCCCCTCCGCTCCCCCAGGCTTGCACCCCATTAAGCAACGCCCCTGGGTACAAGGGTGAGAAATGATCGGCCGCTAATGCTAATGAATATCAGCTCGTCGTGTCAGGGAGGGTTGTTTGGAGTTTAGGAGTATCCCCCCCCACCTCGCCCCCTCCGCCTCCCGCCGGCACTTTGGAGACGACGGCTCGCGTGCGACGAGGGGTCGCGGTCGCTTTTAAGAAAATTGCTGACAGAGGGGGAGCGTGGCCCACTGTTTCCCCTAATTAGCTGAAATTACACGATTTCCCGGGCCAGATGCGCCGGCAACCCCTTCGTTTTTGCGGCCACCGGCACGGCCGACATATTCTCAACTTAATTAACGAGAAATCTTTTGATCCTTAAACTACCCCTGCCCGTCGGCCGCCCCGGCAGCGCGATAGAAATCAGGCCGACATTCTTAAAGCGCCGCCCGGCTTAATGCCTCGGCTTGGGAACTTTGGTAAAAGGGGGTGCAAGTTGCGCGTACGTTTTAGAGACAGCCTTGACGAGATAAACACGCGCTCCTGCGAGGGGGTAAACGGGGTCGCGTAGATAACAATGGAGAGGAATTGTTTTCAAGAATAATCGATTTACCTGCTTGTGCATCTCCACGGTGATGCCGTAGGACATTTCGTAGTACTGAAACAGAAAAACATGAGATTAAACGATTTAATGTGCTGATCGTGTTGTGGAACCGTGACTGGTAGATTGTCAACACCTGTGGTTTGGAAGGCGTATTATATTAGACTGTATTAATAATTCAGCGCAGCTGCAGATTTCCTTCGTTATAGATTCATCCCGCTAGCGACTGTTTAATTTATTGATGAATGTCTCGCTATGCGGGGGGGGGGGGGCGCTTGCGCGTTTCCCCTCGTCTTTCGAATCAAAGGTTTTCTCTTTATCACCGCTCACGCTGTATTATAATTTACGATTTACGATGCCAGCCAGGTTTTATCAAGGATAAACCCCAGCGGCCTTCGATCAGCGTGGTCCCGAACTACCGCTTCAATTCCCGCAACGCCCGGAGTTTCGCCCTCTGTCGTTTCTTTCATTAGCGATACTTAACTTCCGTTTCTTTACAATATCGCTTGAGACGCCCTACAGTCTCCGCGAGAAGCACGAACCCGGTCGGCACGAAACTTTTAATAAATACAACAGCCCTCCCCGTAAATCTCGGCGAAACGAGGGAACCGCCGGTGCCACTGTTTCCTTTCCTTCCTGTTTGCCTTTCACTCCTTTCTGCCGTGTTGCGAGACCGATCTACAGAGGAAAGGATCATTACAACGTACTGCCGCGAGCCAGCTGGAGATCAACCACTTTTGTTCCTTGCGCCGCGGGATTTGTATTACCTTTCGGTCGTCACGAACATTCAATCCCATCGAAGGCCGAGAACAAAAGGAACTTTTGCAGAGGATCGCGCGATATTCAGCCGCGTTCCCACATGTACAACGCATCGTACTAAATACGATACACCTAACGATAAGACATTTTTCTATAAAGCTACGGAAATATGGTTTTCTTTAAAAGATGCAACCCTTTCGAAGTATTTCGAATCTGAGAGGGATAATATCGAAGGGACCAGTGTTATTCTTACAAAGACTCCATATTTACAAACTATCGTTGAACTTTGGACAAAGCGAAAAGAAGTTGAATTGCTAAAACAAGTTCCCTGCAAGCGATCATTTACAATTTTACATATGAAGCTTAAGTGGGAAAAACTGGGGATGTCCATTTTTCGTGTTTTTGCGATTTATAGCATATTTTGTTGGTGGCAACTGGAACTACAGAACTATCGAATCACAAACGATTGTAAGGTTCAAATACCACTGTAAGATAACGTTAAGGATTTGCTGTGCTACTGATTAAAAACAGGACACGTTCACTCTGCACTTGAACAAAATATGCTCTTCCTTCGCACCAAAATATCCCCACTGTTTGCCTAAGCATACCTAAGCTTACGTTGTCAACGTAAAACAAGAAACTATTTAAGAAGAAAATTATGTAGAAAATTGAATTCATCGAAAATTAAATTCATTAAATTCATTCTTCACTGGTGAACTAAAGTATTAAAACTTAACTTTCTTGATAAAGCTGCTTTGTGACATTGCTTGTTTTTCCCCTTACCCTTCAGATTCACCCAACCATTAAACCGTAAACGAACCATTAAATCTAGCGTAAAGTGTGGATTCCATCTATTCTTTGGATTATGTTCGAATCGACTGTAGCTTGCACGCGCTGCTGTACAGCGAGTATATACCTTGCTCCATCAATCGAAGGGTGAAATTGATTATCGACGTCGCCGACGAGCGAATAAGTTCCCGTGTACTTTTGTTTCGCACGATCCATTAAGCCAAGGATTAACTCCTGGTGTCTAAGAGACAGAAGGCCCCCTTTGTCACGCGAAATTCTCGCCTATCGATGAATGTTAATCGAACCGTTTAATTTTAAAGTATAAGGAAGCGGGAGGACGCCAGCGAAAACAGATTCACCCGTTGGAAACGGAATGGCTCCAATTGGGTTAACTACATACAATTCGTGGGTAGAGGAGACCGATCGTAAATTGGTTAGTAGCTGAAGTCGCTCGGGCAACGACCACCCGTTCTGGGACGCATTACCTACAGACGCGATGATTCTGGGGCGCATTATAGCGTGCTCGTAAAAATGTTGGAAGCAAAAGAGGGACGAAAGGAAGAAGGGAAGCCGGCAGATACGTGAGTGGCATGTAAATACAGATCCCCTGTTTGTATCCACTACCCAATTCAGTTAAGATTACGCCCTTTAAACAGAAACATTGATGATCCAGCGTTCGATCCCCAGATATAGATTATTTCGCTTCGAAATACTTATTTTAAAAAGACTTTGTTGAGCTGTGCTACATATCTGTTTGCTTTTGGAGCTCTAAGCGCATCGAACGGTAGCTTTGAATTTTTAGATGCTCCGATAGAGTGTAGAAAGCCAAAGAACCGGATCGTCGGATCGCTGCACCAGAATTCGAATTAAGGTCTCTCGTTTCGGCGAAGGATTCCTCCTCCCCGAATTTAATATTCAAAAACTGGAGACTACCTATAAGACCGAAGTGAATCTCAAAGATTTTCGTACAGTTTCAGTTGGATTCCCTTGGAGGAGTTTTCCAGCGAGTTGGGTGTCCGTGGCTTGGAGAAAAAGAAACTATCGGTTCTCATTTAAATATTCTGCTACGAACGAAACACGGAATAAATTATCTCGTACTTTATCGGGTGTCGTTCTTTTTCCACTCTTTCGTCATTCGCTTACACTTCGTATAATACGATTCGACGGTTTAATAGATCGCGTTCATTTAAATTTCATCTGCCTTCGGGCGGAATTATCAATCGTTAATAATTCACCGCGGTGGATTGAACGTACACGATAGGCATGGAATATCCATTGCATTTTCAGATTTCCTTGGCCGCGCGATTAAACAACTCGCGCCGTTGCTTCCCGAGCTATATACGTACACAGCAAAAAGGTTGTTGTCGAACTTTGGACGCGTGCCGTGCTCGTCAAAGCGAGCAGAAGAAGCTTAATAATCGAGGGCTTGAAAATCGATCCTTCCCAACGGATCACGATATTCTATAAGTTCTACGCAAGGCAGTCATGTTCGTTGCATCGGAACTAATTACATCCCTGTGTATGGCATCATTCAAACGCTACAGTATTCCGCAGTACACCGCCTCAAAGGTCAAATACAAGTCTGCGAAGCGTGTATTGCAATGGATATTAGCTGCAGTTGGCAACACCTCACTAAAGGAACCAATATCATTTCCAAATTCACGTTCATCGAGCCACTGCTGCTTACTTTGATCCGTGGAAAAACTCGAGGCCACGCGACACGAAGCGCAACTGAAGCGACCACCAGGCACGTAGCTATTTCCTCGCTGGACTCGTCCACCGCGGAGTAATAATCGTGGCCCTATTGTCCGTCTATTTGAGCGATGGCCGACAAGAAGGTGGCATTCGGCCGGCCGCGGTATTGCCATTGCAATTTCGAGAAGGGCGTCGAAACGAGAGGCCACGTGTAGACGGCGGCTGCTTGGGGGGTTGCCGTCGCCCCCGTCGACGTCGCGGTCCAATCCTGATTATCGACTGCATTATTAACGCGGTATATTTCCGTGACCGATGCTATCGATCTTCGGCGGTGTCTGCCGGCCGAACGTGTGTGCTTTAGCCCGACGAGCGAGGAGCCAAACCCACCCTCCCCCTGAAAGCCATTCGTCCCAGAACGAGCGGCTAAAGGCGGACACGCAGTGCTAAGCGACAGCCACTAACCGATTTACGATCGCGCAAGCGCGCTCGCGGATCCGTGCGATCCGATGCACTTTATCGGAACACAGAGGCGGCTGGGTCGAACCGCCACTGTTCCAGGATTGGACGTGACTCTTCCTTTCTCCCTCGTGCTTTCCAGCTTACCTCTGTTTCCGGGCTGCTACCGGAACGGGGAGAGGGGGGGGGGGGTGGAAGGATTACTTTTGACTTGTACGATCGGCTCGACGAGCTGCGTTGTTCTGCGGATCCTGACACTAATTCGATCGGAGAATCAGTCTGGGGGATTTGCCAGTGTTTACTGTCGTTAGAATCTCCGACCTGATGCGATCGGCGATAGCAATGTTTTTAAAGGTAGACGACGGAGGAGATCGGTCGCCATTGTGGAATGGAATTGGCGCTATGGATGGCTGAGGTGAATCCGTGTATTTGAATCGATGCAGATCCCCCTTGAGAGGGGAATATTTATGAATCATACACTGTTTTAGGTTTCGGTGGATTCATCTGTCACATCTGTGACCATCGCTTTTTTACCACTCTGTAGTAGGGTGGTCCTTATTTTTCAACTTTAAAATTTTTATTGTCCGACCCTCTTAATATCTTCTATTTGACAAGAAAAAATATCTTCGTGTTTTTTATTTGTATATTTTGATATATAAAGGTCACTCAAGGACTTTATATTTCACATGTACCACAAGTATGGCAACTGCGAGTTTCCATAATTGTCACTTGTCGATTTTAATGAAACGGGGCCCATGTTTATATATCAGAATCCGAAACCATGCTTTTATCTATGCGTTTAACAACCTAAATAGAATGTACGTGAAAGTTTGCGCCTGCATCTGATTCAAGAGCTGCTGATGGGAGAAATTTAAATGTGCATATAAAGCCTTGTGCCACAACACAATACACTACACACTCGTTATAAACCCGTTTCGTCTGTGCGATGTGTGCCCGAGTTTTAATGTTATACTCTCACTTAAAAGTTAAAAAAATTATTCTGTCCTTATCGCAAAAATTTCAATCAATTTATACCAAAACAGTAATATTTCAATGGCATTGAACGACCTTTAATCCTTAATATATTTTAACCAAATTTTAGACGAAATTCTTTTAAACTATTTGGAAGCTTCTGAGAGGGTCAGAAGAAAATTTTAAAAACTTTGATTCTTTCACCATACATATAAGGACCGCCCTACTCTGTAGAGGGATCTTTGGAGATTGTGTCTGACGGTAAGGAGCCTGCCGATGGTCACCTCGAGACATAGACAGCTATGCGAAATTATGGCGTCGTGATATCTATTTCAGGGGATGGAGAATTCCATAATACAGGGATCCATCGAGAACAGGTACTGAATTGCGTTCCATCGATATCCAGCCGCGAGTTAATTTGATTCGCGATGTAATAAAATGCTTGGCGGCCGCACCGAGCGTACATATCGGTTCGAATAGACGCTCGAAAGTCGAAAACACGAAGAAAAGAGTTCCGCCGGGCCGAGAAGTCGATAATCGGATGAAGAGAAACCCTCTAGTTCTCTCTCTCATCCCTTCTCTCCCCCTATCGGACTCTATTCCTCAGCAGCAGAGGGCTCGTATCGATCTCATCTCACAACCTTTCCTTTTCTATTTTCACGTGGTTCAGAACCCAATAATAGGGGTTGTACCGATAATTTCACCCCCTCCGGTTATTCGATATGGATCTTTTAGTAGCGGAGCCTTTGCTAGGGCGATTGAACCGCCTACTACTCTTCCCAGCGCCCCCCGACCCCTCCCTATCTTCCCCTGTTTCTCTACCCTACATTCCGCATCCCTTTTCCTGACTCATTGCCCCCTGCACTTCGTTCCACCTTGTCGCTCCCGTCCACCCCTCCCTCCTCTCGTCGCTCCTTTTCATCCTTTCGGAATGTTTTCGCCGAGGGGTCTCTCGCACCTCGAGCTCCCGACTACAATTACTGGATAATTAATCGGCCAAAGTCGATCGCGGTAATAAGAATCCGCGGCGGCGAGATGTTGTCTCCACCCGTAGACAATAACGGCGAGAGGAGCGCGAGAGAGGGAGGGGGGGGGCCTTGAATGGGGAGATGGAAACACGATCGAGGAAGAATTTATTCGCCATCACGGTTGATTCCTGCCCCCGTCGGGCACGTTGGGATCGTAAAGCGGCGGCAAAGGGATGCGCGTCGACGTAAGTGAAATCGATAGCGGCGGTAAAAGCGGAAGTCGCCGAGTCGATGGAACGGTCACGATGCCCGGCAACGTTTAGAAAATTCAATGGCAAAGTACACCGCGACGCTGCGGTCGCGAGAGTCGAAGCGGCGGGAGGGATGGAAAGAAAGAAGGTCCGGCGAGTGCGCGTCGCTGGAGGGGTCGAAAGAGGGAAACGGTAAATTCGCGAAAACAGTTAACCTCGCGGACGTTGGCGCGCCGTTATGAAACTTCGTAAAGGTCGGCGAGAAGAGGATGAAGAACCGGAGCGGTGCGGAGAGAGCGGGGCAGCGGAAAAAACGAAGGGAACGAGAACACTAAATTGCCCGGTGGAAACTTCAAAGGTGGAAATAAAATCTGTAAAAAGAAGCAAGCGGGGAAAAACAAGAAGTAATCAAGAAACGTGCCCGGAGGATGTGGGTTATGTTTAATTTGTTACGCTGCGAAAAAACCACCCGAGGAGGGACAGACGCCGGGACGAGAGGGAGAAAGAGAGAAAGAGAAAGATGGGTGTACGTGTAATCGGGAAGTCCGCGTTTCCAAAGCGTGATAAACCCGCGCCGCCGACGAGATCGTTTGCCATACGAATGTCGCTCGCGTCTTCGCTCGACCGATACCACTAATCGTAACTACCTAGTTTCGGCAGCTTTAGGTGGCGTGCGCTCTATAAGAGAATTAATTCAACGAAGCCAAACTCTATCGGTCGCGCGATAAAAATGAAACGATTCGCGGAGTGGTTCGTAGATTGCAATGCTTAACAGTCCACTCTAGGGACAACCAACTCGGTCCGTCCACCGCTAACCGAAAAGAAGCCATTAAGATAAATGGCCCCATTACAGGATGTGCAGGTTTCCAGCAGAACCTTCAGCGTCGATCGAAATGTCAGGCTGCGATATTGAATCGTAGGAAGACCTTCGTCGCCCTACATTCCGCGCCACTTCGTCTTCCTCTATCCTCGCTCGCGACACCGCACCCAAGAACAAGCGTCACCCAAAGAAAGTTTCGCCGGCGACGAAGATCGCGGCGGCACGGAACGAGTTACAAAAAAAAATATAAAACGAAAAAGAGAAGAACAAGAATCATTACTCCGTAATCTCGCGGTGCGACATTAAACATAGGTAACGACGCGTGTATCGCGCCCGACCGATTAAGGGCTCGAGATACACGTATCGTCATTTAACGAAAAAACCCGCGAACGTGACGAGTCGACGGGGCTCTCGAAAGAGTATCGCGGATAAGGACGTGTCGCGAGGCGATGATCCGTGCGCTGAAGTTCACAAAAGGATGGAAGAACACGGCGAGAGAAGAGCAGAGGGGAAAAAAGAAGAAACAGAGACGGAGAAGAGAGAGAGAGAGAGAGAGAGAGAGAGAGAGAGAGAGAGAGAGAGAGAGACGGGAGAAGAGGGATGAAAATATTGAAGCGGCGCTCGGATTTACGCGGCACGTTACCCTAATGAAAATCGCGGAGGATGAATTGTGGGAGGTCGCGGAGGGGTGGCACGAGGTGGCTGGTTGAAATACACAGGGGTGGAATTAGAATATCAGAGACACGTTCGCAGTCTGTACATACGTTACACCAACACTCCCGCCCGTCGTTCTGTACGTATATAATACTTGTCGGTAGTTGACAAACCCTCGACATCAATTTCTCTCTCTGTCTCTAATTCCCCCCTCCTCCTTCCCCTCCGCTCCCCAACCGCCCAACCCCTCCCCCTGCCGACCCATCTCTCGTAGCTCTCCTCTGCCGCTCGCTGTCTCCATCCCTCTGTGCCTTCTCTCGCGCTCTCTCTCTTCGTTTACTTTGGAGATATCGATTACCGGCTCAACCCCCAACCCCCCATCAACCCCTCTGTCACCTCCGGCCCCCTCCCCTCCATCCTCCTCGCCCCCTTATCCAACTCCCACTGGCACCCCCCCCACAAGCCCCAACCACTCGGCCCAGCTTGCTGCTTGGTTGCTTGCACGGTGTCACATCGGTGTAGCAGTTTACAGAGATGGTGCAGTTCGCGACAATTACGATCAAACGTACAGTTAACATCGGCGCACGACGGCCGATCGCGATGGTAGTCGCGGCGCGTAACTGGCTCCCAGCCTTCGGATCGATGATCGCGGCTGGACCTCTGTTATTCCCTTACTTTTTATTTTGTTTCCGTGTTTTTTTTTCTTCTCTACCCTTGTGTCGGGATGACGGCGTTATTTGGGCACGTTCGAAGCGCGGTTTGGAAAAGAGCGCGGAGATGCTTGTCACCGTTTTTAGCTACTAGCGATCGAGCGCTGAATAGGTACACGTTATCCGTACCCCACCTTCGGTTAGGATAATTTAGTTGGAGATTATAAAATGTATTTTTGGTGAGGAATGCCCAGTTTACGAACGACCGCGACTCGCGACGCGCGCAGACTCGCGCCGTTTAAAATAATAGAAGGCTCCCGTCGGAGGTTTTTTCAGGGGGTGAAAATAAATCCAGAAGCGAGTATCGCGACGGGGTTGTTGACCCTTCAGCTGGGTACGCACGTTCTCGTATGCTGAGAGCAATTCACGAGGCTGCGTAAGGACGCGTTCGCGAATATCCTGGAATTTATCCGCGCGAATAAAGCGGGCGAATCCAAATCTCCTGTCTTCCTCAACCTCGTTCTCCGTGCACGCGGGGAAAATAAACGAAAGGACACAGCCCTTGTGGAAGACACTCCTCAGGGTTCGATGCAAGGAAAAATTTCATTAAGCGTTTTCAAACGTTTTCAGAGGAGTAGGTATACAGCAGAGCGGATCGCGATCGGGACGCTTTTACTCGGGTCACTTTTGTCGCGTATCGATTCCAACGGAGCCTCGACAAGGGAGATGAATGTCTTTTGGAACAAAAGTCACGAAGATGCATGGAGCTTTCGAATGTAGCATCGATACGCGCCGATATCTCGAAGCGACGTGGCCTGTATCGGCGAATTTTAACAAACCCGTCGACTTGCCGCGCTTTCCCGCGTTATCTGGTGAGTTACGACGGAACCAGCTCTTAAATCAGACCTTGCCAAATCAACGAATTTCCAGGCAGAAAGTTTGCAAAGGACGAATCTGTCAGAAGGAAAGAATCTCCTAAATTAAACTTCTGCAACTTCGATCCCTCGCCCAAATCTCTTAAGGATGCATCGAACCTATCTTTCAAATGGTGCCAAGTCGATGAAAATTTATGAGAGTGTTCTTTTTAATCTTTCTGATGTGCTCCAAAAATTTTAAACGAATTCACTAAACGGTTGCTGAGTTATAACTATTTTAATCTTCACTGATTTTACACGTACGAGTTCTCTTATGGAAAGAGACGATCTTGACAGATGAAACGGCTGAAAAACTGTTGAAGAAATGGTACCAATCTTTTCACTTTTTTTTGTACATGTAGTATACGAATAGATGAAAATATCTGCCGAGTTTCGATCGTTTCCACTACACCGTTTTAAAGAAATAAATTATAACTTGAGGAAATTGTGAATTCAGGGCATTTTCACTGGCAAAAGTTTAGCAAATAATGCTTTAAAAAGCATTTGTAAAGTGAAGAATACATATCTAGGAGTAAAAATAAGACTTCAACTGTCGTTCGAGTTGCTTACATCTAGATTTACTATGCGTAACACGTAGATATTCGTGTATTTCAAATTTCATACATCTACTTTTGTCTAATATTGTACGTATTAACAGCTCCACACGAATGAAGCTCGAAAGCCAAAAAGCAGATCGAGTAGCAGCTCACAGCGATAAGCAATTCTAAACGCAAACTGTGCTCACAGTTCGCGGCCGAACAACAGATTTGAAGATTAAATGGCGAAATCGTGGGGAGTATTATGAAACGTGTCGTTTGGGGTTGCACGAGGTAATGTTCCGAGGGGCCAACGATATCCAGCAGATTTGATAAATATTTGATAAAAGGGACGCAGAATGAAACGGTCTATCCGGCAAATACTTTGGTCCGCGTTAATGCTGCATTTTAATATAGGTAAGTCCAAGTTAAGCTCCTTACCGATGGCGATACGATTAGTACGGTTGGTTGAGCTAATTGCCTTTGCGCTGATGGGAACTGAATCGAAGAGACGGCAATATGAAGCGAGAACAATATCGATCGTTTTTCCCCGTGCTCCCATCGAGAGGGTCCCGACAAAGATTACCGAATGTAGCGACGGCTCTATATCACTCTGTAACCACGTTGCTTGTAAAACCACCCCGGCTACGATTACAGTAGGGTAAGTTGGGGTGAGTCAATGGGACAGGAGAGTTGGCATACTCGCTATATTTCAGACTCTATAAATAAAAGCGCGTTAAAATGCAGACCGATAATTGCTTCTCTAGAAGCCAAACAGTCGAACGAATAACGTCACTTCGCTTCCTTCTGTGTTCTTCTGAATTTATAAGCGATAAAAGGACCGAAAAAAGATCAACACAAAATTCTGAACATATTAGGTTCATTCTGATAAAAATAATATCAGTGTTAGTTTTAATAGCCATTTTATATTAGCTGGGCCAACTGTGTTCCCAACTTACCCTGACCACCGATACTTCTCTATCAGTCGCACGAGGGTGCTGGAAAGAAAGCTTCATAAATCATCCCCACGAGCTGCTTTAATTTTTACACAGATTTCCTGCGGCGGCAAAGAAAACGTCCGAAATGTAAACCACTCGAAAGTCAGGATTCTGCACCAAGCGCTCGGCGAGTGCAATTGCAAATCTGTAGGTTGCGAGAGGCACTCTCTATCCAGCCCCCAATTGGGTTCCACCCCAGCCAGTGTTTGCGATCCCGGTTGGCGATCTTTTCAATTGCCCCGGGTAACTGTATTCGACGGAGATGAAAAGACGTCGAGAACGAAGTTAGAAAAGTGCCTTACCATGAAGTAATGCCTCTGTATCTCGGTCTTCTCGCTGGCCAGCTTCTCGCATTCGATCTTCAGTCTGAAAAGTGAAAAGCGATTGAGGATGGGAACGAGCCAGACATGCGTTAAAGCGGAAATGGTGCGGATTCGTGTGCACCTACACGTACGCCCGGCACGCCACCGTGTACGTGTAGATGTGCACAAGGCGGAGCGCATAGAGCGAGACCACCGCCGCCGTCTTCTCCTTTGGGATTTGCAGCATCTTGAATTCGAGAAAGACGGCGGGAGCGGAGGGGAAGGGGCACGGCGTGTCTCTGGAAGTAAGATCGAGTTCCCCCGGCGAAAGAGCCGAAGGAATAGGAAGAAATGGGATTATGGCGGCGTTAGCGGTTGCGGTGGGCGACTTAGCGAGTGGAAAATGGTAAGAAAGAAGAAATGCCGATCCGCGAATGAACCGGGGACACTCGTTACAGGCGTTTCGGCAAACATGCTAATTCCCCGTGCCACACGACCGTGGAGGAACACTTTGCCAGAGTATTATGCAGAATTTTAGTTAGCCTGAATGTTACAACGTCGCGGATGAAACTTTCATTCGATGTAATTTAAAGTTTGTAATTTTTGCAATGCTCATCCTCGCGGGGATACTTCCGATACTGTGAGTCTGCTGAAATGGCTTCCTTAACTCGCGTTTTCGTTAAAAACCCGTCCGCTCCGATGGGTCCGAATGCAACGGCAGAGCTCAGGAATTCGTTAATAGTTAGTAAACGCGAGTCTGAAGAGCGATCACTTCCGAGTGACGGAACGAGATGCTCCTATTCCCCTTAGAAACCGATCACCAGCGCGTCTTCGCCAATTTCACAGCGGCCCACGCGCCCTGACATTTCCCACCGCGAACATACCCCGCGCGCCACCCACGGTTCGAACAATACAGCATTCAAAGAGCAAAAACATTTCCCGCGCGTTGCAGAAGGAAGAGCCAGCTAATTCAAAGCGGGGCGAGCGGACCGCGGATACGCTGCGTTTATAATATTTGCCGCTCCTTCTCCGGGAAACCGGCGAGCGTAATTTTACAATTAGCAAAGACCGCGGGGGACGGAAAAATTAACGCCCCGGCAAGCTGGGAACGGCGAGAGCCGGCTACCGCCGCGGCGCGAGGATTCGTTGTAACGTGTCTGGGGGCAGGCAGCGGCGCGACCGCCAGCGAGCTGCTCGCGCGTAATGCACCGCCGTTAACAACCAAGTGCAAATTTAACCGTCCATCCGACGGTTTCAACGGGTATCGCGAGTGAGCCGCGCAAGATAATTAATGATACGTAAACGCAGACATTTGTACACACGGACCTATTCCGGCATTTCCAGGCCGAAAGTGAGCGTCGTTCCCTATAACGCTAACCGTTATACTGCACCATCACCTGCATCTGGGATACTACTTGCCGCAACGGTAATTAATTACCGTCCCGACCTCCCCCCGCGCGCCCGCACCCCAGCATGCCAACCTCCCCCCGGCCGATAATCAATTACCATAAATCGGCCGACAGAGCCCGATCGGTCGGTTGCTTCGTCGCGACAGAAACGAGAAGCGTACCCCCGTTTTCCACCGTGCCCAGCCCTCCCCCCCACCCTCCCCCGCCCCACGAAGAGTTGCACAACGCTTTTTATCCCCTCTACCGCGGACTACTTTCACCCGCCGCCTCGTTACTCGCGATCGCGAAAAATCATTCCCCGGCTTCGATTCGGGCCCAGCAGAGGGGACGCGTTTGTAGCGGGAGTCGCAGGAGGGAAAACAATTTGAAGCTTTCCGCCGTCGGATAGGAGTGCGAGGTGATATCGAGAACGGCAGCGGTGACAGGACGCGAGCAACCGCCTCCGAGGCGGGACGGGGGAGCGGGAGAGTGTCAATAATCGTGGATGTTGAAGGAACGCGAGACGAAAGGGTGAACAGGGGTGGAGGCAGGGGGGTAGAGGTAAAGATGGGGGTCGAAAGAAAAGCGAAGAGGTGAGCAGGGAGGGTTAAGGTGAGTCGAAGAAGAGAGAAAGACTCACGAGTGGTTCTGTTGCTGGATGAAATTGAATTCCTCTTTGATCCTCTCGCAAGTGTCAGCCACCGTGAATTTCAGCCCTCCCGCAGCCCCGCCGCTTCCTCCGCCACCCTGCAACGAGAGAGAGAGAGAGAAAATAAGTGGAGGGAGAATTCGATTAGCATACGCGACAAAGCAGCCGCGACAAAGGGCGGGAAATAAGTTCGAGCTGGAACGCGGAAGGGGAGATATCGCGATTTTCGCGGGGGCCGCAGCGAGCGCGCCTTTTTTTCACCTGCGCGACGCCATCTCTGTGCACCTACGCGATGATCTCGTCTCGATTCACGGAGAGATCGGCGCGAAGGGTTAACGAAGCGCGTCGCCCGCGGAGCGTGGAATTCTATCCGCGAACTGTCTGATTGCCGAGTCGCGTATATTGAGACCGCGTCCTCAATGAGAGCCCCGTCGCCTCCCCGCCTCCACCGCCGCGCGCCGCGACGCTACAACTAACAAGCGAGATTTCAATCGAATCGCACAATTCCCCGGTACAATAACATCGGTCCTCGGGGAACGTCGTCGGCAGGTTCGCGGAATGCCGTGGAAAAAGGCTCGTTAAAGGACGGTGGAGGGGAGAAACGGGGAATCTCGTTACACGGGAAAGCGCGTCGGACTTTGAGCCGGTCGTGCTTCCGGCCGCGAATAAATCTTAACAAATCCGAATTTAAAGGAAAGCCGCGAGTGTGCGCGCGCGCGCGTTCGCTCGTCTCGGGAACGGGCTGTAAATCGTAACGAGGTTAAAGTCGAAGAAGATGACAAGCAACCACCGTCAAATGGCCTTCGGCTGCATGAGGCGCACGCAAACACACAGACCGGGCCACGGGAACGCGAGCAGAGGGCATCCAGGTATAAAAGACGAGCGTCGTCGTCCGCGAACCGCTGGAGGGAGGGGGAAGGTGAAGCCTGAAGAGCCAAGGATGAAGGGCCATGAAGGCGTCCTTAATGAGACCCATTCCACCAGGTAGCGCGAGGTCTGAGCCTCTACGGGTTCTTCAGCCGCCGGTATACACCGACGCCGCTTCCCACCGCTTGAAATTACGGAGAAAAGGATCGGGCTTTCCGATGACAGTAATGATTACGTTTACACACACCCTCCGCGGCGACGTCAATCGAATTTCGTCAGCGACCTCCGAACGTGTACGCGGGAATATCGAAGGGGGCGCCGATCGCGCACGTTTCTCTTAAACGGAGAATTTATGTAGGACGATCACTCTGTATTGCACAGCTGTCTTTGAGCTTCTGATGCGCGACGCTGTAGGTAATTCCTTCGATGCTAGGTACACGCTCTTCAAGATCCACGTGCCATAGGGGAAGGTTGCCTATGTTGGATCACTTTTTTTATTTTTCTCTCCTACACGGACATAACACATCGAAGAAAGCAAACAGAAACGGGATATAGATCTACATTTCATGTAGATTTTATCATGTATTTAGTGTGTTGATAAAATATGTGGTTAAAATAATATCTCAAAAAAACTAAGGTAATCACTTCGGTCCATTCCAGGCAACCGGTTTCGTAATTTGGACCACCGGTTTCCTACGTTGGACAGGTCCTAAAAATCAATGAATTTAAATATACAATTTAAAAAACACTGATCAGGGCATTGAAAAAAAAATAGAAACAGGAAGCAACAAGCATCTTATGGTGCACATAGTGCAATAGTACGTTGTTTTGATGTTTTCTTTTATAATTGTCCCCGCATAACTCCGCAGAATATGGGTCGATTTTGATGATCCCTTTTTCATTCGAAAGAGGGCGGTGCCCCGGTGGTCCCATCCTACACTGCATCAACATTGGCGCAATATTTTGCCAGTTCTGGTTAATAATAAAGACTATTGACACCTAATTATTATTATTTTATGTACGTATATCTATTATATCTCCTCAGCATGTTGTGTCAATATGTGTAAAACTAAAAAGTTAAAAATACAAAAATTAAAACCGACTTGAAGAATATAAAATTGTACTAAAAAATAAAAAATAATTTGTTCCCTTATTTAATCTACGGTACTCTCATATTTTTTTAGTCGGTGCCTCATCACTTGCACTGTGTAAATCTTTCGCCGACTTAAAAAATATGAGAGTCGTAGATTAAATAAGGGAAAAAATTATTTTTTACTTTTTAGTGCAATTTTATTTTTTTGAAGTCGGTTTTAATTGTTTTTTAAATTTTTTTAGTATGATTTTAACTATTCGCTACCATAACATAGATTGTATCCTAAAATGGACCGGTCCAATTCGAGCAACTAGTGATGGTCCAATATTAGGCAACTTGTTGGTTACATCAAAAAGATATGTTTTCATTATTATACTTATACGAATATGGGAAAGTAAGGACATGAAGTTGTAGCTAATACAGCACACTTTACACTGGTATCATTTAAAATTATAGTATTTACAAGTTGTAGAAAGAAATTCACTTGAAATAGCACGAAAAATAATGATCGCGCACCACGTGTTTCTATATTTCGACGACGGTAGACGATACGCTGTTCTCGCACGTTTCATCTCCACTTCCTAAATCAGTGTAGCCAAAAAAAACCACTGCAAATATATTTGTTTATCGAGATATACAAATGGTCCAATCTAGGAGCCGGTCCAATATAGGCAACTCTCTCCTATATCGGTCCAGGTATATAGACTTTGTGTTCCTCATTTATATCGCACGTTTAGATATTTTCGTGGCGGCGTTCGCTATCGAAAACACGATATTACGTGCGGGGATGGGAGCGCGATCGGGGAATTGCGAGCAGAATGACAAAATCCCTCGATACGCGGAGATATGCCCGCCGCGGCGTTAAATGCTCAATGACTGTCCGATAGGACGGGAAAATTCGAGTTTTTCGGTGGCGCGTAGCCACGGCGGTAGAATGATTTGGCCACTTGTTGAATTCGAAACGGGGAGTGGCTGTCGGTGGTAAAATGGTTTGGGAACAGGCCGGGGAAGAGGACGGCGGTGGGCCTCACTTGTTGCAATCATCAAACGGAACAGTCATCGAACAGGTTGTTGTTCCGACGGTTAACCCGCGCGGCGTACACACATCCGTTATGCGATACGGCCGGCGACAATTCGTTTCCATGAAAATTCTCGCGCCATCCGACCACCACGCCGTGCCCCCACTGTCGACCGTAATTCGAGATATCGATCCCTTTGTTGCTCCGTAATTCAACGCTCCCGCGACCCTTGGCTTCCGCGTTGCGCCCGTGGCCTCGGAATTCGTTGTCTTTAAGAGCGATTAGAGAAGAGTTTCTATTTCCCCGTCGAGGCGCGCTTATTCTACGATCTTGCTTTGCTCTCGACTATTTCGAGAAGTGTTTTTAACACACAATCCGGAGATGCGTCGGGACGGAAATTATTAATGACACCGGGCATTAAATTCTAACTTTGGCGGCACTTAATGAAAGGGCGAGATGGTTTCCATCAGAGACAATCACGCCGCTTAATTGCCACGATACTCGTATGACGTAAATGAAGATTTATGAATATTCGAACGGAAGCTTAACCTGCGAGCTCCAAATTTAGAAGATAAAAACTAACCGGGGCAAATCCACTCTGATTCGAGTCCGCTGTTTCCCTAAATAGCAGATTGTTCACAGTGCACTCGAAATGTGGTATTTTTGCGCGGATACGCTTCAAATAGCATCTAAACCTTTCAATAATAAATCCAACGCCTCGCGAAAATCACAAATACATCCGTATATAACTGGTAATTGATCATTCTCGCCTAGCAATCAAACCTTGCTGGACGCTGTCAATAAAGAGTCCAGAATACTCAAAAATGTCTTGAGATAAAAGGTTCGCCGCAACTTAACGTGATTAATCAGATTTCCTGCAGCAGCCGGATGATAATTAACGACAACCGTCCATTAAAAACTACCATACCGATACCAAATTCAATGTCCAGTCCGTATCACAGCGGCGGATCAATTTTTTACCATTTCTTTCTTCCTCCTACGTTCTTCTTCTTTTTTTTTTTTTTAATTACATCCTGCCCCACTCGGTTTTTCGACCGTTCTTTGACGCCGCTATCGGATTTTGCTCTTTGAGCTTAACGAATCACACATATCCGCCGATCGCTCAAGCACGTGTGGCCCCCGCGGCGAAGGGCGGCACGTGCGCGCGCGCAAGATGCAGCACGCATCAATGCTCCGTTCTGATCAAAAGAACATTTCGGATGGTAAAAATCAATTTTTCAATAATTTCCTTTTGCCCGGGCCCCTCCATAAGCCGTCCAATCATCCGCGGGCTTTGCCGCTATGTCAAAACTGTTATTAACGAGCGAAGACAAAAGTCTTCCGTTCTCGAGGCGCCTCCTCTCGACGAGAGCACGCTTCTCTTGGCCCTGCCCCACGTCCCCGTGTAGCCGGGCCTTTGTATTCATTGTCTGCCCGATTCCCCTTTCACACCAGCGAAATCAATGAAGGAGAGAGAGAGCCCGCCCGCGTGCAACGGTGTGCGAGGGCGGCTGTGTGCCTGTCTGCCCCGCCGCGGCAGGATCGTATCGAAAAACCGGCTGGTTCACTTTGTTGCCGGGAGATAATGGCCGTGCGAATCGTAAATAAGGTAATAGGTCTTCGGGAGGGCCGAGGATAGACCAAAGGATCCGATGACGTAAGCGAGAAACCCCTTTTAAGGGCGCGTCCACAAGTTTCCTGGAAGCGGCGATAGATTCAAGCGCGCACAGGCGATTCGAACGCTTGAGTAGTCCCTTCTCGTTTTAATTTCGAGTCGCAACTCAGTCGCCTGCGGTTATTATGGAATTGAAATAACAGGCGGAGTCAATAGTTCCGACCAAGGGAATCGAGTTTCTGCGAAGGGGGCTCGTAAAATTTAGAAGAAATGCATAGAAACTAGAGATTAATAAATATGAATACCGAATACATTGTAACACTCCTATCTAGCGGAAATATTTATAAAGATAGCTTCGTGTTACTTACGCAACGACTTAACAATTTACTAAAACATTGCACAGGCCGCGTAATTATGTACGAAACGAGAGATACTCGACGAATTTGATATAGGGTAAATCCGAGGGACGCGGTCGGGCCGGAGAGTTGGTCGAGTCGCTATATTTCAGACTCTGTACGTAAAAACGCGTTGAAGTGCAGACCAATTACTTCTCTAGAAGCCAAACAATTGAACGAATAGCGTCACTTCTGTTCCTTCTGTGTTTTTCTAGATTTACAGGCTATAAAAGGTAAACTGAGGTTACATTTAACCTCTTTTGTCAAACAACGGTGTACAGAATCGTATTTAAAATATACTTCTAAGTTTATTTTCGTTTAATGTTTGGGAATAATAAGATAGTAGAGATATCGAGGGACAATGCAGCCAAAGTATTTAGCCATTATTAACTCTTCCACTCAAAACTAACGAGAAGACCATCTCTCTCGCTGCAGAAAGGAGAGATGGTCGAGTTATGATTTTTTTATTATTTTTATATATCTTTTTATTTTTATCATTATTTTATTATTATTATTGTTTATTTATTTTATTTATTCACTTTTGTATTCATTTTCCTTGCTAATCGCCGGTAGGTAGTTCGTTTTATATTTGATGTGTTCTTGTTTAGCGTAAAAAATTATATATCAATGAATCTGTAGTTGTATTCACTCATAAATAGTTTTGCTTTCTTCTTTGTTATTTTTCCATGAATAGGGTAAATGACCCAATTACTGATACATTAAACGTTGACGCTGACATTATCTTATAGCTTTGTACTTATAGACTAAAAATTGATGTTGTTCTTGTTATTTATTATTGTTTAATATGTTTACTAGATGAAAGAAATTTGGTGGATTTTAAAACTTCGATTTTTGTGTATAAATTCATCAATTTTAAAAATATATTATGGAATCTGTTACTGACACCCTTCAAATGTATTTGACTAAATTACTGACACCCCAATTACTGCCAGCTAACCTAATGCTGTTTATCTGTCATTTTAAGGTTACGTTGTGTCATATACATGAGCAATTACTATTATGACAGTAATACAAAAATGCTTGAAACGCTTGTACCAATCACTGTCACTCAATTAATAAGTAAAAAGACTTAATGAATCGTTGAATTCGGATCTTTATTACTTTCTACGATGCTTATATTATTTAAAATATTATATTTTGTTATGTTAATAGCTTAAATATTACAATTACAGTATTTTCTTTAATGCCTTGTTTTCTCTTTCGCTAGTAAGGAAGTCATCATTTCCATTCTCCTAATATCCGCTTAAATTTTTTTATCGGTTTACTCAAATTAACGAAGAAAAAATTAAGTACTCTTTTTGGATCGTATAAATAATAGTTTGAATTGTATGCTAAATTTTTTTGATGCATCATTTTATAAGATTTATTCGTTATTTTACGTAAAACAGCTTAGGGTGACAGTAATTGGGTAGGTGGCAGTAACTGCGTTCTTTACCCTAATTATGTGAGTGGTCTCTGCCAACGACGAAAACCATTTCTCCCGGCACCTCGGGAGAGTTGGTCAGACGTCATGACTTCAGTTTTCAACCCGACTTACGGTAAATATTGTCTTAAAGCAAATATCGACCAGTTTTTCTGAATCAGCATAAAATTCTGAACATATTAGATTTGTTCTCATAAAATAAGTAATTTCTATATTAGTTTTAATAGCCATTTTATATTAGGTCGACCACGTCTCCCGGATTTACCCTATCCGATCGCTGGGTCTTGTTTAGGCGAATTTGCTCGCCGCTGTCCTTATTTCCTATCGCGCAAAGGAGTTCTAATTGGACGAGCCACCGCCGTCGGGAATTATTCAAATCATGCTCCGGGGCTGTTGAAAGTCAGACGCACGGAGCCGATGCGGCTGCACTTGAATAAACATCGATGCATCGATATGCAGCGGCGAACATCGGCGAATAGGCGCACACAGCTTTTCTATGCGTGTACGGACACGCCGACCGCGCGCCCTCGAATGGAGCACACTACGTGGCCATCGTGGAGCGTCGAAGGCGTCTTTGAATTACACACCTGGTTCATTAAATGGAACGGTAAATAAAGGAGACGAGGATGCATCCAAGTGTCCAGTTGCCGCGGTGCGCGATAAACGTTCCAGATACCGATCAAGGAAGGAACGCTGGGCATCGAAGCGACACTTCCAAGCGGTTCCAGCTCATCCGAACGAACAAAAACCACGTCGACGCAGGCCTCATTCGACGGAAAAAAACAATCCAAGGACGTAATTAATTGCTACTAGTCGGCTATTAATCCGATACGATTATACATCTATGAACAGCCATAAAAGATCTCCGCGATGCAATAGCATACTGGGTGAGAAAAAGTGACACGCGATGATCGTAAAATGCTGCGTGCTTGTACATTAGACTGACAAGAAAACGTAGCATACCAATCATGAGGCCGTTTTACCGTAATTACTGGACTTGCTCTGTATATCGAGAGGCTGGGAACATTTGATGCAAAGGTTCTTATTAACCTAACTATTATTCAACGTCGAAGTTACTGAAGTGGACAAGAAGTAAAGAGAAGCACATTTCACAATAATCCGTGGACTTGTCGAAAGGAATACCAATACTTAACCCGGGAGTAGGCGCATGTTGGTCTTTTCGACCGATGATTTCGTATGTTTTGAAACATGATCCATAGCGTTCGACTGTTCTGGGGGCACGGTAGTGCCCCCGCCGAGTTTACTTTTTTCGTGAAGCGATTCTCATTTGAAGGAAGTCTCGACTTGTTTATGTTGTGGAGCGACACTTAATGCACTCGTGTAGGTTTTAAAACATACATTGGTACGCGTCGGTCTTTTCGACCATAGCGCGCCTGCTAACGTAAGTTATTTGGCGCGCCTACTCCCGGGTTAAGGGTATCCTTCAAAATTCTAGACTACGTGTCAAGTTTGATTATATTTTCGATAAATGATGAAATCATGACTGAGATTCCTGGGAAATAGTAATCTACGATCGTCTTCCTCATCCGATACGCGAAAGTTCCCAGTCGAAAGGAGAAGGTATCCACTGAGTGGCCACGATTTTTCTATCAAATTTCACCGAGCACGAAAGAAAATAGCAACGGGAGTTTCGCCATAACAGAAGACAGGTTGGAATGTCTGTTGGAGAGATGCTTCAACGGAATATGTATGCTCAATCAATGTCGGGGCATAAAATGCGCTAACAAATACCGGCACGCTTTGCAAGGGGAGCCTAGACTGAATTTAGAGGGTGGCTGAGTAGGAGGGAGGCTGCTCGTTGAAGAAGACTAAGGCGAAAGGCAGGGAGGGAGAGCACGTGGTGAAATTCCTGTCGTTCAGAGGCTGGCACTCGGAATACGCAAGGCTCCGTTGCGATAGCATGAAACTAACAGAGGAGACAAAAGACTCGAGGAGCCATTTAAACAAATTTCGCGAATCTTCATTCCCCGGCTGTTATAAAATCTCTCTATACCCCAGATACCCTACAACCTCGCACATCTTCGGAATACACCCTCGAACCAAGCGAAGTTGAAAATTACCGAGACTCCGCCGGTGTACGGAAACTTTTCGTCACTTCGGTCGCCTCGACCAAGTACGTTTCCATGCGTGATAAATCTTAGCCGACTGCGCGGGTTAAGGGGTGAACCAGCAACACCCAGGGACCCACTATGCAGCGTTGCACCGCGGCCAACGATTCTGCACGCCCGCGCGCACAGGAGGAGGAACCGCGTAGCGTGTGGAGGCGCGCGCGTGAGCGTTACCCTGGCTCGCACACACGGCCAGGCGAGCGTAACAACAGCCGCGGTTCGCCTCTCTGTCGCTGGAACACGTCGGTCTGGGTCTGCGGGAACACGCCGAGGTTATATCTCTCTACCCCGGCGCATTGTGCGCACTGCCATGAAACGTCTAACCTATAATAATCATACCGATACACAAGACGAGCTCCGTAATGCTCCGTCCTCGTGCACGCGCGCACACCACGCGAGCGTCCGCGCGTGTACGTGCGCGACCCGAGCGGTAACGCGGCCGTCAATCCGCCATTGCGACACGGACGTGAGGTTACGCGCGTGAACGAGAAGCAAGGGGTTCAGCTCCTCTTCGTTGCTGGCTGCCCCCTCTCTCGCCCGCCCCCGCCACCCAGGGTGTACCGCTAGGATCCAGCAAGAAGTAGTGGCAAAACCTGGGTACCAGGTTCGATTGCTTGGATGTTTTGCGCCGACCGTCGAGACGTCCGTAATTGTTTCGTAATGTAGGATGCTGAGGAATCGCTCGACCAGCTCGATGGCCCCGGATCTTTCGCTTACTGGGGGAGATTGCTTCACTCCGATCGATTGGATAGGCCGGCGAGAGATCTTTTACTTCCTTGTATCATGGTGTAGGGCAAAGGCAGTTAATATGGAACGGCACGTAATATTACACTTCGTAAAATTTCGATAACGAAATAACGAACTCTTCGGGCAATGGTGTATACTAGATCTCTAGACACAATAGACGATGATACTGACAATCGAGCACTAGTCGGGCATCCATCGTTGAAAGAGAAACGTTTATACTGCCCTCCTTAGTTATCTAGTATTTTTTCATTTTTTGAGATATGTTGAAATATTTGAAGTTCCACGCGTATTTTACCTTTTATGTAAAGTTAGAAAAGTCTACGTGCTCCGTAAAAATTTATAAACAGTCTAATGTATTTAACCGAACTTCTTTCCAAATGGTTAAAATATCCTATCTAAAACAATTAATTAATTGGTACGTTAATAATACATTACCTACTGGTATACCTATTACAAAAAATTATATTAGACTGTTACGAAATAATGGCAACGTGTTTTAATTTGAATGAAGGGAAATAAGGACCGTACAAAGTAAATGATAAAACTTCAGTTTTCTCGGTTGTTTCAGAATGCTAGATAGGACATTTTAACTAAAGAGGGCAGTATATATTTCGTGGGGTGTAAAAGTTTCTGAAAAGTGTATCGAACAGTTAAATATTGCAGTGAAGATATGTTACGAAGTATTATTTTGATATAATTTATCATTAAATATGTGCGTTCTTGATTATTCAACAATAGTTTACCAACAAAGTTACTTTCTTCTTAGTATAATTCTTAATTTCTTGTCGGAACGTGTGTGTACGTAATATGGAACATGCCGAGTAACGTAGATGAAGTTGATAATGATGATGACGACGATGATGTGGAATGCTTATTTTGCGATGATAATTATAAAAATAATGACAATGAAAAGTAGACCCAATGTATTCGCTGCTTTCAGTGGGCACACGAAGAATGTGGGGCTTCCAACGTATTATTCGCGTGCCCGCGAAAGCAGAAATAAATTCCAAAATTGATGTATATTTATTTATTTGCATCTTCTACTTAATAAATCTTCATTTTTAGTAAAAAAAAAGTAAAGATTCTTGAATTTTTTTATAAATTTCCTAGGTGTTCCATATTAGGACCCATTTTTTCAAACGGCCGATTTGCACTCTTTTCAGTTTTTTACTATAATTGCACAACAATTTAATTTTTTTACATTTGACTATGTAAATATGATTATGCATTAGTTCCTTCATCCTCTCGTGTCAGTCTTAAAAAAAAAACAAATTCCCCTACTTTTCACAAGTAGGGGAGAGTCGTGCAGTACCGACCAAAGCTAGTTCTCACTTCTTCGACCAGATATTACCACTTTATTTGAAATAACCAATGAAAATCACAATTCTCTATAACCTATTTCGGGGCCATATTGTTTACTCCATTGCTCTCGATGTTCTGAGGAATTAAACGTATACGTTGACATTCAGTGGGTTAGAAGTTATTTTTTAAAGCTGATCTTTTGTTTCTCGTCTAAGTAACTGATTTTGTTCTATTATGTATACTATCTCTAGTCTATTAAGTTTAATAAAACGTCGAATACACAAATCAGGAGAATATTAATTATTTTACTTGCGAGTTTGTACAAACAAAATTTGAAAAAATCTTGTACTGTACTAATTAAATGTCTTTATTAACATTTTTAATCATTTAGACCTAAAAATCTACTAATTTAATAGTTGGTCGGTACAGGACGACAATTTTTCGTTTCCTAGAAATTACAACTTTTTTACTTTTGCAAATTATCAATTCTTATTATTAAATTCAACAAAAATAATTTCCCTCCTCTTACTAAGTTCCATCTATACTACAAACACGTTTTTGAATTTCTGATTTTTATCGACTCTACCCCAAGATATAACAAAAAAACTTAGAGCGGTCGGTACTGCACGACTCTCCCCTATTTGAAATCAGATGTTCCATATAACCTGCTTTTACCCTACGTACCCATCTCCATCAGGCACTTCTAATTGTACCTAAGCAAAGTTTTCCTATGACGATCGAACTCCAGCTTCAAGATCTACCTACTTAGTCCATGTATTATTGAGAATTTGAGGAAGTGGAGCTGGACTTCTATAGGGTTTCTGCAGCGAGTAGCAGGAGTCTCTTAAAATCGCAATGTCCCACCGGCAGGATCAAGGGATTCCTCGACCAGCCATCTATCAAGAAGCTTATTGCGTAGCATGAGTGGCTTCGATCGGCCGCACGGAGGATATCAAACTAAATTCCCTCGTCACGCAAGGGATGAGACGTTTATCGTCCACAAGAAAGCGGGCATTTTTCTCCTATTCTCACCCTCCTCCACGGGCCCTTGCCCTGACTACGCTTTCGGAGCCTTTCTACGCGAGCCCGCGAGCAAACGCGTGTTCTATCGATCTTCTCCGCCGCCTCGTGCACCGCTATTTCCAAGCGATAATCGTTCCGCCCGCACGATGGAAGAAGCACGCATCAGCTGTTCATTTCACAAACCCCCGGCGCGGACGAAGATGGAATAAAAGCAACTTTTTAAGTGACTCGACTCGCTCGCAAATTCAGGTCTTAAGCGCCGCGATGCCGAGGCGACCAGGAAACGGCGCTCACGTTGGACTAGAGTGGATGAATTGGAGGTTCGAGCGAAATCAGCCATCCGCAGTGACCAGGACGGGAAAACATTCTACACATCTTATCTACGCTCCCTAAGGCAGCAGCCAACAGCTCGGGGAATGGGTTCTTTTGATCGATACGCGTCATTCGTCGGCCGAACAATCGTGCGGATGACACCGGCAGCCGTTCCACGCCCGTGCCCTATGAATAAACGCGCACATGTGTGCCTCGTGGATTTCTGACCATGCCCTTCTGCGCTTTAACGAGGATAGCCGAGGGTCGAACCTCGTTCGACATGTAAATGTAAATGTTGGACAAGAACCGACCAGGGTCTCTCATGCCGCCCGGTTCCCGTGGCCCGGCCTCGCCGCCGGGCAGACAGGGCCTGCTGAGAATCACTGGCGAGGATACTCGGGTGACTCCCCCGGTGTGGCAAGAGTGTTGCGACGTTCTCGACACAGTTGGCAGTGGTGATCAATCTTCCACGAGCGGGTCGCATTCCTCGGCCACGCGTCCGTCACGGAGGAAAAACGCGCGCGGACTGTACAATGCCGTATAAATGGGCTGAATCCAAGACAGAGAACCCTGCTGGCTCGCCAATGCCGCGTTTCCATCTCGGAATTCTCGATTCCTCCTAACCGAAGCCGGAGGACTGGTTTGGAAACAGAACGATTCGAGGAGCAAGCGTCTGGAGCTCGTTTAATTGAGATCGCGAAACGATTACCCCTCCGCGGGAAGAAGGGCGGCGGGAGAGGATGAGTGTTTCGTGGCGGAAGATTGATCCGGGAGCGAGCAACATGAGAACCACTTGTCGGGATTTCAGTGGGTGGCGTTGGTCCCCTCATCAAATGCTTGTCATACCGTTCTTACCCTCAAACTCCGGAGCCTAACGGATCCCAACAGTCGGGTAAAGCCCGAGCCGCACCCCCGTGTACACAACGAGAAAGAGGACGGCGTGTATATGAGAGAAGAGACGGCCAACCACCCCAATGGACCCGTCGACGAAGGCTTAAAGCCCGTAGGCCTGTGATATGCCCCGGGGCCAAGAATTATGTCGCTAAAACCCACCAATTACGGGGGCTGCGAGCCGAAAACGGCTCTCTTTCCTCCCACTTCTCTGTATATACACACGCAAGCATCGCTTTTCAATTGACGTCGAGGCTATGGGGTGTGCCTAGCGAATCCATTAAAACGCCAGAGCGAGGCCTCAGACGACGATCGTGTAAGTGACTATAGGAGGATATAGGAGAATGAACACTGACTCATCCACGACAATTTAACTAGATAACTCCAAAGATAACGGAAGATTTTACTAAACTCAATCTAAGCAGATCCATATTGAGGGAAACTTGAATAACTCCAGTGAGTTGAGACAATTCAGATAGCTCGTTTACCGAAGTTCAACTCTTCCGTTTCAAAGTATTCTGTATGTACTGGAAAATGTTAGTCAAGAAGACGGACAGATCATTCATATAGAGTAGAATCGAGTGCTGAATAATTCTCGTGTACGGATACAAAGTTCGGCGAACGTTTCTGCCAGATGCTGAACAATGGAGCGACAGAGGATGAACGGAAATCCCCTCAAAGTATCGTCTATCATTCGTCCATCGTTCGACGATGAAAAAGACCATTCGTCTGATTACGATTTCGCGAAGCGACGCATCCAGCGTATCCACAGCGACGGGTTAATCAACGAAACCGCGCGGTTTCTTGCCCCGTCTGCGATTAATTAATCCCCGCGATTAATCACTCCAAGCGCTTTTCATCGTGCAGCACGATCGTTTTTATTCGTGCGCCCGTGCACAGGATACGCGCGCAGACCGCGTCGCTTCCCTGCTCGAAGAAGGGAGCTCGCGATATTTACGGTATTCGTAACGATAGTAGACTTCCACCAACGTTTGCATTTCAATTATTCCAATCACTATATAGGGCAGATATCCGTCACGAAATAACGCAACGCAACGATGTTGTTGGTGATATTCCAACAAATAATGAGAATTTTTGTTCGCTTTTAATTGGGACGTTATTAACGTTGCAAATATTTAATCCTGCCGTATTAACATCAATGTACATCCGAGGCGGCTTGGAAAAAGCAATAAAACTTCCTGCAGCTAAAAACAATATTTTTCGACGGAACAGAAAAATAAATGCGCGCCTGTTCGATTCTATTTAACATTGCGTTATTCTCGAATTAAAAAAAGGTGCGAGTGACGCGATGACACGAGTACACACAGATGCACATGTAAACGAACGGCAAATTACCTACCGTGCGCCCCCTAATGGAAACGCTGCGAAATTTGTCCGACAATATATATTTGGCAAAAGAGGAAAAAATGTGTAGGTAACATTTGCTCAATGTAACGGGGCACGTTGGACTTTTGGGAAGTGCATCGCGATCGATCGATCGTAAGCTGCGCGTTGAAGCTGAATTACGAGCCCCCTGTGCCACGAAGTCGTAAGAATTTTTGGACATTTCCCGGCTGGCTACGCGACTGAACGTTGCACACGCCTGAAAAACTTTACATGATTTTCAGTATTTTGGAAAGAGGAAGTGGAACGCGGGGATGAAAATATAACAAATAATTGCTCAAAATAAATTGAACGAGACAATATTCTGTACTGAGCATCGGTTGTTCGTTACCTAGGGGAGACCGGGGCAAAGTAAACCTCGGGGTAAAATGAGCTTCCTTAATTTATTCTTTAACAATAGAATATATTACAAATTTTGGTGACGTAATAAATGTATGTAATACCACAATGATAATTAAGCACATTTAGATATCGAAAAATGGAAATTCATTTAAAAACTTAAAACTTAAGTTTTAGAGACTTCCAATTGGTTTTCTTTTCAATTTAGCTTTTTGGATAAATGAGTCTTAAATGTGTTATTTTAACTCCAAATTTTTTCTGCGTGTTTATAATAAGCTTAAAAGCATACATGTACACGTGTTTGAGAAAACATTAATCCTAACATTATTAAATAATTAATTTTCCACTGAGTACACATTCGGGGCAAAGTGACCGGGGTAAACTGAGCTGCAAAGAAAAGATGCGCGAGTGATGTGCGCAATAACCTAACCTATCAGCTGGCTGGGAAACCACGCGGCGTGATGGAACAGAATCTAACCTCAAAAAAATGAAGAATCTGCCACAGTTTTTGACAATCACGGTGCAAAAAAAACAGAAGCTGACGTGCTACACACGTCATCCCAGCGCAAGGGGTTAATAATTACCTATATCCTTAATTAAAACTCGTATTTTATTTCAGCTCACTTTACTCCAGAAAGTAGCTCACTTTACCCCAGAAAGTAGCTCACTTTACCCCAGAAAGTAGCTCACTTCACCCCATATATGGGATAAAGTGGTCGTTTTGGCATTTTCTTTTCAAGTTGAATTTTAATATACTCTAAGTTTATTTTAAGTATTGCTATTCGTCATTTATCAATAGTAATGTTCAAATTATATTACAAATCTATTTCCACACATTTTTATTGAAAGGGAAAAATTTTATTCGGCTTCAAACTTTTTTCGTCCCACTTTGCCCCGGTCTCCCCTATACTTGAATAAAGTGGGTTAAGTAGAGCTCCCATCGATTAAGAGAATTTTAAATTACTGTGTTTCCTTAACACAACGCCTGCATTCTTTTCCTTAAAAGAAGTAGCAGCAGAAGGTGAAAAATGAACTACTTACAAAGAGGAAAACGTAGATCTAAACCAGGACAGTGACCATGAAAGCATTCCGAACGCTGATTTGTACGCCAAGAAAGGAGTTGCTCTACGTAAGCTGGGTTTGAAATCAATGAAGCGATTAGCACAAGAAATGCTATTCAAAATTACGCCAATTAACCATGAAAGCAGAAGGAAACCTCGATCTTCAGTAATTAGAGGAAGACTCGTCCTTTCGCTTTTGGAACAGAAGCTAAGTGGCTTCCAAGAGTTGAGGCCGAAATTAGCGATGACTTTTAAAGTGCAAGCGTAAACATATAGAGAAGCGTGTTTGAACGGGGAAAACAGCGTCCACAAGTTGCATCTGGAAAGTACAGATTCGTCATTGTCGCGCATTGTTACCGATCGGCCGCCTAGTATAACTTTTTCTATTTCAGAACCAAGTGACCCTCCGGCGAGCATTTCAATTTTCCCTCCTCGTTCCAATTCGGACGGGACAACTCGACGAACAATTAGCCGTCGTGCAATTTGATCAGCGATTGTCATCGGCGTATCCCACCCCTCACGATCCACCCCCAGCCGTCCCACACCCTCAGCGCTGAAAAAACTCGCGGCGAACTATCATTTTTACGTTGCAATTTCGCTTCCCGTCCGACGCTGTTAACTGCCACGGGTTTTCGTACAACTTCCTTTCGAGAGCGAGCGGCGCTCGATCGAAAGGCGATCGAATTTTTCGATTCTTGCGAACGGTAAATGTGCGAATTTGATTTTTGTGACTCGATAGACATTTGCGGAGCAAGTGTTTCGGAGGAACCTAACCAGTTTTAGAATTTTTCTTTCCAACGGCCATCGAGGGAGTAAGTATTCAATAAGATCAGAACGCCAAATACTTTAATAAGAGGAGAGATAGGAAAACCGTGGACCCTCGCGTACAAACAGCATAAGCGATGTAAACGGTTGTGTGTGCGTACAGAATGCGAACGAATAAGTAAACGAGAAAGAGAGGGCGAGGCAGAGAGAGGCAGGCACGAAGTAGTAGGAAAAGACTGAAAGAGAAGAGGGAGAGACGGAAACAAAGCAGCGCCCCTTTGTTCTTTACTGTAATGCACGGTACAAGTCAGCGGCGGTGCATTTGCAAAGAGGTTACAAGACTTTTAGTTACGGCGCAACGTTTCTCTTTCTTTCTTCCCTTCGCCTATGCATAGCAAATATGTGCATATGTAATTGATAAGACTGTTATACCACGCAGAGGGTATGTGTCCTTACCATAATCTCAAGCTTATCACTTATTCAATAAGACGACCTATCACTCCGTAACAAACGGTATCACCCTGTTCCATAAATTCTTCTCCACAAACCGCTTATGTACCCACTTGTCTCCCGAGTGGCAGAAATAGAATTTACGAAAAAGAAAAGAAGAGCTTCTAACGAACCTCGAACTATCCTCGATCTAACTGATCGTTGCTGATGATTTGGCAAAGTGACGAACAGCGATGGTTCATCTAGCGACTCCTTTTATCTGCCACCCCTCCGCGATGGCTCGAGTTACAGAATTACGAGCACAATAGTCGCAGGCATCCCATCATTTGTTCGGTTGCCAAGTGTAGAGAACGGGCCAGTCCTTAGCGCTTAGAAGTGCGTTCACTTCTATTACGAACCCGCGAAGCATCTATCATTCCCGCGGCGAACGCGAAATCAATTACCCGCGGCCAGGCGCGAAGGCAGAGATCGCGCCTGTTCTGATTCACACTCGAAGAAGCGACCTTCGGTGACCAACCGTGCCCAGACCGCTTACGATCGATCGCCGATCGATAAACTGCCGCCAGATGCTATAACTAATTAATTATCATTAACCCCGCCGCGCATCAATCGTCGGGCCCCGCGTCATCGAAATAATTAACAGGATCTTCCCCGAGCTGCCAAACGCTGCCGATTAAATCAAAACCGCTCGCGCGACGAGCTTAATTTCCCTCCGTCGGCATCGAATCGATAACGACGCGCACGCAACCGACCTCCGCCAATAGAATAAACCGCGCGTTATTACCGGAACGATCTTAACGCTTTAAGAATCCCCGCGTGGAAATTATCGGAGCGCTCCGGTGCCCCTTGAACGGCGCCACATTAGCGCCAATAAGCAAATAACCGTCGAGTGTACCAACATAATATCAGCCCGGTGGTTGCTTCTTCTGCGAACGGCAATTGTTGTACGCCGACGTGCACTTCCCCACTTTCACCCACTCCCTCTATAAATAATCTCTACAATTCCCAGGCCCCTCCCCCGTTATCCACCCTTCCTCCTCCTGGACCTGTGTCAGCGAATTCCCCCGGTGCGGTCTCGTTTCGCATAAAGGACTTTGAGCTTATGTGACGCGTGAAATTATAACGGCGGGGCGGAAAAGGTAGAAAGAGTGGCGGCGGGAGGCGGGTGGCAAAGCATTCTTTGAATAGTGGAATTATTTGCAGTAAGAAAATGAAAATCTAAAGTCGGCCGTGTAACGCGCCTCTGCATAAAGGAGAATGCTTTTTCTACGGTGCCCCGCGCCCCTCCGCCCCGCCAACCCCCGCGCAATTATATTACTCTCCGTGCCGATCCTTTCTTCTGGAAGCTACGTAACCGTCATTCGGTTTCCTTTCGCCTTAAGACCGGGGCCGGCTTAACCGCGAGCCGAAAAAAAAGCGGCGAAAATTCGCGCCAACAGACGATATTTACAAGCAACTATCCTCGCGCGATATTATAGACTTTTCGGTAGACAGCGTTGGAAAATCACTTATTGCGTTAAAAAGAAACTGACAGAGGAATGATATACTGTTAAGTTATTAAGTAATATACTTAATAGTTCCTTTGCGCAGGGGTCGAGCAACGAATAAATCGTATTAACCCTTCGCCTACAGTAGACCAGTTCCAAATTAATGCTAAAAAAAATAACAAAAATAAAACGAATCGAGAAAATGACAACTTTCTTGTCCGCTGGTGTATATTTCTAGTCCTAGATATGTAGATTATCTTTCACGTTCTGCGCTTTCTCCGTCTTATCACAGCTGCCAGCGCGGGGCTATGAATAAGCACGCAGCGGTCAATTTCCATTTGAAGTGCGCCGCAGCTGAAGGGTTAAAATTGCAAGCACCCCGTAAGTGGGCTGCCGAGAGGAGGGGGCAGAGATATAACGTGGGGCGCCGGGCTGGTGTTGGGACAACTCGCGGGGTAACTACTTTGAAAAGAGAAGCTGAAAGCCCGAAAGAACGCGGACGGCTTCCTATTCTCTGGCAGCGTGAGCGGTCGAGGCTCTCTGCCAGTTCGCCGTGATACATACTCGGCATTGCAAAAGTAAATAGAATTCAAAGTTCGCGAACAATAAATCATGATTCCCTTCCCCGCCGGGCGTGCACGATTTACGAGAGGCCTCCCACTCGCCGTTAAATATAGAAGATCCTAATCAAATAATTCATCTTTACTCTGGACTCGCGGTAGACAACGCGCTCGTGTAAACACTCCTCTTTACGGTGCGCGCTGCGCGGCGAACCGTAAGTCGCAGGAATTGCCCACAGAGAGGAAAATTACAAAGATTAGCGAGCTGCCGGGTACGCGCCGAGACCGCAACGGACACCATAAAAATTGGCCAGGCTTCTCGAGTCGCGTCGGGTAACGCGCCGCGCCACTCGTAATTTTTTTTTTTACCACAGCGGCGAGGTCCACCTTCCCGGCCGGTCTCGCGGCGTGTTTCGAGGAACTTTCACGCCGCGGAAAGGACAAGGGACGGGGAAGGGAGCGGTGTCTATTTTAATGAGTACTCACGGCAGCGGCTGGGTGTCTCGCCGGCGCGGGGTACATCTTAATTGTGGCTAAATACTTGGCTGGAATCACACGTGTCCGCAATGTCCTTTGTGCACGGTCACTTCACGATCCATTCCCCGGGCCGATCTTTGCGGTAACATTCTCAGGATCTTGGAGCTACGCCAGCGGCCTTCCCTCGGCGCACACCATCGAGATCCTCCCACTGGCTGTAATTATAACACGACACGATTTGTTACTTAGACCGAAACTGTGGCGTTTCGCGAGCTTGTCTACAGTGTTTTCGACAGGCGTCGTCGCAACGGCGCTCTTTCTAGCGTTAATATTAGGTACTGTTCGAGGAATTGGTCGCCGCGGCGCGAGTTGGGTCTTAATCCTCCATTGCCGGGGCCAAAGTTAATTGTTAACATAATGCTCCCTTGAAACGTATCTCATTAATTATACGAATCTACCCAGGACTTTGTGTGCCTCAGGTCCCGGCCACTGTTCGACTAATTGGTGGCAATACATTAACAATGATTTTAGATTCTACCGTTTCGCAGCCACCTGCTTCGTTGATGTAGAATTCTACCTGCAATTCTTGATGCCAGAGCGGCTAATTCTGCCAATTATGTGGCTAAAGTTTCGCTCTGTTTGTTGAGGGAAGCAACAAATTTCTCTCGAGCTTAATATGATTTCGCTGATGTTAAATAGAGAACGCCGCTTCTTACGTAACAAGTGAAGTTTGCGTGTCGCGGTATGGCGAAGTAGAAAGAAGTCGAAGTTATTCAATGGTTAACCTGTGGGAAATATATAACGCCGAGATTTTTAAGGAACTTCAATAACGCGATCTCACTTATCGGATTTCCGCGCGGGAAATAATAATAAGCTTATTTCGAGGCTTAAAAGCGAAGAACACAAAGCTTCCATTTTCGGTTTCCGCGATATCGGCGTAAATCCCACCGACGCGACGCGTATTGATTTTTGAAAATAATTTATTTGTCCTCGTTGCGTGTGCACGCGGCTCCGCGAATCCGACCGATCAATTTATCGCTCGATTTATGAGCCGCGTAAACTATGCTTCGTCGCCGTGCCAGCGACATCTATCCTAATCTCTGAACCGCGTCTCCGCGGGAGGACAAAGAACGGAGGGAAAAAAATAGGGACCCCGAAAAGAAACATAGAAAACGAGAAAGAAGTAGGTTCGACGTCACGTGTAAACCAAACGCAATGCTCCCGTGTGAGCGCGACGTCACGTACAGAAACTGCTTTGCAATATTTAAGCCGCTTTTCAATGAACACTGCCCTTTACACTGCTCATTAGTTCGCAATGCGTAAAACAATGAAAAAAAAAACAAGCGGAGAACGAAAAACTACTAAATTCAATTTACTGATGTAAAAGATATTGTAGGATACATTATATTAGTCCAAATAATCGACCAAGCAAATTGATTCGATGCGTTAACAAATTGCTTATCAATATTATTAACTGTTGCAGTAAAGATTATTTTGGTGCATCAACAATTTACATTCCGAGACATTCTCAAGTATGCAAGGCATAAAACAAGATATTATAAATGTCGCTATATGCACCGACTGAAATCTACCGATAGAATTCATGAACACCAATTTCCACTAATAAATGCATTAACAATCAGTGATCAGTGATTTAAGAAAAAAGGACCAGGTGGCAAACGTTCCGAGGGGCCCATTTTTCGGTGAAACGAAGAGGTAGTTTATTAAATCGGGCTAAGAGTAGTACAGAAAAAAAATATAGTGTTTGGATAAAATCGTAATTTTTTATTTGAAGATAGTACGCTGGGGTCCATCCGGGTAGAGACCCAAGCGGCAACTGTTCATCGACCGCCCGTTAATTCCGCCACTGTTAATAATCTTAGGCCCTGACAAGCAATCTACCATGAAAATAAAATGTCCGAAACGAGACGTCACGTGACCGGTCCCCGGAATTCAATTTGCAAAGCGCGCGAGAAACCTCGTGGCCTGTCTTCGGCGCATTAACGTTCCGCGCGAAACAGTAACGGCGAAAACAAAAGCTCGTGCAGCGATACGCAAGTTGCTAATTGAGTGGCATTAAAGTTGTAGTATGGGCAGTCTCCGAGTAATTTTCAAGTAACGAATTGGCTACACGAGGCGAAATCGTAGGGCGCACGGCGGAGCCCCGTTTGTTGCTGATAATAAACTGCGACTTCGCCGGCTGTACATACGAATTTAAAATGAAAACGCTCGAACGTCACAGTGCCTACACAATGTTGTTTAACTTGAATCAACGGCTGCCATAAAAACTACAGCGAGCTTTCGCTCGAAGCGATGAGTTTTATTATAGTCGCTGCCACTTGCCCGTTGTCATCGAGAAACGCGATTGCAAGCGCGTAACGGGTGTCATTACGGGCTCTTTGTAACGCTGTATGATGTTTTGTGTAACGTGAAAATGGAGTCATGTAACACTGTTAACCGTCCATTCTCCTCGGATAATATATTTCACAGGCGATGTGTAATGGAGCGGGCGTACGCGAAAAACTCCCGGTCGAATTCGGACAGTCATTTCCATCAATTTGCAATAAACGAGCGCGACGGGGCCGATGAAAACTTTCAGCGGTTTAACGCGCCAAGCCTTTATCGCCCGCTCGTGTATCGATACATAATACGTGTTGGCTGTACATGGCGAAAAATTCAACGGCGCAGCTTACGAATGCTCGATCAACGACAGGGGCGGGGATCCGGGCAATCGAAGCCTCGCCACCTGCAATAGTGAAGCCAACAATACTAAATATCAACAGAAAACACAGTGGAATAAATTGGTACCACGTCAGAAAATAAGTGAGGAATGCGAAATAAAATTTGCAGATGCATCTGATTCTTAGGTGCACACGTAATCAATTGTCTATACAGTACTCCGAATTCCACTCCGCTCTGTGTAAGTATATGCATCCACTGTGTATGCATTTGAAGAAGGAAACTGTCTCCCAGCTGACTTGTTGCAATTCCCACAATTACGTTCGTAAATTTTATCGCGTTACTTTTAAGCCTCCTCGTAGAGAACGAAGCCGGTGGAGCACGGTGGGTGTGCGTGTGTGTCGGATGGAATTCGTGAAAAGGAAAATAAACAAGTGCTACACGCGGCAGCTGTACAAAGGCACCTATACGTCCGGCTCATGAAGGAGGAGGAGAGGCCCACCGGACGTGGCGTAGCGCGAGCAAGTCACGAACGAACTTATCGCGGATCTCGCGTAATCACCGTTAAGATCCTTAACCACGCGGTCACCGTGATTTCTTTCGCTTGCGGATCGTTATCGGGACACGGTCAAGTACCGAGGCGCGCTGCGCCCCGTGCTAAGAGGATTTCGCGCACACCGAGAGCCGCGCATTAACGAAATTACACGGTTCATCGATACCCACAAACACGATAGTGTCGCTTACGACTTCATAATGCCGGTGTGCGCGGGATGGGAGGGGTTTAGCGCGTGGCACCGATAAACGTCCACGCTTTATTCAGTTAATTAACATTCAAGAGAAAACTGCGACGGGTAAACGATAACGATACCGCTCGGGCCTGTGGCCATACCTACGATTGGAGCGCTGTTGATATCGGCACTATCGCCGATTTATGCGAAGGTCGAACATGTGGCCCGTATTACTGCCGCCTGAATATTTAAGCATTCATACATGAGAAACTTTCAGCGCGTGTGCGTGCCGCCGATGCAATTGCGAATAAACTGTACTCATTCGATGCTCTATATTTCTTATAAGGAAACGATCAGTGCGAACAAGATCGTGGAGCTACTAATGGACTATCAGTCTCGTTTTAACAGGATAGCTTCAAGCGTGCCTCGAGTCCGACCCCATAAGAAACGCGCTCGTTCCAATCGTAACTTTCTTTCGTCAGTACTTTGTGCTCAATTCTGCGTATCTAACTTAATTGGTCGGTCACAGTGGCTAACTATCGCCAGAAGCAAAAGAATGCGTCGTAAAAGTTCTAAGTAGTCGGCCCAACGAGAAAAGTAGCTAGTAAAACGTGTCGATTGTCTCGATGATTTAATGAGTCGTGTACGTTGTCTCGCGATTACCCCCGACTAACACCGAACTCACATTCCTAGCAATTTACCAGCTGTGCCGTGTCGCGAAAGTGCTACCAACCGCGCATCGCTTAATAAACCACGAAGGAGCGAGGCTCGTCCCACGATTTCTTTCAAAACCGACTTACGACACCGCTGTTAAATATCTATAGCGACTTGTCAGATAGGAGGTCGCCTTATCGGGCCAATTAAGGGCCCGACTTACTCAACCGACGTACCCCGAAACCCCAGCGTTGATTCGGACACGTAATATTCGGCGTGTATCGCGAAAAGCCATTGAAATCCGCCGGTGTCTCTATAATTACCGCCACCCGAGTTGGCAACGAACAGAGCGAGCCCGCTTCAAGCGATTATCAAGGTTAATGTTACGCGATACGGTGTTGTCGGTAAGTTTGCGAAAACGACCGAGTTGCTCTTTCACCATGTGACATCGCGTGTATGCAAACGCACTGGATAATTAGCGACACGGTTCCCGCGAGGCACCGATAACTTTCGTTTCACGAGCGATGCGCGAACTGTTGCCCTTCGGTTTCGCCGCTCCTGCGGTTTTTCTTTCCGTGTGACGCGGCCGAGCGTTAACGCGAGAGGTTTATCCCGCGCGTCGTTAAACGTATATCTGGTTAGTTTCTCGTTAACCCGATAGCAAAATCGCGAGCGTGTTAAACGGCGCGGCAAACGATAATCCGCCGTGTTGGGGACGCGAAAGCTTGGGTTCGTCGATAGAAAAAGCTGTCAGTAAATACCTGGGCGCGCGATGGTGTTTGCTGCCTCGCACGGGAGTACGTCTTTTAATCCACCTTTTGGCACTGGCAGGAGAAAAGGAGAAACCGAACGACGAACACAGAACCGATCGCTTCGCACTTGTATCACCAAAAAAAACACTTCTCTACGTACAGTCTAATGAGAGGAAAAGGTAAACGCGTGCACGGTCACACACATATACATCGAACGTACGAGGCATCGAGACGAATCGCGAACGCCCACAACCGCACCGTACAACGAACGACGCTCGACTGCGAGCCGGGTACCGAAGTGGATGACGGGAAACGTGTGAACGCCGCTTGCCGCCGCGGCGAACACCAATGAGCGGCCACTAACACCATCCAGCGACGGCGACGCACCGACACATCAATAAGAGGACACGAATGTACACACAGAGGGGGATCGGGCCGCGCGTTTCCCTCTCTCGCTGTCCTGAGCGTCCCTCCTTCTCGCGCCCGTTTCTCAGTTCGTCGAGTCAAGGGCGTCGACCGACAGGGGCGATTCGTTCTGTTTCCTTGTATCACACAGAAACCAATAATGGGTAATTTCGTAACGATTATGAAATTACGAGCTCTCCTCTCGTCGAAAGATACGTATCGATCGGGGGCCCGTCTTCGACCAAAGAGAAACGACTCGACGCGGTTTCCTATCGGAAATTTTAATGGCTATTTAACTTACTGACGCTGCGCCGCCAGCGGCCTGCACTTTAGCCCAAGTTTTTTAATGAACTTCTGTCGCGACGTCCTCCAACTCGTGCGGAGGAATGAAAATAATGCCGAGCGCGCGAACCGAACGCACAGAGGAAGAATTTCATTCTCTTATTTTGTAAGATCTCGTCATAAATGTGTGAAATAAGCTTACCAATCTGTGTCGTTCGAAGTCTTCCAAAAATTCCCTTTGTAGATAAGAACGGATTAGTGTGTCGCGGCAATTGCTCGAGACCGTGGCATCTCGGTATAAAAAAATCTTTATCGACACCCCTGCTTTCAGTTGTCCCGCTCACACTCGTCACCCAACATCCTCCCACTTGCTATCTCCATCGCGCTCGTGCGATAGATGCGACATATCGCGCGATCTCCCTCGCGCTCCGCTGTTTCTTGATCTTCCACCTCTTCTCATCGCTCATCTCGCTCGCCCGCTCATCCCTGCACTTCCCGCCTTTGTCTTACAGGTGCACCGCATCATCACCATCGTTGTTTCGCTCGCGCTCGCTTCGTGTCCTACATGTGTCCCTTATCCCCGGTCTCGGTCCATCTCCATCGACCCTCTCCCTCCCGATCTGTCTCTCTTTTAACCGCGCGGCCCGCGATCGTCGCGCCTTCCTCTGCCCCGGCGTTCTTGGAACAACAGAGACCGCCTCGCCGCGCGCGTCTTTCTTGCCCTCGCAGGCCAGCAACGAGGCGTGGAAGGAGTAGTACCGGAACCAAGTGCCGAACGTTGCTTGTGTGTCGCGCGCATGGAGTGCTGAGCGGCGTGCGATGGACAAAGATGGAGCGAGTCAAAGTGCTAGAGCCGGACAACACGAGTCAACCGTCGATGTAAGGAGAGACCTCTACGTGGGTGCAACCGAGGCGGCGGCGGCGTGTAGATGATATTCCAAGCGTGTCGCGTGCGCGTGTGCGTGCTCATCATATTACACACTGCTCATGCATCGTGTCTGGTGCGCTTTGAGGGCGCGAGGAGATGAATCCTCGATTCGGTTAAACGCCCGCCAACTGGGGGATGTTCTAAATCAGGCTTTCCACCTGAGACTCGGCTTTCTGAAATTCCAATATGCACGCGCACGCCGGCGCGTACATTCGCCCCTCGCCGTCTTCGAAAAACAACGAAACAGAGCCGCGCAGAGCCGCGCGAAGCCGGCGCGAATTATCCGTCACGGAGTAGATAAACGGTGTACAATGCAGCGACGATTATGCATACGTTTCGCCAGCCGAAGGTGGACGTAATGGTAACGCATCAATGGCAATATGAAAATGCATTTAGCGCGCCTCTGTGCGCGCGTTATTCTGTTTATTGACACATCAATTTCAAGAACGCAATAAGCGTAAAACATTTAGCCCCCGGTAATAGCGCGGCGGATAAATGAAATATCGCGTGATTAAAGCGCCGAGTGAAATTGCTGTTACTTCGCCCTTCGGAATCTGTTGCGTTTATTATTGTATCGATTCTGCCGCGCGGCGCGAACGAAAATTATGTTATATTCCGCCGATGGAAGTTGTAAAGTGGCGCGCACGCGGCACTCGGGAGGTAAGTAAACAACCGGAGAAAACTTTGTGGGCGGATTAGCATGGTAGGTGTCGGTGGGATATCATAAAACTAGTTTGTGAAGTAGAAGGCGAACCCTCCTCCGCCGTGGCACCGAAGAATCTCATTCTTGGTCCACGTTGGAACGCGGAGGGTCGGCCGACCGGAGCTTCGAAAGGATAGATTAAGGGGAGAAAACTTTATCGTCACTTCGATTCTCTTTCACCCGACTTCCCTCGCCATCGTTTCCCAGCCCGAGCTCATTCAATTTAAAATCGATAAGTGATTATCATTTTGACGGCGCGCTTGATCGCCCGCGTGCGAAATACATCGAACTTCTCCCATCATTCAACAACAGTCGTTCAGCAACGGCTTTACCGAAATACAAAAGGCGCGCTTCCCGTGGCATTCTGCGTGATCGAGGCCGAAGTGACCAGCGCTCTCCAGCTGGGCGCTCCGCTCGCCTCCACCTCGGGCCTATCGAACAAGCCACGCACCGAAACAACACGATGCACGCTCGTTTACTTATTCCTATTCGACTGTCACCGTCGTCGCAGGTATATGCAGGAGTATGTTACGCGCGCTGGTCGCGCAGCGCACGCAAATGTACGCATTCGGTCTCTCTCCCGCCCCCCTCTTCGTCTCTCTCTTTGCCTCTCCGTTGGTTGGCGCATTGTGCTTCGGTTCTCGATCCCTCTTCCGAGCCCTTACCACAAGCCGCAGCCCACTACACTTTTGCACGAACACGAGCGCGTTCATTATCAACGTACAACGTCGTATAACCATATTTACGTAGCCCCGGTGGTCACCCACACACAGCTACGGGAGCTGCAATGAGGTTGCAAAGAAACGACTCGCGCGCACAGAAACGAAATGCTATTTGTCGTACTGTACACACAGGGAACGCCGGACGGGGGCTTGGGGGGGGGGGGGGGTGGACGAAGCAAGAGGGGTGGATGCCATAAATGCAATTGGAAACCTTTACCTGATATATTCATACAATTTCCTGCGCGCGGCGCGGGCGATACGGAAGTCGTGTATTACTTAAAATCGGGAGAAGAGCCCGCGAGGTCCTTTACGGCCTCGCTTTCAGCGAGCGCGCGGCGAACGAAATTCTGAGGGCCGCTCTGCTACCTCCCCGCCCACCCCACCCATCCCGGGAGGGGATTATAATTGCGGCCCGTGATTAATCGTTTATTCAAAACAGCTACGCGAAAGGCTGGTTTTTCTGCGCTCGAACGTATCGTTTCGCCGGATATCTACATAATTTCCTCGTAAATCACGCGACAGAGAAAATAGCGGAGTGTTTAAACGTCTTTCGCGTACGCACGCGAAATTACTCGTCCCTTATCGCGTGACTAATAACGAACCACCGACGGGACCGTCGACTGCTTAATAATTTCCTTGGTAATTGGAGCAAATAAGGTATTACGGCTGGAAGTGGCTGTCAGGAAAATCGATATGTCTTTTCTAAAGATACAAAGGTGCATGTAACGACGCGGGTATCAACGGGAACAACGACGTAAGACGATATTGCCTTGATACGTGCGAGGGGGTGCGGGAACGACGGGACAATGGAGCGTGCCTTTAGAACGTTTTAAATATAAAACACTGTATTTGCTGGAAGGCTTTGTCGGTGGAAGTTTAAGTCGCTTCCCTAAAGAGTACTACCGTCCTTGAAGTATACCTCGGTGGAATCATCCTACTACCGGCGTCGTAAAACGACGATATATCTAACTTGCACCACCCTGGCGAACACGAACCCCCTGAAAACCTGTAAAACACGCGAACCGTCCGGATAATCATTCTTCCAACGGAACGACTAGTTCCCGAGTTACGTCTCGCCGAAGATAAAAAAGGAACTGGTTAATGGGATAGGACGGTCTTATCTTGAGCGCCCGGAACGCTCGCGCAATGTCGTGTTTCCGCGACACGACGCCAAGCGTTCATTCGATATTCCAAATAGTAATTGGATAAAAGAATTAGCGACGGAAAGATCACTTTGTCGACGCATGCTTACCGGCCTCGTCACTGGCTCAATCACGTTTCAGCAACGTTCGTGGGACTTGTTTCTGGAAGAAGCGAACGATAGCTATGCTTCCTTGTCGATACGATCTAACAGCCACAATAGCCGAAGCGGTCTAAAGAGAACGTGTTCGTAACCCACGTTTAAATCGTGTCGTTATTTTCTTCTATGACAGATTTACTGCCGCTCCATATTTTAAGGTTTCTCACAAGCGCCAATTACGCGAGCGTATGTGCGTTACGGCGGACGGTGCAACATTTTGCTCGCAACGTACGCACGCAATTAGAATATATAATTCAAGAGATTTCCACTTGGCAAGAGATTTATTCTTCGCGAATAACTTTCCAGCTATTTACTCCTCCCACGTTTCTTTCAATCTTTCGTTTTTTTTGCGTGGACGAGTCATTGCAAAGAATGCAATGAAGTCTGCCGTCAAAGGAGATCACGGGGCAGTGTTCCATCAAGTTACGAGATAACGAAGTTTAAAGACACAGCGTCCTTTTGGGTGGACTCTCGTTATGTTAAGGATACTTACACGGTTGAGAAACGCAGAGCTAAGATACCACCTTTATTCCACGTTAAGCTTAACAATTGAGGGGCATTGAACGTGCCGTTTTATAATCGAATTCTACCATTAATGTTACGTCTGCGCGGGGAGCGGCGGACATTCTTAACTTCTGTCGCATAAATGCTTTTAGGAATCGTTCTTTGCTTACGCTCGAAGTTGCGTCGAGAGCTGGAGCAAGATGTACCACGGCTCGGGAGACTTTTATAATTCTCGTGCAGCCCCCTTGGACACGGTGCAGTTACAAGTCACCTCCCGTATTCTCCCTATCCCGTCTTCTCGCAACCGAAAACGCTGGCCTGTCTTACGAAGGCTCGGTGGCTCTGTTTTTCATTCCTCCACGGCCGTGGCAGCGTCGACTTGCATTGTGTGCAGCCTTTTTTCCGGCTGTGTCTCTTTTCACGTATACACGCTCCAGGCAGCCCCGTACACATCCACGATACTTTTTCCATCTATCAGCCATCTCATTCTGCCTCTGACCCATCCACCACCCACGCGCCCTTTTCTCTATTCATTTTTACACCGACCTATCCTTTCGTTTTATGGACGGGCGATGCGCAGGCCGGGAAAAGAAAAGGAAGCAACAAGACGGGACACTGCCGCCTTCTCCTTTAGCTTCCCTCCATTTCGATAATTGAGGAACGTTTGGTGGCGCGGCTTGGCTCCCGCGATCCCTTGAATTATGGTGGCAATCGTACGCCTTTGTGGACAGGCCCGAGTTAATCCCCCACGGAGCACTATTTCTGATTATTAAACGTGTTCCGAGGCGGCTCGCGGAATCTTTCGCCGCTGCGCTTTTTGTAATATTGGATCCCTTCAGAGAGATTCGTACGAGACGCTAACACGGTCAGTGGCGCAGCTGGTAACTTAATTAAATAAAATCTATTGGGACTAGTGAGATAGCGATCAGATTTTACAATCTTATATATTATTTGTATAGCAGTTTCTTTATCTTAAGAGGCCATGCGTATGCAGAAGTAAATTGCGATTCACGATATCTGTAGATGTAGATAATAATCGCTTAATCGAGCTTAAGGAGTGATTAAGATACTGGTAGCAGCGTTCTTTTTACGACTTTCCTTTGTGAAGAAAGTAATCGCGAGCCAGTGTGTACCGTGGCCACTGACGCAAGTCTGTCGAAAGTCGTCGAGTTGAGCCCGGGATAAAGTACTGTTCGCGATGTACCGGCAAAAATGTAGGACGAACTAAAACGCACTTGACGTAGAAAACGAGTGCGTCACTTCGAGGCGTTAAAATCGAGGGTGAAGTGCCGACTTAACGACTCCCCTGCTTCTCCTGTTTCACTCCTCTCTTCTTACGCCGGCGCTGACGAACAGCGATTTAGCATGTACAGATTAACGGTTTCAGTTGCCAAATTATATCAATATGTGGAGCGGAAATTTCAGCAGTCGGGATTTAAATTAGACAGCTCATACTATTAAGTTTAAGGAAATTACGGCATTTCAAATCTGAATCATAAAGGTGCAAGATTCCAAAGGAACAAGCCGTGTAATATGACAGTCGATGTACTGTCAGTTAATTAATTTCAAGTCTCTACTGTTCACGTTTCACCTAGCATCTAAATTACAATGGTCCGAGACAGTAATAACAAACTTGAAATCTGCGCGCAGTAAATATCAAACGATATTTAATCTTCCACTTTAATACTCTGCAAACATCTCTTCTGCAGGCTGTTCATTACAACGTAAACTGGTGACATAAGCTTAACGGAACTTCAGAAATATCCAAAATAAATGTCCCATTAATTCATACGATTTAGCATTTGTCATCGATTTCCGCTACAAATCATAATTACTCAACAAATCTGACATATCCACGAGCCTCGAGATACTGCACAATGCTGCCCTCTGCGCGCGAACGGATATACCCGCTGCAACGCCATATAGGTGTGAAGATTTTCAATTCCCCAGCCAATCTGTGTACAGCCAGAGCCAAGAGCGACGGAGACAATGCACTATTATTCCCGAAAACCGATTAACGACAATAACAACTGCTGATAGAAAGCAATGCGAAATGAAACTACGATGCAGTGCCTGACACCAAAGTAAACCGAATCTCCTTAGCCGCGAGCAACGTAAAGCGAAGTTAAAGGAGCAGCGACGGCATGGCGGGAGAGAGAGGGAAACAGCGAACAGCTGGCACTAACACGATTGATCCGACGTAGTTGGCAGCTCGAGCTCAGTTGTTGACGGGCCGTCGAATCGATGGTACAGGTATCGCCATCTGATGACCGGACGGGGCGTGCGTTCGCAAAACCACCGAAACAGGACGCCCGCGGCGAGGAATAGGTCGTCGCTTGGGTTGTACGCGCGCGCGTGGTATCTAACTGTAAAGTCGCTCCGCGAAGGGAAGTGAGAGAAACATTAGCGCGTAACGGTTGATCATTCGGATGGTTTTTCGGTCTTCGTATCGCGCTATCCGTATCGCAAGAGGCAAGTCCCCCGCAATTGTGACAGAGAAGTTGCGGCCGAAGAGCGTCGAGGGGGACGGCCAGCACGCATTCGACCGTGCTTTTGGACAAAGGGATACGCCAGCCGTGAATCTGACGGACCAGCGATACGAGGGTTAGAGGACAGTGCCGCCGTGTTCCACGGGATTGTAGCATGTGAAAATGGATTTTACGAGCGTGGTGTACAACGCTGCGAGGGACGGCAAACTGAAACGCCTGAAGGTGAGTTTTTACGAGATCTCGTCAAGATAGTAGGCCACCACATTCCGCGGATCACTCCGCGACATAGCTGTTTGATGGAAAATATCTGCCCTTTCATTTGATTTCGTGCAAATATCTCTCATTCCCGGTACAGTCCTGTCCATAAATGAACTGGTACCACGTTATAGTATAGGCATAAGGGACGTAGGAAACTGGTTAATGGTTATCCACTTGCCGTTAATTGATCTAATTCAGTATCAACAGTGTATTTGATCAGTATTCCTGGCCTGTCTGTTCTTGCGTAAAAAATGTCGTATGGGGAAATCCCAATGAGCGTAATACAGAGATATATATCTAGGAGGTTAGAATTCAAAGTAAATGCTTTCTCGGATAAAAAGGTATGGCCTGTTCAAATTTTCTGCGATATTCGCATACAACTATTACGAAATGATGAATAACGATGAAAGGTCAGATATTTCCATAAAAACCCGTCGTCCTGCCGTCTCGAGGCAGTTCACTTCAGACGTGTCGAGAATTTTCGCCCATTACGTCCATGTTACATTTCGTCGGTTTAAATTCATCATCATCGTCTTTTAACCTGGCACAAAAGCAAATATCAATGCCCATTCAAATTATCCCGTGTTACCATCTTTTCTTCCCAGCCAATCCGTAGGGGATCCTTTAAAATATGCTTTCAGAAATGTTGCAAGCGACAGATTTCTTACGGAATCTTCCGTCGTTAAAAAACATAATCTCAATACTTATAGAACATTCGATTAGTATGTCCTCACAAGATGTGTTCACCATCTTGTCTCGTGTCATCCATACCCGATGCATCTTAACACATTTTAATACACAAGAAAACATCCTCGTTTAACGACACATCTGCGGTTTTATTAATAACTGTCACCTACGCGATGTATGAAAACACCGCGTGTCCTGGGAGTTCATCTTTAGAACGAAATTGCGACTCATCTACCGAACTTGCCTGCCCTAACATGAAACAAATACGAATTTCGGTGTAATTTAGTGAAAGGAGGTTAGATTCTGCGCGTTGAGTCTATCAAGGAACGGTCCTCAAAACTTCCCTCGTTTCTGAGATAGATTGTCAGAATTTCTGCAATTGTGTCTTTTATCGAGTGTATTTTTACCCGATCGTCTACGTTCGTACGAAATAGCGGCGTGCCGATGTAATGACACCTAGCGCGTTATGAAACTCGAACGTACACGGTCTCCACTCGATGCGCGATGCGTGCTCATATCGCTTCGCGAGACGCGACCGCGCGCTGCGATAACGCGATAGAAGTAAAACGAATTGTTCGTTACGACTGGTGTTTTCGAGCCCCCATTAGCGGCGACAGAGACGAAATCGCGTCGCTGCCCCATTGGCTCGTGTTTATCTCGAGCAGGAAATAGCCACAGCAAACAGCAGTTATATTTAGAGGTCGGGCCGACTCCGTACTCCGTAGACGCTAATGGGGAAGTCTGCTTGGTTAGGTTTTATCCGTGGGTACGCGCTTTTATACTCTGCGTGCCTATCTCTGCCCGCCATGGTACTAAGAAATGTAGGCACAGGGGGGGGGGGGTGGTGACGTTCTACCATTACCGGCTGGTTTATTAGTATTAAAAGTCACTCTCAAAAATTGCCCTTTAATAGAATTATCGATGACTTCCGCTAACGCCGCAGCCGGGGAAAAATTACAATCGCGGAATAGTGTGGAAGCCATACGGGTGTACGCTTATAACAGATTTATTTATGGAATGCGTCACGCGTTGTACTCTGACGTATTGTCGACGGTAAAAAAAAGTAATGACGTTGTAAGTTAGGCATGGCTATAAACTGAAACGTGTTTCGGTTCTTCTCATTCCCGATTCTTTTGTCCATTTGTTCTCTTGGCAGCTGTAATCGAATCGCGTACAAAAGTTAACGAAGTTGCTTTGGTGCCTTTGAAACGGAGAATTGAATTCTGCTTTCATTACGAAGAAAATTGTCGCTAATAATTTTCGCCCATTAGTTGCACGATGGAGCAATTTATAAATGGTAATGGTGACACTGTTTGCAGCCGAATTGGAAATCGCTCGGGTCAGTGCCGCGTATGTTGATTAGCTCGATAATCGACGGTGCATTCAGCGAATAATTTAGCGAGACTTAATATACGGTGGTTGGTAAACGTACTTTATTATCGCGCGAGCGTTAACACAACGCGTACATTGTTCTTACCTTGCGATGACAAACTCGTTCGATCCAGTTTCGTATTACCGATCAATATACGCTGCATGATGATGTTTGTTCGTGGTACGCGAACGGCACATATATCGTCTCCAGATTTTCACTATCAGTAAAACGATAATAATTCCATTTCCATCGTAGTTCACCTCTTACTTCCTCAGGATTGAAAGCTGAGAGCGCAAATGAAAACACCACATATTCAGAGTAATTACAGTATCAGGAAAACGTGGAAACTCTTATGACGATTGCATGGATGACGAACCAATGAAAGCTATTCCCCTTCGTGTATACAGTCTCTCAGGCGATATTCATTTCTTCGAGAGGATGTTTAACATCATACAAAGTACCCTCGATACATGAATCACAGAAACTCCGATACGGTTCATTAGACACTTTGCGTCGAGTACGCCTAATTGAATAAAGGAACACGATTTAAATGCTGCTAGCGCGAGCTCAGCTGTTTCCTTTTGTGTGTGTATTCAGTTTTTTCATGGGTACAGTCATTATGAACAACCTTATCGACGCTCCTCGAGGCCTGAGTCATCTCATCGTTTTCCTGTTCCCCATCGCACGTATGAAAAGACAGGTGTCTTTTGAACGTCTCCAAACAGTCGGCGCGTTTCGTAATCGCGAGTGGTATTGCATCGAGCGAAGTGGATGGAAACAAATTGCGTAAAAGAGCGTCAGTAGAATACATCGAGGGTCGTCTACCGGGCTTGATCATTTTTAGCTGCGAGACAATCGAAGCGCGTGGGAGGACCACGCAGTCGCAACAAAATTCGCAGTGGATCACTAGATCAGGATAGTCAGTCGTGTTCGAGTCGCAGTCCAGATGGGACTGCGCACGTAGTTCACGTGCGAATCTGAACAGTTTGCGTTTCATCGTCGCCCTGCAAGCGATGGTACACGAAATTGGAATGGGAAAGAATATAGTAGACTAATTTCAAAATTAATACTTCATTTTCCTTCATTTAAATGTAAAGGGTAGAAAAGGATTGTTTTTCAAAGGTCAAAGCATTTTAAGTGCACGATGTATTTTCTACGTGTATTTTTCATTTACGATCACTCTTGCAACGAACTAGCATTTGAGGACCTGTGATTCGAGTTCTCGCAGTTCGTACTGCCAGGGGGCAATCGAGTATGAACTGTGGCCCCTTGGAAAAGGTTTCATTGGCATTAGAGCTAGCCAAGGGCTCCCGTGATAACGGTATAGGTATCTGCAATGCTGACGAAACATCGTGTTCTTACGAAAGGACACGGCTTACACTCAGGGTTGCCTCCTCTCCGGTTTTGGCCCGGAGACTCCAGGTTACAAAGCAAATCTCCGGGCTCCGGTTTTACTGGAAAAATCGCCGGGTTGTAGAAAAAAAATGAGATAATAAGAAAATGTGGTATTATACAATGGTATCAATTTTATATACAATAAAAGTTATTAATTAAAAAACAGATACTTTTAAATATCTGAATTGTTTGAGCTTAAAAGAATTGCACATCTGTTTTCCGGATATTCGAGAACAAAACTTTTTTTTGCTTTTTCCGAATCTCCGGGTTGGAACTCCGGGATTTATATGGTGATAAGATGGCAACCCTGCTTACACTGGGAAGCCTCGAGCGGTATTATTCAACTTAAAGATGATGCCTTACAATGCTAGTTGGTACAAAGTAACACGATTGAGATGCTCGTTTCCTGGTTCTATCTGGAAACTGGCCTAAACCCTAGAGTGCATCGCATTGCAAGAGATTTGGAAAAATGTGCACTAACCAGGTAGTGGCCTGCGGAGAAAGTAGATATCCGACTAGGGAGTACAATCCCGGGATTCCGCGATCCCGGCTGTTTTTTGGATTCCAAAAATCCCGGGATTTGATATAAATAATCCTGAGAATTTCGCGATTTTTTAAAAATGTGAATTACTTTATGAACACCTGAAAAATATAAAAATAAACAGAATAAATAAACATAGTCGTTTCATAATAATAAGGACAATAATAATAATAATCATTTATTTACATAATAATATTAAGTCGCACATAACTAACTAAACTATATTTATTATAACTTGTCTGACCATGTAAAATCGAAACATTGTAGATATGTACTTTAGGTGCTTCGCTGTTTCTTCGTTCGCATTTTCAAAAATCTTCAGAATGGTTTACTCATATTATCTACTTATTGATGCTTTATTATTCTTCATTGTTCTACTGTTTTTATTATTAAAAATGATTTTAGCTTATGTTTCAGGCTAAGGACAGAAAGTAAGTTTGTTTACTTTGAATAAAGATTTAGAATTTTAACACATAATAAATCATTTTAATTACTGAAATTTTCTACTTCCCAATCCCGGGATTAGTCCCGGAATCCCGAGATAGACTTTAAAAAATCCCGCAATCTCGGGATAGTAAATAATGACAGAGATTGTATTCCCTATATCTGAGGCATGAAACACCATCTACTCATTTGGGCATTTCGAAGTTGAACTCGATCTGTCCCTGCTGCTTTACTTTAGCTTCGTGCGAAAGGGGAGGCAACGTACAGGCATGACCACTCAGCTAGCTTCAAACAAGTAGCGCTGACGTTACTTTGCTAATCCTTCCACTTCCAAAGTTCAGTTTCTAATCCTAGGTTCACACGAAAAAGAAGGGACTTTGACAAAAGTCGGTTGGACTTTAATTCTCCCGTATTTTGAAAACTGTCTCTTCTACGGCGTGATCTTGCCTACAAAACCAGAGATTCAACATAGCCTGCTCCTTTCAAGTATCGTACAGATAATACCTACAATTAATAACTGTATAGCACCTAAGTGACACAAAAATAAATACGCATAAAGAGGTCTGGGAATTATCGCACCGATCCGTCTAATAAACATGTCTCTATCTGACTTTCGCGTTATCGCGTTAATCGGTTGTTTATCAGGATTACCAGGCGACACAACGATTTATTGCAATTTATACGCAGACACCAGCCGCTCGTCTCAGTCTGCTCTACCTCTTGTTGCGTTTCATTCTGCATCAGGATGCGCTGTACGTTCCTGCACCTCGTCAGAATCATTTTATCGGCGGTTGTTTGCTAAGCGTCGCGGGTGCGCGACTACGGAAAATGCGTTGGAAGAAGCACGACGATAGAACGAGAAAACAAGCCCGTTGTACGTATCTCACTACCAGCCCACGATTTATTCCGATTGTATCGATTCTATCGAACAGGCAGTTTAGAATTCCTCGCGCAATGAACAAGTTGTCGTCCGCGAAACGCTGATCGAACCGCGTGGAGCGCAGCCAATCTGGAAAGTCCAATCTTCGCGTTCAATCTTATTTCGCGCGAACTTTTTCTACTGCAGATGCATAAGTACCACGTAATGCGAAAGATTTGAAACAATCCTGAGAAATACTTCTCGTCAAGCCATCGGTACAATGTATGTATGATATACGGTGCCATACATCTTCGTCAAAGTATTTATGAATCATTGATATTTATCGGTGTTATCTTACAATTAACGTTTCCGATAATTCGTTTTTCCGATTCATTACGAGTCGATCGCAATGCACCGAGCATTTGCGATTATTCTGTAAACACGGGAAACTGAGTTTTCCTGTCTGTTTCCTTTAGTGTATTCTCGGTAATTGCTTTTCATAATTGTGTAGCTGGTTTTAAACGATTCGTATGAGTATCGGAGTAGAGTATCGGAGCGATGTAAGAGACGATGTAACAAAATATTTCGCAATCCGATTGGAGTTGTCGAACTGGTCTCTCTCGACTCGGTCTCGCGCGTGTGTGCCTGCAATTGCATAACTACAAATTCTTCGGATTCAAGGCTGACGTCGATTTACTCCACTCAGTGTCTTGATTTCGTGTAGACCTCTTGACCGGATCAATTCTCGTGCGACACGATCTAGAACTACGAATCACGATCCCCACCTCCGAATCTGCTCTACTATACAACGGGTAAAGAGACGTATCGTAACGTGTCCACTCGAATCGATGCAGACTTCTTAATAAAATCTGCCGTGAAATTTCGTTCTAATGGCCCCGTAAAAGGTAGAACTTGCTGTGCTTTTTACGTAGGATACTTTTTATTACGCAGAGAATTATTAATAGCTCTGTTTGCGGGTATTCGCGTGAAGAACCACGCGAAGCGAATGATTTCGTGGTGGGTAAATGAATTCACAGGATTGGAAAACAGTTGTGAAGTTAAATGGGTTAAGATCCACCGTGTTCCTCGTTGCAAGGTTCTCTTTGCATGTTCAGCACCGCTTTCGAAAGCATTCATATCACGAGCGCGCGGATACCATCGCGGGCGATCAAGAAGTGTGAAATCTGGGTTAGGATCGTGCGCACGTGTGACACCTAACGCTCCAATTACCGAAATAACTTCGAGAACGGCGTAAAATTCTTTTTACTCCTCGCCGCATTATACCGCGAACTTGTCCCCGCGGCTTTGCCGCTCGACTCGTAAAGAAATTGAATCTCTTCAAGTGTGACTCAACAGCGAAAGATCCTAAACGCGTGGGCGGGAATTCTGTACACGGCCGTGAAAGCACCGACAGCATACGTTATCGAAGTTTCGTTTCCTTCGGCTCTTTCCCTCGTCACAATTCAAGTTTTCATTGTCAGATTAATTCATTCAATTTCCTTATACCAACCACGACAAGACTCCTATCTAATCATACAAGCGCCGAGAAAACACTGGAAGACTTTCTATGTGGAGTTTATCGCTCGCCGTCTAATAACTGAGGCGCAATTTATCAATTCGCCTCTCTACTACCCCAGTTTATTTTTTTCTTTTTTTTTAATAAACATGTTGTGATGGGAAATCGAACGCAGCACGTGCTCCGTTTTCATTTATGGACGCTGGAGTGTTTTCATCGTCGATACCTCGATGTCTACTTTCCAGTCGACTCGTAAAAGTGATTTCCTACAAGTCGATAATAGTTTTCAATATTGCCCAACGATGCTCCTTGACGCTCGAACCGATTATATTGTTCGAAGTTGTTCTGGGACCGTTAAAGCACGGCGTTCGATAAAAATGGCTTTATGATAGCTTTTTGGTTACGCGAGTTGAACATAGTTCGCGATTACTTCCCGAATTTTTCCTCCTTTCGCATTCCATGTTCTCGGGGGTAGATAAGGATCGTGCGCTAATTAGTCAGAGGTATTTTACAATAATTAGCCGCGAAAGTGAGAGAGGAATGGCCCCTGTTTTCGTTTTCATCGCAACGAAGACGTTGGTTTCTCGGAGGCACTGGTACCGCCGGTCAGATTTCACGGAAACGCGAATCGACGTACGGTGTATCGATTTCCAAGCATACGTCGTTTAATGGTTTTCTCGTCGCCGTGCTTTGCAATTCTAGCACGTCGTATTACACACAGTCTGCCAGCTCCCGAAGCTGCGCGGAAATCGATAAGACTCTCTGTCTCGGCGTCCCACGCCTCTTGTTCCCTTGTACAGCATAAATACCTCGGAACTGAAACACCCCGGCCCCCCTGCGCGGCCCTGCCCTTCCACTGATAATCGACTCGGTGGAAGGTTTCATCCGGTACCTTGACACTGGATCGAACCGTCTGCCCTTTGCGCTGGGAGCGCTTAGGGGAAAGAATACTGTAACTTCTAATTATACAAGCAGCGCGATTTCTTTCTGCAATTCTTACCATCCACTTCTATCGAACGATTACTGATTCGATTATCACTGAATTCTTCCCTGCAAGGTCCCAAGGTACCCACTTAAACTACCAATCATCGGCAAGATCAAAATCAAAGCCACAGCAGAAAAGGTAGGTATCTAAAATCGTTCTACATCTGGAATCAGAAGTAGAAATAGAATTTTTCTGGTTAACCCCCCAACCCCAGTGTTCACCGTATATCTTCATCTTGATTCTCCCTTTGTACCTTGCGCGACCGACCTTGTTCTTCCTCCCCCTGTCGCAATTACTCCGTCAGCATCGTGCAGCAGCAAAGGGAAAACGCGAGGGTACAAGGGAACTAGTGACCCCGAGGAACGGGAGAGTCAACTCTCGTGGCACGGTCTAATATTATTCGGCCTGTTGAAGCACGCTGGTGAGTCAGGGGCATAACCGGGCACGTAGCCGCGCGATGAGAAAAGACGCGTCGCGAGGGACGAAAAGAACGGAATGCTCGCGTGCAGCTCGCCTGAACGCCTCTTTTAATATGTATGGTCTTTATTTACTCCTAGTCCAATGGGAAATCGTCTGCTGCTTGGAACGGCGTGTTCTTACGCTGGTCTTACCAATCAGTACGAGCGTGCGGCTTCGACGAACGTAAAAATGAGTTCGAGGCTCGTAGTCTATCTGCTACTGTAAAAGTTCCAAGACCAGCGCGGTGAATCGTAAAAGTCTCAAGTGTCCCACAAAACGTTCAAACCTTGCGCTTCCACCAACAGGTACTGGTAAATGTTGGGATTTACTCAACGCTGCTGGCAGAAGCCCGAAGTTCGATTGTTTTGTAAGACGTCTCGGAATTTCGCCGAGCCACAGTGGTGATTTGCAGGATTCACCGGTAAATTCTGAGATTCGCTGGTCTTCGAAATTTTACAGCAATATATCATGATGTTGGAGAACGAAAATGGTGGGTTATGTATCCAAGGGAAGGGACTTTGGTGGACTGACTGAAGTGTACTTTGAACTGATGGGACCATGCAATGAGTACCTTCCCGTCTGAAAGCGGAGTGTACTTCCTGTTGGTTCATCATGAGTAATGCAAATTTTCATTTATATATCAAGGATTTTTAAGGATTCGGTTGAAAGTAATTGTAAGGGATATCATTGTTCCGACTGAAGGAGAAGTTCGGTTGTGTTTCATTAGCGCAAACTCTGTGTATCTCCTAGCAGATATTTAGCAAGGTCTTTCTGTGGACTTGCTTTTACTCTGCGGTGTTTTAGTAGAACGTTCTTCGGTACTTGCTTATTTTTATGGCTGTTTTATCTCTATACCGAGTGGGGGATATTTATGAGTAATTAATGCGTGTTTCTCAATCGAAGATATCAAGTAGCCATTGCGTTAGGTAAGAAGGATGAGCGGGGAATCAGAAATCAAGGTTATTTGGTTTTACCGTAGAACAATAATTCACCTGGGCGTTATTGTACGCCTTCTGTGCGCGTCGAATGCCTGGACGTTTCTTAAAACGTAGTTTAATTGTTGAACGTTTCCTAATAAGGCTTACTTGATAAATTTAGCGACCCTGAAGATCCGTGACGCTATCCTACGGTCATTAGTTCGCAATAAATCAGAAGATTCGTCGTTCTCGAGGCATTAGTCATTGAGAGACTTTTAGTCAGCAGTCGCGCAATTCGTTTCAGAAAAAGTGATTATTATTCGCATTTTAATGAAGGAGAAATATGATTGCGAAGTGAACTAAACATTCGGATTGATTGCGATACAACGAACTCGCTGCTCGATTGTCATGTACCTAATGCCTTTCAATATCCTATGAATGTATCTGTTCACCTTACGTAAACCGCTCTATTTAGTCACGAAGCTTTTCATTACTTATGCAAGACGTCTTCGAGGATATCCTTTAATTAACGTGCTGTCGATCGATAATATTTCAGACGTCACAGCTTCACGAATACCTACGTAGGTACTCCGATTCTATTTTAATTTACTAACACATTGTGCACACACATCTCGTATTAGAAACACTGCCCTTTAGAAATTGGCTTAGATCAGCTCATTTTTGCAGTACCCTCCAGTAATATCCATTAGATAAAAGTTTGTATCTTGGCCCTTTACACTCAACGAACTCAGTACCATTTTTATATGAATAGTTTTTTTTTTCACAACTCGTTTCAGTTAATTTATTTTTATCAAATGCAACGGTTCAAGGTACAGGTTAAAGTGAGATAATTTTGATTTTTGATTTTACAGAAAATCGATTCCGGGACCGTAAAATTGACCTTCCGTTGATGTTGTAGCTTCTGCGAATTCTTTATTGGAAAAATCTATTTTTTCGACCATTCTAGGTGCATGTAGCCCGTGAACACGTCCACTACCGCGTTTCTAGTAGCAAAGTTCACTGATTCCGCAAATCTTGGAAAAGAAGAAGACCCTTCCCGACCTTCTCCAACTCGTATTGCTGGCGCGATGATAACGTTTCGCGGCTCAACAGCCTCGCGTTAATTTCTAAAATATTTTCGTCAGAGGGAATGCTTCTCACAGTTTAACGTCCATCCTTCCTTTGAGCAAGCGTTTAACGCGTTTACGCGAACGCGCGGCAGAGAGAATAGCACACGCTGCTCGGAACGTTCAGAGAAGCTCGTGTCTGCTGAGGAAACCAAACATTAGATTCTGAGGGACGAACCAAACACCAGTGAAGGATGGCAAGGTACTGTATATTTACAACAGAACCTCCATTATTCGGTGGTCATTACGCTTGAAAGTGACGAGGGCGCTGTAAAACTTTAAAGTGCCTGTGGCGTCGCGATTAGCAGTATTTAAAAGGTACATACTTGTCTGTAAACCGACTTCAAAAAAATAAAAATGTACGAAAAAATAAAAAATAATTTTCTCACTTATTTAATCTACGACTCTCAAATGGTTTATATCAGAGTCTCATTATTTGCACTGTGTAAATCTGTGAGAAAATAATTTTTTACTTTTTAGTGCATTTTTATTTTTTTTAAAAGTCGGTTTTAATTTTTCTTTAAATTTTTTTATTTTTTACTTTTTAGTAATTTAAGTTACATAACTATATTTATGTAAAAAATATGGGTAGACCTACACAAAGAGCTGCTCGTAAAAAAAAACCGTTTGCTAGAAACGGAAGATTCCAAAAATAAGCGACTTGAAAAAGTGGGAATAGGGATGTCTCAAATTCGTTATATGGGGTCTACAATTCAACACGCGGAAATACTCTAAAATGCGAGAATACATGATATACAAATTATGTAACGAGGCGAAGTTTAAATTAACCAGTACTGGCAAAGTACATATTCAGCCAATATAAACGCAGTGGTGGAAGGGACTACCGGGCAGAGACGGGCAAAAAATTATTTGAAATAAAAATTTGTGTACGAAATTTTTATTTCAAATAATTTTTTGCCCATCTATGCTACCGGGGCATCGCCCTCTTTCGAATAAAAAAAAATCATCAAAATCAAACATCGGAGTCGGTTAATAAAAAACTTGTGTGTGTTAATTGGAGATGTGTAAAGAATGTTCTTCTTCATAGTTAAACGCTGCTAAGTTAAGAAGCTTGGGAGAGGCTACGATTTAAGATAAAATCATTCGAATGTATATTATTTTACGTGAACTACATTTGGAATTTCAAAATTAAAAAACGAATTGATTTAAAAAATTAAACTTCCATTATTCAAAAATTCCCTAATTGGAATAGTAGTGATCGTTCAGTTTTCACATCGTGCGAAAGCTCTCGAAATAATAGTCGCTCCGTTTCCACAGGTCATCCTCTGATTAATTTCATCGCTGCATTATAAACGCTTCTGAACCTGTAACCCCTCAAATCGCATATTCATTCGATCGCACGAACAAAGTAGGTATGAGGCCAAAAAGTGGTTCCATCGGCATCCTAAACGTGCACCCCATGTGTATTATAATTAATGCAAGCTCGAATTGGTCGCTTAATGCGGGTCCAAAAGTTAGCATTGGTAATCGACAAATTAATGACTTTTACTACATTCAAATTTCTTCCTGTATATAAATGACTAGAGGCATTAAGTCACAGGCAAGGTACTTATTCTGCAACGATGATAATACAGTCATTTCCGTTCATTTTTGCTGGAAATTCTTCTTGTAAAATAAACATTTACGAGCACAACTTAACATCCATAAAGAAATCATTCGACGCTCCATCTGGAGATGAATCAAGGTGAAACAAGGAAACTAGGAAAGCCTCATACGAACGCATACTAGAAACGCTTAAAAAGGATCGATTTCAACAGTGAAACGCCCCGCAATGACGTTTTAATTGCGTTCCCTTTTGCAAATCGCACGCGTGGAGGCTCGGTCTGCGGCTCGCCACGCCGATGCCGAACGCGTAGATAAAATTTGCAAAGAAAGCACCGCGCTATCAGCGTTGGCCGCCTTGCGACAGATTTTCGCAGCGTTGCGAAACTGGCGCGATTACTCGCGTCTTACTCGGGCATCGCAGCTAGCCAGGAAGTCCGTGAAAAGCAGGTCGCTCTCTGCAAGAAAGACGACGGGCATTTGCGCGGGAACAAAGAGCACACGAGTGCCTATTCGATCTACTTTCGCAATTCTCACGCGGCGGACTGCGCCAATGAGCGAACAGACGAGCAGCGCGCGTCGGATACGAATGATTTTCTAATGGTAATTCGCGTTCGTGATTGTGATTTGCAACGATGGTTATCGCGATTTAGCCAGACGTGCTTCGTCTTAATTGATTCGAGATTTATGCTGGCCGAGGATATTAGAATAATCGCATGTCTCTTTCCTGAATGAATCGTCGATATCAGATCACAGATTGCCAAGGCTTCGGAGACTTTTACTAGACATCTGAACATTCTGAATCCACGAAGAGACTTCCCTAGCGCCGTGTATGGGCTGGTCAGGAAGCTTGGAAATCCGAATGATATTCGCTCGCGAACTGCGCCGTCGTAAATTATAGTAGAATGGGCACTGATGAAGAAAAGGTCGTTTCGCAATAAATTTCGTGCTGCCTACGCTGTCTTCGCTTGACAGTAGCAAGATTTACGAATTCCCCTCGCGTTGGTACACGTGTACTCGAACTTTTCAACATGTAGCACCAATCGCTGGCCATCTTGTATATTTTAATCGCGCGGTACAATCCGTCGAGAGGACTTTTAATCCGACCACTTACGAACAAAAGGCACAGGCGCCTCTAGGAAGGCAGCGCGCAAGATCTTTCAGCCACGATCGCCTTGGGGTTTCTCGGGAAAAAATTGCGTTACAAAGCGTCTTTCCACGTGGACTCCATTGTGCTGCTGCGAACAATATTCTGTTTCTCAGTGCCGTGCAACATTGGGCTGATGAAACGCTTAACAGCATGTCATCAGGATCACGGGACAAACAAGCATTGAATTTCACGACGCACGATGGGAGTGTTTCCTTTTTCTTTCATTTTTATTCTAGCATATCCTTACGTTTCTCCGTGAACGTTTGATACGGTAGCATAAACGGGTATGTACCTACCTAATGGTGGTGTGCAGCGTCTCCTGGGAAATCCTGCCCGGGTATTACCGTAATATAACGCCAACAATGCCGTAATACCGTCGATGATTCGCTTATCGAGCGTTACGACTTACCTACCTGCGGTGAATCAAAGGAGTTGAGACTTCCCGCGCGAATCGCGCTGCACCGGTAATCAAGGACGCTTTTATTCATACGTGCACGTGGAGGCTAAGTAGGAATTTCGATTCATTGCGGTGCCATTATCCTCGTGCACGGTACAAACACTAGAAACCGCGCTCAAATCGCTATTATTTTGCGGGGAAAACAGGAGCGGCGCACGGAGCGAGTGACGTTTCAATTTTCATGGAGGACGACGGGTCTATTTCCGCGGATTGCTTTATAACGCGATACGAGGACGAAAATAGAGGGAGAAAGGACGGAAATAGTGGGTAAAAATATCGAGGGAACAATCGTGCCTCGTTATGGTCGTACTTTTGTGATTCCTTGGGTCTCGTTGATTCGTTCCTTCATCGACATAGGAGACAGAAAATACATGCGGCGTATGTTGTTGTTGGTGACCCTAGGTTTCATTAAATTAAAAAAAAAAACGTTGTTACGTGTACGTGCACAAACTCGACGTTCCACAAAGGTCTAACGGACATACAGGTGCAATACACGTGTGTCTGTACGAGACATGCCCAATTTCGGCGATAATCGAAGGGGAACGATTGACGGAGGACGTGGTCAGGATGATTGTATGCGATCGATTGACGTAAGAGTTAACGTTGGTAAAAATGAACGAACGTGACACATCTGTCGTACAACCCATCGTTATTGTGGATTACATTGAGGCCAGAAGTGCGAAAAGAATTCCTTCATAAAAGTATAAATAATTCAATCAGCCACACTATAGCTTTTTCTAAAATACAGTCATAAAATAAATTCTCATATATCGATGGTTTAGTGCATTGCTGCCCTCTTTAGTTAAAATGTCCTACCTAGCATTTTGAAACAACCGAGAAAACTGAAGTTTTATCATTTACTTTGTACCATCCTTATTTTCCTTCGTTCAAATTAAAAAATGATGTCATTATTTTGTAATAGCCTAATATAATTTTTTGTAATAGGTGTACCAGTAGGGAATGTATTATTACCGTACCAATTAATTAACTGTTTTAGATAAGATATTTTAACCATTTTGAACGAAGTTAGGTTAAATACATTAGACTGTTTATAAATCTTTACGAAACACGTAGAGTTTTCTAACTTTACTTAAAAGGTAAAAGACGCGTGGAACTTCAAATATTTCAACATATCTCCAAAAATGAAAAAATGTTAGATAGGACAGTTTAACTAAGGATGGCAGATTGGTACATCAGATTCAGGGGCATAGGTACAGTGAACAGAAATATTATTTTTGACAAATTTGTGAAGTATGTAGATATAATCATGATTTTTATACAGCATAAAGAAACAGTCAAGAACTATTTGTCATATAAAGTATAAAAACTCAAATTTGACAAAAAGTGGGAATAAAATATTTGTGCACTAAGCCATCCATATGTATTTGATGGTAGAGATACAATAAACTCACAACGTCAATCAGATGACAGAATGAAATATATTTCAGGCGTCGGAACAAGCGACTGTATACATATAATACATCATACTTGACATAGGCGATACTGGAGCTATCAATAAATGGTATCAGACAGGTCGTCTGGTTTCACACGTCTGATACCACTCGTATCAGGTGTGACGGGTCTGGTACCAATTGTATCGCGTCTGGTCAGTTCGATGCTACCTATATCGAGTTACTTACGGAACGTTGGGTGTATGTTTTCCTACACCCGACAGTTTTTTTGTCACGCCATTAAGCATTATATAAAATACTTAATGGTACACGCGACGGCACTCGTCGCTCCTAGGGTCGAATCTTTCTTACGACAGTGCGCGGGTTCAACTCGCGACGCGTGCTCCCATCGCTCGTAATCTCTCTCGTAACATATCCCGCGATGGTCCACGTAACGATCTCGCTTGGAAAGTAACGAATAGTGTAACCTCACGTAACTCGACGTCGCACCGTGCTTAGCGGATCGACGGTTCCGTTCCTTCTACTACCTCGACGATTCACAATCGGTCGACCCACTGTTCACTTCCTTCAGCGTCCACCACTGTGCCATGAGGCAGCTAAAGGTAACATCTCTCCCGTGCTTTCCCACTGCTTCGGTCTCAATAATTAATTGCACACCCAACAGCTACTCCGATGTGATTACATTTACGCGAGTTCGAATAAATTCCATTGTTTTTCCTCCGCATCGAATGAACCTCCCATTGTATTATTTCTTCGCACACGCAAGCACACCCGATAGCGTATAATTTCGCGCGGAGAGCGGCATATTATTTATGGAACACGTTTCGCGCACCGCGGCTGTACTTCCCATATTCCCGATCGTGCTACTTGCTCGCCGTACTTGCGCGATTAGAGCTAATTGGACCTATCAGGGGAGTTCCCAGATTGCCCGATGTTCTCCGTTCAAGAAGCGTGCATCCGCTATTATCCTTCGCAGCGAGCGCTATTTTACGTAAGCCTCTGTGCGTGTGACGTTTTCCGCATCGGACATTTGCATCTCTAGGAAATCCCTACGTAATACAGGCGCGTTCATGGTGCATACCTGTTGCAGCTATGCAGCCAGCGCGTTTGTTATGCCACAACTACGCGTCGTTGTTGATCGCGTGATTATGCGTGTTTCTTCCGTCCCGATGTGTGACGTACCGGCGTGTGTGACGTTTGTGGAGATCGGAGATGGATCTCTCGATATGTGACACGATTCCAGTGCCCTCGTGTTGTTTAATCGTAGCATCGGTGTTAAGAAGGATATATCGGTGTTATTCGTGGGTAGATATAAGATTTCGGTACCTGCATGTTACAATAATTGAGCACCTTGCAGCCTCCATCTTGGTCAACTTCGAGTAAACTAGAAAAAACCGTTTATAAAATTATTGCTTTGATTTAAGGGGCCTCCCTACTTTGACGGCCTGAAAAGAAGCGTGATATTTGGGATTTTTTTAAGAGAAACCTTCAAATTATATTTGATACCTAAATTGAAAACTTGATACCTATATTTGTACATATTTAGGTAACATTTAAAAAAAATTAATTTAAGAAACGGTACCTAAAACTTTAAACGCGTTTTTTCAAAACGATGTTTTTCGAATTGGTTAGCATGATATCTCAAAAACCAATCACCCGATTTACTTCAAACTTGGTATATATCTTCAGTAGATGTGCCATTCTCGTTGCTACTGAAACTAAATCGGTTTTTGCAAAATTAGACTTTTGCGACTTAAAAAACCAGCGAATTTTTTGCAGAGATCGATGTCTCTTTTAAACGCTGACATTTTTGTTTACTTTTCAGTATTTCTCATTTAATCTAGTTCAGACGATAACCACACTCATACAGATTACACAAATTTTTAAATTTTCTAGTACAACGGCTGATTTCATGTTAACCATGCGCATATGATTTTTTTAAGGCGCTCTAGTTGAAGCACTATAACTCCGGATATAAGCACTGTTTTTGCATACAAATAATTTTTTCATATTCTCTAAAGATTGACAAATAAAACCACAAAGCTGGAAGTAAATATATTTAATGGTTTTGTTTTAAAATATTCCCAAAGTCCGCCAAGGTAGGGGGTAACCCCTTATCATTAAAAAGAGAACACTAATTGAAAAATATATTTTTTTACGCAATAAGTAGTAGTTATGGAGTTGATAAGTTTTTATTTCTATTTTTGGAAAAAATTTCAAATCTGGAGTAATGCGTGCAAATTCAAAATTTGCAATAAATAAAAAATTGTAAAAATGAGTCCGCACCCCTCTTGTTGCAAAGTCCTAAATTATCTAATAGAGCAATTTAGCATTCAATGCTAATTTCGTTTTTATCTCCGTGCGCTCTACTGAATAGGAAAATAAAAACTGTAGAAACGTGTCCCCAGAAAAAAACTTCTTTATTACTTATACAATAATGAGACAGGCTGAATGGGGGGAGTCCGGAAGCTCTAGACAACTTAAAGTGGACAGCACCGAGTTACACACAGTAATTGCGTAATGATGCAATAATTTAAATAGCTGCATAAAAAAAAACCTAAACCTTTCCCACATTTTAAATCATGATACCGATACCAAACAAAAACAGTTTCCCAATCAAAGAACAAGGTGCAACCCCAACTTAACCCTTTAACCAGCGTCGGTATTTTCTTCCCTCGAATTACTTTGCAATTCACTTTGAAAACAAAGCAAACTCGGAGTCCCCTTTGTACAAAACTTTTCCAGGGGAAGCGATCGAAAGTCCCCGCCGATTTAAGGGTGCGCGTTTGAACACCCAGCGCGACCTCGGTTAAATCTTTCACAGCGAAGCGTTCGCCATAATCGGAACGCAGCATCGCATAACACGTCCGCCGGGCCGAGCCTCTCCTATTGCATAATAACCGGTAAGAGCTGATCAGGAAGAACAATTAGAAAGTACAGCGGAGGCGTTCTAGCGCATAAACGCTCATGCGATCGAGCTCGCAACGTCTCCCGTTGCATAAAATATCGCTGTTAACGCGCCGAGGAGGGGCGACTTTCTCGCGGGACGCCCGTAAAATACGTGCCCCTGCCTCTCGTCGTGGAGTTGTCCACCGCCTCCCACTCGTTCGATCCCCCATCACCCTCCCTCACTTCCTCTTTTCACCTTGCCTCTTTCCCTTCCTCTCTTTCTCCTACTCTCTTTTCCGCGTCCACTTGCTAGAATCTTGCGCACGAACTTCGCTTAAACCTGGAGGAACAGCGGCGAGGTGAACTTGCAGCCACGCTTCTCCGCCCGTCTTGTCTCCCTCCGCCCGTCTTGTCTCCCTCCGCAAGCCGCCGCGCCTAACAACGGCCCGCGTCTAACTCCGCCCGGCTGAGTCGGTTTTGCGTGTCTGCTGGTCGAATCGGTAGTTGCGCGTATCCGAGAACGCCGGTCCTTTCGCACGTATTGGACAATTTCGTGGGATAGCTGTCTCACCGGGGAAAGTGGAAGTGTGTCTTTGTTCGGGGGTCGAGCGGCGATATATGCACGGTGTACTTTGTTTTCTTTTTGAGTATCGTACGAATTCAAACGTTGTTGAGTATTATTGGTCGGGATAGGATTACCACGAGGATAGGTTAAGGTAGAAATTACTGGCAGACATTCGGTGCGTCTTTATCCTTTGGTCCGAATTAGAATCGTTGATTGAAACTAGGCGATGGGAAAAGGAGGATCACTCGAGTAGCCGTGCTGATCTCGCGATATCTGAACGTTCAACGATTCCTAGTATGCGTGACTTTTTTTTTATCGCCTTGTGAATTGTGTTTTTCAAGCACAGTCGAGTGACTACGAAAAACCCCGTTGACTAAGCAAATACACGCGATTGTATTCGGGAAGAAAGAGGACAGGAAATGGATTACGACGCGACCGGTGAAGACCATTTCACCCGGGTAAGTTTTGCATTGTCACTTTCATCCCATTAAATACTTGGTTTAATAGCATTATGCTAAGACAAAAACGCTGGACGCCTCTAAAAACGTCTATACAATTCACGGCCATTGGAAGTGCCGGTAAGAACCTCGCGATCGGTCGAGCGCAAAGGTGAAAGAGTGACCACATTCTACACGTGCGATTATAATTCATCAAATTGCCCATTCACGTGACTGCACGTACAAACAAAAAGGATCGGTTCTTATACTTAACACGGAGGCTTGTGTTCTTCGGAACCAGTTTCTTATAAGATATAAAGGCGATCCTCGATCTTGAAACCGGCTCCATCAACGAAACTAATTTTATCGTCGTTTGAAGCACTTTGTTGATCGGCACCTTTGGAATTTTTCCCCAAACCACTTTCCCCCCGATTTTTGGTAGCTTCAGAGACATTTACGTGGCAATAGCTATCGGTCATATTTCCATGGAACCATGCATATTTCTTAACGTAGTGTCTGGTTCTGAAATAGAGCCGCTGATCTATGTTTTAAGGCAGAAATGGGCAAAAATTTTATTTAAATAAAATATTCGAATAACGAATAACAGATAAAATAATTATTTTCGAATGAAAAAATTAACTTTATTCGGCAAATAATCTGAAGTTAAAGTAACCTTTATTTGTTCCGTTATTTAAATAATTTGTTATTTAGTTAATGCCCAACTCTGTTTTAAGGCTTATTCGCATTCAAGGGTCGTGCATCCTCAGAGTTCGTTGCCTGCGGAAAACTAAACTCCCTCGACCTTTGCTCAGCCCTTTCTAAATAAATCCGCGTACACCCGGCTGTATAGAAGACACATGTTTATTTATGGCGCGTCCCGCGATCAGGAAGAGGGTAATACATTTATTCGCGATAGCATATTCCACTGGGATCGCGACGGCGATCGTTGCTAATTACCATGCTAATAGACAGAACCGTCAGTTCTCTCGAGGTCAGTGTACTCGATGAATAATGCCACGCTTAGCAATTAGTCGTGCCCGAGAAAGAAGTGCATGGAATAGTTTTCTTTATGTCGCAAGTAGATTTCGAAGTACATCAAACAACTTTAGAGAAACCAGGGTGCACCGCAAGCACGATCTTCTATTTTTATATTAAAGAATGTTTGAATAAAACAAAGAAATCCTTGTATTGCGACACTTTTTACTACAGAAGGAAAGAGATGGCAATTAAAGAAAAGATTTCTCGTAGAGCTCGGAGGTATGCAGGAGGAGCAAGCATGCAAATTAAGTATCCGCCGCGATGTAAATATATTTGTATGGCGAACGTCGAATAAATTAATAATCGCACAGTATAGGTACTCGCTGATTTTATCCTCGCGCACCAGCAATGACACAACGATCCGCAATGCCCATCGTCGATCAACCGGTTCCTTTTCTGATCCCGCGCATTTGTCGGGAGAGTAACTCGAGCGGTTCGAGCTGCGGGCGGCTTCCGCTTAACCGTGGCGGACTTTATTCGCTGGTCGCGTTCCGTCCTCCGAATGCATGAATTTCTAGAACATCTTATTATTCGCGAGATGGCCACGGCGAACCTGGGTCATATCTTTTGCGCCGCACCGAGACGAAAATATCCTTTTATGCAAACGACTGTTTTCGTTTAGCGAGCATGCAGGATTCCCCGCGAATAATTAATTTCCCTGGCGTAAACGTCCCGATTACACTCTACAAATATCGGTCTTCACCGTTTTAGAATCCCCCAAATGGACTTGAAATTACCTCGGCAATCATATGGAACCAGAACAGTACGAGATTATGGAATTCTCCAATACTCTGAATAAGTTAATACACCTGTTCCGAAGGCGAGCCTCTGTGCATTAATCTCGGATGATACTAAATCTTGCATCTGCGCGTCACGGTAATTTTACTCAGTATTTGGGTCAGCCATAACCCAGGCAAGTTTGAAAAACCCGAGTAATGACAGAAACATCGTCTTGCCGGTAGGTTTGGCGATAATAATAGCCGCGGATAATAACCGGCGGATCTCGATTACTTTCTAAATCGGCAGTGTCACGCACCAGCTCGCCACGCTCCGCGATCGCAGTTATTGTTCACGTAATTCACAATTATTCCGTAATATCTACGTAATTCCGCTCGGTCGAGAAGCGACCGAGGCGCGATGGACCGTGACGGGCAATTGCGGGCGGCGTAATTCCTCGCGGCTGGGAACCGTCGGGTCGCGTTGCAGCAATTGTTCGCACGTTTGAAAGTTTTTCGCTGCCGCGTAAAAGTTACACTTTCCCGCGCGGAATTCCAGGACGAAGTACCTTTCCCCTTTTTCGCCTAAACTGCAGCCGCGCGGCAGAAGTCGCGGTGACGTCCAGTGAGTCGTTTTACCCGTAGCGTTTCGAGAAGTTTCTATTTTGGGTGGCCAGGTATACCGGCCGGCCACGCGCGTGTGTACGTGAATGCGAAGCGTGCTCAAGGATAATAGAGAGAGAGGGAAAGGAAGAACAGCGCTGCCCGGCGAGGTTCAAATAATCGAGATTACAATCTTTCGAGGAAGAGAATACGTGATGAATTCCGAGGTACAGGTATGGGATATTATCTTTTAAGTGCTTCGTACTGTGAAAAGAGATCTGTTTGAGTAGAAACATCGCGAACCCCGTCGCGTCGGAGTTTTTTCGCTGCTGAAATTATAACCGAACAGGTATGTCGCGAGACGTTTGTCTGCGAGACGTTCCGCGAATTTTAACGAGCCCAGCATTGTAGTTGGAATATAGTGACGTTTCACGTTAAATGATTTTTTGAATTGTTCGAGGTCGAGCTACTTCGAGAGGAATCGTTTTTCAAACGAGTCGTTTAATTTCGACTTTCGAATGTTTATTGCCGAAGAAGACAGCCATTAACCGCGGCCACGAAAGCTTAGCCTTGCCTTAGGTCAACGATCACAAGAGCGTCGCGTAAAAATTCCATTCCGTGCGCAAGTAACAGTTGTTTACGCCGTCAGTGAATCATACTTAGATATACGTTTCATGGCCCATAAAATTTCTAATGGCACGGCTGCATAATAAGTTTCATTTATTTGCAACAATTTCGTGCCGTCTTCTCGTTAGCATAGTTAAACCGCGTGTGCCAGATTGCATCTAAGCTCTCTCCACGGGTCACTGTTTCTTTCGCGATGCAATGCGTACATCGTAAAGGAAAAAGTCGTTGAGGCTGGGCCCATAAATCTGGCCATTCCCCGAGTTATTTGAATCGATATCACGATTAACGACGATATAAAGCGACTCGCGCCTTATTTTCAATCTGCAGGACGCGCTCGTTGGGTAGTCAGAACATTCGGTTAAAGACGACTTGCCAGCCTAACGGCGCGGAATCAAATATCCGATAATCGTATGGGAACGCATAGAAACATATACAGAAAAAAGTGGAACTTCTATTGAAACTGAAGGAGAAATTGACAGACTGTCACTTCCTTTTCAATGAAACGATTTCGATCACCAATGCCGCGTTCCCTACAATATTTCAAATAACTCACGCATTTAACTGTAGTTCCCCTCAACATTCTTTTAACTGCCACCACATTCTTCTACCTATTAACATATTTTAGATACGTAATTAAATCGCATCTAAAAAGTGGTGTGCGTCAGAATTTCTCAGAAACAGGTAGACGCAAGTGTGAAGGTCGTCTCAAGTTCCCCGAGACCTTGTATCGTTTAAACGTCATCCAAAATTTCATCCAGATTTAGTATAGATACCCGTATTTCTAGTTTCGAGCGGTGGACGTGGCGCTCCCGGAACTCGGCTTTTTTTTTTGTCCGATCGGCGTCGTTCAGAAGAACGTGACCGCCGAACGAGACAGAAACCGAGCGCCCGGATTAATGGCGGCGGTATTTCGATCGGAGAGGCCCATAACCGACCACCGTTCACCGTTAACCGAAAAGAAAACCGCCTCGACTCTCTTACGAGCGGCGAAGAAGCCGCAGCCCTGTTTCGGCGTCTTTCGTTCCCGTTACCTACATCTCCCGGCTACGGAGGAGACCCGAAACGCGGGGCTCTCGGGCTGGCCCACGAAAAAGAAAATCGGTCAGCCGAGTAACGGAACGTGCTGCGCGGCGAAAGAAGGCGCGCGCGCGCGGGATCATGTCTAGACGGGCGAGCTGAATCGCGTAGAAGAGAAACGCAGTTGCAGAGGCTGAGGAGATGTGCGTGCAGAGCAAAGAGAATCGTGTGGACAAAGAGGGAGTGGACGTGCGGACGGGGGAGAGGGGCTAAGCGATAAACGGCTAGGCGACAAAAATGCGAGAGAAAAGCGAGATACTTTTGGCTCCCTCTCCCCTCCCGTTCCCTAGCCCCACCCTCGTTCCAGAGCACAACGACGTTTCGTCCATTCACCGTTCTTGGTCGTGGGCCCAATGTCACCGATTATTCGTTTAACGGGACCTACGCGTCCACGGTGGAGGCAAATGATGATTTCTCCGCGAGCCAATCGCCGGTCAGGGGTTTTGGGCCCCGGTCAGTCGATGGGCGCACTGTTGCACGCGAGCATCGAGGTCCGCTTTTTCGAATCGATCCCAACGCAACTGACTTTTAATGCTCCGGTGGCAACGTGTCTCTGGTGGAAGCGTAATAAACGAATCGCTTGTTTGCTGAGACGGAACGCGCCGATTGATCGGGCAATATCGCGCGGTGGTGTTCGGTTGATTGTAGCAGAGTTTTTGCGCGAAGCTAGAATAATACCTACGCAGCGATCCCGAGGCAAAGAGAGCCGTTTTTAACGTGCGCAGTGATCGTGGTAGTGTCCGCGAATTTGCTCGGGGACGTGACGCAAGAATCCCGTCGCTTCGCCTCTGCAAACGTGTACGCGCAACGACCACGTGTTGTTTGAGCTGGAAGACGGTGCTTCGTGCCAGTGCACGCTTCGTGGAACTGCTTCGAGAACAATACTCGTTTGGTCGCTCTCCGCAGCCAGCTCTCACCCTCTTTCTTTTTTTGTATTCCTTTCCACCCGTGCCTCACCCTCCGCGTGCGCCGAGTTCGAAGCGCCCGGCGCGCGAGAACGGAAGCGGCGGTAGGTCGCGATGTCAACAGTGGTCGTCGATTTTAATGAAACGAAACGACAGCGATCGAAGGATCCCGTAGAAGCAAGCCGCGCTGTTGTCTGATGGCAAGTGCGTTAAATATCGAGACGGTTGCCTGCTGCAAGAGTTGAGAATCGCGGCTTGGAAGAAGCCGTTACCTCGAGAACGAGACTGAGAGTAAAGGAGTTGTGAGGCAAAGTGCAAAAGAGGACGAAGACGAGGGGGAAATTGACCTGGTTCGGGATTTAACGCAAAGACGCGGTACGCGTCGAAACGGTCACCAGGTGGGTGGGAGGGAGGGTGGAAGAGAAGGAGCCGAACAAAAGCGTCCAAGTACGTTCCAGGAGGAGAAGAGCAGTTTTGGGAAGAGGCGAGCCTCGTCAAGTGCTGCGCGACTACAAGAGAGCGGGCCCGACGTACTTAACATATTTATTATTCGTCGAAAAGAAGGACCCGCCGGTGACGAGTGTCTTTCGCGGTAACTCGTCTAAGTGCAGCCACGTCTGGCCGGAAATCGAAGCGATGCAAGTGCCATTGTCGGTCCTTTTCTGAGACAGTTTCTGTAAAGCACGCCCTTGTTCGCTTAGCGGTGAACTTGTCGAACGGTTCAACACGGGTTCCGTACTGTCGAACGTAAGTCAATCGGGATGAACGCGAAGCGTATTAATTCCAGAGCTGTCCTGGTTACTCGGAAACGGAGAAACAACTACTCGAATACTTCGATTGATCGAACTGTGACTACTATTTGATTAGTGGAGTAGCTTGAATAAATTATAGTTGTTTGAGTTTCGTCGAACAAGGACACCGGAAGAACTTATACTTTCTTTCTTTCTGGAGTAGATTGAATTCCTCGAAGTACTCCAAGCGCAGCTCGAACATTTCGAGTATCCTGCCAGCCCTAATTAATTTCACGGCAATGCTTCCCAGTAGGAAGCGAAGTATGCTTACTATTCTAAGGCTTCTCTCTTCATCGTCTTAGTAGACAATTAAAAGTTGAAACTGTTTTGTTTCTTCCAGTTAGACGATGTTGTTAGTGCGCGCGGATCCGTCGATGTCGAAGTACTCGATAGTTTTTGCGTAAAATTATAATGTTTTTATAAAAGAGAATATGTATTTATTAGATTTGTAAGTTATATCATTAAAAACTGTCTGTTACGTGGGCAGTCTAATAGGCGATTAAACATAAGGCGGTTAGTAATAAAATGTGACAACTGTGATCCTTTACGAATTGTACAGTGGATCGTTCCTTGAAAGGAAAACAATGGAAATCATAGATATTCTTATAATAGTAAATCATTTCTATTTTACAGATAAAAAAATGAAATAATTTCGATAAGCAATAAAGAAGTGGTTACACCGAAACAATTATTTTTCAACTAATATAGAAACAATGCTTAACACTTAACATACTCTTACGCTTCTACCACCGATCGCACGCTTTTTATTTGCTGATATGATCACAACAATTCCGTCGCGTCACTTTCATACGTATTTCCCCGTAGAGCGATCGACTTTCTTCACAACCGTTGCAACTTCTTTTATTCCAGGTGTTTCTCAGCCACCGAGCGAAAGATGAGGTAGAACAATTAGTGGGCGCCAAGACACATGGCGCGACACCGTTAGTCATGGCTTGTAGAAACGGGCACTACGACGTGGCTGAGTACCTCATCGAGAAATGTGGGGCGGATATCGAGCAACCCGGGACAGGTAAGAATCAAGATCATCCTTTCGTAAGTAATTCTACGGCACACATGGGTGCGTCAGCGTCGTCCAACGCGCACCGAGGAAAGCGAATGACGAAACTGAGAACTTCCCCGGGCATATTTTTGGAATCCCGCAGGTATTCCTTGAACAATGTTTTCCCAGTCCCATATATTTACAATTTAGAATAGTTATTGCAATATGAGGAAATGAAATTAGGAACGTCGGAAAAAAATTATTATAAATTAAAAATGTGTTGTTCCGGAATCCTGTAATCCCTGGTGATTGAACGTGTAATACGCGTGCAGTATTAGAGTATTAGATTCACAAGGGAAGATCCTGAACCCGGAAATTAAACAAATTCCGAAACTTTGTGGATATGTAGAAGATTTCCTCCTGATTACAACGCAATTTTTTTTACTGCCCAAATTCACTCGAAGGGGGTGAAATTAACCCCTGAAAATCCGGCTATCTTCCGATCTTGTGTTATAACTCGCGAACTGTAAGAGACAGAAAAAAAGTTTCAAGACAAAAGTTACTTCTTTTAATTAGATCTATTATTTGGTAAAAAAAATTATTTTACAGTTCACGAGTTCTAACACAAAATTGGAAAATAACCGGATTTTCGGGAGTCAATTACGTCCCCTTAGAATGAATCTGGGCAGCAAACAAAAATTGCGTTGTAATTAAAAGGAAATTCCCTACATATTCACAAAATTTCAGATCTTATTGAGTTTCCGGGTTCGGGATGTTCCCTTGTCAGTGGCGTACTCGGGATTTAATCTTCGGAGTAGCCAAGTTGAACGGATAGAAATATTTTTAATTGCAAATTCAATAAAATTCATTAGGTAATTCATTAGGTGATAAAAATTCGTTTAAATTATGAAAGCCAGTTTTCTTTTCTTTTTACAAAACCCCTTCTTTGGAGGGTGCCAGGGCCCCTTGGCCTCCTTCTCTGGGTGCATCATTGATTAAATTTCATACCTATTGTATGAGAATAATGAAAATGAGCTGGTTGTATCGCACCTACAGACTATAATTCTTCGGCTTACATGCTCGTTGAGGCTGTAAGAATCTAATTTCTAGTATTAATTACTGGAACAATTAATTACAGTGATCTTCGACGGCGAAGCGATAGAAGGCGCGTGCCCTCTATGGTGCGCGGCAGCTGCTGGCCACTTATCCTTGGTGAGGTTGCTGGTAAAAAGGGGCGCCAAGGTGAACTCGACGACTAAAACGAACTCCACACCCCTACGAGCGGCTTGTTTCGACGGCTACTTCGATATTGTTAGATTTTTGGTGAACCACGGCGCAGGTACGACGAGTCATTTACATAATCTCGAAGCAAACAGAGAATAATCTAAAATAGCGCTCTCTGGTATTTCTCTTTCAATAATCGCACAAGTGTATGAAAAATATATCTCTGTTTCTCACGGAACGTTTTATTGTTTGCTTAGACTATCATGCATACAAAAGTACGTAGAACGTGAACGCTTTGAGGGATCCTATACTCAAGGCAGAATATATTGGCTGCTCAAGGTCGCTCGATAGCCATCCCCCGCCGTACCCACTACAGCCCGTCGCGTCTTTGCCAATTGAATCTAGATTATATTCGAAACAAAGATCAGTAGGGGACATGGGGTGGTCAATGTTTCTGTCCTAAGTATGTTTGTGTCAGCAGTCGCGCGTTGCGACGAGAGTGTTTCACGAGACGTGTCGCATGCGCGACAAGCGCATTATTCTCCGCGAAGTAACGATCCGTCTCTACCAATCCATCTGGATGCCAAATTGACGGCAAACACCGCTCTCTGATTGCAGACATTGAGATGGCAAACGATCACGGTCACACGAGCCTGATGATCGCTTGCTACAAAGGTCACATTAGAATCGCCAAGTTCCTACTGGCCCTGAAGGCAGACGTGAACCGAAAGTCCGCGAGGGGTAACACGGCGCTGCACGATTGCGCCGAGAGCGGTTCCTTAGAAATCGTGAAGGTACTCGTCGAGTATGGCGCCCGGATGGACGTGGACTCCTACGGGATGACGCCACTCCTTGCGGCAGCAGTAACAGGTTAAAGCAGAATGTTCCACGCACAACCTCGAAGGTTCCCTTAAGACGATTACAATTAATGCTTAGCCAAGTGTTTCGTTATCTAAACAGAGGAAACACTCTACCGATGGCAGGTAAATCATCGTTGGCTTGTTTGTCTCTTGCAGGGCACAAGCACATCGTCGAATACTTCATCAGCATGCCGAACTTGGTGAGCCGAAAGGAGCGGATAGACGCGCTGGAGCTGCTGGGCGCCACCTACGTGGACAAGAAGAGGGACATGATAGGGGCGTTGGAGCTTTGGAAACAAGCGATGGAGGAGAGGTTCGTTGGAGTATTCGTGGGGGAGCTTGCAATTAGCCCGCGCGGCTCCCTGTCGCTTTTACAGATGACAAGAGTGTTGGCGAATATTTTAGATACCGAGGGGATGGCCCGGTAATAGCGAAACCGTCGTCACCTCCCGTCGTAGCCGCTTACAACTTCGCGCGGGAGATCACCGACTTCGATACGTTCGACGAGCTGCTGACCGATCTGGACGAGATGCGAATGCAGGCGCTCGTGATTAGAGAGCGAATATTAGGGCCGGCTCATCCCGACACCAGTTACTATATCCGCTACAGAGGAGCGATTTACGCGGACGGCGGCCAGTTCGATCGTTGCATCGAGCTCTGGAACTATGCGCTGGACATGCAGCAGCACATGCTGGATCCGCTCGACCCGATGACGCAGAGCTCGCTCTTCAGTTTCACCGAGCTCTTCAGCTTCATGATGGATAAGCAGACAGGCACCGGCTGCAGGGTGCCGCCGGTGCAGAGGGGAGATCTCATTAGGGTGTTCAATAAAGCTGTAAGTCTCTCGAGCCATACGATAGACTCGCCCGGTTCTTCGCGCGCGAAATGAACGATAATGCTGTTGCAGGTGTTAGAAGTAAAACTAGGGAAACAATTGCTGGACGATGTGCCAGCCTGCGTGCGCGACGTCACGTATTTGAACAGGGTTCTCGTGGTCACTTTGCACCTGGCGTGCTTACTGACGCAGGATATTCCGGAGGAAGGCACCAACGAGCATAGAGCATTGCATAAAGCGATTTATAATTTAGTCCGAATAAACGCCAAAGGCAACCGCGTAAGTTACCCGTTATCAGGTAGCGAAGTACGAGCATGTCGATCGGTTAACTGAAGTTTCCCTTCGCGTTTTCTTTTTTTCCTTTAGGGCCGTGATACGTTACAATTGATACACAGTGGCGAGGGAGCTTTCATCGGCAGGTATTCGACTGCCAAGTTCCCTTCGTCGCACTTGGCTATGGCTCTGATAAAAGTTGGCGCCGATGTCACGGCGAAAGATAACGACGGCAACACGGTGCTGCATCTCGCTGCACTCTCGCACGTTTGGCGGGCGGATCTCGCCATCACTCTTCTCGAGGCCGGCGCTCATATCGATACCGTTAACAACGAAGGTAAAACCTTGGAAATGTTGTTATGCGACAAACGTCTCTACGACTCGGTGAATCCCGTCAAGTACACCACGCTCTGCTGCTTGGCGGCCAGAGTGGTCAGAAGAACGCACAGGATGGCGCACGTCCCGAAACACCTTCGAGCTTTCGTTCAACTGCATTAATGGCGCATTAATGCGCGCGGTAAATGGAGACCGTGCACTGTCGCGTAAGTTGCCACCGGAGGAGGAATATTTATTTGTTAACTGGCAGAGTTGACGGGGCGAACTTGTGTCTTTTGGGAAACGTACATCTAGAGAACATGCTTCTGAATGGGAAAGTATGAAACCTACCCTGAAGAGAATTTGCCATTAATATTCATGTGATAACGCGACGAAAAATAAAAGGAAACAACAACACAGTTAACGTAGAACACGCCTTTAGAGACGTCTCGTTAGATCCGAGTTTCGATATCTCAACAACTGTTGGTATCGATCATTAACATCTACGCGAGACTATTTCGACGATTCAGGTATTGGCTCGATGTTGGGAAAAATTTTTATAGGCAATTGGATGTGGTATGACGAGTTTAAAATTCTCACTGCAATCTCTTCGTTACTATTCGTCGGTGTTGAACGATACAAGGTACACTTGATTTTTGAAATAAGATACATAGGAGAATACTTATGGCGTCGCGATGGCTTAGAAATATTCATCAATGTGATTTTACTATTGTATACTTGGCAATACAGCCTTTCCCTTATACATAAACCCCATTACAAGCCATACACGTTGCGTTGGTAAATATATTTAGCCATAACATGAATCTATGTTAAAATCGACAAGTTGTGTAATCGTAGAAAGAAATGATTTTATTTTCAATGCTGTATAAAGAAATAAATACCAGGGTTAAGATTGTGTAATAAACATTTTTTTATATAGCGCGAACAAGTAACTTGAATGATAAAAATAAAGTGCCGCGCTGTCGCATAGAAAGAAAAACAAGTGAGAAAGAAATAAGGCTTGTAATTTGCGATATTCTCAACACCGTGAAACTTACATTTCTGCTTTAAAAAAAAAAAGTGTAAGTGCGTCGTTTTTACCAAGCATCGCCGAAATATCATTCGAGTTATCTCGTTCAAAAAAAAAAAGAGCAATTTATTATTTGATAGATCAGGAGTTACGTGCATATTATGATTCGTCATAGACAACGTTTATGTTGAGAACAATTTCATTCGCATCGATCCTTAAGCTTAACTTTATTTAAAATGTGATAAACAATACATATAGATTATATACCTATTATACAGAATTACATATATACATAAGAACTATGATACGCGCGAGGTGTTCAAGTAAGGTGCTTTTTTTCTTTTCTGAGAACAGGACAAATATATTGCACACGACACTTTAAGTAGCACGACCGTGGGCATAGTTGTAAACAAACGTGCCGCAGAATTTATAATTTCATTGACGATTCTTGACGTCACTCGGCGATATTTTGTACTTTTTAAAACACATTTCCGTTCCCAGCAATCGTGTTCGCGCACTTCCTATCGTTACACAAAAACACTGTATGATTCTCGAACAAAAAAAAAAGTATCTTACGTAAAAAATCACCAGATTTAACTGTTTTTTCATGATGTAAAGACTGTGGAAATACAGGTGTGATTAATAATACAGCGTGTTTATTTCTATTCTGTAAAGTACCATTGAACTTCACCTGCACGTAACTTACCGCCCCGATTTACCTTGCGATCTGGACGAGCTAGACTGCCTGGAAGAACAACGTGTACATAAACATCCGTTTCTGAAGCTCAAAGACTTACCTGGTTCTCCTGTAAGTCATTAGCTGCTGTTTAAAAGTCATTAATATATCCAAAATACAGGGTATTCTTTTATTAGTAAGACACACTTCAAGATTGAACTCAGCACTTGCGGCAAACTAAACAGATACAACTAATTCCCGCCGACTTGTTTTATCAGCTAATTTACTTCGCGGTGCTGATAAAAGCACTACGCGCTGAAGCTTCGTAGTTTTCACGATTCCTTTGCCTTTGAAGAGATAATAGTGGCTTATCGTAATTGCTTTCCTTCGGATACAAGTTGGTCGACGCAAACATTGCTAGAACGTTCTTGTTGCTTCTTTAATACTGAACCCAATCTTAAAGTGGACGTTCAACGCGTCTGCCCATACGGACAATTATACGTGCATTGATAACTTCCAACGACTTCTTCAACAACGAACCTTTGAACACCACAAGCATGTACAAAGTCGAGCAGTAGCAAGGAGGAGATTCTTGTTACCCCTACTTCCCTATGTTCGTCGAAACGGTTACAAAAAAAATGCTTCCACTGAGGTTTCTCTTGGAACAACAAAAACACGAATGTGCTAGATCACTTTGGATGGAAATAGTACGTCGAAACCATTGCACACGATCTCATGCGTTATAAAGTAAGAACCTATACCTCACATCAGTCGCTGATACAATAAGGAAAAGAGGTACAACGCCCTTTAAATGTTAAGTTTGGCAACCACACAGCTAAGAACGACTTTTTGTCGTTGCAAAAAAAAAATAAATAAATAAATCTCCATACGCGTGCAATGACAACACGCGTTAAACTGTTTCATCGGCGACCGCGACAAAGACCAGGCCATAAAAAAAAAAGCTTACCACCACTTACCATGGAAGTTATTAATCGCCACAGAGGGGGATTCGCTTCTCATGTTACGTCAATTCACTTGGAACATATAGAACTTTTACGATTTTTTTTTTTGGAGACGCAAATTACCAGCGAATACGTTGAGGATGCACTCTCAAATCTACAATAAATTAGAATCAACCACAGTGTTTGAAACGAAATGCCACATTGCCGCCCAGTCTCAACTTCCTGCAGAACCTGTTAATCCACTATTTCAAGCCGCGGTAGAAATCGCAAGCTCACTGTTAACAAATCGCTCCGAGACAGAGTACTACTCATAAACTTGATGACCCGAATATTGATTTAATGACGTTCCAGCAGCAGCTATTAAACGAAGGAATAAATGTTGGCAATAGACGTTTGAAGCAAATTATTCCTTGTTTGGCAATGTATCGAAGATGGAAGAATAGGAGACTACGATCACCTGAAAATGAAGTTCTCACCTGCGATGTAAACAAAAAATTCACCTTATGGATTGTAAATGGGGGATCACTACAACTAGAGACGGAATTGTAAATTTTTTTTTTAAGCTGAATTCGACTGCCGCCCAGAGCTCGATGCATTTTAAAACCCAGACACACTGGACAAATGTATTGCGATACGTGAGTTTCGGAAGTGACACCTCTCTCCTTAGTCAACGCATATTCTTTCAGCTTGACCTGCTTAAAGTATTAAAGAATCACAACAACACAGAAATAAAACACAACGACCAGCATGTTTTTTTTTTTTCGTAGTCAAAACGGATTTGGATTTTATTCAATCACTGTCATGATGTCGTGGTTATACAAGAGTGTTATACAATTCGCAGAATGTTCCTCGAGATCTACATGGCGAGAGGAAATATGTTTACCAAAAAGTGTGGTTTATAAAATTAGCTGGATAGCTTCTCTTGCCCTCGTCTCTTTAAGCATCGAGAGATATTAAAAATTTGCTCGTCCCTTGGAAAAGTCTGTTTGTACTTTTTGGTAAACATATTACGATGCACAATACGTAAGACAATTCTGCCAAATTTAGGGTATAAAGTCATCCAATAGTTCGTTCGCCGAAGTTTCGAAGCGAGTGAACTGGAAGGGACCTTCCTAATGAGAACTAAAGTTTGTTACTCTACTTGAAACTCCAAGTCACTAGAAACGATGTGGCGCGACGAGTAAAACGATTAGATCGCAGAACTACAATGGAAACAATACACAGTCCCCTGTTGAGCCATGATGTATCTCTGGTTATGTGTTGGATACAAGAATAGAGTGCGACCGATACCACAAGAAAACCGACACACGTCTACGATCTGCGTAGGATTGTGCATGAAAGTATCTATCATACATGGATAAACTTTAGCTCGTAAAGCCCGTAACAACTATATCGTGTTAGTGTTTACGCTTGAAAGATTAATCTTCTATCCCTGATCGATTGACCAGCCCACGAACGACCAGAGCGTCACGTTCCACCGGAATGTGGGAACAAACCGATCGATCTCTCGTCATGAAAACTATGAAAAATAAACTTACAAGCTACGTTTCACAATTACTTGTAAATAGCATAAACCTACATACTGAAAAAAAAACCCTACGGATTACGTTGAACATTATGAGAACCTAATCCTAACAACTAAACTATATATCGTCATCGATCACTCGAACAAGCCTGAATTTCTGGGAGTGAACAATTTGTAGGACTTCCACTGTAAAACGGAACGATAATCTGGTAAAGAAATTTTGAACGAAACAGTCGTAGCACAAGGAAGGGTGACCATCGGCAGCCAATGAGCGTTTCGACGTTGATGTAGGCATTAAAACACAAATGTTGATCTTCCAAAGACAGATACTTCTCACCCACTGTCCTAAGTTCTGCCACACAACTAGGATGAATTTCAAGTATTGTCATCAGGAGTGGAACAATCCCGCAGACGACATACCAACACCCCCGTCTCCTCTCGCTGCATCAATAAGTTATGGTTAAGCGTCAAACTCTGCGGAGGTTCTCTATTAATGTTACCTTGAGTGTGTTTTCCAGCTTTTAGTAAAGGCGAACATCGATCGTTCTGCCGTCGATACGTGACCGATTCATCATAGCTATATATACATCGTCAAGGAAAGCCTATCGAGCCTTTATACGTCGCACTTTCAACGCACATCCACGCGATAAGATGTAAAAATCATCTTTACCGCGTAACACGCAGCGCGTATAGGGAGCTCCTCCATTGCTGGGATCCATTTAACTCTCATTAGAATCGATCCTACCAATAAAAGAGTACCCCCTATATTTCCAGCAATACATATTCTTTTCAAAAGGATACACACAGCACGCTCAGCATCCCATTCAGATGCGAATCGTACCATTCCCATGTCGGTGCCCCGCATTTCAGCGAATTTCACTTCCCCAACGTCTTGGAATTTGTCCCGTAACATTTGCCACGTCGTGTTTGGTGGTAACTGTAACAGTCGGTCACAATCAGTTAATCGGTTCGACTCGTTTCTCTCGATACGGTGCGACAGATTATACGTACATTCCCTATAAGAATGGTATCCGACATCGGTCGCGAACCATTTGTGTTTTGCCTGTTACCACCTCCTCCTTGACCCTGATTGCCAACAAAACCACCGCCACCACCGGGGCCGCGATCGTTGTCTCCTCTGTTGAAACCACCATCGAAATCTCTGCCACCCCCGAAGTTAGAACCACCAAAAGCATTGTTTCCCCCGAAGCCTACATCATTGTCCAATTTAGATAAGCCTCGAGGAGCAAACGAATTGTTGCCTTGTCCACCAGATAAAGAGGCTTGTAAATTAGACAAACCTCCGACTCCACCGCCGAAGCTATTTAAATTAGATGCCAATTCATTTGTCAAAGATGAATTCAGCAAAGAATTGGTGGTCAGGTTAGCACCCAAACCGCCAGCAAGGCTCGCTTGAAGAGCTGCCGCATTTGTGTTTGTCAGTGCAGACGCTGTAAGCGCAAAAAACGTTTCTTACGTTACTCCTCCCTTTATCTATGCTGTTGCAGCAATTTCACGCCCACAACATAGTAAGTTCAAGGCTTACCTAATTGCGCTGGTACAACGTTGTTTAAGCTAGCGCCGAACGCGCCGGCAGCCAAAACAGGCGCAGAAATAGGATTTACAACGGGCGGATTATTCGCTTGAACATTAGGAATGTTTCTTGCTACATCCACTAATCTATTACCGCCAGCTCCGAGTCCCATTCCAATTCCCTTCAAACCTATATTGCAATTAATATTCACTCTCGTTTCTTCGCACAATATTAATAGCACACGCTGTAACGTAACAAATATGTACCTTCCGGTAACTTTGGCGGCATATCTGGCTCGTTTGCTCTATCCAGCCTAACGGTCATGCGCCTATCGAATAGTTGCTGATTGTGAAGCATCGATATGGCTTGGACAGATTCTACCGGGTGATCGTATTCTACGACTCCGAACCCTCGAGACTTTCCATCCTTATCCTTGCCGAGTTCAACGTGCAGCACTTTGCCAGCTAATTTGAATACCTCCAACAACTTCTTTTCGTCCACCTTGTAATCCAGCTAGACGTGCAAGGTAAGATACTTAGTTGACTTCTACGTCGCTGTATAATTTCATGGGATATTATAGTTCCTATATGGAAGTGCACTTACATTCGCCACGAATACTCTAGTAACTAAAGGTCCGTTAATACCTAACGATTCTAAAAACTGAGTACTTAAACCATAAGTATTTCCAAATTTATTATCACCACCGCCGCCTCCGCCACCACCTCCGCCGCCACCTACACCCCCTCCGCCACCACCCCCGCCACCACCGCTAGGTGCATTCATATTTTGCCGTCCACCTCCTTGCGGCCTAGGCGCATCTCTAAATCTGTCGTCACGAACTCTGTCGTTATTGCGGGCCGTGGCTAAACGGCCGTATTTATCACGTTCGACATCGAAGTCCTAAAAGGAGAAAGTATCGTAAGACGTGTTCCCAATGTCGATCGCATCGCCGATAGAGTCGTAAGGAGCTTGCGGAAATAATAATATACTAGCTACCTCTTTAACCACTAGCTTTCTTCCTTTAATGTCGTACCGATGCATTTTCTCGACGGCTATTTTTACAGAGTCCGAGTCCTCGAATTCGACGATCCCACAGCCTCTGGGCTTGTCGTTCTCATCGGTGAAAAGTTCTACGTGCGCGACCTTTCCGACTTCGGTTCTGAAGAGGTCCTTCAGATCTTGCCAACGAAAATCATAGGGAATGTTTGATACATAAATTCGGCGGTCCGAAGCTTTCCGGCCGCCGCGATCGTTTCGTTCCCGACTGCGATCACGGCTCGTAGAGTTTATTCGATTCTGCCTGTCCGATCGCCTATTACGATCGCGTTCTCTGCTTCTGTCCCTCTCGTCATTATTCTGCGCCTGATTCCTATCGTTTGATAAGATCGCATAGAAACAACATACGTGAGACACTGTTACCTATTCCCTCCAATTACGTTTGCTGGCGAACATTGCGTAATTGAAGGGTGGTTCGTTTAAAAGGATCACACGCTGTCGATACATCGAGACGTATCCAGCGTCGGTTTATATTAATTGTATGCGATCCCGCACGCCGACAAACCAGCCCTCGACATATTCTATCATTTTTATACTTACTCCTCTTGTTTGATCATCGTCGAGGCTCCGTTCACTGGGCGATCAATCCAAATTACTCGAAGAACTTATACTAAAGCTCGCCGTTAAAAAGAGTAAAAGATATCGTGCATGCAAACATACGCGATCGCGAAGCGTCTTATAAAATGGCCGTTCAAGGAAGTGGCAAATCGTACCGGAAACTGCTATATTCAAAAATAGGTTTCTCATGGGAAAATATATAAACAGAGATATGAAGATCGTTCGCGCGCGAGACCTTAATAAGTACTTATTCCGTTGCTATCGTGTTGCTTCGTAACCATCAATCAGGAACACGCTCCTCATCTATAGAGAATATATTTCACGTTCTGAAGTTGCTACTTAAACCGACGAACATAACCCGACACGCAGTTCTCACGCGCCGAACTTGGTAACTTGGTAGCTTATATTAACTCTTTGACTGGCGGTGAACAGTTTCTACGTAAAAGTTCTTCATCCGTTTACTGACATTGGCATGCTTTTGCATATTTGTGGCGGGGAAAGTATTGACTTACGCGTTTGGTCTAGGGACATTTAGGACCATTGTTAATTGCTCGTCAAATCGTGAACCGCGAAACGCAATAGTGCGCAATAGTTATAACTATTGTCTATAGACATCCACCGGAGACATCTACTTATGTTCTCAAACGCCCATTTCGATTTAAGTAAATAAACACAACTCCAGTCCATAGCTATGCGGAAAGTTTACACGTTTAAATAAGGGTATAATAATTACTCGGACTCTTGTATCCCTTATATTCCCTTCCCATTAGCAAGATGAATTAATTTAAATTCTATATATCAACGTCTATACAGGGTTAGCCACTTATAGCGAATTCGGTACCTCGCACTGACTCTGCACTGGTGCCAGAAAATGACTTGGATTGGTTGATTCTGATAGAAACAAAGATAGCTCTATAAGAATCAACCAATCCAAGTTATTTTCTAGCATCAGTGCAGAGTACTGACTATCGCACGGAGGAGGTATGCACCGAATTCGCTATTAGGCCGCGTTCGCGCGAGTACAGATGAGAATGGTTCACGCGCACCATGTTGTGAAATATCCCTAGATCAAACGTGTGATCAATCCTTTTCCTGCGGCAGCGGCGTAAAAAGGCGCCGACGTCAGGGACCGAATGAAAGCTTTTAACACGAATAGTCGTCAGAGGTCGTTAAAGAAATATCTCTGTTATGCTATCGCTTGAACGTAGCTGGGGAATTGTATATAATCGATAGGTAAATCAGGAGCGAAATTTGAAAGCAGATGTATGCGCGTGATTGAGAAAGTATTATTAAGGATGCGCGATGCGGGTAGCATACGTGGGAAAGATCTTGGGCAGAGCTTGAAAACAGGAAGAGGACACCAATTAACAGATCTCGAAACGAATCGCGAGTTCCTTCTAAGTCACGTAATCTTTTGAGCAGGCCTTGTCCTTTGTTAGTCTTTAGGAGTGTTGATTGACTCCAGAAGTATTGGCGACGCTAAGGAAGTCATAAATTTCCTTCAAGGGTTGTTTTCTCGATCCTCGGAGCAGAGCCTACTTTCTCTTCCCACGTGTGCACCCCACTGATCTGTATATACTACTGGATAGTGAACGAGGATAGGCGGCTTGTGCCGAATAGAAGCCATTTTGATCTGAGTAAGATTCTCAAGTGTGACGTCACACAGCGGCGCGAAGGGTGCAAGTCAAAGCTGGCGAAAGCAAGCAAGCAATCGCAAGTATCAATAATAGTTGGTGCCTGATTACGACGTATTAATTACTTGCATAAATTAATACGTACAATAAAAATGGTTAGGACGTGCATGTTTCGTGGCGCAGAAAAATTGGGGGACGATTTGACATATCACGGGTAGGTAAAAATAACATTTATATGCTACTTGTAGGTTAAGTGGAACTTCTTACTCATAATAAATATTCCTAAGGAAATAAAAAAGATTTTTGTTCGTTTCATATAGTTTTCCGTTGATGGCTACAGAATGGCTACACAACATGGATTTGGGCTCCAATTTTGTGCCACCAAAGAACGCCATGTTATGTTCTAGTCATTTCGAAAAAAATGTTTCCAAGAAGGCACTGGCAAAGGTTGTCTTCTCCATGGAAGTATTCCTACCATTCTTGGACAATATCTTAATATATGTGTACTTTTATTGCTTTAATAAAAATGTTTTCATATTTATATTTAATGTGTTTTTATCTTTAACTTAATCAGTACATTATCTATTTTCTTCTTTTGGGCCATCTATACATTTCCTTTTGTTTTATGTGCGTTTATTTTTTATTACATCTTTTATTTAAAATAATAATTTCTAATTTTCATACATGCACTCATTCGTTACGTATCTCCCTTTATTATCGTTCAAATTTACCGCTGTAAAGTGAGAATCTTACTCAGATTAAAATGGCGCCGGGAACTTCAAGTCGGCACCAAAAAGGAGATATAATAAGAGGCATCACTCGACAAGGACAGAAATAAACTGGGGAAATCACTAGACAACCAATTTAAATGTCCATTCGGCATGGATCGGTAAACTTCGACAATAATCAGCCAACTGCGGTAAGGTAGATTTAGTTGATTTGAATATCCCGCTCAAATAGACAACCAATTTAAATGCCAAGGTCAAGTAAGGACTTCAAACGTTCCGCCCGGAGTGACGTCTCTTATTATATCTCCTCTTTGTCGGCACATGGTTTTAATACGGGATACGCTATCCAGTAGTATATAGAGATCAGTGGGGCGTGCGGACATCCGAAGGACGGCCTACCGGTTGGATCCGATGCATCCTCCATCTTGATTGGACGAGGAGGATCTATGGGAGGACTAGGAGGATTCGGCCAACGACTTCAGCGAGGACCTCGGAGGATACTTTGAAACGCTTCTTGCATTCTGTCTTTAACCAGCTTTCCGAACAGTCTAATAAACTCCCAAGTTTAACTTATAAATAGTTTCTTGTATTTTGTTTATTTAAAAACTCCCACACTCCGACGAGCAGAGCGGTTCAGCGCTCCACGGGCACCAACCCGCGTTCTCATATCAAATTCACCGCTAAAATACGTAACATCTCCATTCGCGACCAATTAAAATCCCGTATCCGTGTTTTAAACTAGACGTCGATAACATTCATCCTCCAATAATTTCCATCATCGTATGTGCATCGTTCCTTCCAGTTCGTCGAGTTATTCACGACGAAAGTTCAACAACGATATTGATCACTGGGAGCAAAGCCTCTTCATTCATTTCGCCGATCTCGCGTAAAATGAGAATATCGATGGATGTGGAGCCACTCGTCGTGCCCATACGTCGTCCGCTATCTTCCGTTTCCGAATAGCAGAAGACATCGTCGCGTGCGAACCAATCAGGAGCCTAGGCCCATTCTTCTCCTCGTTTTTGGTATTGCTTCTGACGTGCGCAACTTCTTTGGCTAGTGGAGGTTCATTTTTATATCGTTACATTTATTAAGAGAATGGCAGCTCAGTGGATACGAAACGCAGTAAGTAACACGTGCCGATCAAGAAATCCTTGGAACGGCCAGTGTCCTACATCGTGATCCCGTCCTTCGTCCCCCCTCCCAAAGGAAAAAGGTTAGATTCGTCACAGATTTGGTTATATATCCGTCTGCTTGACTGCGATATCTTGGCAGCCGCTCTCCTATTCTTATATCATTCACCCTTTTCTCCATTCCATTTCCGCGACACCAATCCCCTCGCCGCGATCCTGCTATCCCCGTCTACGAAATACCGCGTCACTCGTCGCGTGTCCTTATCGATAACCGTAAATTATATCGATATACTGTGAACAGATTCCGAAAATCGGCGGCGTCCGCCTTTACAGCAGTAAGGTTCACAAATGTACGCTTATCCCCGGGGACGGTATCGGGCCCGAAATATCCGCCGCTGTTCAGAGGATTTTCGAAACCGCTAAGGTATGACGATTATTTCGGCGTGAATCTGTTATTTAACAGTTGCCCTTATGCACGACAGTTTTACATAATATGCATGCCAAGTACCAGTAGCGTGTACACACTTTGACACTTTTGTTGAATTCTTGCACAGTAGCCGCCACGTCCTTGTAGCGTTTGTAGATCCCGATTTACGAGATCGTTTCTGGTTGATATCATGCAAGGTGACCCTACTTGTCCTACTACTAACCTTAAGGAGTTTATTTTAATCTTACTCTTATACAGGTTGATCCAATTGTAGGCTAATTCAGTCTGCTCTTAGCGTAGCTAAGGTATGTTTCTTAATTTCTATATTTTTCTTTCCGTAACGCATTAACGTGTAAAACATCTGCGTCTTACCCGTGCAGTTAAATGCATCCGATTATCCGAGCCCTTCGCTCGATTACTTTTAACGCTAGAAAAGGTCAACGCGACGCTCTTTTAGCACGGACGCAAAGTTTGACTAGTAATGATCGTATATCTTGTATTGCATAACACTGTTACTCAACCCCTAGTATTTACAACTGTCTGTCTCGTATATTTTGTTCCTTAGTATGGCAGCACTTGTAAAACTAGATGTGTTTACTCTTAGATAAGACTTTAACGAAAACAATTTTCCTTCCCTCTATACGTATTTGCTGTCATAAAGTTATCTTGTATATCAGGTGCCGATAGAATGGGAATCTGTGGACGTAACGCCAGTGAAAGGCCCAGATGGCAGATTCGGTATTCCGCAAGCTGCGATAGACTCAGTTAACAGGAATAAAATTGGTCTGAAAGGACCTTTGATGACTCCCATTGGAAAGGGACACAGATCTCTGAACCTTGCGTTGAGAAAGTACGTCCGCTCTTATTTCTGTGTAATTAAGAGCAATTTAATTCACTTATCTTGTGTACGCGGGAATATCGTTTCAATCTTAACGCGGGTTACGCAATCGGAGATGACATCGCAAACACGCGATTATTTAAACTAGCCTGGGCCACTTGTTAACTACGCTTTGAGATATGGGGGTGCTAGTAATCGTGCCTCGTTCTTTTCAGAGAATTCAACTTGTACGCCAATGTTCGACCATGTCGTTCCTTAGAAGGCTATAAAACATTGTACGACAACGTTGATGTTGTCACTATCAGAGAAAACACAGAGGGAGAGTACTCTGGCATAGAGCACGAAATTGTAGAAGGAGTCGTACAATCTATTAAATTGATCACCGAGGAAGCTTCCAGCAGAGTGGCGGAATTCGCTTTCCAGTATGCTCAAGACAATAGTAGAAAAAAGGTACGCGATCCTCATTGTACGAAACGGTTTTTTAAATACTTCGAGTAATCACAAATTTGATTCGCAGGTAACCGCTGTGCACAAAGCGAACATAATGAGAATGTCAGATGGTCTGTTCCTGAGATGCTGTCGAGACGCTGCGCAGAAGTTTCCTAATATCAAATTCGAAGAAAGATACCTGGATACGGTCTGTTTAAACATGGTTCAGGATCCCAGCCAATACGACGTACTTGTAATGCCTAACTTGTACGGTGACATTTTGTCAGACATGTGCGCTGGACTCGTAGGTGGTCTTGGCCTTACGCCAAGTGGAAATATTGGCTTGAACGGTGCTCTATTCGAATCTGTACGCATCTCGAAGCATCGTTGTCTGTTATACGTGGCGGAGTATGGCTTAGTAGTAATATCCCTATTTAAAAACAGGTGCACGGAACTGCTCCAGATATCGCTGGCCAAGACAAAGCAAATCCCACGGCCCTGTTGCTCTCCGCCGTGATGATGCTGAAATACATGGGACTGAACCAGCACGCGAAAATCATCGAGACTGCCGCTTACGAAGCTATTAAAGAAGGCAAATGCTTAACAGGGGATCTTGGAGGAACTGCGAAATGCAGCGAATACACCAACGAAATCTGCAAGAAAGTCACGGCATTATCAAAATAGACGACATAAAGTTTATTGAAAATAAACTGCCAAATACTCGTAGAAATGATACGCGTGCGATAAGATGCTGTTTTTGAACGTCTCTTGTAATTATTCTTTGAACATTACCGTCAGCATATACGTTCGGGATAAATCTGCAGTTCGATCGAACAGATTCAGCAGATGGCTTCGATGTTTTTTAGGCAGATGTTTTATTCACACCGTTCACACACATTTAGACAATTTTTTGCCGAGTACTTGTAAGTAGTTTATCGTGAAACTTTGCGTTACTCGACTTCGTGGATTTGCTAATTATGTAATAGCATTTAATAGTATTTTATTGCGACGGATCGCGCGCAGTCTAGTCGTGCGTGTGTATTGGCTGAGTACACTTCTACGTATATTCAGCCACGCGAATATTCTTCACTGTTAAAGATTCTAGTGGGATCTGTAAAAAAAATGAAATAAATAGGCATGTAAATTGATCTAGAAACACTGTATAATACAATTAAATGAAATTGTTATGGAAGAAACGTGGCCTCGAAGGAGAGTTTCAACAATCAACATTGCGCAGTATTATACCTTAATAAAATACGTATTCTAAATTCGACGTGTCCTTCGTCATTCAACCTCGAGCGTAAATATACATTCGGTAAATAATTCTTTTTTTCGCAGTATTTACATGTTGCGCAACGTCAACGAGGATGACACACGCGCGGTAGAGTGTCACGCTTCGCTATAAAGAAAATAGTATCGACGTTCTTGTACCGAGAAGTGATTAGCGCGCGGGATATTTAATTCCCCAATATTAAAGTAACAACGCGGCATCAACGCTACGTAGTTTCACCCCTTGTTGCGTTACGTTACAACTTCCCTCCCCAGCCACTTCGTAACTCCCTCCCCCTGTCCTCGCCCATTTCACCAAGAGCACAGTGTGCTTCCAAGGAAAACTCTCAAGTATGAGAAAAGTTGTCGGCTATATTTCACCGCGGCAGCGAACGGAGGGGGGCGAGGAGAGGCCCGGTGTCATCTTCGCTGCTCGTTAATTCTTTCCGTGATTTATCGAGATTCCCACGAGCGGGTAATGACTGACTTCTTGTAAATCCCGCGATATTACATTCCCAGGCGTGATCTATAGGGGCGATGGATCAGGATGCATCCCATTAATGAATTCTCAAAAAAATTCTCGAACACCGCTGCTCGAAAGCGCGAAGAACAAAGGAATAAGATCTGAACGCGAAAACTCCAGTCCCCCGGCGATCGTTTATCAGCAGGGCGATTTTAAAAGTAAGATCAACGAGCGTTCCGATGATTACGTGCCGCGCGGAGGGGGTGGCAAATGCAAGTGCAAGGCGCATCATCCCCCTGCTCCCGTTCGTTGCAGCGAGTAGTTACACAAAGGTGGGACACGCGGAGGGGCCGGGGAGGAAGTGCGGAAAGCGACGCATGCATATTCAGCGCGAGGACCGGCGCAGTCATAGGAATAATAAAAATTTCGAGGGTTGAAATTATTTAGATTTATGCCCGCTCTCTCTTGTCTCCTCGCGCAGGCCGGGGCGGCGAGAGAAGCGATTCGATTCCGGGGAACAAATTTCATGCATTATTCAGGACTTTGCACGATGCACCCCCGCCCCCCCCCCCCCCCGCCCCCGCCCGCCTCTCCCCCCGCAGTCAATGGAACCGATCCTTCGGAAAAAGTCGTTTTTAATCTCTCGCCGCGTTCCAATAATGCACATGCAACCGACTCGTCCCGCTTTCACCTACCCCTTTATGAACGGAAACCGTGTTTTCTGCCTTTAACGCCGGAGCCAGGCTCGAGCCGCGAACAATACAACCCGGATCTATTGGCATCTATGAATGAGCCTGCGATTTATTTCCAGCTTTGGGGCACGGGTCGTAATTGCTGGTCTAGTAATTTAAGAGAACTTCGGCGTTCAAACTGAGATAGAAAAGTGGGGCACCGCATCACGATATTAAGATCCATGCCCTTAATCCCGCTAATGGTCCCTCGAATCTCTTTCGGCTTTGCTCTTTTCTGTTACACCTCTTTTTACATCGAACATTAGAAACTTAAGCGGATGATCGTTGTGGTATGAGAATTTACAGTAGGGCCAGCATCTCGATATTGATACCACTGCGCGCAGATGTTTCGCGAAGTCTGCGAACGGCTTATCCGTTTCAGCGAAAGATAAATTGTCGGCAGGAGTCAATTACCAAGTACTAATTTCTTTGGATCTCGTGGCAATTGAAGAGCCCTTGTGGAAAACACCGTAAGTGCCAAAAGTCAATATAAATAATACTATAGTATTACCATTGGCACGCCGAATATTTTCTGATGAAAATTTCTTTTTCAATTTTGGCACTTACAGTGTTTCCTACAAGGGCTCTTCATATTCTTCGTACGAATGACAGATGCCGAAATTGAAATATCAAAATCTGATCTTTTAAACACACATTCCCCGAGGCTGTATCGATTCAGAGCCCAGCAGTTCCTGCTTCTGTCTCTAAATTAATCTAGAACAATAGGGCATTCGCGTTTCACGCCGCATCGAGGTGAGGACGACCTGAGCCATGGATTTTATTTACGTTAGACCGGCGAAAGGTTTCGTCACTGACAGGTTGCGCTCTTAATTAATCATTCCGCGGAACGCCCTGTAATCGCCTTACGACGGATTAACGAGTCTGGCAGCTGCCACAAGGAAAGTGTCATTTCATTATTTTCGTCGAGGAACGGCTGCCACCCTGTCCGAGCACAGTTCTACTCTACGCTCGCGAGTACACGAAACGATGAAAGGGAGCCAAGGTGTTCTCGCGATCCTCGCGATCTTCGCGGTGGCCGTCAACGGGCGAGTTTACTACTTGCAGAACACCGATGAAAGCCGATACGGCGACTTGACTTACCCCATTCCAAATGAACAATCTTCGCGGGACCTGGATCTGAGCTTCGTCGCCGGGGACTCAAACGAAGCTGACGACACGGTACGCCCTGTTAAGAAGGTGAGCCGATTTCTCTATTCGAAGGCTAAAAGACAGGGAATGTTCACTAAACAGCTTTATCGAGAAAAATTAGTGTTTTATTCCACTGCAGGGTGGGCATCGCCTGTTTTTAACTAGTATATCAAAACATTAACGTTACATTACGAGGACATTCGAGCTTTATAAACCTTTGTGATTCGACAGTTCTGTAGTCCCAGTTGCCACCAACATAAATCGCGAAATCACGAAAAATGGACATTCCTCGTTTTTCCCCTTACCCTTCATTTGCAGCATCATATGCTGCTCGGTAATTTCCACGCTGTTAATTCCGCGTACAGGTACCTAATTGAATGTTTTCTGCAGCAACATCTGATGAATCGACCGATCGATGATAGTTAATTAAACGAGTACGAGGAGTGGCCCGGCTAATCCGATTAATTGTAAAATCTCCGGCGAATAAACATTAGCCTGGGCTGACGTTAATTACAGGCGTAATTCTATAAATGTCACGTTAATGCCCCGAATTAGGTGTACACGCTCGTCGCGCCGGAAAAGCCGTACATCGGGGCGAACAAAGAGGTGCTGCCGGTGACGCGCTACAAATTGGTCGAGGCACCTGTTAAGAGAGCTGGCCTGGACGAAGTCGTGGTTCTTCCAGAGCAGGGTCGCAGGACGGTGAAGATCGACGGGGGCAACAAGGGCGAGGTGATCCTGGAGCTTCGAGTTATCGCCAATCACGACACCGCTTCATAAATTCGTCGAATGTATCGCTGATAGGGCTCACGGCAAATAAACGAAACAATAAAGCCGCAGCCAGGACTCCGCGTATGTTTGCGAAGTGGCTTGTCCTTTGCATCGTCTCGGGGGCTCGCACCAATATTTGCCAAACGATTTCGCTGCCATCGGGTTGCCAGCGAAACACGCTTCATCAGTCTAACCGCGCGCTCAAACACACGCGATCTTTTCCATTCAAGCCTTCGCAAACGAGTCGCGGGATCGATATCTACCGTCAGATTTGCCGCCGTCCCTAAAAGCCACCTATCCCTTGTCGTTTCACTCGCGCGTGCACAGGCCGGACCTAAAGCGGCGTCGGGAGATTAATAAAGAAGCTTCTGCAGGCGTGGTTCTGCCCATCAGCTGTTCTTCTAGAGTTATGGCTGCTTTGAGCGATGGAATAGATTACGATAGGCAATTTTGAAGTGGACTTGGAAAGCGGAGAAATAGACGATACCGTCTTCAGGTAGAAATTAAAGTAGAAACGGGAATGGTGTGATTATAAGCGAAGTCTACTTTAGACGATAAGTTTGCAATAGTTTGCAGACCCATGTTTATAAGAGGTCGTCTTCTTTAGTCTTCGAAATTTAAAATACGCCCATAGAATTTTATGGCACCCCTTTGTATCCACCCTGTACATCGAGGACGTTCCCCTAATTGTGCTCCGTGGCTGACTGCTCATCAAACAGAGAGGAAGTGCCGAGGCCCGGTCGATTTTCGATCGGCGAGCCACCCGTCACAGAAGTTTATTAATGCCGAACAACGCGGAGAGGCCGGCGAATAGAAGCGTGACCATACATCCGGCTGAACGAGTCACGCTCTTTTTAACCGTGCGCGTTTCCTTCGAGGGTGCTCTCGATTCTAACGAGCTGGCGCACGGTGAAAGGTGAGGAAACAGGCCGCCCCTCCACCGTCTGTTTCACCCTTCCAAGTTCGAGTGCAGTCGGACCCTTCGTTCCGCGGCCGCGTGTTTCGAGTCCGTGCACTTGATCCGAACCGCGACTCGCGAGCCCGAACAGAAAATTTCGCCCTCGCTGTTTCGCTGATTCTTTAATCGAGCCCCCTTCGAGTCGAGAGCCCTTTCGACGACTTCATCTGATAAGATTTTTTGAAGCCCTCGAGCGAGCCGATCGATCGGATGCTGATTACGAGATCCTCTTAAAGGTTCGGCTATTAAACAATTGTGTCCGTTTTGGAAGGAACACAAGCTCTCTCGCGCGGTTCAGTCGCAGTATCTTTTATTACGTTTAATATACACGTCGAATACTTTCTATCGGTACATATAGATACAATAGAGCACTACTATAGTATGTACAGCGCATATCACATACAGTTGAATTCGGAGCGGAGCGCCTCTGCCCCCCCGGGAGGTTCTCTAAAAGGTCCTCTGTCTCTTCGCTAAAATCTGACCCGTTCGATCGAGCCCCAAATGCAACGTGTTTAATAGAACGACAGAAAAAAAAAAGGGAGCGAATCTTACGAAGGGCTGCTGGATCGGAAAGACGGTGCCTGGAAGGGTGTAATACCGAACGGGGGATACACGAGACCGTCGCGTGTTTCATGCAATTAATGGCGACACGAACGCAGGTCTCGTGGAATTGTTTATCGGATTAGAGAAGCACGTTCATCGCTTCGAAGTGCGTGAGATAAGAGATATCACCGATGGCAGTCGTGACTCGCCTGAACAGGGTAATACACCTGGTAAGTTAAATAAGCAGAAGAGGAATGAAAATGGTCGGAACACTTTCGGAGATCAGCAAAGGCGTGCAGTTCTCTTCGACTGTTAATGCCAGTCGATGCTGTAATATCGGGAAACAAAGTGTCAGACCGGGATCGTTTCGCGACAGTCTGAGAAAGTCCGGAGCTTTCTGTGTTACGACGACGTGGCCGAGCAAAGTCCGATGACCGTCGTGACTCGAAGTGTCCGAGCTACATCTATTTATACAGGCAAGAACGGGAGAGTGTCGTTCGATTCTGACGAGTTATTCGGTTACTTGGGAGGTTTGTTCGTTCGAGGTGTCCCCCTTGGGCTCTTTCACGTAATCGACGACCAGCTCGAGGCCAATCAGAGCCCGCAGATCTTTCCTTCCTTCGTCCTGGCTCGCGGTCGACGCGGTCGCTGTGCTCTCCGCTTTCGGGTACCTCTCGCCTGCATGTTCCAATTAAACGTATAACCGATTAGTAACTGATCCAGAAGCGTGGCATGCATCGCAACAAGCAAAAGATTAATAACCACTTCCCGTAAGATTCCCCTAGCCTTCCATTAACAAATATCGAGCAACTACAAGGAGACTATTCTAATCAAACGCACAAAGCCTTGAAAGAAGCAATAGGTAGTTCGATGGGCAGATAAATCCCTGATACCACACCGATACCACAGCCACGACTTTAAAAAGCAACCACCCACCGTCGTCGAACTCCTTCGAGGTCTCCTCGCTCTCCGTCGTCGACGTCTCGCTCCTCGTCGACTTCTGTGCCTGGCTTATGTGCCTGTACGTCCTGGTGAGGTGTCTCAAGATATAATTGGTGCCGTGGGAGTTCTCGTCGCTGCTCCTGGACGTGCTGGCCTCGTCCCTCGTCAGATTCAGCGGCCTGTTGCTGCTGTACTCCTTCGACTGCGGCACGCTGAAGGCGGAGCAGTGCTTGCCTTTGAACGGCAGCTGCCTCTCGCTGAGCTTCCGGTCCCAGATGTGCCCAGATACGCGTAGGTCGATGAAGAAGTGGAGCGGATCGATGCCGGGGTACGATTGGGGCATCGGGTAAGGCGGGTACCAAAGCGGGCTGGGAAGAAACTCCGGGTTGGCCACGTTCCCTGGCAAGCCGAATCCCTTAACGCCCTGCAGCATGTCGCAGCCCCGGCCGGGCAGGCCGGGGAGGAAGTTCCTCGAGAAGTCCAGCTTCTTCTGGTCCGGCAGCAGAGGGGGTAGCTCCTGATTCCCTATCGCGCTCTTGGCGCGCTCGTCGTACGCGCTTCTGTCGCTGTAGGTGCAGTTCTTGCGATCCGCCGAGTGCGTGTCCTCGGGCTTCACCTTCTGCAGCTCGCTCGGGAAGATGCTCTCGGGCGGTTGCGCCTGCTCGAAGTGGCGCGGCCGCTCGTCGAAGTAACTCTTGCTCTGCTTCACGAAGTCCGGCTTGTTCTCGTCCGCTGGCTTCGGCATGTCCCCGCCGAAGCTTGGCTTCTGCTCGAAGCTCGCCACTTTGCTCTCGGGATCGTAAACGTCCGCCTTGCCCCTGTTCTCCAGCCGCGCCTCGGGCTGCTGCTGCTGCTGCTGCGCGTGGAAGTACTTCTCCTGTTGCTGGTGGTGGTGATGATGGTGGTGGTGGTGGTGTTGCCTCTCTTTCGTGGTCAGCTCCAGGGGACGGTCACGAGCGTCGCGCCAGGACCTCTTGCGACGCCTCGGCGCGCTCGTCGTGTTCCCCGCAGCCGCTGAGGATGCCTCTGTCTTCGCCTGCACGAACGAGCGCAGCATCTCGCTGAAGAAGAAACTGTGCGGCGTCAGGGGTACGTTGTACAGGTACGGGGGCGTCGCTGCCAGTAGACGGGAGACCAGGTCGCCGCCCGAGAGGGAGGCTGGTGTCTTCAGGGTCGACGGGTCGCCCGTGGTCGTCGTCATGCTGATCGTTTTCGAGAACGGCCACTAGGGAAATCGTAACGAATTAGGTGCAAGCTTCGTTTAAATATCCGCAGTTTCTTCTTCGGATTTTAAGGGGAGGGAGGACACCGGTCTTCCAACAATATTTCGTCAACCCAGACTCTGTGAGCTGACTTCGATCCTTGCTACCAAGCGATGAAATTCTGAATCGTTATTATTTACGGCGCAACGATGCAGCTTCCTGCACGCGTGAATTACGGCGAAGCCCAGCAACACCGAGTTTCCATAATCATCGACCGACGCGACGCACAAAAGCTGAAGCACGGTATGTACAAATCGTCGGAGCGCAAACGGGCTACTATTGTCTCCTGAAATTAATTGAATATCCGCCGCTGTTAAGTCTAAGACCAAGCAGCCGACGCCTACGACCAGGGAGGAGGGGAGCGGGGAGAGGGGTGGTGGGTAATACCAGGCTTGCGTCGCATCATCCATTAAGGATTACTAATTTCTGTCAAGTGCACGTTCGGTTTTCGCTCTGCGAGGATGTCTTGCGAGGAATCCTCGAGGAATCCCCGAGAAATCGTTAATGAGAGTCTACGGTCGTGCGGTATTTCAATTAAACTTGGCGCTGCGGTTGTATGAACAATCGCGACCGAGAACAAATAGTAATTAGAGGGAATGTTCCCGGGATCCGACAGCTTCTCGTGATTAATGCAGTTATAATTTCTTCGACGAGCTTCAGTCGTACTGGGCGTCCCTTATCCTGCACTTTTACTCGTCTCGCGCAACGCGCATTACGTTATGAAAGTCTTACGATCGTCAGGCGAACTGACGAATACGAGCAACTTCGTTAACGTCTCGGTTAGAACTCTGCGAAATTGATAAATGAATCGTTCTAAAAAGGAGGATCATTGTGTTCCTCATCGTTCTCAGGACGTGGCCATTTCGATAGAGCTGTACCCATCGCGAAGATCAGCCAGAAATCGACAGCTCGCGATGCATTCCAGGTGTCGAGACACACAGGGTGAGTATGGGTGAACGCGTTAACAGGCACGCTGAAGGGGCTAGCCGACGCGAGAACGTTTTTTTCTCGCGAGCAGCCCAAGTCCCCGAAGCCCTGAAAGATATCCACGCGGCAGAAAGGCCGAGGATAGCGGCGGGGCGTGGAAATCAGAACGGCGGACCGTATCCGTGTCCGCGTACCGCGAAGGGATTGGGTATTGTTTCGGTCCATTGTTTCCCAAACAAACGGCGTCCACGTTGTTTCGTCAGGAGATATTATGTTCAGCCAGACAGGCAGGACGAACAGGAAATGGACTGCTGTCAGTTTTACTCTTCGTGATAAATACGAGCCCGTCGCCGACGCTCGCGCCCCGTCCACCCCCATAATTCCAACTGTCTCTGGCCCCGCCGGCATCGAAAATCCTTTGATTTCTTGCGTATAAACACGATCAAACGTGGCCACCGTTGCCCGATGGCACGATTTAATGCATTTTAAGGCATCTCCTCTTGAATTAATGAATATCGCACCCTCATTACGCGGCCGTTTTACGGTGAAAGGGGAAACAAGGCTTTGAAAGGCGTTACACGTTATTACGAGGGGATGCACGGGCGAAACGAATTTTCTGGCGCTTCGGGGACAAGAGGGGACATGCAGGCACCTTTGATTGCGCCGAAGGAGATTTTAAGGAAATGCGATTGTACACAGGCAGCTGTAACATTTTTTCGTAGCCTGAAAATTTAAAAACCTCGCCTTCCTTCGAGGCGCGAGTTTCATTATAATATTTTGTTAACTTCCCTCTTTGGCAGAAACCGTGGATCGTTATTAGTCCTGCGTTGAACGAGGCAGAGCCCCCCGTCGCGTCTCATATTTGAGAGATCTTTTTATCGCCGCTGCAACGAGAAAGGGATACAAAAGCCACGCGAAAGGCACGCGGGTACACGGAACTCTTTCTGAAGAATCCCCCGGGACGAAACGATTTTTTTCCCTCGGCGATGGCTTCGGCGGAAGACAATAGCGGCGCGTTTCCATTGCTTACACCGCGGCCTCCCTTCCACTGCAAAGCAGGAGATTTTAAAGGCGCGGGCGCTTCATGAAATTCAGCCGCGCACTGTTTTTCAACCGAGCCTCGAACTGCCGCCCGCGATAAAGAGGAGATCCCGGATTTCTGGGACATCAATCGCCGCGATCTTGGCGGGAATTTCTTTCAATTCTTTGTCTTCCTCTCGGAGTTTATAAAAATTCACGCCCGGGAACGAGGCGAAGGAACTGCAGTCGAATTTACATACCCCTCGCCCCACCGACTTTATGGAAACGTTACAGCATCTTCTCGCTCCCCCCCCCCGTTCCGCATTTAAATCCTATTGCCCCAAGTAAAATAATTCAACGGCGCGCTCCCGGGGATACGTCAATTATGCAAAAAGTGAGAATCTCCATCGGCCGTCGGTTCTTTATTCTGTTACCGGGACAGATAAAGAAGCCTTCGCCACAAGTCCGCCAGTATTTACTACAGATTCTCGCCGCGGCGAAACAATTTATTCCCCGCTGGGTTCCCTTCTGAAAGTCAACGGTAGCGCATTCTCGCCGGATCCACCCCTCTAATATTCTCTTTAAGTGCCTTTTTAAAATTGTAATAAACACTCCCCCTCCTTTAAGCCTCCCCCTTTACAAGAAGCCTGCAACTCTTTGTTGGTGAACAGTTCTCTTTAAGTGTCTTCAACATTCCTCGCTCAATTTCAGTTTCCTCCACGCATACTTGTCAGTCGCCCAGGTGGGGCTAATTGATCGGATAATATGCCGAGTTGCTACAACGTACGTTTCCTCTATCATCTCTGCTGTCTTATTATAAGGTTCCTGCAACTGGTACGCCGAGGTATCTGTGTGATCAGCTTCACACTAAGCTTTCTATGCATTCTAGATGCTGTCTAGATTTCTGCGTGCCTCTCCGTGATACTTGTAAATTCAACGCGCCTTTTTCCTATTATTGCAATTCTATTTCTCCTAATATACGCTCTCGGCCGTTGCTTACTACTTTTAAATATAGCTAGTGTTGGTTTTTTCATTCTCTCACGGTTGCTTTAACTCTTCCTTGATCTTTCCTTCCTTTCTACCTCCTTGGGTTGGGGTATATCTATTACTTATTGGCTTAGGTAGTACAGCAGCATTTTAATTTGTAATTCAAATGGTGTAATAAAGACATATAGTATTATTATTATTATTATTACTATACAAGTAACCGAATGGGCGAGGATTGCGTTTCTACCTCAAAGATCAAGGAATCCACCCCTCTATAATTTTGCAAGATGCATCACGTAATATCTTTGAGTTATCAGGAAGACGATGCTCGATGCTTCCAAGTAACAAAGCTTCCGCAAAGTATCCAGCCCAGATGGAACGAATGTTTCTTCAGCGAAGTCTGTCAGAAGGCAATAATAAAGGGACGAGAGTGGCACCCCGTCCTGAAGCCGGAGTTTTACGGGTTACATTATTATTCCGTTGAAGGCGAACCGCCGCGGATGGCCGCGCCGTCGCTCCACGAACGCGAAGACCAGGTTTCTTCGCGCGAGACGCAGTTTCGGTTTCACGGCGCAGGGGAAAGGACGGTTTACGATTCATAAGACAACTCGGTGGATTGAATTAAGCGAGCGGTGCGGCAGCTGCCAGTCGGTTCCTGGTCTGTCCGCGCACCCACCGCGAATCTGCATAATCCCGTTCACGTCGACGATTCTAATTGGCGGATTGTTTCAATCTCTGTCGCCGCGAATATTTGCATTGCTGCTCCACTCGCTTCCATCCAGCGTTCTCCCTCGCTCTTCCCGCTCCCACCGTTCCTCGGCCCTCGCCCCTCTCCCGTCCCTTCCGCTCGTTCTTTCCAACGAGCTTCCTTCTTCAACCCTATCTTCGCACACCTTCATTTCCAGCTTCTCCTCTCCTTTAGCCTCTTCCTTGCGTAGCTCGTTCATTTCTCCTTCATCCCTCTTTTGTCATTTTTTACCCTTTCACGCATCTTAATTTCCTTCGATCCTCGCCTCCTGCATACCCAGCCTCCTGGAGAGCCTCCCCTCTTCTTTACGCATCTTGTTTTCTTATTCCTCCCTTTTGCACGCGTCGTCTTGGTTCTTGTAGACGTTCCTTCTGTCCGATTATTTCCTCGACTTACAGGAGCGAAGCGCTCCCCCATATAACGCGTACCATTTAGTCGCGGAACTAGAAAACTTGTCGGGCAACAGTAGCTTCATCTTATTCCCCCGGAATTCAAACATTTCCGCAATTACCTAGCAGTGTATTTACCCTCGAACAATCTCGCAATAGGGAAGTAGAAGAACCTAGAGGGCAATAAAACGGAGAAAGGACAAGATGGTGTACTGGAAATGTGTTTGGTCATCGACGCACGCGAGGAATCCATTACTTTTCCGATCCCGACGAATATTCAGCTCTTTCTTCGCTCCTCACGCACGACACACGTCCTCATTTCCCCTCGGTGTAACGCCGATCCCTTTACTGTCCGCATAAACATTTTTATTGCGCGACGACTCCCGACGCAAAACGATCTCACTTTACATAGAGAGGGGAAAAAAAATGTCAGTCGCAGCAGAAGCTGGCTTTTTTTACGGTTGAACTCTCCGCGTAATTCGAACGGCCCTCTCTGTGCGTTCGTAGAAGAGTGCAGGCAACGGAAGACACGAAATATCTGGCTGAGCGTTTTGCAGCATGCAACGATACGGCGATAAGGAGTTTCCACTTAGTGATACCTCCAGCTAAGAGGCAAGTCCCCGCGGGTGAATGAATTGCGTTACGATTGCTTATTGTCAATGACTATGGAGGTCCACGGAAATCGATCGATTTGAAGAAGAAGTGGAGGAATCGCAGCCAGGCGAGTCGATACACTTTTTTCTTATTCAATTTTCTGCACCACAGACGAGGGAAACAATTGGAAGTTTAAGTTACTGCTAAGGAAATGTATGTACTGAACTTATAATTGGGAAGTGTAGAGGATATCATTGAAAAGAAGTGGCGCGAAAAATGAGATTAATGTAAAATGAGCTTTGTAAAAAGGAAAGAAAACTGGATTTTATTCTTTACATACATTTTTATAATCACCTAATGAATTTGATTGAATTTGTATTAAAAGTATTTTTACTAGTTCAACTCGCTCCGCTCCCTCAAGATTAAATCCTGAGTGCGCTACTGTTGAAAAGGCTAAAGTAATTTAGATCTTGATTGACCGACGTTACTGACACAGTCTAGTGAGATAGAATCGTTAATATTATATATATTAAGGATAATGCAATAGAGCAGACTGTAGAGTTTTAAGCAACGTGCATAGATTTCTACGTATACAGTAATCCTTTTTATCTGCCTAAACTGAAACGCGATGAAGTGATAATCAGCACTGGTCGCGTGGAAGAAAACACGCGGTTTCAAAGCACCCCGCAGGGCCAACCTTCGGGGTTGTATATGATGAATTATTATCGGACACGCGATACACGCTTGATAGTCGCGTTGTGTGCCAATGTTGAATTCATTTCGTTTGTACAACCCGATTCTTTCTATTTACTCCGCCACAACAATTTCACGTTTCCCAATAATTACAGCGAGCGCGGGTCGATTCGTCCATCCATATATTTCCCTATAAAAATGTGTGTGACAATATATTAAATTAAGATAACCAACACAAGTTCGAAAGTCACCTCTTCCCTTAACCCTAAGCTGTGTTTCCTGAACGAAGAAAAAGGTCCCTCCGCGTAACTCCTGCATCGTTTCGCGTCGAAAAAGTTTCGTTCGTACTTAAGAGAACTAACTCCAAACGGTAACTAGTGAAGCAGTTTCGTCCTTCGCACTGTACCGTTTCCTTCAACCACGATGCTCGACACCAAGCTACAGAACAATCCATCCACCCTCACGTGTGTTTCACTGGAATTCTCCATAAACATTTCGAGAGTCAAGTTCCAAGTGGCCTTCTTAAACAGTAACACCTGGGGGGGCAACTACCCCGAATCACCGAACTTCCCCAAACACCACTACCCCATGCATCATACAAAACCAGCCACTTCGCGGATGGCACCAGAAACTCATTGGAACTCACACGGAATAACGTCACTTGCGGAAAGGGCCAACAGTCAAGGGGCGACAAAGAGGAGAGGCTGCGGGGCCAGCGGACGATCGAGGGGGTGCACCGTCGATCGGCGAACAGCGGGGAATGGAAGGAATCGAGTGCCAGGTAGGACTCACCTGTACGCGCGGCGACAGGTTGCTCGAGCGGCAGGAGTTCCCGTCCGGGCGTGTGGTCGGTGATCCAGGAGGGATAGCGATCCACGGATCCTGCAGGCGACACTGGTAGCGTCGCGTGCTGCCCGTGCCAGCAAATGAGATAATAATCGGAGGACTCAGTCACTCGTCGTCGGGCACCGTGGGTAGGCAGCGGCGGTAGGGTGGTTGTTCGGCGGCGGTGCTGAAAGTGGGGGTTGTATTCCATCCCTGGCGACCGTCGGCGACGAGAGTGCGAGTGACGGACAGAGAGGGAACAGCGGCCGTCGTTGGAGGGCCGCGCGGCGGTGCGAGCGAGACGGATCGGTGGGGGACGAACGGCAGCGGGGGGAGGGCTGGAGGCAGAGGGTGGTGGTTTTTGAGATGATCCGGCCAATCTGCGCATCATTTCCCCGATGCACCCCCGCGCCGCGGCAAACCGGCGCGGATTCCGCACCACCGCAAGCACCGTGGAAGCCCTGTTGAATGCCACATTTTCGCGGCGCGGATGGAAAGAAAGGGACGCTCCGGCTACGTTCGAGGAAGATCGCGGATAAGGGGGAGGGGAGCGGGCGGGAACGGGGAAGAGGGTGGAAAAAGGAACGAGAAGGAGAGGAAGAGGGCGGCACTAAAAAGGGGGAGAGAACACGAGAGGGAGAGGGCTACAGCCGTACCCTGCCACGGGGATGAAAAAAAAAAAAAAGAAGAAGTGGAAAACAGATATAGGCAAAAGAGATTCTTTCCCTACCGCCCGCGTCTATCCCCGACCTCTTTTCCCTTCCCCCTTTTGGTACCTGTCTTCTTCGTGTACTCTTTCGGCGCACGGACGTATCGCGGGATATGTTTACATTGCCGGGGAAGAATCTGCTACGCGTTCACGACTGGGATATCGATCTTTAATGCACGTCGCAATTGAAACGCGCGTGCCATGGAAGAGTTTATCTTAGGTGGGAGCCGTTTGTTCGCGGTGGGATTAAGTGGAACGGTTTAAGTGGTATGAGAACGGCGAGTGCAGACGTAGCTAGTGGTACGAGTCAATCGTTTCGCGTGCACGTTACGCCTTCGCGTTATAGGCACTGAGACAACGTCCTTATATCGTGGCATTCCTGTTCGTATCTCCTTTTTTAGCTAACGCAACGATCAGTGGTCGAATTCGATGTGCAGATTTCGAATAAGTTTTGGTAGCGTATGTTCTCATTCGTTTTTAATTATTCTGCGAGGCACGTTATCGTTAAGGGCGAACGATACGAGGTGAAAGTTTTCGTAGTAGATGACGTATGTCACAGAGGACGCCGAGCAGATTTTCTTCGACGAGCCGAATTCTGCTGGCGGATAAATGACGATGGGGTTCGGCGCGATGGATTCGATTCAGAATTTAAAGGATTTCGAGGGATCCCTCGCTGCCTCGAACGCAACGGGCGCGTTTTGTTAAGCCGCGAACGGGGACATACGGTGAGCGATGTAGCTTTCAATGGACGAGGGATCCACGTACACGCCTGCATAGATACGCACTGTGCGTGCTTAATTTTCGCATTAGCTCCGCCAACCCATCGGCCGTATAAAGAATTAAACAAAGCGATCGGAGATAACGGTCGCATTCACTGGTTCCGCGAGAAAGTTTTACAGAGCTCCCGTTCGTCGTTGAGAAGACATTTGTTTAAACGCTTTTACGCGAACAATGCTGGAAGATTGAGAATATTCGGGGATGACGCAAGAATCACGGCCCGCGGAAGATTGATAATGCTGATTGCGCGTACAACGACGTCAACGTTTATTATTCAACGAGACTTCGCGCGACGCACGGATTACCCTGGGTAACATGTTTCACTACATGTAGAAGTTAGATGACCGTTCACATCACACCCTGAAACGGTGCTAATTGGCCCGTTGCGGGGGGTAATATGCGAAAGCACTCGTAACACTCCTCACACCGCCCTAAGCCAGACTTGCTTCCGGTTCTGCTTCGACGTACCCAGAAAGCAGGATTAAAGTTCGGTTAATTCCTTCTGTTAATTTTCCTTCAAAGTCGGACAGTGATTAATCATTCGGCAGTAAAGAATCCTCTTGAATTCTACTTTGGTTAGAATAGGTACACTTTCATGCTCGATAAAAGGGAAACGTTTGTTTCCCTTGGAATTCTTGCCACGTTACTCGAAGAGAGCGAAGGTATATCTGCGGCAGCTCGGTGGAAAAATGTGACACTCGGAATTACGGGGCGATGCCCTATTGGATCTCATTGTTCAGATAATAAGCAAGCTCGTGGCGATCGACGAGAAATAAGGTCAAACCGCATGAACATCGCGCCGCACAATAGGATGGGTCAGGGCATAACGATTCTAAGTAAATGCTCGGAATTCCCAAAAGGCCGCGGTCTCCCGGTGGTCCAGGAAAGCGTTTTACCTCGCGGATAAACACTGTGCTTAAGGGGTTATGCCTACCTGCAAGGTTTGAAAACGCAAGTATTTTCGGGATTTTTTGGATTTTTTGGGGGAAAAACTTGAAGACTTTTTTAAACAAACCTTTGTGTATTCGAAAGTCTACATCTTATACTACTTGTAGTAATTATTCCAATGGAAAATATAAATAAATAAACGAAATATCAGTGATCTCCCGGCAACGACTTTTTTTCAATAGTTTCCGGTGACCACTCTTACTTTGACCTGATTTATCCGAAATGAAAAATTGGAAGGAATTTAGTTAGTATATTAAATTATCTTGTCCTTAATCCTTCATTATCCCGAAATATTAACTTGCTACAAAATGGTGACTGTTCAAATTAAAATGTCGATTTTCGCCACAAAAATCGCTCATTATTCATCTGTAAAATAGAAACTACGTAACGGAAATGAAAAAGCCACGATTAAGGACAAGATTGTTATATATAGAATAAGCCTACAAACGCTGAATTCATTCGATTCAGCGGTTCTCGAGATATTTTGGTCACCGATTCTGAAAATGTAGTTTCGAGAAAAACACGTTTAAAGTTATAAGTTAGGTTTACATCCTCCAGGACATACCTATACTAAAACTCGCACAGCTCCGCCAATTTTAGACGGATCAAATTGAAATTTTCACACAACACTTTTGAGATGTTGTATTTTAAGAAAAATGTCAAAACCCCAAAATCCATTTTTCCGAATTTTGCAGGTAGGCATAACCTTAAACCCTTGACTTTCACGTGCCGACGATTCCTTCTTTCACTCGTGGTCCTCGTTACGATTACATTGTCGATGCTTCCCTCGAACCTCGCGATCCGAACGTGAATTCCAAATTGAACGCACAATCGTACCTTACGTTCTCGCGTAAGGTTCTTTAAAAAAAAAAAAGAAGTAAAGAAACCACGGTTAAATCTAAAAATGCCCCCTTTGCGATCTTGTCCCCGTTAGAACCGAAGAATGCTTAATCAAACGCGATTTCAAGAGAGCCAGGAGGGGGGGGGGGAGGGGGGATCGCGATGAAAGTATGACGATTTGAAATCGATGATCTTCAATCGCGAGAGGTGAAGGCCACCCCAGAGTCCAGAAGGGTGCTCCGCCTCGCGGGCAAGTACCCGAAATTTAAATCGTCGCTTCCAACGACACCAGTGAATCTCCTCTGGGCGATGGGCGAGAGAATCCGTAGTGCAGGGGGTTGAAAAGAGGCGCTGGAGGGTAGGGGAGGGGGCACGGGGGAAACAATTTACCCGAAATTCGCCTCGTCGCGTTTGGCGACTGGATACACTCTTATTTGTCCCCTCGGCAATCTGTCGACTCCGAGCGCTCAACCCCTTCTCCTCGTTTCCTCTTGGTCCTCCGCCGCCTTTCCAGCAACCCCTTCAACCTCGATCCCTCCGCCAGCCCCCCTCCCCTCCTCCTCTATTCCCACCTCCTCTCCCGAAGCGCGAAACCGCGAAGCCTCACGGGAATTTTAAACACCGGTGATTCGTCGGTGTTCCTCCACGGTCTCCCTCTCTCGCTCTCTTTCTCCCTGCGTGCTTTTCCTTTTACCCCTCTGGCTTCCTTTTTTTTTTCCCTCCTTTGTGTTCGTTCACTATTCCTCAGCCTCGGCTTTTTCTTTCGTTTTTCAAGCATCGTCCCTTCCCGTTCAGGCCGGAATACCTTCCCTCAGACAACGAATCGTCGTCGTCGAGACACTCGCGCGCTTCCCATGCCGACAATGCTGTAACGTTCGAATTGTGCGCAGCTTCTCCCGGCGACATGAGAAAATCGCGATCCGCAGCCCCGTGGATGCCGTTGTCTTTGGGGTTGCGGGGTAGGGGGGGGGGGGTGAGAGCGGTGGAAAGGACGCCTCGACGTTGACGCGCCCCTCGTTCAGGGGCTAAGGGTGCTTCAACCGAGGTACTTACGCGCTGGTAATCTTATAACGAACGTGGCCCGCGAATTAATCCGTTTGTTAGGATCGGGCCAGGGGGTCTGAATCGCGACTGACACACACCGTGGTTGAATCGATATCGGGAGCGTGCATCCTCAAGTCCTGACCCTTGGGGCGCCGCGTCTCATTGGCTGGCGCGACTGAAACTTTCTAATCCGGTGTTTGATCATTACTAACGCCGTCAGCGCGTGCACGCTTTAGATGAGAATCTCGGTGATGGGATGCGAAGCATTGGATTATAGTATTCATTCATCCCCTTCGAACGGTTGGAACGTCTCGAGAGCATTTATAAGAACAGCCTGACAGCGGAATCGCAGAATTAGTCGTCTCGATTTCGGACCAAAATAAGTTAGATCCTTAGAACTGTATAAGCACTAAGTAGTTCTCGCGTAAATGCTGCATAAATGATCGTTTTCACTGTCTCTAATCCACTGAGTTCTTTTTTTTTCAAAACAATCCCCGAGCGAGCGCAGGCACGATAAAGTCTTGGGAGGATGTGGGAGAGGAGGTGAAAGGGGCGCGAAGAGGAGCATCGGCGTGACAGCGAGTCGGCGGCCCTTTAAATCCGAAACACGGCCGGCATTCCATCAAATCGAAATTCATCTAACGGGTAGAACGGCGGCAAATATAGCCGCGTTGTTGCGCATCTGCTTTCCGCGAAAGAACGGAACGGTTAGGAAAAGGGCGAGAGATGAGGAATCACTCGAATCGGCGGGAGCTCACGGCGGGGCGTGTAATATTCCCGGGAAGTAAAGCTCCCGAGAATTTCAAGACCCCTCCCCCACCGTCAGCCCCCCCCCCCCCCGTGTGTCCGTCTCCCAGTCCCGCTACCGGCCTCCCACCCCTCCCACTCCTCTGCTCTCCACCCAGCAGGCAGTGGCAGCCACCCCACCGACTACGAAGGGATGCAAATAACTGGTGATAACAACAGATAGCTCCGCCGGCACGGCTGACTCTATATCTGTGTCGGTGTACCACTACGCGCCGGTGGTTTAGGTTTCAGGGGCGACGGGGAGGGGGGGGGGGGAGGCCGAGGAAAAGAGCTGGCAAGAGGAGTAGCAGCCGGCAGGAGAATGGGGCGATGGGGGAGGGGGGAGAGAGAGGGGGGGTGTGGTGATCGCGGCGGGAAAGAGAGACCGGGGGAAGATGAAGAGAGTACACAGAGGGCGGCCGTCGGTGGGAGTGAAGAGGCCGGCAGAAATCGTAGAGCAGCGAGAGTCAGAGAAGCGACGGGGGCCTGGGGGTTGCGGGCAGGGTTGGTAGCAGCAGCAGTAGTAGTAGTAGTAGTAGCAGCAGCAGGGGGAGGGGTGACAACAGAAACCGGGTGGAAGGCAGAAACGGTGGAAAGGGTAGGTCTCTCTGCTGGAGATGGAGAAGGGTGGAGAGAGCAGAGTGACAGAGAGACGAGGCACGGATAGAAGGAGAAAGAGCGGGGACGAGTGAGCTTAACCGGAGAAACGAGACGGGTAGAAAGAGACATTGCCAGAGGAGAATGAGAGAAAAGGGGGTTGGTAAGGGTGAGAAAGAGAGAAGGCCGATAGCGGTAGCGGTCCGAGGAAAACGGTGATACGGTGTGGTGTGTGTGTGTGTGTGTGTGTGTGGGGTGACGCGAAGGGGGGTACCGCGCGCGCGAGGGTGACGGTGCGGCGAGGAAAGGAGAGGAGGAAGCGGAGGGACGTCACTCGCTGTCGCATCGAGCGCGAGCGATGAGTGGCGCGCGCTCGCTCGTCTTTTGTTTGCGATACGATGCGACTGCCAGCCTGGTGACAGCGGTAACGGCGCGGGGGTGGTTCGAGGAGGAAACGGACCGGGGGCCGGGGCGGGGGGGGGGGGTTGAGTCGGGGGTGGAGGGGGGGGGGGGATCGACGACAGAGGGGCGAGGGAGAGGAGCCGAGAGCTGCGCCGCGAGGATGAGAGAGGTTGCGGGTGGGAGAACTCTGCTGGGTACCGGGTGAGAATCACAGAGCTACGCTACACTTAACGCGACCCATGCGTACATATGTTACGCGGATGAGCCGTACGTACAGGACACGTATGTACGTACGTACGTACACGAGCGCTGATACGCGCGCGTAAATTTCTACTGGCGGCTGGCTGGCTGTATTGGGGCCTTGTTGTCAGCAGGTTGCCGGATGCACATCCACCTACGGATGGTCTCCTCTCCTCTGCTCTACTCCGCTTTGCTTTACCTCCCCGGCAACACACGTCCGACTTTCCACGTGTGTACACGCCGCGGGTATATCGGGGCTAGGCGACACAACTGCCCGGCGTACACGACGTTTTGGGGATAATCGTCTCTCCACTGTCGCGCGCGGTACTATTGGATCAGACAAGGGGGTGAATGCCGCGGGATCGTAAGAACAGAGTCGGTGGAAGCAGGAAAGTCGGATGCTCCCGTGACAGGGAGCGATTGGCAATTTCAGATCACCGACACCGGTGAATTTCGAATCGACTGGCCAACTCGCTGGTCGCCGAGAGATATCAATGACCGCACGAAGGGTGCACGAGTTTTGTCTAGGGGCCTCCTAAACGGAGGAGGGAAACGAAGACGTAGCGAAGATTTTCTACTCTCAAAGCAGTTACCGAGCATTAATTGACAGTCAGTGAAAAAATGTACATGTACCGTAAACTGGGGGAACATTGGCATGTTTTCGGAACATTTTGCTATGTATATAAAAATTAATATTTTTACATTTGCTTTAAGTATCCTATCATAACATTACATCCTTTGTGAATGCACTACAAGTGTCAAAATGCATAACAATTTGGCCTTATCCTTCTTTAATACATGTTAAATACCTGCCAATGTTACCTCGTAACCGGGTAACAGTGGCAAATCATATATAAACAGCACAAAAAAGCTAAAGTTTTACCACATCTGAACTTACAGTAACACTTAAATTTGTTGCTTTTCATGTTCAATGCACTCTATTTTATATATTTTTTATTTTTTTTTAATTAACCGGTTAACTGGCACGGCTTTTTTTACTATTCGTGCCCAAACTGGCAACATCGAAAAATTAAGTGAATCACACCAAATTTGGTATACAGGGGTATGGACGACCCCAAAAACCCCTATATACAATTTCTCTAAATCCCGACAATATTTTAATATTTGGCAGCCATTTTGGGTCGGCCATTTTGAGTCTGTCATATTGAATTTTACAATTCCAATGCCAAATTCAGATTCAGCGACCCCAAAAACTATCGTTTGAAAATCAAAAAAGTTATTGCATTTGATCATATATAATACATAAGCAAAATTAGCCAGATTTTTTTTGATCATATATGATACATTGCCAGTTAACCGGATAACATTTTTAAATTTGGTTTAGGTATCATATTATAACATTGCATCGTTTGCGATTGTACTATAAGCGTGAAAATGCATACAACTTTTTTCCTTCTCCTTTTTAACAGATGTTAAGTAGATGTCAATGTTACCCCATACTGCCAATGTTCCCCCAGTTTACGGTACATATTATGTACATATTAGGGATTGCAAATTTATCGACTTTTTCAATTACCGGTAATTCGGTAAAATTTTCATTCAAAACCGGTTTATCGATAATTTACCGGTAATTTTTTAAGGTATTGAAAATATAAAAGTAAACATAACAAAAACAAATTTTTGATCTCTAATCGAGCATTATAAAAAATATATGCAAATAAAACTGTTCTAAACATAAAATATAAAATGGTATAACACAAAATATATATATTTGTATAACTATTGACATTACTTATTAATATGGATCTTCACCGCGAAAACAATGAAAAGAATCTTAACTTATATACATAATAAAATATTCTTTATTTAACAATTCTTTTTAATAAATAAGCACGCAAAAAACATAATTTGTCCAAACTTTGGTCTCCTGATAAAGCGCTCTTAGATTCTACACTTGTTCTTCGGGTAGTCATTAAGAAATCATATGTGATTTGTAGATATTTTCTTTTTACTTTTTCTACTTGAAAATACGTCTATTCTTTGGTGGCTTCAGATTTTTAGTTTTCTTTTGGTTTAAGGTGGTTCTTCCTGAGATACTTCGGTTTTCGTCTCTATTATTAATTGAAGCTTTTTTCACCGATACCGGAGTAGATATCGACAGAATTAATGAATGCATATATGCGCTACATTGCTGTACATAATTTATCGAATTACCGGCAAATATTTGGCGAATCGGTTTACCGGTATTGCAATCCCTAGTACATATCAAACTGCAGAGAAGAGCGTCAGCTCCGCACGGAGTGTCTGTCTATTACACGGGAGGTTCTACTGACCGAGAACGCGGGTCCCTTATTCCCCTTACTGGCCAGACATCCTCTACTTTCAACAGTCATAAGTGAATCATAGGTAATACATAGCAGCGAAATTACAATCTCTCCAACGATTAAATAGAATCACCATTGCCTTCGTCCGCTTTCGCAGTAATCGTCAGCGATCTTGGACGCAGACGCAAAGGCTTCCCTTATCGGACGTTTATTGTCAACACGGCCGTGTGCGGGCAGAACAAGAGACACGCCAGCATCTATATTTGTCCTTTCCGTACGTCGGATCCTCCCTCTATTAATTCCCGCTACGCGTCAGCGCCGCTCGCGTTCTATTTCAAGCGGCACGCGAGGAGATCGCGAATTTCGCGCGCGCGGAGGACTCGCTTCCATTGTAGCCCCGCGATTACACAGCCCGACGTCGCGACTCGCCTGTAAATAACTCGCCCCGCGCGTTTAGAAGTTCATCGACAGAAGTCTGCCCTTAATTACTCCGCGCTTCCCATTGAACGAAAGATTTTTGTTCCGCGAGACGCGCGCACAGAGAGCCCCGGTGTTTTATCGCGGTTCGCCGCGCGGGGAACATGGAGCCAAACGCGGACTTCAAAGTGCACTGATGCACCGTGTCGCCGGAGAATTTCCACGGAAACAGAATGCTCGCGTCGGTGTGCACGTGCACGCGCGCGAGGACATATAACGCGAGCATTCGATACTGAAGAATGCTCGCCGGCAACCGCGACGTTTCGCTCAACTGTTCTCTGTTCGAGCGCGGAAACACGAATTCCTCCCTTTGACCGCCCGACGAACGCGATACCTCTACCTTATGGAAGAGCACGCTTCGCGGTGAAATAAATTTTTTCAAATTCACCACTGTCGAACCTGCCGACGCTTCTTTTTCTTTTTATCTAATTGAAAGCTCTCTCGTCATTGGGCGTACCCCGGTGCGTGCATACGACACGGCGGGAACGTTTTCATCGAAAGGTTTCGGATGTAAAGCTGGAAAATCGCGGTCGGGGAAAATAACGGCTACGCGGCGCGAAGAGGAGGCGAAGTAAGTTCGAGATGACAGAGTGGGGTCAGAGGATAACTCGGGTCTCGACCGGAGCTGCTTTTGACACGAATACGTTTACGCGATCGCTCGGCCTCTCGTTTCTCGCGCTAAGGCTTCGTCCACACCGACGCGGCGCCGCTTATCAGCGATTTTCTCGCGACGTCGCCGCTCCAGGCTTCCTCGCGCGTAAATCAGGGGGAAAGATTTTCGCTCGCTGCCGTTCCAAAGAGATCCCCACTCGCCGGATCGCGAGAATCTCCTCCCTCCCTCTCGCTCACGCTCGCCCGGGTACGACTGAATCTATAATGCTTTTGACATCGGGCTTCAGTCGTTTGGTATAATCGTGTCGCTTCGCTGAAATACGGGAAAGGGGGCGGGAACGAGGAGCGGGGGGGAAAAGAGAAAAGGGGAAGCTCGCCGGCGACAGATCTCGGTTTTTAACTGATTTGCATCCGTAAACGCGGCATCGCGAGCACTAGTGCGCGCGGAGCTCCGCGCGAACCTATTAGCGCGTGAAATGGAGCGACGCTGAAAGAAACGAATTCTGTCCTCATCGAGGACGCCTGTAATCCGCGTAATCGCGGGCACGCTTCAAAGCATGCGGCTTAATCCGCGTCGCTGGAATTTTTCCGATTGCCAACGTGCAATTAAGCGGGAAGAAGCGTCAATTACTCGCATCGCCGGCGCCGCGAACGCGCGCCCTTTGTATCGCATCCATCCGCGATTCCCTCGCAGAGGTCAAGCTTCTTTATTAACCGATTCCCCAGCGATGCACCGATTCGCAGTTATATACCCGTGTTTCGACATCCCGATGAACGCTGCGCGCTGGAAATGTCGCGCGCGAGCCGAGGGGGCAGCGATAACAAGGGACAGTGATACGGCTACAATATCAGCGCACCTAGATGACAAAAGTCGGGAAAGCAAGAAATACGAAACAAATGCCAGGGGCGGCTCCATTGTAATTTCCACGGGGTGAGCCGAGGTGTGCGAGAAGCGCGACGTACTGAATCCCGCGGCGTAATTGCGGCAGAAGTATATACGTATCGGAATAAATTAAAGGTAACGTTCCGTGGCTCTGTGACGCAAGCCCCGTCCACAAAAGGAAACGGGTGGGAATGGGCGCGGGGGGCAAGGCCGTTCTCCGTCGCTTCGGGAATGGGTTTCGTTGGCGGTGGTTTTTCGGCGCGGTGGCGACCACCGATCCCGGCTTCCGGTGACACGATGACGGGCATAACTGCCGGGCGATGCGACGCATTAAACGCGAGGACAATTAAATGGCCCCTCCTTCGCCGCCACCCGCTTGGTAACTTATCCCCGAAGTTTCCGAACTTGCTCGCGCAAACAACTTTAATTAAATATCTGCCAGCGATGCGTGCGCGTGTGCGCGGCCCGGCCGCGAAAGGGAAAGGGCAGAGCATCGGCGAAGGAGGAGGGCAGATGGGTAGAGGAAAAACCTAACCGGTCGGCTAGTGAACGAGTCGAAATGATTAAGACCGAGCAACCGGGAAAGAGTGGGAAGAGAGGTGGAAGCGGGAGGAGGAAAGAGAATTGAAATCATGGATTGATTGTCCCTTTGCGGGGTTCGAAATCGGACCCGATCGAGTGTATAGACCCACAAATGAAAATGAATAATGGGCAGAGTGGATGGATAATCATACCGCGCGCCGTGGATACGCATCGGGCCACCCGCCCCGACCAGCGTTTTCTAATTGTGTCCATCATCGCGTAGGCATGTCGCGGTTACAGTTAATTATAATGAATCGCGAATAGCGCGTCACGGTAAATATGACGGGGATCACTTTTGTTACGCGCCATCGGATTACGCTGACATCCGTGCAGCGGAGATGCGCCGATATCCAGGGCGGATTTCAATCGAACCTTTTGCGAACCTTGTATATCTTTCTTCGGCAGAGTACTACGTGGAATTACAAGCATTCCGCTCGCGTGTATTTCCAGCGGGGTGCCACGCCACGCGGCTTACGCGGTGTCGTTAACTGTTAACGGGATTAAAATCTTAAGCGAGGAAGAAGGTTCGTTTTAAACCAATAATCCACTGTTACCAGACAAGCCGCTAGATACGCGGGATCTCCGGTTTGGTAGATTTATCAACGTTCGAAGGGGCAGGTTCGATTCGAGGAGACTATTGACGCGAAAGGGAGTATCGACTTTGACCGTTCAACGGCTCCTCACCTTTGGCTGGCGCGATCCTTTTAATCTGTCGGCGCGGGGTTGCTCTGCCTCCCAGGGGTTTTCGGATAGCAATGGAGGGAAGAAGAAGTAGAAAAAGGAAAGAAGGAATGAGGAAGATCGGTGGAGAATCGCGGCCGTGGAGTGCGCGGAACGCATTACACGATCATCGCGTACGGAAAGCCCAGATCAATTACATAATGGCGCGACTGAAACGGATGCTCTTCAACCACCGCCCCGAGCCCCCTTTAGCCCCTCCGCGCCCCATCCCCCTACCCCCCCCCCCCCCCGCCGGGGAGAGAATCCCCGCGCTCCTGGCAGAGCCCCTTTCGCAAAGTGACTATAGAACAAAGGGTTGAGCCTCTTCTCTGCGGGCGCAGTAATTATTATGCTCTTTGACGATCCCTCTGTCTGTCAACGGTGACGCCACGGAATCGATACTTCTAAAACTTTAATCGTTTCACGTATGAGTGACATGCTTTCGCGTTAAGCCGCGTGTAAAAATATTCCGACGATCCTCGAGGGCTGAAAGGACGCGGGGAGCGGACGCTTAAGGCGTTCGCGGGGACGATGTCTTCGCTCGAATCAGCGAGTTCGGTGAAAAAATATACGATCAACGCAACGTAGATGTATACGCGGATAACCGATAAGCGTAACTTTACGTTTTACGAAAGAGCGTGCACGTAGCGAACTTTCTAATAGGGTAAATCCGGGAGACGCGGTCGGGCCGGAGAGTTGGTCGAGTCGCTGTATTTCTGACTCTACACGTAAAAACGCGTTCAAGTGCGGACCAATTACTTCTCTAGAAGCCAAACAATCGAATGAATAGCGTCACTTCGGTTCCTTCTGTGCTTTTCTAGATTTACAGGCTATAAAAGGTAAACTGTGGTTACATTTAACTTCTTTTGTCAAACAACGGTGTACAGAATCGTATTTAAAATATACTTCTAAGTTTATTTTCGTTTAATGTTTGGGAAGAATAAGATAGTAGAGATATCGGGGGACAATGCAGCCAAAGTATTTAGCCATATTAACTCTTCCTCTCAAAACTAACGAGAAGACTATCTCTCGCTGCAGAAAGGAGAGATGGTCGAGTTACGATTTTTTTTATTATTTTTATTTATATTTTTATTTTTTATCATTATTTTATTATTATTATTTTATTTATTCACTTTTGTATTCATTTGCCTTGCTAATCGCCGGTAGGTAGTTCGCTTTATCTTTGATGTGTTCTTTACTTGTTTGACGTAAAAAATTATACATCAATGAATCTGTAGTTGTATTCACTCGTAAATAATTTTGCTTTCTTCTTTGTTATTTTCCCATGAATAATTATGCGAGTGGTCTCTGCCAACGACGAAAACCATTTCTCCCGGCACCTCGGGAGACGTGGTCAGATGTCGTGACTTCAGTTTTCAACCCGATTTACAGTAAATATTGTCTTAAAGCAAATATCGACCAGTTTTTCTGAATCAGCATAAAATTCTGAACATATTACGTTTGTTCTGATAAAATAAATAATATCTGCATTAGTTCTAATAGCTATTTTATATTAGGGCGACCGCGTCTCCCGGATTTACCCTAATCAAAGAAAACTAAATACGCGGCAAACTGTCCAAGTGAACACTACACGGACATCGTTGCGAGTTAAGCCTGTTAAACTACTGTTGCAAGCGAACAGAGCCATCGTATTCTACGCATTCTCGTCCGAGAATCTTAATCTTTGCGAGCCTTCAGCCGACCGTGCACCGTGTATCGTAGCCAGCTAAGCATCGGTAAACAGAGAGGCGAAAGGTAAGTACGGAAATATTGTGTTGACTTCGCAGACAGGCGACGGATAACGGGGAACGTGGAATGTAAATGCGCGATCGCGTTGTTGCCGTGAGTTAGATACTTGCTTGGAACAGCGGTGAAAAATGATAGGGTGCGATCGAGCGGGGCGTCGGTAGGATCTCATTATCCGCGAGGAAAGACGAGATCTTCGCGGCGGAACTTCTTTCTCGGTTGGCAAGGAGGCCTGGACCCCTCTCCTTCTGCCCGCGATACAGAAACGCTTTCCTCGTTAGTCTTAATTTTCACGCGGGCCGACATAGACGACACTTCATACCGCGGACGACAGTACGTCCGTAGAGGCGTTAATGACACCGTGGGCATATCCACGCGGTGAATAAGATTCGTAATAACGAGTGGCGCACCGTTGTTTGCCAACCGGGACCCCCTTAATTTTCCTGCCTAATGTTCGGATTAATTTTCCGTTCGTCTTTTTCGCGCTCCCACCCTCCCTCCCGCGGCGCGTATATTTACTTTAGCGAGATGGAACAATGAATGTAGGCCGTTGTCGTGTCTGGGAAAATGAAGTTTCCTCTCGCGCTGGGGCGAGATACGCGAGTACAATGTGCAGTGTGCATCGCGCGGCGAGCAACGACTCTGCGCGGCTCTCTTTCGCGAGGGAAATCGTTAGTTTCAGAGGGATTCGATCGTTCTTCCTATGAATTTAAATGCCATAAATCCCACTCACTTGATACTTATGATAATCCTTGAACCTTCACCTTTGGTTGGTGCCAGCTAATCCCTGATAACTAATTGAAATTGATCCAGAATCATGTTTTATGGTATCTGAATTTTTCGAGGCACTCTGAATGAAAAATACCGCGATCCATCGGAGAAATCGTGGTCGCGGTTCGCGGTATATTGGAAGCCGTGTGTGTTATAAAATCGAAGAACCTCGTTGGCCGATCAGATCTTTGATCGGAACGCGCGTAAGGGCTTGAGGGAGAGGAAGAATCGAGCGGAACGTCTGACTTTCGAAACGCGCAGCCGAAAGGAGATATCGCGTATCGCCGCACACATATGTATAGTATGTACAAAGTCATATAGCAGAGATGCTGCTCTTGGCCCGAGCAAAATCTCAGCCCGCAGGAATGACAATAGACTGTCAGATAATGAATCCCCACTGTCACCCCCCTTTGCCATCCCACGTCCTAAAACCCACCCTCTGTGGTGTTCTCTCTTTCCCTCGTCATCCCCCTCCCTTCCCCGCGCCGCCTCTCTCTCACCAGCGACAGCTTCGAAACCGACAACTTTTCGCCCACGGAGAACAAACTTTCTCGCGGCATCGATGGGTTAGTCTGATCGTACGGACAGCGCAACATGCGCGATGCGCTATTAACTATCTAGTAACGGTGGAGACGAAAACAGTCGATAACTCAATGGGGAATGAAATCCACACAGAAATCAATGAAACGTTCCTTTAAATCGTCTAAACTACGTAACACAATTTCTATGATACTGGAACAACTCGTATTCTCTGATTCTCAGTTTTTAATTGGAAGAGAAACCCTCGTTTTATTTCCGCGCAATTTTCTTCGCGCATAGGGGAGAATTATTAACGATTCTTATTTTTATAGGCTCGTGTGTTGTATTGTTGCATTTGAGTAAAAATCGTTGGTACATGTTTCTGTAGAAATCGACGGGCGATAAAAGGAAGGAAATGACTTTTACCTGCGTTTCAGTTGTATCTCTCGCTAACCGTGTCCCTTGTACTTTCCACCCTCTGCTCTTGTAGCAAACAGGACTATGACCGAGTAGGCGAGGCGTCCACTTAGCGCTAATGCCCCTTTTATTGGTCAAGATTTCAGTCAAAAGCTGAATAGATGCCCGCCTGGGTCGTTCTTCCACATCGGTTTCCTCGAAAAGTTCAACGAGAGTATCGACCATACCCGCTTGCAAATATTGCATTTCTCCTCCGAGGATTAGTCTGGAATCAATCCATTCAGGCACATGTGATTTCCCGCTATTTGCGCGGAAAATATCAGAAGGATAATTCGATGTCACTTACTACTTAACTACTCTAGCAGAGCTCCGCTTTACATTTACACCGAGGAGCACGATGGAGCCATCCCTTTTTTCCCTTTAAATAAAAATATTCCACCGGTTATCGGTGATATCTTGCTGGGTTTTATACTCATTATATTATCTATAATTCATTATCGTTCACGCGTTACACATGGGGAAAAAGGATTATTCGTTTATCCGCTTAGAGTTAAGCCGACGACGTTTTTCAATCGAAAATATAATGCGTATTTAAGTTTACTATGGGTACATGCAAATCCCCTTTCTCTCTCTCTCTCTCCCTCTTTTTCTATCTTTTTTTAATATGGACTCGGAAACGAATGGAGTAAAGCCGGAAAAAAGAATTGGAACGTGAGGTGTAACATATCGAACTGAATGTTGAAGCCGACGAGAGGGCGAGTCGAAAAAAAATTTCGCCTGGAATAACTCGAGGCAGAAAAAGCGAACAAAAAATTTCCATAAAAATGCAGCCGCACGTATAATCCGGATGAAGCTTAGCATCGCGGGAAATGGTATGTCACGGATAGAAATGGCTGGGAAAGCACAGAATTGGTACATATTAGATGATAGGAATCGAAGGCTGTGAAGACACTTATCTACTTTGTTACGTCGTCGTTTCATTTCTGCTTCCCATAGTATTAGGAAATTGTAGACCGTTAAGGAAGCTCGACTGTTAAACTTGATCGGTAAACGAAAATCGAACGGGAGGTGGTGCGATGGTTGGGCTGCCTGAAAGAATTAACGAATTTTTCACTACACGTTCTCTTGCGAAACACATCGGAGACGGGAGATTTTGTGAAAATATATTTATTCTGTTACTTATTTTGATACATTCATGGTAGTTTGTATATAAATACGGCTTACATTTAGGACCTGAAATTTTGCTTCTCATAGTGTATAGAGTTTAGAGTTTCTGTATCAGTCTCATAGAAGGAAAAGTCTGATCACCTTTCAATGTTTAGCTTCTACAAGTGTTCTTACGCGGCGAGACGCCACTATCTCTAAAATGTATATAACAGATTCTTGAAAATATATGAAATCTCACTAATTAATCCAACAGAATATTCAAGGTAATTATTAACGTCAACCAACGTACTGTAGAATATATTTATTACAAAATATTTCAGTAAATATGTGTCTTCACTCACGTATGTTCGCCGAAAATTTGGAAGATAACAGTGTACTATATACACGTCGTAGGGTTCTTGGAAGTAGTTTCGTAGAAATTTCATGTCCAACCGTTACTGCAGACATTTATCGTTACAAATTCTATGGTTATTGTACAATAGAGTACGAATGGAAAGAAGTGATAGCTTCGTATGCTGCGTGAAGACGTAACGAGATTCAAGTTTTAAATGAAAATGCACTGTTTAGAAAAATATGAATATGACCTTAGTATCGAACGAACCTCTACGTGTTCTAAAAAGGGTTTTCTTAGAGAGAGAAAAAAAAGTTCCACGCTTAGAATGCGTGTTACAGTGCCATAAGACCTTAATGTATACTAATTACATATCAGACTGTTAACTTATTAATCGAATAATCATCAGTAGTAAATTAAGCTTTGTAGATCACAATGGTTTAAATTCACGTCCAACAAAAATTGTTTCGTAGTTTAGGCATTTTCACTAGCGGGCCTCTTCTTGTTCTAGAAAGTAAATATTTTTCATCCGTTATTATTTAATATTGTACTCGAAACATCGTGATATGCCCGATTTATGTTTAAAGATAATCTTACAGTTTGTTTGGATGGTTTAACATCTGCACTAGAAGTTCGTGTTTTGGACCTTTCTTGCTCTAATTGTGCATGTAGGGACGCTACCTCTAACGTTAATTCATCCCGTATTTCTTGTAATTTCGCTACTTCAGCTAATACTGACGCTTTATCCTTCACTATAAAACAGAAATTACACGGTCAATTATAGTTACGACGATACCACACCGTTATCAACGAGACGATATTAACTTACTCTCTCCGTGAGATAATATTTGATACAGCTTTTTATTCCTTTCTTTGACTTGCGTCAATTCTCCCTTCATGTTATCAACTTGTGTTCTTAAATCGCTAATAACTTCATCGCGCTTCTCCACTTCTACCCTTAACTGAGCAGTCGTGATGTCGTCGTCGATTTTGTTCAGTCTTGCTTTCAACATATCCTTCTCCTTCCCCTTTGTAATCTCGTCCTTTGTTTCCTTTTCGACTCTGTTGAAGAACTCTGTATCCGACTCTGTAAAACCATCGACTAATTATCGCCTTATTTTGCTTCGTACAAGTTGACCGTCCAGTCGTTTCGCGTGCAAAAAAAACAAAATTACCTTTTGGTTTAACGTCCTCGGGTTCGGGAGGTGGAGCCGTATTATTCGGAACTGCGTTCGATCCCAGGCTGTTGAACTCCTCCAACGACATAGTAGCCTTTTTCGATTTTTTCCCAGCTTTCTTACTAGGCTCCTGCTCTTTGTCTGACTTTGCTGTGACTACTAGCTGCTCTTCGTAAGCCAGCTTTGACAGCATGATCGCTTGATGCAGCTCTTGCTCAAAGGTTTCCTCGACAGCCTTAAGGAAATCACAATTGGACGTGATAACACACAACACTTATAAATATGTCACTACTGAAACAAAATCTTAGATTTAACAACCGACGTCTAACAGCGAGCTATAATTTTCACGCATATTAGTCGAGCCTGTGCCGCCCTTGTCGTAGACGATGCATTGGGAACCAGTGCACAAGTATCCGACGTAATTATTGCAATCCGATTAAGCTCTAACAGAATGGTTTTCAAAGCCACTGGCGAGTAAACTCGATAAAGCAAAAACAATTTATACGTTACCATTATGTCCTTCTGTTTCCACTGTTCCCATTGCTGATTTTCAGAATTACTACCAGCTTTTTTCTTTTTCTGCGAAAAAAAAGAATTCGGTATTTAAATGTGTAACAGCTTGCGGACAGAAGCGGTTTTGAAAAAATACTTTTATACTTTTATTACACGCTGTCCGGATAAACATCGAAATTTAGAAATCTTACGAAGTTCGTTTTTTAGAACTCAAAAACATTAGACACTCAACGCGTACGCGTAGAATCGGGATTGGCAATTTTGAAATGCGTGAACGTTCCCGCCGAAGATTCCGCGAGTACCGGCTGACGTTACCGGCTAATCGAAAACAAGGGGAAAAAAAGGCCAACAAAGGCCACCACGCATTATACCTTATTTTGTTTCTTCTTGTCATCCTTCTTCGGCTGTTGCTGCTGCTTCGTTTTCTCGTTTTTAGCTTTTTGACTTGCCTTGCCAGCGGTAACGGTCTTCTGGGTCTTCTTCGGCTTACAATCATCGTCGTCGATGCTGAGCACCGCGAACCTCGACGGCACAGCGGTCGCCATTTCTGTGAACTGTGAATATACGTATTGATAACGAAACTACAGGACTTCCGGTATCGTTACGAACGTAGGACGCGAAGTATTCGCGGTATCCCGCCCCACTGAATCGTACATCGCGCAGAAACTGTCGTAACGTATCGTGTGCAACTTACGTTTACGTACACTTATCGCGTATAAACGGACGTGCACTGAAAAATGAAGAACGTCGTTAAGCTACGACATAAACCGGAAACGAATGGTAAACATTGGCGTAGAACAGCAACGCCCCTGGCGGGAAATATTGTCGTGATTGCACTTACCCGCCCGGCGACACAGTGAGGCCAACTATTGCGTAAGAAACACGAGACGGTGGCATGTTGAATTTCGTAGGAGTCTTTTAAAACGCAGATTTTAAATTGTTTCACGTGTACGATAACATTCTTTTGTAACCTATTCTATTTGTAATGAACCTTCTTCTCTTTCAATCGAGGGGTGTGCTAGTCTAATGAAAGAAGATACGCAATCGATCGAAGAAAGCGGTTGACATGATCGAATTTAAAATTTTATATTTAATATTTGAAAATAGTACAATATTTATTATGCTTCAGAGAACACTTAATGTTCTTTAAATACGACGGAAGATGTTAATATTATTATTTTGACATAATTACATGATATTGTGTATAAATATGGTTTTCCTTATTCGTCGTGTATACCTAATTCGAGTATCCGGAATTTTAGTATATTTATGTAAACTTTTTTATCCTATGAAAACCTTTGAATATAATTTGTATTTACACCTTCGTTGCTCCTTCAATCGTAATATCGTCGAAAGGAATTAAAACAGGGTAGCAGTTAAAATATACCGCGTTTTGTAATTTCCATCTTATTATCCCACGCGTATCTAACAATTCTGTCACAGGTCAAAGTGATTTAAATACGAATACAGTTTAAAGATTTGTACATTATTCTATTAAATCCTAGACGTAATCTATAGCAATATAAAATCATAATATCGCATTCTGTATTATCCTAAATATTATACTCGTGAAACTAAATGTAACGCTTAAAAAAACTCAACTATAAAACATTATACATGCACACATTTGCCAATAAACCGATTTAAAAAGATGAACCGCGAAATATGTACAAAGTTGCATACACAGGATTTTAAATTGTAATCTTTATAACCATCGATTCTATACACTTGCCATTCGTTTCTGTCGACAGCGGAAGACAGTCGCTTCGGATCAGCGGTATTCGCCCGATACTATCGTCAGTATCGTCCCAATAACGCTCTAATCGCACACGCGAACGATTAATCGTAACATTGCAGAGGTACGGAAATAAAATGCGCCCGCGTGAAAGGTTATTGACGCGCAATAGTTGGCGGGCCTGGCGGATCGAGAGTCTCGATCCAACGAGAGAGAAGGAAGTATCCATCTACACATCCATCCGTCCACCGTACGGAGCCCCGTTGCACGTCGGGAAACCGAACATGTACGTACGTCGTACGAGCGACGTAGAGCGTTGAATGTGTCGATTCCGTTCGGGGTTGGCTTGCAGTTTTCGCGGTTGTATGTGCGCGCAGCAACGTCGCGTGGTCGGCGATCGAGGTGTACGCGAAGCCCTCCAGTGTACAGTGACTGGGATAAAAGAGGCGAGGTGAAAAGAGAAACTTGCTATTTTCCTGGGACGCTCGCCAATTCTGGAGTAGCACGGCTCCGCCGCGGCGTCGTTCTAACGAACAGCCGGGACTACCTTAAACCATCGGGACCCGTGCACCTGTGCTGCGGGACACCCAATCACGGAATTCGCGGGCTAAGATGCCCGACGTGGCTACCGCGGACAACGTCGGCATCGAGACCAGGACCAACGAAGCGGCGCACGACGAGGGGAGCGACGCTCGCTCCTGGTTTCCCGCGAATACACCTCCGATCTCATTTTTACGTATGCCCGCGCATATGGCCGAACAGTTTCTCGTATTTTGAACCGCGGTACAGTGCTCTCTCGCTAATTAACTGGCTATCCCCTGGTGATGATATTTGTGCTCAACGCGGTGGCAAGGGTGGTTGCAATTCTATTTCAAGATAACAACGTTAAAACAACCACGTTTCACTGGCGCTCCTATCTTTCTCGTGTGTTCACAACGAAATGTGTCGTGCGTAACAGTCTCGGCCAAATGTTTACGATAGAATTTGTAGATCTGGCGGGACGTGTATTAATTAAGAGCCGGTAAATGCCTTCCGCGCGACAGCGGATCGTGACTACGCCTGCTTCTGGTATTTGGAGCGATCGAGGAGGATACACATGAGGGAACTGAAAGTGTTTTAATAATCGACGCGCGTAGTTTAAGTTCTCGGCGGGAGCTGCGAAATGAAAGAAACATAAGTGCGAGGTGCCCCGAAGCTTAGCCGGATCGTCGGTCTCTTCGGCAATTGCGCGTAGCATTCGTTTTGTACGGCTTCGCGTATTAATCGTCTTTCTATTTCGATGAAATAACATTTATCATTTCTGCGCGCTAGGGACTATGCTTTGATCGATAGGATACTCGTTTCGTGTCGTCACGTACATGAACGGTTAATGTTAGAGGTGCTTGTTTGAAAACGGAGCCGAAGGAAGACATAGGATAATCGTTTTGAGTCTGAATGCCGATCTGCTGAAACAACCGAGCCATATATCTTTCTAAGATGTGCGAACAAACTGAAATCAATTACTTGGACGGAGACGTCGTGTGGGTTAAGCTTGGAGCTTGTTGGTGGCCGGGGCAAGTTACCGGCTTTCATAATCTGCCCGAAGATATTCAAGAAGAATTTCAAAAGAAGCCTTTAATCGCTGCTGTAAAGTTCTTTCAAGAGGATACGTAGTAAGTGATTTAACATTCGCGTCGTAATGCTAATGTCTGTATAATCAATGTATTTTTTTTACATTTTAACGACTTTTAGTTTATAGGTATACCCACATTTTATCCTATAAGTGTACTTCATTTCGTTTACACACTGGCGTTTATTATTTTCAGCGAATTCGTCAAGAACTATCAACAGATTTATAAGTACAATTGTACATTAAAAGATGACTTCATCAAGAAAGGCCTGGGTATGCTTTTTGTGTATTTGGAATAACTTTACTCATGGAAAAAGAAGATATTTTATTCTTTTCTTAAAATAGCGTGTTAAACATGATTATGTACATTGCGACGCTGTTATTTGCAGATAAATATAGAAGCAAAAGCAAGGATGGATCGAGGTATATGGATAAATTCCCCGGAGACGTTGAGATGGCTGAGAAATTAACAGGAGGTGATCCGGATATATTAAACAATGAGAAATTCTCCCCTGAAGAGAAGCCGAATATATCGGCTCTGTTCGGGGACAAGAAGATTCCTAAGAGGAAACGAGAACGCGAGGACATGCCGAGAAGAAGAAGCGATAACATGGACGTCGTTCGAAAAATCACGCATCCTCGGTTTTTGAAAGAGAGCGATCACGAGGTTCGAATTCGCCAGCAGCCGAGCAGTTTACCATCCACGCCAAATAATACCGGATCGCCGCAATATCCCTGTCACGAATGCAGCTTTACTTCTTCCCGTGTTAACGTTATCATTTGTCATATAAAAAGTCATAGGTCTGGGAATTCACCAATGATAAAATCGAAAGTGAAAACTTATTCTCAGTATAAAAGTAGGGACTCGGACCTGGACACCCCTAAAAGAAAGTATGCGAGAAAGGAGAAAAGCCAGTCGAATAAGAATAAAAGTAGTAGCGAGTCTGGTAAAAGAAAACAAACCAAACAAACTGAGAAACCTAATAAGAAGAAGAAGACGGACCCTAAAATTCGCGACACTATACTAGCTGACTGGGAGGATGAATCGGACGAGGATGTCAGTTTAAATCAGAGCCAGCCTTCCGACGTAGCATCTGTGAACGATTCACCTGTAAAAAGTCAATTCGATCTTGAGAAATCGGAGCCCGAAGAATCCAGCCAGAAGAATAACACGATGATAGATACTAACGAGATCATCGCAGAAACTGAGAAATTACTGAAGGAAACTGAAAGATTGACTTCAATCGACATAGTAGAAGAATCTGTGACAGACGATACTAATGCTTCGAAAGATTTGAAAACGAGCCTGTCGGACAAAACGTCGGAACCGGAGAAAGATGCCAGAAGTTCTGACGTGGAGATTAATGAGTTGCCTGACAAGTCACAAAAAGAGAAAGACTTTTTGGACGTGGATCATGAGAAACTTAATGCTTCTGCCAAAGATGATAAGAAATCATTGTTGTCCTGCTTTGACTTTCATGAGGAGGAGCCGTCTGTACCTCCCGTGAGAAAAAAGTCGCGGGCATTCCACCAGAAGAAGGAAATTATAAAGGAATTTGAAATGAGCCAGGCTTTGAAAATAGAACAAGAAAAAGAGATTGCGAATGATAAACCCGAAGTTCAGAGTAACGATGTTAATCAGAAAGAAAGTGAAAAGGTAGATGGACAGTTGTCTTCGAACGAGCAAGTTCCGGAAGTTGTGGACGAAGACAAACGAACGAAGAATGAAGCCGAACAATCGGAAGAGACGACTGAGCCTGGGAAGGTATCAAAAGACGTACCAAAATCTGACGCTGGTACTTGTGAAACAGACGCAGACATTATAGAAATATTTGAGGAGGAGAAGGTCAAAGATAAAAATGAAGATACTGTAAATGCTTCGAAGAGCGAAGTGCAAGATGCTGTTACGGCAAGTACAACAGTTAATACTGCTGCAGCAAGTACAACAGTTAATACTGCTACAGCAAGTACAACAGTTAATATTGATACAGCGAGTACAACTGATACAAAAATAGCAGAAAAGGAGGAATTAAATGTACAAAGTGAACCCGCTGAAGACAACCAGATACAGTCTAAGGATACAGTTACCGACAATGAGAATCTAGAATCTATGGAAGACGAACCTTCAAAAGACACTGAAGAAAGTTTGTCAGAGCGATTTACAACAGAAACAGAGGATGAAACTGTTTCTGAATCCGCAGAGACGCTCCCCGAGCAAAGTGAGAATTCAGATGTAGACATGCTGGATCAAGATCAAGCATCGAATTCTGACACCAGGAACATTTTGTTGAATAATGATCAGTCAAGAAACATAACTGTACAAGTTAAGAAGCGTAGAGGTAGGCCGAGGAAATCAGAATCTGTCCATACTAGTACCAGCGGAAATACTAGTGGAAATGAAAGTCCAAGAATAAAGGACAAGAAAAGCGATAAAAAGTTCTTTGAAAGATTTGAAATAGACAGAAGAACTTCAGAGTCTGATAGCGAACGTTCGTACAGCGGTCGAAAACGAAAGCCTAATAAAAGATATATAGAATCCGACATGTATGTAAAAGATGTGGAGCAAAAGGTGCATAAAACTGACGAAAGTCAATCTGAGAATGAAGAGAAAGCTTCTGAGAGAGTAAGAAGTAAATCTAAGAAGAATAAAAAATTTATAAGAATTGATAAAAAGATAAATGAGGACGTCGAGTTGAAAGGACAACAAGAAATAGAAATCTCGTGTAATGTGTTGGACACAGCGAAGAATAATGTTCACTCATCGAGTACACAAGTGAAGGACGAATTAGCTGAGGCTAGTTCACAAGGAAATCAAACGTTTGTAGAATTAGATACAAAACTTCCCGATAAGCACGTTCCCATCGAAGTGTCCGAAGAATTGCAAGCGCCTGCAGAAGAAAAGAATTTACCAAAAGGATCTGATGCAGCTCCCCCTCCTGAAGATGTAAAGTCACAAACAACACAAGATAGCGTTACACACACCGAAGGTACAAAACTTGAACTTGAGGGAACAAAAGACGATCAAATGGAAACTGAAAACATACTAGCTTTAAGCACTGCTCATCAAGAAGATTTAAAAGATCTGACCACAGAATCTTCAAGTCCGCAATTGGAAGTGCGACCATCGAAAGACGTGTCCTCTCACCAAGCGGATATTTTAAAGACTGTCGACATGCTTCCACCGAAAAAGTCACAAATAAAAAAGTTCGAGTTATCGCAGATCGATTTTTTTGACACCGGTGCCTCTACCACTGCCGCCAAAACCACTGTACAGCCGGAATTGGACAGTGGACAAGAAAAATTGGAAGATCCGAAAGCCGAAGTAATCAAAATGAATACAGATTCAGAAGAAAATATCTCGTTGAAGCAAGAAGAGAAAGTTGTCCCAGAGAAGCTTGAAGTACCTACACAGAAGGAAGAATCGGTGAAAGACGCGCCAAAAGAAGAGAAGAAAACACAAGATACCGAGAAAACTGTACCGGTAGATCCGGAAGCTCGTCAAACGAAAGTGGAAACGACCGAGAATCAAGAGCAACAACTTAAACCAGAAAGCTCCGAACAATTAACGAAAAACGTGCCGAGTACATTACCCGAGCCACACACTCCAAAGAAGACACTTATGCAAACGAGATACAAAGGGAAATTTACACCAGAGACGGGCGCCAAGTCGAAGAAAGATAAAGAATTATTCCCCGAAGAGAAATCAACGAATACATTCCAAGAAGCCTTCTTGAAAACACTACAGATAGACAAGAAGAAAGACGCGGATGATTCTGACGCAATTGGGAAAGGAAAGAAGGGTAAGAAGCCAGTAAAGAAGAAACTTGAGGACGAGAACATAAGCGTTCCCTCTGGGACAATTCAAAGTGTGAAAGCTGAAGATCCGAGCAAAAACTTGGAAGTCGCGACAACTTTTCCAGACATTCAAGTTCAGGAAAGTAATTCTCAGGTTACAATGATGAGCAATTTTGAAGGTGTAGAAGTAGTAGTCGATCAAAGTGTTGAAATTGATACGAAAGTGGACGAAGCTATCTTCCCAAGCGTCGATCAGGTTGCATCGTCATCGAGCGAATTCGACATTGCATCCAAGCCATTAGCTCAATCTTCTATTACCGAGGACAACTGTAAACCTATCAGTTTAGACGCGCAGAAGCTGGATGAATCTTCAAGAACGTCCACGTCTACCCCTTCACCATCATCTGACGTGACAGTGCCGGTGAAGAAGCGCGAAATGCCGCGGATAATTGAAAACGTTGCATTAACCGAGCCCATGCAAATCTTGAAATCAAAATTATTGGATAAATTACCGCAGAAAGGCGTTAAACACAAATTAGAGACTGATAGTACGAAGAAGGGTGACCAGAAAGGAAGCCCAAAGACGAAGATAATGAAAATTGAAGCTATTTCGCCGAGCACTAAAGTGAAATCTGGTTCCAAAGCTGCACCCGCGCATCTCTCTCTAAGTAAAAAATTACAAGTTATAAAAGCCGAGGAAGCAGAGTCGACAGCGGCGGTAGAAACGAAAGCTGAACCGTCAAACGTTAAAGCATCAAAAGCACCCACCCCAACAGCCAAAGCAGAGAAGTACATTCAACAAAGTTCACAGAGCCTAGCGGACATGGACTTGGACATAAACTCGATGCCGTTTGTCCTGAGCGAAGACGTCTTAACTCCGGAAAGCATCGAGCAGATGCCTGTTGTTATATCTTCTATTATACCTGCATCTAGTAATATCCCAGCAGCAACGTTATCTTTCACACCTACCACGCAGATCGTGACACCTACCAAAACGCAATTCAAGGTAAATGAAAGTACAAGCGAATTATCACCCACGAAGAAGAAGAGCGGGACTCCCGCGATCTTGAAGAATAAAAGTAAGGCGAAACCTACGATCACGAGCATAAAAACGTTAGTACCGCCACTTACCGGCGGTGTGAAGGGTATAAAATTTCAAAGCACGCCAGCAACGAGCAAAGTCCCGCCGCTTTTAACGCAGAAGGGTGCGCCAGGTAAATACGTAGTTGTGCAAACCACTGGGGGCCAGCAATTGCGTTACAGCGTTCAGGGTAAAGCTGGCACACAGCAGAAAGTTGCCATACCCACTGGTAAAACTGCTGGGAATGCACAAGTAGTTCAACAGGGGGGTAAAGTAGTAATATTAACGTCGGCGCAATCCGGTCAATCGAAAATGTTGCCCTTAAATATCACTAAGACGCTGGGTGGGAAAGTCCAAAGAATCGTGACGAGTAAAGGTCAAGTGCTTTGTCCCATCAGCCCTCAGGGTATCATAAATTCCAAAACAATAATTGCGCCGAAAGGCGACAATGTTTCACCGACCACCTCTAAACTTCCGCCGGGCCATAAAATCATTAACACGCAAAGTATAATAGCATCGAAAGGGGTGTTGACTCCAATATCTGGAAGCATTGGCAAAACAGCTCTGCTGGGAACATTGTCGCAAGGGATCCTTACAAAAGGTGGGATTTATACCCCGATAAGTGCTTCCGCTTTGAGCGCGAAAACTATTATCGGATCGAAGGCTATAGTCACGAAAGGCGGGACCATTTTGTCTTCGCAAAATTTAGGTACCTCCAAAGCTATTTTAACTCCGATATCTCAAGCTGTTACTGGGAAAGCGATTCTGAGCACTGTAAGCAGCAAAGGTACTGTTTTGACGCCGATAACAGGGCAGCAAGTGAAAGCCATCGCAGCAAAGAGCCCATCGAAGGGCAGCAAGGTACAGTATCAATCTGTACAGCAGAAGGTGCAGCTGCCCATGTTGCAAAAGTCGCAAAAGATTGCAATGTCTTCGTCGCCGGGAAGATCCGGGCAACTGAAAACTGCAGGTAATACCGTAGTGCTGCAAAACACTGCGCCGGCACAAAAGAGTGGGCATCAAGGGAAGAGAGTGATTAAACAAACAGTTGCGCAAGCAGGCTCTGCTGTTCAGAGTGCTACATCCGGTGTTCAGCAGGCGGTAGGTATAAGTACACAAATTCAGCAGAAAGGAAAAGCTGTCCCTACCTCGACTATACAAAAAGTCATCATCCCCCGTGGCGTTCGGCAATCAAAAACGCAACAGAAGATCGTTGTCCAAAAGATACAAGAGCCTGCGATCACTACCGTACAAAGTGCGCAATCAAAGCAACCAGCATCAGTGCCACAGGCAAGTATGCCGGGTATGTCTAAGGGGATAGCTCAGCAGAAGCAAGCAGTTGGTAGCGCTGCTACTGCTAAAGCTACCACGAAAAGTCACATAGCAAATAAGACTGCTCAACAGCAGAAGAATTTATCGAACGTAGCGACGAATTCAGCGACTGCGACTAATGTGGCCGGAAATCTTTCTACGCCTTTAACTCTTCCGCCATTGGAGCCTATCGAGTCTGAACGGAAGTCGAAACTAGAGAGTATACTCGCTGAAGCAGGTCAGAAAGAGCAGCCTAAAGTAGAAAAGTTTAGCGCTGAGAAGGGCAGCGAGATAGAGAAAGTGGAGGAGCCGAAGATAACGGCACAGCCGCAAATAATGGCTTTGCCAACAGAAAGCAGCGATGGAACGCAGACATACGTTCTGGTGACTATTGACGAGCAGGGGCAGATCCAGCCGCTTGATAATAATACTCTTATGTCGTTAGAAGGCACCACGCAAAACCCAGATGGCACGAGGACTTTGTACATAGATCCCAGTTCGTTAGGGGAAGCAGGCACATTAGACAATATTGTTCTGCAATTCGACAACGGTGTACTGCCGAACATACAGACGACCAGTGGTGCGGAACCTGCGCAGACAATTATATCGGAAAGCTTCCCTACCTCGGAAGTGATGCCGACATCGAACCAAGACATCCTGGCGGCTGCTCTGGCCAACACAGATTTCCAACAAGAGATCAGTTTAGCGGAGAATCCAGCAGCGAACGTGCTGACTACTGGCTTGACACAAACAAGCCTGATCAATCAGACCATTTTACAGTCAACCATCATTCCTCCTACAGAGCCGATATCTTCTCCCTCTGTACTCGAGACGTCGTTGACTTTGAATCAGCCTATAATGACGCCGCTAGAGGTGCCCAGCAGTTTACCCATACAGACAGAATCAGTTCCACCTCCTTCCGTGTCAACTATCCCTTCTTCTCTTCAGCTGCCAATAACGATCACGAATCCTAACATTTCTTACATTTCAACCGGAGAAGCACGGATCCAGATACCTGGCAATTCTATGCCGGATATCGGAGAAATCATGGAGAATGCAAGTGCAGCGGATATCGCTCGAACGGAAATTCCTGCGAGTGCCCGGTACCTAGTGTTGCCGAACTTGGAAGGCAATATCGCCGTGGAAACTCAGAATGTGCAAACCGACGCTATCTCAATGCCGAGCGTCTCGTATTCGGTTTCAATACCGAACAGTCTAGTTCTACAAGGTTCGCCAGTTCAAACTACACCTTCGATGCCGATCATAGATGATACCTACACAGAAACCGTGCAATTTACTACAGCTATGGAACCGTCACTGGCAACGGGGCAAACGTTCGTAGAAGTACCTGTCTCCGAAATGCTTGCCACAAAATCTCCTATATCAACAGAAACTATACAATCGCAAGATATTACGGTGACGTCGGAAATGATAGTGTCTCAGAACGTTTCTACGTCTTCTCAAGAAGCTGTTGTATCAACGAATGATGCCTCCGTTTTAAACGACGAGCAAGACAACGTGGCATCTTTGCAAGAGGTGTACTCTTCCGAAGACGTCCCCATGAAATCGGAAGAGATGATCTTGGAGCATACGGTTGTCGACGAGGACACCGATTCGAGCGCGGTCGTGGGTAGTCAAAGCGAAGAAGCCAGTAACAACGATGGCGCGGCATGCGCGCCAATCGTGGAACAGCCGGATGAGGCGATGACCAGTAGCATGTCAATAATGGACGAGACTGCTTTAGTTACGCCCGAGTCCAGTGTAAAAATGCCAGCTGTAAAACATGCGAGCTTCGAGGTCTCGGATTCAAACGAGATGGAAATAGACACTTCGCAGGAATCGGAGAATATTAAGAAATTTAAGGAATTAGATTTTAATGAAAAATCTAATGACAAGTTACGCTCTCCCGTAGTTGAAGAAGAAGCGGCGACATCGAATGAAGTAGAGGTCGCTGATGGAACGGCAGAAATGTTGCCTGCCGAGTCATTGAATCGTTTAGGTGAACAGAGTATGGATGTAGACGAGGCAGTTGATTCTAAAATTTATCCTACAGGCGCAATGGAGGAGCCGAAAGACTGCCAAACGGACGAGCCCTCGTCTCAAGGAGAATCAGATCTGGTTGAAAGGAACTTGGAGCTACATTTTGAGGAGACGAATCCCGAGACTAGTCACGAAACGCCATCACAGTCGTACGAACAGTTTGGAATCGCAGTGACTACCGATTCCACCGATTTACCTAGTCAGTCTGCTACAAAATCAGAGAACTCGAGGGAGCCCTCCCAATCGATAACGTACGAGCCCATGGAGACGGACGAGGAAGCAATTGTTACGGAGCCGCCGACTCAGTCGTTCGAGCATTCGAAGATGAACGAAGCCTCTCAGTCGTACGAGACTTCCGCAGAGGAGAGCACGAACGCGCCTACCCAGTCTTTTAACGAGCTCATGCAGAGCCAGGAAGAGAGGGCGGGCATTGACGAGTCGATCGATGATCAGACGTTCCCAACGCAGAGCTACGAAGTTGGTAAAGCAGAGAATATTTCCGAAAACCTGGAGACTGACACTGAAATTAGCCAGGAGGGGAACATGCCGTCTCAATCTAACGACATCGGTGCGGACGGGATCGGCACGTCCTCGGTTTCTACTAACAATTCCGGGCTGAACGAGGACGAGACCGCGAGCTCGTCCTACGTCCCCGAAACGCCCGAGACTCAAGAAAGAGATCCAGATCAAGAAAGCGCGATAAGCACGTCGTCTTGCGAGATACCCCCTTGCGCAGAATTGAACATCGCGTCGTCCAGCGCGGAGCATACAAGTATCCATGACAATGGAGTACCTGAAATACCCACATCCTCGTATAATCTGAATCCTGACATTACCTCGACTCACGTGGATTCTGTGCCGACCTCCAGTTACGAGGAGCAGAATGTATCGACTTCGTACGAAGTGCCGATTTCGATGCCCGGCCTAGAAGAGGCCCCGTCTCAGAATTTCGTCACCGAGAGCACGGATCACAGGAACGAGCCCTCCAGTTACTATGCTCATCACCAGGAAGTGACGGCCAGCTATTATGAGTCTGTAGGCCAAGAGACAAACTCTAGGTTGGACGAAGACCCACAGGAGGAGGTCACGCCGGGCTACTACGAGGGCAATCCGCAGGAAGCGAGTCAGAGCTACTTTGCTCCGGAGGAAGCCACACCGAGTTACTCGAGCCACAATGTCTCGCCTAGTTATTACGACCACAGACCGGAGGGCGAGGCGAGCCAAAGTTATTACTCGGCCGACGACATAGAGAAAACAGAGCAGTCCTCCTCCTCGCAAAACATAGAGGCGTCTCAAAGCTTTTATCAAGAGCAGTCGGACGAATTGAAGTTGAGGCAGCAGGGGGAAGCTACTCCAACGTACACAGAAAGGTATCCTGTAGATTATACATTGGAGAATTCACCGATAGAAAGGCATGATCTTGTAGAAAGTTCTGTACCAGCCACTAGGCCTACAGAGAGGTAATACATTATGATGGGAAATAGCACTTTGCTATGGGGAGAGTCCTTGTTTTCATAGACTATTTGGACATTGCAGCCATTGATAGATAAACTCGAGTCTATTTTGAAATGTAAATATAATATTAAGATGATAAGCAATTAGCTGTAAGGTTAAAATTAGATTCTTACTATAATTTATATATAAATAAATAAATAAAAATATATATATATATATATATATATATATATATATGTATATGTATATCTAGATGTATGTATGTATATGTATATATACATGTTGATACAATATGTGTGTGTACATATATATGTACATATATATTATATATCGACACGGATACAATCCGTATATATAATTTTGACATGTAAGCAATGTAATTATGAAGGAGAAATATGATTTCACTGCTGAGACACTATGATCTTATTGTATTCATCTTGTTTTAACACATTGGAGTAACGTTGACGCTTCGATGGAGAATATGCCCATAACATGTTTTTACTTTTCTTTCAACCGGGCATGTTGATACTTTGGCATATAACAAATTCATTATTGTTACACGTTTTTAAATACCATGCACATGAAGTGGGTATACTGTAAAGATTTTCTATGGATCATTGGAGTAGTAGTAAGATCTGTATTTCATTATGTAATTGGTACGTGAGAAACACATTTACGATATTAACGGTACATACGGCAGTCAGGCGAAGCGAATAAACGTAAAGTAATTGTAGAATATTTATATGTTGTCGCGGGTTTATATTAAGTGTAATCAGAATCACTGGACTTTACTACTACTCCGCAGTGTCGAGTCATAACGAGCGATTTTTTCGTCTGACACCCGAAGAACATGAGCTCGAGTGATTGTATAAAAATAAATGCACAATATATCTTCAATAAAGTACCAGCAATGTACGCCCCTAAAATATATTTGTAAAATACAAGTAAAGACTTTGGGCTATCATTCGAAGACTTAATTTTTCAGATAAGTTTTTCTTTTCCGCTGTCCTTCCCCTTCGCTCGACGGGCTGCCTGCTGATAGAAATTTTTAATGTTGCAACTAATCAGAGGCGCGAATGGTTGAGCGGACGAAGGATTTGTGGCAATAGAGGTACGTCGTTTACTTTGTAGGAAGTAGAGTTTACATTTATGAGAAATAAAGAAGCCTATTATTTCAAACTATAATGATGTGTAACCTGTGTGTTGATGAAATGTAAAGGATAAAGAGGAATAATTCGGTAATCTGTCATGCTTGGAACAACTTTTCTAATTACCGGGGCAGTGATTTTAAATTAAACTGTAACTGATAGTTGTCATATAAGCGAATCACGTGGGCTACTATGAATGGAATTTTAATTCTGCAAAATGTTTGAATGTTACATTGAGCACATCTGTGTAACACACGAATAAAATAATATGCATTTTAATGATTTAATACCGTAGTTTCAAGGGAATTGTTCTTGAAGAAGCCTCGTAGGTCTCAAACAGGACAGATTTACCAACATATCCTAATAGAAATGATTATATTATATTCTTTATAAACTCATGTTATCGAAAATAAAAATGTTTTTATTTCTCGTGGCGTTTTCAATTGTGGTCACGTGTGTATATATTATGTTATTGTCTGGGGAAGAAAAAACAGTTATTAAATGTCGCACTAAAAATGGAACACTTGATAAAATGTTCTGGGTAAATATAGCCAGATGAATTTTCGAAAATGGACTGAATTGTTAATATTCTTTAATTGCTCCTCGAATTTAATTAATATATACATATTTATGCGTGTATAAATTTATGTATGCCGTATGCGCACCTACGTAAATATACACGCATATATATATATCTTCCACTCGAAAGAGTTATATTATAAAAATTCTGTACCTACGAATAGTATGTAATACTGTGAGACGGGGGAAAATATAATTACATTTTCTATTAAAACTTTCTGGTACAATCGTAAGTTGGATATGCTTTGTCGAAGTAATCAAGTATAACTGGCATGAAGTGATACGGAATAAAACAGCTGCGTTCTTATATCAATAACAATTTGATATTTTCATCACTAACAATATTATCTTTTTATTTCTACAGTGTGCACCACATACACGATTGTAACTAAGAGATAAAATAAATATATGAATATTTACGTAACAGATTACATGTAAAACGAGTAAGTTTTCGGTTGTTATTATTTGGATATATCCCGTGACAACAAACTCATAAATGTGTAAAAAAAAAAGCTAATATTTAATCTGTTTTGATAATTAAAGAGCTTGCAAGTAATACGAACGAAGAACTTGTATTTTACAATCTTTTTCGTACGGACTATATTATTAAGGAGATTGTTAGAAACTGATTATGTATACCTTATTGCTACGCGCTTTTGTTTTTCATGTGCTATTTACAAGCGTAAAAAAAACTGCGAGTATTTGTCATTATCAAAGATTTATTACCTAAAATAATCCCAAAATACAATAAATTATGTTACATTTATAGATGAATGGTCATTTATATACAATATAGTAATATCTGCAATAGTTAGAAAGGAACACAGTCTTTACGATCGTTACTTCGATCCATTTGCTTTTATTTCCGCCAATACTGTGCGAACTTGTGCAACTGTTCCACTAACGCTGCCATTACGGCCGTTACCGATAAGTCTAAAAGATTGTGCACATAATGCACTGCTTCTTCGTCGCTCAAATCCAATCGTAGCTTATCTTGAACTTTCTTCACCGCTTTGTCTGGTTCTAACGCTATGTCCGGCACGCTGGCGTCAACCATTAACGAGAACAAATTCAATATTAAATTCGCGTGCCTGCGTAAGTGCAGAAACGCGGTGTAACACTGCTTTCGAAATTCGTGATAATGCTCGGACCCTACGCCCCCCATAGCTTCCACCATTTCTTTGCTCAGTTTCATTGGCGGCGGCAAGGGCTTCGGATCTCTGCCCAGAATGTAACCGAAGTCTATATGGAAGAGTTTGCCTGTAATCAAGTTCAACAAAAATCCTCTATTGGTGTATTTCTTATGGCCGAGATAATGCGGTGAATTTCTGAGCAAATTTACCTGACGTTGTTAAGAGCAAATTATCTAAATGTCGGTCACCAACACCAAGCACATACGTAATGATACAGTAGCCAGCTGAAATTTTGTGGTTTTACGTAATTCTCATTCACACGAATCGTTGTTTTTCGAGAGGATATACTTATTCTTACCACAGCTTCGAACGTAAGTATCCATAACTTCAGGTACAACACCGTAAGGCCCGTTCTCCGAAGGATGATGCTTTCGAAAAAAGCTTAATATGGAACCCTCGCTGGCCAGAACCTCTGCGACCGTAGTGGATTCGATGAATTGTAGAAAACCGTGCCTTTTACTTGTTGCGAGCACCCTGGGAATAGAATTAAATTGCACGTTATATAACACGTGTCGTGCTTATCGGTGTTAAAAATTTTCACCTGTAAGGAGTGAGCTTCAAGTCCAAATTTTCTCGTCTCAATAATTTATCCATAAGTGCTATCGTTTGTAAAATTAGCTGGTCCTGCCTTAGATCGTCGCCGTGTTTGAAAATTACGATGTACTCGCTGTTGTCTGTCGTCAAGAAAGTTAATTTCGATGGCATAAGAGCCGATTTGAAGAGACTCGCCCTAGAAGCAATGAGCTGGCAATCGTTGTGGCACAAATATTCTTGGATGTGTAACAGAGATGTTACTCGTACTTATCGGGGATGATTCCTTTGATACAAATTTCTGGATCTAAGGGGAAAGGTATCGGCTCGAAGTTGGAGAAATTGATTTTGAATGCTGGATCTGGATCGGCCAACAACGCTCTGAGCCTGTCAGTCTTCTTTTTACGGTTCGCGCTTTCCCTCGCCACTGCTTTCACGAGCGCTACTAATTGGTCGATGAATATCTTCTGCCGCAAGAGAAACGCTCTTCTCTTCTGCCAGACTGCGTTCCCTTGAGCCAGCATCGTGGAAAACATCGACATCACGGTGATATACATTTCCTTCACCCGTGTATCTTGCTTCGCGCTCATAGCTGGGTCATTCTGATCCTCGCACTCGATAGAAAGATACCAGTAGAAATAGTTGGCCAATGTTGTGTTCTGACATGCACGAGTGATCAGGAACGATGTTAAATCCATGTGGGAGTCTTGTTTTACCGACAACTGTCCGCTTTCGGATTCGATGGACTGCAAGTTACGCATGCTATTTGTAATAAATTAGTGATTCGATGCTTTTGCCTGAAGATTACTTACATTTGTTACAGGCGTAGATGAAGAATCGTTGACCTGCACGTCTCTATCTACTTTCTCAACCTTCTCGGTTTCCTTTTCCTTCATTAATACTTGATGAGCTCTTTTGATGCTTTCGAAATCCTCGTACTTCAACGCTTGCACCAACTGCAATAGGTAGAGCATTAAGTCATCGTCCGGCGCTTGATTCAGTCGAGCTATCGCGTATCTTCTGACGGCTGGATGTGTAAACGCTGGGCCAAGCAGCTCCAATGCATCCACGGGATCGGGCGGCGCCCACAATGCCAACATTTCTAAAGCCTGTCGCTCTTCTCCGACTACTTTCCAGTTCACGCATTTCACGAACTTTGTTAAAGCCTTCTTTTGACTCGACAAATAAAACCTGTACTTCCAAATCAGATCTTGTTCCTCCGTAGATAGCACCGTGGTTGGCGCGTAACTTAATATCGTGTTCAAAGCGTCCCGCACGCTTGACGTTGGTTTCAGCTCTCGCGTATGCCCTCCGCTACGTAAACTGCGAGCCAATTTGTGATGCTTCGCTTCCACCAGATTTTCCTAACGATAGAAATGCATTTACGAAATGTGACAATGCGCGTATACTTCGTCTCACTTTTGTTTATAGTAGAATTTCTGAAGTAGTACCGAATTGAATTTCTTTTGTTACATTTTACTCACTTGTAGAATCTCGTAATCAGGTAGAGTTACAACGTCTGGTTGGGACCTGTGTTGAACAACTTCGTCTCCATCTTTTTCGTAATATACTATGGAGTACTAGAATAAATAAATGAGAAATGAATAAGAATATAAACAGTAGTAATTCTGAAATGAACGAACATATTAAACGGCGGAGTTCTCCGTACCAGTATACCGTCCATAGTCACTTCTGGAAACTCGATCATTAAATACAGATACTCAGATGCTCTCTTCTCTCTTTCATTAATTAATTCGATCTCCCTGAACGTTAATCTGTCCAGCCAGTCGACTTTGTTCATTTGACCGTTCCTATGCTTCTTCACAAGTTTCGCCAACCGCTGCATCTGTTCCTTTCCGTGATCCCTAGTCTTGCCAGGAGTACTGGTAAGCGCGCTACCATCCGCTTCCACTCCGGGCCACACTCTGAGGTCTAACATTCCTTGACGAAATACCCCGTGCTTCCCGAACAAAGATATCGTTGTGCCGCCAACTGGCAGCTGCCTGCCAGGTCCGGCGCAGTCGTATAAGCTTATGCATAACTGAGCGTCTCGTGGCAAGTCGGAATAAGAAATGGGAAGCGTCACCCATTGATTCCAACTGTAACAATCGAAGAAATGTAATCCGACGATAGGGATCGATCGCACGAACCAGAATCTGCGCGTACTTCCAACGCGACGTGAAGTGTTTGTAAGCTGCGTGAACAGGTAAAGCCAACGGCCTTCCGCCGGCCCAGACTTGCAGCGATGCAGCTAGATCCCCGCGACTGCCGTTCGCTCCATATAGGCCAGAGTATTTTAACATAGGATCGATGAGCAATTTGTCATATTCCGGTCTGTGCCTTTTACCTTCTAACGTTCCTCTGCAAGAAGCGCATAACACGTTACGGTAAGTTTTATTGAGATCAGTCTTATTCTAGTTAACAGAACTTGTGTAAAATATTCTGCGGTTTAATATTCAATTAATCCGGATTAGATGTGATAATCGGATCGTTTTCTCTTTAACTGTCACTGGTCCACCTGTTTCCGACGGAAAGATACATCGCACAGTATTTTATTACGGTAACCTGAGACCAGCTGATAGTGACGTTCGTTGTGTTTAATACACAATTAAATCTTACATTTTAATTTGTATTCTTGTGTCCAAAGAAGAACTGTACACATAGAAAAACTTATCATTAATATCTTCCATGATTAGTTTAGGAAATAATAAACTCAACACATTTCTCTATACTGTACACTTGCCATCATTCTACCGCACCTACTGTGCTTAAGTGCATCGCCGCGCCTACAGAGGTCAGTGATGGTCATTCGCCAAATCCCCACTATTCGAATGCAAAGAAGGCGCACTTTTTAAAGCGATGTATTTATTGACATCTCGCAGGTGTCTTTGGTTCTATGGAATAGACCTTTAACTGGATTTAAACGGAAGTCCCGGAGTATCCGGGAGTGTAGTTCCTCTGACAAAGTTGGTGACCTTAGTAACTAATTTCATTATTGATGGCAATTTCAAAGATTGCGTGCGTACAGCGCCGGCGGAAGGTACGGACTCATAGCGAATTCGGTACCTCGCACTGACTCTGCACTGGTGCCAAAAAATGACTTGGATTGGTTGATTCTTATAGAGCTATCTTCGTTTCTATCAGAAGCAATCAATTCAAGTCATTTTCTGGCACCAGTGCAGAGTCAGTGCGAGGTACCGAATTCGCTATCAGTGATAAGATATGGGACGAGTATTCTCGCGCATGCGCGGCGATTTTAGCATCAGTATAATACAAGTTTCGATAAAATGGGGTACCTTGATCACCCTGCTGCTTTCCCGCCAATAACACTACACCTATCAGTTGCGCCCCAACATAGATACGGTACTGCAAACGCCACGCATGCGCGAGAATACTCGTCCCATATCTCATCACTGCTGGGCGAAACGGGCGACCGCCCGGGGCGCCAATTTCCTAGGGCGCTTCAATAAAAAAATCGTTATTTAATTTAGTTATTTTCCTGTTTTATTTTTAGAGTATTTCTGTTATTATTCAAATACAAAACGATGAATTTAGAAAGCAACCATAGTAACTTATCTTATACGTCGCTTTTTGAAAGAATATTAGCTACAGTAAATTGTCGTTCTAAGATCACTAGATTTAGTTCGTTGTACGTATGATCATCATTCGCCGTCACGACAAAGAAATGAATCCCGCTACAATGTTGCGACGTTGCGAGGGCCTCGTTGCCACGTCGATGAGACGGACTCCTCCGTCGTCCTTTATTTTTTAAGAAACACGATTTTGTATAATATAGGACACTTCAGGGTTTATTACTTTGATTATGAAACATATTCGAAGCTATGCTCAGTTCATTTCGGATAGCTGGCCGTTGAATGCGGAAATAATAAAATAAAACAATAAATACTAACGTGAAAGGGTGCTTTTTTACTCTTGAAAGAACATATAAACATGCCATGTGAGGTGTGTGTAATAAACTAAATGAACGACACTAAATATAAATTCAAACATATTGATATATTTATTAAAACATGATACAGAAATGAAACAAATAATTCAATTTATCACGCAGCAGAATATAACGAATATTACAACCAGTCCAAACAATTTTTTAGAAGTATTTGAAGCATTCCTAGAGTACATATTATATCGAACTTGATGCGACTTTGTTTTTCAGCTACCGGTCTTGCCTCTTTTAACTATTTCACATCTTCAAGGTGAAGGGCGACAGCAAGTCATAGTAGTGTAAGTGATAGGAATGCACTACTACAGTGGTTCGCGCTATGTCGGTGTGCCATCCTTTCAATGGGACGGACTCGAACCAGCGCGAGTGCAGCGAGCCTAAATTTTCTTATGTCGGGGTCCCGTCTCGAGTCCTGAGGTCTCTTTTTCGAGAACTGATTCGATTTTCCTACTGACACGGGCGGATCGTCCCTCACGAGACTTTCCTATGTTTCGGGTACCTATACTTTCTTTCGTGTGGTTGGCGCTTGCGCTACTTAAAGAGCAAGCGAAAGGGGTACTTTTCATGTGTCATTTATTCATACCATAAAAAAACAATTGGAATGAAATATCGGCACCAAATAAGATTCATTACACGTATGAGAAGAGGTTATGTTTATCACACGCACGCTATCAGGTTCTCTCTCTCTCTCTCTCTCTCTCCCTCGTATCCATTTTCACTTCACAATCATGCATTTCCCAAAAAGTTTAAAGGGAAATGTTGTTCAGAATGACGGCATTGGCAACATATGTGAAGGTCATTGAAATCGGTGAGGAGATAGCTTTTCGACAAATTTACCAATTTTTTTTACATAACGTATTCTGCGCGTTGAAAAGGTTTGAAAGAAGCCATATGACGCAAAGGAAACCTTTGGTCAGGAAAAATTGTTAAAAATTTCGGAACAACTTGATTGTGTAGAGTTACACGTATATGTAGGCATGGGCCTACCACTACTCTGCTGCTTGATACGAGACACATCGTAAGATTACCATAATTTATTAATCATTTTTTAATTAGTTATTATAGGAAGTGTTCAAAATGACAAATGAAAGTGTATCTCTGTGCACGGAGTATCCCGGGTATACAGTTGAAAAAAATTGAAAAAGTTGAAAAAGTTAATATAAACCCATGTATGCAAATAATTTATTAGGGAATTATAAGATAGCAGAGATTCGTTACATCGTAAGCGAAGGTGTACAATGCTTCTCCGTTGTATGGGTCTGTAGAGTTGCTGATTGATAAACAAATGAAGAAATTTTTATTTGCCTTTTAAAAATGCTGTATTAATTTGACATCGGAACACCCTGTATTCAAATTCTCACCGCTATTATAACTTTCATTCCTACCGCTTGTAGCGCTGTACTCTTATTTCATGTTTAGCCGTTAACGTTGGATGCGACACGGAAGAGCCCCAAAATCGAGTGACACAGAAAACAATAGGGTGAAAGGTCTATTCTATACCTGGTCTGTGGTCCTAGAATATGGTATCACACTTACCATTTTAGGGTCACAGGCAACGTTAACGATAAGATCTCGAAACAGATCGTAACGCTACACGTGGTAGGAAACAGAAGTCAATGGCTATACCTCGTCTGTGGTGGTATCACATCACAGTTTTTGGGATATATGAATAATCACGATAGTCACGTTTGTCGTAGAAGTTTAAGATGATTTCTGTCACTATCTTTGCATGCTCTCCAGTGTATGTATTATACTAAATGTTTATTATCTGTCTAACATTGTAAGACTACATGTGTAGTAACGGTGTCTTTGTATAGTGCTTTCATAATGTGCACTTAAAGATATTAAATTGTTAATTGACGTAGTTTCAAATAAGACTCGATTACGTGAAATAATACAGGTATTTATACAAAATTTACATTTACACATATATGTATCATTTGGGCAATATTTCAAATCATGATCGAGGGCTAAGTAGTACAGATGTACATCCACAATTTTTCAAGCTTGTTCGGTGTACTTAAGTATCAGTGCAAGGTTTACTAAATATCAGAATACGCGATATCCTTGATGTGGTTACCAAATGCAAAGCTCTTCGTAATATTATAACGGCACAGATACTGCAATAGGCATCGTAATATGGGGAAACATTGACGCATCTTGTTGTTTAGGACTACGAACAGTATTCGTATTACTGTAAGCACTTTCGGATTGGGAAGGGACAGGGTTTGGTTGGTGATGTTCGCATCAACAGAATACTGTATCTGACTCTGGGTAGATACGGTTTCTCGTACAATATTGTTTCGCACGTAACATAACATGTATAGGTTATGATTGATTCTACATTTAGTCTGTTATCCAATTTCAAAGTGTTTCCTGCCGTCTGCCTTACACTAGCTAGGACATTTATTCGTCACACTGCAATTAGCGTAATTAAGTTAAAACTGTAGTAAAGTCTCCTTCCGTAAGGTATAAAAATCTAGAATTTTCGAGATCGGGAAATGCTGCTATGTACCTATTTGTACCCTAGGACGGATTACTATTTCCTGTGGGCAATCAAATACATAGGTGTTACGAGTTCGAGCGTCTCGCAGTGTGCTGCGTGTATAATCGTTGAAACGAGGCATATTAAAAGTTCAACAGAGGTATCTGTATCATTCGTTGAACACAGCGTGCCCGTTTGGGTGAGAGGGAGACAGAACAGTATAGAATAGTAGAGCAGGCATGATGAAAACAGAAGAAGAGGATAAGGAATGGAGATGAAGCAAGATGAGCGTAAAGCAGTGGTTCCCAACTACCACCGTATCGTATACACATAACTTAAAGCTCATTAAATGCTACGATTGTTTATAAATGCTCAAGCAATTGCTGCGAACGCCTATAAGCGTTTGGTAAATACGGTTAACAATCTTCACAAACGACGTAACATTTTAACATCGAATTCTTCGCATCCGAAATGGTTAATTGTGCGTTACTCGCGCTCGTGATGTTGGTGGATCTTTTTTTATTGTCACCCGAGTTCCAGCTCCGAATGAAGATTGCAGAAAAATAGTGCTATACCTGAAATATAACCGTATGATGTTTTCTTCGTCTTCGAAATGAATAGAATATATTGTACATGGGTTTCTTATTTTGGGGCATCTCGTATGAAAGTGTTACGCTTACTCGAGTCACTTGCGTTGGGAACCACTGACGCAAAGAGTTGAAGAACGAGATACAGAAAGCGCGAGAGGAAGGAACAAAAGAAAAGACACGCGGGAGGAGGAAGAGGGAAAACAGTAACGGAGTATGAAGAGGGAAATACTGTGACAGAGTTGGGAGTTGGTCGGCGTGGGGGGGGGGGGGGGGGGGGTTGCATACGCAAGTATGAAGGAGAGGACGGACGTTATTAACACTATGCATCATATACCCAGCCCAGACGGGGGCGTAGCGAGGCTTTTTATTGCTCTGTAGATAAATCACGACGAAATACTGGAACTTGACGACTCTCCGCCGCACGCTTTATTCTGATTAAACTTCGGTAGATCCGGGCGGGAGGGTAATTCCGCTTTAAGATCCTCCAGAGTTTCTGTTTTGTTTGGCTCCCGCTGATGCCTGATCCTTGAACCGATCGAAGACTGGTATGGCCTCGTTCGGCATTCGCGAAGCTTCTGTTCTTGCTGTACAATGAGTCACAGAAAATTATTGACGGTGGCCGGAACGACGATGTACAAGATTTAATTAACAGGCTAATGAAAACTGAGCTGTCGACAGAAACGAAACAGATGAAACGAATAAGAAGAACTATAAGATAATACGAATAATAAGATCAGGAATAAGAGAACTCGGAGGCTTTGACGACATTGGCACAGCCGACTCTACTACTAGCCGTGCTATACAACGTGGCAACACCGCTCATGTGCGGATCGGGAGTCCTATTTTCAATAGTGGAGTTTTGTATTCAGCATTATAATTAACGTTATTTTGCGGTATAAAATTATACAAATATACAGTTTTTTGATTAATTAAATAAGGAATGCGGTAGGTATATATATATACACATACATATATATCGAAGCCGGACTCTCGCGGTGTTGCCATTTTGCCTTCAGCACGGCTAGTACTAGAGTCGGCTGTGACATTGGTAACGCGGCTGGCCAGTAGCGCAGAGGACCCCCGAAGATCGTGGGTTCGAGTCTCGAGTCGCATCGCTCGAGGCCCTCTTTTTCCGTGGCTTCCAAACATATAGGAATTGCGAAACCTATTCCTACACATGTTACGACGAAAGTGAATTCAATGTCTCTGGGGATCAGATGGGAACAGAACGAAGGGCGCGTGTTGGAAAAGACATTGTGCCAATAATTTTCTGACTCACAGTATGATGAAATACCATCAAATATAAAGAATTGGTATTCATTTAATTATTATTTGAGAATTCCAATGACTGATTATGCCGTGCCGGGATTGAGGAAACCTTTCGGTCCGCCGATGGAAAAGACGTTCAGTTATCTTGAGCAGGAAATATTCCCAGCATGAATTGAACTCTTGAGGTGGAATAGTTCTTTCTCTTTCTTATAATTAGAAATCGATCAGGAATTCAAAGCGATAACTTGCATGAATTTTCCGATTTATTTTAAACGTTCAATCCTTTTCAGCGCGTCCATTGCGAATCTTCTTCTCGCAACTCGAATGCTTTGTATCGCGCTTAACGATTTCAACGAGACGGCCAATAGAATCACGACTGTCTTTGCGCAGACTGTACCGAGTCCTAGGTATTCCAGCGGTTGTAAACATAAATCGGCCGCCTGGAATCGATCGCCACGCGAGCACACAATACATTTCTCCTGGTTCTGCGACGTAACGTGTTAACGGCCGCTAGCCCCCATTTGTACGTCTACCAAATTTCATTTCCAATTCCAATAGTCGCCAATCTTCAAATTGATCGAGGTGAAGGGAACGGGGACACCAGAAACCACTGCCTTGCTGGAAGGTACAGACGCTGTCGCGGATTTTGGGACCAAAGTCAGACGGCGGTCTAAAAAGGGGCTATACTACTTATCGCTACTCTACGCCTATACTATCTTCCGTTGTCGATGCAAATCTCGGTTATTCTGCTGTAACTTTTCAGAGTTTCGATGGGGTAAATCTGATGAACGTTTGGGGGGAAGGTGGAGGGCGGGTGTTCGCGGAAAGTTGGCGTTAGGTACAGCTGCTCGCCGGTTGACAGGAATTTTCCGGAACATCGCGTTCCGTTTGCTGGCAAGCTGGAACAGATAAGGACACTACGATCTTGCACTGGCTTCCCCGCGTGGGCAAATGTAAATTTCGAGTAAGTCACTTTGGAAGTTGGTATACCGGGTGTACCGTGGCAACGGCAGCTTACACGACCGTAGCGGCGCAACGTAGAACAAAACGGCTTAGTCCTGATATCTAGCTCCCAACTGCGCTGCGTTATCCGCCCCGGAAGTTGGCTAATTTCGCTCTAGACCCTGTCCCACGTTTGCGCGTCTACGGTCACGCTAAAAGTTCCTTAGCCCTTTAAGCGGCAATGTAGCTGTCCCTGACGTAGATTAGCAAATGCACGTCGTGCTTTCGATTATAACTGTTTATCGCTCGTTACCGGAGCTCTATTATTTTGCGAACGTTGATACGATACACTGCTGGGCGATTTGATCTCTTACTGTCTGTTTCCGATGAAACGTTTCATTTGGAATTATTATCGTGGTGTAGGGTAATTGTGGGAGAGGTGCCGCACTCGGAGAGACGCCGTACTATCAGTATTTTAGGGATGTCGTCGATAAAACGATTGTCGATTTCATTTGTTTGCGACTGTTGATCTAGACCAGTTTACCAAGCACGAGCGTGTTTCCTCTAGGTATTATTATTAAAGATTTTGCTGTTTTTCGAGGTAAGCCTAGCGCGCTTCGCCTGAATAGTTATACGTCACTTTTATTTTTACTATCATAGTAGCTAAAGTTCATAGTTTTTCTTAATACAACTTTTGTAATACGTTAAAGGGACCGTGTAGAATATTTCCTTGGTTGAATAGGTTACCTTCGACATAGCATGTGGAAATACGAAAGTGCGGCGCCTCTCCCGGCCATTTCGGATAGACGCCGCATTTTTTCTTAGGATAGATGCCGCACATTGATAACGTACTGTTTCGGAAACTAAGTCGATTTAAATGATGTATTTAATGTTTAAAATACCAAAAAATTTTTTTAAAATAGCTAACGTGGTATCTCTAGGCAAATTATTTATTTCTAAATGAATAATCTTATAATCCACATATATTTGTGGACTATTTACTCTTTTTCCACATTTTTTTATTTTGATTTCAAGATGCCAACTGAATATAAAAGAAAATCTAACGCTAAGCTTAAAGCTCAGTGGAGTGAAGAAACTTTGATCGAAGCATTACATCGAATAAAAGCTGGTGAAATCCAAAATCCAAGGCTGACTGGATTATTTGTCCAGAATGTAGAAAGTGGCTTCATGAAACATGCACCCTGTATAACACTATGTGTAATGAATGTGGGAGGAAGAAAAAAAGAATGTTAAATTTAGAAAAGCAAAAATAATATATGTACCTACTGTACCCATTTAATTCTCCAATTTCATAATTGTATACAATAAAAATGTTTCGTTTTACTTTGTTTTTACTACTATTTTATATAAAAAGTTAGAATTTACAAGTTTAAATCGAAAATTAAACGTTTTTCGAAATGCGGCACCACACCCTCATGTGCGGCGTCTCTCCTACTAAAGAGATGTTTTTAGTTTCAATTTTTTAAGGGTGACAAATATTAAAATTTTTATTTTTTTTAATGCTAGTAGAATCACAAGATGTTGAACTAATAATATGTATCCTCGGAAAACATTTTCATTGCAAAATTTAGACACGGTGACAATTTTGCGTAACGTGCGGCAGCACTCCCACAATTACCCTAACTGCGAGTATCTAATTCCTATTTTAAAGAAATTGCTAAAGGATGATATTCAAATCGGAATTTCCATTTTATCTTTAGCTTCAAGCTAAGGTGGTCCCATAAAGCTTTTCATAGAAACCCGATATTTTAAGTAACAGCAGTCGCGAAACTGGACGACGGTTATTCATCCCTTTCAATAAATTTCGCCCGCGCGAGTAAGCCACAGAAACACTGCGAGCCTAGCAGAGTAGATACATTTTAATTTACTCCGTACTTTAGATAGTGCGCACGTACCACCGCGGAACAAGTTATTTCGACCTTGCTACTTAGGACTCTCTTATCGCGTCTCGGTTACATTAGTGATAGTAGCGGTGTAAATTCGTGACGAGATAATACTCGAGTATTTTACCTGACGCAATAGCGTTCCTTCGTTACTTCCCGTTGAAGAGGTAGCCGTGCTCGTAACGCCATCCCATTTACCAATAAATTATCGATCGATCTTATTGTATTGCCCGTCGATTTTGTAAAACGGAGCACCGGGTGGTAGAGGTATGTAATAAAAAGGGGAAAGAACGTACGTACTAAAGAACGTTAAACGTACTCTAATTTCTTTTCGGTGTGTAATCCGAAACATAAACGCTAAAAGCTTTTATACGTTACATATGCAAAGGCCAAAGCCGTAACTGCGACGTGGTAATAAAGAGAATGTTAAAAATCTTTTATAAAAATATTTCCACGCACTTTATCCCCGATGTTTTTTACACTTCTGCATTAATTGGCGCGCTGCTCCTGTCCGCGAGGAAAGAACTCCTCGATCTTGAATTTCTCACAATACATCCATGAACGCTTTAATAGGTTTCAGAAGTATAATTAGTACAATTAGCCTGCGGTTGTTGAAGCATAACAATTTCCGCATGATGCGCTGCGTGTTACCGTGTCTCGCGCATGCATAAAGGCTTTCGAATGAATCTATGGAGGGATCCTCGCGCTGATTAATTCCACTCTACACGGGTTTGGGAGGGGTTCCGCCGTGATCGTCGAGATAATACCATGGATGAGCAAAATAGGTTAGTCTTCCTGCTATCCAGGCTGACTCTATACTGCAGTAGTCTGCCGGGTTCGCTAATTTCGCCTTAGGTGTTGCGGTATTTACAGCACCATGTACAGTCCAAGTTATTTCGTTTCTCCGAGGTATTACGGTCGTCCTTATCGGGCTCTGTAGGAATACAGAATTGGCACCGCGAATGCGTCTAGCGATTGGCGAGATAGAGCTTTGTCGATGCAAGGCCACCTTCCTGCTTTAGTCACATAAATCTATAATACTTGCCATCATTTATTACTTCTTCATTTCGATCAGTAGTTTACAGAATATCCTAATCGTTATGTAACAAAGAATCTGATATAAGTGAAATTGCGCAAAAATTTCACGACGCCTTGAATCTTACGAACTATCGGAGCAGAGCCATTTAAATGCGAAGCACCCTGTCAGTAGTCTCGGTTCCACTTATCGCTTCAAGGATCCCGTGAAACGTGTTAAGAGTCGAAGCCTTAGAGGCGGAAAATCCTAGATTTAATACTATCAGCGGCCGTTAACAGAGATTATCTATACGGCCTATCTATTACGCCGAGCTTGTAACCGCGACGATAAATGGCGCTGATAATGGCGAAAGCTTGTTCCGTTTCGATATTTATAATGCCGTGATACCGGCTAGCCAGCTGTCTTGGCAAATCCGAAGAAGTATTCGCTAGACACGCCTGTGCGCGGGGCACGTACACGTATATTTCGGCTGGCTTTTTCTCTCAGACGATCGTCTAGGGAAACATGTTGTCAAATATTCTGGGAGTGCCCCTTGAGGCCTGTTCCTCTTCAGCCTCGACTTTGGATTCATCTCTCGACCGCTCGTTTCCGCTCCGTCCCCGAAGAACTCTCGCGACGTCCACGACGACGGCGACAGGCCTTTTGACCTGGGCAGACACTTCGCCTAGCTATTCGCAGGATATTCGAAATTCTACTTCCAAGATACGTGCCACGGCTGTAATAACAAATTACATCGGAACTCTGCGGGGCAGATAATACCGTAGGATCGTTTCGCGAAGAAGACAGGGCAGGGATATACGAGTGAATCTTTTAATGCCACCGGGGTGTAAAGTCAGAGGTGTTATAGGCTGCCATCTCCGCGGGGTATAGAGACTTGAGCTTACTGTAGCTTGTTCCACGCAGAGATCGTAATTTATCCCAGAAGGCAGAATAAACGTTAGCTTCAAAAACTTAAATACGTACTGACAGGGTCTGATATTTCCTATCAAGAGGAATAAAGTTGATCCGAACAATTTCTCACAGTAACGTGCCTGTTGAAGTTACGACCAGGTGAAGTACGACGAAGCAACGCCTCGAATATCAATACGCCATTTGCTTCCTTTCTAAAACAATTGAGCTCTTTTCGTCTTTTACACTGCACTTCAACCAGTCATAACGTTCGACAGATACGTCTTTCCGAGGAATGCTGGAGGAATTATTGTGTTCCGCCCTGAGGTCAAGCTGTGCAGTCGATTATAGTTAACCCTAATCAGTGGCGCACTCGGGATACATTCTTGGTGAGAGCCGAGTCGAACGGATAAAAGAATTTTTAATCCGAATTCAGTAAAATTCATTAGATGATTATAAAAATTTTTTTGCAGGATAAAATCCAGTTTTCTTTTCTTCTTACAAAGCCCCTTCTTTGGGGCTGTCAGGGTCCCTTGGTCTCCCCTCTGGGTGCAACCCAGACCCTAATTAACTTTTGCATAGGTAACATTCGTTTCATGCTGTTTGCAATTAATGGTAGCATGTAATGTGTCCTTTCGAATGCAATCTGGTACGTGGAAAAAAGAACTCTCAACACGGCACCACTATTTGGCAAATGTTACTGGGAAAAGACACACACGGTGTACAAAGTTTGAAACGATAGGTGCTGCGCGTCCGGCTACGTTGGGGTCGTAATTTGCACGGGGTAAAGCGGATTAGCTTTGGAAGCCAAGGGGTTCGATCGTTTCGGCGATCGTTCAGCTTTGCATTTAGTGATTGCAGAGTTGATGTTGCGGTTGTCTGTCAATCGCAACGGCGTACGCGACGACATATCGAGCACGACCGCAAAGACTGTGTCTGTCGTTGGCGTTCTGACTAGGCGCATCTGTGTTGTTGGTTCCGTTAGAATTGGTACTCGTCGTGACGTAGACGGCTATGTAGATGCAATGAGTAAATAGGAAGACTTACCTACCTCGCGATGAAGGTAAACCTGCGTCATTGGAAAGGTGATCACAATATTTCGTTCCATGTTTGTGGAGACGAAGAAAACTTTAAGTACGGTGTCATTGTTGGTTGGTAGTCACTTTTGAGGACGAGATGGAGAATATATTCTGACGTAGATCACTGCGTTACGTTGCTATCTGTGACTTCGAGCGGCCTTCTGTTAGAGATTGTTGAACTCGCTTGAAGAATGCTAACGATCTTGGAGAGTAAGAATTATGAGGTTTTTCTATAAAATCGGCGTTGAAAAGTCTCCGGGGCGTGTTTTTAATATACGAGAGTACATGCAAATATGGATGCAGAATCTCTGTTAAAAAGTAATCTTCTCAAGGTCCTAAAGGTTCTTGGGGGGATTTGGGGTGTCACGGTACGTAACTCGGACCCGTGCTTTTTACGTTAATTCGTATATGCAGTTCTGTGGAATAAAAGCCTGTCGGACGAGCATTAAAACGTCATAATTTCCCATGGCATTATACGAACGTGGTAATCTCAGAAGGAAAGAAGCTAAAAGAAAACGGTAGCTTCCGCGCAGCGCGCCAATTAATGCAGAAGTGTAAAAAACATCGGGGATAAAGTGCGTGGAAATATTTTTATAAAAGATTTTTAACATTCTCTTTATTACCACGTCGCAGTTACGGCTTTGGCCTTTGCATATGTAACGTATAAAAGCTTTTAGCGTTTATGTTTCGGATTACACACCGAAAAGAAATTAGAGTACGTTTAACGTTCTTTAGTACGTACGTTCTTTCCCCTTTTTATTACATACCACTACCACCCGGTGCTCCGTTTTACGCCCGTCATATATCACTAAAATACCAGATGTATTGCTAATACCAAAGTGCAATACGCGAATTGGATGCTTCGATACGACCTACGTAAGCGTCATTCTATTTTACGCGAACTTTCACTCACGGGCAAGCTTAAATATTTCCACTGCAGCGCAACTTATCCTCACACCACATTAATAGATTCAGCATTTTAGATCGCACTTCACATCGCTTTCAAGTTACAATCATTCCGTGTCCCGCTATCTAAATATTTACACCTATCCGCACAAGGATCATAATTTATTCGTCAGGTGCTGGAATTTTTATCGCACAGCTCCTGAAAATTGCAAATATAATCTCATCACAATCTATCTCACTCGAGCATTCCGTAACGTTGATACGAATAAGTGCCATGCCTCGTTGAACACTGCGAATATAATCGAGAAATGCATCTTTTAAAACTGGTAGGGCGTCGAAGCGCCGGTTAAAACTTTGACCCGTGCATCTCTCGCATGCATGCGCGCGTGTACATCGCTGCCGTCGTGCAGAAGATGAAGCTGCAAACGGAAATATTGATCGCCCTCGAAATTTACCCGTGCCTTTTTTTTTTCATTTACTCACCCCGGCACGTTATCTGTTCCCCAATTTTTTTTTTATCGCGCGTTCGAAGAATCGTTGACACCGGTGCATCGGGGATGCAACGATTGCGTGCACCGACATCGGTGCACGTGTGCGCGGGCTTGCATGCAAGGGAAAAGTTCATACGGGTGTGGAAAGGAGGACCGAGGCAGGCGTATCAGGGGGAGAGGGAGAGAGAAACAGCGACAGACGAGTGGGGAAGTTGAAAGGGTGGTGGGCGGGACGGGCAAATGGTAAATATTTCAGCCAGCGGCATACTCGACGAAACGAACTCTGGAGCTTAGGTGGTATAGGTCACGGGTTCAGTTTAGCTAGCCTCTGCTAAAACTAACCGCGTAAAATATACAGTGCAGGGAAATTCAGCGTTGCGCTTCCGGTCTTCTTCCACCCCCGATGTCTCCGTGCTCGGCTCACAGATTTGTACTGGGCCGTCCCAAACAGATGTCGCACGACGCTGCACCGATGAATTTATAGGCGAGGTGTTTCCAACTGCAATTATCGAGCTTCGTGAGAATTGAAAATTTAAGAGCTTTTTTCTCTCGTGCTTTGTCACTGATAGGACTATAGTCGGGTTTTCGTTGCAAATACTTCAAGTGGAACAAGCCAAGCTGAAGTTTCATTCGCGTGGTTTATACGCCTACTATCGATAAGCAAATATCTACCGATCGCGCGATCAACGGTGCTGCAATTTTTCCTCGGGAAGAGACGTCCGATATCTGCGTGACTCGGTTTCAAGCTCGTCGCTGATATAAATTGCAACCACGTATCTTCCGCGAGCTTGCCTGATATTTTTCACTCCCGAAATGTGATCAGTGATATTGCAAAATTGTCGGGTAGCTCGTTCTGCACGGGTACCTGCGAATTAAATAATACACGTTCGCGTCGGATTATAAATAAATGTCACTGCTTCGTTGGAGAGCTTGGGTAAATACTCGGGTAATTATAGTTGCCAAACAGCAAACCGCAAATGGAAATTCCAGATATAGGCACGTCATCCTTAACATTACTATTTATTTAAGGCTAGTAAAGTTACAGAATAGAGTTTCAAGATCAGTGATGTCACGGAAACTAAATTTTAAGAATTTTCTTCGTGTTTACGATCGGGGTAAGAGAAAAATAGCTCTGCCTTTCATTTTAATCTTTAATACTCGTCACTCTTTCAACTAGTTAAAAAATAGAGGCTGTTAAAGCCACTCTAAAGTATTCTCTTATATTTTGGCGGTGCTCTTCAGTTTTAATTTTATGTTTGAGGATAGTAAAGAGAGCGTGCGGTAAGGGGTGAGGATTCTCGAAACCTCAGAGATAATAGACTCGATACTTAAGAACTCGATAGTCGCCGCGTTAAAGGAAATCGACTTTGGCGGAATGCATTAAGGTTGGAAACCATTAAAGAAATTAAGCGGACCGTCGTTGCCGCTAAGGTATTCCTGAAAAGTTTGGATACTAGGTTTGATTAAAAGTAGATAAGAGGCTGTGGTACCGGATGTAGCTATCCCGCGCAATATGAAGCGCGATGCAGTGTGTTTGGCAAATTTCTTCAGCAAATAACCAAATTCCCTGTGCATCGCACGTCGGCGCTACCCATTTCTTACATGTCTTACGTAATAGAAACTAATAAGAAACGATTCCTTCGTGAAAGATTACGCGGCAGCAGAATCTGCGGCTGGCAGAATCTGCATGGCAAACAGGGCAGCGAATTTAAAGAGCTCGTAAGATCAAGCAACGCGCAAATCGCAGGATAGTCGAGGCTCGCTACTTGCCGATGAATGTAAGAATTTCCCGCGTCGACCCAACGCCGTGTTACTCTTTTTCTTGGAAACTGCAGGCTTCCTTTTCCCGTCACAGCTCGACGTCAAGCCTCCTGAACGGAGATTGACGCGTTCCTATTGTGCCCGTCGGCTGAGGGCCGTTATTTTTTACCCTGTCTTCCATTTTTATCGCAAGCTCTTAATTTATCGAGGGCATTGACGTGGGAGCCGGAAGGTGTAAAATCACTCAACTTGATGCGATGCTATTACCTGAGGGGCCGCCCGCAACGTCGAACAGTGGAAAGTGTAAAAGTGGTGGATGCATGTACTCGCCCCCGAGCCTGAGACCTCCGTTGTGTTGTCGATTCCTTGGACGAGGTCGAAGGATATGGATCTCCATCCTGCGTAATTTTAGACGGAAGGCTGATGAATAATTAACGCCGGGACGGGGGAGGAGCACAGGATAGCTTGACGCTACGCTCGACGGGGTGGAAACGTGCTCGTTAATTCTGTAATTTAGTTGGAGTGTAAAGAAATTCGATGATGGGTTTAAGATCATCTCTATTTATATTCTAGCGTCCGTTCATTCTTCTTTTGCCGCGATCCATATTTTTGGGGGGAACTCTAAGCAGAGGAGTGGTTTACACGGAAGGAAATTCCTAAGGTACAGAGTGTGTAATTAAACCCTCTTGTGTCTACAAAGTTCCGTTTCGTTTTCCGGGTGTTCCGTATTTTTCTCGTTTAACGAAACAATTTATTCCAATTTCTATCGAATAACATTTAGTCTAAGCCACTCCTATCGTGACGCGTAGGTTCTAATTTCGACGGAGCTGCAGGTAGAGCGCGTCAACATTATCTACCCGCGCTGATCATTGATTTTCTCTCGCATTGCGAAACACTTTTATCAGAATTTTAAATATCCGATTTCTCGGGGCATGGTAAAAAAGAATTCAGGTTACAGAGGAATAACGGTGGCTAACGCTAATACCGCGTTCCAGTGACACAGAATTAACGGGCAGCAACATCGATATTTCTTGCATCTCGAACGCCGGTATAATAAATCGCGCATTTCCCGTCGAGTGGTCTCCAAAGAGAGATACGCGCGATCCACTGGATTTGTTTGCATCCCCAATCGATAGGTTGTCAAGTGTATACTGTATGCACCGCTGTGGAACTGTTTGCGATAATGTTTCCGACGATCGGACATTTTCATAGGGACTAAATAGATCTTGCCACGAGGTCGCGGGGAGAGGTTCGCGAGAACTTGGAGCTCGTTTTTGCAAATGTAGGTCGACCGGGGCGAAGCCAAGATAAAATACAAAAAAATGGCCAACCCGGCGCAGCAGCCGTGAACCAATGGACAGGTGAATTTCAGTTGCTAGTGACATATTGTTTGTACGATAACATTTCGTTCACATTTCGACGTAACGATAGCTGGTCGTTCTTCGAATCGACCTACGGTGTTAAAGTAGCACCTTCAGTAAACCTTTTCGATGCTCCATGCCACTCTCGTTTCCACCCAACCAGAATTCACGGTATCGCGCTCTTCAAGCCTGAATCTACCAGGCTATTCTCTGGTTCCTTCTAAAACGTAGCTCACTTCAGTCCACGAGAACAAAAGATGGTCCGCATTCGTCTTTCAAGTATCACAAATATATCAAATGCAATGTGCGCTTTCATCCTCACGTTAATTTTATATTCGGTGCAAGTTTTCATTGTCCCGGCCTCGTTTTAATGACGGGTCCTCAGTCGCAGACAGGATCGTATCACGAGGCACGTTCGAAGCGCGGCTTTTTTCTTCACTACTGCTTTGTGTTATATTAAGGACGCCGAAGCGTGGCTCACGTTTCCCTTTACGAGCAGCTTAGCACCGCCTTATACCCAATGGGGATTCCCGTAATGGGAAAAATAGAACCCAGGGGCACTGTAACCGCTTCCCGCAGGAATGGTTGTTATCGATTGTTTGCGGCTCGTTGGAGTTTTTGCAGCACGCTTGAGCCGCTCGTTCGGCCACGCTGGATCGCGTATCGAACGGGCGCATTATGGTCCTCTGGTCGCTGGCTAAATTACGCTTGCCGCCGCGTAAATTGATTCGCGCCGGTCGCAGTAATAATTGCCGCGCGTGAACAGCGCTACGGTTTAACGGTAAAAATAGCACGGCTGCTCTGTAATCACGCTAGTCTCTGAAAGAATGGACGCGAATTTCCGCGGCAACAAACGTGTCGATCGTTTTATTATGAATTTTATTATAAAATGCCTGGACGCCACGGGGGTGAAATGTAACGCGACCCTTGATATCACGCGTGCTTTGCAATACAATGTTTGTATCGATTACCTCGCTGTTTATAATACGCGCTGCATAGCGCGCACGGCTGGTAACGTTATATCTCGTTACTGTGCTATGTACACGCAGTTGCATTAACCGAACTGCCGGCCGTAGAATAAACGTTTTGCCGATCGTTAGCGGTGTAGGTGCGTGATACGTGAGCATGTTGTTATGTTGCAAACATTGAGGTTAAACTAAGATGATTTCCCGAACGGAACGCACTCTCGGAGAAAAATATTTCAGCTTGGAGCAGCTACGTTTTCGCTGTTCGCTGAATACGTATGAGGCGTTGACAGCAAGGACCGATTAACCCACAATTTTGGCGAAATTGAGTTGGTAGCAATAATGTATTCGAATAGGCTGTATTAATCATATAAAATAGAAAAAAGTAACTTTTTTTCAATGTGGGTTAGTCGATGTCTCGTACAGTTTCTCTGGTATGGCTGACCATTGGCAGGTATATTCTACTTGCAGCAAGTAAAGCCTCGAACATCCTGGGAATGCTGTAAGCTTCGTTATATTCATTTTAGCCAAGTTCTTCTTGTCAGGAATCAGTGAAAGGTTCACTATGATTCTTGGGTTCTGCTGGCTATTGGTGTGGCCTTTCTACCGATACCTCGGAAACTCAGGATACGTCTGTTACGTTCTGTAGGGAAAGTTGTCACTTATGTGGACAACTGTTGCTGGACTCTGGAACACTTGTTTTCATGGTAACGTGTATACCGTAGAATGTACTACCACATTCATGGTACTGTTTGTCTGTCCGCGTGGCTGTTTCTACTAGCAGTAGGGGCAATCTACATTGGGTAATGTAAAGGCGTTTTAAGAATGAATTCCCTTGCTATATTAACAGTTAAAGCGAAATTGCCTATTATATCCGCAGCCAACACATTGCTTTCGTTGCTTAACCTGCTACATAACACATTTCGGAACTTGATTATTAATGGAAAGTGTAGAAATTCTCATTGGCGCCTATTATCATGTTACAGCGCAGAATTACAGTGCGCCAGAATTACGGTACATTGTTAAAATCTAGCTGATATGTATAACCGTGCAATATTAAATGACACGGCTTCGGTGTAACTAATGTATCCGATTCTACGAGGAAAAGCGAAATAAAAGCTTCGTGGAATCATCATGGTCGACTGTCAGTTTTCCCGTTGCATTGTTTTATACAAAAGAAAAATCGCCGTTGCGAATAATTTCGTTTATTTTGAATATCCGTGACAGTCGAACGTGACAGGCCACAGGCATTGGCCGAATCTGGAGGGAATCAGGTGATCTCGCGACGAAACGAGGACGAATCGATTGACTCTCCCCTGTCTGTCAACTTGACTAAGGGACCCGAAAACGACCCCCTCCCGTCGCACTAGATATATTGGCATATAAGAGCGAGCACTTATCGCATCCACCAAGATTTAAAGCAAAAAGATCGTGCTGTTCCATCGAAATCGATGTTATCTATTGTTTCTTTCGGAGAGAATCATTGGCTGCCTAGTAGATAGGTTCCCACCGAGTCGTTAGTTGAACATCAGAACTCTGTTCGCTCCCATCGTCGTTCGTCTTCCCAACTGTGTGCCAAAGAAACGTGAATGGAAATGGAACCTTTACAATCCACTTATCGAAAGCACCTTTTTCTTTAAAAAAAAAAAAGAAGAAGAAACAACGCGTCGCCTTCTTTTTGAACCGCGATACGTGCACTCTATCCGCTCGCAGGCTCGCGCCCGTACGCGACTTCAGGGTGCGATACGCTAACGCGATTCTTCGTTCCTGTTCGCTCGATTCGCGATGCAGGTGAAATAAGCGCGCAGGGAGAGGAAAATATGCCAGTAGGGAACTGCCGCGAGGGGCTGCGCGAGGAAGGGAGACGGAGTAGAGCAGCGGCGGAGGGAAAAAGAGGAAACGAGGGTAGAAATGAGATAGAGGGTGGAAGCGTGGAGGAAGGGAGGAGGGAGATGGTTGGCCGGTAGGGAAAGAGGTGATGGAAGAGGGAGGAAGGAGGAGTAGGCGTGGAAGCGGAGAGAGGGGTAGATTTGACCCTGCTTGTGCACCTGGATAGGAGGCTGTAATCAATACCACAGAAAGCGCGCGCTGCGCCAGGCTCACCCCCTTATCCGCCTACCGATACCTGAATAACGGTCGTACAGGTTCGCCGCAGGTGCATCTCGAAATCTTTTCCACCCTCTCCTTCAGCGACACTTTCTTTCGCTTCGCCTCGAACCGCGCATTACAGCTGCGCACTCGATAAATGAAATCTCAACGAGAATCTCGCGACACGGATGTATCTGCAGACATTAACCCGAGTATAACATTTCATCGTCAAACCTCCACTCTGTGCGAGTTTCATTCGTGCACAGGGTTCTTCTGAGATTTTGATGGCACACCAGGGGGAACCGTTTTGGAAGCATGGGAAACGTGGCTGGTTTGGGGCGCTGGGGGCCTGATACTCCCAGATATTTATCCCTATCACGTCCTGCCGCTTTGATCCACCCCAAGAGCGGGAATTCTCGATGGATCGCGGCGCTTGTTACCAGGCGGATGAATGTCGGACATCGCGCTCCTATCGTTCCTCTTTCGAGTGCTACTCGCGTGTTTCGTTAGAAGAGCAGGGCCTCGAGGGTAAGGAGAATTGGATGTTGAATTAATTTTGCATACTGGGCGCTTCTTCGCGGAAGTTGTAGCCTCGATACACGGCCTCTTTGCTCGGTACAACTGATGCTCCCTCATTGTCCTGGGAAAGTTTTACGCCACTTTTCCCCTGGTTCCCCGAGCTTAGCAAACTGTTCGAGATAGTGCCCGCTTCAAAGCCTTAAATATCATTGAAACGCAAGCGTCCCGCTGCAAGGGCGTCGTGATTTCTCGTGTCCGTTAACAGCCACGTTACCTGACTCGTCCCAACACTTACCTGGGTGCGCGCGTCGTAACGAACTTCGGCCGCTCTACGTGCCGGCGAAATTTCACGAGTGAACGACAAATCACCACTTCGAGACAAATTGAAAGGTTTAGGGGGCCCCGGTGGAGGTGGAGCAGATAATCTGGAAGATCAGCCGAGGCGAAACCGCAGGTGGTCTAATTGCGAGCAGGCTCGGCTTCGGTAATCGAGGGGTGGGAATGTCACATTACACGTGTAGATAATGCACCGCCCATGCAAATTCGTGTGTCGCGTGTCTAACGTTTATCCTTCAACCGGCTCGATCCCGCAGGGTTCGCAGGGTCTGGCCACCTATCAAGCTTTGTAACTCTGTCAACTTTAATTGGACCGTGCCCACTGTTAGTTCTATCCTTTCGCTGATTTACGCGTGTCGTGCGTAGGAAAAATTAACCGCTTTTTGCACGTCCATTTTGACGTTGGCCGGTGAGTTATTAGCCTCGAAAGGGATTTGCTTCCTGGAAATTTAGTCGAGGGGTGGTCCCTGCCTTCCTTCCTTTATCGCTGGCATCCACTTCAGATACGGATTCGGTATTATCAAACGATCGATCTCTGTGACCTTGTTTCCGAGTTATAGCCATTTTTTTCTGCTGGATCAATTTGCATTTGCTTATCCCCTCGAAGTGCTCGGAATAAGCAGCTCGCGAGATCCGTATAAGCCTGCAGAAGCGATTATTCATCTTCTTATTGATACTGGGTCTCCACGTAGATAAATCTCTAGATACCGAACATTATTTGAAGACCACGGAATCAAATTATACCAGCTGAAATCGGTATAACTCAAAGACCAGATCAAAGATGTTACATGCATAATGGTCTACCAATATTGAAAGAAATTCTATGTGCGCTGAAACGTGGATTCCGTTACCAAACTATGAAATTCTACTTACCCTGAAAGATCGTGGTTGTAATTGTATTATATATCACCGCAGATGGGTTACATTCTTGGCAGTTTCTTCGGGCAAAGGTGGAACGCTGAAAATTTCAATATCGTCCAATGTTCGACTAATTACGGTTAAACATTGATCCACGGTCATCGAGAACGCCATCTAGGTGTACGGTCGATAATTTATTTCTGATTATAGATACAATATACATCGTAGGCTAGACGAAACACTTATTAAGTATATTTTAGCCTATCTATGAGAGTGGTACGGCGTGTCTGGAACGCAGAGGGTTGGGGATGTAAAATAGGGGTGAAAGTAGTTTTCGCGTTCTCAATCGCCTTGCCTTGAGTTTCGGACAGCCGAATGTATGTGTATGGAACTTGAAACGATAGATGTACAAGTGGAATTCACTGCCCCTCTTCCTCTCCTCTTCTTTCTGGCCGTTTACCGGTGTTCGACAGCGATGCATCTTACCACTCTGTTTCGTTACGGTTAAGCGAATGCTCGGCCGGTCGAGTACCGAATAATTGAAGTAATTCGACAGTATTTACACGCGCACACACCTCCGCTCTGCCATGCACTCGCCATTCTTCGTTTACTCTCGTTCACTCTTGCTGAAAATGCGGCTCACGTCGAATGAACTGGCAGTCGGACGAAATTCATACAATGCGGTCGCCCTTTATCCGATTTATTGGCTATTCAAGGGCGTGCAGAGTCGCGCGACGACCGCACGAAAATTGAAATGCGCGTTTCAAAGGCGGGACGTGTTTTGATGCTCCTCGGTAACGAGTACCGCTGTAAATCCTCTCCCCGCTAACCGAAGCCATTTCCACTTGGCGGCAAATACAGGCTCTATGATAAAGAATGAATGGGACGGCACGCAACGAAACCAACGAATCGCGTAAAATATAAATACGTCGAAACTCCGTTTTAAGGGACTACGAAAGCTCGTGTGTCACAGTGCCAGTGAATTGCAAATACATCGAAGCTTCGCCAACAAAAGAACAAAACGGTCTGTAAATAAATGCGAGTGGAAAATGGGCAGATCGATGTCGCTATTACAGTCGATTAATAGAAAATGGGACACGTGGAAATACAAATCGTTCTATACCCAGTCACGCTCGAATACATTGTTTATTGCATTTGCTCGATCCATTTATCCGCAGCGTTGAATGAATTCTCGAGAGATCGTTTCTGGTGAGAAGAAATACTTTTTCGAAGAAGGCCCAGAGCCTAGAAACTCTTCGGGAAGTTTCCTACGGTGGGTCACAGCTCGATTCATCTGTCCCCCATCTTCGTACGTTCCCAACTCTTTCGCGGCTTCCGTAATTTTTCACTTTCCCTGCCACCCTTTCCACCCCCTGCCTCCCTCCACTCCTATCTTTTCTCTCCCCCCTTGAAAGCGAATGGCGTGGTTGAACGAACTAGATCCGCCTTCTCGGCGCTCTCTTACCTCCCACAATCTTCCCAATCAAGCTACTTAATTCCCTCGAATAAACTTCACTTTTACGCGGCACTTTCCTCTACTTACTTACATATTCACAATTATAACTGTATTCGCGACGGCGGGAAAGGCGTCGCGGATTCGAGGGCCACCGCGATGGAAACTTTACGCCGCGGCTTAATTCCTCTTCCATTCCACGCCGATTATTCCATCGAGAATCAGCGAAACTTTTTCTCGCCAAGTCCGCTCCGGATTTAATCCGCCGCTACCACCTCTTTCTTTCATCCCGCACGCGTCCGACGTACGTTTCAACAATTATTTACACGCAGACCTTGTGCTTTGATTCAGATTGATCCCTCCTCGCGTTGGTTCCTTTCTACTATCAGAATGAAGCATTGAGTGAAAAAAATAATTTACCCTTCTTTGGCCAGCCCGACGCATGATACCCTGCGCGGATGCCGCGCTCTTATATTCAATATTTTGCACATTCCCACGAGATACTTTCCCGACTATATTCGTACAGAGTTTTCGCGAAGGATTTACCAAAAGCCACGATCACAGGCACGTCTCGCTGTTTTCCTCCTTTCACGTGGAATTACTCTGTGGTGACGAATACGCAATCATACTCTCTCTCTCTCTCTCTCTCTCTCACACACACACACACATATGACACACGCGCGTGCACTCTGGAAATCGATTGATATACAGATAATATATTCACAGTTCTTCTCTCCGCGATTCGGTCGCGATTTAGTTTCTTTGTTTTTTTTTTTTTAAAGTTTTTTACACTGACTAGGCGATAACGTTACAACGACAGTAATGCTGCGTCACAGTAATTTACGGTGTAATAACTTTACGCATATCGATATAATTTTTAGACGTAATCTCTTTTACATTCGATTTATCAAACTACTAGGGCTCTTATGTTACACGGTATCATGGTTATACTGCGAGACGACGGTGTATCGTTTGTCCTCTTCTCCTTCGTTTAATAGTTAATAGTTTCTTCGTCTCGTTCTCAACGTTCATACTAAATTCTCGTGTTATATTCCGTTTTCGTTCAACGATTACAGTAATAATTGTCGTCGGTTGGTCAAAATATACATGTACAGCGTATCATACAAAACGAATCGTTAGTGTAACGGCCATGCGGTCATGTCGTCGTCGTCGTCGTTAGATATTGTCCCAAGCCAACTAAACAACTAAACGGTACATTTTAATACATATTTACACCCGAGGAAAGTACACTGATCGTAAATCGTCGTCGGTCAGGCTAGTTAAAAATCTCGTCTCGCATACGGACTTGAATTAAGTGGAAGCGGTAACGCCCCCCCGTTCTTTCGCCACCCCTTCACGTATACGAACGTATTGAAGAAATTAAGCTTTAGAAAAACCTAACGATCCATCGCAACGTTCCTCTTCGACTAATGTTCGAGTGCATCTGGGCAATAAAAAATGGTGATTGCGATCTCGATGAATTTATCAAAATTGTGCCATTATATGATTTTGATTGATCATTTCCTCTTTTTATTATACTCCGCGCGCGAAGGCTCGCAGGCTGTGCCGCGCGTTGCGAAACGTAGCACGACTTTCACGATGATTTATGAAATTAGGAAGAGAGTTATACGGCATGCCGTGATCATGTGCAACCTCACGTACGCGCAAATATCGTTAAAGATTCGAATATCGCTCGGCGAAACTCGATTTTGGAACGTTCGGGTCCATCGCGTTATTACGGCGCTAGAAACGTGTCCCCTCTGTTTTTCGCTCTTCCTCGTTAACTCGCGGGTATTGGGTACATATTTTCGGTACAAAAGGTTTGTAGAAATAACGGAAAAATGCAGAATACGATGGACACTTGAGCGAAGGTGTGTCGGGTTCGAAACGTGCTGACAAGTTCGATTGAATTTTTCGAGCAACTCACTGTAACATCGCGATAAAACGAACTAATTACTTTGATGCTGGTGCACGGTGATGTTTGACAAATTGTACTGGTCGCTTTTCATTCGATTCACGGGACACGGACTTTATAAAACGACACGTAGATTTCTCTTGCTCGTTGCTGCCACGCGTTGAATACTAATCCACGCTGCAACGGCACACGCATTTGGCACACTGTTCTCCCTGATTTAGCTATTGAAACTGTAAACTGAAGTATACATGAAAAAATTCATACTCCAAACTGCACAGCACGCGGTGGTAAAACTGTTTCCCACCTCAATATACCTCGTTATTCTCCTCCAGTTAGGAGTGTATCTGCTTTTCTTTCTGGCATAAAAGCGTGGTCGATCGTGACTGAAATTTTTCGAATTCTGCGCGTTAAAAACATTATATTTCATGGGGACGTTAAACGGACGTTAATACCTACGTCGGGGGCTTTGTACAAAATTTTTTTTCCATTCTGTAATAATATTACCAGCAATTATTGCGGCGGTTGTTCTTCTTTATGATGAAAGGGTAGAAACCAATTAAAATCAAATTAATTTCAGCTTAGCGGCCTTCTTACAACGCAGAAAGCGACATTTGAGAAATGGCTTGAATTGAACAAAGAGAGGATTTCATGCAGGCGGCACGTTTCCCAGAAACAATTCAATGCATTTCCCGTTTATTTGCAGCGGTAAGCGGATAAACCATAAATTACGAAATATCTTTTGCAGCGCTGGCGGCAAAAGGAATTAGTACTCATCCGTTGTCGGTTGCAGATACATATTGTGCTTTAAATTGAACATCCTATCGAATGGTTGACCAGTTTTGGATTCATTAAAAAGTATTACTCTCAATGACACATGGAAAGTAAATATCGGAAATACATGAAAGCGCTCTGTCAGCACGGTTTGTTTTTATCACTGAAGTATTTTCGTGATCCAAGTGACCTATAAATAAATTCAACGTTTCCTTTGACCGGACTTGTTTTTCGAAAATTATTAAACTCCACAGCGGCTGCTTAACGTAGGAAGCTTACCGCGCGATGAAGGGAAAATGTTCTAAATTTTCTCCGTTATTAAACGTGACTCTGCTGGAGCTCCGCGTTTTCCTTAAGTTCGGTGTAGAACTTCCCTCTGCTCTCTTCTGATGAGAGAAAATTTACCCCGCGCAGTACGATGCATGCTAACAAGGACTGCAAGTGCAGCAACGTGTTTCGATGCCTTTTTCATCTGGTTATAAATAATCGCATGTACCCAATTAATACATGTAGTGGATGCTGTATAACGATTGGATTGTAAATTAATCCTCGTTACGCAAAATGGTCACTTTGTTTATTTCCCCATCGACTCGCCTTCCGCTACACTCTCTCTCCACCGTTTACCATAAAATCACATTCACTTCGCAAAGAAAATCACCCGCATCATTGACGCGACCCGCTTTCCGTACCCCAGCTGAATGATTTTAAACGGTGAGATTTCTAGGCATTCAGAATTACAGATGGACGATCACGAAGCCTCTCTCCCATTCATCGTCCTTTGACCATCCCTTATTCACAGCCAGCGAGACGATCATCCTTGGTCTCCGTGGTTCGTCAACGGCCTTTACAATCGTCTTTCGCTGCATCACAAAAGACGACTATATTTCTTCAATGGTATCTTGGTTTCTCGCAAAATAAATGATGCGACGAGCGCGACGCGGGTATGGTCGTTAAGCACAAGGGGCGTTATTTTGCTTTCGGCCAGACGTCTTCTTATTTTCCTACGCTCCTCGTTTCTACCTTTACCCGGTGTCGCTTCCTTTGCGCTAGGTACAACACGATTCCAAATCAGATCCCCAAGTCACTTTTAATTCGGCTCGCTCGTCGCTTCGAGTTTCCCCAAAGAAAAGAGGAGGGGAGAAAAACAGTAGGATCGAGAGAAAAATATTTAAAGCGGTATACCTCGCTGTCGAATCGAATCGAAATGGGTTACGCGGCTCTATATGAATCACTGTTAGGATACCGTTCCGACCGGTAGTTTGAGGCTCTATTTTTCAGAGGTGCACTCGACGTTCGTGATCGAGTCATCCAGCGTTTCACGGGAGGGTTCTATACGATCGTTCACAGAGAAGATAAGTATCCTGGCCGCTGTCGCGTTAACGAGAAACGATCAATAAGGGTTCGCTCATATTATCTTTGTTTGTCCAGCCGACTGTCCCCTAACCCTGCCTATTATTTTCTTTTTCCTTTCTGTTCCGTGGAGCTTTTTCTCCCCGGCCGTATATATCGTTGACGGAAATAAATGTTATTTTTAGTGGCGTCACGTCGGCCGCGGGAATAACGATCTGAGGAGTTGCGAGGATGCTTTCAATACGTAATCTGCACGCAGCGTCGCCGCTCCGAAAGCCCGAAATTATACGGTCGCGGAGTTTAAGCGCGTTTATGCGATACGCCAGAGTTTATATAATTGTGGCATGCCCGTTTCTCTGCCAGCGGCCAGGAATTATTAAAATGGCGGGTTTCGTAATTCAAACGGGGGAATTCGATGAATTTTTATTGCGCTCGCCAAACGAGGTGAGCATCGCCAACTGACCCCGTTATTAAGAAGACTTCTTATTAAGAAGAGAATCTTCCTTTGCACAAACGTCCTTTCATATTTATCTAGCTATCTCTCGCTCCTCTTTCGCGGAGATTTCTCTCTTTTTCTCTGTGTATATATGTATATCCTTCGAATATTTTAAACGATGACAAGTTCGTTATAAAGTTGCACGTCAGAGAGCAAATATTTTCATCGTAGCTTCGCAAAGTTAGATTCGATTGAAACGGGAAAGGCGTGTTCGCGTGTCACATACTGTTTCGTGCAATATCCATGAAAAGTGTTGGGGATTTTTCGTAGAAGGGAACACGGCTGAAGACATCGATAGACGGTGCTCGCATGCCGTGGATCATTTGATTTCTAAACGGTTGTCCGATTTGTTTCTTTTTTGTCGAGGAAACCCGTTACGTTGGAAGAAGTTATTAAAGGATTTCTTGTGCAACCGTTTCACCGGCGTGAAGGTAATCTCGGCAATTTCATAGGGCAATTTAGACGTCACTGTCAAAGAAGATTTCAAAGCAATTGGAATGGAAGAATCGCCTGTTAAGTCGGCGTCGATTCTTTCTTGATTACCCGCATACAAGTTTCGTGGACAGCGAATCTAGAACCCAACCCCTGCATTGAATTTCAATGAATCATTGTTCCAACGATCGGAGATGTAAATTTTAATATTCATGGGTTGTATTTAACAGTCTCCAACTTTTAATTCCATATTTTTTAAAAAAGAAAATATATCGTCAAGATGTTAACGATATGTCGCAAGCTCATTATTTTATGCGAAGTTGGAGCATATTCGTATCTGATACGATGAAGCGGCAGTAATAGCGCTTTACGTAACGTGACATTCTGCAATTTCACGAGCCTTGATATTACGCCGCATTGTGCTTCGTTACGTCGCCTTTTTAACGACCGTAACGTAGAATAATGTATAAAGGTATAAATTTTCATAATCATGGATTATCTTCAAACGGCGCCCTATTTACCCTTCAGAGGTCTGCTCCGCCCATAAACGACACATAGAAAATAACTACACTGTTCCAAACTCAAACGTGTGAATACGAGATATTACGAAGCAGCAAGAATATGCCTTATGACAACGCAATATTTCAAGCAAATCACTCTGCACACCAACGAATAATGCGATTAAAATTAAATCAAGATTCAAAGAAATAATCTTTAACGATCTCAGATTATCTCGAAGCCTCCTTCCAGCTTTAATTTCAAGTTCGCAAGAACGGAATAGTGAAACGATGAACGCCGTGATAACGGTGAATTAATCCTCGTCCAAAGTTGAATTACAACCACTATCAGATAGCATCGGACGACCAACAACAATGCACGTCGCTCACACGACAGCGAGCAGACAATCTCCAAGGGGTCAACGCGACTGTCAAAGGAGCAGTCTTAATCGGTCATAATCGAAACGTTTCAAGAGACAGATAGCGAGAGAGAGAGAGAGAGAGAGACAGAGAAAGGCCTGCCTGTGCGTGAGCATGCAAGCGAATATCTGTGGCGATGCCACGGATGCAGTATGCAACGCAGGCGCTTCTACACTCGAGTGTCGAGGGTGGAGAACCTCGGCGCGAACATTATGCGGTGCACCTCGCGTTTAGCTTGATAAATGGCGTCGGAGCAGCGGCGAATGCTGGTGTTGTTGCAGCCGTCTTTGCCCCTGTTTTCTCTTTGTTTTCCCATCTTTTTTTTTTCGTTTGTTTCTCGCGTTTTTTTTCCACTTTCCTTCCTCCCTTTTACAGCGGAACTGCCTGATTTCCACGTGGCCAGAGAGGAGGGAGAGAAATGGTGGTGCGATCGGGGGCGAGCAGAGCCCCGGCGAGGGTAGGGGAAAGCACACCGAGAAGTAAAATGAAGGAATGTTAATTATTTCCCGTGGTTTCCACGTTGAACGTTACGAAGACGCGATTATTCACACGGCGACCAGACGCGTTCTTACGTGTAATCGGGGTCATTGTGTTGCACCCCACCCACCCACCCCCACCCCCTCTCCATGGCCGGCAAACTTTTTTAATCACGTTCGCCCGCTACTAGATATTACTTCGACTTGTGCACGCGGTCGCGTTCGCATCGAGCCTTCGGATTAAACCGTTCGCCCGCTTTTCATTCATTATTCATATTTCCGCTTGTTTTTTCCACCCCCGCCTTTTCCTTGGGCTACCCGGAAGTTTTATTAATTGCCGCGGAACCAACGCCACGGAGGCGGTTAACGCGACTCGCTATATAATTCTAATTCTGCGAAGTTTCTGAATTTATTTCCTTTTTTCCTGCTCTTTCGCTTATGAAATTCGAATTGGATCGCGCCCCCCCCCCCCCGCCCCCGGTATCTGATCGAAACTTTAATTTGACAACGCGTCGCTGAGTGATCCATTGATGGAGGTATATCAACCTTAAAATAGAATATTTGCAGTGGAGTTAATATATTACGGGCTTCAAAGGAATTAATCAGTCATGAATTAATATCGCGCAGGCGAGACCCTCATTGTTGATCGTAATGTGTATTAACTCCTGATGGCAAGAGCGAGTCTCTCCACCGAGCTCTTTCACATATTAAATTCCCACTGATTTCAATACACTCGCCGAGGAAGCAATTATGTGCATGTAATTCATTATTCCCCGTTTTCGTTGGAAACGACTTCTAGAGACTGCCTCGAGAACCCGTAGTTGCAGTTTTACACTGCACTTTGCATTTTCTCGGAGTCGTTCGATCGTTCGTTTCTGTCCTCGACGAAGACAAGTTCGATTTATCATCGACACGGATTTCATGGTTTTACCTGATATGTGGTAAAGGAAGAAAAAGAATGGCCAATATATAAAATAATATAATTAAGCCTTTCTAATCGGTCATTCTGATTGATTCTACTACTTCGGGAATCTTGTAGCCACAATTCGTAACCGAATAATTCGCCGCAGCAGCGTGGAAGTATCACGGATTCACTGATCACAAGAGACATACCACTCCGACCATTCGCGCAAATAGTGAATCGTATACTGGCGTAATATCGCGCGAATGGGGGGTCCGTGATGCAGCGTCTCCTAACTTACAGCCCCCTGGGTCTCGTGGTACGTAGCTTAATAATTCTAGGCAGCCACGCCGAGAACGTAAAGGCGAGACGATGAGGCTGGGAACCGTTCGAGCGCCGTAATAATAGTCGCGAAATTGGACGTAGATCGGCGCACGCGTTTCTTAGAAGAACCGTTGATCCGGACGAGAGTTAGTTGGGGACCAGGTCTTACGTATCTACGGTTTACATGCCGACAGATTCCTTAACGCGAAGAGATCACGAGCTCACCCCGTCCCCATCGAAAGCGTTGTGTAAATGCCGATATTACGAGGACTAGAGTTTCGGAAGTGCGTGTGCCCCGTGCACGCAATGATCGAATTATCGTCGTTATCAGTCATTGGTCTTCGAACGGCAAATGGGACCTGTCGGGGTGGCGTGGTAGGTCGACGCGACGCGATCGAAACTACCGGTTGCGTGGCAAAGATCTTCATCCATCTCGACGCGATCACGTTGCCAGTTACGGGAAACGGATCCCCGGCTGGCGATCGACGTTCCAGCATCTCCTCTTCCTTCTTCATCTGTCGCAGCACCCTCTGCCACCTTCTCTCCGCATGCCGCCGGTGTGGCTGAATAATTGCGGAGGAAAGACGATCCTTTGTACTCTGATCCTCGCCTTTGTCCCGGTGCTTGTCCCGTTCACCCCCGGCTAGTTTCGCTTCCCCCGTACCCGCGGCTCTCGCCGTCTGAATTCCCGTCCGCCCCGCGACCGGGTCGCGTTTAGTCGCCGCCCGCGACGCTTCGCGTTATTTCCGCGTCGCGTTGCCCGCGTCACCACCCCGTTCACTCGCGATTACGATCAGCAGTCACTTCGCCGCGTCGTCGAACAACGCCGGAATCGATTCCTGCTCCTTTCGGCTGGCTCCTTTCCCCGACGGACCCGCGTTGTTGCTCGACGACCGCGCCGAGGCATCCTGTCGCGTTTCCACGCCGCCCGGTGTGCCGCCCCTGTCCTCGACGCCAGTTCGGTTCAACGACGTCGAAGCGATTGCCGAGGAACGGTGCACACTTTCTTTCTTGCTCTCTTTCTCTTCCCCCCATTTTTCCGCTCTATTTTCGGCACACGGGACCACCCTCCGTGCCCGCGTTCCCGCGTACAGCCGCCGGTTTACCGTGTCACCGCACCACTCCGATCCCCGGTCGCACGAACGCGCGCACTCTCTTCGATACCGCGGCCATCGTCCCTCGCACGGTGGACCTCGCGGCGGAGGCCCGTCGTTCACCGTCCGCGACGGGGAGGAGGAAAGGTAGTTCGGGGCGAAACAGTTAGTAGAGCAGCAGGCACAGACAGAGCAGAAGGGAGTAGAGCCTCGGTTGCTTGGCTTGACCACCGTGCTGCATTGCCGCGGGATACTCTCCTGAAACATAGGACAACACTTAAATTTTCTGAAGATGCCGGCGAGGAGTAAGCCGCTGACGAAGGAGAAACGGGAGACACGTGTGGAACGAGCACTCGATTCCTCCGTTTCTCGCACCCTACTACGGGGAATCAGGTAGCTGCAATCGCGGCTCCACTTTAATTACATCCAGCAAATTTCATTTGCTGAATCAAAGCTACTGCGCCTCGCAGCCCGATGCAAATATTTCGATTGCAGGTCACACAGGAACATTACGACGCGAAAATGGTATTTCTGAATGGCTCGCGGCTTTATGTCGAAATTCTGTTAATCAACGCGATGAATGGGTACCCCATTAATTAAACGCGCGAATCGAAAGATGTGGCTTTGTTCCCTTTGTTTGACGTTCATCAATTTTTAAATTAATATCGCATAAAGGCTCGGCCTTCCCTTAGAATTATTAATTTTAATCGTTCCGATAAAAAGTTTCGCGCTTCTGCAGCGGCTGCGCGTACATTAATTTCCCCACTCCTTCGGGAACGCGAGCGATAATGCCGGCACAAAAAAAATGGCTCTGAGACGCTGCCGATGAGATAACGAAGCGGCAAAGGGACGTTGCAATTAAGCCCGAACCACTCACCATTGAGTACGTGCACGGTGATCGATTTCGGTTGAGCATTACTGGGATTACAAGTGTACCGTCCAGAATCGGAGGGTTTCGCTTCCTGGACGAGCAGGAAGCTCGTGGTGCTGTCACCCTTCTCCGTGACCACGGATACGCCGCCTCTGGTCGAGTCGTAGCTGATTATCTGCAACAAAAATCGGAATGGCGCTTTGAGTTCGAGCGCCGCGAACAACCGGGCTGGTATACTCGAGGCTACCGAAGACGGCCGCGAGACGAGAAAGGGTGGGCAGGAGGGCGACCATCGTAGGAACTTCCCTTTTATCTGACAGCTGGATGTTGCAACTGGCTGGAGGACCAAGGGAGATAAACCCTCGAGACTACACCTCCGTCGCTATTGAATGAGCGTCGATACGGGGGAGGTGGCAAGAATTCACACGCTTCCTTTCGGTGCTTCCTCCTTTTCTGCGACCGGAGGTGGCTAATCGAAAAGATGCTGGGAAACGCGGGGACGAGGATTATCGTTGCGTGCACGAATTGACGGGGATTTGCGATCGGACAAATCGGCCTTTAATTTGTTTTAGGTTCTGGAGCTTCTCATTTCGGTGATTCCGGTTTCGAGATGAAAAGTTGGAATTTATGAGAATTTAGGGGCGAGTTGCTTAAACTTGGAGTAACAAAGTTCCTGCGTTGGAAGGGATCGACTAATTTATAGTCTAGAGATGTCGGATACCAATTGGGATTCCATTAGATCATTAGAACATCGTTCCTTCGAGTTAGAATTTTACTTAAATTCATTCTTCCTTTATTAGTGGATCGAAGTTCCGGCATTTTTAAAATATGCCATTTTTTTACACCATTTGTGGTTCATATTCTTACAATTGGCACATAAATTCAAAAAAATTTTTGGTCTGTTTCACATAACTACTAGAGACGCTACAACCGGCACCGTTTTGCATTTCGAAAAAAAAAAACATATTTCAGATACTGCTCTATTTCTTTTGTATTTATTATAATTTTACTGTTATAAATTTTTTTACTCGTTATAATGTTAAATAAGGTACCCTTAAAGTTCCGAAAGCATTAGCGCACGGGTATCTTTGCAAAAAGTTCCTAAAAATTGATACAAAAATAAGCGTTTTATACGGGCTTCTCCCCTTAACGCAGTTTAGAATTGGCAAGTTAGTCTTTCTTTAATTAGGATCCTGAGCTGGGTTCCTGCCCTGCATACTTGACCGCTCGAGGAAACGAGTTTTAGCCGGGAATACGTAATGCGCCAGAACCTGCTCGAAATTACTAACTAGAAATTTATCGGATATTAGTCTGGTCATACTTCCATCTGCGTAGAGGACTTTGAACGATCGTCGAAGGGGTGCTCTTTTGAGGTAGTGTTTATTTCTAACACTGCAAATTTCATTCAACCGCTCGGAACCAATGACAGTAATAATCATATTTAGATGCTCGTGTTTAAACCTAAGTACGAGGAACGAAAATTTGGACCCATACAACTACGTTTCTGTGAACTATTTTTCGAAGTTTTGTACTAGCGAAACCGATTGTAGATTCAGAAAGAGTAAGACGGAGGCAACGTCCGAACGTGGAACGGTACACACCACCGGCCCCCCTGCAAACGTCGTGTTTATCCTGTGCCTGTTCCACTTGACGCTCCTCGCGAGTGTCTCTTTAACAGGGGCCGTAAGGGTCGACGTACGCTCCGCTGTCGGAAGGGAGCCAGAAGCGGTGGCTGTGTCGTCAGAGCCGAGACAGATTTCTAAATAAATGACCTCGCAGCTGGAGCCTTCGGTCCGTCGGTCCTACGGTTCCGACGGTCTCGCGTACCATCTTGAAGCCGTCTTAAGGGAGGACACCCTTCGCGAAATTTCTCCCAGCACATTCTCGTATTTCTTCTTCACTCCCGACGTCGTTGCAATCTTGACCCTTTTACGAATTTTCCATCAACGGTAAACGTACCGTTTGCTTTCAGTCCAGGTGCGCCAGAATTTTAATGTCAGCCTTTACGTGACGATTTCATGGGGGACTACTATTCGATTCCAAGTAACAGCTCAGAGAGAGAGAGAGAGAGAGAGAGAGAGAGAGAGAGAGAGAGAGAGAGAGAGAGAGAGAGAGAGAGAATTAAGACTAACGTTGGACACGTTGTCCGAGCCCAACTTTTCAGCGCCTGGTTCGCCTGAATGATCTCGGGCATGATTAATCGGACGAGAAAGTTGTAACTCGCGGGCTCGATAAGTGATTATTCTCTTCCTTCCGTTCCGTTATCTATCCTGCGATATGACGCAGAATAATATGCGAAACTTTCGTTCGGAAGTGCACGGTTAATCCGTGGTCCGCGTAGCGCGGGTAATAACGACCCACGCGTTTAATATTCCCGTTCCTGTCCGCGCAACTGTTCACGTACTCGTCTAAACCGTTGTACAATCAAACAAGAGTGATTAAAGTTTCCGCGCTTTGATTTGCCATTGTTCACCGATTCTGGAAACCTTTTTAAAATCTCGTTCTTTTAAATACTAAGGCGACAGTACTATTTTGTGTCTCGGGGAAGAAGGAAGAATGGCCGGAAACATTTCCTCGATCAGGTGTATCCAGGGTGAAAGATGAACGACTAAGTGGAGTTTAGGATTTCGAAGCCGCGGTCTTGGATTTCCTCGGGATCTTTATTCGATGCCAGCGAACGGAACGCGGCAGTTCACCGAGCTAGATAATTTCGTTGCGTTCTAGAGTTCGTAATTTGGAGAAGTTTTAAACGCGCTGCGGAGCGAGAGAATTTGCACGGCCTCGGCTGGGGAAAATGGAAATGGAAGGAAGCGAGGAGAGTCTCGTCAGCCTCATTACGCGTTCATAGGAGGAATCGGCAACCCCACGGGATCCTCGGCGTACTCGATGGAACATCTTGGACCCAATGGCCCATCGGAATGGTTTCCACCCAGCACGTTACTACTTCTGTCTTATCAGTCTTTTCCCGCGCCCCGATAACGACTCCCTGGTCCCCCGTCTTTCTACATTTTTCCCTCGACTTACGTCACTGCCGCCCGCGTCTCCGTTTCTCCCCCCCCCCCCCACTCCGCCTAATCTTAATTTATCTACTTCATTTAAATCGATGGCCTTTCAGCTTTGATTGAATCCTTCGCGATCACTCGAACGATTCCCTTTATTACGCGAAATCGCTTTACGACCGTTGAAAATCCTGCCACTTCAAGTTCAATCTATCGCGATGGATATTGTGTGAAATTAAGCTTATTAGAATTGATACGGGAGCCTGCTTCGGTGCCCACGATAAGAACGGTCTGGAATACCGTGACGTTTTACGTAAGTATGCCTTGAATTTACAAAGAGTCGAGCAATTGAGGTGGCGGGGTTGATTTGCTGGAGTATTATGGCGTCTCACTGCTTCGTCTTCGATTGCCATTGCAGGACCTGCGATAAGTTTTCTGCGGAATCAGTTTCCATTTCAAGAACACTTCGCACAGTCGCGCAAATTATAAAAGCAAAACGATTCTCCGATCGTCAGTTCGTGTTCTCCCCGAACTCGTTTCATTTTCAGCAGAAGCATGCTTCCCAAGTCGAACATACAGATATTCTCGTTCCGCAATTGTTTGCCCGTTTACTGGCGGCGAGCAGAGATAGCTGTCGGTCGCCGCGCCTCGAAATTGGCATTTATTTCGCGATTTTACGGCGGCGAGAAACGAGGGTCGAGCGAAAAAAATACGGCGCTGTTGAAAAGCGACCGTCGCCGCCGGTAATGTTGTTATCGGTGTACAAAGTTCTTATTACGGGGTCGACCTTACGTCGGTGCCCTGGCAACGTTCCTCGTTGCAGCCCGGAGAATATTGCGGGAACACCGCGAACGTCACTGATATGGGGATGCACTCGAGATCCTTAGTACGCGAGATAGACGTTCCTTCTCAAAAGAATAAAATGCAAATATCCAAGTCTCGCCAGTAGAATTCAAGCAGTTCTCAATTCTTCCTGTGCCGTTTCACTTCTCTCGCAAGATCTGCAACGTGGCCGAGTAGAAAGTCTCATTAGAATTTAATAAACATTGGATTAACGATTTGATCGCGAGCAAATTTCAGTATCGGGGAAATCTAATTCAAATTCATAATTCAGCGGCAGGCAGATATCCAATTGAAATTCTTCTCCGCTGGGTATGGTAATATACACGCAAGGCAACGATCGCGTCCCAGCTTTAATAAGGAGTTTCAGAGATACTGTTCGCATAATGCAGCGCGATGGTATGAAAGCGATGCTTACCCAACCAGATACGTAGACGTCACTTTACCGCTTCCCGAGGTTCCCTGCTTGCGACCTGTTTTCCTCTTTAAGGGAAACGTCGAGAGAGAATGACAACTCTTGTTAAGCATATTATTCGTCGCGCACACACGGTGCAACCCTTCTTCTACCTCTTTCCTTTTTTTTTGTGCTACGCGTTCAGGAGCTTTAGCGTCCAGCCTCTGGCGGTTCGAGAGGGAGCGTTTCGCTCGGAAAATGTGTCGAGAGTTAAATAAATGATTTGCCCGGTTCGTCGCAACATTTTCTTCGCCGTTTAAACGTCCCCCACGTCGAGTCCACTTTTTGTTTTGCGACCGAGCAAGTCGTTATTTCCGGGGAATTCTACACCGTCGCGAATTATGTGGCTGGGTTGTTACGGCGTTTCTCTTGGCGAAAATTAAAGTTGACTTTTGTGTGCTGTGCTCGACGCGCAAAAATAGCGGGGTCTACACAGAATCGCGGTTTCAAACCAATCAAGTCTGATTTCCAGCGTTTTGTGGGATGCTCGAGCTGGATCCAACGGGCAAAAATATTTGTAAATAAAGTATGCTGTAACGCGTAGCGCGTGGCGTGGGATACCTATTTTCTTCCGGAAACTACCATTTATATATAAATGTTGAAGGAATAGTAAAAAGTTGTGGAAATGAACCCAGCATTCAGATCCTGTTATGTACTTTGGGTAAAGTTCAAACAAATATTTACGACGTTTTATTTAGAAGCGAAGTTGTATGGTACATGCTGTAAATTAATTAAAATTGTAGTGCTTTGTTAAATATAATATCGAAATGTTGATAAACATAGGTACACACACCGTGTGATCTGTAAAATATTTATCGTAATCAAATTTTGTATATTATTATCTTGTCAATAATTCGGTATTTATTTGCTACGGATTATCGTATCATGGAACCAGGATATCTCGAAGTTAATTGTTTAGATACATACCAATAACCTTTCTGTTTATATGGAATCGCAAAGCAAGTATTTACATTACACATTAGTGACCCGAATCCAACTTACATCAAAGGGGATCAACAGGTTTCTAACGCTGAAATGTAAAATTCACCGATAAAAGTTGAGCGGGCTCGAAATCGAGACGAGCCGTAGTTTAATCACATTAAGTTCCTCGGGCTGGCTATAGTGGCGCAGTGAAACTTAAACGATTAACAAAAATCGATTACAATAACTGGGAAAGTTTATATTACTCCATACCGAGTTCCCTCGCTCCACCGATGTAACAGTTCCGAAGTCATTAGAATGATTTCCCTTGCAATTGCGTGTCTGGAGCACGATTCTGCTCGTAGCGCAGCTGTTTTCAGGGAATTGTTTCGAGAATAATTTAAATGACGAAATTTCAGTTTTTTTCCGTAAATATTTTCTTTACCGAAGCAAAGAAATTCGAGCAAAGTTACCGACTCGTGGCAGGGACATCTCAAATAGAAAGGGTTAAAGCCTATTGACCAGAATTCGTTCACCGTACCCGTTTCTCTGAACAAATGAGAGTTACAAATCCGCGGAATGTGCTTTTATTTCTGTCCTCGTAATACCGTGGAAACCGATTTGGCAGCGTCTTTGCCTCGCCCCTTTTGGCAATCGTCCACGATCGCCACATAAATAAGACGCGATATTGTATCTCGTTTAACAATTCCTTAATAGGATTTCATTCAAGTAAACCGATTGAGCCGATCGAATCCAATCAATTGGTACATCAGTGGCAACAAGGGCCATCGATAAGTCTCGATATATAAATTCATCGTCGAATCGTTCGTCGTACGATCGTCCCTTCTGATTTAAAGAACCTTAATAAAGTTATTAATTCCAAGCATCACCAACGTCAATACTCTTTCAATTATTACTAAATCATATTCCACGTTTACCGACGAACAAAGCCACGCTGTAAACGTACCACAGCCCGATCGATACAGACAGAATGACTGCACCCAATTTCGTGGTCGTATCATTGTTCATAAGAATTTCAAGGCAGAAGCACCGACGATACCTCCAAAGGCGAAAAAATAAACGCTGCAGCGTAGGACACACGACACGTTCGTGGTTAACAGAGCCGAGCAAAAAAGGCAGCCGATAAATTGTTAAGTCAATTTAATTGCCACCAGCTCGGGCTTCTCTATTTACAAACACCTGCGTACACACGGAAATATACGAAAGGGGTGTAACCGCACACCTACGCCCCTTCGTCGCACAGTGGGACATAGGGCGAGAGACAAATCCGCAGGTACAAACCCGAACAAAACACATGTTCCTGACTTGCACGCGGCACGGAGCAGAGAGACGCTGTCTCAAAATTCAATCGAAATCAAAGGGATGGGGTTTATTGAAGCGTAAGGGGAAACCCCCGGCAAACTCCGTCGATTCCTTGCGGCTGGAGAATGTTTCACGGCGTGGATCGATCGATCCAGCGACCTTATCATCGACGGATTGCAATTTCGGCTCGTACTACCCCCTGGGACGACTCCAGTTCGCCCCCTTATCGGACCGGCCCGCTACGACGCAGCAAACTTTCTTCGCCCTGTTTCATCGAGTTGCACCCGCCTCCTACCCGCCGCGAATCACTGCGCCCGCACTAAAACCCTGGCTCTGACTAGCGTTGCTTCATCTTTTTTTTCCTACCTCGATGCCAGCTTCGCAGGATTCATGGACTCTCCACAGTAAGACGATCCGGTGGGGGTCGAAGATCCTCGAGGTAAACACGGGGATTTGCATGCCCAAACGCAAGAAAAGTTACGTTGCACTCTTGGGATACACTTTCAGACCCTCCCCAGCGAAGTTCGGTATTCGAGGCGTCGTTTCGTTCGGCCAGGAGCAATCAATTGTTGTATAATGCGCGGCTACTCTGTTCAATTCATCGGTAAAGTTGGGGGTGAGAGCTCCTCGAGGACCAGACACACCAGTGGAAGTTTATGGGGTGCATTACGGGCCTGAAGGGTATTCGCATAAATATCAGCAAATGCGAGAGGAATTAATGTACAGTCACGCAATCGTTTTGCAAATTACTCGAGCCGCCCGGTGTCTCATTAACGGTTCAAGGGTGTTTAGTCTCCACGCGTTAGTCACGTGCCATGGAATTCATCTTAAGGCTCGGGCCGCTCTGCTCCGTATTCGCGGCAGGGGAACACGGCTTTTGGTCAGACTTAATGCGCCTAATGGTGTCTCCCATGCGCCATTATCAGTTGCGCCGCCGCTGACAATTTACCAGTTGCTAACGTCGGCATTATCAAAATTTATCGGCCTCCCCTTCGCGTACACTCCACTGCACGGAGGTGTTTTATGGGCTTCTTTTACGGCCGCGCGTACTTGGATAGTTGGAAGCAAGAAACACTCTTCCCTCGGAAAGGGCTAAAAGCACGTGGACTAAGCGCGACCGTTAATTGTGATGAATGCTTATGGCTCCGCGGTATGATTCATGGTAATTGTTCGGTGCGCGCTGAAATTTCGCGTATTCATAGGGGCGCGTCGTTACAGGGGAAAAATATAATTAAGAAGTATTCGAAAAAAATCAAAAATTTGGACCTAAAGCTTTGATGTATGTCTACGAATCGATAAAGCTTGCCGGCGGATTTCCGAGGAACCCGGAAGACGGAAGAGGGGTGAAATTGCATGGAGGCTGAATAACCGTGGGAAAAAGACGGATTGCGGACTACATCAGAAAATTTCAAAGTACATAACTTCATTAGAGCAGAAGCGGAAAATTTAGCCGTCGAGGAGACTGGGTGTAAGTTTCGCGATATCAGACAGCCAGACTCTCGAGAACTACTATCGTCATCAATTATCCTCGTACAAAGTTGATGCCGGTGCAAGCTGTCCTCCAGTTATGAATTACGGTTTCGCCACGGTCTCCTATTTGCGCTTGTTTGCGCAGTACGGGCGTCGTACGTTTCATTAGTTTTTTTTTTATCCCCGTGGAAAAAGGAAGCGAAGATTCCGAGCCCCTTGGCAGGGGAACTGGTACTTACCACGTCGTTATGGTTCCAAAATATAAAAGACGGAGGCTCCGGACTTTGCAGGACCACGCAGGTGAGGTTGATGGTACTTCCTCGGTTAATGTACAAATCCGGCGCACCCAGGATTTCGGTTTTTGGCTCTGAAACAGAAATGCATCGAGCGCTTATTAGCCGTGTCCTTCGTTGATACAAAAAAAATGACGAGATCCTCGATTTGTCATAATCCAAGTCGCGATAAAATAATCAGGTCCCACGGCAAAGCCGATGAATTGAATCAGCACCTGAGCGCTTACAAAAAGGGTACGGAATTTCTGGTCGTTCGCTAGAAAAGGACCACTGGCGATCAATCTCAACGGAAGAATCTCTTCTCGGTCACAGCGTACGAATAATGCCACGTTCGACCATCCGTTATCACTCATGAATTACCTCGCGGAACGATCTTAAAGCTGCTCTTCCCGCGATAATAGTCACCACCGACGAATAATCGCCGGCCACTATATTTATCACGCCGAAAAATGCCAGCCACGTCGTCGCGGCGGTATTTATAGTCGATTCGGTTCGCCGATCCGTTTTGTGTCCTTTCGTGGGGCCGAAGAGCGATGCGGTTGACCTGGCTCTTGTGCACGGCTCGAAAGAGCACTTTGAGGTGGCTCATATAGAGTATCCCCTATCGTGTGTACTATCAAAGAGAGAAAAAGAGGCACGGAAAGAGCTAGCTTTCGTGGCAGGTTGAAACGCGGAGGGGCGCGGAGAAGGCGGGGGTGGCAGAAGAGGACGAGGAAGAGGAAGAGGAAGAGGAAGGGGAAGGGGAAGAGGAAGAGCGGGTGGAGGGAATCGGCGAAAAAGGGAGAGGAGAGTCGCGATGGATACAGAGGGGAAAAGAGTTTTGGTCAGGGTGAACGAATCTGTACGGATGTGTAAAAAGGGGGTGCGTGTGTACATGTGGGGGCGTATGTTGCTCGACGATGGAAAGATAGGGAAGCGGGAGAGGTCACTCGGTATAGATCGATGTGAATATTTTCCGGGCGGCCTCCTCTTCGAGGATTGACCGAAATAACCGGGCACCGTACTTTACGGCTTTGTGCAGTAGATGATACCAGAGACGACAGTTCTGCCTCCACCGTTCGCCCTTCTTTTTCCCTCACTTCGTTTCTCGTACCGTGAATCCATTTTTCAATACGTTCGCGTGTTCCCCATTCATACTCCCTACATTTCGCGCGCGCTGGTCTCCCCTTAGAACCGATCCCACCGATGCAGGCCCCGTTGCCTATTAACGCTAACGTCATAGAACGAATTGAAATAAGCAATCGCGTTTTTCTAGGCAGATGTTTCGCTTGTGCACTTGCGCCGTTAATTGGCAAATTATTTGGGGGGATTTTTATAGATACCGTTCTAAAGGGTCGTGTTATGTATATTCAGATTTTTATTAAATATACAATATACAGGCGGTGCTTGCATTCGAGAGAATACGTTGTAACGTTTGTTCCGCGGGGTGGAACTTTTTAATTAACATTTAAGCTTATCATGTCAGACAGACTTTTTTAACTTCATCCATTTTGCACCGACTGCTTCTTCGTCTTGCCTCGCTCCTTTTTACTCGTCGTTTTGCCCCCCTTTTTTTCTGTTACGTCGGCTAAAGGATTTTTTCCAACCCTTAGTTTTACTTGACTTTTTCTTGACGAGATCGCTCATCCGGGGGTTACAGCAAAAGCTGGGCAGCGCCGCCCACGTCGTCGATCGATATCAGGAATATACGCGAAACGCTTTAACGTGGGTTAACCGCAGATGAAAGCCGAACTGGCCGGACGCCGCCGATCGGTCGCTCTGAAATCACGTATCGGCTCTTCCATACGGTTTCAGCCTTGAAAAAGCGTGCCCACCCCCTTCGAATTTTAATTAGTGGCTGCGAGTGCTTTTAGTAGAGCGAATTGCAGGTATAAAGGGGACGACAGGTCCCTCTGATCTGTTTTTTAGCATGTTACAGGGCAGAGTCTTCGAATATCGGGTTGGTGAAATAATCTCTCGATGTTTAAATATACTTTGGACCTCTGAAAGGGAACTAACAATGCGAGTTCATTGAACGTTGCGATATTTCACTTTCAGTTGTCTGTTTTTAATTACTGGAGGCCGTAACGAAGTTGTATCGTGTTTTGTCCGCGTGTGCACTGCGTAGGAAGATTTCAATACGCGAATTTCCGCCAACGCGAATACCTTCTGTTTGCGTTTTATTGATACAAATCTAGATGGGACATTAATCTTCCCGCGACATTGAATAATCTGCTATAATACAGCGGCGGGGCAGCCAATATTGGCATGAGCGAAATATGGACTCGTTCCTTTCCGGAGAGGTCATGATTACACGGGATTTTCAGGATTGGTTCTGACTTACCGTATAAATTTTCAGTGTGCTTCGAATGACACGTGAATGGAGTGCCACAGGCGAGAACGTATGCTAACTAGATCCCGTGTTTGTATTAAATCCTACCCAGTTTGTAGCAAATAGGTACACCAAATTGTCTAATGCCAAGTAACATGACTCTAGTTACCAAATAAAATAGATCAATCGGATTATTTTTTAAATAGAATTCTTGATATAACGCGAAACTCTTAGAGTCGTAATTTTGCATGAGAGAGCATTAACTTGTCAACTATTTTCTATGCATAAAGCAAAGGTGTCCTTAATTATTACGACATCAAATCAATAAATACCCGACGTTATTCAGCAGCCACTTCAAATCAGAAATAAACATCGAGGGGCGGCGTTTGTGTGGGGACGAGGGGGTAGAATATGGGGAGGGTGCACTTTCGCATGGTCGATCGCTAGAAGATCCACCATTTCCAGATTAATTTCGTCGATGGGGTCGGCAAGAAGGAAGAAGAGGCTCGAATGTCGATTGCAGAGTTTCGGTGGCGTTCGACGATCCATCTGTCATCGGTCCTGCATCGCTGATCCCTCGAGTTGCACGGTATAGAGCTTTTGTACTTACCGGTGCTATTTGTTGAGGAGTCCACAGGGCTTGCATGCTTCGTTGTTGACACTCGACCTGAATAAAGCACCGATCACAATGACGCGTATCTATGCCTTCCGTGTTGCGCGAACACGCTTGCTACCTGTCACATGGCAAAGACTGGACACAGATACAAAGGGAAAGATAGAGAGAGAGAGAGAGAGAGAGAGAGATGTGGGAAGAGAAGAATGAAAGGGATGGAGAGAGAGTCGAGCCGATTGACGATTGTGCCCAGGACTGCACGGTAAATTGCGTTAGACGGCGCGATTCTGCGAAGACGTACGTAGGTACATGCCTGCCTCGAATACGGCTATTCGCTGGGAATAGAGGGTGATTTCGAACGAAATAGAGGCTGGAGTCATACGGCCGGAAGGAAAAGACCACTAGGAGACGCGTGCTGCCCGATGACGAATGTAGAGGACCAATCACGCGCAATGCGGGTTTCAGTGATCGCATCTTGGTCGCAGCGAATCATTCTTTAAAATGATGAGTAGGTAAAGTGCGGTGAGTGAATATTTGTGAAAATATTGTTCCCGCGAAGAAGTGTTATTTAAGCAAAGTTGAAATTTGAGAGGGTGGGGCATAATTTTTAGACAAATTCAGTCAGTATGCAAACTCAGGTTCGAGGAGCTATCGTAGTAACAATTGTACGTTCTTCGAATGCTCGATTGTAGTCTATACATTTGGGCGACAGTCGACGAATAAAGGTGGTGGATGAAGGGAGACCGAATTGAATCGTTTCAGCCACGTCTGTTTGGATTCCATACTCTATTTACAGACCAATTTTTTTATTAGGACCAACATTTTCGCGAGATAAAACGCATCCCTCCTGCGGTTCAGCTAATTGAAATCAAACGTTGTTTGCCATGTGCCCTATAAGCTCTATGTAATCAACATTATATTAATTATGTGTAAGTTAAATTAGCATTGCATTCACTGTGTTTTTCGAGTAATGTGGGCATACAGAACTGCATATGTATATCGCGTTAATAATACAGTACACAATCGAAATTAATTAAGCTAATTAAGTGTAGGATATTAGGCTGCTCGTGCACCTTCTGCTTCAACTATTCATTTCCATTATTATTATTAATACTCTCGTATTATAGGGTAACTCGGGGTAATATGCCGCAGTTAACTTTGAAATGCGATATTTCGCAAGTATAAGTAGATACAGGAAGAAAGATAAAACCATATGAAAGTGTAACTAATTCTGTGCATTGTCTAATAAGTAGAGATACGTAACCTTTATAGTTCAATGTATTACCCAAGTGGTGGGTAAATATGCCACAACCTCTGAGGTAATATGCCACAAGCTATGAAGTGCGAACTAATCACTCAACTTTTTCAGAATCAACAATATTTTAAACTATTCAAGCTATTAGTAACTAAAAACAAATATTTGAACTCAATGAAACGTAAAATATATTTAAAAAAATAGCTATTTCTTACAAACTAAACAGTCCTCAATCCCTACGCAGTCTTCGTGGACTCACTTTTTGCAACGAGTAGTTTTTACCCAGTCACATTTAGGTCCTTTTTTATCGTAATAATATAGCCCACTTATTGCACAGTGGTTGTCATTTTCTGCATCAGTCGAATCGTCATAAGAAATATCTACATTCTCAAAATTTGTTCTATATATTATAGTACGAGCTTCCTTCACCATTCGAATGGCTTCCTTTAAACTTTCTGACCAAGCAGCACGGCTTGAAGTTCGTAAATACTTCTTAGGCATGGTTCTAATACGAAAAAAAACAACTCGATGGCATTAAATAGAAAGAGTTATAAAGATATGACTTTGTGGCATATTCTACCGACAAACATGTGGCATATTACTCCACACGGCCATAAGAAGAAGGATTGAAAATTTCTCCACAAAATACATAGTTTTAACGGATGTGCGAGAGGTTACAAAATTCGTTTGTTAGTATACTTTATCATAATCCATTGATTTTTTTGTAGAACTGTTCACACAAATGTATAATTTGCATTCTAGTTACAGTGTGAAATTAGATCAAGATGATACTTTTATAACTTAACAGGATTAACTGAAAGTAAAAGAAGGTAAAAGCCAAAATCTATTGTCGTCTTAGCAGTTACACTAAATTGAACGGAATTAGTACAAATGGAACGGCATCTGTGTATGATTTAAAAAATTATGGAGAAGTGGCATATTACCTGCGCTGGCATATTACCCCGAGTTACCCTAAGTTCATATTCGAATGAATTTATCGAAATTTTTCGAACAATAATTAAATGTAGGTACACTTCGTTTCCCCAAATTACTGTTACGAGTAACATAGCTTCCAAATAACACCTTTTATCTTCACCGAACTGTTTCCTCTCGGATTATGTAGCTACGTACTATATCCCTGTGGCGAAACATAAATCCGCATTGGTTACGGGGCGACCAATAAACATTTACGGTAACCAATAATCCGTCTGACGGATAGACGAGACTCGGCAGATCCGTCGAGCGTAATTCCTCGAGAAGAATGAAGTTCTCTTCCGGTTATCCGGATGCACGGGGACTTGAATGGATCGCGATCCATCGCCTGGAATCGCTTTAAAATATTCCGCCCGAGTATCGTGCCGACGGAAACCGGGCAAAGGAAGAAACATTCGCGACTACCCGGTCTGAATAAAATTTATTAGCCGAAGTATATCCCCTTCGCCCCTCCCCTGGCATGACGGAGGATCTCATCCCGAAGAATATCTCGCGAGGGAACTCTATTCGACTCGATAAAAGTGGGTCGCCGAGATTCTTCTCGTCTATCCTGGCGGGCAAAGTGATTCGAGAGGGATGGGAGAGGACGCTGGCGAAAAGACACACAAAAACACGCCGGATGCAAATTGCTGTTCTCCTTTTCCGCGGTACACGCGACTCTCGAGCGGCATCGCTAAATCCGGCAAATCAGCCACGCGCGTACAGCAAAAGTTTACCCTCGAGAAGTCGTAAACGTTCCGCGTGCGATCGCACGTGACCGTTCGACGAGGGCACCGTCGAAAAAGAAATACCCCCTTGTCAGTCGGTTTCGACGGTGGCGCGAACGGAATGCAAACCGGAAGCTTCTCTTTGCCTGTGCCCGACAAACCGGGCCACCACCGAGTTTCCGCAACTTTTTCACGGCCCCGCGCTGAACTTTCCTGCCCTTTGCATCCGAGAGGCTACTCTTGAAGCCATCGCCAGGAATCTTGGGGCAGGTGCTTCCGAGATGTCGATTTACGGGGGTTTATGGGGGATAGAGGAGCATTAGATGGATTTTAAAAAGGTTCACGTTATTAGTCAAACGTTTTTGAATATTAGAATGATTTATAATCCATTGATTTCCCATTGGAAATAATTGGTCGATTACATAAATATATCTGTTGGTTAGATTATTTGTTTATCAGGTGACAGATTTGGGGTTGGATTCTATTCGAGCAGTTTAAGAGATTTTGAAGTTTCGTGTTTAAATCTTGCAGCGTTTACGTATTAAGGAAATGTTGACGCTGTGTAGTACTTTGTCGTTTCGGAGTGCTAATAAGGTGGTATGGTTGGGGGTGTTTGGGGACCTGAGACGCGGTTAACAGCTCCTTCTTACGTTCCTCCTATTAACCTCTAGCCTATTGTGTACGTATTTCCATTTCAACGCTAACTCGACATTCGCGTGAGACGAACTAAGTATTAGGTTGTTGCAAATGAAATGGCCGTTTCTGATTTTTTAATTTAAACTTTTATTTGACAAACCTAATACGTATTTCATCAATCGAAATAGTCACCATCGACTTCAATACACTTCTCCTAACGCGAAATAAGTGCACCAATACCTTCCTGAAAGAAATCCAGAGTACGAGAAACAATAAATTCGGCGAATGCAGTTTTTACATTCATTTCTTCTCGAAACACTTTTCCAATCAAAAAGCTATCTAGGTGCTTGAAAAAATAGTAATCTGTAGGTGAATGGTCAGGAGAATAAGGAGGGTGAGGGAGAATCTCGCACTTCTATTCTGCTAACTTTTTAAAGCTTTGCATTTCAGTGTGTGGTCGAGTATTATCATGAAGCAGTAACACACCACGTCTATTGACCAATGCCGGCTGTTGAAAGCGCAGTTTTTCGTACCTGATATCAATTTCTTGACAGTATTTGTCTGAATTTATGGTTTCACCTCGTTTTAAAAATGAAAAATGCACAACACCCCTTGCTGATCACCATACAGGCACCAAAATCTTTCGCGGATGAAGGTTCGGCTTCGGCATATGTTTTGGGGCTTCATCTGCATTCAACCACTGTGCAGAACGCCGTCGATTGTCATAAAGAAACCATTTTTCGCACAAGTAATTAATCTATGTAATATGCCTTCATTATTATGATGAGAAAGCAAAGTATAACTGATCTCCAAGCGGTGGATTTTGTTGTTTTCAGTAAGTTTATGTGAGACCCATTTGACTATATTTTTTACTTTCCTCATGGTCTGTAGATGTCGGAAACAGTTGGATAGTGAATATTCGTTCTCATTGCGGTTTCCCGAACAGTTAGGCGTGAATCCTTTCCAACCATGTCTTTCAAAATAGTGTTTTCTATAACTGTTGGCTTATGGCCGCGAGGCATATTTTCGAGGTCTGTATCACCAGAACGAAATTTTTCGAACCAACGCCTAGTGGTCCGATCACTTGGAGTACCATTGCCGAAAGCAGTATTTATAGTCCGCGTTGCCTTAGCCGCACTGTGACCAAGTTTGAACTCATACATGTAAATTATTCGAATTTTCTTCCTTTCCATGATCAGTAAAACGGTTTTTAATTACGTATACTGCACAGTATAATGGAAATTATATACGCCAAATCACGTGTGAGACATGTACTTTTCAAATTATACAAATACAACGCCATCTGCACGGAAAAGAGCTAAGCTACAAAGCCGGGAAGTTTAAATTGTAGAAAACGGCCATTTCATTTGCAACAACCTAATAGTTTCGTGAAAGTTGCGTGCGATTAACAAACAGTGAAGCGTCTATACCTATAGTTTTCTCGTATGCCTGATGGACTAACGAGGGCTTTTTCTTCTCCGAAATATATAAGTAAAGCATGCAATATTTACATTGTAAGGTAAATCCGGGAAACGCGGTCGACCTAATATAAAATGGCTATTAAAACTAATATAGAAATTACTTATTTTATCAGAACAAACCTATATGTTCAGAATTTTATGCCGATTCAGAAAAACTGGTCGATATTTGCTTTAAGACAATTTTTACTGTAAATCGGGTTGAAAACTGAAGTCATGACATCTGACCACCTCTCCCGAGGTGCCGGGAGAAATGGTTTTCGTCGTTGGCAGAGACCACTCACATAATTATTCATGGAAAATTAACAAAGGATAAAGCAAAATTATTTATGAGTGAATACAACTACAGATTCATTGATATTTAATTTGTTTACGTTAAATAAGTAAAGAACACATCAAAGAAAAAGTGAACTACCTACTGGCGATTAGCAAGGCAAATGAATACAAAAGTGAATAAATAAACTAAATAAACAAAAATAACAATAAAATACAATACAACTACAGATTCATCGATATTTAATTTGTTTACGCTAAATAAGTAAAGAACACATCAAAGAAAAAGTGAACTACCTACTGGCGATTAGCAAGGCAAGTGAATACAAAAGTGAATAAATAAACTAAATAAACAAAAATAATAAAAAAAATCATAACTCGACCATCTCTCCTTTCTGCAGCGAGAGATGGTCTTCTCGTTAGCTTTGAGAGGAAGAGTTAATATGGCCAAATACTTTGGCTGCATTGTCCCTCAATATCTCTACTATCTTATTATCCCAAACATTAAATAAAAATAAACTTAGAAGTATATTTTAAATACGATTCTGTACACCGCTGTTTGACAAAAGAGGTTAAATGTAAACATAATTTTCCTTTTAAAGCCTATAAATCCAGAAAAATACAGAAGGAAGCGAAATGACGCTATTCATTCAACTGTTTGGCTTCTAGAGAAGTAATTGGTCTGCACTTTAACGCATTTTTACGTAGAGAGTCTGAAATATAGCGACTCGATCAACTCTCCGGCCCGACCGCGTCTCCCGGATTTACCATATATGTATGCAAGTGCTCCTCCATAGGAATTAAGGAAATTTCTTTTACACAAGGAAATTCAAAAATCTAACTAAAATATAGTTCTACAAATTTCACTATGAACATAAGCTGCAGTAACTTAAACGTAATAGCCGTGCCACCGGTTGTCGCAATCATATTAGGTTTCACTTGGTCCAGGGAATTGCGATGCGTTCCTCTCGTTTCGATACTGCTTGCGTATACTTTACTGTCAAACCCATACGTATATACATATACAGGCTCCACGAGGGAACATGGAATTTCATTTGGCGAAAAGTATTCCGAAGTCAAAGATATGTTTGACTCCGGTAAATATTATGATCGCAAATCGTACAAACTTTTCAGCTCGCCTTCCGTGCTTTGAACCGGATAAGATCTCTTAAAGGAAGAATACTTGCCCGTATAAAGGCAGGTTTTCGTTCGGCATTGGTCCTGGCGCGAACATATGATGATAACGAATATATGAAAGAGGGACAAACGCTGCGCGTTTCGCGCTCGCGAGTTGGCTGCGCGATCCAGAACGCGGTCGAAGAACTTTCGCGCAACTTTTCTACCCGGCAACTTTTCCCGTTTAGCTGTGTCATATGCACTGGTTACTCTCGTTTTACTGGTCATCAAGAGCCAGCGGAACGCGCTGCTAGCATGGACGGGAAGAAATTTCATTTCTGCCGCGAGATCGTCCAGAGCGATGCAACGACGCGATGTAGTTCGAGATTAAGCAGCGGAAAGTACCAATTTCGCGCATGATTACTGGTCGATACCTAAGTAGATTCCATCCTAGGTCTGGCAAGTCGAAGGGTATGAATTTATTCTGATGTTTCGAAGACCGCGCATTTGAGCGATAATCTGATTGCACCGCGCGACCTGTCACAGTTCTTTTACATGTGGGTCGGGGTTCTCAAGTGCGTCACGATTTTTATTCAGGATGGTTTTATTCAAAATTGTCAAGAGTCCCGGCTAGGTATAGGGTAAATCCGGGAGACGCAGTCGACCTAATATAAAATGGCTATTAAAACTAATACAGATATTACTTATTTTATCAGAACAAACCTGATATGTTCAGAATTTTATGCTGATTCAGAAAACCTGGTCGATATTTGCTTTAAGACAATATTTACTGTAAATCAGGTTGAAAACTGAAGTCATGACATCTGTCAACCTCTCCCGAGGTGCCGGGAGAAATGGTTTTCGTCGTTGGCAGAGACCACTCGCATAATTATTCATGGGAAAATAACAAAGAAGAAAGCAAAATTATTTATGAATGAATACAACTACAGATTCATTGATATTTAATTTGTTTACGCTGAACAAGTAAAGAACACATTAAAGATAAAGCGAACTACCTACCGGCGATTAGCAAGGCAAATGAATACAAAAGTGGATAAATAAAATAAATAAACAATAATAATAATAAAATAATGGTAAAAAATAAAAATATAAATAAAAATAATAAAAATATCATAACTCGACCATCTCTCCTTTCTGCAGCGAGAGATGGTCTTCTCGTTAGTTTCGAGAGGAAGAGTTAATATGGCTAAATACTTTGGCTGCATTGTCCCTCGATATCTCTACTATCTTATTATTCCCAAACATTAAACGAAAATAAACTTAGAAGTATATTTTAAATAGGATTCTGTACATCGTTGTTTGACAAAAAAGGTTAAATGTAACCTCAGTTTACCTTTTATAGCCTGTAAATCTAGAAAAGCACAGAAGGAACCGAAGTGACGCTATTCATTCAATTGTTCGGCTTCTAGAGAAGTAATTGGTCCGCACTTTAACCCGTTTTTACGTATAGAGTCTGAAATATAGCGACTCGACCAACTCTCCGACCCGACCGCGTCTCCCGGATTTACCCTAAGGTAGTTCGTAGTAGGCTTCCAAGATCTGGTACTACTTGTACTATCACTCCAGACAATGACAACAGGCTGCAAGGCGAACGACAGATACTCGGCCTTAATAGGACGATACCTACATAGAGCCGTTCTGTAACTTTCTGCAGTTTTTATCAGCGAATGCTCGCGTTCAGCTAGATTACCCGCGTTGTTCGTCCCGGCGTTCATATCTCATCCAACTTCTTATTACTTTTCCCGGGGAATTTGTCACGTTCGTCGCGTTCCTAACTATCATCGTCGGGCCCCTTTTCCGCCTCAATTCCGAAAACAGGCAAACAGGCAGGAAGTCCTGACTCCGGGGAACTTTGATCTCGATATTAAGTTTATTCGTCACGGAGTCCTCCTCTTTCTCCCCCATATCGTAAAAACGTTTCGCTTGGAAAAATATTTGCTCGAGCTTCTCGACGACTGCCGGTTGAAACGTCCCCGCGCTAGTATCTCGTACAGTCCTCCATAAAATCTGCGCGCCCGTCTAGGTCTGCGAGTAAAAAATCTGTTTTGCGTCTCTCACTTGTGCTACATCTTATGAAACAATAAGTAAAACAGTTTAAGGAATATCCTCAACGATTTTCATCTCGATTACCTCCGTTTGACGAGCTCTCTTGCGATTCAACTGCACACGCAGATTTCTTTCAAGTGCCGGTGATTTCTCTCATGGCACCGATGCCAATAAATCTTTGGTCGCTCTCCACTCCATCATGCAGTCTATTTACCCGAAGTTATCGATTATCAGAGGATTCACTTATCCGAGGAGTCCCCAGTCGGTTTCCGATAAGCGACGCTCCGGCGTATTTCGATGCACTGGGTATTCTCGACGGACGTCTCCAAGGAGCCGAATCCCATCCGATACTTTGCGAAAAGGCTAGACACACGATACTTGTCGTTTCGCGTTCGGAAGACGATTTGCTTCTCCTTGGTCGGCGCAGGGGTCTCGAGCACCGAAGCATCCGAGCTTTCAAGGTGACGCTCCCCAACGGCCGGCTGTTTTTCGCTTGGGCGGCCAGAATTTTCAGCGCGGAGAGCTAAACGCGTCCTAGACGCTCCGCGAAGCGCGAACGACCGCGATGAAACGAAATTATATGGTCGTGCCAATATTCTCGAGCGTTTGTACGCTGGAGCGTGACGACGCGCGGAACACCAGGCGAGAATGCCTCCGTTACGTCTCTCTCTTTCGCGAATGATTTCTGTGAGTTGCAATAACGCGCAGCAATTGGCCATCGTTGCTCGGAAGATAGAGAATTCTAAATTTTACCAGGAAACTTTATTCCCGACACTTTCTGCTCTCTACCTTTCTCCTCTCTTAGCCATACGCGGGCTCCGAAGGGTGAGCCGTGTACGCTTTTCTCTCTAAAAGGCACTACGACCTAAACTTGTTCGTAAGTTTCCCCTCGAATAAGTAACCCTCGTTCAGCTGTCCGTCCAACGAGCTCTTAGGGAACCTGGAACGAAGTTCTTCAACCTTCGACAGGCAATGAAGGAAAACTGAACTGGTTCTTCCACGGGGCAGCTGAAGACTTCGGAAATAGAGACGTTCTCCTTGCCTCTCCATAGAGTATAGACAATGCAGTTCGAGGCGTTCACTTCTCTCTTCGCTGTGCAGTCTCATTCGATGTATACGCTTGCCAAGTGCGGTTTGTTCCGATGGAAACGTAACATACGCGATATATGTCACGTTACATGTATTCTCGAGCATCTCACTTTTTTGCTAAACTGTAAGCAGAGACGCGAAGGGACGGAATAGGGGATCGCATTTTCGCAGGCTTTCTTGTGTCAAAAGATTCACCGTGTGGCGAAGAAATACGAAGGCCCCTGTACAGCGGAGGGACGGTTATATTTCAGGAAATTGAAAGTAGCTCGTCCTGCTTTTATCGAATCAGGAGATTGAACGTAGCCTCAATTTCGAACGGGCCCGATACCGTGATTTTTTGCTGATGTATGTACCTATATCAGGCACGCGCAGGAATTTCGCTCGCGAAATTGTTGTCGCCTGTATTACTTCGGCACACACAGTGACAAACAACGTTTCCATTTTGCCGTAACCTCTCTATGGAAATTTCCCGACCACGACTCTGGAAAACGAACGTTTAACCACGCCGGATCAATTGAAATTTTTATCGCGTTGGAAGTTTCGCAAAGTTCGAAACAGCCAGTGAGCACGGCAGGCGAGCGAGAATTTCCCATTTCCGCTCCTTTAATTCTCGTTTCATATCGACGGTAAAAAATCATTTTTTACCAAGCGTTCGGTATAACGATTTCTGTTGGTCGAAACGGGCGAGTTTAGCTGAATAGAGACGCAAAGAGTGGAAGAGGGTGTCGCGTCCCAAAGAACGTACTTTAAATTATGCAAATCGTTGCCTGTAGGTCAATCGATTTATGATTAATTTTATTTCTATCGAGGCACCGTAGACGAAATTTCCCGTCGACTTGCACACTTTGCATCGCGCAGGAATATATTCAGAGCTGATATCGTGGATAGAAAAATGTGCAAGCAAAGAGAGGAGCGTTGTCTACATTCTTCTCTGCGAAGCACGAGCGAGTTCAATCAAAAGCAAACGAAGAGAAAGGGTACATGCCGCTGTACAGACTTCTCTCAGTTTAAAACGGGGACCTTTTTCAGTCCCGACGACACGTATAGAGACGCTCCTGTCGCGAAATCCCCGAAGGGCAGTTACGTGGGTGCATACCTAATCAGAGAGACGTCCTGCAGAATGCTTGAAAGCCTGGAATCTCGTGATTCTTCCCGTCTCGTGCCAAGACATTCGGGAAGTTTTGTTAGACACGTTTCTAAAGGACAACGCGCGCTGTCATTCCACCGTGGTAGTCGGCTGCTACCCCTTGCAATTCACGAGGGAGAAACTTTTCCGTGCCCTCCCTGTTAGTACGTATTAATTTTCTGCACGCGCAAATTCGTTTGCCTCGGCACAACACTCGTACTCTCGTTTTAAAAGCATCGAAATTGAAGTTTCCAAGCTCTTGTTAGAACTGGGAGCTGCTAGAGAAAAATAGCATTCGGTAAAAGCGTTACTGTATTTCTCCCTTTTATTCTTGTCGCGTGGCTCAGCCTCTGGCATTATCTTTGGACGTGAGCCATTAATTGTTTCGAGCTAGTTGTTATCAGCGACTAGGTCTTCAGTTTAAAGATTACACCGTACAGATTGATCGTTGAATTTTTGCTTGCGTTGCGCGACGAAACACGAGCCGTCACTCAAACTAGGGACAAATTACTCAGTCGCAGCGTGTAATTACCAAATCGTGCTAGGGCTTCTCGCAAGGGTCAACGATACGTCCCCGAGATGTTCCAATTTTACGATTAGTTCACGAGGCATTCAGTAGACAAACTAGTGTCATTAAAAAGCCGAATCTCTTTTTCGCGATCTGACTACTTGGCGAAAGTTTTTGACCGAGCTCGCGGCTGATGGATCTCGAAATACATGTGACCTTTAACGTGCGATGACACGTATAGAAATATTCTTAGGACGGTAAGATCCTCGAACGTCGCTGTCGTCGGTGCATGCTCAATCGAGGAAATATATGCGTCTCGGGAAATTCCGACTGGTTGAAGGTTTCCCTCGTCGTTTTCGCAGCTTCCTAGATTTTCCAGACAAACAAACGATGCCCCGTTGAATATGTCGTTTGCGGGACGCGGGGCACTTTTTATTTTCGCGATTCACTCGATCCACGAGACAGTTGCAGGTATATACACTGTTTCTTATAAACGCGCGTTGGAAATTAAGCAGTTGCAGAATGCAGAATTGGACATACAAATATTTGCGTAATGTCCAATATTTATTTTTCGTTTCTCTGAAAACTGGAAAGGTCGCACTTTTCAAGAAGACTTGAGGGACTGCGAATTTCCTTTTGAAGTAAATAATTGGTACGTTTATTTATACCCAAACGAAGTCTATAGCTCGAAAAGTAGTTCACAGCGGACGTACGCTTATATAAGTGCCACCAAGTATCCACCAAGTGTGGCAGCAACTTGTATAATATCACACATTTATAGACGCGTGGATAGTATCGATTTCCCTTGGTGAAAAATAGCTTGGAACTCCAGGGTCGTGTAACACGATGGTCAAGTGCTGTACTTGAAGCACATCGGTGCTTTCTGCAGACTAGCAGTAGCAATGGTAATTCCATCTTTCGCGATGACTCGCAGTTTCGTTTACTCAATCGTTCCGATCGCCCGTGAGATACTCAATCTACACTTCATTGTCACGCGTGATTTTCGTTTCACTGTTCTCCACTTTCCGCGGGTCCATTTATTCCCCAGCGTGTTTTCTGCGCGATTGCACGTCAGCAACACTCTCAACGAACGTTGTACTGCTATTACACATAATTGACACGCGGATGGTTTTGCTTGAAGCTCGACGGCGAATAAAGAATCGCGGTTTCTCGAAGAGAAATTAATTTCGATCGATATTCCCTTACCTTCAAAATTCTTTGCCGGAAAATTCAAATCTGCGACACAAGGTGCTGGCAAGAACACTGGGACCCGTACTATTTGCGGGTGTTCATTATACCCAGAAATTCAAACGAAAAGTTCAACGTTTCGTTGCCCCGCGAGCAAACAATTTGCCCATAAGTTGAACGAGCGATACAGTACAAGCCCCGCGACGCAAATTTCTTTCCGCGGACCGTTTAACTGGGAACACAGCAACTTAGTAACTCTGGCTCGCAAGTCGCTGGCGCGTAAAGCGAATTTAATATTTGTCAATGCGGTTAAGGAAGTTCGTTCGTTAAGGGGAAAGCGGCTGGGGCGCACAGTTACGCGCAAGGAAAGTTATGAACCCTTGTTACGAGCGTTACAACGGAATTCGTTTCTGTTTGACGATAGGTGGGGGGGGACAAAGGCCGCGTTCTCCCATAAAACGTCCTGGAAAACGAGAGGCAGGCGATGATGACGTACCCTGTTCCCCGGCGCGGAAGGGGGGAAAGAAGAGTGGAAGGTGGTAAGTGGAAATCACAAATGACTGATAAAGCCAGGCGGTGTTCATTCTCGTCGCGGTAAAACGCCCCTTTTCTCTGTCTCTTCAGCTCTGTTGCCATCGTCTTTTAGACGACTGAGTTTGTGAAGGCTCGCCTTATCAGCGGACGTGCTCATCTTCTAGTCGTTAAGCATTCTTCTCTGCTCGTAACCGTGCGTTCCTCGCCTCTCCCTCGTCGCTCCTCAGGCTCGTTACGGGACCAGCGGATTCAAGATTTCGTCGGTACACGCCCGCCTACAAAGCACACGCGCCTTTTGTGTTATAATACACGTGTTACTCTTTACACAGTCGCGAGCACGACGCGGCGATAAAGGGGCGAGTTGCTCCGAACGAGCAAGAAACTCGCGCGCCCTCGTGCGATTTTATTTCTCGACACATTTCGCCGCGTTCAGCGGGGAGCGCGCGGCCGTAAAAACTGCACCGTCGATCATCGATTTCTAGAACTTGCTTGTACTTTTTTAAACGCTGTTATTTAAAGCTGTTGCGACAGAAGATGAAAAATATGTAGTCTCACAGGTGGAACGAGTCTCCCCTTTCAACAGGGAAGTCGCGGAAGAAAGGTAATAATTTCGGGACTTACCGTAGGTCAAGCTTGAAGCTGCGACTGTGAAACATTTCCATTTCTGCGCGATTAGTCAAGCTCACCCCTCGAAGGCGCTACAGGAATCGCGCTTAGCTCCAATTTGGGTGGCAAGCTGCCTTTCAAGGGACTTCCGGGAGACAGAGCAATCATTGTCTTCGAAACTTTGGCTGGTCTTTGAAAAGCGGCACAATGTATCTCTCAGCCCTTTCTCTCTCTCTCTCTATCTCCTGCTGTTCTCTACCCTTTCCTTTCTTTCTTTCTTTCTTCGCTGCTCCCAGATTCCACCCGAACTTTCCCGAGACTCTCGGCCCCTCGCACCCAGCCATATTTTACGCCGATTCGTTTCGCTAGTCTACCATCGAGGAACAATAACACAGAAGAGTACAAGTCCTCAAAGCATTCGGGAAATCGAAAAGAGGGTAAGGAGTCGTTCGACGTGCAATTCAACAGGGCAACCTTATTCAGCTCAGTCTCGTGATTAACAAACCTGTCAACGATCATGTTACGCTTTCGTAGCTGATTGTGAGTGTCATCCATTGACAGTCTGCGCTGAATATTTTTCCTCCTTCCTATTTGGTTCTTTTCAAAGTGGCTCGATACTCATTTCTGTTAATGACAGGATGTTCTTTTAGAGAAATTGGATTCCAAAGGCCGAAGGAAAGGCACGCTTTCTTGACAGAAGATGATATCTTGATGCGAGCTATCGATTTTTCCGAAACACTCGTGCCTCTTGCGTGAATTTAATTGTATCCGAGTTTGTCGCTAACCCGCGCAAACTTGCACACGCAACCGTTGCGAACTTTGCTGGCGTAAACTTTGATGGATCCGTCGACGTCCCGAATATTAGCGAAGTTTGCCGAGACACGAGGCACCGCGCCGTAAGTGGTGCATTAATGAGAGAAACAAACCGTATTGTTCGCGGCACGGTTAACGGTTAAATTGCTAATTAGCAGAGACGGGTCGGCAGCGTCTCGGGGTACCGTTGATCCGAGTGTGAATTATGTCGGCGCTGCTCGACGCCCGGAACGAGAATTCATTGCAATCGAATCTTCTTTCTCCGTCCTTCCATTATCGGGAATTCGTTCCCGTAAAATTCGCGGAATCGAGTGAATTTTTCTCCCCCGCTCTCTGCGAAACGGCTCGGCAATGGTAGAAATCGAGGATCAATAGTTCCTGCTTCGTAGACAACATTCGAGATTTCTGGCGAACATTCTTTCCCGTTTTAACAGCCACCTGCGGGCTAGAAAATGGGGCCCATAGAACTCATCCCCTCTATTTCTCGCTCGATTGAAGTGATCCCTGGAACAATGCGTGGAATAATATTTCCCGGGGGCTTCTCTTGTAGTGGCAGCGCTGACGGGGAAGATCGAATTCCTTTCAAAAATTTCGAACAAGGCGAATAGAGTGATCTCCGACAATATTGAAATATTTCGCTTCAACCGCTTTCAATCGTATCCCTGTTTTATGTCCGCTGTATTTCCGCCAAAAAAGTGCCGCGCGATGTACTGGCGCATCGATGAGTGACGTATTGGAATAATACCGTGCAATTTCAGTAATAATACAGGGAGGCATCGCGCTAATGGTCAAGGAAAAAAGCTCGAAACGACGGTAATGCCGACAGCCTCCGGGCAAATTAATTCTCGTTATGAACAGGTGGCGGTGGGGGGATCATGCGGATGAAAAAGCCGAACAGATTGATAGTTGAGGTATTAATTGAAATTCATCAGCCATGAAACGGAATATCCGACAAATGTTCGCTTCACGGATAGACGGACGCACAACAACGGTGCACGTACGCTGTATTTAAAAAAAGAAAAAAGGCGGCCCGCACGCAGCGCTCGCCTAGCTTATCTTCTGTTGTAAAATTGCAAAATCATCTCGTGGGAAAACGGCTGCCAGTAGAAGCTGAATATTTGCATCGCGAAGCGTTACCCCGCTAGGCTTCGCCTTTAATATTATCAACATCGAAGGTTGTAACGAACACACTTATCATTACGGCGAGGCGGCGGTGGAGAGGAGAGGTAACGCTGTAGCTTTTCACGCAATGTAAATTTGATAACTGTCTTCGCCGCGAGCCGTTTCCCCGTTTAAAGTCGCTCCAAACCTCCCCGAGGATTTAATTAAAATTTTAGCGATAGCTAGCGGCGAACACGAGTTTGCGCTACTTCGCGGAATTTCCAGCGAGGCACCTGAAATAAAACGCGATAATTCACTGTCATTGATTTGTGACAGGTATCTGGTCCGCTGCTCTCATTCGAAATGTACACATATTATATACTTTCTCGTTTTTACGACAAATACAGTATGCTTCTTACGGTAACACGCAATTTTTTGACGTGTAAGCTCAGGGAACAGAGGGCTGCATCCATGCAGCACGTTGCGCGACAACCCCTGCAAGAATTTCAGCTAGTCAGCTTCGCCGTAAAGCTTCGACGCCGACGTCTATCGACGTTTACGTGCTTTGTACGGTTTGCTCCGTGTGGCGCGACCGCTCGTCAAGCCCGTCGCACCACGGGCACAAAACTGTAAAAGAGAGAAGTGGAAGGGGAGGCATAAAAAGTGAATCACAGGCGTGGCTCGGGATGTGTGCCTCTACCCTGTCAGGGAGAAATTCTCTCTACGGTGCTGTCACGTAATCTCGAAGCAAGCTGCAGCGCTTGAAACGATCCTAATCGGTCGATCGGTCATATCCAAGACGAGCAACCCTCCGCGAATCCGCAGCCGGCTTTCCAAGAGTTTCTCCAAGCCGTTATCATATCGGCCGGTTCGCTCGCGCGATTTCGTAAACATATTAATCAAAGTCAAAGCGGAAATTCCGCGGCTGGCGAAGCCGCAGCGCTGTTCTGGAGGGCGGCGAAGCTTCCCGGGGCATGCTTATATCCGCCGCGAACGAGTTGTGTGCTCGCGAGCGGCGCTACGCTCTCGAGAGCAGGGCAATATAGAGTGAACGGCGAAACGAGCGCGCACACGGCCCCTCGAAAACGAGGATGGCGACGTGGCGAAAGGGGGGCAGGCAGCCCGAGGAGGACGAGACGGAAGTGCTTCGCGTACGTGTACACCCCCCCCGCAAGCCCCCGCGCCCGCCCCGAGTCTTGATCCGGGACGTTTTATCTTTTTGGCACGGAATATAGGTAATCGCGCCTTATATTACTCCGAGAAGCTCACCGTAAAGGCTGGTTTAAAGTGTTTTATCATCGTCGGACCGAGAGGATGCTATTACTGCGCGACGAGCCCCCTAAACCCCGTTCTACCTCTCCACTCCCTTCCGACCTTTTCTCTCGTCTCAGCCGTTGCTCTCGTTCCGCTCTTTCAGGGACCTTCGACGCTAAGAAGCTCACGATGAGAAATTGTCTGGCTAAGTCCTGTCTCCTTCCACTTGGTCAACCGTGTTTCACCTCGCGCTACAGCCGCCCACGTCGTTACGCGTTAGATACACCAATCCCTGTAAACAGGGGCACGTAACGCCAGCGTCCTGAGCCCAGCGTCGCTCCCTTCTTGCCCCCGGGGCAGATTACTTCGAGTCGGCTGCTACAAACGCTTACGGGGCTGCTGATTTATCGCGATCGTCATCGACGGGCTATCAAAGATTTTCCATTCGCGCGGAACACTTCGCTTCTTTTTCCCCCTTTCGATACTATTGGTTTATATATACCGTTGGATACGCTAAGTGCCATCGAACTGGACTGCGTAATAACATCGTAGAAGTAATTCTAGTAACTGGTAATTGGAATTAGCGTGCATTTTGAACGGGCAGTTCATTTTTCTTCGACGTGAATAATTTATCGTTCTTGTTCGACGCAGAGGGATCAACGTAATTCTCCGCGCTGCCATACTATTCCGATCAAAGGTTATGCAATTTCACCTGAATCGCCGATAATTACCGTTAATTAGTTTCGCGCACGCGATAAGCCTCCGGTAGCTCGCGCTGTCTGTAATCAAATATTCTCGTGACCGCACGAAATGAGCACAAATCATCGGCTTCGCCCAGGGGGCGCGTGCCGATAAAAATGTTTCGTGTTGTCGGTCGCACCGAAATACGTACTCAGTTACAGGCACCGGTGTTCGAACTGTTCCCAGACTGCAGTAAACTTTACGCTTATTCTTCGGGAACGCTTTTACTTGCGCGGCGGGGCGCGCCTATTTCTACGACGTAAAAATTGAAAGGTCTCGCGGCGAAGACGAAGACGGGTTTCCCTCCATTTACTAAAGTACACCTTTATATTCGTCGGTAATACACCTCGATACACGGGCGTTTCTCATCAGCTCCATCATCCCGAAATTCCCCGGCGAAATGCGATAGAAAATTCTCTGCTATCGCGGAATCGTAACCGGTCGAACAGAAATTGGAAAGTAACATTCCCGAAGGAGAATAGTTTCGTCGAGTCTCGAATTTTCGCTACCCGGCTTTACCCACGCTTCGTTAACCGCGCCTTTATGAACGTTCGATAGTTGCACTTCGATCCCGATGCTCCTCGACGAGAAGCGCGCGCACCGGAAAGAAGATTCTCGAAAATGGCACCCCCGTTTTATGGAACACCCTCGACATGATCGCAAACCAGCACGTACGCGGAGGACAATTTAGACAGTGTTATCGCCGCTCTTAAAGCGTGCGTTTTACTGTTTCCGGCGGTCGGGGGAGAAATTTTTAGATATACCCTTCGGGGATACCGGATGACCGCTATTTAATTACGTCGCTGTATCTGGCGCCCACCTAAAGAACGTGTTTTTACAGGATTACGCTCGGCAGGATATGAGCGCATAAATTCGCGCGCGTTAGCTTCTGGCTGGAATCTACGCGAACTGCAGTGTTTTAAGATATTTTGTGGTAAGGGGATGCAAGTTGAATATTGCATTCTCGGATATTGTTTACTCTCGCGTTGCAGTTCCACTTCTGCTTCTTACGTTCCTCTTTCACATTCTCGTATTCCTCGAACCTCTGCCCCTTTACCTTTCTTAGACTGTCCATTGCACCAAGTCACTTCTAGCTTGGCTCGCACTGTTTCCTAAACATTTACGACTTCTTGCCGGCTCCCTGCGCGAATATTAGGTACCGCACATATTGCGTAGAACTAAGAAGATGCAGAAGGGAAAATTGAGTCGATCAAGAAGGGCACGGGATCGATGAGAAACGGTCGGGGCACCTCGGAACGTGGAGAACAGGAGAAACTTGGAATAATTGGATTGGGTGGTACGGTTGGGCTAGTAATAGGAATAATACAATCTTCGAATAACATTTCCTAGTTATCGTACAAATATCGCTGCATGTTTGATTGGGTTTATAAATATATGCATATTCAATTGCACGTCTAAACGTTCACGCTGCTTCGCGACTCTTACACTCAGCTGTACGGAAGCGGAAGAAAAAACTGACGCGTTATTAAATGCATGCCGGTGATGCGGTGGCTGTGACTAGAGTCCGAATATTCCACAAAGTTCGCGTGGTCCGCGGGAACACTGCTCCCGGGCAAGCTGCAACCAGATTTTGCATATGCAAAAGCGCGTAATTGCTGATTCCGCGAGCAGTTCACCATCCGACTATAGATAGACCGGGCACCAAAGTATTTATTCTGCCCTCCTCTGGCCTGGTCGCTTATTGTTTCGCCGTGGAAATGAGCTTAAGGGTTTTAAACGATTGTAACGCTCCGCGCGTAAATTCTTCAACAATGGCCGCGTTGCAATGCTGCCCGTTTCTGGACGGGGGATAACAAGCGATTGTTTTCCTTGCGATTACTTGTCCAGCGGTTAACGAAGAAAGTGCACAGATAATTACTAGAATGCATAGTTCTTTCGGTGGAGGGTCGGGGAATGAATTTCAGACACGGTCGGGTCGCGGTTATTTTGCAATTACGTAATGGACGCCGGCTGACCTTTGCTCCCGAGCCAGGGAATATTACGAGCTTCCGTGCCACCTCGGGCGATCGTCGTTAACAGTTACCTATGCATTTGTCCGCGGTGGTTCGCAATGAAAAAACAATTTATTTTAATTTACAAGCCACCGTGATGGTCGCCGGCTCGAAAACGAACGCTTATTGCTAAAATAATCAAGCCCTTTGTGCCCCGCGCTATACCGTGGCCTATACAAAAACGAAATCGAGTAACTAGTCTAAAGAAACGTCTATTGTTGGTTCCCATTCGTTTGCTCGCCACAGTGGAAGGAAATCCTTGTCCCACGCGATTGTTCCAATTTTATTGTTCGATTATGCTGCCGCGTAGAATGCTTTCGGCGGTGGCAATTGATTGGAATTACGTCATTCTCTCATCACGCTTTCAGGCTACCCCACGCCCAAACACCATTCGAAAATAATTGTTCCACGCGAAATAACGTTTAACGAGAACGCAGAATACTGTTTACGGAGGTGCAGTTGAATGGTCCGAAAGCTGGGTAGCGCACTTGATATTTTTCGATTAACTTTCACCGCATTGTTCGCCAGTACGCACAAGCGCCCGCGAGGGTAGAAGTTTGCAGCATCCCTATTCTCGTTTTTGCACTAGTCACGATCGACCTGCCTGTTCGCCTGACTTATCATTAAACTGCACTTACCGATACAATTATTGAGGAACTTGCAGCAATAGGGGTGCAGCTCCATCTTTACCAGCCTCGAGTAAATTACAAAAAACTGTGTATAAAATTATTGCATCGAATTAACATCGAAAAGAGAATACTATAATTGAAAAGATATATTTTCACGCAATAAGTAGTAGTTATTGAATCGATAAGTTTTTATTTCTATTTTTGGTGAATTTTTCAAATCTGCAGCTGCCCCTGAGTTGCAGCAGGGTAATGGGTGCAGGTTCAAAATTTGCATCAAACTTGCACCAAATCATGTAGATTTTTTTTTACGTATATTGCACGTCATAACTCAAAAACAATAAAAAAAAATGGAGCTGCACCTCTCTTGCTGCAAGGTCCTCAATTTCATAACGGCTAGACAGCCATACGTTTATTTTTTAAGCGACAGTCACACGGTGACTTTCTCTGTCTGGCATATACAGGAACCTACTACTTCGCCCATACATGGGCTCGCTACTTTACACCTTCCTAAACGATTCCAGATTGTTTGTGCCCGCTTTGTTCAACCAGCCTTTTCAGTCTAACACAATATCCCCGGTAACGGTTCGTGCATTCCGAATACCTACAACGGGATTTGCCCTAAACTTTACGATTACTGCAAGATTTGTTCTTACGCCCCCTCGTAACGCGTTTAACGGAAAGTTACGATTCCGTGTTAACATCGCAAGGCGAAACGGAATAAGGACAATGGATTCCCCTCTCCGCCCGTGCCGCCCCGTACTCCCGGCAGCTTCTTCTTTGGCCCGCCGTTCATCGTAATTCCGCAAAACACGGGCCGCCCGAAATCCCCGCGAAGTAATAATTAATCCCCAGTTAGTTTAACGCGCCGCTTCGACCGCTCCCGGACCCGCCCAAGATCTTTCGGCTGTGCTGCCTCATTATAGATGTACGAGACGCGGGCCCGCGAAACTTGCGTTATTAAATCCAAGTACTAGGTACGCGGCGCGGAACGTAGCCGAGCGGAGTCGGTGCGGCCGACGAGGAAGATCCCTGCCACGGCTAGCAAAGCCGACTTCGCCAGCGCGGATGCGAGGCAGCCTGCCAGATACCGTCTCGCCTGCTTAGACCCGCTCTGCTCGTAACTTTGCTCGTCTTTGCGTGGCCTGTGTGCACGCCAACCTCGCTTACCGTCCCGCGCCCTTCCTCCTCTCGCTTGGAGGAGATATCGCGCTTGTGCGAGCCAGAGGAGAGGTAGCGAGTGCTCCGGATGCTGTGCATAAGTGTATATCCAACGGGAAATTAATCCAGAGTATTTACGTTCTATTAACCGACGTTTAACAGTTAGTCCCCTCGCCGTGAGTACTCGGGATCCAGCATCGCCAACGTGGCCAGAGAGTCGCGTTTCGAAGCGATCGGTCAAGCCTCCGGGTGATTCTGTACAGGTTAACCCGTAGCTAAGGCAGCACGTACCGCGTCGAGTCGTTCGGTGCCCGTTCGGTGGCCATGCTCTCTTCGACGGTGCATACCGATGTTCACCGCTCGGCATGTAAATATGCCTCGCAGGTATTCCGAGCGGCGACAACTTCTCGCTGCTACTCTGCAGCGCGTACAGTCGCGTGACGCGCGCGGTCGAGCTCCGATGGTCCGGTTCCCTTATAATTTAAGTAGCCGGCGTTGCACACGAATCGATCCGGACAATGGACTGCGGGAACTGGAACAAGGTCCCCGCGCAAAGGCCGACCGAATTCGCCCCTAAATTGTAGACTGCATTGGAATTTCATCGCATCTACCGCAGCGTGGATGCAGCAACTGCTACGTGACGAACGGCCGGGGGCACGGCGAGAAACGACAGTCAAGGAAGACTTCGTATCACGGTATCGCGCCATGGAAGCGGCTCGTTCGTTTATGCTCCGGGCACAGAGGAGGCAACCGCTTCGGAACAAAGCAGCGTTTCGCGATTTTTCGTGCTACCGATTGCGAAAGCAGCGAAAGCACGGCATGAATGGAAGCGGGTAGGGGGGAAGAGGCAGAGGAAATCGTGCCAGCCCGTGGAAAGATCCGGCACGCTTTCGTTCGAACGGAGTGCCATTTAGTCGCCCTACCGCGAGCCCTGTTATAGAGTCCCTCCGTCTGTTTTATGATGCAACGATGTTTCTGAATGCCTTGCCGACCAAGTGAACAGCAATTGTTCCCGGTGGCCCAGGCTCCCGCAATTTCCTTTTGAACGCGATCATCGGGCATATACCGCGATCGGTAGGAGTGGCGGCAGCTGGTTCAACGATGCGGTTCGTGTCAGTAATGATTCGGGTCGGCGGTCACGCGATCGACGATACTCCCGCGCCGCTGCACGCGGCCTTAATTATTTTTACCTGCCCTTTGTCGTGGCCGATTCGCATCGCGGGCCTCCTAAGATAATCCCCTGCCCTCCTCGTTCGCGAATTAGCTTGTTCACGGCTCGTGTTCAACATCCATCGCGGGAGGAACGTTTCCGTGTCCCGTTAAATGGATATCTATCGTGCGATTATCCCCGAAGTGGGATTGCCTTCCGAAAGATTGGCCTTAGGCTCTTCCTCCATCACTGCTTTCTATTTGGAACTACGGCTGGAACGAAATTGCCTCGTCTCGGCGTACAGGGCGTTTCAGAATCGTAGATTGGAGTTGGAGGCTTTAATGGCACTCGACGGCGATGGTTCTTGGAATCGACGCGGATCCCGTCACTTTAGCGCGATAAAGCAGTCGTACCGATAAACACACAGTTTTCGTCGCGTTAGTCGGCCCCGAGAGAAATGTCCTCGCACGTCGGTAGTAACGTGCACCGCGCTCATATTTCGCTGGCATGGAAGGCGGAATAAGTGACGGTATCGCTTGGATGCAAATTCGTCGCGAGCGCCTTCAGCACGCCGCTTTAGGGCGTATATGCGCTGGCTAACTCGCTTCTATAAAAATCTCGTAATTCCCTTCGTACTCGCGCCCCACCTCCCCGCGTTTATCCGGTGTATTCGCGTTCGATCGGTCAATGCACGGCTGATAACATAAAAAATACCGTTGTAATTTTATTAGGATCGCGTGAAAGAAAAGTATCGTCGAGATACGTCGGTTCGATTCCCCAGCTGGCACGAACCGCGACCCTTAAACCAACTGGCAACTCTCGGATCAAGCCCCGCGATCGGACATTGGACGATAATAATTGTTTCCCTGCCGCGTTTAACGTTGGCGATAAATTCAGCCGGACAGGCTTACTACGCAATCGTACTCTTTCAGTGTAGAAGGAATAGGAAGCAACGCGTATGCATTATCGCTACGAGATCGGCGAATGCAAATTCCGAGGGCGTATTACTTAATTCTCCCTTCGTTGGAACGATCAATGCTCCAGCAAAGCTTAAACAGGAAACAAAAAAAAAAGGCTGCTGAAACGTGCACGGACTGTGCATTCGGTCGCCTTGCGTGACTTTTGTTCATCTTTCGGAAATTGTAAATGGAATGCATGAATTTTGTTCTCTGTTGCTGCTTTGTGCCTGCTACGTGCTTGCCACTTGTTCTGCAAGTGGTTGGACAGGAATGGTTCACTGTCGCGCAAACCGAAGTTATAGACTCAGGAAGGATTGGAAAAATGAAAAGATTCTTAACATATAATCCTTAATTCCACCTAGGTAATATAACACTTATTTGTCATTCATCTATCCCGTGGAATCCGCAAACATTTGAGGGCGAAGGGGTCGAAAAACCACTCCACAAGGTGTTATGTTTTTAACTGGAAAACTTTCGCTGGTTCCCTCGGTTTTTCACCCGCGCAGGCAGGAAATCGTAAACGATCGTCATGAATTGCCGAGATCGAGGGATGCGCAGAGTGTCGCGAAGGCCAGATGACCCGTGGAACGGTCTGTACACAAGTCCGAAGCTGGCAAAAAGGTAGCCCCCGACCGAACTTCGGAAGCGTCGTCGTCTAAAAGCCAACGAAGTCGTTTGGACGAGTGCCCGATCGCGGGGATCGTCTGGAAGCCCAGCATTTTGTCGAACAGAGAACGAGAAAGTTAGCAGAGATTTCGAATGTTCGGTGCACACCTGTCTTAACGATCGATTTTCGTTGCGTAGGTATTTTAGACGTGATCGTCTCGTGTAGCTGCGATTGACACGAGGAACAGAGCGCGTTTCATAATTCGATTGAAACGATGATCCTGCCGATAAATGTCTGATTTGGAGTCTCGACGATATAACATTCTTCTGAACGAAGTAAATCGTGACAACCGGTATATTGATGGTGGATGGTCACCTGAACAGTTCCAGCTAATTTCCTATAGTAGTTTGGAAATTTCCGAAAGGTTCTGAATACTTTGGGAGGAGAAGGGAGCTACAGAATATTGTAGTAGGTGTACCAGTGAGAGCTGTTGCAAATTTCGAGATAAACTCGACGCAGGACGTTCATGAGGATTCATAGTGACGCGAGCATGATACAATCGCGCAGATCATTGGGAAATCTGTTTCGCTAGTGGATTACCATCGAAATCGGTCGATTATCCATGCACCGTTGCTGCTTGATTATGATCTAGTTCCACGAGGTTCGGGGCCCCACATGCTAGGGGAATTTAGCCGGGGAACCGATCATGTTCGAGATAGGGTTATGGCAGCACGAACGGGATCACTCTAGTTGGATTGCTAATTGCTAATAGAACTATGATTAAACTGCGGGACATTGACCCACATAGGTACATATGTACGCGCTGCAACATGCTCAAAGGGAATCTGCTTTGCTCGGTTTGTCCGTTTAGTAAATACGCGATACGTAAAATCGTAGATAAACACAGACAATCGTTTCATTCTTAACTGCATAGATAATTGGTACATCAGCCCTGGAAGGAATTCTAGCTTTAGTTCCTTACGAAATTCATTACAACTGGTACCTCCGATTCTTCTATCCAACGGAAGTCCCTTGATAAGTTCCGCCACTTCGAATTCTTTCCTCATTTTGCACGCGTAATTTGTAATTTTGAGGATCGAAAGTTACGTGACCGTTAAGCCGCCAAGAAGCACAGCCCGTTATGCGAACAAATCGAGCAACCAGAAGAAAGGTCAGGTCCATGGTGCACGAGAGGGTGGTGGGTTGAGGAGAGAAACGCGGTTAATTAGCGTGGGCGCGATGAAGAGAGAGTACTTTCTGATGTCACATGGCGCCGCGTAACCTAATTTGCCCCGCGAAAGATAGAAAAGAGACCGACCGCTTCGGGACAAGCTACGTCGCAGGAGGATGAGACGCCGGGGTATAGAACTCGCAGGGGGGTTGAGACCCGGCTGGAGAGAGAAAAATGAAAAATAAATGCGCCTAGGGCAACACGCTGCACCGCTGAGCTTGCAATGCTTTTAACTTTCCCCATAAATTTATTTGCCGTCCCTGTCTCTCTCTCTCTCTCTCTCTCTCTCTTCGCCTCGTTCTTAGGTTATACTTCCCCTCCTCTGTTCCAGGATACTCGCTGAACTTTCGTCAAGAAACACTGCTTCCTCTATCCCCCGCCCGAACCCCCTGCTACCCTTCCATTCTGCTTATCTCTTGACCATCTGTCTCCTCTCCCCTCCCACCTCGCGTTCCCATACTTTCCGCTGCGCTTCTTCGTTCCGGTGCAAGTCTCAGAGTCCCGAATTAACCCGGGACTCTTCGGCATAGTTGCCCGAAAGTTTCGAGTCGCCGCGGACCGGAACGTCTGAGAAAGCCGCTTCGCGCAAGATAAACAGACTAATGTTTACCATCCGTCGAAGGGGGTAGGCGAAAGTCTAGCAACGGCCACGTGGGCTGACCTATTGTAGGGTTACTCCACTGAAATCCACGCGAACCGTGTATGTAAACAGCGGCAGACACAGAAGCCAACAACGAGGTAGAAATTCAATCGTGTTCCTTCAGGATTCGAACAGTTTAATGCTTAGCTTCGCTCAAACTAAAACTGTTACCCTAACACACAATCTTCTGAATAAGTATACGGATGAACGCATCAGTTGTAGGTTCAAAGAGGAACTGAAACCAAAGTCTCCGCGAAGGAACTCATAGCCCTTCACCCCCCCCCCCCATTCCGTAACCCAAATGAAAACAAGTAGAAACTAATTACCAACGTTTATCAGACACGGCAAGTTGCTGCTCATCCACGGAGCTCCTCTTCCTTCGCGCGACACCGCGCCGGCTTGCCTTCTACGCTGTTAAATCCATTCCTCCAGGCGCGGCACGACGGGAAGGCAGTCGTAGTAGGATCGAAAAGTTCAAGCTGTCCATTCTATGGAAGAGGCGTAGAGGCTTCCGCGAAATTTCTGGCGCGAATCTTTCCGCGGTGTTCTTTACACGACTTTTCACTTAGCCCGAAAACCAGGGTAGTTTGAAAGGCCAAGCCGTTGCCAGGACGCGAGCTCGCCAGCTCCTTTTTTCTCGTGTTCCTCCCCCCCCTCGAGTAAATCGTCGCGTGGGGCATACGCGAGGACAGAGGTAAACCCGTACCGGATTACTCAGGATCCCGTCCCGTTTCCGGCTGCAGCCCTTCGTGACCGAGGAGATCGCATCAGCGGCTCGCTGCCCTCTTCCTCAATCAGGTCACGTCCGCCTCCTCCGACGCCCGCGATACCGCTCTAACGCAATAACGCGAATAGCTCCTGAATGCGATGGTTTTTTATCAAACACTTCCGGGTAGGATCGATTAAGCCTCTTGTACTCGGCAACGCGTCACGTTTCGTTTCTAGTCGGGTCACGCGTTCGTCGCTGGTGAAAGTCCGGACACGTGCACCTGTTGTGACGCCACAGATAATATTTTCAGATTAAAATGTGACTGGCTCGAGAGAGCTCCTCGAGGGTTTTCAATGCTCGCTGGGGGTGGAGAGTTGTCGCGTGTTTGGGCGATTATACCTTGGAGTAATGGTCGCCGTTTCCCTCTTCTGCCTCTTGCCCTTCCTGTTCCTTGGGAGCCGTTTCCCTTTCAGGGAAGACATCGAGGTGTAGGCTTGCAGGTGGAACGCTGCGCGATCTTCTTTCACGATGCACTCGCTGCTCTGACGATAGATTAACGGCTCTTTATTGCGATGTGTTGTCGAAAGAATGTTTGCCTCGAGAGTACCTTAAGAGGATTCCAATGCTTCGCGAGTAGTTGTCTGCTTCTCGCAGACGTTTCGTGGCAGTTTCCACAATGCCTAATTGATTTTTCTACTGTATGGAAATTGGTGCTATCGACCTTCCACTATGGCGTACCTATCTGTAGCATGGAAATGTGTTTCTAACGGCGGATATTGTCTATGGTTCAGGAATCGTAGTTTATAAGATTTTCCTGTAAGTGCCCTTCGAACAGCTGGAATTGTCGTGAAAGTGTCCTTGAGCAAGCAATATGGGTCCAAGTGCTGTATACCGTGCTCCACGTTCATCGGTCTGATGTAACTACACGTATGATTCCCTCTCGACAACTACATTCGAGCTGCGCGGTAACAGGGCCGGACGTCGGCTGCACAATTCTGCGCAGCCCTTTTCTCCCTCCTCCCCGAACGTTACACCGGAGAGCGAAACTGCTGCGTGTAACAGCTGCACGCCAGCCATATTCAATTTCAAAATGCACCTTACCCCTGAATGATTGAAAAACTTCACGGCGCTTTAGTCGACGAGCGAAGGCCGGCTATAATCCTCCGACACTTCGCACGGTGTGCTTTAGCTTTTCAGAGCTGACTGATTATTTTAATATTCACGAAGACGCGTCGGGCAACAGCGCGAACGGTCGCGGCATCGTGACAGAATTACCGCGCGCAAAGCTGCGTTTCATCCGCGCGGCCCGCGGACAAAGCATTAAAAAATCATACGGCTACCTACTACCCCGGCGAGCTTTCGTCGCCGCGCGTAAAGCTGCTTTCCCCGCTTATGCGCGGCCGCCATGCACTTCGGGGCGGCGTCACAACGTCACGACGATTTTCATCCGATCGTTCCGCGGGAATCGCCGAATCGCTTGCAATTTTTCACCCGCCCGTTCGCGGCGACACATTTCACCGGAAGCCACCGGTTTCGAGAACTTTTTCAAAGATAAACCCAATATCGCGCGCGTTGATACCACCAGACACGACACAATGCGTGTTCCCCAGCACCGCCGTGTTTCGCTACTCGCAGAGACGGACATCCGCCGTTTGCGCTTCGTTGTTCTCTCTGCAAAGTAAGATTACCGTTTGACCCACATCGTTGTAATTACATTCTCGCATTTTTATGCTGCGCCCCGTGTCCCGAGAAACAACGTATGGCTTTGAAACGCTGGTGTCCCTTTAAAAAAATTGCACGAACGCCCTCTTGCGAAGTTTACAGTGCAGCTGTAGCTGTACACCGTTTATTATCTCTTGAAATCAGGGGTTTAATTCACAGCACAGGCTGCTGCTACTTAACAAGTGCTTCCTTAAATTTACTCCACTACCGAGACTCGTTTGGTCGCAAGGGCAACCACCTACCAAGTGACCTGCTGCTTTTCTCTTGCTATACTCTCAAGGTATTGATACCTGTAGACCCGACTGACTCACAGAGAGACATAAAAGGGGCCCTGTCCCTCAAACTTATTATTCATTGTAGACACCCGGTTCTATTGCTCTCCTACAACCTACACCCCCGCGGTAGCGAAATCCTTTTTCCCGCCAGTGAACACGGAATCTGATAGCAGTGCCCTGGAAGCCGACCGTGGCTGAAACGAATCTCCAATTACTGGCATCCCGATGAATTTCGCGCACCACGACGGGGCATAAAATCGTTTCCACGTAACGCTTTATTTCGTCGTTACTCGTCGGACGTGAAATATCAATTTTTCGCCCCGTAGGGGATATCCTCCGCCATAACCCCGGCGCGCCTAAGCCTTCGAATCCTCCCCATACGCCGTTGTCGTAAATTCGACTCCCGAAACGGCCCGGCCGCGATATCAATTACCATTCCTGACCTTCGATCGCCGTAGGTACATATGGGGCCCGGCCGGGCGAACGAGATTTACGATCGACGTTCGAACGGACGAACGATCACCTCCGAGCACGCTGAGACAGAGCCGCCTGTGTATTTACCATTTTCGCCCTTAAACGTACACCTGCTACGCCACCACGTATTATGGTTAAAAGGGCGCAGTGCTTTATCTTCGCTCGCCCGACAGCGGAGGTCACAGTTATGGGCTCAGGTGGTGTCGATAGAGTGGTCGATACGGGGCGCGTATGTCTCTTCCTCGTGTCTCCTAAACTGTGCTGCGAACGAACCACTTGCTGCCTCTAATATCTTCGTCGCATGCTGGGCACGCCTATCCTAACGTCGCGATACGTTTAAATTAGTCTACCTTCGTGTCCGTTCCTATAAAAAGAACGTAGCGCGATCATGTGTGTCTCGCTAGGATGAAATGGCCACAGCCCTTCGAGGAGGAGAAGCTTTCAAATAGTTCTGCCCAATTTCCGTACTTTTCCTCTCCCGTTACTTTGCCGAAAGACTAAGAAACCGCGCGCAACGTTTCGCAAGCCCTAATAACGTTAATCGTCACGCAAACGTCTTTTACGAGCACCCAGGATGCCGGCCCATTGTTCCAGCAGAGAAAAACAGGTGAAATTAGCGAGGCGACCGTTCCGACCATCATTACACGCGAAATTCGCGCCGATAACGACGAACCAGTTTCACTGTGGCCAATTGCCCACCCCTCCACCCCCCCCCCCCGTTTCGTTTATCTGATAAGCTAATTAAGCGCTATCATTTAATTTTAATTGAAATCATCGTTCCTTCGCCGACGAACCAGCAGCGCAGCTAATGACGAACGTTTTGCTTATTAAACGCAGCTCGCTCGGTGGCGACCAATTATACGGGGTGTCTCGTCGTTTATTGGTTTATTGTGGCCGAGCAGAATTGAACGGTCGGTATGATAACGGGGGCGCCGTTACAGGCGTACGCGAAGTGCAGCGCGCAACAGCGAGCCATTTGCATCGCAAAAACGGCGCCGTGGATCGCGCGGCGTGCTCTCCAAGCGCGCCCCCGTGCCCGACGATAAGATTCGCCGTTGCGACGTGTCTGGGAATGGTCAGCGATCGGTAGGGCAATATTAATTAATTGGCCGAGCGGCGTGTAACGCGATCAAGCGACCTAATTTCCGGCGAAAAATCAATAATGCCGGAGCGCGGAGAGCGCGCGTCGCCAGCGTCGGTGCGCGCTTTTCCGAAAATAATAATTTTATAGCCTCAAAGAGGAATCTTGACCCCTCCCCTTCCCCAAGACCCTCCCCGACCCCCTGCCGTACCCCCTTGAGCGGCTGCTAACGAAGATTTAATTGCTGTTACGGCTAGAAGGCGGACGGAGCCGACATATTTTTTTTATCCCCCACGAATTAAATTCCTCTGGAAATTTATTCCACGCTTCCTTTGATACGTTGTATCCCGACAGCGTGTAATTTTCGTGCAGCGCATATTTCCCTGTCGCGATATTAGCGACCGGCCGTGCCTCCACACGCCAGTCACGGTCCGGTGTCTGTTAACCGAGACGTAGTTTTCATTCGAATGCGTACTGGCACTGTACCTATCGCTCTCAACCGTTAACGAGCTCTTCTGGCGTAATCCTCGAGCGTCCCTCGCGATCGCGGGACGTAGGGTCACTCGGGCTAATATGCCACTTCTCAATAATTTTTTCAATAATGCATAGAGAGCGTTACATTTGCACTAAATTTCGTTCAATTTAGTGCAACTGCTGAGACGACAACAGATTTTGGCTTTTACCTTCTTTTATTTTCAGTAAATCCTGCTAAGTTATGATTATGAACAATTGTGGCATATTCCCCCGAACGACCCCAATCTGTTACAGGAGGAATCCGAGACGAAATCTTGTTTGAGTGGCGAGTTTACAATTCCCTGATCTTTCTTACCGCGAACTCGTGGCACGATCACGCTGTCGCGGATAAAGTAAGCCGATAGGTGGTTGGATATGACGAGTGTAACTGACAGGGAAAAGAGAATCAATCATCTTTTAGGGACTACTTAACACGCTGGCTTTCGTAGACGCCGTGCGCCCTAGTTCTCGAGAACTACAACTTAAATTTACATATATCTCATGAATACATAACTCTGAGAGGATCCAACGTCTTGTCACACACTCTCGGGGATCTACCGCCTTCTCGGGAAACAAACTGAGGTCCTGGCTCGGGTCCTTGCAAGCCAGCGAAAAAATATGAATATGAAAATACTCGACCTTTCAGCTTCGTAGCTGTACGATACACAAATATGTTCGCTCGCGCCTCGGCGCTTTTGTTAACCAACGTTCCGTTGCCTCGGCGCGAACCGCCGACAGGGAGCAACAATTGTGCAGAATTTTTTACGGGTGGAGGGGAGGAGCGGGGCGAAGGGTAATTAAGGGCAACGGGAGGTAAAGACGTTCCCCAAGATACGGCGTAACTTAATAGTCTGCGTAAGTAATGTCGCTTCGTTGGCATGATTACGAAGTTTCCCCTGACGAAAGTAGCCGGTTAAATAAATTACGTTTCGCTGCTTTGCCGCGGGAACGGACGGCGAGAGGCGGGCAACGCGGAAACAAGATTGCAGCAGACAGTGGTATCGGCTATGGAATTAGTTTCGTTGGCCCCGCCACGGGCGGAGATTTTACGTTTCTCGCGGAAGCGTGTCTCCGCGCGGGATAGCGTTACGTGACCGAAATTTCCGATGCGTTCGCTCATAAATTTCCCCGCGATTATTCAGTGAATCCCTTTCGCGAAGCCATTGTCCTCATAGCCACGGGGGAAGATAAAGTTGTTCGGCTGGATGCTGGTAAAATTGTTTATCGGGGTAACTGGCAAAATTCTTTATGAAAAAGGCAGGGGCTGGTGGGTCTGAATGACGGTGCTCTCGATCGACCGACGCTCGTTTCGCCTGTTTATTGTAACAATGTCTGCTTTCGTTTGGCGAATTAAGACACGTTTCCACATTCTACAATTCGGAACTTCGTCCATGTAATTCAAATGCTTTTTAAACATTTCAATTAGAATAAATCTCACAAGCCGATGGAATTTCGAGCGTCCCTCGTCTCCTCTCGCACGTCCAGATTTATACCCGTGACCTGCAGCTGAATTTCGCGTGGCGAAAAAAACGGAAGAACGGGCGATTTCGCTTTTTAGCTCGCGAGTTTTTTTCTTCGTTGAGGAGTACAACAAGCCAGCGAGTCCCTGTCGACGGGATTAATTCGGTATTTGAATCTGTACAAACGTGACAGGCAGACAGGCGAAGCCAGCATCAGATATCATTCCGTTGCTCAAACGAAGTGCTTCGCCGATCCAATAAAAATAACTTGGTCGCGCACGGGAAAGCTTTTAGCCCGAAGAGCTTTTTGCTTCCGCAGCGCGATATAGATTTCTTTGTGCGGCGGTCAGCCGCTGTGATTCGTCTCGAAGCCAGCGCATAAAGCCTTTCACGGTAACCACGTTGAACTTTGTCGAACTCGGGACGGGCCTTTGTACGCCTTTCCACCGCGGGATGGATCTCTCGTCACCGCCAGCAATTTCTCTCCCGGCCTTCCGCCATTAATTCGTCATTATCGGGACAGGTGGCCGAGCAGCCGTGAGACGAGTATCCGAACAGCCAGAAGATGCAATACCGAGGGGAGGAAAAAATCAACGGCCAGTCGAGAAACGTCATAAGCTTACTACCCAGTTTTTGTCCCGTTTGTTTCTTCGTTTCTGAGAGATAACAAACGCCCGCGGTACAAAGCGGCGTCGTTCTTGCACGGCTTGTAATAAGTTTACATCCCTCGGACTGGCGGTCATTTGTTCAGGAAGATTTCTTCCCTCGTTGCAGCTGTTTTAATTGCGCGTTTTTTTGCGCCAGCGTGGCGTTGACGGGCGTCCGCGGTCGATACGGGAACAGAGGCAGCAGTTTTCGCGGAAAAACGGAGAGACGGAGCTGGATACGGTATTATTCGTTGACACCAATTGTTATAGGTGGCACGGACTGTTGTCGGCACTGCGCTCTCGATATCGAATAAAGATACTGCATCGGGAGTCTTCGGGCGCAATCAAGTAACCATTCGGCCGGGCACAAAGACGCACTCTGCCAGAATTCGATATTCAGGTGCAACTGAATCAAACGCGAAAAAATCGGATACCGATCGACGCTTCGTTATCACCATCGTTGCCGCGAAATCTCGCGGTTCTCAACGTCGCCGAACGTCGTAAGAACCCCGACCGATTTGACTTGAACGAAGGAAAGTTCCCGTCGTTCGATACCCAATTTTAAGAAAGCAGATGAGCTCTGATTACTTTATTTCCTTCAGACGGACGTTTCACGTTTCACCGCTGCGAGACAGCATCGCCCCGGACGCCCAAGGGCGTTAATAACCTTCGACGTGGCTCGACTGATAACTTATCGGATTTGCCCGTGTCGCCGCCGCTCGGCTGTATGGATTTACCCTTTCGAATCTACCCCTGGCACGTCAAAGTCGACATAATTTCATCAGATCGAGGAAAACTGCGGAAGCACTCGAGAGAAGGAGAGCGGTAGGGGGGGGGGAGGTGGAGGGGAGATGGAATGAGAGGAGGACAACTCGAAACCCGGTTATAGGAAGAGGTTTTCACTTAGTAAATTGAACTCTGCGAAGTTCCCGTCTAAAGCCGCTATTCTGGGACACTGGAAGGACTGTTTCGCAAGCGCAATAGGCGTCGGTGAAAAGGGGACAGTGCTCGTTCTCGAGGATGTCCAAATCATTTTATATCAAGCCACGGGAACCCGCCTGACGATGCGCCTTTGAATCCCGGATCAAAAGTATTTCGTTACGAGATGGGACTGCATAATTCATTGCCTGAATGATTCATCAGCGGGATTACTCTTCCGGGTCACCACAATGCGGCTGTGTGTGGACGACGCGCGTGTACACCTGGGCCCATTAATTATTCATTCGGGTCGAGGAATTTTTGATACCGCGTCCTCTCTTATCACTTTTCTGTTCCCGTTGCTTCTGCCGCGATTCCAGGCTACCTAGGCCGCTGTAATAAATCTCCCGAATGTTGAATATCGGCGATTAAACACGATCGGCGATACGGCTCTTGATTGCGCGGGGCGTCGAGGAAAACTGTTGGGGAATTTTTTAATGGGCCAAGGCTCGAGTTGGAGGAGCGAAACTACTCTCCTCGAAGTTTCACTTGTCCGGAGCCGCCTTGCGAACTTTCGGGGAGTGCAGAAACTCTTTTCAGACAAATGTTTCGTTCCCCTTTTTCATTATGTAAATCAGCCGTCGGGCGTCCCGCCCGATGTGCCTTTTGAGCTGCTTTCACTCGTCGCATGTTATGCAAAAAACAATGGCTCTACGATTCTAATCTCTTAAATTGATTCCAGCCATATTCTCGTTCACTTCGCTCCACACTGCATACTTCATTTAATTCCCCCCGCATTGTTTGCGTTTATCAGACCCTTCGCGAATCGACGGGTGTCTATTATTAAACGTTGCTACTTAAAAAGAAAGCGGGCACGTCTCTGCTAAAATTCATCGGCATTTATAAGCGACTATCGCGCAATCTATCCACCCCCCCAAACAAACGACAATTTCTAGCTGTATGCCGTACAGCGAAAATGATACGCATCATTGATAAAGACAGGTGTACCGTGGACTTTTCAAAGGAACGCCGGTTGAATGGTGCCTCGGCCAGCGTTTCCGGCAGCCTTTGTACCCGCTTCTCCGCGGTGTCCTTCCGTCGCTGACACTCTGCAAATGAAATTTAAAGAGGAAAAGCGCTTATTTCATTACCGCGGGCACGCGTGGAATTGTAATGCGTATGTTTCGCCGCCGGCTAGCGAGAGCTCCCCTTACAAACGGGACAGCGGCTTGTTCCCGGAAAGTAAACGCCGGCGGAGCGTAAAAAACCGCGGTGGAATTTCTGCCGCGCAATATCCTTATCGCGGCACGCTGACAATTATTTGAAAATATTCCGCTCGCTTGGTATTAGTCATTTCGCGTCCGTTCGAGCGCTTTGAAAGTCCAGTTGGACCGCACTTTGCGGGCGCGCCGCGTAATTTGCGCGGGACGCCGCGAAATTTCGCCGCGGCGATCATAAAACCCGGGGAAACGAGAAATTATTCGCTCGGGTGCGAAGAAAAAAGTTTTCATCGGTTTGCGTGTCCCTTGATCCTGACTCGGGCGCAAATTTATTTACCAATTAATTCCTGTACCCGACGGCGATTTTTCGCCCGCAGGGCAATGGAGGTTCCATCCAACGCAACCACGCTATCGACATTTACGCCGAATTCGCTTTTGGCCAGTTTAAACGCGCGTATGAAAACATTTTTTCATGCTGCCTGCCACTTCTCCCGCCAGCGTCTGAACTGCACTTGGCTTCCCGGTCGCGGAGAATTTTTTCACAGATTTCGTTTGCTAATGGTTCGTTCTTTCCCGTGGGGTGACGACCGCGTTTGATAGATGAAATGGATGACTTCCGGGCGACCGGCGCGCGATTTAAAGAGCACTGTAAATGCTGTTCTTTGAGGAAACTTAACGGAACGATTGATCACCCGCCGCTGGAAAGAAGGACGCTTGAATTTATTTCGAGCGAGTTTATCCTTCCTAGATTTTAATCGCTGGATGAATTTCGCCCGGCTCTCAGCTGGAACTTCTGCTCCGCCGGAACGCGAGCCGTGTTCTGTAATTCTACTCTCTGCGCTGATTAGCTTTGTCCGCGGGGGAAGCTCGGAAAATTTCGCGGCAGGACAATTATTTCAGCTACCAACCACTGCACCATGTATCCTGCAGGCGATAAGCTTTCAGTGTGCTTTTAATGGAAACAGAATGGGGCTGCATAGAGCTTAAATAGTTTACGCAGTAACGCAGAGCGTTTCACAAAAGATGGGCGTGTTTTCAGAGGTTTCCGATACATGAAGTTAATGTAAAATAATTTATGCGATCTTCGTGGGCCTTTGTTCTTTATAAATCATTTCTCTATTGTAATTTGAAAGGCCTGTGAATTATTACCAAGTTATGTTAAGCTTCATACATGCGGCTGGAATTAATCTAGGTAATGTTTGCTCGCAAACTTTTAATTGCGAATATATAATAAATGATTGCCACGCAGGAACTTCTACGCCCATATTCGGTTTCCGCCATTAGTAATTATTAAGTCTCGGGTTGCCAATCAGTATCGAGTGTTAGTTCGTACCCAGAACAGGCTCCAAAAGTTATTTTAACGAGCCATTGTTTCTAACACAGTTGCAATCAGCGTTTCGCCAATGGTACTACTGCGAACCACGAAATCGTACACCTTCGCTCGATAAATTCGATACCACGTGATTCTCTGTATCGCTATTGAAATGCAGTTTTCCCAGGTTCAAAGCGATCCTCGAAAGCATATCGCACGAGTAACGGACACCGTCAACACGCTTCGTAACCATTTTAGAACGTTTTGCTCGCGATACAGCAATCAATATCCATGAGCATATTTAATCGTTTTAAAGGAGAAACCGATCATCCTGTTGGAGCAACTTACGCGCTCTATAATCTGTAACAAATAGGCCACGGTAATGTCTTGCGCTTTGTCAGGATCAAGTAATTCCAGAGATAATAATTCTCCGAAGCATCGGCCCGTGAAGGGAGAGGCCGCGATGCATTTATCTCAAAATTGGATTGATTATAAGTTGCTCGTGGAGGCAGGCTTCGGTTCAGCCGTCGCAGGACTCCAATACGGGGAGAAGCTGGTTATTTCGAGGCTCATAGAGCACGGAAGCACGGAGAACGGAGGGAATATGTTACGAGGCCAACTTTATCGTCGACATATACTACTGCGCTTCTATGTTATTCCACCGCTGGAGAGTAGCTCGTAAGCGACCTGCCCAATTTCTTCATAGACACTAGAGACATCCCCTTACTTACCCTCCTTCGCCTCGAATCTTTCCTCCCGATGTCCTTCGAACGTCCCGCCATTAATTACGAAACGCGCCGTAAGTGTGACAAAGAGTGTTTGTGTCACAGTTTTCCATACTAACGTTCGCAATATTCGTGTCTGTCGATCTCCCGTTTGAATCTCGCCCCCTTCCCTCTGCTAAATGCATCTTCCTTACGTCGACAGTCAATTACACCTGCCAGCTAGCTATTTATCCGAAGCATAATTGACACCAGCGCGCTTGTATCCTTAAGCCGAACCGCGCGTCGTCGCGGAGACAGGCGAGGCGAAGGCGACTAATCGGGAACACTGGATCACGTGTCAGGTCTCTAATTAAACGACGGCTGGTTCGTTTACGAAGCTGGACCGTGCGACGCATCGTGCTGCAACGTCCAGCGAGAGATTATCGACGACGACGGCGGAAAATCGATCGTAGCGTGTTGCCATGTTCTTCTTCGTCTTTTTTCCCCCCTCGCGCGTGATAGATGAGCCCGAGCGGGGGACGAACGCGGTATAACGTGGTTAAGAGATATCGTGATGTGTCGTGATGTATCGCGGAGACGGACGGGACACCGTAAACTTGTCGGTTCTCATTTCACGGTAGGATTATATTCTTCTCCGCTAAAGGAACGGCCCCGATTCGCTGTCCTCTTTCCTCGATGAAGGGGCAGTTTAAAGAGCGAGGGAAGATTAATGATTTACGCGCTCGGTGTGACAGAATCCAAAAGTTATGTTGCGATCGTAGCACGATCTTCGTCATCATTGAAAAAGAAGTCGCCACTGTCCCCTATTTCTCTCACAATTTTATACAGGCTTGGATAAAAACACCCGCGAACCACGTCGCCCGCGAAGATGATCGAGACCATAAAGGAAAGCATGCCTACGTTTAGATATGTACGCCTGGCGTTCAGAGAATATTCTAATGATCGCGCCGGTTCGGGAGACCTAAGCGCGCCCCCATATATCATCCCTAGTAACAAGCTGCTCCGCCGAGTTGACGCAGCGAGCTGAAACAAGAACAAACTGCCCACCGATAGAGGCGATCCGAGGAATTAGTTTCATCGACAGCGACGGCTAAACTACCCCGTTAGGATCGCGAGTGCTTACAGGTCTGACTGGACATCGTTAATCGCGGCGGCGGGCCGACGTTCCCCGTTAATCATCCCTTCGAACGACGAACGTCACCGTGCCAGTAACGCAGTAACGCTCTCGACCGAAGCCATTCGTCTCTTTATCCATTAGCTCGCTAGTCCTGTTCCCGAAGAGCTGACGATTCGCCCCGCTTTCACCGCGAACGCCAATTTGCGGCGCTACCGAACTCGCGCGCTACCTATTTACCCTTCCGAGTTTTTACGGCCAAGCAATTGGTCTCGTAGCAGTCACGCACGCGTTAACGCTTAACCACGTCCCCGTGCATAGAATTTGTCGCATAGAATACATGTTCAGACAGGTTTCCACTATGCTGCGCGGGATGCAGAACAGAGTTCAATCTACATAAGTTTCTACGCGAGTACCTCGCGGTGTAGATTACAGTTAAAGCCATGTTTCCACGTGTACTGAAGTGTAAGGCAAACTTGAAGTTAGTGTCTTATGTGCGTAAGATACGGTGCATAATATATTTACGATACTCGAGGAAGATTCTTTTCCAAAGCAACCAAAGTGAACAAGCTTCTGAAATGCACGGAATTTACACATGTAGGAATGCGGCTTTATGTTCTGTTTCCCGTGTGATACAAGCGGAAATATGGATTTACGGCCAGCGCCGCTTTGTCAGGTAATTTCCTTTGCGCGTGGCGAATCGTCACATGGTAGAAACGATGCGCCCTCGTATACCTAAAGGGGAGAATAAACGAGCCTCTGATAAACGAGCCGCGCGATCGGCGCCGGAATGAAATTTTCATCGGCCATCGTGATTTTTATCGGGAATTAAACGATACCAGGATGCGTCCCGGCGACCGAGCACGCCGCTGGTAGCTGCTTGGTAATTTCGTAATTACAAAAATGTGGATCATACAGCATTCTCTGCCCCCCGACGGCGAAACTGATTATATCATATTGAAAATTGCTGGTCGCCCGGCGCTGTGCAACGGAACTAGGTCTTTCGAAAATTGCGCGAGTGTTTCTGAAAAGGTACGCGGCTCGCTATCTGGACTGTGTTCCAGTTTTCATCCCAGCGCGAACTTTCATTGGGGCGTATCTTCCCACTTCTTGGGAGTACTACGGCTGAATATTATGAAATTGAGATTCGTTACTCTGTGACGTTATTGACGAAACGCGGGAAAATTTTATTTCGCAATAAAATCATCCGCTACCACCTTGGGCATTCTTCTCCAGTGTCCGTTCGATTTCGCGAATGTTCCCGCGCGAAATTTGTCCGCGTGTAAAGGTGGACGCGGTGCTGAAGCAAGGGTTTTACTTAAATCTGCGGACAGGAATGGTCGAACGAGCTCCAATCTCGGGCCGCCGCGTAAACACGGCCATAGATTTCCTTTATCTCGGGGTGGACGGAATCTCGCTTCCCTTTCTTCCACGTATCGAACGACTCGCCGCGCTGCTCGTGCGCTTCTTTTTCTGTCCGCCTGAATGCACTCCTTTGAGATTGCCACGAGGACTTATCTGAAAAGATATCCGAAGAATTCACTCGCGAACGTCAAGCTATCGACTACGGGCGTCTAACTTGCGGCAAGCCTGTTCCATCAAGATTTACGTTCGCAAGAGAGATTATTCCCATGGATGCGAACGTCTTCGCTGCTCGATGTAAACCCAGCACTGGGTGCTTTATATTAAATTTATCCCAGGGCTACCAGATTTTGCCTTCTGAGAACTCACCACGGGTTTACGTTGGTGGGTGAACGAGTTATCGATTCCGATGGTTGTTTGCAATGTGAACTTAACATACACTGAAGCATGCCTTCCACATTTAGATTAAAGAAAAACAGTCTACAGGGTTGCAGGGTTCAGAAAAATTTTTGGCATCGAACTGCAGCTACAATTTGGTTAACTCACAATTATCCGCGATACGTAGGGGAGAGGTGGGATGAAAGGGACACGTTTTCGAGGGGACATGACAGGACTAAAAGTATTTTTATTTTGTAACTACATTCATTTATGTGTAATCAAGCCAAATTTCAAGCCGTTATCTTATCTACGACGACAGAAATATGCGATTGAATTTTTTTTGAGGTTCAAAGTAAAATTTTTCCTATTTCCTTGAACTGTTTTGTGAAGTGCTGTTACCAGCGACTGATTTCTCTATTACTGCATCCAAACAGGTATTTATTTAAGAACGACATCGTATAATGTCCGATCCTTTTTGTTTCATATTGTAATTGTAGGAATTAGATTTTCAACTTTGGTGCCTTATTTATGAAAGGGACACAACAAAAATTTATGAAAGAGACGTCATTTTCATACCTGTCCCCTTCAAAACCTTATTATTCTTCACTTGTTGCAGTGAAAATATGCCACCTAAAATTCGGGTTAGGATGCCATTAGACAATTCATTATTTATAGCTATTAAGATCATTTAGTTACATAAGCTTAACTGTTGAGTTTTTAGTTCCTATTACGAATTAAAATAGCTACTGTGATTTCGGTATCTGGATAAATAATAATTAAAAAAATGATATTAATATTACCTGGGTTTATTACACCGCCCCATTCATAAACACCCATGGCCCTTTCAATACAGCCAATTTATGAAAGGGACAAAACACACTACTTTAGAAAACGAAAAATATGACATGTAAATATAGAGAGAAGCTTAGTAGGCCTATGTATTGTTATAGCTAGATGACTGGCCTTTCTAATGTTACCAATTAGAACTCGAATGGTTATTTAGTTTTTTTACTATCTGGTCCTAAACACAAATGTCCCTTTCATCCCACCTCTCCCCTATAAAGGTGGAAATCCATGAGAAGTCTCACATGAGATTTTAATTTCCAATATTATAATTCTTTTATTGTCATTATTTCCATTTTGTTGTCGCTAAGATTTTTGTCTCACGATAGGAAAGTCCCATGTAAAATCTCATCGTAGATTGGCACCTTTACGAATGCGCCGGCGTCACGCCAGAAATTATATTATTTCCTCCTACAGTCTGAATTAAAAATTGTCAAACTTCCGACTTTCCTCGTTTTGCATATTCAGTGGAGCAGCGGAGAATGGTCGTAGGAGGAATCGCCGCCGTATCAGGTAGAAGGCTTGTTAGCCTAATTGTAGCCGCCACCCCTCGGGTCCACCCGTTCCTCTTCACGCAGATGAAGAGCCAGTAGAGAGTTTTAATTGTGATCCGCCGACTTAACGCGGATACTTTGCAAGCGCCGCTGCAAACAGTTTTAGGAACGGGGACAATCCCGGAAAGCAAATTAACTAATGGAAATACAATCCTGCCTTCATCATCAACGCTTCTACTCTTCTTTCTCTCCTTAATCACACAATCTCGCATCAACCTTGCTTGATTCTCGCGCGGTTCTCCCCTCGCCGAGGGATTAGGGGGATGGAGTATCAACTGCAAATGTTTTGGGGCTTTTAATAAAATACAAAAGAAATAGTCACTCCTATCTACAGTGATGTCCAAAAGGAAACTTTAAGATTGATATTTTCGTGTGTAAATATGTGCGCGTGTCCGGAGTAATAATACATTAAACGCGCACAAAAGAGCGCTAAAACACACCATCGAACCCAAGAGCTGGAGGAAATGCCGCGATAAGTGCAAGCAACCGTTCCAAAGTAATTGTTGGCTTCAGGATAATCTCGTAAAAGTGATTAAGATTGGTCACGTATCGGAAATTGAATTAAACCGGCAAGGGTGAAATCGCGGTCCCTGTATTCTTGGCTTCACGGCTCCGCTGTTTTCCTCCCTATTCTCTCTACGTCCCCTTCCTTTTTCTTTCCACCCTCTGCTGGAGAAATTCTTTTATTCCTCGCCCTCATTGAAAGCTCGGCGCGCGCGTTCCCGGGGACACGCTCGCGAGAGACAAATCGCGGTGAATGCGAAGCCGTGTCAGAGGAAAAATATACGACTGATTATGACGATAGTGATTGGAACTAGCGCTTCGTAGCACTGAGAAATCTAATTTCCCGGAAGGCAACAGAGAAGGATTCGTTCTCTCTAATTATTTCGCCCGGGTCCTCGCGCACCCCGCTGTTAATTGGAGGCTATTCGCTAGAAAAACAGGAGGGCCATGCATCCAGTTGGCGCAGCTCGATTTTCGTGGAGGATCTCTGCGACGGTCATTACTCTGGGCGAACGACAGCCATGCACGTGCGATATAAAACCTGAAGCTCGATTTAAAGCCGCCCCTTGTACGCCTCGATCCTTCATTGTTGCTGCATCGTCCTCGCAGGAAGCGCGGCTCCTCCGTGAAAGACTGATCGACTCTCGAAGCGCCGCGCGTAGATTCACGCGACCCCGGACCTGAAATATTCTAACGCATTTGTTTGGAAAATTATGCCCTTCATATATCATCGGGTATCCTTTCTAAGGGCCCCCTCGCACTGGCTCCGGATCCTTCATATATCAGCACTTTTATCTTCCCCGGGTGTCGCTTTCCATCGGCTTCGTGTAAAATCTCGCGCCGATGGCATCGTGCCTCCGAAGATCCCTCGAGCGTCCCTTTTCATCGTTACTCGAAAGATCGAAGCACCGCGTAGCAGGATCGTTAGAATTATTATTTCGCTGCGGCGAATCGATACGAATCGCGTCGTTACGCTTTAGTACGCAGGGATCAGGGTACTTTACGCCGATGATTTACAATCCGCAATGGACAGTTTTTCCTTCTATAAAATTTGTAGCGGGCATAGAGGGCTAAAAAAAACGGATTGGAATCGGAGGGCCGTTATTTATTGGTGCTTGCGTGAGCCATTAGCCGGGGAAATATCCGGGAACAATGGCCTCTGTTTTGCACTTTTTTTTTTTCAATGCCTCCGTTCGTTATCGGTGCCGCGAAATTGAGAAAAAGCGTAAATGCCGATAAACAGCGAGCTCATTGCCATATCGTCCGTCGCGTTCATCGCGGAATCGATTCGACGTTGTTCCGTCTCGCGTACAACGGTCAACGCGAACGCGACTTTAATCTCCGTCGTTAACCCTAAAATAGTTGATGGCGTTCGCTGCGATGCAGCAGCGAGAGAGAACTATTTTATGGGAGTGAAAAGGGGGAGAGGGGGAGGGAGGGGAATAAAATAGATGGAAGTGGAGGGTTTGTTGAATCGTTACTAATGCGGTTACAGCTCGCTGAAATATTGCATAGGAACAGTGAATAGTATTGTCAATTAATCATTGCTGGCCTGTGTAACGCGACGTTCGATTATTGCGGTCGATAAGCTTCCAAAGACGCCGCGGACGCGTGCGTCGAACGATTTATGTAGCACGGGGTGGCGCCCATTCCTTTGTAATTTACTGCAACGTTCGCTTCAAACGTAGGTATATTGCGTCACTTTCGAAAGTAGGTATTCAAAGTTTCAGAATTCAAGTGCTCGATTGAACTTAACAAGGTCTGCGCGGAGCTGAGCTCCCAGCAGTCAAAAGTTACGGGCGATCGAGCAATCCCCGGTGGCAGGAAGTTTTTCCAGATTTCGAATAAAAATACTCGACACCGCGCTATTGGAAAGTTCTGGACGCCCACAACCGCGTATTACCCATTCTTAAAAATGAGACCACAGAGATGATCCCCCTGTTACAGAGATACATATACAGAATAAAATGCAGTTCGTTTCGCAAGTATCAGTGAATTTCGTTCGGATGAAAGTCCATTCGTTTGAATCTTGATTTTATTTGAAGAGGCGCTGGAAGCTTTCACCGAAACGATGATTACAAACTCAAGTAAAATTGACAGTAGACCCACTGTCCTATTTGTGCTCGCTGTTTAAATAATCGAGCGGTGCAGTCGAGTTACTCCGCGGTGCCAATATTCGCAATGGCCAGCGGTGACTGTAATGTGCGTCGTGATTACATATCGGGGCTGACAGAATTACGATCAACATCGAGTGATGAGAAACGAAAGTCTCGCAACACCGGGCACAAATATGTACTCCGCGAAATATTTCGCAGAAGTGCAAACCTTGAATCGTCGACATAATTTATTAACGCGGTCGATCAACTTTGTAAAAAACTGAACTATCGCATTGCCTCTTTTTTTTAGCTCTTAGCTCTATCATTCACCATCGAGCATTACAATGGAGCGTTTTGATAAAGAGGCAAGAGTCTGTCCGATCTGGTCCATTGTCCTGTAACGCTGCTCCCCGTCAGAAATGGGAATTAACCAAAGAAATATTGCGCTCGAGGAAAAACCGCGCCCCAACGAATCCCGTACGTTCCCGTTCCTATTTTCCGGCCCAACTGTTTTTCCGTATTCCCTTTCATTACACGGAAAGTTTGCGTTGCGGCCCGGCCACGGTAAAAAGTCGCAGCTATTTCATTCTTCCTGGCGTGTGCAGTTTTTATGCATTCACCGCGCGACGTCGCGAATAGAAAGGACAACAATCTCAGAGTCGTTATTTCTCCCCTCCCGGGGGCCCGACCGACAGAGAATAATCGAAGTTGGTTTGTAGAGCCCTGCCGCGCGAATTTAATATGTAAAGTGGCTTATACCAAGCCCCGACACTGGCCGGGCCCGGCCGGCCAGCCTGTCGACTACTGGAAAAAATGTTGCTCCACTCGTACGCGACTGGGAACCGATTTATCATTTCAACGGTAAACCTTATTCAGCGGCTGCAGATCAAGCGCTGTCTACTTCGTACCTAACGTGATTTAGCATTCTAGCAACGAAGCGGAACACCATCCAGAGTTGCTCGACACTGTGGGGATTCCGAGCAGTTCCTACTCAACGTCCATTATTGCCAAATGAATTGCTATTCTATGGCCAAAGTTCCAAAACTTGATAATCCTGATTCGCGGCGTCATTTTAATCTCGCGCATCTACGGGAATCCTCTTCAAACCAAAGACACCAGCGCTCGCTGCGTAACGGCAAGTGTGTTTAATTAAGCCGATCAGAAACACAGCCACGAGTTAGAGAGCTCTGATGTCCTCCGTAGCCAGAGTCAACCCGGCCGAAAATCTCGTCGAGGATCCAGATCAACGGGACGTTACAAATCCGGAACGTCGCACCGATGCCCAGCCGTGTATCGTAAATTTAACCAGCTGCGAGCGCCGAGCACGCCCGAAATTCCCGTGTCGGCGGATTACTTTCCGCGCCACGCGACAATAGACACGTCGTTTCGATATGCGACACCGTCAGCAGTAAACCAACTCGCCGGCTGTGATTCGACGGCCGCGCGAAGGTGGCCCGGGTAAAGGGAAGCAACGGATCGCGAATGGGAACAAGGGTCGAAGACAGCCAGCATGCAGGATGTTTTTCAATCGCGAATAATGCGACAGGAATTAATTGTGCCGCGAGCAGAGCGGAGCGATGCCGGTATCAGCCGCGGGACCATTTATCACGAGCCTCGTAATGGATACGCTCGGTTTATCATGGCACGCGTGAAAAAGGAACGATCTCGAATGTGTCGCGACTCCCTCCGCTCTCGTTCTCGCTTTTCAGTCACGGTCGAACATATTCGCAGCGTTTAATGTCGCGAACGAGTGGGATTTATGCGCGTCGCGTACAAATTGCGCTAAGGCGCAATCAGTTGACGATGAGTGATTTTATTGGCGACTATTTACTAGCATGGCACTGAGCCGAATTGAGGGAAGCGAATTGATTAGGGAGTCGTAATAGGAGCTTTTAGAATACAGTTAGCGAGTTCAGGGCGAGTCGAATTTCGTGGTGTACTATGGCGTATTGCAGACCTAAAATTACTATCCACCATGGTACTTTGGGACTTACAATCTGCAGGCATTCTACCGAATGAGCTCGCAATTCGTCATCGCTAATTTATTTCACTGAACATCCACACTTCTTACGCTATTAACCCATCATTGTCACACCTTCTCATAATCACAAATTGGTCACACGGGATTCAGTGCACCACAGCGTCAATTTTAAGTTACCATTCTCATATTTTTCAATCTTTTAACTTTTCAGTGATAATTGTACATACGCAATAGTCGTACAATCATACTCTAATAGCCATTTTCTAGAAATGTAATTTTTGATATGATGGTAGTTGAAAAAATAGTTGTGAAAAAAATTTTTTTTATTCAAATTTACTAAAGCTTTTCATTTTAAGGTCTAAAAATTTACAGAAATATGGGCAAAGACATATACTTCTGGAAGAAAATTTCCTGGGATGCGATACAGCCCGTGTGACTACGAACGGTTGAGTTTCTACATCCTTGTGCTCCGTTCGAAAAGCACGTGATCGTCTGACGGGCTTATCACGTCGTTTAAAATCTCATCGCCGGTATTGAAAATCTATGGACGTTAATTAACCGAAGCACCAGACGGAATAAAGACAGGGAGGGGTGGCACGGCTTTGAAATCTGTCCATTGAAATCCGCTTCGTTACACCGAACAGGGTCATTCCCACGTTCTAATAACTGCAGTCTGGCTTGCGTGTGTGTGTGTGTGTGTGTGTGTGTGTGTGTGTGTGTGTGTGTGTGTGTGTGCCGGGTTACGTAGACCGGGTGGAAATTAAAGGAATATAAATAACGATGATCGGTGGCCCGGCGCTAGTAGCACGGAAATTGGACTGCGGGTAATCACTCTACAACAACGCCTGTCCAAATGTGATTTTCAGTCGCAGCATTGTCCGGAATTAACCCATTTTATCGAGCGCCATTCGATGACAGAACGAACGGACAGATGAACTTGAGCGGGGAGAAAATAGGCTGGCGGACGGGACCGAGGGTTGCACCGGGGGACGGTGAATGGGGTGACCAACGACCGTCCCTCGACCGCAAATAACGTCAAATATTTGAAATAATTGCAAAGGGAAATTAATTAAAATACTGCGGCCCGGAACGCGACGCCGAAATGCATTAATCGTGGCTCCAAACAAAAGCGTTTCCGCCCCTCCGTGACAGTTTACATCTTCCGTTCTTCCGAATGAAATTACAAGATGCCGCGGACGACACTGGGTCGTTACTGTGACGCTATCAAAAAACATTATTATGCTTACTCCAGCGAAATTAAATGAAATAGAATAATAGAAACCACCTCGCCCATGCTATTGTTACTACGAAGGGCTGCGTTTCAGGGGAAATGTGTACAATGAACGTTGTAGAGCTACTACACAATTCCATATTTTTGCATTTCCACTGTATTGTATTCGGTTTTTAAGCGGATTAATATAGCTAGAAAGAACGCGAGAGCTGCGGTACGAAGGAAATCGATAAAACTGATTGCGATCGCTAGCATCGAATCGTAATCGAAGAGAACCGCTGACAAAATCGATTCCCCGTTTAATCAGAGGCCCGCGAAGAGTAATGATCGTAATTAATTGTACAATTTTCGAATTATTCCGGTGTAAAAATCGAATCGCAAACGAGCGTTTCATGTCTAAGCCAATCCTAAATTAACTGCATTCGCCGAAGTGTTAATCGATGGCTGATGCTTCGAACACAGATCGCAGGTTTCAGAATAGTGGATTAGAATACGGGGGTTGGTCGTCATGCCACAGGAATTAATCGAAAATACCGCGGGATTACATATGAAACCTATAAGCGTTCGCGTGTAAAGATCGTACAGTCGATCGATCGCCGATACAGGGGCGCGTGAATTCATTACGCGTTCGTTACGAGTATTTATGCAAATTTCGCGATGGACTGTAATTGCGTTGCATCGATCGGTTACCGACAAGGCCGAGTTTCGCTAGCAGCACGATCGCGCGAAATGTGAGAGGCTAGGGAACCGATTTCGAGCATTCCTCGAGCACCTCGATGTATTCCATAATCCATTTTCTGTTTCCTTTCGTGGGTGCAATCGTGGTCAAATCTCTCCTCGTAAACATTTCGCAACGGAATGCCACGGAAAAGGCATTCGCACAATTATCGGTCGATTCAAGATCGAGCTCCACTCGTTCGACGTGTCGATACGTTCGCTCGGATGGAAGAACGCCCGTCGCGTACACAATGAAAAGAGCATCTCTTCGAATTACGAGCAAACACCCTCGTAACCCTATAACACTCCACAGCAAGGAAGCAAACTATGTGTCGGTGGGCTGCCAACAAATAATTTATCCGATTAGCCTTTCCTCTTGCTGCGTCGGGCGACGGGACAATTTCATTACGGAGACAGTTCCAAACGTGTTAGAAGTTCAGGGGGTCCCGATGGAGCCCGTTTTCTGGTTCGTAGGCAATGCTTTCCGTAAGTGAGTAAGCTTATTTGAAAGTTGGACGTTTGCACGATAAAATGTTCGGTGGAGCATTTCTGAAATGCATGATGGTGCCTCGATGCAAAGCGTTAGCGCTGGAGGCAGTTTAATCGTCGACTTTGGCCAGCATTACACTGACTTCTGCCTGATTTCAATTATTGGAACAGGAGGAATTTGCTTGTTACGTACAAACAGAATCTATTCTGCTTGTATCGTCGTGTCTGCTGAAGACAGTCGTTCAGTGAAAACGTGGCATACGCAAGGAGATAAATTTATAGATGATCCTGGAGAAGACACTTGAGGTACGCGTGTCAATTGCATAAAAGTAGGTTGGATCGACTGATTAGCTTTAAGGTATTTGTAGCCTGATGTTTTTGATAGATTTCTAGCTTTCAAGAACTCGCTAAGACTGACTTCGACTGTCCGATAATATATGTTTAATATCCTAGATCTTCTCGTGCGTCTTAGGTCCTGACTCACTTTTCATTGAAAATTATTTTTCTTTTAAAGCAAGTTTAATTAGTGAAAGGGGATAACTTCTATCGACAGAGGTTTAAGTTTTCATTCCGTACCACTCGAAAGTCATTCGTTGCGCGCCGTTTTCCTCTCGCCTTAAACTTCAGGCTTCTGCTGTCCGTGAAGCCAGCGTCTAGTTACGTTGCGGAATCCTTAGGGCTGCATTGCGGAGCGGAGAAGTAACCTTTGCACTTTCGACGGGCCCTTTGTAAGGCTGCAGAGAAGGCGCGCCCTTGTTACGCTCTTCGATGCAGCATAAGTCGCAAAGTGAAATGAATTCAGATTGTTTCTGCGTCGTTAGATGAAAATCCCTGGCTGGAGTGGCTCGAAGCAGATTTTGGTGCACGCTTTGTTCCTCTCCAGCGTAAATAGTTCGGGGAAAGTAAATTAAATAACGCTGCACCGTACAGAAAAGATACCTGGCATTTCATACAAAATATATACGATATTAAAATGGGAAGAAAGATTCTCTAATTTAGCGTATTTCAAAAACCTCCCCCGAAGCCTCGAATCGCAGAATCGTACCTATTCGATTTCTTTTGACATGATGAACTGGCATTTTTCAACTTCTCTCTGTTTTGGAATCTCCTGTATGCACGGCAAACGATATCCAATTTCAAAAAATAAATGGAATGTTCGTTTGAAAATCGAACAGTTGCACGTAATTGGCCAGTTCGAAATTGAAAAACAGGAGCCGCATTTTCAGCGTCGATCAAATTCAAACAATGGAGAAGCTACCGAATAACATGGATTTCGGTTTCAAAGCACAGAGAGACGTCAGGATCGAGATCAGCCATCCACTTTTGGAAATTTTCTTCGTCAGTAGAAACTCGTTAATAAGAAACACTATTAGGTTGACTGTACCTAATATCGCCAGGCAAAAGTTAAATCGCTGTCAACTGAATAATAATTGATATTTTTGCATGCAGTTCGCCTCAAAGCAAAGAGAAATTATTTATCTTTCATGTAGCATAAGTTAGAATCGTTGAAACCTACAAATTTTTAATTAGGACTCAAAAAACGCAGGACATGCAAAAATCGGGTTCTGAAAAAAAGTGTACCTAACATCGCCAACTCAAGAAATATTGATTAATTCATGTATATATGAGTTTTTAAAGTCATTTTCACATGTGCTTTTATTATCTCTTGCACTATAAATGTATTTTTATCCATATTTGATTTTATTTTTATTAGAAAAATATAGAAATTTAAAAATATAGATTTTTAAAATATTTTATTTTTTACGTTCCGATGTACATATTGGACAAATAAAGTTTATTTCGGTTGCTCGACACATTTCGTAACCCCACTTGTAACAAACATTGCATCGAAACCATTGTTCTCCGGTAGGCGGTATTAAGAACACCCATTCTGCTAAAAGAAAAACACTATTTTCATCGCGAAAAATATTTAAATCGATTTCATTCCTTAAGTACATCATTAATTAGGTATTTCTAGTAGATATTCTTGCATTCACGGAATTATTAGACTTGCCTTCTCCGAATGGGATGTAAAATTGTGACAGTCCAATAAATTTGTACACTATTAAGATTCCCTAAAATCCTTCCCTTTCTGTAATTGCTGATCATATGACGTTGCAATTACAGTATGTCTTCCTACATATGTTTAGGTACTGATTGAGTGCATAACCGATCAATTTTAGTGCTTACTTTGCGAGATATAGCGGGTGGCGATATTAGGTACAGTCACCCTAATATTAGTTTGACTACTCGAGGACGCACAAGCAACGAGTCCTCCGTCATTTTCACTCCGTTAAACGATGAAATTTATCAGCCACGACAAAAGTTCATCGCTATTTTTCCTCCGAGCGCGTGCTCTAGTGCGTTTCCTTGTCAAACTTTCGCTTCGTTTTCCGAGGCAACCGCGATCAATGCTTTTCAAACTTCCCCACTCTGCTCCCTTGCTATCTTCTGGACTTAAAGCTGCGTTCTGGCCGTTCGTTTCCTCTGCGGCCACTTCGTTAGATCCCATTGCAGTTAGAATCTCCGCATTTGAACAAGAATCTTGTTCGTTGCACTTTAGAAGCAACCCAGCCAGGTTGTAGAAACCGTAGAGTGCTGGAATCAAAAGTCCAGGAACACATTTTGTCTAGTTTCTAAGCACTGGAATATTAACAGCCTCGACACGCCAAGGTAGACAGACCCTTTAGGCCTGTACGGCCCTGTAATGAGTGGCAGGAAACACATTTCGCGGATTACACCCCCGAGGGTATCATCCCTTTGCACACACTTTTAACTGTGCACCCAATGCCTCGTTGCGTCTGTATCTTCTTTACATCTTTCACTTGCGATACCTCTCCACCCACCCTTAGAAACAGAGAAGAAAGTGCGATAAGTAGACGCGAGCATTGACGAAGACACGGAGCATTCTGGTACATCTCATTCGTAGAGGGTTTCAGCTTTTCAGCGTTTCTGGAGTAAGAATGGTTTAACAAACATTACCATAAAACCCGTAGGTTCCTTACCCAGCTTATTCGCGTACGGGGAGACAGGAAGGATGGGATGCGAGGCAACGATAATTCTCCTTCGTTTTTAACCCAGTTCGCTCGCGGGGTGGGTTTATCGCGCATGCCACGAGACAAGATACTTTCCATACGGCGGGGAACAGTCTCATCCACTCGACTCCTTGAATTAAATAACCGAACGAACAGTCCACCCGCCCCACCGATCGCGCGAGCTCGCCAGAGCGGCTGGGGTGGATAATGGCAACGTATGAAGGGTGGGAAGGAAAAGGTGGCGCCAGTTTGCTCGGAAAAGACTGCATAATAAGCCGAAGCGATTCCTGTTTAGCGAGAGGATTGGCTGGCCAGTTAGCCCACCGTCGTTGGAACGGTTTGCCGACAGCGCCACTCCCTCGTTTTACCTCCGATCAGAATCACCCCGCATCACGGCACCCTTATTATTAGCCGTTTTCTGCGCCGGGAATACCTTCCATGCGTACGCCTCTCGCTCTGAGATTGCACGACCAGCGAGTAGCTCTCTTAGAAAATTAATCGCGGCGAGGGAAACGTCACGCGAGACAACTCGACGCTTGGAAACCTGGGAGAGGCTCGATGCGATTAAAATCGACGCTGTAAATCATTTAGCCAAGCGCATCCTGGATGACCACCCTAGGGGGTGTTAGGGACGTTAGGGGCCGGAAGTTCTTCACTATTGATTGGCTAGTGCCTTCAAGCGACGATACTGTGAATGGGAAAGATAAAGGTGTTATATGTAGAACTCTTATAGGTGGTTGTAGAAATCAGATTGAGTTGTAAGTTTTTTCATGGGGGGAGTAGAGAAAATTGTTTGTGGAGATGTGTGTCCCTGCGATCATATACTTTTAGGAAGATAGATGATCAAGCTTGTATAGCAGAAGGTCTCAAAGCTATTCTAGGCTTCTATAGGTAGGTTCAGTTGGCCTCTCAAGCTTAGCTATCCACTATCCATTGTTCTAGTACAATAGGACTTCGATAGTTATAGGAAAACGTAGCTGACAGTTCCTCCAAGCATTCCGTTTGCCATTAATTCCATTTCGTACAGATTTCATTAGCACCACTTTCTGCATAACATTTCCGCATTCGTCACTGAGAAAATTGTTGGATAAGACCGTGAACAAGTGTGCGTATCGTGGCCAGTACTACAAGTTGTAAAGCCTTCGGTGCTCCGTGCAGACGATTACGCAAGAATGGAAATCAAATAGGCGAGATAGAGGCGTTTGTCGCTCAGTAAGCGGCGTTCTGCCGCACTTTCGAGGTCTGCGAAGGCAAATTGACATTCCGCTAAACAGCATAATCGCGACGCATCAGGAAAAGCGGAACGCGGTCTCTTACGCGCGAACAATTGCACCGAAAAGTTTCCGCGAGAATTGGATGGAATTCATGACATTAAGAACGGCGCGCGTTACTCGAGTTTCTCGGCGCTTTCGGAAACAGTAGCGAGTGTCTAAACGGAGAACTTCCTCTCGCGTTGGGCTTCTGTGCCCGGCCACGAAGTAAGGCTCGTCTGACTTACAAATTGTGGATCGTGTCAGTTCGAATAACGCGTTTCTAATTGTAGAAAGAAAGAGAAACGCGCTCACTGCTTAATTACAAACGTGCCGCGAGGATATTCAACCCCGAACGATAGAAACGCGTGTTCCTTCATCTTCCCCTCTTTCATTCGCTTGATTCGTTCCATTGCCAATTTGCACGAGAACAATTGAACGTTTAACTTTTAAAACTCTTTGGAAATCAACGCGCCAATCACGATCACCATTCGACCATTAAACTAAAATATTTCCACTTTAGATTTTCTGCTATTTTATCAGAGAGTTGACCGTTCGCGAGGCGTGCTAAGGGTGCGTCGTGAAAATTCTCGCGAATTTAAAGCACAGCGCGCATTTTAAGCGTCGCGCCACTTCCTTCGTAGCGATGAAAAATTCGATGCTGGAATTGAAGCGCGCTCCGCCAGGACTCGCGTTAAGTGGCGGAATGCTGGAACGCGAATATCTGGCTCGATTTCCTCCCATCGGTTTTACTTTCGGGCGTATCTGGCCGAAACTAACGGGCCGTAGAATCCCGGTAACGACATTAGCGTACAATTATGACGACCAATCTACGAGTCATCGAGTTTCGAAGTGCAAGAGTGAATTAACCGCATGGTTTGCGTCCGCTGGCACGCTTCCGAACTTGCCGCTACACGTTGCTCCCCGAAACTCCGATAATTCACCATCAGCCCATTGACAATAATACACTACCGGCTTGTTCGATCCATAATCTCCTCGTGGCCATATTAACGACCGTTTTCTTCCACACACGACTCTGCGCTCCCTAGAATTCCGTTTCCCTACTTTCCCAGGGTTCCCAGCAAACAGCTTCAGAATTGAGAAAGATTTCGTATTTCCTAATTCGTGTCATTAATCATGGAGAAGTTCGATAACAAGTCAGGCTGTAAATAGTACGACTTAATTCCTAGACTTACGGTTCCAGTGAAATCTTAAATTCCTTAAGAACGTGGGCACAGTAAATACTGAAAGTTCCATACTCAATTCCATTCCCTTTCTAAATTGATACCCTTCTCTATCATTTATCAATAAAGAGTTACCTCACCTTTCCGTGCCCGTATGGAGGCAGCCGTGAGTCATTGTGCATTGCGATAACAGTTCACGCGGCGCACACGAAAAGTGGCTACAAACGTCCTCTCGGTTGGAGCACAGACTGCAGGTAACGACGTTATCTTCGCAGAAACAGGTCCCGTTTCCGCGACGGACAAGATACGAAGGGAAACGGACGCGACAATGGTGCACGGCCCCAGCCGTTTCGTATCGCGGCTCCGTTGATACGAATCTTCGGAGTTCCTTTTCACCCACCCCCCCCTTTTCACCCTGCCTTTCACGCGTATAATGAACGCGGCCAATCGAGCGTCGATGGACTTGGTCTCGTCACATCGCGTGCCCAGTTTCGGTACACGTGTCGCGCCGTTTTGTCGTGTGTGCGTACGCCAACGCGGCATTATGTCAGCCTGAATAGCGTTTTCGCCGGTGTACACCGCCCGGCAGCGTGAAAAGCAGTGTCAACGACAGCCGAGCGAGAGCGAGCTTTCGATCGGGCGGAAATAACGGGCGAAGAATCGCTGACCCTCTTCCACCTTTCCGCCAAACATCTTTTCTTCTCCGCTCCTTCCGCCCCCTTTCTCTCTCTCTCCCTTTCGTTCCCTTCCGTGCCCTGTGTACCCACTTCCGCTCCGAAAATTCGATGGTCGTGGGGTGCGATTCCAAGGGTTGCCTACGCCGTACGTGCGCTCCAGATGCTGAATTGTCGGGAGGAATTCTTCGGGTCGAAAATACCCGGATGGGATAACTGGTGGTGATAAGCCGAGGGAGGGATAAACCGTGCCGAGGTTCTGAATAGTTTCGCGGAGGCGCGGAATTAAGGATCCGTAACGGAGAGAGTCAACTGTGGTGCTAGAGTGAAGTGGGGAAATATGTTTGAAGAAGGAAAGGGAACGTTGATACTCGCGAGAGGCAATCAAGCATCAGTGTTTCAGAAACTACTGCTCTGTAAAAACATTCTCATTTTAATTTACCTGTGCGCCTGCTGCTTAGTTGTTTGCGAACGAGTAGGTAGAGTAGAAATAATCAATGAGCGTTGACAGTCATTAGAAAACGTGTAACTACTTGTTCGGAAATTTAACGTCTCATGGAATGGCTCGCGAAACTTATCTTTGCTTATTACAAATCGAAGTGGTCGCGGACTACGTCATGCTCTCGTGTTACGCGTTGAATTAACTACGTAGATATTATTTTCACGTCGTTTCTTCCGCTAAACCAACATAAACAGAAGCTCAATCCCAAACATATCGCTATAGCGTAATTGCTTCTTTCAGGAATATGTACCATTTACTTCCCCCTGCAATTAATCATTCTCAGACCACTATCTATTTCTTGTCTAATTAGCCCTTCCAGAACTACCATTCTAGAACCACTAATAACTCCCTTCAGGGCCATTGGAGCTTCGCGCGCATGCACTTATTTCATAATGAAGGAAATAAATCTCCACGCAATTATTCATAAGTTATTCATAGCTGGTGTAAACGTGCACGCGTACGCGAGACCGTATCCACCAACCGCCCTTTATTTTCAAACATCCCACCTATACAAAATCACTAAACGGAAGATCGTTGCAGCAACCGCCACTCCCGGTTCCGCGATAAACGCGAACGGCGAATGAGGATGGAAATTTTAATGATGATCCATGGAGGGCTGGATTTTCCCAGCTCGCGCTTGTAGAATAACCGCAGGGCTCGGGGGCCATTTTGAGAGCAGCCGTTAACGAAATGCTTTGAAACGTTCGATTGGATAGTGGATTAGGATTTACACGCGCTGATTTCGGCGCCGCATCGGCCAGGAAGGACAGGTACAGGGAGCGGTAATGCGCCGCGGGAATTTCGCAGTTGCGGCCGCGGTGAATCGCGAGACCAGGAAATCAGGAGGTTGGACCGGGTTAAAATTTCAGTTGGTCGGACACCGCGTGTGCACTGCGGCGGTTTTAGAGTTCGGAGTTGCGACGATCGAGCAAAGGTGACGGAAACGCGGCTAGGTCGCTGCAGACGTTCAAGCCGCCCGCTGTGTACTTTCCCCTGGTAAAATAGCAGAGGAATCGCTCGCAAAAACGGAAGTAATACGGAAGATAAAGGATCCCCGAATTAAGTGGAACGAATTTCACGGAAACGTACGTACAGCATATATATAATAATGTGGACCATTACTATCTTCGTTAACCGACCTACATTCGCGCGATCCTCCATTACGGTCATTACCCGGTGGAGAGCATATTCTGCAATTCATTTTTAGACGTATCGCGAATAACGATTGCATTTAATTATAATATGCCCCGTTGAATTATCGTTATAGTCGTACCATGGAATTTTGTGCTCGGTTGGAGGTACATAGCGAGAAGTGGCGGAGTTTTCGAGGGCCCCTGAAAGAATCGAGTAGCTCTCAATTAAACCAGATCCATGACGTTGCATAAAAGGGGAATACAAAGTCTGACTTTCGAGAATCCTTTACGGCTGTTGGCCACCGAAACCCTTTGAGCGATGTCGTACAAACTCTAAAACTGTAAAGGAACGCTGAATTACGCCTTGAATCCTAGCTGAACCGTTAAATCTCCCCAAGTACCGGGCAATTTTAAGGATTTCCATTAGATTGTGCGGGCGCAGCAACTAGAGTGCGCGATCTGGCCTACAGCTGGAGGAAGCAGCAACAGCATCAGCTTTTAAGGCACCCCATCCATTATTATGTATGCTAGCCAGTAGTATTACTCCGGTGCTTTTAATATCATTGTCTCCCCTGACCCCAGGTCGATCCGACTATTCCCTACCAGTGTTCCCGGGTCAAAATTAAAATCTGCTTTGTACGAGCAATTCAACTAGACCTTAGAGGCTGGCTACCCGGGTAACAGCCTCGAGACGTTGAAGAAATTCGTTCTCCTCGTCGTCTCATCCCGTCGACAGAGCACTCTCTCTCTCTCTCTCTCTCTCTCTCTTACTTTCTCCGCCTCTTCTCTCATTATCATCGAACAAAGCTCCGTTTAAACGTCAGTCGCAACATCTGCGAGGCAGCGTACGAACAGGAAGCTACTTCGCGAGAAGGGATGAGGAGCTAACGCGGCAGCCATGAACCTTTGCTGCATCCCTCATCCACCCTTACCCACCCCTCTCACCCACGTAGTACCACTAATTAGAAGCTGTTCCCATCATCACACATCGCGCGATTCGCGAGATTGCCGGCTCTCGAGGGCTTTTGTGGCGCAGGCCTGTGGATGTAATGCTGCTCCAACCGCGCATCCTATCCGCGGCTCTCAAGGAAATTTAACGCTTGTACTTTGCGTAAAAAGTATGGCTTTCCTTGATCGTTTGCTAATTACGAATAGAGCAACGCGTGAAATTGGTGCCTCGAAGTGTGGGGTAAATGTGAAAGCGTTGAGTAGTAAACCGTTTTCTAATATTGTTGGTTCACGTTGCACGGCTAAATTGTTTGGAGGGACTTGGGGGCTGTAAACGTCCCAGAGAAATAACTCAACGAATTATAGCGTTTTATGGGCGGGGAAAAAAGGGATGTTTAATTTAGCAGCGGACGTGCTGCGCCGCGAAAGTCCGCCGAGATGGAACGGCACGACGGAGGATGCTTAATCTCCATCGGGAATAGCGAGGTCTACGAGAACTGTTTTCATTCGAAACTTTCGAAGCTGAATGCCAGACACTTGCCAGATTTTACTTCCGAGCGGATTTCACGTTAATACAAGATATCTCGTGATTATCGTGAACGTTAAGCGGCCCTGCGAGTGCAGAGGATTTTCACCGGAAATCGAAGAGGAAGTTGTAAAAATTTTCAACGCGGAATGCTTCCGTTCCTCCGATACTCCGTATATCCAACGATGCGTTATCTTTCGTATATTTAATCCGATATCCTACAGCCATAGCACTGAGACCTTTAAAACGTAACGGTACTTTTAAAATCACTGCGCAAATATTCATTACCATGTTACTGATTGGTAGAAGAATTCTACGTACTGGAAAATATTTCGGCACGAAAAGCTCAGACAGGTCTATTTATATTGCGACTGTGTCAACCAGTTCGTTCTATATATAGGGTAAATCCGGGAGACGCAGTCGACCTAATATAAAATGCCTATTAAAACTAATACATATATTACTTATTTTAGCAGAACCAACCTAATATGTCCAGAATTTTATGCTGATTCAGAAAAATTGGTCGATATTTGCTTTAAGACAATATTTACTGTCAATCGGGTTGAAAACTGAAATCATGACATCTGACCACCTATTCCGAGGTGCCGGGAGAAATGGTTTTCCTTGTTGGCACAGACCACTCACATAATTATTCATGGAAAAATAACAAAGAAGAAAGCAAAATTATTTATGAGTGAATACAACTACAGATTCATTGATATTTAATTTGTTTACGCTGAACAAGTAAAGAACACATCAAAGATAAAGCGAACTACCTACCGGCGATTAGCAAGGCAAATGAATACAAAAGTGAATCAATAATATAAATAAACAATAATAATAATAAATAATGATAAAAAATAAAAATATAAATAAAAATAATAAAAAAATCATAACTCGACCATCTCTCCTTTCTGCAGCGAGAGATGGTCTTCTCGTTAGTTTTGAGAGGAAGAGTTAATATGGGTAAATACTTTGGCTGCATTGTCCCTCGATATCTCTACTATCTTATTATTCCCAAACATTACACGAAAATAAACTTAGAACTATATTTTAAATACGATTTTGTACACCGTTGTTTGACAAAAGAGGTTAAATGTAACCTCAGTTTACCTTTTATAGCCTGTAAAGCTAGAAAAATACAGAAAGAATCGAAGTGACGCTGTTCATTCAATTGTTTGGCTTCTAGAGAAGTAATGGGGCTGCACTGTAACGCGTTTTTACGTGTAGAGTCTAAAATATAGCGACTCGAGCAACTCTCCGGCCTGACCGCGTCTCCCGGATTTACCCTATAGTGACTCGACCAACTCTCCGGCTCGACCGCGTCTCCCGGATTTACCCTATTAAAGCGATTAAATGAATTCATGCTTTCTGAAGTGCACGAAACGCGAATTGTGTTTTCAGTACAGTGATATCCTGACTGCAAACAGCAGATATAGCTGCAGAGCAGATATAGAAATCGAAAGAGACTTTAACGTTTCATGCTGCGAGCTACATTCGGATTCTCTTCGCCAGCCTCGAGGTGATAGGTTATATTAGTTGATAATTAGCGTTCTGGAGACATGACAGAGGAGCGACACTTGGAACAGGAGCCTTGACAACACGAAGACTGGAGGGGCCGGGGTTAGAAGTACATCCCGCTTAATTCGTTTATGCAAGAGATTTGCAAACCCGCGAAACTCGACGACGTAGCGTGCGAGGAATTTGCTAACGATTATTCGACGTTGACGGGGAAGTCTATGCGATAATTGGGCTCGAAATCTGAGGATTCATCGGGGATCAACGTTGTGACTTTTCAAACGTCGAATCTTATCCATTTATAATTCCATATTTTCGTGGACTCTTCGACAGTCCTTCCTCAGAAGTTCCGCTGATTATACGGGAAGTTGGATTCCTCTCTTACCTCTGGTTTCAAATATTCCATTTCAATGTTGGCTCCATTAATAATTCAAAAACACGTCATCGAGTGTTCGTTGGGAAGGATTTCCCCGGAGCAGATTCCTTTACACGGGTATTGAATACAGAATTGTCGACGAAGTACCAAGTTTCAGCGAAGTGCGCCGCAAGTGGATCGAGTCGACCAATGCGCCGCCGTTGCAGAGCCTTGTCAGTGGAACAAGTCGACCTAATGTCCGACCGTGAAGGAGCCTTGTCCGCTAGCAGATGCTGCACTTTGTCACTGTCACTTAGCTACTGGATATTTACAAGTTGTTAACGACCGAGAGTCCGCCAGAATTCGGCTGCTCCCTCTATCATCGAAACTGTTCAACGATGTGGTAAACAGAAGGGGGACGTGGCCGAGGGAGAGCATCGAGCTTGCACAAAGAGCACAGGGGGCGATGATTTCGCGCTGAATACAATCACGTACGAAATAAAATGCTTGCTTTGAACATTTCTGAAACCACCGCGAGACAAACGGAACATATCCTACGTGAATCCGAAATACCACGTTTAAGGAAAGCCTTGGACTCCTCGTTTATCCTAGCTGGAGATCACTCACGGCCAGGAACTACCTCCTACCTCGAAATGGGTAGTAAATTCGCAGTTCAGAACTTATACGCGATGATGACGACTCCCGTGACGATTATTCCCTATTAATTGACAGGTCGAATCGCGGGGAACGGCGCGCAATATCCGCGCCGCCGTGAAAGTAGATCACGAGCAAGTAGAGGCGGGCGGGCGTCATTACAAGCTTTTACGCGGTCGTAAAGCCGCGAATGGAGTGACACAGGAGAAGTTGGTCAGGAAGACGGTGTGGGTGGAGCGACAGGAAGGTATGGATATTGCAAATTTGCAGGCGACGTGAATGGGGGAGAGGGGGAGCAAAAAGGCTTTATGGGGACGCTTCGGGGGCGCGAGGGATGAAATACGAGGCGACGTTAGCACGCACGCGAACGTCTGCCGCGGTGAAATCGAGCTTAACGCGTTAATAAAGGTTCGAAATGCCGCTTTATAGGAGGTCGTTATTCAGTCGGTAATGATTCCTCGGTGTCCAAGGCTCGCACGGCTTTCCCTTTTTTTTTGCCCCCCCTTCCGCCATTTCCACTCTTTCTTTCTGTTTTACTTTTTCCGCAGCGAGACGGCTGCGGGTATTAAGTGACTCGTAATTGCAGCGGCGAACCTAGCCCGTTCCGGCGCGTTCTTTGATAAAAGCAGCTCGTTATTAGGAAATCGAACCGATAAAGGGGCGCTGGTCCAAAGGGGGCCAAGAAAATTAAAATGACAAAGGAAACAATTAAACGGGAGCTGGTACTGCGGTGTATCGGGGACGGGTGGACAATTTCAGGAAGCGGGTGGAACGGGGTGCAAGGAATCGATCGTGCTTGAATGCCAATCGAAATTACCTTTCCCTTTTAAAGGGACGAGCTGTTTGCAAAAGGCACAAGCTGAAAGAGGAGCAACAAGCTTCCGATACTTATTAACATTCGGATGCCATCTCGATTTCCCGATTTGTAGCTGGAGCTTCGGCGAGCTCGTTACCGTGGATCGAATCGTGCGCGTTTCTCGAGAAAAAGAAATACGTTGTATATCGTTCAGACAGTATGGTTTATGACCTGATTCCTGTGAATTCAAACGGGCGTGCGATAAGGCGTGAAGATAGTCTGAGATGTCATAAATCATTTATAATCTGGGCGTATTTGATGTGTTGGAGTGCGCCCTAGTTTACGCGCAATGATTGCACAGTTTTACATCGCCGAAGACGGTCGCGGAGATGTTCAGCGTTGCAATAATAGTGTGTAAACGTAGACGCGGTTTCCTGTATAAGCATCGAACCGCCGATGAAGTGGCAATATTTGCCAACCGGTTCGCTACCGAAAGTTCGGAATCTATCTACTTGAAGGTAATACCCGGCAATATTTACTCACCTGCAATCAATTTACTGATTTCCTAGTGAACTACACCAAGTACCGGGGTCAAATATTTACCGATACACGATTTCTTCGATGCAATTAATCGATCAAGTTTATAATCTCGATCACACTTTTCACACGCTTATGAGGGGATCGCTTTGAATTTGACCCACAAATTTCGAGGCATAGCCTCGCGGAGTAGGGAAAATATAGGAGGCAGTTAAAAGGATGTAAAGGACTTTAAGCTAACTTTATTTCAATTTCTAACGATTTCCTTTTAAATCACTCCGCAAGACCAATTTCACATTGTAAAAGTAACTGCAGCCAATGTAATACCATTGTCCACGCGATTATCATTAATACGGTCAAGTTAATGAGACATTCCACCGTCATTTCGATATTTTCTTTCGAATTTAACTTCGAGGTAAGCCTCTTTACTGCGCGATGTTGTCTTTGTTATGCACCCGCGTAACCGTTGTTGGCAAAGGGGGAGGGATATTTCTAAGTTCTCTGCAAGAGCGAGGAGCCGTTCTGCGAGAGGTAAGTGACTCGCGAATCGAGGATGGATCTTAAGGCAATTGTTTCGTTCCAACGCAGTTGATAATGCTCCGGGGCGCCTCTGTGACAGACGTTTCTGCAGTTGCCCGCGCGAAAATAAATGCACCGTAATTCAGATGTAAATTTCCCAGGCACAATAATACCGGCCGTGAAGGAGGATGAGAGTGTTCTTTGTTAAAGGTTGTCTCGATGGAGAAGGTAACAGTGTGTTTCCGTTAAATGGATAAAGAGGGAGAGCGGGGTTTGGGGGGAGGGTAGGCGAATTTCGAAAATGCACTCTTTGGCGGATGAATAATGTAATTTCCATCGACAGTATACCCTTCTCGAATTTAAACGCGCATCGTGCTAAAAGCTCTTGCAATTCACTCTCAAACGAGCACCGAATACCCTTTCCGCGTTTCACGTTTGTTTTACTCACAAGCTGCGAGCGAATAAACGCTACGGATCTCCTGTGCAGCTGAAATCCAGTTGATTATTCGGGATAAAATCGATGCAGTGCAGAAAATGCTGCTTCTTTTTTTGCAGGCGCATTTTAGAGTAGGGTAAATGACCCAATTACTGACACATTAAGCGTTGACGCTGACATTATCTTATAGTCTTGTACTTATAGACTAAAAGTATATGTTATTCTTGTTATTTATTATTGTTTAATATGTTTACTTAATGAAAAAAATTTGGTGGATCTTGAAACTTCGATTTTCATGTATAAATTCATCAACTTCAAAAATATGTTACGGGATCTATTACTGACACTCTTCAAATGTATTTGACTGAATTACTGACACCCCAATTACTGCCAGCTAACCTAATACTATTTATCTGTCATTTTAAGGTTACGTCGCGCCATGTATATTAGCAACTACTGCTATGACAGTAATACCAAAATGCTTGAAACGCTTGTACCAATCACTGTCACCCAATTAATAAGTAAAAAGACCTAATGAATCGTTGAATTTGGATCGTTATTACTTTCTATGATACTTATATTATTTAAAATATTATCTTTTGTTATGTTAATAGCTTAAATTATACAATTACAGCATTTTCATTAACGCCTTGTTTTCTCTTCCGCTAGTAAGAAAGTCATCGTTTCCATTCTCCTAATATCCGCTTAAAAGTTTTTATCGTTTTATTCAAATTAACGAAGAAAAAATTAAGTAGTGTTTTTTGTATCGTATAAATAACGGTTCGAATTGTATGCTAAATTTTTTTTATGCATCATTTTATAAGATTTATTCGTTATTTTACGTAAAATAGCTTAGGGTGACAGTAATTGGGTCCTTTACCCTATTCTACTGCTGGTTGAAATTAAATACGGCTCGTGTACGGTTTACAGATATAGTCGAAAGTGTCGGAAGACATCTCGAGTGTGCTGCTGTCGGACGGGATAATAATTATCGCGATGTTTAGTGTACGCTCGTACCAGTTCCTCCGAGAATAAAGGGCAGAGCTTAGCCGGTCGGAATTTAAGTTGGCCAAGTAATCTCGCGTAATCAAACCCCTGTTCGACGGCGTGGCTTAGCGCGGAATCGGTATCAACCAATCCCAGGTGTTCAATTGGCGCCTCGCCAGGATTTAAGCTTGGCTTAAATTTCGTACAACGGCCGCGGAATTGGGGCAGATTCAGATTAGAATTAACTAATTGTTGCGTAGGGCGTTGTAATTAGCCGCGTGCCTCGCTTAATGAAAATCATACGACGGCGCGCCATCCGACCGATGGCAACCCGTTTGCAACTGGGACTCGGTGCAAATTATCTGATTGCGAGGCCCGTAAGACCGACCTCCACAGATCTCAGACCCGTGGAGGTTGTTGCATCGATGTTAATAGATATCCGCGACAACGCATCCGAACGAGCATGCGAATATTTTCTTTGAGACGTTACTTTTGAAAGCACGTATTCCGGAACTTCTGCCGGGACGTGAAGTTTGCATCGCGTTAGCGACTAGACCGATGTTCTGAAAGTTAACGCTACAGTTTAGGAATATACCTGTGCTGCTGCATATAGTTCGTAAATAAATAACAACGTTTGTCGAGTTGTAAGCTGCTTAAAAGCTGCCGTCAGCTTTGTCCCACTAACAATACACGTGGTTTACCTTGAAATACTAGTTCACATTATGCAAGTACCGCAGATTTTCGTCACAGAATCATGTTTCGCCAAAGTTAATGTGGGTATTAAGAATTCTGGGAGTGCGATGTTAGGTGATATCAAATGCTCGACAATTGAACTCCGTGCTCTATCCTCGAACTGGCGGTATCAGCGATACCTGTCTCGTTAGACGCGTGTATAATATCCCATTCAGGATGATAGCTGGACCTGTCAAGAAGCTTTCCCTGCGCAATTCAACATCACACCGAGCAGTCTCGCATCAACGTGCCAGAAGCCGTGGGTTCAAACTCACCGACTACGTTCAGGTGCACGATGTGGCTCATGTGCGGCGTCGTGGAGACCTGACACTCGTAAAAGCCGCTGTCCCGAAGCTGCGGATACTTGATCTGAAGCATCCAGTCGTCCGTGTGTACGTTGTGGATCGCCTTGAACCGCTGGTCGTTCGTGTACGTGTAACCACCGATGGTCAGCAAGTGGATGTCCCTGTGCCGGACCCAGGAGACTTGCAGCGACATCTGTAAAACCAGCAAAGGGCCAGGGCTTCGGTTAACCCAGCAGTTCGTTTCGATTATTAACCGCGGGTCCGCCCACGGTAAATAGAGTACAAGCGGAGGAGGAAGCAGAGGGGTAACATGATAACGCGGAAAGATTTAAATGGTTTCGCGCTGCGAACTCGCAGACCGAATCTTTTGTCCCCCGTTAAGGGTTTCCCATTAAGCGGGACCGCGCAATTAGAAGTGGCTCGTTTGTGTGTTGCGCTGGCAATTAGCGAAACGCCGGGGACGACATTTAACCAGGGGGTGCCCGGGCGATCCCCTCGACCGTGGTTTCGAGTTTCGCGCCATTCTCCGCCTCATTTTTCCCCCGCTCGAGTGTCTCCAGTGGGCGAATTTTTCCACGCACGAAAAATGTTTTCGGTCCCGTCACGGAATTCACGCGCGACGGGGAAATCGTTCCCCACCGAACTAACAACCGTCGCCGCTCACGGCTGCTAAACTACTTTGTCAGCGACGATTCGCGGGGAGTAAAACGGACAGGCCTCGCACGGGATTCTTCATAGAAATTCTTGAGTTTGAAAATCGGTAGGTAAGGGCGATAGCACGCGGGGATGGGGCAAGCGGTTTTCCCACGGGGCGTAGGTTTTGCAGCGTAGCGGAGGCGCGCGCTCAGCGCCGGTTATAGTCTGCTCCGTGAGAAAAATACGGCGGTGAAAGTTAATAACGTTCCTTGTATATGCTAACAGGGACGGGAGAATTTCAAGCGGGCTTCGCCGCGCTTTGGCAGATACGACGACGGCTGCTGCCCGCCTGTAATCCTCCATTAAAAATTAATTGAAACGCGTTCCATAATGCACGGGATTTGAATTTTCATTCGCCAACCGTGGACCTGCAAATTTCAACGATGTACAGACGTTCCTCCTTCCCGCCTAGCCACCCCGTTGCCGTCGCTCCGTCGGTGTAGTGGAAAATTAATAGAGCCGCTTTGCATATCGTCGGGAAGTTAGCGCGCGAGATAAAACGGTCCGGGACGCGATAATTGGGCATCCCGGAGTCAGCGACGTGTAAATATTTGCGCCCTTTGTAGTGCCTGACACGCGTATCCCGTGGAAAATGTCTCGACGCGAGGCGCCGATGCTCAAGGCTCGCGGCCAGCTTTTGCCCGCCTGCGAGCCGGATCGCGTGGAACGCGCGAGAAAATTAGGAGGAAGCGGCAATCCTCTTTGCGCCTTCCCCTTTCGCCACCTGATCCTTTCCTTTCTGGCCTCGGAGAAGCAGCGTTTTCAAGGCGAAAGGGGCACGGAGGAAGACTCAAAAATCCACGAGATTAGCCGAGCGGGGGATAAAGTCTGAGGAACTCTGTCCCTTCCAGACCCGGCACCGCAAGTGAATGTAGAGAAGTGGATAACGAGATTATAGGTACCTATCCCCTTCCTTCTCCGCAGGTGGTAGTTTAGCGCTCTGGTCTGCGACAGCGTAGCAGGTACAGAATATTCGTGTTCAGGCGTAGTGTACTTAACTGTTCATTTTATTGGTGTTTGAATATAGAAGCTCAGTTCATTCCCTTAAGAATTTGACAAGCTTTAGTGTGGAGTATAAGCGCACAGTGGATCAGTGTAACATATGTATGCTAAGGTTGTCGTTCGGGTAGTTTGACACATGAATTTTTTGAAATTGTACCCATGTACATACAAATGAGAGCGCAACCTCCTACTCGACCTTCATACGATGTTACTAACAATAAGTAATTAATTCATTATGCGGGATTTACAGTAGAATGGAATTTAATACTGTCTTCAATGCGCGTGGCATTGACGATCCTAAATCAAAGGGTTCTTTGCCAATAGAAATGGAGAAGCAGGCAATGCGATCGGAGACCTCTCGCGCCGAGCACATGAAAATATGCAATTCAATCAATTTCGTACATCCGTTACAATTTTATTACCATCGAGGGGAAAATAGTGATAGGAAGGGATATTAATATAACGCTCGCGTCAGCGTGCAATATCGCCCTTTACGATTGTCGCTCAATATTCGTTCAACTGACCGTTTAATTGCACCTCGTATTGGTTTGTATCTTCCGTTTCAATAAGAAAAAAAAAAGAGCATTTTACTGAAATGAACGGCGAATGAACGCATCAGCGAGAAGGCGTTGGAATAAATACTTTGAAATTGATATTGGCTGCGAGGTGAACACATAGATATCCCACGAATTCGATCGATCATACCCGCGTACGGTGTTGTAAACGAATTTTAATCACAATATTTTTGTATCTATTTTAATCGCTCTCCTACGGCATTTATAACACTCACAGTAATTACACTGTGGGAAATGGCAAGTGCAAGAATTAATTTTAAAAAATCCATCGTTTAAACACCTACGTTTAATCCTTTAAACTCGATACCTTCAAATTTATTACGTGTAACTCCCAACAAAGAAAGCCGAATCAATCGCTCCCCAAAATTAACGCCTGAAAACTTTTCGGCCTGAACAATAAACCCTGGTGTACACGCGAAACCTGCAAATAGTCCAACGATTGGAATCGCACGCCCGCGCGATATCGAAAACGTTTCAAATTTCCATAGAGCAAAGCATTACGATTCCCGGTCCGAACAACAACACCCGTGGCGAGCGTATCGTGGATTATTGAGGCACGATTTCAACTTGCGTCGTGTAGCGTCGCGCAAACCGCTCGTTTCCCATGGAAGCCTGCTCGAACCGGGGCACCGTTCTACCCCGGGTTTTCACCAGGTCGAAAGGGTAACAAAGTAGACCGTCCCTTTTTTCGCCCGCTGGCCTAGACCTGGAATCTTCGATGTCGGATTCGTACGTTTACCTTCGACGTCGTCAGAAATCGCCGGTGAGCATGGAGGGCCTCGTTTACGCGTATCTCCCGTTCTGCCGACGTGGCAGCCATTGTTCCCGAGGATTCGGATCGTCCCGCCGCGATTCTTATCGCATTTCCTCCGAAATTTTCGGGGGGAAACATTTCGCCGCGCGAATGCGAGTTGTCCTCGCCGAAATTCGAGCCAGGCCGTTCCCAGAAGATGCTCCTTGTTCACCAGCCAGTCCCGTGATATCCGAGAAGATAAGGCAAGGGGTGTTTCGGAGGGGGGGGGGGGGAGGGGTTGGACGGTCGTCAGATAAGGGGGGTGGATGAGAAGCGACCCTCAAAGGAAACGGTAAGTGGAAGTAGCCAGAATGACGGCGCGATGCCAGCTCAGTAACTGACTTACACTACTGCGTATCGCTGGCCGTCGGATGTGTGTGTTTATGGCACGCGTGGACGTGCACGGACGCCTGCTTCCCAGGCTTTTTACGGCGCATTTAGGTGTGTAGAATGTGGAAAGCTGTGTCGAGTGTGTCCTCGAGAAGCCCTGATAGAGATAGATGATTTGAAGTAGGAAATTCTTTCCTAGACTCAGGGAACGCTAAATAGGGTGATGATGTACATATTTAAAATCTAGAAGGTGGTCGATAGTGGTACGAAAAATTGTGGGAAGTTAGTATCGTGTTGGATAACGGTTTCCGCGAGATTCGAATTGAATTTGGAAGAATTTTATTCTAGAATAATGGTGGAGCGTTTCCGTTAACGTGTACGGAGTTTCCATCTAAAGTTTTATAGTTTTATCATTTGATTTATGTTAATAGCATCCCGGAAGAGCGTCACAGGCCACGGTGCAATCTTCTCTTTTCCCTGTGACCACTTCCTCTTATTCCCTGCTATTCTTTCTCGTCCCTGCATTCTATGTGTCTGATGTCCTGCTTCCTGCCCTTTTCACTTTCTGTCTCTGCACTTTTGTCAGTCTTTCTGCTGTATTCCCTCCGCGCTTGTTTTCATTTTTCACTTCCTCCCCTCGCTCCACTTTCTCCGCCTTTCTACTCTCTTTTCTTTACCCTTTGTTTTTTTAATATCAAAGTCTCGTCCAGCCTCCGCTCTGCACAAGCATATCAAGAAAAGCGGTGCTGACACAGGAGAAATTCACCCTCAACTGTTCCGGCGGTACATTCAATGCCTGCCACTAGACAAGTTTCGCCGGTACGACAGAATACCACTTTCCTGCACGCTCCCTGTAACTAATCACCGGTCCCTTCAATCGAACGGTTTCCCTAACACTGAAATACATCGCTGAACAAGATATCTCTGTGTCCAAAAATTGCCCCGTTCAATTCTCATTTAGGTCCTAAAGTTCCTGTACCATAGTAGCATTAGCTGTAGCTAGATGTTTCAGCGGGCAAATTTATCGCTTCCCTCCTTTCTTTCCAAAAATACCGTCCTCCCTATCTGTCTTCCAACCGTCACACCTCTATCCCCTATCTTACCATCTTTCTTTCATAGTCGTACAATATGCTCAGCGTGTACACGCCCCACCACAGAACCCCCTCATGGTTTCCACGGTGTGCACACGTCACCGCGAGCGCGCACAGCGTATATAATTTATGATACACGGCCAACGTAAGCTCCCATAGTTGACCCGCCATAGGGTTCCGGTACCGTGTACCGCCCCGGATCCGCCAGCAGCATCTCCAACGTCCCCCGGTTTCTGCCAGGCTCTCAACGCCCCTCTGCACAGTCGCCCTTTGCATACCAATATTGTTGTTCTAGGCAAACGATTTACGCCCAGATGCCCACACCCGTCCTCCATCGACTTTACGAGCGCCGAAAAACCTGCCGTGCTTTTCCAGCCGCCTCGGGTCAACTCCATCTTCATCTCGGAAGTTCGTCGCAAAGAGAGTGCTCCATTCCTCGTTTGCGAAGCAGAATTTGGTTACTGCTACGACCGCGACTTGGTAGCTGCGATCTCCTGTAAGGGTCGTTCAAGAAATCCATTCTGACCCGTGGACAGCGTGGCAGTGGAACGGAACTTGCTCAATTTATCCGCTGGGATGACGTTTTCCCTGATTGCGCCACCGATCCGAGATCCCGCGAATGGACCCAGCGACGTTTGATAGGGGGATTTGGTTTCGGAGGAAACCGAATGTAATTTTGGGAGATTGATTGTAGCCGCGTGTATAATACCTACCGCTGCTACTTCGAATAGCATTTACAGTAGGTACTGTTAGGGGAGAGCGGGGAGAAACGTAACGGCGTCATGGAAGTAACACGCATTCTCCCGTGTTCCACAGAGGTTTCCAAAACGTTTGCTTTACATAGTTATACGTGTTTAGTATTTCTTTTCTTTCACGGAGTGACACTGAACAATACGACGATTCGTATACCGTGGGCAAGCTGATTTCGTTATTTCGAACGTTCAGGTATGTGTCTCCTCTGTGGTTTTTTTTTTTGTTAATATTCATAGTTAAACTATGGACATTGATCCAATTATTTGTTAGAGCGTTCTTACATAATGTCTTTATAAGTTCGTGTACTTGATTTCAATAAGTCTTGTATAGTTTGTACGTTATAATAGTTTTATGCTGAAAAACATGGCTGGGGACAAAAGTAACACGTCACTACGGGGACGAAAGTTTCTATATGTTTAAAGATACCTCCCTATATTCCAAAAGAGTTGAATCCAATATTAACAATAGTTTTTAAAAAAAAATCATAAATATTAGGATCTTTTGGGGCCGTTACACGAGATTACATATTAAATCAAATACACAGTATCAAAGAAATGTTTGAAGCTGCTTCTTTATCGTTAGCTACTTAAAATATGTTTATTTAAATGCTTGTTTCCATTGTTATTGATAATAAAAAATCCTATTTTACTTTGGAGGAAGTGTTTTTACTTAATTCTCCTCAAAATAATTAGTGTTACTTTCGTCCCCATGGTATGTTTACTTTTGTCCTACCCCTGCGGGACACTGACAGTCACTACGGAAAATTGCCATAACTCTTTGACTAATTATCATGGAAGGCTGCATTTGCGGTCAAATGATAGTCCAAGAAACACACTATCTTAAGGCATAATTTTCGTTTTTATATCTGTAAGCGGTAATTGACAGCTACGCCAAATGTAAAAAGTGTTACGTTTGTCCCCGCTCTCCCCTACATTATCGTCCATAATTCCTGGCTAGATATATAATCGCACCGAAATAACCGGTTTAGCTGGAATAGATACCGACGATTTGCGAAAACGACAAAATTAGTCTTGACGAGATTACCGTTTTACCATAGATGTGGCCATCCAACTATCGTGGCCGAATTATCGCAGTGGAAAATTCCCACGAGCTCTCAGCGCAGGTTATCAAATTACTCGGCAATTATTCGCCGTAAACAAATCCCGTGTAAGAAGATTCTGACCCAATTTCACGGTACGCTCGAGGTGGAATCGTTGCGTAGAAACGAAGGACGGAAATTATTCCGCGGAAGTACCAAACGGTAGAGAAATCGGAGTGCGTGCGCAGAATCTTGCCACGCACAGATGAACAGTAAATCTCTAAAACTCTCACCATCCTTTGGGAACTATACGTGTATTCTATGAGCGTTGCACGCATTAAATTTCCCTTGCGTTCACCAGTATTCTTGTATGAAAATTCCCTTAAAATCCGGACTTATTCGAACGCGCACGCGAAATAAAATAATGACCGAGACTGATCAGAAACGTCCATATACAGCGCCCCCCCCCTCCCTCCCCCAGGTGCGATTGTAAATGGTAAAGGCTGCGATTAAACGAGCCGGGCGCGGTCATTTTCATTTGGATGCCCCTGCAACCTGTCGCTGTGAATTTAATCATTGAAAGAACTGAAAACGTTCGTGAAAATGAGCGTGCATCTGCAATCATGCATTTAATTCATGCAGAGTGTAACACAGACTCCGGCTAAATTATTTTACGTTATGGGGCGTGGCCATTGGTTCGTTCAATTAGAATTTCCCATTATGCGAGCGCTCTCGTTCCTGTGACGAACTGTTGCATTTCGAAAATTGCCTTATACAAAATTCCATTAGACGCGTCAATGTTTCTAGCAGTAACGGAGAAGAAAGAATAATAATTTGGTATTCATTTTCATCGAGGAAGTTCCGTCAAGCGAGGATTCGTCGCATTACAACGGCCGAATAACGAGCGAGTATTTCCCCCGTCGCCGTCGACAATGGAGCCAACACGAATTTTCCTAAAAGATCACCACGGTTTCGCAGAGTCGGTCGATTTTCAAGTCGATTTATCTCGAAACGTCGTAACTGCTCCAAGGGTCAGCAAGAGTAGCGTCTATTTATCCCACGGGATTGCACCCTTCTCCCGTGCAATTTCGCCCTGGCAATCTACATTCAGCTCGAATCGTCCACGAGAATAGTTGTTACCTTATCCTTGCTCTTGTTGTGCCAATTTTCATGCCATTCAAACGGAGATTCTTTCTTTCAATTGGACGTGACATTCTTCAGCGACGTCCAATTAATCGTACAAGGAAAAGAGTCGCCACCATTCGCGATCGTACTAGCTAACGACACAACGGCAATTCTCCAACCAGCAGTAGAAGAATATACGACAGATTGTCAAGAATCATTGTATACAGGCAAAGACGCAACCCAGAATCTATCTTTAGTATCAGTTTCTCCATTTTCTTCATACTACAATACTCTAACACCTTGACACTCAGTGGTGCACCCAGAGGGGCCCAAGGAGCCCTAGCACCTCCCAAAGAAGGGGCTTTGTAAAACGAAAAGAAAACTGGACTTTATTCTTCAAATAAATTTTTATAACCACCCAATGAACTTTATTGAATTTGCATTAAAAATATTTTTATCCGTCTAACTCGACTTCTCTCAAGATTAAATCCTGAGTGCGCCGCTGTTGACACTTGAAAACCCCCAGTACTTCGACTGCTCCACTATCCCCGTATCCGAATACCAGCTACTGCAGCCAAGTTATTGGAGTTCACGAATCCCTTTGTAGAAATAAACTTTCCCAGCAATAACAGTACACACTCCAGAGTTTTACATGCGTATATTTTTGCAACAGTTCCACTATGGTGCTCGAAGCAACAGAATTAGCATTTTTCCAGGTACATCGCGCTCGCCGCGACGCGTATTGCAGCAGACGCGTTAAGTGCGTTTGTTTTATCTGGTCGTGGAACAGCGGCTGCCGCGTTAGAGAGTGCGTCGACAAGGGTGTACACAGAGCATAAACGCGGACGTGGTCGTGCTGTCGCGTTCCCGCGTCCGATAAGCTTCTCAAGAGTATTACAATGTTCGCAAATACTTTGTGAGGCCGTCCCTTTCCCGCTGGTCGCCGCTTTCCTCTATTTTCTTCTTTCCGTGCCTCGCGGAATTTCGCATCGACCAGCGGCTCTGGCAGCTCTGGCCATCACAGACGTTCCCCTTGCTTTCGTCGCTTTTTGCCAGAGGGATTTAGCGGGGACGGCGACCGACGTGTTATTTAATGCACGGCCGCTGAGTACATTATCGCGCTTGTTATCCCGCAGCACGTTAACAATTTTCTCTCTCTTTACACCCGTGTCCGCGCCATTCATACCACCCTTTTCCTCTTTATCCGTCTATCTTTCCGTTCCATTTCTTTGTGCTTCGCGGCGGTAGAAGAAGCGGGCCCCTTTCACGTACGTCGTTTGACCCTTTAAACCTCTAAAAAATCGAGCCTTCGTTAACTTTCTTCCATTGTTAACGCGGTGTTTCCGTTTACATGGATATCCGTCCTGGGTCCGGCTCTATTTGCGCGTGATAAATAGACAGTTCGTGTAAACGTCCATGTTTCGTCACACGTACGTATACGCAGGATTGCGCGTGTGTACGTAATATTGACTTTGTTTGGTGTAGTATACCCGAGTCCAGAGCCACGGGAACGCGTGTATAAACGGTATTATGTACTTGTAGAATGTGGAACGGAGTGCGCGGGTAATCCAGAGCTGCGTTCCACGTATCTCTAAGCCGGCGATGGTATTTCTTCGGCTGCGGGTCCAGCAAAAACGTTTCTTCGAGCAGGAGAAGAGACGGTATGTCGTTGAAAGCGGAGCTCAGGATAGTCACTCGGCCGAGTGACTCGAGGCAACTGCAAACTTTGAGGTCGCGATACTGTTTCCATACTTGGGATAGCTTGTCAAGATATCAACGTCCTTTCATCTTTGATTTCGAGAAATCTACTTGGCTTTTATACCCAACGCGCTCCGGCAACCCAGTTAAGTAACAGGATTTTATGTTGTTACACTATCCGTCTTCTCGAAGAAAAATATATTAACAAAAGAATTGACAATATCTCGCGAAGTATACATTTTTCAACCCGATTCTGGCACCATCCCTCCACCGTTCCTACAAAGCATTCCCAACTGCAAAACATACGCACATTAACTTTTTTGCAATATCCTGATGTGCAGAATGAATCCTGGAAAGCGTTACACCCACATTAGCATTAACACCGTGTAAACCGAATGCGTGACATTCGCTTGAACAAATCCCTAATCTGTATCGACTAATAATTCTCACAAATTCCCCGACACTATTACTATCATTATCGCGCACCATTCGTACAATTATTCAACCACGTTCCAAAGAGGGTGGGACTCGCCCTCTGTGTCGGCCTCACGCACGCGTGCGAAATCTCGACGCACACACTCGGCGGTCGTGTAAACGGGCCGATTAAGAGAACGAGGTTACGTTAATTTCGTTGCGTTCACAGTCGAATAAACGGGGCAGAGGCGTTGTCAGCGAAATCCCGACCCGTTCGCCGAAAAACACGATAAAATCGTGGCCGCGATATTCCCAGGATTTTCACCTGAACGGCGAGAAGGAAGAGTGCGCCGCGCCTGATTAACGTGGCGCCCGGTAAAAATTTATTAAAAACCGGATAATTAATTTCTCGCCGGAGTTTGGCTGATTAATTCCCCGCGGTGAAATATTTTCGCACGGCACAGGGGGATACCTGCGGCGGAGCGGGCGCGAAAATGGAGAAAGGAGCAGGAATAGTTTCAGCTGGGCGACGTCGCCGGCCGATTCTACACCGCGATTCTGAAAAATAAACAGGGAAACGAGGGTGGCGAGGGATGGCGCTGAATATTCGATGTTTCGCGCGATGAAAAAGCGTGTCAACAGATACCGAGCGGGACCAGCGGCGGCGCGATATTATCGCGCGCAGCTATGCCGCGCAAAGTGCTATTAAAATATAATTAACGTCGCTATAAATTATATTTACTGCCACTCCTACGTATGCGTGACCCGTAATTCGACTGCGCTCGCGACACAGTAGCCGGAAAGTTTTATACGAGTTTTAATACACGAGTATTAATAAAGGAATGCCCGAGATGTAATAAATGCGATACATTAAAGAGAACTTATTATATTCTGCCTTTTAGGTATATAAAACCGTCAAAAATGATATTGCATTCGTAGAATATCTTACGAAAGAGTTGTTCCATAAGCACGAACACTGCGGTGTACTGTAAAGTTTGCGACTGTTTCTCTAACGCGTTCTATTTCACACGTTTTAACTTCCACCGCTTTCCCCCAATCATTCTGTGACACCAGAAGCTCTAGTCAAAAGAGAAGCATCACTGGAAGCTTTTTCCTGCTATGGTATGGTATTCTGGAACAGTGCCGATGAGTCATATTAGTTTTTAAATTATTAGCAAATTTGTAGAGACGCTTGCTGCGTTCTCCCAGCTCTTACTCGAATAAAAACGCTTTTCACCGTCCGTTTTGTGTGCGCACGTTTCTTTGTATCGCGCACAATACGCGATCTGTCTACACCTTTTCCACCGACTGTACACGATGAGTGACGATTGCCCATCGTTTCCCAACATATGGATTCGGACACCCGCGAAATTGGCCTCGTGGACACGTCGATGCGCGGCCGGAGCGCTCGAAAAATGTCGCGTCCACGTGAAAAAGGAAACACCGGGCGAACGAACTCGGACAGTAGCTAACTGGGCACGTTTGTCCCCGTGCAACGCGTCGCGACGCTTGATCGGCGACGCTCAAGTGCCGTCCAGAAGCAGTTAGGTAAACGTTGGACGCTTCACCTGTTGATACTTTTTTTATACGTCGCCCCCCTGGGCAGCGTTCGATCGGCCGTCGAAGAAATGAAATTTCACGGCGTTGCGGCTGAAACGGAAGTGGCCGCGGAGCAGCTCCACGCCTAATCGGATGTTTCGGTGGTATAACCTACACAAAGTCATCCACGCCGCGCGATGAGCAGTAACGAGTCTCTAATGGCAGCATTCACTGCCGCAACTTATAAGTATTCATAAAGCGTTTATGGTGTGCCGATGGCTGTGTAAGTTACAGCGGAAAATGGTAGGCTAAGTTTGGAATGGTCGGTATTAATTATTAGTGGCCCATAAACTGGTCTGCATTAACCTGAGTGTGATGTAAAGGGTTATTAAATGGTTATTAGAGGGCGCCTGGTGGCTTCGTAAGTTGATAGAACGTCGAGTTATTTAGGGGATGGTTGGCGTTGTTTATTAGATTTTTTACTTAAATGGAGCCTTCGAATGAATCGTATGAATCGGCCTTAGAATCGTTCATGCGACTAATCCGCTTTTGGTTCCCGTTTAAAAAATGACAATGATTTCGGTGAACCACTACAATCGAATTTCGTTTGATTCTTAACGCTTGATGCTTATTATTCAAGGACACTTATACGGATGACCGTCCAGTGTTCGTAATCCCTGATTAATCGTGCCGCTTAATTGGGCACGCGATCCGTGTAACGCGGGGGGCGAGAACGGTTGGATCCGCGGGTTCATTGATATGGATCGCGAATCGATGCTGGTTACGATATTTACGCACGCAAATGCGTTAACGCGCGGATCAAAGAGTTCTGTTTACTCGATGAAACGATAACTCTGATGGCGATACCGCGTTCATAAAATTTAACTGACTCGCCGTTTTATCGAATGGAATGTATACTGTCTGCTAAAAACTGCTAAAGGGTTCTAAATGGATCGTGAACACCGGGAACCATTGATTACGTAAGCGATTAAACGATTTATGGCTGAAGTGCATCAAGTTGGGAATTAACTTGGACATTAGCATTGTTAATGGGCTCGGTATAATCGAATTGACTTCTCGTTTAATAGTAGCGACACGAGATTTGGCATCATTTTCGGCGGAGCAAATAGAGTAGGTACCTACCAAATAGATCATTCAATAGTTTCCAGGCGTTTTGATGGATTTGTTCCGAGCGCAACTGGAACGTACTTAATACTAACTGCGCGCAGTTATTGAAATGCACGAGTCGTTTGAAATTCGCAGCGGCACTTTCCTGCCCTTTACAGCCGTTAAACGGGAATTGATGGAAACAAATGATTCGAACGATTGTGTCCTCGTAGCAGTCAGCGCCCTCCTGGAATCAAGTGCGCGTTAATACTGAAGTAGTAATACCTAATTAACGCCGAGACTTAATTAAGTATTCACACGGGCCACGCCTGACAGAGCCATGCATTCTGTTCCAACGCATTCTCGATTCTATACAATATCTCCCCAGCTCGAGCGCGGTTCTATTATCAGTAATCGTTGGACTGATAAGCTGTAAGCAGTTTCCAGCTGGCTGCTCCGGAATTCACCGAGCATGATATCGATTACGTTTTACCGATCGTTCGCGACAGGGACTCGCTACATTTTCTTTGTCTGCCACGTTTCTGGCCGACTCTTCTCATGTCCAATTGTCCTCCACTTTTGCTGTCGTTCCGTTCCCGTCCGTTTCCTCTCAAATGCGTTAAGCCAGTTTACGATACTTTTCAAAATACAAATTTGTATCCTAGAAGCATTCAAGGTTGCTTCAATCACGGAAGACGGTAAAGTTGTAAATTCTACTTTCAGCTCCCTTATTGTTAGACGCACAAGCGAAATTCAATGAAAATGAAACACAATAGAGGAGACTGTCATACAAGACAGCTCGGACTCAAGAGTTCTCAAGAGACTTCTATGTACCAATTACCATCGCCGTTGTCCCCTTCTATCTTTCTGCGTCATTCTCATTGAAAATTCTCGGCATCGACCCTTTAAAGTATCTCGAGTACTTTGAAAAATACTTGCATTCATCCCCACATACCTACTTATACAGGAATAATTTATGTAAAACTACTTGGCAGTCGCATATTGAGCTGTTTCCGATCGTAGCCAGGAGAAGGCGCTCGAGGCGTGACGCAGGACCCTTAGAAACGAGTAAGGGGCGCTGGAAGACGGGCGAGGGGAAAGCTTAGGAAGAGGGGACGGTTGCATGCCACGGTCTAGTTTGTCTACGCGCGTACTATCGGTTAACCATTCGTCTTGGCCGTTGCAGTCCACAGTAGTCCTGCAACCCCTCTCGAAGAAGCTTTCTGTTTGTTCCCTGCGGGGAAGACCAACATTCCTATTCCTACGGCTCTTTCACGCCATTGCTCGATGGCCAAAGTAAACCCCTCTGCGGCCCCGCTGAGAAATTCGATTCTTAAGAGGTGTCCCCGCTTCGGATGCTCCGCTCGGTCTTCTGGGAAACTTCGCAGAGAGGGGTCGCGGAACAATATCCTGGCTGGCCGTGTATCGCGTTACGAGACCGCGCACAGCCACGGCTAAGATCGTGAAAGCAAGTTCATCGCTTCGGCATTAATTCTCTCAATGGCACGCGCTTTTTACGCGAAGCCGCCGTTGTACGCAACGCGCCGGGGACGCTTGTTTATACGATCCGATAACGGGCTCAGGGGAACGGTCAAATTAGCACATAAATTAATCCGAACTAGCTCGAAAGCTGCGCGTAATGTTCAAGGGAATCACGTTAATCTCGTTGTCAGATAAGCGCGCATTCCGCGTAATATTATTATTCCTCCAAACTTTGATCTGTAAACGCAACTGGAGAATAATCGCGATAACATTCCGAGGCGTTCCCTTGGAAGTCTCGCAATCTCGCAACACCATTCCGTAGTTACAGATTAGCAGAGAATATAGATAAAATTGAAATTATCCTTCGCAAGGCCAGCAACGACGTTTATCGCGATGAAACCTATCGGTATATTCACTGTCACTGTTTCGTTACGCTTCACCTGACATCGATAGTGCGCTTATTCTAAGTGAAGCTGCTCGTCGCCAGACTCGTTACACGGGAATGAATTTTCTAATCGTTATTACTATCGTTATCGTGAATTACCGAGAGTGTACACGGCTAGGTCGTTCTGGCTCGATACGATCCCAGGGAATGAAAGGTACACTCCACCGTCCTCCGTTATTTCTCCTATCGATATTTAATGAATTTCCTCTGGGCAAACAGCGGCGGAGAATTGAAAAATTACCCGAGCCGTCGAGGGAGCTGGCAGAGCAGATACGCCAAGTGGGTGACGGTGAGAATTCATCGAATCCCATCCTTCCTCCCACCCTTTCCTCTATCTAACGTTACTCCAGCAAATCCCTTATCCGATACAATGTTTTCCCCCGATTTCTCTCGCCGTTGCAGCACCCACGCCTCCTCTAGCGCCGTGGAAACCGAGCGAGACGCTGCGAAAGCTCTTTCAGGTAGCCCGCTACGCCTGGAATACTTCAATCCGTGGAGGTCCGTTCTGTAATTAGCGCGAAATTGAGCGCACGCGGGCGTGGGAAGTATCCGATGAAATTTCACGTAATTAAAGAGCCGGGACGTGAAACACCTGCACCTAGACCGAAGATATATGCCGTTGGATTTTACTTCTACTCGGGCCCCGTGGACTCTCGCGCGCTGTAACGCGGCGTATTACGCTGTATCGCTTTTAATTAGGCGCACAATTTTTTTCCCCGGACCCGTAAAATATTCGCAACCCGGAGCCTCGGATTGCCCCTCCTTATTGCGCCGCGGCGGGACGAGGGTGAAATAACGCTGGGCATAAATAACAGCACTCGCGCAACGGAGCTTCTAATGTCTTCTTCGAGAACCCCGTTCCCGGTGCGGCATTTTATTGTCTCTTTATTAAACGGAAAGCGGAAAGCGGTGGTGGTATAAGGCAAGAACAACAACTGTATTCAGAGCTCTCTAGACTGTATTGCAAGAGCGATAAATAGCGATGACAAGCTCAGATCTTCGACGTACGAATTTTAAGTTTCGCGGTGATGATGGATAAGCCGGGGACGGGAAATGCTTGACGACGACCAGCGAAGTATTCAGAACGAAAGTTCGATGAAGTTGCGAGTGTTCTTGTGCCGCTAAAGGCTGTTCCCGTCGTCAGAGGGCCGGAGGAAAGAAATCCTCCGTGTACTTTGCGGCACTGGCAGCGGCCATCGATCAATCCGCATTTCATTCCGGCTTAACGCAGAGGAACGAAGAGCTGAATGCGAGGGTGGAAAAGGCGCTGCACCGTGAATACCAAATAGGTTTTTGGTTACATTTCGTGGCCTGGTACACTGACCTTTTCCCTTCTCTTCCCGATAGCTCCGATTCACCGCTGAAGAACCCTCGTTCTGTTCCAGATTTTTATCTAAAGAAAACGTGACGTAAAACGTCCTACTGTCGCCTCATTATATGTGCACTGCTGCTTATAATTCTAACATCACCCACAGTTCGTCCAACCCACGCACTACGGAGATTATTTAACAGAAATAAAAACGAGAATTTTGCTTCCCGTCTCCTCAATGCTAGTTTATATCACTGAAATTCGGGATTCTAAAGCGCCCGGTATATTCCACAGGATAATATAGAGTAATTACAAAAATTACACGTACAGGACTCGTTCTAAGTGGAAAGTTTCTAAACCTCCTCGAGAGAAATAGTGTATTAACTGTCTTCAGACTGCCAGTAGTAATTTCTCAAACAATATAGCAGACTGCGCTGGTACAGTAATTTAAAGCATTCCCTCGATACTCGGCAACCAAACTTCTTCCCCTTTGTACCCAAAACCAAGTGTCTTCACTCGGAGCTCTGTTCCTGAATCCCGTTTTTCGTTCGCCGCGAAAGCAAATTAAAGTTTTACCGAGCTCCTTGCCCCTTTTGTGGCGCACTGGTCGCTCCGGGTGCCTCTTCCCTCTACCGAAATTCCGCAACGTCCTCGTTTCGAGCGTAGAAGGATCCGCGCGCTGCACGTGACCTCGCGAGGTCCAGGTAACGACGCGAAAGATATAACTGCAGAGGCCAACGAGCGGGTATCGCATGCAAGCAGCTTCGACGACCCCCGAAACGCCTATCGTCCTCCGTAAATCTTGGCCCCTTTGTGCGGCGAGCTACTTCGTTATCGTCCCCGTCATCACTTTCGCTTCGCGGCCTGTTAATATATATCGCGGGCCACCGTGACGAAGCCGAATGAAAAATGTGCATCGTCGGATATCGCCTCGAGCCGTAAATATCGATCACGGCTACACGGCGAAATTACCCGATCGTGCATTGCAAAGTACTTACGCGTTCAATGGACAAGCAATCGTTAAAGTGGTTGGGTAAAAAACGGAGTCTAAATATTCTGTGGAAGTGGCTCGGTAAAGCAACTTGCAGAGAATAATTGTGTTGAAATTGAAAATGTGAAAGGGACATCGCGTACCGCAGAAATGTAGGTAGAGTATTCCAGGAGATTTTCGAATAAAACTGGAAACTGCAGGTAGAATTTCTTCCTCGAGTTTATTAATTATTACGCTGCGTAAGAATAGTTAAAAGTTTGCAACGCGTGTCGCTGTCGTCGTGGAATGGGTATTAAAATGGCGCAAAGTATATCGCAAAAGTGTTTGCAAATAATTGAATGGCGAGCAGTCGCGCGACTCCAATCCTTTATAATAAAGTGAACCCCCCTTTCTGCCGAGAAGTCTCTCTCGGCAGTTTTGAAAATCTACTTTCCGAACCTTACGAGATTTCTCCTTATCCCCGGAAACAGAAAAGCGGAATCTTTCTGCCGCGGAGAATCGAATTTCCAAGCAACGAGGAGAGCTGCAGCTGTGCGGCTGAAAAATAAAAATCTCCGTTTCCTCGGTGTCTTCTATTGGACGTGTAGCCGTGATTAACGTATACATAAAATTATAAAATGGAACATGCTTTAGCTTTAAAGGCCATCGTAACAACGTATTGCACGCGTTTTTCTCCTTCATTCTGTACTTTGTCTCTTCCTTTATTTGTACACTGAGTTTTGCTTCTCTACGAATACCTTTCTCGTCTACGTTTCAACGTGTACATAGGTATGTAGCTCGTACATTTTCAACGGTCTCTCGTTAAATTAGCTATGCTGCTTGGGAAAAGCGTGCTGCATCCCTCGCCGGCATCCACTCATTCCCCCTTTCCTGCAGAAATTGTTAATAAAACCGCGGATGTAGAAGCGACTGTTTCGTAGAAGAACGACGAAACGCGAAGATTCCTAACAGGAGCTTCTTTGAAATAAAATTCCACTTCGCCACATCGAGTGGATCGATAGTTGCGTTCCTCGAATGACCCCTCGCTGCCCCCCAAGTTTCAATCACCGAAGAGGGAAGCCGGTGACAAAGCTTTCCGTATCGCTCCGCCTGATTAACGTGCTAATTCCACGCCGTCCAGCCGCAGTGTTCTCACACATGGCAATGGAATCACGGGTTGCGAATCGAATTTCGAAAATCGCGATTCGTTTCAGCGGGGTATGTGTCATCGCATCGGGTTGAATCCACTGACCGGAATTAAACGGAGAGGATACCGTGCTCCCGCGATCGAAAACGCGCGATATAATCTCCTTACTGTCGCTAAATTGTTTACCATCTAGTAAACGGGCGGTGGGTTGCGATTTCATGTGTATAAATCGACGGGTCGTGAAACGGGTTTTACAGCTGAACTAGACGTCCCCGGACATAATTCTTTCCTCCCGCGCGCATCGGCTCGCTCTACAGCCCAACCATAAATTCTTCATGGTAACCGTGGCAAACACTTGAATGTAGTGTTCAATCGTCCCCCGTCCCGTTCGACTTCAGTGAAATAAAATCCACGCATTTCGGACACGAAGAATAAAAGGGTCCAGCGAGTGAGTTAGTTCAGACTCATGGAACAACGGAATGACAGTCGCGCACGAGAAATAAATTCTTTTTTGTGTGTATTCCATCGTGACCTAGATCGAGAGAGTAATTTTCTATTTCCCTTTTCGGTGTAATTCATGCCCGTGACCCGTGATCCCAGGCCTCGATCGGTTGGTTCAAACGGTAGCTTCCGTCCAATAAATCGGCCCCGGTGTAGATTCCGTGTTTCCTGCGTTCTACGCGCGATGATTAATGCACGCAGAGGTTTACCGATAAACACACTGGTCGTATTTAACTGGGTATTCATCGAATCGTATTGTGCGACGTGCGGAGCGTCAGAGATATTACCGTAAATTTCGAGTTCCATTTACGATAACCGCGATTCGGCGAAAGTTTCTTGGTTCTACGAAAAAAAGGAACAACCGTGCGATTGCAACGTGAAGATGAACGTGAAGGGCTTCTTCGTGAAACGCAATTGCATACTGCTTCTTTCTGTGATACGACTATCACTTTGACACCAGCAAGTTTTCTGCAATCTCCAGCTTATTATAGAGATGGAGAGCAGCAGGAATATCTACGTTCCAGATACGTCAACTCCTTGCAGCTCCACCTCGGGGCACACTCGACGTTCTACTTCGTATTAGTTTATTTTACTTTAAACCGAGCATGGTACGAATCTCCCTACTGTTGATACACGTCGAGCTTTCAGATCGGCATAGTGCTGAACTTATTTAGAATACCGTTCGTAATTCCTGCTATATCCGTTACGAAGGTGTAAATGGGTTTTACGGGCGTTAGGTACGATTAACACGTGCGCGGGGGTACAGCTTCGAGGAGTGTCGTGGCTCGAAGGGCACAAAGTGCCGATTGCCAGTGTTCGTGCGTTAGGTACATACGCGCGGCGGTGTGCGTGCTCTTAAGACCTAATAGCGGGTATCAAGGGCTTCGATAGTCGCATATCTAGAGGCTGAATCTACAGGGAGATAATGTATGTACAGCGTGGGAGTGTTCTAACGTTAGTTACGAGAAAGTAAGTCGTATATCCATACTCATACACGCGTAACGATGCTTCGAGCAACGGGAATATTCTAAGGAATATACTGGCGAATGAAACGACCTGTGTACTAAAGTTAAAAGAGCTCTGCTTCACTCTCCTGACACAGAATCATCGCCACATGGGTTGCTGGGACCGCCTTGCGCAATTAAATATTTATGAAACACTTTCCCTTGCTCTCCCGTTTGCCCCGTGTCAGGCATACCCTCCCTCTCGCGCCGACAATTCGCCCCACGATTACACCCTCTCTCACCTGCCGCTCGATCTATCCGCCTCCGTGTTTTATGTTTATCACACCGGGGGGAACGGCGTCGCAACTTTTGCGCGAGGACAAGCGGCATTTAAATGCATGATACGAACTTCGTCCCCGAGACCCACGGACATCGGTATTAAACCGAGGGGTCCAGTGGCGATACGAGCGCGACGGGTGAACGAATTCCACGTCGAACGGGATCTACGCGCGGTCCAACTCCTCGCTCGGGGTAAAGAAAAAAAAAAGATTATGACGGGATCAGGGTTTCGCTGGAATATCGAGAGGGACGTGCGAGGCCGGGACGGGGTGGCTGCCGGATTCCAGATGTGCAGCGAAAAAGGCGTCCCCGGGGCAGATTCTTTCCAATTTCCTCGCGAACAGCTGTTCCACGGCTCTGGTCAGACGTGTTTCGGGAGACGAACGGCTTGTTTGGCGGACCCGTGCACGCGACACGAGCGAACGTTTTTCAGAAGTGAGTGAGGAACGAAGGTGGCGAGGAATTCTATGGGTCGCGCGGAGCTTCGTTGATCTATGCTCCCGAGCTTCGTCGAATCACGATTGTGAGTGGATTTTTGCTGCGTGGTACGGCCTGGGTTGTAGAACGGGAATTCTCAGAATTTCACACGCTCAGTTGGACCTTCTACTATTTAGTTATACGCGCAAGAAGTATCTCCTCGTAGCTGCACAGGGGAACGGTGAATGGAAACGGAATTCGCCCGTTCAAAGGTTCTTTCTTGCTCTAATGAAAGGAGGAAGACAGAGGATCAATGAGCCTGAGAGGAAGTATCGGTTTCGAGGCGGATCCCACGGAAAACTTTGCCTCCCAGGCTCGTGATCCTCGGGTGGAAGTTCGCTGTCAGTTGGAGCCGGTTTTTGGTTGGGAATCGAAGACAGTCGCCGTAAATTACTCGTTAAGGCGGAGAATCAGTCGGCTGCCTGGCCCGTAATGCACTGGCCGTGATTTATCGGCGGGAACGGTGACGCGGTAACTCACTCGCGACGTTTTCCCGAATTGCACCATCTGCAGGTTGCGTAGGAAGTGCGCCGAGCACGGCCCAACTCGCGCAACTTTCCCCCATGGAATACAATCGGGCCGCGCTAGCTTCGCGGTGTTCACGCGCTGCACGGTGCCCGTAATTGATTCGTTCATCAGACCCGGTGTCGTTTTGCCTTCGGGAACTGTTCGCCTCGGTTTCCCGTGTTCTCTGCTCGCCACCGACAACGCGGCACATTTGTATTATTGACGAGGGGCAATATTTCATGGAGGCTTCATTCAGAAATACTTTCCCTTTTTCAATTATTAATAATAAAGTGAACGTAAGCTTCTGTCGCGTGAGAAACTGGAACGAATTCAAGTGCACGAGTGCGCCAGAAAATGGGAAAAAACGGGAAAGACGAGGAGAAATTGAGGAGAAAAGGAAGAGGTGTACGCACGATTTCCACGTATCGTGCCGGAACGTCGAGTTACGAGCGTCAGTGGGCAGACAGCGAAAATATCCAAGGCTCGCTACCAGCAATTAAGTACGGCAGAACTAACGAGAGCCGGGGCACGGATTTCACGGGCGGCATTAAGTCGAGTGCCACTAATAATTCCGGCAGCGTGGTCGCTAACTCGTTAAAGGGTTACTCCGAAAAAGTTGCGGACGCTTTTTTGCCAGGGTTGCGTTTGGAACACGGTTAAGACCGGCGACGGCAGCCCGATGCCCCGGCATCGATCGACCAATCCTCCGCGGGCTGCCACTTCTCCCGTCTCGTTCCCCCGTGTCGCGCTCCTACCTTAATTAGTGACCGCGATAAATTGTTGGTATCGGGTGGAAAAAGCCAGGAGACGGCAAGAGAAACTAATTAAACGGGCCACTTATTGCGACCAAGTGGTTGCTCGCTCTGTGCCGATGGAAAGGGCGATTTCGAGCATTTCGTCTAAGCCGATGCGTTTCAGATTTTCCCTGGCTTCCCCTTCAAGGGGGATCGTTCTCGAGGGCTGCGATATGTTTTATTAATTAGGAGGGGCTTAATGTGCGACGAGGCATAACGAGTTTAAAACTCTTAGGGAAGAATAGTTCATATAAGATAGAGTAGCTTCAAACGGGGCTAATGTAAATTTCCAATAGTTGCCATCGAATATTTTCTTCAACGCGAGGGGACTTTCCCGCGCGATACAATCTTCGACAAGTGGCCGTATTGTTTTTCGTCATACATAAACATAGGCGTTTTATCGTGAGTTATAAGTTTCGCGACGCACGCGCGTTCAATGCACCAAGAGCTTGGCAGCCGCACTTTTCACGCTCTGGTCGTATAATATTTATGTAACGTGTGAGAGAAACTCGCGCGTGTTTGCTAGAAGCGTAGTGACGAAATTCTGTGGAGCACGAATGTTTGTTCGCGCCTTGCGTGAAAAGCGCTCGATTCCCCTGGTATATATCGACCGGTGTACGATTCAATTTAGACCCGTTCCCCGGCCGGGCTTCTAATAAATCATGACTACCGCTAACATCCGGTTGATCGTGAACTCCGCTGGCATTGGATAACAGTCGCAATACCATCTGTTTACCCATTCGAAGATAGCGTTCGTCGGACTAATTACTCGCGGAGTGTGTTGTAAAGGTTTAATGATCTCTGGATCGCGTGAAGCTCTGCTTTCCGTGGCCGAGGCACGCGAGTCTGAGTGCTCGTTAAAATGAAAGCAAGCGAAGAGATACCGAGTTTTGACACACTGCTACGAGAACCTGCCAGGTGTAGAGAATTTTTATTCCTACGTGGCGATCAGACTTGTTCTTAACACGCGCTGACGTAAAAATCTAAATTGAGTGACATACGTACGTTCTTTTCCCTGAGAACGTTAGTCTGTAGGGAATCTATATCGGCTCACACTGGAGTTACGAATGAAACGCGTGCTCTCCACCTCGGCTGGACGAAACACAGCCACTTTAGAACGAGTTCCATCGAGTTATATAAATTATACTGGAATATGGACTCGACGAGACACGGAGGTTGAAAATTGGAGGGTAGTTCTTTTTGTCCACGTACCCTTCTTCCTCGAAAGAACTTGGATTTGCAACATTCTCTTAAAGGATACTATCCAGCTCTTCGTCCCCGTTCTCGACCTCAGACGACCCAGCTGCCTGTTGTCCGTCGAGGAAAGTACTCGCGCCTTCAGTACGCTCCATTTCCGTCAGCCAGGCGTAACTCGAGCGAGCGATTCGGCGCGGGGACTCTCGGCTACCGATCTGGAAAAGCTGATTACTTTTCACTCCGCCTCGAACCTAGTCATTTGCGAAGCGAAAGGGGTTTCCGAGCTTACCGTCACCCTCCGCTCTCGCCGATAATCGCCCTTACGCCCTTCCCTGCCCCGATAAGGTTAATTTCGAGTGGTAGTCGGAAATCGGGAGCTCGCTCGCTTAAAGCCTCTGGGCGAGGAGGCGCGGAGACGCGGGAGGCGGGCCGACTTAAAAGATTTTCTCTAATGCATCGCTGTTATGGCCGGAGGAGAAGCTGCGGGAAAAGATGGAGCTTCCTAGCCGAAAGAATTTGATAAATAGAACGAAGCAGTCGATCGGTGCAGGCGTGTAGCAGAGGGCAGCGCGAGGAGTACGTGCACGCGAAATCCAGCCGACGAGAAGGAAACTTTCTCAACGTGCTGGGAAGATTGAATTATTGCTATTGCAAGCTGTTCTTCATCCGGCCAGACAGGCTAGAGTGGGAGACTTGAGGTAATTGCATTAAGGGCGATCGCCGAAGCGACGGGGGTAGTCGGATGAAATTATGGAGATATCGAGAAAGGGTGCAAAGATATTCCTTTTCGACGAATGATGTAATCGCAGCTCGTCAATAATGCGAGATTTGGATCGAAAGGAGAAGAGTCAGATCGATGGTATAACGGGTGAAAGCATCTAGAGTTCTCCAAGTTCTTAAATCGCCGTGGATGCTGTTCGTCCAGTTTCCGTTTCGCCGCGACTCCGTGATCGTTCTTCTGCCGCACCTGAAGATGTTTTTTCCTTCTTCTATCCTCTTCTGCTGGATGCGCCGATTCTTCAGCGCAAACCATTAAGGAGTACACACGGCCGCGCCTCGCATCACGTTTTTTCCGCCCCTTTCCCGAAGCTCTTTAAACGGCACCTTCAACAGCGCGCGACCGTGGCACGCTTTAGTGCATTTCCTGAGCTTTTAACGAGGCCCTCGCACAAGTACTGCCGCGGCTCTACAGCCCCCTTATTTTTGCTATTTAGTGGTCAGCAACCTGTAACCAGCTTACCTGTATCACGGGCTACCCGTTGGCACGAGCTTCACATTCATCCATCGATCTCAGTGTCACGTTGATCAGCCTACTCGATTTTTCTGCTTTATTGCGAACGTTCAATGATAAGGTTGACTTCTCGGTGTCCCGTCATTTTTGTGGTGAGTTCGAAGACTATGGATGGGTGGATGTTTTTCAGTTCCCTCGTAGATTCAAGTTTACAACAGACGCTGTTTCCTCTTCGTTTGCTCAAGCTTTATAAGAGGATTTTACTTTGTGTGCCTAGTGGAGTATTTGTTAAGGAAATGAGCGTCTAGAAGTTGCATCAATCACTTAGTCTCCTCGCCCGGCTAGGCGCTGACCTGTTCTACCTGTCAGAAGAGAAAATAGCCTTGTTCAAGCTGTCTGACTACACACTGTCCTATCCCCTTTGCCAATTTAGAGACTGCTTTATTTCACTTGCCTGGCCAGGAGCGCCTTCTTCCACTCTCCGAGCCAGAATTTTCTGTCGTTCACCGATGTGTTTTACCATTATAACGTTGTTAAACTTTGAACGTCAATCGTCTTTCCGGCGAACTTTATAAACTGAACGAATTGAACTTAAAATTCAAAGGGACCCTGCTTCAGGAACTTATAACGACACAGTAAATTCCGGTATTTTTCAAACAGAAAGGAGGCCTGTAATGGGGACCGAAGTTGCCCGGAGTTTCCCGACAGTTCAATCAAACGTTTTGCCGGGAACTAACGAAGAAGGTACAAAAATTGCAGATATCGAGAAGCCATCGAAAGAGGAGAGGATAGAACATGTGCTTAATTGCCGTTGAGAAAACCTCCCAAATGATCTCGTCTATTTCTCCGGAGTTTTACCGTGTCCCTTTTCACCTCATTTGTCTCTTTGACGCTTCCTTCTTCGTTCCGCCGGCGTCTGTGCTCGTTCGTTTGCAGAATACCCTAATAAACTCAAGTTTTCCGGGCGTCCTCGATTCGCCTCTACGAAAAACGGCCCTAAAACGCTCGGCGTTACGATAATCTGCGAACGTTGCGCAGAAAAAAAAACCGAGGGTCGATGTATGTACTCGTAAAGAGATCTTTGCCAGGCTGCCTCGAGGACATTCGTGTAAGAACAATATTCCTGTCTTCGAAGGAAGGCAAAAGACAAATTGTGGACGTGATGTTCCAGACAAGAAGGGAAATACGCTTTTTCTAGGCGGGCGAGACACAGAAAGTAAGAGACACGGTTTCGAGAAAGGACCTGAAGCGATCGTTGGCAATAGTCATTGGCACGGACAGGAGAGCACCGAAATTCGACGTGGAGCATCCAGTTCGACTTGACTTTCTCCTTCTGAGAGCTTGAAATACCTAGGTATCATATATTATAGCGGCGAACACATCGTCGAACGACGTAAGAAATTCTGGCTCGAATAAATATATCAGAGTTGATTGTTCCGCGATAACTCATTAACCGAATTACGATTCACTCGTCGGTTCTCCTCGAGGAAAAATCGATGCTTTCAATACGTCCTCGAATTTATCGCCCTCCCCAATCTCCGCCGCGTATTTGGAGGCAAGAAACGGCCCAGAAACAGCGAGCTCATCTCGAAGAAGCGATAGGTCGACCAGCTAGCTAATTGCTGATCAGAAAACCTTTCACAGCTGTTTGGCCCCGCTCCGCTTCTTTCTCCTCGCGTTGCCAGCTTCGTTGCTTCGTTCTAGGCTTCGTCTTTTAGAGCCGTGCGATTTTCTATCCGGTCTCGTTCTTCTCGCCTACCTAGTTCACGCGCGAATCCTGTACACCTTGCTCTTTTATCAACGCAATTCAGCTTCAATTTGGCTCGCAGCGAGAGCGTCGAATCTGATTCCAAAGCGGCGCCGGGGCGACGTCCGCCGGAAGCCAGCTAGAGGATTAACCCTGCAGATCCCTCTTGGTTAGACGCCGCCCTAAGATCCAATTTCCAGCAAAGTGTGCAGTGTACCTAAGTGTAGCGGCAGCCACTTCGCTTTGACGGCAAGAAACGCTCGCGGAATCCTGTGGAATACCGAAGACGAAGCTGCCACGCGGTTCGGTCGCTTTGGTGCTGTCTCTCGCCGTGACCATGTCGCATTCTACGTGGCCGGCTAGGTTTGAACGTGCGTAGTGTAATAATACATCGACGGGAGTGCTGTACGGTTTGGTTTTTTAATAAGGAGCAGGTCTCCCAGAAGGAGAACTCGCGGTGTGAACGCGCGATCCACGATGACGGGCTTTTTTTTTATCCAGAGAACCGCTTCCATATCCGTCCCAACGTCTTTATTCTCCACGATCGCTCCTTCCGTCCCTCCAGCTTCACTTCTTCCCGCCCCCGTTAAATCCCTACTTTATCCACCGATTCGCTCTTCACGTTCGCGCACTCGATTTCAGCCCGGCCGATTTTCTTCCCGGCTGCGCTCGCAGAGAACATCCTGTCTCGCCAATTTCCGAGCGAGGAGCCGATGAATTTTCGAGCGACACGATATTTGCGTCAGGTGGCACCGACTTCAACCTCGTTCCACCTTTTTTTTACGTAATCGCGCGAGACAAGGGACGTTCGGTTCTCTTGGAACAATCGAATTCTCAATATTCCTTTCTTCAGCGGACTGTCAGAATATTTATCTTCACGCTCGATGGAGTTCTCCAGTAGATCCAACAGTCACCAGCAGTTCAGTCAGTTGAAGCACGCAGGAGGTCTGCCCTTGATTTCAATTCATTCAGTTTAATCACGATGGTCCTTACGTTTTCCTCGGCGAGAAGAAAAATGGTTTCGTCGCGCGATCCCTTCCTTCAATTCCCCCGCAAGGGGCGCAAAGCTCGCGATTCCACCAGCGGATAGAATACCTCGGCTGATCAAGTTAAGTGGAACGTCGCGCACTTTATGCAACCGAGATTCCCCGCGGTTTTCAAGAGGAATTCTCGCGCGGCGTCGGTTCGTGACCGAATCGAAGGAATCATCACGCGCAAATAGAGACCTCAAGAAGCCGCGAGAGGAAGAACGAGGGCCTCGAAACGGAAAATTCGCCTTGTTAGACTCGGAGGGGTCGCTCGTGTGTCGCGGGGAATCGAGACAATCGATGGGTCCTCTTCATTCCAGGTTCAACGCTCCGGCTGACAATTTTCGCGGCGGTGCTGGATTTATCGGGGCACGGAGCTGCCACGGAATTTTCAATCTCCCAGCAATTATACGTCTTCTCGCCTCTTCTCGCCGCTTTTTCGCGTTCCTTCCCTTTGTACGGGTCGGCATCGATGGGACGATACGGCTGCCATTCCTCCTCGACGAACGCCGAGGGGATCTGCTAAGGAATATCCGTGGAATTCTCAGATGGCGGTGGGGAAAAAAAAGAACGCGAAAATCCTCGAGACGCTGGCGCGGAGGGGAAGCTGGTCGGATTTATGGGGAGTCATTAAAATTCTTCGGTGATATCGCGCGGTTCGAGTGCGCAGCTACGCACCGCCGTACTTCATCCAAGATTTCTTCACACCGATTGCTCGCGTTGAATAAATCTTCGCGCTAAGTTCAGATTTCATGAAATAACTGCTTGTCGAGTGGTTGAAGAAAAGCAGAGCCGAAGCTACATATTTCTTTGTGAACTCATTCTTCTCAACATTCTGCGAAGCTGACGCGTCGGAAAGAGACGTGGATACTCGTGAAACTTTCAAAGCTACCGCCGGCCGTTCTGATCTAACGGTACCGTAGATCATCATTATCCTGGAAAATGAACGACGGAAGTTGCGCGACGGTTGATTAATCGAGAGGAACCATAAACCTCGCGTCGCCCGGACCTGGAATTATTGAATCGGGATCCGTTGGCCGAAATTATCGGGAAAAGTGAATGGAACGGGGCAGCGGGAGCGTACCAACGTTGCTTATGTTAGTTTCGAAGCCTTTGCGTGGGTGTTGAGCACGAATCCAGCCCTCGAAGTTTCCCGTGTATATATATTCAGTGGGGCTGGCCAGTGCATGCCGGAAAATAAACAAGATTATCGAGAAAGCTCGGCGTGCTGCAACTTGCCCTGCACCACCGTCCACCTGTCGAATATATACGGTTTCTGCGGTGCACGAGTACCGACGAGTCCGTATGTGTACGTGCACCGCGACACTCGCGTACTGCTGGTAAACACGCGGCTACACATATTTGCACTTATGGTTAGCCGTGTAGGCACAGCGACGGCCACACGTATCCGAAGGTAACGTCTGTACTCTAGCGTCTTTCTAGCAGACGGACGTCGAGTGACGATAATTATTTCCTACCCTTATCGCCCGTTACTAGCACGACGATGTTCGGTAAATAATACTCGTACCTTGGACAGGGTTTAATAAAACTTCTATGCTTCGAGGGTTCGAAGAGTTGTAAGCCTTCAGGCTTTGAGTTCGATGAGTTTAATCGATTCGTAAGTAGAAGAAGTTGCCCCCATTCTTTACTTACAATCTACCCTACCTCTTTACCCTACCGGTTTATCTCGATACAACCTTCCAAATCTCCAATACCTGCGATCACTAAACTCTGCTACACTAAGGCTGTTCACGGCGGACACAATCATTGCCCCACACGTTCCGCATTCATTTCCACGCGACTCACCCCCCTCCAACCCCGAACACTTCCCCCTCGGCCATCGCGAGCCGAACGAAAAGCTCGATTCCCGATATCGCCAAGAGGCAGAAAATAGTACAGAGGAGTACAAGAGGTGGGGCACACCGCGGCGGACAGTAATGTGTATTTACTGTAGCGCGTCTGACTGCAGCCCGCCCGTCGACTTTCGCGCGCCGGTCGTTCGCCGTACACGTAGAATCGCGTGTACCGGATGCAGCCAGTTGGAGGGTAGCAGGGAAACCGTGCCGCTACAGCTTCGGAAGGATGTGCTCCCTGAATTAATGAAGCCACGGATGCATTCGCCCGTGTGACTGGTAATCCTCTTTCGGTATTTCCTGAAGCGGCGCTTGGGATTGCACGTACGATAAATAGAGATAATCCAACCCGGCGCGTATATGCGCCGCGAAATATGTGGCTCGTGTATGCTAGCGAGCCACGTATCGGTGTTTGGTTACCATTGTAGGGCCGTTCGTAAGCGCTGGCTCCGACGAAACGACGAGCGCTACTTGCCCTACGCCGAATCATTACGCTGGCGCAGTGTTATTGGATGCCCGCGAATATGACTCTATTCGATCGCGTAGAGTGTAGACTAATGTACTCCCCCTTGCACAGATATCGTGGTTACACGTGGGCCCAGTAGAAAATATGTATTATATGAATGCGTTCTCCGTCATCTTATTTTTATTACATGTCTACGCACCACAAGAGCGCAGAGTATAATATTAATGTCTAAAAGGTATGGTGACCAGGAGTCTATGGACTTAATTTAACGATATCATTGTGACATTGACCGCACTGGCGAGAAGCTGCTCAACTAATAATTAAGTAGTTTCAAGTGATTTTGCATATTCGCCTCATCAGTAGGGTTTCAAGTTTCAGCGAAATAAATTGTCGATGTCCCCTCGGGCAGAACTTGCCGTGTTTACACGTCGCTTTATCAGCTCGCGTGCGCCCGCTTCATTCTCGCCGATCCCTCTCGTGGGTGTCCGATCAAAACGCGACTCGTTATAGGGTAAACCCGGGAGACGCGGTCGGGCCGGAGAGTTGGTCGAGTAGCTATATTTCAGACTCTACACGTAAAAACGCGTTAAAGTGCAGTCCCATTACTTCTCTAGAAGCCAAACAATTGAATGAATAGCGTCACTTTGATTCCTTCTGTATTTTTCTAGATTTACAGGCTATAAAAGGTAAACTGAGGTTACATTTAACCTCTTTTGTCAAACAACGGTGTACAAAATCGTATTTAAAATATAGTTCTAAGTTTATTTTCGTTTAATGTTTGGGAATAATAAGATAGTAGAGATATCGAGGGACCATGCAGCCAAAGTATTTAGCGATATTAACTCTTTCTCTCAAAACTAACGAGAAGACCATCTCTCGCTGCAGAAAGGAGAGATGGTCGAGTTATGATTTTTTTTATTATTTTTATTTATATTTTTATCATTATTTTATTATTATTATTGTTTATTTATTTTATTTGTTCACTTTTGTATTCATTTGCCTTGCTAATCGCCGGTAGGTAGTTCGTTTTATATTTGATGTGTTCTTTACTTGTTTAGCGTAAACAAATTAAATATCAATGAATCTGTAGTTGTATTCACTCATAAATAAATTTGCTTTCTTTTTTGTTATTTTTCCATGAATAATTATGTGAGTGGTCTCTGCTAACGACGAAAACCATTTCTCCCGGCACCTCGGGAGAAGTGGTCAGATGTCATGACTTCAGTTTTCAACCCGATTTACAGTAAATATTGTCTTAAAGCAAATATCGACCAGTTTTTCTGAATCAGCATAAAATTCTGAACATATTAGGTTTGTTCTGATAAAATAAGTAATATCTGTATTAGTTTTAATAGCCATTTTATATTAGGTCGACCGCGTCTCCCGGATTTACCCTAGATATTTTCCGCGAACGCGATACTCGTAGCTCGCAATGTCGGGGTTATTTCATGGAGAATAGGGCTCGTAGGCGCGACCGTGGCACAGGCCCAGGGATCCCGAGTTGAAACTGCAACGATGACAGGCAGCTCCGATGGAATCGCGACGAGAGGTCGGAAACTACGATTTGAAGTAACGCGCTCTTGAATAGAGGTAGTCGAATAATACAGAAAAATAGGAGAACGTACGAATTCTCATAATGTATTCCGTATCCTACTTTGAATCGTCGACTCGGCCCTATTAATCATACTCTTCGCTCGGGTAGCAAGCGGAAAGGAGGAAAGTAAATGTAATTCACGGAGTAGAACTTCATTGAACAAGGCCTGCTAAGTAGATTGTAGCAGAAATGATTTCCTAGAGATTGAAAAAGAGAACCGGGGCAGGCGGCAGGGAGAAATGGCCAACGATTAGAGTGAAAGATAATCCATAAATTATTAAACCAGCGGATCGCGGGAATTTTCAAAAGCGGAGGGAGAGGCGCGCCATTACGGCGATTTTTCTTTCGCGCGAAGACCCTTTTTCAGGATACATTATGGGATTATTAGAGCGCCGCCACGGCGAACTAATCTTTCCCGGGGCGAAATTGTTCGCCGTCCTCCGGCCCTCGTTCTCGTGCCAGGCTCGTTTAATAAACTTTCCCGCGCGCTTTGCGGACGCCGCCGCGGCAGTAATTTCTTTAAGGCGCTGCCCATTACGCGGCGAATTCTGGACGAAAGGACGAGTCTTTATTCGAGCCCGTAATTATTCCGTGTCTGGCGACGCCGACGATACCAACAGAGATCAAAGTCACGGGGATGGAAGGAAAGTTGATAGCAGAGTTCAAAAGAAATCTGGCCTCCAGTTAGCCATGCTCCACACTCACGATTATTCGAATATTTTCGCTGTTCTGGTCTGCGATCCACTTCTCCAGAGGTCAACGTTGGTTTTCGTGTATTCTACTGAAAAATTGTGGTGCCACGCGCAGCCTTCGCTCGTCGTCAGATTAACTTCTGAATTAATCAACGCTCAGGTACCGAGACAGATTCGGTATGGAAAGTCTTTCATTCGTGAATGCGGAGTTTAAAGAACACTAATAATTACTGGGAGAATTAATTAGAATTGAAGAATATTATCCGTTGCTTCGTTCCGCAGAGATACGTAATCCGGTTTTAGAGATGCAAACAGAAGCAGCTTGTACTGCACAGCGTGAACATTTTAATTTTCGCCCGACTCATCTGATTAAACTAATTAATCTTCTACGACACGAGCGAGCGGATAAACGCGACCCGAGAACAGTCCACAGATAAATACACGCGAGATAGATTGCCCTCCGCGATTGTTATAACAGTTATTAAGACAGCATCGATAAGACAGGGCACGCGAGCACACGGGGCCAGAGAATACCTAATTATAAAAGCACGATAAATCAGAGACACGTTCATTTATCATCGGAAAATATTAAAACGCGGCAGTCGACCCGCTAGAAACTTTGTGCAATTGTTTCTCTGATTGCGAATCAAATTATTCGACCCCTGGCTTGCGGCATTAATCTTCCGGCGGATAAGTATCTACGTATTTCCCTCGCATCGTTGAATGCCGCGGTCCCAGACGCTCGTTCGCCGAACAGATTGCAATGCTCTCCTCCTTTTAATCCTTCATTCTCATCAGGATTTACTAATTGCCAATTGTACAGGGAATTAAAGAATACTATAGTAAAGTAGCGAGAGGAATTCTCAATATCGTGTCTCCCATGCGAACATTTAATTAACATTCACAAATATTAGCTGAGGTTATATCGAAGTGAGGATTAAGTAGGATTTTTACATCACCCTAATTTGAACTCTACATTCTACAAATTCACCCATCTATTGTAACGCGCGAATTTAAAGTTTAAACAAAATGTGCAATGACGAAGCTCGCCAGCGTTGAAGGGAATACTGGAAGGGAATACAGAGATACGACTCGCGACTGGCCGTGTCGGGAAGTCGCTCTTATCGAGAATCGAAGATAAAGGGAAGAAGGGAAGTAGAAAATCTTGGGAACTTGCGACAACTTTATACGTAATAGTTCCAAGTTCCGCGGGCACAGGTTGGGGAGGTATTTCGTGAGACGAGGGCAATATCACGGACGTTCGGCCCGCTCCTCCGAGAGAACGAATCCCGTCGGAATGTCTTTTCAACATTCCGGCAAACTGACTCGACCCAATTTGCTGAGACACGATGAATTACCCTCTGTCCACACGGTGACGTTGTTCCCGGTTAGAGGAATGAAACAACGCCGAGGGGAAATTTCAATGGCACGCTGCTCTTAACGAGCATCATTAGCATTAATACGTTATTAACATTTGAATGAGGCAGGAAGCGCGATTCCTTATCAAATTCAAAGTTCCTCGCGATTAAAAGTAACGCGACACCCCTCCTCGGTTTCCCTTCCTATTAACGTAATAACGGTGCATTATGTTCTTTCTAATTCAGTAAGTGGAATCCCACTCGTTCCTCTGCATACGTCCTCTTCTTCGAAGTATGTATCGTGAATAACAGTATTGTGAATTTACTCTTGTATCATCGAAAGGGGTGTAAAACAGTCGGGCCCTTCACTGTGAATATTGATGAAACAGACTCTGTAATTTGTACTTTTAAATTGAATTATTGTGTGCCACATACAGAACCGGAATTCCCTTCATTTGCCAACGAACGGCAAACACTTTATTACCTAACAAAACGCGGGAAAGCGATATTTTATCTCTAACTCCGGAATAATCTTCAAAAAATTCTGTCGCCTGCTGTCAGATTGCCATGGATTTATGCTTCACTGTGAGACCGAATGCCGCGCGCAGAAGTTCTCGCGGTGTCAGGCAGTGAAATATCTCATTTCTGAAGAGAGATTAGTATACTTTAGAAAACAGTCACAGCCTATTGTGTAAGACGGCAAATTTACATTTCGCAATACGGTGAAATTTACAACCTCTCATCCATCAAGATATCCCCGTGTTTCTTTTCAATGCACGTGACGGGGATGTTTATTCTTTAAGGAAAGTAGCTGTTTCTGATATGGAAATGTACCCGATTGATTATATTCACTGGTAGTGTATTCACTGTCCAGTGGAGAGTGTTTATCTCGGAGAAGTATTAAATAGATTCTCCGCGGAACCCGATAAAAGCAGAGTCAATAACTGTATGGCTCGACAGAGTGCAGTGAATTATTGGAGAAAAACAGTTAACTGTTTTCTCGGAAAGAATTGAATGCTCGCGAATATTATATCGCTGGCAATTAATTTATTTTACACAGCCAGTGTTAATAGTCTCTTAAGACTCGGAATAAAATTTCAATTGGTGGCGCTTATCGAACACTTAATTCCTTCCTTTCTGTGCACACAGGAAAATTGAAAGAAACATTTGCTTTCTATTTGGAATAATAAATAACATTTCGTTCCACCCACTGCCCTCTACGATTCGTTTTCAATGAATTTTACTTGACTCGTGATAACGAGCGGTAGTAATTACTACTATTTATAGAAACAAGGGGCAAGAAAAAATTATAAAGATGTCACAGTGGCCGACGTGTAGTACAGTTCGCCGATAAAACTATCAGCTGGCATACGGAAATATTACGTAAGAGCGGTGGCCGTAAAGTTGTAAAACCAATATGCCAAGCGTCTGTACACACCGACAGCGATAACATATCAGAGGGATGTTTAAAGTTCTAAAATCACACAAAGCCCCCCTAAATTTTCAAGCCAAGGTCTCTTAATCGAAACCTCTGCGCCTTGTTAGCAACGTAACGTTACTCGTTAACGGATAATGGAGAATAATGAACATCGTTAAGTGTTCGATTCATTGGCGTACTAGCAAACGATTTAAATAGCGAACTACATGGTCCAAATGAAGCATTCTGTCGTAAATAGTTCGTTGCAAACATGCTGCACAATTGCACACCTACCAAACAGATTTATCGTGATAAAATAAAAAGTACCTAAATCATACTGTCTTGACTTCCTTTCAATTTACAATGACACATCTACTCGACAACAAACAACTATGCAGCCTTTCGTGATATCGTTCCTGATTCACTGTATCATCCGCGCACTAAATCAGAAAGGAGACTTCGCTCGCAAATTACACACTTTAATTTCAATTGTAACAGCATCAGCGATTGAGTTCAGCTCCGGAAGAACCGCCAGGGACGTTCGAATTTCCTTAAGTTCGTGACATTTATAAGACAGACTCTATTAAACTTCGGCAAGTTCCGTAGCGTTCTACTGTCAGTTCCTCTAACCAGCCACCCGCGCTGCTTGCAATTCGAGATTTCGTAATTTCTCTGTCGCGCGATACAGTGGAGTGAAGGCACGAAATCAATCCAGTTTTGTGCGAGACAACAGCGAGGATCGGAGGGGGTTAACAGAAAGGTGGGGAATCGAATTCTCCGTGGATGGAAGTCAGCTGCATCCCCGGTAAGACCAGCGACGCTGAGAATGCAATAGGATCGGCCCTGGACCCCGGTTTTTCCTTTCATTTGATAGAATGCCCGTCGCTGCGCATCGGTTTTCGCATCACGTTGATAGCGGAGTTGCGTGTGCCGCCTAACAATGCCGAAAGCATCGTGAACAGCCAGCTAGCAAGGCTAGCCGATCCTCTGGGTAAATAGAAACGTTCGCCTGGACAATGCGCCCCCAGGGTTGGCTACAATAGAAAATTAATGACGAACGGGTCGGCATACAGATGCCCCACGCTGGGACTTTTCGCGATTTCTCTGCCACTCGGCGGCCGGCACTTTTGTTTTCGACGCTTGCCGTTACTTTCGCCCCTTCAGCTGGAGTATCGGGTATATCGCTCGCGAAATTGATATCAAGAGTGTCTGATTACAGCTGCCCTTTCAGCGATTCGTATTGTTTCAAAGGGGTGATTTGTTACCGAAACTGCAGGTCTATCAACTCACTCCGAGAGTTTTTGTCAGGCTGTGACCGGGACAGTTGGTTTACTTATTTATATCGTACTGTAGAGGGCAAGCTCCCGAGCGCGATCGAGTTCGTCGAGTGTATTAAGGGGAGGTTCTGGTCTAAATGTCGATTTTTTTTTTATTTCATTTTTCGAATGTTCAACCTTTTAGGAAAACGTGTTTAAAAGGATTTGTTGAAATTCATAAAATTCCCGAAGTTATAGGCATTTGAGTAGCGGCAAATGCATGGGTCACAACCGGTCACTCGGCGCTCACGTAAAACTTTAAATGCGTTTTTCTCGAAACAGTGTTCTCAAAACGGTGGGACCTGTATCTTCAAAAGTTATTATCCGATTCGACTGAAACTTTTTTTATTTTGAAGAATATATTTCTGGCTAGGGGGGGGGGGGCTAAAAAAATACAAAAAATTGACAAATTAATAATTTTTAAAGGCGTTGAAAGGACGAAAAATACATGGAAAAGTGATTTCAAGCTTGAAGTGTTGTTATTTTCTAAAAAAATGTCATTTTTGTAATTTTTTTAGCCCCCCCTAGCCAAAAGAATAATCTTCAAAATAAAAAAGGTTTCAGTCGAATCGGATACTAACTTTTGGAGATACAGGTCCCACCGATTTGGATCAATTTTTTGACGCCTTGACTTTAACGACTCCCCAGGGCTGTCTGCAATGATTAATTATAAAACAAAAAATATATTTCTATAATTTAAGACATCCTTAATACAATGCAAAAAGTCCCATTAAATTATATATAGTAGTTTTCCTTTAATTAATTCCTAAATATCACCTATTTTTTTGGGGCTCTAGACCAGAACCTCCCCTTAAATATGATTTCATACTGTTTCCCCGTCTTTTTTCAGTCGCGACCCTTTTTATAATATTCAAATAACTCGCGCCCCCTCCCGCCCTATATAAGGTAAGATAAATTTAGTAAGGTAAAGAAATCACATTAAAAATAGGTATTTCAGAATATAATTCTAACTTAATAATATTTAATTATCTAAATACATATATTAAATATACTTAAAGATATTTAATATACTTAATTATCTTATTTATTGTGATGGTTGTGCTTGCATCTGGGTAACCAGCTTTTTCTTTTTTTTTCATTCATAAAAAATCTGTGTCATATCAATAATAGAATATGGCAATATACCCATATTAGAATAAATAAGTCCTAAAAATCGTTAACCAACACTAACCGCGGCGATCTCCCTGAAAACACTTCGCGACCCCTTTAATCGCAATCCCGAGAATCTTCCCCTTTGATAACAGTGCCTTCAGCCTTCAGATCTTCGCGAATAATTATGGCGGTGAACAGTTACCTGGGCGCAGTGTGCTACATCGCAATTAGGGATCACACGCAACGCCGTTAGCTTCGTGCATAAACAAGTCTAAATCAATAATGCCGCAGGATTAAGTTTGCATGATTTCTTCCCCTCGAGCCCCGAGCCTATCCGACCCCACGTTTTACCTTGCGCGACAGGCGGTATAATTTTCACCTTTGCCAGGCAAAGACTTGGCGCTGTCGGGTCGATGTCGATCGAGGAACGCTTCGTTGGCGATACAAACGTCTCGATTTCTCGCGTACGCGAGATCGGTGAGCTGCTACGCCAGAGGATATATGGATGGCTGATCGTTGGAGTAACAGGAAAGGTACCGATGTATTTTATCGGCTGGAAGCCATACGCGGAGGCGAACGACTCCGTGGCGAGGGAAAACGTGGAAGGGTCAGAAGCGAGAGCGGAAAGGTAAGGGAATCTGGAAAGGCTAGACGTTCCTTCGAACCTCGTTGTTTGCACGTGCTCGCTAAATAACGTCCCTGAGGGACGCTGGTAGCACGCCGAGAGTGGAAAAATTAGATTTGATAAGTGATATAGGCTTAGTGTGTGAGAATCTTCTTTGGCTTATAGAAACGAACGATGCAATTTTCTGCTAGCAGTCTTCTAACGGAGTACCTTAGAGACCCTAGAGAAACTCGGTACCAGTAGCCTTTTCAGAAGCATTCCAGGTAAATATAGGATGGTATAAGTCCTCATATTCTGCAACTGTACTTTCTCCCCTTTATCATTTTTCTCCTGTCATCGTTCTCACTCAAACATAGCTCGTATCAGAATACAGCCAAGCTCACGGCATACCGGAATCAAAGGAGCAAACGTTTTCTCGATTTTCAAACGTTCGGCAGCACTTTTGACGTAGCCTAATGGTTTCCCGATAATGCACCTGCCGTTCGAAAATCACGCTACCCGAGAAATTGCTGGATTAACGAAGGTATCGGGGACTCCTTTGGAACGTCGTGGTGAATCCTGCCCGATGAAATTTCACCCGTGCCCCCGTCCCTTGCGTGCTCATTACAGGTTTCTGCAGTGCTACAAAGGATTTCACCTTCTTACATAACACTGTCCTCCCCTGTTAATTTCTAGAACTCGTCCGTCGCCACCCTCTCCATTCCGCCCCTCGTCCTTACCGAGAACAGTTCCTCCTCGTGGGGATCGTCAGTCGCTTTGATGTCGAATTAATTGTAAGTGAAATTACTGCTTGTGTCTTGAGCACGTCACCGGCTGATGCGCCGATAGTAATCACCCTGGGTATGAAGAATTGATTCACGTCGACGCAGCGCTGAGGCGTGCACAGTTTTTTATCCTCCTTGGCGACAAATTTGGCTCGCCTTTGACGGGCAAAAGAACGTGGCTGAAAAAGGTCTAGGACCGTCCACTGACGTCGAAGGTATTCGGAGCCTGCTCTCTCGCAATGTGAGACTAGAATATCTGCGTTTCACGTATGACGATAAGGGGAATGTATGTCTCCTCTGTAGAATATTTCTTGGAAACAGTACGACTTCATATCCTACCAAGTATCCTTCTTCTTTCGAGATGACGCTTTCGTAATATCGCCATATTCTATGCATAATATTTTTCCAAGTAACAGCGCCGGAAGAGCTGTTTTTTACGATCTCGATGTTTTAACGAAAATGTTTCATCGTGGATTGGAAGGATGAGTACTAACTGGGGTGGCTCTTATTTTCGACTTTTGAATTTCTTCGCCCCCCAGAATAGTTCCAAATAATAAGAAAAATCTGTGTAAAGTTTGAGCTCGATCGGATAACGGGAAAAGGTGCCCTGAAACATTTAAATCATTATTTAACAGTTCACAAAGTCGATTTTATATAATGTCCTCTAAGTTATTGATTAAATCAAAAAGTGTGTCAAACAAAGTTTGTAGATCCAGACAAGGAGTATCGTTTACGTTGTATTACTTTTTTTAGTGCGACAAACGGTTTTCGAAAAAAGCCCGAAAAGTAAAAGAACAAAACATTTTTATTTTTCAAATTTTGAAAGTTTAAATCCTTCACGAACACTTTTTATTTACGAAGGCGAAGAACAAAAATTGTAATTTTTATTTTCGGGGACTATTTTTTAAAAATTTAAGGCGAGGCAAATACCAAAATATGCCAAAAAGATAAACATTTATTTTCCTTTTTCTGAGCTGTTAAATAATTATTAAAATGTTCAAGGGCCCAGGGGCACCTTTTCCCGTTATCCGATAGGGCTCAAACTTTACACAGATTTTTTTTTATTATTTGGAACTATTCACATCCAAAGCACATCCCAAGTATAATTGGATGCAGGCACTCGTTAGGATAAGTTTATTATCAGCACGAGAATAACTCTTAGTCGGTTGCGAAAATTATGCAACAGGATGGGTCGGAATTAAAGAATGACCCTCGACAAATCACTTCCCCCACTAACAACATTCGAGTTGCATAATTTCGTAATATTTACAACCCCGTTTCCGATTCATCCAGCACGGCCCGTATTGGATCCAGAACTTTTCCGAAGTTTTAATGGATGATGGTGTAAACATGATCTCGAAATCAAATACTCCAACTCGGTGTAATTACTGGAGTGTACTCTGTGGAATAAACTTAGTTGCGTCCTCGATGAACATCGACGAGCCCACCGTCCTAGGACCGTAGGAATTTTATGCGAGAAATAAGTTTCCGGCTAATTTACCCCTCAAAGAAATTCATTCACCCTTCCCCTGATCAATACCGGAGCCTCTACACCGATACTTAACCGTCTTGTCCACGATTATTTACCTGGCAACTATGCGTAATCATCTGTAAACGATGTTTCGATTGCTTTCGTACGCGGTGCTCATTGCGTCTGATTTTATTTCTCTTAACACATTAAGGACCGCAAAGAAATCTGTAAGACATACGCCTGGGACCGCACGTTTTTGGGCAAACTTGCGAAACACGAGAAACTTCGTGAGCGGTCCGTAACAGATCGAACGCGAAACACGAGAAAACTCGTGAGCGGTCCTTAATGTGTTAATGGCGGACCGCGAGCGTGTAATTATGTATTCGAGTCAATTTCACAGAATTCCCGGCGACTGCTCTCGTGACCAATTCTACCCGAGGTCATTAAAATTTCGCAAGCAATCCATTGGGGTAGAAACTTGATCTGCGACTCGAATTTCGTAGCGATACGGTCCTTCCTAGTAGAACCAGATCAAAACTGGGGCACGTCAACACATATGAATGACCAGATACAGTGACGTTACTTTTTCACAGGCCAGTCCTGAACCTTTTTTTCGAATACATTCGATTTGTAGATTAACAAAGGTGTATTTAGGTTAAGATACTTTCGTCGACGATTCGTGGACGCGCATTCTTCGATGTAAGGCGGAAATCCGATTACAATCGAGCGTGCATGTATATTTCGAACCGCCAGATGTTTCGCTTCGAGAAGCAACTGTCGCGAATCTCTGATTCACGAGATGTTGAACACGAATGGAACGTGGGGGCGACAGATATTCCCGATGGACGGCTTTGCCGTGCTTTTTCCGTGCTCTGCGGGCTTTTCGGAGTGCCTGTTATTTGGGGAAATAGGTATTCCTTTTTGTGATTAAATGCAGAGCGAGATTGAAATGTACGAAAGTATGTAATTGATCGGAAAGCTTGTGAAAGATATACATGGGTGTCCTCGAGACTGGGCCAGATCTAACTCTTCCGCCGCTCTGGGAAAAAATGATTTTTACCGCTCTTTATATTTATTTTTTAATAATTATTTTAAAATATAATTTTTGATAGTGAATGAAGAATGACCCAAAAATGGGGCCTTTCTTCGCCTCTTTTTGGTCACAAGATTTTGGAATTGAATTTTATGCCAAACCATACCTTATGATGAGACATCAATTACACGAAATTTTCAAGTTCAGGTGATAATTAGTTTCGGAGATATGAGAGGTGAAAGAAGTGAAAATTTGTTAATGCGTCAGCCCATAGGCTTCGATGTACGGACTTTTATGTCAGTCCGATAATTTAAATAATTATTCCCAACGGTTTTGCTGACTACTAACAACGAATTTAAACTTAGATTTTCAAAATTCACAATGACCGATTCAATATGGTGGATGATATATTAAAAAATGCACCCGCTACACAGACATTTATATTTCTTGATTTTGATTTTTTTTTGTGAATTGATATCTCATCATAAGGTATCGTTTGGCATAAAATTCAGTTTCAAAATCATGGGACCAAAAAGAGGCGATTTCTTGGGTCACTATTTTCCTAGATCGGGCCCTGCCTCAAGATTGCGATAAAATAGTATGTAGACCTGCCAAGACCTCTGTACGATTCTTTCATAATTATAAAATAATTAATTCTCTGTTTGACAGGTCCTCAGGCTTACGGTTCGCAAAAGAAGAAAAAATTCAACGAGTTGGCCGTGCCAACTATTTCACAGACCCTGGTAACCATGAATCGTGCAACGGACCGCGCATAATTCGGACGATCTAATCTTTCCCCGCAAGGTGGTGGCAAAAAATCTCATAAAACCATATTACATGAATTACGATCGTCGAATCTTCCCACCCTGCTTCCCCATATACATGTCTAATTTTCATGCATAAATTTTCCCTCCAAAAAATGACTTACACGAATTAAAATAAAACGACCAACCACCGGAGATTTATCGTTACATCCACCATTGCATTCCTCTCCCGCGGAAAACTACTTTGGAATTGTCGCAGAAGCTTCCTTGCTCCGATCCACAATCCTTATTCTAATTTCCATTGTACTAGTTCATAATGCTGGCGTAACAGTTTTTCTAATTTCCACAGAAACTCGGACAATCCATTCGAAAATTATATTCCGCGCAATTAGATAAATTAAGAATGAACGACAATGCAAGCACGTCTCCGTCTTCGCTATACAATTCTTGAGAAACTTTACGACCTCTTCGGGTTTGTTAGTGAAATAAACAGTTTCTCGCGGAGATATTTCAAGATAGCTTCGTCGAGTGTAAATCGACTCTAATAATTGTCCGAGATTCTCAATAGATAAACATTACATATATACACACATATATATAAGTGTATAAAAAAAATATATATATATACACGAAGGACTGGTGCACTTTGTTCAATGGCATTGTGGAGAGCCCGACGGCGCCCAAGTGCACTTCCGATGCATCCCCTGCAGTTTGCTACAGACAGGTGACGATCCATTGTGCCGGTAAAATATTGACACTCGATATTTTCCTGCACTCAGCACGGAGGGAAAAACGTTTACACCTAAGCCTCCATCTCCGTGATGGAGGTCTAGGGTTTTTGCCCGGACCTCCGCCGTCGTTTTCATCGATATTAATTTTCCCCGTTATACCTTTAGGCGCGAACGCGCGGGCTGCAATTATTTTAATTTCCACACTCAGTATACCGTGACTGTTTATCGCTCGGCTGACGCTTTCAACGTGCCCCACGTCCCAGAATTTATCGGAGAAACGTTATTAAATTGTGTTCTTTCGACGCTGTTGCTTCGGCAACGATGGCGACCAGCGCGGGAGCTTCGGTCTCTGCCTTGCCATATATCGACGAAGCAAATGAATTTAAAGTGATTTGGAAGAGGGTCCGAACGAAAACCATTATTACGTTAGCACGTTAATAAATCTCGGAGGGTTAAATATAATTGAAAACATAGGCCTCTATTGTTTATATGCAGTCATCCACTCACCGTCTTGTTGCCCATGTTCTTCACGCGACAATTCAAGAACGTAATCTTGCCCAGCAGAGCGGTCACGTTCTTCGAGGCGGCTAGGTCGAAGTACGGCCCAGTCCGAGTTGTACCACTGTCGACCAGGCTGTTCTGATGAGCGTTCACATTCTTCCCGCTGCTTCCCTGCAGCATGCTGTAGCACTGCGCTCCTGGAAATTCAAATAACAATTGAAGTTTCGCTGAAACAAGCTGATTCTCTTTACACTCCGTGACAAAAAGATAGCACACTATGTAAATATAAGTTTCTTTTAACTTTTGGAACGATATATGGCATTGCTTTTGACGTTTATAGTGTTTAATAAGAATAACAAATTATTTCAATGTTGTTGAATACATTTATTACGAAAGAATAATTTTATTTTACAACTTATTGGAAAATAACGAAAAATCGGCGCGTCAAAAAGATAGCACATTTCTCTTAAAATACTTAATATGTACAGAAAAATATTATTTCAATATTTTGTAGTTCCACCTTTTGCTTGTATAACTGATATTAAACGCTTTGGTACAGATTTAAATAATTTTTTAACAAATTTTCGGCTTAATGATACCCAATTGCGTTCGATGCAATTTTTCAATTCCTCAACGGTCTGAAATTGTGTTCCCTTGGCATATACTGATCTCGATAATTGTGCCCAACAATTCTCAATAATGTTCAAGTCCGGCGACCTGGCTGGCCATTCTAAAATTTTGATATTTTGCTGTCGAAAGTATTCTTTGACAGCCTTTGCTGTATGAACACTTGCATTGTCCTGTTGGAAAATATAGTTAGGGACCCCACTCTCTACTGCATGTTTCTTCAACTGTTCGTCTATTAAAGTAATATAATTTGGACTCTTCATTGTTCCACTTATAAACTTAATTTCAGTGTTCCCATAGTACCCAATTCCAGCCCACACAATTGCTCCTCCACCACCTGCTTGTCAACGACTTAAAATGTGTGTTTCTTTACGCAAATCATGGAAATAACAACGATATCCATCCGGTCCATCTAACGTAAATCTCTTTTCGTCACTAAAAGTAACTCTCCGCCATTTTTTCCTCCAATGAATATATTTTTCAGCAAATTGTAATCGAGCTTCTTTATGTCGCTTCGTTAGCGGTGGTTTACTCATCAGTTTTTTGCGTTTTATGTATTTACATTGTTTTATAATACGCTGTACATTACGTACATTAGTGATTACTCCAGCTTCTGCTGCAATTTCTCTTGCAGTAGCAACAGAATTTGACGCAACTCTTAAAATCGCACGTCGTTGACGGTCGGTTGTCACTTTTGAACGTCCTGTGCTTTTCTTTTTTCCATATTTCTCTACATTTCTTATAATATTGTATATAATTTTACGACTACGACTTAACAATTTCGCAATCTTAGCGATGGAATAATTTTCTTTATGCAAATTTTGAATTGTTACTATTTCACACTCACTCAATCTTTTACCACCACCCATTGTTGTTAATTTCACTAAATTTCGACACTAAAAAAATGCAGGGTATTAAATATTTGCCTGTATGAACAGTTTGACGACTTACCAGTAACTGGCGGAGGGAAGCTTCGAAGGGGTGCTATTATTTTGACGCAGCTGTCACCGCTAATGTTTACGTTTTCAGCTGTACCTTAAACCAGTAGGCAACACGCAAGTGTTTACCCTGAACATGTGCAATCTATTGCTGAGTGAAACTGATACGTAATACGAGAACTGTTAGTATTCAATTTCTTATGTGAAGATTAAGAAAATTACAAAGTGTGCTATTTTTTTGTCGCGGAGTGTATATTCTCTACTAACAGCATCCACACCCCAAATCATCAGCCAGATAAAACAAGATACAAATATCCCCTGCGTCGTGCAATGGAAACTCATCCAACATTCTACACGTGACCGTCAACGTTTTTCGCGCCAGTAAACAGCTCCTACTTTATTCGATCCCCATGTTTAATTCGACCACGCGTCGCATTCAACATTACAACGACGGCTCGCGCATACTAGGGCCCAATAACGTCCCCGCCCGCGGACGGACAGCAGGGACGTTGCTCGTTCTTGCGTAATGCACTTTTTCCACTGGCAGAGTGGCTCGCGTATTCGATTAAAACGTCAGTCAGGCAGCGAGTGCGTCGGCTCGCCAGCTCGCATGTGATAAACGCTCGTGTTTTTATCTGTGTTAGCGAGCCGCGGTCGCCCAGTGAACTTCCCAGGCGGATCTGTTCAACCAGAACCGTGCACAGAGAGCGTAGAAAGGCCCTTGCGCTCGCGACAATCGCCGGCATACCTAGTCTACTGTTCTATCAACGGAGAACCACAGCCACGTTTATCGAACGAGTTCGCTGAGGAATTTCTTAATGCCTGCCGATAACGAGATAAATTGGATTGATAGAGCGCGATGCACTATCGACTCGCGAACGTCACGCGTCAGCGCGATCCTAAGTTTTGCGAGTCTAGGCCGGTCGAGATTCGAGATTCTGTGGGCTGCATTATGATCGTCGCATCGGTTGCCTCGTTGTCGCGGATCGCGTTTGACAGCCTCGTAAACGAGCTGATGGTTTACGAAACTTACGACAGTTTCTCAGACACCGAAACTCGTCCCGAGGAAAATTTTAGGCAGTCGAGTCGCTCCTTACCAGGGCAAGTGAATCTTCCGAAAGCTTGCGCCACGAAGAGAATTGTATTCTTGATTCGTCTTCTAAATGCCCCACGTATTTATATAACCGAATGGGAATAGCCTCGCGACACAGGAATATTTGTACAGCCGCGGAACTTTTTCCAATTAAACGGTATTTTCGCCTTGGACACGGGGGAAACGGGTTCAAAACGGGGACTCAGTGAAACGGCAAACAATCAATTTTCTCCCGGTCTTCTATTTTCACGAACAATTTTTAATCTCGAAATGTCAGGTAAAGATTCCCGGTAAAACGGTTTTGTAAGTGTTTCCGTGTCGAACCAGTAGACCGCTCCTAACCGCTCTCACTTGGCGAGTTGTCGAGCAAACTTTCGGAATGAACTTTAATGCAGTACGCCGAACTCCGATAGAAAAAGGAGGAGCACGTTGATTTCGACGTGGTCGCGGACAATTACCGAACTTGTTTAGTATTTTAACACAGAGTTCTCGAGCTATTTCCTTAGCTCGCCGGCATTCTCCGGTGGCCATCGAGAATTCGTTTCGGTATGAATTACGGGGCATTCTCCGTACGATTAAAGTACAAACTTCTCAGAAATAGCGAACGACGTACGTCTCTCTGGAAATTGCTAAATACCGCGCGCTTCCTCCGGGATTAATAATTTCAGGGAACGCGCAGAGTCGTTAAATGAAACGGTGAAAATCATTCGTCCGTTTCGCAACCGCTCCTTTCGCAGGGATAACGAAAGTACGATCGTGCCAGAAGTTCTGAAAGGCAGAACGCGATATTTTCAATTTACTTCGTTGGAGAAAATATTAAAAGTTACGCGGGGATGAGCGGGGCCATTGCTCAGCTTGAAGCCGAAGACCTGCTGTGTCAAGAAAAGTAGGAAAGTTGCCGGCCAATTGTCTGTAAAGAGGAACAAATGCGGAGATATGAAAGTTCGTTTGTAAAGTCATTCTGTTGGAAGACTCGATAACGAGAGACGCAATTTAAATGACGCTTCTCTCGTTAAAAGTTACGTTATTGCGAGTACCTACTGGAAAATTATTAGTATAATTCCAAACCGAACTCCTACGTGTCGTTTCTGTAATTCGTCGGCATCAGGAATTGAAATAGCAACGATTTTCGGATCGGTTATCGTTCCCGGAACAGGTGGAGCGCGTAGAGTGCTGGAAAAGGGCAAAATGCGAGGCATAATTGGCTTGTTATCGCTCTGGCAGACGGTCTAACCGCACGATTCGTTTTCTACGGGTTTCGCCGCTAATTACAGAGCATTGCCGAGAACCGAGTGAGTACATAATCGAATTTCGCTGCTCTTAATTGCGACACGATTACGCGCGCGGACAGCTCGCGTAAATATTGAATTTCGTCACGTCTGCGCGGTTAATCTCGCTCTGCTACGTACATCGATGCTTTAGATTACGACTTCATAACGAAGATACGTATCGAGCATATCTCCCACTCACAGGTGCCGTGTCAATCATCAGTTGTTGGTAAAAAAAAAGCAGTTCGATGATCTCTACTGGTATTCAGGTAACACACAAGTAGTCTTAGCGTGATTGATCACCGTGATTTCGTTGCTTTAAAATTCTATTTAGCAGGTACACAGAAACGAATGAATTAGAATCGTCGATATATCGAATTCCTGCGAGATTTTTTTATATCTCAGGGCGCTGGAACTTCTAGATTCTATGATGATCAATTTCTGTCTAAGAAAACAGGGGTTGTTCGTAATGAAAAAGACCCTTGACACGGCAAGGAACTTTCGTGCATTTAAAATGTCTAAACAACCGACGTGTCCCCGGGAGAGAGACTCTGCTGAGGCGCTGGGCTCGAAGAATGGCGATCTTTTAAGAGAGGAGGAAGTTTTCGATTCGGGGCGCCCCTTTGTGCAGGTGCTTCTTCGCGAATGACGCTTGGAAGTTGAATTGCTTCGAGAAGAGCGTTCGACATTTTCTCCAGACTTTTTGCCGTTTTAATGACGTGTCCTTTCTCGACGGTTCCTCGCATACCGTTAGGTATACGAAACTTCCAACACCGTCCCGACGGCAATTCAATCTGGAATTGTGCTCGGTAGAGGGCCGTGTACAAAGAGCAGTGATCGTAAGCACTTGTTCCCGCGTTCATGCAGCGCGCATATCTAATAGCAAAAGCATTCTTCACCCTCCAGCGACTTCAGGATACGTGAAAGAATTAATAAAATCCCTATTTACGAGAACGACACGCATGCAACGAAACAAATCTAAGGGAGAGAGCCAATTCAATGGAATCGGACCGAATAAAGCTTGTTCGTTCGACGCGCACGTTCCGCTGCCGCGCTTTCATTTCAATTCAACGCAAACGTAAACGTTCGCGCCACTTTTCAAACTACTTCCGGTGTCATTTACTGCGGCTTTTATTTCGGTTTCGAAATTACGGATCGTTACACAGAGTTTCGTGTGCGAAAGGAAGTCGATTAATTTAATTATGATTCAGGTCTATTGAGTGTTCTTCTCCATCCCTCGAACGGCTTGCCCAGCCTGCTCTCCATGAAACTCTCGACTCCCGTTTTATTCTACCTCGCGACGTTTCCTTTGGCACGCGTCGACACGAAGCAGCGGAATTATAATTCAAAAATGGAGGGCGGGCAAAGGGAATTTCTGCAAACAGAGCGTCGCTAGGGGTAGCGCTGGGAGTGATAACACAGAGGAAGATTTTAGGAAAATATTAGTCAGATTCAGTGGTTCAAAGCCTGGGAGAACGCTACTTTGTTTTCTTTCAGGTTTAAACGACAAGCTTCAAGATCGGCGCTCTTTGAACGGAGGAAATGGTCCAACGAACACTGGAAGCTGCCATCGCGATTTCACGGGCGAACAAGCTGACAAAACATTCGCGAAAACGCGGCAAATAGACCAGCATCTCGAATTCCCAAGGAGCCAGGACTGCACAGTGTGTTACCTCGCGACACGGCCGGCGCCGAGCGAGAAACTCATTTTCTCCTGGCTTTTCCCATTCGCAAAGGCACAAAATACATTTGCGAAAGCGGATCTCTAGCCCCCGGTATCTTTTCTTGGCTGCTCTGAATATGCCTCTCGCGTGTAAACGCGCCTGATCGACGCGGGAGCTAGGAGGGAATCGATTAGCTCCCAGGGGGCTGTCAGCGTTTTCGAAATAGGAGTTTAATCGGGGTACTTGTACTGCGTTTATCTCCCTCGACGGTTCATTACACTGAACGAGGTTAATATCGTTCTCGTAGCACATGAGCCGCGAACCGTGCGTGTCAGCGACGTTCCGAGGATTTCCAATTTACCCTGAACGTCGCTGTACAATGCTCATACACTTTCTGCCTTCCACCTTTCCTTCTTTCAATTACTCTTTGAAGTCCATACCTTTATTATTCCTCTTCGGGATGTTCGCCATCTGTTTATGCACCCATCTATCTAACATATACACTTATAAAACCTGGAGCAGACGAAAGAAAAGATTAAAGTGCCTCCCCCGTTTCCATTGCGACGCGTATGAAGCAGAACGAAAATGCTTGTCACCTCTTCGCGCACCCTCGGCCCGCGAGAGGGCGAAATTTTGTCGCCCTCGCCCTTTCTTCCATGGTTTCTCCCGCGTCAGGGAGCCAGGCGAGAAGATTCTCTCTTAAATTTTCAGATTTTACGGCCCGCGGGTCGAAGCCAGCTCGTAAAACATTCGCGACCGGGAGAAACAGTGGCGCGCGCGGAACGCCGCTGTGGTCCAAGGGCGGAAGAGGAGGCGGCGTAGGAAGATCTTTCGATCTAACCCCACGGTGCACCGCGCTCGTCGAAGAAAGAGCAGGAAGCTGGCTACGCGAGCGGCGGGGTCTGCTTTAAAATTCAAATTCACAACTTTTGCTTAAGCGTCTCTTAGATAGCCGAGATAGCTGCGCCGCCGGTCCCTCCAACAGCGCCCTCGGCCCCCGACGAGACTACTCGCCCTGTGGCTGCAGCTTCCAAGGCCAGCAGAAAGACGGTCCCCGAAGGGCCGCGCCGGAAAAGAGAGGATATCACGTTAAAAGGGAGGGTCGAGGGCTGTGCGCGTAAGTTCGAATCCAGCCCAATCTCCGATAAGTAAATTGGCCCAAGCATTAGGAGTCCCCGACGCAATGCAATTCCGATTCGCAGAGGTTACGTTACAAGACGACCACCCGAGAGAAGATTCCACCCTCGGTTAGTGGCGAGTCTGAGATTGCGAGGCACGCTAACGAGGCATCGATTAACCCGGAGGAATCAAGCGTATGATATCGTCTAACGTACCCGATCTCGTTATCGTAATTAAATACGTCTCTACTTGGATCGAATGTCGGGGGCACGGCGTTACGTATAAAACCTGCTCTGTTTACAATCGCAGTATACCTGCTTCTCTGTATCACGCTAACCCTCGAAGAAAAGTAACCAGCCGCAACCAGTGACAAGTGGAACGGCGGAACGATGAACTCGTCGTGTCACGGACGCGAGAATTAATCCAAAGGGACGCGCGTAAAATCAATTCGATGATAAATCTTCCGGGGGAACCGTAAATATCGCGGCGCCAGATAGCCGGCTGACACCGCAACGCGACAAAGAAATATGATGGCCCATGGTCCGGCTTATTTATCGAGGAGGCCAGACGCGTCGTTCAACGGGCCACGGCTTTCTTCGCTCGATCCTTCGCCACGGGGATTCATCGGCTGGCCATTTTACATTCTCCTCCTTCTACCCGACGGTTGCATCCTTATCCGGTTTTCTGGCGGAACCTCCGCTCATCGGTTTCCACGGCGTCCTATCGGGGCGGTAGGTGAATCGACGGGTACGATCGTAAACTTTTTACTACAATTCCCCGTACAATATGCCTGGAACGGTCTCGAGACGGCGGCAGCCTCCGCGCGGCCCCTTGCCGAACCGTTTACACCTCGCCCATCCGATTTCGTAACCGACGTCGGCGCGACGGAACGACCGTCTCTATACCCGCGGATCTAGAATTACGAGAGCCCGCGCGATATCCTGCCAGTTCGGATATAGAAATACTCGTATTGATTCGGCGAAGGGTGCCGGGAGCACCAGCGCCGAATGGCGTTATTTATGACCCCGACTCCGTCCGTGTATTTATCTTCTCCCGGCCTGCTACCCCCGTCGGTCCTTTGATTTTCAGGAGTCGAGGAGCGGCGGCAGACTATTCGCGACCGAGTTCCACCGCTCGCCGATCGGCCTTCCCATTCGGGGGTGGCTCGATTTCGCGCGGCAAAGTTGCCGCTTTCGGACTCGCGGGCGGGTAACAGCGACGTGGAGGGAAACCGAGGGATGGGCGCGTTTGTTTAACGAGTCGTGGCTGCAATTGTGCCCGCGAGTTTGTTAAGGAATAACGTCTCTTCTAAGAGTAACCGAATCACTGTCTCGCGAAAGGAGAATGAAGCTCCTTTTGTTCCCAACGGAGAGTTTGGAAGTTCGTTCAAAGGGACAGTGTACTTGGAGTGGATTTAATTACGAAACTCACTATCCACTGCTCGATACCTACACCTTTGCGGAGGGACAGATCGCAGCCGCAAGTGCATCGCGAATATTATACAAGCAGACGTCGTTCGAAAACAAGAATGATTTATTGCATTTCGAGTTGTCAGGCTTGTTTAAATACTTTGCCGCGGATATCTGCCCGTCGTCAGGCGAGTAACGAATAGTTACGCGAGCGACGGGAAGTTTGAACAGAGGCTGCGCGAAGGTGACGAGCGGACACGACGGTGAGGTTCCAATAACCTGAATCTGCTACGTCCCAAATCGTATCAAGAAGTATTTTAGGGTGCTCGTTACCTTAATGAGTGCCGTGCTCCGCGCAGGTAGCGCTAATCGGTAACGGGGCTCCTCGTTATCGTTCGTTTCCCAGGGAACTAGACCGTTATGGCGACTAATTTCACTGGATGGCGAGGTCACACTCTACCGTAAGAAAAATCGGCAAAAAAACCTGCGATCGTTTTTGTTAAATTAAAAGAAAAAATGCCTTTTCCCTTGAAACGAAGCGAGGTCGCTAGGCGAATGAATGTAGCGCTGCGATCGCATGGAATTAAACGGTGCAATTAAATCGAGGCTTTTTATTCGGTTCCGTGTTTCGAGAGAATTCCAGACGATTTCACGCTTCGAATAACTATCTGGAATTTGCCTCGCGATTAATACCTTGCGTACGATAAAGAGAAGAATAAGCAGAACGGAATATTTATCGCTTGTTTGTACAGCACATGCTATCGCTATGGTTTTCGTTTTAACGTAGAGAGCCAAGAAGCGAAGAAGCTTTACTTTTGTCTTGGTAAGGGAAGATTATCGAAAATGAGGGGAATCTTATCGGAAGAGCGCAGGAAGTTCCACTCGACTTTACGCTGGCTATCGACTGCTAACTATTTTCCAACAGCTAATATTAAATTTCACAATCTTCTTCTTGTATTTCAAGACAGTAGTTTCAGTTTGTACGGGCTTCTCAACATCCGCAGGCACTTGATACACGTGATCGTCTGAAACAAATCATTGCACATCGATCTATGCCTCATCCTACGTAAAAGACATACAGTGAGTGTAAAAAGTATTCGTACAGCGACCAATTTAAAGTAAAACTTTGTATATCCATGAGAGTAATAAATTTTAACGGAAAACAACGATTAATCAATATTCCTCGATGTTTGTAGAATAGATTATGTACAAATAAAATTTTATTCCCTTTAACATTTACAAAGATATTAACAAAAATAGATAAACGTGCAGAAATGGACGCGCAAAAACTATTCGTACAGTTGAATAAAGAATTACTAAACTATGAAAATAAATGTTTTAATAATTTATGGGTTTGCCTTTTGGTTTTATAATAGCTTCGACGTTACTTGGTATGGAATTTACTAAGTTGGATGCTATAGCAGGCTGTATTTTACTCTACTCTTCTAGCAGAGTGGCTTTCAAAGTTTCATTAGATGTAATATTATGATTACGTTTTTTTGTCCAGATAATCCCATAGATGTTTTATGGGATTGATATGTAGTGATTATGGCGGCGTTTTAAAATATTTTGGTGTGTTATATAAAACCCTTTGCCTAGTATTATATGCACAATGCTTTGGATCATTGACATGGGTAAATATAAAATTGTCATTAAGTCCTATTTTATTTGCACTAGCATGAATCTGCTTGTTCAGGATGTTAGTATTAACTCTATGATTCGTAATACCATCGATGAAATGTAGAGATTCCACTCCAGCTGCGCTCATACAGCCCCAGACAAATATACCCCTAGCAGTCCTAGCTTTTCTGAAATCTGTATTCTTTTTTCTCTATACTGTGAAGTGTGTTTTGGACCCAAATATTTCGAATTTCTTGACGTTAGTGAATTTAAAATATTTGGGTCCAAAATACACTTCACAGTATGAAGAAAAAAGAATACAGAGTTCAGGAAAGAAAATTTGCGACCTGTGATGAAATACTGCTAGGGGTTCTGTATTTGTCTGGGGCTGCATGAGTGCAGCTGGAGTGGAATCTTTACATTTCATCGATGGCATTACGAATCATAGAGTTTATACTGACATCCTGAACAAGCAGATCCATGCTAGTGCAAATAAAATAGGACTTAATGACAATTTTATATTTACCCATGTCAATGATCCAAAGTATTGTGCATATAATACTAGGCAAAGGGTTTTATATAACACACCAAAATATTTGAAAACGCCGCCATAATCACCACATATCAGTCCCATAGAGCATCTATGGGATTATCTGGACAAAAAAATACGTAATCATAATATTACATCTAATGAAACTTTGAAGGCCACTCTGCTAGAAGAGTAGAGTAAAATGCAGCCTGCTATAACATCCAACTTACTAAATTCCATACCAAATAGCGTCGAAACTATTATAAAATCAAAAGGCAATCCCACAAATTATTAAAACATTAAATATTTAGTTTATTTCCATAGTTTATTAATTATTTATTCAACTGTACGAATACTTTTTGCGCGCCCATTTCTGCACGTTTATATATTTTTGTTAATATTTTTCTAAATGTTAAAGGAAATAAAATTTTGTTTGTACATAATCTATTCTACAAACATCGAGGAATATTGATTAATCGTTGTTTTCCGTTAAAATTTATTACTCTCATGGATATACAAAGTTTTACTTTAAATTGGTCGCTGTACGAATACTTTTTACACTCACTGTATTTTATACTCTTTCTACTGTAGGTATATAACGAGTTCAACTAGTTCTTTGACCATTTATTATAGTTAGCGAGCCAAGAATCTACTCAATGGCTTAATTACAGGCCACTCTTCAAGGAAGCTCGATAAGATGTTTGACGCGCATTACTTTCCGCGTCGAGGCCGTCGACGCGTTCCTCCATCCGCTGCATAAATGAAAGCCAGCCGTTCCAGATGAGGTGAATCGTCACGTCGCTGAAGGGCCGTATCGAATGAAATTTGCAATGGAAATTTAATCTGCCTCGGTTTGTACCCAAGTACTGAGCTGTTCCTTCTTAACGCAGACCGCTCCAACGTCTCGCGGAACATTCGACAGGCAATACCAGACACCTACAGATAACGTGTCGCGTAGGAATTGTGCCCGATAGAACTCACCCAATTACATCTCCAAAAGCCGCCAACCAATTTCCACAGATAGACCTTGCTCCAATGTTTCATTTAAATTTAAGCGAAGGCAACTAATCGATTTGACGAAGAAACGATATGGTGGAGTCTTCGAATAAAGATGCCGACGTAATATGAATCGGGACGAAGGATTAATTTTCTTAAAACACACGAGACTCTTTCGACACGCATCCATTAGCGAGGACGTCTACGTAGTCTCGGCAAGATTTCGAAAATCTTGGGGAGCACCCGCCGTTGAACACACGCGCGGGGCGACGGGAGGATAATTTATTTGAATATCAAATTCCTCCACAAAGCACGGTTCCGCGGTGTTTGATGTAAAATTCATAAGCCCACAGCGGGTAGGCGGCCGCCTGCCGGGTTCCTCCAAAATTTTATAAATTTCATTCAAGAGCTTGCGGGAGTGTTTCAAGCCCGATACCGATCGAATTTGCATTTCCATCGTGTTATGGTACAACGTGGCGCGGCGTCGGGTTACGTCGCAAGTAGAGTGGCCGCAGAACCACTTAAAAAAGCAACGTCAACCGCGATTATGCAAAACCTACGTCCCGAGCCGAGGAATCAGGAGAAGTATTTTCCTCGTCCGCGGGATGAGCAGCTTCTGCTCCTTTCCTCCTCACGGAATCCCTCCCTCGAATGCCACCACGCAAGCAAACAAGAGAATAAGAATTCCGATGTTCTTTGTGTGCGAGGACGCCCTTTCCCTCGGTTTTCTCCGCGCGCAAACAGGAAACCTCGATGTTGTTCTTTGAAAGTTGAAGGAATTACTGGCTTCTCGGAAACGGTCACTCCGCTGAGCTGCTTCGATGCCATTATCGATCCGATCTTGTACGCATTCACTTAAAGAATAACGCTGTGGCTAGTTTGACACTTTCCTGGAAAGAATACCGTGGAATGTCTTAATCCTCTTTCACCTATGTTACTCACAAATGATCGTCCACTTGCGTGGAAGATCGCGTTAAGTTGAAGGAAGAAGCGCCGCCGGTTGTCCAGCGCGTAGTTTCCGCTTCGAAGCTCCTCGCTGGTCGTGGTTCGGCGGGTCGAAAAGGATGACCGTGTTATTTGCATATATTGTCTGAAGAGAAGGGTGGAATTTATATAGCAGGGGGTGGTTGCTTCGCGGCCTGCTCCTTAAACGTCTCCACTCGAGGCCGTTTCCCATCGCATTCCCCGCTTTCATTCTGCCTCGTACGTCACCGAGGGTCCACTCGTGCGCAGCCAATTCAGTTAATTTCGTCTCGCGAGCCAAGAAGACGATTTCGCGCTGCTTGCCTTTCTGGATCGTGGCTTCCGCCTCCTCGAGCCTGTCCCCTTTCGTCCCTCGACCCCCCCCCCCCCCACCCCACCACCCTCGCGGCCCGTTTCTTCTTCCATGGTACCCCGCTATTGTTCGGGGAAATTCCTCTCGAGGTCTCCTTTTTGTCGACATCATCGCGCCTCTGGAGGAGAGAATTTCGAAAAAGAAACAGCCAGAGGCGCGAGCAGCCGTTGCAAGAGATAAAATTGCCGGCGACGAGTTACGAGAGTCAGCTTGAACGCTAACCAAGATTCATTAGTCACACTCGAGAGCGGGAGGTAGGCTTCCGTCGTGAATAGAAATATTGCGGGCGCTAGTGTAAGGAGTTAGCAAGCGCGAATGCTTCAGCCATTCCCAGAATCAATTATCTTTTGCAAACGGAGCCTTGGTACGTTTATCCTACATCAACGACATACAGTGACTCACAGCCATAATCGTACACTCTTTAAAATCGCATAACATTTTTAAAATTGGTCCAAACGACTTGAGTTTTTTTTAGAAGCTAGAAGGATTAGTTTGCTAAGTGACGTGTTTCGTCGTTTTAAAAAAAAATGCGATTGGTCGGAATAGTGAAAAAAATAGTAAAGGTCGTTTTTTAAACTTTTTTTTGTGAGCCTGTAATGAAAATTCAAAAAACCCGTTTGTAGATTGAAGTAAGTTATATACATGCCTAAAATCTCATAAAAATCGGTTAACGTTGCTCTGAGCTACAAACGTTTAAAGATGGCAGAATAAGGCCGAGAATCGCTGATTTCGGGAATTTCCGCGATTCTCGACCTTATTCTGCGATCTTTAAACGTTTGTAGCTCAGAGCAACGTTAACCGATTTTTATGAAATTTTAGGCATGTATATAACTTACATCAATCTACAAACGGGTTTTTTGAATTATCATTACAGGCTCACAAAAAAAAGTTTAAAAAACGACCTTTACTATTTTTTTCACTATTCCGACCAATTGCATTTTTGTTTAAAAACGACGAAACACATCACTTAGCAAACTAATTCTTCTAGCTCCTCAAAAAAACTCAAGTCGTTTGGACCAATTTTAAAAATGTTATGCGATTTTAAAAAGTGTACGATTATGGCTGTGAGTCACTGTACTTTTATTGCTCTGGCACGGGAAATCGGCCACCGTAGTGTATGAATATTGTTTTGAAGAAATTCACACGGGTAGGTAATGGCTTCAAAGCAAGTTTGAGAAATTTTTCAAGCATACATCTGTCTCGATTGTCCTGGAAACATGAACGTTAAATCGCACAGTGCTGTAGATATGACGATTTGTCTTAACGTTTCAAAACAATACACGGGCTGCGACGAGGCAATAAATGTTCGACGACTGCCACTTCTTCCGTATACACCAAGGCAACTATTAAACTTACGTAATATAGAGTGCTAATAATACCGATTTAAAAAACGTGAGAAGAGGTAAGCACGCTAGAACACGGACGAAAACGAAGTGAATCAGCTGTTAATATGTATGTGGTGTGTAAAGCGAAAGCGAATTCCTTAGAACTCGAATACTTGCCACGAATGAGAAATACTGAAGTTGATAGTGAGAAATGATATATCCCGAAACGAAGAGGAAACAAAGTTTGATATACCTAGAGATCAATTACCGCGTGTCCATGAAACTATTTCTCCAGCGTGTCATGTGCACGTTCAATCCACCGTCCCTCCACTGTTATTGAATCGTTCTTTATACGTCAGGCGGGAAGCGAGATTGAAGCGCAAGAAATTACGTATCACTCCATTATGGCTTGTGCACACCGCTGCAGCCTGGCGGTACAGTGTCAAACAGAATGATAAATCGAAGAACGAATCGGTTAATTCTGGTGGTTAACAAAAAGGATCCAGCTGAATCAACTGTAGCAGAGTTCCATCCGTTCCCCTCGAACACCGCGCTCGCATTTGTCTCGAGTCATCATTGGCAATTAAAGACATCTCTTTCGTAGCTTTGTAACGTGATTGCGTTACCCGGTTTCAAGGGCACGCTTAAACGAGGGCATTACCTAAAAAAGACGATGCGGGCAATCTCCGCAGATCGTCGCTTCGCTTGCTTAATTCGCGGTAATGATATTGACTAAGCCACTCGACGATACAGCCACTCACGGTTACAGATAAATAACGCGTGGCAACACAGGAAGCTTAAAATTACCCACATTCAGTGTTTACCTAACTATTGCGCCGTTGTGTGCGAGTCCTTAGGCCGTTCGGCGGCAATGATTCGACATATCACGAGCTGACGTCTCCCACTCTCCAGCTCGTATCTTTCTGGTACAGCCCGATGTTGCCGTGATCCCAGCAGAATAGGCAGTCTCGAGCTGACACACTTGGCCGTCGGTGACGCAGTCGCTTGGCAGGAGCGAACCTGCTCGATCCGTTCGATCTAGATTCGCGCGACAACCGCTAATGGGTACCATCGCCATGTGCGACGACGTGGGGCACAATCCCACCTGGCTGAACTCCCTGATCAGGAAGGTAGGCGAGAATCTCGGGAAGGACTTCGACGATGTACGCTACGAACTGGTCGAGCCAGACGAGTCCTTCTTCATCTCGAGCATGTTCTTCGTCAACATCACAGCGAACGCCAGCAACGGAGACACGAATAAGAAGAGAACAGCCAGCGTGGTGGTGAAGAGGCCGCCGTCAGAACCCTTCGTGAGAGAGATGATGAACGCGGACGCTCAGTTCCACAACGAGATACTGTTCTACAGAAGGTACGCCGTGGGCAACGACAACCTGCCCCAGTGTATCTACGCGGACGAGAAACCGCCGGCAGAGTCGGTGCTCGTCCTGCACAACATCGGCCAGCAAGGACTGAAGCTGTGCCAATGGAAGTACCGCGCGCCTCTGGAGTACACGGTGGCCGCGATTCAAGAGATCGCGCGGTTCCACGCGAAAGGCTACGCCATGAAACAGCGCAACAGGGACGAGTTCTTCGACATCGTCCGGACCATACAGGAGGTCCGTTTCGACGGCAATTCAGAGAATATGATGGAGCTGGTTATTAACTCGTCGATGAATAGGGGGCTCGATTATCTGCGCGATCACGGCCACGGCGGGGAGTTCTACGACAAGCTGAGGAGTAAATTCGAAAACGGGTATCGAACGGTGGTGCTGGAGATCGTGAAGCCCGAGGAGCCTCTCGCCACGCTGTGCCACGGTGACTTCACGTTGAACAACACCTTCTTCAAGCGGGAAGACGGCGAGCTGAAGGTGATGCTGATCGACTTCGCCATGATAAGGTACGGGTCGCCTGCCATCGACCTGTCCACATTCCTGAGCCTGCACTGCGCGGAGGAGCTCGACAAGGACATGATTGACAATGCGTTGAAAGTGTATCACGACTCTTTAAAACAGTGCCTAGCGGAGAACGGTATAGAGGATTGTGAAAGGTTCTCGTACGAGGCCGTGCACGAGGATTACAAGAGGAAAGGTATTTTCGGGTACGTAATCGCCTCGTTCTTCCTGGCCATGCTGATGGGTAAATGTGGGATGCCTACCGAGGAAATAATAGCCCTGGGTCCGGAAAAACAGGCGAAATTACTCCGCGAAGCAGGCGGCGACGAGACCTCGGAGATCCTGGGAAATATGTTACTGAAGCTCAAGGAATTCGGATGCTTGGATGAGATTGTTTAAGTAAATGCTTCCAGTCGTGGTGATTTCGCAAAGAATACTTTCGGGGATTTTGGACTCTTCGAAGCACACCCACGTTTGGAAAACGAATTAACAAGTATTATAGCAGCGTAATTTATGGTTCGACCGAGGATATGATTGCTCCTTAAGAAATACATAAGTTGATTGACTATCGCGTGCGTCAACGAGAAGAACGCGTCGACAGCTCATCGATCACTAGACTAAGTAGATTTCCCATTAGCATGCTACAGTGCGTTGGGTTGCCTTTAACGTATCTACGTGGAGTAGCGCACCAAGTGTACTCAACGTTGCTGCGCTCGAAATTAGAAAAAAGTGTTCTACAATTTCGACTCGTTTCTTAACGAAGAATCATTCTTCCCTCAGTCGTATCAGCACGTCCCGTTATTTCTAGTAACTACGAATTAGTATTTAAAACGAAGACCAAAGTTTCCACGCGAACCGCATTCTTTTTATTACACGGCTATTATTTATATTTGTCGACCACGCGAGATAAGCCTGGAGAAGTGTCGTTATCCAGCGATTAGGCCGCGTTGCCATTTCCCCGCGCACATGTTCGCGACGCGGCACTCGTGGCCCGGTAATAAAGCGCTATCAGGGAATTTGTTGGGGCGGGAATGGGCCCATTTTCAAAGGGTGCGCGTGGTGTATGTGGCGGCGCGAGGGGAACGCGTGTAACAACGCGGGTAAAAGGCTGTTTGGAAGGGTGCATACGTACGACGCGACCCCATATATATCCCACAAAATAAAGCTCGCTGGCACGGGGCGCCGGGACGATGTGCGAAATTATTCTTTCGCCTATGCAAGTACGGATCTGCCTTTCAAATAGAGGTACTCGCTGGCGCGCGGGTGCCCGCGAGCACGGAAAAACTTTGTCATTTCCATATATTTTCGCAGACTGGCAGCAACGTCTCCCGGGAAATTCACTTACGCTCTAACCTGAATTTTAAGCCCGTTAAATTTTGCTGGTGAGGCGCGCGCGTGCGCGCGTATCTTTGGGTACGACAAAAGAAGGGAATCGGCGGGGGGGGGGGAGGGGGAGGTAGCGACTTACTGGAAATATTCCCGCGCTCGGAACGGACCGGGCACACGCAACCTACAGGGAGAGAATTGCATTCGACGTGTAACGATCGCGAAGAGAAACGCGAGCTGCGGCGAAACTGAGCGACGGGCGGATATGCGGGAGCGGAGGCGTTTCATTCGATTTTTATGATTAAAAGTGGCGCGGATGCGCACGGTGAAGTGCATACGTAATTGGAATTCCAGGGCTGCTAGATTCATTAGATTCATTTGCGTAAACACCGGGGTCGCGAGCTTAATTTTATCATGATTTTATGTAGGCACAGAGTTTTATTGTGTAGGTCGATGCTCCCTTCGTTCGAAAGGAATAATAACGAACTCACTCGAATTAGGTTAAAATTTAAGCTCGATTATTTTGGATGAACATCTTTGTACGTTTGCAAGATTCGAATCGAAATAAAGATGTGTTTGTTTGAATTACATTTTGCGTTTTTACACTTGACCTTCTGCCCCTCTAATTTGAGACATTGAGAACAAACAGGGACTAACTCACGTTTTTTTGCGAAATTGAGTTAGTAGCAATAATGTATTCGAACAGGCTGTACTAATCATATAATAGGGTAAATCCGGGAGACGCGGTCGACCTAATATAAAATGGCTATTAAAACTAATACAGACATTACTTATTTTATCAGAACAAACCTAATATGTTCAGAATTTTATGCTGATTCAGAAAACCTGGTCGATATTTGCTTTAAGACAATATTTACTGTAAATCGGGTTGTAAACTGAAGTCATGACATCTGACCACCTCTCCCGAGGTGCCGGGAGAAATGGTTTTCGTCGTTGGCAGAGACCACTCACATAATAACAAAGAAGAAAATAACAAAGAAGAAAGCAAAATTATTTATGAGTGAATACAACTACAGATTCATTGATGTATAGTTTTTTACGCTAAACAAGTAAAGAGCACATCAAAGATAAAGCGAACTACCTACCGGCAATTAGCAAGGCAAATGAATACAAAAGTGAATAAATAAAATAAATAAACACTAATAATAATAAAATAATGATAAAAATAAAAATATAAATAAAAATAATAAAAAAATCATAACTCGACCGTCTCTCCTTTCTGCTGCGAGAGATGGTCTTCTCGTTAGTTTTGAGAGGAAGAGTTAACATGGCTAAATAATTTAGCTGCATTGTCCCTCAATATCTCTACTATCTTATTAATCCCAAACATTAAACGAAAATAAACTTAGAAGTATATTTTAATTACGATTATGTACACCGTTGTTTGACAAAAGAGGTTAAATGTAACCTCAGTTTACCGTTTATAACCTGTAAATCTAGAAAAACACTGAAGGAATCGAAGTGACGCTATTCATTCAATTGTTTGGCTTCTAGAGATGTAATTGGTCTGCACTTTAACGCGTTTTTACGTATAGAGTCTGAAATATTGTATATACTAAGAATTAATTTGTTTTCAATGTGGGCTAGTCCATTTTTACTCTCAATGCCCCGTTTTAACCGAATTAAATTTCAAATGGAGATATTAGCCACTAGATGGAAGAGTATTCAAGTGGCTATTAATTAATATTGAAGTCCGACTCTGCTCATCACGTGTGCACACTGGGCAGTATTAACTCACGCAATTGCAGACACTGTGTGCAGTAATAAAATTTCCCGGTTGTATTTAATGAAACGATATTTGCACCATGGAATGAAATTCTCTATAGTCACTGCGATGGGTATATAATCCAATGCTTTACGTAACGCAGGATGTATAGAATGTTTACCTTTCTCGATGATGTAAGCTTCCGGCATTAAATGATCGTTCATTGTATTCGCTTAAGGGCATCCGCCGGTTAAATCGCACGAAAACATAGGTGACTTCTATGATTTTTTCTAGAAAAAATTATACAATGTATGGGTCTAAAACTTTTTGCACATTATTCTGCTACAAATGTAGAATATAAAACAATTTTTTTCTTTCATTTTTGTCCACCATTGGCTCTGATATGCATTGCGTGCTGCATCGCTGTAAAAAACTGGCCTGCACTGGCGCCAAGATAACTTTAGACAGGATCATTCAAAATCAAAAAACCAAAGATATTCCTTAATTACACATGTGTTGTTATCACGCTACCCTCAGGCAGTGTTAAGAAACAATTAGGCGATGATTGCCAAATGTTTAAACGATAGGATCCCCGAAATATGGGTTTCTTTGCACAAAAATGTTTCGTAAAAAAAATGGAGTGTATGAAAATTCACAATAGAGGGTAGCCCGGAAGTCAGTGCAATTATGAGTAGAATCACCTTTGAATTTTTAGATTCGGTCAAGAATTGAATTTTTCATCGTGGCGGTGGTGCGTGAAAAATTGTTTCGAAAAAAAAACGTACTTAAAGTTTGACGCCGAGCGCGTTCGTCTATAGCAGGGTTGACTAACTGGAGGCTCGCGAGCCACCGAGGGCACCTCCGCCATGTTGCCACGCTGAACGGCCCCCTCCATACCTACCTGACGATCGCAGTCGAAAAGAGAAGGAAAGAAGCAGGAATCGACTGCGATCGTCAGAGTCTGGTCGGTATGGAGGGGAGCCGTTCACCGTGGCAGCAAGGCAGAGGGACCCCCCGTGGCTCGCGAGCCATCAGTTAGTCAATTCTGGTCTATAGTGATGGCGAATGGCCCGTGAGCGCCCTATTTTCCATGCGTTTATTCGTTTTAAAAAAAAAGATTCTTTTTTAGATCAATAAATGTATTATTAATTAAAAGAAAAATCACATTTCTGTCTATTATACCTGCTTCACAATCCATCTTCAAAAAACACCTATTTAAAGGCCGTCACACTGGTGATCCCCCTGAACTGCCTATAAAATCTGTACCGTTAGCAATTTCAATCTAAAATTTTAACTTAAAAATTTTTAGATGTTGAATGAAAATATGCAAACAAAATTTTTTTCGATTTTTTGACCGGCAGGTACCCTTAACTCGTATTTCATTTTATTTCGCTCGTACGGAAATCATTTATAATATTTTAATCGATAAAAGGTATTAAAGGTACTGCACGCTTTTTTGCGCCTTCTATTTACATTGATAATTGAACAAGTAGCTTCCATGAGTTCCACGGTATTTGCAAACAATAAACATGAACGCTAATTGTTTCCCAGCGTGATACATCATTTTTTACTTTCACGAATGGTTCCATTATACAAATTACGGTAATTCAGCGTACTCCAATTTCGGGTAAATACTTCTCTGTTGCGAAATTGCGTTTCAGTGGAAACGATTGGTGTTTCTACAGATTTTCTCGACACAGTGACGAAATACAATTATGGCATAATATAGAATGTAGAAGCAGCAGAAATTTCTGCGATATTAGAACGTGCACTATCGGAAATCTCGATTACATGATTTGAGGAATCGCTGTCGATCAACTGGCACCGCGCGCGAGTGGTGTCCATCTGAGATGACTTTTATTGACACATGTCATTTGTATAAACGCGAAAACACGTAAAAAAAGGATACGTATCTCGACGCTTCTATCTCCTGTCTGCAAATACATATTTAAAAAGATGTCATAGTGGCTGTCTAACAATGCTACATTTATATTAACTATCATTTTAACGTTTACATCCATCGCTTCGATAGCCCGTAACACAAACCAATGAACGATTGCACAGCTGATAAGTGTTACGAGACAAATTGTCAAAATCGAACTGAATATCGACGCAGACCGAGCACTTACAGTCTGTTCAATTAGCCCCGAAATTACAAAACACTTCCAAGAATAACACGCTGGACTAACGGGGAAGACCCTTTAATTTGGTTCTCGTTTTACGTAACAGTGCGGCTGCAAATCAAAACGCTACACCAAACTAAGTAGTTTGTTCCTATTAAGCTTCCTACGGTCTACTTTTGTTGATTACTACATAACACCATACGAAATCTTTATAACCATGGTATTATCCAACGTCCATTAAAAAGAGGAGAGAACAGAGATCCTGAAGCAGATGCAATAACAGATGCATCGCGCGAAAACAATTCCACTGCAACGAACCGTGTAGCCAGTAAATAAGCTGAGAGAGGAAATATGTTCCATCGAGGCATTCAGAGACTGCGAACACATCGTTTACGGTCACGCGAGCGACGCATTGCCCGCGATTTAGCTCGTCCTTCGGCCAGGCATCGCCATCGACGCAACTTCGCCCGTTAAGATCGCGGAATGCAATTTTGCACGCGGCTGCGGTCCAAGTTTTCGAATGCTTGACACGGGGCTTAACGATTATCGAGACGGAACGACCCTCGGCGAACGGATAGGGGCCAGAAGCGGACAGGAAGAAGCACCTCGGCGTACTTAAATCGGCTAAAACGAGCGCGCAATCCGAGACGTGCAGGGACACTTTAATCGGACTCCACCAGTTACGAGTTCGAACCGAGGATCCCATCCTCGCCGGAGATTTCTAATAGCCAAGGACGCGGGTCCAAGGGCCCTCCGCGCCCGTAGGAATAAAGCGCCCCCGCTTAAACAGCCGCTCGATCTTCCCCAGGGGTGTCTAAGTTTCAAGCGAAATTAAGAGTTCGCTAATGAGATTTCGAGATTGCTGATCGTCCGAGGGTGGAGAATCAGATTTAGTGCGATTCGATTGGATCGATGAGGATATTTAATAACGGAGGGGGGTAGAGCAGAGCGACGGGGGATTTGAATTTCACCTGGCAACCGTGTGAAGAGCCAGGTAGCTCGATTACACTAGTCTTGGATTACAGAGCACGAAACGGGACTGCATACGCACTAATTCAGTTTCATGTTTATTTGAAAGGAAAGCAATGGAAGAGGTTTCGCTATCCAGTTCTATCTCCTCGCTTTCCAGACTGATACCAGCGTATCCCTCGAATTTATGCTCGTAGCCGCACTTCGGAGCCGTATCTTCAGTTTCAACTAGCTAAAATATTCATCGACCCGAGTGTCGTCGACGCGGCGACAGTGGCGGGTGACTATGTAGGTACTTGTACGTAGTAACCGGGTCAGAAAAGCCTCGGGCTCACTGGCTGTCGATTCATTCCGATAATGAAAGGCGTAGCCACGATCGGATAAATAAATCCATCGAGACGCGTATCCAGAGAAGGAGTGTCCCGCGGGATTTCTATCGCGGTTCACCGGCGACGCGCGTTTGTCTCCGGGGAAAGCTCTAGCCAGGTCTCAGGACGCTATTCGCGCCGTTTGATTTACACGCGCGGTTAAGAGGCCACCTGACATCGAGGGGGTTCGAAACACATTCTCTAAAAACCGCTGGTGGGTGTAAACAGATTTGATCGATGACTCGAAACATCGTGGCCAATGCTCGAGGATCTCTGTCACCTGTATGTCTTCAACTTCGGTGTATGTACCACTCAGCGCTTTCGAGCGCGATGAAGATAAAGCAAAGTCACGCTTTGTTAGGCTGTTACAAGATCATTAAAGGTTTCAAAGATGCTAAAGTAACCTTTGATAAAGATCGAAGATATGGAGGTGAAGGAGAGGCTTTCTCTGTTGCTGCAGATTTCAAAGCCCATCACCTTACGTTCGTATATCAAAAGAAGCAAGGTTGGAACATTTTATGATACCGCGGCGATCCGCATGCATCATTTTTTACCACTTCGATCTGGAACCGTTTACATAGATGCTACCAAAGAAACCACCCATACCGGAGTATTATTCTTGTTCCAGCTAGCTCCGGGGGAAACGGTAAGAACGCGAGTTATTCGCGAGAGGACTCCGTGCACGCGCCCCTGGCAAAAGATTAACGCTCCAGGGGACACGAACAGATGCAGTCTCGGGTAGGGGATTTATCGACGTAACGTAAAGCCTCGCCCCGCGCAAGAAAGCCGGTCCGCTGCCAAAATATGCTCGCGACTCCAGGGTATACGAGAATGGATCCCGTGCTCTCTATGAATCTCTAATAACCCCGGCCACCGCCGACGCCGCGGTCCCCGTCGATCCTCTCGGAAACTTGGAAACTCGCTGCGCGTCGATCGGCAACGACGCCGCGATAAATAATACCATTTGCCAGCGAATCGCGGGAAACGGCGCGGCGTCCCGCGGGACATCCGGGACGCGATTCGCCTCCGGTGCGCGTTTGCGGCCGGTCTTCCGGTCCGTCGTTGTATGTTATTGTCTTTCACCTGAACAGCAGGGTTCGTTACGACGTTGTTCGAGTTTCACGTGGCCGTTTCCTGATCCATTGTACAAGCTGCGCTGGAAGCCACGAGTCTACAAAGGGCGAAACTCTTGCGTGAACAATTCTAGGGTGCTTTGACCCATGTTCCTTAATCCCAATATCCATTGCCCCTTGTATACATGGAGACACATACGAATATCTAAGAGCTAGCTAAAGGCACGGTGAAGCATGTGCAATGCGCGCTACGGGACAATGGTGTCCATTACAAGGGTCGATTTTTATGGTTCGGCACGCAGCGTAGGACCTCGTATCGTAGAAAATTTTGAGCGTTCGACGCGCAATGTTTGAGTCTACCTTAAGGGCTCAGATCGCGCTTATTACATAATTAAGGCAACAAGACGAAGCAGACGGATGATTTCTAGTAGCAGAGGCTCAGCTTCCTGGCAGACGCTGGCAGAGGCCTCCTCAAGGACAAAACGGCTCGAGGATTCGGGAGAAAAGCGGGCAGCGTGGCGAGGGGTCGTTCGCGCGCGGATATAGAATCTGAAAAGGAGCGAACAGCGGGAGGATATGGAGGCCGAGGACGAGAGGTAACTATGCAAATGCAAGAGTACATTTATCTCGGCACCACGCCCATGTATTTCCTGGGAGCTTCCGGACGCATTGTCGGGGGCGAATCGAATCCCCACACCCCCGATGGCAACCCCGACCCCCACCCAGCCTCTCTTTCACCTTCCTCGCGCTCTATAGCCCCTCTCCTCGTTCTCCCTTTCGCCCCTGGCTCTCGTTCTCCTCTTTTACTCCCGCCGAATGTGCACGCGTGTGCGCGAGGGTGTGCGCCACCACCGACGCCGATACTCCGGAGATTTACGAGCAAACTAGCCCCGTCCCCAGAGCTAATAGACCGGCAAGTTATGGGCCAATTCAATTTAATTTCGAAAATAAACAACCGCCAACGGCCACGTTGGTCAATTTATTCCGAAATCCCGCGAGCGGGATCGCGATACGCCGCGCCGTGAACGTCGTAGGTCAAGATCCCCGCGGTCGATCACCGCTCGGAAAGCGCGCAAAAGCTTCTTCGACCCCGCGCCCCATAGATCGCCGCTAATTCGCGGACGGAGCCCCGTTAAATTAACCGTTCAACCGACCCGGGCGTATATTTACGCGCCAATTGTTCAAACTGGCGCGATTCCAGCGCATACTTTTACGCGTCACGCGAGTCGAACGCGTCCAGATTTTTTCCCCGGCGAATGTAGGTTTCCATTATCCTCCACTCCTCTCTCTCTCTTTTATTTGCTAGGGGAGATTGCAGCGCGCCGTTGCGGATTCGCCGCGGTCTTAAGCCGTGTCTGTGAGCGGTTTGAAAATTTTGAAAAGTGGAAATTAAAGATGGCACGATACGCTGAAAGCTAGCCAGAAATAGACGCAAGTGCTTGCGCGTGGATGGACTTTTAGAGTATTCTTCGAAAGAGATGACACGCATTTAGCGGCGCACTCTTGGCGCTCGAACAATGCTGTCGCTGTTAAGATACTTTCCGTTGGTACTATACACAGAACAGAATCACGATTTACGAGGAGCTAAATGATTGCCTGACACCGTTCACACATGTAGCGCACGGTTATCGCTCTGTTTTCTAAGGCGCCGCCGCGCTCTTATCGCGAACAAGAAACACTCGCGTTCTTGCTCGATCGCGTTTCATTTCCGACCGAAAACTCTAAAAGCGTAGCATCTCCGCGTTCGGCTTCGATCGGGGATTACGGGAAAGCAATTTTCAACGTGCCAGGCGAATTGCGTTTGTCGAGTTGGCGCGAGTGCACCGCGTGCCACACCCTCGCGACTCGAATGTTAACAGTAACAGCGCTCCCGCGCCTTTCCGTTCTGCTACGATAAACGGAAATTACACGTTGTAACGCAACGATGAGTTTAGACACAGAGAGTATCTACAGTAAACGTCGACAATGTTTGGGCGTCTGTAAAATTTAACATAAAGAGGGTATCTGACATATTCAAGAGCTTTTGTTAAGACACGCTTTGTATCTTTCAAAGGTTGAGACATTGCACGGCTCAACCTCCGCAGATATATGCCCCTAAACATCTCTATTTTCGAAGACGACTAACGCAGAAACCGAATAAAAGAGCTTCATTCCCTACTTAATTAATTTGAGCGAGAGCGTGACTGGCAAACTGACCGTTCAGACGTCTGGAAGTCGCATCTACGTAATAATCCCGATGCCCCCAGTCACGCCGCACTGTTTTCTCGATAAAACAGTGCAACGGACTCTTTTTCTTCGCCAGTTTAACCAGCAGCGAAGGTCACACCATTATTGAACTCCGATATTCCTCCCAATTAGCTGTCGATAGGAGGCCGACGTTTCGCTCACGCGCTCACCATATCCTTCTAATCACGCCGTTATAACAGCGTGATGATCGTCACACGTGTAATTGGCTCCGTTAAACCCCTTGTATCCGCGTAGAGCCTTTCGATTCCGCCTCGATGGCTGCGCGGCGCGAATTTGCATTTCTATCAGCCGAACCGATGTAGCGTCCGTCCCTTTTTCGCCGTTCGCCCATCCCGCGAAACAAACACCATCCGGCGTCAAATATTCTCTAACTCTACCCCGAATCCACTCTTCCTTGCTTTCGTTTCCATTTGCGCCCCTCTCTTCTTTTTCCATCAGTATAATTAACCGTGGCTCGTAAATCGCCACGCTGTCCTCCCACGGATTTCCGGATTTCGCGGTATAAATCAACGAGGTTTTCGATTAATCAGCATCGCTGCTGATCCAAAGAGATCGCGGGCATTAAACGGCCCAATGGCCAGTGGAGCGATTAAGTAATCGTTAAAGTCGACGAACGGTCGACCGATCGATCGTTCTCGCTGCGACGGCGACGCCGAGTATGCATTCGTCCGAGCGATCCTGGAGCAAAAGCACACACGTCACTTGGCCGCTGGAACGTCTGAAATTTCGTTTCTATTCCATTCGGTGGCTACAGAGGACAGCGCGACCGCGAATCGCCCCGCTTTTGTCCGGTGTATTTTACGACAGCAATATTTGCCCAGAAGCATGTCCCCGCAAATGCCCGGTCAGTCGATACGATCCAATGGGCCGATACGTGGGGCGAGCAGCAGAGGCGGTCGTTCGTTTCTCTCGTCACGAGACACGCTCGCCGCAAAGTGGCGTCCAAGGATCGATAGCCGACGACGTGTGGCCGCGAGTCGGCAAGTTTCCCGGCCTCTTTTGAGGTCGCGGCTCACACGTGCACGCGGTCGGTTCACGGCTGCGGTGTTCCGGAGCGGCGAAACACGGGGGCCGCGACGCCTCGGCAAGCTTGCGAGCCGCGCGAAAAAGATTTCGCGACGAAGAGGGACCGTGTGTAACGGGGTTGGGGAAAAAGAGAGATGAAAAAGGAATGGAGAGGGCGGTGAACGAGATCGGAAGAGAGAAGCATAGGAAGGCGTGGGGAGGAAAGGAGGAGACTGAAAGAGGGTACAAATGGAGAAGAGGAGAAACAGGGGTGGAACTTCTCTTCTCCCTTCACCTACTCTTGCCTCCTCTTGCCGCCATGGCTGCGAGTTTCCATGCAAACACACAACGAGAGCGTATTTTACGATTCTGTTGCAAGTAGCCTTGTAAAAGTGAGAATACATCAGCAGCAGTCTTCTGTCTCTCTACTTCCACCCACACACCGTCGCTTCCTGCCTTCAGAATTTGCCTTCTCTCGTAAGAAACGCTGCAATCCTCACTGACCGTGCGTGGCTCTCCCTCACTTCTAGGCCTAGTCATTGTCAGTCCGCCCTCCAGCTGCATCAGATGTCTTCATCGTGAACCCACGTGTTTCTCGCCCCCCCTAACGCGAAAGCTTACGTCGGTTGGCTTACATCCATTATTCTGTCCGCTTAATTTCTTTAAACTGCAAGCGGAGACGCTCGGCGAAAAGCGCGGCAGGTGAGGAGGCTATAAGTTGTGGGGGAAGCCTACGCGGAACGAGATTAGCCTATATCTGGTTACAGCCCTTTCGACGTGCTACACGCAGACGACGCCAGCTTTGCGTACGGCTTCGTATTATTGTGCGTTGTCGATGTTAACTTCTCGGAGAAGTGCGTTGGCCGACGCGACGTGAAAAATCGTCTGCGCGACTTAAGACGATCCAGTGGAAAGCGGGTGCTACTTCAGAGGAGTATTGTATTACGGAGATTGTGACGGGGATACTTGTAGTTGAAATTTATTTAGCCGGGGTAAAGAAATTCTTTCACGGATGAAAAAGTTATTTTATTATTAATATATTTATCGCGTCGCGAAAGTTCAACAAGTCAGCGCGAGGTCTGTATAACTTTCCAAGCTTATAAACTTTCGAAAGATCTATGAAAGATTTCGACGTCTTATCAGGATCCCAAACGAGTTGGGATAACTGTTGATTTTTCGAGAACTCGAAGGAGCAGAGATTAAAGGGCCGGAGAAATACGGCGAGCTTTCCTCCTTGCGCTAATTTACATCGCATTGACTTAATATTCAAGGGCCGCTTAAATAGCTGCATTCGTTACGGAGCACTTTGAGCGAGCCTTAAAACGTCGTTACCAACAATTGAATCGAGTCTAGGAAATCGTAGCCTCAGGGGGTGGGAAATGGTCACCGGTTTTTCATACTGTTCTGCGCCTTAAACGCGAGGAAGTGGTATTTTTCTTTCCCGGAATTAACGTCGCTACAATGGAATGGTATTTCCACTGGCCATTATTCGCTTCTACAGCTCATTATTCGTCTCCCTTTCACCGCCAGGCAACGGCAACGAAAGGGGCAGTGGAACATTTTTTTAATCACGCCAAGGGCGTTTATTTCTCTCGAACCTGCTCTCTTCGTTTCATTCTTTCTGAAGTAACGTGAGCGAATCGCGCCCTGGCAAGTTAATTTACGCTCAAAATTACGGCACATCGGTTGGAAAATCATTGCGGCAAATCTTTTCTTCCCATCATTCTCCAGCCAGAATTGGGATGCTATCTGCGAGCCGTGCTCCTCCGCGAGGGTGGAAGTCGTCGAGCTGATCTGGAACTACGATATCCGCGTATTATGCGCAATATTCGAGGCCCCGAGTAATAGATAGCCGATGGGAGGCGATATTAGCGATCGATCAAAGAAACTTTGCATCCATATGGATCTCGCGTGCGCAGCAAAAACCTCCATGTTAATAGCAGCCGGGTATTATTCGGCGTAGCCACGTGATCGAACAGCTTTTTTCCCCCTCGCAAAACCCCGATTCGCAGCATTGAATCAAATCCAGGCTTCTGTTCATCGCAGATAACGTTTCCTTTTTCCTCCTACGTAATGTCATTTAGAGGTCGTTTAACATACAGTGACTCACAGCCATAATCGTACACTCTTTAAAATCGCATAACATTTTTAAAATTGGTCCAAACGACTTGAGTTTTTTTGAGAAGCTAGAAGGATTAGTTTGCAATCTACAAACGGGTTTTTTGAATTTTCATTACAGGCTCAGAAAAAAAAGTTTAAAAAACGACCTTTACTATTTTTTTCACTGTTCCGACCAATTGCATTTTTTTTAAAAACGACGAAACACATCGCTTAGCAAACTAATCCTTCTAGCTTCTCAAAAAAACTCAAGTCGTTTGGACCAATTTTAAAAATGTTATGCGATTTTAAAGAGTGTACGATTATGGCTGTGAGTCACTGTACGTCGCATCTCTACGCGGATTGCACCCTTCGCGCATCAGTTTCATTCATTATCCTACCTTCGTTAAAATGTTTTTCATTATGCTGTTTTAGCCTGTCAATCGAAAGTCAGTAATTAACCGAGGAACTTGTAACTATACGTAAGAACCATCGAACCAAAAATTCGAATTTCGAGAACCTTTCTTCGTGTCGATCGCTGGAACTTTTTGCACGTTTTGCGGTGCACGACGAAAAAAAAAGCAAGGTATTGCTGGCCGGTGATGTGAATGGTTTGTTGATTGTATGGAGCAACGAAATCCATATGTCAGAGTTCGGCTGGAAGTGGGTTGTGCATCGGGGCAGAAATTATTTACAATGTGGCGCGAATTGTGAGCAAGTTGCGGAGCGAGCGTATCAGGGACTTCGCGATTCTGGCGTCGTCCCGCGATACGTGTACTTTGTTGGAACGCCACGCGCACGTGTTGCTCCCGATTGACACGTTTTATATGCGATAGAAACCTGCGAAGTTGTCCTGTGATATACACCGTCGCCCTCATTGCATTTGGAAGCAACTTTAACGGCTTCGTTTCCTCAATTCTTTTCTACAATTCGCGCGAGGTTCGTCTACGGAACAGAACAATACCGCAGACTTCGCTGATTATTCCAAAGAGATGCAATAAAAGCTACAAAAGCGTGCCACGTGTTTATGCCGAATTCATGACCGCCGGGAAACTTTCGGTAGTTTCGATATTTACATCTTATTCGAACCTTCGCTCATGGAAGCCCAACGAAGGTATGAGAACTCAAGTCAGAGAACACCTTGACTTCCTAATAGAGGTTGGATCCAAGCCCATACCACAACTTAGGGCTCGGTCCATCCATCGCCAGTCCGTGCAAGTTAACTCCGCCTTCGATATCCCCTCAGAATCACCCTTTGCCTAAAGTTTCCGCCTTGCCTATCCCAAAGTGCCGCATACTACTCGATAATACGATCGTGATCTTAAAGGGCTGAAGTAACAAGCAAAACTGCTCCGTCAGTAATAGAGGAATAAGGAGAACCGCGAAGACGCTTTGATAATTCCACGAGACTAGACGTATGTACGTGGAAATACTTGGAGCGTCTTCGCAGCGGCGGTGGTTTCGTCAAACGTCAGATTTGCATTGTTTGCGCGGGCTCGCGTGCCCCGCAGAATGCTCCGAGAGGGTTTTTAACATTCGTCGCGTGTTGTGTACCGTCATTCGCGTACACGAAAGGCGAATTGCCGTCCTGTGCCGGAAATATGCAGACGCACGGCACATTACGCACGCGATGCCGAACGAGGGGCCGCCATGGGATCGAACGGCGACCGGCGACGCACGCATCGCTGAAATTTCAGCGACCGCGATCGATGCGAATTCATCGAATACCGCGCATCGCGGGGGCGGAGGGGTGGGGGTATCGAGCCGTGATCGCGGTATTTCTTGCCGGCGTGCGACACGTCGTCCGAGTCGACAAATTACTTGGTCCCCCGAATTCCCCGGCTAGTATCGTGAAAATGCTCCGAATAGCCGGCCGCGGTCGAACCGTAATCGAATTAATGAATCCGAGGCGGCGAAGTCAAGTCCCGACTGATTATTCTTGTGCACCAAAGACGGGCCGAATTTTATTATCGTGCAGGCAATTCGAACGATGGCCAGGTGTAATTTTACCATCCAGTTCCTGTAAACTACTTGGTTCTGGTTTTCTGACATTGACGCAAGCACGGTGTAACATCAAGTTCGATGATTGTGAATTAAGAAATAAAGCGGTTTTTAAATAAAATATCCCACGATATCGCAGTACGTAAGACGCGGTGATTAAACGGAACAGAAGGTAGTAGGAAAATATACACTGCACTCGGCGTATCATCGTACCACGTGGAAGAGCTTCAGTCCGCAAATACATCCCTTCATCGTTCGAGTCCCCTGTTTACCCTTCCCCTGCCCGAGTCAGCACTTTCTCCTGCTCTTCCTTCGATCGGCCAGCCAAGGGAACGAAAAAACCTGCACTTTAATCTGGAACACCCCCAAACGGAACTAGGAAAAAACACGTCCAGACTAGAGCGGCAGGGGTTTAAACGTGAAACGATAACGATTGATCAGGCGATCCGCTAGCATTGCCGACGATAAATCTTATCGAGGCACTGGGGGGCTGCTCGAGGAAGGCCGTTTCCTGCATAAGACTCAAGCGACGAGAACAACGCCTTCATAAACTCCTCGTTTCCACCGTGCGTTATTGCTCGAGCGTGTCCGTTCTCGGTCGCGATTATCTGGTCAGATTGCGACCGGGGGAGGCGTTTCTTTGCGACGAGAACGGACAGCTTCCACGGGGCTCAGAAAAAAAAAGGCAGTGCAACGCGCGCATAATTCCAGTTGAACACGGACACCGCCGTTCCCCGGGGCGAGGGGTGGCTACACCCTGGCCAAGCTACTGCCAATAAACTTCGCGAGCTGTTCCTTGCGTGTAGCTAGGATGCGAACGGGGCAACACATGCACGGTGGCACGCGGCCCGGTCATGCTTTCGCATGGGGGCTACGCTTAAATTCGCCACGGGCCCGACACTCGTTAATACGCGCGGCAAATAAACGGGCTAGCGCTATTATTCTGCGACAAGAAATATCGAATCGACGGCGAGAGGCGACGGAGCCGCTGAATCGAGCAAGTTTACGAGCCTGCGGATCGTCTCCGTTGATGTACATAAAGGCTTCGAGATGGTTTAAGGGGCTGTTTGTTCCCGCGTGGTTTAATTTTATTCCTCTGCGAACAGCGTTCTTTTACGAAGGACGTTCTTTCGTATCGTTAAGCTTTATTCGCGCAGCAAGCAAGTGATTTAAATCTCCCTGAGCTCTTTGGCCTTGCTTCGCTTTAATCGAATTTTATTTAGGGTAACAAATTCGTCTATCGATTGATCACCGATACCTAGATTCTCCAGGAATAAAAACCGTGAATTCTCAGATTGCCAGAGCTGAGCACCGGAGCAGGGAAATTCTGAAATATCAGTACTAGCCCCTGGAGTCAATCGATTCGTACACATTTCTGTAAACAAACGGTGTCCATCCGCGTATAGTCGAATGCTCGTTGCGATACTGTTTGCGTAGCATGGATACGGGGGCTTACGGATCAACCGTGCGTCGGCGCGTGTTTGCCTAAGCTTGCAGATCTTTGTGCGAGTTACGCAAACACCGCGGAAGGAGCAGACTCTGGGTGTTCGTGTTCAAGCAGCTGCGAATGTGGGGATATAAAAATTATCAGATCCCGCTCGTACGAATGTAAACAAGCTTGTAAACTGTGACTCCAAGACGGAGAAAATACGACTGATAAGGGATTACGACGTTATCCCGCGAAATCCTTGAGGATGGGGTGGCAAGCTTTAATTTCGACTCTTCCCTATCGCGAGCGAGATTGCGGAGCAAAGTTCTAGCTTCGAGATTGGGTGCTTAAATCGTAAATTTTGCCTGAAGAATTGCAGGGGGGGCCTTCTGTCTTAGTCTCTTTATTACGACTTGAGTCCCGAGCGTTAGACGTTACTATCTCAAGTCAATTTGAAATCGAATCTAAAGTCAAAGTAAGGCAAGTACAGATATTCCCGGCATAAGCTGCGCCCCTAAAAGTGGAACGGTGCTCGTCAGGGATTCAGCCTGCTCTGGAATAGTCGATTTGTCAGAACTCCCGTTTAACACGCGCAAACTGAACAAACAGTGCATTGTCCAAACAGCAAAAATAAACGGAGAACACATGCTGCGGACTAAACACCTATTCCCATTCGTGTACGCGCTCCACATGGATGCTTGGACGCGTGCAGACACAAATACAGGAACGAATGGTCGGTGAGCACGTGTTACGATACACGCACGCGAATAAGGGATGGGTGTGCGAACTGACGCGCGCTTAGAACAGTACCATCGCGCAGCGATAGCATAGAAGATAGATGGTACGTGCACGTGAGATCTTGTCGCCGATATCGAGCAGCTTCCGGTTTACGGGTCTCATTATTTTCGCGTTAGACCTGCCGTCAGCCTGGTTCTGGGTCACTTCTCCGCCCTCCGTTCCGAACTCGAGAGCCCTTTGAACCGTAAAGTCCTATCTGCTCGATATCGCCGCGGGAACTCGACTATTCTCGCCCTCCCCCGCTAACGTATTCGCGCGGCCTTCGTCGCTCTGTCGGAATCATTTTATCCGATGTCTCTGGTTGTAGCCTTATCAGCCAGGGAATTCGTAGCGCGCCGTATGGGTCGTTGGAATGTTTCCCCGCGTTTAATGCCCCTGCCCGTGACGCGTCCACCGCGGAATTCGCCGCTTTCTAGTCGACGGGATTCTCGACTGCCCCGCGAAATTGAAATCTATTGCGCGCGACTCGAATTCTGCCACGATCTTTTTAAGTTTCGAGGTTCTTTCCCGCGAAATTTCGAGGGGCGTCCGCGTCCCTTTCAGTGGTTAAAAATGAGCGAAGTGGAGAGCGAACGTAACTCTCGTCAGAGACGGTTTATAAGCTGGTTACTTTGAAAGTAGTTTAAGTATACAGTATGTCGTAATAATTTCACGTAATAACGTAATAACGTAACGGACGTAATAATGGTTGAAATGCACGGTAGGCACGATATCCCGCCGCGTAATTATCTTATACCAGAGGAGAATGAAGTCTCCCACCTTTTCGCAGCGTGAGGCCTCGTTTTCAATGTGCAGGCGATTGAATCTTAGAAGATCGGTATCTGGCGTGGGTGTACTTGCACACGAGAAACACAGTGCACTTTGATCAATTTATTAGAGTATTTTTCAACCTTTTTATTTTTCATCCTTTTCTACATGAGTAGAATGGAATATCAGTTCACTTTGATAGACTCGAATGACGCGTCACGCTGCGAGGTTTTAAAGAACGCTGACCGCGTCAAGATGAATTAGTGAGGGATATAATTCTACGAAATTCGATTTCGAGACTCACAATGCACCAGTGAAACGGCAAGGGTGGGCCAACAACTGGTAGCAGCTTAGATGCCTTGTTGTACACGGTTCGCTCTGCTAATAAACATAGGTACCGTTAAGGAACTAGTTCTTGATCAGGCACTAATTTTTTATCAGTTCATGAAATAAATCGTTCTTTTCAGTTTGCGTCAATAAATAATTGTTTGAAATAATTACTAACATAAAAACTGATAATTCAAACATATATGTGTTGTCTGTGAAAGCAGTTAGTATTGTTAGTTTTTGTGAAAATAAATGTGTAAGGTAGCTCACTTGAAGGAAGCCTCTGTTGAACGCTATCTCTTACTATTCGAACTAAGAGATCGCCATCGACGCCACAGTCGATTTCTTTACTGGTTGTTACGGTGTTAAAGATTATTTTCATACATTTTGCTTACAATAGTTTACCTTACAATATAGCGAAAGAATTTTAGTATTATATGTACCATTTTGCTTTAAAAGTCAGTGATCATTATTTAGTTCCAATTTTTTCTTGTGGAACTAATTTTTGATCACCTGAATAAAAAATAGGTTAGGACATTATAAAATTATAAAAAAATTAAATTTGGATGGTATAATACTAAAAATAAGTTTATTTGGTACTTTCTCTTTAATTAGTATTAGTATCTGATCAAATATTAGTCCCTTACCAGATAAGAAATTAGTTCCCATGTATTTTAGATGATCAAAAACTAGTTCCTGACCTGATAAAAAATTAGTTCCTAAGTATTTTAGACGATCAAAAACTAGTTCCCACTCACCTTATTATTCCGTACCTTATAAATAATTAAATTATACATATTTTCAACTTTTTAGAATTTTTCCTTAAAGTTTAAACATTAATTCATCTTTTAGTATAAAAAAGTCTATGGTTTAAAGTTTTATTAGGTTAAAAATAAATATTAAAGCGGGAAGCCCTCTAAACTGATCAGTAACTAGTTCCTTAACGGTACCTATTTCTACACAGAACATATATAGTTTAGTAATAGTCATTCCAAGTGCTAGAATTTAAGCAAAAATATCTCCATCTCTGGTAAGAACAAAAACTCGGCGCGCTCGTGAATGGGAATTAAATTAAAAGGTTTTGTCGAACACGAGGCGAGGGGGGGGGGGGCGGCGGCTGATATTGAACCGCTGAACCGGCAGAATCAACGAGCGCGAAGTTTTCAGGTCGATAGAGCGCGTAAGAGGGGCCGAAGACATCGGTCAGAAAAGCAAGATGTAAGAGGATGAAAGAGGAAGCGGAGGCTCGAAGGAAGACGGGTCGCTTAGGGGTGGCGCGCCCTCGAGACGGCGACGAGGGGGCGGAGGTACAATTGAATCAGCGAAATCAAGCCTCCACGGTCGAACGGAGCGGGGCAATCACGACCCACCGCGAATTTAAATGTTCTGGGCCCGTGGACACGCTGGCGGAAATCGCGGCCCTCGAACGCACGAAATCTGATGGTCGCGCGTCACATGGGTATGAAAAGACCAGCGATGGGATTAAAAAAGCGCCGTTGCCCGTGCTATCTATTTCCGAAAGGAGGGGTAACGTGATGCGCTCGTGCAGTCGAGAAATCGAGCCACTAAACGAGGAATTTTAACCCTCCGCGTCGTTGCCTCCTTACGAGCCAACCGAAGCGATATCGATTTCGATATGGAATTTCCAGTTCGGCTGGCTTGACGCGCTTCGCGATAGAACGATTAACCCTTTGCAAGCGAGGGGTGTGTAGGTGAGTTTTAAGAGGGTCGTCGTTCCTGTTTTCCTAAAGGGAGTATATACAGCTTCCTCTTCTAGGACTTAGCTGTACGCTACGTTACATAGTGGCTAGCAAGTGTTGGATAAGCTGGGTTTCGAGAATGGTTTTGAGGGAAAATTGCTGACCTATAGCATTTGCTTCTCAGCGTTTGAATGCCAGATTTGGATACTTCGTGGAGCTCTCGACGTGTCGGTAATTAACCCCGTTTTCTTTGAGGACAGCTTCATTGAGTTACAGTATGAAGTGTTGCCTGAGACTCTGAGAGTCTTGTATGCTCTGCTCCTCAAAGATTGCTTATGTTTTTCAAGTAGTTTTCATGAATTTTATTAACTATATCGTTTGCCTGTTAACGAGATTTCGGCCTTAAGTTACTCTACAGATAATATCACATTCGTTTTTTTTTACTGTTCTTTAAGACTCGGTTAATTAGATTATATAGAATTGATATTCGATCGACTTAGACTATCGCAGATGTTTCTGGTATCGAGTAGCTATTTGAACTAGCAGATTCAGTTCCTTCGACCCTGTTCACCTGAGATAAATCGGAGTATAAATGGGTCGCTCGATACATTCAATCAGCTCAGTTCTGTCGCAGTTGAGCATTCAATGAAACAAGCAAGACAGCTGTAATCATAGAATCATTGAAACTCTGTCCCCGCTTGAATTACTGAAACTGCAGTGAAACTACGGAACTATGGAAGCTATACTCAACCAATGAATGGATCGAAGGCAATATACGTACGATGCGTTTATGGTAACAGTAAGCACGAACTAGGAACGCGGGTGATTTGCTTGGCCGTAGGTGAAAGATTGAGGTAATTTAAAATTGCAGAAGCAAAGGGGTTAAAGTTACAAGTTTCTCCGAGACTACCTTCGCACGTTTACACCAAGCTTTACATCTTCATAGTTCAAGAAACCTCGTTATACACATTTTAAAGCTTCGCTGACTTTAAATTACATGCGCGGTGTGTTGATCATTTATGTCGGATGCTATAAGTATTTCACTCCACTTTGTTCCCGTATTTTATGAGACATTTACTCTCCCGTAGAAGTAAACGTAACGCCGAGCCTATTAAAATTTCAAATCCTTCCGTACGCCACAACGGTAATGACTTTAAAACACCGACTTTTACGACGATCTACGGAAACCTATCTCAACTGTATACACCAGTGAACCGAGAATTCTGACTAACTATTGTTCTGAAATATTCACTATAGTTCACAAGGTCTAAGGAAGCCTTGAAGTAGAGGTCAATGAGAATGAATCGCTTTACATTCCGCGTGAACCTAACGCTCTTATCAATATAAGAGTTGGGCATTATTCGAATAAATTTTTACTCGCAATATCTCGAATAAGAATTGTGAATAAAATGAAGTTATTCGAGAATAACGAATAATTTTTTATTCGAATAATGCTCAACTCTGATCAATATAGGTGCCCAAAGAGTAGAGTAGATTCTTGATCGTCAGTTCCAGACATCTCGTTTAATTAGTCTTTCCCGGAAATAACTTACTTTTACTACTCTTCATCAAACTTATCAGACATTTATGCTGTATTTACGTATCGTGTTATTATTCCAGGCAAATAAGCTTCATCGTCGAAACATAGGTACGCGCGCTGTCACCACTGTGAAATATGAAAAAACATCTATCAACCTTGTTTTTTTTTCCTGTCTAGTTTTACATGCATGAAATATGAAACGGGCGTAGAATCGAAACGCGTGTATCAGGGACGGGAAATCTCTCCCAAAATCCTCGTATTCTTTCCCATCGACGATGGACACGCAAACACCGTGTTTTCTTGCGCTGTTTTCCAACGCACCCTTCTCTCGTGCTCGCAGCTTTGCGGACCATTGCTGAGAAAAGTAAGGGGACTGTTTGCTTCAGAAATAGTAGAAAACTGTCTGGTTTATAGATCGAAGCTTACTGTGGACCGTCAGTCTTCGTTGCTGGATGGACGTGTGGCTACGATGGCACGTTTTCTACGTCGATAGATACGGTTCCATGAGAAGCATTTACCCGAAGATACGCTTTGGCCAAGTGGAATCAAATATCTGCCGGGACAAGTTTCATTTTCGATGTTACAAAGGTGTGTAGAGATGGCTCTTTCAATTGGAATAACAGCGTCAGACTCTCACCAAATGCCTACGACTGAGCGCTACGTATATGTAGACGGTGTAAATGAATATGTCCAAGCTCAACAGAAAATTTCTTTGTCACGTTTTCAAATCATAGAAGCCAGTCGAGCTCTTCCCGTCCATGCTTTGATGTTCAGATTCAATCGAAGCTTCGAAACGTACAGTGTACAAGAATAAGCGAGCTTTGTTTTCGCAACATCCGCTGGTCTTTGTAAACGTCGCCGAGGAAACAATACAATTTTCCGTTCTATTAAGACCAGTGACTGGCTGACCTAACAGAAAGCTGTTTTGCGAAAAAGAAGGAGCATTAGTTTCCTTTCGTCTCAGTCCAAGGTCCGCGCCTTAAAGGAAACGGTTTAGCTGAACGATTCGCTGAGCTTGCCCACTGTTGTGCGATTCACGAGCTATGCTTGAATATTGAATCGAGAAACAAACCATCGCATTAATCTGCTGGATGGTGGATTCGTAATTGCGCGAGAAATATAGATTGACCTTTAACGACATCATACCGATTTTACGCCCCCTTTTTGCTCGCTCTTGTCGCGCGAACGCGTGATCTGTACCGCGAAATTGGTATAAAAAAAATATGGAAAATATCGACGAAACCTTTAGTTCCATCGCGCGCACACTTGCAATATAGGATTGAAGCGAGTTTCAGGGGACGTATGAGACGTTTATGCAATATTCAGAGACGTTTAGGGCTGCTTCACTCCGCTGCTATGCACTCGACGCATAGACATCTGACATGCATCCTATTTGACATTAACGCGGTATATTCCACTTCTCCAATCGATTCGTACATACTGCCGTACATTCGTGAAACCGTCGCACAGGGAAAGCGAGCCCCGTCCTTCTCTCCAGTCCAAAAATTCGACTTTTAACGAAGCTTTATGGTAATGCGGGCAGCGAATTGTCTAAGGGGTCGTCTTTCTCCGCGGAAATATTCAAATGTGGAGAACGCGGAATTACCCTTTAGAGTCTGTGCTGGTTTTATCATAATCGCCAGATCTCGTCATCCACCAGAACCAGAGGAACATTTTTTAATAAAAATTCAGAAACCTCGTGAATGAGGAAACTCTACCAATCGAGCTTTTATTAATTCTGACTTTCCGAAAATGAGTTCCCCAATCAATTCAGAATTTCTCTCATGCTCCGCGGGAGAGTTAATCCACTATCTCGCACGAATTCCGAAATTTTAAACGAAAGCTCGGCTCATGATTCTCAGAACATTTTACCTAAATCGTTAAGGCCGCGTCAGTTCCCCGCGGTGGTTTAATTAAGCCGTTTTAGGGACCCTCGCCGAGGCACGGTGACACACGTGCAATTTTCAGTGGAAAGTTGCCGGATGTGTACGCGCATGCCGGCGTGTAAAGGGCGTGGATTGCCATTTACATGGGTATTAAGATTTAATAGAGGAACTTCGTGCCGAATGCAGTTAGAATTAGCGCGAATACGAGAATATCGCCGTTTTAAGCGCCGCTCCATGGTATTGCCTCTAGTGCCAAATTACCATGTCGAACAACAACGGAGTACGCATACAGAATGAAGTGGATCTGAAGGGTTAGGCATCCTGCTGTGCTGGCAGGTACAACGGACAAGGGTGTCAGCAGTTTTCGCGATAAACGCGGTTGAAAGCATCGAACTGTGATCTTAATTCTCGGATCGGGTAATTAAAAGACTGCCACCAGGCCTGGAGTGGAGTTCGAGTGGATAAACTCCTTTATAAGCAGAGGAGGAGAATTTCCACTGGAATGTCCCTCCGAAGTTCACCAATTCTTAGGCAAGACGGTTTTCTATCGATCGACGCGAAGAATTTTGGCTAACCATGACCTGTTCCGACATTGAAGGTTACAGTCGGTGTCCTTAAAACATTCTGACAAAATGTAGTTCTCTCTTTGAGGTGAAGGTAGCGCTAGGTGGTTTAACGAAGATCTTTGTAAGTTTCATTCGTGAATAGGAACACGAACGGTCCACCAGGTTTGAATTTAGGACTTTTGGGCAATCTCTAATGCGTTGCATACGACTCGTAAAGCAATGCTTCCTTGAGCACCCATGTGTGCAGAGCAGAGTTCCGCCAAAGGGTTGTAATTAAAGGAGACTTGCTTATTAATCCTGAAACCCCTTACGGACTTTCCATAACGGATGCACGTCGGTTTCCGAGATGAAGTTGCGATACACGAATCGCAGATTAGAAGAAGATCAAGAAATTCTCAACAATTTAGTTAATCTAGATTACATCAGGATCAGGAAATTACGAAACACCATTTCGTTTCGCGGCGGATTCGCGGTTGTAAGTGTTCGTGAAAGTAAATCTGCTCCGAAAACTCAACTCTACTGTTCACCAAACTCCAATCTACTGTCCAGGAATGTAACGAACATAATGGTAAGATTTCCTGGTGACTCGTTTCGCTGGCCGGTTAACAAGAATTCGTCCAATAATTAATATCGCGAAGAATTCGATTCGCAAACAATAGCCACGATTTACAGCAAAACTGTTCTCCGCTGGCGCGCAAGCTAGTCTCCGATCGTCATTGAGCGCAGCTGGCCAGAGAACGTCCGCTCGGAAACGAATATTACAAAACAATTATTTTTCCCTCGTGCACCCGTGATGAATAGAACGGAAAAAGCAGAAGAGGACCTTCGTCTCCGCGAGACGAGGGGGACATTCGAGCGTCCGCTCGCCGACCCGACACGAGCAGCCCCGACGATGTTTTGCGAAAGAGGCGGGGTGTTTCTTAAGCGGCTTTAAAGCTCGCAACGGCAGGCGAGGAATACGAGTTTTTCATTGTCATGCGTTAGTATCTCCCCGGACCTTAGGCGTGCCGCGATTTTCTTTTCATCGTCCTCCTTGCAAAGACGCGCTTCCCCTTCTGAAGCGAACGCCGACGAATGGTATGTAGGTCGCGCGACTCCACGGAAGATACGGACTTTTCCTTTCGCGGCGAGCATTCCGCCAGCACAATATCTCATCTCCGGGCGAACGCGAAAGAATGAATTGGTTTTGGTTTACGCGAGCGTGGATTATTCGACGCCTTCTATAACCGGGGTATTAAAGGAGGAATTTGTGTACGACGAGGAGTAGGAGACGGGGATACGATTTCATCGTCCCGAGATCGTTATATCGGTAAGACATACCTACACGGATCGCTGGGACACAACAGCGGTATTCGTGGAAAATAAATTCCACAGCGGCAAAGCGTCTCGCGTCTGTGCATTTTTATAACGCGCAGGAAGATGGGCTTTTTGCAATCGCATCTTGGCGTTCCCTCGCGGAAGCTTCTATATTTTGTAACGACTTGGGGCCGATCGATGCATAATTCGTGTACGTTTTCGATAATGGAGGCTCGTCAGTTCGGGTAGAATTAGGAGATTGGATGGTATGCGAATGGTTCTTTAAGAACGCGACGCTTAAAGGGATGATACCGATGAGTGGTCCGCCCGGGGACGGCTTAAAGAGCGACCTTTACTACTGCCGCCTCAAATACGAGGTGCCTGCGAATTCGTTGGTCGTGCAATGCGCGCAATTTGCCCAAGTAGCTCGCTGGAATTCCTCTTTCAACGTTTTAGTGGCGGAAACGAGTGTTGCGCGAAGATCGAGACAATCGTTACACGTATATCTTACACACTTCCCAGTTCTTTAACTTCGACTGTTTAAACTGTTAATTTTCGTCCAAACCTTCGCTCATTCTTCTCCCACGCTTATTCGTAACTTTTCTTTCATACGAATACTCATCTTTTCACTCTCCGAAATGACATTCGGCGTGCCATTTTCTCCATTCACCCTGAGAGAACCCTAACATGCTCTGTAATACGTGTTCTCATTCGCTACAACAGAATGAAAACGGCGAACTCTTGGGGGAAACATCCAATGCTACGCGGCCCACTTGCGAAATGGGTTGGGTTTGTATGTGTTCCCCGGATTCTACGTGCCCCTAATGAAACACACGTACTGTTACGTGTAACTGCGACAGGCATTTGTTGCTGGAATGAAACGATGTCTGTAAAGCAACGCAATCGCGACCAGTGTATACCAAACAAGGTTAGAATGGACAGCGCGAGAAGAAAGCAGGAAAAGTCCAATAAATTGTATCCCCCCAATTGAAGAATAATTAAACGTCTACGTAGGATTCAAAAGCCCACAAAACTTCGTGTAGGTTAATGTTTAATCCGTCCCAAAGGAAACTGAATATAATCTTTTCTGTTATAGCTACCCTTTCAACGATCATCGCGATCATTACACTTTCTTTTAATCAAATTACGCTATCCTACATCTCCAGTTTCTCTACCCTAACACCCCTGCCCCCTTAAGCTCTCAATTTCCTTACCCCCATTTCTCTTCCCTTTTATCCTCCATTTTCACCCTTTCCCCTCCACCCCCATCTCTCTGAAATTCTTCACCCTTTGTCTCTGAAAAGCACCCCAGAAAGCGTATAAGAAATTAGGTACTATGGACGAAGGAGAGACTCGATTCAGTGTTCTGGCGAGGTTGGAGCCCGCAACGTCTAACCTATAAAGCCAGTTTCGGTAAGCGCGTGGCGCGAATCGGGAGCAAGCAACGATTGCGAGGGTTTGGAGCGGCTAGCCCCCTCTTGGCACCGGGCTGTTTCCAGCATTTCGGTCAGTTGCCGGTGGCGTGCAAACGGCCTGCAATTAGCCCGCTTTCTAATTTGGTTCTGGCTTGCCTGCCGTCGACGATCTGACGATCAAATCACGTGACCTCCAGTTTCAGTCGAAGTTGAAGCAAGTAAGCGCGCCCGTAACTCGATATCCTCCCTGGCCCCGCCACTCTAACCTCCCGCCGGCGTTTTACGATTTGTTCCGGATTATATTCCGTCGACGCTCGTTACTGCTTCGCGGATCGGAGATTTAATATATCCCACCGTTAATACGTCGAGTTCGTTCCTGTATCTAATCACGCCTACTTCCGCTGTGCACAGGGCAGTCGGCTCGCCAAGTTTCAAGACTTTTCTTATGGCTGGCGACAGAGGTGGAGAAGATTTCTATGCGCGATGATGTAATACGTTTAATGACAGGATCAATGAAGAGTGTTCGAGTCATCCTCGGAGGTAATCCATTTGATAACGTGATGAAATCTCGTGTCCAACATGGGACAAATCAGTTTGAAGTTCTTTAATCCTAAGAGCGAAGAAATCCCTGGCAAAGGTGCGCTTTATTTCGCGGGGCGAGAACAGTAAACTCTATTCTCGATGCGCGTTTGTTTTTCGGGGACAGCGGCGGGGGCGGCTCGCGCTGCGATCGTCATTTCCTACGTGGGCGTTGGAGTTTTACGGAGCGTGAACGAAATACGTAGGAGACTCCGAATGGAAAGGGGTTCCGTCTGAAAGCGAATATTACGGATTCTCCTTGATTTGTGACGGCGAATGTAGTCCGGTTAAGAGAAGATTTGCGAATGGCATTGAAGGCATGCTGCTTTCAAAAGATGATTGCAAAAGAAAAAGATGTACACAACGAATAGAGAGGTTGTTGCGCGCGAACGCTCACAAGCTTTGTTTGAACGAGAATATCTTGCAGGAAGTCGTTGCTCACTTGCGATACGAGAGGCTGCATCATTTATCGAACGTCTTACCCTTGGACGAACTTATTGACAAGACCCCGTCGCGACGAGCTCACAGTCGCACTCACGCTGGTACACGGAACAGCCAAAGTTTCCAGGATCTCGTAATCCCGAAACGCGAGTTGAAAAGCGTGTTTCCGAAGCGCGCGCGATCGAGGATCTCCGTCTCTGACCGGAAGGAAAATTCCTCCACGAACAATGCACCGAGTCTCGAGCATTCCAACAATCTCTGTTGTTGCCCGCGAGCAGGATAACCGAGATCAATTACAGGATGCCCTTAACAATCACGCGAATCTTTAGCCACGAAAAGTTTCGTGCAATTCCAGAGGTCTCCCCGTGCCAAAATCATCGTAATAAATTCGAAAGGATTGTCGTGGAGATCGCGGCATTTGCTTTATCTTCTATTCCCCCATGGACTTCGCGAAAATTAAATTACAGCGCGTGCCTTTTTTATCGCAGCTTTCTTAGATACGGTGGGGACCTGCGTACTTTTGTCCTTGCGCGGCTGAGTATGAGATATTTCTTTTACGATGAGTCGCCGGCGTAATGACGTCGTGCCCGTCAAAGCCTTTACAGCCCCGAAAGAGCTGAACCCCTCCCGTATCCATAAACTCGAACAATCGTGAAAATTCGCGAGGCTCTCGGCCGACGTGTACAAATACGAGCGGTGTACCGACTCTCCCAAGTGAAAGTACTAAAAAGAAATTTATTCATGACCCGCGTCTATCCATAAAATAACATCTTTGAGGGCCAGCGCCACGGTGCGCGTACACACAAACCTGACGGTGGAACGTCGCGTAACAACGATCGATCAAAAAGAATCGTTCGCTCAACATCCTTTCGTGAATCGCTCATGAATATTCACGACAGCACGGCTCTCCACACTTGTCCACACGCAGCCGTTCCTTTATTACCGAATGGCAAATAAGTACTTAAGAAGACGCGGACTCGCACGAACGCGCGGTCAAGCCTCATTGAACGCGTAATTACTCATAGCAAATTTAATCGCGCGCGTTCGCGTCGGAATTATGCGCTCTTATTTGCATTTTTTCAGTTTCCCGCTCGCATGCTCCCTTTACAACGGCGTAACTTTGTAACAGAGAGGAAGCACCGTAACAGTAATTAAAACTCGATTACCAGTCTTTTAATGGGGCGGATCGTTAAGCTATATCCCTGTCGCCATGCCATTTAATTTCGATTATATGTATCTAATAGGAAATATTATTTTGCTGGCTTGGTTTTCCATCGCCCACTCTTTTATTCGCATAGAATCTTCAGAAGTGGAATACTTAGAAGCTCCTCCGCGCTCTCGCTCTTAACAGCCATGTAGTTACACTATTATCCATTTATCGATTAAACCGCCCCACGTTTGTCCAGATAATCGACCCGCCTCCACGCGAACTTCCCTTGGCCTCAGGAGCTTCCCTCGAGTCACTTTTGATTTTCCAAAGTTCCCGCGGATAGGGGAGGAAAAAAGCCAACTGAATCTGCGCCACCTGCGACCAGAGAGCAACTTCGTGGTTCCCCCTCGGGAAAGTAAAAACTGGACGCGAATTGGAGGTCGATTCCATCGGTGGCTTCCCTTCGAGACCCGCTCCTCAAACCCCCACAGATTTACGAGCCTCGAGGTTAACTGCATTATCCACGAGAATCGGGAGTAAACTCGAAGCTTACGACGTAACGTCGATTGTCATCGGCTAATCGAATCTCGCGTGGATCGCGTTCGCTGCGCCGCACGTAAGGAACCAGTGCTTTCGGCGCTGTTAAACCAGATGATTCTGGCAACAAACATCTGCTCGCCAGCTGACGCGCCGCCGCGCGTCGAATATTAATCGCTTTATATCGCCATCGGCGGCTGTAAATCGTTTATGCAAATCTTATCACGCACGCTGGTCCACGTCAAGCTTGCACTCTCCATGCGCCGGTTTTCTGGCGTGTTTTGCAAGCACGCCGGTGGTTACGCTCACCTAATTTTCTATTCCCGTCGGTCGAATCAACAATAAAGGTCTTTTATCGCCTTGTTAACTGGGCAATTCGAAAGTCTCTATGCGGTGCACGCTCCCTCGAGTCACCGTTGCCCGTTCTCCGCGCCGCTTCGTCGGGCCAGACGCTCGTAATTAGTTATTGGCTTTAATACAACGGACTGACGTTTACGCCCACGCTGTATAACATCTATAATAACATTATGCCCGAGCGTGTGCAGCTGACGCAACGTTATTAAGCGAATGTTAATCGAACATCGTCGCGTCTGGAGCGATTAATTCGAAACGTTTGAGGCGCATCGAGTTCGTGCCGAGAAAAGAGAAAGTTGAGGAGAGGACGAAGGAGGAAGAATGCGAAGCTTTCTGATTGTTCTTCTTGTTCCCGCATGATAATTTAAATAATATCCTCCTTTCGCCTTAACTTCCCGATGGCAAATGCAAAATTTACTTCCTCAAATTCTAATTAGTTGGATATGAATGGTGTTTGTTGCTACTAAGAGCATCTTACACCTCGGAAACAGGAGATGAAATTCGACAGTAAACGTCCCCATTGAATCACAAACATCGTTCGGACGAGACGAGTATTTAACGAAATTCATGGCCCATTATTCCTCATGTATCGATGGCAGCGTAAACCGACGTGGGAGAAAAAAAGTGTAAAACACGACATTCATAGTGTATCGAGCCGTTTCAAAGCGATTTACGGCCACTGTAAATTGTGGTCCACTAAATCGCGGTTTATCAATATACATACATGCAGAGACATAGATAGAATCGAGCCATCGTTGCTCTGGCTGTTACGAATATGTAACAATGCTTTAGGGCAATTGAACACGGTATTTACATAAACAATTAACATTCACGTGTACTAGAATATCGTTACGTGGACTGCTCTCGAATTAATCGACAAGTGCCTTTCATGTAATTTCAAGCTTACTGCGAAATTTGAAAAGTGAACTAACCCACAGCGCTCCACATTAGAAATAAATGAAAATTGATAAAAAGGTGGTCTCCTCGTACAACTCGCAAAGAATAAACGCATAGGCTTACAACATCGACACCCGTTCCTTCAACAAGCAACGGTGCTATTCATCTGCTTATAGCAATCAATCGAGCCTGCACAATTCCATGCCCACTATCGATCTCCGTTGCCTCCAAAGACGAAGAGCAATTAAACCTACATCCACCTGAGCGAAAGAAATTTAGCTCGCGACAAGGGTGCACCGAGGCACCCGGATTTGCACGATCAATGAATTTGCAGCGCTGTAAATCGTATCTACGGCGATACAGATGGGGGATATCGGGACTCGATAACGGGCAGCGCGGTTGCGGCCACCGGAAAAGTAATAGTTGCAGATAATTTTACCCTGTCGGCGCGGCCTCGTAATTCCAGGGAATCGCGAAATATCATTGCGCCCCCGGTAGCTTGGTGTAACGTGTTGCCTGTTCGTGCACGGAGGCCCGGCTTAACTGCATCTGCTGCCGCGAAACAAACTGAATACTAATAACCGGCCGCGGCGTACGTAATACGCAGCCATAGTATTACACCATTGAGTGGTGACGGTGCCTACCCGGGGTACGGGTGTGCGTGTAACACACCCACTCCTATCCACCGTTCCACTGGATTCAATATCGAACTAGGCTGCAACAGTGGCCCCCGTGAGCCCGTGACACGTCGATGCTTGCTGCCGAATTAATTTCATATGTAACTACGCAACGTTGTGCCCGTTTAGCGAGTACGTGCCAGAAACCGTACCCTACATTCGTCTGTCGGTCGCGATTGCAGACGAACGCCTGATGAGGGCCACGCGAATCCTGATGATGTTCCATCTCACTTATCCGGGTACATACGGAGCTCGTTATTCGCGTACTCTTATAATATTGACGATTCTGCCTCTGGGGTTCACTGCTTTATATTCCATGTGGGCAGACACAGAGATACATATATGTGGATTCGAGAGGTGAATGGATTTTGTCGTGACTTACAGCGAAGCGATATTTCAGCGCGTTTGATTGATGGAATAGTGATTGTCTTGATTTCGATCGACAACTGCGTGCAAAAATACGAACTGTGTTTTTTTTTTATTTCAGGAGGATGTGGGTTACTGCGGAGGTTGTAGGAGTAGTCTAGGTTAACTGTTATGCGATGATGTAGTTAATGTCGTATCGTTCATTTAAATTATCCTTTATACGATAAATTTAGCAGTTACGAGGTGCACTGCCGATCAAATTAGAAATGGATCATTCTTCATTGACCGAATGGATGCACTTGGTTAATTTAATCACGTTGCGGCGAGGTCGATACGCGATGTACGTTGTTTAAATTCTGCCGCTGATGTGACCGATTTTACATTTCCGTCGTCATTAACCAAATAGATCAGGTAATTAATTTAACCGAGCAGTTGGTCGAACATCTTTTATTGGTCCCAATGGCTATTTCAATTTTCAGCGGAAACGTTTATAGGAATCTATAGCGTTCCCTTTAGTTGTGTCACTTACCAATTACGAGTCGCGATACTCATTAGTAACTCCCTCGTTAGCAGCCGCTACGGTGAAATGGCTTACCTGAAACAGAGAACGAAAAACTTTCCATTAATGCCATTCCTCCCGTATCCATGCACGAATTTACGATTACGCGGGTAACGTTTCGCAATTTCAATTCGCGGTGATTGCTACCGTGGCCCCTGTAAATTCATGGCGGTTTAATCGTTGTAACGCAAACACGATATCGACAGCGACCAGATTGACAACGCTCACCATGCGTCTCCCTTACACGTCGACGATGGAAACAGAGTGCAATCTCTCTTCCCTTATATCTCCACCCGTTTGTATTCGACCTAGAATTTGTTAAAGCTATACCACTCAATCCCTGAGAAGTGCAAACTCCAATTCTTCAAGACTCTAAAAATTAAGCAGTACCACACCTCCATAGGAATTTTAATTTCCACTTCCATCGTAATTCGAATGCGTCATATATTTAATTACAAAGAGACCCAGAGTGTAGAATCTAAAATCGATTCGCGCAAGCGTAGTTCCACTTCAAATCTGCAACTAAAGTTTCTCCAAACGTTGTACCAGCGAATTTAAAAAGAAACGTGTGCAAATGATATAACTTTCCTTTCTGAAAGGCGCAACGGCAACTGGCGAGGCACGCGTTTTAATTTAAGACGCGGCAAGCTCGCTCTTAGCCGCGGGTGGTCGTTCCAAGTCGATGGGTGGATCGCGCGAGAAGCACGAGCACTCCACTTTCCACGTCCTTCCTGAAGAGAAATTTCTCTTCCGGGGCAACGAGGCGCGCGCGAATCCATCCTATCACGGACGGCCTCGGTCGAATTCCAAATTTATCGCACGGGAAGTCGGCGTGATCGATTCTTGATGGTTTTCGGCGCATCTCCTGCAGTGCTCTCCCGCATACGTGCCGCCACATAAATCCGTTCGCAGCAATTACGGTAAAAGGACGGTTAATAATTGACCGTAGAGGGGAGCGTTCAAATATTTAGATGCTGCAAATATCGCCACTGGGCGCTCGTTCTGCCGATTCCCCCACAGGCTACTATCGACCAGGGGATTTTACCTGGCAAATATTATTCGAAACGAAGGATGCTCGTTAGCAAGTTTTTCAACATCGTGGATAACTCGTGCGTCTTAATAAATCCCGAGTCTTAAGACCTTTGAATATCTCAGGTCGTCAAAAGGTTCCAGGCATCTTGGGAAAGCTGTATCAACGTTTAAATAAGGAATAACGTTCGTGTGATTACTGTGCCTCGACCTGTCCCCCGGAATTATGTCAGCGTGCATTAGGTATTTCAAAGATGCTTGCCATCCTGCTCGAGACTCCTAAGGACAGTTTCCCAGACTGTCCCAGATTTGACAAATTGGACACTCCCGAAGTCTACTCGGAGCTTAACTACAGAGACTTTCGGAACCTTCGAGACGATCGGCACGAATTTCTTCTTCGAAGCGATTCGATTTGCACGGGCCGGACTCTGTAGCGCTGCCTGACCAGCCACGGACGTGATCTACTAGCTCCACTTGCACACGCACGCATCTCCCCGCGCAATCGGACTTTCTACGACGTGCATATACACGCGACGCGCGGAAAACTCATTACACCACCACACCCCGAAGCGACCTTTGAGCCCAGATCTCAATTTCGATAAACCCAAAAGTTATGGAAATCGATACACGTGTCTACCCGCGATACTCGGGACTGTGGCTGACAACGTTGATGTCCCAGCAATTGTGACACGTAATATAAACGGTCTAGAGGAAATGCAAGCCAGCGCAAGTGTCTTCCGAAGCAGAAGACTATAGACAATGAGCCTGAGTCCTCGGGGTAGAAGCCCAGCTTTGTTTCGCCCGAGTGCGTCCATTGAAGAACTCACGGTGCCTGCTGCCGGGCAAATGGGATCAGTGGATCACCGTTCGAATAGCGCTGTGGGGTTGGCGAAAGCAAACGAGGGTATTCGGATCGGTACAACAGGCCGAGTCGCAATTACAGCGAGCCAGGATGGAGGGCAGGCCACTCGTGGCGTGGAGTAGCCGGGGTTAAATTGAGTGGCGCGACGCGCGCGCCTTGCGAGGACCGCATAATGCGGCGTGACCCGCTGGGACCTCGCGTGTAAAAGCCATAACTAACCTACAAATATCCCCGAGAAACTTCTGTCCTGACCTCCGTCGACGTCCACCGATGCCAGCGGCCGCATTACCATTAAAACGACGGAGGGCGAACGGACCCTGCTCATAGACACTCTGTCTCTTCTGCTCTGCAATCTTCTCACGCAGTTCTGTTACGCAATGACACCGTGGAGTATCTCTTTCCCAGATTGATATTTGCAAAGGGGATGACCATATTTAATGTACAGATACAATTCAGGCATTTTTTGTTTATTTTTGTATTTCTTATTTAAGCAACGTATAAAACATATGTAACTAAGTCAGTAAACAAAATAATATTTAAATAACTAAATAAAGAAGCAATCTTTTTACGAATTTACCACATTTACGGAAAAAGTGCTCTTGCTTGAAACTTATAAATAAAGATACATATCATTTTCAAATCATGACTTTTGTTTTCAGAACGTTTGAAGGACACGGTACTACATCCTTAAAAAAATGAATTTAATTGCATTAATTTGTATTGAGTTATAATATAATGAAAGCTTTGAAATCGATTTTCTCGAAATGGCATTTTGGCGTATGTGCCATTTTTCCATCGAATGCCTCGATTATCGTAATTTCCAGAACAAATTTCATAATTACAAGCAAATCTCATTATCTGCTGAATAACCAACTCCTCGAATTCTGTGGGGAATGGGCGGGGAACTCCATGTTGGCGGATTTAATCGGTCCACGGGGCTCGAGTGCGGTCGCGTATTTATTTTGTAAATTACAGGCCGCGTGTTTTATTAATACCGGGGTTTTTATCGTGACACGACTTGACGCAGTGAATGGCAAGGGAGTGGCCGTATGTTGCCGTATCGCGGCAGGGAGTTAATAAATGTCCAATAGCTGTAAAGCTTTTCCCTTGCCGCGCATTATTCCCGGCATCGATAAAATACTGCAATGCTTCCGTGGCTCGCGCGATCAAGTGTTGCGATTCACGCGACTTTGGTCATCACTAGACTCGATACGACGAACTTAACGGGACAGATTGGAACTCGTACGACAACTGCTCGACGATCGTGGCTGAATCGGTTGATATTTTAATGGAATATTACTTGAAGTTATTACGCGTAACTTTTATTGGAATTCAAAGTTTCGCGATTATCGCGAAGTTGGATCGCACCTCGCCGTCGTATCGAAACGCGAAACTTTCCGCCGCGTACATGCCGACCAAACGGAACGAAAATTCTGTCGGAAGTTAAATGAAGAAACATCGGAATTCCAGAGAGCGCAGAATTCCGTCCACGGGTCGTTCGAAATTTTTCACAGGCGCGAATTTTCCGCGACTCCGCCGAGCAATTCCGCTGAGCGGTATTTAAATTCAAAAATAACAGAGATTTTAAACGGTTGATAATGACGGTACTTCGGGCAAACTATTCCAATAGCTTCCCTACTAAAAATTCAAAACACCGCTGTAATTGGACGTGCGGTGTGATGAGTTTTACGCGAAATACGCGGTCTTGTTAATTTTCACATTTTTTTGCGCAATAAGAGATATACGAAACGGTGAGTGTAATTTTTATGGGCACACTTCAACAAGTACCTTCCCGCGCTGCTTGCTTAACGTTTGCATTCGCTTTACCGCTAGGGCATTCAAACGATGCGAACAAACATACGATTGAGATAATTACATCTAACTTTCATGCTTCTTTCCCTTATAAAGAGAATTTCTGTTAGAGAAATGCGTGCTCAGAATTTTCTTATGTTTCCGCGACTACCGATACCAGACACTGCAAGCTTCCAAAGTTCTTTAATCTTCGTGTGGGTTACACGTCATCAATCACTTCGAAACCAACGATCAAAGGGGATCCTTCGATCAACGATAGCCAAAATCTACCATAGGATGTCGCGTCTTCGTATCCGTTAATCACGCCAGGAGAATGGCTCTTGCTTTGCATGCAAACCGAATTTTGTGTCGGGCTGTCGAACGACTGGTACGGTTTCCTTTGATCCATGCTTCGCTATCGTTCAGTACGCATGCACACACGTCGATCGCGTCACGTACGAACACGTACCATAAAATTCCACGTATACAATGATTTTCTCTCGAAGGATGGAAGCTAACGGTGGGTTTCCTCGACAATTTCTACCCAGAACGTTGAGAGCTCGGTTTTACAAATACAGCACGAGAACCCGTTTTCAGGCTGAGTACAAACAGAACTCGATCATCTAGCGAGCAGTCGAGCTTGGAGGAGATAGAGCTCGGAACTATATTCCTATTACATCGTCGACGTTTCAGCAATTGCTATAGAAACAGCCACGCCGCCACATTGCCAGTTAACTCGATTAGCTGTGTAGATTGGCACCACATTCGATTATTATACCGAGGAAGAAGGTCCTGTCGATGGTGCAGAGAATCGAATTAATACAGCAAGCGTTCCTTCCTCGAGAAACTCCCGGACTTTTCACAGAGAAGAGGAGCATAAAATAAGTTAACAACGTGGCAAGATGAGAGTGGACACGTAAGGGTGCGAACTTCGCTTTCAATTGGCGCACGCGTAATTAAAATGGATTCCAAAAGAACGCGGCAGCAGCTGCGCCAACGAGCGGCGAAAGACCCAAAAATCTTGTGGCTCCTTGGCCTGAATTTGAAAGATCTCGGCCACCGTGGCAGATTCGACAAGAAACGGCGCCCACTTCCGGCCGTACACCTCGCAGGCAACGTTCTCCATTAGGGGCGAGTATAAATTCGTCCCGTAATTACGAAGAAATCTTCCTGCTCTCTTCCGGGCACCGAAACCCCGATGTTTCATGGAACGTTCTCCTTCGCCGTGTAATTTATGGTCACGAGATTGCGGCTCCGTAATACGGTAACGGTAAAAGGACAAAGGCCTCCGGTTCGGTGGCATCATTAACGTCTAGTAGGATATTCGGCGTTCGTTTCGTCGGTTTCGCGTTGCATCGCTTTTACCTAGCTTGGCTGCTGTGTAATTCAAGTGTAAACCGATTAGAAACGACCATGCCGCGAGGTTCACGTGGACGTAATGCAAGCTACTAGGAAACTCCTTGCGAACCTTCCCGGGGAAACGTAGAAGGATTGTCGAATGAAATATTTTCGCTTGATTCTTCGGTTGTGGAGGAAGCTACTCTTAAAGCGTTATAGTTGCGGTATGGCAGGTAGGGAAACTTTAGCGACCCATCTAGACTGCTATAGAGTCTCGATGCAATTATCGTGATAAGAAAAGTATAATTATTCCGCAGCCCGAAGTGTACGAAAACAGAGGTAATCGAATCGCAAACTTCTATATGGCGTATCCGTAGCCAGCTGGCTTCTTCTTACTTTTCCTTGGGAACGAATGCTTTGAGGAGAAAATTGTCCCGCAGATTCTGGACTCATTTCGCCTGGAGAAATAATCTTCTTTTTGGTGGTACCGCGAATAACGGCGTTCTAGATTATAAAGGTAGTGACAACGTCGACGACCGTGCAAGAGTGCGATATAAGCGCCCGTAGAAATTCCGACCGTACACGTAAGCCGATTTAGCTGGCCCCTGGCTCGGGAAACGCGATGAGAAAATTAATTTCCAAAATCGATGCTGCGAAACGAAATTCCACCACCCCCATTACCGGTCGGCTCGTTCTACTTTTTCATCGTTAATGCGAGAACTGACCACCGAAATTGTCTCGCCAGTTAAATGTTTCTTGGGGTTGCAAGTGGGATGAAATGAAATTATCATGAAATAAGAAACTCGTTTTGAAGTGATCATTTTAGTCAATACAAGATTCTCCGAGTTCGAAGGAAGGTGATGGCTCACTCCGAAACCCTGCTGGCTGTTTTCGAAACACGTCTCAGCAGAGTAGCCGAACGCCAGCCCGATCCTCCAGACACCACTGGCAAATTCGTAACAAGGAAGATCGCGGAAATTGCAACGTCGTTAGCGGAGAGGGGAAGGAGTACAGACCGAAGGTAGGTAGCGCTCTCGTAATCAAGCGAGTTAACCCGATTCGCATCAGTGTCTTTCAGCACGTAGCCTAGATCCGCCGAAACGTTCGATCCGCTATTAAGATACCCGCTAAGATAGCAGAAATCCCGATTTGTGTACAATCGATAGCGGGAGGGGCAGAGTGGCGAAATTAGCGAGACAATTTAGATGGGCAATCAAGATAGTTGTATCCTTGCGTGGGGAGCTTACGAAACGGCGGATAGATTTCAACTGGCCAGGGGAACGGCGAAATGGAGCGATGTGTACCTTGACCTCCTTCCTTTTTTTTTTCTCGTCGCGTGTACTACCCAACATTGTTCACGAAACGCTAACGCGCTGTGACGATTTTTCATATACCACGGCAACGCTGAAACGATAGACGGGATTTCGCGCTCACGATTTCTGGCCTGCTGGTTTACGAGGCCGATCAGATAACGCCGTTAGGAGACCTGGCACGAACTTTCTCCGTTTTATCGCTGCGCCAGGCGTTAAAAACTCTATATCGAGGGAGAGGCGGTGGACATTCAGAGGGCGACGTCGCCTACGCAACGGCGTCGGAAGCTAAATAGGAAAATCTATGCTCCATCCTCGGAAGCTGGGACCATCCATGCTCCATCCCCGGAAGCTGGGACCATCCATGCTCCATCCTCGGAAGCTGGGACCATCCATGCTCCATCCTCGGAAGCCAGGGCGAGCTAAGGGGATAGTCCGCGATTTACATCAGCCTCCACTGTAGAACGAGGAAAGTGGCAGGAAATCGACGCTTCCTTCTGGAAAGAATGGCCACCGTTTTTCGATGGACCGGTGAAATCTGTTCGTGAGTGGAACAGATTTGAATGACGTTACGGGGCCCCCTTTGTCGATGCCAGCCCTTGCGGTGATTCGTTTTCTGAATAGTCAGAGAAATTGAATTCTGCGCAGAAACAGACTAAACATGCTGATGATTCGATCTGATTGTTCCCTGATTTTAATCGGTGAAAGACGAGATTCGCTTGTCAAGTAAAAGGCTGTATTTAATTTCGGAGACCGTGGAATTTTTTACTGCCCGATGATGCGACAAGCTTGCAATTATAAAGCAACAGGCGCCATGTGCCTTCAGCAAATTCTTCACATTCGGGTGGATAACGTTTTCTGCGAATATCTGCGTCCAATTAAAACGAGACGGTGGGACTAAAAGAGATTCAAAAGGGGGTATTAAAAATGCTTGTTTCTGAACTGCTGGAACGGATCGGGGAGCGTCGACTACCCAGCGAAGGTAGACAAGCATTATGCTAGTATAAAACCGACGCCAGCAGCATACTGCCAGCACATGGCGCACCCTACAAACATTTGTCAGCGCTTCCTCTCGCTCGAGGCATTACGCCGAACGTTTAGTCTGCCTGTGTTTTCCCCAGAAGAGCAGAGTTTATCACACCTGCGGTTACTTTTCGGCCGTGCTGAAAACTCTGCGCTCCACAGCAACCACGGTCGAATAACTAGGCGTTTCGTTAAGCAGAAAAAGAACTACTCTTCTCTCCTTCGAGTTCAACATTTCTCGATCTGTTCGAGTTACTTTTGTTCGATGGTAAACCGATCTTTCCGCGCGAAAGACCGTAACTCTTCTAGATCCCTTTTCATCAGACCCAATCCCATCATTCGTATATCAGTAGAAAAATACCGTGCCCTCAAACATACATTGCAATCGATGACACAAATGCAGGTGCATCAGGATTCGATGAAATTCAGAAAAAGTACGAGTCAAGAATGTGAAGCGATTAGGTAACGTGTTTCCATCGCGGTTCCCCTTTCTCCAGAAATTAGACAGCCACTGCGCTAATGAATGGACGCGTCAGTGTTAAAAGAGTGCTTTCGACGTAGCAAAGAAATCCAGGCTGCTTTGTTTCTGTCATGAATAGGTGCATCTAGAACGTTCGATACCTTCCTTTAGACTTTAGATGTTCAAACAGGTCCCAAGGCTCCGCTTCTGGTTTTCCCTGTTCTTGGCGAAGCGATCCTTCTTCTTAAATTAATTTCCCTCTGCCTGTTCCCTTTCATGCCAGTCCATTGTAATTCGTTATGACGTTCCTTCTATAACCCGTGTCCGCTTGAAATTAATAAATTTTCGTCCCCCGTTGCGCGTGTTCATTGTACGCCTTATCGCCAGGCGGGGATTCATTTATCCCATGGAAATCTCATTGTCATTCTCGCGCATGGGAGGATGCAAACGAGATTGCGCGACAAACACGAGTACCGATGGCAATCGCCGCACAGCTAACCCCACGGTTTATATAATTCATTCGTATATTTGAGCGGCCCATACAAGCGTTTACGATACCGGACATGTTGCGCGTAATGGACGCAGGTAAAAGGGTCATTGAATGGATACAATTAATTAAATGGTAGGATTGCGTGTATCGACCCAGCACGAGAATGGCGGCGCGGGTTCTTGAACAACAGATTCCTTGAAAATTAATCGCCCCTGCTACTGAACGGCGAAATTGACGATACCGGAACGTTGCGAAGTCAGTGAATTATTATCGCATCAGTAACCACTTCTTTGTCAAATAACAATGAGCTTTTCGTGCATGGAATTATCTCGAATTATATTAGGTCATGTGCAAAAGTTCGTTCGCTCGCTGTTAGACGATGCTAGGTGTACGGAATAATCTTCATCTACTATAGCTACTTGAACTTTTACAAGGAAGGTGGCAAAAGGTCATAGGTAGCCAAGGAAAATACTCCGATTAAAAAAGCACGTAATATATTTTTACTTTTAATAGTCTTTGGTCCAATAAAGCGAAAGAATAATAGACACGTCACTGACACCTTAGAACTCGATACCTCGATACCTAGAATATGGTATCAACTGCTGTAGTCCCAAAGTTTACAGCTTTGAGATTTCGAAACAAGAGGTTCGGCATTTTTGGAGAAGCTAAGGTTTCCTGACCTCTTGTTCCGAAACCTGAAAGCGGTAAACTTTGGGACTCTCGCAGCTTTTAAGACCTACATATACCTGAAGTACCTCTGTGCTTCACGTGCCCTAAAACCACAGCACTCCCCGTTACAATCCACAATGTAACAGTACCTTTCTGCTTCAGCAGTATTACAAACAGAAAGTCGGTAACAGTGAACCAACGAATTTAAATTTTCATCCTTCCCCGTCAGTTTCCACTAACATAGAATGCGAAAAGGGACCGGTTCGTAAACACGTTCGATTTGCAAGATGGCATTCAAACAACACGTTTTAGGTCACAGCTTCCCGATCGAAACCCACCCCCGCTGCTCGCGCGACAATAACCGAACATATGCGTGTCACCAGACGCAGCGACACGTCTGAATACGGTAGAAGATGCGGCCGAAAAAACAAAAATACAACCTTCGTGCCCGACAGAGCGCGTTGGAAAACACGCTGGCACGATGTACTTCAATGCCCTGTTGCTGGTGACGCTTTACGACGCGCGTGTATGAGTGTTTGTCGAATATGAACTGCACTATGCGTCCTCTGCGCCCATAAACCCTCGCGACAATCGTGGGTCTAGTATTTCACCGTTCTCACGGTTCGAAAGCTCGCTCGCCATCCGCCATGCGCTTTATTTCGCTCTGATACATACAGTATAGCGGGCGGGGGATCGTTGAGCCCATTTCTCAGATAGAAAATGTTGCTGGTTCGCCGGCAACAAGCTCGTTAAAGTAAACAACCTGCGCGGCTACGTTCGGTAATCGAATCAGCCGACAGCTTTTTCCTTCCACGCGTCGGACGATATCTCGCGGCTGTGTACGGGGGCACGGTGGTCTTTTTTTTTCAGTAACGCTTTGCCAGTTACGAAGGGAAATGTTGATCTAGGAAATCGACGACACGGTGCTTGGCGTCGCGCGCCATTGATTCTAATGTTGATCAAACATGAATGTTCTACAGCTAGTCTGGCCACTCGTATGTTTTCATCCCTTTGGGGAGTCTGAATAATTTCAAACGGTACTACTGCTGGGTTCCGTAACGAACAAACTGTACGAGCCACGTTGGGCTGCTTTGGGGTCTTTACATTGGTCAAATATTGAGGAGGCAAGTCACTGATTTGCAAGGAAGCAAGTCACTGACACTTGAGGGTGCATGTCACTATAGTTTTTTTTTTCGGTGGATTTTTTGATGAACAGGTTTGATTGCTAGTCCAGAGAGGGCAGCGAGCTGGTGAATTAGAAGCGATTCGTGAAGGGAACCCGCGAGATAGATTCTCATTTTTGGCTATTCAAGGGGAAGTTGGTCAGGCTACTAATTACAAGCGGCCGACACAGCAGGGACAAATATTTTCGCCCGCAAACGAGATCGCTGAACTGCAATCCGAGTTGCATCGCCGCGGACGGCTGTGTGCGAAACATTCTCGTGGGCGTGCACATCGCGCACGCAATCACTGGTCTTTTCTTGTTTGGCCGCGTCGAAAGCCCTATCGATTCGCCGCTAATTCGATATTCGCATTCACTGATCGTCCAACACAACGCCAGAACTGTATCATCGGCAGGCACGCCGCCAGTTACCGTTTCCTCAATGGTAAATTGTGGCTGTTTGGTGCGCGTCAAGTGCAACTGCTGAACTCTCACGTGGACTTATTACGCCACATTCACCGGAGGAAGAATATGCGACACTGTGAAGAATTTACGGAACAAGAAAGGATTTCCTTTGGTCCCCGATGCTAAGTACATACGTGGGTATGTAAGTTCTAGGAACAAGTTTCGCTTGCTGTCAGCGTGTCGACCAACTGCAGCGATGTCTTACGAATTACGTGCGCTCATTGAAATTTCCGAAACTTGGCAGACAGCAGTTTAAACATTAAATTCATCACATCCGGTTACGTAGGCTAAGTAATTCTAATTTGCGTTCCATGACGTCAATCTTCAATCCTATAAGTGGTTCAACGTGTTAGAGTCAGGAGAGCGTGCCTTCTATGCGTCGAAAGTAATCCCCTCTTCGGATGAAAATCCCTTTTCCAAACAATCCTCTTTCGCCACCTCTCGTTTCTCAATATTCGTGAATCACGCTCCCTCCCGTATTTCTTCCCAAGCGCAGTCCAAGAAGAGCCAGCAACGGAATGCTCGCATTCCCGTGAATGTGGGAACGCTCCAACCATTTCCAGCTCTCTCCCAAATGGCGCCATTCTTACACACGATGCGTGGATAATGGCCAGCCGTAGGTATAATAACGCGAAAAGTTGCTCAACGCTGGCAAGTTCTTTAGGTCCACCGCAGTGTAGCGCGGCAATGCGGGGCAATTAAAAGCTTCCCTGCTAATTTCGTAACACCGCGACAGAAGCCGAGGTGCAGGGATACACGCGTCGGTGAATGGGCCGTGTTTGTGTCGGCGCTATTGCGACGGAGAACCGGGCTATACGTCATTGACGGATGCGCACAATCGGACGTAGCAGTTGTCTCTTCCTATCTGATGCCCTTTGACGCAGCAGGGATGGATGCAACCGTCTGATAAAGTTGTTTATTACAGATTTGGCTAGGGTCGAGCCACGATCCGGTGCACAAGCTAATCCTGGACACTCTGCAACGACAGGGAATTCGTTCGGTCTGGAAATTGCTGTGCTACTGGAAAGATTCATCTGGATCCTTCTTGGCTCGACGTTTCTTCTTTGTGCAAGATGTGACATTATCAAACAGCAATATATCTTGCGATATAAGGTACCAAAGAGAGTCGAAGTGGCAGAACTTGTGACAGTCTTTCAGTGCGGATTTAGGGGGTGAAATTATCCCTTCTTTATCGCGGAATATCTCGAGAACGCTGAGAGATATCGAAATGAAGTTTAAACAAAAGTTGCATCTTTTTTTTCTAACTACAAAACTGCGTAGAAATAATTATAGAAAAATCCATACTTTTCAAGTTACACCCACCAGCAATCCTTAATTCGATAAGCTTGCATCGCTCTACTTGCCCGCGAAGTTGCATTGTTTTCTTACACAAATGGATACTTCGAGCTCTAGAGATCGCCTTTCAGTATAAATTAAAAACACTCGGAGCGTGGGTGAAATAAGTTCAGCCACCTAGGGTGACATTCTTGTATTAGGAACATAAACAGTACTGCATTATTCGTACTACTTTTCACTCGTGCATTTGCAACTCCGAACGTTCGTATATTTCGCGGCGGAATCGAAATGAAACGTTCATTCTCACCGTATCTACTGAAATATTAAAATTTCTGGCCAACTATCCCGCACAGAAATCCCATGGACCGAGCGTTATACAAACCGACCAGAGAGTAACGGCTACAGCATACGCGATCGCGTCGCATGCAAAACATCCGGTGTGCATTAACATACTTTAACTACGTAATCAGAGAAAAAGTTCGGAATTCAGGCCGCGTATCGCTCGGCACGAATTCAATAATCTCCGGCATAATCTGACCGCTGTGCCGTAGTAATATTAATACGAAAGATAGGGTAGCAATGGCTGCAGGAATTGTAACAGCGGCACGAAATGTCACGGCGGCGTTGCCCCACGTCTGTCCTAGAAATTTTATTAACCCCCAAAATCCCGTTAAAGTTGCCCGAAACTAAAGCGCGTCGAACCAGTTCATACCGCACGGACATCCGTGAAATCGGTCTCGGAGTTTTAATGGGTTTAATCAGTGTACAGCCGCGGCCGTGGCTTAATCACACCCGTAAATCAACGTGTCGCCGGAAGTCGAGGATCGTTCGCCAACTCGCGAGTCCCGGGGCTCGTTCCACGAGCGCGTTCGAATACTTCGCGATACTTTTTCTATTACCGTTATTGCCGTGATCTGTATCGCCCCGAGTTTCCCTGGGCATAGCCGAGCGCCCGAAGGACGCTAAGAGAGATGCGGATGGAACGGTGGAACGCTGAAAACGTGGAGCTGCCGCGCTTCCTCCACTTTCTGCTTCCAAACACATTTAAGGCCGCGCAAGTTAGCGCGAAGACATCGATCTCGATGTCTCCAGCAGCCGGGAAAAAGGGAGACGCGGAAGCTCCCATCGTTCTTGCCTCAATTAAAAGAAGTTCACGTTTTCCAGATAGTTAAGCAATTTCGCAGTAACGACCCACGACAGAGGGGCAGATTCTTGTCGCTCCTTCGATCGATCAAAATCGCGGCGGCACGTTAACGCACGAGCTTGGAAATCGCGTTTGCCTAAGTGATGCTTAAGCAGCGTGTCTTAATGATCCAAACGGGGGCGAAGTCGGGCTGTTTATTTGCGGAGAATTGTCCAGTGATTCTTTGATCAGTGAATTCCGTTAGTATACTCGCGAACGGAGGCGCACGGTGGTTGGTAACGAGTTTGAGAACAGCGTCGTTCGGGGCGCTCGTTCGAGATCGAGGCGATTCGGTAACGGGCGCTTCGCGTTTCATAAAGTTCAACGGAGCCATCCCGTGGAACGACGAAGACGATCGGCCCCGTACATACGAACGGCTCGAAAGCGATTATTTACTATCGATTTGCTTTTACGCGGCGCGGCTCGTAAAAGGAAACGCTGTTGTCGCAGAGGCGGCGCGGCAACGGGCGCGGTTTATTTCGGACGAGTGGTCGCGCTTAAAAGGCACACCTGCGACGTTCACCCATTCTCAGGGTGCTCCAGATTGGTTGTTGGAGGGTGTAGGTGCGAGTTCTGTGCATGGGAACGAGAAAAGGAATTCGTAGATGGCTGAAATAATTTGTAGATTGGCGAGTGTGCACATACAAATTCTAACGAACCTCCCTTTGTCCTTCCATGATGAAATCTCTCTCTCTACTACTCTCGCTCTCCTTGACCCCAATCTCTAGGATACTCCCCCAAATGAACTTTGCATCGCAGTCGTCCATACGCGGACATTCGCCTCGCGATAGCGGCCGTGAACTTCCGTTAGTCATCGAAGCGTGCAATTCCATTCAGGTCCCCCTCGCGGAACGTCTGAAAAGGCCGAGACCTCTCGTCGTCAGGAAGCCCGCGTGTGTTTTGAAAGAGAATAGTTGGGGAAATTCTACTGTGCCCGTTCGCCCGTAACGGACCGGGGTGAAAGTGGAACGTAGGCGTGAGCGGATCGCGGGAGGTGCGTTTAATTTGGTAAATGCAGCCCGGCGACACTGGCTGGATTCAATTAAATCAGATGGGGTTAGACTGGGCCCCCGGCCAGTGATTACAACCGTCCCTTTTCATCCTTTAACATGATCCGTCCCCTTTCAGCCAGGATCGCTAGCAACAGCACGGTCAGCCGCTGGTGCCTCCGATGCCCTAAAGTTTTAATGCCCGAATCAGTGAGCGCAAGTTTAATAGGCGGGCTGAGCTACTCGGCCGGCCATTGCGCTTTATAGCGTAACCGAGGGCCTTTGAGAACGTTGCACGTGTTTATGTACGCTCGCCAGCCGTTCCGTAAATGATTTATCGACCAGAAACAAAGAGTATTAACGTTGGATAGACTCGAAGCCTCCGCTGGGATCTTATTAATTTAAAGTGGACGTCGAAGGAGTGTGCTCGTCTTAGATGGAAGGAAGGATGGTGATCGGGATAGATTACCATTCGCAGAAAGAGAAAATTCTACGGTAGGAAGCCAGCAGGGCGTACAGGAGCTCCCTGGCAACGTATTTGAGGAGTATGCTTTGTATTCTCCCCAGCGGCTTGTAACGCACGGCTCTCCGCGAAAATTGGAGAATTATTGGAGAATTAATGGGAGGAAGTTACTGCTGTGATAAATGACGCGACGCGAGGGATAGCCTCTAATTTTCCCTGGGAATCGTTTATTACGCCACGTTTGGGAGTAGCTCTTCTTAAGTTTCTTATAAGCAGCTGTCACTGTTCATTCGCGCTGCTCGCTTGCTTGCCACGGCCATTCTCGTACGACACATTGCAATGAAGACTTTTCTGGTTAATACTGTTATGACAGTGGCGCATTGGCTACCTATGTCTGAATTATTTAAATCGGTCTTTCGGTTAATTCTACTTATACTCCCACATTACAAACACAAGGCAACGTGTCGCATGCGATGATTGCGATAGCGATTGCATGCGTTGCATGGGAAAAAAAGGTGCGATGATGTTGTCGGTTGCCAGAAAGTTGCCTCAGTGGAATCCCACCTTTAGACTCCATAGTCTCTCTCCTCGCAGATTCTCCTTTTCTGCTCGCGACACACCTTGCTCGACACTAATCCTCCCTCTAACAAGAATATCCGTTCAGAAGCGTTCGTCGTGAAAAAAAAAACATCGTTCCAAAATAACTGCACCCCGGCGACCGTTTCAAGGCCAACGATCAAAGGAAAAACGTCGAGATAATTCTCCCCGGGCAAACAGCCCCGCCGTTATCTGTTCGCAATTATCTGGCTGATAATCAAGCCTGGCCGTGAAAGCAGGTGATCGCGTTTCGTGTCCAGTGCAAAGCGGGTTACGAGGCTTCGCGGGAGCCTTTCGCTGAACAATGGCTGGGGGCCGAGCGCTGCATTTTAATTACAAGGGACGGCGTTAGCTTACGATGATTAGTACGTTTAGTTTCTGAGACATGGTAATACGTATGGCGCCGGCATTCAACGACTAGCAACGATCCCTTCACCGACGTAATAAGCTTTCGGGGCTCGATGGAAGTGGGCGGGACGCTGTTAATTGCGACGACGATCGCACTTAGCGAACGCGTAAACACGGACGGTTCGATATCTGGCTTGAAAGTCTTCGAGTGATTCAATAATGCGAGGGTTTCAGTCGCTATTGGTACCCGAAAGCAGAACTTTTGACAGACAAATTTTGACAGTCTTCAATGTATTACAGGTATAGGTACCAATGGAGAAATTAATTGGGGCTATGTTGATGCAAGCGTCGTTCTCGAAAGCTCTTAATCTCTTCAGGATCGTCGATATTTTTTAACACTTTCACGATGCTCAAAACCTTCGTTATGCGTCTTGAACTAACGGGGATGTCATCTAATGACACAGATACGCGGCGATCGATGAAAGTGTAATCCACATGCGCCGCTAGCCGTTGATAACGAATCAATTTATTCCGGGCTGTACGGAAGGTGATACGACTTCGTAATTCGTTTATTTATCGTTCAATGGGTTTTTCGGCATATCCGTGCGCGGAATAATTCTGTATAAAATTAATGGGGTCCGAAAGCAATGAAGAGCTGGAAAATACAGTGGTGGATAGCGAGCAGGCTCGAAAAAGCCCCGGGCCGGTTTCCGACGACCAATTTTCAGCGGACGCGCAACCGTGCCTCTCTCCTGTTACAGAGTAAACTGGGGAAACGTTGAAAATTTTCGTTCGCCCGTATTTTTTTCTAATATTTCGGGGCAAAACTGAGCGCGAATTTACGATTTCTTTTTTCGCAGCGCTGGTGGCCAATGGGGGCTGTTTCTACGCGGTACACCTGGCCTTGTTTAGGTTTCTCGTGAAAGGGAATTCGATGTTCGTAGTGGTGAAATATATCTGTCAGCGATTCGTTCTTTCGAGTGAAACCGATACGTTTGCGTTTCGTAGACAGATCAAGCTGTTGGACATATTGGTGTTATATGAGGAGTGATTTTTTCAAGGGGCATACTTTCATTTTTTACCTAGAAGCAAGTTTTGATAGCATCACCGTGATAATGTTAAATTACTACCCCCCCCCCCCCCTGGCACAGAATACTACAAAATAGGTTTAATTCCTTTTTGAGAAATTTAAGTGAAATTGTATCGCTCTGTTTTATCGACGTACTTTGCCAATATGTAAATATGTGTACGGATTCGAGTAGGTCGCTCCACGCGTTGGCCTGTTCCACTGTCGACTTGTACGTACCTATATGTAGGAGGGAGGAGTATTATCATGGTCCAGTTACACATTTGACATCGGTACCAACTGATCCCAGCTTTGTAACGCTAATTGGAAACGGCGCTTTGATACACATTCGGGCGACATAACGGTTTAACAGAGATCGGTGAGTAGTCGTGTCGCATTATTGATGCGCCGACCCATGGTTCTAATAAGCTAACGTTTATTGCAAGACACGTGCAAGATCGATAACTTAATAACCCAGTACCCCGACACGGCGGGTCAAGGCGGTGTTAAGACGTCAACACCTCCGCCTTCGATATAATGAAACGACTGTCACTCATTCATCGCCTATACTTCGTGGGAAATGAAGGAACGGAGGAGGGTACAAGCGTGGATCCTTCGTTTACTTATCAACTACTGTTTGTGAGATGAACGAGCAACATTCAGACTTAACTCAAAATCAGATAGGGGAGAGGTGCTATAAAAGAGACACTTTTGTTTAGCGTCCATTTTTGACAATGCCATTATAGGTATTTAAAAAACAAGTTACTTTATTCCCCTTCGATAAAAGTGCATTACAAACTCATAAATTGTAATAGAAAATAACAAAATCTACAATTTTCAAATAAGTAGGAAATGTCCCTTTTACGATTAGGTGGTTTTAAATGGGACATTATAAGTCATGAAAGGGACACGTTAATAGAAATAAATTTATTAAGTATTACAATTATAATTGTAAATCTTAATGATACACAACAATGGAATCTATGAAAAAATTAACTCTCTGTACTATAAAATATCAATATTTCTGGCCTATCTTCAGAAAGTTTGACATTAATGATTCAGCAGGTTTTTTAGTTATAAAGCAATATTTTTTATAAAATTGATGTCTTGCAAACTAAGTTCAACATAGGAATACCCACAAGTGGTAAATATAAGCAAGTATATAAAAAATTTACAAAACACTTAAATAATAAAATAGTTTAGAATTAAATTCTACTTGAACAGTCAGTGACACGGGACCAGCGTGACACTAGTTTTGACATAATTAGGAAAATAACTTACACGTGTAATGCGTTTAGAATTTTGGCAATTCGATTTGTCCCATTTAAAACCTGTCCCTTTTATAGCACCTCTCCCCTACATAGAAATTAAAGTCTCAGACTCCTTTCGAGTCCAAGCAAAAACAGCTCCTGATACTATTCTACCTAGGGTGAATCCGTGTCAAAGAATCGATAGAAGACTTCAAACATTCCACGACACGGGACCAAAAATGTGTGTCACCGTTAACTGGAGAGAGGGGGGAGAGAGGAACAACAACACTCAAAGGAAGCCACTATCGGTTTCCCTGGCGCACTTACGCCTTGATATATAAGATCACTGGCGTAACAGGCAATTTTGAATGATAACGATGCTGATACAGGTTCGCCCATTGGTGAGATCGCGCAGCTTTGCTATGTCACGGCGTGATTCCGCGTTATGAAACGCTGCTGCGCCCACTCACGTCGCCATATTATGCACACATGACACGGCGCGGTGTGCACAACACGGTGTCCTATTCCTCGCACACACGACCACGGGTGCATGCGATACCCGTAATGAAATATGACGAGCATAGAACAAGCGCAGAACGAGCATGCCTCGTTTCAGCGGTGTTTATATTCTAGTTGCCGCCGAAACAGGGGCAAAACGATTTGCTTTATTATACCTTCCATCATCGGTTGCAGGAAACGAACGCTGCACCGCTGTCGCGTTGTTTTCCTTCCAACGTATCGATTCACCCTGGATCTGCGCCTCTACCGGCTGCCGATTCTGACTCGTTAACCCATACAATTCTCGTAGTCTGATAAAATAATACTCATTGACCCACGAACCCTATCTACTTCATCGTCCCAGTAAAGAACAAGGTCAGCGGGCATTTGTCGACCGAACTTCGGGCCACTTCCGTGTGTCGACGAAGAAAACGAAAAGACATGCGCAGCGGTCGTATAGAGCACGCGCTAACAGCGAACGAAATGAGCCGTGACTGATGAGAATTGGAGCGGCGCGCGTTGCGGCACATTTGCAGCGGCCGAACTCGATTAGCCAGCGACACACTGATCCGTATCTTGCTACGAGGAAACGCCTAGGCCGGGCAGGATCGTTCCCCAAAAACGAGGGCGTAAATTGCAACGAGTTTCGTTTCACGTGGCGAGGAGCGGGCCCCGTCCCTGCGTGGAGTCGACGCGAAGGCACGAGCACGGCTAGAACCTCATGGAAAAACGATTAGGACCCTTGGCGTGAGCTTTATCGCGCCGCGCGATTTACTGCCGGCCGTTGGCCAGATAGGGGGTGAGCTCGGCAACCCTGGGAAACGAGCACGACTCCTCCTTTAAGCGGACGTTCAACCACCCACCCACCCCCGTCGAGGCTCTTTTATCCGTGACCACCGAGCGGAACTGTCTTCGGCGTACAATCCAGGAAGGAAGAATTTTTAGGAACGACCCGGGGCTCGTGGAGAAGGGCTTCATAAAATAGGCGACACGACGAAGCGTTCGGGGATTTTGAAGACACCGGCGCCTTTGGTCCTTTGGGACTTGAGTCGGCGTTCACCCAGATGAAAGATCGATCGCTCTCTTTTCTTAAGCTCGTCCGCGAGCAATTGAATGCCTGACGATTAAAATCAACTCTGGCATTGAGAGGGTGCGGTTACAATGTTGATAGCAACAGTAGTATCCAAAGAAGAAGGTGTGATTGTTATGTGAGAAGTTGGAGCCGCTCTTCAAACCATACAGTATTTCCATCTCCTCGCTTTACAAACAATAATAAACGTGGCAGACTATCCCAGAGAAACTGCAGAATAAATTCGCCCGAAGGGGGCCAGTTAATAAATCGTAGCTTGTTCTACGTCAGTCTACGTTGCAGCTGCGCTGAAGATGCGCTGACTGAAATGGGGTGTACAGATACTTTAAGGAATTGAGGTTGCAACCCTTATGATTCGGAAAAGCGGCCACGGCCCATCGCCGAGCAAGCAAAAGTGCAGCGAACTTACCTTACGAGGGTACGGGAAGCATTCTGCAAGCCGGTCAAGCGGGAGGGTCTTGAATCTTCAGGAAATCCACCAGGCTCCACAGGAAGCGGAATTTGGAAAATCTGAAGGGTCTATGAGAAGATGGTATTGAAAGCTTAGTGGATGAGATCTTATTCAGCTTCTTTCAGAAATGTGGCATCCATTTAATGTGGCACGACCCTGTGAAACTAGATAGGTATCACATTGCATCCCTTTTGATTCGCTCACCACGGACGTCTATAACCAACAAAATAATATTCCATCTTTATCCAGGGCTGAATTAATCAGCAAGCAAAATCAGCACGTGCTTAGGGCATCAGGAGAAAGCGGGGCACCATAGACACTTTCTGAATGTTAAAATCTAACTTTTGTTAGAAACTCTTTTTAGTTAAATTATCGGAAATGCCTAAGAAATCGTACATTGCGTGGAAGTGATCACTCAAAATCTTTCAAGTACTTAGACTCTCTAAAGCTCTTAATTCGGCCCTGTCTCTATCAGTAAAGAAGTTATTTCAATATCGAATCCTTCTCCGTAGCCCCGTTGCTAAATAAAAGAATTCTCCTTTGCCTGATCTGGATTTTCGCAAGGCAAACGACGTTCCATCACGAAGCTGCTTAAAAGTTCGGGAATGGCGATGGAGCTCATAAGGACGCAGCAGTTCGAAAGTGAATCTATTCGCTGTACGTAGTGGAAGGCGGAACGACCCAGGCGAGGGATAATGGCCGGTGATGGGAAAACTGAGCGAAGGGTTTTACTGGCGCGCTTAACAGCAAGTTACATGCGAGAGATTATAGTGTGTTAATAGTTCGGGTGACTAAAGCGCAAGGGGTGTGTAACATCGACGCGCCGTGTAGGCAGGTTACTCGATATCGCGCGGGTAAACCGTCGTACACGGTAACTAGTAAAGCAGCTGACGTAAAAGAGTTTTTCACAATCTGAGCCTTGCAACTCGCCTTGCACCCTGAGCATAAATTCCTGAATCTTACACCAGTTCCTCGCGGAATCCGCGTTGGATCCTTCCAACGTTCCCGCCGCACACAGCGGCAACAAATAGCGCACTTCCTCATCCGAGCACCCGATTTACGAAAGATTCAGAACCCCCTTAAATATCCTACGTCCCATATCAGTCACACTTTAGATCTCCGCCACCCCACGCGACAGCAAATCCTCTGGTTCTCCCAGCGCGCCCTGACGACCTGGAAAACCCTATTACTCGCGACTCTTGTAAAATTCCACCACCTCCCTCCCCTCGTCCCCGCTTTAATCTCCTTTTCCAAATGAACACTGTTGCGCGTCATATTACGCGCGGCCGCCGTATCAGAAAGCAACGTTTTTTCCCCGGATTACGAGGCGCGGGAAGATGAAGTTTCCAGATCTCTTGTACACTGTGCACCCGCACACCGCGCCCCGATCGTGCACCGGTAAGGCCAGATTACATACGACTACCAGCTCGTACGAAACGTAGCCGCGCTGCAGCCTGATGCAAGAATATAACCGTATATAACGTAACGTGCACCGTAACCCATGCTACGTAGGCAATATGTAGGTGCCTCTCTCCGCTGCACGGTGATGCCGCGGCAGGCTGTTCCGCCCTGACTCCGGCACGAGGCGTTTTCGTAGAATCCAATTTTCCAAGATTCCCGGCGCCTTGAGCGAGGGTGGACCAGCTATTATCTCTCTTAAGCGCACTTGTTCCGTAATGGTCTCAGCCGGGTTAGGACACGGCCGCTTAGTAAACACGGCCATTCCGCACTCGTAAATCGCCGGCGTAAACTGGGGAAAGGGACACATCTAGATCGGGGCCGAAATATCGCGGATATTCTTCTTCGCTAGCCCGTGGAAGCAACGGCTTTGCGTAACGTCGCGGCATGTAACCGGGCGTGAGCTTTTTTCTTATCTCGTTTCGGGAGATCTCCCTTAACAATAATCCTCTCCTCGATATAATGCGCAGAGCTTGCAGCTGGGTAATTCGTTGGGAGGGTACCTAATTTTTAGAATGTCGATACTCTCGAAGCTGTCTTTTTTCGAATGAGAAGAAGTTTAACTTCCGGCGATGATCCTTTCGTAGAATATCTCATTTTATTGATAATAGAGTTTGTAAAGAGAAATCTCATTGTTATATCGCGACACGTAGGTGGTCCTCATTTTAGTTAGTTTTAAACAGAATCAGAGCTCCGGCCCCGCGCATGTTCTCGCCCCTTATTAGCCCCATTTAATCCTGACGAAGGCTCATTCAACTTTCTCGAGCTTGGCGCTGGTCAGTTGCAAAACGAAACGCAATTTTGCGTCCCCGTTGGCGGCCCCGGTGTCGTTGCGCGGTCAACTTTCATCGTCGCATATTCGATGCATGCGCGCTCGCGCAGCATCCGGCAGCGGGAAGTTAAAAGTTAGCCAACGTTTCGTTAAAAAATTCATCGAACCTCCTGCTGTTCCACCTTCACTCCCGCCCATTTTATTTACTCCCTCTACCCGGTTACCTTCGACCACGGTAATTCTGGATATTCGCGAAATCCCAATGAAAAGTTTTACAGCGAAGCGGCATGTTTCGCGGTGCCGCGTCGCTTAAAATCTGCATGCAAACTCTCCGGGGTTGTGGCGGTTTCGCACAGTCAGCAGGGACGATCGATGTGTTTAGAATATTTCTGTAAACGCGAATATACGTAAATATAGGCAGCAGGTGTTAATATCAGAAAGGCGTAGATCAGTCGTTTGCGCTGTTAATTCTAAGATAGATGGAGTTAAGTGTGGAATCTACAGTAGGGAGTTTATCTTTCCTCTCAAAGGTTCTTGCGATGCTGCTGCAACTTTTCTTCCCCAAGCAGCTTTGCTGAGTTATTCCTTTAAAACTTTACAGGCATAATAAGTCATGTATTCTGCTACATAAGTACATACGAGCACCGCAGTAGTTTCACAGCGGGCACCGGGAAAATAGATGAAAAATAATGCAGACGCGTGTTTCGCAATCGCTGGGGGTATATAAAAATTACGCCGGAACCGGAGTTAATTTCCAGAAAAGCTTCTGCAATTCGCTGGTCATAAAGAACGATTGTAATTACATTCGGACGTGCTCGTAAAACTTCATCCAGTGTTTTAGTTCGCGACGGGGTTGGCTTGGCGTCCCGGCTATTTTCACGGTGTGTTTTCTTTCGACGCGATCGGGAAAAGGGGATCGAAGGAACGTCGAGATAAAACGTCACGAAAACACTTACCCCCTAACGACGTTATCTTGTAATGGGCAAAGGTCGCGATCTGGAAAGTATGATACGCTGCTTGATCGTTCCTTCGGTATCCGCAAAGAGCCTTGAACGCCCAGAGATAAATACAAGGGTGGAGAAACGGGAGCACGTTTGCGTTTCTTCAGCGAATATTATTGCTCGACACGGAAGCGACCCTCAAAAGGGACCACGAGAGTTCATATTTATTCCACTACATGGAACTTTCGCCTGACACAGTTTCGTTGCTTTTCTAACTCATGGATGGAATGTTTTCTCAGTAGAATCAAATGGAACGTAATACTTGAAAGCTTGTATAAGAGATACGGAACGTAGAGTGGCGGTGAAGTTATTGATACATATTACGGAAGACCCTTTTTCCTATCTACGAAATAATTTTCGAACGTGAGTTTGCCAACGCCATTTCGCTCCATTTGCGAACGCGATTAATTCGCTAATGCAAATAACTCACAGAATAGCGTGTAAGAAGGAGCCATTAATAGCTGATTATTCTACGAGATAATAAAATCTATTACCGATCGAGGTTCGATTTAACGTCGAGAAGAATCCGGAATATACGGGGCGCGATTAATTCTGTACCTTGATGGTGTTGCACAACTAATCTCCCTCGTATTTTCTAATTCCATAATCGATATGCAATAAAGCGTCGTTGTTTGCGCGTAGATGAAACAGTGATTACATACACCCGACCCGATAACGCCTGTAAAGCTGCGGCGTAAAGCTCGGATTATTTCGCGCTGCTGAATATCCCCATAAAAGTTGCGTCGATTAAAAGATTATGCGGAGATTATGGGAACGAAAATTTAGCTGCATCTAGTTTCGATACGAGAAAAGGAGCGCCGTATTCTGACGTTAAAATTCCAGTTCCATCCCAACATTCAAATCTCTTGAACGATAGTTTGAAGAGCTTCAGCCTGTGTAAGTGGGACGTGTCAGAAGAAAGCGAAACAATTTTTCAACTCTCCAAGCTACTTCCTCCGAACCACTTCCAGGATTCTACCAACCAGTTCTAACGATATTACCGAGAATTATGGCGAGTACGCACAAGATGGATACGCTGGGATTGCGGTGAAACCACCAGAGGCCTATTGCAGTGGCCATGGGAGAGTTAACTTTACGGATTATAGCTGTGGGGCAACGGGACCTACACGACACAGCCATTTCCGACTTCGTCTATGCACCGTTGACCCAAATGGACATTCGGTATCGATTTTTCGGATCGTTTCCTCTCCAGGGCCACACGTTCGAAAACGATCATGTCGCCGCGCATTTCTCGATGAAAGCACGAAAATTTCGTTCGGTTGCTGCGGCGAGCGCGTTCAAAGGAAAAACAATTTCGCCCCGTAAGGAGGCTACCCTGATTCACATCGGCGCGGCGGGGTGCTGGCACGCGAATTGCGACTTGTCTCGCTCGAAACCCGCAGTGCCCAATGATTTACGATTGATTCTATTATGTTGGCCGACAGTCCCCTTTGTCGGCGGCGACATTGCAAGATTATGCCCCGTTGAAAGGTGCGATGAGATGTTAACGCGGCGATAAGATTTCTTTGCAAACCAGCGTCAATTGTGCGCGGAACGCTGGTGTGGCTATGAAATGCACTGTCCGTTTATCTTGATGGGAGTGGTGTAAATTAATATACGCCGCGCTGTTGTGCCCCTACTTTTCAGTCTATTTTACAGAATGCGTGTGCCATTTCACCACAGGTATATTCTACTAACACAGATCAATACGCGCTATGCCCGCGATTTTGCTCCAAAGCATTAATATTCTCAAATATACCCCGATACGTATACATTTGCCACGAGCGTTGGATTACACAGGATGGGCCACAGGCATCAGTATCTGCTCCCAATTATCGTCTTCAATTATCCACGTGGATTATCGTCGAATCGACAGACGCTGGTTCGTTCCACCGTGACTCGGCGCGCCAGTCGGATCGCCGCCCGCGAAACTTTTGACATAGATCGCGGCGCGGTTTATTTCCAACGCGTTCCCCGGAGGATGGACGTTAACTCGTTACACGGTTTTGCTCTAAAACGAACAACAACAAGGCCAGGTGACCCAGAACGTTGCGCATGACAAGCCGGTGGCGTTCTTGCCGTGGGTCCTTCGGGTGCGACGCGTGCTCTCCGCAATTACTCGCAGCCACCGACGAGTAGACTCGTCGGAACAATGGGCCTCCCCCGTCCTCCATGATAGCGACGGCAAAAACCGACGCACCACGGCTACCCCACCGCGCCCGATTTACCCGCGGAACTTCCGTTTTGCCCAGCCAAAGCGTTGTTAATCCGAATTACCGTGCTTTTACGGGGCGAGGCGCGGCCCAAGGATAAAAGAAGGTAATTACGTTTTGCTCCAGCGACTAATTACGTTTTCGTTCAGCTCGGGGAATGTTTCCGCCGGTCCGGTCCCCGTTGCTGGAGGCGGTTTTTGGTATATTAAATTAAGTAGACGTAGTCGCGGCAATATGCGCGGTGTCTGTCGAGCAACTGTTTAGCTGGGGAATAAAGATGATTTCGAAGTAGGACACGGGACACTCGGTGGAGTATCTTGTCGGGAACATCGATATTCAGGCTACGGACGGCTAAATGGATATGGAATCTTGATTTTCAAGATACTCGAGGGTAGTGACGCACGTTTCGAAAATTGATATTGGCAGAAGTGTTCTAGCCCAATAGAGCCGCGTATAAACACAGCTTCGATAACCAACTAAATTCCGTTCCGAAACGTTCAAGTAGCGCTGCGTGTAAACTGTGGCTTCGCGGTGAGAATTCGGTAACGAATCCCTCGGCATTGCAACATTGCGGCGGAATGGGCGAGAATCAATACACTTCGAAGCACGGACCCTTAACTTCGGAGCCGGATAATTTTTGGGACCGCGTGGCAGTAATTCCAACGAATCGACGGTTTATAATCCTCGAGTATCGCCGATAGCCGCGCGCAATTCTCAATAAATCGTAAGCCGTGGCTGCGATTAAACACGCTACACCGACTCTGTAATTTACGAACGGAGCTACGATTGCCTGCGCCTTTATTGGAAACGCGCAGTAGAATCCTCAGGAATTTATATGAACTAAGAAGCATTATCTACCGCGAGGTATCGAACGATTTGCCGCGAGCTGCGTATCGAGTAGGTATAGAACAATAGCTCTTCTGTTACAAGAAGAATTATTAGTACGTAATAATTCGCGTAAGCTAGCCGAAAAGGGAAAGGACCGAAACAGCTGAGACATAAAACGATGGAGGGACAGTGCCACCAAGTTTCATGCGTTCATCTGCGCGACGCTACGTTCAAGGGGTGCAATCACTTCCCGAGAAACACTGCGACCGTAACATTCCGTCTCGCGCAATTTTAAATTATGCCTCTATTTACGTCTTCGTATGATGCTAGAAAGCGGCATGATACGGTTTATGGGCCGTGTTTATGGTGTCACGTTAGACCGAAGAAAGATTACCTCGGATTTCGCTGGTTTCCCTGAATCACGCGCGCAACAGCATCCATTCCGAGCTGACTTGTCTCTGACACGACCTCGGTACGAAACATAGAATTTTCTGTTTCGTTTTAATCGCTCCCTCGACCAAGTATACCTCGAATGGCGGACACGGGATCACGTTTGACGAGGTGGCGTGTAGGTAGGCAGCGAGGTATATACCCAAGGCGAGCAAAATTCTTCCGTTGTTTCGCGTAGCAGCCTCGACAGAATCGATCTACCAGCTTTTTGCGTGGCGAATTGCACGATTCGCTCTTGAAGAAACTGACCTCCCCTTCCACAGGAATTAGCCCTTCGATCGATCCAGCTTTACACTCGCACGCCAACCGTTAAATGCGTGACGATTTCTCGCGAAGGAAAGCTCGCGAATGAGCGCAGGCATATTTAAAACGGGAAAAGGTTAACAAGATCGCGAGCAAGTTGGTAGATCGAGTTCCTTAAATTCGAGGGAAACTCGACCTCGCGCTTCTAATAGCTTGTGATTTGCGCGCATTAAACTTACAGGTTAATCAGCATAAATCCATTCGTTTAGTGACTTTACCGTACATCTTTAAACCTTCCCACCGTGCGCAGTTTTATCGTCACTCGAGCCTCCGAAAAAAATTCACGACCCCATCAAATATCAATCATAATAAAAATCGAATAAAGCGGGGTCATCCAAACGTGATATCCTTTTTTTTTTTTGCCTTAACGCGCCACCTTCCAGCGTTCATAATCCAGATCATCGTTCCTTTTACTCTTTCCATTGCTCCCGGCTCCGTTCCCGCGCCCCTCGTCGCCGCTGAGCTGGGTATTACACGGTTCATAAAAGAGCGAACAGTTCGCGGTGTAAACCTTGGAATTCGACGAGATCCGCGAGGAGAAAGACAAAACCGTGGCGAAGTCTCGACGGAACTTGACGATCCGGCCATCGTCCCTTGCTGACAAATCTCGAAGACGGGTCGACCACCGTTGGGAATGGAAGGGAAAGCTCTCGGAAGAATTACGGGGAACCAAACGATGTCGTAGACAGAGACACGCCGTTCCGATATCTCTTGTAGCCGAGATAAGAACGTTCGTCTACTCGGCTACGGCTGTAGGGTGAGAGAAGAGAAAATGGGTCGAGACGCGAGAAATCCACGGGGCCACTATTTTTAAGACCGTTTGATAGAACTCGTCAAACGAAAGTTCGACAAACTTTTGAAACGATGAACGTGAAACGCTATCGGCGAATCGCCACTGGTATTCAATCCAAATAGATGATCGAACGAATCGAAAGTTTCCTGAGCATAGAGTTCTATCGCTAAACAAATTAAAAATACCTATTTTGAAAAGAAATGGGTGTAGATAATTCTTACAATTAGTTCAATGGCAAAAGGAATGTATATACAGTCTCGAGGGATATCTAAAAGAAGAAGACCAAGAATGTGCTTACTTTTCTTCCATCCTCGAGATTCGACTGAAACTCTATTACTCCGATGCATCACAGAAAGACGCATAATCCTGACTGCAATCCGTCCGAGCGAAAACCTATGGATATTCAAAGAAACACTTTGCCAGTCAAAACCGTGCTTGTTTGCTTCGTTCGCTGAAACTCTAGGCTACACCTTAGAGAAGACTGCTCGCTCGCGTTTATTCTTTTGATACGGGGAAAAGTATAAACCGCATCGGTGTTTCAAGAGGGCTCGATCTTTCAGCGTGTACACGGTAGTTTTGTGCGCGAGTAGAACGCGGCTTCATACTTCGGAGAATTACGATTGGCACGAGGCTCTTACCAGTGGAAACGTCCAACCTCGGCCAAGTGAAAAAGTTACGGCACACCTTCGTTCCTTGCTGGAGACGTCAACGGGGAAGAGGTCTGTTACTGCTCCGACATTCTCGACGAATTCCGCTGGAGAACCAGGTCGAAAAGAGGGAGGAAGAAGGGAAGGAAGAAGGAGAAGAGGAAGAGTAATGCCCCGGCCGTAGATAGCTGCTCGTGCTTGTGCCGCCAATTCACGGAGATTGAATTGTCTAGCCAGGCAAGTGACTCGTCGTTACGCGGCTCACTGTGACGCGATCGCGCGTCCACACCATGGTGAATTCTCGGCAATAACGTCGCGGATGGTAAGTGATCGAGGGTTTATTTCGCGCGGGATAGCCAGGACCGTTGAATCGTTTCTAATGGACCAGGAATTCGGAAGCTTGATCTGCGAGGAGCTCTGTAGCGAACGTACACGTACGTCATCGTTTGTGCGCGGAGCGATACAGAATTTCAGCCCTGTTCAGAAATATTGTAGGTATCATACAATCGACAGGATACACTCTTCCTTCGATTGTTACTTAATCAACGTCCACGTATCAACGATTCATGTCGCCGTGTATGAAGACGCCAGTGGCTAGGGGTCGACCGTCCACGATACGATCTCCTTTCTTTTACGAGAAACGCGGCGAAGGGCAGCTTGGTTGTCGGGGAAAAAGGAGAACGCCGAAGAAAGGAGGATCCCCCCCTCGATCGCAAGAGAAATACGGAAACACGCGATACACGGCAAGAATATTGGGACGTGTATAACCGTCCCTGGTATGGTACGGCGAACACTCGAGACGCTCAGACGCCAGTGGCAAAGCAATTTTTTGATAGGATCAGTGCTCGAACGGGTCGCCCTGTGTTCCTTCGGCTTGCTCGCGCGCACGAGCAGATATGGAACGTCGCAAATGGACCGCAGTCCTTCCTTTCACCGAGAAAACTATCGGGGAATTTTCCTGCAATGCAGCTGCACGGGGATACCATAAACGCGCGGGCGCCACCCTTTTACACGCGGAATATGGGGTGCATCGCGCGATCCAACCGCAAAACGGTGTTTATAATCGAATAACCCTGTGTACGATAGACGACGCGATGCTGTTATTGTTGAGCCAGGCCCCGAAGATGAATCGCGAACACGCGAGAGGCTCGCCACGCACGCCACGCGAGCATTTTCTCTTCCGCGAACCGCCGCTCGCGATTCTTCGTGGAATCCCTTGGACGAGGTGGTTTGTTTGTTTCGCCCCGATCGAAGACCTTAAAAGACGCTCGCGAACGCAACACTTGATTCCGCAGTATTCGCGCTGGGATATTAAATCGAATGGAAACCGTCACGCGGTAGTTTTATAATTAGAAAGCTTGTTACGTTAAATGAATAAAACTTGAATAATATGAATAACAATGAAGAAGAATTATATAACAACTCGACAAGAAGAAGGAACCCACGCTGGGAAGAAAAGAAAATACATCTCTCGTCGGCAAGAATAAGTACCTGCTGTAAAAGTCCCAACAATTCGATGTCAGTAGGAAATCATATTCGAGGTAAGAAAGTATTGGTAGCACAATGCCGCCTTTTTGTCTGAGAGACAGAGTACACGTCGACACGATCACTTTTCACGCGTGTTTACAACAAGATACCGCAAACTACTAGCTGGTGTGCACACAATTTACGAGTACCCGGTACACGATGTAAAACACGTGAGGCTTTGCTGCCTCCTCCGTGCAACAAATTACAGCACACTTATCCTCGGTGAATCTGCGTTCACCCTCGTCCCTCATCTTTCCGCAACGTAGGTGTCCGTCGTTTCTCTAACGGTCGCTAGATTTCCCGCGAAAGGGGGCACAAAAGTATCCTGTAATTTATGCCCTCCACGCGTTCCAAAGAAATTTCCAAGCTCGTACGAACGCACGCCGGAGGTTCAAACGAGATTTCCGCTGCTACCCACTCCGTCGGGGATACTCGTTCGTGGGTGTCGTTTTAAACAAAGAGAATAAAATCCAACCGTCCCGAAGATCAAAGCTTAATCAATATTCGTCGCAATATCGGTCGTAGCGGAGCGCCCTCTCGAACGTGATTATTCCAACGTACCTACGCAGATCTGCTTCTAGATTTTAAAAACGCGCCGGCCTCCTCAGTGAAGCCACGCGTTCCAGCGAGGCGTCACGCTCGACGTAGATTCTGCATCCGTTGAACTGGCCGATCCGAAGCTGCATCCGGTTTTCCGCGAACGTTTCACGAAGATATTTCAGCGACGGGGTCGAATGAAATGGCGGGGTTCGCCGTGCGGAATTGGCAAGGAGTATCCGAATTTATTTCCTGCTTGCCAATGATTGTCCCCGTGTTCGCGTTCCCCGCGTATTTCTTGCGGATAAGGGGGTCGTAAAGATTGTGTACCTCCTCCGTACGTACTTGAATCTGTGGGAACCTTGGAAACTTTTTCTGAGGAAAGTGGGCCAAGTAGAGACTTTGAGGATTTTTAACTTGGATCGTGAAAGAAATCAAGGTCGTTAAAATTTAATAGAAGATTGCTAGATACCTAGATACACTCTGCTAGAGTGCCGTGTGCGTACATACATGTGTGTACCAATCTCGTAAAAATTGAACGGATTCGACGGCGTCTTAAGTAACGCCACAGAAAAGTCGAAGTATCCCATTTGCAAACGATCGATCGCGCCTGAATCGCGGCACGTTCCAATTTCACAAGGATATCCCCTTCAAATTCTTTCCTTTTGTCCGCCCTGCGCCGGACAGAGCCCCGATTCCCTCGAGTAATCGAGGCCCGTTCGATCGAAGTGCGGTTAAGCTCGTCGTTGGCCAGCCACTACGGTGTAATTCCGCCGAAATCCGGAATAGAAGTCTAATCGACGCAATCAATGTTCAATCCGACGCGACGGTCGGAGGGGTGATTAATAATAGGCAATTAGCGTTTCCATATCTAATTATTCACCGTGAACGTCCATTAGGGGCAGGCAAGGCGGGTATGAACAAAGGCGCGGGGAAGACGCGCTAAACCCGCTGATAGCGCTGGTATGTCTCGATTCTCCCTTCCGGTTCTCTCCATTATACCGGGCCCGATGCGTCGCAAGATCGATGGTCGGTTTTTCGGCGAGGCTCCATGACACTTTCTTCGGCTTCATTCACCCAGGCGACGTGGCGCCTCGACGGGCCATTAATTACGAGCATTACCAGCGCGACGTGGAATTTATAGATTTCGAAGTTGTTCCTCCCGCGAACACCGCTTTATATTTCAATCGGATAGTCACTTAGCGTTACTCCACCCCTCGCGAACCTGATTCCTTTGTGCCCTCTCGCGCGGTAAACGCTACTGCCGCTTTGGAATTCCGTCTGCCTGGTGCTCGCGGTGTTTTTGCTGGGTAACGAGTGGAAATTAATCGACCTTGGAATGGTTCTCTTTCGGGAGGGAGGGGGGGGACACTTTATCCCCGATTCTCTGTTAAATGAACAAGGATAAAGGGATTAATGTTACAGCTGAGCGCGCGCTTACTGTATTCTCTGCAGAAACCAACGATCCTCGGTGACCATTGACACGAAGCTGCGTTGAACGACCAGCGTCCGTGTAACCTGTAGCTAAGTAATCACGGTAGTCAATGCCAGTTAATACGCCAAAGCGGCAGAAAGGAACGGAAGGAGCCAGAGGAGCACCAACAAGACTGTTCAAGTTTTCCGCGATCTTCGAGACGATTTCCCAGATTTGCGAACAGTGGAAGGATCGTGGAAGGCACTTACTCCGAAAACGGACTAGTCGTTGGGGGACTCCTTCGTTCTCCGTTGTCTGGCCATCCCTGTACTGCGCTCCTGCCAAAAAGCCGCGTTATCAAACTGTTCGCTGTCGTCGAAGGGTCCGAAACGGGGTCAATGGCGAGCATGAAATTCGTGGCTCGCATCCACGCCGGTGGAGCCAGCAGGGACGTTGCGTTCCACCACCAATTCTCATGTATTCCATGTGAGAAGACAGCCGATGCTGAGATCGTGGCGATCGAGAACGCCGTCCCAAGTGTATACTCCGCGACGGCGGAGTGATCAATAGGTCACGTAGACCTCTTAACCTTTTCACCGATACTTTACGGTGTACGCGTCGCTCCTGCGGATTTATCCACGCCACTCGGAATGCGAGAAATCGAGACGGCGCGCGAGCAGACCATTAGCAAGCGTTGTTCAAGCTCGCTCAGCGCGCATTCTTTTAGGAATTTTTCGTGGGAACTGCTTGCCTCGATGGAAGTGATTGGTACAATGCTTGTTAGCAAAAATTTTAGCGTTGGAAGGTTTGTGCATCGATATTTGAGGTTTACAGTTCCTCTGATGAAAGATCGCGGAATTATTCTTCCCTCTGATAGCAGTAAATCTTTTTACGGGATTAGAGAAATACCTTCTTCTTGATAACAATATCTTTCAAGATACCGAGTACCTACTCCTGTACAGTATCGCGCAGCGCTATTAATTTTCTCTCAACGACCCGTAAATCAGCTGGAATCTTATTTGAAAAATAGCCCGACCTTCGGGACCGGCGAGGAATCGAATCACACTAAAGGCTGACGACGTCGTTACCCAAATTTGAAGGCCGATAATGTCGTGGAACGGGCCACGAAACGCCGTCGGTTCTCTTACGTTATCATCGACGTTAAGTTACCAGTGGCCCGTCGAGGGAAACGATAGCGCAGCGAATCGATAAACTGCGGTCGAAGTTTATAGGCGGTCGTATTTCGGCTCGCAGAAATATTCTTTTTTTTTTTCTCGCCACGGCCACGGTTCCGCGCGGGACGATCCGCGCGAGAAATTTATAGTGCCATAAAAAAATCTGCATCGGCCGGCGCCGATCTCGATCCGCGCGCCCCGATACAACTTATAAATCTGCGGCCGGTGTCTGCAGAAATTCGTTAAATCCAGCGGCGTAATTTATCCGTCTCGCTTTGGCGATACCGCGAGATAATTCTGCGGTCGCGACGGCTCGCTTTAACACGCCGGCCACCGGGTTAATTAAATCCTACTTGCAGTTAGTTGGATGGATAATTCATGAACGCTAGCTATTTCTCGGCCATGAGTATTCCGGTGTCCAAATGAAGTTTCTGTTTCGCTGGCGCGCTTAAATAGCCCTGTTAGGACAGGCAGCTGGAAAAGCTATCGCTGTTTGACTATAATCCACCCTCGAATTATACCATCAAACTTGAGATACAGGTACGTGGCGCGCATTTGCTTTCAATGATCTGGCGCATTCCTTCGCGTAGAATGACATCCACTGAAACACCTACGTGAGATCATAAGGGATCGACTCAAGTCGACACGAATTGCGAACAGCACAGTTCAATTAGATGCTTGTCGTCGAGTATATATAAACGTGGTGAAAATAGATCCTCGAACGGTCGAGCTGATCTAACTGGAGCAAAATCTTCGGGGCCCAATTTCCGCGGGAAATCGTGGAAAACACGGCCGAACCAGTTGTCCCGGCGCACGAGCGTCGCCCCGCTTCCTGGGGCAGAACTTTTCCTTTAATTGGACGGACGCTCGGGGGCGGATAAAAAACCACGAACAAAGGAGGTCGATCAGGTTTTCTTCCCCGCTGCCAGAAACGGCACGAGGAGGGATAACGTGTCTAACAAAGGAGGGGGAGAAAAAATGGGCGAACCGGGTGGGCGAGGAAGATGGTACAACTACGGAAGAAAGGCAGAGGGGAGGTCTAAGAGGGGTGACATTGTAAGCTGGATATTTTCCGCTCAATCTGCTGAGGCAATCGCTTCGAACTCGGAGCTTTGTGCTGAACGCAGCGGTGCCTCTTCCCCGAGAACCAGAAGTCGAAACAATGATTCGAGTGGGAAACGAGTCCTTAGCAAAGGATTCCAACGGTGCGCCGTGTCGCCGAGGGCATCGCAACGAAACGATACGCACGGGAGGGCCACTAAGAACAGCCGTCAATGAAAAGAATAACGCGCCCGCGGCGAGTCCGCGGTGCCCGTGCCAAAACGGAACAATCGCCCTAGATCCATCGCCGCGAACAATGGCGGGGCGAGGATTTATCGAAGCCACCGGATCTACTCTCGGCGCTCCTGATGTCAAAACCTGCCGCGGGATCGATTTACGCGCACTTTATGCGCTTGATGTACAACGAAGCCTGGCATTTACACTCAATGGAGCTTGCGGTGATTCAGTGCGAAAGACGCGACGCGCGAGGCCGAGGAACCGGTGACGACGCGGAGCTGCGGGTGAACCGAGTGGATGATGAATCGAACGCCCCTTTCTCGGCCGAAACGGTGATTTCGGTGAGCTGGAGCTACTTGAATCACGATTTGTTCCTGGAACTGATGTGGCGCTAAGTATAGGCCATCGAGCAGGCGAACTAGAATTCCAGAATACTGCTTTAAGCGTGAGCCTACTCAAGGCACGCGCTCGGTGCGCGAGAGAATAAAGATACAGCCGTGCCCTTGCTATAAAACCAAATTCACCGAATGCCCGTGGCCGCTGACACAAGACGCAGCCCGCGAGGAAACGAACGGCAGTTCATATTTCTTGGAGAGCACTCGTCACGCTCGCGGCCCTCGCGAACCATTTGCCTTGTCAGATAAAAATGTCCCGAGCATTGTCAGTCGGAGGCATTCGCGGGGATAAGCAAGCTCGCCCGCCTCGGCTTTTATCGTTCTTGCAAATGACGCGGCTATAACGGGCGGCTGCGAGGACAGCGGTTGAAAAGTTCGCGGCCGAGAGGGCTCTCTTTAATTGCATCGCTTGCACGCCGCAACAAACACCCCCGCTGGGTTTATGCGCCGCTGTTATTTGGCATTCACGGGACACCGCCGGGGCAGTAATTTAAAACTACCGCGCGGCCACAATGCGTGGCGACGTTAACGTCGTATTAAAAGCACCAAGGAGCCTCGAAACTCTCGCGCGTTAAGTAACACGCGCGATCCACCGGATGAAGTCGAATGCTAAGCGAGAACTTGCTTCAGCATCAACTGGCGCAGCGGTGAAACGATCCATCTGTCCGTTTTTTTTTTTTTTTTTTGTGGAAATTACGATCGAACTGGGAGGAAATGCAACTGTCCTGAAAAGAGGAGGATGGGGATTGAGTATTCAGTTTCGAGTACTTTTAACGAAACCAAGTGAATAATCTTGGAAATCAGAAGTCCCGCGGAAGAACAGTTAGCCAAGTTTGTTCCTCCTACCGTTCCTGCTCACAGGGGAGGTTAAATATAACCTCGCGACGCCGCGGTTTCCGTACGTATTCGCAGAAAGTAACCGAATACCCTGGTTTATAAATCCTGGTAATTTATAATTATTAGCCATTCGCTGGCGGGGTTAATCGGCTGGAAGAGAAGCATCGCTCCTGAACGGAGAAGGGGTAAACTTTACTCGCGCGAAGGAAGCGAAACATATTTCTTTCTGCCGGGTTTCACAGAGCCGAGTTTAACGACGCGTGCAGTCGAAACAAAGGCGGGAGAAGCTACACTCGCGACGAGGACAATGACGCGTAATTGGCATAGGCCGAGTGTTTCTCTTCAATTTATCGGCCCGTCCCGTCGGCTAATCGGCACGTTTAATCAAAGTGACTTTTCAGGCACGTAGTCACGTAGATAAACAAACCCTTATTTCCCTAGCGGTAATTCGATGAGGATGGAAAGGGGAGGGAAGAGGGTGAAGCCCGCTGCGCTGCAAGATATCGATGCTCAAGCTTCTCGAATCCCTCTCCTTGAATATGCATTTAGACAGATCTCTACTTCTTTAGCTTCTTGAAAGGAAACCTTAAATACGCTTCTGGTGTGTACCTCGGATATGAAATCTGCGTTGATTTTATCGCAAAATAGGTTGAAATAATCTCCAATCATCGAATGCTTGTTAAACAATGGAATGTGTAATGGGGAAATAAATCTGCTATTACGAGGCTGGAATGGTATCAGTAGTTACAGTCAACGATTACTGATCCCGGTGTGTAGGGACTCGGTACGTTTATCTCGGAACGCGATGCCATAAATCAGTTGAACACAATATGTACATCCGAGTATAATCAATAGTTACCGCATAATTATTAACATACATTAAATACACGTACGAATGCGTGCATTCTCGCCTATATTGTGCGTCATACATTAATGGCCTCGCTCGCAGATTGAATTGGCATTATTGAAACCTCGAAAATCATCACGAGACACGGATTAAATGTTACTCCGAATAACGAACAGCGCGCGGACGAATAACACTTAGGCATAAATAAAACGACGATGCAAGAGGAGGTGTCTCTCCGCTACAATATTTTCAATGAAACGGCGCTCGTAAACGTTTACCTCTACAATCACTGTGCGTAAAGCATTTCGACGCCGAGCCACTGACAGTATATCCCGGCGAATCCCGTATTTTTCGTTACCGGAAAATTCGATCAGTCATCGAATCGCCTTTCTGGAGCGGGCTGCTTTTTCGAAAACAAATCCGACCGCTTTGATCGATGTCCGCGCTGGAAAGCGAGCGGGTCAAAATAGGGCTGGATTATTTATTACAGCGTATCGAAAATACACGGACTGTCTGTAAACATCAGTCACGTTCCGCGAAAATTGACACGGTACCCAGTTGCTTCGATCGCAGGCGGAAGAGAGGAACCGTCTGAGCGAGAGCGATTGCGCGTTTCGAGGCAGCCAGTTGATCGCTGTCTCGCTATTGCCAGGCCGTGTTAACACGTCCGGCGAGTAATTCGCTAAACTTGTCCAGGGCTGAGTATTAAATCGCTTGCACGAAGTTTCGACGTTTTGAAATGGCTCGTCACTGCACCAAGTTTCTGCTTGTCGACCGTCGATATGTTTGTCGAGGCGAGCTCTGCGAAGCTCGCGTTAACGTTTTGTCGGCGTTCCATGGGCCGGGCTTACGAGAAAAAAAATCGATAGGGATTTCGGTTCCTCCCCTTTAAAGCTGGTGCAATTGTGAATAATTACGTCGATGTATTCAGAGTGGTATACAGATTTAACATTGCTAAGTGGCTTGCTTCTAATTGTAAGTGATTTCTTTCACGTTTCTGCATTGAGGAAATTATCTAAATAAATTTTAAGTAACGTTGACTGGTGTGTTAGGGTAAAATTGTGTCTGATTATGGGCTGTCTTCTACTACTTGTGTTCCCCACTTATTTTGTCTTGTTCGATTCTTCTTTATTCGTTACTTGGATGATAGACAGTATTTTGAAAAATGGAGAACCTTGATGGAAGTCTAATGAATTATATCCGAACGGAAATAATGAATTAAAGTTTTCGACATACGAATTTGTAGAATTTATCTGTGAGAATCTTGATTTCGATGTGAAGGGGAGCTTAATTAAAGTCGGAGCTCAGATTACTTTCCGATACAATGAGATGAAACGGCGGACAGTTACGAAGAAGAAAGTGGAACATAAATTTTCGAGCCGATAATAAAACTTCTATGTCTACGAGGGTAACTGTCTTATTTAATTAAAGTGAAAATACAGTTACTGCTGGGAGCTTCACCTGTTCGTCACGAATCGCGAGACGATATTATAAATTAAATTATCTGGGCCAGGTTATACGGCCGAACGAAGTCCTGGCTCGTTTCGTGAACTAATTGAATAATATTTTTGGCTCTCTGCCTTTTACCTCCTTTTTCCCATCTAGCTAAAACTCATCTAGCAGTCTGCATTGACGCGCCCTTCGGACAAACACTGTAATTGAGTCAGATTTCCCTGCTGGAAAATTCAGAGTAAAATTCCCTGGAAAATGTAACAATTTTTACAAATCAAATGAAACAACGATCAAATTCTTCTTATTCATTAAACGTCTGCAGTTTGACAGACCTGATGTTTACACAATGAAACGTATAATAAAATGCAATCTGTCGTATTGTCGGTACAATTTCTGGTATGTACCACTAGAAATTCCAAGAATCTCAAACTCGTTGCCTTTAAAGGGCAATGCTTGTCTCCACCAATAATAATATTATAAAAGTTACTTCTCTTCCTACTAGAACATCACTTTTCACCTAATTAGAATTTAGGAAAACAATCGCAAAATTATTGTCATTCGACTTTTATCACTCTAATTCTACTAACCCAGTTCAGTTAAGCTTAATATTTAAACCTACATAACTCATCGTAATATTGCCCCAATATTTAGAGCGTTTTACTTGAAATTCTCAAAATGTGTGTCGCAAGTACTGCCACAGATACCGTCCGTTCAGTGAATTCATTCTATCGGCACCAGGGGAACTTTCTTATCGCGTGGCAACGAGCAGCTTTAACAGGGCCACGAGGGGTAATACAATGCAGATTACGCTGCACTTTCAGCCTACCAGCCAGGCCAAGAATCTTGGCGCGGATCCCATTGAAATTATTTTCCAGCAGCGTTAACGGGACACGGCGCCCCTGGAATCTGATGCACGGCACCGTGTCCTCCTGCCTGATAATGAAACAATTTTCTACTGCCAGTAAAAACGACGCGTTGGACTGCACTCGGGCGGAGCAGCCGCGAACTACATCCTACTAAATTTGGAAGGCCCTCTGTCCTAATTAACGGGCGAATTAAAGTCGAGCGAGGAGTCGAGGAGCAAAGTTCCAAGAATTTGTCTCGAGCAAACATCGAAAAATAAATTCTCCAATGTTGAACCTTTTATGGCGCTCGATCTGGACACTGGCATCAAGTGCCAAAACTGAGAATTCAGAGGATTAATAAATGAGAGAGCACGGAGAGCTGAATGTTTAGCGAGAGTGGCGATCGAGTTTCTCCGAAGATCTGCTATTCTAAGTCCCACAGCCGCGTGAGGAGAAAGTATCCATTAAATACAGTTCGTAGAAACTACAACACTTCAGGGTGTCACTGACGTGGTAATGGTACTGTTTCAGGATTTTCAAAGAATTTTACAATCCTGCCAAGTCGCGCGGAAGTCACACCCGATCTGATTCCCCAAACGTCCTCGCCACCCCATCTTCGTTCTCCCCTTCGACTCTCCCGATCAACGGTCGACATATTTCAATCGACGCTGCATGCCAAAAGCCACACCGAGACATCCCACCCCTTCCAGGGACACTTTCGTGGGAAAGAGAATCAGTAACGCGACAGTTGTAACCGACGTGTCGTTTAAAATTCCCCAACCGTCTACCCCTGAGTCTACAACCCAGGCTACCACTCCAGCAATGATTCCGTCTCTCAAAGTAGCTACCATTACATCGAATCGTTGCGTTTTTCCCGCGTTCCATCATCCCGCGAAGCGAATCGGGGAAAGGGGAGGGTGGATCTCCTCCAGCCGTTTCATCCCCCATCGGCTCGTCATAGCGTACCTATAGCGTGCCCACGGTGCTTCGTTCAATTCGCGATCACCATACCCCGTCCTCCTCATCGTCGAGCCGACTCGGATCGACTCGGACCTGCCGTTTCACCCTCCCCCGATGCACGCCCTCCGCTAGCCGCGTCCCTCTGCGTCGTTCTCCCTCTTAACGAGTGCAGGTTTAATGCTTGGAGCGGTTTCCGTGGAGATATCGAAGTCACCGAGCAAAAGGGTGGCCCCCAGGGTGGTGTCCCTTAAGAGTCCACTTCTCGATAACAGGGGAGGGGGGGAGTTTCCGGAGCGCGGCGTCCACCGGTCGGCGGGTGAGGGGAGAGATTCATAACGTCCGCTGGGAGGGGGTTGGAACGCGAAGAAATCGTTCAGATAAGTTGCAGATAACGCCGGGAAAGTGGCGGTGCCGATGGCGGTGGTGGCGACCGATCGACCGGAAGTCCTCCAAGTGCGATTACCCGAGATAAAATCGTAATCGCCCCCGTCTCTCTGCTCGAGAACTGTACTCGAGCTTGCACCGCCGCACCACCTTTAACCCTTGCTCGCTTCGAGTACGGTTCTTAGCGGATCTGTTGCCGCGACTGGAAATTAGATTTTCAAGCTCGAAGACGGGCCACCTAGAAGTATCTGTGCTCGTGCGTTTAATCACTCGCGGGTCGTTTCACGCCTCGGTAACGTGTGTAGAAATAATTTGCCCGAACGTCGCACTAGTCACGCAAGATTAACTGGCCGCGTGACCGTGTAAATTATCACGGCTAGGCAACGGAACCCTGACCGTTCACCGCGAAGAGGATCGATGGGACGGGGCGAATGAAAAGGCCGCGGACATTTTTTCGAAGGAGCGCCACTGCTGATTTTAATCGCGGACTTGCAATTATTCATTCCAGTGGCCATTCACTCGGCCTCTCAATTCAACCGAGAACCACGTCATTCCGTTACCGTAGTATGAGCGCCCGGATGCCGACGGAAGTGGCTCTCGTGAATCAACGCGGCCACTGCTAACGATGTTTCGAGCGAATCGATTCTCTTAACCCAACAATCGCTTAAGAATATTCCATCGGGGACGGGGCTACCTTGACGCAAGCGATGGCGCGATTGGCTTGAAGATCGGCTCCCATTCTAGAACCTAATTCGCGAGCTCGATTTATTTATCGCGGATAGTCGGACGGCCCAGCAGCATCGAGGTAAAAGTAAGAAGATAATTCTCCTGGCTGTTAGCCCCGTTCCGTTAAAGAGCCGCAAACGATCCTGTATTCATTTTAATTACTAATTTTCTACCCTGTCGAGCTTCTTTTTCTTTCGTCTTTCATGCCGGTACAAACCAATGCTATAACTCCGGCTTGGAAATAAACGCGGCAAAGAAGTCCAGTGGAAGGCAGAATCCTTGGGAGAACCTACTTTTACTCGACTCTATTAAATTAACAGCATTAATCCTTTGCACTCGAGGCACCAACTCGCTGTAAGTGTGCAGCCGTTCCACTAGCACTGCCAGCTTCAGAGTCCGCGGCATTGTTTGCAAGTACATACATACGTAGCCTTATCTCGCTCTTGATCGTGTAAATTAATTTCCCCGCAAGAAGGGTCGGGCGAAATAAGGGGATAGAAAATGGGGTAATTTCTGGCGGACGGTCAGCTCGGTTGCACACCGAAATCGCCCGATGCGCACCGTGGCCCCAGCCATCAAACATTTCGCGATTCTCCGCGTTTCGGTTGCCGCATCGAGACTGCGCATGGATTGCGCTGGATCGCGAAATGCATTTAAATCCACGTAGGATTACGTATCTAGGTAAGCAATGCTTTCCGTTTCAGTTTCGCTTGAAATTGCACGAAAAACTGCTCCCAACCGTGTGTCCCGGGCCTTTATCGAATTAGCGCCAGCGTGACATGAGAAGTTTCTAATTGCGAATCCCTGTGCCCTTCGCGGAAAATGCGTTCGGTCAGGTTCAAGCGTCGCGGATACGTTGAATTGGGGCTGGCACGGCTTTGCACGCCTTTCAGGAAACTATCGAAATGGGATGCAGCGAGCACGAGCTGTACAGATCCCGACAAAACGCGAGTGAAATATTGATGGCTATTTTTCTCATCCTCTCGCGTGGACCGATGGGAAATGCACTTTCCTTGAGACGTCATTACGTGAGATTCACCCATCAAGCAATTTTAAACACAAATTTAATTCTGTTTTAATATTATTATTATTATTATTATTATTATTATTATTATTATTATTAAACGTCTTTATTACTCAAAGATAATGAACAAACCTGAATATTCTATTGCATAGCCAAATTATAAGCTAACTTGAAATTCAAATTGGACTATGTAAATTGTTAAGCTTCAACTAATATGATCTTGGGTGTTTTCAAACAAGTTAAGGAAAATTCTGTGTCGTTCACTATACTCGCTGAAAAGAACTCGAGTGTCCCGACTATCTTATGGAAATTCAGCCCATAGCAGACAGTGCCCTAATCCCGGATGCATGCGAGCATATAAATAGGATATTTTACCGTCGGAAGGCATCGAAATTTCCTCGTAAACGATCTTATCCGAGAGCCGTCGAAGAACGCAGTTACACGCGTCATTCGCGCTCCACTGTTCGACGCTATTCTAGATTTAACCGAGGGTTGTAGGGTCTGTTGGCCTGCTTTCAACCCTTCCACGACCGTCACTTCCCTCCTCGGTCGTGTGCCGGGGGAATGTAAATAGGGAATTTAGCGTTTTGAAACGTTTTCGCGGAGAACGCTGTTAGCATAATGCTTGTCGCACGAATTGCATGGCGACTGGCGCCCGTGAGCTACGTTCCTCGAGGCTCCGCCGAACAAGGGTTCGCACGGCCCTGTTTTCGAATCGGCTGCAATCTCGATCGTGCATCAACAGGACGCGAACGATGTTATCCATGGGCCGTTTGGTTTTGCCTGGACAAAGGAACTGGGTCGTTGGTCAAAATATCGATTGTTAATTTAATAAAATACTAACGAATATGTCTACAGTGTTGTCTCAGCAAGAATATTCTCCGTTTAGTCGATGTGCGCAGTAGCTTACGTTGTTCTACGAGGTAAAAGTGAAATTAATAGCGAATGTTTGCTCGAGATTTTGCCGCGATTGTTTACTTAAATTATTGTGTACTCACGAGAAGTGTCGCCATCGCGTTTCATCGAAATATATACACGTTCGGGATTTACCTGGAAGCAGAAGGAAGTTTACATTATTACGTACACAAAGTATTCAAAGAAAGTTACATATTTCCCAAATTATCGCATACCGATTACGAAAACATTCGCCCCTCCAGTCATTTACGTAGCTTTCCGCGAAATTAAATTACAAGTCTCGCGCAAGTGAGAGTGCTATTATTTTCCTTATGCAGTTTGGAAATTTCATTCCGTCGAAGGGCGAGAGAAAGAGATACGCGAAGCTCGCAACAGATGCAATTTTTAATTGAATCGTCTAATGGAAAGATTTTCAATCGAACGCCCACAGTTTGACCCAGTTCTTTGGCTCGGTCCACGGGGCCGCGATCTCTCTTGACTCTTTACCGAAACGTATTCAATGCAACGCTATTCCGCCATTTATTGCTTTCCAACTTATTGTCAACAAAGTATCCGTCGACCTTATTGCAGTCAAAATACCGCGGCGGCGGTCTCGAGGCTCGCGGCGAGGAATTAAATGAAAGAAACTTTCCTCTATCTTTCGCCCGGCCATATCGATGTAAAGCCGCCGAGTAATTACACCGCGGAGCTCGTTATTTCTTGTTTAATCCAACGAACTTCGTCGGTCGACGCAAGAATTCCCTGCTTGCATGCCGATGGTACGTTGACAACAACTTTTTGTGCTCACTGCACTTGCTGCGCACAATGCACGCGATCGAGCCATCGTTCGCGGCGATATTCCTACTGTTAAACTGCCCATAAGTCGAGCCTTATAGGTACATTTGCCTCGCAGAGGGCAGTGCTCTAGCTTTTCAATAGCTTTTCATATCAACGAATGCTTCGAGACCAATTTAATGCACAAACTGCAACGCTGCACGTGGATCAACGTGTCCCATAGCTCAATGTTCAAACAAGCCACAGCGATGGTAGCTATAAATTGGTGGAATATAACTGTCAAAGTGGAAATGTATGGGGATTAAAAAAAAAGAAAACACGATAGAAGTCAGTGGAATATCGTAAATCCCGTGGTTGTCTGTTTCTGGCGTTTATCGATCAAATTGCACAGCGAAAGGCGGTAATTCGAGCGTGTTATTGTAATAATAAAATTGTACATTGTAGTTTTATCCGTCAGAAAGGTAATAAATGTTCTATACCGTTGTAAATTCTGGTCGGATTACCGTAAACCGTGCAGTCACTAACGACGGGGTAAAGGCTGTACGGCGAGCAGGAAAAATGGAGTACTAAAACAGAGTTACGGCGCGTCCATGAAATATTGCAAAAACCTTTTAATACATCATTTTCGCCATATCAGCGTCGTTTTAGCGCGGTTCAACGCTGCCAGTAATTTTTATTCTCATTACCTGTCACCTCGTCAGTGTCCTAAAATCTTCACCACCATTTTACTGCCGCGCGCACAGCACTGTATTTCAATTTCACCTCCCGCGCATTCCCTTTGATCATTTTTCAATGCGCATTAACACCGTCCGAGAGTTTTTCTCCAGCGATCAGCCGTACGCGAGTAGGCAGCCGCATAAAGTTGATAAACCGTGAAAAATGCGCGCGTGTTTCAAATAAGCTCTCATTAAAACTTTGCGCCCGTGTGCTCGCCAACCGACGTTGAGTTACCAATGAAGCGCGGATAATTGCTTTAATACGAAAAGTATCATTTGTTTCCTTTTAGCGAGGATTAAATGCGCAGTTAACCTCGAGTTAAATTGTAAACACAATTAGGATGGGTGCAGTCAGAGTCGCGCGTTCGGCGGGAAATCCGCACGGAGTTCTGTTAGTGATTTTTCACAAGATAGGCGACAGACGCAGGAGCCCTCGCTATCAATTCGTCGATAGTTTCTCGCACGGATGGCCGACCAGTTCGCTGCAGATACTCTTCGACTGGAAATAAGGCCATCTCGGAGCACGCATATTGATGTTCGTAAGCACAATGTATCTCGCTCTCGTCCCTTCGCGATATGAATAATGCACAGGGCGTGACTCTTACATCACCAAAGTGGTGGGAACGAAGTTCGAACGGCGATGGTGTAACCCAACTTTCCGTTTCAGATATTTCACGCCAACAATTGCAGCGAAGGAGTCGGGTCGTGCGCAGAGTATTACCGAGCCACGATGTAATAACCGAAATGCAACTGCGCTTTATGATTCGCAAAACTATCGGCCGCACCCGTTCACACGGAAGGAAACTGACGAGCCCGGTGGAGAATTCTTCCGCCGAAAAGGGCGAGGAGAACGAACGTGCGGTCGCGTACCGAAGGACCGAGGGGAAAGTAATTCTGAGACAATCTTCCTAATGAGCAATCCAAGTAATGGAATGGAATTTTAACCGAGTCAAGTATTCCTTAAATTCAATTCATTTTTTCCTGCGCCCTACGCCTATAATATCCTTTCGCCTTATGTTTCAGTGTTAGGATTTCGAGAACTGGATTAAGCGTCGCTCTTAACAGGATGGAATTCCTGAATTCCACCATGGGCAGTAATAGTCCTCTACTTTCTCATCTTCCTTTCTCGTTTCCCTACCACTCAACTGTTTATTCTCAGAAATTTTTCTTCACATCCATTCGTTATGTCGGGCAGTAGGTACGTGTTTAAGGGGGAACGCCCAAGGGTATTGTCCCTTAGTCCACTGTTTAGCCTTAGTTACTTTTACGTTACACCAGAGATCCGTTTGCTATTACGAGAAAATGTCGGCGTGCTGGCGAGGAATGGATGAGAGTATACATCTGGGAGAAAGGTCGAGAGCGAATCACGAGAAACAAGAACTGGAGGAAATTGGTCTTGCGGGATGTTCCCGTGCGGAGCGTGAAAATAACAGAGGCAACAAATCGAGTATCCTGTTAGTTTATTTCTGATTCGTCAGTATTTTACTCTGCCCCTGCGATTTTCATGTCTGAAGGATCTGGCAGAGAGTCGCGAGAACGCCACGGCGGCTGTCTTCGAGCGGTGTTGCGATAATAATCATAGGTGATAATCGAAGATGCGATCGATTTATGAAATAGAGAAAATCACTTGCTTCTTTATCTAAACGCAAACTTCATCCCCATTGGGAAGGGAGAATCACGAGGTCGAAGCGGGAAACGAATCTCCATCCCTTTCCTTTAAGAAGCACACAGCAGAACCGCGCGACCGTGTAAAATAAAAGCGAGATGAAAGGAAGAAAGGAGGGAAATTTAAAGCGCCCCGAGGTGGTTCGAGCGTTGGTGTTTAGCTTTTTAACTCCGATATAACCGAGCCTCGATAATGCCACGGACAGGCCGACAAGTTTTCGTCGTCGTAGGCGGCAGTCCCTCGTTCTCGTGGGAGTGCTTTCGCCGTCGATTCCAGCGACGCACTCAATTTCCGTAGATCGCGGAACGGCCGTCGAAATCGTGAGAAAGCTCGTTGGAAACGGGCTGCGAGTAGGGAAACGTTGGGGGAGACGCGCATACGCGGTGGTATCGAGGCTGGCACGTGTTCGAGCTACCCAAACAGAAGCCAACGTCCTGCAACCACGCCACAAAGGAACAAGGGAAAAGGGCTATTCAACCTCTTTAATCTTTCCGGCTGGTTAATTACGAGACCAGAGTGTTTTCAGGCGCCAGCGTATTTTTCCAGCGGCCTTCGCCGCAAAGGACAGAAACGCGGACCAGCTTTCCGTGGATTTAATGAAATCGATAATGACAGGGGCCCCATTCAGGGGAACTAAGTATACGAAACCAAACGACGATCAAAGATGTTGGAAATGTGGAATATAGGATATTGGAGAATGCCATCACATGTCGTGATGATCATATTTTTTAGCCATATCAGAATTCGTGGCACAAAATCCTTCAATCGTGATTCTATTATAAATAAACGACAAGCCCTTGCAGTTGTTACAAATATTGGATTTTCCCAGAAATCAGATTAATTGAAGAGAGCGCGGATGGTTTTAATTGCTTGACCCATGGACAACGAAAAATTCTTCGGATTTTTAGCTGGGGATTTGTGCAAATTTTAATTGATTGAAATATTCAATATTCGGAGGATTCCCTGTTAACAAAATGCTACCAATTTGCCCAAACTTGATGAAAGTCAATCAAACTGTTCGAACAGCCTCGCACTATGCACTCGAATCAGTCAGTTCCTTTTAACGCGACTGCGGCACGCAAAGAAGGGTATTGTATTTATCAGTCTATGTTTGATTTAAGTAAAGATTTAAAGCCTCTGGCTGCAGGCATTTGAGTTAATTTAAATTGTCATCTTATTATTATCCTATTTATGATAAATAATATACTATGTATAAATAAATTAAATCTTAAGGTGTAAATAAATGAAGTCTTTTTTTTAACATTTTTGTTCGCTTTTAAAACTGTCGGATTTTTTGTTTAAAGCAGAATTTCGTCATCAGCAAAGTCAATGAATAATATGGAACAGGTTGCGCGTAAGAGGGAGCACGTAAAGAATTAATTCTATCTGCGCGCGTTCTTTCTGCGCGTCTCTTCAAAAAGCGCTGTCTGCTGCAGGGCGAAAACTGTTGCTAAAGTGGCAAAACCAACCCCGCGTCGTTGCCAATATTGTTTCGCGAGCTTCGGGGAACGCGCTTGCGAAGTTGTCAGCCGCTTTTGCAATATTTGGCCAACGGAAGGAAACTACTCTCTCTACCCCCTCGAGTTTGCCATCTGTTTCTCATTGCAAATTTCAGCAGAAACTGTTAACAATACTCCGTTTCCTTCGAGGGTAAGTCCCATGTCTTGTTTTCTTGGATCGCGTTTCTATCTCAAAGTGCCTCCGAATGTGTACACTCCGAGTCTCGCGTGTCAAGTACGCACACGGCGCAGTAGAATCGGCAATGGAAAATTTGCTCCAGAGTTTTCATTCCCTCTCGAACGAGGAATCATCTGTCTTTAAGTTACACCCGAACTTGGAATCGTCGAGTGAGTTGATTATCAATCGATAGTCATATTTATAAGAGACCAATAGCGAGTCACCGTCCACCGAATTTCACCTGACCCTTCATCTTTCTATCGGTCGTGCATTTTATGACGATCGAGTAGTTCGGGGTCAGCGGGGAACGTTTAAGAAGAACGAGAAAGAGGCAACGCGATGTCACGAGTGGAGAGAAAGTAAGAAAAAAGAATACTCGGCTTTGCGAAAGCGACGGAAATAAAGGCAGACGCTTTTTTTTCGCTAAGGGGAAATATTCGCGGTGTGGTATCTTAACTTCGCGAAACTCCCTGCACAGGATTAATTGCGGCTTTCATTATCGGCATTTCCGCTGACAAAGCCAGAGGCACCGTCACGTTTGTGCCGCAGACTGCGGTATATATTTTGCGGCAGTAAAATAAGCCGCTGTTTCAAGTCAAAGGCTGTGGTTTGCGGGCTCTACTTATGTAAAGGAAACGAACGCTCGCCCCGTTGAATGCTCGCTGCTGCAACCTGCCGAAAATGTTCAGCAACTCCGTTTGACCATTTTTCCGCGTCACTTCGCGTTCGGTTAGTTGACGATCGCGTACTTTTTATCCCCGTTAAACACGCGCATTGCCGACATTCGCGTTTGAACGAATTTCGCGATTGAAAAATATTTGGAGCGATCGACGATTTGGAGTCACGGACGATTCACGAGGATAGAGAGACAGGTATTGGTGCCAGCGCAATTTGTACAACACGTTACACCTCTTTTTAAGTGGCTCCTTGGTTTTTAGATTTTAATGTTTCATCTTCACTGCTTGAATCAACACTTTCTATTTTATACATTTAAAAGGGAAAATAGAAGACCGAAACGTTTAACCGCGCGATCGAAGTAAGAATAAAAGAATAAGATTCCATTCACGACTGAGATTAGAATTCAACTTCGTACGCTCAATTTGCCAGATTGCCAGGTTCGCGTGCGCACGGTTTCCTATCCTGCGGGTTAACCGAGGAGGAAACTTCGCGCGAATCACCATTACGCAATTCTCAAACTAAGGTCAAATTTCGGAAGAAATTCAAAGCGACTCGGGGCGTGACGGACCAGCTGCATTAGCGATTAGAATCTCGCTTGTATACGCCAGGTAAGGGATGCAATTTCCAAATAAGCCCAGCTGCAGATTAGAATCTTGCCTGCAGCACGGTGGACATCGCGCGTGACAGGTAACTTTCAATTACCTTAGTGCTCTACTCCGTTTTGGTCCTCGTTTCGAGGTATATTTTCACTAATTCGTTGCACCCTCCCAGTCTGCCTCAATATCGTGCCCGACGCATGCTAATCCTCGAACAGTTACAAAATTAATCCACACCCCAGAGCCTGGGGCCTAAATAATTACACCCACTCAAAGGATGGCCATTAATGTCACTGATAATTCAGAGGGAATCTACGTTCATCATCTCCGCCCTTTAGAACCCTCTGAATTCTCCTCGATACCACCAGCAGAAGATAAATCCAACAGAGGTATTCAGATATTCCGTTCCTGATGGTCCACCATCCCCGGGGATGCGGCTTCAGATCCGATGGGAAGGACCACGCTGATTGCAGTATCGTGCGTCGCGGGAGGTCGCGTTTCGTGGAATGGAAAATCACGTAATGAGAGGGCGATTCTTTTCCCGGCCCGTTCATCGGCCAGAAGGAAAAAATCAAGGGAGGCGATCAACTTAGCTCCGTGGAAGGAGACTCGCTTTGAGCTTTAACGAGCGCGCCGAGAGAAGCTTCTCTCATCCGCGAACGATTCGGCGACAGGTGTGGAGGATGAGAGGGGCGACGAGGGGGGACGGCGGTCGAAATTCCTGTCGGATCAAATATACCGACGGCTCCCTTTAAGGGGCGACGTCGGCGCTGCAGGCCTCGTAAATTTAATTCCCAGAAAATCGCGGGCCACGAGAGCTCTCCCCCTTTACGTTTTTCTTGCCGCGTCGCGATGAAGCGACCGCGGATGTGACACACATCCCCGAGAGCGGCACGTTACCTCCCGGTGTGGCAAGTTGAAGGAAGCGCGATACAGCCTGGCGAAATGCGCAAGAACGAGAGGAGCACTTCGCGTGCGCGCCTTTTCTCCGCGTTCTCGAAACCTCTCCGCTCCTTTTTCCAGCGGGACTTTCACGTACTACGTCAACTGAGTGCGCGGCGATATCTTCCTAGACGCGACGCGCCAACTGGAGCAGCGACGAATTGGACATCGAAGGCCTAACCCGTGGACGAAGCACGGTTTGTCGCCTCTCCGAATTATGAAAAATTCACTTACTGCGGTCGGAGAATACATCAAGAATCCGAGAATATCGGATGTGTGGTTTATTACACGTCGGTTGAAAATACATCATCAATGATTGAAAGCCAAAGTTACATTTGGATATATGTATCAATCAATAGTATCTACCTACCAAGTGGATCATATCAAGATTTAAAAACGATAAGCCGATTCGACCTACTTTCACATATATTTCAAGTGTCTACTCTAAATAAACGACGCTAATGTTGCAATAAATATTGAAAGCATTGGGCGAAAGTATCCTAGTAGGTAAATCGAGTAGCTTCCGGAATATTTTGAAGCGATTGAATAGGAAGAGATTCATGCAAGAACTGTGACGATGGCGAAGAAGAAAGTGGGATAAAGGGATATACGTTGCATGGGGAAGTTGCTACCACATCCGGTATTAGAAGAGCGATCCACTTAAACAGACGATTAGGCACAGAACTTGGGAGAAGCAGGTGTGGCTACGAATCCTCCATGGACGATCGACTGCACTTCAAACTCCCCTCCAGTCGCCGTCAGGAGGGCTCTCATCATCATCACGAAATCCCAATTTCCCGCAGATTCAGTACCTAACCCCCTCTTCCAATAGTCTACCCGTCTGCCCTGTCTAATATCGAGTGTCCCCGAATCCAAGGCACGATTTTTCTAGGTAGCCTCACTGATGAGTTCCCTAACAATTTTTCTTTCTCCACTATCCCCCGACCTATACCTCTTAGAGCGATCCTATACGTGGCAGCTATTTTCGAATATTAAGCTCAGAGAAGAACGTACCGCTCGTTTAAATCAATCGCCCGGAAAATAAAAATTTGGAACTTGAAAAGAAAAGAAACCCACTTGACGGCGCCAATCCTTTTGCTTCACAATTTTATCAATTCTACAGTCCAGACTTCCGCGTTTGGTGACTGATGAACAGCGACCTTCTAGGTCTTGGAAACTCGAAATTCCGTGTACCTAATCGGAAGATTCGTGCGGACGAGAACCAACTAAACCGCAAGAAGTGAAAGAACGCGGCGCGGGGGAAAAGGACAAGCACTGAACTTGTGGCTACAGTAATCTTTCTCAGCGAGAGAAGCGCGCGAGGATTCATCGGCCCGTTAAATAAACGGCTCTCGTTACTCTTCGCCGTTCGAGTTATTCACATGATTACTTTTTCTGTCCGCGGGACGTGGCGCGCCACGGATGTTTCGTCGGTCGTATACACGGCTGGACGCAGCAAACGGAAACGACAATCGCGTTTTATACAGCGCGCCGATAGCATTCTTTCCAACGCGTCCCGCGGTACCGTGGCGAATTTTCCAGAGTCATCTTTCAAAGTAAACGCCCACGATGAAACAGTGTTGCTCGCGCCAGGCTGGATAAATTCAAGCGCGGCGTACGTTCCGTGGATTCCGATTTAATGACCAGTACATAGAGGAGCTGAATTCGGCGCGGAACGTTAGCACGATACAAGCTGGACACGTCGAATCTACGTGGGAGGAAAATAGCCCCAAAAAGTGTACATTCGGGAAATATTCATCATACCAATAAATTTACACGCTCGGGATGACTGTGTCTCAATTTAAGCACACTTCATTTTCGCCTCTTTTCGACCATCCATCTCCATTCATCTCCAAGATGAATTAACAGCTTTAATGGAAACACTGGCGAGAAGGATGACTACGACGGTGTTCTCCATACACGGACACGCTGCACCCGTTTCGTTCGTGCTGACTGTGAGAAACGGGCAGCCAGCATCTCGCGACTGGTCCTCGGCCCGGCGTCCCCAAGTTCGGTGCACGATCCGAACGTCACAGTTGAATTATCGAGGAAGCACAGATCCCATCGCGAAACGACATCGCGATCAAATCTCGAGCAATGCAAATAGAACGAAATTTATACGGTGCGCGATGATTCATCGGGACCGCAGGCTGCCAGAGAGTCCACAGAGGCTCGAGCATCAATATTTCCCGACAGGCACGCGCGGGCGCGGGCCGAGACCGCGTGAATTTCGAGTTCGCCGGGGCGCTCGATCATCGAAACGGTAAGCGGCTGGAGTCGCAGCAAATCGTTCGATTCTCGCGGCGACAAACGTCGATTCGGCCGCGCCCGTGGCACAACATTGACCGATCGTTTTATTAATCCGATCTAACTCGTGGTAATAGTCATTTTTCTGGGACCGCGCGTCAAGCAGAGAGAGCAGCCGAGAACGCGACACGGAGCTGTCCGACGAAGCCCGATCCATTATCCTCTGGTTGACAGCGCAAACAGCGCCGTCGTCTCGGTGACGACCAATGCATTTCAAATAGAGGCGTTTACGTTGCCTGTACACGGCATCGCTGTGCCCTCCGGGCAAGGGAAGCTGGTTGGGAGAAGGGATCCTCCATACAGCGGGAAAGAAGCTGGGAAAGCTTGGAGGGACGGGCAACAGGCTGGGGCGCGTTAAGGGCCTCCAGTTTACGTCCCGACGTAAACATTGCGACGCTAACGATTGTGCAAGCGGCTCGGTTTCGTTAGGGAAACACCACCCGAGGGCGACGTTTATGCCTGGGTCAGGAATACCTTATATCTGCTTATTGCAGGGGAACGCGGCTGCAGAGGCAGACGTTTTGGGTCGTGGGGGGCGTTTTTCATTGGTTGTTATAGGAATGCATGTTTGTGGCTTGACGAAGTATGGTATTCTGTAAAGTTACAATTATTTGTATACAGCTCCGTTACGGGGAGAATTAAGTGCGCAAAGTTCCAACAAGCTCGTTACCTCACCGTCAATTTAGATTCTCAACACAGTGATGCATGGTTGTCTAATTAACTGGGATTCTTGGATAGCTAAATGACAAATTGGACTACATAGGATTAGCTGACTCTTAACTCCCTTAGTGCTGATTATAACGCGGAGATGAATTAAAAAGTTTCATATTGTGTCTGAGCAAATACGACAAAGAATAATTTCTCTAACTTTAAACATAGGATCAGAAGCTAAGGGTGTGAGGTTTAAGGATATTGCCAAAGGAACAGCATGTACAGCGAAATAGAGAATTAATTTTAATTAGCGCGATAGCTCGAACACCTGTGACTGAAGAGAATGCGGTTGCTTGACGTAATTGTCTTTAAGCCCAGACCGTGAACTTCACCCTTTATTTTTAGTTGAAACGATTGCTCATAGCCACTCGGTGAATGAAATGGTATAAAGAATTGATCAAACGTTCCTTTCATTGGAATGACTATTTCAAACGAGTTACCGAAGTTACGTAGAATTGATTCTGCGAAGAATACAAATACCTACGCTCGGCTTTATTTAACCCGATACGTTTACTTGAACGTGGAACCTCAATTTCTCCACGGATGCAATTTCCCAAGTGCAATCACATTCTCTTTGACGCACGACGTGAATCTTAAAGAGATTACGGCAGTAGAAGAAGACGAAGGAGGTGGCGAAGGAGAGGAAGGACTCGTGGTCGTGAGCTACCCAGCCGCAATATCGAACGTTGGAGGAAATTCAAGAAAAGGGAAATTCGAGGCATCGATGCCACTCTTCCTTCGGCGGCGGCAGGAGCAAGTTTCGGATTAGGTGGCTAGGCGGCGACGTGAGTGACAGAGGGTTGGCAGAAGATTAACCCTTAGCGGACCTTTATTTTCTCTCGTCGACGGTAAGTTCTAAGGCTGTTCTTTAGAACTAAGCCTTCGGTGATCTGTCGAAACCTTGGCACGCGTGACTCGAATACGCCAGCACGAACGCCCGGCGAATTTTCTGCTGCGCGGCTTCTGGCCAAGATTTTCTGTTTCCCAACTTTCCGCGGCGACTATGTAGCGAACGAATGCCGCTCCAACTTTCTTAAACACCGTTACGATCGATAATTTCACAGGAATGACCGTTGCAACGCAATTTAAAATACGTGAAAACGTTAAACGCCACGGATTTCATTCAAATCTATTTATTTGCTGGACTGTAGGTAGGTATTGTAAAATGCAATTCATTTTTGTTGATTCTTCTGTTAAAGCACGCTTTCAAATATGAAATTTAATCCTATACAATTTTAATCCTATGTGAATGTCAATCTATTGTGAAAAAAAGTCGAACAATCCACTCATTTACAATTTTTCATTAAAAAAATATATATATATATAAAAAAGGTTATGTTAAACGATTTTATTAAAAATTCACTAAAAACTAAAAAATAATTATTTTCTTGTACTACAATTTTGATGGTGATATACTATGAACGTCTACAAAATTTTAGTTTTATTATTCGTACATACGTGACGGATCATTTCTCGATAAATTGTGTATTTTCGGTAATCGCGATACGGCTAGGGATCCGAACGCAGTGGCTTTTTGTCGTTTTCGTAACGAACGCGAGTGGCTGATTTCAAGTCATTTCGATTTGTGGTTAGGGGTTATATTTATTGATGACTGGGTAATTTTTTTCGCCCCCTCGGATTAATTTATTTTTAAAATATTGTACTATCATCCAAACTACGCACGCCTGAAAAGTTTCAAGACAATTGGATAGTTGGAAGTGGGTTAAATTTGAGTTGCCAGATTTGAACCATACATACATGCATTATACAAACAGAGGATCGAAGCTGAATAAAATTGTTTAAAAACGACAATAACAGATGCAATCATTTAACCAATGCAAATACATGTCGATGTAAAATGAGATGGAAAAATATGATATATCTAACGTACCTACAATACAAATACCGAGGCCATAAATCGAAACCGATTTGTTCTGTACCGAGCTAAAATTGATTTCGAGGACGGTAGGTATTTCGGGATTATTTTCCAGGAAATTTCGTGGAGATGCTTTCCATTTTTATGAGACATCATGATATTTGAAATCAATTTAATCTGTAAAATGGGTTTCCACAGATTCGGCTCGACTAATTCCGCTTGAAACACTATTATACCAGAGAGTACCGAGAGAATTCGAATGTTCCTATTAAATGATGAGGGCTGAATTGCATTGTAAATATAACGAGAGGACCAGAACCACGGATGCGCATCTGCGATGCATCGAATTTGTTACTCGAACCGTATTATTGCGAGTGTCCAGAAATTATATAACCAGTTATGTAATTCATACTCCGAACTCCGTTTTACCATTTCCTTTCCATTATATCACTCGCTAAATCCAGCTGCATCGTTGAGTGCCATAATAAGAGGATAGTGGCAATCACAATCGGTAGACAATAATGGCAACGTTAATATCATTGTCGAATAGCATTCACGCTATCATTTGAATGCCCAAACAGGTGTTAATGAAGACCATTTACCATACCGAATCGAACAGCTGTTTGGTACCTTCAATACTTCTAAAACTACTAGCCCGTGTGTACTTAAATCATTCCGTGTAATTAGCCCTCCCTAATTGACCGAAAACACGAACTATCAGAGTTTCAACGCCGCCTAAATATTATCCGAACATCAGCATACCGATTCTATCGTTTCCCCGACACTCGAGGCAGATCTACTACGACGTGCTCTACGCTTCCGCGAGGAACGCATCTCAGTGGTAAGATCCAGGAAGATCCGATGATATCAGAGGGAAGGCACGGCTCGTCGAACGCTTCCTTCACGAAAGTGCCACGGGTCGTCGAGCAATCAGCAATCGGCGCGCGAGTGAGCGTCAACACGCACGATTTGCGAGCGGTATTAATTGCCGCGAGATCGTTCGAACACAATCTAACGTCTTAGCTCACTTAGCGGGAGCCGATGTTTGAGTTAGAGTAGCGGCTTGTTCGAGGTCGGATAACGCGTCTAATCACCCGTCGACTAATGTCGCAAGTTTGACTAGCAGTGACCCCGCGTTACAGTCCGTCCCCCTCGATAATCTGTAATCCATTTATTGAGTGTTACTAAGTGCGGGGATAGCCAACCGACCGATTCATTACACGCGTCCTCGTAATTTCGGCTTACGCGTTAATTTCCATCGCTGGACCCTGTGGGCGGTAGCCCGGCCTTTGCCTTCGGTATGTAACGTTCGTTCGGAGATCGATGGAACTCGATAAAGTGGCAGAGAAGTGAGAGTCTTGGGGCGGGAATATCAAATCGAATCGAGGAACGACTTATCTCGTAAAAATCGCTTCTATCTGTAAGACCCTGTCGGAGTCAAGAACGCCTCTACGCTCGCACTGTTTCGCGAAAGTTGATCGATTGGCGTTACAAACTGAAGACCGTGTGTAAACGAAACGACACATAGGGGACAGATTAATCGCGGACTCGGGTAACTGAAAAAAAGTCGCGGAAGACCGTTGAAGCACCGATGTTACTTGTAAGAGGGACGGAGAAAAAGAGCCCGCGAGGTGCAAACTCGGCCAAACTAAAATTGCTGTGCTTGTCGTTCGAGCATTTAGCGAATTGCCTGCGGTAAGCAGCGGCGGCTTATCCCCGGCGCATTAAAACTTTACGTCTTAAAACTGGAGGAAAGCCGGCAAGGTGAGAGGAACGAATGAAATTCATGATCTCCGTACGTGAAATTGCCAGCGATAAAGTCAAATTTCGTCCTGCTCCGCTTTTTCCCTTAATTAAAAAGTTGCACTCTCGCGAGCAGATTGGACCTTTCTTCGGTTGACTCGTGCCTTCCTCGACGGCGCGAGGGAGGTTTACGTTCGACGAGAAATCCCTCGGGGAAGATCGATGGTATCGTTTTTCCGCGGTCTGCAAGAAATTGGCGCTAATTGGCGGAGTCCCGAGGCTTCTGCGCCGGGGGATGAAAATCACCATGAATTGAGACAGAGCTAGCGAGTATCCATCTCTCGACCGACGTTTAATCCGCGGCAGTTTCATCGATTCCCCCTCGCCATTCAACTCGAAGCCTCGGCTGGGAACATTAATGAACGTCAAACATACCATTAACCGAGTCAACGTCAAATTATGTTCCACTTACCGGGAACAATGGCTGGCTGGTGCGAGATTCGCGGCCGCGTCGGAGGAAACATCATAAATGGAATGAAAAATGATCGAGTCCCGTCTTTCGAGCGGCGGACAGCTTCGATTATCCACGCGCTCCGATTTACGGCCGGATAACTATTTTTCCTTCTTCCTTCCCCGGAAGACGAGGGAGAAAAACCGAGCGGGAGCCGTACAGTGAAACAGCCATTATGGAAAATGGAGTGGCCGCGATGCAACGATAGTCTTTGCCGATGACGTGCGAAACAAGGGACCAGGAATAGAAGCCGGCTGGTGTTTATAAAGGGATTGACGGGCGCAAGAGGGGGCCAGAGGGGGCTCGGTGGAAGGAGTGGAAGGATGAGAGGGTCCAATAATGATCGATCACACGTTACGTCGCCAGTTACGGGCGTCGTATCCCCACGGCGTACCAGGACAGTCATTTGCGCGAGGACCCTGCGATAACGAGCTACGAAAAACGCTTTAGGAGAGAGTAACGACGTTTAGCGTCGACGAGACGACGCTGGGCCTCCCCTTCGCGCCATCTGCGGTCCATCCCCTTGTAGCTGGGGTTCCGGTATCGAGAACGCATTCTCGCGATACGAATAATAGTACTCAATTGTTTTTACCATCGATTTCTTCCATCTCCTTTCCTCTGCCAGAGTGATTGTTGGAAAATTAGTGTTCGTAATCGACGTGGTCCGTGGAGCAGAACTACAGCCTCTCCTCAGTTCTCAATTGTCACTCGATCTTCCTGCTCTTCGACTTTTGCTTCTCCTCTTGCTCCAATGAATCCAATCCCTCGGCATTCTTCGCTCATTCCGTAGTTACGCCCCTACCCTTAGAGCTTCTGTCGGCAATCCTTAGTCTCTTCTTAGTATGTACTTCTGTCGTCGCTGACAAAAAGCCAGTGTTCCTTTCAGCGGCACTGAAAGGGGGACAATTCCATCTGGCAATTTGGTGCCGATATTTAATGGAAAACGCGGAACGAAGAGGAAAAGTTCAATTAGTCGGGTCCTCGTTGTTTGCATGAAAGCAATCAGGATTCGGTTAAAACTGTTAGAAGTATCACGGTGATAATCGTCGACGAAGCATATTACTACGGCCTCGAGAGCGTGCACAGCTTGTTATTGGGCACTTTTGCTGGAGCTTCTGGCTGGCCATCATTTATCACTGGCCGCAGTCGAGACACTTTCTGCACAGTCAGTTACGATACCCGAACGCTTAATCATGTACGGGGACATCAACGTCCGAGGGCACTGCGGAGACACGGAGCGCTGCGAATTTTGTTCGAGGATCGACGTGCTGAACTCCGTCAATTTCCATAATTCAATTTACATTCGTACAGACGGACGCTGGGAAGCATCTAGCCCAGCGATGCAATGGCACGCCTGGTAAGTTCCGTTTGCCCGAGGACCCAGGCTTCTGCAATTCAAAAACCTTGCCCTGTCACGGTGTCGACGACGCTTCTTTTCCTTTTGCAACTGTTTGGAATATTAAAGCGTTCCGCTCGGCACCGCGCAAGCGATCGTTATCTCGTGGAAAATACCCTGAAGGTATCACGCATCAGGTGCATTGATTACAACATCCCATACCGTTCGTTGTCTATGGCTGAAGCTGGACTCGTATGGGTAGTGGTAAGCGCACAATGCACGTTATAGCAGTGATGCGAAGCAAAGCGTACGTAAATTGGTATTGGAATTTCATTGTACTGTGCGCTCGACCAGCGGACGCACAGGCGTTCTAATTCGATCCAAATGATCTTTAAACAGAGTTTATAGGGTCCTTAGAATTTCCACGAATACGACAGGCAGGAATGCTAGGACGAGAGTGGAAGTGCTTCCAGATCCCTGAATTCCTGCTGCAACCCCGGTGACCTTATTTGCAAAAGTATGTGTCGCAGCCGACTGTAACACCGATACCGCATTCGATGCCCAGAACGAGAACTTCCAAAATAACGTTTAACCCATTACTGATCCCTTAACGTGCTGCCGACAAAGCGGTTTAAAAGTCTTAAGTAGAACGTACATATATGCTGCAACGAGCCCGTGCTAACAGAGTTACAGTTCCAATAACTGTAACTTTCGAGAACCGCTTACAGAGTATTAGGATACATTGAAACTTACAGCAAAGGCTACTAGAAGCTCCAAGTTCTATTCCAAACAAACTGAAAGTTTCTGATAAAGAGTCGCTCTCTTCTACTTGTCGAAATCTAATCGAACCTTACAGGACCTGCTCAAAATAACCATAGTCTTAAACCAAATTAGCTTAGAATTCCTAATAAAACCTGCAGGACTACATTGGACCCCGTGGTACCCTAGCATATCTCACAAAACCTGGACGAATAGTTGAAACATCTTCAACGCTAGATAGCTAAAAGTACCTACTTTTAACGTAAGTCCTGAAAAGTGACGACGAAAGTTATTTCACAAGCTCTTGCAACAAAGAGCACCCTATCTACCCCTTGCTGGTGGAGATGTAGCCACGAATTTCACGACTCGCAACCAGGAGCCGTCCTTTCGTTAATTACAGTCTCCCCCAGAATTCCGTGACGCACAATGGCGCGTTCGAAAAGTGTCCCAACGAGAACGTCCCGTCCAAAGAGCAGCCGACCACCAGTCCCAGCCGAGCATCGCCCGAGCTCGCGCGAAGTCCTCTGCATTGTCATATCGCGATGGGCGGTCGGGGGGGGGGGGGGGGAGCAAGGCGACCCGTAATTATGACGCTATTATCCCCGCGCCAGGGGCGCTTAATTATACGGCGTTAGCACCCCGGGCGTACGTTGCGCACTGAGTTACGTTAAGATGCTCGCGGGAATACTTGCTCGGTTCTAGGGCGGCGGTAAGGAGGCTGAAAGGACGACACGGTCGCTAAAGCAGGAGGCAAACAGGCGGAGGACCTAACATAACTTTAACCTGGCGGCTCTTGTTAATTAGAGAACGCGTCGGGTACGTGTGCCATCTACTGATCATCGTGGACCGAACCAAGCCGCCTTAACCATCCTGCCGGTGTACGTGCCGCAGCGCCCGGGCAAACATCCTGCGGAGGAATTCCTGGGTGGTTTACCAGGGAAAGGATACACCGATCGTCTTGCTGGAAGTATGGTAAACGCGCCCAGTGCGAGCTGCAGGCAACGAGTAGCCCCTACAAGTGCACGTTAATGCATTAATTATATAACCGACATCAGGGGTATCTCGCAGCGTGTTGCGAGCTCTGCTCCGTGCAACGGAGGCAGTCGAGCGGCAATACAGAGAGGAACGATCGCCGGCGTGAGATATAATTGCATATACGGAGTATCTGGCCGTTAATGGGAGCCGTGCTTACAGAATGTGATGCGTAAAAAGCATACTTCCTGTGTTGATATTGCCGGGGGAAGGCAGAGGTTTCCATTATTTCCTGCTCATCGTTCGGTAATTACGCAGCGCTGTTGGAAGTTTGTTTCATCTCATGATTAAATGCACCCACCCTACCAGCAGCACAAAGCGCAGATGCGATGCTTACTTTTGCGCGCTATTAAAATATTTTCCAAGATCCACTCTCGCGACCCACATTCTCCGCGGCGAAACCTGGACTTCTCGAAGCGGGTGAATTATGAAAGCGAGTTAATACGAAAGACTTCGAAGCGCTGCTGAGTTCCATTCGAATCGAGCATGAAGTCCTTAAGTCGCGCGAATTTAAAAGTTCCGGTAGGCTTTTAATATTCACCATCCGCACTTCTGACGGCGACCATTTCGTACTGAATTTTGTACATCTCAAGGACTTTATGCGTTCGTCGGCCTTCTTAAAGCATTATGGCAATTGTTCTGACATTCTACCTTCTCAGTCGAACGAAGTTGCGCACTTGGCTTCCTCGCAACACAGAGGCTTTAAACACAACAGATCCTAGTTCAATATGTGGCAAGCTACTAGCAGCCAATTAGCATCCAGCATCAATGGTACATGCACCGTTGACTATTTTCCTTAAATACGGTCAAACCAACACGAAACCTTAGTCCCATGCGTCTTGCTAACTGTAATTCACGCGTACATGCACCACATTCTAATGATTCCTTCAGGGCGGGTGCTTTGAGACTACAAACATACCGCCCGCGGAGCCATGCAAGGTAGAACGACAAACACCCGCGACCCGCGCTCTCGACAAACCAACCGATGCGTACACGGAAATATGAGTCGAAATAGCAAATGTTCCTGACTCGCGGTCAATCGAACTCAAGATCCTTCACCACAGGAAACGCGCGTTTACGCAGCAATGTTCCACCCCCGCTGCGCAATCTATGAATTCCGTGCCGGCTAACGAACACATCTACGGCCCACCACACCTATGTCGCATTTATTATTTCCCTGGACGCAGTTAAACCAGAACTCGCGTTTATTTAGCCATCGACCGGCGCATTTTCCGGCAAACAGACCGTCCCTCTGTTCAATCCCTTAATCGCGGTTGATCGAAAAGCGACGCACACAATCGCGGCGCGTAAAATCGTCGAATGTCCGTTTTTCGACAGGATGAAATGCAAATCTGTCGTTACAGCGGTAAAACGTGAACGTTGGTGTTTCGCGTTGGTGGGCCGCCGCTCGCTTGTCAAAGCTATTGCGCCCATCGGCTCGCCCCGATTGACTCCACGGTGGCAATATTTTGGCTGGGCGAGTCTTCGGTGATAACCGATCCTGTCACGGTGGTTCTGTCAGGGGGACTTAACACTTCATGGCTTGTGACTCCCGATCCTGGTGTTACCCTGAAAGGAACGTATCGCGTGGGGGAGGGCTACGTGCACAGGCGTGAGGGCGCGCGAGCGAGCTCGTGGCCCCTCGGACAACGTAGTTAGCCCGCACACAAACGAGCCACCTTCGTGGAGCTCTTACGTTAACGATCGCACTCCAAATTACACGAAATCTAGGGCAGAGCCGCAATACGGCTTTTCGGCCCCGGGAATATAAGACAGGTTAAAGAGTCTTCGTTATAGAATATTTGCCTGGCGCAGGGACGCGAAATACCAGCCGACCCCGACCTCTGGTTACGAGGATAATTAACTCTGAAAGGACCTTAAACTCGTTCCGCCCGGCGCGCGAATAATGCACCGCGAGAAATTTCAACCATTCCGCTTGATACGCTGACCGAGATGGAACGAAAAATAAAGTTACCCGGGCCCTGGGGACTCGGCCGTTCCGCCCTTAGACGGAATATCTGCCGAGCATCTGCGAAGAACGATTACGTCTCGAGGTGTCGGCTTGGAGGCAACCACGGGGTTACGAAAGACCGCAGGGAACTCGGGGTGTCACCAAATCGGGGTAAAAAGTTAAGAAACTCAACTCCCTTCCCCCAAGATGGGGCGCAGAGAGACCAAGGCTGTAACTGCTGGAAAATGAGAGTCCTTTGTCCGTCAACCTCCGAATACTCAATCTTTGCGCGTCAACTAATAGTCAGCTCGGGGCAATTTATTACTAGACCCTGTAAAATATATTGCCGTTAAGAGACAAGCAGGAAATCATTTACCACATTTCCCATTCCCCCCTAAAACTCTTTGTCATTGAATTAATTTGAGGACGGTCGTTGTTTGAAAAACAGGAACAACACACTCTAGCCCTGATACACTAATTAAACGCGGCGTCTCCGCGGACGTAACTCGGACCTGACCAGAACAGAGCGAGGTAGACGTGCTCGCGTGCAATTATGCCCCTTCGTATTATGCCGTATTAAGTAGAATATAAATCGTACCGGGCGGTAAATTATCGCAGCAGAGCGTTTTCGTTTAATTGCTGCCGCGCTACGGCAGAGGGGCGATATAGACGTCGCGGTTGATAATTCTGGCATGTAATTCGCGAAATTTCGCGGCGGATCTCCGCGTGTTACAGCGCCCAGGGAACGTAACTGGCGGCCGACTGGCAATTCTTGTCGTTATAAAATCGAATTAAAGCGGCGGCTGGAGTCGTACGTTGCCGTGTTCGTGCGAATTCGACCGTCCCACCCGCGCGCGATAAGCAGCTTAGATGTTGCCTGGCGCATAAGGGACCGCCTGTAACGTTACATTTCATTAAAAGCTTTATCTAAGGACAATACCGCGTCGTTCCATATATCTTCGCGTGCATCGTCGAGCAAACTTCTAATAAGTACACCGCTCGCTCCTCCAAGTAGGCACGCTTACAAGTTAATTCGACGAACGGTGGCAATCCCACGAAGAAAAGGTGCCGCGCGACAGATCGCTGGGATCGATTGGAGAAACGATGCTACAAAATGCAGGTCCTGGTTTTTACAGCGAACTCAACCTCTGAAATTGATAATTACGTGGTGGGTGCGGGGTTGGGGTGTATTATTTGCTCGGGTGGCTCGTAAAATTTCAAGTACGGTTATGGAGCGAAGTATAAGCGCGATCATCTCGGTGGGATAGTTGAAAAATCGTTTCTTTCGCCGATCGATTCGGGCGTTGTTAAGTGGAACGAGCGGAGTTATGGCACCTTCGCTCGCCTCTATATATTTCGCGAGAGGGGGTGTCGGTTTAAAGTTCGCGGAGTACCTGACGGAGTTCAGATTCCCTGCCGATCTGGATCGCGGAACGCTGAGGTTGCAGAATCCCCGGGCAGCATCGTACTTTCAATGAACGTCGATAAAACTCCGATTGATAACAAAGTGAAGTACGTCGAGTGCGATTCACCATTCGCCGCGCTCAAATTAGGTCAGGTGCTTTCCTCCAAACAGTCAGGCTCCCGTGAGTAATGGCTGAAAATGGGCTGGAAAGGTCACGGAGAAAAAAAGCTACGCCAACTCCATTCGGCCGCCTTATTCCTCACACAACTTATTCCGAATGGGATCGAACATCCGAAACATCCCGCGCGACTGCTGTTACAGATTTATTCACGGCGGAATAAAAAGTCCTTGGGCGTTTCTGTGCTGCAGCTGTACGCGGAACACGATCCGATTCCGGGAGTAGTACGATGTTAATAAACGCTGCCTGTTATTTTATCCCCTTTCATGCGACTGTACACGTTACACACCTCGAGTCCGCGTTTCATTTCCTACCGTAGCAATATAACGTTCAGGGATTCGCTTTCGCGTCATCGTTACGACGGAGCACCCACCCCCGACTCGTCCCATTTTTTTTTTCTCCGTGATAGCGCGCGAAGCAGCGCGTGCACGCGACCCGTCGTCAATGAACACGCGGCGAATTAGAAATACCTACGAGCGGCGGGACAGTTAGACGAGAAAAGTGTCGCAAAGGAGGCGTGAAAATTCCGCCACTCGCTCGGGGAAAAGGGCAGAGCTTCGATTCTACTAATTCACGACGAGCAGATTCGTCCGTTAACAGGGGGCGAACTAACTCAAACATACCGGGGTCACCAAGTTCTTTAACCGTAACTTAGTGGCCGTGCCCCGCGGCTCCAGCACGCCAGCCAAGGGAATTTAAGTTCCGAAAGCTTCGAACTTCGCCTAATTACGGTTTGCACGGGTCGTGACGTCCGTACGTAGCTGCCTCGTACGTACCAACTCGACTCGAATATCCACTGCTGGCCTAACATAATTGGACAGCTATCCGACTGTTCGACAATTTAGGTCGCCGTTCACTCGAAATTCCCCGTAAAACTGGCCACAATGTTGCTCATCTTTCCCGAGGACACGAAGCGACGTAAATACAGCTTGCGACCGTTTAAAGTCGGTCTACCGGCAATTAAGGGGATGTTGACCATTACAGAGGTATTATCAAAAAGAGATTCCAACTTGAAACCGTACGACAGCTCAGCGGCTTTTTACCATTGAAATGGAAGCCTCAGCGTTCCAGTAATCTGAATGCTAGATGACCCAGGTATTTCTGACTCATCGATGCCAATGCCAGTGGAAATTTTACTGGAGACGAATAATTGCTGGTTCGGGAATTTGTGGTGGATGCGAAGCAAACAGCATCGGAAGGACGAGCATGAGAGGAGAGGGGCGGGAAGGGTTTCAAATGCACAAGGAGATTAAAGGGAAACGAAAGACACAGCTGATAAGGGGATTAAACGAGGTCGAGTGGCTTCCTACGAATCCGGCCACTCGATGGATCGAATATTGCGATATAATCATCTGCTACATTTTTCCAACGGCGTGACTCCCCTCCTTGTTCCAAGTGTCGTTTAACCCTTCGATGATTAGGGGCCCTAACGTATCCATTTTCAATAACGGACGGCTATTTTTCCATTCAAATTGTGTTCCAGACAGCGCGCGAAACTTCTGAAAAGCCTCGCTTCATCCGCGGTTTCCGAAAGCTCGATTCTTTTCAGGCACGAGTTTACGTTTCATTACAGCGCACCCGTTTACCTCGTAACTGTATGAATTACAGAAAACTTTCTTGGACGGGGGCTTCTTTGCATAGAAATACAGGGCCGCGACGATGAGAACGCGTCCTTGTGTCCGTGACGCGGGCAGAAAGGGATGCCTTTCGAGATTTCCCCGATAGAATCCATCAATATCTCGCGAGGTATCCCTATTTCCTGACTATAAATCAGGTCGATAGCAGCACCCACGCAATCACGAAGTCTCGTCACCTTAAAAACCAGCCATTGAATCGCGAAATAATTTGTTCGACTACCATCTTCCTTGATATCGAAACTTGAACGCGCAAAGGAAACCCAAAACTATGTGTGCCAGATCGACGAAAAAATCTGGGAATGGGATTCAAGAGATGGCGCGTGCTCTGCCCTCTATCGACTAAAAGGTGACGCAAATATTTCATGCATTGAAGGCGAAACGAATCAGCAAATCACGACGAATGCAACCGAAAAGGAGATAGGTACGGCAAGTTGCGGGTTGAAAGTGGATTGGAAAATACCTCGGAATCTTTCTTCCAAGTATTACGCGCAACATATCCCCTTTTGCCTTTTCCCCGGGCAAAAACGTTATCGTAACGTTGAATTCATTTCCTTCGGCTTTCACGGAGAAATCTTAACAAATCGCGAGCACCCACATTTCTACATTCTAAATGCATCCGCTTTTCTTGCGACACAAATTTAACGTCGAATTCCCTGGATTTCTTGGCATATATGTGACATAGTCAAAATTTCAACGAATCACGCAAAGAAATAAAATAAATACCAATTAACCCAAGAATGGCCCTCGCCGCTGTGCCCTTCGGGAATTATCTTTCCCATCGATAAAGTTTCAATTAATTCCCGTCTATAGCGACCAATCAATCCAGAACAATTCTCCCTACGCCGATGAGTTCACCATTAACAAATTGCACGGTATTTCGTTGCCAGTTTCCCTTGCTGGCGCCGCTCACCCCCCTGTCGACCGACAGAGCCGGCCATAAACGTGAAAGGGCGGAGGGCGTATATACGGCTGCAGGGGGTCTCATCAGCGCCCATACGTACATGTACCACGTACGATTGAAACGGCAGATGGAGGTTCAGCGGTGGTATCGCCGTATTTAATTTCCAGATATTCACCGATAACAGCAATAAGGTCTGCTCCGGAATCCGGTATAAATAGGGCCTGGCATCTTCCCCTATATTGCTTTACTATTGGCTGACTGCGAGCCGGAAAAATTCACGAGGGTTCGTCGCGCGCTCAATATCCAACCCCCCCCCCCCCCTGTACCAGCCATAACTCGATCTAGCCAACCCCCCGAATATAAAGGCTCTATCACCTTATTTCGCTCGTCTGATCGTTCCCTCTGATGCTCCACGGGGTTGATAAGGGGCCGCAGAGCGGGGACAAGTCAAACATAATTCTTTGCTCCATTACTTTTTAAGTTGCGAAAACATCACTACCGATATCACCCCTTACTAACGTCCGCGCGAGCCTCGTCGAATACCACGCCCGTGTTTACTGTTCGCCGCGAGGGTACGATGTTCGCGGCTCATTCGCTCTAGAATTTTTTCAATATGCCCCTGCTGGCTGGCGAGATAACGGCTCGCAGGCGGTGTCTTTCTTTCAGCGGGTAAACATTTCCCTTCTCAAAGTTCATGGAACGCCCTTGGAATGTTCCTGCGGCGAGGGGACTGTATACGTGGGGGAACGCGACGATGCTTTCCAGCGAGGGTAGACCGAAGTTTGCGGGGTTCTTTAATTGCAGCTAACCAGTGACACTTAACGTGAGAGCTTCGTATTATTCCTTCAGCCAGGCAACCCATCGAATGATCACTCTACTAAAGCCCAAGTATTTCAATTGACGAGAGACTTTCAATTTTTAACCAACAATTCCCAGGAAAAATGTGCCTTCTGTCTTGGTCGCAGCGTGCGTTGGACGTACCGCTATCGCCGCGGCCGGTGCAAATGGCGGGGCAAGCTTGAGGGATGGGTAGCCCAGAAAAATTCACGACCGATTCAACGATTCGTGGACGGGGGAAGGTGGCGGGAGGAGGGCGTTTGGCCGAGTAACGCGGCAGCTCGCCCGGACCAAACTAAACAGAGCGAAAATGCGGTATTCGTTACGAGTCCGGGCGAAACTTTTCTTTCGAACGGTAATTCGCTTCGGGCGGCGCCGACCGCGTTTCCCATTGATTGCCAAGCCGCGTCTCTCTTCCATATTTTTTTCTCTTCTTTCCCTCTTCTACGTCGGCGAGCCAGTGTGCCGGTCGGATGGTTAATTTCTCACGGGGACACGGGAATGCATAACCATCGCAGCGGCCAGCAGGAAATATCCTCCATTATGCGGGCGATACCGACGGCATCGAAACGAAATAGGATCGTGCGTGTGTTTATGCTGATGAACGGACGACAACGAGCGCGACAACGTTTCCGCGTTTAAACGGCCGACTGAAAAAGCAGAGGGCCGGCGCCGATACAGAACGAAAATTGAAACACGCTTTTACTCGCCTTTTTTTTTTGTCCACCGAATTTTCGCCCCCGTTTGCATACGTGCTCACCGCCGCGTTCCATTTCAACGCGACCTCGGGATCGATGGAACCTCTGGCCACGTCACGCTCGTTAATGACTTATTAATTTAATAGAAAAGCCACTGCTGCTGTAAATCCAAGGATAATGCGGGAAAATTTATAAAGCTCGACGGTTATCGGTTTTGATGTAAATTCATTTGCCCCGTGCTTGTCTTGGTTGCAAACGTATATTGGAAACGTTATGCAGCCTCGTTTTCGACGTTCGGTAAGCGAGATTTCATTTCTGTGTAATTTGTTCGCCGTTTCGGAAACGTCATTTGGTTTACCTCCGAGCCTGATGGAACAACTGGAAAAATCCCGGGAGCTGCGCGAGGCTTGGTGTGCCAATGATTTTTTACGCGATTTGTCGGGTGCGTTCCGCGAAGCGCTGACTGGACGACAAATAACGAACGAAAGCAAACGGTGTGTTGGAGTCGGTAAATTCGAATGTCTCGCGGGACAAACGGGGAAAGCGGGAAAGAGAAATAATAAAATCTGTACAAATAAAGAAGAGATCGAACGAAATTAGGTCAATTGCAAAACGAGGTACATTTCACGAGGATACAATTATATGCTTGGCGCGTCCCGCGGTACAATGACCGATCGCCCTAATTTCTGCGCGATATTTTAGGTTGATGTTACGAGACGGGAAAGAAAATCCATTCGGTACTTTCGGCGGAATGGAAAACAAGCAAATAAAAGGCTCGAAGGTATAATTGTATCCTTGTTTTCGTGTTCTGTATCGAGGTTAAAGTACTTTCCTCACTCGCTGTTTATTAAAGATATTCAAGCTTCCATGATGGAAAATGAAGTGCCAACTTGGTAGGATGCAATTTCACCGTTGGAGAACAAGAAAACTGTTCTGCTTTATTCTATCGTGTCGAGCTACACAGTTTATTTTTAATATTACTTGAAGTAGGTCCAACAAGATTTCCATGTTTTATGCAACGATTGCAACCACTAAAGGTGCGTTTTGACGTTACACTAAAGTCATGACAATCGCTGTCGTGACACTGTATTACAGCGTGAATCAAATGTTACAACATCGTTACGGTTTATAGATGTCACGATATTGATTCACGCTGTAATAGTATCATGACAGCAAATGTCATAATTTTAGTGTCACGTCAAAATGCACCTTTAAAGAACAGCCCCAATTCTGCCACTTTCTTTAGTTAAGCGTGGCCTGGGTTTCCATGCCACCTGTTCCATTACAAAGAAGTAGAAAATACGTACGATTGACGTCGACATGATGCATTTTTAATTTCACTTCAAGCTCGAAAATAGATATTTGAATATAAATTTCCATTTGCGATCGAGTGTATAACAGAAGCAGTAAAGTAATGTGTGCGAATATCTGGACTCGAATCACTTATAAATATTTCAACCTGCTTCCCGATTTGAGAACTGCCTAACGAAGGTTCACTGACATCCCTAATTTTGTCTATGAACCTCTACGAACGTGGAAGAGAGTGAAAATAGAATTTACATGTATCATGAGATCGGTTTTAGGAATCAAAAGTTTCCCGACTATCGAAACTGAACTTCCGTACTATGAACTTTGGACCGCATTTGACTACTTTAGAAGTATTTGAACTATTCGCACTATCGACACTTTCAACCTTCATGCACCTGAACTGCCCTAGCAGAATATCAGAATTTTAGGACATATACAATACAAACCGTACTCTAGATAGACATTGAAGTTCCCAAATCAAGGAATTCACGACTGACTGCAGCAAACTTCAAACTATTCACAAAACGAACACCATAAATCACACAAAACCTGAAGGATTGCGACACCACGCCTCTCCCAACTTATAACTACGCTCTAACAGAAGAATGAAGAATAAGGTATCTGTCAGCGTATTTATCAGCAGTTACCCTGCCGTAAGATTGCAAAACGAAAGAGGAGAGAAATGGTTGAGGACGGGGGGTATAATTAACAGCATCGACCCCGGCCACGTTTAATCATCGCCAGAGTCGTTTAATCTTCGATAAAACGACGGCTGACGGTGATGGGACGCGTCCGCTCGCGTCCTCGACACGTTCGATGTTCAAAGGATTAAAGAAACTTCCTGCTCTGCAGGGGGATGATGGTCTTTCGCCAGCAGTTTGCTAGGCGAGAGGACAACACGATGAATTCGCGGCGCTGATCGACCCGGCGACGGGATACCAACGACAATGTCCATCGAGGGGATCGATACCGAACAATGGCAAGGTGTAGGTATTCTACTTCCGCGGGACAGCACAGATACGGGGATAGTTTACGACGTCGTGTAAAATAATTGCCCGGATTTAATTAACAGTAGTCAACAGTAGTCGCTCGTCAACGTGGCCGTCGGGCTAATAAATAGCGGGGCTTGAACAAGGACTTGGTCCTGGCTCGCCAGGAGCACCGTATTTCACCGAGATATACACGCTCTGAACATTCAACTCTACCCGCAGCCTGCTTAACGCTGACGAGCATCGTGCCCGACTCCAGCAACCGGGATTTCTTATGCCAACATTTAGAAATAATTAATGAGCCTCCCACTGCTTTGTATCGGTCGCTGATTAATGGCGGTTACGATTTGCAGCCAACTACGAGATCATATCGTCAAACGCTGTGCAGGATGCACGTCACGTAAATCGGGGCCAGCATAGAAGCACGATATCATGTTATTCGTCGTTGCTGAGAACGCAATTAGATTTTGCAATGGAGGAAATGGCAGTGCCTCGCTGCTCCGATTTGTAACGCGAGATATTCAGATGTTGTTGGAGACAGGGGCTGCGTTACCCGTACAATTTCAAGTGAACAACAACTCGCGTAATAAAATATTCTTTCTCATTTCACAACGCCACGAACAAACGTCGGGTTTCAGTGAAAAATTTCATCCACACCGACAGCTGCGTCCATACGTCACTCACGAAGATTCTCCCCAGTGCCCTGATTTTTATTTCGATCGTGATGCGACTGAATATTTCAATCGGAAAACCCGATCAGCCTCCGCCCGCGCTCGGGAAAATAAATGACTCGTCTCGATAACGTAATTTAATTAGAAAACCGTGCGTGTCACGCCCGTCGACGTGTGTCAACTGTTTAAAAATTTATCGCGCCCGCGCCCGAAAAGTGTGGAAATTAATATTCCTCCGTTGTGCGGCCCGCTTGAACATCGGGCATTTACGAAAAACGTATGCATATGCATGATATCTACGCAGCGAATCGCTGGGTGCTGGGCTTAAAAAATGCAAGGACTAACGAAGAGAAGCATAACACGGATAAAGGGCGGGCGGAGGAGCGAAAGAGGAGTTGCGAGTCCTGCATATTTAAATTGCTAGCCACACGGCTCGCGTTCAATCAGAATCCGTTCGCCAGTTTTCGATTTATCGAGCAGGCAGCGGCGAGAATTTCTGCTCCTTTTTTTCCCCCTCCGCGGATAACTTTCCGAGGCTTAAGTAGCCTCTGCCCGCTAGTTTTTTCCGCTTTTGCAACACCGGTAACTCCTGCGATATTGAATGCAACGTACCGAAAGTACAATGCGGATACCAATATCCTGCCACTTCTTAATATCCGTCTGGGAAGCACGTACGATGCATGGAAAATTTCCGTACGGATTGACGTGGGAACGTTGCTGCCGAAGTTTCTCGTTATCGGTGCGCGAAAATGTGGATCGCGGGCGCTAGAGGAACGCGGGGAACCACGAGCCAGCGTTCACAGAAGGCTTAGGAATTGAAGGCGGACACTTTCGAGGGAGGATATTGATACAAGGAATTCTAAGAAGAAGGAAATCGTGGGGAAACTCAAACGGTTATATGCAGGCAAAACGCGATAGGAGTGCAACGCATTTCCATTAGAAGAGGCGAGCAGATTTATACAAATCCAACGCGGCTCCTTGACAAACAACTGATGATTACCAGCGATCTCCACTGCGACGCCGTGAGAAAATGGGAAACGAGACGGCGCTGAGTATACACGGTAAACGTTGCATCGGGATCCGCGATACTCGAATAACATATTCCAAGGCGTCGCGTCGGTGTGTACGTGTGCATGCGGCATACATAATTCAACGGCGCAGGTGACAAGTGAGGATGAGAAAACAGACATTTCCTTTTCCGCCGCGAAATGAAGATAAGTTACATACGGAAAACACACACCAGATGCCGTACATATCCACCGAGGATGCACTCGCTACGTGAACGTCGCGCCGTGACTCGTCCCCTCGCAACCACCTAAGGCTATTTGTTCCTTATCGATATGATAAATAATGGGGTGGCAGGGAGCACCTGCCTGTGCGCCGAGTTCCCCGAATCGACCACGAAAAATTTCATCTCTAGCCACGCCGAAGGATCTCTTTGTTTCTCGTTCGCTGCGCGAAGGATGTGCGTTAGGAAAATAAGATTTGCACACGAGTTGCATACATCGTGCAGTTGCTCTGGTAAACCTGATACCAGTTTTGGTTTTTCCACCAGGAACCATTCGTACGGCGAATGCAGGATCGTCATGAGCAGGCGAGGTGACGTATAGCAATTATATCGGCCGACCTGCATCGGTCTGCGGGCTCGTAAAGCGAAGATTTAGTTAATGGCTGCGCAAGAAAGGGCAAAGAGGAGCAAGCTTTCGTCAGTCTGGACCTACATAAAACCCGCTGCTGTACACGACATGGCAAAAGGTTTACGACTAACGGTTGAGTGGCTGCGGAGGTGCAACCGAGGATCGAGCGGAAGTGGGCTTTCACCCTGACCCACTCGACAAAGAAATTGAAATCTTCAACGTCAATGTTTCACCATAATGGGTTTTCTCGAGGAGAACCACTAGCTGCTTATATAACGTGAAAGTACGCGTGCCTTTTACATTGAAACGGTACTTCTCCGCGAGTTTGCAAAATATCGTGTCAGTCTCTCCCTTCTTTCCGCGATCGATGGTTCTCTGCGTCGAAATCGTAACGCGATGAAATACTTGATGTCAGCTAATTCAGTGATTCCCAATCTGTGGGTCGGAAAGTGTTTTCTGGAGGGTCGCCATGTTTTTTTTTTTTAATATTATTGAATTAGAATTATATTCCGAAATACATATTTTTAATGTGTTTTCTTTACCTTATTAAATTTACTTTACGTTATATGGGGCGGGGATGGTCAGGTAACTTGAATATTATAAAAGGGGATCGCAATTCAAAAGAAGTTGGCACACATTGAAGTAATTAGTTAGTGTTTGATCAGGGAACACAGGTACGTTGTAACGAGAATTTTCATTCATGGGTGCTACTGTGAAGTTGAATTATTAATAAGATACTCTCGAATCTAGGAAAACGAATGAACTATCAAGCACCAGTATTTTTAAACGATTTTATTCAGCTTCGATCCTCTGTTTGTATGTTTGTTAAACGATTATTTAAACGATTTTATTCAGCTTTGACCCTCTGTTTGTTTAATGTACAGTGGCTCACAGCCATAATCGTACACTCTTTAAAATAGCATAACATTTTTAAAAATGGTCCAAACGACTTGAGTTTTTTTGAGAAGCTAAAAGGATTAGTTTGCTAAGTGACGTGTTTCGTCGTTTTTAAAAAAAATGCAATTGGTCGGAATAGTGAAAAAAAAATAGTAAAGGTCGTTTTTTAAACTTTTTTTTGTGAGCTGGTAATGAAAATTCAAAAAACCCGTTTGTAGATTGAAGTAAGTTATATGCCTGCCTAAAATTTCATCAAAATCGGTTAACGTTGCTCTGAGCTACAAACGTTTAAAGATCGCAGAATAAGGTCGAGAATCGCGGAAATTCCTGAAATCAGCGATTCTCGACCTTATTCTGCGATCTTTAAACGTTTGTAGCTCAGAGCAACGTTAACCGATTTGGATGAAATTTTAGGCATGTATATAACTTACTTCAATCTACAAACGGGTTTTTTGAATTTTCATTACCGGCTCACAAAAAAAAGTTTAAAAAACGACCTTTACTATTTTTTTTCACTATTCCGACCAATTGCATTTTTTTTAAAAACGACGAAACACGTCACTTAGCAAACTAATCCTTCTAGCTTCTAAAAAAAACTCAAGCCGTTTGGACCAATTTTAAAAATGTTATGCGATTTTAAAGAGTGTACGATTATGGCTGTGAGCCACTGTACGTATGGTTCAAATCTGGCAACTCAAATTTAACCCACTTCCAACTAATCAAGTGTCTAGAAACTTTGCAGGAGTGAGTAGTTTGGATGAAAATATAATATTTTAATAAATAAAAAAAACGGGAAGGAGTGAAAAAATTACCTAGTCATCAATAAATATAACCCCTAACCACAACTCCGAACGACTTGAAATCAGCCACTCGCGTTCGTTACGAACACGACAAAAAGCCACCGCGTCTGGAACGCTAGTGTCGCTAGTCACATCGCGATTACCCCAAATACACAATTTATCGAGAAATGATCCGTCACGTATGTACGAATAGTAAAACTAAAACGTTGCAGGCATTCGTAGTATATCACCATCGAAATTATAGTACAAGAAAAGAATTATTTTTAGCGATTTTAGCGCTATAGCGTTTAAGCAAACTGTTAAAAACTGTATACAGCAATAAAAGATATTTGTAAATAAGTCTGAGCTGTGAAATGTAAATCCTAAAGCACTAAAAACCAGAAAATAAAAAAATGTATAAGAATAAAAATTTATGTTAAACGATTTTATTAAAAATGCACTAAAAATTAAAAAATAATTCTTTTCTTGTACTTCAATTTTGATGGTGGTAATATCACTTTAAATAATTCACTTTAAATAAAATCGTTGGACACGATATTTCATACCAGGATATGAATCACTTTAATACTTCAACTTCTGGTTGCACATGATGCCCCACGATTTTATTTAAAGCGAAAAAACACCATCGAAATTGTATTATAAGAAAAGAATAATTTTTTTAGTTTTAAGTGCATTTTAATTTAGTTTTTTGTGCATTTTTAATAAAATCGTTTAACATAAATTTTTTTTTATATATTTTGTACCTGATACTGAATCATTCCACTCGTAATGATTTCCAAGCGCCTGGAACAATATTCCTGTACTCATTAAAATGAAGATTGCTACCGTGATGGATAGACACCTAATCTCAATCCAGGCAGTAAATCGTGGATCGAACAACATCGAGCGGCCCCCGCTGATGTATCTCTATAAGGCGCAACAGGCAACGCCCAATTAAGCGGAGCAATTTGCGGCATCTTCGCCTTCCTCCTGTATACATCGTTCGCGATTTCCGAACATGGAGAACGATAATCGAAGATTAAATATCAAGTATCACGATGTCGGCGCTTGTTACGTTAATCTTCGCAAATCGCTGGAGCAGTCTGCGTAGCGGAACCGAGTATCGCGTCATAGGAACAAACTTTTGCGGCGAGCTAATGCAAAACGGCTTCCCATTTCCAACTTTAACACCACTTTAGTTGGAAAATTCTGCACTTGGGTGAGCTTCAAATGTATCTAAACCTAAAAGCATCATTAGAGACGCCACTGTATGAATTTACCGTCTAATTCTTTTTCGAGTTAAGTGCTATGATAACGCAATTAACCCTGCGTTTAAATTACTGAACTACCCTAGCGTACGTTCACGCACAAATTTTTCGCGCTGGCGATGGTCCAAATGCACACTTACGCTGTGCTCGCATTAAACAGTCGCCCGTTTAAATTTATCGATGGTGTGTTTCTTTCGCCATGCTTTACCGTAAATACCAAGCTAAAACTACGTACTCCGTATTTCTTGTTTGGACTGGATAATACAAAAACGTTTCGAACGCATGTGTAAAGCATGAAGCTGAAATTTGCGCTTTCTGTTGCTAACGGAGTAGCTTCTAAAAGCCTACGCCCTTCTTCTTAGTATCGTATGATTCACCGCCTTGTGATTGTTATTTATAGCGTGTCCTGGAGGACGTTTATTCCGAGGCACACCCACTTGCAATCGATAACCTAAAATACGAGCATTAACATAGCACGGATAGATTCTCGTCAATTTCAGGATACATGTACTCACCAGTTGGTCCTGAACGCCACATTCTAGGCGTGCCTAGCATACTAGTTCAACAGAATTTGTTTATAGTTACCACCAAATCTGGCGATTAATTCCTTTTCAATGTCAATAGACACTCTGTGCAATATTTCCCTATCAATGATCGCGAGAGAACTGAAATTCTGGGAACGATAAGAAGTGTATTATCCCAATCAATGACGGGGAATGCAGAAAAGAACGATGAAGCTGGCTCCATTATAATATAATTGGAGGTACACAGACGCAGCGAAGAAAACATGGTTCTAGCTGCACTTGCGTCGCTGCAAAAACAGCCAATATCCTGCGAACTCAATATCTGCTCGCCATACACGCTCTTCGATTCGAAGCACACGCGAAAGCATAATATCGGCTGTCCGTCAATGGCAGCACGCAACAGAAAGCGGCCTGTCGATGCAATTTATGTAAGCTGGCCACATACAAAATGACAAAACGCTTGGGCTACGCGATCAGCTTTGGCTCTGACGCGCCCCGATAAACCCTCCGAGAAATTGGAAGAACGTGTTACGGCAGCTCTGCCTTGCCCTTAGAAATGCCAAGAATACATCAGATTCGCCTGGAATCCATTATCTAGTTACTATTCTCTGAACAACGCCTTCTCCTCCACCCTTTACTCGCGAAATTCGAAAGCAAACAAGCAGGTACTTCTCTGTTGAGGAACAATCGGCCGCGTCAAGTTTCACGAATAGGAGACGGCTTACTCAGATCAAAGTTTAGGCATCTCCAAGATCAAATCTCCCTTCTCATCTACAGAATATCAAGAGCGGCGTACGAGGGAAAATTAAAATTTGATATATCGATATACTGTTTGGATAATTAGGTAGGGACCCCCTGAGAAGCTTCCCAAATTTTAATCTTCTCCTCAACTTGCAGCCCAAGCACTGTACAGCTTATCTCATAAAATATGCACCTTCAGCGTCGCCCAAGACAAAAAAAAACAGTCCTGGCGGATTAAGCGAAGCGCGTCGACAAAATGTCGATCATAAGTCGACGATCGGTTAATATTAAATTACCGCCGCGTACCTGGCCATTAATAAGCAAGCATCGCTAATGGACACCGACAGTGTTCGACGGAAAACGACATTGCCGTCGTCTTTGGAGGAAGAGGAATCCAGGGGGCTAGTGGCCGCTGCGAGTAAGCAAATATGAGCGTGCGTTAACGAGAAGGAAGCTGCCAGGCCGAACTCAGTTCGCCAATCGTCCCGAGTCACGGGCAAGGGGAAGCGGTCGGGGTGCTCAATCTACGCAAAGTTGCCTCTGCGAAATGACGGTCCCGGGGACGTTGCATTATTAAGTCGACGAGCTTCAAGTGCCTCGAGCCAGATATCTCCAGAACAGCTCTGAACAGAACAAGAGGGAAGGAAGAAAGTGTAGTAAAAAGAAGAGAGCAGAGGCGTCTCTGTCCTGAGCCTGACCGATCTCATCTCCCCTCCTCCTCCTCTCCATTGTGATCCTGCCTTTTTCCTGTCGATATATCTCTTCCCTGGCTTGTCCACCACTTGGATCATCGATTTTACATTTCGAACATTCTTTGCCCGATTGTTTCCTGATCGACCAGCTGTCGCGTCTCCTCCGCGACGCTTCCAAATAAGATAGAAAGCGCCCAATGCGGGCTGAGTGCCTCGGCCATCAGCTTCCTCCAGGAACAGCGGTATCCCGAAGGCAGGAACATTTTTTACGATCCGAATGTTTCCGCGGCGATGAAAAATTCCGCGGAAGAATGGCGATGGGAGAAGTAGCTTGGAATTCATATTTCTGTCGATTCAAGTTTCAAGTAGCAGGGCGAGGAAGCTCTCGCGTCTTAATTGTCCGTTGTTTGACCATTCGGATGCTCCGACATTGTTGAATAAAGAGGAAGGCGCCCCCTTTTTCCGTGGCACTGAAGCTCCCCGTGAAAGGGATGCCTCCCTTTGTGCCGCCGCACTGTCTCGGACGCTCTGAAAAGATAGTGTCTCTCTCTCTTCTCGCGACTCCGTAATACTTGCGGCACTATTTAGGAAGTCCTTGTTCCTCAGCCGTCCCAGTACTCCGGGCAATATTCAGCAGAGATTTTAAAACTGCTCCTCTTAATCCCGCACAGGAGACGCCACGGCATCGTTCTCCGCTTAATACTTACTTTACATAATCCCACGGAGGCGACATCCCTTTGCTTAAATGGTTATAAAAGCGGAGGCTCGTCGTCGAGCGTGCCTCGGACATATTCTTATTCGTCACGCAATGCGTCATGCCTGACCAAACTACGCACTTCCCACTGAATCCGGTCTATCAAGGGAGCACCGAATCAATAGAGAGCCCGGCGACTAGTAAAAGAAAGTTATTTTCTGCGACAGCGTTTTCGTTCACGAGGAGGAAACTGCTGTTTCCCGCGCACCGAATCAGCCGTTTTATGGCAATGTATTACGAGCATATCGGCGATCGGAGCCAATCGACCGGTCCGTTCGACGACTTTCTCTTTCGGACGGTGCATAAAGGTGGACGAGCGCGCGAGACTTTATCCGCGCGATCGGCTATGGAGCTCTAACGTCCCAGGCCATCCATAAACGCCTTCTGGCCGGTGATTTTAAATCTGGCGGGTAAACAATCTTCCCTAATTCTCTCCAAGAGCCCATGTGGCACGCGCGACGTTGCAGCTGGCGGAGAATTTACCTAGCCAGGAGATATGGCAAGGTTTGCGCTTGGCAAGATTTGCTCAGACCGGGCTTTGTGCCTCGTACACACCTCAACGCTGCAGCAGGTGCGATATTGCGTCGTGATACAATCGCGGGGCAATACAATGCGCGCCGCTAAGTGCGGCGGATTGGCTTTAATTGAACTCCAGAGTTCGATTCGATTTAAGCCGCGAACAATACGATTTAGCAGTCGAATCCATGGCAATGGCTTCCGGGCAAAAACGCTCCATTGATTCGGTTTAATGCTCTATAATTCGAACTTTCCTTGGCTGGGGGTTAGTACTTGTTTGACTGCCGCCATTCCGAGAGCCTGGGGGCCCAGTGAAACATTCGTGGCCGCGTAATTGACAATTGAATTACCCTGCGAATCGGAATCATTGCAGGCTATGAACCCAATCGGGATATATCGTGCCTTCTACTGTTTTCTTTCCTTTCCGAGTGTACCCCGAATCACGTCTTGCCGTGTATAAAGATTCCTCAGATGGGACTCTGAAATCTACATGGCTAATGTTCGACAGATACGTCACGGTAGGCGAGCAAATCGGTCAGAAACACCCTATGCATCAAGAACGAAACGTACATCCCGGCCAGTATCATCCCCCCTCGCTGGGATTCTCTCGACACTGCTGTTGACCAGCCGTGGGTTGGAATATAACCAGCTGCCAGCCGGAAAAACAAGACCGTACGGTGGGAACGAAAGATTCACATACGTGTATGTGAATGAAATGAGGGAAACGAACGAGGGAGACGACGAGAGATGTCTCGGGGGAACGCCGTTAGGAGGCTGCCGTGGAAGATTGGAGGTAGTTACCAGAAACGATAAGGCCGACGAGTAACATCGAGAATACAATCATAGGAATCTGTTGGCGCGATAACACCTACGCGAATCGATCCCCTCCGCTCTTCTTTATTCTCGACTAGCCTCGCCAGAGTAATCGTCGCGCTGGTGCGTATCCAACCCTTCGAATCAAACGGGGACCACGCTAATGATATTACGCATGCATCGAAACTTTCAACTTCGGGCGTAAAATTCGGAATTTCACGAGGGAAAACATTTTTACGAGTGGCAATAATTCCAAGGGATACGTAGGGACATGGATGGCCCGGGAGAGCTCTCGAATAGTTTCGCTTCATTGCCAATTCAATAATACTTTCGGCGAATATTTTACAATGCTTGTCAGTTTTATTTTAGACAGAGTGCACGGAGTTTGAGAATATTTCCTTCGACTAGGGATGTCGTGCAATGAGGATGACTGACGCTTTTACGAACGAGCAGTAAATTGATCTCAAGGTTCAAGTTATTTATCTAATTAGAATATTACGTTCTTTCTCCTAGGAGAAAATTGATGTTCGTGAGCTCCAAAGAATTCGTCGACATTGAAAGAGAGACACCAGTCACTCTGTGTGATTCACTCTGGCCGTGGTCTGATTAAGCATTGACCTTCACTACTGCGCGTCGAACTATTGCATCAGCCGAAATAAGAGAAAACGACCTAAGAGAAAACTTTCATGGGTTGACGAAATTTTCACAAAATGCAGATTAGCTCTTAACGTAACTCAACGCACAGCAGTTTCGTGGTAATTCGCAGGAAAAATATGCAACGGTGGATGCGTTTAGTCACGCTTGTTTGCCGTTAACAAAGCTTAATTTCGCCCCCGCTTGATATAATGACCAGTGTATGCTCGGAGTCCTCGTACAAGCACAGGCATAAAAGTCGTATCAGCCTCTATTTCCTGCGTCTCGGAAAACTTTGTCCCCTCCGCGCCGATATCGCAAAGGAAACTATACTTTCACATTAATATCTGTAACGGCGAAGTCTCAAGAGAGAGAGAGAGAGAGAGAGAGAGAGAGAGAGAGAGAGAAAGCCCTTCCTTGGTGTTCGGGGAAAGAAAAACACACCGATGTTCTCTCTTTGTTTTTTTAACAATCGTAAATCTATCGAGATGAATTTTTCGCGAAATGGAGAAACCCCGTTATTGGACCTGCAAGAAAGCTCGATATATATCCTAACATCAGTACACAGGGCGGGGCACGTAACTGGGACTGCTTTGATAACTCCGCAAATATTGATTTAAAAGAAATTGGTTGAGAAAAATGTTGCAAAGCGTAAAGGTAGGTCGTCAATTTTCCAGATCTCAAGATCGCCGCTAGTTCGTTTTAACTGGAATCAATTTCTTCTCTAAACAGAAGTCGGCCGTTCCCGGGAGCAGGTGCTGTAGATGCGGGAATTTAAACGGTGGGAAAAACAAGGGAGAGTGTGTGACGGGAAAGCTAACCAAGCCAGTTCTTCGTTGCCCAGCTAACTAGCTCGTTTCCATACATAATTTACAGTGTCGGCGCAAGAATGTTCCTCGCCCGGTTTTACGCGGCCAAGGGTAGGTAATTAATGAGTGGAATATTAAAGTCGTTATCTCTACCTTACCGATGTCTCTGATCTGAATGAAGACATCCCTGCCTAGGCCTGCGCCTTCGATCACCCGTTCGACCCTTAAACCACCTTATTACATGACTCATAGACTCTCTAATGGTGCCTTTATTCATCGGGTGAACTAACGAGGTCTATAAAAAACGAGAGTAGCTTTCCAGTACACATGAATCGAGCCTGATAGGTGGAAGTTTCTCTAAATGAGAAATCGCCAACTCTCCGCGATTACACCACGATTTGCCTCGTAGCAGATTAAAATGAACATTCGAGGACTTTTTGAGCTGGCCGCGGTAAAAAAGGCAAGGAAACACCGTGCTCGTGGCCGCTGCTGTTAATCTAAGGCATTATGCGCGGCAATCAAAATTTTATCGAACCCACTTTACCAGGAATTACCCGAAAAATGTGTTACACCGTGGAATTCGCACGCACCACGCCGCTGGTATTTATCGATCGAAGCGTTGTTATTCTCTGTTCGTGCAACTCGCGCGCCAATTTAATGGCCGACGTACACGCTACCAGACGATACCGTGAATTACGCGTCCAGTAACTCGCCCCGACTCCCCAAGGGGGATTTCAACGAAAGGAATATCAGAAAAATCCTCGCACTGGCCCGCCTATCGACGATCGAAGTTGTCCCAACGACGAGTAGCGTTATCGATGTCCACCGATGCTGGAACTGTGTCGCGAGTGCTGACCCGAATTCCCCTCGTTCGGGCGTTTGTTTCGATCCGGGACGTTAATCGGCGATTCGCCGGAATCCGTCATCGATACCCTCCACTTCGCCATTCTCGTCCCGCCGGACGAGAAGTTGACTTTTCGATCGGTGGATTAAGACTGGCAATAGGATCAGAACCCGTAACACAACGTCGGGATACTGTTAATACTCGCTCGACCTACATAGATCTCTGTAGCACGAGTTCTGTGCTTCTGCGCGACGATCCTACGTATCACTGTAGCACGACGAACTTCCAATTTATTGATTGAACTGATCAATTACGAATGGTGTTGGATATTTCGCGTCTGCCATGAGTGCGCGAAGGTCAAAATTGAATCAACACTCTAACACCAGATACTGCGTTGCTGTTTATTGTTTATTAAACTTAAGAAGTTCCTTTTCTTCCATTAAGCCGAGTGGGCACCGATATTCTTTCTCTTGGCTCTCGTTGGAGTTATTCGTTCTTTGCAACTCGAGTGTAAAAGACATATTTCAACACCTCTCTTAATAAAAGTTTTTAATAGTACTTATAAAAGGATTAGCTTTATTAAATTCACCTACCCAACAACCAACAAATGGAAATCTACGTAGACTTGAACACCTTCGATGAATCTATATTTCTTTACGGTAATTAACAATTTACTTAAATCGTATAAAAAATGACAAGGTCCGCCCTGCTTTTTATGAAAGCCGCTAAAAATGTCATTTTCGTAGCGACTTTTCGCTCCAAGAAACATGCCACAGTGAAACAAGGGAGGCCTGCTCGATTACCAAATTGCTTAATTGCTTATCAATACTGATGACGGAATTAATGACACCGAGCTATTAATGTCAGAGCAGTGTCACCGTCCGGGGATGGGGTAACGCGATCGGACACGCGGTATCGCGCGTATGAATCGCATAAATGTGCCGCGTCACTCGCAACGCGCGGCAGTATGTACACTTTTCGATTAATCATCGAACTGACACGTGGAATCAGTGACGCGATAGGGCAACGATGACAGAGTCGCGACGGCCGCGCGAGCCACCCTCGAGAAAGCGGCAAATCAAAAATCTGTGGGATCGAGAGTTCTCCAAACGAGTACGGCGGGAACACTTCGAATTCCGATCGCGGGGAACGACGGACAAAGCGAAGGGCCGAACGAGTAGGCCAACCGGACCAATTCAGGAATCAGCTGCCATTCCTGTTGCCAAGTCAGCTCCCACCGAAGGGGGGAAATTAAATAACTTCTACGCCCGTGTCCGTCCTCCACCGTCCTCCTCCGCCTGCCCTGTACCTTGGAACCGCAGCCTACGGAGCGCGACGGTTCACTTAACCGCCACTTGATATTCTCCTGTCGTACCGCCGAGATCCGCCCCTATTTTCGTAATCCTCTTACCGAATAAGGAACCGAACTAAGTTACCCGTCGATTTTCCGCGGAACTAGCCGCGCGATTGTTTTAAATATTCAGGCCAGAATCCCCATTGGCATTACACAGTACCGGCGCACATACACGCGCACCAGCGTTCACCTATCCCCGGGGGGTAAGCGTCCTGCAGCGTCTCCGTCGAGCGTCTGCGTGAAAGAAAACCGTTCGCCCCATGTGACGCTGGTCGCCGCGGATGATAATAACGGGGCCACGGTTCCGGGGAACTGGAGTTGGTCCCTTAATACGCCGTCAAAGGAGCACGGGATCCTCCAAGTTCCAGGGAAGTGGATGGGAACTACTCATCGGACAACACACGTCCCGCCACACAGCTGAGGGTAACTGGCCAAGATTTTGCTGGTCGATCTGCTGCCTAGTCGAGACGACAACGCGTACTCCTTCGGGGCTCTCCGCCTCCTACGTGTATACGGGCTCTAGCTCTGTACACCCCGGCTCGGTATTAGAAGCTACCACCCTGCCTGTGTATATAGAGGTAGGTACGTACGTACATATGCAGGATCGTAGCCCGCGCTATCCAACCCCTGCGGACCCCGTATCTCCCTCCTATCCGATTCCGTTTGACCGGCTGGACACTCGCCAAGACCTCTATTACATTCCGTCTAATGTCCAATGTCGGGGCTGCCGCTCCTATATCACGCGAGCCGGACCGACCGAATTTACAGATGTTCGCTTACATGCATCTGCCGTTGTTTTATCGCCGGACGCCTCGTGATTCGTCACCGCAGGGCCAAGCACTTTCGCGTGCCCTCGGCCCTCTCGATGCACGAACACGCGCCGGCTGACCTTTCCCCCTTTCCCAGCCTTGCTATATGCACGCGCCGCTACCTCGGAGGATGCTCGTAAAATCGGATCGACCGTGATCCGGTGCTCGAGAGCAGATAGAGCAGCGTCATCGGGAACGCGGATTCGAACGGCGGGCTGGAGAATCCGCGCCGTAAGCACCGCCTTCCCATTCGCCTTTTTAACGTTCGATACTTTTAAGCTGTTGTAACTCGCCGACTGGATTTCGCATTTCAGCTTACGCTCTCGTTGAACAGGTAGGTATATGTATTTCCGCGCGCTAGTAGAAAGGTCGCGAGCGGTCGGCCCTATAGGAGTGACCGTTTAATTCTGGCCAATGGGCGCTTATCCCGCGATTATCGGGCTTGTCTTTGCTCGCATCTAAATTGCTGTGTGGATTTAATGGCAGCCCATAACGCACGCACGGAGGGTATTAAGGGCGCGGCGCACGCGTGCGTTTTACGGAATCTCGGCGACGTACGCGGGGTGGTTTGCAAGGGGCGTTGCTACGAATGAGAAACTGACGATTCTGCGTGGGAATGTGAATTGAACATGGAAAGCGAAGGCGTTTTGCGCGAGCTTCAGTGTCATACAAAGTTACTGCTGAGCATTCAGATAGGGTACCTTCTTATTCGCTTTAAGTAGAGCACGATTGCGTGGTCAGTGGGTAAATAAAAGTCGTATATCGTTGGGGGTGAAGAAAGAAAGTTACATAATCGAGGTAACGCGATAGACACGATACCGCGGTGCACAAATAGCGCCACTACCCTGGATTTGAATCGCAAGACGAGCTACTTTCATCGATTCTTCTGATTGTCGAGGGACGATATCTCGTATCGTTGGTTCGGCGATATTCAATCCTGGTACTCTCTCCGAGCAGCGAACCGTACCGACTCTCATTCGAGAAAAAGTTTCGATACATATTCGATAAATATCTCCGCGCGAGGTTTATCAACCAGCGATTTTACTCCTGAAGAAAACAATCTCTCCGCGATTTCTTATCGGCCACTCGCCCACGTCGGAAACTTCTCGACGTTTAATACCGAACGTGACTCGGTAATATGTAGAACGCAACGTACGCGGAAGTATTCATTACCCACCATCAACTTATGCAGACTTTTACGTGCAGAACTGGTACATGATACTTTCCTGCGTTCCAGCTAGGAAGTTCGCCCTTAGAATTCCTTTGAGTGCAGGTTCCCGACAATTAGCTTGCGGCTTAATTTCTATCGATTACTTTTAAGATGTGGCGGTCGGACCTGCTATTAGCCGATGGGAGTTTCAATTTATTCCTCCTATGCGCAGCCATTGTACGGTAAAAAGTGTACGGATCTCGGTTGAAAAGCATACGGCCCCCCGAATAGTATAGCCACAGCGTAGGGATCGTTATTTGCGTAGAAGATTCCGGTTGGCGCACGATAGTAGGCTTAGCGAACTAACATAAATTTCCGAAGTACACAGCTTAAAGTATTACGAAGCGCATGCCAAACCCTCGCCCTTTTACACGCCGTGCCCACTGCTATCTCGTGGCTGGCGTTCTGACTGATTCGCGGGGACAAACTTTAAAGTAACGCGATTAATGATACACTATCCGCTGGCTTTGCTAATCTCCGGAAATACGAGCAATTTTCGGGTCGCGAACTCTGAAACTCATTCCGCTGCGGCTCCGCTTCCAAACACCGCTTCGAACGAACCGGACTAGCGTGCCAGATCAAATTTGGGCGCGATAAAATGCTAGGTGGCTCTAAGAATAGAGAGAAACAGCGGGTCGTTATCGCGATCGTTACTCGCAAAGAACATTCCACTTTGCATTCGCGATAGAAGCATGGGTATTTCGGGCGCTCACCTGAAACAGGGTAGAGGGGAAGACAGATTACGTGAAAGCGACCGTTCAGAAATAGATGACAGCTTGTTAAATATTCAAACCAGTGCCGAAGCCCATGTTTTGAAGGAAGCAACGGGTTCAAGCGATTTGGCCAGCGCGAAGGATTAGATGAAAACGCTCGCGCGACTTTACTCGCACGGTAAACAGGAAAACGGAGAAGCAAGCTGCTTCTCCGGAGATCAAAGTGTGTCGAAAGATAGTGGATGCTTTTTCCAAGAAAGCACTTGGATCTCTAATCTCGGTCTCCTCTTTCCAATCTGCTGGAAAAGTAGGGAAAGTAGGAAAAGCCACGCCCCGCCACTGGCGTTACAGACCTGCTCGCTTTGAAATCCGACGATTCGGCTGCCCTTTTCTAACCCACCCCTGGCGCCCATCCTCTATTGAAAATTAGTAAGCATGAAGGATTTAATTTTGTACGCCTGTACAGATCGCTCTTAAAACGTCTGGCAGGGCGCGGAGCCGTGATACCGCTTCGCGATCCTTTGTACGCCATTCTGGCATTTATGCGCTGGATGTACTTAGAATCCATGATAAGTATATTCCGTGTCGCATTATTATTCATAGGCTTTCAGCTTCGTACTCCGCTAGACGTCTCGGGGTACCTATTGATTTTCCCGGGCCAATTTTTCTCGGAGCAGAGACCGCTGTGATTCGCGTGGAATCGCTCGCTCGTCGAGATCACAGACTTTCCACTTGCGCCGCGGAGGGGATTCTGGGTTCCTTGACTAGCGTATCCTGCAACACTCGGTGGCCATATGCCAATGGTTATGGAACAATTCAGTAATTGTAATTAGATTCGTAGGTCTGGTTTGATTTATACTTTCGCTCTCTCATAACGATTTTCACGGTTCGGTAGCAGACTAGATTTAGAATACAGAATCCTGGTACGAGTGAATTTAATTGATTTAGAATCGCCACGGTTCGCAGCGAGACGAGCGGCTAATCAGGAAAGGCAGAGTGCGGGGAAGCAGTAGGATTTCTGTGGCAAACTGCGTAGGGAGATAAAAATCGCGAGCGGGATAGCGCACGGAAGGGAAGGCGAGGGACTGTGCGATAGCATCGCGCCTCATTTAATTAGCAAGCTCGAAAGCTTCATCTTGACCCGCCGCGAGATTTGAGAATTGCGCGCTATAAATAAAAAGCAACGGAGCCCCCAGCAAAAGAAGAACCGAAATGCTGCTACTTTCGCGTGTCCCAGCCAAGCTGATAAACTTATTAAGAGCGAATTAGTTCCGGAACGTCGTAATAACCGCGACGCCTGGCTCACAAGGCTTTCCCGAGCCCTCCCTTTGAACAGGGCGGCAGAGCATGAAAGCTTTTTATCAACAGCAATGGGTTTAGCGTCGCGTTGGACTACAGATCCTACGCTTTATTATGGGAACTTAAATTGCGCGGAAAAATATAACTTGAATCCGCTGCCAACATCCCGGGAAGTTAAATCGTGTTTCTTGAGTTCGAAAAATGTGAGGACGAGCTTCCTACTTTCTTCCACCTAGCTACCTACTTGCGTTCAATATTCCCCGTGTTTTGTAGAAAGACTGGGAAATATGAATGCGTCAGATTCATTTAAATAGCCACTGACTTTGTTAATATCGAAAACAGAGGTGTGAATTGAGGCATTGAGAGCAAAAACAGACTACATTTTTTTCCGAAATTCAGTTTGTAGCAATAATGTATTCCAACAGGCTGTACTAATCATAGAAAATAGGAAAACTTATATTTTTGTCATCTTTTTTCATTCAATCCATCACAAAAGTTAATAATGTATTACGCTCTGTATACAAGTAGGTACCTAACAATAAGTACGTCTGCTATTGTTTAGTATAGCTTACTATAATATACCGTAGACCGAGAGGAATCAAAAATACTTTCTATTTCGTATTCAACCCAAAACACATTCCTACCACGCAGTGATAGTCCGTGTAAGCAAGTGCAGCAAGTGAACCAGACCAATGGCAGCCGGTAGCTATAAAACATTCAGCTAAACGTTTTCCCAGTAGCAATTATCCTCTATCTAGAACCGATTCCATCCAGCACAGAATCGAACGAAACAGTCGCTGGATATCCTGCAGTCGCGATGACACCATTGAAAATTCCACCGGCACAGTTAGAGGATGCACGACAATGCGGTTTTCGAGGAAACCGTCGACTCTCGAGCGCGATATTACGCTGTCGTACGGTAAATAGGATATTATGGATGCGATCAATCACGCCTCTAACACGTATCAAGCTCCAAAGCACCGATTCCCCGTGCCCATATTGAAACCCATGAGCTGCCTTCGTTCCACGGTTCACAGCCAACGGTCCACGATCGACAGGCAGCTAAATTTCGTTAGAATGGTACGTTTCGTCCGGTTCGAAAGTTATGAGGAGAATAAACCGACGGCAATGTATGAAGCAGCTCGTGATTGAGCCTTATAAAGCCGCCTTGAATTATCATTCGTCATCCGTCCAGTCCTGGCAGGCGGGGATGCTGACACGGATTGCAAACGTAGGAGCAAATTGGTACCATAGATTAATTTTAAAGCGAATGGGGAAAATAAACCGACGTGTATTGATTGCTCGGCATGGAATGTATTCAAAGTCCATGTAATCTTCATGGGCTAACGTTGTCGTCGCTTCACCGTGGACGTCGATGATTATGCCTCGTACATCTAGGTATGTAAGTTCTCAACCCGGGAAAGCTATAGGCGCTGCAGTATTTATAGCTCCTACCGTGTAATTTCCACGGTATTTGAGCGTTTTTTTGATTCGTGGCCAATTTATCGTAACGAAGGTAGGTATTACGGACTCGTTACAGATCTTGATACCTACGACTGTACGCTCGTTTCGATGAAAGAATTATCGTCCTGGGAATTCAAATTACGTTCCGCTGCTTGTGGAACGCATTCCCATCGTTCACGGCTTGATGACATTGTATGGATGCTCGATACCGCTATGTTTTGCTAATGCGGACTTGATGTAGGTTTAGCTAGATAATGGGCAGTGCTCTATATGTTACTGAACAGTTTGGAGACTACTTTAACGGTATGGAGCACGATTATGCAACACGCAGAATTGAATACGTAAAGTGCCTCTGTGTTAAAGAATTTACAGAAAATGTTGCGAATAAAACAGTCTCCTTAAAATTCAGTGTGCTGTTTACAGCAAATAAAATTTCGCTGAATAATTGGGGTAAACTGCATCTTTACTTTCTGTCGCGTGGATTTAACGATCAAAAACGATATAATTTTCATTACACATACTTTGTTTTCATCAGGAATATTGTTTGCTTCGCGAACCGAGCGCAGAGATTTCGGTTCTCAAAGGATGAGTTGATGAATACTTTAACAGCAATAATTAGACAAAGGAGTGTACTAAATTACATTAAGTAAACTTCAATGAGTGAATATTATAATAGGTGTCAAACATTTCGTTCAACTCTAATTCCACGATTCAACAGAGGCGCCGAATAACGCGCATTATCGATTAAATATAATGTACGGCAAACAAAGAGACACGGACACGTTTATCCACTTTGTACCATTAAAAGCTGCTCGTAAATTCGTTCAACGATAGTGTCGTAGACATTTGCTCTAAATTCGTTGCAAAAGTTCATTTCCATTTGCAAATGGTACATGAACTAAAACAAATATCATCGGAACAACGCCTAACCGAGATAGCTAAAGGTGAAAAAATTCTATGCCAGTCGACAAGTTTCCTAGACACTGCCTCTGTTGATTGCTTATCGCTTTATCGAACCTAACGATAAAAAAATATGTATTCAGTCCATTTGAAACAGTTGAATCTAATGCAAGTCGTTCTTCTACCCTCGAAGGGAAACCGTGTCGCGATGGCAATTTCTGTGTCCGATATCAAATGTAAATCGAAGCACGGGTATGGACAGTTACTTCATTTTCTAGATTATTCGATGCCGAAATTTCATCAGGTCCTTCCCCCGTCTCGCGCGCTCCTTCTGTCCAAGAGGGAGATGTTCAAGCGTAAAAACTTCCCGTATCGACCAGTGCGCGCGCGCGAAATTCATGGTTTAAGGCGTCCAAGGAATTACGAGGGAGGGCGATATGCGCGCGGGCAAAAGTTTGAATATAAAGTTGCGGAATAACAAGTGCGCGGCGGCGCGTATTTCTTGAGAGACAGAATGCATCACCTCGTCTTCCGCGAGCGGAAACAACGGTCGAAGGGGGACGGAAAACTTATCAAAAACTTTCCCGTCCTTTCCTCCTCGACGCTGTCGAACCGTGCTTCATGGAACCAAACGACGCTTGCCGTCTCCAATCTTCCAGCCATCCGCTCTATCCCACCTTCGATCAGAGCGCCCCCGTATCAGCGATCGCGATCGAGAGAGGGCGAAGCTCAGCTCCGAGAACTTACGACAAAAACCTGCTCAAATTAACCAGTGATCAAATAATAATTATCGAAGAACGAATTTAGGCAAAGGGAAAGAAAGCACGTTCGAAGGGTGGAGGCCATTGGAATGCAAATTCATTGAAATGAATTTCAACGCGGTATAAGATCGTCGAAACGCCTGGAGAGTGAGGCTGGAACGGAAGAGAGGAAAGCTCCGGCACAACCACCATCGCCCCCGCGCATCTTCGCTCTTTGCGCCCTTCTTCAGGCATTCCCGCCTTCCTTGTCTCTGTGGGCCGCGGCGAAGGAATTTTTTTAAGTTAATTTTCTCCGCGCTCCGAGTGCTACTCCCCGGGGGAGTATTTACATTTTCATAGGCCCGCTCACCATCCCTCTGTCGTACGCCTGCTTTAGAGCCTCTTTTATCTCTGAATTCGCAATCTTTCCTCTACTGTCGAAGGACTTAGCCCAAGGTTCGGTGTTACCTTAACCCGTAACCGCATTTCGCCGTTACGTATCGCCACGTACGTCCCGAGAATACGTAATTGCGCGTGCACCCCACAGAGAGGTAATTGTGTTACGCAGCGGACCACTCGGGTCGGCGAAGGTCGTTTTGTTACGTAACAAAACAGTAGTCCATTCTTGGTGGAGGACAGAGCAGCTTCGCTTCGATGGTGATAACGTCATAAATCAAAGGACGTGGTAACGCGGATGTTAGAATCGTCAGTTGAAGAATGTTAAGCGCGAGTCTAAACTTCGCGCACAAATTCAGGAGAAACTGCTTCTTTTTGAACGTCGAATCTAGAATTTCCCCGATTTTTTTTAAATCGAGGGTCAATGCTATCCAGATTTGTCAGTATACCGCATTGAACCCAGCAAAGCTTTCAACGTCTCACCCAATCAATCGATTTAACCTACTTTTCCGTATCCAGAGCTTGTATACCGAAAATCTACTTCAAATTGTGGCAGCAACTTCGGAATCGTGTTCTACATATTCCATTGACCTCGTATCCCTGACGGACAGCATACTGCAAGCAGACACAACAACGGAAACTCAAGAGAGTTATGTACATCTGGATTATGATCCGCTGCAAGTAGTATAGCCCGTCGTTGGTCAGCCATCGCAACTGTTACGTTAACTTCCACCGTAACGAAAGCCGCCCACTTTTTCTGGCCCCTCGATTAAATCGAAACGAGCGAGATTAGCCAGCGTAAGGTCACTTCTCCCTGTTCATCGGCAGCAAACCGGGACATTAAATTAGCCTTGTTTACGGCTCAATATCTCTGGGATTATACTTGCTACCGACAAAGCTCTGGCAGGAGGACAGATAGCCGTGATCCCGGTGACCAGGAGCCTGAGCCTTTATGCAAATCATATTTCACAGAGCGTAGGTACGGTCCATCTGCTGGCTGGAGGTCGCTGCTCGACCGTTGAGCGAAACAGGGACGAGAAATCCTTTATTTAATAGCGGTATATATCTCGTTCGGCGCTTACAGTGAAACTGCTCCTCGTCAAATCGCATCAGGACGGCGTTAAAACAATTTATATCATCCCCCTTCGGGGGGGGGGGGGGTGAGCTTTTCTCGCGGGCAACGTTGGGATGCCACGCGGGCCCGGCCCTTAATTCGTGGATTACACTTCCCAGTCCAACCCCAAGCGTTCCTCCCTGTATCGTTTCATCTGCAGCACCCCTCCCCTCCCTTGCCGGTTCCCCCCTCCGGTTTCTGTCGCGGCACTGCGTCGCGCCCTTATTTCGTCGCGATTCGGCACGCCTTGCATTTTAATTTCATTTGCTCCGTCGAATGAATAATTATTTAAATTCGCGTTCGTCTTGTCGGCCACATCTGCCGCCGACTCCGACTCTCTCGCGTGCGCAGCTTAAAATTCATCGTCACCGGGTGTCGGAAGGCTGACGGAAGGCTCCGATTTTAAACAGATTATCATCTCGATTAGAATTTTAAATAGCAGCCCCGCGCGGCACTCGGTGACTCCGATCCCAGAGTCTATTACGTTTGAAATGCAACGATAATCCGTATGCGCGATCGTAACCCTTCTGTATACTTGCAACATCGCCTATGCATTATGCTTGAATGTGTCCCATTAGGTTTCATGGATCCTTTACTTTTATATCGAAAAGCCAAGGGAGCATCGGGGAGAAGTCTTCTGCTACCAAGATGAGACATCATTATACACCGGGTAGAAACAGAAACGTTCTTGGCATTTTCTACGGAACGAATCGCGAGACGATGCAAAACGGGCGCAATTTCAGGCGGGGTCCGTAGAAACCGAAACCTCGTAACAGTAGGGAAAGAACGAGCGCGCTGAAAATTCGCGATGCCCCAGTATAAATTCCCTCTAACAATGTTTTATCAATCACGGGCGCGCAAACAGAACTCGCTCGGGCGTTTTCATAAAACAAAACTGGGCCCACAAAGGCGAATAAAAATCCGGCCGAGAATCAATACTGTGCTCGACGCCATAGAAGTAGCCGAAACGAATGAAACAAAACCAAAGGGTGGAAAAAAATACGAAGGTCATTCACGCACATTTATCGAATGATTATTTCAAATCGATTAACGGCCTCCCCCCATCTTTCCACCTTTTCGTCGTGCGCGTGTGACGTCCGACGTTTTATCGAGTCAGTCGATCTTTAAGGATCGAGAAAGGCTCGATTCAACTTGTGGAACGATGCTGAACTAGTCGTTCAAAGAACGAGGAATCGGCCATAACGGTACCACGTACAACTAGAAATGTACTTCGCCCAAATACGCCAGAGTGATAGTCTCAAAAATAAACCCAACCACGTGTCTTTAACAGCTCCGCGAAAGGAAGATTCTCCGGGAAATTATCCAGAAATTATGATCATTTCCAGGAGTCTTTACGAGCAATTCTCGGCGAACATCTAAAAACGCTATCGTCTTCGTGCGCGAACTATAAGATTACAGAGCATGAATGCTCGGCACGTTATTAAACGAATCGTAAAGCTCCCCGAACGCCACCCTCCCCGCGTGCACGATTTATTGAATAAAGATGAACCGCGGACAGTGGATTCCTTGTTCGACTAATAACTTCGACGGCCTCTGATACCGCCACTTTCAACGCCAGTTGGGAAGTTGTCCAACTTTCCGGCGGGACGCTTTATGGAAAAAAATCTCCCAGGCGGGGTAACGCAGCCCCGGCGATAAAGAGATCGCAAATGACGCTGTGCATAATTTCCCGTTACATATTCATCGCCTCGTTAATTTTTTTAATGCGCCGGCTATTATCTCGTTCCTTCGTTTCCCCTCCGTCTCCCGGGGAAGCGACGAGAATCGTCTGTTGGGTTTAAAATTCAGCCCGTGCTAAAAGATATCACGGGCTCGTATTAAACGGGAAATCCGGCCGTGTCTTTGTCGCTCGTAGATTCGAATTCCGCCGTTTTCACGGCCAGTGTTTCGTGGAGAGAAAAACCGGTGATCTGTAGATAGTCGAAGGTGGGGGGGGGGGGCGGTGTTGGAAGTTTCGAGGGGGGGGGGGGCATCGATACAAAGTTTAGCGATATTTCTGTTGCAGAACCGACAGACGCCACGCAAACCAGCGAAGTGGACTCATTGCCTGGGCGTACGTAAGCGAAAGAAAGGAGCAACATAATGGCGGGCATGATAAGCCCCCGGCTGGATTGTATAGAGGCTTTATCTCGTTCCCGTGTTTTCACCGGCGAAGAAAGGTTCAGACGGGTGAATGGTTCCGCGGATGCGACTGCAGTCTATAAGAGATCCTGTAAAATTAATGACGCAACTGACGTGTTGTAGGCACGGTAACGTACGGGGCTGGATATCAAGTATTCACGAGCTATGATAGACGCGCATCCAGTAAGAGCGGTGTACGAGGTAACGGTTAAAAGGCGGCGGCTATATATTTCGTACGAGGGGGAGTGTATCGAGGGCAACGCCAGACTTTCCAGAGCAGCGTAGGCATCAGCTGCGCTATTGGCTTATCGAGAATTCCTCGCGCGGCCGATGTATCATTCAGCCGCCGAACAACATTATCATTCGATGGTTACCGCTTATAATTCATCGGGCGCGAAACCTGTGTTCCTCGAGGACTGATGGAATCTTCCCCAGCTCTCTCAGGGACGAGGCAAAAGAATACTGGTGGCTCGAGAATTGAATCGAGTCGCTGCAATAGGGTAGATGAAAGGAATCGCTGGAATTATCATTGTCTCCGATATAGGTCAGCCGGTATACATATCAGAGGTCGTTAAACTATCCAATAAAGACCACGGTAAATTCATAAATTCCGTTATAGAGGCAACTGGATTAAGCATAATGCAGCCACATAACGACGCCGGGAAATCTGGTTGACCCGTGCTATTGAATCATTCCCAGTAAAGCGAATGCGCGGACGTTAACGAAGGACTATCGATAATGGGCTTAACACCTCGTTCTGGTAACCTGTACCAAAAACGGCCAACGAAAGATACGTTAATAGGTGCCCGCGTATGCTGATTTATCGGCTTAGTGGGCAGCCACTGCTCGAAACCTGATTATAACAGACGTAGCGGTAATAAAACGAGCTCTGGGAAATATATAGGAAATATAGGCTAGGATATCCAGTGCAGAAAGCCTATAGGTCGACTGGGCATGTCCTACATATAGTACCTGGTGCCTCTTTCTGCTTTCTGACCCATAAACCTTATAATGGCCCCTGGTTACTCCACAAAGAGCATCCAGGATACACAGGCTTCTGATATTTCGATCACGCGCCGAACATTTTTTCAAAGATCATGTTCTTCGCAGTAAATCGTCTAAAGCTCCTTGTAGACTTTCGAACTTGCGGACAGTTGCGGGAACGCGTGTGAAATCATAGCACGCGAGTTTCTCAAAGTGGCCACCATTTTCTTATTAAATTTTGGGAATCTCTCGCGCTGTCTCTCAGCGAATGAATATCTCGGAGCACTGGGACTGCTTGTACACCTAGAACACGATATAAATGTGGCTGAAACGAAATACGGTTGTACAAGGTGCACACATAAGGCAGCGCGGGGTAAACACGAACGCGGGGTAATCGCGAATGCGATGTTACGGCGTTTTAATAAATAAAAACGATATTCCCGCTACACTAGCTAATAGTTTAGGTCCTATCCAACGCCGGGCAGAAAGTAATAAATACAGAACGCTTATGCAATTCCAGATAAACACAATTTATTATTTTCATCATGTTTCAAGTAATATTTTGTCCATTTCTATTGCATGTAATTTACTGTTGAATTAATGATACAATTGTTTTTTTTGTTTAAGTTGAAATAAAGCACTTTTTTACCAACATTTTGTGACCAAGACTTTGCTTGAATTATGATTCTAACCTCCGAAATAAATTCTTTTTTATTTTTTGATGTCGTGGGGCAATGACGAACAACTCGAATGGGGTAATCTCGAACCTTCGAGATTAGCAACGATAACCGATTTTGATGAAATTTTCAGCATGTATAAAACTTACTTAAATCTACCAGAGGGATTTTTGAATTTTCATTACAGGCTCGGACAAAAAAGTTTAAAAAACGACCTTTACTATTTTTTTCGATATTCCGACCAATTGCAATTTTTTTCTAACGCATAAGAAGAGGAATTTGAAAAATACATTAGGTATAGGTTGTAGCAACATTTTTTATTAGTTGACCATTGCAGCCGCGCTTTCTGTGCGAGTTCTGCGATATTTAGCACTCTGTTCGCGATTACCTAACGACAGTCGAGTAATCACGAACACCAAGGGTTTTGCCTTTTCACTGTAAAGTTGATTTTTATTATAATTTTTCAAAAAATCGTCACAGTACTTTATAGATGAATAGTTTAAGTATGTTTGTAAATAATAAACAAATTCATTTCTCACATAGTTATCGTTCTGTTTGCTTTTTTGCTTAGGTGTTCGTAATTACCCCACTCTCCCTTGCTCGTGCAATCGATAGATATTCTTAAAAAAAAAATCGATCCATGGGAACCTGACCATCGGCCCCACGTTTCTGATACAATATGCCACGAAAATTGTTACATCGTCCAGCAATGGGAAATTTTCAGCCCGGCCAATCCAGCTTCATCGGATTACAGTCTTGCAATATCGACTCCTCTCGTCGCACCACTCCTATACTTCTTTCACCACTCTCCTCGTAATTGGATAAACCTGAAAATAACACGAAAAGGCGATCGCATCGTGCCAGACCGAGAGCCAGTTCGGCGTTATCGTTCCGCAGTATCGAGTAATGAGGATAGATTCAACTTTCGGCGGATCCGTGTCGAATGTATCGCTATCGAAACCCTTCGAACCCCCTATTCGCCAGCGAACATTGATCCATTTCGAATGGAAGAATATATTCCTCCGCATATCGTTCCGTTTCAAATTCTGTTACTCCTTCCATTATCCCGCCAACGTTGGAAAAAGTTCGAAAGTCGTGCATCAATCGTGACGAAGTAAAAGCATCGTTACGCATCGGCGTATTTGTCACAGCGAAGGTGCACAATACTTCTAAGGGGACAGAAGCAGAGCCGCGGAGCTTAATAATTCTCTGGCATGCATTCATCGAACCATACATCGTAGCTGCGCGATGCCCAGTGCATTTGCGACGAAGTGCGAAACATCGCCGCTCACCCCCATTTCCACCGAGTATGTGCACTCGATTCCTTTGTCCTGCACGCTCGCCAAGATCCTACGGGCAGAATCGGATCATCTTCTTTCGCGCGCGTAAAAGGTAAAAGGCAGGCCGATACCGAGATACAGATGGGGGACACGAAGTAACGAAGCAGCTACACGGTGGATGATAGATAGGAAAGTCGAGGATATCTCCAGTCCGCGCACCTCCACTTCCTTACGACGATGCTGTCGTAAAGCGCGGCCACTTTACGACTGCTTCTCATCTTTTACAACGTAAAACAAAGTTCCAAGCGTGGCCGCGGCGGCCGTTAAGCGGTAAAAGCTAATCTTTGCGAAGCTGTGGTTCGCGTATCAATGGGAAACGTTCCACTGCGGTTCGTCCCAGTAGATATATCGTACAGTTTCGAACGAGGACGATGGAGAATGAGTCAGTTGGGTAAGACAACTCAGAAATTTTGATTACAAACAATTTTCCTCCGCCGCCCTATTTCTTTGCCCTCGTCACTTTCCACGCCCTGGAAGTTCAGATCCTTAGTGACTTCCTCGTCTGTAACTTCTGATGTCCGCGGTGAAAGCAAAGTAAAACAAACAGCCGCGTGTTTCCCCCGGGCGGGAAACATTTTTCGCGTGGACTACGCGCCCGCAAGAAAGTTTCCGGGGAACTTTGTTTGACCCGCGCCGCGTCCCACAGAATCGACGTATCGAGTCATATCGCTTAAGTTAAACGAGTTTCCCCCCCGAGCACAGATATGCGCGGCCGGCGAGAAGGTAAGGGCGAGGGCGGTGGGCAAGTTCCGCAGGGAGAGCAAACAAGATAAAGGAAGTTTTTAATAATCCTGCCCGTTATTAGCCCACCGTAGCCGACGGAAATCGGGGTACCAGCTCGATAAGGAAGTTGCACGAATGGTCGCGGCTCGATCACAGGGCCTGATACTTTCATAGAATTATATTAATTTACCGAGGGAACTTGTGTTTGTGCTCTCGAAACTTCCCGATATTGGAAAAACACGGTTAAGCGTTCTAGTTAATAACGCCCTCGCGCTCCAGCCATCGAGATCCACACCGCGAACTTTCCGGCGAAGACAGCGTCGTAACTTTCTGCTTCCATCGAATTTAAATAGTGGGTTAAACGGATGCTGGAGGGTTTTATTAAGTCGTCACACACTTGGCGTATCTATGGTCCCAGTAGAATGAACGCCCATTAATCAGACGTAGAGAGAAGTGTTTGAATATTCATTGGGCCATCACCTAGCAGTTGTCGAGACTTTGGAATATTTTTTAAGTATTCCTGCATTTCCCCGCTAGCATGGCCCAAGGCTTCGAGGGTCAACAGAAAATCTTAACGACGGAAAAACGTCTGCCGATAATTCCGTTCCCTTCTGGCGCCAGGCAAGTTGCAGACTAAGTTCATTAGCTCGTCGCGAATTTGCATATAAAACGACGCTCTCATCAGATACTGTTATGAGAGGCGAACTTCCATTTTATAACAGCAACTGTTCCTCGTACGCTGCATAATTTATGTATCTTGTTTAGGCTGGTGTATTCCGCGCGATAGGATCTCCTTTTGATAGGAAGCAGCGCTGATCAGCATAATATGCAAACAGCCACGGAAGGCGACGTTAATTCATAACGGATACAAAAGACGGAACTAAAGAACATTCAGTGCTATCTACTCCCAATCGTTGCTCGCTAACGTTGTTGCATTTCGAGCCCCGTTAGCAACACTTGCATTTCCCAATGAAACGTGTATCGTACGAGAATAACATTCGAAATGCAGGCTATCTCGACAAGAACGTTGCAACTTCTTCCCAATTTCACGAAAAAACAGATACGTACACGACAGTGCGATGAATATTACGTAGAAGTTAATAAAGCACAAGCTTTTTCCAACAAACGAACCTTCTGAATGGTCAAGCATCAAACAGGATCCATCGACGTTACCCTCGTCCGATACAACGGAGAAGTTTCATTAGAAGCTGTCGCCAAAATGTATCGCGACGAACGTCCATTCCAGTTCCAATTTTCTTTCGTTCCCTATCGCATTAACCGTAACGGAGGATAAAGGAAGATTGATCAGGATCATCTCGACGTACGTTCCCTCCTCGGATCGCGATTCGAAACAATCCAACAATCATTTCGAGACGTGTGGTCGTTTCGCGAGCCAAGAAAAAGAGACGCGGGCTGTCGATCATCGTGTATCGAGGTTTACACGCAAGAAAGAAGGAGGCCAAAAGGGACGCGGAAGGATAAGAGCACGCAATTACGTCCATTGCGTCTCGCGAGGGTCTCTCGACGCAGGGTGCCGATAACGAAGCGGAAAGCACGAATTTCTACGTGCCCGACATACGAGCAAGAGGCGACCTCGTATCGCAAAACTAGATTCCGGATTCCACGATCCTATTGAGCAATACTATGAGCTTTGTCAACCGTCACTGGGTCGTATGCAAATCCACGATCGGCGGCGTATTAGCACGTTGCGCGGCTTCCTGCAAATTTTAAAGGCATTCCGCGCCCTCGCGTCACCCATCGCAAGCGGCAAGGAATTCCGGCGCGGAAGGAATTCTGTGTCAGTGATTCGTCTGAGAACTCCGCTTGGTCCGTTTCACACTGTCCGGTACGGTGGACGCAGTGATTACTGTTCGGGGATCTGGGGCGCCTAGAACGACGCAGGGAATGTTTTAAGTAAGAGTGCGAACACTTTTACTTTGAGGAAGAATAAGAACGAATATTATGGAATGAACGCGAATAGGAGGGAAGCGACGCGATACGTCTTATCTGCCGCCTGTTAGTGGATTCATCAGCAAGATTACCCACCAGACCCTTGTCTTCCGGATGCTAGCAAGCAGAAAAGACGTTCTACTCGAGCAGACCATTAGTCAGATTTGTAACTTGCTGGTAACAGGGATTTCACAACGGCGACGCATCGCGATGGAGACTCCAGTACTTTTGACGAGTACAGAGAAGACGCAGAATGCAGACAATACTGCGATTAACAACGCGAGATTTGGATAAACATGTAACTTGCTGGGACAAATAAATGGGAAGATTACATATCCTTGGTGAATGGTACACTTCTCGCGGCGTACTTTTGCATTTACCTCCTGGCATTCAATTACAGCAAAAGGGCCAAGATACTCTGGAAATATATTCAGCGAGAGGCAAAACACGCCGTAATTAATTTTTTTATCCCCCTCCCCGCCGGAAGCGGCGTCGCGGTCGAGATCAAAATGTAAATTATTCCGTGAAGTACCGCGCTATCTATGCAGTGTATCTCTTTGCAGGGGAGATAGAACGGTCGCCGGGGTTTACATTTATCTCGTAGGGTTCGCGGGAAGGCGGGAAAGTTAATACCATTAATCGCACAAAAAAAAAAGTGGGGGCCATGTAATCGAAGCGATTCGAGTTCCCGCCAGGCGAAGAAGTCTCGGGGCGATAGTTCAAACGTTTTCAACGATCTCTAATTTTTAATCCGCTTCCATTTCTCTTCTGGAACGGGAATTAAGCTCCTATTCTCTCACGCGAAGCACCTTCAACAGTCTTCTTCACATTCGAAAACGCGCGTTACATTCCCCGTTTCAGCGTCGCGCGTGAGATACGTTATTCGGTGTGATCTATTCAAAGAGTATCGAGGAAACGCGAAATCGATCCGAGCCCAGAAAAATCGCCCGTAATTTACCCACACTAGACCTTATTTGCGCGACAAGCATCCCTTCCGCGTAATTAATCCGCAGTCCCCGGGTATTCCCTGGAGCACCGGGCGCTGGTGCAGGCAGCCTACGTAACGGATGCCGTCCAAAGAAGTGTAAATAAGAAAAATGAGTTCAACAAGCGTACACGTAATTAAGAAAGCGTCCTACAGGAGTTCCATTAATCGAGTCCCTACCGAATAGGTAGCCCCGAGCTTTGTCCGACTTTCGCCGGGCGATTAATTAAAACGCGGAGAACCGGCAAGTAGGGCGACTCCTTTGCGTCTCTCGCACTTCATCGGTTCGAGACGTTAACAAAAAGCAGAACAGCGGCTTCGGAACGGTAGTTTACTTAATTAAAACCGGGACCGGTCTCTCCCCTCCGTCCCTTGGCTGTAATTTCGCCCAAGGCAGCGAGCAAAGTACCTTGGGAGGACAGCAAGTTCTCCCGCGGAAGCGTTCCTTTCTTACAATTAGTTCAGTGCGGTCAAGCGAATCGCACTTAGCGAGTTCGTGGGGCAAACGTCATTCAGGGAACTCTGCCGCTCGCACAGCGTGTGCATCGTTAACAAGGATACTGGCACAAGTTGGATCTGACCGGGGCAAGTTAACTGCATGTTCCATTAACTCCAAGTTCATGCCCATTCGTCCGCTCGACAGACCTCGCTGCCTCGTTTGATACCGCGACGTTCGGAAAACACTTGGACGCTTAAATTTCGGTCTGAATGCTGCGACGTCTGTTCAGCAGGGGGTTAGTTTCACGAGGAAGATCTGCTATCTTTCGTTCCCGATCAGTAGTTCGGTACGTAGATCGAGTGACAGGTCCCTTCTGCCAACGAGGCTGCAATAGGTGGAACAGAAATCGCTGTAGAGTTTAGCACGCCGAGGATCGTAACATCTAAAAGTGCCTGGCGCCCACTTCCCACTCCAAGTCACGGTGACTGAAGGTGGATGCCGCGAAGGTAGAAAGGGTTAGCGCCGCGAGATGAGAGCTTCAATGTTGCCGAAAATGATTGAAAAAGCGTGCAAGAAGAAACTCCGCTACCCGAAGAAGGAGCTGTTCCGTAAGAGGGAGATCCTTGCGGGGCGCAAAGTAATTCCGCTATTACGACTGGGCGACTCCAGCGGCACAAATGAGAAAACTTCTCGGCGCGAGGATTTTTCCCCTCCTGCCCGTAAATGCATGCAACGCACGGGCGATATTAAGATTATGCGTCTCGCGGTCGGTTTCCTTTCTCGGAGCATTTACAGTGCCGGCGGAATGCGCGCACCTTAATGCGGCAAAGTAAGAAAAACGACCCTGTCGCGGTGAAGAAGAGCGCGGCGAGCTGGAAGCGTAGAATACGATTCATTTAATTCAACAGTCGCCAAAGAGGGGCCGTCTTTCCTGAACACGTGTCCGAGGAAGGGGCAAGGCGGAAGGAATACCCTAGAAAAAAAGAAAGTTAGAAAAACCAGCAAGTCCGGAGAGCGGGGGAGAAGTAAATGAAGAAAGAAAACGGAGAGAAAGGGGCGCTCGGAGGCAGTATAGCCGGGGACCAGTGTAGGTAAGTGCAGCAGTTACAGATTAAGCGCAGCTAAACATCCCTTAAACAACTTGCCCATAAATTCACCGGGGAAGATTAAGACGCCCTCTGCTGCCCACCCCGCAACTAAATACTCTTCTCCTTTTAGCGTATGCCTGCGAGCGAACAGACGTCCACAGGGACAGAAACGTTGGGAGCCCTGCGGCATTCCATCTCCCACCGTCTTCCGATTCGCTATTTTCTTCGCTTCTCGTCTGCTCCTCCTTTTATCTTTTTTATCGTTACGCCCCTACCGCTCGTGCTCCAAGTATGCACCCTTATCTGTTCGTTCTGTCATTCTGTCTCTGTCTGTCCCTGCCCGTGGCAATACAGCCCCCTTTGTCTCGCTCCACTCCATCCGCCGTTGGTTCGAGGCAGATAGTTAGCTGTGACTAACGACGCCTGATTATTGCGACCGGAAGATAAATTCACTTAATTTCACCCCTCCCCCAGGCCTAGTTATGTCCCGTGTGGCTAGCCCTCGCCCTTCCCTCCGCCGCCACTGCGGTCGGGAGCTAAGGCAATCCGTGCACGTTTCACGAGCATCCTCGCCGGCCGGGACGAAACATTCCTGGACTAACCCGTTGCCGTACCTTCGACGTCTACCCAGTTTCCACCTAATGAAACGGCGGGGCTGTTTCTTCGCTGAAATTTATGGAGGGCGGGAACAATGCGCGAAACACAAGCCCGCTATCCACTCCGGCGAAGAAAAACCACCGGCTAAATCGAAAGCGAGCTGCCGCGGATATTTATTTCGCCGTGGAAACTTCGCAAACACCTGACGGGATTTGTATGAAATTTTATCTCGCGGATGCATCATTCATCCGGGAATCTTTTATTAATACTCTCGCGGGGTGCGGAATTAGAATCGGAAGAGCGCCTCGCGCGTCTACTCGAAAAAGTAACGAAAATTCTATGCTCCGCGAGCACGGGGCGGGCTTTTTATATGATTTATCGTCCGCGAAGGAGGGAAAGATGAGAGTTCAATCAGGATTCAAGTTGAAATCGTGACCTACGAATCGAAGGCTCGATTATGCTGAAAAGCTCGCCTCGTACGCGTTCCCTAGCGACAGTATCTAACAACGAATGATTTCTCGATTCTCGCTGATAAATAGCGGCGAAGATCGGGGGCCCGTTCCTTTCATCCGAGTTTCTACGCGCGTCTGTTCAACGATACCCCTCCAATTATATTATACCTGAATAGAGGTCGCGAGCTTGTAATGGGACATCGATATTCCCGAGACGATTCTCAATTATTCCGTTTCTTTCGAATTGTTTCGGTACAAATGGAGTGGCTCTTGAATTCAATAAGGAAACCGACGATACAGAAGACGCGGCGAGGGTCGGCGGGGCCGGAGGGGCGGGTCTCTTTTCACTCGTCCAGCGTGCATCGATTTTCCTTCAAAGCGCATTAAAGGTATTCGAATATACTTTCCACGCCGATGAGTAGCCACCCGAGGTGATGGGCTATTGAAAGCTGCTCTTGGTAAAGTATGGTAAAGTGCTCGCGGCAGATCAATGCCGATAAACTCAGCGCGACGTTTAATTAAAGTCCCTCGCGAAATCTCGCGGGCGAAATATCATTCGCGCCTCGTTCTCCGGCCGACCGAGGCCTCTCGATTTCGAAACGGCGCAGCTTACGAGAAATAATTGAAATGTTATTTACACGGTGTCCCCCGGACCGCGTTTTGTCAGAGGCAGCGCTTTGAATAAACGCGAGGCGAAAGATCTAGCGGAATTTAATCAGGCGAGCATGGAAATATAAATAAAGGGACCTTGCAAGATGCAACGATCAATGAATTCTCCGCTGGTGAACCGGGCAGTTGTTCCAGGCTCGACGTGCTTCCAACTCACGAGATAACCGCGGCGAAGATCGAAGCTGTTTATCAATCGCGCTGTATAGAACAGCAAGATAGACTGAAATGTAATTCGGCCCCGTCTCGCCGTTAACGATTTCCATCGGGCTCGCCTGGAATTGCGTTACACGGCGACGACGAAGTTCGATTGGCTGGTGAAAGAAACGGACAATAATCAGAAATCAATCGCGACGGGATTCGCGAAAGGCGCTGGCTGGCAGCCGTGCGAGACTTCGGGTGCCAATAACGTGTCGTCGAAACGAGCTTCCTCGTTTCCTGTTTTCCACGCAGCTCCACTTCGGATGGCGCGTGTCACGCCTGCGTCGTGTGAGCGTAACGATACACGCAGGTGCAATAAAAATATGAGGAAATTTTGTAACAAGAGATGGATCCAAAAAATGGAAGGAAACTTTTGTCTCGAAAATTTTTGAGACACAAGTATGTATACCTCGAACACACTGCGAGACTGTCACGCTACCACGAATCACGCTGTAATTCCTCTCAAAAAGACAGTTTTTCTATTACCACTCATAACTTATGCATTCAACGGAACTCCGTTGAAATTGGATTTAAAAATCTGTGCAATTGAATTAGTTGCGGAACGCCGCTTCCCTGTTTGCGCCGCGAACTTCTCGAATAGTCCTGAATTTTTAGACAGCAACAATGCCGATAAATAGACGAACTGGGTCGACACCGTTATAGCCTCTGCGACCTCATCGAAACGTAAAACACCAACGCGGTTGAACCGCGCTGCACAGCTACAATAGGACGTATTCAAGAATGGCGAGAGAGATCCCCGCGATAGCTATCACCCTAAGTACGGTCGCATCCGTCGTAGAGGTATTACCCCGTGATTTGTCCTGCTCCATTTGAATCACGCCCCTTTTTTTTCACCCTTATCCTCCCTTCTCGCCTCACTTTCCCACTCCCTCTCTCCGTATACCCTTCCTTTCGCAGGCGAACGCGGCGCAGAATCCAATTCATACGACGAATCACCTTGCGGAATTTGTTTCTTCAAGTAACACTTCTCATTATGAAATTTGCGCTCGTCTTTTCACTGTAAATAATAACTGGTGCTAATTGGGCTAGGATAACAGTGCCAGAATTGTTCGAAGCTGTACGAGGAGAAACTATGTTATTATAACAGAGAGTAGGTCGAGTAAAAGATTACAAGCTGCTTCCTCGAGAACTACCAACGGTAGCGACAAGGGTCTTTCTTGGTATTTTAGGGGTCACCGGGGCTCTTTGCGTGATAAATGGGGTACTACTACCGGGCAACCCCTAGGACATCGACGAAGAACCCTCTCATTTTTTAAAGTGGAACGATGTAAATTTCTTTGCTTTTGGACGAAAAGGGCGAATATGTCTTTGACACATTTTCTTTTTCTATATATTACATGATTGGATCACTAATAGGAGAGTTCCCAGATGACAACGGAACGCGTCGAGACAGACGCGTTGTCAAGTGCCATTCCTCATCCGAAGACGGTGAAAATTGATATGGCAATCTAGATAAAAGAAAAAAGAAAAATGGGGGAAACGTTATTTTTGCCCTCTGAGGATAAGCTTGCAGAGACATATTTATCACACAAAGGGCACCAGCGAGCCCTAAAATGTCGCGTACAATTTGTGTCACCGAGCCATAACACTCTCGAGCTACCTATTTTTGTTATATCGATCTAAACAAGAATCCAACGTCGCGCATCGATGCGACCCTACACGCAGAAATTCGAATTGAAAAGTCGAGTAACTTTTCCAAGCTCTGCATAACGCAAATGTTGCAGAAACGACGAAGCAACGGGCTGGAACCATTACTTGGATACAGCATGACGGAATATCGAGATCCACTGCCTCGATCATCGGGTTATCCCGAATTCATCGGAACTCCTCCAAGTTTGTTCTGAAACTTGCCGTAGTTCGTTTCGATGTAAAAACTTGGCCGATGGTAAAAACCGTCCATCGATTTTTCACGCCCGCCTCAAGTGCGAGCCCACCTCTCGCCCTTAATATTTTATACTCCCTTTCTTCGTTCCGTTTCTTGCGCACAACCCCTTCAAAGCTTCATCCTTCACGGCCACGCGGGACCGTGCCCAACCGTTTCCGCGTTTCCACGGTCACGGATTAGCCAAAAGAGAAATATCGCGTGTACCGCGAGCAAAGCAATTCCGTTCCCGACGAATCGGGCAAAGTAGGTCCCCCGATTTTGGTTAAACCGACCGTTCTCTCTCCTGTTACTTTTATCGCGAAAAATCGGCGCTGGTATTAGTCGTTGATTTGTCGCGCTCCTTTACCTTCCTCCTCCATGCTTCGCCTTCTCTCCCCTCCCGCTCCGCCTTCGCGCTTTTGCACCCCCCCTGGCTTGCTCCCCTACGAGGCGCCGACTCCTTTTTCCGCTTATGCCACGAGATGTACCCGGTGCATGCGCTGATCCAAGGATTTCAGGGAGGCTCAACGTAGTATAATGCGACCCGTTTCTCCGTTGCGCTACTAAATTCTCGATAAACATTCGCGGAACTGCACGATCGCGCGGACCCACTTGTACGCGAGAGATGGGGTGGGCAGCAAACGTTGTTTCCTAATCGATGCAACGGTTTTCTATGCAGCGCAATGCAAAACAATGGGTGGAAGACTTGGAAGAGTACACGGTAGTCGAGAAGAAAGGTAAAATATAGCCAGTGTAGATGAATACGCGAATAATCGTATCGAAGTGATCCACCATTTTACTGTTTCGATCTTCCAAACATGAGGATATCGAAATTTTCTTAATTCGTACACTTCCAGCCGTGGAATTTTAAGTACCCGGCTTGGTGTCCAAATTAGTAACGAAAATGTGAGAATTATGTCGTACAGCGTGTAGACGGAACTCTCTAGTACCTACTGTTACCCCTCAGCACGTTTAATTATGAATCGTAAATGTTCGAGTGGTCGTCATGAATCATCGAGTGGTAAGCAACAAAGTTAAAATGAAACGAGCAGCCGCGAGTAAAGTTTAATTTAATTTCTGGAGTTCAGTTCCCTCGGAAAAGTTCCATTTCAAATCGTATCGCTTCTACTTCTAACCGCCAGTATGATCTATATCTCCCAGCGCAATAAATCTACCAACCCTTCGACTCGTTTCCTTGTACATCGTATATTGTCGCAGGTGTACCTGGTACCTAAAGATTGCAAACATTCCAAGCTCTATAAGATTGAGAAAGCAAAACATGATTCAGTTGAAAGTGAGAGGGTTCAAAATCTCCAATATCTATCTTCTGCTTCTCAAGTAGACGATGAAGTTCCTTTATCCAGCAGGATGTTACCTTCATTCATTTCACGCTCTCTGAAATGCACAAGTAAACGTACACAGGGCATAAAAGATCCCGTGCATTCCCATCAACCGTTGCACACACACCCCTGCTTCGTCGAGCAAAACTTTAGCAACTAATGACGAAATTCGAGTCGACATTGGGTAAGGAAATTCCGGTTCAGCATTCTCCCTGTAGCACAACCTCGATGGATACATATTTCCAAAAGAGCCTGAGAGTTTCGGGAATGCATCGCAAACCCGCAATCCTCGAGTCCATTACGAGTTTCCAAATTAAACCGTGGCATTTCGTCTCTGTGGAAGCGCGTCGAAACCGAGACTCTTTATCAAGCCGTGGTACGCAAAGAAATCTCGAGAACGTGACCGACCTCGCTAGTCGCGATCGTTCCGCCGCGAAATAAATTACCTTTGGTCGCGACAGACGGAGCACCAGGGAAGTTTCCCCAGCCCGGGCGCGAAGTAGCCCGAAAGCGATAAGAGGTGAAACATAATAACACCCTCCCAACCCTTGCCGCGTTTGTTAAGAAACGTCCGACTTCTCCAACAAACTTTGGGGACGGGGGTTTAAGTGAATACGACGACAAAAGAGGGGGCGCTAGCCGGCCTGGCCTCCGAGTTACATCAATATTTTTTTTTTTTTCTCCTCGTCGGTTATAATAACCGCCTAGTTAGCCACCTCTTGAGCGGAGAACAATACCGAAGGCGGCAGTTTATGCACCGACGACACTTTTATTCTCTGCCAGCACCCCACAGGCGCAGCCAGCTTCTGAGGGTTCGCGGCGGTGCGGTGGGGTCGAACGATGAACGAGGTTCATTGTACCACGAGGAAACGGAGGCACGGCCTTAAGAAAAGGCGTGCAAGGCGACGATCTAGATCGCGATGAGCCTTGACGCCTCGAGGCCCGCCCGCTTCGCGTATCTTAAATTATGTATCTACGCTCTCGGTCGGGGGACCGAGTCACGATACATCGCCACCGATTTGTTTGAAGAGTCTAATGATAGGGTTACGGACACTTGGCGAAGTTAATTACCCACGTGTCTGCTTGATATTTGTATATTCTTCGAGTCCATATCAGCATCCTACGTAAAACTGGACAGACGAAGGTAGCGTGTCGGGCTAATTTAAAGTTCGCTCAATCAACTAGCTTCAAATCCATAGTCTTGGCAATTTTTATGAAGTACATTCGAAGGAAGAGCGAGGGATTCTTCGTGGAAAAATGAATCAAAAGTGTGGGATGAAATGTCCTCGTAAGGTGTCTCGTTTCCGAGAAAATCGATCTTAAAGATTCAGCACATGCGGTAGTGATGCGGCGCGTTGCTTGGCTGGCGCGCCTGACTATTGCTTGATATTTCTACTTGCGCGCCAGCGCCTATAATGGAGCTATGGTTCACGCGATACACAAAATTTGTACAGATTCTTTAGCATTAGCACGTCGTAAGATGATTTTCATTTATTAAGTAAAGTTAAGTCGCCGATAAGAATTCTGTATATGACAATGGGAGTGATATTCTCAATTTATAGAAAGAATATAATTATACGTTGATTGAAGTTGAAACTTATCGTACCTATATCCACAGAATCGTTCACGTCGAATTTGCACGAGAAGCAACTCTCTTAGACGGAAATGTCGTTTCCAATTTTCCATTCATTTCCACACAAAGGATCACCCCATTTTCGACGGTATCGCGAATTACATCCTACCCTGCGCACGGCACAAAGGGGGTCAGTATCTGAGCAAAGTCAACGGCGGTAACAAAACAAAGTGCCCGTTAGAATTGGAGCAAACTCGCTATCCAATGCGACCGTAGAACAAGCAGACACGGTACGTATCGCGACGAAGTGCCGGTTGATCGGATGATCCTAACGAATCTTGGTAAAACCATCGAACGAGGCCGCGCAACAGCGAGCTCGTTACAAACTGGCTAAGGATTGACAATTAGGGTCGATCTGTTTTAGCAAATAGCGGCTCGCTGGGCGCTCCGGGGACCAAGTTCCGTAAACCAGAGAGCAGAGATGACAGAGGGCGGGAGGAGGAGAGAGCGCGGAGAGAGGGATGAAGACAGAGAAAGCTTTGGGACGGGTTGATTTAAGCCCTGCAGGAGGTGGTAGAAATCTTTGATAAGGCACGGCTAGCGCGAACGCTGATTGGTCGCCCCAGGCCTCGCGTCACCGTTCAAACAATGCGCTCCGTGCTAACAATGCAATCCCGACCGAGATAAAGATATATAGAACCCCAGCAACCTATATCTGCCGGGCCCAACTACATCGTCGCCCGCGATCTCCTTACATCTCAGATACGCCGAGCTCTATCCTCAAAGGCTCATGGATCCGTGTTGCGAAACAGGGGCAACGCGAGACACTTTCCTCGAACTACGTTATCGTTGCGAATCCCCGTGAACGGTTGCCGACTCTTTGGCTTTCTTTGCACACAATCCCGCTGAAACAAACCCCCGCCCTGCCCGTTCCGGTAAATCGAGACCCGGATTCTGTGTCGCTAGCCCGCGCGGCAAGTTTCGGTACAAGGAGCGTCGTCTACGTTTCGCGAGCGATCGCGAAACGGAGCGTGCGTCATTCGATCGTCTCCTGATCTTCGGAGCTATCTGAGAAGAGTAAAAGAATTTGAGAACGATGAGATCGAATTCTGACGCAAAGCCAGAGTATTCCGCGAGTACCGGAACGGTGGAAGGTGGCGGTAATTGATCACTAATAAACAACTGCATCGCGCCCTGAACTTTCCTAATAACGTGGACGGAGGGGCCAGAATATATTGCTCGAGAGTCAGAACGATATACGCCGGCGTTGTCGCGGGATAGATGGGAGGATATATCACTGGATGAATGGAACGCGTCGTATTGGAAAAGTTGCACCGAAAATGAGACCGTCGATGCCATAGGGAATAGTAATCAAAGAGAAGGATGTACGTCGACGAAAACGATGTTCCGTAATATATTTCCAGCGATCCACGTTACCTTTACGTTAGCTTCGCTCCGCGGCGGGAGCGCGCGCTTTTTTTTTTAAGGGAATTGAAGTTTAACGATCGACCGTCGAAACAAAAACCGGAACGACACTATTCATTCGACGGGCGGGGCAATGAAAAAACTGAATTCCATTCGTGAGTAGAGCTCGGTGACATCCATCAGTCTCGAATTCAATTACGTTATTCAACGAGGGAGGGAGGGGAGAGTGGAGGGTGTCTATTTTCGAGATGAAACTGACTTTTGCGCGTCGTTCATAACGCAAACTCGCCAATTAATTGTTCCGCCGATATCGAGATATGGGACCAGCGATACATCGGCGGTGTGTGGGAACCGTGAGTGGTGAACGGTGCCAGCCATCAATTAATGCGAAAATAATACAAACCCAAGTGCACGCTCGGCGTGCATTATTATCGGGTGGCCGGAGCGCTGCCCGTAATCCGAGCTTAACTCTCGCCATTTCGTCTTTAACGTCACGCCCAACAGTCGCTTCGTCAACGAACGTTCGGCAAATTGCTGATGTAATTACGAGTCCCTGCTTGGTCAACAGGCTTACCTGCCTGGTGGAATTGCTCGTAATGACCGATCGGACGTATCCCCTGCATCTATCGTGGATTCACCAACTCGATATACATCGCCACACACAGACACACACATATGCTAGTGTGCAAGGGGAATATAACGATAGCGGAGCGACCATGCACAAGGTGCTCCACGTTTTATCGAGCAAATCATACATGTGTATTCTACGATGAAACATTTTTCTGCCCAATTCGCGCGCATATCAAACTACGTGGAAACAACTTTCGATTAATTCTTGCTAGATCGATAAAGAATGCTACGTGCACTCGATAGGAAAGTTTGAAGAAAAATTCAATAAATTCAAAATATACACAAATCGTCGGCTGACTTATTTATCCCTGCAACCGCGAACTCTTCGCATATTCGTCTCACTGTTAGTCATGAAACCAGCCGCCACGGTTTACAAAGCCCGGGACACCCTGTATTTCGGCGCATACGTTCACCGATGACGATCGGGCGCGCGTACTGCACGAGCGCGGGCACTTGCACAGAAGTAACGCGGCGAGGGTGGAGGCGGCGGATGAGAGAGAGAGAGGGGGGGGGCGCGCAGGAGGGAATAGAAGGACGGAGATGAGTTTGAATTTGGCCCGCGCCTCGTTAATTTTTCGCCCCGTGTCACTGCATTGTTTGCCCAGGGAAAAAGAGTGTTTATTGCCCGCAGCTCGAGACGAAAGCCAACGAGCTGCCTCTGCGTGTTTTTTTTCCGCGCTCGTGTGCACGCGACCGTGTCAGCCACCTACACAATCGCGGCCTCCTCGAGCATTCTCGTTTTAATGATTTCGATCTAACAAGGCCGTCTAAGTCCCGTGACTGCAGGAACAAGGGGGAGCAGAGGAAGCGTTCGAAATGCCCGTCCCACTGTCTATGTTCGACGAGCGAGGTGTATTCGACGAAAAACAGGGGAGGATAAAAGAGGGGGCTGGGGTCGCCAGGCAACGATGAACAATCTCAACGTGCTCACGATCCCATTAAAACGGTAAGAACGACCACTGAACACACTCGGATGCTCGAGCAAGAAACTCACACCCCTTTCCATCGATACGCGCATCGATTTATCTTTCGCGATTGATACGTATTCGATCGAGTATGTTTGCATCGGCGGGATGAAATTTCACGAGCGCTCCACACGCGCGTTCTCGCGCGGATGAAATTCAACTCGATCGAGTTCTCTCCATGTCCTTGTCTCCAGTTTTCGACTACCAGCGCTCAATTTCTCCCTCCGCCTATGGCGTTCTGTCGCGAACGAATTGAAAATCAGGCGGAAGGAGAATAACGATGAAGAGGCATAGGTTGCAAGATCGAGAAAATCGATTCGGACTTCACAGAACGATCTATCACAAGGTGAAGATGCCAGGATGTCGGTTTTCTCATTACACCTGAACCGATGCGAACAGGTGACACAAGGAAGTAAAGTGTAAAATTACATTTTGAAAATTGATAAAGTTGATGATTAATTCGAAAAAGTTTCATCGTGTCGCGTTCTAATTATGCAAGTTCGCAGGACGCCCAATAAATTTCAGACGTTACACCGCTGATCTCGCCTCGATGTACACATTTACATTCTCACCCTCGTGGGGGATCAAACGCGCGCAGACGCGTGTTGTCAAACAAACCGGCGCACTTTGATTCGGGGGTTGTGTATCGCAGCCCTTCGCCATAGAACCCCCAACGAACAGCGAATTTCATATGCGAGCACGCGACGTTCGTGTCTAGAACGTTTCAATGGCTCATCAGTGAAATTAGGGACCCGGGGGTAGGTACACGCTGATGAAAAAAATTATTCTGCTCGGCCTCGAATCGCGAGACCAGGAATCCTGTTCGCAATGAAAAAGAATCTCTGTTTGTTCTAGGTCAAGCCTGAATATCTGAATTGCAGATTTCTGAATCGTGGATCTCCGTGGCTCTTCGACAAGAACAAAGATAATAAGAACGACGAGAGGAGAGCACGGAATTCCCCGCTATAATCGTGACTCAATATCCATCGGATACAAAGAAAATTAAATTAGACATCCATCGAGCGAGCTCACAGGGCGGACCGTTTAATCGCGAGCCCTTGTTCGATGGAATGTTAACACTCCTGTACCGTGACCCCCTGTCCCTAAGATATCGACGAATTCTCTGTTTCCTGTTAGCCGTGGTACGCGAGGCTGAAGTTCCTTCGGCTGGAAATCACTTCGCAATTGTAACAGTGTTAACGCTAATTGCCACCTTGCATTCGGAATGTCAGCGTTCTTCCGCTCGGTTTTGCCGAAACGGGCGCAAGAAAGGGAAAAGAACTCGGAAGTTCGTTAACGACTTGAAAGAGCCATTCTTGAACCTAAGCTGAATGTGAATGACTTTAGAGGTGGGCAGAAACTTCGGGCGCGACCGAGTGCTGGGCAGATAAGCCAGGCTAGTCCTTTTACCCGGCATTTTAATTATGTTCTAACCGAAATGCCCTCGCCAATTCAGTTATCCAGTAACAAGCTTGGGCATTAAATAAAAATGGGAACGAATTAACGCAATGAAAATCGCGATCAAAGAGTAGGTACCGTTACACAATCTCGCGCATTATACAGCTTTTATCGGACTTTGATAAACCAACCGTCGCTTTCACTTCCACTCCGACGTCTCTACTGCCTACTTGTGATTTCGAATGTCACGTTAAAGCGTACAGCTCGCATGTCCGTTTCCAATTAAAATCCACGCGGAACGTTTTCAAACAAGCGGCAAAGGAAGTGGAGGCGTAATGACCAAAGAAACGGACCACGCCATAAAGAGAGCGAAATGAAACAACTTCCGCGAAATAACTTTGCGTTTTATCGTCAGATTAACTTGCGGCCAGGAAGTTCGTTCAAATTTTCCCAGCTATCATACGGCTAACGGATCTGATATCTCGAACCCTAAACTCCGTGTTTATAATCTAATGTTCTTCGAAGTTCGTCAGAAGGGAACGTGTGTGACTACTCGAGCGCCTGAACAACGCTGAACAACGGCGCGGATACTCGTTTCACAGAGGTCTTCGGCTTGAATAGTGCAAAGTCGGCTAAGAACTTCACCCTCGTGCCCTGGTAATTACGAATTCACATAACAAGCGTTTTATAATGCGACTCACCGTTATTAATCGCAGCGAAAGCGACGGCGCTGAGGAGCCATGCAGCCACGCTGATGGCGGACATCTTCGTTTCCCTCGTTGCAAGTTTCACCTCACATAATACGTGGCTCTCGGACGTTGGGATGAGCTGGAAAGGATAGGAGGCACATTGTATTAACCATGTACGTGACGTTCTAACATATTGCCGGCTCGCTCGTGCGTTCATAATCTTTGCAGGGCACTGCGTTCCACTAATATTCAGTTGAACGTCGTGCAATACATTTTACTATCTCGGCCAATTGCAAAGTGACATGGGAAAATTTGACGAAAGCATGACGACATCCGTGGAACTGACGTTACAGGGTCAAAATTTTGTCCCACGCTGAAATTGAATGTAAGATTCGCACGCAACGAGCGAAGCTCCAAGCGCAGCTGTATTTTAATCTTAGAGCCTATATGCTCTAAGATTTTAACACGCAAATTTACGTCCTGCAAATGTTTCAATGATACGTATATCCAAGCTTCATTTCCATTAGAGATATATATTTCGGGGATGAATAGTTTTTGAAATATGCTAACGCCCGGATATGTTCGTATATTCATTTCCTATGGCTTTCATACACTAACTGCAGCTCTGGAGTCCATATCGCAAATAGAAATGCACCCCACATAATATTCAGTCATGGTTATCGTTCGAGTTTATTATTCGCAGCGATTCGCAGTCTCCATGAAAGAGTTAGTGAAAAGCAACTGAATAATCGAAATAATCGAATCGCGGAGAACCACTCGAAGCAATGAAGCAAGGATTCTTCCAAAGTCTCCCAAGTCTCTTAAGGGGGTATTCCACTTTGAACGGTCGAAAAATTAAGTTATATTTAAAGGCTTTTTTCTCAGTAAATACAACGTATAATGAAATAAATCTTTTTGGTATTTATTAAGCTATTATTATATTATACCAAAAAAAAAATTAAAAAAAATATTTTTAATTTGTTTTACTTGGTTTATCACAGCGTCAATATAGCACCTAAACAAAAACGGTACGTTTGTGGTGCAAGTGATTTCCCGGTTTAGGCTTATGTGAAATAATAAATTCGAAAAGATTATTAATCTGTACGAGTCTCTCTATCGCCCGTAGCTCAATCAACAATTTTTGTTGAGAAATAATAAAATGGCGCCGGTTTGAAGGAAAAAGTTCCCCGAGAAAAATCTAGGGTATTTTTATAACCATTTTTTTTGCATACAATTTTATTCATATTCTCTAAAGATTGATAAATAAAGCCACAAAGCTGGAAGTAAATATATTTAATGGTTTTGTTTTAAAAGCCCCAAAGCTCGCATAATTTTTCGTCCGTCAAGGTAGGGAGACCCCTTAAACAAGAATGTAATCACTTCGCGGTTTCGTCGAGGAGAAGGCGTCAGCAGCTATTCGTAAATGTTATCGGAGAATTTTCACGAAACACGAGGTTGATTTCCGATTCCCCGGCTTCTTTCGTTCCCACCCCTTCGCTCCTGTGTTCCCTGGGGTACGAAAACGATCTCGAGAAGCTGCTCATTCGTCACGCCAAGATAGCGTCGAGCGCTCGCGAGAGATGCGCAGGAGGCGCGATGTCCTGGCCGCTTCTTATACCGCTAACCGTTAGCGAAGTGGTCCACCGTGGCCGGGGGTTGACGTCGTCCCGCGTCTCCCCCGGGTCCTTCGCCCCCTCGCGCCCACGAGCCACCCTTGGCTCACGTCTCGGTCCATTTATTCAAATCACACGCGACACTCCTCCGCCTCGGAACGCGAGCGGAGGGGTCCCTTTGACGAGGCGGACAGGGGGAGGGGGAGACAAAGAATCGGGAGCAGCGCGAGGGGCTACAACGGAGAAAGGAAAGTGCAAAGGAAATGTTGGGGAACGTGAAATAGAAACGGAGAATTAGGAAATGGGAAACAGAAACGGCGAAGGTCGTGGCGTTAGGGAGAAAGGGGGACAAAGGGGGGTTAGACAGGGGGAGGGAAAGAGATTTAGAGGGACCAAAAGGGTAACAGGGAGGAGGAAAGTGGAAAAAAAAGTAGAGTTACAGAAAGGTAAAACGAAGGAGAGAGGAATGCTATCGCTCTATCCGCGCCGACTACTTTCGCAACCTGCACACAACTCAACCAGCCCTTCAGACGCACGTTTCCCTCTGGTTCCCCGGCTCCTTTCATCCGGGCTTCGCTTTTACGTTATGCACCGGTTGTGCATGGACTTTATATATATCGTCGCGCGCCGTGTGCCACGAAAACCCGAAATTCCGCTTTGCTACGGCTTCGCGGGAAGTCGCGGCGCGGCGGCCAGGCCCTTACACCGCGTTCGCGCGCACTCGCTTTCCGCCTGTATTTCGACAAACCGCCCTTCGCGCGGTTAACAAAGTCCTCGCGAACCGGGACGCGTGATTTTTTAGGGTGCTCCAAAATTTTCCCCACCGAACCTTTTATTTCTGTGTGCAGGGTAATTTTGTGTGGAATTGAAACACGCTGGAGGTCTCTTTCAGGGGAAGATAGGGAGAAAATTGGTGAAAAGCAATGTTGCTGTTTCAATGAAATCATGTAACCGCATTTATATCGCAGAATGAACGATACACGTACGAATACACTTCAATTCTTTATGGATACGTCGCGAAGCTGTTGCGCTCGGAAAGTTTTTAATTAATCATATTTCGAATCAGATACGTTGATGGTTGAAATTGACTTTCTGGCGGATCCACTATTCTCACATGAGAGACAGAAGGAGTGAAAGAATTAGAAAGGATGATAGGAGTAGCGAGCAAGAATTCTTTCAACTCCATAGTCCGTCAAAGGAATGATTTCTACTTTTATAATAAATCAAGGGAACTGCATTTAAACGCGAAGAAGGGAGGAGCGAGAATCGATCGCCGTACAAAGCGTACACTGGAAGCGAATGCATTTCGTTATATTCTTTTTATAATTTTATCATATAAATTTCCATGCATTCATATCCCCATCTCGGAAATAATTGAATTACGTCCCGCATCCACGTAACACGATTTCATTGGTTCGCGCGAGTGATTCATACAATTCGATCAGGACATTTTATTACATAGCGAGGAAAAGAAACTTTTTCACGTATTGAAACAAACTGTGACACCAATCTCATTGGATAGATTTTGAAAAGTCCATCAAAACTCGCTGCAACTCTCCTCGCGAGATTCGGTTTCATATATTCCCGACCGTAATTAATCAATCCATAGCCTGATAAAAATTTATATATTTAAATGATGTCAGGATAGAACTTTTCCCAGAAACATCGTTGGAACGTTCTTACCGTAAAAGAATAAACATTCAACAGTTGTTTATGCCATAAGACTCTACTTGTATTCAGAATAATTCAAGCATGAAATTGTTTTTCAACATGCAGCAAATATTCACGAGGAAAGTTCGTTTGCTGATATTCATCAAACGTAAAAACGAGGCTATTTATTTTGTTATTCTCTGTTCTATTCTAGCTTGCATACACAGGAAATGTCTGTACGAAAGAAAGCCGCAAATTACAGAGAACGATAATAAGTGAAGATATCCAACGTTCAGCTCTGTTTCGAGGAAAGTAAAGAGCGCAGAATTCGCGAACGACGCGGCTCCGTCCGTATTTTTTGCGATAATAATATCAACCATATTTAACCCGTGCGCACGGCGCGTAGCATAAAATAACGTGGCTAAAAATAATACCGTACTTCCGCCACAGGATGTGAAACTTTTCTCCTACACTATTTTGCTTTCTCTATCCTACGGAACACTCTCTTATCATCAGATTCTTCGTTTCTCTAGAAATTTTACAAAGTTTTCCCATCGCCGCGCGCAAAAATTCGTTAGCGCGAATCTGGCGAAAAGCTGAAGTCGACCGTTATACTTTCACTTATTAGCAGCTGTGAATTTCCCAAATCGAGGTTTGTCAAACTTTGCCTGAGTCCAGAAGTGTTTTCATATTATTTCTTCCTGTCATACAGGAACACATAAACTCATCAATTACTCCGAAAAGATTGCGTATGTGTATTAATCAGACATACTTGATCCATAAATCCTTCGATCCCTTTTAGGATTACTTTGTGTAGAAGTGCTACACGAGTCTACTATATTGGGGGATGAACAGCAAATTGAACCTCTGTTCTAGATACAGAACGAACGAATACGACAGCTAAGGAAGTCTGAGAATCGAATAAAACTACACGTTCGCAAGATTTTCACGCAGTGGCCGACGTTTCCATAACTTAGAGCGAAAAGTTAAATTGCCTTAGTCGAGCCGGGCAAGCCTGGCATAGCCCAGCGTCCGCCACGTTCGCAGGCAAAGAATGTTCGCGATATTCGTAATTAGTGCACAGCAATTTCGCGTTTGCCGCCGCAGTCCATGAAATTAACCGACGAATTTCAGTTTTTAGGCGCGGCGACGCCGCCGTGGGTACTGTGCTAATGCACTTGGACGCGCTCGTGAATCGACAGTTTGCAAAGCATTTAAATTTTTCAAACAGAAATTCCCACGCACAGTGCTCATATCCAGTAGCTATGAGAACAAAAGATGGCCGTGCATTCCTATGTTATTTGACGAGCGATACCGCAAATTTTACCGCGATATTGCGTAGGAACGAATTCCTGCCTCGTTCATTCCGCATTTATTGCTAATTCCCTCGAATTGGCGGTTTATCAATTCTCCCGTTATGTCATATTCCCTCGCGTTATAAATCACGCTACATGATCTAATATTGTTAAATCTACCGGGCGAATTAATCATCGATAGCGCGAAACATGGGTAGTCTGGAAATGAAATTCATTTGGGTAGTTTATTAAGGGGTCATTCTAATTTACACCGCCGAAAAATGAAGCTAGAGTAAACGCACCAGGAAATGAACACTTAAGGCTAATGAATGAACACTATTATAAAATTATGTTTGCAGCGCAATTGATTCCACGTGCTGCAAAAATTGTTTGGATATGAAGCAAGAAATGAAAAGAAGTCTCTAATTAATTAGTTGCTTGCTTTAATAACTTATTTTACTCATTTTAATAAAAAATGTCCATTCACTGGTACGTGTCCATTTTCTGGTACATCCACCCTATTTTCAAAGATATTTTTCTCAGTAAATGCAACATACAATTAAATAAATCTTTTTGGTATTTATTAAGCTACTCTTATATTATACAAAAAAAATTAAAAAGAATTTTTGCAATTTGTTTTAATTGTTTTTTACAGTGTCAATATTGCACCTAAAAAAGAGAGAGGTATGTTCACGGCGTAGATGATTTGACGACTCAAGCTTATCCGAAACAAAAAATTCGAAAAGATTCTTAATCTGTATGAGTGCTGCTATAGCCCCTAGCTAAATTAACAATTTTTGTTGAAAAGTAAGAAAATGGCGCCGGTTTGAAAAAAGTTTGACAAAATAACCAAAAGGATGTATTCTCGAGTATTACATCAGAAAAATCTCGGTTATTTCTCTTTTTTTTTAGGTGCGATATTGACACTGTAAAAAAAACAATTATAACAAATTGGAAAAATTCTTTTTTAATTTTTTTTTTTGTGTAATATAAGAGTAGCTTAATAAATACCAAAAAGATTTATTTCATTATATGTTGCAGTTACTGAGAAAAAAATCTTTACAAATAGCTTAATTTTTCGGCCGATCAAAGTAGAATGTCCCCTTAAGTAGAATCTGCGGCGCGATCACTCAGATCAGGATCTAACTTGCTCCTAAACTTCATCGAACATACTCCGAAATAACTGAAGACTTTTCTTTCGTTATCCTTGTCAACATTAAAAGAAACTAGATTATCCATATACCTTACTCTTGCCTGCGTAACGTTGAATCGGAGATGCTTATCTGGCGACAAACAGAGTGGCGGTAATGTTTACCACGAACACGAGTAAAGCTCGGAAGTGAAAACGTTTCGAAGAGGAAAACGTCATTTATATGATTGAACATGGTGCGCGTCAGTTAACCCAACCCACATTCACCGGAAGAACACGAGAAGATGATTGTCAAGCAATATAACGTTAAATAACGCGAATGTTATCCCAAGTTGTTACGCATGAAATGTCGTTTCCTTTCCAATTAAACGTATTGCCTATGGCAGAAAATTACAGCATAAATTCAAACTACTTTCCAAAGCTCTGTCGCAGATTTTTTATTTCCCCTGAATATAATATACGTATATAATTAGCAATCAAGCATCGCTTCGCTCCTTTACTCTTCAACCGCGAAATTCAAATCGATGTCTGTTCGAACGCTTGCGTTTCATTTTACAATTGGAATATGGGCCGCGAGGGTGGGGGTGCGCGGAGTAGCACCATCGGGTTTGATGTACCGTTGCAATCGAAGTGAAAAAGAAATTGGCAATGAATGTGCTCCATCCCACATCGATTTTCTGGCATCGAGGCCCGACGAAAAGAAAGAAGAGACAGTTCGTCTTACCTATTGCCGTTGCTACGCCGCTTTCATCACTTCGACGTGGCGATCCCGGATTCCACGGCGGCTGAAAAGCTGCTCACTTCTATCTTCCCCCGACCTTTCCCGTCGCTTATCCCCCACGCCCGCCTACGTACCCTCTTTCGCACGCAACGACACAATTTGTCACTCGCGAAGGACCGTTTAACTAAAATCTGGCCGAGCTCTCTGGCGCGAAGCTGTCGCACACGCGAATCCAACGGCACGAGTCACACCGGCAGCGATCCAGTTCTTTTTTCCCTTTCCACCGATCTCTAACGAGCCCGCAGCGACTCGCGTACCAAATCGCTCCGCCGTCGAACACTCCCGCTGGCTGTATCGTCGTATCAGAATCTAACCTTATTATTCCTCGGTCTCGCCATCCCACGCCTCAGGCCTCGTTGGCAATATTGGCTGCTCACCTGCCGCGGCGGCTGTCCCCGCTGTCGCTAATTAATTTCGAACAGAGGCGCGACAACGGCTTGCCCTCCGAGGTGTGTTTTAATTAAAACTGGAAACCGCGTGTCTTTCGCACGGCGCACTTGACCTTCCACGCGGCAGATTTAATTGAAACCCCCGTGATGGCGGGCCGCGACGGTTACGCGTACTTGCGTCGATTAACCGTGAACACGTATCTCGCATATTCGACCCTTACCGCCAGCAGCATTCCTTCACAAAACCGACTCCGCTCGCTTCAAATGCGCGGCTCCTGTAACCGGGACGCTGATCACGGCCGCGCTTTCGATCTCCGAACGCGCCACGCCGCGCTTGCGATCCTCGAACGCAGCGCGCCTTCGATTCTCGATCGCCAGCCAGCTAATAATGGCCGTCGTCTCCGCGCCAGTTCCCCGGGGCCGAGTCACGCGTGGCCGTTCCTCGTTAGAGTCTCCGCGAAAGAAAAACGTGCCGAGTAGTTTGAAAAAGTTTCCTCGGGGAGCTGTTTCGTTGCACGGTGTCTTCCAACAAGTGTTATCCGGCAAGTGGCCGAGCAGAAGAAGCTGGAGGTTGCCCGTGGACGATGAGTAAACCGTCTCTGCTGCCGCACAATACGCTCCCGGGACGTTTCGGTGATTGAGCAGCTGCAGTTGCTCTCGAGTGTCACTGTGATCGACACGGGGGGTTCACGATCTCGCCACCGACCTAGACGTAAAGCCGACGATCATCCACGCGTGGTATGCACTCGCGCGCGAGACTCAACGGGGGACGTGTCATTTGCCAACAAAGGCGACTAGAGGCGCGAGAAACTTTCCGCGACTTCGTCTTCACTGGCTCGCGGACGTTGCTCGCGCGGTTAGTGTCATCTCGATAGAGGTAACCGTGGCGTTAACGCGTCGCGAATAAATAGGTACGATCCCGGGGATGGGGAACTGTGTCCCTTGACGGGGACGTGCGCGCGTGTAGACGTGTACGTGTGCGAACGTGACGGACAAGACGAGAGACCCGACCGTGTCGCGGTGCGATAGCGAACTGACGTCCTGACGGGTTGCAGCGCCCCACCGACGGTCGTCCAGCGAACCAACCACCAGCGTTTCACCGCAGGGGACCCACCACCACCCCTATCACCTAGCTGCTCCCACCCTTCGATGCCCCACTACACCTGGAGCGCCTAATCGCAGACGGCCTGTTGTACCGTGCACGCGAAACCTTTCCTTTCTCTTTAGGGCGCGTCTTTCGTCCCTCTTTGCTGAACAGTATTAAAACATAGTAATATGATAGATTGAAATATATTTGGTATTGAGTATTTCTTGACGGATTCTGTTCTAGTCAACATGTCTCTTATTTTTAACCGACTTAAAAAATTAGGAGGTTATAGATTCGACTCGTATGAGGCGCCGACTTAAAAAATATGAGAGTCGTAGATTAAATAAAGGAAAAAAATATTTTTTACTTTTTAGTGCATTTTTTATTTTTTTTTAAGTCGGTTTTAATTTTTTTTTTTTAAAATTTGTTATTGTTCCACGCGTTGGTTGCTTCTGATAAGGCCTGGCAATAGAATTTGTTGTTTCGAAAGGGTGGATGGTGTATCGAAGAATATTTTCTACCCTTGTATCACTATTTTCAAGATTTCGAGTAATTTAGAGTAATTGAAATTTTGAGTAAATGGAGAGGGGAGGATGCTTTTGATCTGTCTCTGTTTCAAAGTCTTATATTCTTTAACCACTTCTGCCTGGAAATTAAATTTCTTCTTTACTCTAGTCCGAAGTATAATAAACTTCTCTTTGCGCCTGGTAACTCATTCTTAACGATATTAGAAAAGTATCACTTCAGTGGGCGTTTAGAGGTAATAGTTGATGTGTTTCGTCTCGCACATTGGGTGCCCCGCGTTTGAGTTATTGGATCGGTAATTATGAATTTGTTACTCGCAGCGGCGTTCGTGCCGATCAACAACGGGAATGCTGTTTTAAGGTCGAGGAAACGATTTATGTAATCTCTTAATCAATGTGCACTAAATCATTCCCGGTGACGGAATAAGGCTCACCTGCAGATTCTCGTGCGCGTTCATGCATACAATGGGGTCACGTTATTCGCGAACGGCCCTTGCAGCGACCTTGCTTTCCTTTAAATTGACCCTACTTAAATTGGGCCGGCATAGAACCAAGCTCCATCAAATTTCGGCCTCGCGGAGCCGTACAATTTCATCGAAAATGTGCCGTTGCGTTGGATCGTCACGAGCCACCGCTTCTTTTGCAATCTCGCGTTAGAAGTACGATTATTAGTAGCGGAAAACAAGGCTGAACACCTGTGTCATGGTCTAATTTCCAATTAAGACGTTATTAATACCGGGGCCGGAGGAAAACGGCCGTTATATCTCAGGGATTATATTACAATTTACGTTTGAATCTATTCGCATGTAGAAACTCCGGCTGCGAGCGGCCAAATTTCTGATATCTCTATTCGCCGCGCGCGTTCCCGTTAAATTAAACGGAGCCCCGGGAATATTCAAGCGAGCGTGCGTTCCGCGCAGGCAGAAAAGAATAGTTGGTAAACATTTCCCAGCATGTTAGCGGTAAACATCATAATAACCCAGCCCCCGCGAGTACGAGCACGTCTCTGAAGGAACACAGTTTCTCGCGGAAAAATCGTTGAATTTCCTGTACTCCGAAACGAGACCCCCATCGTCGATTCGTGCTAGTTGCCGTTACATTTAATAATCGAAGCAAATACGTAGCTCTTCGATAGCATTATCCCGATTCATAATATTGGATCTCACACGGCAGTAGCATTAGAAGCCGGTGACCAGCAGGAAGCAGACAACAAACTGGTGAAGGGCGCTCGCGTTTCACTGTTCCGATAAAACTTCTCAGAACGAGGGGGTGGAAAAAGGGGTGTCGATGGGCATGTTTACTTAACAAGCGCGAAATTCATGGACACCGACGGTTTATACTCTCTTACCCTTGGGAGGGTTGAAAGGTGGGAGGAACAGAGGGTAGGTCGTTTCACACAGCAGCGCCTCGCTTAATTACTAGTTACTAGTAACAGGAGTTAGGAGCGTTTAGCTCACAGTTCACGCCATCCAACAAAAGCTTATACCGTTACGACGAACTATTCCCATTGCTAGCGTTACATTCAGCAGTGAGGCTTCACCGTGCCCAGATTCCTATTACTTCGGAATCATATCACCGGACGAAACCGCCTCCGAGTTACCAGTTGCCGAACTGTAGCGAGCTTAGTTTACAATATAATTATCCGCGGCACCAACTCTCGGGCGCGAATTAACAAAATATATCGGCGTCGGAGGATTATTACGCGCGATGCGTGCACATAACTGTCGCGGCTGTGAGTACGCGCGAGCGACGATTGAACGCTAGAAGCTTTCTATAGGTTGCAACGATTAGTTTGAATTGGAATGAATAGACAGAGAGATGGGCGGGAGCTACACTTCCTGGATGAACGTTTCAAAAGAATTCCACTGAATAGTACGGGAAGAATAGAGAAATTTCTCAAAGTCTTTTCGATCGCGAACGTCCCGGGGTTAAATCTTTGCGCCCTCGAAACATTTCTACCCTGGACACTGATATGCGAGTCAAGATGACAGGAAAAAGCGATTGTTGCGCAAGCTGCGACAGGAGGATCTTCCTTCTCGCGAGATGTGACCCCGATTTGCCAAACGCTGCGACGTTCGACTCGCCCCGTGCTTTACTATGTACGAACGAGCGTGGCCCCGCACACATTACACGCGAGATATCGATCTTCCCTCGTCGTTCCCTGTTGTCCCTAAATCCAGAGAGTGAGACGAATCGCGTTATCAATATCGCTCGCCCTCCAAAAAGTATCAATTCCTGTAGCTCCCATATACGATTCTTTTTTTACGAAAACCATCTCAATTTCCTTTCGATATTCTTAAAGTAACGATGCAAAGTGTGTTCTGTTTACAAATAGAAGATTAACTGTCGTTAAAAAGTTCTTAGAAAGGCCTACGTTCTCTATTGCCTTTCGTTATGTCATACTTTGCGATTAATGGAAATGTAGGGTAAATCCGGGAGACGCGGTCGGGCCGGAGAGTTGGTCGAGTCGCTATATTTCAGACACTATGCGTAGAAACGCGTTAAATTGGAGACCAATTACTTCTCTAGACGCCAAACAATTGAACGAATAGCGTCACTTCGGTTCCTTCTGTGTTTTTCTAGATTTACTGGCTATAAAAGGTAAACTGAGGTTACATTTAACCTCTTTTGTCAAACAACGGTGTACAGAATCGTATTTAAAATATACTTCTAAGTTTATTTTCGTTTAATGTTTGGGAATAATAAGATAGTAGAGATATCGAGGGACAATGCAGCCAAAGTATTTAGTCATATTAACTCTTCCTCTCAAAACTAACGAGAAGACCATCTCTCGCTGCATTTTTGTATTATTTTTATTTATATGTTTATTTTTTTTCATTATTTTATTATTATTATTGTTTATTTATTTTATTTATTCACTTTTGTATTCATTTGCCTTGCTAATCGCCGGTAAGTAGTTCGCTTTATCTTCGATGTGTTCTTTACTTGTTTAGCGTAAACAAATTAAATATCAATGAATCTGTAGTTGTATTCACTCGTAAATAATTTTGCTTTCTTCTTTGTTAATTTTCCATGAATAATTATGCGAGTGGTCTCTGCCAACGACGAAAACCATTTCTCCCGGCACCTCGGGTGAGGTGGTCAGATGTCATGACTTCAGTTTTCAACCCGATTTACAGTAAATATTGTCTTAAAGCAAATATCGACCAGTTCTTTTGAATCAGCATAAAATTCTGAACATGTTAGGTTTGTTCTGGTAAAATAAGTAATAACTGTATTAGTTTTAATAGCCATTTTATATTAGGTCGACCGCGTCTCCCGGATTTACTCTAATATCTGTGGACCAGGTGTATACGCGGAAATCTGATGGCTGCCAAACAGCGAGTCCACCTGAAAACGCCCGGCTGTGGCGACGATTCCGTGATGTCTCTCCCAATAAAAATGGGATCCCCTCGTAAGCAACGCCGGCAATTTAGCCGGGGAACATCCCTTGTCACCTTTGGCGAGGCTTCAGGGCCCCTACTACTGGACACAGCGTTCTCGGTCGGCTGTATCCACACGCGTATAGTTACATTGGGCTTTGCGCCGCCTACGCGTGCATGTAGATCGCAGGGAATGACGATACTACCTACACCGGGGCAGTTAGGCCAGGCCTGGCATCCGTTAGCCGTGGACCATACACACGTAGATTGGATCGGACATTGCACGCCGTCAGCTCAGTTTCTGAACAAGGAAACTGCGTCCACCCCGCCACTATGTTGTCCAATAGGATACGGACTAACGCGACCGCCCGTACATTCGGGCTATCGAGTTGTAATGTACAGTGCGAAAGGCAATCTAGATTTCTCACTGACAAGACCGTCCCTGGAATTTCTGTCAATTTCGGCGGCCCAAGTCACGAGCGCCTATTAATAGAGATATGCTTCGAACGCGATGGTCCCGACCGAGCGGAGGAAAATATCATCGATCACGATTCCGCGCCGTCGATATAAATTGCTACAGGCTGCCGCGACCCGGAGCCGAAAGTCACGAGGACCTGCGATCGCGGACTTCATCGATCAGGGACGGGAACGACAGAAGTACGACCCCGATTTTACCGAAACTTGGAAATTTACTCGACGGGAACGGGGCACGAAGGAGGGGCGCGTAAGCCTGGCAAAGTTTCTAGCCCATCAAAGCTCGAAGACGCGGCCGTCCACGTATTTACTTGCCCCATCGACGTCCCAACCCGAAATCGATTCCCTCGCCGTGTCGTTTTCCGTTAATGGATCGCGTAATTTAATCGCAGACGGGTACGAATCCCTCCGCGAAGTACCGCGCGGCATTTCGCTCGATAATCTACCGAGGGTGGCACGCACCTTCGTTAGATCCGTCGACGGAGACGAGGTCGCGATGCTTCGAAGGATGACGAGGAAAGTATTTAAATATTTGCGGTGGTTAAGGACCACTGACTCGGTAATTATAAGTTTCGAAGTTCGTGTATTCTCCAGTGGTTAGGGTACGAACATCAAAATTCTAAGCTGAGACTCGGAAGCATCCAGCAAATTCGTTGCAGGTTTCTATTTACAGGTTTCACGTTACGAGAAAGACGCGAGGAAACGCAATTTGCGTATGCAAGGAAGGCTTTACGTCGTATTATACGTGCACCCCCTGTAAACGAGTTTCAATCACCTTAATGAACGACGAATGGGTCTCGGCGAGCGCGTCGTCTCATTAGTTTCCAGCAATTCCGGAAAGGAACGCGATCCTTGAAAGCGTTTTTAAATTGCTGGCAATTCCCCGGCCGTTTCGTCGTAGATTCTAATGAAAGCATCAACCGACGGGGAATAAACGATTTCGCATCCTTTTCACCGCGCAGCCATGCCTAATACGGAATTGAATTCACCGAGGGCGGAGGGTGTGGCCGTTCAGCGTTTAAAAGATAAAGGAGCCGGAATTACGCAGAAACGGCGAGGTAACGCGGATCGACGTTCAACCTCAAGATCCAGTCTCGTGGATTTCAATTTCTCATGAGGAGAACCGTGGAAGCGCCAGCGTTAAAGCGGAAGAAAACTAAACGAGTGGATTCGTGGACGACGACTAGTTGCTTCCCTTCCGTTATCCTTCCCCTTCGATTTCCGTTCGACCGCCAAAACGATGCGCCCCATTTCTTGTCGCCTCGGACGAAAAAATTGATAGCTTCGCGCGTCTTTATAGTCCCCCTTCCGCGTAGATTGTTACGAGTTAGTCGTACGTTAAATTTCGAAGAGCCAAACGGAATGGAAGGACGTCCCGACTATTACGAATGGGAAGAAAATCGTTTGAACCTGGACGGTTCTTTTCGCTCCGTTGCTCGCCCAACAACCATCCAACCACGGTTGATCCTTCGTTTTGGAAATTTGGGACGGCAAGATTGGTAGAATGGGAAAATTAAAATAAAGAAGTAAAACTGTTTGAGAAAGTGGTAAAACAGTAGGTAAAGCTATTGTTACCCAGCAAAGACCTTTAAAAAGTTTCACTCACTGTCAAACATTATATTTTAAAATAATTATTTATAATTAAATACAAAGGGCGGTAAAAATCATTTTGGCCCAGAGCGGTGGGAGCCCCTAGATCGAACCCTGGTCGCACTTTCCTCCGAAACTTCTGTCGCTTCCTGAAACGATCCCGTGTGAAAATGGATCCTTCATCGGGCAGTGTTGAAACCAATGATTTGGCGTGCCTCGTCGATCGATATCGCGGCCAAAGAACAGTCGAGGGTCGTTCTCTCGCGCCCTTCAAAACCGGGCGAATGCGTGCGCGCCAGGCGACGTTAATTCGCGAATCAGATGCAAAATTAGCAAGCGGGCAACGCGCTGTCGGTGACGGATGACGCCGTAAATTTCCGCGCGCGTAGATCGCGTATTCATATATATGAGGGGGCCGGGGTTGTAACGGGCTGGTTTCGTCGAGGACGGAACCGCGATGACTGCTTGTCACCTGCTGCCACGGCAATTGTCAGCTTACGCGGCAGGGCCAGGTATTCTCATATACGGAGACTGGAACACGGTTAACTATAATAAACACGTCGTAAACCGGGTACATTATACACGTACACGGTGGTAACCGACGACACGCCATAACGCGCGGAAAATGAACAAGTGGCGCCCCGAGCAGGTGCGTCTTGCTCGATCGGCCGTTCAACGATGAAATTCCTTATCGTTAATTTCGACGACGGGGGAATTTCGCTCGTTCCTTTTGCAGCCATGTACTGCCACGCGTAATGAAATTCAGCGTTGCCCTCACGCTCGATAAAGCTCACCCCCTCCCCGCGTTCAATCTGTACGGAACGATACCCCCGGCTGAACTTACCACGCGCAACGATTCTTTCCGAATTCGGTTTTCCACTTCGTCGACCTTCGTCGCGATTTAGGGATCGCCTTCTAACAAGGGAGTAGATTACACGACGGTGGTAAACACCATTTGTAAACCGACGCCTCGCCTGCTGGCTGCTCGAATTGTAATTGAGAACGACAGGTTGCCGCCGTTCGATCTTTCCGGTGCGTGAGATCGCAGGCAGGGCGGTACGAAAGTTTCCTCGTTAGCCGGTTGCACGTAACCACGGAAAAATGAAGACTCCCTCGTTATTCGTAGCATCCACGTGGATTCGATCTTCAGCTAGCTGGGATCGCGTCCTCGCAACCTTTGGGAGTCGACACCCTTTCGACGAGGACTTTGCATAATTTATGACGGGAGCTGCGACCAGCGAATTTAAATCAGCGCTCGGTTATGTTCGAGTGAGAAATTGCCAAGTTAGATTGCTATCGTTAAAACTTTCCACCGAAAAGAAGAAAGGGGACTGTGGCAATCTCTTACGATTGTGCCGTAGAAACACGGCTCAACCGCTCTTCCGTAAGTCACTCTTGAATTATGCTTAAGGGGTAATGCCACTGTAAAGGCAGCCTGAATTTGAGGATTTTTTATGCGAGTATAATGAATAGAATACAAAATCTGTGTGAACGCCTTTATTGTATATACCTTCAAGTATGATCACAATTTTCTTTTAATTTTTTCAATACGGAGTAAGAATCTTTTGGAATTTTTTGTTCTAGATAAGCTTGAGCCGGAAAATCACCTACGCCGTGAACATGCCTCTTTTTTTAGGTGCCATATTGACGTTGTAAAAAACAATTGAAACAAATTGTAAAAATCCTTTTTAAATTTTGTTTGCATAATATAAGAGTAGCTTAATAAATACCAAAAAGATTTGTTTCATTATATGTTGTATTTACTCAGAAGAAAAACCTTTACAAATAGCTTAATTTTTTGGCCGATCAAAGTACATAGAATGACCCCTTAAATCGCGGTAAACTGAATTCTCAGCGACAGACAGCAGGTACACCTCGGTAAGCCACGATTTTCGGCAAAGCTAACACCGAATCTTCGATAAAGTGCTCATTTGTTACTCCTAAGGGATGATACATCTTCAAGCACTGCAGGGACGCAGGACGTATCAAGCCCACCGTGTCGTTGATAAAACACAGCCGTTCCCCTGATTCATCTTCCCTGAATCTAATCTATGGCCATTTTTAAGCGCCACCATTGTCACCTGGTACCCCCGTTTCATTTTCTTATTGTTCCAATAATGGGTCGCGCGGGACGAGCAAGGTGTGTCTCGCGGATCCATTATTTCTGACAAAATGCTGGTGCCACGGCGAGCCCTTGAAGCGTTCTCAAGTGAATAAAACATCGTTATTACGCTGGCTCGTGCTACGTCGCTATCCAGACACTCGCAATCTAGCGGCCCGGCAATAATCATTAGCCATTAGCAGCGGAGGGATAGAGAAGAACGGGCAGCGGAATACTCGCGCCGAATGGTTCGCCCGCCCCAGAACGGTGCGGCCAGACGCGCAGAGGGCGAGAGGAAGCGAGGGAGACAGAAAGGTCAGGGAGCAGGACTGGCAGAGATACGGGAGTTTAAATAACTCGGCAGCAGCGGGGTAGATAAGGAAGCCCCATGGCAAACCGAGCCGACGAAGTTGCGCGGCGCGAAGTTGGCGTGCTCGTAAGCACTATTGTTTCGCTTATTGCGTCGATCGCTTTGGATTTCGGCATAAGCGCGCGCGTTCTCTTGTGCTCTCCTGCTACCGGCCCCGTCCCGCCTATCCTGGCAACCATCCCCTCGTCCCCAACCCCTTCAGCCCCGCCGCTCTTTCTCCCGAGGTTTTCCCGAAATGGAAGGAGATCAGAGTGGGAGCTGCATTTAACGCGGCATCCCTTCTGTTGTGGTTGCTCACCCTGATTTAGAGGAAAACTTGGGGCCACCGCCGCGCTGCCGCGAAAGACCCCGACCAAGTAGTTCAGCGCGCTCGCAGTCGAACCGGACGGAGATGAATAAATCAGCGGGGTTAAGCGTACACGGATATTGCCGAGTGTATCTATGCCTGGATTGTGGAATGAAATATCAAAGGCAACACCGCTGTGTACCATGCTTTGTTAATTCTTCGGTCGTTTCTTTCGTGACTTGAACCGTCTCACAGCGCAACTTCAGCGCACAGTAGACTGCGAGGGTCTTCGAATTACATACGCTGATGACTCGTTCACTCGCTAATCTAGGCTACAGAGTCAATCCGTACAGTGGTATGATCGACTTTAGCTTCGCGCCCTATCTAGGAACACAACGTTAACGCGCACTGCGCGACGTGCGCAGATCTTTCGAGAATTCCATCTTCCGTGGTTTCGTTGTTTCCCGCGGGAGTGCGGTAATCATGCGCTCCTCTATGAGCTAGTGAAATTCCTTGATCGCAACAGGGTTGGAGTGCTTCAACAGGGATTACACGGGAGCTCGTCATGTCGTCGCGGGGTCCTACCCCCTTCGCGGGGAATAATATCCGCGGTGGTAGTTGGGGGGCAGCCGCAAAGTACGAAACTTCGTCGGATACGAAGGCAAGGTTACGTTTCGCGATATCACGCCCGGCCACGAAGACCCTGCATTCGCATCGCAGGAACACGTGTCCACATCACGGCCGAAACTTTTCAGCCCCTGCCTCTCGCTAAGGTGGGAGAACTTCCCGACAATTATAAAGTTCGACCCGGCGACGGATGAAATGATGTGCGTCCCAGCTGCGCGAGCATAGTGCTCGCCGAGGTTCCAGTGTGCGAGCAAAAATTCATCGGTAGACGACGGCCAGGTAGAAAACACCTCGGCGAACATGGCGACGTTTAATTAGCAGCGGACACTTTACAGAGCCGCAGAGGCAGCGAATCTGTCGAACGTTAACGGTCGGATATCCGATACGTCGTTGGATGCACCGCAAAGCTGCATTGCGCGAGACCGCAGTGACGTTGCGCCCAGCCGGCTGGTATACGTATATTCTCGATTTCCCCGAAACCGAAATCCGCGATTTCGCTGCTCGAAACGTAGGCACGCTCGCGCGTCTACGCGTGTCATTAGCCGACGCTCGCCCACGGCGGAAGGAGCAGTTCAGATCTACCCGTGATTTCAACGCTTTCACCAGCTGTCCCTCATCCGTTTAAAAGGGACAGGGTTTTAACCTACCCGTGGCACGGAACGCTGCATGGTTTCGTATCGTAATTACCCCTTAGTATTACAGCCGCGTAATAACGGGGCAGAAAATTACCGAATAATTGTACACCCGGTGTGTCTCTGAATTTCCATGGAACGACTACATAATTAATCACGAGCGAAAGATAAGGTACCGCGGTACGAAGAAAAATTAACAAGTGGAACGGTAGGTATTCGCTTTCCAGACACGAAATATGGATATTTGGGTGGATATTTTTCAAGCTGCTTGCTTATGTTATTTGGTGGATGAATAATGGTTGCGGAGACTTTCGAAGAGTAATATTGAAAACTAGGTGTGCTATTAAGAAGATATTCTGAAGGAAAGAATTTTCTTTAAGAGCTGTTGAAATAACCTTGCAAGAGCTTTGATGGTGATCGTAAAACAGTAGCAGAATCAAGATCAATTTCATCGGTACAATGGGTGCTCCGTGGCTGCGAAGGGATGGAGAAAGCTCGCTGCGACAGACAGTTGAAAGTGATGCCGAAAGTTGTACCAACAGGGTCAGAAAGCAGTCGTTAAAGCAAAGAAGCTGTTCTAGCGCTGGCAACGAAAGAGCTGAGACGGGGAAGAGATTAAAGAAAAGAACGAGCGTCGCCAACTTCACCTTTTCGTTTCCCTTTCTGACGGTTCCCCTCGGCCCCTTTCGTCGCCCACGATGCTATGACAAATCTCATCTGCTCCGCGCGCTTTAACTTCTCAGTCTAATCTAATATTCCAGTAATCACCTGCTCGTGTATAGGCACGCGGCAAGCTCATTAACTTGGAGAATGTACGGCGACTCGAGTGTCATTAGAAACCTTGTGATTATGCCACGAACACTTGTAACTGATTTTACGTTAAATAAAACCTCGCGCAGTCTCGCTTATCCGTCTTACAGAAAACTATACCCGCACCATCGGTAAAAGCGAAATGAAATTGCGATACGACGGAAAGAAGCGTGCTGCTCGCGAGCAAAAGGGCCACGCTGGGGGTTGTTCGCTGCCATAGTGACGTTTAATTACGATAAAAGCAGTCGCCTGAAGGGAAAATTTTCAGCTCCCTCGCCGGAGATAAGAAGCATCGCGTTTTGCGCATCTGTATGACGAGAAAATTAATTTGCTGCTCTGTCGATGATGAAAATATCAATTACTATGCCACCCGAGCACTGTACTTCATCGTAACAGATGCAGATTCTCGTAGCGCGATCATTTAATTAATGCCTTTAACGTTTCCCGAGTACACTTCATTCTCCGCCAGACTATATAGCTGGATCAACCTAAAAAGAATCCCCCCCCCCCTGGAGGGATTTTTAAACAAATATTAATTATCCGTTGACAAGAATGGAAGCCAGATGCCAGGCTACAACAATATCTACGAGAAACTTATTAAGCAATTTATCAAACGGTTCACTCGAGCACACGATCGTTTAATAACATCCCCTTGCCTGCCTTCGCGAAGCCCTCTATTTTTCGTTTCATAGAACGCGGCACCCGCCCTCCGCGATAACCCAGCCCATCTAACGTTCTTTCACACCGGCAAGCCCATTCCCTCGAAAGAGCCGGTGTTCAATAAACAAAAGCAATAGCTGGATATCTATCCGCGGGAGCAATAACACTCGTCCCCCGTAAGTTTCTCTTTTCTCTTGGAGCACAAAGAGAGCGGATGGCGAAAATAAAAACGACCGATCGAAGCCAGATATATTCGGTAGGCGACGACAGCCAGCAGCGTCGTTAATTTCCACCCACGATTCAGGCCCGATCTATTGGATCACAATCAGAGGCTTATCGCGCTATCCATTTCCGGTGTCTCTCTGTCGCCCCTGACCCTCTCGATGCCCGAACCCCCGCGTACTATTCTATCGTCACCGTCGCGCTTTTGTGCCCGCACGGGCTAGAGCTAGGTGGAATTTCGCGTGTAAATCCGGCCAGCACGCAGGTTCCAATCGTAGCGCCGGACCCACCCCCTCGCCCGACCAGACTGATACAATGGACAATTTGTCAACGAGCCTAACCGATGCCAGAGAACGGCCACTGACGGTCTTCGTCGTCGCCACGCTAACGATTTAAGCACACCCGTCCCTGTGACTCGTAAATTAATTAATGCCATGCAAACGAGTGATATTTCATGCAGGGCTACGCTATACAATCGACGCGTATATCCCACTGATTATCACCGATCGATCGATCACTCCGCTGCCGAGCCACGGCGAGTTCGACGATCCGGAGACCCAAAGGCAAGCGCTCCGTCCTCGGTCTACTTAAGTACATCGATGGGGACAATAGTAATAAATGGGCACGGGCGAAAGATTGTTTCGCGATCGTTCCAGCTGATAGAGGTCGCCGGGATAGAAATTTGATCGACCGTGAGACAAACGGTCCGCCGTTGTTTAGCTTTCATTCCTGCGATCCTTTTTACCATTTCTTTCTTCTTTTTTTTCCCCGTGCATGACGTATAATGAACGGTGGACTCTATTTCCCGTGGTTACGTTAAATGCCGCGGAACTCCGGGCGCGCGTTTTAAAAGAAAGACAAATACGCGATCGGCGTATTTACCGTCGCCGGGAACAATCGCACGCACCGCGCTCGCCTGGAAATGTGCTTTCACCGCGGAAAAAGCCTCGGGAGCGGGGGTTTCCTTTCCTACTCCGAAAGGAATTAAATAAAACAATACGAGACGGCGATCGCGGAAGGGACGACCGCGAAACGGTAAAAAAAAACCGTTTCCGTTCCGAGGAACTCGTTACCATGAAACGACGCCGACGGAGAAGAACTAGAAGATTCGGAGCAAACTCCTACGAAGTAGACGTTGTTTAATCACCGGAGGAGGAGAAGAAGAAAAGGAGGGGGGGGGAGGGCTAGCGGGAAGAATTAATCAGAGCGAATCAACATCGTCGGAATTACGAGAGAGCAAAGAGTTGCCGGGCGTTCTGTCAGAACGCGAGATTCGGTGTAACGAATTTACGGCGACGGACGTACGCGTCATGTAATGAGAACGATGATGCATAGGCGCAGGCTCCGAGGGACCCGGCGAAAGATAAATCGAGGGCGAGATTTCGTCCCGCGCGGTCGCTTTCACGTCCACGCCGCCAGATGCTTTTCCATCAATTTCAATTCTCGCCCGGCTACGCGCGTAAAGGATCGCGCTACGTTTGTCTGCCGACCGCGACTGGGAGACCAAGGATGAAGAAGATTCCGACAGAGCTGGGAGACAGCTTACGGAACCGTTTATTACTGGCTCTAGGCGACCAATCGATCGTATTCGGTTGTTTCGTTTGTGACGAAGCCGGGAACGAAACGCGCGCTATTCATTACGCCACCTTCTCCTTTCTCCCGTCACCGCTGCCCGGAATGCTCGCCGGCCATCAGAGCACCCGTGATTTATAAACCATGCGACTATAAGCGAGAGTCGCCCGTAAATCTTGGTATCGCCGGTGGAAATAAACGGGTGTTAACGAACCGTCGTCTAGCGGCGCAAAAATATCGATTACGCGCGACACCGGGCGGCCTAGCTGGCCAGGCTCGCGCGGTTCCCGCCGAGGACTCGTTTAACAGAAGCACGATATCGCGCGGCCGTATCGAGGCCGCTATCTAAATAACGTAATCGACAGGGCTCGGGAAACTATTTCGATACGTGGACAGGTACATATCTACCGCCACCACCCCCGTATCGGCGTTTCATGATGTATATCGTTGCGGTGGCGGACGCGCGCAGTTACCCAAAATGCCTGCACGCAATCGAAACAATGGCCCAATTGCGATCGCTGCCCTCCCCCCCCCCCCCCTGCCCCCGAAGCCTACAATTTCCATTTAACGCAGTTGTCTGTAAGCTTGAATGTAATTCGACGGCGGCCGCGCGTGATTAGGTTTCCGCTGTACCAGCGTTTCCAGAGCGGATTTCGTCGTCTGGCGCGCTCGCTCGTTAATACCGATCACTCATGCTGCGCGTAATTATGCCCGCCGAGCGCCACGTCGGGGCGAAAAAAATTGATATCATCCATTGAAGCGGAATCGCTCGCCTTGATCCCAGCGATCCTGGCTCATCGAATACAACGAATCTCTTGTGTACCTTCTATATTCTAATCGGCTGACTACGAGGTTTTTGATACCTTTACCGGGGAAGGTATTTTCGGATGACCATTAAGCAGGTGACTTTATGCAAGCCCACAAACTGAAAAGGAGACCTAGTTACCGCGAATTTTCGTATTCGGCTTCGCGACGCGAACGATTCGGTTGAATTTCGAGCCAGCGCTGAGTGAAGAATAACATTCTCATGAGCCATAATGCATGTTGAAAACTCTGAATTCGAGTTTGTTAATGACGCTATCGCGAAGCTGCCCGCGTGGGGCAGGCTCCGTGCTCCCATGGACGACGGAAATTAAACAAGAGATCGTGGAAACGCGCGGAGTTGCAAGCACAGCGTTCGACGCGCCGCGGCTCGAGTGTTTTGATTAACAGTGCTGTGTTTACGAAAAAAAGTTGGTTACGAATGAAAGACACGATTCGCACATTCGCAGCGGAATATTTCAATATTTTATACAGCGCCGGAACGAAACGTAAACAGCCGGCTATTTCGCTGCTGTTCATTACAGTATCCTCTCTGTTCGAAATGCGGACCGACGACGATCTGGCAAAACTTTCTGGACAGACTCGCTAATTAATACGTTTAGATATTCATGGCAGCGGATATCGTCCAAGTTGGTGGAAGTTACGGATTACAACGGGACGGTCCAGCTAACGTCGCGGGCGAAAGAACGATTGGCTCGTTGCCCGAAAATTCCCAAGATCAAGCGAACAAAGGATTCCTTTCGGGGGAGGAGGAATTCTTTATGCGTTCATCAGCGAGCAGATTTGGTCCTGGAATGAAAACTCAAGTTCCATTGGTACCTGTCGTCAAATGGATATGAAGCTTGATAATGCGTGCTAAGTGGAGGAAATGAAAGAAGAAACGATGCAGTGGGCAAAAAATTAGTCAAATATGGGATATACAGTGGCTCACAGCCATAATCGTACACTCTTTAAAATCGCGTAACATTTTTAAAATTGGTCCAAACGACTTGAGTTTTTTTTAGAAGCTAGAAGGATTAGTTTGCTAAGTGACGTGTTTCGTCGTTTTAAAAAAAATGCAATTGGTCGGAATAGTGAAAAAAATAGTAAAGATCGTTTTTTAAACTTTTTTTTGTGAGCCGGTAATGAAAATTCAAAAAACCCGTTTGTAGATTGAAGTAAGTTATATGCATGCCTAAAATTTCATCAAAATCGGTTAACGTTGCTCTGAGCTACAAACGTTTAAAGATCGCAGAATAAGGTCGAGAATCGCGGAAATTCCTGAAATCAGCGATTCTCGACCTTATTCTGCGATCTTTAAACGTTTGTAGCTCAGAGCAACGTTAACCGATTTTGATGAAATTTTAGGCATGCATATAACTTATTTCAATCTACAAACGGGTTTTTTGAATTTTCATTACCGGCTCACAAAAAAAAGTTTAAAAAACGACCTTTACTATTTTTTTTCACTATTCCGACCAATTGCATTTTTTTTTTAAACGACGAAACACGTCACTTAGCAAACTTATCCTTTTAGCTTCTCAAAAAAACTCAAGTCGTTTGGACCATTTTTAAAAATGTTATGCGATTTTAAAGAGTGTACGATTATGGCTGTGAGCCACTGTATTTAAGGCCGTCGCGCATTTTCACGAAGCGCGGCAAAGCGAAGCGAATTGAAGAAATTAATAATAATTGATTAATATTGTCGCTGCGTTTCAGTCGTCAGTAGTTTCTCTTCATATCGCGACGCCCTTAAGGAGATATAGGACTATTGAAATCTTGAAAATTCGATTTTTTTATTATTATTAATTCTGAAAGTGCCATACTTTGTGAACATTTACAACAATGTATCGTGAGGAAATTCGAATAATTACGGAAATTATAGCGCTAAACATAATTGAGTGCACCGTCGAGTAACGACCTCGCAGAGCGGTATTGGCGTATGGGACTTAACTTTGAAGTCGTTTATCTCGAAACTACATTTTCAAATACGGTGTACATCATAACTCTTGAACGAATGAATATGTTTACTTAAAATTTTAACTGGAACTGTAGAATTCCTTTCTCTATCGTGCGGAATTTCCGCATCAACAATGGATGTTTGTAAAACATTTTATAACTGATTAAAGATGTTTTTTTTTCATAAAAATGTGAGGAAAATTGATTCGTGTGTAACTTAGACAATTTTTGTTTAAATTCGCCCAGCAAAATTTCACACGATAACTATTAGTATAGAAATTACTCACCCTAAAGCGTTTCGCTTTTAGATGATTGGTTCATCTGAGACTATGTACACCGATTACAGCTGCGCGCTACGCGGGACCATCTTTAGCGTCCAATAACTTGAATAATTTTTAACATTCTGATAATTTTTTAATTTTACATTACTTGTAAATGAGTACATAAAGAACTGTGAAAAGTGCCCGTTTGCTGATTATTTGGCGTCTAAGCAATCCAACCGACAAGTAAACGTCGATTTTAGTCGTTGAATAGTCCTATACCCCCTTAAATATCCTTCAGTATTCCACCACACCCGCGTCCCACAACCGCGAAATTCAAATTCACAGCAGAGCATCCATGAAATGGAAGTCCCGCGGCAAGCGAAGATAGTAAACGAAGCAATTGCATCGGAAATTAGCGAGATTCCCAAACCACGAGTTTCTGCGGTGTGCTTTTGAAACGAGACAACCCTCTTGAACCCGTCGCCGCGTTTCCCCGCGGTAGACACACGTCAAACATCCCATTCAACGTACCGGCGGGTAAATTCCGTGCTCACGGCGCCGGCTACGGGGTGATACAATTTACATTTCACCGGGGTCCGCGTAAATTGAGGCAGTCTGCTTAAATCGTCTAAAAATAGCCGTGATTTGAATGCGATAACCTAACCGTGGGGTAGGCAGGAATCGACGGGGGGTGTAAGTCGCGGCGCGCGAGGGTTGGATCCATCCGTTTGAGTGTGCCATCGAGCTTCCACGGCTTTTCCAGGGGGTTACCGCGGGTTGGGAGCGACGGAAGGCGGTCGGAAGGGAGGGTGGTCGAAAAGAGTTGGAAATGGAGCGAGCCGTGACTGAAGCAGAGCTCAGCTGTCGCGCGCAGCCCGTCCGCGGAGAATCCTACACCGTACAGTCGTTGTTAAAAGTTTCACCGTACACACCGTTTCTACGAGCACTAATTACGCCCGTGAAACTTTCATTGTAGCCACGGTCCGAGGCGGCGCGAAGCTTCGCGTGACCCGCGACCGGCCTGCCGGGATTCCGTCTCGCTGAATAGCGATCCGCTGGCAATCCGTCCACTCGAAAACGGAGGCTGGACTTCACGGGGGACTCGGGCGGAGTATTAATTTTAAAATTGTTGCTTCATGGAAACGCTGCGTCAAAGGATGATTGCGTCGTTTCAGCTTTCTTCCACCTGCCTGTACATAATTCAATGGAGTCCCCGGATGACTTCTGCGTGGCTGGGAATTTTGGTCCCGAATGTACAGTCCGTCTGTCTCGTTGCTGCAGGACGCTTAGAAGGACCCTCCTACGCGCATATATGCATAACGTATCCGTGTCGCCAGCATCTATGCTCCCCGGGCTTCGTCCTGGCGCTCCGCCGTGTTTCTCGTAACACACCCGTGTTGCTTGAAGCGTTTGCGCTCGAACGAAACCGATGCATCGGTTCTCGTTACGAGGCCGTCGTTACGCGTCCACGTTGAATGCAATGGAACGAACCGCGCAGCCCTCCCTTTTCCTGTTTGTACACGAACACGCGCCTGACGTTGCGAGTGTCCTACGATTTACGCGAACTAAATATTCCGACCACCTTCGAACCGTGCTCGAGGCGTGTCCTTTTGTAACTGGTCGTGGGGTAGTCGGTATCGCGGGATCACGTGTCAATCGTTAAGTGTGTGCTTGTGTGTTTAGGATACGTGGGAAGTAATCTGCCGTGTAGCAGGACACTCTCGCGTCGATTAGAATCTAATGTCCATTCCGAAGTCGCTGTTTTGTAACCGTGTAAAAGACCTATTAAACGGACCATCCAAGATAAACCTTCACCCGTCAGTCTAAAATATCCGATATGATTGGCACATCCGCGGAAAATGGTACCTATATAAGCAATCCCCAAGTTTCTCTCTCTCTCTCTCTCTCTCTCTCTCTCTTTCCATCTCGTCCCTGTTCGATTCCCCGTTCGCTTCTCGCCTCGTTCTCGCTTCCCGATCCACCGATCTGTCTAGAGAGGTAATTCCTCGCACGCGAAGTGCTCTCGTTGCAGCCACGGTTTTCATTTGGCAGACCGAACACGCATGCCTCGCGCACATTGTTTTCCCGCTCGGTCTGCGCGCAGCCCTTTGTGTGGTTCTCTGGCTCGCGCCCCGGTCCCCTTTCTCTCGCCGCATTCATCCCCCCAGCGTGCACGCATCTCCTCAACCTGCAACCCCAACGACTGCGCGCACATCGTAATCAGTCCTTCGTCATCGCCGTCCTAACCAGAACAGCCGATCAAAGACCATCCCCCGCCCGACAATGGCACGCCTTGCAAACATTTCTTCAACGTCGCGCTGAAAAATCTCCCCTCTTGTCTTTGCACGCGAAGCCGCCGCCCTTTCTCCTGTCCCATGGTGTCCAAACTCTCGTTGCGTTTTTCACACGACGCCTGACGAATTTCCCGCGAGGAAAGATATAACGATTAAGAAAAGAAGGGAAAAGATAAAGAATGTTTGTTGCAAGGAGTAGTAATTTTCTGCGAATCATTCCCAAGGATCCATATTCTCGACCGTTTATTTTCCACAGACGGGGGAACGACCGCAGCTGTGCTTCGTCTCGAAAGAACGCAGCTCCGCGTAGCGTTAAACAGCGTTCGTTAAACGTCATTTTTACCGCCGGTGGCATGGGGAAGCGCGTTATCGTTTTATCATCTTTACCGGGCGATACTGCAAAGTTGCGGGGTTGGCGCGCGGCTACAAAGCGTGGCCCGATAAAAGATGCAAGTCTGATAAACGCTGAAAAACGGTTTAACGTTCCGGATTAATCGTGTATCCGTTTGAAAGGGGCACGGTTGCGCGGGCCGCAACCACCGAGAAGAATTAAATGCCGTCGCGGTGCAGCCTTTCAGCCGACTCGCCCGTTTCGCCCGCGCCGCACGCTTTCCGCGGCGGAGAATCGTCGCGGTGTACTTACGCGCGCGCCTCCCTCAGCGGTTCTCGTCGCGACGGCAGTTCTACGTTTATAAGAATAATTCGCTAGTTTTCCACCTGTAGCCGGAATTTCCATCGTAATCCCTCGCGAAGGCGCGTTGCGCCCCGATGCAATCGCGACGCGAGAATTCAACTCAGCTCTTTTCGTTCTCCCCACAATGACACGGGGATGTTTAACGCGAATGCCACTCTTTCGTCGGTGGCGTCTAATTAGGACCCATCTATGCCCGTGCCCCGTTTTCTCCATCCATCCATCCATCCACCGTGGTGTTTCGGCCACCTCCCGCTGCCACTCTCCCTCTTCCAGGCACAAAGAACAGCGAAAGGAAGTCGAGGTAGCCGTAAATTACGGAAGCGCGTTTCGCACGACACCGTGTTGCGTGCGCGTCGGAGTTGTCACCCTGTTTACAGCAATAATGCGCGTTTAATTGCGACGTCAACGTCACAGCCAACCGTACGTTTCAACTGCTGGAATAATAATTACGCGGATAGCAGCCGGTTGGTTTCTCTGTTCTCCGCGGACGACTGTGCGCCGTGCGAGGGCGGGCGAGCTAACACCAGCCGGTGGAAAGAATGAAAGGAGGAAAGTAAGGCGAGCATTTAAGTCCACCCGTCATAGATTTCTCTGCTGCAACGCGAACGTGCGGCTAGGCTCGAGCAGACGGGTTTTATAAGTCTGTGGTCTGTGGTAGGTTTAGTTAACTGGGACTTTAATTTGTTACTGCGGCGTGGAAACGTTTAAAGAAGCCTAGGTGTTAATCGCTAGCGGAGTTGCTTTTCAGATTAGGAGGGAAATGAATGTTTCCAGACTCTCAAGTGTTTCCATTGAATAAATGGAGGTTTGGAATAATCTTGCGAGGGGATTTTGTTGCGAGTCCCGCAGGGAAAAATCGAGAGTTATTCGCGATTATAAACGATGCGTGGTTTCGAAGGAAACCACACACCCCGCGGACGACGGAACGAGTTTTCAACAGAGCCAAATCGTATCGCCTCTCCATTACTAGATGTTGGTTTTTCATTAGCGCCCTTAATATTCCGGGGGGTGTAAACACTAGCTAGGGGGTCGCGTGTCCTGGGGAAGCGCAGCTGCGAAATCCAGTGAAAAAGTTTCGCGGTTCGATAAGCGAAGTCTCGTTCACGGCGATGAGAATATTCGACAGCGCGGTGGGGAAGAAAGAAGCGACGGTCGCGAGGAAAGCGCGTTACGAGGAGTCGAACCGCTGAAAGCGATATCGCGTAGCGTGACAAAGGAAATGACTAATCCACGAATTGCTTGAAGCCACACTTCCAAAGCTCGCTTCGGCCGATCGTGGGGCGGCGAGCGAACAGAATATACCCGCTGCGTTCGATCGCGCGCAGCGATTGACGTTAATCGCGAATTGTTATCGCCAAATTGCTGCATATTACATGTCGCGCGCGGTTGAGTGACGTGGGCACAGTGGCGATTGTTGCACGCCCGTGAATATCAGATTGCGCGTTAACAACGATTCGCTGCGGCGAAGGAAATTGGTGGGTTTCGATTCCGTTTTCTGATTAACTGCGACGCACCGGTTGAAAACCACGGCGTCGGAGGAGCCGTATTTGCTTGGGCGCAAGTACGAAAAAGGAAGTAGGAGAAAACGCTGAGTTCGGCGAAACGGCGGGACGGACTTGTAAACAGGGTCTTTTTGAGAATTGGATCGATCATGGGAAGACCCCCTTTCATGCCGCTCGACTCAAGCTCCCCATTGATTGCAACTGATAACGGTGGGGATTCGTTTACAAGTCCCTTTTTCTCCTTTCTCTCGGTGAACGCAACATGTACCGCGAGATTAAGCGAGTTCCCTCTGTGGAACCTAGAAATGTGAAGGGAATGGAGAAAGAGGAATAGATTGTGCTAAATGACAATAGTGTACGATGCCACAGGGTTCCTGGACCTATCCAGTCCTTCAAACTGGGTGGGTTTAAAAGAGTTTGGCAGCACTCGCGAAACATTTCCACGGATATCGTTAATAAATCGAAAGAAGGAAAACATCTTACTCTTCGCAGATGCTACTTAACAGGTAGTTGGACGTTAAACTAGTTCCCACGCGGAGGAAAAGCGTAAAAGGATGCTCGAAAAAGCGTGGGCGCGCGAGCTGAAGGATTGTTCATCGACGGAAAAAGATACTTGTTGTAAAAGTTGGTCCGTGCTCGATCTTCGAGCCTGTTGATCGGGAAAAAAGGAAGCCTCAAGCGTGTCGGCTGTGATGGAGCGCGAGAAGCAGAGGATTAAAGTCTCGATATCGCTGGGAAGTATGTTTTAAGGGGAGGCGAAGTGAAATACAGCGACAGCGCCTAGGTGGAAGTGGAAAAGTTGGAGGGAAGACGCGGCGGGATTACCCGCGACGAAATCGAACGATACAGCTCCCCCGAGGACTGGCCGCGCGGCCGGCTTGATTACACGATTACACGCCCTGGGAGGAAAGCGGGACGATTTTTCCTGATTAAATGGCGTGGCGATAACCGGCATATCGCGACGCCAGCTTCCGGCGATTAATCGCATCGGGAGTCGCGCGACGTGTTAATTAAATACGCTCGTCAGTGTGTCGGCCCGCCGATGAAATGGGGGGCGAGCATTTCCAGCGACGGTTACAAGAAAGTAAAAATTACTCGAAGCCCTTTATCAGCGAATTAACCGAGTCACCAGTTAGCACGCGGATGGAGCAGATATAAATATTCGACCAATTAAAATTATTCTCGCGTCCGCGGCACGAGGGCGAAGCGAGGGCGCCAATTTCTAATGGAATCGCGTAATTAGAAGTCACGGAATAGGTTCCAGCGGCTCTGCGGACATGCGAAGGAAATGTGGAATGTGGAAAAGAGGGAAACTGAAAATCCTGGTCGTTATATGACGTAATTACCGTGCGTGCGTGCACGCGCCCCGCTTTTAAGGCTTCCTCGAGATCCAATTTTCTGTGCGGCACCTCGCTCGCTCCTATACACACGCATCAATTTCGGAATGCTCGTTATACGCGCGACGCCCGGCCGTCGCGCCGACTCGCCTTAATTACAACGAAGGAAAAGACCAGCAGAAACTCGCCCACGGCCGTGGGCGTCGCGTCGGTTTGCTCTCGCACCTTCAGAAACCCGACACTTGCTGGGATTTCCTTTGGGCCCCTAATGACTCGTAATTACAAGCGGGCGTGTGGGAAAATGATCGCGGCGGAGACTTTATTTCGGCGTCATCGATCGCCCAAGACCGCTCGTCGACCCTCCTTGCCCTCTGCCCACGCATCACCCTCGCCGAGTTCCTCGCGGGACTCGCTACCAGCCTCGTTTGTTATCCGAACGAGCAACTTTCATTTCCAAAAACTTTCGACCCGCCCCAACCCTCCCTGATTCAATGATCAACCCCCTGCGATCTCGCGTGCCAGGGTGTAATACAAAAACGACCAACCAATCGCGATACACCGCCCTCGCCCTTCCCGCTTCCATTTCCTCGCCCCTCCGTCGCTAATACCTTAATTGCGTTCCGTGTTTCCGCGTTTAAGTTTCAATACGAATTGTTCGAGGCGCAACAGTTGCTCATTATAGTTCCTCGTTAGTTGCTCGCGATATGTCCCTTTAAAGGCTACGCGCTACAGGGCAACGGGAGAAGGGGAGATACGCTGCGCGCGATAACGTTTATTCCGCGGCAGTTTTTGTCTAAACGGCGCGCCGAGCATTCGTGTAGAGGCTCCTTATACGGATGGTTTACAGTAATCGTATTTAACGAATTGCAGAAATCCGTTCCGATTATCGCGCCGCCCGGAATCAGCAGTTTTCAGGCAAGCAATTTGTCCAGCCGTTCGTAACGAGCATCCGTGTTGTGTTTGAGCTGCCCTCTCGAAACGGACAGGGCCCATCGTTTTATATCCCCGGTTACCTTGATGTCACCGTCGATTTACGGATTAATGAGGATCGCCGCGGCAATTACGATCCCTCGGCCCCCCTATTTTTTCGTCCCGCCCTTTCGCCGATTTTCCGTTTCACCCGTCGGCTATGGCCGGCGTAGGTACCTATTTCCCCGCCGAGCTCGCGAGCGCGAAACGGCCGTCGAGGTACGGCATTTTTACGGCGAATAGCGTCGAATGAAAAACTAATTACGAGTTTCCTCGCGTGTACGGGGGATCAAGTGGCGTATACATGCTCGAGCGTGCAGCCGGAGTGCGCGGCGTTAAAAGTTATCTGTGTCACGTGCGCGAAGATGGAAAACGGGGCTGCGTAAAGTGCACACAGGCCCGAGCGGCCGCACGCCTAAGCGTTACTTTATTTTTAAAGTTAGCCTCGCGCGGCTGCACGAGCTTCATTATAAATTTAACGCAATTACGCCGGCGTTCTATCCTTCTCAGCGCTCCACTGCCACCGAACGGCGACTTCGCCGCGCGTCCAAACGAATGTCGTAATTTAAGAACGATTCGGAGCAAGTGACGGGTGTGCCCGTTTAATTCATTGCTCTTCATCCTTGTATTTTACCAATAGTCAGTCGCATAGGTATGTAATTGTTCACGAAACTCTTTCGAAACGTCTCCTTCCAATTACTCGACGGAGGAGTACTTTGGCCAGTCAAACACGTTTCGTTGTTTTAACTGATACATTAAGGGGTTAGACTACCTTGGCCAGGTCAAGAAATATCGTATCTTTGGGAATTTATTTCTAAGTGACAAAAACACTTTTATCCATAAAATTTTTTCAATGAAGATAGAGACATCTTTGAACAATATATACAATTTTTTTTCAAATATCAAAACATTCCGAAAACTTTAAATGCGTTTTTCTCGGAACCACGTTTTTCGAAACGGTGTACGCTGTAATTTGAGTAGAACCGTATGGATTTGTATACAATTTTGCACAGATGTTCTTAAATGTATTCCCTACCGTCCGACCGTCAACTTTTTCGATATTTTAATTTTTACCTTACTTATGCGTAAATAAAGTCCATTTTCTTACACACGAACGTGAGCTTTTTGCTTACAAAGTGTAACTAGTTTGTTATTTTTCAACCAATCGAAAAAAAAATTGACGATCGAACGATAGAGAATAGGTACATTTAAGAACATCTGTGCAAAATTGTATAAAAATCCATAGAGTTTTACTCAAATTACAGCATACACCGTTTCGGAAAACGTGGTTTCGAGAAAAACGCATTTAACGTTTTCGGAATGTTTTGGTATCTGAAAAAAATTGTAAATATTATTCAAAGATGTCGCGATCTTCGTTGAAAATTTTTTATCGATAAAAGTGTTTTTGTCACTTAGAAATAAATTCCCAAAGATGCGATATTTCTTGACCTGGCCAAGGTGGTCTAACCCCTTAACTCTAAACCGACACTGCGACGCACAAAATTCTTTGGTATTACTCTATACCTATACCTATCTATAAAAAATTGAGAGTGACAGCTTTATATTTTCGCGTCTATTCACCAGAGTTGGGCATTATTGGAATAATTTTTTATTCGAATGATCTCGAATAAGAATTGCGAATAAAACGAAGTTATTCGAGAGTGACGAATAATTTTTTATTCCCAACTACTATTGACACCTTCGTAGAGACCGTTAAAATTTTCTAGGGTTGCCAGCGACCCCACAGTGTCGTTCTAGGGTTAAGAGCCCCCATATTTCCTTCTGCTCGTTAATGAACATCCCCTAGTGTGTTTTGGGGCTGGAATCAGTGCTGCCTATTATTCGTCCAAACAGGAATCTCGGCGAAATCGCTCGTTTGCGTACACACCCCGTTTAAGCGTGTTAAACAGCACGGGCACGCGCATTCTGAAGACTCTTTGGACACGACGGATAGAAACCGCGCTATCCTCCCGGTGCCGCCATTATTCTCCGGGCTGGTCGTCGACGATTTGTGCTCACCTTTTATTGGATCGTTACTCGGACGAAATGACAATGCACCACGGACTAACACCTCCCCGATGCCCCTGGGCGCGACGGATGTCACCATTTGTTCGAGCCATCATTTTTCAGAACGTACTGTTCCTGGAATTTATTCTTCATCGGTGACGAGACAGCCTATCTCTCTTTGAAGCCTCGGTTTCGCGTGCTTTTTAACCGCCAACACGAATCGCCAGGCTTGTTTTACTGATTTATGTACGCTACCCTTTATAGGGTATTCTTTCTATACATAACTTATGACAGCAATCCTTGAAACTGGGGATTGTTTCCAAGAACGGTACTTCACCCTGTAGAATGTTTCTCCCACATGTTCCATGCCTATCGATTAATACATCCCCTTTCCTATCCACTTAAAACGTTTTCGGCTTATCTAGCAGGGTTCGTTTAATCCCCGACAAAGTCGATTAGGTGTGAATCTATTTCAGCGACTGTCGACTGACAGAGTCGCTTTCAGCTCAGACGAATCGCGGGATCTGTTTCGAGTGAATGGTCGGGGCTCGAAAGGAGGGTGCTCGCCAATTTGACACGGCTGGGGATGGTTGGCCGGTGATATTTAGCGTCCCACCCTGCTGCAGAAACTATTACCGTGCCGTTTCGAAGGGGGAGGATAATTTGGGTCACGGGTCGAGCAGAATAGCCGATCGTAGGTACCTAAAGCGTGAAATTCAATTGAGTAGGTAAATTCGTAAACGACAACGGAGCTGCGACGATACCGCGGCTCTCTGCGCGCTCCTTTTCCGAAAGCCAACGCGACGCATTCGATTAAGATGACTACGTCCGAAAGTAGGTACGCCCGGTTCTTCGACCCTGTTAAAGCGGAAACGCTTTGCTTCCGATCCAGAAAGCTATTCGAGGGTACAGCTGGCATAGAAAATACAATGAAAGTGTACATTCTACTTGCAGATATTAGAAATACCGGACCTAAGCAATTAACAATATTCGTCGATGTCGCAGATTTTTATATTCCCCGAGGGATGGAAGTATGTAGGCACCACTTAGACGGGGAAATAAAGAGTCAGTCAACAAACCAGCGCGGAAACCACGCGCGATTAATTCCACGCGCCCCGCGAAACGAGCGAACGCTAAATAAACGATCGGCAATCCGATTAATCTTTAATCGCGTATACATAAATAACGATCGCTATAATATGCACATGTAAATAAGTCACGTTCCCGAATGACCCACTTGAAAACCGATATGAGGCGAGAGAGCGTGCTCGTTCGCTGTCAGAACGATCGATAGGAATGCGAATATACGCGATACGTATGAAGCTTAAATCGTGTGTAGCACGAGCGGGGAAGATATGAAAAGTGCTTCGAACCGATTTGCGTGACCACGCATGATAATCGAACCTCGCCCATGAAATTGCACCGGCACACGAACGCTCGCGAGCCCGGTGTCGGGTTTCGACCAGTGGTCCTGCCGCTCGACTTGCTCTGGCTCGCCCTCTAATTACGTTCTCGGCATTACGGAACACAATATTCACCGTGGTTTTGCGCCTGATACGCGCGCAACAACGCGAGATTCCCTCTTACCTGTAGAAATTTTCTCCGCGCGCAGAAAGGTATCTAATTATTAGCAGAAGGCTTTATTTATATTTACTTACCTCGACATTGACTTTGAGAGCGGTGAGCCGAAGGAAGGATCGAACCAGATTCATCGATGAAAGTACCATGTGCTTTAGGGGTAATGATATTCAATGTCGGTAAGGGATAATCTGTGTGTAGGTATCGGTGGCTGAACGAGATTTTAGAGGTATAAGGACCCTTGGAAAGCCTCCGCTAGGGAGAGGTCCAGCATCTGTTTAAATGTGAGCGATAGGTATATTTATAGAGGGATCAGTCAGCTCCGCCACTCTCTCCGTAGTATCTAAATCTTGTTTAGTGAACGCGAGCCTTTTTAAGAAAGAAGGTACCTAGGTACATATTGACATTGTTGGGTGACGGATGACCTGGCGTCGCCTTCTCTGAACTTTGAAATAAGGGTTGAATAAAGATCTAGCCATAAGGCACTAGGGTAATAAACTCTTGTCCATGAGAGGACTACGAGGAACACTTACAATTTAATAAGTTAACCGCCAAACGCAACCCCCACTTCGTCGCCTACTTAACTGTGGAACCTCGTGTAAAACGCATAAAAAAGGGACAAGTTTGGGAGTTCTTTTTTTCAAAGAGTCAGTGAAACGAGTCTTTTTCCAAACTTTTGAGATTTTAGATAATAGACAAAATTTGTTATGTTACAAAATCGCCGCTGGTTATGGAGAAATTACCAGATTCTCCACTGCAACGAAAAAACCAAGCAGTTTTTTGTTCGGTATGAAATTACGCTGTGGATGTAGTTGTGGGAGAAGCAAAAAGTGCAAAATAGCGAAAACAATGAGCTTTTAAACCGTGGTACGCAAGAAACCGCGAATTTCGGAACATTTATTCGTACTGTTTATGGGAAAAAAGGGTAAAATTGTTTTTCTTTTTTGGGGAGTTTATTGACGAGAGAATGCAATAAACTATATGTATGCACAAGCGCAACTTGATTGGTTGAATAGTTTTTGAGTCATTGTCTGCGCCGTGTTTTGTAAATGTGAAAAAATTATTTTCGAAAAAAAAACGCGTTCAAAGCGTACGCTCCTGCCGCGTGCACATACAGCTGCGCGCACAAAAACGATGTGTATGGGCCTTCAGAGTTTGACTTTTGGCCCGACGCTTTATGAACATGTTTCCCACGTGACATACTGTCGATTAAACCCTCGAAAAAATCGATTTTATGGACCGATTACACAAGGCTCCCCCTTGAATGCTTCAAACGGATAAACCCTTCGTCCAACCCCTGCGAATGCCCGAAATCACAACCGTGGGCTAGAATTCCTCGAAAAGAATTCCTCGGGCTACGTGTAGAGAATTGAACGAGTCGATGCGGCAATGCGCATAACAGCCTCCATAAAACGTATAATTATTCAGTCGACTGGCTGAGCTACACGCGGCGGGCGAACGTGTTCGCGGGCACGCGTGAGTATTTCTCATGGAATAATATGCTCATATTAATGCGACGGGGTATAAATTAGTTGGAAATTCGGGCGGGCGAGACAAGAGGAAAGGTATCCGTTGCGTTTCCCCGAACGTGGCGCGCACAGCCGAAACGGGCGAGCATATGCGTATTTATAAACGCGACACAGTAGAACAATGAAAGCCCCCGCGTTTACGTGTTTCCCGGCAACCTCTGCGCATGATTTATCTGACGCTGTGCAACACCCTCCAGTCGCGCGAGCGCGCCCGGAAATCGTCCTCTTTGCGCTTGATTTCATAAGCGCGAACGGTTACGGCGAAGATTCACGGGATTTCGAGGCGAATCTCGTTCCGAGCGCCACTTTTCCTCTTATTCTCGAAGGGAAACAGCGTAAACGCCGTTCAGAGGCTGGGGAAACGGAAACGTCCCTCGCATTTACATTTGACAAAGATGGCGGTGTGGAAGACAGGATGCTCGAGCAATGGGAGAGCATTTCAACTTCCATGCTTTTAATACTCTTGTATGAATGGAAAAATTGCATTAAGGGGTCATTCTGGTTAGACGGTTTGAAAAATTCTATTTTTTTTTTAAACATTTTTCGAAAGTACATATCCTCAAGAATGTACTGTTAAATTTTCATTGAAAAATTCCTATTATTTTAACTTCTACAGAGGCATTTTGTAGGGGGCGCAGAGGCTCAGCTTCTATAGACGAAAACTTTGGACGCGTTTTTCTCGAAACGTCATTTTTCACTTGGTGCAGGTAAAATCTCAAAATCTATCGAACCGATTGCTTTATAAATTGAACTGCTTATTCTACACACCTATGCCTCTGGCCGGTACTACAACCAAGTATTTCTGTTGACTCTAACCTACTTTTAAAATAAAAAATAGCACAGAAAACACAGACGAAATACATTGATTCTTGTATTTTACCCGGCATTTTGTTAATTTTAAGGATAAATCATTTATTCTAGTTCGGGCCATAGCGACAGTCATACTGATCAAGAATCTGTTTGTATTTTTGGTTTCAAATAAGTCCAACTGCTGAAATAACCTGCACGAGTGAGGCATGAATTTTTAAACATGTTATCAAAATCGCCTTCAAAACCATTTTACAAGCAATAATTTTATTATTTTGATATTTTTTACTTGCTATAGAAATGTAGTTTAATTAATAGAAAAAAGTTTTACTCCATTACTATAATTCCTGTATTCGCAATAAATTCCTGAAAATCGCTGAATTTATCGGCGCGCTAACCAGAATGACCCCTTAAGGAAGGGGAGGAGGAACTTTGTTCTGTCTGCAGAGAAGACACATTGAATAAGAACACATAAGAACTTGATAAGATTTCCATGATGACGTCGATTTTTCATTAAAAATGTTCTGAGAATTTCGACGAATTTTACATCAACCTGTGGACAGGGAATCTTGACGAAAATTGTGGCGAAGCAAAATTACGGGGCAAATTGCGCCGCCGCTCTGTCGTGCTTTCATTCATGCGTCCTTATCGGGCTATAGCGGCAGTAGTAAACTCGAGGAATGACGATCCCCCGTTCTTTTCTCCTCGCGCTTTAAGAGGCAGAAAATCGGGCCTACTCTCTCATCCGCCTTCCGACACTCGTGGCTACGTGTCTCCCTTATCCGGCTTGGAGAGAGGGAAAAAAAAGTGTTCCTGACGGGAACAAAGCGCGACTAAATCTTGAGAAAGCGCCGCGGAAAAGGGCAGACGTGTAACCGAGAGAGGGAGATAGTGTTACAGCCACGAGTACCGCCACTGAATGACAATCGTTTCCCCTGCTTTGCATGCTGCGAGGCTGCTGGAAGCTCGTGAAGCCAGTCATTTCTATCGGTTATCTACGATACCATCCAGGAACGTCCAGCCTTTCGGTTGAATCGTCGTCTGAGCAAAGTGGATACGCGTTAGGCTCCGTACTACGTCAAGTCTATTCCGTTTCCGTAAACAGATGCTCGTAAAAAACGTTCATTGATCTGAGATAAAGGGGCAGGATTGTGCGTGAAATCGTGCTCGTCTGATTTCGAGGAGTTCACACTTATTGAATTAATGTTCGAAGCAGGCGCGATGAAAACGGTGTGTTAGAGTAGCGCTTATTGACGGGTGCCTGTCGAGGGTTCCGTTAATAATTCAGATAAGCAAACTGCCGCCATAATGGATACACTGTATTATGTGTAATAATAATATTTAATTAATCAGATATAATCAGCAGGTACGCTCGCGGCAGCGTTTATGGTTCCGTTTTGGTAGTTTAATTCTGAAACGTGGAATGAATATTGAATGTGTTCATCGTGCACCGAGACACAATAGATTATGCCTCGCCGGTCGATTAATTTTGTTACGCGGATGGTAATCATTATCGATTATTAGACTTGGTAAACAAGAATTCATTTACTGCTTGATCAGCTCTATTGGCGGGCCAAGTGTCCAGCAAACAAAGGATCTACGTGAAATTCACATTTTCCTGTTTTTTTTTTTTTTATCAATTTTAAAAGGTTTTTCATTCGGCTTCATTTTTGTAAATGATCTTCGAGTTTCAAAATGTAAGAAGGATACTTATGGAATATTGTTTCGATTTTTTATCCTGGTTCCACAATCCAATTGCTCGATTTCTTCTCTCTTTAAATCATCAAGATCAAATCATCGGATCATAGTACACTTTGTCCAAGTTTTCTTTTATATCAGTTTTAATACCATCATCGTTGCTCCTCCGATGATTCTTCGCAACAGCAGCGAAGGAGGTAGGAATAAAGAGGTAGAACGTTGCCAGCGGCGAAATTGGTGGCTGAAAAGTTTGAGATAATGCTGCGAGCGAATGAACCCCTCGTCGTCGATCGATTAGCTGCGCAGGAAATTCGCGTACACGTCGGCTGGGACGAAATAATTAAAATTAACGAGTCAATTTTTGTCCCGTTTACACCCCGCAGCCACGTCGAGCGCGTGTTGATTAAAACCGAACGATTAGACGAGCTGGCTCGCGTTTCTTTGACCTTATCACTTACCACAAATTGGCCCGTTCGCTTCTAATTAAGCTGTTAACAACTTTTCTGACGAAGCTCCTCTAACCGATGGAGTTTATCGCTGCTGCTTTCCCAACGCCTTCGATCTAATACTCAAGAGAGTACACAACGGCAGAAATATTACACGAAACGAAAGTAGGTAAATACAATCTGGTAAACGAGCAGATGCCACGAAGCGCATAATATTTGGAAACCACATTCATCCATTATCAGCTTATGAGCTTCCCAAATACAGTACGATGAATGAACAGCGGCTGAAATTTGTGATGATTAGGAGAATGTTAATTACTGCAGTTATTTCATTGAACCGAAGCATCTGTTTAACGAACACTCTGTTCATCTGCGCGGCGCAACGTTAGAACTATTGAAGGATATCGATTCCGAAATTACGAGTACAACCGTAATTGATGCACTCAGCTAATAAAATCCATGCAACCGCAGAATTAATTACAACGCCCATCGGCGACGGGCGTTTATTTATCGTTATTGCTATTATTCATACACTCTGCGGGCGCGGTTTAATGTATCGAAAAACACGGTATTATACGACAACGAGTTAAATGCAAATGGCTAATTGAGTAACAGATTCTAAACGCGGGAACGAATTAATGCGTCCGACCGAGCGTGCATGATAGATACGTAATGGAACGCAAGAATCACGAGTATTTAACAGTAACAGACAGAAGCCGCGATATCGGCCGCAGCTGTGAATAAAATTTCATCGCACGAATCGATACCCACCCAGCTGCACACCAAAACAAACACAGCCAGAGCTTTCCCACAATTGCTGTCCCGCGGTACTGCAGTGTAATGAGGCATACGTGTGAAATACTCAGTGACGGTCTGTTAAAAACACGCACGCGTGTGTGTGTGCGGGTATGCGGTATGCGCGTACAACCAAGATAGGACGAGTAAATCTGGGACTGTTTTCATTGGTAATTCACGAGCTCCAATATTAGAATACGCGATGTTTCCTCGCAAAACGTATCGCGTTCAAAGGAACATATATAGTCGAGGAAGCACAAACACCAACGTGGAGCAATTATCCGAGATGAAAGGAGCATCATCGAGATTATCTGGGATACTCGAATTCCACCGTCAACGCTAACACCGCTAACAGTCCCTTTTAGCTTAAGGGGTTATACCTAAGGCGACCGAAAAGAGGGCGAATGTTTGTGAATTTTTTATAGAAAAACGAAAGCATATATTCTTCCAGGACTTTTTGCACTGAAAAGAGCAACGCTTAAAGTACAATTGGTAATTTTTTTGTAGAAAAATATTTACGTTTATAATAAAGTTACAACGGACATCCGAGAAGGCTTTTTAAAAAGTTGTTTTAATGGTGAGCACTGCCATTCGGAACCAGATTATCTAAAATCAAAAAAACAAACAAGATTTCGAAGAAATGACGCGACAAAATCGGGACTTTAACTTTAAATAGCCGCAATTTTGTTGTGAATTAATGTTTCGGAGATCCCCTCCGCGAATCGGAGGATACATTAGTATACTAACGAAATCTTTTTTGTTTTTTTATTTTAAATAAGCTGGTTCCGAATGGCAGTGCTCACCGCAAAATCAACTTTTTAAAAAGATTTCTTGGATGTACGTTGTAACTTTTTTATAAACGTGAATTTTTTCTACAAAAAATTACCAAATGTTCTTTAAATGTTGCTCTTTCAAGTGCAAAAAGTTCTGGAAAAATATATGCTTCCGCTTTTCCACAAAAAATTCACAAACATTCGCCTCTTTCCGGTCGCCTGACTAAGTAGGTATAACCCCTTAAGACAATCGGCGAGGAATTATGAAAATACAATCCATAGGCGGATCGTCGACGGTTGCTCGGAAAACACGGCTGCGAGCAAACAGCGTGACTTTCCAACGATCGTATCGTACTCGCAACCTTCGCGTTCGGCTTCTTCCGAGTTGTTTGTAATGCAAACCGCTTGAAGCACGTCTTTTGTTGAATACATTTCAGTCGCACACGTCAATGTTACCCTGCCACGCACGTCGCCCTACTTCTTTTCCCGGTGCATATTCATTGCTTTCTTCGCTCCTCCCCGCGCACAATCGCGGCAGCGATACTAACGGCTTTCAAGAAGCCCTGAATTAGTAAACCGGCCGCCTGTTCGCAGGCAGCGGGAAAAGTGAAAGAATAAAAACGTCTGGTAACGCGGAGGACGACTACAGGAGCAGATGTGAATTATTGCTTAGCCATAAAATCCCGGATCCTCGTACGAGTTCCGAGGAAAATGCGAAAGAAGAAAAAAAGAAGTAAGAAATCAGGGGAAGCTTGATGGGTGCTAAAAGTCGCGGCGAACGTCGCGTTCCCGTAAGCCCTGCAAATTGGTAGAGATGACAGAAATCCACTCGATGCTTACTTAGGCCAATAAAGAAGTTTATGGCTCCGTTCTCTTCGGGCGATGCTCCGGGGCGAAGAATTTTTTACCCTTACGCAAAACTGCGACGAGGGAAACGTAAAGCTAATAACATAGAAGCAAAAGGAGAAGAGGAGGCGATTAATTAACCTTTCCCGTGATGAAGCAAAGAGGAAAGTAGAGAGAAAAGACACGTAACCGTTGGGATGAACGCCGAACGGGTGGGGCGGGAGGGGAGAGGGGGTGGAGCGGAGCGGAAATAAGACAAATTCCGATTGATCATCCGGAGGAAAGTCGGTGGAACGGAGAATGGGAGAGGCCCGTAATTGAATTATGGTCGGTCAATTGTCGAATACTGATAATAGGATGTGGTAATCAGCCTGATCGATAAAAGAACAGTTAGAACGGGGCAGAAAGTGTCCTTGTTTCGTAGCTCCCGTAGTGGACGAACAATGAGACATAATCTCACCGGGAAGCAATTACAAATTGGGGGCAACGAACGAATATCGCTGCTAAACTCGCGGGAATTGCTCCGTCATGGGTGGATCAATTTTTTTTTTTCACAGATATGCGGGACGAGTGGGTGAATTTTTTATTCGGAATGTTGGTTGCCCGGCAGGAATATCTTGTCGCATAATCCCACTGTTAATTAATTCCCGTTCCTCCAATAAACGTAACGCCCGTATCGCGTTTTAATTACATCGCTTCGGGTGCCTTTATCAGCCGACGCCGCTTACCAGCATCCGGTATTCTACGGGCCATCGTTATCGCGAAAAACGGAGAAATTCCTGAACGCGCAATACTCCCCGGCCAGCTATGTAATAAAGACATTCCATCGAATGGCTGGAGCGCAGATGCGGGTGTCATTCCTACCTTCAAATTAGTCTTGTTCCATGTTACGTTACGATATGGACAGAGGCATGTAAACAGACATTAGACCCGCGACTTGCAATTAAACTAGCCGCTCGTCGACTAGCAAATAAACATGGAAAGCCTTAACGTTCATTAGCTGCTAGAAGCTTGTATCAGTTCCTTAATTCCAAGCACCCAACTGTTACGACCATTACGCAATGGAATCTACGTAGGCTTGTTCAGCGCCAAGTCCTTGATACGTCCTCGGCGCGGGTTTCATAATCGACAGAGTCGCGCTAATTAATTGCAGCGCACCGGCGAGTCCCCTCCGCCCTGCGACGCTGAAACGCAAATATTCGTCCGAGCGCGGGGGACGTTCGGTAGCGTCCAAACTAATTGTGAGTAATCTTAATAAATAATGAAACTCCACGGCGGCAGAGGAGCGTAAAGCTTGCGTCCCTTTAATTAATGGCGGGGGATAATTAAAGAAACGCAAGTCGGGGGAGGGGCAGTATCGCTTCGCGTTATTTAATTGACATCTTCATTAATCAGCGAGCTAATTACCCGCGAAGCGAGTTTAATATTCGATCGGTTAGTCAAATTCACTGTGCCGGGGGTGGCTGGGGGCTGGGGTCTGATTATCCGTGCAAATACCAGGGACAGGTACCAGCATTTATTCGACAGCCAGTCTGTCTGCGAGATATACGCGCGATAACGTCATAGCTGGGTCACATCGGGGCGCAGAGGTCAAAGACAGCTGATACTATCAATTATTTTAATTAACGTCCCGCATCGGGAACCGGCAGAAGAGGGTGGCGCGAATCAAAATGCAATTTCATCGTTGCCCGATGACTGGCCGCCGACGAATGTTTGCAAACGGGCCAGAGGGGGCTGAGGGGTGAAAAAAAAAAGAGGGTAGTAAAGGATATATGGGATCGATCGACGCCGCGACACGTGGCAGGAATAATTGACTGTTAACGCATCGATCGTCGACGGAATGACTGGCAGCAGTCTGTTGTTTCGCGGTGACGTCCAAACTGCTGGCCACCGGTGATATAGTTCCGAACAGAAATTGGGAACCATTCCCCTGCGAAACTCTGCGCTTTTGCGCGCTGAATATCGGCACGGCTAATGAGCGAGGCAAGAACATTCAACGTGGCTAATTACGGTAGCTCTGCTTGCAAACGGGCGAGGGTGGAGGGAGTTAGGAGCACACCTTCTTTATTTGTCAAAGTGCAGGCTGGAATTGTAAGATTTCCGCGATACGTAACTCGCGGTTTCTCGCGTAGAAAAGGAAAGGCAAGCCCGTCGCGCGCACAGCTGGCTTCGGACACGATTTTGTCTGCATTCCGTCGGCAGCAACGTCGCGGCAATCGGCGAATTACCTGAATTGAAAAACCGCCAGGGGTTTCATGAATCTCTCGATAATTTATCGATTAAGCCCCTGCGCGGAATACGAAAGCCGGTTTCGGGACGCCGCGTCGCCTCCCCTCGCGATCGCGCCGATTAAAATTCGCGTCACACTTGTCAGATTTCGCGCGGTCTCCGAGTAAACCGAGGCTCGATCTGCGAAAATTCCGTAATCGACATTTAATCGGGCGAAATCTTTTTTCTCCCGGCAACGCTCCCCGCAGAAATTGGCACGCGCCAAATTCGCCAATTTGCACCGGCGAAAGTTCCCCCTCTTTTTATTCCACTCTAATCGAATCCCATTTCAACAGAATTCCGCTCGTTCGATCAGCTTTCGGGGTCGACTAGAAAGCTGCGTTCGCAACGTTACATCGATTCGAGGAGGCACGAACGACGCTTCGTTCTACAGAAGGCTCCTCAAAGAAGTCTCGGTGGTTTCTTTCGCCGCCGGGACGCAACACGTTCGCTTTAGCGTGTAAACTGAAGTTAAGTCTTCCACAAAGTGTGTCTTCCGCTTCGAAAGTATGTTGCCGGTGCCCGCTAGGGATTCTGACCACCAGTGGCCATAGCGAAATTTCATTCCTCGCCTGTTCCGCGAATTCCTTGCAGTTGTAGCGCCGTGAAATCGAATAATCTAAGCGTGGTTTCTTCGAATTTTCGGTTAACCTGCTAGAACAGGAGGAGGCATGGAACGTAGGAGAACAGAAGCATTGCGTTTTTGCCATGGCAGTAACTTTGTATCACTCTGAAATTTACGCGGTACGCACTACTTAGTAGAGCTGTTCGAGCACTCGAAAAAAACGAGCCGAGCCTGACTCGGCTCGAAGAACCGAGTACTCGTAAAAACCGAGCGACTCCAAAGAATCGAGTATTCGAATTTTTTCGAGCGGCTCGAAAAGAACCGACTAGTCGATTTTTCTTTTTTTTTTTTCTTCGAGTACTCGGCTCGGCTCGGTCCGAATTTCAAGCTACTCGAATATTCGAGTACTCGAACAATTACGTTGTATACGAATCATTTTATTAACCATAGTTAATAAAATGATTCGTATACAACGTAATTGGCAATAATTGTGAGCTAAGTAATTTTGCAATAATATGTGTTTATTCGAGTGATGCAATAAATATTTCCAGTAGGTAGATCTTTTCAGTAGCGATGTGATCGTTAATATATTATTGTTATCGGGGCTTAAGAGAGTGAATAAATAGTGGTGATGCCGCCGCAGGGTAGCACATCATATTTTCCATCTGGCCTTACGGTGTCTAATTATCGTCATTTTGCTGATTACCCAAAGCGATCTATCGTGGAAAATCGTCAACCGAAATATCGCTTTTCGCGAATTGCGTGACAGTGGCGAATCAAGCGCGTCTATAAAACACCATAGCCTACGCGCAGAAGCTTGGTGGGAAGAAAGGGCCATTTTAAAAAGCGTCGTGACACCGTGACATCTTGTCACACTGGAAAAGCGGATAAGAAACCACCTCCTCGTTCCTCCTCGCTCGCGGAGATAATGCAGACTCGCAATATTCCGCTAGCTATAAAGGATGCGGAATATATACCACGCGTAATCTAAGATAAGAGGATATAGAAAAAGAATCTTGAGCGAGGGGAGATTAATTGCGTGGATTACTTCAGACTGTGGTCACGTAAAGACCGAGCAGAGGAAAATGTGCTCAGGAAGAAGGTATCCGTGGCTGATCCCGGGAAATTTGTAACACGAATTATTACGTAGCACAGAGTTTACATTGATTCGTTTCATGAAACAGAGCCCATAACACATCTACTTATTAAAACCTTGGAAAATTATTTTATCGTAGCTCATTCTCTAAAACATCGATTGATCGCGTGAAACTACATGGAAACGAGTTCGCGGATCCTCCGAGTGACAAGCTTACAATCGTAGGATAATATAGGAATACTCATAAGATTTCCAGACCATCAGAAACTCCTGAGACTCCCTAATCCTCTGGAACCACAAGAAAATCTAAAATCAGAAAGCTCAAAGTCCTCCATGACTTCTAAGGCACAGAAAATTCTTAGGTATCTCAGGGACACCGAAGTCCTCGCAGTCCTCGACTCGTCTGTAATCCCTTTTCTATCACACCACTTATTGTTAGTATTTCATCCTACGAGTCTCAGAATCACTGCTAGCAAGCCCCACGAGTCCACAGTCGCCGCCGCCAGATATTACGAGATTAGAATCGTTATAATCGGATCGCCGACTTTAATATCGTTTCTGTAGTGCTCGGCGTTGTGCCCCGTGAGTCCCAGGTCGTCCATTAGGGTCCTGTAACGCCGCCTGTTCCGTTGGAAAACGCTCTCAGCCTTTTCTCGACCGTCTTCCCAAGATTTTATCCACAGATCTCGATGGGATTAGCGGAAGGGCGGGGACGTAAATGAAAAGCGCGGCAGCGATTAACCGAGCGTGCAGTGATCAACCGGGCTAGAAAAAGAAAGAAGCCGCGTAACAAAGCGACGAACGCGCGAGGCGCAACGGCCGCTCAAGATACTACGCTTCTGCATACAGATGGGCTTATTAAACGGGAATCTGCAGATGGAGGAACGCATAAAGCACTGTCCACGGTCCTTATCTGATTAGGCATGCAACGCCGAGCTTGAGGAGCTTCGGCGCTTTCGTTACGGTGCCAGGGTTTGCCCCGATATACCAGCCACGTAAATTCTGTAAAACGCCCGCCCGATTTTATCGCAGCTTCGAGGCGCAATCGTTTAGGAATACTTATTCGGCGAGTTGTCGTGTACCGGTGTCTAACAAGAATGTAATTGTCCCCATCGAAACGCGTGAACTTTCCAGACACGCGGGGTAAAATCTGCGGGAGAAAGCGCTAACCATCCCCTAAATGTATTCAAATTATTCCAACACTCTGTTAAACGAGGCTTCAATTGCGACGTTTCATAATATTGTTGGACACCCTGCGTTCCCTTGAACGTTAGAAGCGCCGAGCTTCGTGAAGCAGAATTATGGAAAACTATGTATCATATTATACAATGCTCGCGAAAAGGGCGACCGTGTACCCAACTATGCATTCCTTTGCCCGCCGCGAAGGATTCCACATATGTTTGGCAAAAAAGAATATTTGACGTATCTCTGAAGCGAATTCGAGACACCGCAGCTATTCGCGGAATGGAATGTTCGCGCGTACGCCCGAGAGAAATCTCAGAGCGTGCAGAGTGTTGCCGTGCTACGCGGGGGGGAAAGTTTAGCGCGAGGGTGAGAAACGAGGGAGATTTTATAAACGTATCGGTCGCATTCCTCTCCCCGAAAACGCTGGATAACAGCTCTCCCCGGTCTGCGGCAGATTTCTCTTTCCTAGCATATGTTGGGAATATTCCACGAACCAGCCTCCGGAGCGAAGGAAATCTGGAGGCGTCTTAAATTCGATGAGAGCACCGGAGGATCGTTCGGCATCTGCCATTACGTAAACGGACGCCTGCCGAAGTCAGCTTTCGTCGCTTAGATTATTGATTACGCTCGATCGTAGTATCGGATGGCGTTAAGTAAGATCACTCATTGCCCGCGTTCAATCTCGCCGGAACTTTCGGAGAGCACGTCCCCCGTGGGGATTTTCGCATGAAAGTTGAAAACAGCCAGCGGAAGAATACGGAAGGGGATACGTTTAACTTGTTCGGTGGTCCAGACATCCAGCATCACTGTCGGCCGTTAAGCAAGCTGCTACCCGACGAAACTATTTCCACCGCTGCTCACTACTCTCCCCAAGAACTTCAAAACAGCGAGCCGTAAAAATAGTGGGGCGCGCAGGAAGCAGTTGGTTCTCATCGGTGAGATGTTTCCCGTGTTTCTCGGTTAACGCACGGTTAAACGATGCCCTGGCAGAGTAAAGCGCGTCAAACACCATAACTGCCCTGTTGGAACTAGGAAATCGCATTGCGCGACGTATCGATGGAAGTTGAGTTGCAAAGGCTTCGTCACAGGCTCCTAAGTCGCAAGGGTTAAAAAGTATTCTATGTTCTCGGGCTTAGAGCAACTAGAACCAAGAAGTGTTCCCTAAAATTTTTGAGCAGAAACTTACCAAGAATCGAGGAATTAGTTTATGGATGCTTCGGGGTTGGCTCGAAGAGAAAAGTCGCGCGGCAAACACCGGGGAACCGTGTACAGACAACTCGGTGTGGTTGCTGAATCGCAATCAACTGAATGCAACCACTCGATTCACTTGATGGCATTAGGCAAACGCGAAAGCCATAAGCTGTACGCCGCACGGGAAGCGTCGACTGCGTTCATAATCTCCAAGTTCTGGCATCCTTCGACTGCGAGCGCCTCGCGATAGTACAGCCATGATAAAATATTGCTGTTGCGTCTCATGCTTCGTTCCGTTTGACGTTACAGTGCCGGAATGTACTCGGATCCGAAGTACCGGAGAGAAGACATTGTTTATCTCGCGCTTGGCTGTTTAAGCAATGACTCGTTGAAAATGTACCTGTTCCCTCGGTGTCGACACTAACTCTGTGTGCAGATGTAAGAATCGGTAGGTAATTGGGAGAACGGGCCAAACGGTAGTAGAATTGCATTATTTAGCAGGTGTCGTAAAGCATTAATTAGTGACGTAGAGGAAAACACTTTGCTGAACTGTATCACGTCTTCGAGCAAACGTGGACATAATAATAAGTAGAGTGCACGGCATTCAGCTCAATAACCCTTCTGTGTAGTGGAGCACACATACGTTTGACCCTCTTAATACAGTCGCGTTGCATCTGAAATGTCGTTACAACGCGCAGCCTGTGTTAGCGTAACGAGACGCGTCTAACACGAATCGAGAAAATTTAGCCTGAGTGAGAAGCTTCATATTTAAACATAGTTAGCAGCTCAACCAAAAGGAAGTCTTCGCATCCTTTTCTTTCATCATTACCCACAACAAGAGGTATTGAAGTCACTTTACATTAGCCTTCTGAAAATAATCTATATCCCTGTGTAATACGAGCCATCTGTGTCGAGCGTATCTCTAATCGCGTCACAGCTGGCCACATTCCACTGGATTAGAATATTCCACGAATTCCAAACGGTCGCTGAAACAACACTACAGTGGCTCTAAAGAGTAAAATCTGAAATTGAAATAATACTCGCATCAAAGAGCCAGGACTCGAAACGTTCATCCCTGAAAAAGAAAAGGTTCGAAGCGACTTGCTATCAATTTCCAGCCGCGAAATCTGTCAGTAACGTCCTGTAGCTGAACTCACACCGTACAGTCAGACGATCGGCCTTTGTCCGCGATCAAAATCGAAAGCCACGGTACGAGACAGATTTGGCAGGTCCGTCCAGGCCGCAGAACCGTCAAAATTACGGGATCGTGAATGGGTTTCAGCGCTGTAAAGACCCTCTGCTTATGCAACGGCACTGCTCCGCCCAAGGATGTCCTACCCACGTGCTCGCCGATCCTAAAGGCCGCCGCGAAGTCAAAATGCGGGCCACGGCGCATGCTAATTTCCATCGTTATTCTGCTGATCATGGTGGCCATCGTTTATTGCATGTCCCTAACGAACCAGCAGCTGGGCAGTTTGACGAATAGACTGTCCAGGAGCCGCCCGCAACCTCAACCCGTCGCAGAACCTCCACCTCCACCCGTCGCAGAACCTCCACCCGTCGCAGAACCTCCACCCGTGGAGGAACCCGTAGCCAGTGCCGAGCCCGATGCTGAACCGGCGGCCGAAACGGCTACAGAGGAAGCCGGTGAGCGTCTAAATCAGATTTAGATCGACGCGTCAGTCACGTAACCTCTATTGACAGCTGATGAATTTGAATGATTTCTAGAATAAACCACCTGGATACAAAATTCACGATCCCTTACACGTGACTACTATTTCATTGACAACCGCATATTTTCAAATCCCTCGGGAACGATCTACCGAACGCGATGGAACACTGATGATTCCTTATTCGGTGCAACACCTATTAACAGGTGGACGTTTTCAACGACGTCGCGATTTTTAATTCCGTGCCCGGAGTAGGAGCTTGGGTGTAATGAGAAATTCAAGGCTCCCCCACAGTGACACTTGGTAAATTCTTTAATTCCAAGCAGAATAGGAGGCTGAGCTTAACACGCGGGCGGAAAATTGGCGGCGTGCGATGGAAGGGTACTCGATCAGGAGAGATCAGATTGTCCAAGAGGGGCGAGATAGCTGATACGGGGCGAGCTCGATCGAACGTGAGTGATTTGATTAAATTGCGCCGGGATCGGGTGCGAAGTGTATCGTGACCTACTTTTCCGTCGCTCTTCGGTGTTTCCAGTTAGGTTTAGTTGCCTGGCGGCCCGGGCTTCGCTTCATAGGAGTATGAGCCTGCGTTGCGCGTCCGAAGATTCGCTGTCACCGCTGGAATAAGTCTGAGGAGCCCTGACGCGACGCGAGGAGAGAACGGGAGGTTTGATCCTGGATAACGAATGTGCCAACCGTGCTGCACGGGAGCGTAACGTATGTACATAAATCCGTGCCCGAAACGGCGGGCTCGGACTACATTTCTCATCCCGCGGCATTATTCGAAGCGAAGTAATGTTACATTTCGCAGAACAACGCCGATACCGTTCTCGGACGTAACAGCTGCAGAACGATGGAGCGTGCAGCACGAACCGTGTGCTTCATCATCTACATTTTTAATCTTCCTGCCTGATAGGAAAGGAATCACGGCGCTGTTAACTGCTCGTTGAGAAATCGTATTCAACCACCACGGTTCTTCCTTACCAATCAGATTTCCAGTAATACCGGACTTGACCCACAACCGCAACTTGATCCACCATTTATTACCCAGAGGGACAACAGTTTGAACGCAACAATGGTGTCTTATTACAAAATTTGTAAAAGTAACGGTACAGTCGTTAGAATAAACTGAGCATGGGCAAATACAGAGGCGTTTGAATACCCTCGCGTTTCGTCGACTACATTTCTTTCAAAACGCAAAGAGAAACGCTATTTGGAGGGACGTTTATTACATCTGCTTAATAATCCGCGTAAATCTTAACTAGAAATACGTGCTAACTTAACATTCTACGTTAAAAAACCATTCAGTCTCAGCGTTACAACGGTACTAAAGTAGCCGGGGCAATTGAGCACCGAACATTAGAAGGAGAGACGTGGATTCAGTGAAAGGCAGTCAATCGTTCCAGTTTCAAAATGACTCCGGTCAGCTCTTCGTCGGTTATGTGCTCCTGAAGGGACAAGATAAGGCCAGCGAACAGAAACTTGTCGACGATCTCTTCCCTCAGCCTTTCCCCGGCTATCTCTGGATATTCCGATCTAACAGCGTCGACGTACACCGCGAGGATCTCCTGCAGCTCCGACGGCCCGCTCCCCTGCTCCATGTTATACAGTAGAATGGGTCCTAGATCGACAGCCGGCGAGCAGTACCTCATTGTTTGCCAGTCGATCACCTTCGCCTCGATCGGTTTACCGTTCTGGTATTTGAACAGCAGATTATCGTGTGAAAAATGACCGTGACATATGGTGGAGACCTCGTCGACCATCGAGGCCATGGCCTTCACAATCTCTATCGGGCTGCCGTTCAACTTTTTCTTCGCGCTCTCGGCGAACCTTGAATCTGGCATTGATTCGAGCACGTCCATCATCCTGCAATCAATCAAATCGAGGATTTACACTCCGTTTCCTTTTCGCCGGCGAACGTGACCGTCGGGGGACTGTTAAACACGCAAGCGATACTCGTCGAGCGATTACAGTGCCGGGCGTCCAACGGCGACATAATTGCTTACAGATTTTATAATCGATCGACGATCGATCGATATCCCGTCAAATCTATCGATACACGAAGCCCCAATCAATTTCGGAGACGTTTCGCCTCAGTTGCGCGTCGATTATTCCAGCCGCGTGGAAGTCGAGACGCGAGTTACCCGCACTGGCATCGATAACGTCGACGTTACTGGCACACCGAATGTCGTACGATGACGAGGTCGTAACGCGTGTTCAACTACCCCGCGACCGTCGCGACCCCCTCGAGCTCATTAAATTTTGTAACGTTAATCCACCAGCCCGTAAGGTTAATTCAACCCCGACATCGCGCAACCGACGGCACGCCGGGTTGCTGTTCGTTTAACCCTTCGGTGGAATTACTGACCAGAGTTAGTGATACTTAAGTGGAATCAGGAAGATTCCGGGTGATGCATTTCCTCTTCTGTTATCCTTCGTGTAATCGCTTGGCCGCGATCTCCAGCGATTTCGGGTCGCCCGGAACGTTCCAATCTCGACTCCTGGTAGTCGAGATTCGATGTCTAACGAGTTAAGGGAATCTCGATTGTTTATCTACAGAATACCGCGAAACAGACTCCCGGAACACGGTTTCCGGGTACGCGGGATCGGTTAATCCGATTGATTAATTGATAAGTTGGCCCCCACGAATTACCAGATCGTTCGAATCCGAAGGCGGAATACTTTTGCACGCGTATAGCGACAGGGCGGGTCTAGATTTTGCGTAGGAGAGATAAGACTTAAATGAATCACTTGATATGTAACTATACAAAATTTCTGAAAGTACAGGCAATTAAGGATCGGCACGCTTTTACGACACTTGATCCCACCTACAAGGTTACTCGAGACTGCGTAGCGATCGATCGAACAATAAAATTCCGCGTGGGGTACTGGCAATAAATCTCGCGTTCTCAAGTTGCACGGCAACGTCGTCGAGTCAAGAATCGCTTGCCATGAAATCGAAAGAGGACGAATTACCTGGACGATCTACTCTCGTAACGTCTCATCGATTCCTCGGTAAGGATGGTCTCCAACAGTTTCGCCTCGAACTCCCTGAAGATTTCGGGTTCCGTTGCCTTCAGCCTTAGCCCCCTGCCGTGGAACTTCCCCAGAACTTGCACGCACAATTTCAAGTGGTCCTCGTCCAGTTCGCCATCCACCGGGGCGTAACCAGCCTCCTGGAGGTCCTCCAGAACAACTACCGCCCTCCCGTAGCGTCCCAAGTCGGCCAAGTAACACCTCGGGGTCAGATCCGACCCATACTTGAGCGTCATCTTCGTGTAGAACATCTCTTCGTTCTGGTACGCGTCGAAGGCCGTTCTCGAGCGTTCCTCTTCTCGAGGGAGCAGCTTCACGAACAGGGGGAAGCTGCAGGTTTCCCCAGAGAACCTGACGACAGCCTCCGCGCGGTAGATTTCGCTGGTGCGGCTGATCTCGTCGAGGCGAGCGGTGGCTGACTCGAATTCCACGAACTCCCTGGAGCTCGGCTCGCAGAAGCAGCGGCCGTGCACCATCTCTGGGATCAGTTCGAGCTCGATGAAATCGACACCCTGCTGGCAAGCCTCCTCGGACTCCATCGTCTATGCCCTCGGGACAACTTAGCGCGGATGTAGGATCGTAAACGGCACCGGGCAGCGGCGGAAAGGCGCACGGGCTGCTTCGATCGCGATCGCTCTCGATTGCCACTTAGTAGCGCGACGGAATGCTGGACACTGTTGTCAGGAACGGTGTGTCGGGAGTGGTGGCACGCACTGTCCGACTTTTGGCTATCGCGTCCCGTTAGTCAGATACCAGTCGAGGACTGATAACGTTCCTCGGACGTTGTTGATGACGTTCTGCTCTTCGATCGAGCGATTCGAACACTCGTGACGATTACTCCTCGATATGTTGCTCCTGGCGAAGAATCGCTGGACAATTGAACGATTGAGCCCTGCTCCGGCGGGGATTACGAGCTCGATGAACACTTTGCGGCGCGCTCGGTTGCCTCAGAAGCTGCTCGTAATTTCGGACACGTTCGGCAGCAACGATGATTCACCGGTAAAGTGAGAAGTCTGATCAGCTTTCGGAGAGATTCACGAGTGTCTTGAACGGTACAGTCTCGTCCACGAACGCGTGTCGAAATGCCCACGATAGCGCGGCTTTTATCGCTAACCTCTAGACGCTGGTGCACGCGTTGCGGCGACCCGATCGCAAGTAACGGGCAAGAATTATTGCGGGGAATCATCATCGCGTGCCGGCTCCCCTCGCAGATAACGACTCTCTTATCTTCTAGTCGCGTTACGAGCGAGCTTATACACCGACAATGGTCTCTGACAGTCGGAAATGGTCGTCGACACCGCAGCCAGTCAAGTTATGTCGGATGACTAGCCTTCTGCTGGCTCGGAATCACCGACAGATCTGATAAGTGTTGTCTTACACCTGCTTCCAAAACGTGTTATTCCTCATCGTGTTTGCGCCTCATTTCTACTTTCGTAATCGTGTTTTTCACGATAAATATGTACTCCGGTGTAAGTGCACAAGAAACGATTAGTCAAACATATTTGACACAATCGGTCGGGGAAAAGAAACGATAGTTCCTTGGAAATGGTGTTCGGTAATTGAAACGGGAAGGTTTTACTACTTAGGTTGTTACTTCAAGGAGAACGAGTGTTAAGAAATTGTCACCGAAATGCATTATACAGGAGTACAGAGATATAAACGGGGTTCTTTTTCGCACGGCCGACAAACGGGCAAACGAGTAGGTACAATTACCCGAGCGAATTAACTGTAACGAAACGAGCGCAGGTCTCGCGCAGCCAGTTGTTTCGTTTAATTAATTAAGTAAATCACTGGGTCGTGATCGATGCTCGAGAACTCCGTGCAATGATGGAAAATTAGATAATGACTGTAGCAAACGAAGGCGCAGCAATTATAATAATAAGGGACGCTTCTGGGGTGCGACTTGAGCTTCATGGGGACATCGCGGCGCAAAGCTGCTACGAAAAGGTCCCCGTCCTCGTTCCGACGTTGTTGAGCACGCTGGCGAAGTGATTTTAATTCTAACACCCGAGATGGGTTAGGTGGGTTTGAAAGTTATTCAGAATTGAGTTGGTTGGTGCTATTAATTACGCGGAACGGTCCTCATTCTTCCAGGTAAATAACACAGAATGATTCCTGTAATTGTAATTTTAATTCTAAGGAAATATTTATTTATTTATGGAAAAGCAAATAGTGTCGCAATGGTGTCCAGTTATCGGCGCCACGCAATAATACTTTAATTTGCCTGGGATAATAGAATCCGTTGCTCCAATTACGCTCGCAGCGCGTCTCCCATCGTTTACTCTGTTTACAGTTTCTAGTGAAACGTTTTGCAAGCGCTCGCAACTAGTTGAACCACTATTTCACCCGTATCGCTACAACTTCAGGCCCCCGACCAGGTGGAATTAACCAACAGGTCCACCCAACCCCGTAAACCAATCCCGAATCCGGCAATCCCCTCAGGCTCTCCTAATTCAAAATTCCAAGTGACAGAACCGCGCGCAGATTACCGTGGAACCTTTACAGAGAAAGGGACGTTGCTCGCGCGATACAGCCGCGAGCCTCCTCGTGCAGCATCCTGAAAAGACGAACCCTGGACTAACCTGTCGCATCGATGATTCATTTACCCTGCAGCGCGCCCCTCGCGTCGCAGAACGCGCCGATGCAAACCAGTCATAACAATTTCCCAGCGTTCCAGCAGCCTCAAATGGTCACCCAACAAATGCCAGCTTGCCCTTCCGCTGTTTATCCAGGATCCCTGCAAGGTATTGACGCGCGTTTGCAAAGTTATTAAGGATGTCGGCGAGTACCGATAACCAAGGGAGAAAGGAACAGCGCAGGTTACACAGTATCGTATTTTCCATCGAAGAATCATGACTCGAGTCAACAGCGGAACAAGTTAAGACTCTCTTGTTCCTTTCTACTTTTACCACCCTCTCGACCCTAGCACCCTTCGCTCTCAAGCAGCCTATGCACTTTCGCGCGCAGACACCTGCAAGCAGCCGTTCTATCAGCTTCACCAGCCAGGCGCATTCGTCTCGAACAATCAGTGCGTGCCTGGACAAAACCCTTGCCAGCCAATGTTCCATACCGCCAGCAACGTTCCACCTGCGGGGCACACGCAGCCAGGCTACGCACCCCTGTCTCAAAACGTCGCCGACCAGATTCGCGGCTACGCGAGCAACGCTACGCCGATATTTATCCTGCCTAGCAGCTGTCCTCAGTCCGGGACTCAACACCAGCAACCGGTGGGTACGTTGAGCCAAGGAGGTGTGCCTCAGCCGACAGGACAATCGACAGCCTTCAATTACCCACCGTCGATCTACTGCCCGCCACCCTCCTTCTACCCCTATCCAATCCCTCTTCCCGTTTACGAGCCGTCAGCTGGCCAAGCCTGTAGCAAAGGCAGACCCTCGAGCTGCGGATGTTGCCAAAGGAAGCGCGGCTGTGGAGAGGCCAGCATCCATCCGTGGAGTAGTTGCTGTTGCAGCGCCCACTTGGAAGAGCATCGCTGCACGGCGACCGCCGACGACACTATTTGCTCGCAACGGAATTGCCCAGCCTCCATAAGCTTGCAAGCCCTCGCCTCGCAGTTCCTCTCCCTGCCTGGCATTATATCCTGCGCGGCCACCCGTCTGATCCTGAGAAAGGTACCGGGCTCGAACATAACCAGCACCATGGAGGACACGATGAACAAAGCGCAGAGGTCCATCAGCGTGCTCACCAAGGACCAGCTGCTCGCGGAGTCAAGGAACGCTCAGCAATTGACCGCGCTGATCAACCTACACATGACCACCAACGTGCCCGCCAACATTATCCCGCTGCTCACGTTGCTGCAGCTCAAAGTGAACGTGCTCAAGGCGCAGGTCGAGGCCTTGATAAACAAGAAGGTGATGGAGTGCCAGGGATACGGCCTCGAGGTGAGATTCCGTCCCTTGGGACCTCCCACTTTCGATCCAGTGCACCCGCTTTCGGTAGCTCTCCTGCCGTATTATTCCTCCTCGTCGTTTCTATGCTCCTCGCACGCCAAAAGAACCCCGCTTACTCGTCCCAGCCCGCGCGCCACTTCGCTGCAAAATCGTCGCTGCTTCTTGCCCGCGTGCCTCGCGCGTACGCCGCCGTGCAGCCAGAAACACAATTAAGATAACAACTTTCTATCGGGTCGGGGGTTCCTCCGCGTCGCTGGAACCGCTGCTCCTCGCGCCGAGTAATTCACCAGCGGGGGCCGGGCATGCCTGAGTTACTATCAAAATACGCTCTCAGCCCCGACGCCGGGCGAGGTAGCCTCGTTTACGCGAGGTGCTTCATTTACATTCCTTTCGCGGCGCGAGACGCGCTGAGCTACGTGGAAATTTCCAGGTAGAGAGCAGCGGGCCCATAGATCCGGCTGTGCTCGCCCCGAAGACGAACGCCGAGCTGCGAGAGCTGTTGGCCGCCCTCAGGCAGAAGGAGTGCGACGAGAGGCTGAACGTCAACTTCTCGCCCTACGTTTCGCAGCGGGTGATCGCGGAGTCGCGCCTGAAGAACGTTCAGGCGAAGATCTGCCAGGTGGAGGCAGAGTTCGACAAGAGGAGGACTGTCTGCTACCCGACGCCGACCATCACCTCGCGAATTATCCAGCAGTTCGCGGAATCTCGCTGCACCTTCGGCTACGCCCAGACGTGGCTGTTCGACACCGACGTGCCAGAGAACCGGCTCCACTCTCCAGACCCCTTCGAACCGAGCCCGCGCAATCCTAGGAGGCTGTACCTGAAGCCTCGGGTGCCTGAACCGATCGCGGCGCAGCAGGAGCAAACCAGGGCGACCAGCACGTCCGAGGATCGCCCGTCCACGTCCAAGGATAAGGGAACTGGCGAAGAAGGCAACGAACCCTCGAAGGAACGAACCGTGGACCGAAAGTCCAGCACGGATAGCTGCAGTTGCGACAAAAGCTCGTCGGAGGATAGTCTCGATGAGGATAAAAAAAAACTTCGGCTACGAATTGATCGAACGGGAGACGCGAGGATATCTAGCGTGGCTAAGCTGAGAGATGTCTCCCTGTTGAAACTGGCGCCGAATATCGTCACTGTGATCGTTACTAAACAGGATCGATTCCAGCTCGATCCGATCATTAATTCTGATCCTGCGGGCATAAGAGATAATACTTGGAGAAGATCGATGGAAATTCTTGAGGCTCCCGAGGAAGATGATAGGATCAAAGAGGTAAAATCCAATGAAAGAAAAGAAGATTCCGCGGAGGAGATGAATGTAGAACTGGAAGAAAAGGACATCCCGATGGAAGCTGGCAAAGTAGCAGCTTCAAGCCTCGTACCAACGGGGAAAGTGAAAGCCGAGCCTTCGAAAGGCGGGACGTTCGTAGGTGAGAAGAAAATCGACCTCGACCTTGGTACTCTGAAACAGTCCGATATGGCGTCAAAGGAGCAAGCGGAGTCGGAAAACGTGGAAAAGTTAAGGACCATGGAAACTCGCGAAGCTGGTGGCTCCTCGAGGATTCAGGCTACGATTAAGGAATCTAAAACCGAGTCTTCGGACGGCGGTAGGACGCAGGGACAAAAGACGATCTCCGAGGACGTTCCCGAAGAAAGCGAAAGCGAGCAAATGGCCAAGGATTCGTCGTATTCTGGTTCGCGCAGAAGCTTCTGCGGAATTCGATTGAAGTCAGCGGCGGGAAGCGACGCGAACAAAAGCGGCTCCAGTTCAAATCGGGTGAACCGGATTAACCCCGAGATCGATGAATCGCGGCGGGGAAACGATAAGAGGGGAAACGTGCAGATCGTTTCAACGATGGCCGGTATAGAATATGACAGGCGTGTTGGCGATTTCAGTAGGTGGGTGGTAATGAACGAGCATAGCAATGAAAAGGGAAAGGATCGATGCAGAGGAACCTTTGTAAGAGACTCTTCAGTGGATACCAAGGGGGACGACGCGACTGAAGAGAACCATGCGTGTCTACCTTCGAGCGAAGTGAATTCATCCGTGGAGAAAATGTTTGGTGGGAGTCATCTTGGTAAGTTATAATGTTGAAGCGGGGGATAGTTATAGTTGGGGTTGGAAGGAGGGGTAGTTTAGTTATGAGAGGTTTTAATGTTCCGAGATCTGTTATAATCTTTAGCCGTATTCGAGAGTATACGGTTTCTCGCTTTATTACAATAATATACTGACATCAAGAATACGATGCAGGCGGGAAAGCTGTTGAGGGTATCAGACATTTCCCACCCCTAAAGTACGCGACGTCGAGCAGGCGAGCAACGACGACCGACATCTCGGAGAATGTATTCCACGAGAAAGAAATTGAATCAAGTTCCCCGAGGATCGTTTGCGATAGGGGCACATCCTATCACTGTGATACGGCAACGGGGAATGGCATTGTCTCCGCGATTTGTTCCGTGATTGAAAGCCACCTCGACACTGTCAGCTCGCTGCTGGGCAATATACCGAATTTACAAAACGTTTTGTCAAACCTGTACCCCGACAAGCTATGGAGCAGTGATAAAAGCGTTTCATCGTCGGACAAAGAAACACTTCCACCGGAGGATGACTGGACTTTGCTTCCTGGGGAGATCGACGATGACGATCGAAATAGCCTCGGTGTAAATTACATTTCTGTGAGGGAACAGCGTAACGCCGCGCGCACAATTAAGCACTCGATAATAGTGGACAAGGAAAGAAAGAATTACGTGTTAATTGGAGGATCGATAAGCGGTCAGTTGCGAGTGCTAGCGAAGAACGGCTTCGAGCGACCGTACGGAGCTCGCAGAAGCTTAATAATAAGAAGTCGATTGAAAGATTGTGAAAAGCCCGAGCACAAGCTCGCGTATCCAATTAAGGTTCCGAAACGATCCAAAAGGAGCAAATTATTCGCTTCTCGGGTAACGAAGGGCGTACAGAGGGAATTGAGATCTAGCAGGAAATCTTATCGTCTATTTAAAGGATCAAAGGGCGTGGAAAGGTCAGAAACTATTATTCGTAGCGATGAAACGATAGATGATTTAATTGATACACAAGAGTACAGACTACTCGGGGCAGTATCTGAAAACGCAACTCTGAAACGAAGCAACGGAAGCATTGATAGTTCGAATTGCAGCGTGGCTACCGACGAGTGCTCGTTGCCGGGAAGCGAGCAAGTAACGGGCACGCAGGACTATTTTACGGTACAAGAAGGAACGAGCGTGTAATCGAATATCACGATTTTATTAGCACTGGGGATTAAGTAGAGGTAAATTATAACGTAAGAGCAACAGACGAGTTTTTACAATTGTCACTCTTCAGTTTGTGCGATATGAAATTCTCCCGGAAGTGACTCCCCTTATTTTCTCAATCCCATTCCTCTCGAACATCCCGCGAATGCTTTGCCTAATCGCCTGGCTTGTCTTTGGAGGATCCACTTCAATAATAATAATAACCACAACGCAAAACTCTCGGTGTATATTTGTATAATATCAATAGTCTTTTCAAAAAACATCGTCGGGTACACGAGCAATAAACATTTGTCTCATCTGTAGCCGGGAATAATTACAATCGGTGAGCAAATGCAGTGTTACCTTCTCACGCCTTTATTAACCCGTTAATTCGGTTCGTTAACTGTCGCTAGATCTGGCCGATGAACCAGTTTACTCCCTAATAGCTGTCTACTGAGAATCTTTAGAATTGTAGCGTAGTAACAACGCGACCATACAGTCGGACACTCTCGGGCATCTCTGAACACTCTGGGAATCGTACAAGGTTTGTTTCGCAGGCCAAAACGGAAGAGCCCTTAATTAACACCTTAATTAACTCTTCTCGCGTGCATTCCTCTAGTAGCATTCATTCTTCTCTCGACACAAACGACCTTTCGAACATCTTCAATTCGAATACACTCGTAGACTATGTAGCTATCGCGGGCTCAAACTTCATTGGCCGCTCCACGGCCGTAAAGGTACCCTTTTGTAATTTCGCTAAATTACCCGAACTATAACCAGGTTGATAAGATACAGCGGAGGCCCAACAAATTTTAATTTCCATTGAAAAATAGCATAACTCTGTTTCTCTACCTAGTCGTCACTTTTTCAGTCTCTGGAACGAGGTGAGCGCGATGCAGGGCGAAAAGACCGCGCGGAACAGTGCGGCGGGAGGGAGCCTCGCAAAGTGGCCTCGAGCGATCGATTAAATTTGAGCCTGCTATAGTAAAACTCGCATCGATTGATGGTTACCGTGTGTGATCTTTTTATTCAATATACACGTATATATTAAATTTCTTACAAGCTAATAAATTTATATCGTGAGTAAAAAATAAACGAATTCAACACACTGGTCACATTCAGAAGACTAACGCGCCGTTTATGTGTAACAAAGACTCGCGTGTGCATACGTTTAGTTACGCGGGATACAATACGACGAAGTTAACATTGCCACGTCACACTGCGATACGGGTGCCGTTTGCAAGGGTACAATGGAGATGAGCATTTAGCGTGAGAAACGCGGGAAGTACAAACCAAAGGAGGAAAGACAAAGAAACGTAAAGGGAGAAGCATGGACAGCGTCGACGATCCATAATGGATGGCAGTCGAGGGTGAATATCCACGAGCGCGGCCTTTGCACGCGAATCGTGGGGACATCGTAACGCAAGAACGCGGGTCGATGATATCGTCGAAAACGTTAGGTACTGATTAGGGCCATATATATAATATATTATATTACATACTATCGAGGTTATAAACGGACTTGTATCGGCTTATAAATAGACTATATACTAATACAGCTATCTGCTACCTTTCAAACTAGACACGCGTATTCACTACGTAACAGAGTCGATTATCGTTAAATTATTATCGCTACGAAAGCTTCATTCAGTCACGACGGCCCTTCTGTCGGATACTATTGAAAACAATTAACAAATGCGAGGAACTGAGTACGTTTCGGTTGAAATTTCTCTGACAAGTCTCTGCGATGTTCACACAATTATACATACGATCCCGTCGATGATTTCCAATGCTCGTCCACACCAATTTCTCGCCTTCCGATAACCAGGATAGTTTTATCTTAGAGTATTAGTTTTTATCGCTTCTCCATCTCATTCGAAAACATCTTACACCCGTCTATGAATAAATATTATTTATTAGTCCGTTATAACCGTTGGTGAAATGTATTAAATAAGTCGCGGCTCCTATGTTACAAGAAGACAGATGCAATAACGCGAGACACTAAAATAATTTCATTACCATTTAGATACACAATATCCGAGCTCACTCTACCGTTCGCGTTACGCGGGTGCATTTCTGTTATGGACATTCGATCGCCGTGCAAAATTAAATCAACCTTATAACTAAAAACAAACATTATGGTCAATCCACGTTTAAATTCGTTTCTCTAACTAACATCAACTGCATACTCGAAATATTAATTCTTTCTTTCCTTGATAGTCAGATATGTACAAAAAAGTATTTACAGGGATACATTTACACTACTATGTATATATATATATATTTATAATATATAGTTCAAATATCTCGCGGAGGGACAACTTAAATAATCATTTATAACGGTTGCAATAATTTAGTTAAAAATTAATACTTCCTACGACGAATCTTTGATTAAAGAACTTATACCACTAACAAGTACTTGTAACTCTACAATAGCTGCAACCTCACGGAAACATACGATGGATCTATCGAACCAGTAAAAATATCTAGTTTCCTCTTTTTTTTTCTCTTCCTCTTCCTATTGTTTACGTGCGTAGTGAAAAAATCCTGATATCCAACCTTACACGCTTAAGTCCAAAAGATTATTGTATAGTATTCGTAGAGACTAATTATTCTGAGTTTCATTAAATTCAGTTCTATGTAAGGCGCTTCTCACACACCTGGAGAACATTTTTCCCGTGTCGTAGCAACGACCGAGCACGATTTAAAAACCGCGCGCGTTGCGGCGGCGTTCGCCTGCCTACCCCCCCCCCCCCCCCCCGGCAAGCCTCGTCAAGATAGACGTGACTGCAAACGCAATTAAGTAATGGACAAGTGTCGCGACTGTGAAAGAAAATAATCCTCGAACTCTGAATTCTTTTCTCCAGCCCTACCTGAATTTCGGGTGTACAAGTTGAGCTCCAACTTGGCCAAAGGCACGATCGACGTAGGTGTTAATTTGTGTGCGAACGATTTTCGTACGGAATGAGAACAGAAAGAAAGAAAATTGCGGAGTAACAATAAATACAAGCGACGCCGACGCTATTTTTGTACAATGAAATAAAAGAAAATGTACAATCAGCAAGTGTTTCGGAGCCACTACCTTCGCCCCCTGATTCAAGGGGGAATGAAAAACGTATCGTCTCGAAAACACTAATCCCGTTCCTCGGTCCTTTTCTTCTACATCGAGCCTAAGAGTAATAAGTAACGTTCCTTGCTTTTAATTCACACCTTTGGTGTATTCAGCTTTCAGTTGACCCAGCACTAGCTTTATATCGTAAAAGGTAGGTCGCTTCTCAGGTTGTAAGTCCCATGCCTGGAACAGAAACAGGGAGGGGCGTTCAATTAACGATAACGCAGAGGCGCAATTACGATCTTAACGTAACCAGCGGCGTGCTTACTTGTCTCATAATATCATAAACCTCGTGCGGACAACCATCCGGTGGCTCCATTTTGTAGCCCTTTTCCACGCATTTCACAACGTCCGCTAATGGCTGAAATCATGGAAAAGGGGGCAGCTGTTACCCAGAACTGGGGGGGAAACGCGAGAGGAAGAATGGCAAATGTTACTCACGATTCGTGGATACGGTACACGTCCGAAGGAATAGATTTCCCACAACAGTATCCCAAAACTCCACATATCAGACTTATTTGAAAACTTCTGAAAAAGAACATTTCAACTTACGTTCGCACGCGTCGCAGTACGCGCGTACTTTGGTCGACGAAACGAAAGGGCTCGAACTCTAGAGATCGGTAACTGCGAACGAACCATGGAACACCGGAGGTATGTACAGGTATTTTCATCCGCCGCGTTTCCTCCCGAACCTATCAGCAATTTATTCGCACTCCCTAGCGCCCGCGAATTCGAGCCCGATGGTTTCGCGACCGGAGGTTCTGAGCTTGTATTTACATTCTGCTTTAAAGCCTCTGGTGCAGTCCATTTGATGGGCAGCTTGCCGCCCTCGAGGGAGAAATTCTCGTCCCGCGCCAGGCCGAAGTCGGACACTTTGGCAGAGTTATCCTCCGTGACGAGAACGTTTCGCGCGGCCAGATCTCTGTGTACCACGTGCCGGGACTCGAGGTACGCCATGCCGGCGCACGTGTCGCTGCAAGAGAACGGGAACAGGAACGGTTTAGAGGCTACCACAGCCGGCGAGGGTGACGACGGGCGAACGATAAGTTCTCCCTGGCTACGTACTAGGCGAAGTTGATCTGATCCTTCTTGGAGACGTGCAACCTCCCCCGCGACCTCAAGTAATCCACCAGGGATCCCTTGCTCATATACTCCGTGACCAGGTACATGTGTTGGTTATTGAAGACGAGGCCGAGCAGCTTCACCAGGTTGTCGTGGATCAGCGACGTCATCAGGCTCGCCTCGGCCAGAAACCTCTGGGCCGCCTCGCTGTTGTCCTTGAGCATCTTCACGGCGACCCTCTCGCCTCTGTAGACGCCTAGCAGCACGTCCCCGAACTCCCCTTTGCCGATGCACTCCCTCAGCTCGAGCTCGTGGGTCTGTATCACCCAGCCGGCCTCCATGAACGCCTTCGGGTCCACGCAGAAGTCCTGCTTGCCCTGTTTGGGCAGGGACTTGGTAAGCTGCGTGGACAGCCCGTCCGCGTCCTGCTCGTAGTGCTCGACCAGCAGCGCCAGGTTCTCGAAGAACTCCTCATCGTCTATCGTCAGCTGATTGTTCTTGTACTTGACCCTGTAGTGCTGCACGCGGCCCTGGTAGCACACGCAGAGCGTGTAGTCGCCGGGGAAGTTGGTCGACTCCCGGACTAGGAACAGGCCGTCCTCTCTCGGCCGCAACAATCTCTCCGCAGTTTCCCGGGATATCTTCCCGTGGAACCATCTGCAACACGACGGTCGATTGGATCGGGCCGCGGGCTGGTGGTGAAAGTGGAAGAGAACCAAAGCAGTGTAAGTGTCTGCTTGGTCGAGCTGCTCGAAACGATTAGGGGATAGGCGACGAAATTCTACCGAGTGGCACGCTTAAACGACTGGGCGAGCATGTACGTACATCGAAACCGAGATTCCGTGATCACGCCTTCGGAACGTCGATATCAACGGCAACCTCTTTTGAACAAAGGCACCTCTCGTTGATTACGCCGTTTCTCGCCTGGAAGCGAACGGTTTCTTCTCGACCCCACCTTCTTCGTCTATTAGGTACGCCAGTCTTTAGAGTTTAGAGTGTAAGAGATACTTTATCGCGCAAAGAAAATAAGGCGTTTGGAACGGTCCACGTATTCAACCTCCCCGAACAGCCTGCTTTTAACTTAAACGGACGGTGAGACGCCGAGTTGCGCGCCTCTCCCAAACGAATCCCCTAATTACTTCGAGCTTACGTCCCGAGGTTTATCTGCGCGTGCAAAGAACGAATACGTACGGCATAGCGTTCAGTTTGACCTCGTGCCTCGGATTCGCCGATAACGCAGCAGGATTGCTAGGATTCGTAAGGTTGGAGGTGAGGATTACCGGCGGCGAGCCGGCGTTCATGTGACTGGTTATATTCGGAGCGGTGACGTTCGAATGCGTGGTCATTGTCGGTGACACTGGATGGGACGGAATGTTACTTGCAGACAAGTTGGAAGGAACGTTGTGCTGTGTGCTATTTTGTATGAGGGGATGGGACGTTACGTTTGAGGGGATCGTATGGTGATTCTGATTGCCGTCGAGCTTCGCTTGTCGCGCTGGCGCTGACACATTCGGGTATCCGCCACCCGCATTGTGATACGTTGGCATCGCAACTCCCGCGGTGGCCTTTGCGAACCTGCAACCGACAACAGCTCCTTAGTTACCCCCTTCGACCCCACTTTTAATCTCTTCACTCTCCCGCCGATCTACACGCCCACATCGTCGCCGTGTCTGACAGACTTCGGCGGGGATTTTAGAAGTGGCTAAGGATCGAAGACTGGAAGATGCTCAATAGCGAACAATTCGTACGAGGTCATATTCTCGACTGTGAATCATGCTAAATACAGTAGGTGTGCGCTTCCCGTGGATCAGATATAGTGACGGAGGCGGGGCAAACAGGCGGGAGATAAAACGATAGGGATGACCGAGTGGTTTGTGGAGGGGGAGTGCTTCTAACAATCCGTGGCCTTCAGCAGGCAATTAATGTTGTCCTGACTATAATTACTCTCCAATATCTCGATCGAAGTGTATCGTATAGTTAATCTTCAAACGCGGAACGAACAGAACCCGTTTCGGTACATTTTGCAGTCCTGTTTCTACTAGATAAACGATATTTGCGTAGCTAAGTCGCATGGTAAATGATAGATGGGCTTGCAGAAGGATCTTGAAATCCCAGAAACCTACCTGCTTACATAAGGATTCATTAGAGTATTGGCACACTTTCGAGTCAATGCTAATCGAACGTAACGCGCTTATACGGAATACGCGCGACCGTCTGCGATCGCGCGTTAACGCGAGACGTATCGTCAACCGATACGAACGGGGAGAGAAAGAAGCACGGCTATCGCGTATCTATCTCAAAGACAAAATCAACGATGGAACCACGTGCTCGCAGGGCCAAGTCCCCCACGACGAAGTGGATCTTTATCGTCGTCGCGCCAGAAACCAGATATCTGAGGCGCGCTCTTTCAGCTAACCCGCTGCCAAAACATTCCTGATAAGTTTCAATTACAAGCGCTATCTTCGACAGATGAAACGCCATCCGACACGTGTTGTACAATCAAATCATCTGCTCAATAGCCACTTAGTAAGACCCTCGTCTCTGAAGCACAATTTAAGACCTCTCGGGGCGGTAAAATCATTCGCTTTGCTCCGAATTAAGTATGCACCCCCTCGAATACGAGATACTCGATAAGTCGCCAGTAACGTACTCCAAATTGAGTAACTCCTCGAAGGGCCAACGCGTGCAAAAGATCGAGGCAGACAAATGGAAATAATCGGGGGCGATTTTTGGTACAGGCTAAGTAGGCTGCAGGGAAGTGGTAAATTTGGGGCAGCGATAAATTGTCGGGGGGCGGCAAATTTTGGGGAGCAATAAATTTTAGGGATTGACGAATTTGGAGCGGAAAATTTTGAGAGACAAATTTTGGGGAGCATCAAATTTTAGAAATTTTGGGTAGCGGAAAGTTTTGAGGAACGAAAGATTTTGACGAGCGGTAAATTTTGGAAAGCGGCAAATTTTGGAGAGCAATAAATTTTAGGCGAAAGAAATTGAAAAAAGTTTAAACACAGAGGCTTTCAACAACTTTAAAAACAACTCCCTTTTTTCATGTAGCGAATCAACAATAACTCATGCGTGAATTGCCATGTTGAATTAATTTTAAAATTATCTCGACTCTTTTAAATCAAAATATTTGATACTATTTCGCGGCAAGGGCGGCAGACGCTCGTCGGACTAGGGGCGCCAAATCTCAAAATGCGCCCTTGGAAGTAATTATTCGTAATATATTATATCTCCTCCAAATGCCGCCGCAAATGTAATTCTCTAGCAACGAAATAGTTTCGCGCCCAGATTCACCACCGTTCTTCCAACGTCAATGTACCTATTTCTGCGCGAGGAGGCCAGCCAGAAATGCGTCCCCCTATTAAAATTTATGAAGCAAAGCGAACGGCAGTGTACACAGACGATACGCACCATATTTAATCGCGCGTCCGCGGACTAAGGTGAGCATTTAATAAGGCAGTTAGTTTAAGTGGCCATTGTTCCGACGCGTACACGCTGCCCGTTCATACAGTCCACATTATAATGCACTAGGCACCGATAGACGGACATGCGTGGAAGATGAATCACGCCCGTACATTTTCAAAACGCACGGGAAACGGATGAATCCGCTTCTGATACCGGCGCGACCAACGGACGTCTGGTTTCCTTCGGACACTCGAGAACTCGCCGCGTCCTTAATCCCCGTGTTTTTTCGCGGTTTACTAGCTTGCAGCGGGAACTCGTGGCAGAAGGAGTCTCCCGTGCGCAACTCTGCGAGAGTATATTTCTCCGAGGTACAGATTGGAAAAGGAATGGCAAACGATAAAGATTGCTCGTTTCTTTATTCCGAGCCGGATAACGAAAAGCGCATAGACTTCGCGATCAAAGCAAAAACTGTGACGTTGGTACTTTCCAAGCTACCAGCTCAGCAATTCTCAAGTTACAAGTTCACACTTGAGCGTCGCAGTTAGCGAGCCTCACTGGTTTTCAATTAAACGTTACTTCAGCAGCAATTTCTGTGACACGAGTTTTTCGCGATACGATCGGCAAGATCGTATTGAAAACTCTTCAGAGGGAAAATGCGCGCACGTTGCGGGGCGCCGTTTGGAAGTACATAACGCGAAATTCCCATTCCCCGTGGTATAATCAGAGGCACCGGCGGTGAAACGGATCCGTTGCACGAGCAAATATTGAATAATTCAACTGGAGTTTATCCTTGGTCGGTGTCTATGACGAGTACATACATACGTTATGTCACGCGAAAATATATAGTTGCAGTCGGACATACTAATTCGAGAATGCTCGTTGCGCAAGTATGAATGGCCACCGGGCTACCGTCCTTAACTTTACGTATTCCGAATAAAACTTTCTCCCAGACTGCCCTCCACCTTCTGTTTAATTTAGTATTCCCTTAGGCCCTAAGGCTCGGGGACACTCTCTGTAGGTGAATGCGTCGTTCCTCCTTTCCAAGCACCACCCGTAAAAGTAATCTACGCCTCGTCCTTCATCGCTCTCTAAGAGCATATTCACGAATTATGCACGACACTTGCAACGTGACCATCACTTTCACCGCGCTTTGTGGCCCCCCCAAAAAAAAGCAAACGTCCTAGAAACTCATGAATTCTCGTGGCAGGATATTACGCGTGAGAAGGGTGAAGCGTTGCCCACGCAAATCCGTGACTAGCTACCCGAAACCGACGCGAATTTCTCACAAGATCCCGAGTGCTTCCGCAGAAGCCGGCTCCCAAAGCCCCGTCTCAGACAGCTGTTCCTTGTTATTATATTACCACCTCGTGGTAATTAACGCGGTCGAACGGAAATTCGGGGACGCTGGCTGCACGAATCGGCGGGGGCAGGTGGCATAGCGACGGTCACGAGGAAAAGGTACTCCACTGTACGATACACGAATTATTCGATAGCGGGGTGCACCCCTTGGACACCTGTAACTATTGTGTATAATTTCCATCACCGACGAATTGTTCGGCTTCGAAGTCGCAATTGAATTTCAATGAAAAAAACCGCGGCACGCGCAGCAACCACTGCGGGAGGTTTTATTACGTCGAGCATGAAACGTAGTACGTAGGTTTATGTATACCTACGCGTGGAAAAGCGCGGAAGCGAGCGGAAGTCGAGAGAAAATGAGCACGCAAACGCGACACGGTTGCGGGTGCACACGCTTCGCCTGAGGATTTTCGCGACACGCGAGCGTAAACGAGGCGAGGCGATGTATTCGCTCGGGTCGACCTGTCGACGGTGCCTGTTTATGCGCATCCGCGCAAAATGCCAGCCTGTAATCCTTTGTTACGGCCAATAAAGCGCTAGAGAAGCTTTGTGCCGGTTAATCCGATACGCGAGAAGCGAGCGCTCGCGGTGAACCAGTTCGCGCCTGTCGCGTTTAACGAGCATACACGGCGAACAAAACGCGTTCGAATGGCTCAATTAAACGCGTATCGATATTGAGTGGCAAGCCAGAAGTGTGAACGCGCGACAGAGTACCCGTGCAGAGGGCTTCAAAAGGCTTGATCAAGCCTTTACCGCGTCAACTCCAATCGAAATGGGGAAACAAAGGTTCGCGCGAGCGAGCGTGTGGAGTCATTTGAACACCTTCCTCATTGTTTCTACGCGCTCAATTCGCCGGTGATACTTCTTATCGAGGATCTCCACACCTGCCACTGACTTCACCGGACTCCTCCGTTATACCGAACCTACGTAACCGAGGAACAGTGTCGCAAATATCGTGGCAAAGGGCGCGAATAAATCGGGTGCAACCACGGTCCCAAGAAATTCGAGGCTTATTCCCTGCTGCGAGGGAAACCGCAAAATTGGCTCGCTCCGTTCCGCGCGTCTAAAGATATCAAGCGACGAGAATGAAAAGGGAGGAAAAAACGGAGGAACCGGGCGCGTAATGCTCGCGCGAGTGTTACCATCGGTGCAGAGTGACAAACGGCCGCGAAACGCGGCTGCAAAACGCGAGTCCGTTCGATCCGCGGCCGAGCGAACGACGCGGCGCGCGCCGCGCCGTGCGAACGCGCCTACTAATTGAATCTCTAATTGCGGATAATCAAAACTTATTATCATCAGCTTGTACAGGGGATACCGCGGAGAAACCTGTCTTAATTATAGTAATCGAGAACGAGAGCGCCGTTGCAACGGCAAGGAGAGTAGATGCGCGGTTTATCGCGTCGAGCGAATTCTACCGCGAATCATTCGGCGAAACTTCCTTCTATTCTACTATTTACTAGACTAATTGCCCGGTTATATTTGACTCGTCAGCTGGAGGATTCACTTGTCACTGTCGCTTTCGCGGCGATGTTAGAGCGCGAGGCCCACGGTGGGAAACTCGGACGGTCGCCTCGCTTCGAGGGAAGTTGGGATTACACAGAGCGATACGAATGTGGTTTTTTTAAGAAGGTACGTTAAATTGGAACGAACGAGGACGTGGGCCTTAAAGGATTCTACGTTAGATATTTGCAAAAGTCCCCATTCGAATCCTTTAATTCAACGTACTTCCCGAGATATGTGCTGGAAAGTGCATTGATATATTGAAGATAGAGTTGTTTATTAGAAAATCGATAAAATCTCGCTATTGTTCGTTATTATGGTGCAGAAACTGCTCCCCCGCGTTTGTAGATTCGTGCGCCCCCAAATGCTCGCTCCAATCTTCAAAGACTTGCCGTTTACAAAAGGGAGGAGGGAGTGGTTGCGGGAAGAATGCGAGGAACGAAACGTGCGCTGCGTTAAGTATGCAATAGGGTTCAGAAATCGGCAAGAATCCCTGACCAGCCCGTTGCTAATTCCATGACTCGAAAGCTTCGCGATGTCACGGTCGAAGGGCGCCGAATACCTGCGGCAAAACCGAGATCAGCGAAAATCGGTTTCACGAGAAAGGACCCAGCCATTTGGAAAATCAGCTCGGTGAAAGGAGCCGCGCGCTTCCATGGGACTCCATATGCGTCTGTTCGTCGACTCTATCGACGCAGCGAGTGTTTTTCGCGAAGGGGATGAAGGACGATATCCTCCAAGCTCATCGCTCCCGTTTTAACGTAATTTATGCGAAGCTAGCTCGCGCCGATGTCGCGTAACCGAGCTGCTATTAATATACGCGGCACGCGAGGGAAGAAGCCACCGTGAGAGGAAGAAAAGGAAGAAACGCGGGACGGAGCAAAGAGCACGCTCTCGACAGATTTGCTCTGCGCTGTGTTCCTCTTTAACAGTACACGTTACTGTACCGTGACCCGACGTTTTCCATCTGGCGTTACTGCATTACTCGCGCGCGCGTTTACCATTTCTTGCCTCGCGAAACGGCGGCGCTTTTTCCCCGGGAGGCGCAACGATACGTCGCCTCCAGAGAGCAACGAGGGACGGATCGAAGGGGTGGGCGAGGTGACGAATAAAGCTAGCAAGCCGTGGGATCTGGGAAGCTGACGAATAACAGAAGGAAGCCTACATCCTACGCTTTGCTCCGAAACGCGCCTCGAGATTCTACCTCGAAACTTGGAATAGGCTGTACGTCCTACAACGCTGATCGCGTTAATAGTCTTCGCCTAGAACTCTACATTTCTAACGAGTGTCCCCGCGATGGTAGATGCGCAGCACGATTCGCACGAGACGAGCCTGTATCGGGCGTCGAAGGCAACGGCGCGCAAACTTGGTCTCGCCAGCGAAGAAAGTATGACGCGACCCAGAAAAATATCTGTCGCTGGCCGGCGCGCAAAGCTTCGGAGATTAATCAAGCTGCGCGGTAGAAAGGAGGAGGGGATCGAAATGGAAGACGGAGAAAGGCTTATCGTATATATCGTATATATACCCCGCAACGCGAATCTTGGCCCTTCGAGCGCGTAACATCGGCGACGCTGCGACGCGATGCTTGCTTATAAAGCGTGCACTGTTTGTAAAAGGGGCCCCATTGTCCGGTGTAATTATACTTGGAGGGAGCAATTTCTGGAATCGCGAGGCAGCAAGTCATTAAATTTCACTAATGAGGCCCGATATTAAAATACACCGAGCCCCGCGATAACGAACGAGCAACGTTCGCCGTGGTCGATCGGTAATGCGGAGTATGATCGATCAATGAGCACGCTCGAAGGGATGCGACGCATTCTGCACGGTGAATCTTATTTTAATCAAAGACCGATTGATTCTGGGGACAAAGTAACGATTGTCGAGACAGGCGAGCTTGTATTCCTCCGGAATAAATTCAGCGGAAACTTTGGACATCTTTCGTGGCCAAGATGGCATGCTCGATGCACAGACCATTGCAATAACGAGCGATACCGCAGAAGCTTAATGCTTCAACCTTAAGACGTAAAGTAGATCTATCGCTTCTCTTCGGCGTAATTAATGGCACAGTTAAATGACCTCGACTCTTCGAATTAATTAACATCTACTTATGTTCCCCAAAGTTTCTCGACGCCTTGCAGAACTTTGGTAGGTCATTCTATAGAGCGTAATATGCCGGTTTAAGCCAGGAATTGGTGTGTATATTCGTCGTGAAATATGCTGGCTACTTTCACCAATCGATGATGTATTCTTTGCCCATTATTTACACTTTCTCGAGATCCGTTTGATAATTTGTAGCCACGAGCGATCTTGCGGATGCCCCTAAGTCTTGCGCGGTAAGAACGCGCAAGATTTATGTGCCGAGGTGATAAAATTTACTGCTTTACTGTACGCACTTCTGTGCCCCCTTTTACTCGACAGAAGTGTAATCGAGTGAAATACTTGGATACGTTACCTATACTTCAGACTGATTGTCCATCCTTCGGGTATGTGTCCCTCTGAAACAGCCATAACATCAAGCACGTTATTAGATCGCATTTACCAGTGACTGGATTGTTAAAAATAACGGGCGAACGAATGAGCAGAAATAGGCAAATATTGTACTGCTGCGTTGAGGGAAAGGAGTTTTCGAATCCCGTCACGTCATCGTGAAATTCCATTTTAGAAACTTGCAGAAAAAGGCAAAGAAAAATTGCAGCCGCTGACTAACGCTCACGTTCTTAAATAGCGAAGAAAAGTGGGAAGCGTGCGTGTCGCAACGAATTTAACGAGACTAACTATGGACGGGACTCCGTGCGTTTCACCGAGACGCTCAATTGCTAATTAAAATACCGAACGGAGCGAAAATAGCCACGGCCATCGCAAGGGGCAACAAACAAAGACTTTTTCGTATCATTTAAAAGCACACAATATTTTTGAACACCTGCAATGCGACTGCAGATAAAAGCCGTCCTCAGTAATTAACCGTGCAGCTGAAGCTGTACAGATGCTCGGTTTGCCTCGCAATATAGTAAATACGTCGAAAACAAGATTTCCTTAACTAATCTCCCACGGTGAAAAACACAAGATATTCCTCCGATCCGTTAGTATATTGATTATAATTTGATGTATGCGGATCATTTGCGTAACATTGCTAATGAAATATGAGTCACTCGTTGGTGTAACCAGTCGCTAAGTGATCGTTAGTAGCCGTGTGAAATCACGTGGATTTGAATGAAAACTTGATCAAACGACGCTAAATTTTGCCAACGATTTTTGCAATCGAGCCGATGTTGTTTGATCAATGACCGCCACCGTCTCGTAACATTCAGCCGCAAGGTTATGGTCATTCCCTCTCGCTCTGCCTCTTCCGAGCTCCGCACGAAGTCCAATTAATTAGGAGGAAAACACGCGTGAGAGAATCGCAGTTAGCACCGACCGCGAATTCACGGTTTCCCTGCTCTAGGCGGGCGAGCACATCCGCGGCTGCCACGTGGAAAAATATCCAGAGGAAGAGCGGCCCATTTGCGGCGCGTACAATTAAGCATTGTGACTGAATTATTCGACGAGGATGCCTAGCACCGTTCGTTAACCGTATAATTAGCCGATTGCTAATGGCTCGAGTTCGCATGAGCTATTTCCCTCGCCTCGGAAGCGTATTAATCACTCGCGCGAGACCTTGGACAGATGGCACACGGGAAATATAGGATGAAACGGGCGGACGAGTAGAAAAGGGTGGAAAAACCGTGGCGGGAAATTTGGAATGCGAAGGACACGTGTGCGCCTTCGACGCAGCTCCGATCATCATCGTCAGCCAGCTGGAACGAACGTGCCAATGGAGTTGCCCCTTTGAGGAACGCTTCCGCGATTCGACGGCCGATTTACGTGACAGAAGTGTGTAGCCCCTTTTTTCGGCGTTTGAGCGTTCACCAACGATCTCGCACTCGTCTCGATGATATTCGTTTCCGTTTCACCGCGAAGGTACTCGGCGCACTTGAGGCGGGTCGTCGAGGGTATCGCTCGGGTATCGCCAAGCTCGGAGACTCGACGCGAAATGTTGTATCTCGTTCATACGGTGCGTTGCATAACTACAATTACGAGTCGCATGCTTGATCGTGATGTACGCCGAGGCTCGGTGTAACAAATCCTTTCGCTCTGTCGCGATGATCAGCGATAAAGCTCTGCATACATTACGTAATGTGTCACAGCGAAAAGATATTAATTCTACCGGCGGCGTGCGAGCAAATAAGGATCAATTTCGAAGAAACTGAGACGCGCAGGGCAGCCCCGTGGACACTCGGTAACCTCGAAAATCTTCGTGCAACGAATCGAAGACCGGGGTCTGTTGCGTGCATGCGATGGTTTTTGCGGAATTGTACGTGCCGAAAAGGAAGCAGCGATAGTGTCACCGAATCGATATGGGATACTAAGAAACAGGCGGAAAGCGTTTCTCTGTCATTCGGTGGGTTTAGAATGCAACTGCCTGTGTCATTTAAATAACGCCCACTTTTGACTTGCAATAGGGAGAGAAGGGGGGAGGGACAAAGAGAGAGAGAGAGAGAGAGAGAGAGAGAGAGAGAGAGAGAGAGAGAGAGAGAGAGAGAGAGAGAGAGAGAGAGAGAGAAAGAGAGGAAGAGAAACAACTCGAAATATAATCTCCGATCGAACCGTGCCGCTCGCGCAATTGGGATTGCGGCCGCCTGTAAATAAAGGAACAATCGAGTTTCTGTCACTCCGCCGTGTCACCTCGAGCAACGTGACTATCTCGGAACGACAGGATTGGGAATGTTTTAACAGCACCGCAACAGTTTCATCCTGCGCGCGAAATACGCCTGAAATTCGGCACTCACCTTGCCGTATACACCGATTTCCCTGACTGGCCTGCGGCTGAACACAGGAAGCACAATAACACTATGTCACATGAACGAATATTCGTAGAAACCACATGAAACAACGATACAATCGCCTCGCGAAACGTCACACTCACTTTGGTCGAGCGGCCATTTTACTACACACGGCCCCGAGCGAAGAACATCTTGATCTACGAGAGATGCCAGGGGCTTGAAGTTAATCCACGACAGGCCGCTAGTGAATCTTGCAGTACCAACATCGCAAAATCGCGTTAGTGATGTTTCCATCGAAACCGACAGATGGATGTGTTCGAAAATTCGACCGGACTCGCCGGCGACGTCGTTCTACGTCTTATTTTCATGTGTTCAATCGCGAATGATCGCGAATGATGTCCCGTCATCGGTCTTTAAATGTTGCGCCCGATATAAATAAATCGCCATATGTTCTCGTACGTGGGTTGCGTACGCGTATGGATGGTTGGTTAAGTTTCGTATAGTTTTCGCTTCAACAACTTTAGCGTAATGCGCTTTTTTTAATTAAACCTTGCCATATGGCGATGGTGTACTTTTGATCTGGGACAAATTTATGTAAAAAGGTAGTTTATTATTAGATCGCTGAAATGGCGCCTCGATTGCGAATTTTATCTAACATCAACGAGGTAATTGCTACGTGTTTTTGAATTTCGTACTGTTTTCGTACGCGAAGAATACGGTGTAAACGAGAAACATTCATTTTTTTCAGCGATTAAAAAGCATAAAGGATAACGTGACAGGTCACCTGTACGGTGTTATGTACAATAATACGTTAACAGTATTAACATTTAGCGTGAATTTAGGAAACGACGAAGAAGCCAATATAAATCATACGACGTTACAATTACATATGCCGGCAGAAATATATCTCTGTGGTATTTTACACGTCGGCGAATGCGAGGAGAAGCTTCCCGATACTTTTCAAGTGAGATTACGTGCGCTTGTAAGCGGAGGAACAGGTGGCGATTATCTTGCTCTGACACGTGTATTTGAAATTGTTTATAGGACATCGACATCACGGACAACCCCTTGTTATTAAAGTACTCCCATCATGATTTAAAGATAGAATCATATTTTTACATCCACCAAAAGCTTGAAGCTGCTAACGATGTCACAGTCGTTAGCGAAGGTGACATTCATAGAGAATTTATGTACATTAGATTAAGGGGAACTATGCCACTGATCGCTCAGAATGGTAATGTGATAGAAGCGTTAGAAGAATTAAGAAAAGATGTAAGTTATCGGTATCTTATTAAGAGCTTTAGAGAGCCACCGCTAAACCTGCGAAAAATAACGAAGGAATTCGTTTACAGATCGCGTCAGGAAAGATAGGAATTCACTTTCCAGCGAAGAACGCTTTCCTCTTCAATCATGAAAATAATCTAAGGGATATATGTTTGAGAAAACTTTTAGACATGTACGACTATTACGAAGGCACTACGATTGTAAAAAAGGGCATCGTACGACCTGCGGGAGTTGTGGTACTTTTAAACTTTTAAACTTTCTAGGTTTTACTCTTCTAGAAAATATACCGATTTTACTAAATTTAACAGGACGCCGTGAGTGCCAATATACTTTTAAAGTTGTCCGCAGATAGACTTTCCGAAGAACAGATTAGATATGCCCCAGTGCTCCAATACGTAAAACGTAATTTTACATTACAATATTACGTGTACATAGAAATTAGAGATACTATGCTTTCCGAGTATACGCTTGTAAAACCCTAATGAAAATATGTTTATAACGTAGGACCGTTCGACAGTTTGGAATGTAATTTATCTATCGATACGTTATCTTTCGTCAATCTGAAAATATATTCGGCAGACTTGTATGGAATATTAGTAGAATCCATGTGTCGAAATATTAAGTTGATAGAAAAGTGTTTTACGGATCAGCTTAAGAATTCTGAGCTGTCTATAAAACTGCCTATACCCATGCATTTCAAACCTCATGGTTTCGGGCATTTGCTTACAGTAGTCTATCCAAAGGATTGTACAGACAGAGAAACAAGTAAGATTCCTTTACTCTGCCCTTTTGCGTCGCGTACAATACCGAATATTCTACACGAATTTAATCTGTTTCATTTTAGTGCCGTACCGTGACGAGTTGCACAGAATCTTAGGATTAGGTATGACTAGACCTCACTTCCGCCATGGGAACGCTGTGAAATTTTATAACGATTCACAAACGAGCGATATACTCATAAATCCTCACGAAGCAATTTCTCAAAACGATGGTACGTACTTCGTACTGCATGTTAGAGTAACTTAAGTTTTATATATCGTTATCAATTTCTTAATAGATGCAGTAAATACCACTCGTCGAACGGGAATTGTGCAAGGCTTATACGCGTATCACCATTATATGCAAGATGATTTCGATGACAACGGCTGGGGATGTGCCTACAGGTCTCTGCAAACTATCGTCTCGTGGTACAGGTAACGTTGAATCATTCCGATTAACCACGCATACCTGGCAATGAAGATCCTCCCTTTTAGGCACCTTTCAACCTCTTACTACAATTGACGCCGCACCTCTCTCGTTTTATCCAGTTGAAAGGTGCCTAGGAAGCGATACCTTTTCGGCGAGGTATATGTGACATTAGAAAACTTTGGTTGTTCACAGATTACAAGGCTACACCGAGGTACCCGTACCTTCTCATTGTACGATACAAAAGTGTTTAGTCGATATAGGAGACAAACCCTCCAATTTCATTAATAGTAAACAATGGATTGGCTCTACGGAAGTAGGGTTCGTACTAGAAAGCCTTTTGGATGTCAGCGTTAAAGTGCTATGTGCATCTACAGGTGAAGAAGTATCGACGTTAGCTACGAGCCTGTTACATCATTTTCAAACTCAGGGTACACCGGTGATGATCGGTATGCAATTTCTTTTTTTCAGCGAAAGATTATGTGTGTTTGTTCTTAGTAACTTGAATTTTAAACATGTTCTAGGGGGCGGAGTGTTGGCTCATACAATTTTAGGGGTCAGCTATGACGAGATTAGCGGGGACACGAAATTCTTAATCTTAGATCCACATTACACAGGTCCGGAGCATTTGCCAACCATAATAAACAAAGGTTGGTGTGGGTGGAAAACCAAAGCTTTTTGGAAAAAAGATGCATTTTACAACATGTGTCTTCCGCAGAGGCCATTGTGCATTTGATCGTGTTAAATTGTAACTTTGAGGAGCATTGCATAGAATCACTTTGGTAGTGTTCAGAAATACTCGTGAAATGAAACGTCTACTGCTATATACGCAGGATAAAGTTAACGTGGATATGCAACTACCAAACATCACATTTCTTCGTACATTTATTGCAGCGCAAGAGTTGCTATTCAGAATTATGTGCATAATATACATAATTATGATTTTACTGAATTTGTTGTATAGATGAAACTAGTCAGATAGCATTTTTCATAAATTCCTAGGATCAGAATTGAAGAGAAGTATTGTATTTAATATTAGGAAGAAATTGAATCCTCATTCCAATTTTCTACGTTGCTATTTTAACGTTGATTATTCTTTACGATCTGTTGAGAATGACAAATTCTTTTATATGGATTTCTAAGTTATGTAAAATCAAATGCATTTACGTTCGCAATGACTATTACATTGCCAACTTATCGCAAGACTCTAATGTAAGTATATTTAAAAAGCAAGTAACATTCATGGAACCAAGAATGTATTTATTGTGACATCGATGTTATAACATAATACGTCTCTATATAATTCCCCTGAAGGATTAAAAAGTTTTACAATTAAATATAAGTTCAGGTGTATATTTTGTAAAGTGTAACATATAAATTGGATTTTTTGCATAAATAAATTTTGAAGAATAATTTTGTTGAAAGAAACAAAACTCTTACTTTCTCTCTTCTCCACTTTATATATTACGAAGCCTTTTCATTACGCACACGCAAATGAAATAAGAAATAATTTTATTTCTAATGGTCTATAACAACAACAGAATTATTTTATTAATGAGACTCTACATACTTCCTGCACTCTTTTGTAGAAGTTGTGCAAAACGATTGGTAATTAAAAGAGAAACATCTATGAACCTATCCACGCAATTGTGCAAACAAGTTTCCGTCCGACTGTCCAATTTACTTCCTGGTTTATCGACACATTTCTCCCAACAAAAGTCGTTGAATTCATGAATCTAAAAATGTACGGAGAAAAACTGTTATGGAACTCGATTAACACTGAAAACATCGCTTCTGAATGCTTAATAATCTAACTACGCATTCTCAAATGATGCAATGCTCTTATGACATTGTAAAATCAAGCGCATAGGGCGAATATGATACAGAATTTTTAATTGGAGGATATTAACCTAGAAACAGTATAAGGATATACGCAAATAAATAGAAAAGAAATATGAAGATAACCTCTTTGACATGTTACAATAAACGCTAAATTGCTTGAAAAGTTTTACGAACTGAAGAATATCTATTCATTTTGGATTTATTTCGAACTGAATACTATCTATTCGTTTTAGATGTATTTTATAACAGATATTTCACCTGGGCTTGAAATTGTGCTTTTTGCTTTTCGGCCACAAGAAACTCTTGTAGTTCAGTGTCCATATCTTTGGATTTATCATCTTGGAAACTGGAGCTACTATTGAACAGGTCGGACATGTTTTATTCTTGTAATTTTCGAAAAATGTGTGCGATATTATTTTTCGAGATTGATAGGGTACTCTTCCCGCACACACGTGGTCACTATCAGTCGCTATGGCTACTACTACTGATAATCACCGCACACTAATTATTCGTGGGCATACACTAGAAAGTCACCCAATACAAGCAAACGTATTTTTAATACTTCATAGCTACCAACCACGATGTATTATTGGTTACTACTTGTTCACACGAAGAATTCAATATTTCATTACATCGCGAGATACTATAAAATCTCACATATAAATATAAGTAAATAAATCTGAAATACCATGAATGTTTTTCCACACAAATTAATGAATGCGATGGCGACCTTACGGCATCGTTCGTAAATGGTACTACCTACGAGTAACCTACATACTGCAGATCGTCGACAGTGAAAGTACTACCGACTTTTCTCACTTATTAACATATGAAAAAAGTTGGCGTGCACTGATTTCTACGCGTTAGAAATTATTAAGATTCTAGATCAGGCGTCGCGTAATCTTCAGGTAACTGATGTATACTTAAAGAAGTGTATAAGTACAGAATTCAGATGTAATGAGAATCTTATTTAGATGCTAGAAAATAATAATTTCCTCTCAGGGTAGTAAAAGCCGAAACTCGTTAGATACCGGTATGTACCTATTAAATGGTAACAATGCTATTCCTTCCTTCCCACAGTTAAATTCTCAGCTACACTATAAAATTCGTCTTGTTCTCGGTCTTGTTCCTACTTTCAACAACTCGTCAAATCTATACTTAACTGTCTTCAACTTTCTATCATAGCAGCCTAATGACTTGACCGTATTTACCAATCTATATTCAGATTAGAGCTTTTTTCTTTTTAATCTAGATCTATATATACTGCACAACAGTTTAACTATTCCGTCTACCACGCGATGTATATATTTAAAATTTCAAGCATGATTGGAGATATGTATAATTATATTTATGACACAAATTGCGACATATTTTGGCACTGCTTCACCGGCACACATTTATTAAATAATTTTTTACGTACATACACTACAATTACGCAGTTAGGATCCAAATTTTCTGAAATTTCGCAATGAACGAAGTAACAGTACAAATTTAATTAACATTAATTTATCTTCTACAACCGATATGCATATAGATACATCGCTAAAAGCGATAAAAGTACCATTGCGTCATCGTGCCATTATCGAACAGTAAGTACATGCAGGAGAGGCGTGTTAAAAGAAATAGTACGTGACTCGCGTTTTTAGTTTCATCATATTCATTAATACATCAGTCTAGTGGTCGTAACGGATAGAATCGCGCCATTTCTGGCACAAGCCCCGGCCGTTCGCGCGGGTCCCCGTAATTGCGCAGTGGTGTGCTGCACACTCGCCGATGCGTCAATGGATCAACACTGTATCTGTCACGTGGAATTTATCCTGCCACTTGTGGATACGGCCCTGGGTGCCGGCAGACCTGTTAGCCGGCGCGGAACGAAGCGGCGCTGCATTTCAGGATCCGTCGTCAACGGCGACATTGGGTGTCGTGGTTGCGCGAATTCGTCGCGGGCTCTCCAACGATCATTCCCTTGAGGCTTGAGGGAGAGAGAGAGAAATCGTGGGCGGCGAGGAGCGTAGCCGTATCCTCTCTCGGCCGTGAGTGTTTAGTGCCGTGCACCCGTGGCACGACGCAACATTACGCGGTGGTGTGTGCGCGCGCGCGCCTAATTTATTCGATTTTTCTATGATCGTTGACAATGACCGCGTCCGTGGAGGACTACTACGACGGTTCCCGGACGTTTTCCTGGCTCACGGGCGTCATCCACGTGCCGATCGATCAGGTGAGAATTCCATCTTCCCGTTTCGCTCTCTTAAAGGCGAGCACCCCGCCCCTCTTTCTGTTATTTTCTCGTCCTACCGCCCAAAAGGAGGGCGCATCGATCGGGCTTAGTAGATCCTCGTCGTCCTTATTAAACTATCCTCCCTGCGATTCCACTTGCTCGTCTAGATTCGAGCTCCATCGCTTCATTCTCTCCCCCCGACCATAGTCAAGGTTAAGATTCAACCTTCGAGCTTCCGGGCACGATCTCGCGGATCTGAAAACCCTGAACTCCGCGTCGAATTTCTATTCGTATGGAAACCGTGCGGCGTTAAAGTATGCATGTGGATGGACAATGCGACGGTCGGTTACGCGAATGGTTAACCATTCGTTACAGCGTCCTCCGTCTCGCAACTTGTACGGTGTAGGTGCGCCGGTTAGGTATAAATACCGTCATTGAGATCACTTTCGCACAGTCTCTACATTGTTACTCGTACGAGCTGGATTCTAATGCGCTTCATTCTCACACATGGAAGTTCTATCCGAGCTTCGTACTTGAGTATTGAACGCTGTCAGTTTAGATGAAATAGTCATAATTTTTCATTGCCGCCGGTTAATTTGTAAGTGACGAATGCCGGCGGTGAGTTGAAATGGTGTATATGTAATACGAAGTAGCTTCGCTTTGCTAGGATCTATCCTGTGTATCGGTGATAATGGTAATGCTATCGCGATAAGATTATCTCTGCTAAGCGGCGATGACAGCTGCAAGAAATTCGCGAAAGCAGGAGGCGTTCGAGAGCGATGAGAACTATGCACACGCTGTAAATAGGAATGACCGGAGAACGCATCGAGAGGCAATCTACTGCTATATAGACTGCATCAGATGCAACAGTTGGGGAAGTACGAGGGCAGCGTGTGTACTATGGAGTTCCACGCGAGTGGCCGTTGTTTACTATTGCCGCTACTACCAGAGTTTAAATCGAAATCTTTTTTTTTTTTTAACGGAAAAGTAGGCAATATAGGCTTTATTCCGTCACGATGGTGCAGAGTTGTACTCGAGTAACAACTACGATACGCTTTTGATCAGTGCGAGCATTTCGAAAGTGTAATACGCGTGCGTGTGTACTAATAGCTTTGAAAAACAGCACGTTTCCTTCCACATCTGCTAATGGATTTACGCGTAAGGCGCAATCTGACCAGATCCTGTCTTAGGTGCGACTGAAAGTTAAAAAGTCTTCATACAAGCAGGGAGTTTTCCTCTTTTTCTACTGCTGCTGAATAGTCAGTATCGATCCAGTGGATCTAGTGGTAGAATGTAAACGTTTAATTACGACGCACGTAGAGGAGAAACTAATTTAAATTCTGCGTAGAAGTTTGCCCTTTATGTAGAATAATGAGATAGTCGCTGTTAAAATTTCGTTTACCGGTACTGATGCTTCGGAAACGTAATATATTGGTTTCAGAAATAAAGGTTTGCGCAATGCGATTATTCGAGCACGCAAAGTCGTGCGGAGGAATATGTTACAAAGGAATTGTTAAAATTAATATATCACGTTTCCGGATCGTTCCTCGTAACTGGCCGAGGTTTGAGAGCATCTTTTTTTGCTCTTTACACGGTAGTGATTGCACCCTGAAAATTGGCGCGCGGTAACCTTGCAACAGGTGCAATTTTGTAGCGTTTTATGGGCTTGAAATTTTTCCACGTAAGTGGTATTTTTAGCGAAATCGTTTCGCTGGATTCTTTCCATTCGCATACCCTGGAAGAGAGCACTGCGATGAGTAAGAAAGAGTTCGAACGGTTCACCGCGATAGTTGGCGATAACAATAATATTACGATTCACCCATAAGCCTTATCTGTGTTTGTACGCTACGTACCATATGATTATTAATACCGTTTCGAACTCATTTGCGCAAATATAAAAGTGAAATTACAGTTTCTGCTTAAAAAGCAGAATCGATTAAATACATACATATTAATTGGTCATTAGTATGTTTTACCTGTCATTCTGTTTATCCTTTTTATCGTAACTTCCCGATATCGCGTGTGCACACTAGCGCGAGTTACGTACCTACATTATTCAAAGTTGTTTTTATGCGGAGCAACAAGCCGTGTATGGATTTGTAACGTAACTGCGTAACGTAACACCGTAACTTAACAATGTGGACGGTATTCGTAACTCCGTAGCATAACAAAATTTGAACACGATGTTACGTTACTAGCTTGTTTTAGGGGTGTTCGATTCCGATTCGATTCTTTAGAAAATCGATTCTTTTAGTTAAAAGATTTTCCTGGTCTTATACGTTCCCCGCCATTTACAGTTAGGGTAAAGGACTGTCACCCTAAGCTATTTTATGTAAAATAACGAATAAATCTTATAAAATGATACATAAAACAAATTTAGCATACAATTCAAACTGTTATTTATACGATACAAAAAAACAGTACTTCATTTTTTCTTCGTTAATTTGAATAAAACGATAAAAAATTTGAAGCGGATATTCGGAGAATGGAAACGATGACTTTCTTACTAGCGAAAGAGAAAACAAGACGTTAAAGAAAATGCTGTAATTGTAATATTTAAGCTATTAACATAACAAAATATAATATTTTAAATAATATAAGCATCATAGAAAGTAATAAAGATCCGAATTCAACGATTCATTAAGTCTTTTTACTTATTAATTGGGTGACAGTGATTGGTACAAGCGTTTCAAGCATTTTGGTATTACTGTCATAGCAGTAGTTGCTCATGTGCATGACGCGACGTAACCTTAAAATGACAGATAAACAGTATTATGTAAGCTGGCAGTAATTGGGACGTCAGTAATTCAGTCAAATACATTTAAAGGGTGTCAGTAATAGATCCCGTAATATATTTTTGAAATTGATGAATTTATACATAAAAATTGAAGTTTTAAGATCCACCAAATTTTTTTCATCAAGTAAACATATTAAACAATAATAAATAACAAGAACAACATATACTTTTAGTCTATAAGTTCAGAACTATAAGATGATGTCAGCGTCAACGCTTAATGTGTCAGTAATTGGATCATTTACCCTAGTAAAAAAAGTATTTGGACACTTTTTAAAATTGCATAACTTTTTTAGAATTGGTCCAAACGGCATGAGTTTTTTTTTTAGAAGCTAGAAGGATTAGTTTGCTAAGTGACGTGTTTCGTCGTTTTGAAAGAAAATGCAATTGGTCGGAATAGCAAAGAAAATAGTAAAGGTCGTTTTTTTTTCTTCAAATTTTTTCCTGAGCCTAGAAGTTATATACATGCCTAAAATTTCATCAAAATCGGTTAACATTGCTGTGAGGTATAAACGCTTAAAGATCGCAGAATAAGGTCGAAAATCGCGAAATTCCCGAAATCAGCGGGCGCGTAAAGCGTGGTGGCTGACCGATGTGAGTTTGGAGATTTGAACCATAAACTTGTGGATGCCCGTAAACCCCGACTGTGTTCTAAAACAATTTTTTGCTAGAAAGAGGGTGCTTTCGATAGCACCTGTTGGGTGTGTGGGGGTTCCCGTCAACACCCCGACTCACATCGGTTCGCTACCATGCTTTACACACCCCCCGCACTAATCTAGCCCCAGCAAATTGGAAAGTGGAATGCGTTGTCTCGAAATAAGTCAACAGAAATTTTCCGCAAATATTTCGGACGCGAAGGTCAAAATTGGTGAGCTATCCCTAAAGTAAATAATTATCTATTATTTACCTTCATATTTAAATAACAATAGCCCAATTATTCAAACGGTTCAGGTGTTAAACCCCTGATTTTTAATTTTGTCATCACAGAAGAGAATATCCTTCCTTAACTGTGAAACCTTTATAATATACATATTTGCATCTGTATCTAAATGTAATTTTAAAGGGGATCCTATTCCCTCTTGGAAAGCTACTTGAACAAAAGTTGTAACCCCCTGTATTCGGTTTAACTTTCTGTCTGTAATTCGTGTATGACCCTCGGCGTGGCAGACACCGAGGTGCCATTGGAGTTTAAAGAGTTTTCATTACAATGTGAATTATTGCGAAATTTTTTGAGGACCCGATTGCGGGTAATTCCGTGAATAGTACATTACAGTTATCGTAAGAGAAACCCCTGGTAATTTTTCTGAATTATAATCAAGTGTCCAGCGTGTGGGCAATTAGGAGCACCAGCCGTGAGGATCATGTGAAATAACGGATCACGCCATCGACCGAATTGCGAATTCGTTGCATAAACCGAGCAGACCTTTTAAAAAGGTACACGCTATGTATAGTTCGTGTTATATACTTAGCTACGAGTAGAGAGATCATTGGCCTCTGGGGGCCGACAGTCGTGTCAAACCATTCGTTCATCTTGAACCCTCCTGACGAAATAAATCGGCATTCATACGATATTGTTTTCACATCACGCGCGAGTTAAATATAATTTACCTAGGGTAAAGGACCCAATTACTGCCACCTACCCAATTACTGTCACTCTAAGCTATTTTACGTAAAATAACGAATAAATCTTATAAAATGATGCATAAAAAAAATTTAGCATACAATTCAAACTGTTATTTATACGATACAAAAAACAGTACTTAATTTTTTCTTCGTTAAATTGAATAAAACGATAAAAACTTTCAAGCGGATATTAGGAGAATGGAAACGTTGACTTTCTTACTAGCGAAAGAGAAAACAAGGCGTTAAAGAAAATGCTGTAATTGTAATATTTAAGCTATTAACATAACAAAATATAATATTTTAAATAATGTAAGTATCATAGAAAGTAATAACGATCCGAATTCAACGATTCATTAGGTCTTTTTACTTATTAATTGGGTGACAGTGATTGGTACAAGCGTTTCAAGCATTTTGGTATTACTGTCATAGCAGTAGTTGCTAATGTACATGACGCGACGTAAGGTTAAAATGACAGATAAATAGTATTAGGTTAGCTGGCAGTAATTGGGGTGTCAGTAATTCAGTCAAATACATTTGAAGGGTGTCAGTAATAGATTCCGTAATATATTTTTGAAGTTGATGAATTTATACATAAAAATCGAAGTTTTAAGATCCACCAAATTTTTTTCATCAAGTAAACATATTAAACAATAATAAATAACAAGAACAACGTATACTTTTAGTCTATAAGTACAAAACTATAAACTAATGTCAGCGTCAACGCTTAATGTGTCAGTAATTGGGTCATTTACCCTATAACTTCTTTTGATAAGCGATCAGCTTTTTAAACGATTTTATTCAGCTTCGATCCTCTGTTCCTTGTATGTTTGTTTGTTTCTATGTTCGGTTCAAATCTAGAAACTCAATTTTAACCCACTTTCAACTATCCAATAGACTTGAAACTTTGCAGGCGTGCGTAGTTATGATAACAGTACGAAATTATGAAGAAAAAAACCCTCGGGGGTGAAAAAATTACCCAGTCACCAATAACTATTATTATTAAACGATTTTAGTTTATACCCTTGTAGGACAAGAAAAGATTCTTTTTTTTGTTTTTAGTGCATTTTTAATTAAATCGTTTAACATAAATTTTTTTATATATTTTTTTCGTGGGTAGGAATAAACATGATTGGTGTACAAATCGTTCAGCTCGATTCGAGTGAAATAATTCAATCGTATTGACGACACAGACGAGGCTTCACTGTTTAGCGATTTCTGCACATATATTCCGAGGATACAATAGCGTTGCATTAAGGTAACGCTGCGATGAGAGGCCAAAAATGGCAGGATAACTTTGGAGGCGATTTTAACGAAATTTATTCGCCACGTAGGTCCTTCGAATTTTCCCAACGTGGGCGCTGAGGAGATTTGGGGAGGAGGTGGCGCTGCTATTTCTAGGAGCAGTACAGAGGGTGGAGGAGCAAGCGGGCATTAAAAATGCGCTTGAAAAATTTAGTCGCCTATAAACGTTTTTTAAACATAACCTTACACTATTCACCTGATTATACACATATTACAATCATGCATCTTTACAAGAATCGTACCAAATTATGTCAAACAACTCTTCACACATGTTGGTCCACGTTGTACGTATGTATGTATGGTTATGATTAAAAAATTGCATGCACAGCTACACTTGGAAACTGTGATAACAGAGATAGTTTCTCTGAAGGGAGCGCTTAAAAAAAACTTGGAAAAGGGGCGGTGAGCCGAAAAAAGTTTGGGAAACTATGGAATAACGATTTTTCGTTATTCGAATAACGAATAAAAATCTAGTCGAATGAAAATTTATTCGTTTTCTCGAATAACTTAATTTTATTCGAAATTTTTATTCGAAGATTATTCGAATAAAAATTTAGTCGAATAATGCCCAACGCTGTCTGCAGGGCCATTGTGAAGTTCTTTCCTATTTTTTTGTTTTCTCCACATCTGCTGACGAGAGGACTTTTTCGCATTGTTCAGACATAGTCGCGCCGCGAGTACAGAGCTTCTGTCATACAGCCCCTCTTCTCGGTGTACATCTAATTGGGTTACTAATTAATACAAAAAGGAGGTAACTGCTCGAGGCTCGCGTTTGTTTTTCGCGGAAGAACGTGGGTACCGTTGCGTCGTCCAAACAACTGTTACAGCAGCCATAGAATGCAGTGTAACATTTTAATACTTTATTCGTAGGCAGCTACGTACAATTAAATACCGTTACGTGCACACCCACTGCCGTAATTGTAACTTCTTCCTCGAATTTCAGTGAAGCCGCAAACGATACCCATGGCTGCAAAAATAGTTGCAATAAGGGCACCGCCAATTTCTATTTCCATAACATGCAATCAAAGTGGAGCACGTAACCCAAGAGACGAGGAGGACGTTACAGTTACGGCTCATTTTCGTTCGTAGAAATCAGTGGCGAACGATGGCAAATCGAACTCGGTGCTTCCTACACGCGCAATCTAGATACAAATTATAATATCGTCCTTCGAGCGTAGTTTCGCAACGGCGAGCAATGCGGGCAACTGGAAACTGAGACAAAGTGAACGGAAGTTAGAGAATCAATTTGCATGGCATCCGCGAGGCTCCTGATCCCCGACTCCGGATTTTGTCTTTCTACGCGTGCTTCCGGAACGTCAACGAATGCAAACACACGTGGGCATCCGTTTCTTTCATTCTTTCGTATAATCGCGGTGCAAAATTCTTGTAAAAATTCTCCAGGTTCTTTGGAATTTCGAAAGAAGCATACCTCGTGGACGCTCGGTCTCTTTTTATATTGTCAATTTAATTTGAAAATGTTGTACTATTTATACGTTGCTTCAGAAGAAAAAGAAATTTCATACGACTCTTCTGTGCCTCGTAAAACATATGCATTGAGTAAATATGTAAGTAGAAAGTGTTTCATACCAAGTATGCCATTTATCTTTTCTAAGACCCTACTTCGTTCACAGTGAAATTCCTGCGGCGTTGTGTACCTACATAGCAACCGCCAATGGCGAGTACATAACGTTTATGCCCGTGGCTGGTGAAATGTGATAACGCGACCAGCGAAAAAATTACTCGCATAATTGATCCTGCAATCGCGTGCACATTTTGTTTCCTCCCCGCTAGAGTGCTTTTACGATTAACTGATTACCGAGCGGGCGCATATTACCACGCCGTTAGAGCGTTTTTTAACATAATCTTCGGCGACGTTTCTAAGTTTCCATGTCCGACGTTTCTAAGTTTCCATGTCCGACGTTTCTAAGTTTCCATGTCCGACGTTTCTAAGTTTCCATGTCCGACGTTTCTAAGTTTCCATGTCCGTGCGCAATCGCAGTCCACTGAAAATAATTGCAAACTCATCTGCCTGTATAATTGATTCGCTGTGAAACGCTCGTGTTTGACACACTACTGAATTATACAGAACATTAGAGGACAGATATAACATAATTGCACCTCGTAGAGCGCAGAAAAAAAGAGGGAAACGAGAATGCCCCGCATCAAATGAATCGTTTTCTTCACGAACATGTGGATTAATAAAAACGTAACGCTACAGAAGGCAAGTAATCGACTCGTTTTCACGTGATCGATCGTCCGATAAACATGTGTCTTCTATTCCATGCGAGAACGACCTTTATCTGAATCAATCGATCAGTCCATAGATTCGTATGGAGGCTTTTGTAAGCTTCAATCGATCGCGATGGTAATTGAATCAAAGCAGTCAACATTTGGTAAATATATGTACGTTTTAATGATGCCGTACGGTTGGCGGGCTCGTTATCCAATCGTAATAATGGCGTGGCAGAAATAGATTTTAATTAACCGATCAGACGCACTTATTAACAACGTCATCACGGTGACATACTTGTATGGGCGCATGTAATTGTTTCCCTTTCTGCATTGCAAGTCAGTTGAAAATGATATTCGCGCGGACAGTATAGAGTTCGCCGAAAATAAATCTTGCACCAAGGTCTTCAAGTGGTCATCTCATCTCAACTTTCTATGTCGTCCCTTCAACTAAATACTGTCACTTGTCCCGCATTTATTTTACTCCACGTCAACCCACGCGTATTTCATTAAACTACACGCTTCAATGGACTCCGCTTTACCATAATATCGAAACGTCAGCGTGCTATTTATTAATAAGCCAGCCGTGCTACCCTTTCCCTTCTTTTTTTCATTTCTGCGATCTCGCTGAGATAAGCAGCCTCAAAGCTTTCGTTATAAATATCGTTCCCCGAGAGCCGCGTTTTATGTGCACAGAACGAATTTATCGCTGGTGTAACGCGTAATTCGTCATTCGAATTGGTGGCGTGATTTCGCGGAACGTGAAGAATTAGATATAGAGGAATGAGATTACCATCACGAATTTATAGCACGAGACCATATATTGGGCAAACAAATTAGAACATCCACGAGTCACGTAATCCACTTGGTTAGTGATAAATATTATCAGTTCCCTTATAAGCACTTGGATCAACGTCCGCTGTGCGCACGAAAATATTCGAAATTCCTTGCTGCTAATTCCACTGACATTGCAACGAATCTAGGTAGTACAAGCCCCGTTTGTAACGTTCATCGACACCCTCCAATCACGCTTCGTAATAATTCTTCTCAACTTTACAAGTACCTACATACTCGTACGGAAAACACATACCTACGCATGGATACGGTTTTACATATTAGCAATTCAATCGCTTTTCTTTCTTCGCGCTTCCGACCCGTATAATCAATTGATGCTTGCGACGCGATGTTAATTTTAATCACACAGCAGTTTTCCATTTTCCGCACTCGCTCCTATTCAACCCGCCCGCGAATCGGTTTTCCCTCGCGTCGCGAATATTCGTAAATGCCAGCGTTTCGCAAAGGTGTGTTTGGACAGTCACTAAAAACACGTGAATTTCAGGCATGTGTATATTTACTGAACAACTTCGTCTACATCGACTTAGCCAATGAATTCTGATCTATGTGTTTTAATAGCGCCGTAACGGCAAAAATATCATGAATTGCGAATTTGAAAAACGTTCGATAACTTTATCCTTTGCCCCAACGTCTTACCACTAGAAGTCTCTTTAGCAGAAATGCAAATGTTACATAGTCTCTATGATGATTAAATATTAAGTACGTTCGTCCACGGGGCTCCCATAGCGCCACTCAATACTGCTCCTGCTCTTGGACGCTCCTCCTGAATCTGAAGCCACCGTTCAGTCCGAAGCTCGGCGACGCGCCACCGCCACGGCCACGCTCGACCTGGCCGTATCCCCTGATGAAACCCCTGTTGTTATTAAAGTTGCGCTCGGCTTGGATACCGACGTGCGGTTGAGGAGGCTGTCCCGGTCGGATGTTGAGTCCTCCGTAGGCGTTCGCGTTCGCGCCGTTCCTTTCGAGCATACGCTGGTGGTAGTCGACGTCCAACGATGGTCGACGATCAGGACCGCTCAGGGGTTTCTCTCCATGGATGACGAGAGACCCTTGGGGATCGGCCTCGCGGCGGAAACGGACTGGGTTCTACGAAATACAAAACCGATTAAGTGAGAAGAGTGGCAGAAATGAGATGTCCGAGGCTTTCGCGCTCTAAATTGCTACTGCTTCAGGCTTCTCGATACGAACTTCATTTCGAAGAACGTCGGCACGTCCTCGGTCGTCTGATAAAGGTAGCGTAATCTCCCAGAAAAGCTACACTCTGGAAGCCTGAAGCAGTAGCATTACTAAGTTGGGAAGCAGTAGCTTCTTGCTGGGTGGGCCTTGCAATTGCTTCGGCGACAATTTTATTGCGGATAAGAGGGAAGAATTGCTGCTAAGTTAGACATTTTTGATAGGTTTCTAACGCGTTATAGATGGGGCACTCTGCGTGGATCGCTCACGAGACGAAGCTAACGATGGGCAATCTATCTCAATTGGCTCGCTAGGGATGTTATCGGTATTAAGTGAACAAGTTCAAAAATGAAATGTCTAGTGATCTGTCCTAGATAGCAATTACAGAATATCTTTACAGAACTATATGGAGTAAGGTGGAATTAGACACAGCAATTTTAATAGGCTAGTTAAATTAATCAACGTCCCCGTAAACTTCCCATGAAGAGTACACCCGAGAAATAGTCATTATTGCGATTGTGTACTCACATAGGACTCCAGTAAAGCCTCAGGTTCGACTTGGCCAGCGGAAAGTGCCACTGCACCGAAAAGAGCCAATGCCAGAGCGATGAACTTCATGATCGATGTTGTTGGTTTGCTTCGAGTTGCTTGCCACAAGGTTTCTCGATGCTCTTTAGAGAAGCTGAGCGAAGTGTATGATGTGTTCGGCAGGGGCCTGGCCTTATATACGAAATTAACGCGTGAAGTTTTTTCCCTGTTTCCATTGTCACAATTCCGACGGGGCTTCACCGTCGGTTTCTTATCGGGTTTTATCTCCTCTACGCGCTGGATCCTACATCGGGTCTGCGGGGAAGCACGCATCGCGGGTCACCGAGGGTCATTAATGCGAGCCGCACAGCGTGCATGTTCGATTCTATTCAAATTTCCGATAAGTTCGATTAAATTTGAGAGAAGAGCTTGAGGCTGAAGGTGAAGATTAAAAAAAAGATTCGTTCTGCTCGTGCTGCGCAATAATTTTTGTACGCGTACCTCATCTTATTCCCTTAGCAAAGCACGATACAAATGGAATGGAAGCACCTTTCAGTTGCAAATGTTATAATTAGATCTATTGTGAACGGCTGCAAGCTGGAATGGCATTCGATTGCATAAGACACTAAATTAGGAGGACGCGTCGTTCGCATGTGTAAAGAATGCATTCCGTCCGCCGCTGCATACTGTGAAACCATTTTCTTATCATTAATCATAATCTCGCTCCTGCTAGTATTGTGAACACCATCCTGCTATTTCAATAATTCCACAAATTGGAAACGCTAAGGGACTTCGCACGAAGTACTTATCGGTGCAGAGTCTGAGCATCCTTTATTTTTTATTTATTTTTTTTAAAGAAAAGGGCATATTGTATTCAATGAATGCAATGCTTCGTGAACGCCATGGAACAATGGGGGCGATACAACGTGCATTCCCTTTCATAGTCGTCCTTCGTAGGTCTGTCATCTTTTGTGAGCAGGGAAGCCCCGTGGATATAGAAATCGCCATCCGGAATTTCCATATTCCTCAATCGCCGTGTTTACACTTTCTTATTTATCCTTTCGCAAAACGTGACATGTGTTGTGCAACTGTCCGACAATCGTGTCGTGTCGAGCGACGGAGATAACAATTAATCATCTCGACGCGAGTGCATCCCCCGTACAAATAGCGTTCGTCATTCGTGGTTATTAGACGCGGTCTTCCCCAACTGGCTCGCGAGAAAGAACGAGCAAACTCGCGATAATGGAGCGCAACTGTGCTCTCGACTTTCCACAATTTGTCATTCCACCACTGAAGCCATAGATGGAAGTCGCTCGAGGAGTTGGGTACGTTGGTTGCCATTGACTTACGGCGTTTAATAAGCCCCCTTTTCCTATATCGACTGATTGAAAGTACGTACGTTTTATGTGTCGTAACGTTGTTTCGAGAAATTCGCTCCAGGAATTCTATTATCGTCGTTGCAAGTTATATTCGAGTGCTCGATGATGCTATAAAATTGATCCTCTCAACGCGAATTTCTGTGTCGAATTTTTCATCCATAACATTCGGTGCTGCAGAGTCTAGCTGCTATAAAGAAACAACTATAAACCGTATGACCATTTGGCTGCACCGAAGTGTATTCGTATAGCTTTATTGTCTCCAATTACTATTCGTAAGCTCGATGGCCACGACATTTAATAAGGTTAATGGATTTTACCGTGCTAAGTGTTACGCGTAATAAATCACTTTTTAAAAAAATATTCCTGCGCGTGTCCCTCCCTCGTGCCATCCTTCTAATCGTTTAAGCGATTTCAAGTATCATTCACCGAGCATTATGCAGGAAGAATTGGAGAACTAATTCTAAAATGATAATCGCTTATTCGATACTTTATATTAAAAAGAATTATAACAAACTAGCTTTACTACTCGGTTTCGCCCGAAATTTAGATTTTGATTTTATAAAAAGAATTTTTTTTAATTTATTTATTTTTTATTTTTGAAAATAGTTACATTCATCTGGATTAGCTAGGCTTACTGAGCTGGGGCACATTTCGTGACCACAGAGTTTACAGTTCGAAAGTTTTATAGGCGTCAGACAAACACACAAACACTTTCTGCTTTATATATTAAGCTACGTTTCTCTTTCTTTGTACAGGTGAATTTCCTGCTTACACAGTTCACGGCGCTGATATTGGCTGGATTTTTAAGATCGTATCTTAGCCCTGTCGCTGTGACAGCAGCCACCAGACATGTGTTTGGCCTTGTTATTGGGCTTAGTCTTGGGTATTTCTGCTTTGGTAGGTGAGTACTCAGCCTGCACCAACAAACATTCCTTAATTAACGAGAGAGAGTGTACTTTTTCAGAGAGTCGTTCTACAATGAGACGAAGGGTCTCCAAGATGCCTAGGTGCAATGGAATTTCTTTGAAGTCCAGCAAAACACAATATATTTTAACTCTGTTTCATGACTTCCTCGTGTAAGTAACTTCGTCGAAATTAATTGTTTGAAATCGTTGAAGTTGAATCGGTTTCCTCCTAAAATTTTTTGAACTAGTATTTTGTTTAAATAAATAATAAGTATTAAAGGAAACGTGCAGAATATCATGTTCGAAACAATTTCAAGGAAATTCAATTGTATCGATTGCACACTGAGTTAATTATTTCCAGTAAGATTAGTCTAGACATTCCGTAAAGTTCGGTAGCCATTTGTGGCATTCCTCCCATAATATGCTAATCATCTGTGAATTTTGCTTTAAACAATCGTATCTTTTCAGGCAGGCGATACACCTTGTGGGCCTTCCCGCGTTATGTTACCTCGCAATGCGCACACAGAATCCTCGCAATATGCAGAGGCAAGTAACACACGTCATTCTAAACCCATCTCTCGAGTTACCATACATACCTACTGTGATTGCATTAACAGTTGAAAACTTCGCGGGCTTAAGAAGCTTCATAGACCGTAGATGATAGAATAGAGAAACTCATCTGTTTCCCAAGTAGCGACACATGTGTATTGACGTAATTCAATAGAGCTTAAAATATTCGAAATTCTGAATCCACTCGGATTCTATGCAAAAAATATGCGTCCGCGCAAGCATCAAACGTTAAAGAGACCACACAGTGCACAGCTACTAAAAATAGGAATTTTTCAATGTACACTCGGCGATAAAGAGGGTGGGACATCGAGCATTATCAAGGTGTGAAGTTACGTGTCTCATCTTGCACGCTATCAATATGTATGCGCGCGAATACATCGCTACTCTGTTGCACAGTGCTTCGCGTACATAGTTCTAAAATAATCCCTCGTTAGAAGTGCTCGCGTATTAGATAGATTAAATCTGACGGGATCACGCGACGCGCGGATAAAGTACTCTGGACGAAGATGAATTCGAGGCGAGTAAGGAGCTGCTCGGGTTTCGACGCGCGGGAAAGGCAGCGACGTAATGATCCGTGCGCTATGAATCACCCGTAAACACGCGAGATATTAAAGGCCGAAGCCTTTCCGCGTTCATCCGCGATGCGCGTCACGGTCAATGATCATTCCTTGAACTTACTAACCGATCTCGGTGACACCGTTTCAGGCTTGTGCTGGCGATCGCGCTGGTCTACTTGTCATGCGTGCACTACCATCGGCAGATGTACAATTACGGCTCGTACACTCTCGATATCACCGGTAAGCAATGCATCAGCCTCCTACGCGCCAGCGTAACGCGAGAATTCGGTTTCGCTTTCCACGCGGCAAGGTATCGAGTGCCGACAGCGGTGCATTCGATCCCGACCAGCGACCGTGTCTGCAGATGTATAATCATTGGAAACAGGGGGACAACGATGGTGACGCATACGCGGTGCTTACCGATTTAGCGAGGCAGGCACTCCGTACTTATTTTTCCATGCCCAACCCACTTCCTTATTTCTGTTCCACTCGCGCGCTTTCTACGTATGTACGTGCACGGTCAGCGGCATTGGTATGCGAATAACGTGGGAACGTAAACACATTAGCCTCACTTAGGGTCATATGGAGTGTCTGTCTCACTTCTCATTCAGTCCCCTTCCCATTCATCCCATTGACGAATGCAGGGAACTCTATAGCGGAGCGCCATGGATGGCTCCGTCGATGGGCCCCACTGCCTCGATCTATCTAGCCGATTTTACCACTTCGTTGTTATATCCTTGGTGCGTTCTGCACAGAGAGGGAAAGACTCGGTGGAAGTTATGCGGTATCATCGGAATCCCCATATTCCCAACGCGGGGAATAGCGAAATCTGTTCCCCTGCTGTAGATCGCGATGAAAGATTCTCCGCGAAATTAACCGAAACGACCGTTGACTTGCTAAATTGCGACGAATTACAGGGCCACTCATGGTGATAACGCAAAAAGTAACCAGCCTCGCGTTCAGCGCACACGACGGTTTAACGAGACTCGAAGAGGAGCTCACGCCAACGCAACGTCATCAAGCCGTGAAGTGAGTTTGACGTCTTCTTCAACCGGCCATTTATCCCGGCTCGCGGCACACCGTGTATAATTATATAATGCACAACGGCGAGAACGCGGACGGGCCGCGTCGTCCATCCGTCGTATCATACGCGACTTTCATTCATGATCAAGAATCGCGCGTCGCCCGTCTACGCGCCGGCTCAACGACCGTTCCATTTCGTTCGTACGCTCCGACAAGCTACCCATTACGCATGATTCATTTTAGGAAGATGCCAACCCCTGTGGAGTACTTCAGCTACATCTTCCATTTTCAAGCTCTGATGGCTGGCCCGGTGATATTGTATCGCGATTACATGGACTTCATCGAGGGCCGTGACTCGCGCGAAAGGAAAGCACTGGCGGTAAACACTGTCAAGGTTTGGGCACACGTATCAGCCCCGCGTCCATATCGTTCCGCCGTGCCAGTGGTAAGAAGAAGGGGGCTGTGGAGGATCTCTTCTTACCATTGGTACACTTGGTACGTTGAAATGATAAGCGTGCCCAGACCTTTGCTTACCATTACTTCCCGTCCCCGTGCACTACGATCTCAAAGAAGGATGTAGAAGTTTAAGAACAGGTCGTTCTCTTGTCCGTTTCCCCCCTCCCCTGTCTTGCTTCCTTTAAAACTTTAGACATGAAACCAGAGAGAACGAAGGGACCGTGAATTCTGTTCGCAGGGCAAAGACGAAGGCTCCGAGTGCAGCAATGGCAAAGCCCTGGAACCATCCCCGACGCGGGTCGTGACGAAGAAGGTTGTGACGAGCTTACTGTGCGCCGCTACGTTCGTGGCTTTCATTCCAATGTACTCGATACAGAAGCTGAAAGGTTCGTTCCACTCGCTGTTTTGTATTCCCGCTCGCGTCAACATTACAGACGAGAACGCTGTTTCACTTGCAGGCGACGATTTCTTGGAGAACACCACGGTTTTCCAGAAGATGTGGTACCTGATGATAGTGACCATGCTGGTCCGCTTCAAGTACTACCACGCGTGGATCTTCGCCGACGCTATTTGCAATAACTCCGGGCTGGGCTTCAACGGATACGACGAAAACGGCGAGGCCAACTGGAACCTGTATTCCAACGTCAACGTCGTTGGTTTCGAGGTAGCTCTTCTAAACATTAGCGTGCCCGACTCGGGCGCGGCAGAAACGGGCGATTTTAGTAGACGGTCTGGTAGCGCGCGACCATGACGACATCGCTTAAACTTCATTGATTCAGCTCATCACGGGAGTCAGAATGTACGACTCCTTCTGTGCTTCTGATCGTAGATCAAGGCCACGTAACGTCACATCGATAAAAACATCTCGTTTAAAAAATCCGATGGAAACGACCGTGAAATCTCGTAAAGTGTAGCCTCGAAGAGCGTGCCGCGTCTGGCTGGAGATACAGCCGTGCGTAACACTTTCTTTTTTATACATCCCCTCGCGCCATCAAGAACAACGGCGATCTGTAGCGTGGCCGCGCGAAGAGGGACAGGATGCATGCTCGATTGTCAGGTTCACGGACTCATTCCCGTTTCCAGATGTCTCTTAGCTTGAGGGACAGCATCGCGAACTGGAACAAGGGAACCAATACGTGGCTCAGGTCGATCGTGTACGAAAGAGCCAAGCGGAATAAACTGGTATTCACGTACGCGCTTTCCGCGCTATGGCACGGCTTCTATCCGGGCTACTATCTGACCTTCGCCAACGGGGCCTTCTTCACCATGGTGTCGCGCGTCGTAAGTGAGACCGTAACAATCCCGCCGCCGCCTCGCGCAGCGTGGTAAACAAAAACTGATTCTCCTATTACGACAGGGTCGTCGCACCATTCGACCGCATTTCTTGGAGTCGAAAAACAAAAAGTTCCTTTACGATGCGCTTACGTTCGTCGCGACTCGAATCTTAATGGCCTACGTAACATTCAGCTTTATACTCTTGGAGTTCATGCCAAGTATCAGAGTGTACCTGTGAGTAACGACGACGATGCATTATTTATAGTTCGACTGGTGGACTCGCGCGTCCGCGACACTCCGAACAGTCGGTGCGCAATCGTTTCTCATGTTCCAGGTATTTCTATCTGATCCCGCATTTGGTGGGTCTAGCTATAATAGTCCTCGCACCGCGTCTTCCGAGGATCCCCGCGCACAAGCAGACCGCCGGCAAGGAGTCGTCGAACACTTCTCAGGAATTAATAAATGGCACCGTGCGGAAATCGATGTAAAAAGGAATTTCCACGCGGCCAGATGCAAGACGGCCACCAGAGATCCATATTTTTTATGAATGTTTTGAATATGCATATAAATATTATGTATATATTATATATATATAGGCACGCGCGCACATATACATATGCATATTTATTGTTACATGGCGTGTTGCTGGTACAAATTCTATGTCGAGCGTGTAAAGAAAAGTATGTTTTTTTTTATATATATATATATATAACGTGAGTGAGTATTACGCATATTTATGAGTGTCCCGTGCGTATGTTGATGATGACGGGGTTGACGGTTCGCCAACGATCGGACTATATCGGTCAATATTGCAGATTTTTTATTGTTCGCGCGATTATATATGTATACATATATATACATATATGTATGGTAATTTTTCTCCCATGTTTCTCGCGTTACTTTTTCCCCGCTCTTACCTTCGCGACTTTGTCATAAGATTGATGAATAGATTGTAATAGGACTTGTTACGGTTCTTACTGCTAAGAGTTCACGAGGAATTTTACAGTTTTATACTTTTACTATCCGCGACGATATATCATTATTAATTTTAAATAAATCAGATTATTTATTTACGAAATGTTAACCCTTGGGCGTTTCATTCATCTCGATATATTCGAAATCGGATTGCAGGAGAATCGTACGATGGAAAGAGCTGGAGAAAATGCTCAGCCGTCGGGATGCGAGCATTATGTAAGTGTGAACGTGTATTCCTACGTCGCAGATTCGTGAAATATATAATAGGTTTCCGGATTGTTCCCCTCGAGCGTTCGCACATGCATACTTCAACATGGCTCCGTGAAATTAAATAAATTCCAGGACTAATCGAACCTGTGTTCCCAGCTAAGAACACTCCGGACTAAACTCGTCCCGATGCAGCGATGCACTTCGAAACCTGCCCCAAGCTTACGTCGTCCAGGACGTTTGCTAATAAACGTTCAGGTGTTAGAGTGCCTTAAAGAAATATTTCTTAAGTCGATTTATTTTCCCCTCTTATTCCCTTTCCAATAGAAAGTCAACGTTTAAATGCTTGTCACAGCGCGGCTGATCGACGAGAAACGAATTCACGCGAAAATCGTGGGAACGCGCGTGTTGCTCGGCGAAATCTCCCTAACCGCGACGGATTCATCCCCTCGCGCGGCACCGCGGTCTCGCACAGCTATAATCTCGATACGAGCATTCACTGGCGACTATTTTCATTCGCCGCCTAATGGAATACTGTTCTTATAATCGTGTAAAGAGAAGCACCGAAACTGTCCGGCACTCACGAAGCCCTATCATACGGGGTGGTAGCGGCCACTTGGCTGGAGGAGCCCTCAGTGCGATCATCGCGATCGAACCACGACGATCCCATGATCGCGAGCTCGCGATAGATACGCGCTCCTTTGATCCAAGGAAGCATGGTAAACGCCTTGTTGGTCCGTCCAAGTCGTGGGTGTGCAAAGGGCGGGCGGAGTGCCGCGAGCACGGGGTGGTTTGACAAAAAGTAGAGGAAGCAATCCTTGCGCGGCTGCTTTCACTTAATGTTCAATGAAACTGCGATCGTTCGAGGTGGTGAATTCGCGTGTCGCGTCCCTTTCGATGGCCTTCGCACACCCACGGACTGGTTGATCCGTTAATTATTCGGTTTAGTGGAAAATTACGATACACCGTGTAGCGACGTCGAGTTAGATCGATCAAGGCCGAATTGCATTTCGGCAATGCACGGGAGACAAAGTTTACTCGACGCGCAGACAAAGGGCTCTCGGTTTAACGAGTCAGCTTCAGATTGTGTAACTGAAACGAGCGGATGAAAGCGAAGTTGTAGGGAATAAAGGACATTATTCGAAATAAACGTTTAGCTCGTGCTGCGGCGCGAGGACACTACAAACGCATGTTCGCCGGTGAAGAACGCTGCTCGAGGCTCTGAGTCTATGTAACATCGTGCACTCGAGGATATATATTTCTTGGAATTATTAAGGACGTTGAGTGTAACTCGCACGGATAAGTTGTCCGTTAACGATTAAAATTCGGAGTAAACACGATACTTACTTCCCGAAACAATTGATATCTTCCAAACTTATTGTACGTATACAGTAGCGTACTTTCGAGAATGGAAAATTAACGGCAGAAGGTAGACGAACTTCCGTTGTGTTACTTTTGATAACGAGGGCACTGGCACGTGTATGGAAGACGTAATAAGTACAGGGCGGGGACAAGATTGTGGCACAACCGGCAAGGGGACGATTCTTTATGCAAAAATAAGTCCAAAGTGTAAAATAAGTTGTTTTCGTCTGAAGCTTTGTTTATGGAGAAAATTAAGGTTGAAGATAGTGTTAGATACGCGTGCACTTAAGGTATACATAGTTAGAAATGGTTGGAAATGTGGTCCCCGTTGGCGTAAGCAGAGTTATGCTTGTCAAATTACAGATAGCGGTTAGCGTAAATAATAATAATAATAATAATAATTCGTCTTTATCTACCACAATTACAAAATGAAGGGTAAGGGGAAAAACAAGGAATGTCCATTTTTCATGATTTTGCGATTTATAGCATATTTTGTTGGTGGCAGCTGGGACTACAGAACTGTCGAATCACAGAGGGTTGTAAAGTCCAACTACCCTCGTAAGATTACGTTAAAGTTTTGGTATACTGGTTAAACACTGGTAATGTCCACTCTACACTGGAACAAAACACTTTATTTTCTCGATGAAGCTGTTTCGTGTCATTCTCAGTTTTTCCCCTTACTCTACAAATGAGTAAACACTATCCTCACACTTAATCTTCTTTAAAACAAAGTTTCAGGCGACACAAATTTATTTTACACCTTCGAGTTATTTTCGAATGGGATTCGCCCCTTGCCCTGTTGTACCACGATTTCGTCCCCACCCCGTATGGTATGCGATAATTGGCTTGTTTGGCAAATACGATTTGAAGCTTAATTATGCGAGGAAAGAAGCAAGTGTCGGAAGACGTCACGGTGGAATTACAATATTTAATTGGATAAACTGTGTTGTAACATGAAAATTGAAAATAACATAATAAGTTAGGGTGCTGAGGATCATCTACTTAGAGACCTCATTTCAATCTCGTTTTCACAGTGAATAATTAACATATCTTATGATAGACGTACGACGAATATCGAGTATCATCAATAGATGGGACGAATGAGTACAAGTAGCAGAGCAATTTAGTCTGCGACATCCTTGAGTATCTGAAACAGCCACTAGCTGAACAGAACACCGATTGAGCCAACGAATTCCGATTGGATTGCAGAATTTGGTAACGATGGTGAAAGTGGGTTACGCTCTAATGATTTTTACCCTGCTGCTGATGATGTGGGCGATGATGGTCCGGATGCACGAGCTGCCCGTGCAATACCCACCGTGTTTCTTCAACCCCCTTTGCACCTGCTCGAAAGCCATCCCCGATCTCGGCATAGTCACCTGTTACAACGTCCCGATGCCGCGGATACCTCAGCCGATCAACTCCTCGAAGGTGTTCATGCTGCAACTGGAGAACAACGGTCTGATGTTCCTGCAGCCGCAATTTCTCATGAACACAGGTACGAAGAGAAGAAGGCGAATCAATCCGGTTGCTACTCTGCTAGTTCCTTGCGCATCGTTTTAATCGTTCAAAGCTCGAAGAAAAGAATTCTTGCCAAGAAAAAGAGGAAAGAAAAAAAAATCGTTGCTCGAACAGTAACAAGCTAATCGTTAATGCAAAAGGAATTTCCCTTTCTCACTGTGTGTCGAAAAGTTACTTGGAAACCTCCACGTAAGCGATTGATCGTTTCGAGGGGTGATCGGGTACGAGGAGAAGGGAATAGGGGTTAAAGGGCACTGACCGCGCGTCACGAATAATTCTTTGCATCATCGATTACGTTACGGGCAAACGATACGTGACAGTTCAGTTTCCACCTACACGCCATCCCCTATCTCACAGGTCTGTACAGCCTACGGATCAAGCATAATCCCCTGGCCGACATCCCGGACGAAGCTTTCCTAGGGCTTGAGAGATCGTTATGGGAGCTCGAATTACCCTACAATCGACTAGAGAGGGTTCCCAGCAGGTCGTTCAGGCATTTGCAGAAACTGCAACTTCTCGATCTGACAGGTACCTGTTTAACATAATCAGGCTCCTCCATTGGGGGATGTTAAACTGATTTAAACCCTCTGTATTTAGGATTTCGTTAGGCATCATCGGTTCGTATCCGTGTTACTTCGTCCGCGAAGTGCGAACGATTTCCGCGATCTCTTTGTCCTTCGTCCAAGTATTCCAGCTGAGAAAGCTATTGTTCCCCCGACAGGTAACAAGATATCGAAGATCGCCGCGGATAATTGGCGCGGCCTGGAGAATTCTCTGCAAAAGCTGCGCCTGGGCCGTAACGCGATCGACAAACTTCCGGCGGACGCGTTCGCCGGCCTCACCTACTTGGACATGCTCGATCTGAGGGAGAACAACCTGAAGGAGATCGACCCGTCCGTGTTCAGGGACGGCATGGCGCATCTGGTGCACCTCTACCTGAACGGGAACCAACTCACCTACATCCCGTACGCGCAGCTGTCCTCCCTGAAGCGCATGAAGGTCCTCGATCTCAGCTACAACAGAATATCGAAGATGCTGAACGTGCAGCAGGAGCCAGAGCTCAGGGGGATACAGATGTCCTTGGACACTCTGCGGCTGGATTACAATCAGATCGAGATCCTGATGCCTGGTGACTTCCAGCACTTCCATAAAGTCAACAGGACCTACCTCGATGGCAATCCTTTGACTGTAATCGAGGTAGAGCTTAAAGAATATTCCATATCCGCTCGAAATGACCACTTCAAAAAGTTGGGGGGGGGGGGGGGCAAGGATCAGACAGCGTATGTGAGACGCGGGACGATCTGCTTTCAGGAGGGTACATTTAGGGATTCCAGGATACGGGAGCTTTATTTCAGCGATTGCGATCTCATGGAAGTCAGCTCCGCCGAGTTCGCCGGACTGGAGTCGTCCCTGGAATTGCTAGATCTCTCTGGGAACAACATCACCACCCTCCCGAGCCCCATCTTCCAGGAGTACGATTTTCTGCGCACTCTAAACTTCCGCGAGAACAAGCTCCAGACCTTCTCGCCGGGTAATACGAGAAATCCCATGATACATTTACGTTTCCCCGAATAACGTTTCTGCTGCGCTTTTATTTGCGCGTCTACCGCGCTCCACGTTCCGCGAAACAATACTAGACGTGTCATTATTAGCGGAGGTGTTCAACGGTTTCCAATACTCCCTGTACAACTTGGACCTGAGCGGCAAGGAGAACAGCGTGGTGTCTCTTCAGGACCTCCGGCAGATGCGTAACATGCGTTTCCTCTCGATCTCGAGGATGCCCCAGTCGACCCTGTCCACGGAGGATTTCATGGAGTACGGTATGGACATCAAGGAGCTGCGCATCGTGAAAAGTAACTTGAACACCATCAAGAGTCACGCTTTCATGCACGTCCGCGGGATCAAGTACCTGGATTTCACGGAGAACTCGATCTCGTCGATAGAGGACGAGGCCTTCTCGGAGGTAATTCCCATCGTCCTCGGTCGATTCCCTCTGAGAAACGTGTTCCCTCTTACACACGGCGAAGCGCCGTGATCGCGGCATTATTCAAATAATCATCCGGATCCTGACGCTTCGAGTCGGCTACAATTGTTCGCTCTGGGTTTTACAGAGAAATCGGTCGAAACGATCTTGCGGAGACGTCACGTTTCAAACGAGCAGCCCCACAAGATCGCAATGCGCCCGATCGATAAGAATCAGTAATTTGCCCTAATATTTAATTAAACTAGATTCGAAACCGCATTCCCAGAGGCCTTGATAGTCGCGGATAATTCCAATAAAACGGGCTTCTAGATAGTAATCTCTGGTCTAACGAGTGCTTGACCTGTCCGCGAGTATAAGCCATCGGACAGTTTCGTGTGCATCGAGCGGCGTTTCAGATCGATGCCTTAAATGTTTTCCTCAGGTGGGCCACTCGCTCCTGACGCTGAGAATGTCCCATGGCCTGTCGTCCTCCGTCTCCGAGATACCCATCAAGCCCTTCAAATTCTTGACGAATTTGCAACACCTCGACTTCAGCAACAACAAGGTCAAATCTCTGCCAGACACGTCGTTCCACTTTCTCAAGAGGATCAAACGGATCGAGCTGCAGGACAACGAAATCGATAGCATCAGAAAGGGAACGTTCCAGGTGGAGTTGCCTTTCTCTTGATTTTCCACTTTCTTATCTCAATTTTAGCGTGGCCTACGGCAGCCTTAATGAACGCCGCGTGATCGTTAGCGGAGGGTGCATAAGATTAGGGTATATATCGAACGATGCCTGATTGTTCAGGGTGACATACATTCGACCCTGGAGGAAGTGAATTTCGCGTACAACAAGATCACGACGATCCAAACCCACACGTTCGTCGACCTGCCGAAATTAACGATGATAAATTTAGAGGACAACGCTATAGATAGAATCGAGAGGCGAGCGTTTATGAATATGAAGCTGCTCAAGTATATTAATCTGCGTGGTAACAAGATAAAGGACATCACCGACGAGTCTTTCCAGGTACTGTTGCCATTTTCATTCCCGGCTTCATTACTACACCCGTTAATAAACTCCTCAGAATTTCACAAAATTACCAATCACGTACAATTTTATTATCAATTACTATTAATTACGCCCCAGAATCTGCCGGATCTGGAGTTCCTAGACCTGGCCTACAACGACCTGAACGAGTTCGATTTCGCCTCGTTCGACCAAGTGGGAACGTTGTCCTCGTTCAAAGTGAACGCGAGCCACAACGAGATCCCAAAGTTGTGGATCAATAGCACCACATTCACGCCGCCGACCACCAGTGAGTCCGTCCTTAAATACTTTCGGCGTGTCTCGTTTAACGCTCCGAAACAGGCTTCCCTGAGTCACCTAAACGAGAGTCGACGAAACCCCTTGCTGGTACAAATCGAGATGCCTGCTCCTCTTACGCAACGCGACCACAGAAACGCGTAATCCCTTTGAGACATTTTTCGCCGGCTACAATCACGAGCGACAGCGTTTCTTGCGAAGCCTTCTGTGCCCGCGCTGCACAGATTACCCCGAGATTATTTATCTGTTGCATCCTTCGAAGACCTGATCCAGACTCTGTTCTCGATACGTTGCAGTCGGCGGCACCATACAGTCGAACATCAAGGTGCTGGACCTCAGCTTCAATAACGTATCTGACATAATGAGGTACTACTTCAAGCCAGTGGAGTACTCGCTGACGCACCTCCACCTGTCTCACAACCATCTGAGCAACGTGACGCAAGGTGTCTTCGGTAACATGCCACACCTGCAATGGCTCGATCTCAGCCACAACGAGCTGATGGAGGTCGACTTCGACTGCTTCAGAAACACGAGAAACATCCAGGTCCTCCTCCTATCTTGGAACAACGTCATAGACATACCAGCCGAGACCCTCAGGCCGCTGAAGAAGCTGAGGATCATCGATCTCTCCCACAATAAGCTCAGAACAATGCCGGATAACATGTTCTCGGACGCCAGTATAGAGAGCCTGGATCTATCCCACAATCAATTCATGAGGCTGCCCATCAAGACCATGTCCATGTCCTCCGCTGCTAGCTTGTCCATGCTGGATATCTCTTGGAACAGCTTGTCCGGGATCCACACCACCGACGCCATATTCCGATTACGAGTTGGTCTCTTAGAGCTTTCAAACGAACCAGTTTCTAAGCTATCGTAGTTTCTCTGAATTTCACTTGCACCATCTAATCGATAGCGAGGAGGACTCGATCAGTTCTCATCTGATTCGAGGACCCTTACGAAATATAGCTAGTAGTTCTTCTGGTTTCTCAGTTTGCAATTCAACTCCAATCGATCCTCCAATTCTCACGTGGCTTCACAACACATTTTCTATCCGTCTCAGAGTCTAACGTGGCTGGACCTGTCTTACAATCGGTTAGTCAGGCTCGACGACGGGGTGTTCGCCGATCTGCCGTATCTAACTCACCTCGACCTGAGTCACAACAAACAGCTGCTCCTGGAGTCTCGTGGAAGAACGTTCCACGGTTTGGAGGACTCTCTTCTTTACCTGGATTTAAGCAACATTTCTCTTCTAAGTGTGCGTAGATCGATGTCCAGCGTCATGGGCAGGCGTTTCGAAGGAAGCTGCTGTGGTCATTGTTTAAATGCCGTTCGTAGGTGCCGGAATTGCCATTGCGAAGACTGCAAACGTTGTACTTGGCGCACAACGAGCTCGCGTCGATAGCACCGGAAATGGCATCGAACCTGACGTCCCTTCACTACTTGGACTTGAGCGCCAACGATCTGACAGTGGTACCATTGATCACGCACACCTTGCCGGAGCTGAAGACCTTCAATCTGGCTGATAACCCCATCACGGCCATCAGCAACACTAGCTTCTTGGGCATCGCGGACAGCCTCGAGGAACTGGACATACGACGACTGTCTTTATCGACCTTTGAAGTGAGTCTTTGTACGCCGAAAAGGACTTGTAACCTGATACACAGTTTGTCAAGTCTTTGAGGACGTAAGAAGTTACCTCTGTAAAGAAGCAATCATGCCGAAGCGAATCTGTTGGCAATGGCGATTACGTTGATCGTTAAATTTCGGTTAGATTAATCGAGGGCCTTGCAGCAAGGGAGATGCAACTCCGAAGCAATAAATTTATAAACAGTTTTTTTCTAATTTACTCGACATTGGTAAAGATAGAGACACACCCCTCTTGCTGCAAGATACTCGATTCTTGAGGAACTGACACAGCATTAGCACTTCTTTTCATTGATTTCCTTTAATATAATTTTAATATTCAATTGTAAAGGAACCGAAGAAATGATCGCTCTTTCATTTCGGTTCATTCTTAGCTATCCAAGAATTATATTAGCATTAGCTAGAAATTCTTTTGCATTCCACGAGATATTCGGGAACGAAGAATCGCGTGTTCCTTTGCCGAGGCACGAAACGTTTCTCCGTTTGCAGGCAGGAGCTCTCTGCAAAGCCACCAAACTTCGCAAGCTATATATAACCGCTTACAACGGCGTGAAGAATTTCAACTTCCCCGGCATTCTGGAGTATAATCATGGCCTAAGGCATCTTGTCATCGACGTAAGTTTCAAATAATCTTCGTAGCAAAAGCTCACAACGTAAATCTGTCTATGATGATCGATGCGGCTTTATGGGAAGGCAGCGAAGGTATCGGATGCTTCGGTTTTAGGTACAAAACGACACGAATTTGGAGAATGAGATGAAAGGAAAGTTCCCCTACAAGTTATTCAATATAACACTGACTGGTCGAGCTTTGAAGAACATCCACACGGATATACTACATGTACGTAGTTCTACTTCAGCTGCTTCTTCGATCAGTTTCTTCTTTTTCATCGAGAGAACATTATCCAAACACTGTAGATCCCTTTCAGTGGAAAATTTCAAGAATTTTGTTGCAGCATCTATTATGTCGTAATTTCTGCAGATAATTTGAAAGAAAAACTGCGAATCACTTTAAAAGTACATACCCTTTTCAAGTTTGACGATGCTTTCGATCCCCGATCTTTGCTTTAACATCGTAAGATCAATTATTAAGGAATCCTATTCCTCGGTTTCAGGGAATAAGGAATCCGCATTTGCACTTCGGAATGTATAACACCAGCGTGGACACTGTCCCGCAGAAGATGTTCGAGAACGCAGAATGGGTGAGGAACGTAACAGTTCATCTTTACCACAGCGACGTGCGAACCCTTCACAATCCATCCAACGGATATAAACCAGGAGTCACAGGGAAACGATTTCTGATGAGGCTCACCGTGGCTGGAAGCTACTTCACCTGCGACTGCGATATCGGGTGAGTTCGTTACTCGATTTGCGTCTTATGCGGGTAACTGTCTATTCGAATGCTTCAGGAACTAACGCTGTTAGACCGAGAAGCTTCCATCTGCAAAATTCCTCAAACTTCCGTCCTCACACCCCGTCACTGCTTTCTCGAGTTCAAGCGCCGAAGTTCTCCCTGAATATCTCAACAACGATTCCCAACGACTTCTGATATTCCCCTCGATTAATTCTTGCTGAGCCTCGATTAACCGCTGGCACGTGAATCTTCAGATGGATGGAGACCTGGCAGAGGAAGCACAGACAGTACCAGGAGGATCGGTGCAGCACCTACAGCGAGTTCAAGAACTTCGAGAGGAACGAAGAGGACGAGGAGTTCGATTGCTGGAACAACGACTGGGACGACGACCTTCGTGAATCGTTTTGCTTGAACAAGAACAATATCTCGGTGCTGGAAGCATTGAAAAGCGACCTCGAGTGCGGATGGGGCGCCGGTGGCTACATCCAACCACCCCGTCGTCTCGTTCTCCTGCTCCTCGTCATTCTTGCAGCGGCGATCTACTAAGCTTTATCATCGCGCACTCACGTTTCACACTTCTCGAATCTCTCACCGTTCCTCTCCTCGCGGTACATCGACGATTTCAAGCGCGAACACCCGCGACTCATCGCCTCGGAACAGAGACAGCGTTGGCTGATCGTACAATCTCTGTTTCTCGTCAGAAGCATCGTAGTCGTGATTACATTTATTCGCGAAGAGAACTGTGTTGGCAAGTAGACGATTGCGATGGGAATAGATCGTTCGTGTCAGTGGTAAGTGTGTCGTACAGTAGTTTGCACTTATCGGGCAATATTTATGATAGCTTTATTGCCACTTAACGTTGTCGGCGCAAGTGTGATCACAGCTACGATTGCTCGTTTGCGAACCGGTGTGTTTGTTTCTTCCGGATTACTTCGAAGCACCTCGCGCGCGTTTTAATCCGGCGCACCGGGGAGAGGAAGAACTCTTTGCACATCCCTCCGTTTCTTCGCCTTCGGCAGCACGCCTCGAATCAATGAGACTGTCAGATAAACGTTCAGATACTCGTACAAAGCGTACAACGTTGGAATCAGCAGGAATTGAGGTTTTACTCTCTTCGTTAGGAATTAACGATCTCTTCTTGCGATCGTTCTATACAGGTAACACATCAGCGTCATCTTCTTCATCTGGTTTCTCATCTCTCTTCATTGTCGGGCTGAGAACTTGCGACCAAGGAGCTTAAGCGATTCTGAGCTACCAGAAGCTTCGTATAATTTCCTTTGGAAAGAAATTGCACCTTCGCGGAAGGGAAGAAATCGAAGTTCGATGCACTTCAGTTTCCTTCCTTGGATCACAAAGAATATTCCATTGGTGCTTTTAAATAACTTGCATCACTCTGTAAAAGGAGTTCCATTTTGTTCGCGGGGGCCTTAGCTCGACAAAGAAGGTACTTCAACATTCTGTTCGATCAGCTGGATGCGGGAGGCATCCAGATCGTTAAGCATTCGAAAGAATTTAGCAAGCATCGAGCTTAAGACCAAAGAGACTTGTACTATCAAATACGTTCTCAAGTGATATCTTGTCCTGTAACAAATTCGACAGTAAAAGGGATTTTATACCTACCTGTTAAAGAAGAAACATATTCGCCTTGCAAGTACATGCTGTCGACACATTTTTTAATAAAATTGCACCGACTATACAAACGTGTTCGTTACTGTTCTCGATCTTCTATGTTTGATATTACACCACGTATGTAAAATGAGAAAAAGAAGAGAGAACAAAGAAAAAGGGGAACGATAATGGTATGGTAGGAGTAAAGGTTTAATGTATAGTTATATCAGGATTAATTAAAACTTCAGTTTAGTCAACGAAACGGACGTCAATATTCGGCAAGAATGATTCTTTAATTACACACGAGCAAAACAATTCATAATAATTACACAGGATGCACGTAACAATCATTACAATACCGTTCTAGCACACGATACGACCACAATTCCGTTTAATTATAGAGCATGATCTTTCCAATTATACCAATAACCATCTGCACGATCGGCAGTACGATAAAACCGAATATGAATATCAGGCAGACGTAAACGCTGAATAACTCTGTGGTGAACACGAAGCATCGTATCGCCGTCTGCTGGACGTCCTTGCTGCTCCTTATGCTGATCACTTTGTCCAGAACGAATCGTAATATGTACAGAAACACCTTAAAACAAATGACTTTACAGCTCTCGTTTCTTCTATTCGATTACAAAACAGCTCGCCCAACTTGAGTTTCAATCTCCAATGAATATTTACAAATAACTTTTGCTGTCTTGTTTCTCTAGAGTTACCCTCAGTCTTTTAAAACGAATCAACTGTTACACTTTGACATTCGAAAGAGACTCGACATTTCTCGTCTAACGTTGAGTAAAAAACGGTTGACATATACGGGATTGAAGCACGAATGGAATCGTTCGAGTAGGTGATTCTTTGATTATTCTAAGCAGAGCTATCCAACAGATCGCACAGTGAAATTAATAGACTCTACTGGTTGATCGTTATTTAACAGTACCTCTACAACAGGCATGATGTTCAGCATCACGTATAACAGAGCGAGGAGAGATCGACCAGTCGCTTGGCCCATCATTCCGATAAGGGCGGAGAATGAATATTCCGTTCTTGGGACGCCGCAGGATTCTTGGTAATTAACCAGGTACTCCCGAAAGTCGTACAAGAAATTCGCTTTCGCGTCGCATTTCAGGGAATCCCCATAACGGTCGTCTATCTTGTTACATATATCGCGTAACATATTCGTCGAGACATTATTCCCTTTGAATAGAAGAGGAATATTTAATAATCAACGTATCGGTTAATCGATCGCAAGTGTGGCCCGTTTAATTCGCTTAATAAATTTACTTGGCTTCGTGCTCCTATGGTTCCACTGATTCGAGCGATCGAAATCGGAGATGCTGTAAAGATTCTTCCACTTCCAATCAGAATTGCTGGCCTCGCGGGCGATATTTGCGGGTGGAAAATTCTCCACAGACTCGTCGCCGTACCGCCAATCGCCTGACCTTTGATTTAAACCATCCCCATCCGTTTTCAGTTTGAATTTGTCCGTAGATCGCGAACAAAGTTTGCGCGTTAAGTGACCTTTCGCCTGGCTACATTCTACCTCGCATCTATCCCCTTCTTGGAACTATAGAAACGCAAAAAGAATTGCGAAGGGAGCTTAATATTACTTTCTCACCGACGCACCGAAGCAGCCTACGCGCTTACAGCAAAGGATGGAAAGAAGAAATACAGAGAATACTGGTGAACGCATGGGATGAGGTAAAATTTGAATGCTGAGCGACCTCTCGCGTGACCGATTTCTGTCTCGTGGTTCTCTGCCTTCTAAAAAAATTGTAGAATATACAAAGCACGGAAAGAAATGTCACAGCGATTCTTCTTAAATGAACGAATTAAACGGAGAGCAGTGTGGGACGAGATACGCAAGAGATTTGAAACGAATCATCTGTGAACGCATGAGATGGAACGGTATTCAAAGCTTTCGTCACCAGACCAACTTCTGTTTCCTACGGCTTACTTTTTGATTGCGAAAAAGACATTTATTCTCCAGATGCCACTTCTCGTTATAATTAGGCTTTGGTACAAAATCGAAGCTGCTCTGACTTTGTGGATCGCTCGTGTCCAGAGAACAGGATACACGGATCGCAGTTGGTCCTTCCTCGACACGCATGATCGCTAATTTCGAGACGACTGCACGATTATCGGACGCCGATTACAAATTTTCACTGCCGCGTGTGACGACGACGACGGAGATGAATGGAAGGGATCGGTTAAATTTTCATTTCTCGTATTCGTCCGAAAGAACGTTCATCGTTCCAGGATGGAGACACCTGAAATTATCACTGGTACGTCACCTGACAACGAAGTACACATAGACCGTGGACTCGGTCAAATCGAGCCGTTTCGTTTCACGTTTAGATCTACTGCAAAATTCATTAGCATCGCCGTGAAAATAAATAAAGAGAATTATTCAATAGAACTTTATTGTCACGTGACTAACAATAAGACAGCCGACAACGTGGAGCAGTTTCTCAAGAAAGCCGCTGATTACAAATTGTTTATACAAATTCATTATCGTGTGTCGTGTACGTGTGTGTGTGTATTTGTGCGTGTGTGTATGCATGCGTGTCCTGTGTACACGTACCTCAGATGCTACTTAAGTATTCACCGACGATAAAATGTGATGCAAGAGAAACTGGAAACGGAAGGTACAGTACAAACGCGGAAAGAAAGGATCAGCGATCATGATTCTGCGTTCTTTGTCACCTTAAAAGAATTGATCCAGTTGTGTACAGCATACAGTCGGGGATATTATCGGCTTGCAGCATCGTACCAACTATGATCCGCTAAGTCTACAAATAATATATATCTCTCTACAATCCCGGACCGTTCGATCTCGGTTCACTTTCACACTCATCACAGTCGCGCAATCTCACTAATTATTCCCTTAAGCTGTGTGCACCGCGTCACGCTCATTTGTTTTGCTTGTTTCCCATTATTTCCTGCGGATAACGTCAAGTCACAGCAGCTCCGAAGCCGAGGCTCGGTGGCGGTGATCGTTATTCTCCGCTGTCTGCGATCGAGAGCGAGAAAAGCACGAGACGTCGCCGAGGTGCGTTTAATCTGGTTGCCGCCGTATAAACAGCAGTGGTGCGAGGAAATTTCGAAGCTTATATCACGTGAGATTTTTGTATTATTCTTTTCCATTCTTTTTGTCTGTACAGCGATCCCAATCGCCACTTGTGCGAGACGAAAGCGCGCATGGAGGACAACGATCGATTGCGAGGTACTCTCGGTATCAAAGGAGCGGGTTCATTTCCCTCTTCTGTTTCTTTAAAATCGTTTCGCGAAAAGCAGGGGGCCGGGGGTCTTGACAATTGCACGCGCCAGCACAAATTTCGAATAAATACGTCCGTGTAGCGGGGGTAAAGGGACAAGGATCGTCGAGGTCCACGACGGGAGCCGACGTGCTTTGAAAGACTGGGAGGGATACCGAAGCTTTTATGCACATTTACAACATGCCGAAACCTTTTGAATAATTGATCGCTTTCAGCAGGCGATCTTGCAACTTTTCTATTGTACTGTAGTCAGGCAATAGCAAAACGTTGAAGCATGTGTGAGCTATTGGTAATCTGAAAAGCGAAAACAAACGAGAAAGAGAATAAAATAGTACCAGCGAGAGGAAGGAGCGATTCTTCGATCGCTTGTAAATCGTACCTATCCGAATCTGGGCCGTGTCTGGCAATCACCATCTTAAGTCTCGACAAACCACCAACCGGCACTCTGTCGCTTCCGGTGGTAAACTGGAGAAGCCTTCGTTGACTTTCCAGGGGCAACGAATGGGCAACGCGCCAGAAATTCCGCACCGCTTCACTGTCAACTGTGTAACCACCTTCGTATTCCGTGGCTGCTTCCAGTTCCGCGAAATCGAACACTTTACTGCCGCAAACCAGCTACAGGAGAACGGTCAGTTAAGAATGAGTATACGCGCGACGTGCCCCAAAATGATAGGAGAACTCGAAAGACACAAATTATGAACTAAAAATACAAGTTAATGCACACCTGTTCGATTTCCTCGGGTCGAAACAGTAACGCTAGTGGACTCTCGTCCGTGACCATTTGGAAGCCGCGTCTGAATGCCTTGAACTGCCTCTCAACTGATTTGTTAAGTAAAAAGTCCGCGTAGAGGTCTACGAATTCCTTCTTGTTCTCTTGCGTCACGAACAATTCGTCGCCGTTCTCTTTGAGATCGTGGAAAGATATGGAACCAAACACATCTCTGGCGAACAGCAAGAAGCCATTAGTTATTAATTAGGAGACATTACTACACCGACTGATTCGATTATAAACGCACTTGTAAGCCACTCTGAAGGTTTGCATGAACGTCTCCGGCATATCGTCCCCGGTATAGTCCACCAATTCTTTCAGCGTTCGATACAACGTAGGACTCCAATCCTCCAAATCAGCGAAACTCCCTTTCCTACCCAGCAGCTTTCGATAAACCACCATCGAGAAACGCACGTCTAGTATGACATTGTTGTATATCGCTAGACCAAGGACAATGCCAATCAGCGTGAAGTGCGCGTCGCTTTCGAACGATGTTGGATTGAACCACGTCATCTGAGTGTCTTCCTGGGTCGTGAACATGCCGTAGTCAGGATTGAAGATTTCCTCCACGATTAATTGAAAGAATTCTTTGGAGACCCCGCCCTCGTCAACTCCTTGTTCACCCTCGAACTCGACGACTAGTTGCTTCTTGAGGTCCGACGGATTCTCCATCGCGATCATTTCCAGCTCCACTAACGCGTCGTCTATCAGACGATCTCGCCTTACCTGTTTTAACGAAAATTAAATCTGTTAACGGGAATTACGATAGAAATCGAATTGCATACGTGCCTTCAGTCTTAAATACGGATTCGTAGGTTGACCGACCACCGTCTGTAAAAAGCTCATTCGACGTTCACTGTACATTCTGATACGATTGTCGTAATACAAGCCCAACGTTTTCGTAGCAGGCGTGAGGATAAAAGCGTAATTCATAAAGCTAAATTTCATAGGTTCTTCGCTTTTATAATACGCAAAGTCTTTGTCCATCTCTATGGCATCGCTCAGTGGTTCGTTATAAAAGTCAGTAAACGGTATAAATGGTTTTCGTGCATCTAGCGCGGTAATTCCAAGTTCTTTCGCTAACGGGTCCTGCGAACGATTTCAATTACTAATCAGAAAAGTAATTGAAGCGAGCGTTAGCTAAGCATTTCGTTTTCCCTTCGGTGATGTTACCTGAGGAATCTGTGTCGCCGATCTTCCAGATTTGTCGTTACCAGCGGCCTCGCCATCCTCGTCCAAGTTTAGTTCAGGCTCGTCTAATTCACCGGCCAACATACTTGCATAATACAGAATTTTCATAACTTTTGTAGGAGCGGTAATAGTGTCTGCATCTTGAACGCAATAATCTCGCGTAAAAGATCCACCTATTACCTGTAAAGATAAAAGCTCTTGCAGTGTTCTGTACTTCTCTTTGTAGTTAAAATGAAGATACCTTGACTGTGATCAATTCTTGTAGAGCTTGCAGAATACTAGGAAGTCGACATTTACAGTGCTTAGCCCAGACGCGTGCGAGTTTCGCCTGCGCCACCATCGGAAAACAGCTGAGCGCTTTGCAAAGCATGTGAAGAGCCAGTTCCAGATATTCACTGTTCCCGAGCATAGGAATCTCAAATACGATCAGGAATACGTTTAACAAGCTGTCCATATTATCCCAGGGCATAATGCGGAACACTCTTAAATCCAATTCAATGTTGTCCGCCAGAGTGACTAGTGCATTCACTAAAGCAGATTCGAATGCTTCCCCTAAACGTAAAAACGGATTCGAAGGATTAAGCAGTCGTAGAAAGCGTAGTGATTACTATTAAGTATCTTACTTTACGAAAGCGTATACTACCTGGCAAGAACCAAAGAGCGGTGAAAGCTCTTCGAACAGCTGGTAAGTCGACGCTAGTGTCATCGTTGCTAGGAACTGTGGGCGACGGTTCGCTGCTGTCTTCTTCTTTGTCCTCTCCTTGAAGCGATCGAATTGCTTCCTTGTCCATGTCGCTAGCTTGCCTCAACAAGCTATCCGAAGCTCTGTCAAGCAGCGCAGTGAGCGGAGAGTCATTTTTCACAGTCTTTTGGAAACTAAGGCTCAACGCTTTCGCACACGAGAACACTTCTCCCAATGTACGAATTAATAACGAGTACAATCCTTCCGATTCGCATTTCTCTATTATGTCCAAAAGTTTATCTTCCGTGAGATACAGACCCTGCTTCCCTGTTGGCAGTAAATTAATCTTATTCCAATGACAGTGGTTTCGCATGTAATGGCAACGAATGCTTCCCAATCACGCCTATCGTCAGATGTTTATCTCTCTAAATTATTTTAGAAATGAATGAATAACAAGAGGTGGGAATTAAACACAACATTTATTAACACGTTTACAGCAGCCACACAAGAATTTAATAAGTAATTTTAATCAAAGTAGTTTTAATCAAATCTCTCGTACATTACTCTGGTAAGTGAGGTGGAAAGTTAGTCAATTTTTGTAGGGCGACTAGTGTATCTCTCTTTTTCCAAGTACCTGAGGTACAAATTAAGTACCAATAGTTTCGTAACTAAATGAGAACAATTTTTTATATTGTGCCCTCTCTTACAGGATACATTTCTTTTACGTTGAAATCTCTTTTTTATTTTATACCTCCTCGACGTTTTCTTTACATTCGACTGCTTATTGTTTCGTTTCCTGATTGGGTCGCTGCCGTAACTTGGAATATAAATTTTGTATCTATCTAATATGTTCTGAAAGTTCTCTTCGTCTGATATCATTGAGTTACTTGGAAATGTAGTAACAAGGCTGTGATTTAATTCGGGGCAATAGCATAAGTTATCGGAACTATCTATTCTTGTTCTACTGACGGGAAGCGAAAGAGTAGCCTTCTCAATTGAAATTCGTTCGATGCGAGCTTCATTGTTATTCGTAAATTGGTCGTTAGAAGAACTTTGAGCATTGTTGCGTGTTAAAACTTGAGTAATAGAATCTGATTCGTTTGTAGTTTTACAAATATCCATGCCTATCGAGATTACTACAGAATCGTTAATTAAAGAAACAGGATTTGTGCTGGAATTTGATGTAATACCTTCTTCCGAACATGTTGGATTAACGCTTTTAACTGGTAAACTCTTAGCTAAAGATGCAGGTCCCGGCTCCAAGGTTGTCCGAGCGACTTTACTCGGTTGAGTGCCATCGCAGAGCCTCGCTTCTTGCGAAAACAACTGGATAGCTTGAGCCGCTGCTTGATTCGGAGTAAGATTCGTTACCTGCTCAAAAATATTTTGCATCACTAACAAAGACCTTCCTTCGAAATAATCTAGATAGGCTTCGCACGCATACTTTGCCACTCGACGCGCAGTTTTGATTGTCGCAGTCGGGATTCCCACATCCATCCGTCAGTTGATAAAAGTACCGTTCGATCAACTTTTTAGCAACCGCACGCTTCATGTCGCTGCAAGGGCTCTCTGCTCCTACCCTGATAACACAATAACGAAACGCTGTAATTACTATTTACTTGCTAACCTTTCTTGCGGTCACATGTAAAATTAAAATATTCTTAGAATCCTCTGCAATTCTAACAATCATCGATGGGTATATGTCGCAAAGTCTACGCCGAACTATCGTTGGATATTACAGGCAGAGTCTCTAGCCTACAGACATTCGCCAGTCACATGTCCCCGCGTATATAAAAACTTTTCAACCCACAACGTCTCACGATCCGACCATACTCCTTCCATTTAAGAACAGAAAAGAAGCATCGATGTCAATGTTGAGCCGTTGATATCCAACGATCCACTGACCAACTGGATTATAAACATAAGAGGGGCCAAGTGGAAAGAAAAGTAACAGCGTTCGAGTGAGATCCGAATAATTGCAATTCATTCAATTGGGAACACATGGTTGTGACGTATTTAGTCCGCGATCCGCGGTGTTGCCAATTCAAGTGGAAATGACAGTTCTGAAAGACATTGGCTCTTGCCGAGTCGGGAAACCGAGGGAGCCGAGTCGTTGTACCAAAACAAAGCGCGTTAAAAATAGCCAGGGCTCGTGGATTATTCTAACGATATTACGCCTCGCGAAAGAGCGAGGTAAACAAATTCTCACGCGACAGATACGGGAAGGCACGGATAATGTTGTAAACGGTGAACAGCACGGAACCGTGGATGTCACCTGGAAGCGTGATCTTCCCCAGGGTCCCCTTGGCCCTTGGCGCTCATAGACCGTGAATCTTCGAAATTTTGTCTCCTCCGTCGTCGATCGTAACAGGAAATCTCGCCACGACCGCTTCTTCTGCCTCGGCCAAAGTTCCTGCCGATCGGTGCTACCCGCTAAATTTGGTCGGCGGCTTCACCACTGCCTCCTCAATTGCGTTTCACTACGTATTACGCGTTACCTAGTGTTCGACTGGTTAGACACGCCGCGGGACTAAAACAGGAGAAGGAAGATGGAGTAAATAGATGGGAAGCAAGGAGAGAGCAATAAAGACAGAAGTAGGAAAAGAGAGAGAGACAGAGAGAAAGAGAGAGCGAGAGAGGGGAAGTGAATCGGCTGGCGCTCAAGAGAAGTATATTTGTCCCTAACTCGAACCGAACGTTTTAGAAGTCGAGGTTAGGTAAACACTATTCCACAATTGTACGACGTTGTTAATGTCCGTGGATCGCGTGGCCCGTCGATTCGTTAACACGCGAATTTATCAAGTCAATCGCAAAACACCGGGAAAATAGGAAAATTGAATGGTTTCGCGGCCCGTTCGTGGCTGCTGTCTACTGTTCTGCACGGACACGACCAGCTGCGAGTATCGAGACTACTGTCGATACCTCGAACGCCGCGGACGTGGTTCGAGCTGTCGATAACTCGAAGTCGAGACGCGACTCGATTTATGTGGGAGCTAGGAGATTTTCGCGCGTAGAGCACCGTAGAGCACGCTTCGAAGGACGAATACTTTTCTGGGCGCTGGTATCTTTTTCACCGCTGGAGCCTGATGTCCGGAGCTGCGGAGCGGGAAATTTGACATGTAGGCAGTCGTAGTTAAGCTGCATACGAGGTATAGGGTTTTATATCACAGATGATACCTGGTCTGTGCCAGCACTCTTGCGCACTCTGTATTTAAGAACGGTGACTCCGGGAACTAATACAATACCATCACCGATGTCGGTAAAGTTAGTATTCACAGTGTAAATTGGCCTCGTTCCTGCGTACACTTGTTGTCACTTTTACAACCTACTTCATAGTTCATAGTATGGATCCAGATCGATTAACATTTGTGTTTCGTAGCAATTTTCAGCACATTTAGTTTCAATTTTCACCGCTAGTAGGATTACGATCGAATTCCATTCTGAATTGATAACGTTGCATACGACCACAGTCGGGGCACAGACGACGTACAGGATAGGCCATCGACGAAGTATAGAATAGACCTATCACCTTATGGGACTTCGGGTCACCACCCAAACTGTATTACCGACCCATAACTCGAGGACTGAATTTAGCGGCCTCTGCTCATGAACAGCGTCCAACTTAGGAACTACCCTGAAATGTGTTGAATTGCTGAAAGGTGTGCGTGCTTGTATACGTGTGACTTGTTTAGAGGGAGAGTTTGACAGAGGACAGGCTTTTGTTACGCTACGCCAGGGGTGCACAAGGAGCCGTTTTTAGCGCCTAGCTGCGAGCAACCCACCTGTCCTGCTGCTAAGGTTAGAATCGGTGAGGAGAATTGCAGTAGTGTACGCGCGTGCTCGTAGGCTCGTAGCGTAAGTATATAAACACAGGACAATACCTCGAAACAAAGCGCAAATATTGAATAGAAGGATTCATAGATTATAAAATAACTTACTTTGTCTGAGATGTCTTATTTTATAATCTATGAATCCTTCTATTTAATATTTGCGCTTTGTTTCGAGGTATTGTCCTGTGTTTATAATCATTTAAAAACTGATGGAATCCTTTATTCAAATATGAGCAATGCAATTTCTTTAATTTTAATTTTAACGTGGAATAGCCCCGATTATCAATCATTGTTTTAAGATTCATTATAGTAACTCATTGTTTTGATCCTAGGAAAATAATTCTATTAGAATCGCTGGAATTAAAAGCAGTTACCCAATCGCGCTGGAAATAGCGAAAACATCCCGCCCATATACGGATGGAGAATTTATAAAAAATTGTTTATTGGCGACAGTGGATGACAATGTGCAGCAGCGTAAAATATATGAAGCGACCACTCTCTCGCGAATGACAATCATGCGGCGGATAGAAGAGATGGCTGCAGATGTGACGCGGCAATTGCGGGAGTTAGGGAAAACATTTATTGTTTATAGTTTGGCCCTGGATGAATCGACGGACATCTCCGGCACTCCGCAAATGGCAATTTTTATTCGGGGGGTTAACGAAAATTTAGAAGTAACTGAGGAACTGCTAGATTTTTCTTCGTTAGCAGAAACCACAACAGGAGATGATATACTGTTTTGTGTGGAGGAGGCGGTTAATAATCATAAATTAGACTGGACTAAATTAGTGTCCGTTACTACTGATGGTGCTCCAGCGATGATTGGGAAACATCGTGGTTTCGTTGGCCGCCTCCGAAGCAAATTAAAAAATCTAGCAGTTCCTCAGGAAATTAGGGCAATGCACTGTGCGATACACCAGCAGAATTTGTGTGCAAAAAGTATAGAGATGGAACACGTTATGTCCGTTGTGACCAGAATAACTAATTATATTAAAACCCCGGCAGTTGAGAAATTTTTTAAAAGATATAGACGCAGACTTCACGGAGATACCCCTATACACGGAAATACGGTGGCTTAGCCGTGGAAGAACCTTAGATCGATTCTTCCGCCTACATAGCGTAATTTCCGTGTTTTTGGAAATGTCAGAAAATCCTGCTCCCGAGTTGGAAAATACAGATTGGCTCTGTGATTTAGGATTTATTTCGGATGTAGCAGACCATTTAAATATTCTAAATACACAGCTGCAAGGAAAAGATAAAACCATACTTCAATTTTCTAACTTAATTTGCGATTTTAAAAAAAAATTCAAGTATGGAACGCAGAGTTACGTTAAGATCAATTATGACACAGCATACTAATTTTGAGCAATATGAAATTATATTACAGAAGTTGGGTGATCAATTTGAAAACCGGTATCAGGATTTGTATGCACTCGAAAATGAATTGAACGTAGTTACCAGTCCACTAACTGTAAATATAGATACAGTGTCACCACAATTACAAATAGACTTAAGAAATTTAAGAGGTGACGTAGAAATGAAAAAAAAAATTCAGGAGACGGATGGTATTATTAATGTATGACAAATTGAATATCCGTATATTTGGTTCCACTTACGTTTGCGAGCAGTTATTTTCTACCCTGAAGAAAGCGAAGTCGCCGTTCCGGACACTCATAACGGATAACAATTTAAAATGTTCGTTGCTCTTGAGCCAAAACCGAAGTATACAACCAAACATAGAATATCTGGTACAACAAAAACGGCTACCGGCAACAAAGCGCAATAATCATTTTTTATAATTGCATGTACTCCACCTAGTATCTTTCACAAAGTCTGCGTGTATTGTTCTGTCCTTCCATCCTTGTGTATATAATTTTTCAGTTATGTACATTATTCAGTTATGTACACAGTTATATATTATTATTGTTACATTTTCGTTAACTCGCCGTATATTGTTACGTGTATATATTTATTAGTTATGTAATTTTGTGGTTTTAAATAACGCTAAGTCTAATGGTGGACACCACATGCGTGTAGATATGTATATATTTGTACATATATAACTTTCTAACATTTATGAATTATCGTTATCGTTAATTAAAATTTGGTTTTCTTTGTGTTCGAGTTATTTATTTGTATAGTATTAATCTTCTAAATATTTTATGTGTCGATGAAAAGATGAGTATTATTAGCAAAAAATGTTTCATTATCAGTAAAATAGAACCGTCAAGTCATACCAAATTCCGGCAGTAGCAGATATTTTGGAAATTTCATGACTCCCCTGAATTTTATTACGGGACCTGTTCTGCACTGGGGCCCCACAAGGAACCCAGCCATATATACTTACGCTACGAGCCTACGAGCACGCGCGTACACTACTGCAATTCTCCTCACCGATTCTAACCTTAGCAGCAGGACAGGTGGGTTGCTCGCAGCTAGGCGCTAAAAACGGCTCCTTGTGCACCCCTGGCGTAGCGTAACAAAAGCCTGTCCTCTGTCAAACTCTCCCTCTAAACAAGTCACACGTATACAAGCACGCACACCTTTCAGCAATTCAACACATTTCAGGGTAGTTCCTAAGTTGGACGCTGTTCATGAGCAGAGGCCGCTAAATTCAGTCCTCGAGTTATGGGTCGGTAATACAGTTTGGGTGGTGACCCGAAGTCCCATAAGGTGATAGGTCTATTCTATACTTCGTCGATGCTACTAAATCCAGATCGATTCGCATTTGCGTTTTTCACAGCAATTTTCACCAATTTAGTTTCAATTCTAACCGCTAGAAGGATTGCGATCGAATTCCTTTCTGAATTGATAACGTTGCATGCGACACGGAAATGGTAATGTTGCTCATGAGTCCCAAATCCGTAGAACAGAAAATATCATTGGTTGACAGATCTAATCCGGTCTATCCTATACCTCGCTGTGTTGCTATGTATGTATATGTACCACGCGTTTATAGTAATCGGAACGATATGTGCCTGATATATGACAAGATTGACAAGCGATGACAAGTTCAGAAAGCACGTGTCGAAAAACAGCTGTTCGATCGTGACGTTCATTCGCGAGGTTGTTTTTCATGTGTCGCCCCCACCAATGAACCGCCATGGTGTTAATCAGCTGTTGATACGTTTTAGACAAAATTACACTTCTTCGGAATAATTTGTTCGGTAGAATATACAGCGAGCTTCTGCACAGACAAATACGAAAGACGCATGATAAAATCACGGTGTCGTCAAAGCTGCATGATATTCTGAATCCTACGAAACTTTCTGTGAAACCAATACACGGGATAGGTTAGGTTTATCAATGTTTGTTTGACAGCTTACGAAGGTGAGATTGGATACCAGAATAATATCATGTAAATAGATCAAGAACTAATAATAGATTGTAATATATATGTGTATATATAAGAGCAAACATCATTTTCGAAGGATATTTCCGTAATCTTGAATTGTGGAAGATGCGATGCGTATGAAATTCGGCAAGAGGTTAGATCATTATCGTTGCTTCACGTTAGATTTTTGTTCTTTTGCATTTTGTTGATGTAGGTGTAGAGCTTGTGTAAAAACTATATGCAAAGGACGACGCTAAAAATCTGTTGTGGAAGCTATAAGACAAGTTTGTAAAGGAATGTGTTGTAAGTTTGTCATTAATATATAAACAGCTGTGTGTCCTCGTGAAAGTAATGGCACTTAGTGATCGAAGTAAATTGCTTGTTTATTTTCTTCAACGAAGTTAGAATACGACGGGTGGGTTGAAGGAACAGGCACAAATTCTAACTAGCCTAAATCAGTCGTCAATTTCACTCTCATCAAAAGATTGTAGTCAGTAGCGTAATATCGTAAAAACGTTCCATCTAACTTTCGATATCAAAGGAGAGCGCATTCTAAATGGCTAATCGTATGTCATAAATGGTTTCAGAATCTTCAGCAAAATAATGGGTCAAACACTTAGCGAACCCGTGACATCCCATAAGTCGGCGTGCTGTCGGGATACAAATTATCTAGTGGGTAGTTCGTGTATGCAAGGCTGGCGTACTAAAATGGAAGACTGCCATGTACATATACTTTCGCTACCCGATGATCCTGGTACCGCATTTTTTGCAGTATACGACGGTCACGGAGGTAAGAATGCGATAGACGAATGAACATTTTAAGATTATAAGCAGAGATGCCACGGTTCCTTTAGAACTACTCACGAAAAGAACACCGCTTAATTTAAATGTCGACCAAGGGAAATAGAATTAAAGAGATCTACTTCAAGAGACAATTTCAGATTCTATTGCGACTGCTATAAATAGAAAGTTATAGATAAATGATATCGATAGGTGCGGCAATGGCACAACACGCTGGAAAACATTTGCACGAATACATCACTAAGAGAAGCGAGTACAAGGCCGGGAATATTGTCCAAGCTGTGCAACAGGGTTTCCTGGAATTAGACAAGGCGATGCAAAACGATCCCGTGCTGAGGGACGAGCAAGCTGGGACCACCGTCATAGCTCTCCTTATTAAGAACAACGTTATATACAGCGTAAGTCTTTTTAAGCCTGCTATTCTCCGTCGCTGTTGGTTCTGAGTGGCAAGAGTTTTGCAGGCAAATGCAGGTGACAGTAGGGCGGTGGCGAGCATTAACGGTAATGCAGTGCCGCTAAGTCGAGATCACAAGCCAACGTTGAAAGATGAGCGTGAGCGAATCGAAGCTGCTGGCGGCTGGGTTGAATTTAACAGAGTCAACGGTCAGCTTGCGTTATCTCGCGCTCTCGGAGATTTTATGTTCAAACGGAATGACCGCAAATCGTCCGAAGAGCAAATCGTGACTGGTAATGTGAAACTAGATTAGTAATTGGGAACGTTTATACAAACATTGATTTCGTTTTACAGCGTTCCCCGAAGTTCAACAATTTCAAATAACGGAGGATTGGGAGTTCGTTGTCCTGGCGTGCGATGGAATTTGGGATGTGCTGACGAGTAAAGAAGTAGTTAATTTCGTCAGAGCGCGCCTGATCCAGTCGAAGCTGGGGACAGGGCAGGAGAACGACACAATGGATCCGGAAGAAATTTGTGAAGACCTTATGAAACATTGCCTTGCACCGGACACTTTAATGGGCACTGGTTGTGACAATATGACAGTCGTCCTCGTCTATTTCCTTCATGGGAAACCATATTCCCATTTAATCTCACGCTGCAAGGAGTCCATTAGTACAAATCCGTAGTAATAAATTAGTCATACTTTAATCTCGATCATCTCTCAAATCGTTTATATTTTATTTTGCACCGCGATGAAGCATTTGCTTTATCATCCTCGTCATCATAATCATGTCATGCCTAGAAGAATTGTTAAACTTCGTGGACTCGTCTTTTGAAAGATTTTGTGAATGTACATTCTTTTATAAAATTCCTTTATAACGAAACGACGTTCGTTTACCATTATTGTCGGCGTGTCTTATCTAAAACTATCAAAGAGCAAATTAAAAATAAGCTGAATTATAAGCTTTTATTTACAATCTCGAACAATGGACAACGAGTGCCCAGATATAAGTTTAATAACAATCTTAGTAAAATGCAGTAGGTTTTCGTTCAAAGTCCATAGCGGTCCTGTAGAGACGAAACGGCCGCGTTGGCAAGAGAGCTTAATCTCCCGGCGACTTTATTCACCCCTTGGCGTACGCTTTCTCTAACGTCATCTAAGTCCACAACCCCGGCTCTCCCGGCGCTGAGACGCATCGACAAAGAAGATGTGGGGGATGTTGGTGTAGAACTTCCTGTGCCAAAGTAGTCGGCCGACGAAATACTAGACGAACCTTCGAAACGACGTAGATTGCTTTTACGTTCCCACTGGAATTAAAAGTCTATTAAAGTGTTATCCTATACGGGGAATAAAGCGTGCAAAGAAAGAGTAGCAGATGACATGAGCTCACAGAATCATCGTCTTTGTTGTCTTGGAAATACTGATCCGAGCTAATAGCCTTGGCACTACCAAATTTCTTTTGTGCTTCGCCTCCCGTCGCTTCTTTGCTGTCACCCTTATTGCTTGGTCGACTCGACAGAGCTACTCTTTTCGGTGGCTCTGGTTCCGCTATAACAACTTCTTCGCTGCGAGATGATTTGCTGTTACTGTTGCTGTTATTGTTGCTGTTATTGTTGCTGCTACTATATGGAATCGATAAGGCCTCGTAAAATTCGTCTAAACTAATGAAAGGACCTCGTTCTACATCCCCACTTTTCGGCTCAGAAGCAGTCACAGTCTTTGACGATGTCTCCTGCGTTATTGTCCGCATGTCACCGAACGCAGAATGACTCGCACCACTGCAAATTATTTATTCTGTATGCCTTAATATATTGTAATAAATTGTTACAATTAGCATTCGCTTTCTCTTTAAAAAGTATTAATGTCTAAAGATCTAAGTTTTAATATTGAGGACGTATATACGTAGAACGGTATACAGGTGTAATAAATTAATTTATACAGATAGCAGAAATATTACCTTCGCGTATTGAATCCCATACCGAGACGCTCTACTTGCGTTGCTTTGGATGGATCTAATTGTTTCGCTCTTTCCTCTACTTTCTTGGCCTGTTCGCTTAGGTTCTGCTCGTATCGATAAGCGAGACGCGTGGAAATTCCTTCTTGCTCATCTTTTAAGTTTTCTTGCTGATCCTTCTCTTGAAATTCTCTACCAACCTCAGCAACGCTTCTTTCCAATTCATCGAAATTCGTTTTAACCCTCTGCGCACCCAAACCTCCAGCTTTCTTTCCCAACTATTACCAAACGTTAAAATTATATTACGATACATTACAGAATTCAATCTACTATAAGAATGTTTTGCGTGGCGTGTAAAATTGTATCGGACACAAGTCGTTAATAAATACACAATTATTTATATACTTACACCGGGTCGTTTGGTCTGAACTTTCCTGACACCTATAGTAGATTTTCGTCCAGATGCTAAATTTGAAGCAGGATCGGATAATTTAACACTTGGCCCTAAAGAATTAGAAGCCACTTCCGATGTAACATTTTCATCGCTTTTCGTCAGGTTCTCGTTACTCAACAGACAGCTGGAGACGAGAACTGAATTCCCTTCCGCATGCACCGATGACTCTTTAGAGCGTAATTCAAAGTTTTCGTGCTCTTTAAAGAAGTCAATCTCACTCTGTTCCTCCGACGTTGGTGCTGGGGTTTCTTCTATGTGTAACTATCAAGAGACACCGTTTCGAGAAAGATTAGTCATCTTGAAAGCGCATTTCGATATAATCACTTTCAAATCGCGCTTCATTTAAAATACACACATATTAAGCAAGTTAGTTACACAATAAACGTTATCTCGGGTAATTTACGAGTATACTATAACGCGTGAAATAAATTATGTAGTAACAAGTAAACGACTCTGTAGAAAAAATTGCGCGAGTCTTGTACAACTGTCGGGCAAAAAGCTATTTTGAAAAGCCATGTTTGTTTTAAAATAAAGGACGAAGCGAACATTAGTAATTTCAAGATGTTGGTTCGCAAAATCAGTTTCCCAGCTCACCATTTTCTTATTTTTTGTCGAAGGAAGAAAAACCTATAATTATCATATTTAATTAAAAATCTATGGTTCGACCGAAGCGTATACTCCGTAAAGTGCGCGCGTCGACGTAAACGCTATTAGCTTTACCTTGGTTCCGTAACGTCGCATAGCCTGAGCAGATACCTGCGCCAGCTTCTCTCTGTATTGCATAGCCGCGCGCGAATTATATTTCTGCTGGGAATCGGTCGTCGTACAATTGTGCTGCGAAAAGTACTTCCTCTGAAAGATAGAATTAGGAGGTTAGCATCGATTACCGGCAAGGGAGAAAATACTTGGCGAGGTGAGTAGAGAAACCAACGGCATTCGCGTTTCCACCCAACTGCATGTTCCTCAATTGCAGCCAGGTCCAATTTGTATCGAGTTGAGTGGACCGCACAAACGTCAAGTGGACCCCCAGCCCTCTGTGCACCGCGGAACAGTCGATGCATAGGAAGACGCCGTAGGTGACGCTGGCCCATGCTGGATTTTTTGCATCGCAGTCGAAGCATGTCTGGAATAAAGTAAATGTAGAAGTTTCAATATACATCGTACATAATACAGCTCAAATTCAATGAATAACTTTAGACTTGCTTTTGACATAAAATTCGATAAGTTCCGCGAGCATTTCTAAAACACAAGCTGTTAGAAACCCCCCCCTGTGACATGTTTCATGGTCGAACGAAAGTTTCCGGGAAAATTACAGGTTGGAAATGCAATTGTGACGTTGCGCTCGAAGCTACTATCGACCATGGCCTTTCGCATTCGGATATTATTATTTCAATACTCCGCATCGTAGAACGAAATAACGAACAAAGAAGTAAACCTTGTTTGTTGGAATGGTTCGCAATCGTTTAAAAATCTCCTCGATATCGCTTTTACTAGGTCCTGGATCTGCCATTTTTGACGTGTTGTCAACGGCCTCGCAAAGTATTCTGGGACGCGTGGCGACGGTCCAGTGTATGTACCATGCACAGAGGTCGCTTACTTACAATCTGCAGTTTCGTACGCTCGCAGTCTCTCCCGACCCGTATATACCGGTCAGACCGATTTTAGCTCGTACGTTCCTGACCCGTATTCGCACCACATTAATTTATATAACAAACATCTGTACTATATAAACTCTCGAGTTATTAATTCGTACATCGGTTTCTTTTACGCAACAATTTCAAGAAACATTAATTATATTAAGAATTTATTATAAACCGTTGCTTTAAAGGAAAGTAAAAAAAAAAACGACAAACAAACTATAACTGTACACTTATCAGGTATATCAAGATTTCTTTTTATCCGTCGATGTGTCAGGTCGCTGCCCCGTACTCGGAGAATCGCTAACATTCACCTCCTCTTCTTCCACGTCCAAGCTATTTAATCTACAACCATTAATGTCTACGTTAATAACGACGTCATTTGTAACCGGTATTCGCGTAATCGCAGCTTACTCGTCCTGTTCGAGGCTATACAGCATTTGAAAACCCGCGTCGAGGCTAGGAGGGAAGCCCATCTCGGGATCTAGCAGTTGAAGGGTCGGTACCTCCCGATAGACGTTCCCGAACTCATCGAGGTCCTCGAATTGTAGCTTGTTGGCTGCTTCGTCCAAGACCACCCTAAAAATGGAATGAGATCGCTCGACAGCGATGAAACGCCCCTTTGTGATATCGCAGCTGTTTCGCTGCGATTAAATACTTAGAGCTACGAGCATTAAGTTCAAGTTGCCTCTGTTTTTCCAGCATGATTTCCACCTTCTTTCTCATGTTCTCTTCTAATTTCAGGACGTATTCTTGATAGTAGTCGTGGAGAGCAGCCACGCCGCCGACACCTGTTTCCAGCAGGACCCTTTCCACTATATCCTATGAGAATTAAATACTAAATAATAAACTAAGGTAGCGATAAGATTGAAATAAATCACTCGGTTTTGTTTTACCGGGAAACCATGATCTTTCTGTTCATATGCAACTTTCATCAGAAGCGTCATTCTTCTCAGAAAGTGGTCAGCGATATCTGTAAGCGTTTCTACGGCTATGTCCGAGGACTTTTCGAATCCAATGTGAGCTAAAAGGACAATAACCGAATGCCTCAGTATACTACGAGTCGTTTGGGGTGTGAGATAATGTACAGTAGAAGAATCCTTGAACGCGCTTCTGGAATAATGCTAACTGTTGGTAATCGTATAAATGGAAGATGTATTTATAATATTCTTATACCTTTCCTTCTGTACGGGTAAAAAATTAAACGAATTTTCTATCTCCGTTAAATCTTGCGAGTCTTGCGTCTCGATTGTGGTCATGTTTCCCAATACCATTCCCTCCTCCTGAAGATTAATAAGAAAATACACGCGCTATCGAACAAATACAACCTTCAGACTTTCTACAATTGTTCTATATTATTTACCATCATTCTCAACTGTTGATGGAAGTTTATAGTATTCAACACGTGAAGATTTCCCATAGGTAATCTGTAAATGAGAAATAAAGGCTGTAAAGAATCGTCTGAAATTTCTTTTTCATTTCTAATTCATTAATATCCTTACTGTATGTATTCGGGTTGCCTCTCCATTTGAAAATCGCAATCCATATTGTTCGATTCTTCCATAACTTGTCTCCAAACATTTTCTATAATGTCTGGTGTTATTACCTCTTGCTTGAGGGTTTCTCTCGCGGGTAATTCTCCCCATAACGAACCAGTTCCAAGGTTTTTAGTAGCCTTCATGGCGAGAACTATGATACGTATTCGTGTACCAGATATAATAATAATCTAAAAAACTAAGATTCCTCAATTTCATTTTATGTTATACCTAATGTTTTTAGCAAACTTTTATACTTTTCATTTAACTGTATCTATGTAGTACAAAAACAGTTAGAAAAAGGGAAGCTGCTGTTTTCGGGATTTTAAATTCGTAACAGATATAAAATTGAAAAATTTCAATAACAATACTCTCCGATGACATTATACTACTCAACATTTGTGACAGGTCATCTGTATATTTAATCAGGATCAAAGTGATATTAATTATTTACGTATGTACTTATTCTTCACTGTTTAATACTGAAAGACTACCACATACATGGAGGTGCGAGGTACAATTACGACGATATTATCTTTCCCATCAAACAACCCGCCTTAACACACGTACACAGAGCTCACGTGTACGAAGCAGTTTGTAGAACGTCATTGCATTTTGGTTGAAAGCCTGTAATCAAAGTTACACGGTTTAAAAAGTATTTCAGGTTTGCTTTACCGCGTAACTGAGTATTTTAATGTTTTCTCTCGTAAAAAATTATCCTTACGCAAGTGAAACAGCAATTTCTATTAACCTCGCATCTCGCTTGGTTTAATTAAACTTCAAGTTTTGTTAGGTTAGGAGAGATTACGATTTTACTGTGTGCGTCAGTGCACACTTCTGCCAAGATGAGTTTCGATATATCCGATAATCGATAAAATTGCAAGTGTTGCAAGTACGCGATAGTGTGAACATCTCACAAATTGTGAAGCAGATCCGACGCTCCGAATTCAAACGAATACCAAGTAAGTTGTCAAGCCTGGCAATGAAAATTACAATCTGTGCAGAATTTTAACAAGACGCTCAAAGAAGCTGACAACTCTTCGCATTTTGTTGCTGCTTGCTCGCTACTATCGTCAGCTCACGCGATGTATAATTTCGTGCGAAATTATCATTCATATTCAGTGACTTTTCAGATATAACGTTTCATCATTGTACCTAAGTATGCGAAAGTAGTTTATTTTTTAAATTGTAAGGCGTAGCAAACGTCGCTACAACAAGTTCGCATGCGTCGAGTCTCGCTTACCATTGTTCGTCCAAGTAAAGAACGTTATTCGCGCATGTGCGTTGGGACGTCACGTGTGTGGAACACTTTTTTAAAATATTCAAACGTTGAATCGAACTTTATGACATTAAATAAAAAATTGGCACATGTTTATAAACTCACGTGTGTTTTAGTTTAAATATATAAGAAAACGATTTATAGCCCAATATGTTGCTTCTGATACATGTACGTTATTTAATGCAAATTATTATTTAAGATATACGCACAATGGAGAGCGCAGCAGCTTCAATTTTAAAGCGGGCAGTAGAAATGGACAAAAGTGAACAATATACCATGGCTTTAGTGTTGTATCAAGAAGGCGTACAGATACTTCTGGATTCCATGAAAGGTATGTTCCTTGTTTTATATCTAACGCTTTCTATAAATCGAATCGCAATATGATAAATGCTACTGTACATTGCGATTGTATCTTGTACCTAATATCAACTATTTATTTCTACGCGAAAGCACTAAAAGCTAGGGATCATAAGTTCCTATGAGAATTGATAAAGTAAAAGTTCTTGAAAATAAAATTTCTAGTTGGAATGGAACTTATAAAATATAAAAATAAAAATTTCTCTACAACAGAAACAGATATTTTGTTCATCGATGTTAAGAAAGTTCTCAATCGTTGTAACAAATACTGAATACTATTCAATAAATAGTCCAATAACAACAATAAATAATTATTACAGTTAAATTGATATTCCGAATGTGTTATTTATTTGTAATATTTACCTACGTAGATCATTTCTACGGAGATATTGTAGAATTTTTATGTATTTTGGTTCATGTAAAATGTATAAAAAAATGTTGTTTACTTAGGTATTATTCTTGACCAGTTCTCTTTCCTGTTGAATACTTCTTACGAAGCTATTAATTACTTATGTTATGATTTTCATAATTTTTAATCAATAAACATGACGAATATATTATTTTGTTAAATAAAACTAGTACCTATAATAGTTTAGTACTTTTCTTTATCTTATGGAACTGTTTTTAATAAATGTTCTAATATAACTGTTCCCATGGAACTTTTATTATATTAGTTCTAAAATATCTGTTTCATCGGAACACTTTCTAAAGAAGTTCCTAAGAGTATCGCTTCCTTCGATGAAAATTCCACAGGAACAGATATTTTCTTAAACGAAACATATAAGTTCGAACAGAATTTCTTTTAAAAATAAGAGTTCCAGAACTTTTTCGATCTCTGCTAAAAACACTGCTTATAAGTAACGCGTCTATTTCTGCTTCATTTCATTCCTATACGTACTGTTTCGTTTTTACGACTTTATGAATTAGTTGAAGAATTAGTAATAAAACGATGCAGAAACGAAGGACCCAGCTAGGCAGAAACATTTTGGTACCAGAGCGTCGCAATATTTAGACAGAGGAGAAAAGTTGAAAGCCTTGATTGAGAAAGGGAAGGCAGCTGGAACGTACAGGGAATTAACTAAAATTGAAAGTGGTAGTATAGGGCATGGTTACAATACCGTGTTCGGTAGATTTTTAGATGCGAAAGTTACTTACGTCCGTATCGAGGATCCATATATAAGAGCATTTCATCAGGTATTATCTACTGCATATTTTACAGAGAGAGAGAGAGAGAGAGAGAAATTGGTGTCGTTATCGCTCATTCACGTGTATTTGTAGTGTCAAAACTTGGTGAGATTATGCGAATTGGCTGTCAGGAAGTGTCATGCATTATCCAGAATATCCTTAATTACGACTCTCGACACAGACGACAGGAAGAATCAAATAGCAAGACTGGAGGAGTTGAAGCAGAGCTTAAGCTCTCACCTTATTTCTTTCGAATTTCAATTTTCCGATACTTTGCACGATAGACAAATATCGTAAGAGAATTTACACGTCTCCCGCGTAAAATTTTAACTTGCTGGAACTTAGCGCGCTTTATTGCTGTCTATACTTTCTTTCAGGCTCAGCAACGGTTGGGTCATCAAAATTGGGCGTGGCTTAGACTACTTTAAAGCGCCCAGTGGAAAGTTCGTGCTGGGCTCGTGTGACATGGAATTGAGACCTTGTTTGGAAACAACGGTAGACATATTTCACGAAAGCCATTTGAAAAATGACGTTACATAGGCGACTAAGTTGATGGAATTGAAGAATTGAACGAATAGAAGAATTGCCTTCGTGTGTTCATCGAATTGTTTTCGTTGACGCACAGCTTTTAAAAGAATTGAACTTTTTAGTGTTATATTATACAGGTTTTTATTTACAGTTTTACTACATAGAATATAAAGTACCTGACGTACCTACATAATACGACACAATATATTATTCTTGCAAATTGTTCCTTTTCTTTCTCTTTTATTTATATCGAAATTAAGATTTCTAAATAGCCTTCTCGTTATGCAGCATAGTTCACGTCTATATATGTACATATGACAAAATTATTTCTCATATAAACGTATAATTCTCCTCTCGTACAACTGTATTTACAGAATGGAGAGCACCTAAAACGATCTGCTCGAATACCTCAAGGGGATCTCAACGTACGAAAAAGTGCTGAACGTCAGTTTTTCCATATTTCCAAACTGATCGATCTGCTTTTAAGCAGCCCACCCGATATAAACATAAAATCGTTTTCTTTACAAGACGTTACGATACCACGTATGTACAATTAAGTTTATAGTGCCTTGCGTTGATCTTAACTCAAGGTACTGTAGTCGCTGGCCTTCGCGATGTCAATTTGCTTGGCGGCTCTCTTGCACGCTCTCCTCAAGGATTTCGTGTATCTCAGCAGTCCAGCCTCGATTCGCTCGTCGTCTTCGGCCAGTAGATCGTCCACCCTGCACGAGGGAAGACAATCGGCGCCGCCTACCGCGACCACCTGCCTCGCGATCTCCGGATCTACGCACAGTCTCGTGAGCGCGGCGGCGGCAGTGATCTCTAAACGCCTGTAGGCATCCTCCAAGCCCGGGGGTCTCATCCTGAGGAAGGAAACCAGCGCGATGGAAGCACGAGCCTCGGCCAGGTGCGGCCTAGCTTCGGGGATGCGGGCCAACTCGCTGATCAGAGCGGCCACTTGTTCCATCAACCAGACGTTTCTGCCGGTGGATTTCTTCACGCTCTTTAACAACTTCCTAACCGTGTCCTGTTCCAGTATCACGGAGACGCATTTTCTGGACTTGGACAGGTGATTGAACGCGGCCGCGACCAGCAACAACGTCTGCCCGCAGCTGGTGGTCTCGACTAGACGATTCAACGGGGGTATCAAATCGTTCGCGAAAGGTTCTAAGCAGGGGAGACCTAGAGCTTGGACCCACGGCGCTGTTATCTGCACCAGTAACGCTGTCGCTTCCATCTTCTCTTTTTCCGACGAATTATCCGAGACCAGTAAATCGGTTACTATCTCGGGACCGCCGTCTTTAACGAATTGATCTATCGCTGCCGCGGAACAGCACACGCTCGCTAAGGCGCGCAGAGAAGCTGCGACGAAGTCGCTGGAGGTTCTCCCGGCGGTGATCAGAGACGTAAGAAGCGCTCTAATGCCTGAACACCTGGTAATACTGTTCCCAGCTCGCAGCCCCGCCAGTCCCAGGGCAGTCAAAGCCGCTAGGGCACCTCTAGCCACCGTGGTGTCGTCCTTTGGCGCCTCTTCTAATCCTCTCACCACTCTCTGCAAAGAAATATTAACTTCAGCAACATATCACTATAGATCCTTTCATAATTCGCTCCATGGCGCGAAGGGAATCTCCCGTACCTCGATGTAAAAGTCTAGACGAGTATTCACGGCACTGTCTACGTTGTTCTTCACGCTCTCGAGCTGCGACAATATCCCTTTCAGACTACTTTGCTGGATTCTGCGAGGAGGCGGTGCACCCAGCTCGGACAGCACCGAGAAAGCGTGGTCCTCGATCGCACGCAGAAGCTCCTTTTCAGATCTGCCGCCTTCTAGGTGCGCCACTTTACTGAAACACGCATGCGACGGTATTGTTAGCGAGTGAATCGTAGAGCAGATAGTAAACGTACCCAGCTGGGCAACGAAGGTTTGCAATTTGTAGAAGGGATTTTCCTGTATTGATTATTTCAAATGCACTTACTCGAATATGTACTGATAATGCCGATCAAACTGTTCCGCCCTCATCAGCAGCTTGTTCGCGGCGGCGGTAGCCAAGGTCGACAGGGTCTTCAAGTCGTTCATCTCGTCCTTCTCGGATAAAAACTCGCGGGCCTTTCTTCGAGGCAGAGCTTTGCTCTGGAGTGTGTTCGCACACTCGCTTTCGGTTTCCATCTCGAGACCACCCAGCCATGCTCTCACCGACGACGATTGCCTGTACGACCTGGAGCGTAGAAGAGACCTGTAGGATGGCTCTGCCTCGGAGAAATTAGCCGCTATCGAGGAGTTCGCGCTCCTCGGCTCCTCTGCATCCTCGGGCGGTTCAGCCGCGTACAGGAAATCGCCCAAACACTCGCTATCCAGGGAGGCGGACAATGGAACCGTCGACGCATCTACTTGATCCTCCTCCGTTCTGCGAAACAGAAATGCCCCTCCCTCTAAGAATTGTCGAGTGAACAGTTTTCCAATAAACCAGGCGCCCGGCAAGTTCGCCCCATTTCTTTACAACGGATCTAAGTCTTAACACTTGAAAGTAACGTTACAGTAACTGAATAGCTATGAATCAGCATCGCTTAAAATTTATACGCATATCGAGGAAACGTTATTGCAACGCGTCCGTTTCTTATCTTAACAGTTATAATAGCGTGGGTAATTATATCCGCGGGTTCGCGCAGCATGAAATTTATGCAACGCCGATTCGTCCCACAAATTGTTTCGGCCTCCTTATTACCAATTAACTCGCATCGTTAAGTCATCGAGCCGCGTTCCGCCAAGTTGACTCACGAGCACTTTGTATTTTGTCAACCACGATAATATCGGTATCAGCGACACTTGCGACATCAACGACCATGGACAACTTTCCTCTGTCCTCTTTCTTCCAAGAAATACACTTCGCCCAGCAGAAACGGAATTTCCTTCCGTTCCACGCAGTCGTTTTTTTATATCTCTGATCGCTTTTAAGTCTCCAAAGCGTTGCAACAGCGCAGTATCTGCCTTTTCGCCGCCGTGAATCATTTCTCCTCATCTGTATTGGTGGATAAAGTGTTACGAATTTCAATTTCTAGCCATCGTCCTCGTTAAACCTCCTCGATCGTTGCTTTGACAGATAAAGGTGAGCGGAATTAGTGGACGAGAGGGACGTGCTCGCTAACAGGAACGCGTGCCCCCTACGCACCCTCGAATTCGTCGACCTCTTCGTTAGATTGCCCCGAGTGGGATCGATATAGGAAGTCTACGGTACCTGAAACGTGCCATAACGAGACAGGAGTCTCTCGGCTACCGTCGCCGCGGCATAGTTAGGGCCTGACCACCGCCCGATTCCAGTCCGCATAACCAGGTGCACAACTATATTCCCTTTCCGGCGCGATCGAGACCGTCGTGACCACGTTGTGACGCGAAATGCTGACTAATCCGGTCGGCTCCGGAACTAGAATCGTTCTCTCACAGGCAGGGATGACTAATCCCAATTTCCTTGGCGACCAAGCTGCGTGCACGAGCGATCACCTGCGCAACGTGATCCACCGCGGCGGCACGAGATTCCTGGTAGGTTTGCTGTCGCCTGGTTACCCCTCGGCCAGGTTCACTCGAACCTCCTCTCGTCGCTCTTTCATTTACGTATTCCACGTGTGGCACGTTGCATTCAATCACGTACGATCGCGCGCGTGAATGTACAGGGTGTCGAGGAAAAAAAGCGCGCGTCGCGTTCTCCGAACCGGGAAGATCCATTGTCCCGTGGATTAGAATCGTATAGGCACGCGCGGACACGGAGGATCGCTTTCGTTTACTGTGTCCGCACGAAATATCGCCCGCGTGGAACAGAGAATAGCTTCTCAATTCTTCTTTCGATTGCTTTCGGCATATCAGAGAGACGAATCTGCTCTTCTCCATCAGGAATGCAGATTGAAGGGACTGAAGAATTGAAGAAACGCGAGAGGGCGATGGAGAGGTAGATGGGTTTCTTTGTAGTTGCTTGAATTTGTATTTACTGTGTAGATTATGCTTTACGACACAATCAGCGATGCTGATCTAGATTCTAGATGGCTGCTGGTTACTCGTATAGATCAATTTACATTGTGGACGCTCGAACGTTCATTAATCGATGTTAATTGACGATATGGCACGGAATTTTCCTGCACGTTCCATTCGCGTTGTCTAGTTCCCGTACGAGTTTATAAGGAACATCGACACCGCGATTGGAGAACGCGCCGCGTATAATGATTTCTCTATCAACTTTCCTGAATATCAATAGCGCGATTTACATATAATAACGCATAAGCCGCGAAGAGTTAATTGCAGAAGTTGAGCGAACTTGATCTAAAACCTCCCCGGGCACCAATGTTCCAATAAAAAATTAAACATTCGCGTCTATTTACTGTAAAAAAAAATAGCCCTCTTCTTTTCCTTTACCTATTTAAACATTTCAAATATTTATACATCGTACCTATAAGAAATAATAAAAAAGAAAAATATAATAAAATTATGGAGCACTAGAAGAATTTAATTTCTTGGAGCGCGAATTAGTTTGATTGCGATGTAAATGCTAACGTGTGTTTGATATTCTCAGCGATGAATCGCGCTAGTTCCAGTGCACCTGGAGAATGACGACCCGTCTACGTGCTCACCTATCGCGCAACCGCCCCACAGGGGTGTACGGAGTGTTTACGAAACACCAAGAGGACTATAAGCATGGGGGGGCATGGGAAGTGCTTTACGTGCTGCATTCCTATCGCTTGGCTCAGCACAGGGACATTATCGTGACGATTCATGTTCTTAAAACATACATGCTTTATACCTTATCGAGGTGTTGCAAGGTGCGGCTTAGTTTCAGAGATAATGCCGCCGTGCCTCTGAACGCTGAGGGACGCCTTAATTCCATGCCTTTAGCGACACAGCCATTATAAAAGTAAGATTATTTTGGAACGAAAGCAGTGGAAGGAATAGTACTGTTAACTGAGAACATTATCGACTCGTAGATTACACGTTTCCACCCATTTTAGATCGTTCTCTTTAACACTGCAACCCTTTCGTACTATTCAATAACGAGCACAATACTCTTTGAAGAAGTAATACACACAAGAGATAGTAATTTTAGAATCAGATACTTGAATGATTCCATTATTTAATAAAGTATTGAATACTGAACTCTAATATCTAAAAAAAATACTACCACTTTCGAATAAAAAACGATGCCATAAGTAATAAGAATGATAAAGGCTTGTAAATCGTAAATATAAATAAAAGATTCAGAGATCAAATTCTATTCCTTTTCTGATGTCTGACTCTTTCCTTAAATTTCGCAGATATGATCATCCACGTGTTTCGATTAGTATATTTTCAGATCAGTCCACTTTACGTTGCATCCGATCCGAATTATTCGACCCCTGCTACTCTACTTTAATTAACTCGTTTGCGTTTACGTTACCTTCGCGCTCTTGGCACGGTTTTCCGCGGTAGAATTCTGGAGTCCTTGGGCGTGGAAGTGTACGAAGGGCTCGGAAGAGCTTCGCCTCCCAGCCAAAGGGAACCGATTCTCCGCTGCACTCCGTGCAGCCGATCCTTCGCTCGTTTTCGCCTCCTCCGACGTCTCGGTGTCTCGTTCTCGTACACCTCGGAGCAGTTGGATCGTTCGGAATCGGAGAAACCGGAATCCAGGCTCCGGAGGTCTTGGCTCATGGGACTGCAGGATCTGTTCGCCAAAACAATGTTGTTCTCATCGTCCACTTTGTCGTCGTCTTTTATTTCCATCGTGGCCCTGGGGACAATTCCAGAGACTGTTAGAAAAGCCTCGCGCCTTCTCAAAGCTGTAGCGCTAGCAGCTCTTGTTTGTACAAGTGCGATTAAATATCCAACAGCAATAACGATCTTCGAATTATAAGATACTCGTGCAACGAAGAACACCGATCGAATCTACGCAAAAGTGAAAGTTTGCACAACTTCGCGGTGATAATTTCTAAGTAATTAGGATAGCGATACGCGAGTAGCATTCCATGTCGCTGCGATAAGAGTAACAGCTTATAACGGACAAGCAAATGCATTCAACAGAAATTCAATGTCGCCGGTGCATTTGTCATGGCGAATAACTTCGAGTCTACTTACACCTGAGTCATTACGTTTTCGTCGCAAACCGTGGTCGCAACGGAACGCAAGCCGTCCCGATCGCGATTCTCGCTTGGACAGACGCGTATCGCCGTTACATTTCCATCGTCGATCGTGTCGCTCTCGTTGATACTGGAAGACCGCTCTTCCGCTTCCTCTTCCGCTATCACCGACTCGCGGCAAGGATTCTGCCTGACATTCGCGAAATCGTTCCGCGCCGGGAACGGGTCCAGGCTCTCTAGATCCTGCGAGGCCATGTGGCCCCAGAACACTTTGCTCCGATGCCTCTTGAACGCGCTCATCTTCCGTTCGTTTCCTTCGACGCGTCTCGGTTCGATCGCACTTCAAGTTCGCGCTCCGAAGTCGTTAGAACCAGGCTACGAAGCTTCACTGCCGACGGCAGCGACGAGGATCCACCTTGGAATAACACGCTGGGGTGGTTTCACAACTCAGCGGAGCGGAACGACCCTCCCACAGGTCGCGTGCCCGGAGGACCTTATGGTGTACACCGCAACCCCCATGGAGATCCAATCGTCCTTCCCATCAAAACATCCTCGGTTTCGTACGATCCAACGCTTCGCTTAAACGGGCTTCCGTCTTCCCTCCGGATGGACTGTATTTCAAGTGCGCTGGCCAGCACGTTAGATGTTTAAAAACGTCCACGCTCGATCTCTGTCGATTGTAGAGATATCAATCGGTTCAGTGGATTTCCAAATTCACTTACTCTCCATCGCATTTGTACGCTATTTTATTCCCGTGCGTTTAACTGCGCGCAGTCGCGGTATGCTGATCGATGTGCGGACCGATCGAGCAGCACGCGTCTGCGGATCGATCGTTGCAAGCGTATTGGTGCCTCGCGAACGACTGACTCCGGATCGGGTCGCTTCCGACTTCCCCCCGTAAGTCGCGCTCCTTCCCCGCCCCGAGCGCGTAAGCCAACTCGTATGAAAACAGAGCTCCTCCCCCTTCTCTTTCCCCGGTGCCTTGGGGTGCATATTGCACACCACTGTACGCGGTACCCCCGTCTACCCCTTGGCATGTGCGATCCATGTGTAACCGCCAAAGCGTAACTGGGTGCATTCTCCTGGCGATGAGATGCAACGGCGTAAACTGGGCAGCCCGCCTGATTGATTCCCTTTAAAAAACCTAGTACCAGACAGCGAGAAAACAATTGATTATTTCGTTTCCCTTCCTTGCAGGCTGTTTAAAAGCCTGTAATTAATAATGTGTGTAGAAACGCACGGTTGCGAGTAATAGAATAGTATGTTAGACAGTGATATCATTGAGGAATTGTTAGTATATAGTACATGCACCACGAGAGGCGTCACGAAATCACGCCAATGCTATTTTCGAGAGCCAGGTGTGACTCCAGTTCTTCCTATCGCTTCTCTGTGTGCAACGTTACGCGCGTGGGGGTCGGGTTCCCCCTGTGGAACCGGGCCACAGAGGCATTTTTCCACCACCACCGGATCCACGGGCACGCGCCGCTCCGGGACATCTGCGTAAAATGCTTCCAGCACGACGAGTGTTCCGCCCATACATATGTGTATTGTGTGCACACGGATGATTCACTTTAACCCGCGTTCTTCTATGAATCCGCCGATGCAGTTCGACCGACTAACGTGGCTGGAGGCGGCGTTCGATAATTCCCTTTTCTCTTTAAGGAACGCGAATGGCAAATATATGGGCGTTTAATCTGTAACGTAAATTACGCCGCGAAGAAATGTAAGAGTAGAAAGGATACGATGAAAGTGGAAATTATATTTGCAACGGTATTAACAGTGGCCATTAGTCGCGACCTGTGCTTGACAGTTAACTGTAGTAACTATCAACAGAGCGCGTGACAGATAATCGAGGATAATATATATTCAATTGTCAAGCATTTGAAGTCTTGAGCGCTTGCAGCGTTCGTGGCATTCCTTTCGTTATTTAATAATCCCGTTAACATATCATTAAACACTTGCACGCGGCAGGTATTTAAATTGCATCGGCGGATTCTCGTTTGCGGTCGCGATTAGGTCGCTCGGACAAAGGTTGCGCGTCACGCTCTTCCCTCGGGCTTCCCTTTAAACGCGATTCCGCAGATCGATGACTACGCGCGTCGGAATTTTCTTGGTAACAGATTCTCGAGCGCGAATCTCGGAATGTGGGATGCGAGGGCATCGCTTGAAAAGTCGTCTGGCACGATCAGCCTTCTAACAGAATTCATTACGGAAATCTGCTTTTTACCGATTTTCAAACGAAGCCTTATCGAGTTAAGCGACACGCGGAGAGTGAGATTGCACGGAGAACTGTGTCGAACGAAAGCGAGTACATCTACGATCATTGATTTGCATATGCAGCACCCGTATAGCGAGAAGCGTGTTTGTACGTAGACTACTGGGAGGGAAATGATCGAAACGCGAAGACATCGGGCCTTAGCGAAATGTCAAGGCTGATTTCGCGCGAGAAAACGAAGGGGCTGCAGATGCCTTCGGAGACGACGAAGAAACGATAATCAATATATGTGGGTATGTACACCCGTTCATTATTGAAAGCATCCCAAGCCTTTGTATTCTGTAACGACTGGCGTCCCATGTTATTGTCTCGGGACGCCGCATATATGCGCGGGAACGTCTGCAGTCGCATAAAAGCGTCAAGGGGTCTCTACGACCCCTATTGTGCGCGGAGATGCGGACGAAATGGGGGACAGCTGGCTGCAGACCGTTAGTTAAAGGTGCGCGCGCGCGCGCGCCACAGGCACGCGCCCGCCCAGATTGATCGGTGAAATTTAAATTCCCGAAGAGATTATCGGTTTATCGTATCCAGCTGCAGCCTTCGGAGCACCCGCGATTCTGTAGGGAAGAATATCGATATTTCACGGTGCGATTATACGTGAACTGAAACAATAAAGATGTTTTTGAAAATGTAACTGCTGTACTTTCGTCCCTCGATGAGCCAAGTTACTGGATGAAGGAATTGGCTTTCATAGAATGCAAATGCGGATGTAATAAACCGTGTAATCGAGTTAGATAGCTGGCAACACACCCAGCTGCGATAGTGCTATTGACGAACTTTCATAACGAAGCGCGGTTTCGCGCAAGCTTAGCGCCGGGTAACTGGTAACTCGATATCCGTGTACTGCAAGTCGGGAGGAAGTGTTAATTTGAACGAACAGTACTCTCGATCGGAAATGCTGCGTGTAGTAATACTTGAAAGTAAATTGGTGGAAGTTAATTGATAATAAAGTTTGCCATTTCACTTATACGAAAGTGAAGGATATAGGTATTTGAAAATATTATCAACAATGAGTTTTAAGAGTCAATCAGCGTTTGAGAATTCGACAGAAGTTGAACATGGCGAATATCGAAGGTGTCGATGAACAGATTTCTGTTTAGAATCCTTCCTTTGTACAGTATCTTCCGAGACACTGTTTAAACAGATAGTTTATCATAATCGTAGCAATGCTCCATGTGTCTCTTTAACTTTCTGATGCTTTCGAATACATACATTTGAATTTTAATAAAGAGACAGGTGTGTGCTAATCAATTCTATCTGCACTACCTCCTGCAACCTTAAAAGGAATTAAATTCGGGATCGTAAGGATCGTGCGTTGAAATGATGCGCCATCTACGCGTGCACATTACAAAAGAAGGTTCTCGGTGTTTTCCTCTGAAACTCGATCACTAATGGTACAATCTACCTCCTAAGCATCCTCGGCTACTCGTTGATTCGTTCAACGTGATCGCCATCGTTTTCAGTAGCCAACCCAGAGACAGTCACAACGGAAACGGTTGCAGAAGGTGTATGCTTCAAGTTCCAAGTGGGAACGCCATCTGTAGACCGATAATTTCTTGAAATTGTGCTTTCCTGTGGAGTCGAAGAAACGTTATCCGCCTACAATTGTAATCACTCGTTTTTACGGTGATTCAAAATGGTAATTAAGCTATTCTATCTTCCCATTCTGTACCGCGGACTAATATCACCGTAATATCGTACGAAATCGAGAAATCGGAGTAACAACGGGCCGAGCGTCCATTGCCCGGTTTCGTATATGAACGTGTGACAAATGGCGCACGTGTGTCAATAGCGAGATTTCTCTATCGCGATCTTAAATGTTACTTTCTTCGAGAGAAAAATCACATCCCAAAGTTACGCTTTCGCGGCCCGAAGAAACTGAATTATCTTGCGTACCAATAACTGCGCGTGACCAGGCACTTTCAATTCCACATCGTGCTATGAAATAATTCATTAGAAAAACTGCTACAAAAATGCAATGTAGTTAATGTCGTGAATTGCATATTTTAATAAAATTGATATATGCACCGAGTTCTAATTACGATTAGTATTATCGCTGATTGTAGAAATTTAAATATGAACACAGGTCTCCCTGAACCCTGTCAGAATCCTCAAGAACGATGCGGAAGAAGAGAAGGCAGAGATTGCCAGGCTCAGCCTGTTCGTCGGAGCGATAGCCATCGGAGACTTGGTCAAGTCGACGCTTGGGCCCAAGGGTATGGATAAGGTATTGGTGGCTCACGGGCGGACGGCAGGAGACGTTCAGGTCACTAACGACGGAGCGACTATTCTGAAAAATGTCGGCGTGGATAACCCTGCTGCTAAAATTTTGGTGGATATGTCTCGCGTGCAAGACGACGAAGTTGGAGACGGCACAACTTCTGTAACTGTCCTCGGTTTGTATATTATTACGAATTCACCCCTTAGTTTAATGTACCTTAGGACAAAAGTTATGTTTTGCGTCGGAAAGAGTCGTCGATTAAGCGTAAAACCCCTGAAGATATTATTTCTAATTATAGCTTCCGAATTGTTACGAGAGGCGGAGAAATTAATCGATCAGAAGATTCATCCTCAAACTATAATCTCTGGTTGGAGGAGCGCGACTAACGTGGCACGCGAAGCTTTAAGAAACGCCGCGACCGATAATTCTGCGGATCCTGAACGTTTCCACGAAGATCTATTAAACATCGCGCGCACAACTTTGAGCTCAAAGATTTTGTCGCAGCATAAAGAATATTTCAGTAAGCTCGCCGTGGATGCCGTGCTACGCCTTAAAGGATCTGGCAATTTGTCGGCGATTCAAGTAATTAAGAAACACGGAGGAACTTTAGCCCACTCTTTCCTCGACGACGGATTCCTGCTGGATAAAAAGCCTGGAGTCCATCAGCCACAAAAAATAACCGATGCTCGTATACTTATAGCCAACACTCCTATGGATACGGATAAAATCAAGGTAAGCAAAGAAGATAAAAATGTAGATTTGTAATGATAATTCGATTAATAATAGTCGCACGTACGTTGGTCTTCAGGTATTCGGATCTAGAGTTCGAGTGGATTCAATGGCGAAGATTGCGGAGCTGGAATCAGCGGAAAAAGAGAAGATGAAGGTAACAGAGATTGTTAGAAACAGATGTAAAATTCATGTATAATTATCAAGGATCATAATACGATCGCATTTAATCCAGGATAAAGTTGACAAGATCATAAAGCACGGCTGCAACGTCTTTATCAATAGACAACTGATTTATAATTACCCGGAACAACTGTTTGCCGATGCTAACATCATGGCTATCGAGCACGCCGACTTCGAAGGTATCGAGCGACTTGCTCTTGTTACCGGCGGAGAAATAGTCAGTACTTTCGACAGTCCAGAAACGGTGAAACTTGGAAAGTGTGATCACATCGAACAGGTGTGTCCACGAATCTTTAATAACGTTTCAACGCACGCTGGAACGTACTGATCTCGAGCGTCTATACATTTCCGCAGGTGATGATAGGCGAAGATACCCTGCTGAAATTCTCGGGAGTTCCTCTGGGTGAAGCGTGCACTGTAGTAATCAGAGGAGCCACGCAGCAGATCATCGACGAGGCAGAGAGATCGCTGCACGATGCACTTTGCGTACTGTCGGCTACAGTGCGCGAATCGAAGATTGTTTACGGCGGTGGATGCAGCGAGATGGTGATGGCCTGCGCTGTTATGAAAGCAGCAGCTTCCACTCCTGGAAAAGAAGCGGTTGCGATGGAATCATTTGCTCGAGCCTTGCAACAATTGCCTACCGTAATTGCCGATAACGCTGGCTATGATTCAGCTCAGCTGGTTAGCGAACTTAGAGCCGCGCACAATTCCGGCGCGAGCACTATGGGTCTCGGTAAGTCTGTAGATCATAGATGTCCCTCGTTAATTCATAGAAATGGTTAAGTAATAAATTATTTCCATCTCTGTTATTGTGATAGATATGGAACAAGGACGTACAGGATGCATGGAACGGTTAGGGATAACCGAATCTTGGGCTGTGAAGAGGCAGGTTTTGCTTAGCGCCGCGGAGGCGGCAGAAATGATTTTACGCGTGGATGACATTTTGCGGGCGGCGCCCAGGAAGCGCGTCAAGGACCATGGACGTTGTTAATTTAACGGGCGCTTTTCCATTGCTTCAATTTTGTTTGCACCGCTTCTTCGTGATACGAATTATAATCAGATTATCGGCAACTTGATCACAAGCATTCATTTCGTTAATACACGTGAATATTAATTGTTAGTTACAGATATCGATACACTAATTTCTCTTCGATTACCGCGATATATGCTGTAATTTTATATATAAAAAAATCTTATATGTAATATCAATTAGACAGGAAGTGCGCTAGGGATTTGTAGAACAATCGGGACAACTTGCGATCTCCATTTTTTATAACAATACATTAGGTTTAACATGAATAAATGCTTTAACCTGTATACTGCTCTTCACTAAAGCTTTGCACTGGCAACATGTTTTATAAAAAATTAAAAACATTAATCAAAAGTTTGTAACAATCGTATTTATAGCAAACATGGAATAATAAAATATAAATATTACTGTCTTTACACGCCACAATGAGTAATTATTCTGCTGTGGACATCTCCAGTACGAATTGCAAGTTTCTTTAACGAATTCGAATATTTAAATCGAATACTGCTTTAAATGCTCTCTATATAAATTACTACTGCACGTATTCGGACAGGTTCCAAAGTGGCGTCACACAATTACTATTACACGATGGTTCGTAAAACGATAAAGTGTTGTACACGTGAGGAAGTTAAAGTGACGTGTCTTGAATGAAACGACACACTAGTAAGCCAAATGCAGTCTACGTTTCAATGCAACTTGTTGCCTTTAATATGCAAATCGTAATTTCGAATCGTATCCTAGTTTATCGAGATTAGGATTACAAGCGAAATTGATCATCGGTGGTGGACCGCACATCAATACAATCGTATCGGACGATGGGGGGAACATATGTTTTTCTATCATTTCTGCGTTTATGTGGCCCGTGCTGTACGGCCAATTTTCACCGCTGGTATCCAATGTGTACCAGACTCTCAGTTTCTCAGGATGGCTCTTCGCGATGCCATCTAACTCATCTCGAAGCAGTATATCTTTCTCCGTTTGGTTGGCGAAGAGTAGAGAAACCTGCGTTTCATCCGTGGCGTCTTTTGTAATAGCGCGAATTAGTTGCAGCATCGGTGTGATACCAGTACCACCAGCTAACATTACAACCTGCGATCAACGCGAAAAATTATTAACTTTAAATTTCTATAAACGTGAAATACATTTACGAACGTAAATCAATGTACCCACCTTCTTGGTGTCATAATCGACGGGTGGGTCTTTTCTTAAAATCTTTATGGAAAACTTTCCATGACCCTTATAAACGAGGCGACCCGATGGCCCCTTGAAATCAATGCTGTCTCCAATTTTCATGTTTTCTAGATGCTGAGACAATTTTCCCCCCTCGGGGAATTTTGGATGTACACTTTTGAAATACACCTAGAGGCGAACGTTTAAGTTTCGATTGTTACGTTAAAGTACAGGTTCGTTATATTCTGTTGTATTTTTACCTACTTTGATAACGAGATCTACGTAACCATGGTCGTCGTCGCTAGAAACAGGCGTGTAGGATCGTATAACAACATCTTCTCCGATTTTCGCTATTAAATGTACATGTTGACCAACCGGTAACCCTAAGATGTGATCTGGTGTTGGCAAACCGAATCTAAACTTTCTTGTATCGTGGCTTATTATGTCTTTTTGAATTAATGGTAAGCTATATTTAACAACTGGGTCAACCAGCAAACTCGGAGACTTCTTTTTCTTTTCGCTGCTCCACGATCTGTAAAGTTTCACTGCTAATCCTATTACAGCTATGGTTCCTACGGCAGCCAACACTGGCAAAACCTGCGAACAATCGCAAAGATTAAAAATTGATCACAGAAGGAATTTGCGATTAGCTCGCTCTAAGCCGGAAAGTTTGTAGTATGATTATCTCGTTCAACTTTTCACCCAAGATATACAATGTGTAACTGTTAAAAAATAATGCAACCTGATCGTATGGATTTGAAAGCTACGAATCTTAAGATTTCTGAAGTACACATTAAACAGGTCAGTTTTCCATGTGCAAAATGTACGAAATGGTAACGATTTCTACACAACAGTCCCAAGAATTAAATCGGCGAAAGAATTCGATCTCCCTTTTAATTGCCACTGGCAATCGAATTCAGGAGCCCGAGAATATGTCTTCTTTAGAAATATATTCCAATTATGCATGTCAGTTTACAAATCCTATTGCAATATCTTGTAGAACAATTCCGCTTTGCTTGAACCTACTCAGAATTTAACGAAACTAGTTTCTAATGTTGAATAATAATGCATTATTTAGCTTGCGACGCTGTTTTCATGGAGGTTATACGTCAAAGTGGCCGACTAATGCTACGTGTCGACAATTAATAAATAAGAAATATTCGTTTAGATGCTCCTTTTTTCCCCATTCAGACAAACTTACCAGCGACCGTAAATTTGGCATCGTAAATCAAATCGCACGTGGTTAGAAGCTTCGCGGAAAGAATGCCGAGAACGAGGCTAAGGTCGTAACAGTATGGAGAAACAGGTGGGGATTACGTGAAAAAAAGAAAGGATCTTAGGAAGAATGAGCACCAATCCCTATCGAGAAATCTTTACGGAAACGTCCTCGACTCGTTGCCGGCGTCGAAGGAATTTTTACGCGCACGCCTCGAGAAATCACCGGCGTCTAACATGGGGTCAGACGCAGAGCACTACCCTTTAAAATAGATTTTACTTCCCTCGATCTAGGAACAGTGCTAGTATTCCAACGTATTTATAGCTATATTACCAGAGGCATTACACGCGAAGTATGGAACGGCATGCCTTTCCGTCATTGTTACAGAGTACACAAGGAAATAATCAATCATACTGTTACTAACTCGATCACTCGTTATATTGGAAAGATATGTTACGAAATACTTTTAGTATCTGGGAAACGGTACTTGGTACATGATACTTGCGCGATGTTTAATACATTTCCATTACATCGGCTAATAACAATCACATTTCCGCTGGCCGAAGCAATTAACAGATAGTCAATGAATGGACTGTTACTCTTACATATTTATAAGAGCATTCAAACCGAAATACTTAGTGCTGAATAAATTTGGTTCACTTTACTTCTTTTGAATGTGTTGTCGAATGTAGTGAGTCGATTAAAATGACTATTTCGATTGATGATTATTAGGGATGGGCTTCTGGAAACATCGAAAATTCGAAACCTTAGAAAGTTTCGAGAATTCGAGACTTTGCACCGTTTTTCGTCATTCGAAAACTCTCGAAAGCCGGATAAGAAAAGTATAAAATCGATGAATAATTTTTATATTGTTATATTTTTGTTTCTATTTTGTGTAACTATGGTCAATAGAGATTTATACAAAAAATTTGTTGACTTCAGTTCTCAGAGCAAGATATTCCACTTACAAAACAGAATCAGCAAACAAACAGTTTCGAGAGTTTCGAAGCCTTACAAAGTATCGGATTCGAATTTCGAGAATTTAAAAATTTGGTCCGAACCCACCTCTAATTTTGTGATACTCGTTTAGATTACGTCTTAAGAATTTTGAAATTATTCGCGTATACAACACGACCTCAATAATTGTAGATTGAGATTCTGTTTACTAAGATGATCATGAATATATCGAGCACTGAATTATATTTAAAAAAATAGGTCCATTGGTATGCAAAATGTACGCACGTGACAGTAGCTCGATGGTGTTACGTTCGTCTGTTCCGACATAATAGTTATTGTAATATTTACAACCCTACTTTCTTAAGTTTCAGGAACGTAGCGCCCGATAGCCACCTGTTATTACGATTAATTCAAGGATACGAACACTGATTTCTCATCTTAAAATGTTAACTTGCAGAAGTGCTTTACGAAACGCAACACAGAAAATTTTCAACGAGCACTCCGTATCCAGAATATGTTACTTGACTGGACGGTCGTATCTACAATGAGCCTGGCTTCAGTATTTTTCTATCGGGTGATAAAATAGTCATGTGTCAGGTCTCAAGGTCACTGATCACAGATAATGTATACGCTTTTTTTGCAATCTTACAAAAAATTTTAAGCTACATTTGCATGATCGACTATGTGTATACGAAAAAAAAAACGGAGAAATTGAAATACTATGACCTTCAGATATTATAAACAGTTTAGTATCGTGTCACAACTTTCAAAAACGCAGGATTATTACTCAAAAGTGACATGCAAAATTTAGTATTGCGCAATCTGCATGCACGCATTCCTCTTGTGCTAATTATAAGTTCATATGTAAATGAGCATACCGGTAAAACTATAAAGTAGATTTTTTTCTTAATTTAATCTACAGAAATATACATATAAGATCGTATCAACTTTCGTACGAATAAATATGATTTAAGGAATTATTGAAATATTTAAATAAAAAATTCAAACGATGTACACAATAATCAATATACCTATGATATAACCAAAAATCTGATGAATCAAATCTAATTTACACGTGCATTGTGCATGATTGCAAAGGGACAATGCACTTATGTTTAAAGATATATGCATCCAGTGTTGTGCAATGCTATTTATGCATATTTCCTCAGCAAGTAGCGACACTAGCGACATCTTTAAAATTAATATATCTTGTAGGTTAGTTGGTAATAGAGGTTAGGTAAATCAAGTGTTGATCAGTGTTGACGTAAACACATCGACGAATTTGCAATATGATCCTATAGTTCTGTGATCACGTTTAAACCCGTGATTGTCGACGCGTTTGAATTAATGTTCCGATGGCAGTTTTACACCGCGCACTATTTACATGGTTTAATATCCTGATTTTCCTTATTCTGATAATCTTGAAGCACGATCAAAAGATACAATGGAATTGGTTCATAGTTTTTATTCCGATGTGGCTGTACGATCATATACTTCTCGTTTACGTAGTTTTCCATATGGTTTCTCATTGCAAAAACGGACGTGTTGGTAACTTACGCCGGGACGTAAGTTGATAAAAAAAAAAAGATGGCAACTAGAGAGAAAGAGATGAACTCCCGACATTATATCCAGTTTCATCAAGAATTCATTTTCAAAGTTTCATTAAAGATTCTCCGTTTCACATAATTTAAAAATTCTCCTGTTAATTTGCGAATAAAACTGTTGATTAAGAAAATGTTTAATAAAGTATCGACAAACGGCATACTTTAATTTGTTGCGTTTCGTTTCCCAATAATGCTAATCACATTACTTTATATATATATTGAACCGATGCGCGTCTAAAATAGACTGTATCATATACATAAATAATATACAATGTATTCGCTTGAAATAGTTAATAAATTGGTTTTCAACATATTCAAAAGGAAGTTGTAAATAAAGAATTTTCAATCCAATGCAGTATATAAACTTGAATCTTCCGAATTGTTGATACAACGAAGAATGTTGATGGAACTGGATATTAATTACACTTCGCGAAAACTGAAAAGAATTTCCTTTTAGGCATGGCATATGACAGCTGTGTTTTTGAAACTAAGTGCCCAAATTTTGATATGCTTGAAACTGGAAGTACCTCAATGGTTCATATCGGCAAAAGTTGCCCTGGCGCCGTTTTGCATTCTTCTTCCAGCACTGGCAGTTGACGTTTTTGTACATCTGATACAACATTACCAGTACTGATGCCAGATTATAATTCGTTTAAAAATATTGAAATAAGTATTTGTAACATTTACCATATTCTATATAAGTCTAATTTTTCTGTTCACGGTTTGAGATTTATGCAAAGTTTCTAATTACCAGTAGTACTTTGTATTATCTTCACAATTTAATAACATTATTCGTAGAAAAGTCTAAGATTATGCGACTGGTAATCTCAGAATACATTGCAAAGTGGAGCGATAATATTCTGTTACGCCTCCTAACTCGGATGTATATATTACATAACGACAAACGGATAGAATTTATTAAATACTACCTTGACATTAGGGTTTGCCTTACATATCATTGTTTCTTCGATAGTTAAAACGACGAGAAGGATATAGCATACTTTCAGATGGTATGGTAGTCACAAGATGCGAGTCTAGCATACTATAAATACTCTATTGCACAAGGATGAATAGGACAAAGATATAAATAAGTAACTGTACGGCAGCATCATTATCGAAGCTTTTCTCATTAGTTCATAAGACTGTCATCATTTACAAACAGTGATTTTAATGCTACGTTATCAATTTACATCGGTGCATTTAAATATTAAAGTATAAGACGAGAACAGTGAGAGACCACGTACAGTTACATTCGCGATTATGCAATACGGTTCATTGACAAGTGCCTTCTGCCTGCATTGTGCGTAGAATAATTGTCGTAACAGCCATCTGCCGCGCTTAAAACCGGTTCTATGGTACTGATATTCATACCAGAAAGGTGATCAATGCAATTAGAATTATAATAGTTGTATAATAGAACAAGATGTGCTAACAATACGAAAAATTTTACTCTCGCTTAGTTGGTAGTAGGAGTTCTGTGCCACGGTTACGTAGTATTTCTAAGGTTTCAGTACGATTTCAGTTTTGCTTGACTAAACACTTCGGTTGTAACCGTGCAGAGGTAGCAAATCTATGATATTCGCGTAGTTACTGTAATTTGAAATAACAGCGATTTAACAGTGGCGCCTTTATATTCGAACGAGTGAAAACGAGTAATATGCAACAGGTAGAACTGTTAGAATCTATTTTTCGCTGCACCGAATTCGTATAAATTAAAAAACTGTTTAAATTAATAGGAAGCGAATCTAAATAGAAATTATATTGCGAAGATAATACTTAAGCTCGATGTTCAATGCTTATTCGTATTTGTTTATATCTGCGAACCTTGGTCGCTGTTTAAAATAATAATTCTTCAACTGTTTCAATCTTGTTTTTCAGATGAACGTGAAATTTTTCAGATTTCTTAGTTTGTCGCTATTATTGCTAAACAATGGAATCATTAGCGAGGCAATTACGGTGACAGAAGTTCCAGCTGGTCATTTAGCTGAACTTCCATGTCTGAGCAGTGATGACCAACATCGTTTTATGTTTTGGCAACTCACCGATGACAGACGTATTATTGGACCTGGGAATCTCATGGATGAAAACAAGTATAATTATGAAGTATTAACTGGAACACTTTTCATTAGGGTAACTAATAAATCTATAATATAAATAAACGAACGTGTAATGAATTCCTCCTTTTCACTAATAATTTTTTGCTAGGGTGTATCAACAGCTGAATCTGGCTTCTACAAGTGTGTTTCAAAGGGTATATCTGATCATTCTGCTATAAATATTCATGTTGTTGAGTTAATTGTTAAGAAAGATTGGGAAGATGTTTGGGAAAACGATTTCGAAGTATGTTGGAAACTATTTTAAACCAATAGACATATGCTTCTTTTCTACATTAATTATACTTGTTATTGCAGACAAATTTATTACGAGGAATGGCTGCAGTTATGGTAATAGTTGTTGGTATAGCGATTGCGCTTTTTATCATCACAGCAAAAAGGAGACGAAATCGCAAATTCTTCGGTATGTTCTTACGGATTACTTATTCTTGATTGATACGTGAATCGAACGATTACGTTAATACATTTCATTGGTACGAAATTAAATAAATAATTATTTCAGATCTAGAAGAGTCAAGAGAGAACTCTCCTGAAAAATATACACCAAATATCAGCGGTGGCTCTACGTTGCCTACACCGATAATTGAAGAGACTGGCATCGATAATGAAGCCTTTGACGTCGATTTTCCCAGAGTATTCAAGCAAATGCAAAAATAATGAAGAATTTTGTGAACTACTATACACAGCAATTTTTACAATAGTAGATTACAAAATATCGCATCAAAAAGACACGGCATCGTATATCGTTTATCGACGCATGCATCAAACTTTCAATTTAGCCATTAAGACGCGAAGGATGCGTGGACATCTCTCACTTAATAAAGTAATCGTAACTTGTACTTTTCAGATTAGAACTCATAATACGTTACTGTACATATAATTTATAGTATATAAACAATGATTAAATTATTTCATCGAATGTTGCATTATTTTAACAAGTATAAAATACCATCATCTTTTACTTTATCTGTCACTTACGTTTCGCAGCGTCTTTATTAGTCATAACTCGATCGTCTTTCGTCCGCGTAACTTCACCGAGGACTATTTGTTACTTCTCCGTGCGTGGTGTCCAACATACTGTCGTTAATTCCATCTTCCTCGTCTTCTTCGTCTTCCTCGTCTTCAGGCTCCACTTCAGTCTCCAGTAATCTTATTTTCCTGTTGCTTTCACTTAAAACAGCAGCTACTTTCCGCGCACCACTAACCGCTATTCGTCTAGCACTAATGCCTTGAAAAGGACGTGGCCAACTGTTGCCCAAGAGATCGGTTAAACTAACTACATTCCTATCTTGATGTTCGAAAATCCGGGATTGGACCAATGGTAACTGAATGAGAAACGATGCGTGGGTATGTTTGTTGAGTAACAATAAACTGAGATACTCCTGGGAGTAAAACTGCAGATCAATTACAGTACCATCCATATAGGCTTTCGAATAAGATTCTGCGAAATAAATGATAGTTATTATTAATATGAAAGTTATCGTTCGCTTTACTACATGTTCCGAATAAATGGACAAACCTGATCTGTGATCCACGTCTATTGTACCCGATCTGAAGTTGAGCGAGCCAGATTCTGTAGACGAACACTCGACTTTAAAGATACGTAACACTTTGTGATCTACGTCGCACGTAGCCACCAGTAAGCCATCGTCGTTCGTTGCGATCTGAGAAGATGTAAATGGCGCGGATGGTGTCAATGAAATATTCGATATTGTGAAATGACTAACTAAGCCTTGATAAGCCTCGCCGAAAACGTTATGTACGGCGGTAATTAATTTCGCATGGGATTGCAATAAGGAGAAGTTTAGATCTTGTTTCACGATAAGCGGATGATCGCGCAGACAATGATTCTCGTCGAGTATGGCCGCCCACTCGCTTCCCTCGGGTGTTAAACATGTTTGTAAATTTTCACGTCGTAAATATTGCCCCAATTTTTCTAAATTCACTCCCTTCCTGCCACCAACGCCTGGTTCGGTTTTATCGAAACCACGCAGAAACTCGGCAATAAATGTTAATTCTTGTTGGCTAACGCGACTGACTTCAGACGGTATCCTTTCGCCTGTTAATCTCAGAATTACCACGTACAACCACCTTAAATAAAAAGAGTGTAATAATAAAGGCATCGTTGACAGTGTCTGTAGCATTTAAAACATACCTGAAGAATGCTTTATAATCGCGCATACTGTGATCTATTACTTGTTGAATTTCTGAAGATTTCGCTAGAAAACCCTCGGAAGCATGAAGAGCGTTAGTTATGATACTTTCATCGGTGAGCCCTAACAGCTCGTAGGGGCCACCCAGTCTCACCATCCCCCTCATTTCAGATAACTGATACACCAATGCCATCCCAACGCTAGTTAAATTTTTTAGTACTAATTTCTATAAAACGACAACACGTTAATATAGTAGTTTGTGATTTTCGATAAGAAAGCCTATATAGAACGTACCTGTATATTACTGTAGCACATCTCGATACTGTGCCCCAATTTTTTCAACCCCTTCTCAGTCAAATCTCTCAACAGAAAATTCTCCAAGTTCTGAGTCGGTATGCCAATCATTAACAGTTCCAGGAAATCTGCGGCGACTCCGCCAGGTGGATTCGTTTCCGCGTATCTTGCGAGCTTCTCGTCCATTTCCAACAAAATTGTTTCCCACGCTTCGGAGATTGCCATTAACGTGCGCGAAAGATAATCCATCAAGTACTCTATGTTAGCTTGAGCTTGCGCTACCTCGGATTGAAATAAAAGCTTTGTAGAGATTTTCTCCTAACTCAAAGCAACGTTGCGATCTTTAATATGCAACGAACCTTTAAAAATGCAGTGTTCTGTTCCAGCAACGGGCACCACAACCTGTTTGCTTTAATGCCACCGCTGTCTTTCCATGTGATCCACATTGGTTTACCAAACCCGCCGCTAATCTCCAATATTCGACCATGCCCGATCGAAATTGTGCCGCAGTAGAACATTCCGAACACGTACATCGCGACGTTTCCGTCGTCTAAACCAAGCTGGGAACGATACAAGCATTTGTAGTAACCATAATTTATCTTCGATTCCAATCTGCTCTATACATACGAATTATAAAGAAACGTACGAAAAGTATATCTAAAGTTTGAGACAGGAACTCCTTGTGCTCAGGTTCCTGACCAAAACTTCTGTTTAGACCGGGCAACGACGGAAGATACTCGCCCATCGGTAGCATGCTCGCTTTGTTACTCGAATTGTCATTTTCTAAATTCGTCAATGGCAACCACATCATGCACGTAATTCCGCTGTGCAAGTTGAGTTTCGTTTTATGGATCACGTTCTTATTCTCTATATCTACGAGACACACCAATTTGGAAATTTCGTAACAGATAGCCAGAAGCTTTCCATCCGGTCTCCAGGCTAGGTTCACTAAAGTGTCAGATTCCTCTTGAGGACTTAATAACCATACCCTTTGCCACGTTAATCTGTGAAGCGTAACTTCTCCTGCAACAGTTTCATGGCAAGTAGAATTGTCATTCTGATACATTAGCTTCTGGTAACGCTCGAACTATCGATTTCTATTGGTAAATCATTGATACGTTCTAAGCGCTTCCCCAGAACGTAAATAAAGAAAATCACGCGTCGAGGGTGAGAAAGATCAAATAATTAAAGGATAGAGCTGGTGTAAACTTCTAACCTTTCACATTAGCAATCGCTAAAAGGTCCATTTTCGGTGACCACTGCATTCTCGTTACTTCAGCTGGAAGCTGTCGTTCCTCCAGCTGCCTCATACTGCCTGCCATTTTTGCAAATTTGATGGTACTTTAACTCACGGAAACATTTCACCGAACTACGCGAAATCGCAATTCTCAGGTTATGTTTCTCACTGGCTTCGTGCTCCTCCATCTACAATGCGTACAACACAAATTGACACAAATAACATCAGAGACTATACATGCTTCGCGTCTATATCGATAGAACGCAGGTGTTTCAAGAAACATACATTCGTATCGATATTTTTTAAAAATTTGCGCTTTTGTTATTCGTAATCTCACTAATCTTTATACTGAAAGATAATTTATTGTAAAAGAACGAAGAAGACAACGCAACAGAAGGAAATTGGAAAGTTGCAATCGAGTTGCCGTAAATGAAAAAAAAAAGGGACAAAGAAAGAAAATTATTAGCGCAGATTAAATTTTCTGTATCAATGTGCGTTTGGGTTCCGCGGTCGAGAGACTCACGAATGAATGCAGAAGGCATGCGACGGTTAGACAAATTACCAAAGCGGTGCCAAACGAGTTTAGCGGACATAGACGGTGGGGACTTGAAATTAAATATAAACGCCGTTACTAGCCTTTCAGCGCGCACGTGAGGTATCGAACACTATGGTCGAAAATTGCGCGGCTAAACAAGATTTCCGTTCGAAATATCGCAAGGGACAGGTTTGTGCCAACGATGAACTATTGTGATGCACATGAGCGTAGTAAGCCTAACCGAGATGAAATGCGGTTTCTATCATTTCGATGAATACAATTTGACGGAGAAATTGGAGTAGAAGTAATGAGACTGATACACAACCACGATAGAATCTATGTTACGGTTACTAGACGTTCAGAATCGTAAAAGAAATCCGTATCGAAAATAATGTGAGAAATGAATTTTCCGCAATGGTAAAGTAGAAACGTGCTGCATATAGGCAACAAGTAGAAACAGGCGAAAGCTACACAGACCGTCTGTTCAGCAACCGTATGAGTTCACTTCCACTAAACGCGCAGAGACTTTGCATTCAATTCTCTCTCTAAAGAAGCATTTATTCTTTCCGTCCTATCATACGTTGCTCCAAGTTAATTTAAGTTTATATGTAATCCTATTCTTTCTGTTTTCTTTATTTTTTATCATTGAAAACTGAAGGGCAATATACCCGTGCAATAAAAAATAATAATAATTCAGTGTGGACATAATTCGAAATCCTGTAAAAATCGTCGAAAGCTCCTCGAATCATTTAATTGATGATGCATCATAGAAAGCTGTTCAATGAACTACATCATTCTATCCTCCATACATTTCCTACTTTCCTATTTAAGGCAAGCCGTCCCCAGTGCAGCCAATGCACAATGAACTGAACGAATAACGTCGCTTCGTTGCTCTTTGCAAGACCACTCAGAGTACAAAGATATACCAAAATGAATGGCGATCGACTCGTAGACGAAACATCATCGAGTTCCAGAAGGTCTAGCGCGAGTGGCCCGGCGACGATCGGCGCCGGCGAGCGTTAAAACTGGTTCACCCTAAAACCTCGATCGTCGGGACGCTGGCGGCGGCCACGTGGTTCTCAACCGCGCCGTCGACGGATCGCGTGGTCCTGCAGGTCGACGGGGATCGCGTCCGTCGACGGGAGTCCCGTTGATCGCCGATCCATAGTCGATATCGAGGCCGCGACCATTGGTGGCCGAGCAGCGATCGCGGCAGAGGAGGTGAGGTCGATCGAAGGTGGTTGGCCGCGAAGCGCGGGAGCAGGAGGGCGTCGAGGAACGCCACTGGCCACGTGACCCGCCAGGCAGAATCCGCGGCGTCCGCCGAAAATCTAAATCCGTCCGAGCCGAGAAGAAGAGGCAGCCGCCGCGGACGGTGGCCACCGGGACCCACGACGCTCGACAGCCACGAGCGCGATAGTCAATAATTGCCTCTAGGGTGCATCGGATCGGACCGCGGCCTGCGAGCGGACCAGCGTGATCGTGGGACGCGTGCAACGGACGCCCGACTAGCACCGAGGGAACGCGCAGCTTCGTCCCCCTTCTTCGGCGTGCACGGGGGGAGGGTAGGAAAAGCAAAGGGACAGGATGATACGCGTCGACGAGACCGACCCGGTGGGCGGTAAGGGAGACCATATATCTCTGAGAAATCATCGAAACACCAGCTCGAGTGTGGGCCCAGCACCGTGGCAACTGGTGGAACGTTGGTCGTGGATCGTAGATCGATAGACGGTGGAACGGGAGAGTCGCTTCTCTCGTCGAACTCGAGCCGCGACAAAAGTTATAGGGACGGCGAGGTACCGGGAAGGGCATTTTGGTTCCGCGATTCCGTTCGAGCTCGCGCAAGCCACCGAGAACGTGGCCGCGCTTGGTGATTGAATTCTCGACGCGGGGGAGTAGCACGGTGCAGTGGTTGGATCGCGATTTTTCTTTAAATAAATTCAGTGGCTCGCTGGAATTTGGGACGGCGGGGAGGAGCGACGTTTCTTGTTTACCGATCCGACGTACAGTTTCAATGAACCGCGAGAAGCTTTCCGTCTCGTCGTCTCGAACGGAGAGTGCCGCTCCGCCAGCTGTCTCGCGCAGAAGGGTGAAACGAGGTCGCGGTCGGCGCGAAACGACGAGTTCCGTCGCGGTGACGAAGGGCCGCGTGGCGAAACGTGGCAAGCTTCATCTCTGAATAGAAGATCGAGCGGCTTCCCTTCCGACGCCGAGGAATGCTTTCAGGCGAGGCTAATAAAAGTAATCCCTCTTCGCCTCTCTCGCGCGAGGATCCAACGATCAACTCCGATCGTCCAACAATTTGTTGGCGTTCCTGTTGCTATTGCGCCTCAGAACTACGGCGAACCGGGCGAACGCTATAGGCTCGCCGATGCCGGTTCGGATATTAAAGCCAATTCCCGCTCGAAAGACAAAAATCGCTAAATTTACACGCGACAGAATTCGGTACAACCGTGCTCAGCTTCCTGAATGTCAGAATTGAACGAGTTGGCGAGGTTCCCTCGTGACACAGGATCATCAAAAAATAGACGATTAACGGGGCGTTTGATTTCTCGGTTTAAATTGAGCGGAGAACGGTGATTCTCGCCGCCGAATGCCGCGAGAAACGCGGACGATGCCGGAAATTGCCGCACGTTAACGAAACCGCGTCTCGAATTTCTGCGCGATCAGCTTCCGGTCCTTCGCCCAGCACACGTGCCACGGAGCAGCCATGGACATTCTTCTTATTGCAAATTTTCCCGTGTTTTCCAGAGATCGAGCCCAGCTTTCCCTATCGAGACGTGACGATACGCCGTGGCGTGGAATTCAAGGATAATTACGACATCCAATCAGAGATCGGACGGTGAGTGTCAAGCTCGACGATTGTTTTGTACACGACGGTATTATTATTGTTGACAAACAACTTTACAAAGATTTCGTGCCAAGGACGCGCTCGATCGTTCCTCGATCCGCGATCGCCAAAGTCCTCGATCGATTGGCAAGATGTTCGGCGATCGCGTTGTACCCTCGCGATTGAATAACGCAGAGCTATTCGCGCCCCGTGGCATTCTGGGACTGACGGTCGTGTCCGTAGAAGCACCGAACCGTGGCTCGTGCACGATCATCGCAAATATCGCGGCTCGCCGCAGGCATTGGCCATGCTGTTTCTGAATTTGACATGATATGCGTGCAAGCATTGCGCAACGATTAAACAAGCTGCCATGAAATTCTAATACACCCCCCGGGCGGCGGGGAATGTACGCAGGACCGTGTGATCGTTGCTTCGAAACAGCAGCGCTCGAAAGAGCAAGCCCGTAATATCTATTTATTTATTTATTTATTTCTTACGGGAAGATCCCATATTGTGCGTGTAAAGCGAGAAATCGAACGCAGATGAAATCCTTTGTTTACGTGACGTAGTACCTGGCGCGTAGCGTGGTACCGAGCAAAGTCAGAGAGCTAGACGAATGGTTGTGTTAGTGACAGAGTATTAGACGAAGAATCGAGGAAGGGAGGAAGAGGAAAGGAATTTTGAAACCTTGACGTGTTTATTCCTTCCGGCCAGCGTAGTATTCCTGTCTTGTGTACATCGTAATCTTTCGGTTACTATGCCCGCCTGCCATTATGAATGAGACCCGAAACTTGAATGATCTTCCTCGTGCAACGCAGCTGCTGGTAAACTTAACAAACGAACCGTCGAAATTCCTCGCGCTAGACGTCGCGAGCCTGGGGAAGAATAGGCGTTAGCACAGCTCGCGCAATTACATTCCAGGATCGTGCGATTCGAAGGGTAGAGTTTTTATTTTTAATCGAACGCCGAATTGCCGAGGCACGATACGGATAGCGTATCGGTATCACGGGCGAAGGTATTGACGAATGGACTGATGCCAAAGGTAAGATCTGAATGTCAATGACGAACTATTAGTGAACCATTCGATTCTCAATGGCCACCCCCGACCGAACGAGACGCTCGATCCTCGTTCGATATCAATGCCCCGCTTCTAGAAAAATGATCGATCAGCTCCGCTGAACGGAAATTAATTAAGAAAGGTCACAGGCACACGCATCCTATCGTCGCCCGGAAGAATGACGGCCGTTCTACTTGGGAATCCGCATTCTCGAGGAAGCGCCTCCAATTATGAATCATCGACGATTCTCTATCTCGCGGAACGTGCTATTTTACTACACTCTCGCCTGAAACGTCCACGATCCAGAATCATTCATCGTTCCTAATACGCTCGCGCGTCCCCTCCCCCTAATATTCGTGAATCATGTTTTCCAATTATCTCGAATCGCCTCCATTCTTCGCCAATCGCGTTATTCAATTGGCTGCTCTCCATCGTAACTTTGCGATTCCTCGCAAGTCGCGTGCAGAAACGGAGACCCGTGGAGAGGAGCTTCCGATGAGACGATCGAAGACACGTCGATGATGAAGTATGCTGTTCTGCCAAGTTTTACATAGCCTTTACATTATACGCGTGATTAACGGCTTCCCCGCCTCGATAGAAGGAGACGCGATAGAAATGAAATAGGAGGCAGGCTTTTTTGGGTCAGACAGGAAACGAGGATCTTGCAACAAGAGGGGTCCAGCTACATTTTTGACAGTTGTCAGTTATGACGTGTAATATATGCAAACAAAATTCTACGTCGTTTGATGCACGTTTATTGCAAATTTTGAACTCGCACCCAATTACTGTTTTGGGCAATATTTTTGTTTCGGGCAGCTGCAGATTTAAAAAATTCGCCAAAACAATTGTGTGAAAAATATATTTTTTTTCAATTGGTATTCTCTTTTTAATGTTAAGAGAAAGCAATAATTTTATAAACAGTTTTCTTTTCTAATTTACTTGGTAAAGATGGAGTTGCACTCGTCTTGCTGCAAGGTCCTCAAACGAACAGTCACGGGTCTGATAGAAATCCGAGGCTCGGAAATCCGAATACCTACCAATCCGACGCAGAACTGTTGATAACGTCGGAATGCAGCCACGGCGTTGCACGAGTCCTCGCCGCGTAATCAAGGTCTCCGCTCGTCTATAAATAATGCATTTTTCGCGGCGACTGACGTCCACGCGTCGAGCCGACGTACCCACGTCGCTCGGACGCCGAGCGTCTCGACGCACTTGACACGCGGTTCGATCGAGCGTCGACACGCACTACTGACCGAATCGCGCCTCGCACCCCTGGCAACAGATCGCCGTTTCCATTAAAATCATCATTCTGTTATCGATTTCTGTTCATCGACAAATTCCATTTATTCCTAATTAGTAGAGAAGATTCAGTGTCAAAGTTCTGTACCAGTCAAGACTTCAATTAATTTTTCTCCACACAATAGCAATTTATCTCTTCCTAATTGGTCTATTATGTAAATACTAGTGGCGCCTAAATGCAGTTAGTCAATTAGTGGGTTCATGGTGAATGGTTTCAATTTACGGAGATATGCCAAGCGTTGGAATTCTTCTCGTATCATTGTGCTTGTTTAAAAGCTTGTATTTCGAGCATTAGATTTTGTGGGTGCGTTAGAAACGTTAGGTGTTCGAGATTGAAGCTACTTGCAGCGTGTATGAGACACCGATGTCCGAGAAAATGGACGAGTCATTAGAATCTTTCAGAGCCGTGCGTTTCAATTAGTGGAAAAAAGAGTCTCGCCGTGGCGCTATGCTCTCTCTGGCAGATGCCCCATTTTGATAATTCGTTCTGCCGACCCTGTTGTCCGCGGTATGCTCTACTAACTCACTGACTCACTAACTTGGCTCCGTGACAACCGTGTCACAGGTTACACCACTGCGTTCTAGCGGGCAGGAGAACTCGAGGGGGTGTAGCTTGGCACTTCCTTCGGGGTTCTGCCGTTACTCGGAATTTGTTCTGGACTATAAAGATCCCCGCCGTCAAGGTCGAAAGCTGACGACGCGCTGGCCTTGCCACGTCAGAGCGTGATGCAAAAGAAAAATTCGTCGCTCGAAGCAGAAGGGAAGGAAATAGGAAACTCGTTCTCCGTCGTTAACTCGTGTTTCTTTTAGCGTGACGCTCGCAGGAAGATTTCACGCATTTGGACGGCGTTTTTGACTCTCGTGCGCGAGGCTTGGCACAACAAAGCATAATAAATTCGAGACGCAGCCGCGGCATTTGTTGTGCGAACGTTGGAACGCGCGTTGCTCAGACACAATCGTGTTGCATGCATCATGATTCATTTTGGGAGATTTGTGACATTTCCTGCTTCCACTTGCATCGTCCTTTTATGCTCTATCGAAAGCAAGAAACCAAGATTCTCTACTTCCCGTCGCGCTTCATCCCTCCACCCCCCCCCCCCCCTAATCAAGAATGTCGAACATAAATGTTACCATCGCCTTGGTCGTAAAAGTCAAACGAAATGACAATGTTCTCTGTAATCAAACGGTGCGCCTTCCCGGTTAACTCGCACCAGTAACAATTGACGCGCTCATAAATGTCGCGGAATTCTGTTCGGTGCGCGTTTTCCTCGGAACGAAAGCAAATATCGTAGAAGGCTGCAACGGAGGGAAATTATAGACTGAGAATTCCGCTCAGAATCCTCGCGACACCGAACAGCGTGTCCCCGTAATTCGCCGAGTCGTCGGTTGGTTCGTTCAGACGTTGTTGAATTTGATAAAATTGCCCAACCATCGAGACTGTTCCGTGCCCCGGTGTACAGAGGCGAACGGTGCAAGCACGTGAAACGGGATCGTTCCTATTTGCAGAGGAAAATTTGGCACCGTTTATCGATGTAAGGAGAAAGTGAGCAGTTTAATGCTCGCCGCGAAGGTGGTGAACACCTCGAAGAAGGAGGACAGACGGGCCGTGGAGAGGGAGGTGGAAATTATGCGGCGGTTGCAGCATCCCCGACTTATTCAGCTGTACGATGCCATCGACACGGGCAGACAGATATACGTCATCTTGGAATTGTAAGCCCCTAATGCCATAACTGCGTTGTATCCCCAGGCGATAGAATACGCCAGCTACAGCTATTTTCGTGTTCCCAGGATCGAAGGCGGTGAACTGTTCGAGAGAGTGATAGACGACGACTTCATGCTGACCGAGCGCAGTTGCGCCGTTTTCATGCGGCAAATCTGCGAGGGCATGGAATTCATTCACCGGCAAAACATTCTCCATCTCGATTTAAAGGTGAGGTATCACCTTTCGCCAACTTGAATTTTCAATTACTGGGGTCAGTGGCGCACCGACTAGCAACCCCCCCCCCCCCCCCTCCCAAAGAAAAAGGCAAATGAGATTAATGTAACCACGTCTCAAGTAATTCAAGAGCTTTGTAAAAAGAAAAGAAACGTGGATTTCATTCTCTAAGTAAATTTTCTATAATCACCTAATGAATTTGATTGAATTTGCATTCAAAATATTTTTATTCGTTCAACTCGGCCCCCCCCCACAGACTAAATCCTGAGTGCGCTACTGACTATATAGGGTGCGATCTTCGATCGTTATTTCACACCAGATGCTGTGGAGTATCCGAGAGAGATCTGGCAATGTTTAGAGGCACGTGTCTCTGTGCAGGATGAGATTTCAGATTAATGCAAGAGCCGGTATAAATACAGGGCGTTCGAGGTGCTTTCGAATTTTATGTGGCCAAACTCAGTGATCAAATTTTGTTCTGCTTACAGCCCGAGAATATATTGTGCCTGACGAAGGAGGGTAACAGGATTAAAATTATAGACTTCGGCCTCGCGAGAGAGTACGACCCGAAGAAGAAGCTGCAAGTTCTATTTGGCACGCCGGAGTTCGTTGCACCGGAAGTCGTAAATTTCGATCAGATTGGTTTCGGTACCGACATGTGGAGTATAGGCGTCATCTGTTACGTACTGTGAGTTCCCCATCGACATCCGATTTACCTAAGAATACGGCGTTATCTCAAAGAATGAATTTTACATTAACCACCCATCCACAATCAATTATTCCCTGTTCGTTGGATAAATTCGTGTTGGATAAAAGGGACGGAGGTTTTCCTTTCGCTCTGCGAAACGTTCGCTTGGAAATCTGCTTCTTCGGGTCCCGCTCTTATTTTAATATCCCCGCGACCGATCATTTCAGATTATCCGGCTTGTCTCCGTTCATGGGCGACACGGATATCGAGACAATGGCGAACGTCACCATCGCCAAGTACGACTTCGATCACGACGCGTTCGCCGACATATCGGAGGACGCGAAGGACTTCATCCGGTGTCTTCTGGTGAAAGACAAAGAGTACGTATGCGCTTGTTATTCTCGGTTAAGATTACACGACGGAAAGGTGACTGTGGAGGAAGGTGGGCTTGTGCAAAAATATCCCCGCGCGTCATTAATTACGACGCGTCCCGGCGATCGACAGCGATCGAACGCGGGCGTCGATGGGTTCGCACAAGACTAACGATATAACGGCTCAGATAACGAAATAACAAGGACGACGTTGCCCGATAAACGGGTACACGTTGCCAAGCAAAATTCGACGCAAGTTACCTACACGCGATGTCCCAATAACTTTCGTTTTGCTTTTGGTTTCTGTATCGATCAGCTCGTTTCATCTTCCAGACTAAATAACCCGACACGCCGAGTTACTCGAGTTTCGTCAAACGACGTGGCACGCAGCGTATAAACATGTCTGGCAGCGACGTAGAATCCCTTGTTTATGGCGAGTAACGCGAATCAAGCACGCAGAGATGCGTGGACTATCTCGCGCACTTGCCGCTATTACTAGAAAGAGGAACAGTAGGAGGTTCACGATAAAGTGCTTGTTAATAAGCACCGAGAATCGTTATGTTGCTGTACATATTAGCGAATAAGGCCGAAAGGCACTAATCCTCTCGCCTTGTATAGAAATATCTCGAGAAAATAATACGATTCTCTTGAAATAGTGTTCAGTTATCTGAGCAGTTGACGTTACACCTCTTCCACGGCGATTCCTCGACTTTCTCTCTCTCCCTCTGCGCCTGATTAACCCCAAGCATGCTTTCTTCATTCTCGGCACTCTGATTCTCGTTCGAGGTAACGCTGTCTCAGAAAAGAGACACCGAATCGTTCGGATCCTCGCAGCTTTTCATCGCCGATTGAACGTTTCGAATTTCCGAACTGGCAAGTGATCTTTTACCAGGAAATTCGAAGCACGTGGACAGGTGGGATAAAGTGTTCAATCGGAGTCACGTTCCCGCCCGATTTCGCCCAGTTCCCGTACCAAGGGGGAATCGAATCGCTCTGGACGTGCGTTCACGAACAGTCCTTTCACGTTTGGCGACCTGCTGCCACGAAAAGAATGCATCCCGGACACGAACGACGATGGAGGCGACCCGCCCTTCGATTTCCCTAGCACTTGGGACGCGCGTCTGGCTCGGATAGATCGATTCAAGCCCCGACCCGTCGATCGTACGCTCCACGCACAGTTTCCCCATCTCCCCATTCGCTCGCTATTTGCTCCCGTTGCTAAACAAGTACAGGGCGTTCCCTACAACGCGATCGATCGAAACAATGCCCTTGCCTTCTAAGAGCCGAAGAAGAGTTCGAGAAAGAAATCGTTTGCGTCGATCGGGACGATCTTAGAATGCTTTTTCATACGTAACTCAACGATCAGCTGCAATTAACGTAGCCACATTGTTACCACCCAACAACGCTCAAGACACGTCCACGTCCGCATCAAAACTTCATACAGGACACTTCGAGCACTTCGGTCGATTACGCTCATACGCCCCTTCATTTTCGTTTCCATAAATAGAGCTCATACCCAATACCTTAGCCAAATCCCTCGGAACACCCTGTACGCGCCTCTGTAAGAAGATCGCGAGAGGAGCTAGAAAAAAAGGGGGGGGGGGGAGAGAGAGAGAAAGGGGAAAGAGAAACATGAACTCGAGCCGGGGTCACCTTCACGAAGGAGCTGTCGAATCTTTCAGAAAACGTATGTCAGCGACTCAGAGCAGGGAGCACCGTTGGCTGGCGAGAAAGTCAGCCAAGCAGCAGGTCGAGAAAACGGTGATAGAAATCCCCACGATCTCCCAGGTGCGGGACACCAAGGCGGAGGAGCTGGACGTGGCCAAGGACAATTTGAGGCTGTTCGTGGAACGGTGGCGAGAGCACCCGGACAGTCCCTACCTGATCGATATCCCCCAGCGGAGCTTCTCGCGTCGCCACTCGACCCTCGATCACGACGACGCTGTGTCGTTGATGGGGCAGAGCCCGTCACCCTGCGCCAGCATCTGCAGCAGCTCCTCGGAGACGGCTGGCAGCCCGTCGCAGGACAACCAGGGCTTCTTAAAAGTTCCGAGCTTCGGCTTGAGCTTCGAGAGGCGAGCTTCGGAAGGCGTCACCGCGGATAAGACAAGGTGCGACCAAGCCAACCAGATCGTCCTCGCCGAGGAAATAATCAAGCTGTCCGAGCACCTGCGCGCCATTGCCATGGGCACGTGCGTGAATACCAGCGAGGAGGACACTGGCTCCGCGGACAGTCTGCCGAGCAGAAAAACGGAGCCGTCGGGGGAGAAGAGCAAGAGCAATCGAAACGGTGTGCACTCGAGGAGCAACGGTCTGGCGACTGGGGAGAACGCCCAGTGCAACGAGATCGCTGAGAAACTGTCGAGCATAGCGCGACACAGGAAGCTGAATGGTACGACCTTTCACAGTAGCCGTAGTTTCGAGAAGTATACGGAGGCGAATAACGACAACGTGTTCGCTTCGTTGAAGAAGGCCAGGCAGAATGCGGATGGCAACAAGGCCGCGAGGCAACTGGATGATAGGACGTGTCAGGAGGATAGTAAGAGCTCGGTTGTAGCGGGATCCTTGGAGCAGACGGATTGCTCCTCGGCGAGCAACGAGGCCCCTCGGATACCCGGCATAGTCGATGGCGAGATGGACCTGACGCCGCCTTGGAGGCGTCCACGAGTGAAACGCGTGTTCGGGGAGACCAGTCGGGATGTGCCGCGGATCTCGGGGCTCCGTAATCTGCACAAAAGCTTGAACCTGGACGAGCCGACCAGCACGAAGGATCTGCTGCTTCATCTGCTAGAGGAATGGGACGAAGTTGCCACCAGACCGTTGGGCGTCGGGCGCAAGTCCGTCAGCGTCGACTGGGGCGGAGAGGAGTCCATCGGCAGGAAGACGATGAACTCGTTGGCCGAGTACTTCCAATCGAAACAACAGAAACCGACCTCGCCCACCGCGAACGCGACGGAGCAGGACTCGGTACATCGTTGAGATCGTTTTCGTTTCTGACTCGAGGGACTACGTCGGGCTTGTTCGCCATTGTTTCGTGACAGTGGATGCTGGGTCGCCATCGGCATGTTCTCAGGGCAACGTGGGGAAGCGTGATCGACGAACACGATAGGGTTGGATTGTTTGATATGCAGCGTTCTTTGCTTGCTGCTACTTCTACGTAGCGAAGCTGCTCCCGGTTATGAAACTGAAGGATATGCGGCGAAATTGAAATGATCCTCGTGTGAATTTATGTATTTGTGCTTTAAGCTCATTTTGGCATGAGATTCGATAGATTTAGTTCGAAGGGAACCTTGGTTTCTCTGTTAAAATTGAGTTGTACCTGCGCAGTGCTTTCAAATTCTGGCGGTACTTTATTATGATTTTAATATGAGATACCTAAAGCAGACACGGTTAAGCAGCAGTTTGCGGGCTTCGGAAGCAGCAAAAGAAGGAGCATATCAAGCAACTGATTTCATTAGAAGTTCCAGCGCGGTATATCGGAGATTATACTTGTATTTATTCTGTATAATAAAGCTGCATGCGTATACTTTTAATATCTTATTTAGACGATAAGTTATGCTACAGATGCGTGTGGAGCAATCCTTTCATTAGATCCTGATATCGTCGCGTTCACACGTCCGCGCATATATCCCTGTTTTATTGTCTTATTTATACTATATATTTAATACAAAAGAACGTGAAAGCAAAACCTGTGGACTATTTCATTTCGCGCGCACCCGCAGCCACAAAGACAATCTTCCTACGGATGTTTTTCGCACAGCTTGCGCCTAATTCGCGTCATCAGTATGTATAGCGTTATTATGTAGCAAAGGGAGTTAAAATGGCCTTCGATGACTCTATAATTATAGATCACCGTGGTGATCTGAAAAGCCCCTATCACATCTCAAGTTAGAAACATATTTGCAGGGAGGACATTCAATCGACTCGATGGCTGTGCTGACGATCTTACGATTTTTAGAGTAGTGCTCTGACTAATTATATTCATAAACAGATCGTCTCCTTCTGACATTAATGATAACGATTGCCTGCATGTCTACGCGCTTAATATAGCAAGGACTCAAAGCACGTATACGAAGGAATCTTCTGTTAAATATTTAACAGTGAAATGGTCCATCTTGTTTAGAAGCGACATTAGTTAAAGGCGCTTAGGAGTTTTACCCGTTATTCTGCTCCAGGAACAGACCAACCGCGGGCCAACTCTTGGAGCACCGCTGGCTGGAGGTGGCTCTGGATAACCCGATCTGTAAAGTTCGATTAAAACGTTATGTCATCAAGAAGAGATGGGTTAAAGCGGTTAACACCATACTGGCGTTAAAGCGAATGGGAGCCCATCTGGATTTAGAATTAGTTTGATACTCTATCCTCAGCTAGTAAGTTAATACCCAGGCTAGACGCGTGACGAGTAGCTACACTAATGTAAAAACTAACGCGACGGTACAGTGAACATTCGAAGAACTATCTTCTTTCGCTATGACGCGATAATTGAAACGCGCATATTTCTTAATGGAATCGACGCGGAAGGTTTCCCTGATATTCCTCTTTCGATCAGACGAAATTTGCAATCCAAAGTGTTCCGAGTTATAAACGTCGAGGCACGAACGCAGTGCCTCGGCTCATGTATACGATTATACGCAACAGTATTATGAAATTGGCACTGACGAGGCCTGAGACCATGTCGATGTAAACTTCCATTGGAAATTCTTTAATAATAATGAGTACTTAGGTATAGCGTGATGTTAGAGAAGTAAAAAACTAGAGTTTAGCATGAATTCACTGTAGAATGATTTGCATAGTTAGATGTACAATGTAATTAGCTAGAGCTACGTCGACGTGATTGATGAGAAATGCATCGAGCTATGTTATAAATCGTTAACCCGCACCGATAATCCCTATATTTTTCATATTTACTCTGAGAAATACTCCGCGGACGTAACTTCTTGTCGTTACGCTCGATTAACCAAATTTCTACTTTATAGTCTCCATTATCCGACGTATGAAAAATATAAATAACGATTGCGCGCTCTGGCAGCGCGCGATTACGTTACGTGTTACGTGGCGCTCGAAAAATACGATAATTCGAAATATATATCTCCCTAAACGCGAAGTTGACGGAATAAATAAATCGCGGTGTGTAAAGGAGCATATACGAAACAATTTTGTAAATAAATGTAATTTTAATAATTTCTCCGACAGCCTCTATTTATTTGCCGACCAAGCTGAATCTCTTCAGATTTTAATGCGTAGTTTTAGAAGTTTTAGAACTCCGAACGAAACCGCTCCCCTACATTTCTGTCTTTTTTGCCATCTACACGGACAATCGCATCTGCGCCCGTGGCCAATTTATAACCGAACATTCTTGATACGCGCAGAGGCAACGCATTCGTCTTCAGCTATCCGACGCCAATAAATGCTGAAAGGTCGACATTGACGCCATCGTCGGCGAAATATACGCGCTCAGATCCGAGATTCTCGAAGCGGCGCGGTATCGTGGATTTACGGGCCTCCCGCGCGATAGGAATTCGTATTATGTAAATACGCGTATGTAACGCGCCAGTCGTGCCTTTAAATAAAGTCTTCTACAGTGTCGTGCAGAAGACGAAACCGCGCGATGTTGTGTATTATATTAATAGCTATAGTTCCACCTGTTGTCTAACTTCTCTCGTTTCTAACCGCGTCCGTTCCTCTTCTATCTAGGCAAGGACGCGGAGTGGCCCAACCGCAGCTAGATTCCAAAATTGGTTGAAATAATAATTCCCCGCCACATTCCCTAACCTATACGCGCGAGGAAATAAGATCTCCCGCTGTTTATTATAACAGAAAAGAACAGCCTGCAGGGAACTGCTGATCAAATCTGATATTTAAGATTTTTATTTAGAATATGCAAACACCACTCCGTGGTTTAATAATAGTAGCGCGGCTCACGCGAACATGTAGCAGGTCATATTATTTTTACGTTATGTCACACGTGCACATAAATCTGTCGGCACACGATCTCTCGTAAAAATAAAATCCCGCCGGATACGATTATTTCTTTTACAACACTTTAAAAAAAGGACGGCGAGTGTTATTTCATATCGTCAATTGGATCTGTTAAATTTTCAACGCGTGTTCCTTTCTGACACTAAAGCTACGAATTCTTTCTGCTTCGCAATTGGGACGGTTTGGTCACGGAACTTCGTGCTCGCTGTTCAAATTGCTTTCGCAATACTGTCTGAAGATGGCAGCATCGTGTAACGCAAAGTTGCTTTGCTTGTGTTTATTATTTAAGTCGTATCGATAACGTCGTGCCACTGTTTCTACGTGTTTTTCAAAATTGTTAGTCAATAATAATTAAAAATAGAATTCTAGTAAAAGCGTGCGATCGTATTTCCATAACAATCGTTGTTAGCTGGAACTATTAGAACTTTCGTCTCTACGACAATGGTAAGCGAAGAACGATTTGTAAGAAAAATAGAAGCAATGTTGTGGATGTGTGAGAGGAGTTTGAAATATAAAGTAATAATTTTGTATCGACTCAACCCTTCGTTATATGTTCATCCAATTTCAACGGTTATGTTCTTAAGCCTTTTCCTAGAGTTCTGCGAAGGTACATTATAACGAAATCCATCGCGTTTCGCTTTTAGACGGATCCGTTACAGAACTGGAGTCCATACGCCAAAGAGTACGATCCTCTTAAAGCTGGCAGTATAGACGGTACCGACACAGAGCCGCACGATAAGGCTATTAGCCGTGCGATGCAGGCGCATTACGAGCCACCTCGTTCACTGAAATCGAAGCCCGAAAGAACGCTGTACGTGGCTAGATTTGGTCCAAAAGTTACTAAATACGATTTAAAGGAGGTACACGTCCAGAGCCTTGACAATCTCAGCACAATTGTGCGCAAATATATACACTTTAAACATTAATGAGTTCAGTTCTTTTGCAGGTACGGGGACGTTCTGTCGGTAAAAGTTATAGTCGACGTTGTAACCGGTCTACCTCAAGGTTACGGGTTTGTAGAAATGAGAAGCGAAGATGACGCTAGGAGAGCGGTTAGACGCTCCGTCGACGCGACTCTAAAGGGGTGCAGAATTTTTGTCGACTACGAGTGTGGGCGTAGCATGAAAGGCTGGAAGCCAAGAAGGCTCGGTAAGTTCGATAGAATTCCGAGTCGATCGTAGTTTTATATATTATCTGCATATAGGATTTATAATTTGGCGTAACGTTTTAGGTGGCGGTTTTGGTGGCAAAAAGGAGTCGGGTCAGCTTAGGTTCGGTGGGAAAGATAGACCTTTCAAGAAACCGATTGTACCTAACATTATAAGACACCATAATTAAAGTAATTTAACTAATTAAGAGAAGTCGACGAAAGGCCTACTTTGCTACAAATGACGAGTAAAATGAAGCACTTTGAAATCTCCTGTCAATAACGTTACACCTGTACATTGTTGATAAGTTTACCCATAAAATATTTTCATTTTGACTTCGATCCAATACAAATACTAGAGAATCGTATTACTTGTGTGTCCTCCGGGCGCATTAGGCACAACTGTTTACGTGTTATGAAACGTAGGGATATTACTGAATTTTTATTTCTGACTCGAAGTAACAATAATGCGAGAAGGCGCTTTTTTAAAATGACTATTATAAATATAGTAATTTATCAACGTTAGTGTTTTAAGATATAATAAATTTTTTAAAGTCGAATGGAATGCTTATTGATTCTTACGAGCTTAATATTTTTAGCTCTTTCTTTCCCCTATCCTATGTCCGAAGCCTCTTGATACATGAACCCCAAGTTTCGCGTCACTGATGTCGTGCAGAAAAGCTACTTATATTTTTTTTTAGCATTGCATAAATCGTGGCCGGTGCCAAAATCCCCTCGGTGATTTATATCCTTGTATTCGTTTTCTAAAATTACAGGACATCGATGCCGAGGAAGATGTTTATTCACAGCTAGTCAGGCTGCATCGATGGAAAAGGAATCGGAAAAATCAGCGACGACAGATTTCCAATGACAAATTATACCCTTCCGAGGAAGCTCACTAACTTAGAATCGATTCAAGCCATTCGATATCACATATCCTGCGCATTCAGAAATCCAGTTAACACCGCTCGACCCGAAATTAATTAACGCATTAGCGTTATAAGCGATTTAATTTCATTAAACGAACACGTAGTCGATTTCGTGCCCGCAGCGGAATTAAAACGCTCCCTGATCGGGTCGCGGTATTATCCAACGTCGATCCAGCCGCGAAATTACCGAACATCGTTCGAGAGCTGGAAGTTTAGGGGAGGTTGAATTACGTGAGCGTAAAAGTGCACGTTCGGAGTTGCCGAAGAGCGATTACCCTGCAATCATGAGAGAACGCGGAGGTGAGGTTTTTGAGGCGGTGTGAGCGGACGTGGCCGGCGTCGTGGAACTTTATACCCGAGCGTCGCGACGCCCTCTCCCCGGCGCGGCCCCCTCCATATAAGGAGCCGCCTCGTGGCTCGACGCCGACCACGCGGCCGAGGATTTCAGCTTCCAGGCTGCCTCTGATAAGGTAGCCTCCTTCCTCGATGCCCCTCTCTCGTTCCACCTCCTCCACCCTCGCCAAGGTCTCGGAGGGCCAACCCACGTTCGTTTATCGCGGCTCCTATTTCGTCGGCTCCGCGGCCGCTGCTCCCGTTTCCGCAACACACAACGCCTGTGCCCGTCGTGCTTTTTTTATTCACGGACACAGCTGCCCCGTGTAGCAGCAAGCTCCTACTCGGGGACCACTCGTCACGATTGCGCGGGGATTTCCTCGTTGCGAAGAGCCCTTCGCAACCCTTACCCTTGGATCCTTCGAAGAAGCGATTCACCGAAGACACACTCACCCCATCCCTCGGCAGCTAATTCTCCATCTAATTCTCGTCTCTTCTCGGTTCACGAGGTCTGTGGTAACGGTTACCGTTGAAACGGAAAATCTGTCGAACTGAACCAACGATATACTTGGGAAATGTGCAGCGCTGTCAGCTCTAGAAATAGTGTTAAGACAGTGTGCCTCGCGTGAGAAGATAGAAGCGAGAAGGATCGGATGCCTAGAGCGATTAGAGTATCCGCGAATATTGTTGCTTGTTCGTATAATCCAAATGCTAGCTACCGTGTAGCTAATCGCGCGGAGCGTCCTCGGTGGATTTAATTAAATTAGCCGCTATTGGTAGGTTTTCTGCTGTCATTGCTGGAAGGTAAATGTGTTCGGTGCCGCGTTGGACGCGCGAGCAGCTAGCTGTCTACCAGCGGCGAACTTAAATACGAAATGGCTACGAGGCAGATATAATGTAGCTATATCAGCGTCGGAAATAGCTTGTCCGATGGAGAAATTCGCCTTTCCCTTTTGTTCCTGCATATCGAATTTTAGACACGCCAGGCGACGTAACTCTGCTTCGCGCTATTTTTGATGCCAGAACAGTCTATTTATGAATGAGTCAGCCGTACATCTCGGCAGAATTTGATGGCAAATGCAAGGCATATCTGGGATTCCGTCCCAACGGCCTATTCGTGAGACCCGAGGCTCTTATCGCGGATAAGGCGGGCGGATATCTCGCCGAGTTCATTTGAAAATATATAGGTACTACACCCTCTCAACCCTCTCGAGAAGCGAGCGAGGATATTATACGAAAATGAAAGGAGAAAAAGCCTGGAGATGGAAGAATTTACCACTTTCGCGTCCCTCGGTATAAATAGCCATCCGCTGAATGACAATTCGCGAAACGTTTTAAAAATTCGCCGCAATTTCCAGGCCCCCGTTCCTCGACGCGGCCACAATTACGGGCTCGAGAGACCTCCTGCCCGACCATTAAAAATACACCTCCATTTTCTCCTTTCCTTGGCGCTGGCGGATTCTCGCCGGAAGGCAGGTAAAAAGGAAATGCGAAAAGGTTACGCGAGTGGTTGGTACACTTTCGAATAAGCTGCTATTTCTAAATGGCTAAAATTACGCTCGGTACTCCGCTCTGCTTGCCCTCAAAGCTCTTATCGTCCAGTAGGGGAATTTGGTTCGAAGCGTTCGTGGTTTCGAGACTTCTAACATTTTCCACAGCTGAGTGTAGGAAACGATGGGGATCACCTAAAGGCTGGATGAAATCTCGATGAAAATACCTATAAAACACTCGAGCTGGGAACGTAGCGAGGGTACGCGTAAAAGAGTAAATCGAGGAAGTGTTAATGATACCCACATTGTGTATAAAACACCAAAAATGTCGACGCCGTGAGGCGAGCCAGACGCGAAGGCAGGGTTGCGTGAAACTTAATAGTTCCTAAGAGGATCCAAGGCGATTCAATTGTACGGACTATGTGATCCAAGTACACTAATTAACTGCTACTAATTGAAGCCACTGCGACTCATTGAACCGTTAAGCAAGTTACTCGGGATTCGGGAGCATCCACCTGCCCCTTCACCGCGGAGCGAAGTTCCCGAAGTGGGAGTAATCTAAAGGGCGTTGGAAGATAGATACACCTACGAACTTCCTCCGAGCTGCGAAATAGTTAAGGCCAATTAACCAAAGCTTGCGTGCCTTGGGAAGGAGAAGATCGGGTACCGCTATTCTACTGATCGTTACTCTAACAATACTATAGATTTGCGACTGCCCAAAGGATTCTTATAATCAGATTTAATTGCGACGATACGGTGACAGATAATGGGGATTTTACTATATCCACTGAATCGATCAGTCCAACGACAGGTTACTCTGCACGAGTCACTGGTCACAGTCCAGCGAAGGTATTGAAAATTCGCCGATCCGTTCCAATTTGTCTCGAATCGATGATTCGTGTCGGGCATGAGGTCTGCGGGGGCGGAACAGGCGAAAGGGGTCCACGGTAGAGCGGGCGGTCCACACGGGATCTAAGAAGGGACGAAAATAGTAGCGTGCCAGGATCGTATCACGCTCGCGGCCCCACGGACGCGTATCTGCCCCGTCTATTAATAGCGGGACGAAAGGGAGCGATCGACTCGGCCGAATCCCGAGTAGGCATCGTTCACCGAGTCTTGGTGCTGTCCAGAATCCGCTCGCAGGACTTCAGAGCCGCTCGAGCTGTCGCGGACTCCACATTCCACCAGCAAAAGCTCTTCGTGCGTGCCTGTTGGAAGCATCTGTTGCTCGGCTGGTGCCCCGAGGCGAACCCTCATACCACACATTACACACTCTCCCACCCACCCACACGTCCACACACATTGCCACACATTGACACCGTTCGAGTGTAAGTTCCTACTATTTTTCATTGTGTTCGACGTTGCGGCATTGCCGTTCCACCTGCCGTAACGTATCGGCTGATTAGTGATACCTCTGAGTCGCGTCTCTCTGTTCGCACGGTGGTGTACCAGAAAACGTTCCCCGTACGAGTTCGATTAGTGAGCGAATCTTCCCACGCGTCGTCAGTGCGAGGGCCGCAGAGAGCGTCGCTCGTCTTCGTTGCCGTTCTCGTGACAGAGCATCGCGCGGTTCCGAGTATACCGAGCGGGGAGCAACCGGAAAGGAGCGCCGAAGCAAGTGTGAAAGTGAAACGTCCGTAAAGAATCGGATACGCTTGTACATCGACGTCCCATCGAGGGTGGGGAGATCAACCTGCCGCGACCCGTGGATCAAACTTTCCCGAGGATGATCGATGTTACCGTGGTTCGCAGGGGCGAACAGGTTTGGAAGTGGTGCTAAAGCGTCGTGTATAATCGCCGTTGACGACCGGAAGGATTCGGCTCGCGAGGGATCTACTAGCGCCTCCGACCAGCCGGAGTCCCAACGCGAGCGGTGTCCGACCATGCAACGACTTAATCTACTGAAACGTGCGGAGATCGGTCTCGACGTCTCGGGCTGATCTCGCGGCGAAACTTCGGAGATCGGGAGGGAAAGTTCGTGCAAGGGATCGGAGGAATATCCGCGCGGAGGGAGGGGGGGGGGAGTTAAGCTTGAACAATGTACAGGAAACTTGTCGAGGCTGTGCAGGAGTTTGGCTCCTGTTGTTCGGGACGTCTTCCGCGGCGCGTTCCCGCGCCGGCGGGGACGGCCATGTGACGCGCTTAATCGGCCCGGAAATTTACGCCCGCAAAGTTGAGGACGACTTTGTTACCGTGAATGGCTTTTAGTTTAATAGCGCCGGCGAAGAACGACGAGGACAAGTATTCGATGTTTGACGCATTTAACGAGTGCACGAAGGGAATCGGTGAGCCGCCGTCGTTTCCAGAAGTTCGTAAACGCTTGGGGTACTTTGGAGTTGCTTCGCGACGAGCTTGAACGTTTCTCCGTGGCAATGATTGTTACGAGCACTTTTTTTTTACGGTGATATCTTATATCCGTAATTTCTAAAGATGTACAAGTACTTCGGTTCGAATTTAACGCCCGAGTAACCGCGGGGCAAACGAAATTGCTTCCATTTCCCAAATATGGCGGGTCAGTGGGTACCGATATAGAAACGAATCGCGTTGCCGCCGTGATACCTATAAACGCACGTCGAATCTCCCGTTTCGAGACATTCTAGGGTGACGTGCACAATTATGTAATGTTGTTCCTGTTCGTGTGCAATGTCATACTATACGGCATTACGCGCCGTGGCGAGCAGTTGGTGGGATTTGAAACTCGGCGGAGGATATTTGGATTCTTCATATCCCCATCGATCCGGCGCTTTGCCGAATCGATTTGTGATATACAATCGATATAAACTCACGATGCTCGGCCGGCAATAGGGGTCTCCCCTCGTACCATGGTAGAAAGAATCGATGAGAGAAAAGAGAATACTTGGTCGGAATCGAGCGAGAGAAGTGTTATCCAATTCGATGGTTAATTTCTCCGCGAGGACAGGGAAGCTCGATGACGACGATGGTAGCGGCAACGAAGACGGGATCGAGGAGGAGGTGGAGGGACTGCCATAGAGAGTGAGGGAGGCGAAAGAGAGAGAAAAAAAAGGGAGAGAGAGAGAGAGAGAGCGAGCGATAGAGTCGGTTCTCTAAAATTAGAGCGACGAAGAAGAGAAGGGGATGGCTCCTTATAGAGCTTGCGACGTCGAGCTTGCGGCCAGGGTTAGCAAACTGGCACTCTCTTTCTCGTCTCAGAATATCAGATTACCTTTGCACCAGTGCATCGTCTCGCCCCTTCGACTTCCTTTCTTTTCCAGCTCTTCTTCTTTCTGGCGCCTGCAAGGTTCGATTTATGCTCGGCAACCACCGCCCTCGCCCTCTCTTCTCACTTTCTCCGCCGTTTCCTCTATTCCCTCTCGCCATTCCCGGCTTGTTTATTTAAAATTCCCCGTGAGAGGTGCTCCGACGATCGCGCGTACCAAGCGAAAGGGACGATCCGGATTGCTCCGCGCTCGGATTTATCAGATTCCTTTTTCGGGACTCTGCTCGCGAGTGCGTCGCTGTTATTCTCTCCCGCGAACGTAGGAGAACCGCCGGGTCCTCCTCTCCCCGCCCTCGCGCCCCGTATAAATCCGAAGATCGCACCTGCACGTAGACGATTCGGTTCGTCCTTTCCGCCTCGTGAAATCGTGACGGGGCCGCGAGGATCGGTGTGAAACGGCGTTAGGAGGTACCCGATAAGGAGCTGGCTGTGCTAATCGGTGAACCGTTTGCCTGTTGCAGCACCTTAACCACCCGCAAACATGTCGGACGACGAGGACCAATACTCGTAAGTATTGAAACCGGCCGCAAGAAATAGCGAGGAATAATGGACTAAAACCTCGGACATTCCCTGGCGCTTGATCCGCTCGAATTTTTGAGATTTAACCCTCGAACGAAGCTGACTCCGTCGATAGAATGGGAGCGACCACTGAAATAGGATCGCGGCTTCCGATAAAGCGGATTCGAGCTGCAAGTTACGTAAGACGGGCCCCCCCCCCCCCACGTGCGCGGGACAGGGGCTGAAAAATGATCGCAGCCGGGCGGTGAAATATCCATGAAATCGGAGCCACGGAGAGCGCCCTTGCGGCAGGGAATGTCGGGGATATTTCAGCGAAGCGTAACTTTTAAGTAAGAGATAGCAACGGTAGCCCAGCGAAGCGTCGAAAGAAGTATGTCGTCGATAGATCACGCTCAGTGTTTCTTAGCGGTGATTTTCAGGGTAGCGAGAATCGCAGATTCCTAGTTACTTTGCTCGACGCGACTCTATCAGATCGCTACGTAAGTCCAGGATAAGCGAGATCCCGTGTTGATCGTTGTCACGCTAGGAACGATATCCAAGAGAAACGAATAGCCTCCACGTAAGATCAGAAAGAAATCACCGTAATTATCTGCCCCGATCGTGACCCTCCCCTGTTATTCGATTAGCTGTTATCGATTGTACATTCAGCCCCACACCACACCCCCAACTCTACACTGTCGATTTTGCTGTGAAAGTAACACCCCCCCCCCCCCGTCGTGCCCACTTGTATTTGCCTGGATCGAATTGTAGTTGTTGCACGATACCCTCATTAAGTCGCTCACTAAAATGGCCAAGAGAGTTTTGATTACGACTGCAAACGCTGCGCGCACCAACGATGATTCATCTGGTTAGATCGACTTGGATCCATATGCAGTAAGGTGGACGGATGGGTCCGAAAATGTCGTGACAAGAGCCGCATAGGTTATTATACTCTACGTTCCACTGTTTTCCCAATTTGAAAGCTGTGCAAGGTAAATGTAGATAAATACGATGATCTCGGAGGGAAACAGTTTTAGTGTGCGACTAAATGAAAAGTACCCCATGGGAACGCCAATCTGCCCCAAAGCCCATAGACCCCTCTATTTTTGTGTTCGTTTTTTGTCACGTTTGTTCAATAGCCCCCCCCCCCCCCCCATTGTATACTACCCGTGCCCCGTTTACTAACCGACTTTGTTTTCCGTTTTCTGTTTTGCAGCAGCGAGGAGGAGGTGGTCGAGGAAACGTAAGTGTTGCCCTGGCATATCCCCGAATCCCATCGTGATACATTCCCAAAGATATTTCTAACGTCCACGTTCTCTCGTTTTCTCATTCCAGGAAGTAAGTTCCGGAGGCGTGTCTGCGTATAGACGTCTGCTACTACTGCGCAGAGTCAACCGCGGGATCTTTTAGCTCTCGTTTTTCTCCCCCGATCTCGGTCTTCTAGAGTCTAGGCTCCTTTTGAGCAGCGCCCCGTAGTCGATCGGAGTTAGCTTGTTCCCCGTGTCGTTTCGCGCACGACCGCTTTGGTTTCTAATTTGAAAAAAAAAAAAAAAACAGACGTCCCCTTTTTAGAGAAATTAGAATTCCTAACCCATCACTTCTGCCTTTCGAGAGAGATCGCTCTTCCGTTCCGTCCGCTCCGAAGTCTAGCTGGATGAACCTTCTAGCTGCACGCTTCGCTTCGTTTATTTGCTATCGGAGCCACCGCCATCGGCGAACCTAGCCGTTCGAATTTAGCATATCGTTACGTTCACTGTCACCGACTCGAGTTACCGTCCCACGCGTTACACGCTTGTGCAACATTGTGATCATAGGCGCGCGACTCGGAGCATCGAACACTGCGCCCGTTCGCCTAATACGAACTCGGTTAGAATTAGAACGGACACGGTTCTTTTCACGGAAATAGGATACGGCGCTCGGCGCTGTCCTCGCGGCACCCTCTAGTATCCAGTTCGCACGCTTTTCACAGAGATTACACTCGTAATCCCCGGAGTAGCTAGTAACGCGATGCACGATGACGTTTGAGCGCGACGAAAAGACTCTCTCACGCGAGCAATGATTCCCGTAGCCGTTCGAAAACGTTCGTTGAGACCGCGAACGGGAATTTCTTACGCGAATCACGAAGAATTACGTTTAGCGTCCTACCTAGAGCGATCTCTCTCGAAGAACCGTTAAAATTAGAACAGTTGTGCTTCCCTCGCGAAAATAGAGCGGACGAACGACACCGTGTCTACGAATGTCTAGGCACGCAGTAATGCAACCGCTGAAACTTATCTCCGGACCGAAAAATTACAGTCAGAATGTCTTTAAACGTGTCGTTCGTTTGCGCAAACACAACAGACCACGATTCAACATTTTCTTCCGGCCGGACGGTCCCGCATCGTCACGCGAAAACAATTTAGCGGGCAACGAAGTAAAATATTGAGTCGTCCCGAGCGAAACGAACCGCCGAGAAATATCGCCGTCGACCGAGGCTGAAACGAGACTAAAACGAAACGACCCGACGGCAATCGTATCGCCATTCTTCGCGGCGAGGCGATATTTCTCGGCGATTCCAGGGGTAGAAGTATAATTATCGATTGGCGGTCGATCCGTCGGCTGCCCGATAATAGAATCAAACCGGCTAGCCATTTTCTCTGACTTTGGTTTATGATCTCCGTTTCTCTTTTTTTTTGTCCATCTCTCTCTCTCTCTACCTTCCTACGCCTGAATCTCCAAATACAATACACAAAAAAAACCAACCAACCAACCAATCAAAAACCACCAATCACCATCGACCAAACGACGAACGCGCGGCGCGTATCGAAAAATCCGAAAATCGAAGGCACACCGAGAGGAAGATCGAGTAAGTTTTTCCCCGACAAAAAAAAAAACGAATTGTAAAAATCGCCTGTTCGCAGTGTTCTTTTTCTTTCTCTATTTCTTTTTCTCGCTCTGTTTAACCGCCTAACCGTTGTACTGTCTTGTATCGATAAATATTGATTGTTCAAAGTATACATCCTGTACGCCCGCTATTTCGCTCTTAAATCTCTGTCTCTCACCGGTCGCTGTTCACGCAATGTATTCTTTCTCTTTTGTACAAACAATTAATTCCTATTTGTGAGACGTTCGCATTGTTTTCCTCTATCTCTCTCTCTTTCTCTCTCACTCTCTCTCTCTCTCTCTCTCTCTCTCTCTCTCTATCTATCTATCTATCTACCCACTTCTCTCTCTCTCTCCTTCTCACTCTCTCTCTCTCTCTCTTTCTGTCCCTGTCTCGCTACATCGTTTTTAGTCCGTAGTCATCGTCCTCTTTGTCGAGACACTCCGTTTTCTTTCCTCCGGCGAATTATATCGTCTCTCCTCCATAATCGCCATCGCTGGTTCTTTCTGGAGCGACACTTCCGTTCTGTCCCTGCCCCATTCTGCTGCGCCAGAGGCGAGCGTTGTACATAGCCGCGGCTAATTTCCGGCAATTCGGGCGGAAAGAAAGATTCTTTTGCCGCGAGACAATTTCGCCCGATCGTTCCGACGGACGACTCGCGATGACGGCGCGCTTTGGCAGCGTAAGGGCGGCGAGGATCGCTCCGAAGTTCGCACCACCCCCTCGCTCCACGCCGTGCGACCACCCTTTTTCAGCGGCCCTGTCCCTTGGTTTTTTTTTTTTTTTTTAATTTCACGGCAGATCCGCGAGAATCGTCTTTCTCGCTCGGCTAGATGGATTTTTCGAGTCAAACGCTAAAGTAATCTGATATCGTTGGACCCCGTACACGGGCTCAGCATCCTGACAATGAAGAATCACCTCTTCCACTTTAGAGGCGGGACGCGTCGCGCCGGCGTCCACCCTGTTTTTCTCCTCTCGTTTTTTCTCGCCGGCACTTAAAAATATTGTCCGCGTAGCACGGTAACGCGCAGGGCGCGCCGCGAGTCTCCCTTCAGATTGTTTTTTTTTCCTGCTTTCTCGAACGTGTCGGATCACCGACGACACAGGCTTGCGTTCATGCGCGTCTAGTTTTTCACCCCCGCCCACGCTCTTTTTAACAAAGGAGCTCCTTTTTTGTCCCTTGACTTTTTGATATTGCTGGCGTGAATATTTTTGAAATCCTTGCCGATCGATGACTCGAATGGTTGGGAAGTTAATATTAGCGCGATGAAAGGAAAAGGGAAGCGACGAGGGCTGATTCTGTTACGCGTGCACTCGCTCGTGTACCTTTCTACTTCTGACGTCAATCTCCTGTTGGTCCGTCCGCTGTTATTCATGATTCTGTTGTTTTTCTTTACCTTTTTTTTTTCTTTTTTTGGTGCTGTGTCGCTGTTGTTGTGTCGATGGTTAAACAAATACGTCTATCGCTGCCACCCTGTCCCGTCTGATACACGTCCATGTACACGCCTCGGGTGTCCCTCGCTATACAGTGTGATCCTTGGTCGTTTCGAACGGGACAGAGGCACACCTGCACGCGGTCACGCGTCTCTCGACGAAACGCAGACGATGGGAAAGTAATTGGTGATTCCAAGTAGCGTCTCCTCGCGATCAAAGGGAGATATCTGCCTCCTCCCGGCTTCATTCGTCGATTGTGTACGATCGCTTAGATATCAAAGCTCCGTTTCTTCTTTGTTCTCTCGTTTTCCATCTCTTCGACTTCCATCGACAACGAATCACTGTTACTTTTCGATCGAGCCGAGGGAATGCCGCCCATCATCACACACCACAACACCTAACTCTCTCTATCTCTGTCTCTTTGCGCATTATCTCTGTCGCATAATCGTCGTACTTTTCTCGCATTCCGTGCCGGGCGACTGGGAAATGTTTCGCGAGGAAGCTATATATAGGTGTGATCTCAGGATCCTCGAGACGAAAGTGACGGTAGGCTGCCTGTTCTCCACTTTTACGTCGTCTATAAAAAGCCAATCGGGATGCCCGCGAGCACGCGAGCATCGTTCCCTGGTCCGCCTGTGGGCAAAACTTTTCTAACGATCACTCGTAAAGAAAGAAAGAATAAAAAATAAAAGGACGAACGGAAGGGTATAAAAGGGGATGGAACAGCGGCAGGCCGTCGTCGATTCTAACGATGCTTTCTTTCGTCCGATCGATGGACAGTGGATTTAATTCCCGTAACGGGAGGGATAATGAAACCGCGAGAGGCGAGCTCGATCGTATGATATCGCGGCTTTGTGCAGTCCCACGTTAAAAAGACACCAAAGACATTTGTCACTTGTTATTAATGTACCTTTCCTTTCTTTTTTTGTAGGGGTAGGGCGTCCCAAAAGTAAGTTGAATCTCTCGAGGTGTTTACACGTCAATAATACTTTCCTTTTCTTCTTCGGCCGCTCTCACACACTGCCCCCTCGCCCCCTAAAGTCCGCGCTTTCTTTCGAATTTTTGGCGGGAACGAGACCCCCCGATGAGCGATAGACATTCGTCGCGCTATTATTGAAAGTGAATGGCGCATCTGATCCGCCGAGTATCAGGAAGAAGGGGGGACGTTTTCGAAGTAATCTTTTCAAACTCAATCGCTCCACCACTACCTAAGACTTTCTACGTCTAATTGTTTCGAGATGGTGGCACAGTTTCAGGCTCGTTCGAAAGCTAGGGAATTTCTGTGGGTGTAATTTCTATCCGAGCTCCTTGACCGTGTAACGCGAGCAATTAAAACGGGACGGTGCATAATCGCGGTGGCATTTACGAGCGGCAAGGCTGTTTAGTCGAAAAGTTTTAAAGGCTTTTGACCGTATTATACCGGCTGCAGTTGCATAAGGGGTTGTGTGCAACTAACTATAACTTGCGTCGACTGGACCGTTGCCAAACGTTTCATAAATATGTGTACGATAACGTAATGCGGTTTATTCTTATACCGAAGCCTCGGTGTCCGTTTGAAACGCTCCACGTTCTAAAGAGATGCAATCCGATTAATGAGTACTCTAAAGCTCCGATACCAATCTGATCAAGGGTGTTGATAGTCGCGATCTCCAGAAAGAAGAATTTATAAAATCGAGGGGACGTTTATTCTCCGTTTCTAGGTCAAGGAATCTCTCAGCAGATACAGCGAGCTACCCACCTTTTCGTAAATTTCAATACCTCGAAATTCCGTTTGTAACGTTACTCGTGTTCCCCGATACATCGAATGTTGAACCCCGAGAGTCCTTTCGAACGTACCCTGTTTCTTTGTGCCCAGAAGTCTCCCCGCGTGTACACGTAAATTGTTTTATGTCGGATCGTTCGACATGGCTGACGAACACCGTTACCTATTTAAGCGTACAATCGACGTCTCGATCCTGCCAAAAACCTGAAACAAGTCTAATAATTCGCGATCAGTGCTCGAAGCAACCACCCCCGCCCCAAAGCTCATGTTTCTCTCTGTCTCTTTCACCCCCACCCCGTTCTCGTGTTTTTTACGTTTTGTCTCTCTATCTCTGTCTCTCTGTCTACATCTGATTAATCACGAATTAACGGCTCTGTACATAATTCCCTGTGCCACGTGCACGTACACGTAATCCGTTGTAAAAAGGCATCGACGAGTCCATCCACGTTTTCGTTGATCTCGTTCAGCCGATCAGTTGGTGTCGTGTTTCGTGTTTATTTTTTCTTGTGTCCTGCGTTCCCAGGAGTCGTTTTTGTTTTTCTCCCTGCCAATGTCGCGCCCTTCGTCCACCCCCCCCCCCCCTCAAACCCCACCCACACCAAACCCGTCTTTGTGACGTTCTGTTGTTAACGATGTTGACCTTGCGCCATAATCAATCGACCCGCAGCAATAATCGTCCACTAGCCAATTCTCCTCTGATGTTCGGTCTCTTTTGTCGCAGTAAGATCGACTAAAGCGTTAGGGGAGGTCACTGAGTTCTTCGTGGAACCGCGGATTTCGAGCTTCTCGTTCAACACAATCCGCCGGATTGTTTCGTAACACACGGTTGCGCAACACGTCGCGTTGCCAAGGATGTTAAACGTTGTTTATGATTTCAGACGGACCTGACCAACGGCAATTTTGGAAACGGTCCTAATCGGTCGGTTTCGCTTCTGTGGTTTCTCGCGTTAAATTGAATTAAGTTAATTAAATTGAATTAAATTGGGAGTATAGTTCGCGAAGTATTCAGATGATGCTGATACGTGATTGCGCGGGGAGGGGGGGGGGGGTGGGTGGATGGGTGGGTGGGCTCAGTGATCTCCCGAGATGACACGATCGTCCAGAACCTCAACTCTCATGTAAACTGGCCAGCTCCTTGGCTTTCGACTGTTGCTTTCTTTCTCACGGCGTTGTGGATATTAATTGACAATAAGAATGACGACGGCGGCGACGCTGATAACGGCGGCGACTGTGTGTTGCTTGCGTTCGAGTTGGGAGAGCAGAAGAAAATTTCTGACGAGAAGAAGAGTGAGTGCTGGATCATTGTGCTCCATTTCTATCCCCGTTTTTCCTTCATCATCAATCTATTTTTTTTTTTTTTTTCTTTAATAGCGCGAAGGATCGTGTGACTCGGTAAAGTCCAATAATTCGTTTATATCGCTTGATGCTCGAGTATTTTGTAAATTGCCATTAATACATTGTAGTGCTTTTAAAAAAAATACCGAAGCTATTATTGGATCGCAGTATTTGTCGCCCCAATTTCGTTTCAGACACGACTATTCTTGTTCTCGTTGTACGCTGACCAGTTTTGTCGGAATTTCTCTTCGAACCTGCTAAATCGCTTCTGTACAAATGCTTAATCGCTTGTTCGCGAGCGGCTTTTTTCCCGTATTATTTTTCTCGAACTAAACCCTAAACGAGCGTCCCCCATCGATCCCCGCGATCCAAGAGTCGGGCAGCCACTCACACTTTGCCGCCACGGAATCATCTTTAAAATTAGAGATCCGTGCCCCAACGTCATCCCGGATTCGATCCACCCGATGCAATTTCATCTATCGCTAATTCAACTTTTGAACAGCGTCCAAATTTCTGATAAACTAAATCCATCATGAGAATCTTTAATTTCTCTCGTTTCAACGTACAATATACCACTATTGCCTACATTTCAAAACACTCAGCTGCACTGAATCAGCGAAAAGATTCTCAGCCCCTCGGCTCACCACGAACTTGAGCCTCTTCTCTTGGAATTTCATCAAACGCGTCTACCCAAGAGGCAAGGCGAGATTAAAATTCAAACGACCGCGAAATCCTCTGCGAAAGCCTTCACGTTCCAAAACTCGTTAAAGTCTGCCCGCCTCCGCGCGCCCCCGCACGCCCCTCAAGTACACCGTGTTCTTCAGTTTTCTTTTTTTTTTTCACGCTGCGCGCCTAATTATCTTCTGTCCACGCGCTTCGTGCAAAACTTTACTCTCTGTCTGTCCGTACGTCCGTCCGTTTGCGTGTGTCTGGCTGCGTGTGGTGAGACGAAAGTTGGGCAAAGGGGGATGCAAAAGGGCGGGGATCAGGGAGACGTGCAGGCGAGAGAAAGAGTTACTCGCCACGAGAGAGAATGGATGGGGGTGTAATAAATAATGGAAAGTGGAACGCGAGAGTGGCGTAACGGAGTTCTGGAGGATCTCTAGGAGATCCCTCCGGAGGACGAGCGGCAGCGACTAAAGAGAGTTACTTTTGTTTTCGCTCCGGCCTACATCAGGGACTCTGGGGAGAATCCCGAGTTTATGAAGGTGAGGATATATCCCGCGGATCTCGTAGACACGCGATATTCGCCGCCGATTCTACGTGCACGCGTATTTACGCTCTATCCGTTTGGTTTGTTGGGCGGCCACAGAGGCAGGAACAGAAGAGAAGCGACTTAGACGAACAGCTCAAGGAATACATCGCAGAATGGCGGAAGCAGAGGGCCAAAGAGGAGGAGGAGCTGAAGAGATTGAAGGTTCGTATCTGCGGAACGGGATCGTCCTCTACTCGACGCTGGATTCCGTGGATCCGGCGCGAATCCTTCATTGATTATTTGCTTTATTTGCCGCGGCACACAGGAGAAGCAAGCGAAGCGCAAGATCACTCGCGCGGACGAGGAGAAGAGATTGGCCCAGAAAAAGAAGGAGGAGGAAGAGCGTCGTCAACGCGAGATCGGTATGTCATGAGCTCTGTTTCTCCCCGTATCGAGGCTGTGCCCGTGAATCGTGGCTTTCAACGTTCTTTGATATTTACAGAGGAGAAGAAACAACGTGACATCGAGGAGAAGAGAAGGTATGTCTACCACCGTTCGCCCGGCGTCCTGTGCTTTGTGTTTAAAGGGTAAGATTTATGTAGCAAATGGTTTACACAGGCGTCTCGAAGAGTCAGAAAAGAAGCGCCAAGCTATGATGCAAGCGATGAAGGATCAGGCTAGCAAGAAAGGCCCCAATTTTACCATCACCAGGAAAGATCTGGCGGTTAGTATCGATCGGCGACGCGGTTGAATCGTGACTTACTGTACTAATGCGTTTCCGCGCTCGATACAGGGGCAACTCACGTCGGCGCAAGTGGAGCGCAACAAGACGAAAGAACAGCTCGAAGAGGAGAAGAAAATCTCGCTGAGCATCCGCATCAAACCATTGGAAATCGATAACCTGTCCATCGAGAAGCTCCGATCCAAGGCCAACGAACTCTGGGACACCATAGTCAAGCTGGAGACCGAGAAATACGATCTTGAAGAGCGACAGAAACGCCAGGACTATGACGTCAGTGCCGTAACTGTAGCTAAATAATAATTAGAGACCTCGTTGGACAACGATCTATGTTCTGTTCCAGCTTAAAGAATTAAAGGAACGTCAGAAGCAGCAGTTGAGGCACAAGGCCTTGAAGAAAGGTCTCGATCCCGAAGCCCTCACCGGCAAGTACCCTGTAAGTGAATCGGCAAAATTCACGTCCAGATAAGCCCAATATCTTCGACGCTGTAAAACGACTTTTCTCTCTCACAGCCCAAGATCCAAGTCGCCTCCAAATACGAACGTCGCGTGGATACCAGGTCCTACGACGACAAGAAGAAGCTGTTCGAGGGTGTAAGTAGACTTTCCTCCGATTAAATCAGTCGCTGATTCTTCGATTACTCGACCGACCCAAAAACTTCAACGTACTTGTACGAGATAATTTGGCTAAACGCGAGGCCCCAGAATCGCGTACTAACGAATCGAAAACGTGGATGCATAGGCATCATGATGGATTCAAAATTCACGTATCACACTTCCCGTAGTAGGATTACTTTCGAAGAAATGGATCTGTTGTAATAATAATTATCACGGTGGCGGAGATATGTTTGTCAGAGGCGTGCAAAAATTCCTGCAAAGTAAGAGGGAGACAAAATAGAAAAGAATAAGCGACGTAGCTGGTTAGGCAGTAGTACTTTTAGAAGGGCGAGTGATCAGTGAAGAATGTCGATTGTATCGCAGGGCTATGACACGCTTTTAGCAGAGTACAACGAGAAACTGTGGAAACAGAAAACAGAACAGTTCATGAAGCGCAACAAAAGTGAGTCTTCTCGAGCACACCCTCTATATCTCTATGTGTCTCTGCATCTCTCTCTCTCTCTCTCTCTCTCCCCCACTGTTACTGTATCGCCCCCGTTTGCTTGCGTTGCTGGTTGAAACCTCCCCTTTTGCCCACCCACGCCCTAAGATCGTTACGACGATCGTGTTTCTAATTCCCGTTGGATCCGTGTTACTACTAAATAGTGGAACCAAAACACAATGGAGGTCACCGAAAGTATACCGTGCCCAGGGCTTTGTTTCCTCCATAAAGCACAGTAATTACGTTCTGGCCTCTGATATTTGTCGTAATTCATTGCCGCAACAAAGGTGAATACAATGCTCGCGGATACCTCTACACTATTTAATGCAGACCTTCGAGCCACAGACGTACGATCATTTACGATTCCACTTATTACGACTCCACATCACACGCGATTTCACGAACCCATGTATTATTTCTGTCTTTGAAGCGACCGTCAAAGATGGACCCGCAAGCACTAAATCGATACGATCTTCGAATATACACCCGCACACTTTCGTTACAAGAAATCGTCACACCTCGGCATCACTGTCAAGTGACTAACGTCCACTCTGCGTAACAAGAGCGTAGAAAGGATTTGTGTTACAAGAGTCCGTCATTAACAAGAATAGTGAGACAAGCTAACGGATGTTTGGTTGATCGTGGTATGCCCACCCCTTATGTACCGTCCAATCGATTCGTTAGCCGGAAAAAGGTGACGAAGCTCCAGCGGAATACGCTATATGGATTATGGAATAGGATCGATTACTTTCTTCTCCGTGACCCTTCAAACCCCTCGAGGACAGATTAGCACGTGATTGTCTCGAATACCGATGGTCCAGGCGAGTGCCCCCCGTGTGACGATGTATCCTAGCATGCCATTTTGTCCGTTGGTGTTTCAGGGTCTGACCGAACAGCAGAAGGAAGTCATAGAGAAGCAGTGGACCCAGCAGAAGGAACAATTCCTTGGTCGCCAGAAGAGTACGTATTCTACCATCAATTTCGAGCGGACGCATATATGAAAATTTGTCAACGGGACCAGATTGTAGATTCTGCGAGTTTCAAAAGAGAAGCAACGTACCGTGCTCCCATTGTAAATACAGCGGAGAATTTTTCCGTTCAACAGGTTGAAAGTAGTTTCGGTCGTTTGTCGGCGGACAGCACGACGATAGCTGTGCGCACAGCCGCGAAAAGCGTTCCGTTCTTTCTCGCGAGTTTATTATCTGGCCGTGTAGCATCGCGTGCGTTTGCTCGAGTCGCGGGTCTCGGAGCCCAGATCGTCCAGAACGGTTTCTGGAAACTGGGTCGAACTGCAACGGCCGCAGAGAAGTATATTTTCGCGGGCATCGGAGGCACGCCTGTCCGATGGAAAGCGGGCGAAAAGTCTTTTCGCGAAATTCGAGGCGCGCGTCGATACTTTCCTTTCACCCGGCCGTTCGTTATTCGCAGCGAGGTCAGCGTTCCGCGAATTCTCTACGTTTCGCATCCCGCCCTTCCCTTTGATCCTTGAATGATAAATGTCAATCGAAGCGCAACGACTGTCTCGCTACGCTTGTACAATCCGAGAACACGAGGTCGCGGCTTTGACGAATGGGGTTCGCATGGGGGTGAAACGTAGGGATCGACAAGGGTTGGTAATTTTCAGAACATTTGGGCTCGAATATTAAATTTGAATTCTCGCGATTTCTAAGCTGCGCAATGGCTGCGGCGTCGTTAATCGCGCCTCGAAAAATAGAGTTTCGATTCTCTCAAGGGACACTTCGTTCCTTCGGTTTTGTACTTTGGGAAAGTGGCACGGAATCAAAGGGGAAGAATTGTTCTGTGGAGGATTTGAAACTCCGATTACGCGATTGTGTTACTTGCAAGCCATTGAAATTCTAACGAAATTCATTAATCGAGTCAGGAACGTAATACTTGAGGCATTAGTGGGTATTATTCGACAAGTTATCCATATTCATCGAGTTCAGTCCCGATTCCATTAGAAAAAAACGCTGATTCAGCTAGACCAGACATTTTCTACCTGGCGATGAGAAAATGTCTAAGATATCTTCGCTTCCATCGTACGAGATATAGCCACGGCAGTAAAAGCCTCGTTAAGAGTCGATTGCCCCTAATAATTTAACACGTTTCTTTTCGAAAAACAGCGAAGTTGCCGAAATGGTTCGGCGAGAGGCCAGGAAAGAAACCTGGAGACCCCGAGTCCCCGGAGGGCGAGGAAGACGTGAAGGCTGCGGCTGAGGACGAAGAGTTGGAGGAGCCACAATTCGAAGAAGAGGAAGAAGAGGAGGAGGAGGAGGAGGAGGAGGAAGAGGGTGGAGAAGGAAAGGACAAGGACGAGGGCGAGGAGGAGGAAGAGGAGGAGGAGGAAGAAGAGGAGGAAGAGGAGGAGGAGGAAGAGGAGGAGGAGGAGGAGGAAGAGGAGGAATAAACAGCTCTTCTGGAGAACCGATACCTAACCGCAAATTTAAACGATCGATCATCAAGCAATCTCGAAACATCCTTCGTACCGACGAATATAGTCGTGGCGGCAGTAGAGGCAACAATGGCGCGCCTTTGTCCCAGAATCTCGTGGTTATAGGTGGCTTTTCGTTTCGTGCCTTACGCGACACCGAAACAGTCACGAGAGGACGACGCGGGAAGACGAGAGAAGTCCGCGCGCTGTATCGCACCGCGACCAACCTAACCTGTAATGCCGTGGATTCCGGCGAGATAAAACACGCTGTTACCACTTCCCAGCTGTTCTACTACTACTACTTCTCCTACTACTATTGTTCTACTATTACTTCTATTGCTACTATAATTATTATTATTATATTGTACAAAATACACGCACACACTATTATTAAAATAAAACGGTTTATCGTATAAAAGTCCTGGCAGGAATCTTCCCCCGTCCCTGGAAGCAACCACGATTCTTTAATCGCGGGGGTGCATTTAATATTTATGAAATTGACGAGAACAGCCTCGAATTTGGTTCGAGACTTTCGTCGTAATCTCGTTGGCGATCGATACATACTTAAATCGTGTAAATTTGCAAAAGATAATATTGATTGGGGGGTCTCGTTTTTTAATCTGTCGTTAGAGGGGACGTTCAAACAACATTTGGCGCCATTTCAACTTAACCTTGCACACGTCACGTAAGAGGGGTAACCGTGAATTATGATTGCGTGCTAGTAATAAGAACAGTAACGACGTATTTATTATACCATTTACAACGATTAATGGGCAAAGTTTAGCAAGTGGTGGTGTGAAACCTAACCCTAATCATCTTAATGGCGGAATGTCTATTTCATAATCTATTGTTAGTGTACTCACTTGGCCCGCCATCCGAGCGTTTATTCGACGGGAGTGCAATGCGCCGTTATAATTCACGTTAGATATACCTATCCGCGCTGCCGATGACTCACGTCACTCGCGTTAACGAAACTCGAAACACTACGTGTCACTAATTAAAGACACATCCGTGGTCGCGTCGACTAAAACCGGGACTGCATGTATATCGATCGATTTATGATCCTACCGTAAATACGCGGCGAACGCAATGACACCTAGGATTCGCGCCAAAACTTATAAACAGGTACAAGGCGTGGAAGTGTTGCCAACAAACGTATCCTCGTCAAAACAAGCAATACGATCGCGGCGTCTAACGATAGCTGTCGCGCGAATTTTAGTACCTTGGATTTCGCGCCCAAAAGAAATATTTTGCAACCGGAGAACTTAAATAAGTAAACAGCGATCGGTTAGTTCCACCGAGGAAACAGAATTGAGAGTCGTATAACTTTAAAAATTGGTGTCCGCTTCGGTCTCGTATATCGTTTTCCGCAGTGATTGGTTGGAAACGCAGTTAAGAACTGAAGATTTACAAATATTCGGATAATCGTAAGGTAATCTATTATCTTCTTTACCATTTTTAGACATAAGAAAGAGATTGCTATTTTTGGAATATACTCGAAGCTAATGCCCAAAATGGTGATTTAATTTATGTTAGAATCAGTGCTGTTGTCGAATAGCAAATGCAAATTTATGAGAAATTTTCAACGGTATTGCAGTCGTACGAGTGCATTTTATTTATGAACATTTCCATTGTCTCGATTCGTTAGGTACTGTAAAATTAGTGATTGCCATCTGTCGAGAGGAAATCATACAAATTTACAACGTTTGGGCCGCAGTTCGTTAATATTCAAGGCAGGCTTCAGTGACGGAACAATGACGCGAATAATAAAGGTGGAGCGAGTAAGAGACAGTCTTCCGTTTCTGTCTCTCTTCCACTCGTACGCATACTTCCGTCGACGTTTCCTCTTTCTCTCCCCCTTCGAACTCATCTCTGCCTGGCTGACCCAGTCGCCAGTAATGGGAGTGACACGATACCGAACGTTATCAAACAACTCGAGAACACATTTCACACACTTTCAATCACGCGCACCTTCTCCGCTAGCTTATCCACCATTGGTGGGCTTCGCTATGCTCCAAATTATCGAACACAGCACAGATTTCAATCGCTTTGAATGTTTTCCGAAAGAAGAGAAACTTCTCATAGAACGAGGAACAACAGACTGGTTGACACTTCCAAAAAATTCAACAACCTTTCGAAGCCCACGGGACTCTACCAGACTCGTAAAATGCAAAGTGATTCAAATAGCCATTACTACTCCGAAAGGAATGAAATTGGCGGTGTCTACAGTCGTTCCACCTGGCGGACGAGAGGGTATTACTCCCATCGCTATCGTACAGTCGCTACTATTTATAATGGGCAGCCGCCGCTGGCTCGACTCGAATATTTCACCTCTCTTTTACACGTAATCCTTCTCTGTTTCTGGCCGTGTCTCCATCCCGTTCCTTTCCGCTGTTCAGGTCCGTGCAGAGTGGACGTTCCTTAAGCTCGGTTAATAGTGTCGCCGTGCACTCGCTCGAGCCAGACTGCGGCTGTCCCTCTTCTCCTACCTAAGGGGTCCGAAATAGAGCGGCGGCGAGCGAGAGACCGACGCTACCGACGCTACCAACGCCGTAGGTGTCGTGACCGAACAATAAACAATAACACCGGTCGGGGTCGCGTGTCACGGAACTAACGAGAGGCTCCGCGACCTGTTGCCGGTCGCCGAAAAAATAAGCCAGTACGTAGTCGCACATGTGCGTGGTGAGATCGTGAGATGTTTGTCGCGGAGCTGGTGGAAGCCATGGGAATGGAATATAATCGTGTGTCATGGCGGTGATCGCCGCGCGGAACGGCCACGTTCGCACACGCATGGCTACGATGCTGGTCGCCGCGAAGGAGCGAAAGAGGGGAAGGATGAGGAGCTGACTACGAAGAAGCGGTTCGACCACGTGGAAACCACTCCCGATGAGGTAAGCGGACGTAGAATAATTCGGCCGTGACGGGCGACAAACTAATGACAGACGCCGCGTTGAAGGAGATCGGCTGCAACTGTCACGTCACGTCACTCCCGTGCCGTTTGCACGACGCTTGGCGAGTGCCGCGCGAGGACACGCTTCGCGGTTGCTGGGGCCGACGGTTGCTCGCGCGACGCGCCCGGAACTCCACGGAAATTGACGATTTCTGTCGAGGGACGTGCGAAGCCGGGCCTCGCGGTGCTTCGTGCTAATTCGCGATTCCCCGATAAACGGCGGGGGAGCACGCGATAAGAACGATTGCGAAATCGCTCGCGGCGAAACGTGAGGATCATTCGTACCTACCGCGGCGCGTATAGGAATGAAAGGGCGGATATGCGTGCTTCTTTTCAATTTCTCGCTCGTAAATGAGTTTCCAGTGGCGATTCCTCGGAGCGCTGAGCTACGAAGGGCACGCGAGGCTGGTCATTTATCATACCTTTGGTTCCCTCTGTTTTGATTCGAACCAAGTTCAGGTAGATGACGCTTTACGAAAAGTGGTGGGAAGTTGGTGAAGCAACTCGGATTCGCTCGCCAGTGTGACGAAACTCTAGAGTTCAGATGTTTGACGTCGATAGCGGGATTCGCTGTATCTTTCGCGTATCTTTGGCGTAGGAATATCAGATAAATTGAATTTAATGTGGCAGTGGTGTCCTTGGCACCGCCTTTACATTCACTTTTCAGCACTGAACCAAGGTTACGTGAACAGCCGTTGGAATCCTTTGTATCGTTTCACGTTAAAATTCTCCTTTTCCCCTTTACTTTAGTTTATTAGTTACAATACAAAAGCTCGAACAGACTCATTCGTATACTTCACTCATTTGCCTCCGTTTAGGTTAGATACATCCAGGCTGAATCGATTTAGTAGGTCGTACATGTGTAATTAAAGACATCTGCAATTCCCGGCTTGTTGACCGAGACAATTGTTTACATTTGAATATTTGATCGATGTTATTTATAAGACGCTACCTTTAAATATAAAACAGCATCGTCTCGCGTGCCAGTGATAACACTTTAATCTGTAATTGTCTTCGGAAGGATTGCAGGAAATTACTTGGTAATAACGAGAATGAGGCCACGCTTCATCACAGGCAGTTATGGTGACCGCGGAGCCACTTTGTTATATTTTACACGTAGGAAGAAGTAGTTATAATTGCCATACCGAACTGGCAGTTTTAACAGACAAGGAGATATGCAAACGTAACGTACTTTGATAAAGTTGCGACCATTCTACAATTCCAATTCCGCGAGGAATTTAAATATCGTTCAGGTGTTTAAAAATTCCTTGCATGGTTGAAACGAGCGATCCGTTTTTAATTAAACATTTTCCGTCACGTTCGATTCAAGGATAAATTCTTGGATGAAAAGATTCTTGTACTTTCCATAGATGTAGAAACATTTACGTAAACGTAGAGTATCATATGTTCTTCAACAACACTCGTGCCTGATTGGAAAATAATTCAACACACATATGTGCTCATTTTTCACAAATCCTGCTTTATTTCCTTTGAGCATTCTTTTCATTCGCATCGCCCCCGTATCATGCTCCTTTCTTATTCGAGATGAAAGTAGATCCTTGATCTGCGCGGTACAGTAGGCGACTCTGCATCGAAGCTTGGCGTTATGTTGTGTTGCGCTGCTTTCCAGTTGAGGTCGGGATAAAAGCTTTTATCACAGATTAGCATCCGGGGGATGCTTTTATATTCTCAATTTCCGCGCTCTTCTGTATCCATCGTTGCTCCATACTATTTCGCCGTCAGACTTTTTAATCTAACGCAGAACGTAATGAATGTTGTCTAGTATCCTTAAAATGAACTTTACGCGAAGGAATTGCACGAAGACGTCTGGCAAAAGTATCGCTTCATCTTTCAACACCCTTATATGAACGCGAAAGTAACTGCGTTAGGAAAAAGAATGTGAAATGCATTATAATTTATTTCAGTTGGGTTACATTCAGAGTAAAAATAGTCTTAAACTGATGCTTATAAATTGCGGTTATCGTAAATTTCAGGGATGTTTAAAAGTCTCTAGGGACGATGAATCCGGTCGTATTTTCGGTGAAATAGGTCGATTTATGTATGAAGGATTAAATTTAATGTAAACGGTGCGCTGCACCACCGCGCGGTGTAAACGATTCGAGATTGACCACGATGGCCCATATGTATGTGTATAGGTTGCGGATTGTTGCGTAATAATGCATAAGAGCGGTGAATACGTATTTCCTGCTATTGCGGGTTCGCGAGTGAACAAAGGATGGTAACGCCTAGAACGCAAACGTTCCATTCAAATTACAGGGATACTTTATTGCGTGTTCGAGTGCATGGCTCGTCGTAATTGCACAGACGAGCGACACGCAACTTGTGATTTCTCTATAAGAAACGATCTGAGAAATGTCCTGGCATTAGAGTACTGTGGGGCAAGGGTGCGCACTTAAAGTTTAGACTTCTCTAAAATCTTTGGTATTACACTGATAGTCATATCATTTTGTGAGAAATAACTACTATCCTTTATTATTCGATAGGCAGTGACTTCATGTGAATTTACTTGTCACAACTTATATAAAATAAATATTTCCAGAAAGTGTCAAATGCGAACTTTTACCCGATATGTGGGGCAAAAGTTCGCATGTTATGCGGTAAAAGAACGCAACGAGAAATATCCAAAGAAGGTTTTTTATTTTCCTGTATAGGTACATAGTTGGGGTAATACAGTAAAACGCCTAATAGTTTATAATTAATTTTTTTAGGTGAAGTTAACAATAGTCGCAAATAAAATTACCCCGACCTCAGTAATTTGAACAGGCATAAAAGTTAATAAAAAACGTATTTTGAAAAATATTGTGGATTAAAAATTAATAAAAAATCTCAAAAGCTGATATCAGCGTGGCTCAATTATCATGAACTCAAAATTTATTTCCATGTTGTAATTGATAATTAATTTCAAATTTATTTTTCATAGTCCGTTTAATCAGTTTTCGTTATTAATTTAGCAAACACTAGAAATAAAATAAGTTTAAGGAATTTATAACACGCGTCAAATTATTTTGGGGCAAAAGTTCGCATGTTCGCATTCGAACTCTTGCCCCACTGCATTGTGCGAACTTTTGCCCCCACAGCTACTTTTCCATTGTTTAATCAATCCTATTATCTGCGAGGAGAATTGCAAACTTCTATTAGCACCTTTGAATAGGAGAATTTCAGCTCTTTCAGACGACATATGAATTAAAATATTTACTGATCAATTTATAGGAATAATATTGATGCCTAAAAATGAGAATATTACATCAGAACTAACGATTTCAGTACTTACCTCATTGTACGTTAACAAAACGAAGCACAGCTACACAATTCGACATTGGTGACTCTACCTTGATTGACAATTGACATAACTCAAATCATAAAATTCACATGGTGCGAACTCTTACCCGCTGCGAACTTTTACCTACCTTTACTCTACCATATTTCAAACAGTATAATTTTTGCGACGTCTAGATTGATATTTGATAAAGAATTCTTTCGGCAACAGTTCGATCCAATAAATTGACGTTCGAGCAGAAATTGCATTCGTCAGTTGGCGTTAATTACCTGTTACTCATTGCTCGCCGTAAAAAAGGTTTCGTCTTTGTTAACGCCTGCTCGAAGGACGTTTGCATGTTATCAGTGGCGGAGTGTTAAGCAGGCGGTGCTGTTATTCACACAGGAAATTAAACAAGAATGCATCAGTTGTCTGTGGTGTATCGGAAGTCGCTTAGGCGACGGTTCGTTACATTTTCACAATAGCCGCGATTCAGGGCTGCTCCAGGCGAATGTATAAAGCCGAAGTCAGCGAGGTGTATTCGCATAAGAGAGATGGTCGCGCATGCTGCACATTGCGAGGTGAATAGGGGCTCTTCTGTGTTACCCAGCGTCCCTTCAGTCTTCACCGTTATGTACGCGTAATACGGAAACTGCCGTTTATTACGGTGACAGTGAGAGTGACGAGGGTCACACCTTCCCGTCATTTCGCCAATAAATAATAGCTAGAGGAAATGGTAAAAGAATGTAAGGTACATATATACACTTGTGAGCTGTGGCTTGGCGTAAGCAGAACTTTGCGTCTTCATCTACTTAATTTCATATAAATAACTTGGGAGTGCCGAATTATTATTTTATCAACGCGTGCTTCTTCTCCCTCCTAATGTATTTTAAACAGAATTGCTTTGATGGCGCTGCAATAATCACCACTCTGTGGTATTTTATAATGACGCAAATAAACTCAACCAAAGCTGCATTGATTTACTCCGCAATTCCAAATTAAGCCTGTAAAACTGCTTACACATTCATGGAAGCAACCCCACGAACAGTATCGATCTAATCGTAGGTCCATTAACTCGTTTAGGAACGCAGGAAACTCGGCCGGGAATAATTGGATTCTTTATAGTTTAAATGAGAAGACCAAAGCTACCCAACTGTGGCTAAATTATTCTGCCATATTTTCCATAATTTCGAGTGATGAATCTAACAGTCATCTTGGACTACATAAATTCTCTGGACATTCTATTAATCTAGATTTACATAAATCCATCGCGACTCAACTGAAATGGATTCGGAGCATACATTTGTAGGAGAAGCTTCTGTCACTTACTCACACTCGTCTAATTTCGTTCATCGTTTCATCAAATTTTATGGTGAAGTCTGAGGTTTTATCTAACATTTAAAGAATATTATTATATTGTTGTGGGCAAGCTGACTCTGCATAGGTCAGCGGGACTTTCATCTTGTTAGTACGATTCTACTTGGCTTTGCATAAAGCTACAGACGTCCTATCGAGTGCACCTGTTCCTTTCTGTTCCATCCGAATTGTGACTGCTCCAAGTGGCTGGTAATATACCAGAATAACTATAAAATCTTTGGCAGAAGCCGCACCACTGCACATAGTATTCCACTACACAGTAATTAGTTTTGGTCAGTGTCCAGGCTAGTCTAAACACCGTCAAGTAAACCTGCTTCCACGTGACTTCAGACATATCGACTTACATCTAATTGATTTCGAATTGGATGCAAATTGGCAGTGTATCCTCCGCTTGGGCGATTTTCTGAAGGTGGCGTAACGGCTCACCGATGCTCGATCGTCGATCAATTAGGTAAACGATGCACTTAACACAATTCACAGAACCTGGTCTCCGTTGCTGATAGATTTACTTGCACACTTAATCAACCCCTTACCCTGTAACGCTCGAGTAATTAATCCTCCACACTAGCAAATGTCATAATATTGTAGCAGTTAGTACTAAAGATAAAAGATCGAACTTTCAGTATTCCTGTCCTGCACGTTCGTGCACTTGCGAGTGGAATACGAGCTGTTTACGCGCTCCTCTTCGCCGTCAGGCGTGTACGTGCCAGTTTCGCGGCTTTGTGTAATCAGGCGCAAGTACGCAATCTTTTCCGCTAACGATGGACGCAAATGAAAGTGAGATTACGCGGTTATTGCTGTACTAGTTCCTGCGAAATTACTATCTTATCTTGAATTTCTGCCTCAAGCACCGCCGAATGCAAGAAATAGTACGGTAGTGGCACCTCAAGGCTACCATTTCGCTATCACTAAAGATGACTGTAAAATTCGCGGCTACGACGCGGTCAGAAAGTTGCATCAGAGCGGCCCGAGTGCGTTCCCTATAGTCAGACCAGCGAAGCTTTTTAATCTTCTTCCGTAAATAATTCTGTAACCGCCGACGTATATTGAGATGTCGACAGGCATCCCTTTAACGTTTCTATATGGACAGGATTAAAATGTCATTTCGTTTCAGGGGAAGCCTGCCTTTAGACGAAATCCCTTTCATTTTTCCCAATTTCTGTTCGAGCCTCCGAAAGGGACGTTAACAGCTTTCCTACGTGGATTACTGTCTTCCCCGGTTCCGTCGCGGAGAATGTATTCGGCGGCAGCGGAGGATGTGCGGGTAATCCGATCTTTCCTTTCGTCCGCAAAGAGTTTTGTAACGATAGCCGGTCGTTCGTTCCAGGATTGGCATTATGCCGAAAGTAAAGTATCCAGCCCGTTCAGCGTGCTAAGCAGTAGAAATTAGAGATCTTCTTTGCTGGAGCCGGCTTAGAATTAAGTCCCCTGGCCTGGTTCCGCTCCACGCTCGCGATTTTCCATCGCGGACCATCACTCCCCCGTCGTTTTTCTTCGTCTGTGACACACCGCACGCGGGAAATACACGGCGATATAGGATAGCCCTAATGGCATTATGGCATTATACAAAATAGAATTGGGTGCTTGCGGGATTTCAGAAGCCGTAACAGTTAACGATGCCTTGAGCTACTTCGTGCGAGCCAGTTGAGGAAAATTTGATAGTGAGTCCAGGTGGTGTTCAGCTCTCGATTCGCGCGTTCGTCTCTGTTTCTTTGATCGCCGTACGGCAAGCCAGTCGTTTAAAATCATCGCCGACGAGCGGTCAAGCTGTCCCGATGCTTCCGTGATGACCCGTTCGGAGGAATAGCCCTTCCTGGAGATTGGTAGACGAGAGAAGCCGTCGGCGAGCTATGGCGGACGAGGAGAATAAAGAGGAACCGGAGCGGGACGCGGATAACGAGGGGTGAGGACCGTGAAATTTCTTTCCTAAACGATCGTGTGGAGCTTCCTCTTTCTTTTCTTTAATTTTCGAGGGAATTCGATGGGCGAAATTAGCTGCACGAGATTACTGACTCTCCTAGACGAATAGCTTAAACTCTTCGAGTTCACGTTGCTGGATAATACTTACTTGTCGCGTGTTTCGCGCTCGTTGATAATTAAATAGCATATGAATCTCAGCGTGCCTCGTTGCATAGATCAGAGGTGGAGAGATGAAGCGATGTTTCTGAATTCGGTGGCAACTGTTCACGCAGTGCTCCGTAAGATCGCAAGAGAAATGCGCTTGCATTTTATTCTACAGTCGTTTGTCGGTAAATAAGTCTAGGTATGTTTGTATCGTGGCATTCCTTCTGTCCTTCACTCGACTCTCGCAGAACGAAAGTTATAGCGTCATAGCAAGCGGTGTTCATGGATAAACGCGAAGCTCTCGGACCTGATCGACTCCGAAGCCCGTGGATCGAAGTCCCAGCGACATTTTACCTCTCGCCACCATATTTCTCGGAGTTGTCTCTCAGATCCAGCTCGCTTCGCTCTCGATCCCATTACAACGAGGTATTCTCGGTCGAGCTTCGAGGGTTATTCCCACCCCAGCTCCTTTCCTTTCCTCGCTTTTCTCTCAGCCCTTCCATCTGCCCGTTAGGTACATTTTTATTTCCTTCTTAACGAAGTTCCACTTTCAGCGGAATTAAAAGGCGACCCTTTCCAGGGCGTTTGAAACGAACTCGACGGTAAACCCTCCTTAGGCGTCGCGATGCTGTTACGTGTTTATAATTCAATCCCACGGTGGAAAGAGTTCCACTTTTCCCCCGCTTCCCGCGTGCGACAGAGATGCTCGGGTGGAAGCTGGAAATTCAAAGGAGGAAATCAACTTTCTTCGACCGGGGGACGATGCTCGGCATACTGTAAACGACGTAAAGTTGCGACGACAGATACTGCTCAAACTATATAATTGGAGGATCGCCCATTATAATATTTTCAAAGCTTCCACGTTCTAGGGGAGAGTTGCCTATATTCGACCGGCTCCTAGATTGGACCATTTGTATATCTCGATAAACAAATATATTTGCAGCGGTTTTTTGGCTACATTGATTTAGGAAGTGGAGATGGAACTTGCGAGAACAGCGATACGGTTATTCGTTAGTTTGCCGTTCACCGTCGTCGAAATATAGAAACACGTGGTGCGCGATCATTGTTTTTCGTGCTATTTCAAGTGAATTACTTTCTACAAATTGTAAGTACTATAATTTTAAATGATACTAGTGTAAAGTGTGCTGTCTTAGCTACAACTTCATGTCCTTACTTCTCCATATTCGTATAAGTATAACAATGAAAATATATCTTTTTTAGGCAACCAACCAGTTGCCTAATATTGAACCATCACTAGTTGCTTAAATTGGACCGGTCCATTTTAGGATACAATCTATGTTATGGTAGCGAATAGTTAAAATAATACTAAAAAAATTTAAAAAACAATTAAAACCGACTTAAAAAAAATAAAATTGCACTAAAAAGTAAAAAATAATTTTTTCCCTTATTTAATCTACGACTTTCATATTTTTTAAGTCGGCGCCAGATTTACACAGTGTAAATGATGAGGCACCGACTTAAAAAATATGAGGATACCGTAAGTTAAATAAGGGAAAAAATTATTTTTTACTTTTAGTACAATTTTACATTTTGAAGTCGGTTTTAATATTTTTATTTTTGACTTTTTAGTTTTATATATATTGACACAACATGCTGAGGAGATATATGCGTACGTACATAAAATAATAATAATTAGGTGACAATAGTCTTTATTATTAACCAAAAGTGGCATATCGCTCTCTTTCGATATAATAAAAAAAGGATCATCAAAATCGGCCCATATTCTGGGGAGTTATGCGGGAACAAATATAAGGAAACCGTCAAAACAACGTACTATTGCGCTACGTGCACCGTAAGATGCTTGTTGCTTCCTGTTTCTATTTTTTTTTCAATGCCCTGATCTGTGTTTTTTAGATTGTATATTTAAATTCATTAATTTTTAGGAGCGGACCAAAGTAGGAAATCGGTGGTCCAAAATACGAGACTGGTTGCCTGGAATGGACCGAAGTCATTAGTTTAGTTTCTCTGAGATATTATTTTAATCACATATTTTATCAACACACTAAATACATGATAGAATCTACATAAAATGTAGATCTGTTTCCCGTTTCTGTTTGCTTTCTTCGATGTGTTATGTTCGTGTAGGAGAGGAAAATAAAAAAGTGGTCCAACATAGACAACCTTCCCCTATACTATGTAGACCATTCTAGTAATTCCCCAGAAACCCGATCCATTAATTCTTTTGGGCAGAAGTGATCCGCATATTTAATATTGTGTATACCATAACTCTGATATTTCGAAAGTCGATGATCGTATCGGTGGCTTAGGGCAAAAATGTTGTATGTCCACTTTGTGAAATTTCAGTTTTCGTATGCAACAAATAATTCTTCATTCATATCCACTTCATAAATTTGTCAACAGTAATATTTTTATTATTTTTATATACATATTTAAACCTGTTTCTCTTGAAAACACTCAAAGAAAAAACTAAAAAAAAAAACATTGATATTATCCTTTTAGTAGCAGAGAAGAACTTTTTCTCTTCGCTCTTAAAACTAGCATAGGTATATTGCATGTAATATTGAAATGCATGATTTAGGAGGACAATCGTCCCGTTCCACATGCAATGCGGGACTTCGTCTAAAGGGTTCCCCTGGGCTATTCCAGCGACCCTTGGAATTGCTCGATTACAAGACGGTTGCACGGCTCCTTCGAGCCGTTCTTATTACACATTTACAACACACTTCCTGTTTCTGACGGTCGGTACGTGGCTCGCCATTTGCTTACGTTCGCCCGGTGGTATCGGCGAGTCCTTGAACGTCTCAAATCGAGCTGACGCTGTAAAATGCAAAAACCCTCGCGGTTGAGTCTTGTGTAAAGGCCCGCGTGAAAATTTATTGTCTTTCCTCCGTGGAAAACGGCCATCGTCACCTATGATCTTCGATCATCCGTTCAACATTCATTAGTCAGGCATTAAAGCCGGCCTCGCGCATCGATCATCGATTTCTTTAGCCAAGAAACAACTTCTGATATTTTACTCTCCCGAATTAAGTTCAATTTTTATCAGACACAGTGCATAAAGTTTCACTCACCAAATTGGCTAAAAATTTGCATTAGGTCAGTGCTCATTTCATGAACCAATCAACTTCAGAGTCTCGCCTCTTAACTGGGGTTCGCGTTTCTTGGATAATTTTATAATTGAAGAATCCTTGTAAAAAACACTAAGTACCGATATTAAAAAAATTCATCGAAAAGTGTTCTTCGTGCCAATGGTAATACGTATAAGTATATAAATTTGATTTTTCTCTTCAATTATTACAGATCCAGGGTACGAAACTCTTTGCACTAGATTTTCCTGCGAATAATTGAACAACACTGCAATGACCTACATTTAGAATTCTTCAAGACGCTCAAGAACACTCTGGCCAGTTATGCAATCATTAATACCTACCGAGAGATCTTGTAGACAGTTCTAGGTGCTTCGCGAGTATAGATATGAAAGGGAACGGTGGGGTATGTGAGACTCGATTATGAAAATATAAAAATGGCCCTCGGAGTGTAGGTATTCACGGCGCGTAATGAATGTGTTCCAGCCGGCTTACGTTGGCCACATCCGTTTGCCTGTTCGTCGACCTTGGTATTGTTAATAAATAACTCGGCGAACCTGGCCAAAGCCATTTCAATACAATGCGGTATCGCGACGGTCATTATTCGAGGCGGTAAACTGCACATTCTCTGCGCCGTGCAGAATCAGAGATTCAGCCGTTCGATTCTCTTCCTTTCCGTTCCGTGATTTTCCGGCGAAATCGTCGCTCGTTGAATATTTGAAAACGTATATTCCGAATACGACTGCACGCCGGGAATCAGAAAGGAAGATTTCAGCGTTTACCCCCTACCATTACGTGCAGCGATAGCAAACAAATCCGGTGATATCGAACGAGAAATAATCATGTAGCACGGTGCATGCATATTCATGCGCCCCGCCGAAATTAAATGGATTTTGCTGGCGGGCTCGTTTAAAATGCTGATTTTATACCAGCCGCGTTGAATGCAGACAGTTAATTAAGAAAATTGGGGGAAAAAAGGGGATGATCCGTATTCGGCGCGGATAGTCGATCGACGTGCAAGTTAATTAACAACGATGTCGGCGCTGTGATTAACAGCGCTTTCAGCCTGGCGAAACGTGTAATCGAACTTCCCCCGAATCAGAACTTACGAAGGGAACTTTGCCACTCTGCATACTGCGAATATTACGAAACCAAAGACATGGTTTAGAAATTATGATTTTCTTGCTCGATCAATAGGCAGGCGTTGGTAATTAAATTTCTTCACCTCGACCTCCTTTTTGCTCATTTAGGTACGTTTATATCTATCGAATTATCTTGAATTTTTCTCGATTTTTTTGCCAGTCCCACGTGTTTTTTTCTCTTCACATAAAGTTTCCACTGCATCAGAAGCTAAAAGTTGTGTGCCCGAGGAAAGTGTTTTCTCGTGCGTTCGCAGGACATTCGCCCAGTTAAGTAACTTTCAGGAAATATCGACATTCCCGCGACTTCACGCTCGCCAGACATCATCTTCCTGGCCGCGTCACTTCGAGATTTCATATTTCACCTGGAACAGCTTGCGCCGTCGGCTGGAAGGCAATTAGTGGAGTTACTGGTAAATACTTTGCTGGCATTTAGTTCCTGGGAATGTTTCTCGTAAGATGAGGTCGCGACAAGGAAAACTCTTAAAAGTTCCCTTATTTCTCTGTTTAGAAGAAACAGACTTTGTTTGGAAAACATTTACAATTTCATTCAAATAATCTATGATTGAATCCTGTGATTCGATTAAACAATAATTCGATAGAGAACCGAGTCTATTATGCCGTTGAAGCTTCATCTTAACAAGTGTACATTTTAAATCCACAATGTGTGATCGAAAATAGGAGGGTATACCAAATAAGGAGCAAAATATCTAAATACCTGAGAAGTCTCTTTGTTATTCGAACTAATTAAAATCTACGCTTAGCTTCTATCTATGTATCCATCCCACTTGCAACGCTCGCCATCAATGCAGCGGAGAAAAACGCTTGCATCTCGAATCGACGTTGTCGGATAAGTTACAGGAGGTTACGTGATCACAACACCATCCATGGTAATCGGCTTCGATTATCCTTAGCCTAGCTATTAGCAGAGTTGACGCAGCTGTTAAGCATCGCGCACGTGCATGTCGAAATAAACTTGCCCATGAAACAACAAAATTCTGTATAAGAAGGGGTTTCCAGTGACCTCTCTAGATTTCTTAATATTTTCGAGACGTAACGCAAAACCACCGGCTGGTTTAGGCATCTGCCACATTCTAGAAGTCCTGCAAGAAATCTGTCGACTATAAAGATTGCACAGAATGGACATTTAACAGATTTATCGACACGTATCGAAGATCCTGATAGGTCTTCCTAGATCGCAATCAAGGTGGAATTAAATTCAACCTTCTGGACCGATCGCACACGGCGAAGATCGCGTAGGAATCGGCCGATTCCATACCGGTAGCTCCTGTTTATATAGCCGGCGGAAGGAGAGGGAGAAGCCACGCGGGAGACAGAAACAGTGTAGGAGACAACAGACAAGAAAGAAAGACGAAAAGCACATTATAGTGCTCCTTCCGAAGCCTTCGAACGCAGTACGCCGCGCGTTATCGATATCCGTGGACGGCGCACCTCTGGCGATCGAACGCTGGTGGATCGTGACCGGTCGTCGCGCAGAAATGCTTGCTAAACGTTTATGCCCAAGTGGCTGACACATCACGCGCACAGTTGCCTGCTAGTGGGAAGAACAGTGGAAAAGTATGCGGCAAATTGAATTCGCTCCGTTTGAGTAGACGTCGCCGGGACGTCCTTTGTGCCGCTCCAAGTCCGCTCCCTGATATTCGCCGGATATTAACGTCAATTTGGGGAGAGCCGAGCCTTGAATGTATTTAGATTGGAATTCCACGGATCCTTGGTATTCTTAAGGAAATATCGAGGTTACCTTATTTCGCTTAGTTTACAATTGAATCCCACTGCTCCTCGTGCTGCTTCGACTTCTGCTGGTTCGCTGCAACATTTCGAATATCATCATGTTTTTACGGGATTCCCGATTCGCTCCGCGAAACAGGTTTCACGGGTTTGGGTACATCTCGCGGGATAGACGTGGGAAATTGAATACGCTAGTGGCAGATAAATAGCGCGTTGGCGGGAGATATGCACGGTAGAATGATTGTTTCCATTATCCGCGTAGTAGGTATTGACGATCTTACGTGCTTCAGAGAAGTGGTTTTAAATGAAGCACAAATGACGACTCCTCGACGGGGGATGAGATTGCTGGATTATAAAGGGTATCTTTGATAATACAGCTTAACTACCTTCCGCGATAATCCGAGGATTTTCTATGGAAGCAGGCGTTTCTGAGAGTCTCAAGCTTGTCGGGGATCAGGAAATTCTTACAAGGAGGTTGGGGATTCTTCTGTTTCATTTTCTCCAAACGAAATTTAAATTTAAATAATCGCGATGCAGTTACACGATAAAAAGTAGAAACCCATCTCTAGCAGTCCTTCGAATAATCTCCATTCAAAGCAATTAAAAATCACTCAAAGCCAAAAGTCGACCGAGCATTTCTCCCAAATTGTACTTCAACCTTTTTTTTCTCGCTTCCAGCTGCCTTTTACCCCAGTAACGGTAGCCAAAAAATCTGCCCATTGCGAAGCCCTTTCATTAAAAAAGAACCTTGAAAAAGAAACGCAGGTCCGCTTCGAGCTGGGAAAGTACCCAAACGCGGCCTCTTTCATCTCGTTCACATTGATCCACTGTATTTCACAATTCCGACGGGCGTCGGGTGGTTTTTAATGAATATTTTTAAATGTCCCCCGTGCCTGGGGTACCGACGACGCACGAAACGCATACTCTCGCAAGAAATTACACCCTCGGTTTCGATAGCTCTGCATGAACGCGTCGCGTTCTCGCTGTAATTGAAACGTATCGGTGCTCGAACGCAGGGGGCTAACGACTCGCAGAGAATGGCTCGAGGGCTGGGATTGTAATTGAATTTTTGCCCCGAGGGGAGGTGGCACATGTGACCGTGTAATACACCTCCGACGAATTCGATAAACTCGCCTTTGACCAGGCTCGATCGCGCTCGTCGCGAAATTTAAAGGAATCGCGCGACACCGTGGTTGAATTAACCGACCATTTATTTACACGTTTCCAGGATGCAGCTTTGCTACATTCGTTCACCCCTCGCGTTCCCCTTTAAAACGTTCACGAAACCATTTAATCGAGTTCGTTAATTAACCTCCCATTGGTTCCAAAGCCACTCGGAATTGGCCCACTCGAATTTTCACTCGTCATTCGTACCCTTGCGTACGCGTTCTAGGCGAGCACGTTCACCGGCAATCAAACGTTTTTATTGTCTGCTCGGACAACTGTGTGGATTCGATTCTTCCGTGCTCGCAATTTGTCGCGACTCTAGTGTCTTGTTTGCACAGAATAGGTGCCGTCGAGGTTTAGTTCCTCGTCCCACGATCGCGTTGATCAAACTACTATTAAAGTGGCGTGCGTTCGATGGACATGCAATTGTTTCTTGTCGAGGATTAGAGGAATAAATGATTTTCTCTTCAATTTCAGGTGTGGGAAGTTGTGAAAGAATTCTTTTGTTAGAGCCTGTTTTTTTTTTTACTGACGTGTAGAGGTCGAGCTGACGTTAGAATGTCGTCAGATATCATAATGTTAAATTACAGACTGTTATCTGCATAATTTTACGTTACAAGTCACGTAACGCACTAACCCACGCGTGGCAAATGGAAATTAGAGAACACTTCATTCTGGTTATATTCACCGCAGTTGCGTTGTTTTATATTTTATTCACGTTCTGTTCGGCACATTTCAATCGCAAGCTTTTAAGGGGACTAGGGAGTTAAATCGAGACGAATACAAATTGTGATTAGTATTTTGGGGTAATGTTTATTAATACTATAAACTGTAAATTTTTTTTTATAATATATATATATATGTATATGACGGCGCTGCAGTGTGTAGGCGGTTTTCTGCGGTTTTGCCCTGATTGCGAAAAAACTGAGGTTCGCACCGACTTTAAATTTTTACATCATGTTCAAAATATATTCCTTTTTGGAGTGTATCTCAGCGTAAAGTATAAAAAGTCTAGTTTCCGAGATATAAAACAGCCATCTGTGCACCCCGAAAATCGACATTTTTAATACAAATTGCCTTCTCCTAGTCGCTACTTTAATAATTTTGGTTCGAACCTTTTTTTCAGAGGATCTGGCCGGAATTACAGGTTTGAGGAGAAATATATTCCGAGAAAAACGTTGTACCTTTATTTTTTAGCTCAATATCAGGGTAAAATTGAATACACTTTTTCTAAAACACTGCCTAATCAGCCTCGTGTAGCGTCTTTTGTAATATAAATATGTAGACAAAAAAAATATTCTTTACTCTATGTGATACTAATAAACATTCTATGAAAGGAAAAGTCTGTGCTTGCTTTCATCTCCTTGTAATTAATTCGCAAAAAATACTTGATTTTCGAGTGATTTGGCTGCCTAAGTTAACGCAGTTACGTTTATTCTGTACAGAAGTGGGGAAGTCTCAAGTTTCCTAAGTAACACGCCTTCGAGCGATTATTACAGAAGTAGCACTTGGTAATTCATTTTTTTGTGTGAGTCTAATTTATGAGGCATATTTAATAACTCGATGAATAATAAATTTCCTGCGTGCCTCTTTTTCCCGTACGATAATCGTTCTTCAACGTTTGCGTTGCAAAATAGTGACGTCCCAGTTACATGCTCTTTCGAGCGTTAACTTTTACTCGTATTCGCCAGAAATCAATGCATCTTTAATCAGTCGACGAAGTTAATCACTCAAATGCACAAAGTCGAAAGCGTTTATTGAAAGTTTGGCCAGCAAGTGCTTGAGACAATCGAGTAGTAAATCCAGGTCCAGCTGTATTACGCGAGTCGTAGCAGCCTTCTGCGCGAAACATACTTCATATTGACACGACGTACCCAAACAAATGTACGACCGTAAACTTCTTATACGTCGCGAAAGACACCTTGACATTCCAGTCTTTCGGTGTTCGTGGCTTCAAGAACATCATGTTCCAAAGTAAAACTTCCTCCATTTATTATTCAACAATTTTCTCATTAAACTTCGCCGTGGGTCGGTGGATTAGATACTCGTTGCAACTTGGCAACTAAATCATTTACACAATTCCGAATTACACACGCGGTTCGCATAATTCATTCATCAACTTTGCGACTATCCATCACGGCGAATGTAATACGCAGCAGGAATTTTTTAACTACATTGTACCTCGCGTGTTGACTTCAGGAAAGACTTAGAAGAAATATATAAAACGAGCGAGTTGAGTGATCGGGATCGTAAAAACTAGATGATATTTCTGAGTTACTTTCATCACGATCTTCAGTGATATAATATTCCACGGTCAATTTGTGCCGGACAGTTGGCGCGCTCAGGTGGCGGAGTTTGGGAGAAATCTCGCGATTCCTCGCGGGCGATCAAGGCGAACAAGTGGAGGATCTGAAAAGTGATCCACTTAATGGTGACTCGCGTTCAAGCGACATAATATAAAAGTGTTGAGGCGAAACGGTGCCTCAGTGATATAACGCCTCGGTAAGAACGTGGATAACACCGGCAGCACTTCCAGTGAAACTGCGACACGGAAGGAGATCAAAAAGGAAAGTGCATAAGTGCATCAGTGGGCGATGCAGACAGGCTTGGAGGCAGGAGTTACCGTCTTGTGTCATTTTTCGTGGAGATTCCTGAAAATGTTTATCGAGTCCTGTTTCGGGTGTCTCAAGTGCCAGTGGGCCTGCCAGGAACCCAGCAGAGTTTATGGGTTGAGTTATAAGTGAGTGCCCTCTTATTTCTCTTCTTAAGTGATAAACCCAAAGATCGAGAAATTCGTCGGCGAGTGGCGAAGTTTCGTTTCAAGGTTAACCAATCGTCCTGCATTCAGCAGGACCATTATCCTCGGCCACGATACACCCCGCAACAATCGTGTCGCGTTATTAAATTGTATGAATAATAATCATCTTCATAATCCTCGTTCGATTTCCAGGGGTAATTTATGTGACAATCATTGTCGGGGGTTGTACTCGGAGATTAATTTCTCAAATGATAAAAATCTTAGAAATGTATTCTCGACTATGTTTCTCTTTTTTCTGTAATTATGCCACAGCTGAGTTTAATCTTCTCTCAAGAAGACGTACCTTGTTAAAGGACATTGTTAAAGTACATATGTACTGGGATTTTTAAAGAGCGATAGCAGTGATAATTGAAACTCAATGTCTGCTGTACATTGACTCTAAGGTGACAACTTTTTCCCCCCCTAAAACTATAAAACTTATCAGTGATATCGACGAGGCAAGCGGACGTGAACCAGCCCGAATAAATTTCCATGAATTGCGCGTAGTCAATTTGCAATACGTACCGTTGACGATTTCATTTGAATAATGGCGTACGCCTCGAATTCAGCGCGAACCATGTGAAACGTGCCTCGTATTTCTCTCGTTTAAATCCCAGTGCAACTAATTCCTTGCTCCTGAATTAAGAACAGAGGGGCATCCTGCGATTCGCGTCGAATACGTTTTGTCGTGCCTTCTTTCGCGGAAACGGAAATTCCATGGCTCCTAACACATTACTCTCGCATTTTTCTCTCGCCGTCTACAAATTAATCGCATGAAATCGCATTCAGACATGCCAGCGTGCCGTGAACTGCTAATGACGTCTCCGCCGACAGCAGAATTCCCGGAAAACAAATAACGCCGCACGGATTCGCGGCATTTCTCGTGTTTTCACACCGCATTAGCAAATTCTTGTAATTCAAACTTCGCCAATGCTCGTTGCGAACTATAGGCGCTCCGCCCAGAATCACCTGGAAAATGGAGAAAAAGTAGATGCCCCTCGCAGTCACGTCTTCGACGGATAAAGTAGACAGAAGCAGGTACAGCGGTACGCTCTATTTTCGTTGCTCTCTGGGCGACGAAAACCTAATGCACCCTCGAATTTGTAGTCACACGGAATTATGTAAAGCGTATGATAATTCTGATGGGAAGCTCACGGTCGCTGCTGAAACTTTCACGCTCTGAAATCAGGGCGGGCGCTCTTGCTGTACTCAAAATTTGATGAGTTGGACGCATTTGCTATTCTTACTCACGATGGATCCTGCGGGGAGTCCCGCGGAGTAACTGACAAGCTTTTGTACCGTATTTACCAGGTGATTCTGAATCGGGAAGATTACATAAATCTGTGGGACTCGTTCCATTCATTCTTAAAATAAATGTTGTCCAGGCGTTTGAAGTCTGATACGATAACTGCGAGTGGACAGAAAATATTCATCAATTATCCTGACTCCTCTCCAATTAGCAAAGGAAACCGGTAAGAAAAATGATGGTTGCCGTTAATACCAGTGAGGGTGAATCGAGCTACATCCACGAACCCGCTTGGGCTTCTATTTCGTACCCCCAAGTATAGATCGCGAGCTTATTTTGGCCACGGTTTCCGTGCCTTCCGTGTCTTCCGTGTATCGGCGTCGTTCTGAATTCAATATCAAATAGCATTCGATTTCCTATACAACTTGTATTCTTTCTCTTGCCTCACGCTGGCACTATCGAGTGATTAGTATCGGTATTGTAGTTGCAGACTTGGATAGATCCTTGGTTTACGTCGTTTGCAACACATTTGTCAAGTTCTAGGTGGTTGCGCTTATTAGAAATTCTGATACTCTCCATTTGAGAAAGCCTTGTTACTCCTACAGCCCGTCTTTCAGTTCTTTCCTCCACCGAAAGGCACGTCTATCGAAATTTCGCCATCCTATTTAGAGAGACAGAGGGAACTCATTCGGTGATGACTTTGCCTGAGGACGAAGGTGCTGAAGCGAGGTCCATCAGATGCTCGCAAATAACGACGAGGCAGGCACAAAAGCACGGCTACGAATCCCTAAATAGGTCGCAGCTTTTTGATTGAGCGTTCAGTCCTTCAACGGGGGAGAGGGCTCGGTTTGCTCCCCTTCGTACCTCCTTTCACGCTTCCTCATTGTGATACCTTTCGGGGTGAAAATGATTCCTTAGCCGGACCTCTACAACGAGAATCAAGCGGGCATTCCTTTACTCCCCTCCTATTTCATTTAAGCCTGCTCCCGTCCCTCAATTAATCTTATCGAGATCTGCCTTTCTTAGAACCCTTATTTCTCACTTCAACTCGCTCGAACGCAGAGAACACTTTTTCTGCTTTATCTCCTTCGGGACTTCTCGGGATCCAACGATTATGAAATCGAAAGGTGTAACAGTTTCTACTGAGAACGTAAGTGAACGGCTGGCTAGCACGTGATGGGTGATTTAGGGCAGATTAATTCCACGTAAAAACTGATAGATCGATCCGACGCACGGCTGGTTATGTCACCAGCAGTACACTCATTAATAGATTCTTTTCCTTGAAAGCGGAAACTCTCGCTAGAGAGAACGAAGGGGAGGAAAGAGGGCTCCTTTATGGTCGGATATTTCTCTTTCCGTTTGAGTTTCGCGGCGTCTTCGTTTGACTATCTCGCCCGATTAAATTCCATTAGAAGATCCCGCGTAATCGCCACCCTGTATACACATTTATATAGCTCACTCCTTCCTCTCTCTCTCACTCTCTCTCTCCTCTTTTTTTCTTCACGCTCGACACCGAAACGAGCGGTCTTCCTTGACCTCCATTCATAATGGAATTAAAGTGACTCTTTTCGGTGGATACACTCGCGGCCCTGGTCGAAAGGTCAGGGGTCGAAGCACAGGGCGCTCTCGCGAGTTGTTTCGTTCCCACGGCAATATCTTAATTGCGACGCTTTACGAATTAATTAGCAGTTAAGCGAGACAAAGTGCAGAGATGTAATGATTTTCAACGTGTCGCCGCGGTCAGCCGTCGAGTCTCGGATTTCTGAAATACCGCTGGGGCGTTGGCGATGATTCGCAAGCGCGGGTCACTGGATAATTCCGGTGAATGGAGTGAACGAAGTGAATGAAGTGAATGAAGTGAACGAAGTGAATGAAATGAATTTAAGGGGGTGAAAAGAACACTGCCTATTTAACACGATACCACTGGTTTTCATCAAACGCTCGATGCTGTAATACAGAACCGTTTTCACTGTACGTATATTTAAGTTCAGAGCTTTCGAGGTATTGGATACCTTAATGACGCTTCTTGTTCAAGTGAATTCAAAATTTTCTGTGCAGGGAGAATACGCTGGTAATTTGCGTAATTGTTCGAAGCTTTCTACTCCATCTGAAGCGCAGTCAAATGAGCATTTGAAATGATCGCGTAGAGTGCCTTCGCTACGTCGTCTACCTTATTACACGCCTCTACTACTGTAATCGGAACAAAATCAACTGGCCACTTGAAATCACTTCATTCAACGCTCGCTTTCGAAATTCATACTCAGCTAGCGTCTTTTTTCACGCTTTATGGTGGGATAGCCATTCAGAGAAGCAATTAGAACAATTAAATGGAAAGAAATAATTAAGCCTGGAAATAATTCTGGGGAACGAACCACATAGAGTACCTAAAACGAAAGAGTCGTTTCAACAAATATCAAATTGATCTGGTGCACCTAGCGTTTTTAATAATTCCATACTACCTCGAGGAAGGAAGTTACTGAAGTAGACAATTTTTCCATCTTGTTCATCCGACAAACTATACTGTTTTCTTCATTCAGACCTAAAGCTCACTCTCGCCAAGCGAATTCTAATTTCTCGTGCCCGTAGTGTGCCTCTAATTGCTTGACTCGCCAGATCTCGCGGCCGATACATAAGTTAATTTCCCACCGCTGAAAAATATCACCGCTTTCGCTGCACCATTCCACGTTTTTGCATGTTTATTGAATAACAACGAGGATGGCCAGTCCCCACGCGTTAATTCGAATGAATATTCAGGAGCTGGAAAAGTCACAGTGGGCGGGGAACACGGTATTCCGCGATCGTTGAAATCCCGCTTGGGCCGTTATCGGCTTATGAAACTCCTCTTCTGCGTTTTTTCGATGCAGCAGGTAGAGGGGTGGGTTTTATCGCGCAGGCATGAATTCGAGTGATTTTCTTGGACCAAACAGCGACGGATATAAGCGCCACTCGATTTACGGGCCTTATGCACATTTATATGGCGCGGCGATTTTATAAACCTACAATGTACGAGAGTAACGCACTCCGGGGTAATTTTACGCCGCTAGTTTTATCGCCCTCGTGTTCGATTCATCATCCGAGGACATATTTCCGAGATACGTGGAAGAAAACTTCCCCGTCATATATCTCGGACAATTGTGATTTATGCAGTCGCCTGTTAATTAATGGCGACGGAATGCTCGGAAACTTTACAACGGCCATTCGAGTAACTTTTCGTTATTAGACTTTGGATAGCTAAAAAAGGAAGGATCCTACGTGACACGATGGTTCTTTTTGGTTCGTAGACGGCGAAGTGAAATATTCAGCTTTCAACAAGATCGATGGGGTAGTTTATATTTCGGACCGTTTGGGCGGATTTTAACATAAATTGAAATGAATTACGCTTGGTATTTTGTCGATGAAAGATGTGTTGTCTGAGATCCAGTGTGTCTGAATCGAGAGCGAAAGGGTTCGCCATGATTTTTCTGCACGTAGATGTTTTGCGCGTGTATGTTTGTAAAGTAATGTGTAATTTTCTGTTTGCTCCCCGCTTTTTACGTACCCTGCAGCATCATCCGCGAAGTCTGTATTTACCATTTACTCCACTTTCTTTGTTTTAAGTGCTACGAGGGAGGGGGCACACATTCTTGAACCGACTGTCGCGAGACTTTCACGAGTCGTACAATTACCACGCACACAATCGTCCTTTTTTCACTATGCACTCAGATGTATATATGCGTTTTAATTCCACGGTCGAGATAATGTTTTTGCGCTGTCGCAGTCGAAATTTTTCAACAACCACGGCTTTTTCTCCATCCTTCTTGTATCGGATGGTTTTCATTTCGCATTTCGCTTTTCCAAACTGACGTGGCACGCCCGAGTCACGTAACGTCCTTTATTCACCCACTTATTCTTTCTTTTTACCCTAGCCAGCTAACTTTCATTAATATATAATACACCTTTTCTCTCGTGTGTGCTAACCGCAATTCCTTGCAGGACTATACTTGGAAAAAAAATTAGTTTCGCATTGGTTAACGTACTCTTTCGTTTCGAAACACAGTCTTCTGTTCTATTTCTCATTTCTTCGCGAAAGTTTTCAATGATTATGCTATCCGCGTCTCTCGAGCAGAGTGGCAAGTTGGGGTGACTTGAAGCTCTGAAAAGTATACTGGGCGGAAGGAATCTAGAGAATTATAATACTCGGAGCAATCTCTAACCCAAGACAGTGTTCTAAAATGACAGCTCACCTTGACACGTTCAGGTCATTGATCTATTGCTACCGTGAAACTATTTCCACCGATTATATTTAGAAGTCGTACCTGGCGTGCCGATCAATTGCCTTCGTTCCAATTACAGCCACGCGAAATTGTCAATCATGCTCGACCTAGGCTAGCGTAAACGAATAGCACAAGCGTTCCCATACTTTACGACACAGCAATAGTACTATCGATGATATCTCGGTTTCGTTTCTTCGCCTATCCGACGATACTCGTCGCGTCCTCACGCGAGACTGCTCCAACTTTTGCATATCGATCGACGAGGTCCCGACGATCGTGATTCGCCCGCCGAACGTGGAACGATTCGTCTCGGGTGTTTAGCGGCGAGGGAAAAGGGAGAAAGGGGGATAACGAACGATGTCAACCAAAAACCAGATACCTCTCTGCTCTAATCGTATCAGATTCACGCTGGACGTTAGTTCGCACGGCTTTCCATCGATATCCTTTGGTTCCGCTTAAATTACCCACCTACCCCGGCTCTCTCTACGGATACCAGCGACCACAACCGTACGATCGAGGCAGACCCCGGTTTTCCAATTGTCTCGTTTCCTCGGAATCTCCATTCCACGTTATCGTGGTATCGATTTTTATCTGGGCCAACAGATGCCTCCTTCTTTTCCCTTCACCCCTCTCTGGCCCGCGACGAGCGAGCACCGATGCCTTAATCGCTTGCCCAGTCACTTGAGAACGAAATACATTAAAGGATGAACCGATGGGACGTTTCAGAATCGAAAGCTTCGGTTGTTCCGTGCTTGACGTCCGAATACGAAATAGAGAACGAGCGGCGCATAGCTTTGCGCCGTTATTTACGCTTCAGAATGTCAGAGCGACGACGCAATACGATTTTCGAGTTGCGTGTATCGAGGTACACGCACGTGCCACGTCTGCTTCTCTACCGAAGCTACTATGTTTAGTAACGTGCAAGATTCTCACGCGCGAGCCGTATCCTTTCCGAGCTTTCGCCTGTATCGTGGCTAGGTATCAGTTCCTTCTCAAACGATGTACGTTTCTAAAGATCGCAACTTAATTGCGATCGCTCGAAACTTTCTCTTCAAACCGTTCAATACCCGAACGTTAGGCGTGTGCAAGCCGTGTCTTTTTTCCTCAGCTTTGCAGTCTACATCTCTCCTCCCTGTCCAACGTAACGATCTTCCCAAACGACGTCTTCCAAAAGGACACAGTTGACATCCTCAGGCGGTATTAGCTACGAGAGCACTCGACGAAGTCTTCGCTCGTCTCCGAGCTTCCTCCATTTGGCTGCAGTATAAGAGCACCGTGCCCGCCTATTTCCGAGGCTCCCATCGTCGATACAATCGCCTAAATCGTTTTGAATAGCCGCCGACCGCTTAGAGCTCCCCTGTTACCAACCCTCTCCGTTCCCGTCTTAACGCTCGTCGATTGCGCGCGGATATGCTGTGTAGGATATAGCTTGGGTTGCCTCCGCGCGATTTAAACGAAACGAGCGGCGATCGCGAAAGGTTGTGTGCCCCCGTCCCTGGAGGACAGCCAGGCCCTTTTTTGAGATCGTATACCACCATCTCGGTGTTTCTCGTGTGCATTGTAGGTTGCTCGGATTGTCGCCGGAACTAGGACAGCGGGTGCATTTCGCAGAGGGCACGAACTTACGGTGCCGCGAAGATAAGAAACCGTCCGATGATTCGGAGGAAAGGTTGGCTATGAGCGGGGCGAACGAGATAGGAACGACTGGCTGGGAGCGAAAGCTGCGCGCGGGGCGGACCGATAAAGCTCTGGGCTGTTGATAGACGGAGCGGAGGAGAGATAGAGTCGCTTAGACGCTCGAGCGTAGGTGTGCCGAGCAATAGTGAGGCTTCCGGGAGGAGTTAACGAGAGGTGGCTGGGAGACAAAGGTGCCTTTGATCGTGGGCTAACTCGCAGTGGCAGCGCCTCGCTGCTATCGTAGATCGCCTGGCAGACTTTCAATCTATTCATGGCCAGTCTTACAGAATACACGAAGGGTTTTCACGGGTTCGGAAGTCGGGCGCATGCTCATTCGAGACCTCGCTATTGCTGGGCTCGCCTAGAGACGTGACTACGAAGGATAGAGTCCCATCGACGATTATTCATGGCCCCACGGTGTACCGCGGTTTTGCAACTCGATCGGTCGATTGCTCTGGCCGTTAGCGTACGCGTCGCTGGGCGCTCGGACGAAGGGCGCGACCGATGCTTTATCAACGAGGGGAAATGGAAGAATTGTATGCGTGAAGCGGAAGAGGAAGGGGAGATTGAATTATTGATTGCCGCGATATCGAGGGATTTTCGATTGTGACGTACAACGGCGGGCGAGTGCATTTTGGTGGATCGATGAAAGGCGATAGGGGTTATAAAAATCGCTGCGAACGTTCTGGGTATTGCGGGAGCTCGAGCTCGTGGGCGCATAGAGAGCAACGACGGTCGAATCTGTGCACCTAGATCGTTGGAGATTCGATAATGTGGGAATTATGCTGTAAAATTCATCGCGACCTTGAAATCCAAGATCCATTTATTCTACTTCTACATTTGCTGCTGAGATGACATTGAACTAACCTTGGAGCGACCTTCAAGAATCCTTGAAACACTTTCGTTGCAGTCTAATCACTCTTTACCGCTGAGTCAAGGGAGTACTGCCACCCTTCATTGTACTAAGTAGTTTTTGATATAATTTTTTTGTAACCAGCACGATTACAATCTTCAGAATTTACGAATATTCAAACCTACGCGCGAACGTTACAAATAATAGAAAAAACTATAGTGCATTTAGGGTGGTCTCTGGGGGAGGGGGGCTTTGGCGTTGCTCTACAGTTTGCTGTCACCACAGATTTAAATTGGCGCTTCGAAAATCAAATAGACACAGAGGATCCTCGTACAAACAGAATCAATTGGAACTGGCAGCGCCGATCAAACATCTGACAAAGGGATGGAAATTACTGTAGTTTTCGAGGATCGATCGATTTCAAATTGTAATTTCGCGATTGCTGACAGAAACTTGCAATCGTGTCGCGAGGTCTCGCGAGCCTGATGATTGGTTTCGATTAAAATATCACACGCTTGCTCGTTAAGCTTCCGTTTGAAGCGCGACAGTTGCATTCCCGTTTTTATCGTCACCTTCTAATTAAACTAAATTAATCAATCTGAATTGCCGCGTACCTCTAAAATTACATTAAAAGACGTTGCATCCTCGATTAAATATTATTTCCGGCCGAATCGAGCGTTAATTAATCTGCCACTTCCCTTTACATTCTTCTGTGGATCTTTGCGCGAGGAAGGTGACTAAAAAGGATGGAGGGCAGGCCTTCTACTTTACGAGAGAACTATCACGAATTGTTCCAATTAACCCGTACAATGGGACGGGTTCGCTGCGGAAATTCCTAAATTGCGACTGTCAGTTGCTCGTTAAATTATTTCAAGGGATTCGGCTGAAATGGAGAAGCCGCGCGCTGACATTTCAAATTTAATCGTTCGGGCGAGCTTTTATTGTGCCGCTACCCCTGTTCAACGGGCACATCGAGATTAACTAATAGGATAAACATAATACCGGCCGCCACGTACAAATGGGACATTGAATGGGCACGCTCTTGCGTATCTTTTAACCAGCTATCACGTAATTTTGTTAATTTCACGATATATCGTGATGGTACTGCCTGCATGGACGAATTATTTCAACTCTATTCCCGAAAAAAATACATGGATATTTAGTTGAAATGAAAGACTAAGTCGTTTATATCAAACAATACACAATATTGCAGGTTTCGTAGTTGAAAATCGTACCTACTGCTTTGAATGCGAGTTCATCTGTTGATCGAAGAAGACGCCGCGAAAATATTCCCTTTAATTTCATCCTTTTGGGCCATCCACCGCAAACATCGTTACGAATTCAGGGTAAACTGAATTTTACGATTAGTATGCTGCGACCGTGTTATGCATGCTTCGCGTACAACGTTTGTTAGCCACGTTTTATGACGCAGCACCGTTAAACTGCCTGATTTAGGCGACTCTGGAAGCTTACGAAGTTGCTTCGCAAATTCACCCTCAGAGATACATTCAGATTCCGTTTGAAGCGCTCTGCGTTTCATCACACTTGCCCTTGTTCTCCCTTCGCATTCGTAGCAGCCACGAAGGCAAGTAAATAGTATACTACTTTAACAGGGTTGGTTTCGTAGACTTGTATTCATTGGACATCGTTCATCCACTTTTATGAGAATCGATCCGTTTACATCATTCCTGTGTAGCATCCACCTTACTTACTGCCACCTTACTCTCCACCCCTTCACCCTAGATCATCCCCCAAAGAACCATAGCGCTCTTATGCTTTCACCTACGCTTTGTGCACAAATCAGGATGAAAAAGCCCGAGGAGCCAGAGTTTAATTCCACGGGGAGTACACTCTTTCCACCATCGTCTCGTGAAAAATGGACTGTGGAAAGATATCTCTCGCCCGCATTAGCGTCCACCCCGCGGCTCCGCCGCGATATCGATTCCGTCTCATCTCGTCCGCGGCTTGCCGCGAACTTTAATCGTTCTTAAAACGCGCTCCACAACCGGGCGGGCACACTCTGTATTACGCATATGTGCGCGGAGCGTATTTACGCACGAGGCACGCGCGTGCCCGTGCAGCTACTTAATGTATTCGCGTGCGTGAGGATTAAACAGGGCGACATGTAAAACAGGTGAACCGCCGGCGCGGCGCGCGGGAATAAAGAATCGTGCAGATATAACTTCGGTGTACCTACACATTACGTATGCGCATAATTTACGGCAGCCAGCCTCGACATTTTTGCAAATATAAATCCGTGACTTCTCGGCGAAGCTCGCGTGCCCCGTGATTTGTGGATCGCATCGAGTGCGACGCGGCCATTGTTGACTCACTCGCCGGGGGGATGAAGTGAAAAAGGCAGGAGGTACCCGAAAGGGAGGGTTTGAAATAGGCGTCGTAATTCCACGGCGGATGGGCCACGCATCGCGCGATTTTCATCGAGTATATGAGTATATCGAGTATATTCGCTGCTCGAAACGTACGACAAATGTTTTGGGTAGAAAATGGCTCAAGTTAGATAACCCCGTAGGGAATGAAAAAGTTGGCGGTAAACGTGACTTTAGAATTTTCATTCAACCACACTTTGAATACCATTGTAACTCGCTTCGGTTTCTTCGCGTTCACTTAACAGACGTTGGAACTCTGAAAGAGCAACGATATTTCACGTGTCGATGGCCACTTTCTTCTTGGCTTTTTCGCCGGAGTAACTCGTTTTCAAGGCTTATCGATCCACTTCCCCGCAGTTGTTCTTGGTGTAGTTCGATACCGGCCACCTTTCGAACACCAACAAAGCTTAACCTGTGATTTTATCGCTAGCAAAGTAACACGAGAGAGGAAAGACTGTTGTAACCGGAGACGCGGTAAGCTTTTCCCTTTTGGAAGACCGAAGCAAATTAGGAAACCGTGGTGTTTCATCCAATTAAAACGACTCTAAGCGAAGGAGGGTCTTATCGGTGCTTGGGAATCGGGGGAAGTTGCTGGAAATTCCTTGTTGGATATAATTAGGGGCGCAAACATTACGATACACCGTTCAAATATCCACGTTGGTACCAATAATCGGCAGTTAGACAGTTTCGCAATCATGTGAACAGCAGAGGGGTGGAAGGGCGGATTAATTTATTTATTCCACGTGGTCTACGTTATTAATCAGAGCATATTTGTTGTAGTGGGCGACACTGTAACATTCGACATTGTAAAAAGAATTCAAGGTCCCTTGCATGTTACTCCAAAGTTACTTATAAAAATATTATCGAAAGATCGAACGATAAACTCAGAATATAGCTATTCTCCTCAATGAAAATCTAATTTGAAGAGTGTAGAATGATTATTTGGAGATCTCATTCGAGGACAACGTCACGCTGCGCAGTGTTTCTATATTCCAACTAAAAACGTTCGGTAGTACTAATCGGTCGTATCGATTATTCCGCGTAGAACTGGGGCTACAACTTTATGCCTTGAATAATGCAGGTGGGCAAAAGGCGAAACTAATCTCGTGCATAAATACTGCAGTGACTATTAATCGATATCAGTTATTATTCAACGACTTCCTTTCGCGAGACTCCGGAAGCCTTTTTGTTTACTCCGTAGAGAGATTGCCGGTAGTACCGCTCACACCACTTTTCCCGTTCTTTTGCACCTGAAACTTACGATAGGTAATATTACCTGCTCGATCACGAATGATCGACGAATTCGAGGAAATCGTATGCTCGAAATGTTTCGTGGCACGAAGGGCCTGTCTCGATTACGAACGACCTATGCCTACCATCTATTCTTCGTCGGTAGTAATTGCCACAGCAAATAATCTCGAGTGCCTTCCGAAAATTTGCCGTTCGCGTTATCGCGTTCACCTAATTCAATATTGATAAGCGATTGATTAATCAACCCAGGACGAAGAGAACGAAAGAACATCGCCTGGCCAAGCAAGAATATCCAACCGCTCGGTCGCGAAACCGCCATGTGTTACCCAAATGCGCATCGCGGCGGCGTAACAAAGTTACAGCCAATCAAACATCTGCAAACTTAACCCTTTGCCCTCCAACATACTCGCTCGCCGATCGACCAGAGACATTCCCGCCTCGCGCTACATTCGCTTGATACGAAACTCTGAAATCGAAATCAGTACCACTAACGTATGTAGGTACTCTGAAACCTTCGAATTCACTGAATTCACTTAACACTATGAATTACCAATCGCTCTAATCCCTCTATCGCCGCGAGTACACAACAAAATCACTGGGTGCCATTTAAGCGCCAATGTATAACACCTGATACGCACCCTTGAAGTGGAGATTCCTGGAACTCGATTCTCCAACGATCCCCCGATCGCCTGGACCTGCGAGGGGTGGAAGATCCCCAAGTTCCAGAAGACTTCCGGTCCGCGTCTCAGAAATTCTTTCGGCCGTACCCTCATTCTCGTCCGACAAAAACACGCTCGCCAATGGTCAGGTGGGTGAGAGGCGGGGAGGGGGTTGGGGGAAACGGGGGAAAAAAGGGATGAGATGGGATGCGAAAGACGACGGGGGCGGCGGTGTATCTGGACGCGTAGCAGAGGGCGAGCGGAGAATGCTCCACACGTGTCTGCCCTTCCTGCGTCACACGTTTCACCGATAGTGGGCCACGTAGAGCAATCTCCAATTCGTCGTTCCGCGGCATCGGTGTTCCTCATTCGCGGCCGTCCGTGTGCACGTTCACAGATGGAATCCGCTCGGAGGGCGCATGTCTGACCGACGACGGCTGCGAGGGCGCGAGCAAGAGGGCGACGCGAGGGTTAGAGGGAGACGGGAGGCCCCCAGTGTTAACCCCCACTTTGCCTCTCGTGGCATCCGCCACTGCCGAGCCCTGGTCACTAGTCCGACCAGTCTACCCTGTCACGGCACCTTACGCGTACGCTCGTTGGCCCGAGGGCTCCTGCGACCGTCTCTCCCTGTTGCCACTCTCGTGGGCGGGCGACGACAGAGAAACCATCACGGGAAAACAATTTCAACGTTCGGCGCACACCGCGGCGGCGATACAGACGATAAACGCCCGTCGGGAGACGCGTTCCGCGTGCACGAGGAACGGTGCACGTTGATCGGAGGGGGTCCCTTTCGTTCGATCTGTGGAACGTTGATTGGCGCTGCGATGTTTACATAGGGAGGATCGTCGAAAGGAAGTCGCGCGGAACTCGCGCCAGGGATCCTCGAGGCTCGTTCGCGGATCTGAGATTCGGGAGGGTGGCAACTGGATTGCATCCGATCTAACGGCAGGATCGGTGATTTCGATCGTTCGATGGAGGAGCGAACGTGACGTTCGTCCCTTCTGGCTGCTCGAAGCTCCTGTGCCATCGGATACGTAGAACGTCGCGATGCTCCCCGGTGCTGGCGTGAATTTCGCTGTCACGCGGTCGGGCCATTGAATCGAGGGTAAACGAGAGCCAGCCGGCGCGTCCCCGTGGATCCGCGGCGCCGCTGAGATGGAGATAACCTGAGCACGAGCGTGGGTTCCTCCGACGCAGCCACGATCACCTTGACACGCGTGCCCGACGGCGTATTTCCGTGGGATCTCCAATGGCGAGATAACCGCTGCCGTCGCACGGAAATTAAGTTACGGGGCTGGAAAGCCTGCCGATCGATGCTGCTAGTCACTGGAGAGCAGCGAGTCTCGGCGAAGCGAGGGTGAAACGCGCCGGCAGAGAGAATAGCAGGGGGGCGCGAGAGCCAGTGGAGGTGTTTGGCGACGAGCTCACGTGCTGCGAAGTTCGCCGAGGTCGTCGACGGTTCCTGGCGGACGCGTGACCTTCGATTATGGTTCACGCGTCGGTGGCCAGTGCACCCGACGCTGGTTTATCAACCCTCCAAGACACACGGGAGAGCGTTGGTCCGTTTCACTTCCTGGTGGGACTTTAGGGGAGGCATATCTGTCAGACTTTTAACCGACGTTAACAGAACGACGAGGTCTCGGGACAAAGTGCCACTGTGTGTTGGTTCAGGGACTTTGAGAAGGAATCGATTGGCTCGGTCCAGTCGAATAGACTTGACTGATCTTGCTGACTGAGTGGTCTTTTGAATAGAGGACCGTTTAACGCGTGTCTTTGTATCGGGGGTAGATTAACTCTCGTGCCTGACTCGTCTAAACGCGGAGGAGGAGTTTCGATTATCAATGAGTTTGATTTGTTTAGCGTCGAGCACTGGAGACCGAGGAGGAAGTCCTCCAGCCTCGGGACCGTTCTGGCGGAAACGATCGGTGTATTCTCTGGTGCCAATCTGTTCGTGGTATTTAAAGACCGAGGGGATTCGTGGTTCTACTGTTCGACTTTGAAGGGCCTTGTGGTGAAGCGCGCCGAAGAGAATAATTGCTGCAGTGGTGGATGGTTCTCGATGATACCGGCTCTGTGTTGTGTATGAGGTGCAAGTAAAAAAACTCGGAGAAACAATTGTTCTCGGGCGAAGAAGAACACGAAGAAGAACAACGAGGCGTGAAGACTAGTCGATTCGCCTTCGCGAATTTCGTAGTCGTCGGATACAATGACGTTATTGGAGAGTATTTACGATGGTGATTTCAATGGAACAATGACTCGACGAATGTCCAGACTCTGATTGAAATATTCGCCGATTTGATTTAAAAAAAAAAAACACACACACACCAAACATCCTCATTGATTAATTGTGCAAGGGCGACTTTTCTGTCTCCACGTGTTTAAACGACTCGAGGGGGGAAGAATAGGTCGGAATAAAGTTCATCTTTCCGTGCGCCGCAGGTGGAGCGTTTAATTCGAGAAAGTGTGATCATTGGAAGCGGTGATGAGGAAATTCCATCGGCTGGGGAAAGGAGGTTAAATTGCAAGTGCTGACGGTCGAGGACGCCGTTTCCACGTGGCGTCGGGTGTGTGTCCCGGATCGGAATGTAATTTTAGCGAATGAGGATCCCAGCCCCATGTTGATGGGAAACCGCGTAAGACCTTGCGTCTACGTGAAGACACGAAGATTATATGCATCAATTAATCGACCACTCTGTAAGACCAACGTGAAAGTTAATCATCGCGTAAATGAAGATTAATCGGCTAAAAGCAATCGGGTAAACGCAAGGTGTATGAACCACTATTAATTCTTAAGACTCATTAGCGATTACGCGAGAAGTAGTTATCGAACTCATAGCGAGGACATTAAGTACAGTTAACCAGAAACACGCGACCAAGAAAACAGGGTAGACTATCATTCTTCCTGAACCAGCTTGACAGTGCTTAGGTACGTCGGTGCTAAGGACTCGGGAAGACGAAAGGCGGCTACTTTTAATCGTTAAGCAGCAGACAATCTTATGGACGCGGCGCGAGACCAACGTATGGATTATGCGGTAAATCAAGTCCACCTTAACCGTTGCTCTAAGCGAGAACCTCTGCCGGAACGTTGAAACGATCGTGTCGAGGCCAGCATACCAAGCGAGGGGAAGAAAAAAAAGTTGCTAAGAAGATTTAGCGAAGGAAGCCGATATCTTAACCAGCAGGGATCTTGATAAATCGGCAGGCGTAGGAGCCGAGGTGGAACGTCGAGGTCACTTATGATGGGCTGCAGACCGGCAGCTAAGTCGAAGGTGGAGGAAGGGTGCGGTCGCGGGCAGCTCGAGGCGACCAGCTCGTCGCCGAGGTGTAGCGAGGTCATCGAGCTTCCCACCGAGACGAGGATCGTTCAGAAACGAGAGGATCGCGGCACGAGCGGCGCCGGAGGAACCGACGACGAAGAAGAGGAGGAGGAGCTGGGAAAAGAGGGACCTCAGTGGACGCGGCGGTACGGCCTGTCCATCGGCGCGAGCGAGCCGAAGACACACTATCTTAGCAGATAGCTGCCAAGCGAGGATGCAGAGGCTGCGCTCGACCTTTAAGAGGTCGCGCACCCCGACGGGAGCGGAGATGAAGTCGCAGTCGAGCCTCGAGGTGCCGAAGCAGGTCAGGTCGGCCTCCTTCGACGAGATCCAGTTGGAAGCGAAACGCCACGACGACGTCAGGGACTGCAGGTCCGCGAGGACCACCTCTTCGTCGTCGTCCTCCTGTTCGCCAGCCAGGTCCCAGGAGTCGATGCGCGGTAGGAGAGCATCCATGCTGAGGGTGCCGCAATTGCAAAGCGGCCAACGATCCAAGAGCTTCGACGTATGCGAGAGAGGCTACGGCTCGTCCTCCAGCCAGCAACCCCTCGCCGGCGTTCGACGCCCGGAAACGCCGACGATTCAAGTATCTGGTTGCTACCACTGTGCCTGCGTCGAGGAGTACAAGAACCTTTACTCGAGCAGGGACGACGACGAGCCGTCGTCCAGAGAAGACGACGACGTCGACGACGTGGGCGATGATACGTCCGACGACGACGACTCCGAGCTGGAGCACAGAAGCGATGGTGGCAGCCCCGAGATCAGAGTCACCCTTACGACCTTCACCGAGAAGGCAGCGGACGATCAAGAATCCACTGTCGAGCAGACGGCCGCCGCGACGTCCCCGGAAACCGCGCCTGAAGTGGCGCACGATGAGCTAGATACCAATGACATCAGAGGGGGATTATTTCCGGAGAGGCAGCGCAGAAGGTCGGTCGCCTCGCCGAAACTCGCTCGGCAGGAGGCTCTGACCTCGTATTCCGTTGAGCTGCCGACGGAGGACGAGGAGAAGCCGGTCGACGATGACTCGAGCAAGTGCAAGCTAGTCGTCAGGGACATCTTTCTCACGGTCCCGGGCTTGAAGCGGGACCGTGCCGCATCCGTGGACTCTTGCTTCAATAACAAGAACGGGAACGTGGACGCGGGCGACGGGAGCGAGGACGCGGACACGCTAGCCGTCCCTCATCAGGGCATACGGTCGAAGAGCGTCGATATCGTGCTGCCCACCAAGGCGCAGACGAGGTACACGGCTCTACTGCCTGGGAACGAGGCTCGACCTCCAAGAGGGTGGGTACGTCTGGTGAAGGGAACAATTCTCCTTGTTCCGAATACTTTGAATTCTCTAAATGTTCTTCACGATCGGCCTGTCGCGCAATGGTGGAACGCGACCTGGACGAGTGCCTCTCGCGTGGAGAGCCTGGCTTCACACGTGGGAGCCCCTGAGCATGGACGATTCATAAAATATTAGTCGCTAATGATCCACTGTTTTTTGTAACGAATGGTTTCAAATATTACACTCGAAAGTCGTGTTATGGAGATTCGTAAAGTCTTAGTCGTTTTCAATTGGCAGGGGTAAAGTGTCCCGGATGGTAGAAAAGCTTCTTCCTTCGATTTCATGTCATTTTGCGTAAACTGTAAGGTTTTAAAGAAGAATAAGATAACAGAGAATAATATTTACAAGAATCGCATTCTGATCCTTTGAGATTGTAATTCAAACGCGTGCGGGTTTTGTGTTACTAGGAAGGCAATTCACTGGTAACGAAATGTATGAGACGACTTGGAAATGTAATGTTTGACGCTACTGTCTTCAGAAAGATAGTTCACCATTAGCGGTTAACACTCTGCGAGTTGTCGGCGTTCATTAGCTCTCACTTTCTAAGCCCGATTTAATGTGACTGACACTCAGCCAGATCGTGATATTGTTAATATTGCTCGATTCTACTCGGTAAGCTTTCTCGCCAGTATTATTCTGCCTGGTCAATGTTTCGTTGTGCCGTTTATGTGTCTCTGCTGTTGTTGTTGTTGTTGCGTGCTGTTTACACTCCATACATATACTCGACGTTGTAGTAATAGAATACTAACTTGGTACACAGAGTTTCAAACAGAGCTGATATCCAAGATTTTCCCAGCGTCAAATTCTGTGTTCTAACTGATAAAATTTAGGAAAATTATATGTACTAATTATATCGACTGGAGACGTGATTAATCTTAACACGATTCAAGACCTCAAGATACTAACCGAGGGAAAGTTTAATGCACCCTCTTTGGATTTTCAATTATTTCAGGGCAGTGGCATACAGTTTCTCTTTGAGAAACGTTTCAAACGATTAACAATTCACTAGCCACCCACCTTGTCTAGGAAAAGCTATGTTAATCAAATACGCGACAAGACGCGTTATTGCCTCCTCGACTACCATCCTCTAAAAACAGATTAGAGCTATAAGCAACCCTTCCAATCCACTCATCCCAAGTACGCGAACCAGTACAACGCAAATTCTGTCATCTAACCGTCCCAATTTATTTCCCCGATAAAACGCAGCGGCGGACAATCGCCAGGTCTCGCTAATAAAACCAGGCGTGTTCTAGCGCCGTGAAAGTTCGTGCGCGGTGTTCAGTCGTATTGAATTGGATTTCAGTGCCGTCGCGTTCGCGCCGAGTCGGTTTATCGGCGTCCTTTCAGTCCTCTGTGACCCAGGGCAACAAGCTCTCCGGCCTCTTCTATTTCGGGAAGATTAAGATGTCAATGATTCACGAGGAAAGAGTTGATTAGGAGAGCGACGCGGCTAATTGAAGCGCGCGCGCGCCCGCTCCGAGAGTTCATTGTGGCTGGGTCGGGGTGAAGTTAGTTAAACGTTAAGCGCTCTAAAACGAAAGTTCGCCGTGCTTTCTGCGAGTCGGCGGCAGCTCGGATAACGAGATTTTTATTACTTTTGTTAGCTCCACGACAACGGTGTAGGGATGAAACTCTACCGCCTCCAATTCTGTCAAGATCACTCATCGTTTCGTGCTCCTTTTTCCAATGAGAGAACAAGTTTTTTTTTCTCGTTGACGATATGTTGCTCATCTCGTAGCCCATTTCCGATACCTACACCGTCGCGCGACGTAAACGCCAGCAAGTTCTAATCTTACAATTTTATAAGCCCCTGGCTATGCAAACGAACGCTTACATCCGTCGCGAAATGGCGCGCGACGGCGACGCTATTCCTGTAACTACCCTCGGCCTCCGGAGAATTTCGTTTAACGATTCTTTCCCCGCGAAGGCGGAAGGGAAATAAAGTGAGTTAATTATTGTCATCTTGGCCTTATCAGAGCCCCGTGCCTCGCAACTTTTATCCAGACCGTTGACGATGTGCTAACTTGCCAGATACTTTTACCAGATCCTTTAACCACCACCCCTCCCCCAGTACGGGGAATAATAGATGGCTCGTTTGCATTGTTGTTCCTGGCTGGTGGATGGACTCGTTGAAATGTACCATTAAACTGTACGATACGAATTCCTGATTTGGAGAATTCTTTTTCATCGAACTCAATCGTCGATGGATTATAGAGGGTCGTTGGAGGGAGCAAGGAGGGAAAATCGATACGCTACAGAGGCTGGGCTCTTGAGACGATTTATGTTATTTCTATGCCACCTTCGATTGCTCAGGAAAAAGAAAGTATTAACGAAATATTGACTGACTCACAATTTCAGGATTTATGTTACCAATATGCAATTCCTCGGAATCCACGGGACTTGGTTAGAAATCTACGCCAGAGGCAGACGCGATATCGATTTCGGTGTTCCCTAGCGAGCAATTTGGATCGCATTGCATTATACTTTGCTACCTAGTAAACCGGCGATGAAAGTCAAATCACGGCTAATCGTTTCGAAATCCACTTCCCCGTTGGGACTCGTCCAGGTCTACCGCGCGGATGAAATTTCGGCCAAACTTGGAAACTTGGCGGTCCCGTCGATTTTAATTTCGCCCAGGGTCGCTCGCCAGCGAAGTTTTCGCAGTTCCCTCGCCCCTTCTGTTCCTCGCCCAAAGTCCTCTGCGAATAGAAGCATTTCAGTGTCCTGGAAGCCTGGTCCTCCACGCTCTCGTTAAAAAGACGTCCCTTTCGACTCGTTCTTCGAGTGGACGGGAACCAAACCTTTGGTCGCGCGAAAAATTTATGTCGCTTGTGGTGTGCTTAAACGGCCCCCACCGTTGGTCCCCCGTTTTCCCGGCAAATGAGGTGCTCCTTTTTTTCTCCCGCTGTCCTCTTCTCTTTTCTGTATTCGCTCGACTATTTCTCGAACGATAAAAATCGCCCATTTATTCGCGAAAATGATGGATCACCGCGGCGGGAAAGGCGACGCAATTGAAACGCCCTCGGAACCGCGGAGACTTTACATTGGACGGGCAGAAAATGCAGTGGCAGTTTTACGCCTTCGATCGGGGCTATTTCCTCGGATAACGAACACTGGCAATCGAATTACGGGACCCGGCGAAACGAGCGGCGGAGCGCGGTACGAGGCTTCGTACGGGATCGTCGTGGGTGAAGTGCCGTATTTTCGAGAAATTACATCGAAGCTTACCGGCGATGCTTGGCTGCCGGATCGATCGCTCTTGAACCGTTCTCTATACGCTCGCGAAAGATCGCGTCCGGTGGTTCCCCATCTTTTTTATTCAACAGATCGACCGCTCGTACGTTTGCTCAACAGTTTCCAATCAACGCGGCGTATGTATTTGTTGGCGGCTCTCGTGTTTGTCGCCATTTCCGCGGCGAATAAGCCCCTTACCCATTAATTCCCGTCGTTATTCGTGTTTCCTCAATCATTTCGCGCTGAGGCGAATTTTATGAAGCCCGGAATAGATGAATATTTTAGGAAAGGAGTCACCTTGCGCACGCGGGGCGAATTTCACTGGGAAAGCTGCTGGAAATTCCGTCATTTTCCCGGACACGTCGTCATATTGCTACTGGCGTGATAAACGAATCGTTGGATTAAACGCAGCCTTGGGGAAAGTATATTTTTGCCGCTTCTCCCGAAGCTGGATAACGGGACGAGGTATTATGAGAACTCGGAGTCAGAGGTAAATAAGAAAGGTGGAGATATCGCATCCCCCGAGGCGAGTCTGCTAATACGTCCAAGTTGCATTGCGATAATTTTGCCATTTTTCGTTCCCGGGGAACGATACCAAGGAAATCGTTTCTTTACTCGCGGGCTAATGATGATAAACGTCCACTTACTGCCGTCATTCATTGGCGGTCCGTTGCAACTCGTTGATTATTATTCGCCGCGCGCTGCTCGGTGTCGATACATGAGCAATATGGCACTTCCGTCGTAGACGTAAAAGGGAATGTTTGCGCCAATTTTCCCGCGCTCCAGTTTCGTATCCTACTTGATACTGTTTGTTGCGAACTGTCGATACTCTTATCCATTTTTCGCGTTATAAAAAGGCCGGGAGAGCGCTCGTAAACCAGGGCACCGAACACGTTTCATCGATAAAGTAGAATTTTCAAGCGGCCGCCGTGTCCGCGTCCAATTCCACGTGTTCGATTACTCGTTTCGAAGAATTTCCCTGCCGTCCGCCTGGGCGGCCACGAAGCTCCAGATCCGTTAAAAAATAGACGGGAACACGGATGATCGATGGCGAGATTTCCTTTGAAACCGTCCTCGGGCGTGACATGGAACGACGTCGATGTAAAGAAGATAGCGACGATCTATCGGCGCAGATGTCCTCCAGCTACCCAAAGAATTAAACCGGGAGAAGATGAGTTGCGACGTTAATGTAACGGGAGACTGTGCCGCATTCCTATTGCAGCGAAATTTTCCTCTCGTTCCAGGCGATCAAAGAGGGCTATCTGCGTCTCAGAAGTCAATTACAGATGCGATCAATAATACGCAGGGCTTTAGCAGATTTACTCTTCATTTCGCGTGGCTCGATTAATCGGGGAGGCTCCGCGTGCATTAATTAAATGCAGATGATAATTTATCGTTGGCTCTGTCGGCTATCCGTCGCGTATGAATATTGCAGCGTCCATCTTAAATATCGATTAACACAATGCCGATGAAGCTAATTACTTCTATGTGTTCTGGCGCTGGCTAAAAAATTAAATGCATCGCGTGGGCGTGTTCTCTTTGTGCGATCGTTACCTTCCCACGCTAAATCGTCAATTTGTTACAGCTCTGTCTAAAAGTACGGGGAACAGCTACAGTTAAGATAAGAGAGATATTTCAATTCAATAAGATGAGAATGCCTGAGAGCTCGCTTTGCACCCGACTGAATGCTTTTCAATTTATCTAGCGAAGCGGTTACCTATCGTTCTTTAACGCCGAGGTCTGTTAAAAGGCTGCGTTTCGTTCCATAATAGCTAAGAAGTCCATCCACTGATCGTCTCGACGACAGATTTGAGGAACGAGGCTGATTCCAGTAGGGACATGGCTGTGGAATCGACTTTTGAATATTGAGAGGTCTCGAAAGGGCCATAGACTGCGCGGGCCGTGGCACGGTCTATTGGCAAATGAAATTTTCAGGCACGGCATTACGGCCGCATATCCTCGAGGGATGCTCGTGAATCATTAACGACGGCGAAGCGTTCATTATTAAGGAACTAATTCTACATAACGTACCGTTCCGCGGCGGGCTTCCTTTATATTTAGAAATTATCTGCGAGGACAAGAACACGTGCTCCCCCGCCCCCCCCCCTTTCAACTCTGCAGCCCTGCTTTTGGTTGGTTTCATTGTTTTCAGTGGATAATGTTTGATCGAATCGGAATTCACGCGAACAGAATTAATTGTACTGCATGTTCCATACGAAGATATGGTCTTCATTGTTTGATTATCGCGTTGGATAATATGAATGCATAGGTGTTTACAATCGACGCTGGCATGGGAATTGTGAAAGAATTATTGGGGTGTAAACTCGGCTCTGCTGTATGCCAAGTTCACATTTGATTTTCTTTATTATCGAGTAATGAAAAAGTGAAGGGCTGCTCTTCCATCGTGAAAAGTATTTGTACAGTTTGATACGATGTATGCGATCTTTCGCGCGTAATTAATACGATGCATGTATATGCGTGGTGCATTAATAAGGCAGATATAGAGATAATGTTTATGTACATCGCCGGATGGTTGTTGATTTTTGATAGGCGAATTTTCATCTCTAATATGATCGAGGTTCCTAGAATTACTTACCTACTAAGAGACCTCTAATATTTTACTACCTGCGACACTTTAATCAAAATTCCTAAGAATCGAGATCGATTTATCGGCACTTTTACAGCATCACGCGCATGCACTTTTAATGCAGCGGTTTTAGTCGATAATGTTTGACTTCGCTCGTTTCAGTAACCGGTACACTCGGTTATGCCATTAACAGTTTCGTTGTTAATTGCAGGTATCGCCGAGAAGTGCTCGCGCATGCTTAACTTGATTACTTGCAAATTTGATTGCCATACTTTCCGCGAATTCGATTAACCCCCTTGCAGTAACGAGTTAGATGAGCATCCACCGTTGCAGTCTTGATTCCGTGGAAATTAATTTCTGAATATCGTAAAAGAGCGTTGCACATACAATCCCTGAATGACGGATCTCGGTGTCTCGATACACGATTGCGATTGAATATTCTCCCCCATTTCAGTGAAAATGCATCGAGACAAAAGTGATCTCAATCCCGCGCACACTTACTCTCGTCGTAGTTTCCCAGAATCCCATGGCTTTTGATGCTCGCAGGATCCGATACAAGGCAGATATCCCCGGGCTAGGGAACTTGGCATGCAGAAGCAAGCGTCATTCCGTGTTCCGTCCTCCTGTCTCGCGTTTGACCCAGATACCCGGGTAATTTCCGCATGCTAATTATGCAGAAAGCGGCTACAAAGCTTTGCCAACGCAACCTAAAATTTTTATGTAATCGTCCAAAGGGACTCGAAGCCCGTAGATGACTTTTTGCCATTAAAGTTGCATGCCGCGACGCGCATTATGTTTCGCTCGCGTCTCGGAAATTTAAAGTGCCCTTGAATCTTTCACGAGGCTCCGGCTCCTTGGGGACTGCCGGATAGCATTAAGTCCCCTTTCGGCCGTCATATCGTCGAAAATACTGAGCCACGTCTGCTTCAACTTGGACGTTTCGTTGCCCTTTCTTCGACAAGGAATCCTTTAAAATAGAATACTGGAATAGAAACGGGCGGACCTCCTAATAATTTCGATACCAACAAATGATAACCACTGTTTATGATAACATTCAATGGGCCAAAGGCGCGCGTACTACTACAAGCATTCGAGCAAGATAGAGTCTCGCGTCTCTGGCCAATCATGCATTCACAGAAATCAATTAGTCGCTTCTAACAGAATCATAATTGTGTGCAATGAAGCATGGGCAAGTACCAACGAGGTCGCAGAGCTAGTGATCTCTATTAACTCTATTATGATCCTCGGGTCTTCACCGACCCAATCACGCTTTCATCTCAAAGCTTTTCCAAATTCGGGAATGACATAAAAAAGTTGTTAGCATTTAACATTATTTATAGTAAAATGTATCCTGCTCGACAGTATTTTTTGGCGAATATATGATTGATCGAAACAAATGCGCGAGAGAAGGCATATACAATCTTTTTAAAAATCATGTAAGAAGTAAGAAATTTACGTACAACTTTAGAAAACTTCTAACGAGGGCTAATTTATTGCGACACATTTTTTTGACGATAAACTTTGTCTCTTTGAATCGTCACTGGTTTATTGATTCTTACATTTGAAACAATACGCTATATTCTTCTAACTAATAGTTGATCATTTAAAATAATGTCATCTATGTACCTACCAGATGATACACTATTTACTTTACATGAATTTCGTTTAACTTTTCGCGTGACCGATCGGGAAAAAAAATAGTGTCCAGCAGAATATAGATGAGTACCGTAGCAGAGTTAAAATACCGATTTCAGTGCCGATCAACAGCTTTGTTCGACGAGTCGATGCGCAGTCATGTCTAGATGTTGCTTTGCAGTTTCAATTAACGATTAACATTCACCGCGATACGTACGGTGGGATCCAGTTTCGGAACGTCTCTGATCGGCAGTTCGTTACTATTCTTGCCAGCGGACGCATTGTAGGCGTCGAAATTGAATTCCGTTAGAGGAATTAACGTCAGGTGCAAGAACGCGCCATCGATATCGAAGTGTCACCCCGTAATCGAGTGTCTTGCGGTTTCAGAGGGAGAGAGGAGGGTGGCACGAGTGGCGGTCACCGTGAACCACGATCGACGCCCGATTGGGGACCTGGTGCGCTTAATGGCGAACATCTTTGGGTGCCGACGTCGGCTTCCGGTGATTTCTGTTACGTCAACGATTGCTCGGTAAGTTTCATATCCGTTGCACAATATTGAACGCAGCTGTGTTTGGACGCCACAGTTGGGGGAATAACTCCTCGGCTATCCGTATAGTTCAATCGATAGAACAGCCGTCAGGTTGAACCAGGGATTTGACTGTAAATTTTGGAACAGCAATCTGATCTCTCCCTTCCTACACTTCTCCGAGATTCAATTCGTTCTGACTCCATCGCACTTTGTTTTCGTGTTACCTATTTCGTATTTCGAGTGTCGCACGTGGGCTAAGCTGATTTTTTCTTAGGTGGATTCAGTATTAGGTGGTGGACTCTTTTTAATATTAAACTTGGAGAGGAGGAGGTGATTGGTAAACCGAATAGTTCGATCAGTTGTGGACCGAAGTCTACTTGGAATTTTCAGTTCCGTGGGTGATGGATTAAATGACGGGTGCTGTTATGTGTCAGACTCAAGAATGAGGAGGAATCTGCGTCTAGATCTTGTTTACAACACTCCCTTGAGTTAAACTCCTGTTGTTTGGAGGAACTAACGTCATATTCTACAATTAAGAACATTTGCGTTCGAGTTCTCTCCGCGATGTGTTTAAGACAACCGCCGAGCAAAGCATCCAATTCATACCTATTCCAAGTCGTTATGAGTAACGGTAGTTAGAAGGTATCAATTAATGGATTCGTTAGAGAGATAATTACATCTATACCCGGAGGTGACATGTCAGCTGATGCAGACTGCAATTTAAGTCGTTTGGTCAGCTTGATCTGTGCAACTGGTTCTAGAGGAAACGTTACGGCGGTGCAGAAGTATCCTGACGTGGAACCAATTAATTATGAATTGCGTAAGAATTATTTGACGGCCTGCACTCGCCGAGAAAAGCACGTAACGCGGAGGAAACAAAGGTTGTTCTCGTTGCGCAAGAATAATAAAGATTTGCCGGGAACAGAAAAGACATTGTTAACGATAGCAGAGCGCTCCGAATGTTTGTCAAAGTGTTTCAATTATCACAGGGAACAACGCAAGTATCCACGCGCCATGTAGGTGCATCGTTATTAAAACGGACAGCCGCGCTCTGTTAAAACTCGGAACGGAACGCTTTGGCTGGCTGAAAATATTTCCAGCAATCGTTAACTCGACGGAAATACTGCGCCACTGTTTCCCAGTTATTCCTTCAGGCGCCGCTTCTTTTTATTCGCAGACCTGCCTCCCCCTTAAGTCCCTTGAAATTGAGTTTCCTTCCGTTTAGATTGAAATGCAGTCCGACGGAAACCGCCTTCATTTTTTCGTGTAATTACAAACAGATGTCTGGAGTTTCAATAGGAAAAATTGATTCCCCCGCGATGCTCGCGTCGCCGGGGCGGACTTCGGTAAACGAGGCTTTACAAAGGAGTTATATAGGAGCCGAATGGTGTCACCGAAACAGGAAATTAACTAGCCGGTTGAATACACTCGCACGCGTTCATTGTCTTTCTACTATTGTCATTTTCGCTGCTGGGTTTATTTAATCGCTTTTCACCTGTCTAGCCGCCAGCGGGCGAAGGAAGACGAGAACGGCGACGGAATACCGTGGAAATTCGCGCGCGCCAATAAAAGCCTCTTTGTCCGCGCCGGTGTTTTGTTGTCGGTTAAAACTATCGGCGCTGCCACGTGAATTTTTCCCTACGCGTTCCGCAATTCCAATTTCAATATAACAGTCCCCACGCGTGTCATCGTTAACCAGAACTTCGTTCGACGCGACCGCTGCGGAATACTCAGCCTGCACGTATCAGAATTACTTTATTCGATACACTCTAGGGGAACGAGTTCGATAGAACGTTAGACGTATTCGTTGAGCTCGTTTCGTTTAATTCCACTAGTGTTTAAAAACACATTCTGCTCGGGTATGAATAAAACATCGCCTCTAATTTCCCCTCGCGCCCTCGTCGTTATGCAAATTAGCTCCCGATGCATCTTTAGCTATCTAAACTGGCGAGATAAGGCTTTCGGAGGGGGGTATCGGCGAAGTCGGGGATGGAAATCGAATGGAATGAAATAGTGAAAGGCAGAAGGAACGTGGAAAACATGCGATACGCGGTATCGAGCGATCAATCATATCGAGCCGTTCGTATGAGCATACTGTGCTACTGAATAGGCACCACGTACAGCTGTATCGCAAGGACGATGTCACAAGTTATGCTGCACATCAAATTTTACGGCAATTGTTTCCTCGTTAGGACCATAAATGGTCGTTCATACGGTAACGAGCAAATAATTATCGCGTATAAATTGTATTCGCTGAGGACTGCAATACGTGTTCGTTCGTTTAGCTGCTGATCTGCTCGCGCACTTGCCGCTATCAGCTCTTTTTGCTCAACATGCAGCAATAAGTAACTATTTAGACACATAGAAGAACGTACCCGAGTTCTATTCGCAATTCGTTTGCAAAATTCCTGGAGCTATCCAATTAGGCACAAACCTACACATTATGAATCATTTGCCAAAGATTCGCCGAAATTACCCAGGTTACCAGTGCTAACCACGGTCGTAATTTCTCTCATTAAACTATGTATTAGTCTACTTGAATTCCCGTTAGTGCAGATATCGAGCGATTGAATCGTAGAACGTTCCGCAGGAATAACTGGGTTCGGAGTGGACGGACTCTAGGTCGGAAAATGGTCTCTGATTTTTCGTCTCCTCCGCGTTCAGAAATTCTATATAGTTTCGCCAATTTCCAGTGGAACTTAACTATGTGAAAAAGGGGCGAAGTAAGGCGTAAAAACGATTTTTAATTACTTTTTCAGCACTCTGTTTTTACAGGGGACAGGGCGCTTTACGAAGTACGCGAATTATTTTATCACATTTTGCCTCCGCGCTCGCACGTCCTTTCCAACTACGATTCCTTCATATTTGTTGAACTTCTAATTACTGTTTAATTCAGAAACACGAAGCCGCCCGGCGTCCCCTCGGTGCCAATTATGCTTCTTGCTTTCCAGCTGTTTTTCATTTTCCTCCACTGCCACCGTTTCTTTTCGCCAACGGACTACACTGCCCAACAAAATTGAACTTTTTCTTGTTCTGTAATATTCAATAGCCGTTTCTTATAGATTTTTGTGCGCTGAAAACGAATCCGCAACCCGTTTGTCGTCATCACTCTTAGTTTTCGAAAAATTCGATTTTGAAAAAAAATGCAAATTTTCAACTTTGAACATCTTTTGTGTTCAAATAGTAATAATTATTCGGTTGCTTGTTCCGTCAAATTATTCTATGAACCCTCGCGACCACAATGATATAAGTTATTATTGAGTTATAAACATTTAAATATGTTTAAACAACGAGCAAAGGTAAAAAGACACCCGAAATGCACCCATTTCTGAAGATATCTTTCATTTTATTTCCAAAATTAAGGGTCTAGGAGAAAATGTAACTACTTCACGTGATGCAGCAGACATTTTTCCTCCGGAAACCAGCAACAGAAGTGGTAAAACACCTTTTGTTTTCCATACAGAAAGGAAAGAGTTCGGCAAAATGTGCGGCGCGAAGAATGGTAGTCCCGCGCGTTACGCGATTCTATGACGCTGAGCGGCCTACGCGCCATTGATTACCACTGTCGGCGCCGCATGTTTTGCCAAACGCTTTCGTTTTTGTATTGTAAACAAAATATGTTTTACCACTTCTGTTGATGGTTTCCGGAGGAAAAATGTCTGCTGCATCGCGTGGAGTAGTTATATTATCTCCTAGACCCTTAGTTGTTGAAATATATGGGAAGATATCTGCAAAAATTGGTGCATTTCGGGTGTCCTTTTACCTTTGATCGTTGTTTAAAAATATTTAAATGTTTATAATTCAATAATAACTTATATCGTTGTGGTTGCGAGGGTTCATAGAATAATTTAACGGAACAAGCAACCGAATAACTATTACTGTTTGAACATAAAAGATGTTCAAAGTTGAAAATTTGCATTTTTTTCAAACCCGAATTTCTCGAAAACTGAGGGTGATAACGACAAACAGTTTCAGATCAAAATGTCTGTTGGACCGTGCTATTAGTCTTGGGACGTTACGTTACGCGTTAGTTCCATTAATTCGAAGCGTCGCCATTCTCGCGCGCAAATATTAAAATAACATCGCGTTATTTATTCGACACGATGTTCGCTTGTTCGATTGTTACGTGGGTGCACCTTCTGAGAAAAGAGTTAACAGTGGAACTCTACTTTAAGTTAATAAATAAATAGGATACAGGCGCACGTGCTTGAATTTTCGTAGCGAGGACGGTGGTCGTAAAGGTACTTTACATCAAAGATTTAATAAACAGAAAACACTGCTGCAAACACATGGCGTACTGTAAATAACATTTGATATCTGGAATCATATGTTTGCAAAGTGGTTGAATTGCGGGCGTTCGTGCCATCCCCCGGAGCCAAGTGAACTTAATATAATCAGAGGATAATTTCAGAATGGGCGCTGCAAACCCGATTCTGGATTCATCAGGGGAGTCGTATTCACTCCATTCCTCTGCTTTTATCACTACGCGGTGCTTCCTCGCGTTCTCCACTAATCCTTTACGGGTAGCATTGTAAAGAAAACAGTTTCAAACACACGGTATTATAGCACGAGGGCCGTATAATCGTAAAAAGCGGAAAATAAAAACGTGGAAGAAAGTGCTTCACAAATGTGCATCCGTGAAGCATGTTTTTCAGTGATACGTACCTACTGTTTGGAGCTCGAAAGGAAACACAACGTCGTTCGGGATGAAAAACTGCGTCTGTCAGGCAGCGATAAATACTTGAGAGGGAAGGAACGAGACACTCTTGCTACGTACTAAAAATACTTTCTCAGAATATCGCTCGGCGTTGTGCATTTTTCATTAGCAAGCTCAAAATGGTATTTTGGGGCACGTTATTGTGCGGTGATCTATCGGTCCTTTTCTGAGTTCGTTTCTTTCGACCGAATTTTTATTCCGACAGCCCCGGGCGGTTACGAAGGCCTTTGAAATTAATCATTGGGCGCAGACAGGATTATCGTTGAAAGGGAGTCCTTTTACACGACCCATGGTTATTTCGCGAGACCGTTTTTTTTTTCATTTCGCTCGCTGCAATTTTTTATTTACACCCAGAACCGCTGCGTCAAATGGAACATCCATGTATAGGTACAATACCGTGCCCGCGAAGTCGAAAAAATTGGGTCAGAGGTTTAAAAAGTTTATCCGTACATGGAGACACGATTCCCATTCAAAGTAATTCATCTGTTGAAGCAACCTAAGAGCGCCGAGAAGGAGTAATTTATTTAGGAGGCAACGTAAATTATTAGTCATCTTGTATTCGAACTGAAAAAAATTAATTACGCGCACTTTTAATTAAATCCGACGTACATTTCTAATCCGCAGTTGTGTCGAGTGAAATAATTAATTATGTGGCACGTTCCTGATTGAATTCCTTCGAGCTCTGGAGTATACATATACCGCCCATGAGATTCGCAGCTGAAATTACTTAGGAGTGGATTTAATTAGAAGAACTTCGGGGGATCATTCTCAGATCACTGTTATTTTACTTTCTTTTTATAGACACGAGGGCCGTTTAATTAAGAACTTGTTGATATCATTTTAACGTGAAATATCTATCTCTGTCGGAAATACCTGCGATCGTTACGTAATTATCCGAATCGCGTGAGAATTTTCTTGCCTATCGGAGAGATAAATTTTCTTTATTATTACGGTAGACTGGTTCGCCTGGGCACATTTTCGAATTCCTTCGCTTCTCGTTTCCATCGAAACACGTCGTCTCATTAATGTAACAAGGCTCCTGATTTGTCGTCTTTCTATCCAGCCAATTATAGGGTATTAATTGATTTCGTAGAATATGTAGGTACGCAATATCTGTTTTTACAAGCATAGGACGTAGGTACCTGCAGAAATAAGCGCCGAACACTTAACCAATCGCATATAGGGTTACAACGATATTATTATGAATGTTTTCGACATAAAATATATTTTATTAAATTACCAAGGCACACTTCCCTTTAAATCACTGGTCTCCACGTAATTACAGATTATTATAATAAGTAATATCTATTCAGCGACAGTGTCAACGTAGAATATTCAACAGCCCTTTCTTTTTTCGTCTTTCATAGTACTTTGCACAATTTTCTCGCTTATGCAAATGATTTCACCGTCTCGTTATTCACTCTCACGGTTTTCCAGTGTGCAGGGTTGTTTAGCATTTCCCGTGTACCGCATGGAAGCGTAACCAGCAACACCTGATTAACAAGGAAGAAAAATCAACCCTATCAGCTTTGCCACGCGGTAATAAGGGAAATTGCCAATCTACGAAAATGCTTTCCCCGTGTATGAAAGAAAAATTATCGGTCATGCCTCGAGTATCGGATAGCGCGCATTCGGGGGCACGGAGGGTGCGCGGTGGTATGAAAAATTTCCGCGGGGTATCTAGCCGGGTAAATATTTTCGCAGCTAGTTTGCACGACTCGAAATGAGTACGACGAATTTTGCACATCGCTTGTGCCCTACCGATTGGAATCTTCAGCTTATTGGCAGGAGAAAACTTGCAAACTCATTTCACTATTGGGAAGTACTGTGAGAGCGCCATCTATTGAAGTAAGCTCTATAATTGGGTCAATCGCGTTACAGGACTCGTGTCACACAAGCATTGAAATAGTGCAATAATGTTTTTGTTATTAAATAGTCTGTTAAATTTTACAAAATCGATCATCAAACAGTCGAAATTCACAATACTCCCAATTACATGTGACAGCTAACCCGATTTGACTGCTTTGATTTTCGCCACCAGATTGCGTAGCGGAAATAAGAAAATGCCAATAGGTAATCTACTTTTTCGGGCAAACCCAATTTGTAACAAATTAGAAATCTTGAAATATCAACGAGATCTTTATGTGTTCGTTGGAATTCGAGTTAATAAAAATCATTAGTTTCTTAGTATGTTTATGATAATTAACAAACTGTCTGATGAGTCTAGAAATCGTGATTATGCATTGTCAGAGAAAGGAGAATACTTTTCTTTATGGTCTCCTGAAACTATAGGGGTGAAAGTTGTTGCTTAACAAAATTCAAGATATGGGTTAGTGAAACGGTGGTATTTGTAAACGAATGATGTCCGAGGGAGGAAGAAGCGGGCTGGTGCACTTTTGACCCAAAGACCGTTTGAATTCGAGCCTGCATAAAATATAATCAACCTGTCGCTGTAATTCCAATGTGGGCTCGCGAAAATACGGGTACATCGATTGCCAGGCAATAGAAGAGTATATGTACCTAGTTTGGGACGCAGCGGGTTGGCGCGATGTAAAATTACCTGGAGTCTCTCAAAATTCAGGCTCTATATTTGGCATCGACAAGAAAATTCTGTTACCTTCCAATCACAAATAACCCATACTTCGACGTCCGAAAAATTGAATAAATCGCTCGGAATAAAGCAAAATGTTCTGGGACTGCAAATTGTGTTACCACAAAAATGAACGACGAGTGATTAATTCTGTTAGATCATGGCTATGCAATCAGATTATATTTTCATTAAAAAGATACCGTAAGAAATCTGAGGGCGGGCCGTAACGTTGTTAATGAACCAGCGAAAACTTGTCGAGAAGTTTACTCTACATCGCGATGCACCAACGCCATTGCATTACCTCGGCGGTTTCAGACAATTTGCAAACTACCACCCGGGCATAGCGTCTAACCGAATTCAGAAATCAATTTATTTTGCAGGAATATGCGCGTGCACTCTAACCCCGCGCAACGTCAGCAATTCGTGGCTTTCCTTGCTGCGTGAATAATTGATACGGAATTACATTGAACGCACTGCAAGGTAAACTTAAACCAATAGCAAAGCAATTCGTTCGTTCCACGCGCGGCTTCGATAACACAGACACACGTTACAAACGGAAGTAGTGTTTCACGAAGTGGCCATGCCGTGTTCCTTTCTCGTAGAACTTGGTTTTATACTTCTTCAAACGTCGTCTAGGTCAGACGATGAATTTTTCATTCTTTAGGAATATTCTCTTCGAAATTGCACGGTGAAAGTTACACGGCACAATTGTTCCCACGTATTTCTACATTTTCTGTGTTATTTCTACATTTCGACATTCAATTATCATTCTTATTCTCCCACCTCTCAGCCCCCGCAACAAATTATAAATGGCAACGCGGAGCTCTCTTGGACACGTGTATTTCTCTGTAAATTACGCAGCAATTCGTTTCGCTCGCGAATTTTCGGCATTTATGAGCAATGCAGAATTAATACTGCTCCGTAATGAATATGCTCGTGTATTTCAACGCGCCTCTTTGTTCACTTTGACATACGTATAAACACGTGTCACTTAATTCAGTTACGAAGCAGAAGGGGCCACTACGAGAGGCGCCTGCACCCGAGTGTACAGTATTATGCTTCTAAAGCTTGTACAAATATTTATACAGGAGATTACAGAAATACGTTGCATCACCTACAATTTATTTCGCAATAAAATGAATTTCAATTCCTTCCACTTCTTAATCGAAACCTTCTCACAGCTGACCCACATAAAACCTCTATCAACCACCAAAAAACCTGCCACTCAGAAGCAACTGCTACGATGAGTGATGATACGAGTACATTACCTTACAGCAAGACACCCCATACAGCTCTAGGCTTCGTTAAGTCGAATTCCATGGTTGCCCGTCGTGGATCGATGAAAGGAAAGGAGGGAAACCATCAAGCAGAAACTTGTGGGAAGATAGGGTGTCAGGCAGGGGTTACAGTTACGATTTATGGAATTCCCGATGGCTCATGGTTGCACGGTTGGCTTGGAAATGGAATGCCCACCCCGACATTTAACTACAATTTTCGCTGCTCGTGGCGGGGTCGGTGCCGACGGAAGGAGGGGTGGCAATTTTTGGGCAGGATAAATAAATCTCGCGGGCCGCCAGTGGCGTGGCAGGGGACTATTTTATCCTCGCCGAGAGGAATCCTAACAGCGTGTACCTCTAACGAAGATCGATTCCACCAGTGCCTGTGGACTTTGATGAATCGGCAGTCGTTCATCCGCTGAATTCTCCGTTTAAGTTTCCCGCTCATTACCCGCCACCCCCCCGTTCCCTCCATTCTCACCCTTTCTCACCTTCCGCGTGTCTTTTTTTTCAATCGAGGGGGCGACCACAAAGATCCTCGAGCCATCGCCCACCATTGTTCGAGCCGTGGAATTTGCTCACGGACGCAGCTATTAAGATGATTGATCGGCCCCGGCGTAACGTCACGCATTTTCCTCCCCGACGATCAACAAATTTGCAAAGTAATTCCTCTTCGGATCGGGCGTTCTTGACGCCGGGCTAACTTGGAAAGTATTCCATCGGGGCGACCGGTTAAAGAGCGGACAGACATCGGGCGCGATTAAATTGGAAAAGTAGCTCGATTCAACGCGCTCGCCCCGCGTGCACGCAATTACAACTATTGATTTAGCGATCGACAAGCCGGGAGGGAGTTCGATGGGAATCGACTCGCGCTGTACTGCGAACCTCCATCCCCGTTCCGTGCGCTCGGACATGGAAATAGGGTGTTCCGACGAAATGCGCAACCCTTCAACCGGCTTTCTAATCCCCCGGAACGCGTGGTTCAATCTCGTTCGCGTTATTTCTGGAACAAAGGGTTCCCCCCTTTTCGCTGTGCCTCCTTCCGCGGGTCGAGTAATGAATCTGCCACTAAAATTAGCCGAAAGGTGTCGGTGGCAATGTACGTACGTAGTACAATGACAGTAGGTAGATACGATGGACAATCGAGATCTCCGTTCGTGTGTGCGAATCCCTCCTTTCCTCTTTTCTGATCTAATTCCTGGCGAATCTTTAGCTGTGGCGACTGAATTCGAGTCCCGCCACGTTTCAGGTGACTCATGTAGGGCAATATAAACCGCGCCAGTAATATCGAAAGAGGAAACGCTTTCTTTGAGAGGAACGACGGGGGGAAGAGGTTCGACGAGGGTCCTGTCGACCAGCCTTGACCCTCTAGACGCGACCCTCGCTCGCTTCATCTCTCTACTCGACCGCGTTTCTCACTGAAATCGTCACCATTTTAGAGCTCGCCCTCTTATGCATCCGTCGCTGCGGCGAATAGTTTGTTTAACCGCACCGGCCGTTTATCGCTTTGATCGTCGCACAGACAATGGAAGCCGACGAAGCTTTTAAAACGCTTGAAACCATCCGAAAGGGTTGCGCTCGGTCTATCCGTGCATCGGCAATTTTGAGGATTCGTTAGAACTCTATAGTATCTCTGTGTGTTATGCTTTTGTAACTCCCCTCAGCACTGGGTCCAGAAATACGGGCGTCCTCGTTCTGTGTAAAACAAAGCGCCTGGCTTTTTGCAGCTAACTTACACCGGTGTGTGGCAGAATTAAATCGATCGCGCGTAAACAAGGTTCAGTTTCGAAAACTGGCATGATACCGGGGATCCCGATTCACGTTTTTAGAAGCCGTTTTATTTTTTGTTTCGGAGGAATAATCGAGTTGCACTCGTGATACGAGAGAAAGAGCCCCGTTTGTCGTATTTAAAAACGACGAAATACCCTTGCTGTCCTATCGTGATATCATCTATCGATTATGAAATTAGAGTGGCGAACGATGTTTCAGTCTCCCTTTGAGCACGGCCCAACGCGAGTTCGCGCAGACTGCGGTTATTTTCGGGGCAACCACTTTAGTTAAAAGGATCCATAATGTTTTCAAACACCTCCGAGGTATTCCCGAAAAAGTCAGTTGCATGAAAATCCAAATATTATTACGCCTTTACCGTACTCACATTGTGTGCGTAATTGGGAAGAGTAGGTATAATTTGGTCGTAAAGATAGAAGGAAAGGGGAGAGAAACGGAAGCTCTTAATAATGTAAATGTAAGAAGGCTCAGCTTTGATGGGTGTTCTTAAACCCGACCTGGGTTAGATCTAAGTTGGATAGAATCGTATTACCTCGGAGTAGCGCACTCGACCCACGGTTCCCACGAACTTCATCCAAAATTCTATCACGTATTCCGTGCGCAATCTGCAACAGCCCTGAAATCTATCCAGCAGGGCGTAGGGTTCCCGTGAATATCCGCGGCGTATACAGCAGCTCCGTCCACTTCGTTAACTAGAGACCGATACGCTGTTGCAGAAACATGGAGCCAGGATGAAATGCGCAGCCTGCCGCGTAGTCGCCCACGAAGCGTGCGCGACCAGTCTGAATTTCGCGTGTAAATCGAGCTTCCGCGACGTGGGCGTCCGGCAGTACCGCGAGCAGACGAACACCCACCATCACTGGGTCCATCGCCGCTCGCAGAAGGGGAAGTGCGCGAATTGCGGAAAGTCGTTCCAATCGAAGCTGAGCTTCACCTCGAAGGAGATCGTCGCGGTGTGCTGCAGCTGGTGCAAGGCCGCTTGTCACAACAAGGAGGCGTGCTTCAGCGTGCAGAAGATAGGGGAGAACTGCGAGCTGGGGGCCCACGCGTCCATCATCGTGCCGCCATCGTGGATCGTGAAGCTTCCGAGGAAGGGCAGCTTCAAGAGCAGCCTGAGGAAATCGCCGCGGAAGAAGAAGTCCGGCGAGAGCCGGAAGAAGTCGAAGGACAAGGACAAGGAGCAGGACAAGGACCAGGGGAAGCTGTGGGTGGTGAAGCCGATACCCACCGCGTCCGTGAAGCCGGTGTTGGTATTCATCAACCCGAAATCGGGCGGCAATCAGGGCGCCAAGCTGCTGCAGAAGTTCCAGTGGCTGCTGAATCCGAGGCAGGTGTTCGATCTGACTCAGGGTGGACCTAAAATGGGGTGAGTTTGCCGATCGTGTATCCGCACTCTGGCTTCTTCTATTCCCATCGCGTCGACCGTGTGGCGCGCGGCATTAGAGAGTCGACGCTTTTAAATTTAGCCCTGTGGCTCGGTAAAGAATTGGGTTAATTGAATGGAAATTGAGGTGAAAATGAATTGGCCGAATGGATTAGGCGAGCTCCGAGGGCCGCGGATATTGGAAAATATGATAAATGAACGAGAGGTTTAATTAAAGTTCCGCGGGGCTGGGCCGGTAGCCAGCAAGTGGACTGAACGAAGGTGAGCAGTTGTCGCTACGGCATTATCGAAAACTTTCTCGGCAACTTCCTCTGGGAAGCTGAGGCATTTCGCTCGGTCGCATTCATGGCAGCGTAAACAACGATCCACGAATATTATCCTGCCCAGACGAAGATACTAATAAAACTTTCTTCAAACTCCCAATAAATTGCCCGCCACTTTTACAACGAACCTTTGAATAGCTTGCCGTTCAACAAAATCGTTCGCGAACTGCTCAATAACAAAATTCGCGCGAGGCTATCCAAAGTAAAAATAATAAATTGATCATTTTCAATTTGGGCTTAACACTCTTGAGAGTAAAACCGAGTTTTCCCATTTAACGGTCGATCTTTTTCTGCTGGTGAGCTCCCAGGAGCATATCTGTAAAGTGGACTGCCCTTGAGGCTTCCTATCTTCGCCGAGACTTCGTCATATACCTATAAACTTAACGAAACTGTTTGTATAGAACAAAGGGCGAATAGAAGTCTATTCATAGAATGTATCATATCCTCGTTACAGCGACCCCTTTCATTCGCTCATTACTCGGAGACTCGAGAATCGGGGATCTTCTATTTGAATGTTTAAAGTACAGAATCCTCTTGTTCTACGCGCGCAAAGTCCGCCATTCGTTGAATTATTAACAGAAATCATTCTTGTCGGCATTAACAATGGCGCAAAACAGGAATTCCTACTTCTAGGCTGGAATTGTTCAAGACAGTTCCTAATCTCCGAGTCCTCGCGTGCGGCGGCGACGGTACCGTCGGTTGGGTGCTGTCGATCCTAGATCAGATCGGTGCATCGTCGCCGCCAGCGGTCGGGGTGCTTCCCCTTGGCACGGGGAACGATCTGGCAAGGGCGTTGGGCTGGGGTGGCGGTTACACGGACGAGCCGATCGGGAAGATCTTGATGAACATCGGGGAGAGCGAGACGACGCTGCTGGACAGGTGGCAGCTGATCGTTGAAAGGAACCCGGACGCTCAGGGCGACGACGACAACGGCAAGGGGAAAGAGAATCTGCCGCTGAACGTCGTTAATAATTACTTCTCTCTTGGCGTGGATGCTCATATCGCTCTTGAATTTCACGAGGCACGAGGTTAGTGTCGGCCCCAATCGTCCCCATTCTAAAGTCTCTCAATAGCCCGTGTGGCGTGCAACAGCACGCTTCAATTTATCGGAAGCAATTAATCGGCGCTGGCGCTGAAAGAGCAACTGATAACGCTCAAGCGTGGGAGAAATGCGCGAGGGGTGTAAAGCTGGGAGCGCAAACTTAACTGGTTGATCGAAGTCGGGGCGAGAAATGGTAAAACTCTATGCATTGGTATAGTAGGTAACTGTGGGGCCTGAAACTAATCGTTTTCTTTTTTTTAATTACTCAGGGTGTTTATGATTATTCACACCTATCCAAATGGAGAAATAATTCATACACTTGCGGATGAAACTTTTTGTCAGTTCCGTTATCCAGTTAAGCTTGTAGCTACGGTTCAAAGACGCTTTGTACGAATCAAATCCCCTCCCTGCTCGTAAGAGGAAGAGGATCGATCCGATTCGATTCTCCCGTTCGATTGCAGAGGCACATCCGGAGAGGTTCAATTCGCGATTGCGAAACAAGATGTTTTACGGCCAGATGGGGGGCAAGGATCTCGTGCGGCGGAAATGGAAGGACCTCTCGGAGTTCGTGACGTTGGACTGCGACGGCCAGGACATGACGCCGAAATTGAAAGAGCACCGTGTCCACGCCATAGTTTTCCTCAACATCGCCTCGTACGGCGGTGGGACTCATCCTTGGGGCGCCGCGAGCGGGACCAAGGAGCCATCTACGGAAGACGGGCTGATCGAGGTCGTTGGCCTGACCACCTATCAGCTTCCGCTCCTCCAAGCTGGCGGGCATGGCACCTGCATAGCTCAATGCAGCGCGGCTAAGCTGGTTACCACGAGGACCATTCCAATGCAGGTTAATAATACACTCCCCACGACACTTCTTCGCTTTTAAAATGTATTAATGGAGGCTGGTGATAAAAGAAAGGAAATAAAGGAAAGTAGATGTGATTTTTCATCATTTTAATCGTCCAGTGGTCGCACGGATGACAGTAGTCGTCCGTTATTTTCTCTGCGATTAATGGACCTTCGGCCGCAAGAACGTACCAAGTATAAGAGAGAACTCGAGCAGACGTTGTCGCTCGCGAAAGTAATCGTTCAATGAAACATCAGGCGATCATTGTACGGTTAAGAGAGATTACAATGTTCCTTTCAGGTGGACGGAGAAGCCTGTCGACTGTTGCCATCCATCATAGACATGAAGCTGTTGAATAAGGCGACGATGCTGGCGAAACGGAGAAACGCGAGCAAACCGCCCCAGGACGTGAAGCTGGATAGATTAAAATTGCCAGTGATGAAGATAAAGATGTCAGACTACGAGAGGTACCATCACGACAAGGACATGCTGAAGAATTCGGCTGTCCCGTGGATAGAGGAGCCGCTGGATCTAGACGCCACCACGGATCTAGAATCCTTGAGGAAGATCCTGGCGAAAGATCACAACATGGACACTTGTTGCTTCATCGACTGTGAGTGTTGGCCCGCGTTCGCTCGCGGAACGGCTGATTGCGATTGAAATTCTATCGCGTTACCATCCGGGCTCTCGTTTCAGCGTGTACCGCCGAGCGATTCTTCAGGATCGATCGTGCCCAAGAGCAGCTGCATTACGTCACCGATGTCGCCGTCGACGTGGTGTACGTCCTCGAGGAGAGTGCTACCAATCAATCATCGAACGAACCTGGGGCAATGAAGGTTTCCGCGAGCCAGGAGCCCGTCACTGCTCAACCATCGCCAAGGTAGCTTTATCACGCACGTCACGCCTGGCCAATTTCATTCTTCATTCGCTAACACGTAGCTTCGTTGTGATCGTATGGCCCCCTGTGAGTTGTGTGATCCTTTCTAATATCTACTGTAAACACATGTACCGTGTTCGTCTCATAGTATTATTATATTATTCTTGTCTGTTGGTATTCATTCGACGTGAGTTAGGCGCCGTGGCTACTTGTCTTCTGCTTGTACGTACACGACTAACCGTACCTGCGACTAATGCCAGATACGTCCACCATGTAATAATAATGACACCATACTCCAGCGTTCTCTCCCTACTTCACACATTCGTCTGTGTGTCCATGATAATGTAATGGTAATGGAATCGTATCATTAGATTAATAGAAAGAACGTGTAATATAGCGAAGAACGACCAAAGACAAACGCAGCCATGACACAAGAGCAGCCTAACGACGAGCCGAAGGCGCAACCGTCTCCGGTGCCGGAGGTTCCAGGGAACGAAGAGGCGCCTAGCGGAACGGCCGAGACCAAGCCGCAGCCCGAGCCTCTGGCCACCAGCAGATCTCAGGGATCGATGAGCAAAACTACTTCCCACAGCGAGACGATGAATGCGAGGAACGGGGAAAGAATATCGACTAACGAGGACAGAGTATCCGGGGGCTCTATAAAGCAAAGCAGCTCCTCGAAATCCATCTCTGCGACGGTTGTTGGACAGTCGCAACATCAGCCACCACTCACCTTCATTAGGTGAGACTCTACTTTATTCTTCCACCGAATTTCAGGGATATAAGAGGCAGACTGTATTCGTAATAACTGAAACATTTCTCTGATCGAGAGCTGATTGAGAGTTGAAAGTGGAGCGTGTGAAGTAGAGAGCAAAATTGATGTTTATAGTCCGCGGGATAGGCTCTTCGGTCTGAGCTCGGAGGTCCACGCATTTAGCACTGGATTGCTCGAGAAAACCAGCGACGGTATCCTGAGGGCGGCGAAAATCGGCGATCACCAGGCGTTGAAGGAACTCCACGTGAAAGGATATTCTCTTTTGTCGATCGACGCCACTGGACAAACTGCTCTTCACCTGGCCTCGAGGCATGGTCACAAGGATATTGTCAGATATCTCGTTGCTTGCGCACCATCGAGCATCCTCAACATGGTTGACAACGACAAGTAAGTTTCTATCGGCTAAAACGCCCCGGGTATTCAGCCTGATATTTCATCGGTTCGACATAACGCTAGATGAGAAGCTTCCCCCCCCCCCCCTCCCCTCCCCCTCTGCATTTTGAAAGCCACGTTTATAACGCGACGTAACGTCGGTCAAAGGACAACGTATTCTTGGACATGTAACTGGAAACCAAATAAAAAGGTGCCTCTCTTCTTTTGTAATTGCAGAGGTCAGACCGCTTTGCACAAAGCGGCTCAATATAAGCGTCGTTCCATTTGCTGCATGCTGGTAGCAGGCGGTGCTACTTTAACCGTCAAGGATCGACACGGCAACACGCCCCGTGATCTTGCACTGCAAGCGGAGGACCGTGACCTCGCAGCATATTTATACAGTAAGTGTTTCGGACTATTTTCCTGAACAAACGTTACTCAGCCAAGGAAAAAGCTGCTCCGCTAAGCTGAACAAACAGAACCGCGCGCATGAAGTCTGAGAAAATACAGGTAGAGGCGCGCATGTATACGCATACAGCAGCTTAAATAACTTTCATATCTCGCAGCACCCTTCTTTTTCGTTTGCTTCTAATACTCGAATCTACAAAGTGCCTCGCGGTTTTTTTAAATTGCAATCAGATTCCTCGTTACAAGAAGAAAGCTGCAGTTCGTTTCGAAATATATTAATTCCCGTTGAGCTGCCCTTATTCGTTCTATCTTGATGTTGAAATACAAAGGAACGCGGCTGATCCGAACGTGATCGTTTTAGTCGAAGGGCATTTGGTCGAGTATTTGGTTGGCCGTCGTGTCGAGCAAGATCCCCTTAAATTAACGTCCCTTTCACTGTTGTTCGTCGCTCGGCGGATCGTTAAAATCGACGTTATTCGGTGATATAGGTCAAGAGCAGTTCCAGCTGGCAACGGAAGAAATGGAGAACGCCCTTTGACCTCCGGTCGTAATTGGCAGGGCCTGAGCGAACCCTAGCTGATTCTGCCTTCGATCGAGTCAGGACGGGTCCAGTTCAACGATCGGCGATCGTCGTCGGCGACGCGACGCGCTCATGTTTCGGCCGATCCTAGCGTAAAACCGTACTCGTGATTAAATCGATATTCTTCTCCGGCGATTAGGTAAGGCGGTAATTTATTCGAGTGCTCGAAAAGAATTTCTCGTCGAACGCTCGAGATCACTTTCTATGATCGTATACCTATTTGAATGATACACGTCACTGTACGTCGTTAGCTGATTACACGCGTCGCGCACGGTCTAGCGATTTCTCGATCGACCACGAGTCTGTACACGCGTGCGCGCGTACACGTATATTTTTAAAATCATGCCTCACACATCCACACGGGGGACAAGCATCTTACACGTCGATGAAATCCACGCGTGCCTCCTCTGGAGCTTCGTCCTCCCGCCGGGGACGTAACACTTACGCGCGTCTCGCTCGTGGCAGGAGAGCAGCGAAGCGAGAGAAAGGCAAGGGGTTAGAAAAAAAGATATCGGTAAGAGATTTTTGCTCATTCGCGATCTTGCTCGTGCTTCGTTGCGCCGTGAGTTTCAGGGGGATCGGCATTCGCGGTAAGCGATCCTGACCGAATTAGTGAGAAATTAGGATTAGATTGCAAATGGTTTGATCGGATTAAATCCTAAAGACTAATGTTCGTGGTATTCGTTTGTATGATTTTTATTTTATATTTTTCTACGTTCCAGTTCTAGGTATCTTGTGTATTGGCAGCGAGCGGTTTCGTCGATTGTCCTTAGTAGCGATTTTTACATTTTACCTTGGCAATTGTTTAGCGATAGGGACTCTCCTCGCGCGGGCAACGCGAACTTATAGGTGTGTTCAGAGTTGGACGGAATTATAGCTTTCATTCCAATGATTATTTTCTATTTCGACGATTGTTAAGGATTATATTGTTCGACCATAGTTTCGTTCGCTGCGAGTTGCATTGTACGGAGGATATTATTCTATTGTTATCGACGGGGAACTCCAAACGGCTTCGAGACCTGCTCGATGTGAGAATTCTATTCCTCATCGATAATTCACAAAGAAAAGGAAAAAAAGAACGACGAAGTGGAGGGAAGAAGTTCTATCCGACTCTGCTCGTACCCAAGTATTTCTATTCTCCCGTTGAATTTTTCCCCGCTTGTTCTAGGATATCTGGTTGCATCGGATACATATCTTTTTCTATAAGTGTCGCGTTAATATATACATATACATATATATATATATATATATATATATATTATACATACATATATATATATATATATATACATATATTTTCTACGTTCGTTGATACTGATATATATTTATTATCCGTAAGACGCAGAAGTTTCTTCGCGATGCTGTTTTTCTTGTCCGTGAACGTTCGTCGAACTTGTTCACGTTGCTTGGACACACACAGAGACACGTGCATACACACAGAGGGCACACAAAGGGGGTACAAAGATGACAGACGAGTGAACCAAGGCGACAAACACATAAAGTAACAAGTCCTCTGCAGGACATTCGCATATTCATTGGACAATTCAACTCGAAGATCCGCGGGATCAGCGCGAAGCATTCGATCTCGCTTTGAAATTTAATCGACACGTTTCCCAATGGCACTCCCTTGCGAGACACGCGCGAGTGACTTTGAACCTCCGCTTTATCCACGTAGGAGCGTGCCTTTGAATCGTCGAAGCGAGATTGTACCTACCTTTCGCTCTGATCGATGCCCGTGGCGAATATGCCGTTCAGTGGACGCCGTATTTCGATGTACCATGCAGCCATGCTCATCTATTAGGTACGTTAACTCATTAGGCGTTAATCAACTGAGCTCGACGGGGACGGCAACGGGAGCGGAGCGTGGAATGAAAGTGTGTGAGAGAAAGTGTAGAAAAGCGTGAGAGATAGATAGATAGATAGATAGATAGAGAGAGAGAGAGAGAGAGAGAGAGAGAGAGAGAGAGAGAGAGAGAGAAACGTGATAAAAGCGAAAGAGAGAATTATCTTACTCGGTACCAAAATGAAAAAGGGGATCAACGTACGAACACCAATTAGTTCTTAAAACGACGGTCTATCGTCACTATTATTATAATACTGTTACTAGATTACTCTAATTTTACTGTCGGATTACATCGTGTAACTGTACGCGCGTGGGCATCCTTTACGAACGATCGTTCGACGGGCACCGTGAATTATTCTGATAAGAGCGGGGGCCGCGAGCGGCGTTATCCTGCGGACGCCTGGCGAGGTAAGTTATATCCCTTATCGGGCACGCGCGAGCGGCCCCACAGAACTGCTCCACCTGTGGGGCTCGATTCGATTTTTAATACATACCCGGCTGACAAGCCCCGGCACGTGGTTAGGGTATAACGATAACGAGTTTCTTGTTTTCAAGCATAACTTCGTGTCCCTCTTTTCTGTGATCGTTAGAGACTGTCCTATTCTCAACTTTGTGATCGTCGCGCGCGCGAGCGCCAATGTGTGTATGTATTTTTATTATTACGACCACATCGCAAGTTCTGTAAGTAATCCCTTCAACGCCCTCGGCCGACGATGATCGCCTGCTTGTACAGTCCTCGCGGCAAAAATGGACTTCTCGATCTTCGCGGCGAATGGAGGATATATTATCGGAGCATCGTCTACGAAGTACCAGCCCTGTACGCTCGGGGATGAATTTATTAAGGGACATTAAAGAAAGAAGATCGAGTCGAGTACAACGAAGAGTCTCCGCGTACTCGCGCGCGTGTCTCTTCCTCGTGTCTCTCTTCGTCCTGTGTAATTATCGGTACTTTTAAGGATCGTTAGGTCGATAGAGGAAACTTTAGGAGCGAGCAACCGTACGTATACATATAAATAGATATATCCGTAGAGTACCTACAGGTAACCAATGACGATGGCGGAAACGATCTAGAGATGCCTTCGTGTGTAAGATACGTTGTTCTTGATTATTTTTTATATGTAGAGTATAATCGTAATGCCTTTGTAATGTCCCCGGGAGGCGCGGCGTTGATCGCGCGAACGACCACCCCGCCGTTGTATTTAATGTCCTCTATTTAATTAACGAATAGCTGTCGCTGGACAGACGTGGTTCGCGCGACGAACGCCGCGGCGATCTAGAAACATGAAAGGAACACGGAGCATTAAAGACTTGAACCGTTAGTCGAACATTCTATTTAATTTTCAAGCGCTCATTTGCTTGCCATTTCTTTCGTTCACCTCGATTCGCCACGCCGAATGTCTCGTTGTCAGCTAATCGTAAGTCGGAACAAGATCAATTGGCCACTTAACACCACTTACCTCGCCTCCTTTTACTTCCTTGTCACCATTCATCTTTCGCACGTTCAAGCACTCTTTAGCTGTGTCTGGAAAAAGGAGACGTGAAATAAATCGCAGTTGGTCAACAGACAATCAATAAAACGAGGGCGTTAGAGGTTCCATAATTTTTTGAAACTGGGAACGCAGTAGGGAGAGGATTCCTAATCTTCGACAACCGCTTGATTATGTTCCGACTCCTCGTGTTTCCTGCATGTTAAAGTATCCCAGGTAGCTCTCGGTTGTGTACCAAGTTTTCGTGGCTTGCCGATTTTTATAATCGCCCGTCGTGATTGTAGCCACATGTGCAGGGTTCGATCCAGAGGCCAAACGTTTCTTTTAGGAATTTAGGATCCTTCTACAAGTCCCCTTTCAAGCAGGTCCTTGGTTAACAGGTAGAAAGGGGCCGATTACAATAGTTTCGATCGTTGCATCCTTCGCGAGAACTCGTGACGTTAAACAAACAGATTAAAATGTCGTGGCTACTCGGGTTATTCGGAGATTACGATGCGCCATTCAATTTCCACGGTAGACAAGTCAGGCGTCAATTGTTACAGCCTTTACACTTTTCAACGCGACATTTATCTCGTAGAAAATGTTCCCCGAGACGTTCATTGATAATTATCGCTGGATAGATCGCGAGGGGACCTACAAATGTCGTTCCTCGAGGAAGAGGCTTTTCGGTGACAAGCTTCTTTGGTTACAGCATTTGAGTACTCGACGATGGTGAGTCTTGGAGTGTGCTGTGATCGATCAATTGGCGAGGGAATGGCAAATTAAGGAAAATGAGTAGTTAAGAATTCTAGCAATTGACAATTGAAGTAAAAGTATCAAGGTCTTGATTAAGCCTGAGGATATCTTTATGTTTGTGTTATTTTGTGGGAAGCCATGCTCAGGAAAATTGAAATAACGAAATTATAAAGAAAGCTCTTCTCACCAATTGATCATCATTTTCAATCTCGATAGAAATTATCACATAAACCTATAGTATCAAAATTACACAATTTATGGGAATGTTCTCGTCACGATACGATAATACCTACAATTTTACAAATTAATTAATATTTTCTGCGAGTGGTGTGTATTTTGAGAAACATCCCGTACCTGTATTCGAATTATAGATAATTATATATTCCTATCGATTAACTCTGGAAACGTTGGAATTCCTTGAAAATTTCCGTGGCATTTATCCTGATGGCGTCGGTGGTCTATTTGTTCGAATATATATGATATATACGTATATAAGTGTATTTTTACTAAAGTTACATTTATCGATCGTCGTATGTAAGTGGCTAGAAACGTAGTCCGTCACGAAGTCGAATGTCCTCGTCTTCTGCAAATTTCATCGTACACTTTCCTTATTCTTCCACTTTTTGACGACTCGTTTTCGAAAGGAACGGGACGCGACCAACGCGATATTCCCTTTGAACTTTCTAGAGTTAATCTTAGCTTTTAACCTTCGCGGAGATTCAATAATGAACGCGACCCCTGCTCTTCGTTTTCTTCTTTTCCTTTTTAGGCGGGTCGACCGGTAAGCGACCGTTCTATCGTGTCGCAATGTTGTTACAGTGTTCCTTAGAAACTTTAATACCGGAAGGGAAGCATGCGTAGGATTGGCCGGACAAGCCATTGTTCGCTTCAAACAGTTCAGACTCAACGAGTTCGCTGTTGAAATTCTCGATAGCTAGCGAGGTCTTCAAATATTTCTTGCAAGCATTTTGTATTTCCTCTTACTACTCTAGCTATTGAAGATGATCCAGTCGTCGAGCATAACGAATCACTGTCAACATTCTCTGAATAGGCAGTCGAACAATTCGATTAACTAAGGGATCATGGAATGACCATGAAGAATATCAAGGAACACTGTAATCGCGACGGTGAAACGTCAATGTCATCGAGTACAGCGTCAAGCCACTTTCGTCCTACACTTGCACAGTGTAACGTACGAACACTAATCTGTACATACCTAATAGCTAGATACGTGCGTTAATATATTGATCGAATTTTTCGAGTACTTAATAACGAAGAAAATCAATGCCTTCTGTGGTTCACAACTGCGTATCGAATTAAGGGGTAGAACGAACGAAGGTGTTCCCAAGAATTCGAGAAAGTTTCCTTCGGGCCAGGTCGACCACACGACACAAACACACACGTACACACCTTTCCGTTTTCTTTCAAGAATCTCTTATTCGTCGTCGATTAGGTATCGCGTATCTATCACTCGGTTTCGTGTTAAATCGTTAGAGGGGTAACGAATTAGGAGTCGAATCTAGGGGTCGTCCCGAGTCGCGAGTAACTCGCGAGTCAAGCTTCTAACGATCAGTCGCTCGGATCGTTGCCATCGACTGGGCTTCGGATTAAACGATAATATGCATCGTGCGCAAGGTAGGGAGAGAGCGATAAGTTCGCGCGACGCGATTCGAGAGCTCGCGTGATCTGAAATTAACGTTTAACCCGCGAGATCGATCTTTTGGACGGGCTTTGAGGAGTCAAGCACACCTTTGAAAGTTCAATTTCTTGTTTCGAAGTATGCTGGACCCCGAGTGTCCCGCGTGCGCCCGTAAAATTCTACCACGATCTGGCAGTAGATCGCGCGATATTAAGCCTCGAGTTGTTTACTATGGCTGCGAGTAATAAACGATAAAGTGCTTCACAAATAACTAATACCCTAACACGGCATAAAGGTGCTGCACTATTTTCCAAGGGAAATACTGCGAGAGTCTCATGAAGATCGTGGGAAAGGTGACCCTAGGAAATGGCACCCCTTGGCCTTAAAGGCCAACGCGTTAAAAGGCGCGACGAGCACTTCGCCGTGGAAAGGCTGGTCTTGCGAGTTAAATTTTAACGAACCTGCTGCTTAATCTCGCGGAAGCTTTGCCCTGCCTCGACTTTAGAAGCGTGCAGGCGCTATTATCCTCTACTAAGTGTATCGAAGAATACACCGTGACCAAAGAACGGTCGCTGCATTATTTAAAGTTCGTCTCTATCCTGGCTTCGGTAGCTGCCAAGTGGCAAGAAAGGATTACAGCGTGACTGTGCGATCAAGTTATAATTCACTATCGATCACTGTCAACTTAAATGAACAGCGGGCCAAAGGTTCGCGCTATCGAGCACCGTGGGCGACTCGAGGCAAGGGCGACGCTGGTTCTAGTTGATAAGTCTGGTTCTAGTTGAATGAGAATTAGGTGGCGTGAAGTAAGCGTGTGCAAGAGAGAGAGAGAGAGAGAGAGAGAGATACATAGAGATATAGTAGAGAGTGTAAAAATTTGCGCGGAATTCCCCGAAGGGAGGAAAAGAAACACAGTATTGCCTTTCTGAGGGACGCGGCCTCGGACCGTGAGTTTCATCTTAAGTTCTAGAGCAATAAATCGGCGACAATCACGGCGTTTCGGGCCGAGATCCGCGTCACCCACTTTCTCGTCTGTCCGCGCGTTCATTTCTTTCCTCTCTGCTTTGGCCGTCGACGACAAGAAGAGCCACCCCCGCGACTGGCCCACTACGCGCGCTCCACATTGTTACGGTCTATCGTTCGCGACGCGTCGTCGACGTCACGGTGGCCCTCGCCTCCTGGAATCTCACGGAGTATCGAGGAATTTTGCGGAACCTTCTGGAATTTCATAACACTCAGAGGCGAACACCCGCGTAATCCGTTGGCACTCGTGCCGCTAAGCTGGCCAGAGTCCTGCGAGCGTTTCGCTTCTCACCGCGATAACGTGCGGCCGGACACACCGCGGGTAGTTGGGCGTCGCCCTGTTTCGGTGGCGGAGCAAATTTTCGTACACCATCCCGCGGGTCTCTCGATACTCTCCACAGGGAATTGATCCACAGTTCCTTTGTGAGAAGCTGATCGTCCTCGTTGCACACCGTAGATTCGCTGTGGACGCAGTTGCACGCTCCGCGAGGAATCGATAGAATATTAGAGTTACTTTGCGTGGTCGTCGATGCGTTAAGGGTTGCGAGGGTGGGGATCTGGGTTACAGAGTGGCGACTGGCCCGGCTGGCGAGAACTGTGTCAGGTGAACGAATTGTTTAATTGATTCGTCGAGGGATTTCAGCCGGTCGGGTAAACTGCGCTAATTTAAACTGCAGACTCTGTTTTGACTGCAGCATAGCGCGAGACAATGGGGCCACTGTTCTGTTCGGCCGCGTATTGTGAACGGGCGACCCAAATACCTGGATTTTCCCGCCAGTAACGAGCCGAGCTTGTTCCGTTCGTATTTTGTTGCCACGGCAGTTGGGTCTGCTCTATTCTATCGTTGCCAAATACAGACACTTGGCGGAGAGGCGCGGGGTTGTTTGACGCAGAACGGCCAGGCGAGATCGATCTCGCCGATCGCGCGTTAGCCGCTCCTATTTTCTTTCAACAAAGTACACGGTGTACATCTCCCTGGCTTCGCAAACTGTTCACAGACTACTCGTTTCCTACAATCGAGCCACTAGGAACCGTTCGCTTTAACGTTCGGTTCCTTTGTTCGACCATTCGCGATTCCTTTCAATTCGTAAACAGACGAGTGCCTCGACGCTTGGATCGGCTCGTTCTGCCCGTTTCGCGTGAGCCACGACTTTGCCGAATGCGAGTATTTGGTAACGGATAGGTGTCTCGAGCCGGCGTCGTTACAGGAACGATCCTGTGCACGCGATCGTAGAGACACATTGAAGTTGTAAGAACAAACGAGTGCTTCAAGCTAAATCTATCTCTAGCTATTATGGGACACTTGTAGCCTAATTCTATTGTCAAATCAAGGCGGCGAGGCTTATCGATGGAGCCGTCCGTAGCGCCTCGGCGTAGGCTACCGTGTGTACTTCGATGCAACGGATGAGCGGCGAGTGAGAGGTGCCAGAAGTGAGGCGAGCGCTCTTAGCAATCCCAAGTCTCAACCAGTGGCCACGTGTTTACGTTTCCACGTTTTTTTTTTCCGCAAGGATGTTGTCCCGACGTTCGATACCTGTTTACTTTAACGCGCGAATGGGCTGACCCAGTTCTCGGATTTCGCTAGCCACGCGTACATAGTGCGAGTGGAACAAATATAGGGAAGTGGGTCAGCCATGTAGGCGCGAAGGCAAACGTTGGCTGCGAATCGTTGCGCAAGGACGTTGAGGATCCAAACCCGGGGAAACGAGAAGCCTGGAGTAAAGTTCTACAGAGCTCGCCTCTCATTCAGTTTCCGCTAACCCATTGAGGAGTGCGCGTCACCCAGGATAACACCGTAGAAATTTCTCTGGCTCTGCCTCGATTTTATGTCCGCCCGCACATATCTGCCCCGTGACGGTTTGGTGCCGTCAGCGTGAATAGCCTTTTTCTTTCGCAAAGTAACTGATACGGAGAACTGCTCCATTCCGAAACAGGGAAACGATATTTTTTACCACTGATACTCGTGGCACTGAACCTTCGCGGTGTGGATTGTGTGGGCGCACCTTCAAGCTGCCGTTTGATTGCTGAATTTACGAGTTCATTGGGTCTCTACTTCCATGTACAAGTTCAACGACTTCTCCAGTTACTTCTCGCTATTTTCGGAGTCTATGTAACTTTTACGAGTAACTTCTGATTAGAAGGATGTATCATGCGATTACTTTATAAGTAATAAAAAGATTTCTGATTCTCGATGTCTGGGCTTTTTGTGCATGCGAACCTTGCGTCGGTTAGTGTATCGTGTTCAGTTCGTGGTTGATTATCGAGAGTTGGGGATGGTCAGCGTGAATTCTACTTTGCCAATTTTCAGATATGTGTGGAATGCAGCGCGGTAGCTTCTACGGTCGTCAGCGGGAGATTTTTCATCGAACAGCAGTTTCACTTGTTTTTAAGCAGCATTTTTGTAATACCTTCAGGAAACCCTTCCTCCTATGATGAATCCCTCGGTGTCTATGATAAACAGGTGTGTACAAGATAGCTTTGTTAAATAGTTATTGTACTCAGCATCGAAAACGTTACGTTGAAAAGTATCACGTTGATATTTTTTGAAAAGCATGGAAAGTGTTTGTTCGGGAATCTCCGAATGTTTACTTAAGAAATAAAGAAGGCTTGGAGTTCACTTTATGCGGAAGTTTCTCGGCAGAAGCGATCGCTCAGAAAGGCCTGACCATTTTTCAAAACCCTTGCGCCATTCTAGTGAAAATGCAGCTACACGAACCACATCGTTTGCCTCCTCCACCCCTTCATCCTTAAGTAAGCCCACACATTTTCTGCCTTTTGGGTGGTATAACAAGCTCGGAGCAAAATGCGTCTTACCTTCACCTCATTTGCTCGTTCTTTTCACTTATTTCCCCAGCCCCATTTTAGCTGCAGGAGCCATACAACCAGCCCCAAGGTTTCCATTCGCAATATCCCCGTCGATCAAGGCGCCTCTTGCGTAATTGCACGGAATAAGAGTATCAGCGTTAGCGTTCAGTGAATTGCAGTGCCCATAGGAAAGGGGCTGCGAGCTGCAGACTTATTCCTAGCGACGACGATCATTATCTTTAGCGGTTCGTTCCTTTGTGAGATGGGGATAACAAGCGCGAGGCGAGCGAGCAGCCGAGACAATGCGAGTTCCCAGTCTTGCGAGAGCAATGGGAGGATAATGAAGATCGATTCTCTAGTATTCCCTGGTGTTCCCCCGCTCGAGATACCGCGAGGAGGACCGGCGAGTGGGGCGGTTAATTAGCAATTCGTCGACACGGATGTCGTCCTGGAGGGGACCCTTTTCATCGCAACATTCCGTTGGCCATCGATTCTACCGTTATATCCGTACAAAATACGAGTTTCTCGGAGCCAAATGTGGGGGTCCTTTTATACTTACTTCTCCTTTCAGCGTTAATGGCCCGCATCTTGTAATTAGAACTGTTTAACCAAGTGTTGTATTGTGGAGAAATATAGAGTGTAATATAGAGATTTCGTTACCGAGTCTTTGCAATTGGGCTAGTTAATTGATACGTCAATTTATTGTAGGCCCGAAGTAGCTAATAATGAGTCCTCGAAGCTTACGGTTGTATTAAATGAATGAGAATTCTGTGAGGAAAGGGGGGGGGGGGCCACTCTCAACTTTCCGCCACAACGGGAACTTGGAAACTACTTTTCGAGTAGGGAGGAATTAAACTCGCCTCGGAACTTTCCTTCGCCTATCGAAACCTCCTCGAAGACTTACTGGTCAACTTCTCCCTCTGAAATCGTATCGCTGTAATGGTTACTGTGAAACTTTCCTCGACCCTTTTCTTCATTCTGCCCTGTAATTGATCCTATCGCTCTGGTCTCATTTGAGATAGAAGGATTATGTACTTTCTATGACGGTGCACGATGCCGCTGAAGGGAACCAAGTGACTGAGATTAACTGCGAGATCTCTACCGTGATAACGAGCGTGGGCTCGTTATCTTCCTTCTCCCTTTCATGCAAATTAAATGCAACAAGTTACGTTCATTAATCGGCTCATGTTTATTCACCTTCGTGTGCGTTTATCGTAAAAAGTCACGCTGTTGCTCAATAATTTTACGACGAAAGAAAAAATGAAATAACAAGTTGAAGCTGATTTCTTCAATTCTCATGCAATTCCTTGCACAAAATTATTTATAACAGGCATGTGAAATTAGCACTTTCAACTTATATTTGGTGTATACTGAATAACATGAATTGTACCGGATAACACGAATGATAATCTCCGTTCAGTAGTGTAACAAATTAATTACAGTCGAATAACGAAGCATTCTCGTTTCTGTGTCTTTCTTAAAATATTGGTATTTCGAGTAAAGGCTAAGTGAATTTTAGGTGAAAAGCAACACCTCGACGCAACCAGTCGCCATGGTCTTGTTTAGAGCATCCAACTGGAAGCGAGCAGATCAACACGTCCCTCTGCGGACTCGCGTACACTGGAACGTTAAGCGTGCCCTCCGAATCTTTGCTTCGCAGAGAATCGCCCAATACGTTGCTCGTGAAATTGTCCTCGGTCTCGTCATCAGGTAAGAACGCGATTTGACAGCTCGGTGCAGCTGCAACGGATGCTGCGTTCGCGTCCACGTCCCTCAAAGTGCCATTCTCTATCAACGCACCTGCATTTCCAATATGCGACATTGTTTATTGCAACAAACGATCTTAGGTGAATTTCACTCTCAATATTTATTTTCTAATCAAGTAACATTAGCACAGCGAACGAAGCAATTAGTGCTTCGAAGTGAATTTAACAGTTACTAGATTTATGTCACTGTAAAAGGATTAAGGAGTATAATTACCCGATATTAAAAGACCTTCGATGATCACTGATACCTTCCACTCCTCGTTCCTCCGATTCTCTCGCCAATTCACGCGAAGTCGAAGGTTCTCCAAAGGTTGCCTCGTCTCCCTCGCAGTGTGTTGTTTCAACACAGTCAGGAATGCACGCGGCCTGACCAATCTGGAGATATTAACTATGGACGAAGAAATCGACAGCATGGACTCCAGAGTTTGGTATCTGGACAGCAGTCCCTTAACGAACGGCAGAACCTCTTTGGGCCCGAATTCCCACTCCTCCATCCAGTGTTTCGGAGTCTGTCAATTAACGACAAATCATTCCCAAGACGTTTACACTTATCGCGATGATCGTTTCGATAAGTTAAAGAATTCATCCCCACCTTGGAATCTTCGAAACATATCGTATCGCTCTCCATTCGAACAACGTTTAGAGTCTTCCTAGTTAAATTCATATCATCGGCAAAGAAACGTTCCAAAGGATTCTTGCCCCCGCCACTCTCCACCCTCCCTACCGACCCGAAAATCGAGCCATTACGATCGATCAGTTCCTTCAGGTCCCTCTGGATCTTCGACTCGAATCTCTTGCTGATCCTATCGTCGCCACTCGACACTTTGATCAGAACGCCTACAAACAGTGACCGCAAACTCGTCACAAACTCCCCACGCAATTCACCTCGTCATCCCCCGAATCTCTCCAATTCTCTATTTAAATCCACCCAAGTCACTCCCACTAACAGCAACGAACCTTTCAGATGCGACAGCGCAACTTCAGCAGCAGCTCTTTCCCAAGCTCTGTGCGCGTTAGCTGGCAGGCCGAAGCACTCCTGAGGCGAGTCGTTGTCAGGAAGTTGCTGCAATGCCTTCACCGCGTTCTCGAACGAGCTGTCAGACACCTTGAGCACGCCAGCCAGCTTCCTGCGGCCCTCGAACACCTCCAAGGACCAGACATCGCTGACCATCGAGCACAGTGCTCGCATGTCGTAGTCGTCCTGAAGTCGACCCCCGTAAATAGCAACGTCCAGCAATCCTCTCCCAGTCTCCCAGTTCCCATCCTTGTCCTTGCCCTTCTTCAGGCTGATCTCCTTCACGACTAGCTCGTAAGCGGCTTCTAGATCGGACTCGTTCCACTCGTAGGCTCTGATCCAGCCTTGCGGCACGAACTTCCGTCGTTCTTGAAGCGTGGCATGGAGCCAGGACAGCAGGACACTGCCAGGCACGTTGACGGTGCCCTGCTGCTTTTGCTGGAGCTGCTGCAGAGACCTCTTCACGTTCCTCTTCACGCCTTCCGGTGGCTCGTAAGCGAGCTTCAAGCAGAGGCCAGCGAGGCTCGGGTAGAAACCTAGACACTCCTCTGTGGTCAGCCAGATCCTCGTGGCAGGATTCTTGTCCACTGTGCACATGGGGGATCTCAGCAGGCTCTCTAGCCGGGGCAACCAGTTCAGAGCGAGGTGCAGGTTGCTTAGCAGGATCCAACCACCGGTTCTGTTTAACGAGCTTTAGATTAATCTCCTCAACACGGGATGTTTAAGGTTGACAAGTCCGTCTCTTTGGCGCTGTGGCGTACAGCGGACAGAGTGGTTTGCAAAATTCGGGGTGATGCGCGATGCACTGTGGGCCACAAGACGAAGAAAAACGGTCGAAAGCGAACTTGAAAATTAACCTGACGAAAACTTATCACTGTGAGAGTCGGGAGAGCGGAGCCTTTTGTCTTTGGAAGATTTCTCCATGTAAAAAAATACTCTGGGAAACTCATATCTTATTTTTTAAATTTTATAGCAACCGTTATGAATTTTTATATCAGATTCTTCACAAGTGACTGCGAAAAGTTTCAGAAAAATAGGATAAAATGTTGAATTTTGGCCACTTTCGCGAGTTGCCTGGCCTGCTGTGCGGCGGTGGTTAAAAGGAACTTTGAAACTCATATTTTTTTACATGTTTGCATAACAAAGTTATTTGTTTAATCTGTACATTACCGACACGTAGTTTCTAGTGCAACCTCAGCCTGGGCAACTTGACCTTGGCCCAAGGACACCTCCACGAACCCCGTGGCAGACGCGACGTGACTATCGGCCAACGATCTCAGCTCCGAGCCAGGATCTGCTCCGGGTGATAGAAGCAGTAGCACAGGATACGCAGTTTCCTTTTCTGCTACGGTTCTCAGTGACCAATTCGGTGGTGCTAAGCTTTTCACGCCTTCGTGACAGGAAAGCATATCAAAATTTCACTTTAATAGGGTCCAGAGGATAAGGCAGAAATTTCCAAACATCCGAATCACCTAGAACTTCTGCAGCCAGTTTTGAAAGAGCTGTGTGCAAGTAGTCAGGTCGAAGAGTCTTCACGAGCAGAATTTTTTGGAACGTAGTCAAATTGCCCTCCGCGTAGATGCTGCTGACGTCGTTCAACCAAGCCGGCTTCATTTTGGAGGCTATCTGAATGGGAACAAGCATTTTCCAAGAACAGAAGGCAGGATATGAATCGCGTAAATAGGGATTGCATGTTACTTGAGGCAAGGACGACACCAAAGCTCGAACGGAAAGACGTCGCTCTTCTGGCACCCACTCTGGTACTCTGTACTCGGAATCTTCGTCGTCGTTCAACACCACCTCACCCAACAAGAAGTTCCTCTCAATTTCTGGCACCGAGCTGAGAGACAGCGCCAGCTGCAACGCCAACGGTAACCTGTGCTTCCGATAGACAGCTTTCGAGCAATACTGAAGAGTTAAACCTATCAATCTGTGAGCAAGCAGATAAAATTACGCGTTTACAATTAGTGGAAAATGAAAGAGGATGAAGGCTTTTTATGAACTACCAACTGACCGTTTCTCGATCAGCTTATCCTGCTCCCTTTTATCCTGGGACAATATCGAGCTTCTGTAAGCCTCTGCCTCCAAGTAGATGTCAGTGAAAGCTTCCCCTGAGAAGACGTACAGCGGACTCAAAGCCGTCGATGCTTTCACAGTTTTGTACAAGTTGGCTGCGAATTTGGCTAACTTCTCGTGATCCTCCGCTCTCCTGTAAGGGAAGGAATAATTGGGGTTGAGAAATGTTTAGAAAAGGATCTCGATATCGAATGCACTTATAGAGAGAATTCTGCTGCACCTAGTAACGTCCTCGAAGCTTCGTCGACTTTCCTCGAGGGCGAGCGCTATTTCCTTGGCTTTCGACTGAGTGGCCTGCAACGACGATAATAGTCCACCCTGAGACCCCTCGGACTCTTGAAGGAGATCTTGACCCCTCGCGGTGGCCAGCTGCGCCAATAGATCCAATCTCGCCGTGTCTCGTTCGCCAGATAATTTCTCCTCTCGCTCCAGTGCTTCCTTCCTTTGCGTCGCCAGCTCCGGCGTCTCCTTTAACAGAACCTGCCCCGAGGAAGCAATTAATCCTTGCGCCCAGTCTTCCATTCTCTTGCTTCAGAACTGTCACTTTAATTCTACAAATTATTCAGCGATTTTCCATAAAAGAATTTATCGACTTCAACGACCGGGAGAGAGTCGAAGTATCGAGCAGAAACAGAAGTAATCGACGAGTTTCCCATTGAATGTAATATCCCTCACCCTCTCGACGAATCTCTCTGCCAAGCTCTTGGTACCAGCCCCAAGGGCAATTCTGAACAGGACCGCGTCAACTTCCTTTGGGAAGCCGTCCAGCTTGTCACATCTGGTGGCCAGGAAAAGTTTGAAGCCTTGCGGAGCTGGCAAAGTTCGTTCGCCGAGTCGCAGAGGACGCTGACGTAGCAGTGGTAACAAGACAGACGGGAACTCGACCAGTTCCTCCACCAGCAGTGGTTTCCCAAATCGTACAGCTAACTCCAAGGTGGTCAGAAACTTGGCATCCTCTGGCTTGGTCACCTCCATCCTGGGACCGATGTTGCTCTTCAACCATGGTACTGCTACGCCGGATGGGTCCACGAAGATAGGAACCAACGGGCCTCTGAGGGCGCAGGAGGCACCCACTAGGCTTCCAGTGTCTGCTGGCAGGCCCTGGGCACGCCATTGTAACATTTCTCTCTCGGTGATCAGTAGATCAATCGCTGATTTCTTCCATTTGTCGTCTCGTCCGGGATCCTACGGTTTACCATTTAAACTGGGATTCATTTTGAAGATACTTTCGAAGATCCTGGTCCAATTATACATTATTACACACACCTGGTACACCAGCAACGACGCCGCGTTGGCAGCTTCAACGTCTAGCTTCTGCTTTCTGGCTGTCAGCTCCTCCAGCTGTGCCTGCCAGTCACGGTGTTCCGTGTCTAGTTTCTGGAGCAGCGCCCTGGCGGTTGCTAGTCTCGCCTCGGTTGCCTCCGCGCGCAACTGCAGCGCAGCTGCTCCTCTGGAATGCTCTGCTAGCTCTTCCTGAAGCTGCGACACGCGACTTTCAACGCTGCTGAGGCCAGCTGCCAGCTTGCCGATCTGAGCCTCGGCCGCTGACAGACGCCTGAAGCGTTGAGAATTTAGAATCGATAGAATAATGACTTAGGATTTGTCGGTTCGGTGTACGACAAGATTATGACCACGGATAACAATTTTCTGGTAGAGAGTTGGCAACGTACTCGGCCAGTAATCGTTGCTCCCTCTCGAGAGGCGCTACTTGCTGAAGGATCTGACCATATTGAAGATTAGCGAGCACCCAGCCAGCCAACGGGGCTGCAGCCACCGAAGCTCTCTTCGCAGTTTTCTCCTCGAAGCTCTCTGGTCGCTCCTTGACCAACTTGGCAACCGCCTCCAGGCTGGATGATGTGCTTCTTCTCGCGTCCCACGTCCTAGATCGGAGAACGATGTTGGAGTGGCGGTTTCGCGTGGAAGAACACCGATATTCGATGAAAGACGCGAGAAAGCAAATGGATTTCTATAATTCATTGACACCGCTACCCAAGTGGTACCCTTACACAACTTTCAGCACCAACGTGTACAATGAGAGAGTGGAATATAATGGGGATTCTGTCTGTGCTTTTATTCAGTTCAGTGGAGATATTACGAACGGAGGAACGAAGGTATTTGCCTGATCTCATCTTTGATCCCTCGTTTCGCCAGAAATGTCTTCATGCTGTTCCAAGACGTGTCTTTTATACCCATCAGCCGAAGGACACCCTCGAGGACATCTCGAACGGGGGCTGGTGGCGCTCTCAACGAACGAACTTCTGCCAATGCGTCAGCGCTGATGCCAGCTACTGCTTGTGCTGCTTGCTCTACCAAGGGCTCGACCTTTCCCAATTCTCCCTCGATATCGGTCTTAAATAAAAATTGAATATGTTAACTACAGATGGTGCTCAGAATAATGTTTACCAGTGTTACCTTTCTACGTGCGAGTTCTGCGCTCTCCCGTTCAGTTTCAACCTTCAGCGTGGCCATTTCCCCTCTCTGTCCAGTAGCACCTCTCATGGTGGCTGTTATCTGCTCGAGGGCTGCGTTTGCTCGCCCTTGTTCTGCCTAAAAGTTACGATCACCAGAATTCTTACCTCAAAATGCTAGCTAGGTTGTTCCATGGGTTGAATAAATGAAAAGAACATTTCTATGGAAATCCGACGAATAATTGAGGAGTTGAAATAGTAAACGATGCGAGTGCCAGAGAAGTAAAACATAGTTTCTTTTAGTGTAAAAGGATGTAAATTCTATGCTAAATACGGGGTGAACGCTGTAGGTGGTAGAATAATTTATTTTAGTGTCTAGGGCTGTCGTAAAAGAGATTTGAAGTCTTAAGTACCAACGCCTCTGTGGTTAAAAGGAAAATACTGAAAATTTTCACTTCTTGCGCTCACACCATTTACCACTTCGACTCCTCAATTTTTAAAATGCATTGGATCGATAGATTGCTACGTATGTCAAAAGATTGATCGTTGTAGCAAGAGATCGATATGCCAAGAGATCAAGCGATCAATAGGCACGTCGACAACTTGATGACCAGAGAAGATCGTTAGGCAGAAATGTCTAAAATCTTTCACTGGAACCGCAGTGCAAGAAAATCCGCCAGGATCGATGGAGTGAAAGCGTACCTCGAGCTCCTGGCGCTGCTTGGAAACTTCGTCCTCCAACTTGGCCACTTGTTCGCCAGCCTCTTTCAATCTGCCTATCCCAGCCTCGAGGCTATTCAGCTTCTGTTCTACCTCCTCGCCCCAAGTCACGTGCAAGTGCTTCCAGGTGTGCAGCAGGGCGAAGAACCTCGCTGGTGCTTGTTGCTGCCGCGGAGCCCGAAGGTGGGCCTCGACCATCACCTTCAAGCCTGGCGTCGTCTCCTCGAAGTCGTCCACTTGGAGGTTGTTCTGATGGCAGGCCAGCTCAGTCAGGGACCCCTCCCTGCACCACCATTCGCTACCCAGCCCAGGGCCGATCAACGGACAGTGCCTAAGAAGTCCTGAACGCGACAACCAGGTCGATCGTACTTCCCCGCTATCCAAAATCATGGCCACTCGAAGATAGTTCCTTATACCTGCACACGCAAATAATTCAACAGAAATCCTAAAGGCACGTACCATTTTCTATGTCGAAGTGGCCAGATCGTAGGCGAGCCCGCGTAGGTGGAATATTAATGAAACTCTGCAAAGCGTTGACGCGCGAAATCATGAAATTGAACTGTTAATATCGCACGTACGATGGTAGAGGTATTGTTCCAGCGTGCCCGAGAAATCTTCCCTCCTCGCCACGTCAGCGAGGGGCGCTATTAAACCGTCGAGTTCCTCCGCGGTAAATAGTCCTGGGAGCTCGCCCCTCGACACTATTGCGCTCGCCAAAACAGCCAATCCATTCTCCCTCGTATGGTGCTCCTCCAGCAACAGCAGCGTCGGCTCACCGTCGATGCCCGCGGCCTGAACCGCGCTTTTCATCGATCCCCGACCGCGTCCTGGACAAAAATCTACCTTCCATTACGTTTCCATTCGCAAATGCCGAGTTCAACGGCCCATCCGTGAAATAAAAATGCGTATTTCGTACCGGGCCCAGAATCCACCAGTCGATGGGCAGAGAATGCTGCGGCCAGCCTCACGGCGGATTTCCTCCCCGCCCCCGGTCGCCCGATTAAAACGACGCCCCTCAGATTAGTCCCGAAAGCCCAGCTTAATCCTCCAGGCAGAAAACAAATCGGGAAATTGGGTATTCTGGGGGCGAACGAATACCGCGCGTGGCACCGTGAGCCGCGAGATCTGCAATTAGCAGCGACTGCGAATTGCCGATTATACGGATTGTCGGGCGTGGGATTACGCGAGCTAACGGCGGGCGTAATCTTGTTAAATTTACGGGGAAACATCGGGAGGGACGCGAGGCGAGCGATCGCTGGGATTAAGCTCGTTTCGAAATAACATAAAATTAAGTTAATTTAACGGGCTTACCGGCCACCGTGCGCAACAGGTGAGAGGAAATCGACGCTTGTACAGGATCGCCTTCCCGAGCGCATCTCGCCGCGGCGTTAATTACCTCCTTCTGCCACTGTTCCTCGCCCAGGGGCAGCAGCCCGTTACTCCCAGCCTTCCATATGTACACATCGCTCGCAGCAGTTAGCGGCCTCGACGTCTTCGACAGGAGCGCCGACTCCCAACGCGACTGATCCCTGGATGTTAATCTGGCAGAACGAAACTTAATTACAGAAACTGGGTGGATTGAATATTGCACGCGATATTGCACGTGGGCCTGCAAGCTCTCCTACTTTTCCTTTCCATCAGATGTAGCTTAGGTTGATTAAGGGTTGAATTGTAGGATATTACCTGGAATGGAACAACCGTCGTCCGGCATCCAGTAAATGATGCGTGATACTCGACTCGTCCTCTGGAGGAGGGTAGTACTTTAAACTGTCCACCCATAAGATCAGGTCCTTCGGGGTCCAGTCGATGGAGGACCCATGAGAAGATTTCATTAACTCGAAAGCTTCCAGTACGGCGGGCACCGTTTGTGCGATCCAGGAGTCGATCAGAGTGTGGTCTCCTTTCAAGGAGCTCTTTAAATGTAGTTCCAAGATCGCGACGGTGTCCTTCGGTGTTGGATATCTGGCGGACGAAGAGCACTTTCCAGTATTTTATTTAAACCGAAGTAAATTCGTTAGTTAAAGAGTGTAGCAATTGCCTATTTCATAGAAAGGACACTAACGATAAATAGTGAGTGGATAAAAGCGCATTTAATCTTGGATGCAGTCTGGTCGTTGCATCGGCAGTGCAGACGATGGTCAGGGGAACTCTGGCGAATTCTAGATCCTCTTCGTGGAATCCTCCTTCTTGAAGCAACGCTCGTACCAGCTCCTAAATAAATTTCAAAGGGCGCATGCAGAACTTGAGTTATTTCCAGCCCTCGTATCTAGCTTTTATTTGGCAGAAAGTCTCGATACTGTTACTTGTGTGGCTATTATGTCAATGAAAAGACTGCTCGGAGTAGCCGCGCAATGGTACCTGCAAGTCCTTGGAAGCTAGATGCAAATCTTCCAGAATCAACACGACCCTCGATCCGCTCCTAGGCTTGTACGTTCTGCCATGAGAAGAGGAGTTCAATTGCACGCAGCTCCTCTTCAATTTCGTCACCAGGTCCTGCGACCCATAGAGTGACGACCCCTTGACCAAAGTCGAGGGCTCGTTGCTTCTGATCGCAGAGAGTATAACGGATATTAGAGTGCTCTTCCCGCATCCCTCTGGGCCTCTGATCATTATAGGCTGGTTGTCTTTGATCCATGGTAAAACGGAGGACAACGCTCTCTTCATTGCACCTGAACACATACGCGTCGAGTTATCGAACTGCTTTTCACATTTAAAATACTGGAATAGAGATTGACGCTGATAGATGCAAGTAACTAATTCTGCTCGATTCAAAGCCACTTTATCACCTGACAGTGAAACAGGACCGTCCTCGGTGTCCGTCGATCGATCGGCATCCCCGATAGTGTCCAATCGATCTGTCTCCTCGTTATACACCACAGAGTATGGGTTCTCTTGATTCGGACACCTGTATTTTCAAATAACTATAGTCTAACGATGTTAGGCAAAGTCCAAGCTTGAATAATGGACATCGACTGCAAGCAGGCACTCGACAGAAGTCGAAATCCTCACCAACAATCCGTCGATTGATAAATCATCCTGGCCAAATCCTCTCTAGAAGCTTCATCCCCTATTTGACCACACAAAGAAGCGAGCAGAGCGTAAGATGCTGAGGTGCGAGTGTGAGCGCCCTTTAAATGGCTGAGCGTCGCGTCCATTAAGCTTATGGCCGAGGAAACGTCCACGTTGATCTTCAAACACTCCTCGGCACAGGGGCAGAGGTGAGAATTCGCAAGTTCCTTCGCTGCCTCTGGAAGTGCTTTCAATCTGGAGGCTACCAGTAAGGAGTTCGGAGCCGTTGAGCCCAAATGAACCACCCCTAAACGCGAAACGGTGGCTGGGCTCGCTCCAGCGAGTTTATGGGTCTCGAAGATGAACCTGTAGCCGCGAGCAGAGATAAGGAGGTAGTCGTAATATCGCGTACACGGTGACTTGGAAATCCCATCCAGTTTGGGAATTAAAGTTAGGGAAATTAATTCTGATATGATAACTGAAAGCAATGTAGGTACAATTAACTTACAATTAACGTTCGCTTCCTTTAACAAATTTCTTTGTGAAACGAATAGAAGAAGTAGGCGAAACTAATTAGAAAAGTAACGGGCCGAGTGTTTAAGTTCTAAATGGTGGACGTTTACTTTGTTCGAGAGCCAAGTTTCACGCTGACGCCGTTGGGCAAAGTCAGTAATCGATTGTCGTCTAGAGCGGAGTTTAAAGCTTCAGCCCACTCGGGCTCCACGTCGCCGTTAAGGACGATCCATGTGGTCGATTCTCCTGCTGATGCTATGGCGTTGGATAGCAGACCTTCCTTCCACTCCCTGGTAACCAAACACGAGGATTTCCTCGGTATTAAGTTTCAGTGCAGCTACCCGACGGATCTCATCCACTCTGCTTCTACACTAATCACGTCTCTACACTTCCACCCGTATTGCAAAACAAGAACGTCGTTAATGAGCCAACAGGAACTGGATCTTGAAGAGCTATTACTCGTCAGCACTTCATTAAACTATTGACTAAATTGTGAGATTAAAGACGATTAAAAGACGATTCGATATAGCACGAAAATTCGATCGAACGACAAATGAAATGCGCTGGAATGAGAATTCTAAGGACACGGTACCTAGTCTGAGGGACAACGCGACCCAGAAGCCTCGATTTAGGCATGGCGCCAGGGTACACGTGAAACTGAACGACCGTTTCCCCAATTTTCGACAATGCCTCGCAAAGCAGCTTCCTGATAGTCGTTTTACCGCTCCCTGGCGGGCCAACGATCGCCACGCCGGTTCTACTTTTCAGCTGGTCGTTCAACTGGATGCATCTGTTCGCCGTTTCATTGCCGAGTTCTTGGTCGGCGCATAGCTCCACCAGAACATTCTGCAAATCTTGTCTCTCAATGAAAGTGGACAAAGAAGAGTCTACTTTGGGGAAAACGTCTTCCAGCAGCGAGAGGAAGTTCGTCGTGTCTTCCTCTGTCAATTTTGGCAAAGTTGACGCCTTGATCGCTGCCACCAGCCTGAAAAATAAATCGCGTCGATCTTGGATTCGTCTCGATGCCTCTTTGAGGGCAAAGATCTTTCGGAAGATGTACTTGAAGAAATTGCCCTCAAACGCTTCGAATTCTCAGTATTGAAAAAAGACACTTTATCAAAGACAACCTGGTGGTCTCGTCCAACTGATTGCTCGCAGGGATGGCGTCGAGGACAGATCTGAGAGCCCTGAGGCCCCAATCGTAGTGGGGCTGGTTGGACAACAGAATCGCCGCGATGTCCAGCGTTTCCACGAGCTGCTTCGCGAGGGTGGACGCGTCCAGGAATCCAGCACACTCCAACAGTGCCTTGACGATGTCCGATCTGTCGGGATGGGCCATGCCAATCGGCCTGAACAGTCGCGCCAGGGAATCGGGAAGCTTGCGTCGACCACCGTACTCGATCCCGGCGGGGTTCATGGTGATGAACACGCAGCAATGCTGGTCTAGGTTCACTGTCTGGTCACCTAGCAGGATCTGAGGGGAACCATCGCGGACTGCTTCCTGGAGGGGTCTAACGAGCATAGCCACTGCGCTCAATGTCTCTTCTTCCAGCCGATTGAACTCGTCGAAACAACCCCATGCACCTGCTTGGGCGAGGCCGCCGAGAATTCGTCGCATACTGCCAGCGTCCATTCCTGATATCGGTAAATAATGAAGATTAGAAAATTCGAGGAATAACGAATTTTGAGGAAGAAGGATTCTGTGGTGGAGATTCTTTGACGAGTGCCAGAACCTGCTACAATTATGTGAACTACGTGATGGAGTATATCAATTAAAGTTATGTAGAGGCTATTAATGTGTTAAATATTGGTGAACAGCTGTCGGGGAGCAGTGGAGATCGATTTCAGCCTCGTAGACGTCGGATCGTTACCTTCGTCGCAATTGAAAACTAAAACGAGCCTGCCAAGAATAGCTCCGAGCGCTTTTACGCTCTCGGTTTTTCCAGTTCCAGCCGGTCCAGTTGGGCTGCCGCCCAGGCCTAGCTTCATGGCCTGCGCGAGTGCCAGGAAGCAACGCTCCGTCAACGGCGTTTGGACCAAGCCTACTGCTGCACCTTGGTACTCGAACCGGTATGGGAATTCTGCACCAGCGCAACGCACGACTGGTCCCTTATTCTGAAAAACAAATCATTATGGTGCTATCAGGTACCTGAAGCAAGCTAGGATAATGCAAGTTTATTTTCCTCAATAAGCAACACATTGAACAATAGGATAAGAGTCTTACAGTTCTGTAACTCCTCAGCTGCCTCTGCCAGGTCCAAACGGTGCTCTCCCCCTGAAGAGTGACGCTGAGAAGATTCCTGGCCACTTCGAGATGATGAACGGTGTCCAATAAAAGTCCACGCGCCTTTAAAGCAGTCAGCCTGTCAGCGGTGTCTTCCAATCCTCTGTACCTCGCCCTTTGCGTCTCCAGATATTCAACGAGGTTCTTCAAACCAGCCCGACCTTCTTTCAAAGCTTTCTCGCACCGTTCCGTGAATCGAATCCTTTCCGCGAGCAACAGCACCTTAAGAATTTATTAGGACACGTCAGAGGCAGGCGGGACCCTTCGCGAGGCTCAGCAATCTCGGGGAAAGCCTTTATCTTACCTGAGTCGGATAGATCGATGGATCAGGCGCGGCGTCGACCAAGCATTTCTCCAGCTTCTGACGAAGGGCGCTTTTTATTCCCTCCTCGAGATTGCCCAGCCATCGCGGTAATGGGTCTCGGAGGTCGACGGGCTTGGTTAACTGCAGGATCTCGCCTTCTGGCGATACGACGGCCGTCAGCCCATTATCGCCCTTTATTATCGATCCCACGCCTTGATACAGTTTCGGTAGATGAGCTTCCAAGCCACGTCCGTTGGCTGACACTAATTCCAGGAGATCCTCGTCGCTTAAGAAGTACAGGCGCGGGTAAGACGACCTTTTTTCCTAGAAACATCGAGGTCCAAGGGGAAAGATAAGGTTCCCATTAATCTGAGATACTGAGATACTGAGGATTTAATGGTTACGCTGCTCCCCACTCTGCAACTGGGGGGGGGGGGGGGGATTTAAGCGTGATCCGTATACTGTTTTGAGATTACAAAGCTATAGATTTTCAGAGAGCAGAGTCTCTAGGATACCTCCAAGTATTCGTCGAGGCTTCGCTGACACCTGTCGAGGTGGTCCTTTAAGTTTGTGAAGGCTGAAAGGGGAAGCCTCCTCAACGAAGACACCCTCGGGTCGCGAGAGACCTCTCCCATGAGATACCTGAACATTCCCCTCGGTCACTATACGAAATTTGAAAAACTGAACTGCAACAGCTCTAACGACTGATCACCTAAATTCCTTGTTAGCCCTGGACCACCTTCCAGTATCGTTCGGCGCAGCGCCTCCTTCGTAGACTGGTTCCAGGTAAACCCACTTCCTCTGGACAGTGCTCAGGGTCTTTATTCTCTCCTCCATCTCCGAGAGTCCTGCTTCGCAGCGAGCAACCCTCGCTGCGAACCTTTCGTAGCCTGCTGCCCCTTTCGCGCCCTCCAGCAGTAGCCTTAATTCACCTTATCGCGAATCAACGTAATTACTTTGCACGTTATATTGCAAGAGTGCTTGTTGCTTGTTAGATCGAGAGGTAAGGTTCACCTGCTCTTGCCAACAGACTGCCATATTCCTCAACGAGAAGGATGTCGGTATTTCTACCGTCCTTCGATTGCTGAAGCTGAAAGCGCGCGGATGCCTCCCACGACTCGAGCTCCATCAGTCCTTGTCGAATGCCGCTTTCCGCCGCTGCTCTTTTCGCTATTTCCTGGACATAAATTGCGCTTTCAGCGTGCATCACCCTGGACAGATTCTCGAGTCATTGCGACTTGGGATTATCGAAGGAATTACGGATCGCAATCGTCACCTTTATCTTCTCAGCGTTCTCTTGGATGCTGTCCACGGAACGAAGCAAATCACCCAGAGTGATATCCCTCGCGTCCTTGATACTGTTCAAGTTCAAAAGTAATTTAAATTCGCTCCAATGTTCCTCGGCGATCTCGTCCCCGCGCAGAAGCTGCAGCCACTCGATGGCGCCTCTGACCTGTCGCACTTTCCTGCCGACGAACGTGTCCACTTCTAGACTCTCTGTTTTATCAGTCGACTCGTCCTTCGATCGATCCTTTAGCTGGACGCGTATCCTGTTCTCCCAGGAATCCAGCCAATCGTGCAGCCTGGGTAGTCTCCTTCTTGCCACTGTCCACTCCTCGTCCTCTTGGTTCCTCAGTTCTTCCAGAAACTCAGCCTGGAACCGGCAGTTCGACTCCTCAGCTTCCAGCTGCTGCTCCAGCCTCTTCATCGTCTCCTCGTTGTCTTCTAGAATGTCCTCGATGCTCAGCTCGATTCTCTGGCAATCGACTTTCAAAGCGTCCAGCTGCTCCTTCAGGTTCGTCCACCTTTCCCTCATCGACACGATCCAGTCCAGCGTGAGCATCTCTGGCTTGGAGGACCATTTCGTCTGCCATCTTTCTATCTCGTCTCGCACTGCCGCTGCTCTGTGGCGAAGGTTCACCTTGGCGTCCTCGAGTTCCCGAGCTACCACTGTCTTGTGACGTTCCAAACGGTCAGCCAGCTGCTGCCAGGAAGCGTGTGCCGCGCTGACACCTGTTTTAAGAAATTTTAAGGTAGCTTCTTACAGCGAAGGCTTACAGTATCGACATTTTTTTTTGAGAGGCAGGATTAGTCAGCAAATAGCTGAGGCAGGGTTTCTGTGAATCTCTTGTCGTCTTATCATCGAGAGTAACACGAATTACCGTCAAGTTTCTCGCTAGTCCACGCGGCCAACACTTTGGAAAGTCCAATGACAGCCTCCATTTCTTCGCTCATGCCAGACGATTGCGCCTCGATCCGAGCATGTGCTTCGTAAGCTAGTCCAACTTCCTCCACGCTTCTGGGCCTACGTTCCAGCTCCTTGGAGGCAGACGAAAGGAACTCTACGATGGCGACCAACCTCGAAGAAGCCTCCACCCTTAAATCGGAGCACAGACGCTCCCAATAACGGCGGGACGCTGATTCTAAGTCGCTCCTGGTCGTCGCTGTGTCCACGCTCACGCACCATACTTTCACCTCGCTTCCTCGCAATTTGCCAACCTAATTATCGAGCAACGATTACAGAGGGTGTACATAGAAGTCTTATCATAGTGTATGTGAAGGATTCTCGCTAGTTCGCTGACCTCTTGCGCCCATTGCTTGGCATCCTTGAACGCTCTCGTCCACTCTTGCGGCGATCGGCCTTTCAGCCTTTTTATTGAACAAGAATTCAGTTAAACAGTGAGTATTACGTATCATTTCATTCTATAGAGGTAGGATATAAACATAGCTATCTATACACTGTCGAATGCGATGGAAGATGACGGAAACCGGAGATACATTCAGTCAGGGGCGGATTTGAGTACAGGCTAAATAGGCTGCAAATTTTAAGGAGTAGCAAATTTGGGAGAGCGAAAAATTTAGCGAATTAACAATAACTCGTATAAGTAAGTTGCCATATTGAATTAATTTTGAAATTGTTTCCACTCTTTTAAATTAAAATGATTGATGATAATTCGCGGAGAGGGCGGCAGACGCTTATTAGCATATTAATTACTTCAGTCGTAGTTACATTAATTTCCTTTTTCCTTTTTCTTTGGGATGTGTCAGGGCCCTTTGCCCCTCGTCTACGTGCGCCACTGATACATATAAGCAAGTGCCAAAGAAGAACAAGTTTCCACGCGGTTTCTTAAACTTTCAATAAACCAGCCCAGAATTTTCGAACAGCGCTGCTAGTATAAAATCATCTCCAAATTCGTACCGTTCCGCAGCGTCTATTTTCGCCGGCGCGGCCACGTACAGCCATTTCCTCCTGAGCGTTTCCAGCGCAGAGAGAACGACTTCCGCCTGCTTGTAAACACCGCCGAAAAGGTAGCCGCTCCTTTGAATCAGATCGCCGAAACGAGCGTCAGCCGCATCCCCGACACCCCTGAAGTTCGCGGGGATCGAGAGGGATCGTCGGATCGACGAGTACAATTTCGCGCGGACCTCCTCGATCGACGGCCTCCACTGCAGGGATCCGTCGCGGAACGTCAGCTCCACTTTAACATCGGGCAGCTTCCTTAACAAAGACGGTAACGCGCCTCTGCAAAAAAAAAAAGAAAACCGACGGAGGAATCTTCTGTCGCGAATCTGTTCGATGTAAATTGCCTATGAATACGCAAATTGCGCATTAAAATCGCGAGATGGTTTCAAGGACGTTGGGAGTTCATTAGGAATGCGTTTCGCGGGGCCCCGCGTTTTCCGCGCAGGAGGAGAAGCTAGTTGGGAGTATCAATTCTTTTTTCCATTATCTCGTTTGCAGTCCACTTTACATTCATTGGCGAGTGCTTCGCGTTTCTTTATAGAGGTTTGGGGAATCGTGAAGTAACGATTTTTGGGGTTAAACGGGGCTTCTTTATAAATATTGAAATCCAGTATTCATGTAATGAGCAAGTAGAGGGATAGTAAAATGTTTGGTGACAGTAACAAGTTCAATACTGTAAGTAGCGAACGAAAGCCACCAGGATGTAGAAGGTTTCCATAATTCACGGTATCCACAAAGAAACCCGACGAGGTGCAAGCACATAGTGTCGTACATTCTTAAAAAAACCAGCCTCTGCAGCGCAACTGCGTTCACCTGTAGGCTACACCCAAAGCTTTCAGCAGCTGCCTGTCCCAATGCAGCTTCCACGCTTTCGTGTTCCCGTACTCGGCTTCCACGGTGTCGACTATGGTCCTCATGTTCACAAGAGCGTCTTTCCAAGCATTTTGGTTGCTAATCAGATTGACAGTCTCTCCTTTCAGTAAATTCGCCACCAAGTCCCGCAACGAGCCGTGTTTCGCTGCCAGCTCGGAATTCTGTTGCGCGAACTTCCTCACCTGCATCAGTGAAGATTGCAATTAAACGTATGATGTTTGAACAAGGCATAGGAATCTCAGGAGATTACCAGTTCCTTCAACCTGGCGGTGTAAGCGTCTACCGCCTGAGGGTCAGACCAAACGACACCTTTTTGCTCTTGAACGGCGCGTGCCAACTCCAGCGCTGTCGTGAGCATCAGTGGCCTCTGCGATGGCACCATACGGTCACCAATGGTGTTGTGGAAGGTCGCCACTTGCTGAAGGGCCCTAGCACGACCCGCCAGAGCTCCCGCCCTTTCGACGAGGTCCCTCACTTGTCGGGGAAGTTCCACCCCTTTGCTGGAAAGCGCCCTGGCCTCCCTGATCAGAGTCATCAATCTTGGATCGTACGTCACCCGCATCATGCTGGTGCCAGTTAGCTCCACCACAGCTGAATCGGTACCCAAAGTCAGCTCCCTCGTCGCCACAGCGTCCTTCGTCTCTTCCACCTGTCGAGCGCACAATTTCCCATGCACCAAGTGTGAAACACATTATCTGCAAAGATTAGAAAGCTACCCAAGTCTCGACGAAGGTTTCCCGCTTCCTCTCGATATCCTTCAGAGCTGCCGAAACTTTCGACGACACTCCCTGGTATCCAGGAAGATCGGCGAGCAGCTCCTTCCCCAATTTGCTCAAACTCTCCAGCCTCATCTCCGACGACCTCGCCGCTTGAACCTCTTGGAGTATTCGGGGACTGTCTAAGAGGTCTCCCGTGTCTGGCCCAGCCAAGCAACTTTCTTGCGTTTCGAGGAATTAGAAACGTCGATTTTAATCAGAAATAGATACTATTTGCAGAGGCAAGAGCGGTATACAAGCAAGCTTCACATGTATTAAAGTTACCTATGAGATCTCCGTATGCAGCAAGCAGTGCCTCGCGTTCGCCACGCAGGGCCCTCTTCAATCCTTCTCGTTTCAACAGCTCGAGGTAACGTTGGAATTCACCGAGCAAGGAGTTCGGAGTGGTGGCGTCGGCGATCTGGGATTTCAGCTTCTGCGCGACTCGCTCTTCGGCTGGTAGCAGGCCTTCTTCGACTTTTCTACGGAGGCGATTCCAGTCGACGCTCTTCTCGCCGTCGTCGAAAACTACTGGCAAGGGTTACCATCGGCGATTAACAGGTTGCAATAGTCAGTGATTAGGAAATAAATTCTTAGCAAGTATTTTTCGACAGTTTTCTCAGCAGCTAAGCGTCAATTTCTTTGTCCATCGTTCGAAGAGACATTTAATATATTTGAGTATAGGAATATACTTTTCGCTGAGAATCTATTAGCAGCGTATCTTCAAGGCCATCGCTGTCAGGAATGAAGAATTAGGATCGATGGAAACGAGATACCTTTAACGTCATCGAAACACTGCATCAAGGTGTCAGTGCCAAGTCCAGATCTCTCATTGGGCGTGAGCAGTCGTGTTAGTTGCCGATACTGGGCACGTAACTCGGCAATCTGCCTAAAGATCGCGAAGATCATTGAATTTTACCGCGAACCAGGAAGAGGAAGTATCTCCAGCTAGTACCTGAGCCGTGTTCCAATTCGAGAGCACCTCGTGGGAGTGTAACTCGAGCCCTTCCAAGGGTGAAGGGAGTGGTGGGGCCAGAAAAGGGTTGTGAACTTCTCCGACATGTTGGCCCATTTTTCGCAAATGTCCGCGCCAATGGAAATCGCCTCGACCTTCACTCGATCTTCAGAAGCTCGGATCTATTTTCAAAGCGAACTTGTTCTTTAGTGAACGAGTATCTGGAGCCTTGTAATCTACTAAATGCTAAATCGGCGAAATTTAAATTGATAGGTACAGCTGTCATTGGAATCCTATAATCCGTTACCTCGTCTATTATATTTCTCACAAGGGACACCACTTCGTCCCCGATGATATCCAGGAAGGATTTCATACGCTCTTCGGGGTACACTGCCTCCCCCAATTTCCATAAATCGTCTACGTAACCGGATACTGCCTCGACAGCATCCTCCACTCCGATTAGACCATCTCTGCGGCAATGAAAATCGTTCGAAATTGAATTTCAATAATGTCTACAAATTAATAGCGAGGCACGCTGAATAGGTGATAACTGATCTAGAAACAAGTGGTGTGTATGGATGAAAGTTGCCACGAATGGAGTGCTAGGCTAATTGGAATCTGTTTAACGCGATTTTTACGACACCTAGCCACTGCTGCGCTCTCCAGCTCGGCCCTGATGCTCGTCAATGTTTTCACAGCCTCTCCGTAGATCGTTTTGTCGTGTGAACGCTTCGATTCCTCCCATCTCTTCCTCCAGTGGTCCTCCTCTTCGAGGACGGAGGTCGTAGCCTGTGAACCAAGAAGATTCTCCTCCAACTTCTTCAAGCACGACGGGCTGAGGCTGGAGGATCGCAGAGTCGGTGCCCATACTTGGCGAAGTGCCTCGATCAGGGTCGACCCTTTGCCGCTGCCAGTCGTAGTCACGTGAACCAGGTCGTGGAAATTCTTCTCCGTGACTGGTGAATCTGTTACCTATAGCCAACGCTCCATTACCAATATGTCGAAGAAAGTGGTGGATATCTAATTTGTAGGAATGGAAAGAGCAATTGGGAACAGAATTTCCAACATTCCAACCACTGAAGATCAAAGATATCACGCGTTACATATTACTATTCGCTGTTCATAAAGCATATGTGCAAATAGGTATACCAATTACGATCGACCTAATGATCACTAATTATTTATAGCCAGCTACCCCACCTGCTACCAACAATCTAACCCAGATCAAATCCCTCCTACTCCACCTTCACCATTAACTTCCACTCTACCTTGAAGAAGACCAAGGTGTTTCTGCCAATTGGCAACTCGTTGCTCAGCTTCAACCGTGCTTCATGACCACCGGTGTCAGCAGGTTGCGCGCAGAGCGTTCTGCACGCGGCTCCGTCTAAGAAATTGTCCAGCACCGATTCTCCATCAGCGATGGTCTCGTCGTCCCTCAAAGGCACGCCGAAGAAGTGGCCAGCGGTAGCCACTATCAGCGACCTCCTTTTATCAACCACCACCATTATTCTCACCGAGTAGTCTATTTCCTCGTACAGAAAATTCAGTGCAAGTCACACGAGTGTATCGCAGAGCCGCGCCATGAAACGACGACGAAAAGGTCGCCCTTGTCGCGTGTGGTGATCGTTGAAGTTGTCATGACGACTCCCGGTCAACACGGCGCAGTTGTCAGCTGGCTCACGTGCTGGCAGTATCGTAGCTGTAAGTGGTTCTTGGCACGTGGACGAACCAGCAGGGTTACCTTACTGCAGGAGCTCGTCAAACATAGACAGAGCTGAGAAAAGATCGCACTCTGAATATTGAGTTGCGAGGGAAGTTCGCAGCGTTTCTGACGGCTGGTAAACAGATACGACCGAGGAACTTTTCATGCTTTTCCTTTCAAATGAAGCTGAAAGTTCCTGCGCGTTATGTGAAAAAACAAAGCATGGGAACTTCTCGAGTTCAATCTGTTTAGCAGCCGTCAGAAACGCTGCGAACTTTCCGAACAACCCAATATAAGCCTCCTGATATGTAGGTCGATTAAGTATTGGTTCAGGTGTGCGTTTACAAGCTCGATGGCAGTACGGGATTAATCGATTACAAACAGCTCGTTTTGGTTTGAATAAGTGGTTCCTATTTATTTATCAACTGTGTTAGTACGGGCGAGCTCCTCGCCTATTCTTTTCTCTATGTTTTTTATTCGCGAATACAGGAAGAACCCAATTAAATTAGACTATTGCGTGCCTCTGGGAGCATGCAAGATGACGGTTCACGATTACCAGCAGTTACAACCAATTGAAGAATAGTGTAACTAGAGGATAGCAGTGCGTCAGTGGAAAGATATGTAAGAAAAAAAGGACAGGCTGATGAATCGACTTCTGACTCAGTTTACAGTACGCGTCTACATCTCTGCCATTGAACTACATTGTTTTTTTTTTTAAGAATAACACTAAACACTGCTAAATCGAAGCGCGTCCGGATCGAGAAATGAATGAAAATTTTTCAAAATTCTTTAGTAACGCTGTCATCGCGCTCGAAGCGCGCAGCTTCGAATGAAGCATCGAGGATGCGCGCGTGCACGAAGTTGCCGGCATTCTTAATGTTATTATCGCCGAATATTTGCATAATCAGGGTATAGTTGGCATCCACGCCTCGAATAAGCAATCAGAGTACATTCCGACGATCGTCGAGGCCGATTTATGCGCTCACGTGCATACGTATGGCCTGTCCATGCACACTTCCGCCGCAACAAATGGCGTGTCCGACGAAGGAATGATCGCTCGTTGGATTTGCAAGCGATCGTACACACGCCCATTAGCGAAAAGCATATTGCAGGCCATGAAAGCAAATTTCGTACGACGACATCTACTTATGGAGAACGATTTGCTTTGGATCAATGAACAGCGCGCACATCTTTACCGTCATCAGATTGCTTCATTCTTGTTATCTTCTTAAAACTGTGTCTCGTGCGAAATTGCTTTCACAGCGGTGAGAAAGCAAATACAAATGATGTAGCGGAAACAAAAGAAACTCTTTTAAAAAGTCTCTTTAATGATCCATCTGCAGCGTCATTTGTAAGGCATATTTTTGGCGAGGGAAACAGATTCTTTTACACATTATGATGTTAATAAACATTGTGTCAAAGAACAAATCTCAGCTTCAATTTATTTCTGCATAATTAATTAAAAAAAGATATGCTTCATTTTCGACAAAAACGACTGCCTGGTACTCTTAAATTCGAGACCCTTGAAATCGCTTTGCACATTGTTCTAATGGTCTCTACAGTTCTGACGAGCCTCTGCTTCTAATTCAACGAATGATGACAACGACGGACACAATTCTTAAAACGCAAGCGTGCATTCTTGCAGCGTAGACGACTCATCGAGACCCATTAAGATTTTCAATACCCTTCGCAGATCTTTCTGCAGATCTTTCACATTCGACTGACGTTCTATTCGTGGTTCGCGGCAGGATGGATTGGAAGCGAAGCACCTACAGTTCGTTAACTAACATAAGTAAAAGGAAGTTGCACCGCCACGTGGAGTCGTTGAACGTGGAGAATTTCCTTTCATCTCTGCGGTACGCGGTCGAATTCTCCGGGCCACTAAAAAAATCTGGATTACGTGGGCGGAGAAGAGAAAAACACGAACTCTAGCTCGCGAGCGCGCGTAATCAGAGGGGCACGTGGTGTTGTAATCAGCAGCTACTCGCGCTGAAGTGCCGCCATAAACGCTGCCATGGTATTTAATGCACAGCTTAAATCGACTGCCTCTGCACGACGGAGTCTGCTGTTCATAGGGTGTCTCGAAAGTATCCTGAGAGATGGCTGGCGATGGAGACAATAAGTTTTCCATTAAAAAAAAAAAAACATATCACCAGGAACATCTTGAGGAATGCCTTCCGTTAGAATTCCGTTAGAATTGCATAACAGCGATTTGCATAACTGTTACGTGGTTGCGATTCATGAGCTGAGAGCTGATATCGTGGCGTTAAGAGGACGGTATTGAAACGAGTCTTGTTCTCCGTTGCTTAGCACTGATAGAGAGAACTGATAGCGCAATACACCGACACACTACATTAAATACATGTACATAGATTCCCTTAACAGACGCAGGGTTGACGGATAAGTTCCAGTAAACACTTATTCCTTAGTCTAATTAGGTCTGCGTTACAAATGTTCTCATGTTCCAGTAGTTCAACAAACACAGCTGGAGTGTGCCACGTAAACTCGATTAAATTGCAAATATCTCCTGGCACCATGCGTACAATCTTGACACCTCTTTCAGCGTTCTGTACGGAGCGTTTATAAATAAGAATATTACAGAAGGTATTTTACTCCAGAAAGATCAAGTGGGCGGTATTAATGGAAATTGAGGAAGATCAATGGATCCAGATATCAAGCACCTTTCAAGGTCACATCTCATCCTTATTTATATTCAAAATCAATCATACTCCGACCATAGGAGTACGATACACCAGAGGAACCTTGTTTAAAAAAATCGTTCCTATATCCCTTCTCATCCAACACGAATTAATCCCTACAGATAGAGTACGAAACACAGAAAAACGCCGGCCTAGAAGGAAATACCCAAAATATGAAAAATACCAAAAACAACAGATCCTCAAACGACGTAGGAGTCTCCAACATCCAACGCTTGATGTTAACACGGTAGGAAAGATGTTCTGCTCCAATCGCGCGAGCATCGTCCATTTTATTCCGACCCAGAAGAGAACACGACGATCAAACTCGTCAAGGCCGCCTTTACTCGACGATTTTCCTTCTCGTTTGTAAGGAGTATCGGCAACGCAGCGATAAATCGCCCACCACTACGGTTCCGCGCGTGCTTCAGTCGAGCTGCGAGCGTCGTCCAGTGTTCGTCTACGCGCGTGTGCGAGCCAGATTTTGGAGCAAGAAATCTCTAAATTTTCTGGAAAATCTACAAGTCGAGTACCTTCTTCTTCCGGAGGCTTGACCCTGCTATTTCATAACGTCTTAGGTGAGTAACACTCTCGACGTTCATCGAGTGTTTTTGAAATAATAGCTTGCGCGGACAGTTTGATAAGGTGCAATTTCAAATCCGACGCCAAGTTTCGCGGGCAAATTTTCGTCGTTCGATTGCAGCTCTTCCGAGTTAATACAATTAAACTTCCTTTCGGGAAGTCTTCTATTCAGCTTTACACGAGCAACTTGGTTGAGGATTGTGGTGTTTTGGTGTATTTCTAGTGCGTGTGTTAATTACTACATAATTCTACGACTACATTCGACGTATAGTAAGACTCGTGGTAAATTAATAGTAGATGAAGATTGGTGATTTGGATTCGTTACTTTTTTTTTTGTTCCCCGCCGGATACAGAAATCTTCGTTTGGTACGGCTATTTTTATATGTGCACGGTTACGTAACGCAGATTTGCTGGCGTGTAACGATAGTTTTTACCTCCGCAAGGGGAGATCAGCTAAATCTGCACAGCTTTCGATACGGTTCGTGTAAACACGGGATTCCGCGAGCGTTATGGCTGGTATATTTCGCTGCGAACCGTGAAAGTGGAGCGTATCTGAAAGTATGTCGGTTTGGGTCAACGAATCGTTGTGCGATCATATTGTGACAAACGTAATCGCCAGGGTAACGTGGCAAGTATTCGCGAGTGTCGCTGTTGACCAACTTGCTAATCGACTAGCAATTCCCTCCAACTTAAACGTAGATAACTTCGTCCACGGTGACGCTATAATTACTTCCAAGTGTTCCAGATTTGTCTCTACCGGTTAATTCTATCTGGTTAATTTAATTTCAGTTAAATAATTAATTCAATTAATTGACTTATAAATATAAGTTTTAAACAAGTCTGATATTTTTATGAAAAATTTAAATTTAAAAATAGATGGTAGTTTAATTTAGTCACTCATTTAGGTAAAGATAAATTTAGTACCAGCAACAGCTGTTAAACTGAATTTATAAATTAATTTAATGAGATATAGATCATAGTCGTAATTGTGAAAATTAGTAGTCGTTTTTTAAAGCGTGGTAAAGTGTGGTTCTTTATTTATGCAAATCTCCTGTTGACCGACTCGCCAATCGTTCTCACACGTTCTCCAACGTGGTCGTGAATAATTCCTTTAAATTTCTGTCGATCGTTTCAATTTGTACGAAATTATTAATACATACTCTGCTGGTCGCAATTATGACTGTCAAAAGTGGAGTCGTTTCTCACAGAGCGACGAGATAAATCCTGCTTCTATTGTTTTTATCCAGAATTCAACGTACGCTCGATGTGAATATTCCCATAAACGATTACGCGTGCCCTTGGATCGCATTCCGTACCCCGCGTTACGGCGATTTTTAAATATTACCGTAGAATCCAGTCGAATCACGCGCTATTACCGCCGAAGGTAAGATGAATTCTCCGGTTATTTACCACTTACTGTTTCCTCGGCATTAAAAAATTCGATACAAGTGCGCAATCATCGTATGAGTGGTCTCGTCTAGGAAAAACGCCGTCCAATGCAACAGACGTGAGATTGCCATGTGTTCAGCTGACACTGATAACTCTATCACTATCAGCAATGTCTCTGATTCGATGAACTAGCTTTCATCTAAACCTTGACACTCATTAGACATCGCGAATGTTAACTGGAACGCATGCAAACGAAATTTCTCGGCTAACATCAATTTTCCACGGCCACTTAAAAAAATTTCTTCTAATCCACCATAGGCGTGCTTGACGTAATTAAGGTCAGCTCTGCAACCGTTCCATATTATCCAAGCACCGTTCCTCGATAGACCACGACTGCAGTCGACATTTAAACGCCCAAGTCATTGTCCGTACAGTTTCTGTGGTTAGCGATTTTTTAAATTTAAACGGGACGTGGGAAATCGAGGAAGTCGCACTGTGCTTTCTAATGGTCACGTTGCCGGGAGTGTCAGTCATCCGAAACCTCCTCGCTCGCCGTCGAGCGTTCATTCAATTTAAGGAAACGGTGGCTGAAATTTACAGTCGTTAACACTTGAACCCCACCGTGCCTCGCAATAATTATGGCAGCACGCTTCCCGCGATGCTGGATAGGAAAGTTTGAGAAAAGAACAACGTGTAAAACCCCGTGAACTAGATAACGCTGACGCGACGATAACGCAATTAAACGGTCACATTGAAAGGCTCGTTGCAACATAATAATGATAATTATCTTCGCACGTACCGGTGATAATGTAATACATCAGCGATCGAGTAATCGCCGCTGTCAGTTACACTCCGGGAAATACGATAAGCGCCGGTCCATTGCAGTTTGTTACTGGCACGTTAACTTTTAATTAATTCTAGCCAAAGGATATTCATGGTAATCACTAGAGATGTAAATATATCACTACCTGTCTAATGTCGGTTCTATTTATTAAGAAAAATATAGACAATAGCCGGGAAAAAGTGTGACATTATGGTGCTTATTTGGAGCCACGTCGATCCTTGCGTAAACTCTTTCCCATTTTTTTTACTCTCTTGTTTTATCGTTAGAGATAAAGGTAAATATCTTTCGTAATGATTCTAAATAGACAGCTTCACATAACACAGTACAACAGCCATCTGGACTTGTAACATTCAATGGCCGTTTCTTATAGGTTTTCGTGCCCTGAAAGCGAATCCGCAAACCGTTTCTCGCCATCACCCTTAGTTTTTGGGAAAATCGATTTTGAAAAAAAACTGCAAATTTTCAACTTTGAACATCTTTTGTGTCGAAACGGCAATAGTTATTCGATTTTTCGTTGCGTAAAATTATTCTATGAACCCTTCCGAATACAACGATATAAGTTATTATTGCATTATGAACATTTAAATATGTTTAAACAACGAGCAGAGGAAAAATCCGTCTCTTAAAAATCTTTCAATTTATTTAGAAAACTAAGGGTCTGGGAGAAAATCTGATTATTCCACGCGATGCAGAAGACAGTTTTCCTTCTGAAAGCGTCAACAGAAGTGGTAAATCTCGTTTCGTTTTCAATACAGAAGCGAAATAGTTTGGCAAAACGCGCGGAGCCGACAGTGATAGTCACGCGCGTTAAGCAATTGTGTTACGCTGAGCGGCAGTGGATCGCGCGCCGAAGTTGACTACCACTGTCGACTCTGCACGTTTTGCCAAACTATTTCGCTTCTATACTGAAAACAAAACGAGATTTACCACTTCTGCTGACGCTTTCCGAAGGAAAACTGTCTTCTGCATCGCGTGGAATGGTCAGATTTTCTCCCAGACCCTTAGTTTTGGAAATAAATTGAAAGATATCTGCAAAAATTGGTGCATATCGGGTGTCCTTTTCCCTTTGATCGTTGCTTAAACATATTTAAATGTTCATAATACAATAATAACTTACATCTATATACTATATTATTCATAGAATAATTTTACGCAACGAACAATCGAATAACTATTGCCGTTTCGACACAAAAGATGTGCAATGTTGAAAATTGGCAGTTTTTTTCAAAATCGATTCTCTCAAAAACTGAGGGTGATGGCGACAAACGGTTTGCGGATTCGTTTTCAGGGCACGAAAACCTATAAGAAACGGCTATTGAATGTTACAAGTCCGAAAAAAGTCAAAATTTGTAATTGGTAGATATATGAAAGAGAGAGAAATTAAGCTACTGTTACGAGTTAATCTGACAAAAAATACAAATGATTTATTACATGTCTTTTTCAATTTAACATATCGCTCGACTCGTTAAGCTGTTCATACTGAACGCCAAGAAAGCTATGGCAATAAGTAACTCTCCAACGTCTATCTATTTAATCGGTAACGTCGTTTATTAAGATCAAGCTTGTGCAACTGTCAAAGAAGACGTTCTTCGAGTTTGCCCAAGTGAATGCTGAAAGAAACCAGGGAATCGTGCTGCGCAATTAGCAATGAATCACACGTCGTGCATCTAAACGATCGTAGGAGCAATTGCGACAAAAGAATTCCCCGTTTTTCTCTTATACATCGAAGAATAGAAGTCTCGCGCATCTTCCCTCGCACTTCTCCAGCATCGATTCCTTCGTTTTTACATAAATCTTGAAAAATCAAACTACCACGCAAATTACTTGAAGAAGGAAAGAAGGGATAAAAGGAAACATCACGGCTTTCTTTTAGTTATGACAAAGATACCGTTAGAAAATATAGGAGGAAGTAATTAGAATTGTTCAACCTTTGTTTTGTGATAAAGGACTTATACTTCGATTCATTTCGGAAGTTAATTTCAACAAAATTTACGACAAATTTAGCTCCTCTAACTAGAAATTTTAACGTAATCAATTAAAATAGAAGTTAATTTCAATAAAATTTACGAAAAATTTAGCTCCTCCAACTAAAAATTTTAACGTAATCAATTAAAATAGAAGTTAATTTCAATAAAATTTACGAAAAATTTAGCTCCTCCAACTAAAAATTTTAACGTAATCAATTAAAATAGAAGTTAATTTCAATAAAATTTACGAAAAATTTAGTTCCTCCAACTAAAAATTTTAACGTAATCAATAAAAATAGAAGTTAATTTCAACAAAATTTACAAAAAATTTAGCTCCTCCAACTAGAAATTTTAACGAAATCAGTTAAAATAAAAGTTAATTTCAACAAAATTTACGAAAAATTTAGCTCCTCCAAATAGAAATTTTAACGAAATTAATTAAAGTAAAAGTTAATTTCAACAAAATTCGCGACAAATTTAGCTCCTCCAACTAGAAATTTTAACGAAATCAATTAAAATAAAAATTAATTTCAACAAAATTTACGAAAAATTTAGCTCCTCCAACTAGAATTTTTATCGCATTCAATTAAAATAGAAGTTAAATTTATTCTTCAGAGCGAAAGTTCTTTGAAGCACCACTTTCTTATTCTCTGTTCTTCTACGCTAGACTTAACGATGTTGAAGCATGCTGTGCCAATACTGCAATTGCAATGGTTGTTGCACTTTTAAAATTTTAACGACGTATCCTTTCAGTTGTAAAGGTAACGTTAGCTACAGAATGACTGACCCACCAGCAGGCAAAGGACCACCAAGCGCCATTACAATGGTGTTCTCGGCCCTCACACATATTCTTCTATTGGCACCGGTGATCTACATCCTCTCCTTGGCTTTTGGAAAGTACAGCTTCTTCTCGTGGCACCCCATCTGCATGAGCCTCGGAGTGAGTAATCAATTGCCAAATATCGACACAAATAAAATACATAAACGTGACGTTTTAACTGCATTGCCTGTCGTGTATAAACGACTCGATAATACAGAAAAATTATGAACAAGCCCAGTAGCTCTTTCACTGGAGGACATGTCACGTCTTTCTCCGGGAGGAGTGCGTGAAATGTTCGCGTCTGAAGTGGAAAAACATTTGCCACTGCAAACACGTTTCGTAATGCCTCTCTGTAATAAATTCTTGATATGCACGTCGAACGGTGTAAAGTTACATAAAATTTTCCAATTCGAAACCCGAGACAAGGGAAACCATTGAAAAAAAAACAACCATAGAAAGTCGTCCGCGAACCAGCAGAACATGGAAGTTTCAGATTGTGTTTCCGCGGGCAGCCGCAGCTTTTTCGTTTCGCTCTGCAAACTTGAGCAATATTTCACGTAGGTCCTCTGAATAGAAAGAAGGAGAATAACACTTTAATAGGATCGGTAAATTTTTATTTCTTCCTACTGCTCATGTCACATAAGAAGATCTATCATGCTTTGAAACTTGCGAACTTCTGCCATTCCTACAAAGTTCAAAGTAACCACCCACATCATTCATTTAAACCTCAATGCCCCTAGAATTTAAACAGTGAACTCCACACCTGATTCCCTTTTCCCTCCACAAAATCGAAGAATACAACCGTCAAAGATTGACACTCTCCGCCTTGCAGGTCGGCCTTCTGATCACGGAGGCAGTTTTCAGCGTCTCTGGCGAGGCGTACCTTGGTTCCAAGGTCTCCAGGTTGAACAGGGTGACGATACACTGGGTGGCGCACACAGCAGGCCTGACCCTGGTCCTGATCGGTCTGATCATCATCGTGGTGAACAAGGTGACCAACAACAGACACCATTTCGCCTCGCCACACTCGGTGCTCGGCCTGATCAGCATCATCCTGGCTTGCCTGATAGCCAGCTTCGGTATCATCACGAACAACCCCAAGTGGCTTTATCCACGCTTCAGGCCAGTCCTCCTGAAGATCGTCCACGCTTTCGGCGGCGTCGCCGTCACGATACTCTTGCTGGCAACCGTGATCACGGGGACGTACAGCCACTGGTGGCCTGGTAGCGACACAGGGAGAAGCTTGGTCTTCTCCTCCTTCTTCATCGCTGGATTCTTGATCCTGCTGAAGCCTGTCCTCGGGGCCGTCTCCAGGAGCAGAGTAGTTTTCGGCCCACCGCCTGCCACCCCCTAATCTCCAACCGCCAATCACGATTTGATAGTCAGCATTCGCAAGCAACCAGAATGAAAGTGGAATTGCTCGACTACGAGATTGTAAATTACAGTAATCCATCTTTGAGGGAAGGTGTCGTGGGGTTGACGATTTACTAGCACGCTGATCGGTCAACGCCACGTTTATTGCGGTGCTTTAGATTCGATCAGAGATTATCACAGTAACGACCGATTAAAGGTATTTACGTCTGCTTTCTTTGTGGCACTGATAACCCGCTCGTCCCTAGAAAGCGTAGATTTATCGAGTCACGTACGATCTTATCGATGATATAACGATGAGCGTTTTATCTGCCACGGGTGTAATCGTCACTGAATCAACGACACCTTTCTTCAGCCTTTTAGGGAGTTTCAAAGACTTACGGATACGAATACGAATAATTTCGAGCCCATGTTTTTCTATACATCAAGTGTTCGTGAATTTACTTAAAATTCAAGCATTCCGTCCTCCAATAATTGCACGAAATAGGTATAATTCTGTGTAGCCATCGATAAACATCTGTGTTAAGGTATAATACCCGACTCTCTGCTGTTCCAAACTGGTTTAGAAGGAAACTTACACTTTTGTTATTGTATCTTAATCTGGAGAAATTCTAAGGGAACATAAGACTTAGGAACTCGAGCCCAGATAAATTCCGCCCAAATTAGTCGAGAAAATCTAAGTCTGTAGTGGACAATAGACAATGAGAAACTGATTCGAGCAGTTGGCAATGTTAATTAAGACTCGAGATCGGTTGTTTCGTTGTGCGTTATTTTTGTGTTCGTCGAATTGCTAATTGTTAATTGCTAAAACACACCAGTAACGCTTCCAATGCCGCTGATAACGGAGAGCCCAGCCCAGATTTAACTGTAAGTAGTATTTATAAGACGGAGTATTTACCAAAAAGGAACGAGACTAGAATCTAGTGTTAATTTAATTAGAAAGAAAGAAGAGAGAATATACGCGGTCAGCGTATCGTCAACCATATATATCAACACTTTATTAATTACACACGCATCATATACATATACATAGAATTTACATAATGTATATATACCTTTCGCGATGCAATGTACATGTATATTAATACAGTTTCTTATTTTTCACTTATATGTATACCATCGTCTCTTAAATATATTTTTGTTTGTTACTTCGCCATTTTTCTCTGGATTTTTTTTTTCTTCATTAATTCATTTCCACCTATACTCTCCTCAAATTGTCAACGCACGATAAACATCTCGAGCCGAACCCGTCACGCGTTCAAAGTCTTCCCGCCGTGTCTACGCGTGGGGGAGCGCCCTAACACATTATGCAACAACGTGTACACATACACATTACTTGCCCCGTTAGCCTCAAATCAATACGTTACAATTAAATATTTCTATTCGGAAGCCTTCTCAAATTTCTCCAACGAACGTTAGCTTACTAACAACAGACTGGACAAATCGGACAATACAAAGAGAAGTGTATCGCGAGTAGTTTTAAAAGAGAATATAAGTAGATCACTTAAAAGAATAATATCGCGAAATGTTTGTACATTTTCTTCCCCTACTTTTAATAAAAAAAAAAAAAGGTACGAAGAAATTGCCTTCATTTCTTAATTCGCCCCCGAGCACCTTCATCCTTCTTTATTGTACCTTGATGACGTTTCATTTAGCTATGAAAAATGTCCCTGGTGTTCAATACCACCTGGAATTTTATTCTTTGGTCACCAGATGAAATCGTGCTCGCCAACGTACAAGAATCACGCCTCAACTAAAAGGAATACTGACCGCACTCGCACATACTATCGTCTATCGTTATCTTCGCTCTGGAGCGCCCTTCTTTGATTACCTAGGACACGTTTCTTTGTACTGTTCGCTCTACTGGTTGCTCTTAGTGACGTAAAGTCCGTTAACATTACCCGGTAACCGTGGGATTCGTTTCGTAAATCGAGGTAAGCCTAAAGAAATGCCTCTGCTCTCGTCTGGCAGGAATCGCAGAACGATGTTTACTGGTGGCACGAAATCATAGAAACCTTACAGTTCCACGTTGAACGTGGCGCCGAAAGAGATTGCGTCCGAAATCATTGGAATCGTGTTTAAATCGTGTTTAAACTACTATCGGCAAATCGGTTCTAAGTAAGATGGAAGTTGAATGGCAGCAAGAATTGTGACTGTTTAAATCTACTCCCTCTACTCTGAATCACTTCGGGTTCTATGTATACACTCGTTGTGTAAAAATTTAGTTAATACTTAATCGAACAGTCGAGAGGTGGAAGGATAAAGTACGGTAACTCGATTTTCGTAGCCTTAACCAGTCACAACTCTGGCGAGCCACTTTGGTAATTATTTCACCTGCAATTAATTGCCTTGACTAAAATTTAATGAGTGAGAAACGAAGATTCTCAACTCTGCTAACAGAGAAAACGCGGTGGAGACGCTCGAACCGAGAAAGGGTTGAAGTCGCGCGATACTTTCGCCTGGAATCGTTGTCCAGCTAAACGGTGAACGAAATTACAATTTATGCTCGTAACTGGTACAATGATACTTGCTTCTCTTTCGTTTTTATTGTATCGCTGGCAATGTTACCGTGTTGTTACCGATAATTCTACGTCACTGAATCTTAACCCTACCTAGGACAGTCGACCACATGGTCTGGCCGGTTTAAACCGGCCTCTAACACTATTATTATTATTAATCATTACTTGTAACGTAACTTTGATAATAGTATTTATTATTGTGGTTGTTAATGACGCGCTAAAGTTCCATTCCCCTCGTTTATATGCCTCTCGAGCCTGCGTTACGATTCTCCTATCTAGCCTAAGGACATTAAAGTTGGCTGAACGTTTCTGTATCGATCACCCTTCGTGTCGCGAATCCCAAGTTTTTGAATCGGTAGCCACGCCTGCGGCAAAAATAGGGGTTGCTTTAACGACAATGAAATTATCTCGATGATTATGTCTCGGATATGGTTAGTCAGCAGTGTGCTTTGCATTTCCCTCTCGGTGCTCTCGATTCTCTTCCTAACTCGATCCTCGTCACGAGACTATCAATCTACGGCCCTTCTCGTGAATTCCAATCGAATGTAATTGTACCATGTCCATCGTATTGTTAGAAGCAGCAGGAATTTAACTACGAGTGTGTTAAAGAACAGTGGCTCGAGGTTGAATCGGCCACGGTAAACTTTCACTGTTTTCCACGCTATCTGAAACGATTTCCGATCTTGGGATTCGAACACTCGCTCTATGGAATGTTCTGCCTATGCTCCGAAGCTCGGAACAACGACTAGATTCTAAGTGTGTTTATTAGGTCACCAGAGGATCCGTCTTTGCACGCGGATGACGAGGATCCTCCCCCACTTGTTCGTCCTTTTGAGCAAAGGATCGATAACCGGGGATAATCATTTACCCCCAAGGTCCACCTTGATAATTCGCGAACTACATCAACCGACGCTTGATTCCATAAAGCCAGTTCGATCGAGTTAAGGTAACTTAGGAACTTAAGGTAAAAAGACACTTCTGCTGCTTCTGTGAATTAAAGGAAAAATCGTTAAATCCATCGTTACAGAATTGCCTGAAATTCGCGAGTGTTATGCAACCATCCAACAAGCGCGCGTGGATCCTTAAGAGGACGACAAGTGGAGTTAGGCCCTTTTCTTCTGCTCTAGAAAATATACGTATACGCTCGCTCAGGACACATTTTCTTCATTTACGCACGCAACAGAAATACAACAGCTCTCGTCACGCGATTTCCACTCGCACGCTCACAGATATGAGTTCACGTACTAATCCCTCTGCTACCTTTATTTCCCCTTTGCTCTCAACGCAGCGGGCGTCCGTAATGTTAATTCTTTTCTTTCCTTCGTTTCTTTCTTCGTCACGTCACTTCAACATTAATTTCTTTATAATATTCAACGATTCTCTTATGCTTGGTTTCATTTTGTACACGTAATATAAACTATGCGACGCGTACACCAGTGTACAAGCGTCTATAAATATATATATATATATATATATATATATATATATATATATATATATGCATATATTTATATATGTATATTATATATATATTCAATATTTATATATATTATATGTATACCTGTAACGTCTGTATATTCTATACGTAGTACGATAAATGTTATACATACGGTTACATCTAGCAACACTTTACAAACGGGGTCACATAAAAAATAAAGAATCACGAATCTCTCATGTTTTATTGACTGTATACGTACGCGTAATTGTCACTGGCAACCCGACATCTCGCCTGGCTTAATGTTTGATAGGTAATGCCTGTTTTAAGAGCCGGATACGTTCGCGAAACGTTCCCCTTCTAACTTGTGCAGGCGGCATCACCCTTTCGCATTTCGCCACTGTCGCGTTAGTATTCGCGGCACGCACGATAGCTACTCTATTTCCCTGAAAGTCCTCGACAGCCCGAAATTAATAGGAATCGAAGGCGCGGGTGCACGGAAACGATGTGTGCACCCGATAGTCGCTCTAATTCATGCGAAAATATTACATTACACGAGGTATAGGTAAACAGTTCGGACAGATCAAGCGTTCTTCGCGCAGCTTCCATTCGTGTTCCCGGTCGAGCGGTGAATTTAAGCGAACTATTCCTCCGATCATATTTAAACAGTTATTATACTTTGACGTTATATTTAAACGTTATCTTCTATCCAATTAAATTCACTTTCCGACCTAACACGAGTTGCTCCGATTATAATCAACGCTTCAGAATTATACTCTCGATCCCGACGACTCCGTCGATCTAACATTTAACGACAAATAATTTTAGTCTCTCCTATTCGTGGTAATTACGTTTCTGCGGCGCTCGAAAATGCGACCCTTTAAACGATGCACGGAGTTCGTCACGGTTTCAATGTCAATATCGCTGTTACTAATAATAATAATTACCACTTGGCCCTGGAAAGTCAGTGAAGTACTACATTCACGGGCGTTCCGTGATTGCTTCCAGTTCACCGAGCACGGCGGTCGATATCAGAGAAAAAGAATAATCCCGGGATAAAAATAAAGATTGACATGGTTCGGTAAACTCGCGGAATAACCAGGTCTCTTGAATACCTATTGGAAAACAAAGCCGAACTTCGTAATTTCGAAAATATTATACATTATTTCGGTTCCTCGTGTTTACACCAAGTAGAATCATATCAAGATCGCACGCCAATGCTTAAAGGGTCGAAACGTCGGGCAAAGATAGGGCAACAGTCGCTACGATTGTTAAAAAAAAATATTACAATCTCGCTGTGTAACGATTGTCGCGACTTGTGTTTTCGGAGGACATCGATAAGTGAACGCAGGAAGATGTACATTACCACTAATCGCGTTGATCCTCGGAAGTTAATACTGCCTACGGTTGAATCTCCTCGCATGTCGGCCCATTTGAGCGGTTGTTCCACTGAAATCGCCGCGTGGACTCCATCGATCGAGTAGTATCACCGTTAAACCACGCCCACGAGCCCCGCCGAAAAGGTCGACACGTTCCCATATATGTATGTATGCGTGTGTATGTTATAGAAATATTTCGCGTGAAACATCGACAAAATACTCAGCGTCCATGAAGCTACAAATTTTTCAAAACTGACGGCTCGTTAAATTTGCTTGACTTTAACGCTCGATGAAACGATAATATTGAACCGAATTCCCCGTGTAATTCCCTCGTGAGGGGTTTCAAGTTTCAACTGGCTAAAAATCGAACGCCTATCGCTAACATGACTTTAGACTCGTAAGCGATTAAACGATAGTTGTATGCCATCCACCGACTCGACAGTTTTCAATAGTTTAATGTTCTGTGTTGTTTGTGTGTATGTGTGCATCTGTTGGACGTAGCAATAATCATGTAACTTTCTTTTCTACGTAGCGCGTAGAATGGTTAGTTCCTTACGATCACTTTTATGTACAATCGAGAGCAGTGAAGTACCGTTAATTCCTAATGTTTGTACATCGCGACGTGTACGGAGCGTTTGGCGGGTACCTCACGCCACGTGAATTTTACTAACGATGATACCACCTCGATCGTGCAACGCTACTTGCCTCAACGCTTCGACCAATCATGATTGCTGGACGATTCAACTACGATTCGCGTCTGCGACTACCGACGGTTAAACGGGGTCCTCGCTATTGTTCTAAATTGGGGCAGTGAGAGCGACAACGGATGATCAACGCACATTAAAAAAAATTTGTTTTTCCTATTTCATATGAGTAGTAGAGCCTATTGGAATACGTTATTGCTACTAACTCAATTTCGAAAAAAATGTGGGTTAGTCCGTTGTTGCTCTCACTGCCTCGATTAGTACTCACAAATCCACCGTCAATCCGATGCCGAGGTCTACAAGAGTGGAAGAAACGTGGAACAAGACTTGGCGTGTTTCTAATCAATGGAAAAGCGCAATTAACCAACTTCTTGCACGTTCCCGTTGAATCTAAACCGCGGAAACTGAAAGGTTTCCAAGTTACTCCCGTGACAGTAACAGAAGACCCTCGATTTGAAAATAGATGCGCCTACTTTGTGAGGCTGGAATATATAAAAAAATAATCTTCGTATAAATCTCTCTCCTAAACGCTGGAAACGCCTTCTTCAGCCACCTCTCGACTCCATCTGCGATATGAAACTACCTGTTACTGGTGTGTCGTGTGATTGGCGATAGACTCTTGGGCAGACTCGTCTTTAGAGGTAAAATGAACATCGTGTCAGACTTGTTGGGATGTGATCAAGTCGGTTTTACTAGAGTTCTTCAGGATCGATGGTCCTGGAAGCTTCTGAGCGGTGCCAGACGCGCCCGATGGCTGCACCATCATTGGTTGACCGTTCACCAGAACTATGGTGTCTCGTACGGAGTCGTATCCACATGCTGGCCCTAAATCACACGCATCTTATGGCAGACATGATTACGAACGCGCGACCGTTTCGAAGAATTCCAAGAAATTCCACCGAAACTCTCTAAATACCAAAAAAACTCACGCTTAATTATATTGCAAACTTACTCTCGACGTATATCTACCGCGAAAACAGAAGCTAATCACCCTCTTCGCGATCGAACGCCATCGAGCGTCAATTACCTCCCCCAAGTGCCTCAACGTCGATAATTAAACCGTTAAACCTCGTTGAAGCTTCGACAGACAGGCCAGAATAATTTTCAATCAACCAAAAATCGTGGGCTGCCACCTCCCCCCGCACGTGGTGAGTGACATTCGCCTCGTTATAGATCACTCTGGCACGCGCGTAGGCGCAAGGCCGCTGCTGGTGTCGTCAAACGATTCGGTAGATGTTCGAGGGAAATATAGAAGCATTGAGAATCGAGGCAACGGTCCGTGTGTTCGCCGAGCGTTTAGACTCGTGACGTTCTTCTATTGTTCGCGGTTTCAGCCTAATGAGCGCGGGACTGGTACCGTTGCGAGAGGATTAACGCAGAGATAAAAGTTCCACGGGACTGGTTGCGTTTCTTTCTGTTCTACTGAAGGCGTGATCGAGTTCCTGATTACCTGGCGACGGCGTGTGGGTGAGGGTCCTCGACGGGGTCGAGAGGTTCCTGGAGGCCGGTCCCCAATCGGAAGTCGGCTGCAGAAGCAGCTTCGCGCGCTGCCAGACGGTCGTCCTCTTACTTTTCTTCGTCTTCCCCTTTCCAGGCCTCTGGGAGGAGAGCCTGCTGTCGAAGTCGTCGTCGTCATCGTCGTCGTCATCGGCGGATCGCCGTCGACGATCCCTTAGCTGATCCTGTAAAACACGCGTGTTTCCTTCTGTATCTACCCTCATCCCGTCGATTCTCCGCGACTCGGCGGTCATTTTACTTTGAATGTCGCTACTGTAACGAGCATATAGATTCCTGAACTATTTCCCGTGTACACACAGAAGTAGAATTACGCTTCTGTGCGGGGAAGAAATATTTTAAGAGAAATCTGTGTCCCTTTCGAGTGAGACAGAGCTGGTAGAAAGAGCTTAATCGTATCAATAGTGTCAGCCTTAGCAAAATATTTGAGAATACAACGACCCCCTTGCTTTTCTGTCGGAAGATGAGAGTCTACCTTGAAATCCTTGGATAATGAATAACGTAACGAGGAATACGTACGAGAGTCAATCCAATGATGACCAGAACGGGTATTATTCCGATGACCCATCCAACGATGCTCGCCCATTGTGGATAGACGTAGTCACCGTACTTGAGCGGCTCGTATTCGACCCAGTTGAAGAAGAGAATGAACAGCAGCGTCGCCGGGGTCACCAGCTTCCACATCCAGGTCCAGAAGAACCTCCAGAGCCGGCTTTGTAATCCAATCATCTGCTGCACGTCGTCGAGGAATCGATCAGCACCGTAGATCCAGGCGACCAGGATGCACTCGCTTATCGCAATCAGCAGCACCGAGCAATTGGCTGCGTACTTGTCCATCAGTTGCAGCCAATACATACCAGCCTGGAAGTGCGCATTAAGAAGTCGATGCGAAAGCCTGGTCTGAAATCAATTTAAAAATGTCTGTTCGCGACACTTACGTTGGTAGTGAAGACAATCCCTCCGGCGTAACCAAACACAGCGGCCGCCAGGACGACCCACAGTTTATAGTTTCTCATTTGCGGGAATGCGTCGAGTATCGCGGTGGTGACAGTTTCCATCAAAGCGAATTGCGAGTCGAGGCCCAAGGTGAGAAGCATCACGAAGAACAGCAGCGACCAGACTGGCGCCACAGGTAAACGAGATACCACCTGTTTTGTTTTAATAAAACGTTTACATTCCACATCGGAGAGTTTCGTGAGAAACTTACAACGACTCACGTGTTTAGTTTGTTTGAAATTGTCTAGCTTCTGTAATTCTAATGAGATCTGTCTAATCTTCTAGCTGCTCTAAAGTATCACGAGGATTGACACAGGATTATCTAATCCGACGATATAGTGTGATTCACTCGCCTCGGGGTACACGATGAACGCCAGGCCGGCGCCCTGGTCGACGACAGAGGCGACGGGAACAGAGAGCTCGTGTGCTAGGAACCCGATCACAGAGAATATCACGAAACCAGCGAAGAACGAGGTGCAGATATTGCTGACGGCGACGATCAGCGTGTCCTTGTAGCAGTTGTTGGTGAACTTGTTGTAGGAGCTGAGCGTGATCAGGCCGCCCCAAGCTGGGCTCAGGGCGAAGAAGATTTGAACGGCTGCGTCGCTCCACACTTTCGCCGACATTAGTCTTCTCCAGTCGGGTGTCAGGTAATACAGAATGCCCTCCTTGGCGCCGGGGAGCAGAATGCCCCGTATGAAAAGGGCGACCTGCGAGCGAAAAGAGAAAGTGCACGATCCGCTCCACCCTTAAGATCGACGAGGAGTCGCGCGGTAAAACTAGCGCAAAGCGGAGAGGAATTAGTTTAATGCTTAGGTAGCTGAAAAAAAAAGAGGAAATAATAGGCAATCGCGTGCGGAGGAATTTTTAAATAGATAAAAATATACTAAGAGTGGAAACTAAGGGATGAAATTGAAGGCTGGGAATTGAAAGTAATGATAGATTCGAAAGACGTACCAGGACGACGTATGGGAAGAGAGCAGTGAAGTAGACAACCTTCCCCGAGCTTTGGACACCTTTGCTCAGACAGAGGAAGACGATGATCCAAGCTAACAGGAGATTCACTGCCATCGCGGTTCGAACGGAACCTGTCTCCTCGATACCGCTGCTTATCCCCAGGACATGGTTGCTGAATCGAGGGTAGATGTACGATTTTAATACATATGAATCTTCCAAATCTCCTGACATGGTGTACGGTGTTTGAATAAAGGAGCGATGGTCGATAACAATGGAGACAGTAGTTGATGGAAGCATTAGAACTTTCGTTTCCAATTGTATGGTAGTAGGTAGAAAAGGAGGAAATGGCGAGTTCTTACTTGAAATATTCCTCAGCCGGTGGTTTTCTAATGGCGTTAGTGATATTCTCGATAGTCAAGCCCATGGAGGCCATTTGGGTGGAGTTCAAGCATCTCCTTTTAAAGTAGCTAGTGTTTTGAGACGCACACTCCTCGGCAGCTTCTGGCATGAAGCAATCCTCCGTGCTCCACGGCGGCTCGCATTTGCTCCACGGCAGTGTGCCGGCTCCTACAGACGTCGCTAATAATATTTAGTTCACGGTAAGGAGAGCAGTCAATACATCTGGAGATCTTCTATGATATATGCACGGGTGACACTTCTGAAGCGATCCGAGGCATGAATTCGCGCAATGAACCTACCAAGTACCTCGTCTCGTAGCTGAATAGTTGCTTAATACAATTTCAACCAACTTTATTCGATCTTATTTCTACACAGTATTATTGCCAGGCGAAAGTTACGTTAGAAAAATTGAAACATTGTTTCACAGGGACGAAACTAGGTTGCATAGCGTCCAGTTCAAGGATTCTGTCAGGCACCCCCTCCCTTAAACATTTTACACACCCTTGTATTGCCCAGTTTAGGATGTTGAGTCCACAGTTTCCATAAAAAAGAGGTATAATAAACGTGTTTATTAACTGGGTTCAAATGTATTCCAGGTAGGTACCCTGATTCGTTTGCTGTTTGATAACAGATGAATAAATTTTAATTACTCTCCCATAAAATGTGTATCTCCTTTATTCCTAATGAACTAACGTAATATATAAATTTGAATAAAGCCATCGATTAGCTTTTCCAAAATGAATGTCTTTTCTCTACGAAGATTTCTCGTTTGGCGGCCACCTCCCCTAGTTTCGTCCCTGTTGTTTCGTAACCCTTGGAGACCACCTACAATTGAAAATAGAAAATATTTCGCGACCTCCCCTCGAACCAGGTAACAAAGCATTTGTAATCAATTTTAATTTCACTCGTACGATGTACGATTTCAGTAAAAACAATATCGCCCTCTGAGAAATCGATACCCCAATAATCCCACCCCCGCTTGTGCGTCGTGGAAAACGTGATGACGATTGTCGAGCGATGAAAGCTCACCAGTGATGGAGACGAAGATGTAATAGAGAGTCCAGGCGATGATCAGATTGTAATAAAGCATCACAATGGAGCTGACCAACACCATCCCGTATCCCAAGCCGCGCAGCAAGGGGCAGAACTGTTTGTAGGCTGCCACTGGGCCAAGGCTCGCGTACTGCCCTGAGGGAGAATATCGAGAAGGAGGGAAAAAGGAAGCCGATCAGTAGTCGTGGTTGGTAGCAATGCACCTGCTATTTACGCAACGCGGGGCGGAGTATCGAGTCGCGCGGGGCCGATATGACGAGTGCCTGGGATTCACCTGGTGCCTAAAAATAACGTTACGTAACCCGGTAACGATGCGCGGATCTTCCATTGATCGTTCCACTTCACGGAATCAACAGCGGGGGACGAAACCTGACCTTGGGGAGCGCGGCAATTATCGAGCGTCTCGCGTCTATGTTCTTAAAACGGCCGGTTCTATTTCCATGCCACTCGATACGATGCGCGCGATAGCTTACTGCGGCCCCGTCGCAGCAATCGCGGATTCTTTATTCCCGGTTGCAGCCACTCGAGGGTGCCCGGTGAAACCTGGCTTCGCTGCGAGGCGAAGATCGAGAAGGGGTGCGCGGCACCGGGATTAAAACTTTCTTGATTCCCTGCTTGAAGGAATCGTCCGGCCGCTTCGAAAGTTTTCACACGTTCGAGTTATACTGGGTTAATCGATACTCGTTCTGTGGCTGGGGGCTTCGTGCCCCGGACCTTCCTGAGCAAAACTGATTTCACGAGTATCCTGATTCGATCAACTTTCGAAAAGAAACGTCCCGAGACGTATGATCGTGTAGCAAGTTGCCGGCTCCTCTCGGCGACCTTCGAGGAAATAAAGTTATCCGCCGTTCGTTACTAAAACTCGCGATCCCCCGGCGTCGTTCGTGGCATTCTGAGGTAGATGCTATTATGTGAGATTCTAAGGAGATTGAATTATTCATCGAGCCTGCAGGGGAAGTGATGGGGTATCTTACCTAAGGAAAGTTCCATGAACATGAGTGGCAGCCCGGCGATAACGAGCATCACCGTGAACGGTATCAGAAATGCACCCCCGCCGTTCGAGTAGCAGAGGTAAGGGAAGCGCCAGACATTTCCCAGGCCTACGCTGTACCCCAGAAGGGACAGCAGGAAGTCGAATTTCCCCGTCCATGTGCCTCGTTCTGGATGCTCCTCCTCGCCAGCCTGCAGCGGCGCTTGGCTGTTCGCCACCGAGTACTTGTCTTCGTTCTGCTATAAAAAGCACAACGAACGAGCATTTAACTCTTTTTTGCATTCCACTTTGTGTCTTACTCCTTCGCAATAGCATACAATAGTGGAAATATTCATCATCCCCAAATCCAAGTCCTATGAAAAAATCTTCCCAACTATATGATTGATAAAGTAGTTGAAAGTAGTAGTACTTTGCGAGTAATAATTCTAAATGAGGTGGGAGTGAATACACGCTAAATATTCGAGTGAAGCAATAAATATTTCCAGTACTGTATATTACAATAGAATTTATTTGAGGAGCGATGAGAGGTAGGTATACAGAATTCAGAATTCAGAATACATCACGAATCGTATTTATATTAAATTCGGACATTACATTTCGAAGAGGTTCGAAGAGTTATTTGGTAGATCTTAATTCAATGGGTTTCGATCTTTACGAAGTCATAAAGCGTACTGTAGATACACCGGACTGTTCATAATTACTTGTCAATACTATAAAGGATGAATCTTGGGCACAGACAGATGAGAGAATGGAAATGTCGTATGGGCGATACGTATTTGTCATTCCAGGACAAGTTTGCGTAGCTGTTTAACCAGTTTGTCATTTGAAATCAAAGTAATAAGCAGCAGCCCATTGCAGAGCGATGGAGTGGTAAGCATCAAATTGGGTCAGACCGCGGTGTAGAGCGTGTTGCGCATATTCTTCCTCAACTCGGTGTGATTCAAGACTGACACCTAAATATCTCATGTACGTATATTCTTTGCACCCTAAATTCACCCCTTGATGTATCAGCGACTGAAAATCACCCTATGAAGCAACAGAAGCTTGTCTCTGGGCCAAATGAGGACTTGCAAGATTCGCGATTTTCCTTCGTATCACTCTTCCCCAATGGTCTTGATTCGATTCGCGCGGGGGTGTCCACAGCAATTGCTAACGATAATGACCATTGGGAAATCAGACCTAACAAATTGGTTGCACGTTTCAATCTACCGTGCTTCGTCCAACTTTACCATCGTGTAAAATTCGACTGACTGACGTCTATATCGTCGACAGCTGGATGCTGGTCTGCGAGACACGCGTGTCAGGTGCAACGTAAGATCGATCGCGTCGTTGTGTGGCGTGATGCGCGTATGGTGCGTGAAAGCGTGATATTATCAAAACATCGAGATTCTCTAATCAAGATGCATAGATTAAAGGTAATTGCCATGAACCTATTCGGAAAATACATACGTAGGTACATTTGAATCATCGATTCTTAATTGTGAAATACCAAACTCGTAAATTAACTGTTATATGAAAGATACCCTTAACTCTGAATTTTTAATAAAGCAAGAACAAGTCGGATGCTCGTGTTGTAATAATAATAATTTCAACAATTTTGTTCTATAATTCTGCGCTCTTTTATATTTTCAAATGGACAATCAGGCGAGTACTTTCAAAAATGATCCTGCAAGCCTGAAATTCATTTCGCCTGGAAACGACGAGCAAGAGGAATTTCAATAAAATGTACAATTTCATTGAGATGCCTTGGTATCGTTAGTAGGTCGCAATAAATCGCAAATTCGGCAGACGTGATATTGGAGACGACAGGATATTTAGGGGAAAGGTGTCTAAAGCGATCCTTTTAAGGCGTAATTCATATAAAAAATACAAATGCACATTATTTAAATAAAATGTAAGTAGCTTTTGTGAGCAATTATATTTTTTAATCGCGTTTTTGTGAAGGCGTACTAAACGATCATTTCGTACACCTATGTGTATAAAATGATCCCTGCAGTGCATATAAAATGATCCCAAGGATAGTAAATAAGACGAACATTAAAAAACATTTGATTTACAAACTTACATTTAAATAAAAACAGAAATTAAACTCAATAAAAAGCATTTGATTTACAAACTTACATTTAAATAAAAACAAAAATTAAACTCAATCACAAAATATACGAACATAATAAATTAAAACAATCTTCTAAAAACATCAAATCTTAGATAATTTTTGCTACATAATCGATGAGTAGAAATACTTAAAACCAATTAACAAACATAAGAAAATGAGATCAGCTTCATTGACACAAATTTTTTCGCGTACCACATGGAATTCCTGGGATCATTTTACCCTGCTAAAGGGGGATCACATGACCCCAAACACCCAATTCACATTCAATGGTTGAATATAACGTTAAATTATTACATACGGTAACGAAACATAAATTAAATTATTGTTGAATTGTTATTAAATCCGCGAAAGAAGCAACTGTCACATTAAACCGTTTATGACAAAGGTTACACGACATTGAAAGAGACCTCACGTTAGATAAAAAGCAGAAATTTTGATTTTTTTCTCGATTATAACACACACAGCGCAGATATTCGCATGACACTTGACGACGTGCGGTTAGAACTCGTGTACATCGATATTACGATAAGAGCCAGGAATCATTTTACTCCAAGGGATCGTTTTAGACCGAAACCCCCTTTTTATCTTGATAATACTTCCCACGCATCTGGTTCTCTGTGCTCGGAGATTGAGCATTTGCTTTTCGGAGAAAGGAAGGCAAACATCAAAAGCAAACTGAAAGATAATACTCCTACGAATTACTACTACGCAAATCAGCGATGTAGTGTACTTTGAATTATTCGGAGTTGCGTACCTTGCTTTTAAATTTAAAATTTTTTACGTCTTTGTGCACATTATCCGATGGATTAGTAATTATAAATTTTTCATGGTAAACAAATATTAATCGTCCTCCACGAAGCACGACTACTTCGCGGAATTGATTTATTGGCGCACCTAGAGTGGGTCGCGTAAAACTAAAAAATAATGCAGCAGCCACGATAAAATATGTGCCAGCATATTCTTCGAACGTTACTCTAAGGGCTCTACATTCCGAAAATGTGAAATCACTTTTGCAATTCTCTGAATAAAGGTGATACTTGTGAACCGCACCAATTTCGAGTATTTGTTGCTGACACGGAAGTCCTGTGTCATTCTTTCTGATATTTGCTTCCTTAAAAAAATGTCACCTCATTCCTTGAACCTTCCAAATATCTACGTAATCTATTTTCAAAAGGGTGGCATGGCTTCAAAAATCGTGGGAGAAAAATAAAACCTACAGATTGCATCCTACAAACCACCATGTGGAATTTACAAATCTCTACCATCAAAGTTCAATCTCTTTTTGAACACCGCGGCTTTCAACATCGTATTCTTCGAAAAGAAGAATACGCACTTTGCGAAAAAAGGTTCATGAAATGTTGAAACATTTTTGTCAGACGGTGACGTGTGGCTTTATTTTCACATGAGTTGCGCAATCTGCGCTAAGCTCCGCTTCGTCGAAATGTAACGCGTACCAGTAAGGAATTAATTCACGAAGAAGGACAGCCAAAAAGATCGAACGGGTCATTCGGCGATTATTTGTTTGTCTCTTTACATACGTAATAGACGTTGGCATTAAGGTCACGTTGAGCTCGCCGCGTGTACTTGAGATGTTCTCGCGGCAATTTGTTAAGCGTTTCGCCTTGGTGCTCGGGAACATTTGGTTCCCGTGAATCGATTAAATCCCGAGGAGAGCCCATTCAGGCAAATTTCATTTTCGAGATGGATTCTGGCTCCCGAGCGCGCCCGCCATCGATTTCCCCTCGAAGCCTGAGCCCTACCAGGAATATCTCGCCCCGATTGTACCGGATCACGAAAATCCTAAACTGAATCTTCGGTATGCAAATGTCAGGCCTTAACAACTTGACGCCGCAACCGACGCGTTTATACGATCCAACCTTTCCGTGCGCGCTCGCACGTTTCGCAATAATTCCCAGGAGAATTGTAGATCAATTCTATTTTAGAGAAGATCCAGAGCAACTGGTTTTAACTTGAATCTCTGTCGAAGCTTGTGTAACTATGATCAAGTTAAGTATATACAAGGTTTATTGAAGAAATTTTAGGCGTGAGAGAAATACATATTGGATGCTGATAAATCTTCTTGAATACCAAGGTGGCTAGAGCATTATAATTATCCACAATTGTATTAAGAAATAATATAAGTTGTAATTTTTGAAAATAAATATTAAAAGGAATCTTTTCCTTTTCTCCCTGACACATAAACGCAGGACAAGAGCCGCGGAGCTCTCATGTGAAGAAGAGTTTCCTCACCGATCACGTTAAAACGAAAACGACACGTGAGCTGTTCAAGTGTAGCAAACACAAGAGCGATTGAACGATAGACTCGCAGGTGCCTGCGAAACGGTACGATTTTAAAAGCCCGCGGAGAGAGGAGGAACGATTGAACAGTGGTGGTCCCACGGTCCATGTAAATGTACGATAGAACGACGAGGTTGGTCCAAAGTGGTTGGCAAAGTTGGCATCCCTCTGAACGATCGCTCGAGCGACAAGAGTGCGCGCACGGGCAGAGCCGCGCAATTTCTACAATTAAATGGAAGTAAATGGAGTTAAATGGGAAACGTCCCGACAATTACATTCTTCGGCCCGCTCCGAGATTCCCTCCCCTTTCTCGGTATATCGAGCGTAAAGGATACCTTAAGCCGTCTAACGAGATTTCCCCTCTGCGTATAGGTGGATGGATCGAGGGATTATAGGAACGCTCAACTGTGGAAAAGCGGTCTACTCACGTCCCAGCATTCCAGGAAGGGGCGAATCCTTGGTGAGGACTCCTCCATCCTCCGAACTGGCACCGAACGCGTCTACCAAGTCAGTTGAGCCTTCTCCTCTTCATACTCTGCGAACGTCTGATAGCTCGTGCTGGAACGTTTGCTCTGAATCCACTGGGGTCCATTGTTAATTCGAGTCTCCTTTCGAACCGAACGCGTCGTTTGCTCCCATTTTGTCGATTCCTAGCTGCGTATCCCGCGAGTCGATGCACATTCTTCAGTGTGCCATCCGTCTGTCTTCTGGAAAAACGCGCAGCCACTCAGAATCCCTCTGCCTCTGCGCCAACATAGAAATTAATGATGTGTAACGAAGCAGCCGTGTCTCTTTCGCGCCCCCCCAAAAAACGGTACATCTTGTATTAGGTGTTTTTCTGGCTATAATACGTATGGCACGATTGCTTGAGAAGGGATTATCAGGAATGGTTGGCGGACTAGCTATCGTTTAACGCTTACGAAACGGTCCAGCCGCTAAACAATAACTATTCACGTCCTAATTGCTGTTATCAAGTTCACACCAGATACACGGCCACGCAATAACGTAGTTACTCCTTCCAATGCTGGCCGCTTTGTAACTGACAGTCCAGGTCACGCCGTATTTTACCCCGCCCACCATTTCCATCGTTCCCTTTTCTCCATGCTAATTGCAGGCCTCGGGCAGCTATAGCATCGATTGTGTGGAAGTATCTCTTATCTCCAGAGGTAACGAGAGTTTCTGAAGCTTTACCCGTATCGTAATCGTCATAACGATGGCAACGTACAATCGAGTTGGCAGTACCAGCATTGCCAGTGGATGTGACTATCCTGCTCGATGACAGAGAAGAGAGACGTACCCAATTCTAAATTCCCGAGCGCATTGATGAATCGTTAAAAATAATATCGTACTGTCGATCGTGTCCCGCGTAACGTGGAACGTTCCACTCGCGAGCAGAGATCGAACGTGGGGTATTTATTTTAAATTGCTTTCGCGAGACGAACGTCGAGGATCTTAATGGTCGATCTGCAAAAGAACAAGGCGATTTGGATTAATTGGATTAATTCTCCAGTGGTCACGAGCGAACTGACAGGATCGGCAATCAATTGTTACGCGATAGGAGAAATTGATAAGCGAATCGATGCCGATTAGAATCTGCCTGTGAGAATACGAGAACAGAGGTGCGGTTATTATTAACCGTCAGCTGTTGACCTTGTCCGCGGCAGGCTCTCGTCTTTAACCTTTCCGACGCGGGGGGCTGCTGCTTGAACTGCACCCTCGTTCCGCGGGATCTTATATCTCATTATTTTTAATCGCCTGCGTGGAAACCGGATGCTCTTTTGTCCGCCTCAGAGGAGTCCCGAGCGCCCAGCGAATTGCCACAGAATTTTCTGTACCATTCTAACCATGATTCGGATTCAAATTCGATTTGGAATAATTAAGTCGTTGACAGTACACGCGTGTCAAGCCAAGTTTCAAAGTTCGTGGATGTAAGCAAGCATCCCGATAGAATTTTTCACTCAATGTTGCATAAGCGACGTCTATATGCTCCCTTATTGCCCCCTGTAATTACAGCCACGCTTAAATGTCACCCGGCCGGCCATAATCGTAGTTCATCACTACACATATACTCAGCCCTTCGCGGTCTTACGTAAACCCTGGCCCGATGGTGAATTCACTCCTAAAGGAATCTGTGTCAATGTAACTCACCCCGAGCGCGACGCACCTGACTTCCAGCTGGCCCTACGCGTTCACCAATTCTTCGATTTCATCGATCACGTCAGTGAGACTACGCGGATGTGTGAACGCAAAAGCAACGATCTCGATGGTCACACGCGAAACGGAGCAAAGAAAGTGTAACAAGTGTAACGGGGCTGCCAAACGAATACGAGACAGCGAAGAAAATAACACTTAAAGTTTATCTATCGACTCACGGAGCGCAGGGATCGAGATAGCACCCCGAGGTGGTGGAAGGATCCGTCCTCTTGATCATGAAAACGGAAGGTCGCCGAGGTCACGAAATTTCTGGCCGGGTTCAGGCGTTACGTAACAGAGAGAGAGTGTCGTTCACCGCGACGGGGGAGCGAATCGCCTCCCAGGCGAGCGCCAGCTAGCTTACCCCCCGTAACCGGGCGCAAACTCGACCACGCACCTGAATTATGCCTGGTGACGCAACCTGTCGGCACGGAGACGGGAATTCGGCTTGGCCGGTGGTCGATCAGCTGTGGCTGGTACCGTAGCCCGCGCTGCCATTGGGGAACTTGGCGATTGACGTGCCAAGGTCAGAGACACGCACTGTCACTGGTTTTCAGGGTCACAGCCACGAGGTACGGCACGAGAGCACAACAGACGGCCAGAATGGACAGAATCGGGGAGGGGGTGTTGCCGGTGTTGTAGCTGGCGTGCTCGCAATGACAGCGAGACCACCCCTTAACGATGCCCCCGTGGTCGGCGCTGGTGAGTGGAGCGTAGCGGAGAGGGCTGTGATAGAGAGCCGAGACGACTAGACGAGACGAATGGACGGACAGACAGTGGAAACGGTCCGTGCCCGGGCAACCAGCCAGCCAGCCAGCCTGCCTGCTTATGGGAGAGCTTTTCCACTTGCAGCACCCCAGTCGACCCTGTCGAGCCTCGAACTCGACGGATCGATCGATATTACTGCTCCTGCGAGCTGCGTTCTACCCTAAACCTTGCACTCTCTCTTCCCTCCTCCCTCCCTTTCTCTCACGCTCTCGCACCCTCTCGCACCCTCTGTCAAACCCTCCCCCTCCTTCTCTCTCACTCTCCCTGCCTCTCCCCTCGGCCACTTCACCACCTACCCTCCACCTCCGGTAGCCACCTTCCTCTTCGGCTGCACCGAAATACTCTTCAGCTTTTCTTCTTTTTTCCCCCGGAAAAACGCTTCTTCGGCCTTGCGATACCACCTTTGTTCTTCCTTCTTTTTTCACCCCACCGCTTGGCCTGTGTCTTCCTTTGTAAGGCTGCCTGCTCTCCATAACAAGTGCGCGTAATGCTCTTCCCTGTATTACGAGTTCCGTGTTGTTTACTCTGTCAATCTATTGAAGGAGACTGGAGCTTTTCTCGCGAGACCCTTTTTTTTCGCGGCCTCGTCTGTCTGGATAGGATTATTCAGCCTTTCCCGATAATTGTACCGTAATTTAGTGCATCTCATTTCTTTCTGCCCGACGTGCCATCCTCCTCCTCGTTATCCGTGGATCGTTGTCGCAGATTCTTCGGCGGACGATGAGTGTCGAGTTTGTCCTGGCTTTACTTCATCCTACTTATCTCGTGAATTTCTTCCCACAATCACGCTCCGTACACGTACTCCCCTAATTTCTGATTCACTGTTACTATCATGTATCTATTTAGGAAATTGTTCTCTTACACGCGTCTTTCGCACGCGTCTACTTCACATATCTCACCTCTACACACCGGCCACGTTTCCTGGTCGCCCTTATCATATTTCACGTCCACGTCTACCGACTTGACACAGGGGCAAAATTTTTTATTCCACGCCTCGCCATCGGAAGGAGAGCAAAAAAGGCGCAAAGACGTTTCGGGCAAAGCGATCACATCCACGTCGACGCGAGTCACGGGCGGAGCGGCGTTGGCTTTGACACAGGGTAGACTATAAAATATTCTACCCTCAACACGCTGTCACTCTATGGACATTGATTAAGAGGGAAATTAATTGGCTCCGCCGTGGACGGCAACCGATTTCGATTCAGGTGTTTGCGTTCTAAAAAGGGGACCTTGATATTCAATTCGGAAACCGTGACTGGGTAACTCGACGATAAAGAGTGGTATTACGTGACGTGCTATCGTGGAATTTTGTGTGAGATTTATGCGAAGCATCATGGCATATGCAGTTCCAACCGTTGGAACCGAAGGGGGTCATTTCAAATTCCACCGGACAACCGATTCTCTCTTTACACGGAAAATTATTCGAGCGCTGTCGAATTACCGAAAAGTAATTTACATGGCCTAGATAACGCTGTCTGTTACTTGCTCGACGATGAATGGATACAGACACGCAAGTGTTGTTGGGACCAGCACGAGCCCACGTTCTTGCAGTAGTATTGTGCAAGGAGCTGCATTGTTTCGCCGTCGATGTTATCCGACGTCAGGACCATGCACACTTCTATTTCACACACTGTCGAACTGTGTTCTGTCGTCTGTAATTGAAGAGTCCTTGTAGACAACACTGTAAGTGCCCAAAATCAAATTCTATACTATAAACCTTTACCATCGGCACGTAGAACATTCAGCGAGAATTTTTTTTTTTAATTTTAGCACTTACAGTGTTTTCTACAAGGACTCTTCAATTATTCAAACAAAGGTTGCATACAGAGTTAACGATTACTCCAATCCTATAATTCCTCTCGATTGCCACGTGTAATTTAATCACAAACGAAGTTCAATGGTTTATATTTAATACGATTTCTATAAGAAAGCTTAAGTTATTCTTCCCGAAACACGGCTATAAGCAACGACACATATTACGAAACTTTGCAAACTCTGTGCCACGAGTAACCTCGAGAAAATCCTGAAGATATGGATGTAAGAAGCTGCACATCGAGTTATTAGCTTTACGTCATCCTGGACAAAGCCGGCGCAAAGACGCCCCGCGACCCTTCTTTGCCCGCGTTACGTTGCAATTTAACCGGCCTGGTCTTTGGCGATCTCGTCACACGCGGCTGCTCACCTATGAAAACCGCTGCCGCCGCGTGCCTACGCGTTCTGCTCGGAATAGACGAATTAAAAAATAGACAGGGAGTCTGACCGAGCAGATAACACACCTAACAATAGCCACGTACCAAATACCCTCGACCCATTACATTTCGACCAATTTTTATTCGAATCAAATGACGATATATTGCACGTATAGTTAGTACCAAACACCCAGGACTTATGGAACACGATACTGACAGCACGAAAATTTACCCACAGCGAGAATATCGCACGTGTGAAATACGATACTTATGGCCTAGGATTGAAAGGATCCAAGAAAAAAGATCGCTAAAGTAGAGGGACCAGAGTCTTCAATAACATAACATCCGGTGACAGAAGATGCTAACACCTTTTGATTAAGGAAATTCACTCGAGGACCATAGAACGAATGAACGTTGGTTCCAAACTTGAGAATTCTAGCTCTGTAGAACTCGATAGGAAGTATTCCAAACGTGTTGGGATCAATGTGCACTTAAAATTTTCGATGCCGAAGGTTCACGAAGGTCTCCATTCAGTCTGATAAATCTGGGTCCGCCATTATAGAGTTTCACGAAGCTAGACTTGTGTTTATACAATTCCACAAATTTGGAGTGAACATTATCGAGTATGGTCAGTTTAAAATCGTCACTTTGGACTCTCACGTGCCCTCGAAGATTTATTGCCTCCCACATGTCGCGAAACATGTCAGTCCAGTTTCATGGGCCCAAAATCATCCAGGACACATTATACCTTCCTACACCGAGCCATCTCGACACGAGTAATGCAAGTGATGTTAGAAACTCGTTTCAATACTACTTGTTTAGCAACTATTAATCGACGTTGCTAATACATTTCTTCCTACCTCGACCCCATAGATTTCCAATAACACGCATAACAGTTGCGTGTGAGGAGAAGGATAGCAGAGCGTTCGATTTCCGCGCTGAGTCGGGTGTTGAACATTTAATGAATATGTCAAGGCTGCTGGTTCGTTTGGAAACTCGATTATTTCGCGATTGGAAACCAATAGCCACCGTCAATTCGCAGATCAGATCGGGAAGCCAATATTTCCAGGTCTTTACATATGAAAGGGCTCTCGTTTCTCTTACCCCTCACTCGTGGGCGAAATCAACGACGGTCGCCATGGAATATAATGAAATCCCCGGGCCATACATCAGAGAGGATTTTCCAGGGTGCCGCTGTTATCGTACGTGGCACGGCAACAATTTACTGCCCACGTACCCGAGATCTCATGACGGAAGCGCTGACGTCATAATCTCGGTGATATAGCAGTACGTCGCTCTTCCACGCAAGCTCGACGTACATAGCTCGCCAAAAGAATTAAATCCAAAGCTTTGCCTAACAATTTCGGCGAAATGTTTGCGAAAGGGTATTACCAGCGAGCTTTTTCGAGGAATCTTTTACGCTTTCATGCGAATTTTTAACTGCAGCAGATGAAGCTGCACGATTGTAAAAGGGACTTGTCGCTTTTGACTCGCGATTGCAAATGATGCTGCATGCAGGATCGCGCCGCTGTTTCTCAGAATGTAAACGTTCAAGGGGGATTATCGAGTTATCTTTGGAATACTGTCAGATTTGAAACATGGTTTCGCAGAATTTGGCTGTTTCGTGTTTCGTAATGTCGTCTTCGAGGCGAACGGATAGGTGCGCACAAAGTAGACCGCAACGGATTTTCGGATTAGGTAGCAGGTTCCCTTTAATCAAGATCTTTCGAGGCGACTCTGCTCTGCAAGCCTAGCCTCTCAATGATGTAGGTATACCTATACACAACGGTGTAGGAGGTACACGGAACCTAGAATCCAGATATAATTGTAAGCTGGCGTCTACTAAACGACTGAGCGAGCATCCGACTTCTTCCAGGGAAAACGATTTTCAGAGCCCAGCTAATAATAGTTCCGACTGCGAGTACCGAGAGACGACTTTTCAGAGAAGGCAACTTGCGCTCCCAAATACTTAACGATTTTAACTACTAAACCCTAATATATGGCGACATTGCTATCTTCGCCCACGACTGCAACCCTCAAAGTTGTAATTCTCTGAGTCTTCGAGCTTTGGACTAGAATTGGACATGAGAATATTATTAAATAAACTTTAAAAACCTTCGGTTTATATTCTCGGAGAATCATCTCCCTTTCGATTTTACAACGCAAACTGTCCTTCCACAAGAAAGAAATACGTATTGTGGTTTTACGAAAGCGCAGACGGCATCCCCTGCAAAGGGTTGTAGCCGATGGTACACTCTCTCTTTCTCTCTCTCCCTTTTACGTTTGCCCTTAATCCCCCGTCTCGACCTTCAAACCGTGCCCCTTAAAGTCTCCCGCTCGAAAGACAGTCACCTGCGAGCAACGCGATTTCGGTAACGAAGCTCGGTCCAGCGAATCTATCGATCGGCGCTCGGTTCCTCGCGGCCGTGGGAAGGGAACAAAGAGATGTAGAATTATTATTATTATTCGGGTTTAATATTACCCTTTAGTTTGCAATGGCGAGTATAACGATGAGGATTGTATATAAACGAAAAGTAATGTAAAATAATGTAAAGTAATGTGCGACTAAAGGCAAAAAGAAAAACTACTTTTAGGGATAACGCGCGACAACATTTCCACGCATCAAATTGCGCAAGTGATTTTTGCAAGAACCTCAAATCCTCCCTTTCACACCGACAAGAGGATTTTCCGTTTTCACCCATTCTCAAAAAATACAAATCCAGCAGAGGGATGTCGCGATCGGAGCAACGACTCCGAACAACGCTGCAGATCGCGATCGACCGATCCGCCACACGAGTTTCGCCGTCTGTCGCGACTGGACCGATCGATCCATCGTGGATGAACTCACACACGATGGCGTTCGTGTTCGACGCGTAAACACACTCACTTTTTCACGGCCGAACAACCCCGATCGCCCCCCTCCCATTTCGCCCACGTGCGTCCGCGAGGAATCGCGAGGGTCGCGGGTTTAATTAACGAATCCGACGCGTTAATTGCAGCGGCCCGTCGAGAGCAACGCTTTCTTCGCGGCGCACAGTGGAGCATTTCGGGTCGAAACGCGGCACTAACTCCTTTTACAAAAATATCGCCATAATGCAAATTTTTTCTACAGGTAGTTGATTGCACATTTGGGTCATAATATAGCATGGTTGTTTTTCACATTCATTAAATTTTAACGCGACTACACGGTTTTGAAGAGGACAACTTCGAAACTCTTCAGAACTAGAATTGTTATTTATAGTTTTGTTGTTTGCTTAATTGAACTAATTTTTGGTGGGATTAAGCGTTGAGGTATGTGTTTGAAGTGTACCAAATTTGATTTTGATATCTCTGATATTTTTGGAACTATACCTTACTGAATTTCCCAATTTTCATTGTTTATTTTGAACGAGAGTTCAGTGGAGTTCAGTGTTCGTACTGGTTGCATTGGAAAGGGTAAAGCCTTACCTTTATCGCACAAAAAAAATTCGCTGCTACTAGCTGCTACTGGGGTAGTTAGAGGGGGCGAGAAGGGGTCTATGGCGCGTTCTTTTTTACCAAAATGCCTTTCCTGCCATTGAAATTCAAAGTAAATGATGTATTTTTACACGTGAAAGATGCGGAACTTTATCCTATGTACTGTGTGCACGATATTCCCCAAAAATTTAATTACAAATACAGTTAACGGGGCATAGTACTATTTTGCCCGAAAATTAAGCAATTTTCTGAATTTTTTTTCTATGTGAAATTTAGAAGCTAGAAATATGGGGTTTGTTGCAAATGAAAGATCACTGATTGAAAGTATTAAAAAAATTCTATTAAAAAAGGCACAATCGCTTCCCTCGCTATAATCGCTCAAATTTGGTCCCTCGCGGAATGAGTAGAATTGCGGTGCCATAAATTCCGCATTCTATGCTTATCTGAAACATAAAAACAAATCAAGACATTAAACTTTATTACATTTTGTTTTGTTAACCGAGCCGATTCTTACATTTCGCATTTAAAACTAAATGGCAGACTGTCAAACTGTAGGTATCGATTTTTGGCACTGAAAGTGTAGGTTTGACAATCCGCCATTTTGTTTTAAAATGCGAAATTTAAGAATCGGTTCGGTCAACAAAACAAAATGTAATAAAGTTTAATGTCTTGATTTGTTTTTATGTTTCAGATAAGCATAGAAGGCGGAATTTATGGCACCGTAAGGGACCAACTTTGAGCGATTATAGCGAAGGGAGGAAGGGTGCCTTTTTTTTAAATAAAAATTCTTTTAATACTTTCAAACACTGATCTTTCATTTGCAACAACCCCCATCTTTCTAACTTTTAAGTTTCAGATAGAAAAAAAATTCATAAAGACTGCTTAATTTTCAGGCCAAAAAAGCACTACTATACCCCATTAAAGAAACAAATTTCATTAATCTTTCTGTACCAATAGGACCACAAGTATACGTCCTAAATGAATGAAATGAAGAAATTAATGATAAATATATGATTTCAGTCAGAAAATGTTTTGTGCCGCGTTTCGACCCGAAATGCCCCACTGTGCGGCGGCTTAATACGAAATAGAGAGGCTCCAGGCTACGGAAATTAATGGGAGGCCTTCGGTTAGGAGCCGTCGCGTTCTTTTTTCACCGTGCCCGTCGGGCAGATTTAATTTCGTATTGGATCTGTCCCAGGATCGGGGTTAATTCTCACTTTTCGTTCTTCCTGGAGACTGGTAAAGGGAACGAGCACCTTGAAAAGTGAAACACGTAATTAGCGAAGATTGAAGACTGCAATCCATCGACCCCCCTCGCTGTCGATACGCACGGTTGTTTCATTTGTGCCGCGCGGAACAGCGCCGTGTAAGCGATCGCTTTCCAGAAATCAGTCCCAAGTTTTATGGATTCCAAGGTGAAGGATACCAGCTGACACGAGGGGAATGGAGAAACGCGGGGGAGCAGGGAGATTGAGAGATCGAGCGCGTAACAGACGGATCAATACTGGCGAAATCGGACTCTTGCACACCGCATAGACGTGCTCTCATCTTTGCGATTGTCCTTCCAGGCGACAATACGGCACGTGAATGAACGTCCTCTCGTATCTGGAAGCAGCTGCGCTGATGCATCCCTCCCCCGTTGAATGGAGACGCCAGTAATGAACTGCGAGGTGGGCGGCGCGGCTCGTGAATGACAAATTAATTGGAGAGCCATATTGAACTGTTGTAGCTGGCCATTGGGATCCGATGCATCGACGATCGAAGTTTAATAGGAAGAAACTCGGATGGGAGCAGCGGCGCGTAACGCAGAAACACCGACACGACTGGTCGAGCAGCCACTACGAGATCATTACTGGCGGAATTAGGGGCTGTTTGGAACAATAGCGCGATACGTGCCTCGATGAAAGGGAAAATAACGGACTGGGGGAAGGAGGGACGGGAGGGTGGAGAGAAAGTGCAAAAAAGTCAAGTGAAAATGAAGCAAAGGAAGGAGAGTAAAAATAACACATGCTGTGACTTGCCCACTTTGCTTCTATTTATTCGCCGAGCGTGCAATTAGAAACGTTCGTGTTTTACCGGAGAATTTGATTTGACGTTTCAACAGCGCATAGAGTCTGAACGTAATTCAAAATTAATGAAAATGGTTCGTTGTTTCGTGAGTTCTTTGTAACGGGCGAATTACGTTCGCAGTTCTTATACGAGTCGACAGTAAAGGCTCTAAATCTGTAATCTATTGTGAAAGGAGATACTAAATCGTTTTCGAGCCGTAGAAGAGGGGGCGCCGCATCTCTAAGGGTAAATCAATGAAGTGGAAGACGAAATGAAGGAGAACTCATAGGGACATATGTGCCCCTAATTGAATTACACAATAGGGGAGGTTTGTTATTTACTCGTTCAACATACAGAGGGGAATGCTGGCATCCAATAACACGTTCACGCTTTTGCTGGTCGGGTGCGGCGTGGGTAAGGGAATTTCAGGGAGCGTTGAGGAGGGACCCTTCCCTACTAAAAAACGTTTCGTACCCTTTGTAAGGGTACAAAGGGTACGAAACGTTTTTTTTAGTAGACACAGAACAAGGGGAGGACGATCAGGGTGAACAGAAGTAGGCGCGGGGCGATGGGGAAAGCGTGAAGTATCACAAAAAGGGGGGGCGAATAGAAGATGAGTATAAAAATAGGATGAGAAAGAAGCGTAGGGGGCGTGAGAGAAGGAAGAGGAAAGAAGAGAGCGAGACAGACGTAGAAGGGGTGAAGAGGATGGCAAACGAATGGCAAAGTTGGCCTTGATCGAAACTGGGCCGCATCCAAGCGGAAGCTTCGTCCTCTATCAAGCGACCCCTAGTCCCTCTAAATCCGTGTACCTTTCTGCTCCCCAACCCCTATATTCCCTACCGCCCTCACCCCCGTGTCGCAGTCTTTTCGGCCGAGGGAAACGGCGGGGGGAGAGGGCTGTTTACTTGGATCTGTCCGAGTTTCTTTCTCGCGATAACGGTAACAATTGTCTCGCGATGCTACCAGATTTAAAAGGTCCACAAAGCTCTCTGTGGCAGTCGAAAGCGCGATGCAGTAGATTCAAACCGATGCAGATGAATCGTTCTCTCTCCCTCTGCTTCTTCCTTCTCTTATCGTGTCATTCGAGAATGGAGATTTCGTCTTTCCCTTTACCGTTTCGATTAAGTGTATTTATTATTTTGGGTACCGTACCTAGGCCCTGCAAGTATGTTTATCATATTACAGATTTGAATAGGAGCGACTAAACTGTCATTCGCCGGTGAAAGGCTGAAGAGAATCGTTAAAGGGGGTGGATGCTGGGAGTTACATAGATTTCTGCCGAGATATCAATCGCAGAGGTAGCGAATACGAACCTCCGACATATTTCGGATCGAACCCAGATATAGTTGTGTATCATCGAAAAAATCTCGAGTAGTTGACTAAGTTGGCTTGGCACCAAATTACCGATGACACCTTACTAGCTGGAGGGCCGATTTCTGTCTAATCAGCGGCTCTCGATCATCCAGCTAAATGGCCCGAGCTATCTGCGCCCCGAGAACGATCTCGGGAACTTTAAATTACATTGTTAACTCGAAAACTTGGGCAACCGATTGGCTGGCTCATGCTTCACTTGCGTTGTTTACAAATTCTTTACCGCGAGCTCGCAACCAATTTCCAACTCTTCCGTGCCCTCGAATTTAAACGATTTCGAGGAATACGTCATTTAACCATTATCTACGCGGAATCGGAATAAATTATTCCAGGGAGAGGCAAATTCCGTAAAAATTACCATTCGATCGCAGGGAGCAACCCAAATGGACACCAAAGTTCGCGAGCGATTGCAATTATAAATTCTTTTAAGCGAATTTCTTTTCCTCTTCCTCGATACCACAATATTTCGTTGCTAGCAATTAACGCGACATCGCGGCTCTAGACACTAACGCGGTAACCGAGTGATTCTGTGCGGTGCCATTCGTATGTGTATTTAGTATCGCAATTAACGAGAAAGTAGCGGAAACGTATTGAAATTGAACGTAGTGGGCGCATGTACGAAGGTGTGACTGAGGGAGCGGCTTTATTCGCACGTTTGACCAGCAAATGGCACAGCTTGGCACCGATAGTTTCACCCCTTTTTCCCGTCGACTAATGGTTTCCTGTTTACGTCAGACTCTCGTTTGGCCCCCCCCCCCCTCCTCCCGAAAGCTCAATTTCCCTTTTACATTCAGCCCGAGCCGATAGATATTATTCAGTCCCTCGCTACAGCTTCTCCCGCCGCCCCTTAGCTTTACCCTACCTCCCACGTACACTTATTGTCGCGAAATCAAGGAACAAATTATACTCGATGCCCTACGATAACGTATGCTAGATTTAGCACGAAATCGATATTCCTGCCAAACGGGACCTTCGTTGTTGGTATGTAGGGGTTTTCATCGCTATGTCCCAATAATCAGAAATTCAACGCAATGTTTTGTTACGGGGAACGATGGAAAATGAATATAAAACGAGAGAGATACCAGTGAGAATCATGAAATTTGTATACTGTTAACTCAGTATTACTAATGATGGGAAGATTAGTCTTATTATTAGTAACACAAGTAATAGTGACAGTAATATTAATAGATCACAGGATTTAAATCTCCCGCCGTTCAGTTTTAAAAGAGATTGCCATCACAGACGAGTTATAGAATGGGCCAAACATGATAGACCTATCACCCAATATCATTTTTAACCGATTTCAAAAAGGAGAAGGTTATAGATTCGACCCGAATGTATATTTTTTATTTTTTTTTTATGTTTTGCCTCGCATAACTTCCTCAGCATATGGACCGATTTTGATGATCTTTTTTTTTATTCGAAAGAGGACGATCCATAGGACTCCAGTGGTCCTATCCTACACTGCATCAATATTAGCTACATATTTTGCCAGTTCTGGACAATAATAAAGACAATTTTTTTTTTTAATTTTTTGTGTAACATCATCGACGACGTACAGACGAGGTATTGGATATCACCTGTACCACAGACGAGGTATAGGATAGACTTATCACCTTATGGATGTTCGTGTCTCCACCCAAACTGTGTTACCGACCGATAATTTGAGGACTGAATGTAGTGGCATCTGCTCATGAACAGCGTCCAACTCAGCAACTACTTTGAAATGTGTTGAAATGCTGAAAGGTGCATGCATGCTCTTGTGTACGTGTGACTTGTTTGAAGGCAGGCCTTTACTACGCTATGCTTCGGCTCGGCTCGTCAACGACTCACGCGGATTTCTCTCCGAAAATCCATTTCGGGGATCAAGACACTATGGCGCTCAACAATGGTATTTCTTCAAAGCCCGTGTAAGCTATAAATTGCAAGATGACATTGTGTATTAGTACTTTGCGTGTAGTAGAACCCTTTTACATATCGTACGCCGAAAAGTATTAAATATTCGCGCTGTTACTGACTTCCCGCAAGTTTCTAATGCACCCGTTTAATCATTCTAGCGAAGTAATAATAATTGGATTCTAATTGCCTCGAGTATTAGTTTACCACCGACATTGAAATTTACAGTAAAATCTACTTTTGAAAGCCTCGCAGAAAGTTGCACGATGCATGAGTGTCGTGGGGTGCATGGATGCAACTGCAAATCGAGTTACTTTTCAAACTCGCATTGCGAAATAAAATTTTGTCTAGACCTGAGAAATTCATCGGTTCAGTGTTCGGTGAAGTGTGTGCATGCATAGTGCATATTATTTCGTGATTTCTCAATTCGTGCATCAATTTCATCGATTACTGGACCATGTGGGAGGCCTTTTAACAGAATTCCACTGAGATATACCCGTTACGTAGAAGACTTTTTCAGAAACTGAATACTTCGTCGATGTTAGTAACTAAGGGGGAGAAACAAGTACGTCACTCATATTTCTCCAAATATTCCTCCAACTATTCGTTTACACAAAGTTCAACTAAAATGTATTTATACATTATAAATAAGACTATGTGATATCTATAAGCATTAACATTCATTTATCGAACGATTAAACATTGAGAATAAAAGAGAATTCATGCGGCGTAGAAAATTATTTGCAAATCCAAGGGCAAATGTTACTAATTGCTTGATATCTCGAGTTGTATCGATCATAGTTAATAATAATTTATACTGGCCGGTTAGTGCAAATGTTGTTAACATTATTTGTCATAGCAATAGCCACTGGAATGGATATTTTAGCAGAAAATCCATTTTTGCTGAAGAATTCGTTGGATTTCGCAAATTGTAATCAACCGTCGACCTTGTTTTGATCGGGGGACATGGTTTACCAAAGTGTATATAGGGAGCTCACGGAGCTCCATGTACTCAGTCGTCGTCGGTCCTTCGGGCCTGGAGGACCTCCGGGGTCCCTGGAGCTGCCGAGCCTACTGGACCTCCTGGACCTCCTGGACCTCCTGGACTTCCTGGGGTCCTGGTCAGGGATTCAGCGTTGGTCCTTCCTGCACCCCCTCGCCCCCCTGGAATGGAGTTCCCGAACCACATGGACCATTCGGACTTCCTGTGGACCTGGTCCTTCCTACACCCCCTCGGCCCCCTGGAATGGAGTTCCCGAGCCACCTGAACTTCCCGGGGACCTGGTCAAGGTTCCAACCCTTGGTCCTTCACCCCCTCGGCCCCCTGACCTAGGTTAGCTTATTCGGTTGGTGCCGATGAAATTTTCGGGTTCGTTAAAAGCCATTCAAAATGTTATTATTCCGCCAAGGCCAAAACCGATTTCTTTTCATTTTTATCTGATTTCTTCGGTTGTTTTTCATCATCTGTCCTATTTCATACATTCCTTCGTGGATTTTTGCATGAGTCGTTTTATTTCGTGTATATCTTCGATGGGTTTAAATGATTTAATTTATTCGATGCGTTTACATAATATATTTTTTTTTGCATTTTTTTCGATGGGTTTACATGATTTATTTTACATGATGCATTTTTTCGACGGGTTTACGTGATATATTTTATTTTATGCATTTCTTCGATGGGGTTATGTAATTTATTTGACATGTTGCATTTTCTTCGATGGGTTTACATGATTTATTTTATTTGATGCATTTCTTCGATGATTTTGCATGATTTATTTTATTTGATGCATTCCTTTGGTGGTTTTGAATGATTGTTCCCTCTCGTGCATCTCGTCGATGGATTTATATTTCCTGCTCTTCTTCACGTAGGTATCTCTACGATGGTTCTGCATGCTCGTGTGTGCTCTTCTGACAATTTCAAATCATGTCGATCGGCACCAACCGAATAAGTATATTCTTAGTTTCCTCTGAAGCCCATCACACTATTACTAACATACTGTAGTTGATTGTTTCAGCATTTCAGGTCCACGCTCTCGCGGGGAAGGCGGTTAATAAAATAATATATTTAAAAGAAAATAGTGAAAAGTGATAGTGAACAGTGGTAGTGAAAGAAGACATTTAAGGAAGCCTAGGTTAATTTACTATAGCATGAAGTATTTAAGGCCCCATGTAAAATTGCCAAGTAGTCACTGAATCATTAGCTTTGTTGCTCTTTCGTTGGCTCCTCATCTCCGATGAGGAGGTCGCCGCTGCTTCCGTTCACGGAAGCAAGCGACTGAGCGTGGAATCGGTATAAGTGGATCAGTTTCATCCCCTGGTGTTCTTGTCGAAAGGGAAAAGTTTCGGGCATAGGGGGTGTACCTTTTGGTATACTGCCTGCGTAAGTCACCCGGTCCGATTCCCAGTCTCCTCGTTAGTCGGCTTGAGTCAGGTCACACCTAGTGTGCTCCTGACGAGTCGCTGGGTGCAGAGGAATCGTTTGGGAGACGCCGAGCGCTTTTCTCTTTCGACTCGGACAGCAGGGTGGTAGGAACTGCGCCATCCAATACTCCTTTCATGTTCACCCGTAGTCTTTCCTTCTTTGCTGAATTTATTTTAATCGTGTGATTGCTTGACAGTTCCCTATATTCGATATCTAAAGCGAAGGGATCGATAGAACTTTGTTTCCATCCATCTCTTTGGTTTAGGAGGCTAAGGAATTCATGTACAGGGAGATCGATGGAACTTTGATTCCATCTATCTCTCTACGGGTCTCAAAACGCAGCAACCTCCTCGTGGTGAGACCTGGTAATCGGTGAAAACCGAACCGATAGCTGCGATTGTCAAATATTCTAATTAGATATAAGAATTTCTTTAACTTGTAATACTATGGTAGAATGTAAGAATAAAATATGTAACTTGAAATGTTTGTTCGTTTGTTCCTACCGGCCCCGAGAACACGAGTATAATGTTAAGTTAGAAGGATAATTGCATGTTGGAATATTTCATCGTAATACTGGAACTGATGGGTTTTTTACTGTTTTTAGTGTCCTCTCTGCTTCAGCACCATATTGAAATATATTCCTTGGCGAGGTATTCCACGTTACATCGTAAAAGCATGTCTTCCACAAATAATGTTGTTGTTTATATAAATTTTTATGTTCAATAAATTTGTTTTGCGTTAAATAAACTGGAATAGAACGGCAAGGTAAAAAGGCGTATGTGATCTTGTTTTGTTGTGATCCTTCTTTCTCTGTCGTTGCACGGAATACGTTTATACAACGATCTTTAAATTGTTACTCTAACAGAATCATTTGTAAATCGCGGGTTTCAAATGATCTAAGTTTTGCCCGTGTTGAATTCTAATTTCTACCACGCGTAGCGTTACAATCTTATTTTATACTGAATCGATAACATTGGGTGTGACATGAAAATGGTAAGGGGGCTCGCGAGCCCCCCGAGCGTGTGACACAAAATTACATTCCGTGATAGGTCTATTCTATACCTGGTCTGTGTTAGTAGATTGTAAAAGTGAGAACAAGTGAACGCGGGAAGAAGTTTACTAAAAAGTAAACAATAATTTTTTCCCTTATTTAATCTACGATTCTCATATCTTTTAAGTCGGCGCCTCATCATTTGCATTGTGTAAATCTGGCGCCGACTTAAAAAATATGAGAGTCGTAGATTAAATAAGGGAAAAAATTATTTATTACTTTTTAGTGCATTTTTATTATTTTGAAGTCGGTTTTAAACCGCGGCAAAGTTGGCCCCTCATTGGAAAATATATTAGTAGTTCTCTTTTATGCAATCGTTTGTGCATCGTTTGTACACCATTGTTCATTAGTTTATATTATTTGTTCATCAACTGATGATTTATAATAAATGAAATAAATTTGACTGAAATTTTTTTTTGTACATTTGGCCCCTCATTTTATTTTTTTCATTGTTAACCAATAATTTTATATGGAATCGAGCGTTCGTCGTTTGTACATCTTTGATAACTCATTTTTAATACTTATTGACAAGGAATTGTTTTTTAATTATCATCATTGATAATTGTCATCATGACGCAATAGATGATGACGCATTAATAGAATCGAATAGCATTTCACCTGGCTGACACACACACACACATCACACGTCACACACCGCACTTCGTACATCACACTTCATACACTACACATTACATATCACACACCACAAAATTACACTTTACATATCACACTCTCCATACATTGCACTTCACGCTTCACAATAGTCATACACTGATCTTAACTTGGGAACTAAGTAGTCATCTTACGATGTGGGCACAATGTGGTAAGTATTCAGGTAAGTTATTCAGCTTCCCGCGAAAACGCAACAAAGTTGCAAAGGACAAATTTTTTGCAACGATGTTGCAAATGAAATCGAGGTGTTCGAGACATCAAATTCCGGTTTGCAATTTTGTGCATTTTTCGCAGGAAGCGAAATTTCGGTTTGCAACTTTGTTGACGCTCGCGAAAACGCAACAATGTTGCAAAGCGAGTCTTCGATTCGTGAACAGCCAAATTTTATTTGCAACATTGTTGAAAAAATTCGCCCTTGCAACTTTGTTGGGTTTTCGCGGCAAGCTTAAAACCAGTATGTAAACTTATCAACTATTATGTGTGTTGTGTGTTGATTGTTGCTGAAGTGTAAGAATGGTGTTGAAGCAGTGTGTGAGTAGTGTAAGTATTGTGTAGTAATTGTATGGTGAGTGTAAAGGATGAAGTGTGAAGTGTCGAAATGGTAAAGGAATTACATGTAATGATGCTCCAATGGAGTAAAAATAATACAGGAATTAGATTGCTGAAGCGCAAAATCAGGATGTCCTTCCCTATAATGAGGTAGATCCTCTTTGCTCATTCCCGCGCATGCGTCATTGTGGGGTCTAGTGATGACGCAATAGATATTCAGTAAAAACGTAAATTAAAATACAATTGCTTGTGAACAAATAATAAAAATGAGTGAACAAAGATGTACAAACGACGAATGATCGATTCCATATGAAATTATTGATGAATAATGAAAAAAAAATATAAAGGAGGGTCTGGGTGAAAAAAAATTCAGTCAAATTTGTTTAATTTATTATAAATTGTCAATTGATGAACAAAAAAATAAACTAATGAACAATGATGTACAAACGAAGCACAATCAATTGCATAAAAAAGAAACTGTTATATACTCCAATGAGGGGCTAACTTTTCGGAAGTGGTTTTAACTAAAGCACAAGTGAAAAAGTTTCTGTTTTACGGACGTCGGCGACTCAAAATTACATTGCGTGATAGGTCTATCCTATACCTGATTTGTGGTGATACAAGAGACTAGGGGTGTCCACTTAAAAAAACATCGGATGTTTTTTTCGATGTAATGCATTGCAACTACGCATCGATATTTTACAATGCATCGATTAGTAAACATCGATGTTTTCTTAACATCGAATTCTTCTGTGTTTTGAATTAATTAACATTCGAATCGTATTTTTTTTCCTACAAAATGGCGACGGTAGAGCCGTGATACGCAAGATCTTGAGGAGCGACATTTTCCACGGTGTTCAATCTCACGGCTATACCATTTGACTTAGAACAAAAAACAAAAAGTTTTATTTTCTACATGCCTAAAACTAGAGAAGTACATATGGGTTTTGCGATATCTTGAACATATTCTTTGCAATTGACACTTTTATAAAAACAAAAATGCACTTTTTCACCATTTCGAGACAAATGAATGTTTATGGATTTCCATATGTACTTCTCTAGTTTTAGGCACGTAGAAAATAAAACTTTTTGGTTGTTTGTTCTAAGTCACACGGTATAGACGTGAGATTGAACACCGTGGGAAACGTCGCTCCTCAAGATCTTGCGTATCACGGCTCTACCATCGCCATTTTGTAGGAAAAAAAAATACGATTCTTTCCGGCGAGAATTGTACAATAACAGGCTTGATATTGAATTTTCTGTTTATTTCATTATCTTCCTAAAAAAAATGCCGAAAATGACCGCAATTTTTGACACAATGACTGTGACGGCCGGAAAAGTAAGCCATTTTTAAGAATTTTTTTTCAAGAATAATTTAGAGTTTTCATATAAAATTTTCATTATCTAGCTTTAGTACAATGTCTTAAGAGGCTATAAAAAAAATGAGTAGAAAAGCATGCATAAATTTTAGTACTGATGTACATTAAATTGTACATCAGTTAACTTACCTTACTTACTTTCATATTGATTAAAAATACAGTACATCGATTAAATAGGTTACGTACCTGAAGATAAACAAAAAAGAAATTCAAAAATACACTGCCACTTTAAAAATATGTAACTACTATTCAATCAATGCGGGCACACGAGAGAATCGTCCTCGCTGGCAGGGTTGTCAGGAAACTGTTTCTCAGCGTCGGTTGGTTTGACGTCACGGAGTCATCACGCACATATATACCGCCACTGCCGTGGGTATTCCCCGTCCACTACGGTAGACTATTCCGTGGCATCCCTGGCCGCAACCAACCAATGTTGCCAATATCAAACATTGCATTGACAAAAAGGAGATATAATAAGAGGCGTCACTCGACAAGGACAGAAATAAACTGGGGAAATCACTAGACAACCAATTTAAATGTCCATTCGGCATGGATCGGTAAACTTCGGCATGGATCGGTAAACTTCGACAATAATCAGCCAACTGCGTTAAGGTAAATTTAGTTGATTTGAATATCCCGCTCGAATAGACAACCAATTTAAATGCCAAGGTCAAGTAAGGACTTCAAAGGTTCCGCCCGGAGTGACGCCTCTTATTATATCTCCTCTTTGGCATTGATCTGTTACGAGATGTAGCAGGGATTTTTAGGGAGAAAGGTGGGTTCGCTGTGGTATCGGAACAGGCCATAGGCAAGGAGGATCAAATGAGTATTTTTTTTGCAAAAGCTGAGCAAAATCACGACATAATCAACCAGCAGCCTGGGTCATAGGAGTGGTTATAGGTTTGATCAGCCTCTTCTGATGCATCGAATGAAATACATCGATGTATCGAATAAATGTTGACCTTTGTGATATATCGGATTGATTCGATATATCAAATAGTAAACATCGAATGTTTTTGATACATCGATGTATATCGAATATCCCTACAAGAGACTCCGTCGGTATTTCAGTTCGGGTGACACGAGCTCCTATAAGCGTGCAAATCTGAAGGATGCAATTTTGCATGAAAATTCTAGTTGACGGTGTGAAATTTTTTCAGATAGACTTTATGAAAAGATACAACTCCGGATATCCCGTTGGTAACTCGTGCATTATTTTTTTATGTTAAAAAATATAAATATTCGCCCGAGGTTAACGTAAAAGGTTAAGAGCATAGAATTTACTTATATCTTACGATGCTTTTATTACACGGAAATATATTTAGAACACTGTTACTTTGTAGGAACATTTAGACAGCAATTATGAATTGTAGGAGACATGTTTAGGAAAGCAATATCTACAACTACCACATAATGGGACAGGGGAGAACCACAGAGTCCGATAGCATTCTCTCTGAAACTGAGAATTGCAGTGCGATAGTAAAAACTGATATCGAGTTTACTCGGACAAAGAGGGATGTAAAAAGGCATAAATGTACATACGATGGATGCGATGCAATTTTTAATAGGCCATCCCGACTGGCCAGGCATATTAGATTTCATACCGGAGAGGTATCAATTACATTATCCTTTTCAATTTCAGCTGCTTCGGAATTTCATAGCTTCATTTCATTTCAGAGAAGTTATAAATGTAATCATCCTGGCTGCGATAAAGCTTACACAAATTCCTCTCATCTGAAGCGTCATACAGAAACTCATAGTATACAGAAGAAGACGTACCAGTAAGTATAGTTCGGATTAGTGGAATTACTGGCCGATCGAATATGCGTTTCACGTCACCTTGATTCAAGATGTCCCGAGTGTCCATTATCCATTAGTAATCGACATAACTTGAAGCGTCATTACAACGCGATGCACGGGGATCGTGGTAAGCTGACTTGCAAAGAATGTAACGAAACCTTCGCTAAAAAGTATCAACTCGCGACGCACATGTCGATCCACACTGGACAGCTGTACAACTGCGATCAATGTAATAAAAGCTTTACGAACGCGAACAAATTCAAAAGACACAAAACCAGTCACAAAGAGGGAAAGAAAGTTTATCCCTGTACTGCGCCGGGATGCGTCGAAGTTTTTGGGAGATGGTTGCTTCTTTGCGCTCACGCAAAGACACATGTATTTAGTTAGTATTTATTAAAATTAATATATATCTATTAATGTAGCGGCGAAATGTCGTCGTAAACTAGCATAACGCTATTTGTTGTTCCGGGTATTCGCAGAGATTTCTTTAACTAACTTATCGCTTTTATTTTCAGACTGTAAGTTTAAGGATTGCGACAAAGTGTTCACCAACAAGAATCGTTTAAGGGCTCATTCTAAAGTCCACCAGGAAAACAGATCAGTTGTGCCTTGTCCGTACGACGGATGTAATAGAAGTTATTATTTAAAAAGTAATCTAGACCTTCATGTACGAATCAAACATTTAGGGCAAAGATACGAGTGCGACGTGTGCAAAGTATTGCTGTCGTCCAAAGCGAGAGTAGCGGACCATATTCATAAAATACACATGTCGGAGAGGAGGATAAAAAGGGCCAAAATATTACAGCGCAAGAGGAGAAAGGATGTCGGGACGCGTAAAAGAAGCGCGGTGTCCGCGTTGGTCGGAGTTAACTTGCCGCCGAAGATTGAAAAGATGGTATTGAAACGGCAGGAAGACATAACATACTTAGAACAATTTAATGGAGCGTTGGATGATAACCCGAATTCATGATCTACTAAGTTTTATAATAGAAGTATTAAATAAAAAAGACGATCGCTACGTATGCATCTTCGCTTACATCCTATCTCTGAACGGAATATCGCCAGTAGCTTTTAAGATTGAAAATAAAATACTTTATTTGGCACTTTGGAAGTATAAACTGGAATATAATATTTTCATCTCGTTCTCCGACTATTCAAATAAAACTATTCTGTTTCATGAGTTTTCTCATTACGCTTGAAACACAATTTTATTTATATTCACAATGCTATCCATATTTAAAATAGTATTTCAAATATTTCTACTTCCAACAGTACCCAGGTAATGTAGCTCGCAAGGGCGTCCGGAGACTTTTTTCCAGAGAGGTGGGCAACTTTGGGATGATGGTAAAGAAAAATATACCCCTCTTGCTTTTTTAACCCATTTTATAGTGCCAATTTAATTGAAAATTTAAAACCGAAATTTAAAAATATTCCCTTTTTTAGTATAAACTTAATAAAGATCGGTTTTGAAAAATAAGCGATTTTTTCTCAAAAGCCGGGGGGGGGGGGGCAACTGCCGCTTTTCCCCTCTCTCTGCGGACGCCCATGGTAGAGTTCGTTATATTTCTATTCTTACAGTAATGCCAATAAAATTAGTACATTCGAATATAACTTCACAAATTCAATGGAAAATAAAATATTATTTCATTTTAATTAGCAACGTATCAGACGGAAATAAAGAGGCCTATTTTCTACCCAGTTTTCGATGTTCATATTTCATCCAAATCTGGCGGCGAATATACAGCTTTTAAGGCTCCTTGAGCTGTCCTAACCTCTAAAATAAGTTTAAACAGTTCATAGTTCCATGCATAGTTCCGCGAGTAATCGAGTTGGTAGTGGAGCGTTTCGACACTTTTAATCCATCTCTCGAAAGCGAAGAAGAATGCCGAAGAGTAAGAAAGACGAAGGAAAGCCACGATTATCAACAGCTGAGAAACCTGACATCTTAGAACATATAAACGTGGAGGAAGCATGCAGTGGGCGAAAATGTAGATGGCGGTAAAAAGAGAAAAATATACATGGGGAACATTCTCTCTCTCTCTCTCTCTCTCTCTCTCTCTCTCTCTCTCTCTCTCTCTCTCTCTCTCTCTCTCTCTCTCTCTCTCTTTCTAGCGCCAGGGGCGGCAGCGTTTTTTTTTCTTTTTGATGTTAGAAAGAAAGAGGGTGTCCACCATGTATATTTTTTTCTTTTTACCGCCGTCTACATTTTCGCCCATTGCATGCTTCCTCCATGTTTCTATGCTCTAAGCCTGACATTATCTAAATACTCGTCTATAAACATTTACTGTATTCTATCGATCTAATCGATTTCAGTTTCAAATTAGAATTATTCCGGTTTTTATTGATATCGTTCAAATAATTTCGACTCGATCTTATCACAATAATCGATCCGGTCGTGCTACGTAATCGTCGATAGAACCATTTGAGTGCAGCCCGCAGCTTTCGTATGCATGCACATACATACGTGTACGCCTCTGCGGACACTGTGTCGTCGGGAATTCGGGCAAAATGAAGGGTTACGGGATGAAAGAAATGTTACCTTTATAGATTAACACTATTTAAAAAGTTTATTAACCGATACTGATGAAATAACAGTGAGTCACGAATGATTTTCTCAATGAGAGGACCGACTATTGGACGTGCGAAATTAGTTGCGTTCAACCGCTTGCTCGGCGAAGGTAGAATCGCGAGAAACATTTGCCGCGCTTTTCGTATTTCCCGCGCTTTTCGCGAGAGTGCCGAAGAGGAGTGCGAATCGCGATCCTCTGCACTCAAATGGTTAAAGTCGTCGAGAAACGTTGTCCGGGCACGTGTAACTTCCTGCGAACCGTTCTGCCTTGTCGCGATTCGTTGCAACTACAGTTTCACGAAGCCATCTACATCGACAGTTTGGACCTTACTTACAAAAATAGCGATTGAGGATCGACACGCGTGTTCGCAAACAGCCAAAGCGGACAGACCTTTGCCTTACAGGAAAGAATATAAAACATTGATCGATTACTGCGCCGATATGCAATGACAGAGATATAAGTTTCTTCTATTCCTGCTTCTGCACCGATCGAAACGCGACGCAAATCAATCTCTCGTAGCATCGATCGCTAGGTTATGATTTCTGCTTTTCCCCTTGCTTTCCCCATTCGCGAATATCCATTGGTGTCACAGAATTACTATCGCAGATAGTTAGGAGATGTTGAAACTCTTTTGCGGTTAACTATGTTTAGTTTTACTTCTAAAATAATATAAAAACATATTTATAATACGATAAAAATAGTTCGCGGTAATAGATATTTAGAGACGCGCATTGATTGAACGCGATACATACTCGTCGGAATTAAATAATACAAAGCCGCCGGAATGGAAGTAGGGGGAACGTGTCGGGCCGTAGAGATTTGGAATTTTGTCGGGGCATGATGAAATATGTGGAACCAAAAGATAATTGGATGAAACTATATTGGCGTGATTAAGTACGTTCTTGAGTATGGCATTACGTAAAACAGGAAATAATGTTTAATGAACATCCGTGAATGAAATGAGGATACATTGCTGAATATGCGATCGAATCAAGCAACGACAATAATAACGCATTTATTGGAATCGTCGGATACAAAGAGTAGTCCTGCTTCTTAATTCACCCCTGCTCAGATTCGTTTCATACGACCCCCTCTTAATTCATAAATCTGCTCGCGGATTATATTAAAATTAGGGCGCTGTTTTGTTACAAAAATATTCTACACTCTTCGGTAATAGTCTTTCAAATTAAAATGTCATAGTCTCCGAAACATTGACGGACCGTTCGTTAACGTACCGAGCACAAATGAATTGGGACACGCTGTATCGGTAAAGTAGAATTCTGCATACTCGATTTTCAAACAATTCGCCGTTCCTTAGCTAGTAATAAATACGTATTATTGCCGTGGCTTGATCGAACGGATCAACGTTTCCCAATCTGATAAACAGTTCTCCATCCATAGAAAAGGTTATTCTAGTTTAGTAAGAGCCGCTTAGAAAGCACAAGCAATAAATAGATCTGTGTTTCGGAAGGCAGTTCGTAGGTCCACATTGAAATTGTCCTTGCTTCACATACATTTTCATCCAAAATATATTCTAACAAAGTATCGTAAAACCTTTTACAGACGGATCGTACGATCGTTAAAGGCTTCGTTAAACATAACAAAATGTCGAGGCAATCGTGCACCGGTATATTAATAGAATAGCGAAAGTAAAAACGATTGGGAAACGCTGTACAAAACACCTACTGTCTCTGCCACCGTTTGTAAGTTCTGTTCCTCGTACAGCATCGATCGTCAGACACCATCGAGGTGCTTGTCCATCAAAGGGTCGAGTTGGAAATCGTTCGAAATCTGTGCGCGTTACGACGAAAACGACGAATCTTATTTTCAGCGCCTCTACGCACTTGTGTGTTTTCTCAGACCAAATATGCACATAGGGTGAATCATATAACTCGTCTAATTCTATTCGCTGCTAGCGGAGTCGCCTAATTTCTGCCCATCTCTGAATAACACGACACAAAGGAGCTTCTAAAGCTGGCAATCCAGCTGGAAACTAAGCTAAGCTAAGCCATGCTATTGCTACGTTTTAAAAAATTAGTTCCAACACATTCTTATGGAACCGTTTCCACCAAAAGCTAAGCTAAGCTGTGCCATGTTATGCTATATTTAAAGAAAAGCAGCTTCGATACATCATTTTCTACCAAAAGCTTCTACGTTTCTGTGCTATGCCATGCTATGTTTCCGAAAAATCGCTCGCCGGACAATCTCCTGCTACGTCGAGTTAACCCGACAAAAACATAGCACAGAAACGTAGCTTTCGATGGAAAATGATGTATTGTAGCTGTTTTTTTTTTTTAAATATAGCTTAGCACGACGCAGCTTACACTTAGCTTAGCTTTTGGAGAAAACGGTTCCATAGGAATGTATTGAAAATATTTTTTTAAATCGTAGCATAGCTTAGCTTGACTTAGCTTCCAGGTGGATTCCCAGCTTAAGACGAATTCAGCTGGAGTAACAAAAAATACTCATTTCCACTGTTCGATGCAAAGTTTCAGACGAGCGGCGTGTGTTTTTTTAAGAACAAGCTATTCACGATGAAAGAAATTCGAGCCTCTCCGCTAACAATGAACGTAACGGATAAATTACGCGATTCAGCCTGCACCGAGTGATTTATGTAAGTACGGCAGGGAAGATTGCGCATGCGTGTCTGCGTGTCCTGTATGAGAAGTTATGTGTATGTCGTGTGTACGCGAAAGTGAGCGAGCGTATGCCTTGTCAGACGTTTTACACAGGCGTAATGAAGGGGGCCACGTTATCATGCTGACAGAGAGAGATTAACAAATAAATATAATTACACGTACATCGCGCGCGAGCGTGCACGCATTAAACCTAATCTCTAACAAATCGATATCGTTTTTCTTTTCTTTTCTTTTTTTTTTTTATAAAACAATTAAAATGAAACATTTGTACTTTAGCAGTATAGAGCAGTCGTTTTGTCGTACTTATTTAACCTTAATATCATTATCGTCGTTTATATTATTTTATACATATATATTGTAATATTATATTTTTTGCTTTCTTTCATCCTTTCCTCCATGTTTCTTTTGTTTCTTTTTTTTTTCTCTGTTTAAAAGAACAATTCCCGCCTCGCTTGGCACGCCATCATCCGTCGTCGTCGTCATCTTTATCGTCTCGATATAATCGTGTTACATAGGCTGTTTCGTGAATAATGAGTCGATCGGAAAGAGTAGCGGTGATTCCATTGCCGGAGCGAAGGCGACCTTTTCAATCGAGAAAGAAATAGCCACTCCTCGCTGCCCCGAATCATTGCTTCGCGCTATACGGTACCGATCCTGAAATATCCCCACCCGGTCGATTAACAGTCGTCTTAACGTCCGACCATGGAATCCTCTATCTTTTTGCTGGCTGCTTCGCGATCTATAAAACATCCGGCAATCGATATAATACGCAGTCGATATTTCGCCTATATAAAAAAAGAAGATTACGTATGATATACGTGATACAGCGTACGTAACGAGGTACGCGCGCTTGAGCTCAACTTATCTATAAATATACAATCATAGAATCAATATCAAACAAAAATCGTGATTATTGCAGAGTCCTGTCATACGGGCGGAATATACGTATATATCTCTGTGTGTGTGTGTGTGTGTGTGTGTGTGTGTGTGTGTGTGTGTGTGTGTGTGTGTGTGTGTGTGTGTGTGTGTGTGTGTGTGTGTGTGTGTGTGTGTGTGTGTGTGTGTGTGTGTGTGTGTGATGTGTGTGTATATATATTTATCTCTGAAAAAGAAATTAAAGGAACCGCCTTTCATACTTTTCTTTGTTAGCGTTCCCCAATTAACGCGCGAACACCGCGAGACGAATTAATTGTCGGGCGTACAATCCATAAACGTAGCGCTGAATGATAATATCGATATCGGTGATAACGGAACAATAGAATAATGATAATGATATAATCATAGTAATAATAAGAATACCATTAGCTCGAATAGTGTTAATGATAATGGTACATCGACGTTACGCAACGATTCCCACAAGTATTATTATGTACAGATATCATATAGCACCATGACCGAAATATCAAGGTTAAAAAATAGCGTTACACGAGACGAAGAGTGGATGGAACCGGAAACGAGGCTTGTCGAGGCTATTCGGTACGGGGAACCGCGAAGTGGGGCGGGGAGGGGTGATGCTGCGCTTCGGTCGGAACACGAGAGGTGGGAAAGAAGAAGGGTGTTTGTGCACGGGGCGAGGGGGTGTGCTACGCTTGAGTTTAAGGGACACTATACCTCGATTATCAATCTTATAGCTTCCCGATCGCGCCGGTCGATCGCTCCGCTGCTCTTGAAAAATATCTTCAGCTTTACAACGAGTCGGGACACAGATAGAAGGTGCTTCATATGTTACTAGAGTTACACAACTGGGCGATAGAATCCGTGAAATGGACAAAATGCTTTTCGCGAGCTCGCAGCCGACCAGACATCCTGCGCAAGTTTTAACGAGGGACGACCTGGGCGAGGCTGTTCTCTGGACCGTACGAAGCGGAGTTAAGCCCTGCGGTATCGTTAGAGCATCGAGGAAGGTGCAGCGCGAGCGATCGACCCTCGTCACCGGGCGAAATATATCGTTATACTACAATAATATCGTTATTAAGTATTTGGCCGTTTCGATTAACGTGTTCCAACAACGTTCACGAGAGTGTCGTAGATTACACGATTGCTATCTCAGCGAACAATAAGTCGTGGGGGACTAGAAATTTTGAAAAAAAAAAAGAACGAATCGCAATTCGAATATCACAGGAGGAAAATATCGCGACATTTCTCTCTCTCTCTCTCTCTCTCTCTCTCTCTCTCTCTCTCTCACTCTCTCTTCCTTTCGTGATTTATATTTAAAAACGATCGATTAATTAGGACAGCCACTAGATCGTTCGAATTGCAGAATTTATGTACACGAGCGTTAGAAATTCTCTCATACATACGTTACACACCAAGTGACTCGTCATTCATCGAGAATTACCTCCCTCCGGATGTCTCGCGGCTAAGAGGACGAGAGCTTAATAATTTATTTAAAAGATACTCGGGCGAGGCGACTCGCTGAACGCGCGGCCGCCTTCTGCTTTCTTTCTGCCCCTTTCAATTGCTATTATTACGTCACTTTCTGGCGCCGGATTAGTTTTGGTAGATTAGGTAAGAGAGCCGAGAAACATTCGGTTCCTTTTCTTTCTTTTCTAGTTAGGAATCGAAATCGAGAAAAAGGACGCTGCGTTATCGTGCGCGTACGAATTGCACACGCGTGTAAATTCTTGCCGTTTTCTTGTTGCATTAGCGGATTGCGAAGGATTGGCCTACCACGGCAGATCTACCGCTCGTTCGACACAATGCGTATAATAGCTATTCATCTGGCATAATAGATTTATAATCTTTATATATATATATATATATTTTTTTTCCGTAATATATATAGACTCATATTTATATTATATTAAACGATGATATCCCTTCTTTGTTCAATATATTATTAATTAGGTATGATATGTTTATTCACAACTTGATGTGAGCGCTTAGAGTTGGAATTTCGTTATCCTTTTCTAGTGTATCGCGAAGATAATAATAGTCTCTTGTTCACTCGTTTCTCTTCCCCTTTCTTTCCCCTCTACCGTTTCTTCTCCTTCTTCTCTTTCCTTTTTCTTTTTGTTGCGATAACGATTCACCGACGTTATACTTTAATTAATTTAAGTACGACGCTAGGATAAAACATTAATTTTTCTTCTCTAGTTAGACAAACCTTAGTTCTCTCTTCCCCCGAAATTTCCTCACGACGAACGTATGTATACATATATGTCTCTATATGTATATATATATTACATATCGATTGCGCAAATTACGTGCTAGTCATTGTCAGAGAATTATTAGCGTTCAAAGAGTTCGAAGATTCGAAACATGCCCGCTCCAGGATTCCTTTAACAAACGGGAAGCGAGCGCTCGGCCACGATCGTTCCGTCGACCGGCTCGATATTAACAAATGTAACAACTCAACGCAACAAGTGCTTTCGCACGTGCGACAGCATAGCGCTTTAACGCTCGATTATCTCCCCCTTTCGTAACGCACGCGAGATTTAACTCCTCGCACCCCTGCCCAACGTTAAAAAACACTCGCCGATCGACGATTCGCGAAGGATTCCGATTAATTTCATTAATTACATTAATTCCCGCGAGAGAGAGAGAGAGAGAGAGAGAGAGCGACCCGACCCGTTAAAAACACGCCACCCGCGCGCATCTCCGTTTCCATGGAACCCCCTGGAGCGACGCAACAATATCTATAAAGGTAAATTCACTATGCTACTTGTCAAGTAATAAAAATAGAGATTGCATAGATTGAGATTCGTAGCGGATGCATCTAAAGAGATACGCCCTATAAAGATTTCCTCTTGAGCTTTATAGCGTGAAACGTATTTTTTTTTTATATCCCTTTTGTATATATCTGTATAATATGTATATAAGTGTTCATTTGTACGCACGCGCGTGCGCCACTGTTCGCGTCGCGGCCGCCAGCGCGGGTGCACCGCGCACGCGCGTGCCCCGTGGCGCGTTCTACCCGAGAGAGCGGGCAGCCGCTCTGTCGATTCGCAGCTTCGTTTCGGGAAGAGGGTTTCGCAACGATCGCCTGATAATTCTGCGGGGAACAAAAATATGAGATTACAGTTTCGATATGTCCGCGAGCTTTGCACAGATATCCGCGAGCAGATTGAACCGTTCCCGGCAGAGCGGCCGCACGCCTCCCTCTCGCAACCGTTTCATCGCCCCGTCGAATACTGCGTCGAACGCCTTCGCTCGGGGCATTCGAAAGGTTCGCCCGAGGAGTTGTTCTAAACGGGACACGGCACGTGCCCACCGATATTGATCACGGTTTTGTGCTATCATTTCGACGCGACGCGGTGTTCGATCACTGCGCCGCTTTATTGCAACAACGATATGCGCGAGATTAACGGCACGGGAGACTGTTCCTCCTCCCGTCTCCTCGTCCGTTGAGTATTTAAAATGCTCTAGCCTGGCTCGCCGTTCCTCGGCCAATTGAAATTCTGCCCGCCCTTTACTCACCTTTGCGGAGTCAGAGCTAGGAAGGTGGGTTTAGGAGCGTTTACCGCTACTTACGGCCGCTCTAAAGACAGAACTCCCGTCGCCGCTCTCCCCTGCCGAGCTCTACGAATTTTGTAAGAGTCGGGGGGGGGGCGAGCCTCTACGTCATTCTTCTTATTAATGGCATCGGATTCCACCCTGCGTGTCGCGCCGAGGGGCGTTTCAATCAGCGATCCGTACCCTTCGCCCGCCAAACCACCCGTCCTATCCATCAATGAACCGAACGGCGAACGACGCGATCTGGCCAGATCGATCCGCGAATAGCGTGACGGACCCCGTCGACCACCGCTGGCAATTAGAAGATCCCCGTCCCTCCTCCCTGGCAGGCAGGGCCGTTCGTTTTCGTCGAATCAACACGATGTCCTCTGTAACATTCTTCAAAGTCGGTGCCCCGATTAGGATCCGCTCCTCGCCGCCGAGCGGACGCGTCCGGACGGGGCCAATTGAATTGCAAATAGGGGGCGGCTTTCGAGGGGCGCGGATTAAAATGCAAACGTGGATTCGCGGGGGGTGCAAGGGAAACGCAGCGACGAGACGGCTTGGCGAGAAACTGGAGAGGAAGTCCGAGGGCGGAGTTGCTTTTTAAGTCGCGAGTTCTATAGCGGGCACTTGAGCGGGCGCAGCCGTAGTTCGTAGGAAAGAATTAGGGAATAGAAGGGGGCGGATAAACAAGCGGGGAAGTGTTTAAGAGGACCATCGTGGATCACCTTTTCACTGAAGATCTTCCTCGCACTTGGGAATGTCGAATATCTCGGCGAAGAGGGGCGGCAGCTTGAGCTTCGTCCAGTTCCTCCTGAACCAGTCGAGGAGGTTCGCGTGTCTGGCACCAAGGGCCCTCAGCTCTGGTATCCTCTGTGAAACGCTCGAGACGTTGGAGCAGCCCCCCGTGGACGTGGTCTCGCCGGGCACCGTGTGATTCCGCAACGCCTGGACCTTCAGGGCCTCCAGAAGACGGTCCTGAAGCCTCTGCACCGCCTTCACGTCGTTCAGGCCCGGCCTCTCGCTCAGAAGAACGGCGCCGGAGAACAGGCCCAGCTCCGTGTCCGTCAGTTGATGGGCGTTCAACGCAGATGTGAATTGCATCAGGGCGGACACAAAGTCCGGCTGTTTTCGTTCACATCGATTAATTAAGACTTGCCGGTGAAGTGCATCGCGTGCGACGAAAGGTGGCGCGAAGGAGAGGGGCGCTCTATTAATCGAGACTTCAGGGCCTAGTATAGTTAATATTTCAATCAGAATTGTAAGATAAAGGACACCGGATGCATTCATGCGGAAAAGAGCGATTTCCACGGGAAACTGTTTGGTAAACGTATGCAGAATGCGGGGAGAGTTGAATACAAGCGCGTGTTTTCATTTATATCCGCGCGAGCTACGAGCTCTCGGCTGCTCCTGCATGGTCGCATCTTTCGTACCTCGTACATCAGTTCCATTTGCTGCCTGGTGATGTAAGTGCCGTCCTCGAACGTCATCGAGCTGTCGGTGGTCATCTTCGAGATATGGCTGAGCCAGACCTCAAAGAAACCGACCTTGATCAGGATCAGCTGATCGTCCTGCAAGAGGTCGCAGAACCCTGGAACCCGCTTGGCGATCTCCACCACCCCCTGCACCGACGGCGTTACTCTGGTGGCGAACTGTTGCCAAAGCCAGATCCTCTGCGACTCCACCGTCTCCGCCGTCGAGGACGCTGCCTCCGGGTCCTCGGGGCTCGCGGGCTGCGAACAAGTACTCGCCTAATTAGCGGGATTGAGGAAAAGGAACAGCCGGTCGCTGCCAATTCCAGCAGATGTTCACGTGACTCGAACGTTAACTTAATCTTAGATGTTGATAAACCGCGATGGTTTATAACGAAGGGACTTCTTCCTCTTTTAACAAGAAGCAAAACGAACAAGCCTCTAATTTCATTGCATCACGTCATGAGATTGTCTAGAACAGTAGGGTAGACCAGGGCGAATCGGATCACAGGGCGAATCGGATCAAAATAAGAATTTAGTCCATATTTCTTCTATCGCGATAGAAATGATCATTCCAATCGTTCGTAGTATCTCAGCCCTCTCCCCCGCATCTACTGCAATAGTTCATCAATTGTTTTAAATCATTGTTTAGAGCTGGCATACGTTTTCAGCGAGATGGTTACGTGCGAGCGTTACAATTTTGGTCGTTTCTAACCTACGTAATCTGCAATTTCGTATTTAAAATAAAAAGTAAGCTTGAAAATTCAAATGTGCTTATTGTTATTAGTTTGCAAGGTGTCTAAGATTAGTATTTGTTGTATTTTAGAGTATTATATCGTGATATGTTTATGTAATCTACAATCTTTGAAATACTTATATATGGGGCTAATCGGATCAAGTTATGTGGGGCGAATCGGATCACTCTTTTTTTCATTTGAGTATTTTTATGATTATAAATATGATAATTGTTTATATACAGATGGTTCGTAGGTACATAAAAAAACGCAATCAGGGATCATGGTGTCAAAAAAAAAAAATAAAGGAAGCTGCGATAAAAATTAAATCTAAGAAAATGACGAAAAAATAAATAAATTAATGGTTTTAAGAAGATGAGATTGTATTTACTGCGGTGAAAAATTAATTCGTCCATTTTCAGAAGATTGTCTGAGAAGAGTGGTGCTACGAGAATTGTGCTGATAGAGGCGGCAAAAAACGGCAATATCCTTCCGATCAGTGTGCTAAGTAGTGTCACTTGACTTCACTGTCATTAAATTAGATTTATTTAAGTTGATTCTAAAGATTTTGTTATGAAAATTTCAGTTTTTTCAGAAATTTCTGGGTGGTCCGATTCGCCCCAAGTTTCGGGGCGAATCGGATATTTCTCATTTTTTTCGTCTTTTGTTTATAAATGAAAGATTTTTATGTTTAGTTTCAATTTTTATATATTCAAGTTGAAGCCAAAGGAGTACTGGTTACGAATATATTATAAAAACTTAGTTTTTTAATGTTTAACTATTATTTTTTTACCGTCAAACACAAAGTGATCCGATTCGCCCTGGTCTACCCTATGTATTTCCCAACCTTTTTTGAGTCGCGATCCTCTTTTATAATATTCAAATAACCTGTAACGAATGAAAGGTAACGAAAATACATTAAAAATAGCAATTTCAGAATATAATTCTAACTTAGTAATATTTCAAAGAGACGAAAAAACCGTGGCGACCCTTTCAGAAAACACTCTGCTACCCAGCGGTTAGGAATCACCGACCTAGAATCTAATTACGAACGCAATCACTATTGACAGAGTAACGATTAGGATAAATCCGGGAGACGCGGTCGACCTAATATAAAATGGCTGTTAAAACTAATATAGAAATTACTTATTTTATCAGAACAAACCTATATGTTCAGGATTTTATGCTGATTCAGAAAAACTGGTCGATATTTGCTTTCAGACAATAGTTACTGTAAATCGGGTTGAAAACTGAAGTGACATGACATCTGACCACCTCTCCCGAGGTGCCGAGAGAAATGGTTTTCGTCCTTGGCAGAGACCACTCACATAATTATTCGTGGAAAAATAACAAAGACGAAAGCAAAATTATTTATGAATGAATACAATTACAGATTCATTGGTATTTAATTTGTTTACGCTGAACAAGTAAAGAACACATCAAAGATAAAGCGAACTACCTACCGGCGATTAGTAAGGCAAATGAATACAAAAGTGAATAAATAAAATAAATAAACAATAATCATAATAAAATAATGATAAAAAATAAAAATAGTAAAAAAATCATAACTCGACCATCTGCGGCGAGAGATGATCTTCTCGTTAGTTTCGAGAGGAAGAGATAATATGGCTAAATACTTTGGCTACATTGCCCCTCAGTATCTCTACTATCTTGTTATCCCTAACATTAAACGAAAATAAATTTAGAAGTATATTTTAAATACGATTCTGTACACCGCTGTTTGACAAAAGAGGTTAAATGTAACCTTAATTTATCTTTTAAAGCCTATAAATCCAGAAACACACAGAAGGAAGCGAAATGACGCTATTCATTCAATTGTTTGACTTCTAGAGAAGTAATTGGTAGTATAGAGTCTGAAATATAGCGACTCGACCAACTTTCCGGCCCGACCGCGTCTCCCGGATTTACCCTACAGAATTTCGTATTTTCAAATTGCACGGGGCTCGGGTATAAAACAATTTAGCTTTAATTCTCCTTCATAAATAGGTTCGCCAAGTGTGTTGCCAGATTCTTCATCGATCTACGTTACGTTACTAAAGCTCACCGGTATTATCATCGGTTTCCGAACGATCCCCCTCGTTGACTCCTCGGTGAAGCCGCAGTAAGCGTGATGCGCCTGGGACACTTGAAGTATCACGTCGTACACGGCCAACTGTTTCACGTCCGCGTCCGACTGATCCGCCTCCACCACCGCGGCTGGTGGCACGCAGGCTATTGGGTTCTGGCCCTGGTTATTGTTGTTATTATTCTGGCTGGTGTTGTTGTTGTTATTGTTGTTATTATTGTTGTTATTCCCAGTGCCAGGGGACGTGAGTTGTTGGACGCCCGTGGTCGTCGTCGTTGTAGTCGTGGTGGTCGGAACCGCGTCTTCGGGGCCGCGTTCCCTCGAACGTTTCGGCACCCTGCCGTATCTCACCGCTGGAACAAGCGCATTGTGCGTTTAAATACGCAAATAACCATCGAACTATCCGAGAGCAACGATGCTTGGCAAGCCTTCGCGTTGTTAAATGGCACGGAACAGGCTTTGGGGCAATGATCAGACGCGAAAGAAAACGAGCGCGTTAATTGAATCAGCTACAGGTTCTCCTCTCTCATAAATGTGTACTTTCACTCGTGTTTGATTTGACGCTTTCTTGAAAGAAAGACTACAGGTAATTTCAGTTGAGTAAATTTGTCTATGAAGAATTAATGAATGTGTCCTGGGTCTTGTGCCACTTGCCATTAAGCAATCACAATTGTGTTAGGCAGGAAAACATTCGAATATTAGATTCTGCTTTCTATGAAATTGAGGAGTACGATTAGGTAGCCCTCGATCGTGCTCGGGAGAATTATGCCGGGTAATAGAGGGCGCTGCTTTCAGGCAACGTTACTCCGGACAACGTACAATACGTCCCTTTCGAAGCGGATCACAAGGATACGGAAGCTTATTACGATTTCGAGCCGACAATGCCAGCGCGGAGCTCTGGGAGTTGCCTATTATACACGGCCGCATATTGCACGCTGGAACTTTGACGTTTAATTATGCACGGCAGCTTCACTCTCGTTTACTTTGCCCTTTACTTTGCCCCGACTACCGCCAGCGATACATCCCTCGGCCGAACTGAATTGAAAGTGTCTCTAATAGCCTAACTACTGTGTCAATTCTGCCCTTTCTTTACTCTAAACGCAGCTTTGAAAACCTTCCTATAAATCAAATATTAATTCAAGAACAATCAAGTCCACTGGTAGCTAATCTCAGCTCCAAGAATTTACCAATTCTAATCTCGCGAATCGCAAGCCCCAAGCGGCTAATCGATAAACCTACAGCCGCGGAAATTCTACTCCGAGCAAATTCTAGTGCAAAGTGAATCGTTACTCACAGTCCCTGGACATGCCGACAGCTAGGCACTTCTTAAATCTGCAGTATTGGCAGCGGTTTCGATTTAGTCTGATGACGAGACACTTGCCGTCCCTCAGGCACCTGTACTCTATCTGCTTCTGAATGCTCCTCCTGAAGAAGCCCTGGAAAAAGAAAGGAAGAACGGGGGTTGTAGCAGCAGCCACGCGGTTTGCCAAAGGGTGTACACCTCTTCCTTACGATCTACTCGCTGCAATGCTCCCCGCTGCCGTTCGCTTGTCTATCGCGGTCGCTTTCGCTTTCCAGGCAACCGAGTAACAGGTGTCTAACACGGTAATTTCAACGCCTCGCCGCGGACAACGGTAACCAGTAACGGAGCACCGGTAGCGGAGCTTTTAAGCGTGCTCGAAAAAAATCGCTGACACGAACGCTAACGCTCCGAGGCACGTTCGGAACATCAAAAGCCGCGGCGAGTTGCATCGGGCACGGGCTGCTAGAGCTTCGAAAACCCCTCGATACGCCGAGCTCCTCAACTTCTTCTTCTTCTTCATCTTCTAAGGGAAACAGAAATCCCCTTTCATTGCGTGACACGAGACGGCGGGAGGAGCGATTCGATCTCTGGAGCTCGCTTTCGACAGGCACGATCTGAACCGTGACTGATGGACACATTTAGATCTTACAAACCGCCGAGCGGCAGGGTCGGCTAAATTCTTAAACCTGAACTCCAATCGCATTTCGCTTGGATAAGTCGCCCGGACTTCTTCCTAAGCGTGACACTCGGAACGCTTCGTCCCCCGGGCGTCTAAGAAGTATCCAACTTAGACCGCGAAAGGCTCGAAGATAAGGCGACCGATATCTCTGAATCGAACGAAGGAATCTCGCCCTAGACGATCCCACTTGATTTTCATTATCCCATCGCCGCGGCTCCGTTTTGCAAGCGATGCACGAATCGCGTTCCCGTCCTCCCTTGTTCAGGGAGATGGGACTTGGTCGGAAAGCCTGGTGACGAAGAGAGAAGAGAGAGAGAGAGAGAGAGAAAAAAAAACGATATCCGGAGCGTGGTTATCGGGCGTCGATATTCTTCCTCGGAGCGCAAGATGGGGAATAAAATTGAATTATGCATAACCTCGTTGACCCAGAGACATAGAACGCCCCCGAAAGAAACAGACTCGCCGCGCATTGAAATAATTCAGCGTCCCTCGCTGCCGATTCGAAAATTCCCTAGGACGATCGATAGTCGGCGACGTTCCCTCGCGGAATGAAAAACCTAGCAGTTATTCATTGAAACTCCTGGCACGTCACAGGATCCCGCGAATCTTCATTCGAACCGACCAAAATATTCTAGCCTCTGTGCTAGTCTCCAAGACGTCGATCCACTCGTATTATTCGTGGAGTTCTAAGAACACTCGCGTTTAAAAAGAAAGTACAGTGTCTGGAGGTAGATTCTGTCAGCAGGAAACGCTTGAGATAGTTCAGATCCATCGCGGTTGGACGGTAATCGACTGAGAAATGCTTTCGTTTCAAGGGACGGCCCGGCGTGGTGCAGCCGCGCCGCAGCCTCGGCTTGAAATTAATTACGCGAGATTCGCTTCCTACTAGCTGGAGATAAGCCTGCCCCGATCTCTCGGCTGCTACCTGACGCCAGGATATCGGCCGCCATGTGACTCACAGTCCTGCGCCGTGTGCACGAACAGGCGACTAGGCAGTCGGGCTCAGATCGCTCGCCAATTTTTCTTATTTCCTCTGCACGCAGACGCTGAGCGCTTGATAACGCTCCTGGTGCACGGGCTTTTGGATATTCCACGGGCTTGTTGATACTTAACGGGCGGTATAAGTGGCAGAGGTATGTGCCTCGGTATCCAGGATACCTTGCAATTGCTGAAGCAGCCACTGCTCCACTCTTATCGCCAAGCTTTCTGCGGCCATATTAGGCTCGAAGCTGATTCAGAGAAACGAGATTCAGATTCCAGGGAAACGGCGCTCGAGCGAGGCGGATAAAGAGGGATGCAACGTATAGAGTTGCTTCTACCTTGTCTTCTAATTAACTTCTTTTTAATGCATTCTACAGGAAATTTTTCTAGTTGGAATATTTATTTATTTATTTATTTATTTACTTCACATATACGGGCAAGACCCACTTCATAACAGAATTGGTAATAAACGATGCATAGTAGAGACGGACGTTACACAGAAAAGAAAAAGAAAAAGGATTTCGTGTTTATCCAACTTGGAATTTAGCGTGTTCTCTGTTTTTTATATTCTTGTGATCCTCGAATACTGCCAGGTTATTTGGCGAGAAATTTTGCAGACGTTTAGAAGTTAGGTGGAATTTAATCATTTTAAGAAAGCGAAGCGTCGCGCATGAAGTGCACTCTGGTCTCTTCCGTACGGTAATTCGAATGGTTTATTTAGGGAGCGTTTACATGGAAATCACGATAAACGGATCGGCTCACATAAATCAGCCGGGATACTGGGTCTCCAGAAACGCTGAGGTAATGGCTATACAGGACTATCTTGGCGCTTTCGAAAGCTCGTTTTTTCCCTATCGCTTCTCCCCGCAAACGACATTTTTACGAGCCCTAAATCCAGGCTGAGACGGGCAGAATTAATCGCCGATCGAACAGAGTGTTCGGTATCCTTGGAACCTAGATCGATTCAAGCGACATTTTCCAATTTTCTTTCACCACGCCGGCGCCTTCGCATACCTACGCAATCACGTTTGAAATATGCATCGAGGAACTTCGATTTGTTAAGTAGTATTCCACAAAGTCATTATTAATATCCTTCGAGCCCCTTCATTCCTTTCATTTTCACAATAGCAACGTTCATCAGGTTCCCCAAGTTCCCCTCATTCCTTCAACTCCTCCTCTATCCCGAGTTCTGCAGATTCTTCAGCTCCTCCATCCTTTTTTCACATTCCTCTATCCCTTCGAACCTTCCAAGTTCTCCAGACCCTTCAACCCTTCCAAACCCTTTACACCTCCCGAGGTTTTTTAAGATCCGCGAGCCATTTAAACCCTACCAGGAGTTTTAAAACTTTTAAGTCCACGGAAATATAGGAATTCAAAACAAAGGGTTGAAGGTATCGGTAAGGTCTAGCCGCTTCTGGCTCGTAATATCCAGATCCCATCCGCTGTGCGCTCGAGTTGCTTGGAAATCTTCTAGAAATCTGGACGGCGAGCGAAGGGCCCCGTGGCTGACGTTTGCCCCTAGCCCCGAGTTAATTGTAACTGGCGAGTACGCGGAGCGTAATACACCGAGGGGCACGCGTGCACGTTACCTCGAAATTAACCGAGGGTCGGCCAGGGGGTTGTGTTCCGGCGTTAGCCGGGGCTGACCTCGTTGCCGCGGCCAACAGGACGGCTCGTTTAATAAGCGACGTATTATGATTAATGCTCTCCCCGCGTGGGAACGACCCAGAACTTTCGCCCGGTACCGCGGGTCTCGACACCCTTCCCGAGAAACACAAAAGAGGCCGCCGCGCGGTGCACTCGGATTAACAAAAACGAATGGGTATGTGTGTCAACGCGTCGCGAATCGACCCGCCACTTTCCTCGCGGTGAGTCCCATAAAAGATTCACTGTATCCAGTGTCAGTTTCACTTGGCAATAGCAGCGATATTTCCTCCGGCCACCGAGTTGCTTCGTTTCGCAGCAGACGACAGTTAAATCCGAATAAACGGGGCGAGGTAATTTGTCTCGGGGAAATGAAATCGATAAGTTGTTGCAGAGATTCAAATGGGGGTGACGTCCCACCCTCTGCCGTTGCGTCGATGGTGCCTGGGGGCGCGAGGAAACGAGCACGGCGTACGAAACGCAATTACCAGCAGAAAAGAAAGCGAGGGGGAGGGGAGGAGCGGAGATAACAGAAACAATATGTGACAGCCGGTGAAGAGCGCTACCGGAACGGGTGCATCGGAATATAATGAAGCAACGAAATCGTGGAAGGGACTCGTACACGGTGCTCCACTCGTCTGCTGCTCGTTGCGAGCAGAACCGTATCGGTTTATTGGTCTATTAACGGCTGGTATTAATTAATGAAAGCCATACGAGCGGCTGTGTCGCTCAGGACGATGCATATCCGCCGATATCGCGGAACAGAGGGGGATTGGAGGGTGGAAGGCGACCAGTTGTACCCTAACGCAGTCAATAATACCAGCATTCGATACCGCGGCCCGACCTCGGCTCGTTTCTAAAATCGATACGTGACGTTGTATCAGCTCGCAGCTCCGACGGCTACGGCGACGCCGCTTGGCAAGTAATAAACACTTCCGTTCGAGGATGAACCGCGAAGGGAAACGCGCCTTCTCGGCACCGAGCTTCCAGGTGAACGAGGGGGATCGGGGACGCGGGCGGTGTAACTTATACGCGGCGAGCATCGCAGCAAACTTTTCGCGAAGATTTTGTCGGTCCGGGTACGAATAACAAAGGATCTTCGCGGCTTCGAACGGGTGAAGGATTTCCCTCCCGGAGCTGTATTTTAGTTGAAAATTCGTTACCCAGGGTGTGTACATGTTTAACGTGGTTGTTGTTTCGGAGTGGTCCGGGTGGTGGTAATTATTGTAATAGCGAGGGTGGAAATGTTCGCCCGAATACACGACCGGAAGCACGTGTAATTTCTCTACGATTAAATAACGTATCGCTGCTTTTCGGCGCATTTAAACTGCACAGCAAATGAATCGAGCTTTCCGGCGCATTAGGAAACAATAATACCCCTCGGCGAGATCGTTCGTTTCCAAGCGAGCGCATTAACTCTATGCGCGAGTTTTATTGTAGGTTGATTCGTTGAATAATGGCCTGTAATTTGCCAGCTGGGATATTCGTAGCCTCTGATGGGAACGCGGGAATGTAAAGTGCATAAATGGCGGAGTTACTTTGTAGAGGAACGCTGCCAGGTACAAAAGGGAGACTGAAACCTTCTGCTAAATAGATACTGCGTTTGATGTGGAATTTCTATGATTCCGCCGCGATGGAATTTCTGTAACTCTGTATTATATATTCGCTGTAATTTCGCCTGACCGGATATTCAATAATCGCGCAACGAGGCGATCGTTGCACAGATTTTCAGGCATGATGTAATTCCGTTCCGTTCACATTTTCTGCTCTCCTCAGCGAAACATTCTGCCCAAATTTCGCCCGTGGCCAGCGACGCGGGCGCAGGAATTACTTGACGCGCACAGATTACCAAAATTGAACGCAGTAAATGCTCGGGCGGGCGCTCGACGCCAGACGCGTTCATTACGAATTACCGAAGCATATCAATTAATCCGCCGTAGAATTCCGATACCGCGAGGCAGCGCAGTAGAACGACGCGCAATAAATCAGGCTTAAAGAGGGGAGCCGACGTCTCTGGCCAGTAGAAAGGCTTGCGTTTAATCGGGCGAGTCGAGACAACGCTTTTCCCTCTGGAAACGTGCTCCGTCATCGCAGCGAAGCCAATCCGTGAAATGGAATCTCGGCGGCGCTTGTAAATGCGCAGCTCTCCCGTCGAACGATTAATTAATTATTCTTCCCCGAACCGTGGCGAGCATTATCGGGGAAAATAGCTACGTACCGCAATCCTTATCGGCAATATAATTCTCAGGTCGACTCGATCGCTGATTACACTTCATGGATGGCCAAGAAATAGTCGCACTTCGCTGTGTCTCGCTCGAGGAACCGTTGGCTAGTTTACTCGCAATAAGCCTCGGTTTATTATTTATTAATCGCGCACCAGCCGCCGCGCGAAACGCCTGCCTGTAAATACTGCATTAAATGCGAGCGTTTACAGCGATTAACGGGGTCGCCTGTAACCCGCGATACAGCGGTGCAAGAATTTTTATGGATCGCAGCGGCGACGAACGGGTCGCAGTAGTAACGACCCTCGCGTAGTCAGACGCGCCCGATTCTCTCGTTTTTGTTTCGTTCCCTCCCGCGGCACGAGACGGCGATGAACTCCGTTGGCATTGTTCCTTAACGAACCAATTAACGAAAGCGTCCGTTATCATTTATGTAAATTGTTAGAAAAGAAGGAGCTTAAATCACATCCAATGCGTGACGGATGGAAGGACGGTTCTTGTAATTGGCGGAATCGAATGAAGCGTTTGCTCGCGATGTTTTCACGCCCCTCCAGCGCCGGTATACTCGCTTCATTTTTTTTCAATTCGCTCGCACGTTTAATGGCACGCGTCTGCGTGAATTTCGTTTTAAATTTCGCGATCGCGCGTGCTCCCTCCTCCGTCGGTTTAACGATCCCACCCTGCACAGTGATTCCAATTGCAGCACGAAAATATTTGGCCACTGATTTTCGCCATCTACCGCGCAGAATATTGCTAAAAGCTTCGACAAATGTGGATCGATAATACGAAGCAAGGGTCCGCAGGTTCTGTGGCTTCTTTCGGCGATCCCCAGGAGCGACCGAGTAAGATCGATGTATCAGCGAAGTTTCCAGAGGCGCCCCGAAAATATGCTGTTCCTGCGAACTTTCCAGACTCGAGCACCATCAGGCTTACAAGTTAGTTACCTCCATCCTTCCTTTTATACTGCTTCTCTAATAATTCCCCGCGTACTCTCGCCCAAACGCAACATATGTTATCCATCTTTTCGCCCTCTCCGCGAAGCACCCTTCGGATATCCGTCGACGAGAGACGAGGAGACACGAGAGCCAAGCGAGGAGCAACGGCTCCACATTTATTTCCCCAGCCGGGAAATTAATTCTGCTATATTGGAAACGAACGAGCTTGCGTGTCACGCGCGTGTATACGAGCAACGTGTCTACGCGAGGAACGCGCGAGGATGTGTGGGTAGGAACGCGAGAACGTACCAATTCACCGTTAACTGTGGCCTTAGGGCTTCCGTGTTTCAATCTGAGCGGGCAGAGCGGCGGCGGATGTGCATCTCGCTGCGAAGATTAAGGCACGTACACATCGCGAGCCTCGGCCCCGCGAGTGCACTTCTTCACGGGGAGACGCGCCCCGCCGGGAAATACGAAACGAACGATTCCGCCGAATCGCCTCGTTCTTTTTCGATCCTCCTCCTCGACCTCTCCGGGCGCATATCTCCGACTCCCAGAGAATCCGACAAACGACCGATGGAACTCCAGTTTCGTACGGATTCTCCGAGCTCCGCTCGCGTTCCTGACTAGTCGCAAGTTGGGCGGGCATTTTGGTAACCAAATTTCATCTCCGAACTGGAAACTCGAACGAATTATTTGAATATATCTCCCCCGTTTCTTGTCTCTCCATGGTCTTGTCTGTCCACGGGACTCCCAGGTGGAAACCAGGATTTACTTCGCGAGAGATACGTTGGATGGTAGATGTGAAGGTGTACCGAAGTCGAGTTAAATTAGGAGGTACTTGGTTCCGTGTAACAGCAATGCACTGTTGCGATTACGAAGTACTTCTCGTTAATGTAATAACTATTCGCGTTTGCCTTATCAGAGTATAAGTGTTACGCGTACCGTCGCTCTAAAAAATATCATGGAAGGCCACTTGCCCGTTGCAGGAAGTACAGCGTTGTACAGTCGATAATTCGCAAACTTGAAATATTATCACCACGCCCCGACTGACGTTTAACGATCCGTAGACGTTGAGGCGTGCTTATAGACAGTCGTCCGCTTCTCTCACTAGCTCCCTATATCCACGCCACTCGATGCAACGTCCGCGACGTTAATTACAGTCAAACGTTGGCCAAGATGCGTGCCGTGTTCTATTAATAACGATACGAGACATTACTCAGATCCGAGGCTCAGGGGAAAGTAACGTTTTGCCGAATTTTTATGTGCCATTAGCGATAAGGCTTGTCGAAGAACGGAGATTCAACTTTTCACTCAGCGAATGACAGACAGGATTCGTTACCGAAGAACGCCACGACGTTATTCATTTTGCCAGCCCGTCTTCGGCGCGCGTCTTCTTTGCGAAGAAGAGGTTTCGCCCGAGATTTGTTATCGTTGCAAGGAAGATCGAGCAGCGTGCTCCGAAACTCGATACTACACGTCGCAGGCTCGAGGCAGAAGCGAGAGGAGACCTCGATAGGACTTTCAAACGTTAAACTTTCCGTCGCAAAGCGCGTTGTTCGCAGAGATATCGGAATATCCTCCTCCTCCTCGAATGCCCTTGCGCGCGCAGGTTCGGGCGAAGTCGCTTTTTGCCAGATCAAAAGACTAATAAAGTAGGAACGATCATAGGCGTCGTATCTCCACGACCGTAAATTTACTCCTTCGCGCCGATTTATCGCACCCGGCTGGCTGGAAAGTCGATCGATCGACGCCTCGTCTGTTCCACCGTTCCGAAAAGGACGGGCGAAGGGAAGGGCGACGCCGGGGACAGCGGAGCAGTAAAAAGGGAACAAAAAAGGGAAAGGTTGGAGGAAGATCCACAAGGGGGAAGGAAGTGTCAGGGGACAGAGGGAAGTAAAAGAGGGTTGGAGAAGCAGGAATGGAAGAGATACGAGAGATAGAAGCTGAAGACAGCGGAAGGATCGGGGAAATAGGAATGGTGACTGGAGGAACAGAAGTAACGTCGAAGGGGGAGGACAGAAAAGCAGATGCGACGGCGAAACTATAAAGTACAATCTAGAGAAACAGAGACGGCGAGGACGAGGAAATACTAACGATACCGGAGAACGCTGCTGAAGCAGCAGGACGGAGAGAGCGACCTAACCCAGACCGAAAGTAGTCGAAGCCACGGACCCGATCAGAGAGAAAAATTGTATTTATAACGCCGGCAACTTTCTCGAAGGAAACGATGCGTCGAAGGAGGATCGTGAGGACAAGAAAAGTTTACGATATATAATTGCGTTTCTCGGTATAGAAAGTTCCGTTCAGGTATCTCCCTCGAGTTGAACGAAGAAGTCGAAGGAAGGCTTCTCCGTTAAACAGCGGCACGTCTACTCGCGACTTAATAATTAGCTCTCGACGGGGCTAAAAGTTGATACGAAGAATGTCGGGAGTTAGTTCGTTGCGATCTGTTTTAAATATCGTTGCCGGGTGGTCCTCGGCTTCTCCGCGGGGATGAATGAAGATTTTGTAATTGCATACTCACTTTGCAACCCTCGCAGCTGGTTACGCCGTAATGATAACCGCTCGCTTTGTCACCGCAAACTCTACAGGCCACGAAACTCTTCGCGGGCGTCGAACTGTTCGAATCGGCGGCCGCGTAGTGTTGTTCTGGAAAACAAAACAGGCAGCCTACGTTACGTAACGTCATCGGTGCAAGTAGGTAAACGTCCCGCCGACACTTCTCCGCTTCGTCGCCGAAGCAAGAAGCCCGCGCAGGAACCTTCGCCGTAACGATCCCAAACGAAGGCACATCGCCGTGCCTCGTGTCGAATCTATTACGAACTCCGCGACAACTTCAAAGCTTCCGAGTTAATATTAGCTTAGAATCACTTGCTGATTAAACATCAAGCTCCAAGTTTCTATTACCACCAACTGCGGTGTTAGTATACGGCGCTTATTTCGCTTTGAAGTAGTAGGAATCAATAACTGGGTATCCTTGCATACGAAAGTACGCGAGCCCGGACAAAATTCCAATTAATTCTCTGAAAATTAAAATCTCCAAACAACGTACATTCAGGTCTAGGATACAAGCTGTGCTTGACGCGATAACAGAATACCCGAGCATTCGGGAAACCCAAAAGCCGTGTTCGTTCTTCCTCCCTCGCGGGACCGATCATCCTCAACCATCCGCCGTGTTCTCCGAAAGAGACAGGAGCATCGGAGTCCCCGTGAATAGACAGCTTCATACCGGGACCCGTTCGATCTAAAGCGGATGAGATCACGGTTCACCGAAGCGCAAGGTCTTGCTCCTTAACAACCAAAAAACGTGGACGGCGTGCGTGGAGGTAACGGGGCATCGGCGCGCGATGGAGACGGGTAGAAGAAGCGGCGGAGACGGCGAGCCAGGAAAAAGCGCGGCTGCGTGCTCGCGTCCAAACAGAGGGGGTGGGCAAAGAGGGGGGGGGGGCGTGGAACAGCGGGGGAGAATGGAGCAGGATCTAACGAAAAAGCGAAGAGGGAACGCGACGGCGGTGTTCCCTCATCGGCGACGGACACGTTCGGGCGGCTTCTTTCGTACGTCCGCGACCGACCCGTTGCATCCATAATGCAACGGCCGCGGCGCGGCGGACCGATAGACGGGGAGTCGAGGCGCGGTACCGTCGAGGAAGGGAAAAGGCCGCGGAGGCTGCGGCAGCCACGGTGCCGCGCGGTGGTTCGTCTAACGGAAAGGCCGCGTCACCGTTACAGAGCCACGGCCGGGGAGGAAACGGGAGGACGAAGATCGCCGCGCGGCCGGCTGAACGGGGGGCAGCGATGAAAAAGGAAGAGGAAAAAGACGAAACGGGGCCGCCCGCAAAGGGAGAGAGAGCCAGAGGGAGCCGTATAGGAGCAGTATACCGTTCGACTCCCGTGAAACCCCTCTGCCCAGAAGACGTCGTTACGCGCGCAACGGGTCGGACGGAGAAAGAGGCGACGAGGAGGAGAGCCGCGTCGACCACGGGCAAGGATAGGCGAGCGGCTGGAAGCGACAGAGACGAGCACCGAGACAGAGGGAGGTGGAGGAGAGCCTGGCTGATTGCAGCGTCTGGAAACGGGGCCTGGATCCACCGGCCACCACGGCCACCGATGGGATTTTATGACGCCCGTAACGTGGTCGGGATCGAACGGTACTCCCCCCCTGCACCCATCGCGATGACAAAGACGTCCTGCAGCTGGCTACCCTGTTACTCCACCTTCGTCGCCGCTCGCCCCTTTTCCGGGCGGGCCCCGGCGCGGCGGAAACGCAAGGTAACCCACGGGAAGGGAAGCCGCTGCGGCTTTTTCTTCAGCCCGCGTGCGCGACTGCGACTTTTCTACCATCGCGATTCCCTTGGCCTCTTGTGCCGGCAAGAAACTTGACGGTGATTTCCATGGACGAAGGCGGACGAATTATTTCCCTCGGATTCTTAGATTTCCCTTTGCTTCCTTAGATTTTTCCCGCTGGCGAGGGGATATTCTTCGCAGGCTTTATATTCGAGCATTATGTACTTTCGTCTGGTTTAAAGCGCTCTTCCGCCAGATCCACTCTGCGTCCAGTTTTCCAATTTATCAACGTCACGTGCTACGTCTGCATAGGTGGTCGCTAGTGTTAGCACCAGATTCTGGCTTAGGTTTAAGGTTCATTTTTTCTTCCTTTCTTGTTCGCTTTTTTATCTGTATTCTGTGCAATAAAGGCGTTTAATCATGATAATAATCTTTTTCTTCTCGTTGTATTTGTGACAAAGCTTTGTAGGTGTCAGAGACATTGTTTTCAAAGTTGCATGAGGTGCTCCCGATCGCCTGTGGGGTATTTGATGGAGAAGGGGCTGGATAATTAGGGGTGTACCGATAAACGATTCAGCAATGCGTAAGTGACGCGTTCGCACGACGATACATCGCGATTTATCGCCCTCCCATTCGGGGGGATGGCCTGTAATTTCGAGAGACGAAGGCGGAAGTGGCCGGCGTAATGACGTGCACGGCGACCGTTCCTCGACAGCGATGCCAAGGTTTTTCGGTGCTACTTCATGGGAATTCGTTGAGGCTGCACTAACGACGCCTTAAACGATCGTGCAGGAAGAAATTTGCCCGCGTTACAAAACAGTTCCCGCTCCATCGAGTGCCCGCTTCCGCCTTTAAACAATGAGATCTTTCTGAATGCGTCCTCCAAACGACGATAACTTTTCCCCTTAATCGTACGGTTACGAATGTTTTATGGTACTTTGTGCTCTCCAATCTTTTTCTTCTTTTGTACATAATTTAACGTAATTATAGAGTCTCGCGTGCGCGGGAAGGGTGATTCTAACATTCAGTGTGCGAAGGGTGAACCACCAGAATGCTTAATAATGTAGATTTTGTATAATCGACTAGTAGTGTCACGAAAATTATTACTTCGAATCTGTTCTTCTTACTTCTTATTCGGAATCGGATCTGATCCGAGTAAGGTCAGAATTCTTAAATGAAACAACTCCAGTAAAAATCGGTCGTTACAAAATATCGATCGCTTATTAGCTATCCCGGGGAGCACCACAAATCACACGTCTACCTCAGCAAAAATCCCAAGATCCCTCTAGGAAACAGCTTGTTAAACCAGACAACCCAACGTTCATCCCGTTTGCCCGGGTTACGTAACGACAAGCCCCTTTCAAACAACAGCAATCGACGTATCTGTTTCTGCGGAGCAGCGGTTTCGACAATTTTACAGTTGTCGCCCAATGGAAACTGCGTCGCAGCCCCGCGTCTTCGTTCGCGCGCTTTCACGCGGCGATGGTTGCTCGCTCGGCCCGTATCGCGCGACCGTAAATCTTTTACAGGCCGCCGTATATTCTATTCTGTAATCATACAGCGCTTAACATTTTCACTTACCGCGGGGGCCGGCGATACTCCCGCGGCGCTGAGCCGCAGTTTCTATTTCTGCTTATAAATTCCGCTCGGCCGTACGAGCGAACTTTCTCCTCGCGGGAGTAGTTCGAATTGATGGACACGGTGTACGTGCAGCCGAATGTCGGGGATATTTCATTCGGTTCGAGTGAAAACGTCGCCGGGCAAGATAAAGCGAATTCGCGGGACTCTTTGAGTATCCCCCTCCCTGCGCAATGTCGCTCGTTGGAGCCCTTTTCGCCGGGGGACACCGTTGCGGGAGTGCAAGATTGGTATGTCAGGCGTGTTCGCTTGGCGGAGATAACGCCGAGATAGAGAGGAAAGCGCGAATGTGGCTGGAACAGCAGTTGCAGGCTATGCAAGTGTCTCACGCGTGGGACAAGTTAGTTTCATACTCGGGATGAAGGTATCAGTAGTAATTTGACGCGCCGAAGAAGTGATAAAAACTGGGAATGGTCAGACACAGTGAAGTGTCGACTGACTATTTCTGGAGATTTCTTCGAGTTTTCGTGGGAAGACATTTGTCGCTGATTGGGTAACGACTAACCTTATTATCCTTTAACCATCGCTAGCCTCACGCCTGTAAATAAACACTGTCCCATTTCTCTCGCAATAATAATAGATCATTCGGAGACTCTAGAAGCAGGGACGCAATAAGACAGATATACGTATGTACCTACCACCCGCGCGTGATAACATATGAATAGTATTATCTGACTGTATCCCACAGTTCAATGAGAAAGTTGTGTCTCTTATAGACAGAGGAAAACATTATCGAATTATCTTATCCTCACAGATTTCCAAATAGATGATAATTCGGTGTTTCTCAATTTTTGTTAAGTCGCGATCCCCTTTTGTAAATTTAATAAGGCAAAGAAAACACAATAAAAATAGGTATTTCGGAATATAATACTAACTTAATAATATTAAAAAATAAAACCAAAACACTTCGCGACCCACAAGTTGGGGATCACTGTGATAATTCATATGAAAAGTCTGTAAATCGAAGAAGAAGTAAACTCGTCCCAACCCAGACATTCCACAAGAATCGCGACGGTTTCCCCGCGGAAAGCGATCTCCCGCGTCAGGAAGCAGCTGTTGCTGGCAAGAATGCATCAGCTTCCGGGGCCGGTAAACAAGCTATCGAATCGCTCCGACACGATAGTCGCGGGCGAATCGATGCGCTCGAGCCTGGGATGCAACACCTATTCGTTTATAGGCGCCCCTGTGCGCCGACATCCACTGTGCATTAAAACGAGCAACCGAAAACGGCCGTGTGAAGCAAACCATCGAGCAATGAACATCGAAGCTGCGAGAGGAGGACGGACCGAGCTAAATGAATCATTTCCCAGCATTTTATCCCCACCTCAGTATATTTCCATACAGTCTCTGCTACCTCTGCAGTGCATCGTATCGTGCTTTCATTATTTCGTCGCTAATTGTCGCGTTTGAGTGATTTCCTCGCCTCCTACCTCTGGCAATTGGAACCCAATTTGTCGTATCGACTAGAATTTGTCGATATTTCAGATATTCGAGGGCCCAGGTGGCCGTGAGATTGCTAGGCAGACTAGACTCACATCAATACCTGAATCGAATCAATACTTCCATTGCAGCATTGACCTTTGAATTATGCTGCTCCTTGGCAAACCTCTGTTCGCGGTGTTCTTTGTGTGCAGGAGTCGTTTTGAGATGCTATTTCAAGAGAATGAGTTACGTGGAATATATTCAGGACTATATTATGTATATTCTTAGAAGAAGCGCCGACGGAACTCGCCGTAAGTATCCCACTGGCGCAATGATCGACACGTAATACATGACTGTGTAATGTCGAACGAGTTTTAGACGCTGGCTCGTGAAAGCGCGATCATATCGGGGATCGGAATCCAGCGTATTAAAGTTACGTTGCTGTGTCTAATTCGCCGGTAATATTATGTAACGAATTAGAATGTAAGGAGGAAATTCTGTCTGCGTTTCTTCTGGGCCCTCGCCGCCAATCATGGCGCACGCTTCCATTTCCCAGGATTTCCCTGTTAGGAAGTTGAGAAATTTGTATTCCTCCTCGCGCCAGGGCGGGGATCCAGCGATCTTCGTCGCACGATCGTTGGGGCGCAAGCTCGGCAAACATCCGCGCGGCAGTTCCCCCTTCGCCGGGAATATGATACATAAATTCCGTCAGGGTGCTTGCATATATTCAAAAGCGCTTTGAGCGGTCGAGTTCGAAAGCTAGCATGGTGTCCTGATAGGAGAGTCAGCTCGCCCCCTGTGCGGTCCCTCTTGTTCCATTCGCGATCCTCCAACTAGGTCGTAATGCAGCCCTCGCCGCACGGGGTGCTTTTCAAACCGTTGAGTTTGTACACGGTTCCACTTCAATCTGCTTCACGAAGATACGCAAGCACGATGCGGGCAACTGAGGAGGAAACTTGAATCTTAATCTCTTAGTCTTCATTTCGATACCTTCAAAAATGAAGGAGGCATAGATCACTGTAACAGATTTCTAGATATTACAAGGCTGGCATCACGAAGGACAACTTCAACCCTCAAACCAAAGTCATCCGGACTAAAAAGTGCAGCTTTGCTTCAGCTAGTCTAGAGAACAGTGGCTACCCAGAGGGGGTAAAAACCCTGGCACCTCCCCAAAGAAGGAGCTTCGTAAAAAGTAAAGAAAACTGGATGTTATTCTTTAAAGAAATTTTTATAATCACTTAACGAATTTGATCGAATTTGTTTTAAAAATATTTTTATTCCTTCAACTCGGCGCCTCCGAAGATTAAATTCTGAGTGCGCCACTGCTCCAGAATCTACGGTTTCGTCAAAACCGACCTGGGACAGTTCGCGGATGCTGCTCGCAGCCGAGCACGCGCTGGCATCGTAGAATTCTCGCGGGGCGATTACGCAAGAAGAAGTGAAAGCCGCTCGATATTTCAGCGGGCGAGCGGAGAAACGCGTCCACGTTTCGTAGAAGCTCGCCTCCGCCTGGCCAGAGAGCCGAAAGGAGGGGTTAGGATCCGGCGGAAGTGAAACAAAATGAAATTTCACAGCGGTGTCCGCGATGGCGGGCCACGTAGACGCGAGCACCGTAAACAATCCCGTTTTATTCGCCGTCCACCCAGCGCCGCGGAGGGCTTCATCGTCTTCGCAACTTATTCGACGTATTTCCCGCCACTTAAGGATTTTACTAGCCTGGCCACGTGGGAGGGGCGGTACTCACCGATTGGACGCGAGACAGTAAAACCGCGGGTTCTCGCCAGCCAGCCAGTTTCAGCAGAATTTCATTCCCTAGCGAGGTTCAGGGATTTCGCCCGCCTGGGAGGCCGCATCTGCTCGACAAGCAGCCTTCCCACGAGAGGCACGATCCCTTTTTGCACGCGTGCCGATGAATTGCAGCTCCGCCTTTTCGAGTGTTACGCTTGGAACGCGAAGGCTAATTGTTCGATGCTCGATTCCCTTGTTCCTGACTTTAGTTTCCGCCGGGCGAAAGGAATATGTTTCTTTGAGTAAGTGTGTGAGTGCGACGAACAGTTTTCTGTCAGATTTGATTACTCTAACAATTCTTGCCAAGCTTCTACAAATAGGATCAGTGGTTTTATTGGAGAAAGTCTGTGGTACGTTTATGTCCAGCATTGCAGTCTGGAACGAGTCTTTATGAAGTTTGTATGTGTTTCCTCGATGGATCCTGTGAGCTTAGGTCGCCAATGAAAAAACGAGAACGTACTATTACGAGCCCTTGCTAGACCGATGTATTCAGTTGATAAGAACGATTAGCGATCGTTTGGCGGTTAACGAAGCCATGTTAACAAGCGGCTGTTTGCTTGCAGCTTTTCAAGAACGCGAAACTGAAATTCTATTTTCCGACGCGGAGCCGTGCTCACGCAACCTTTCACCCGTTGTTATTCGCGAGGAAAAAGGTATACCGTATGTACACGTTCCAATTATCGTGTCGCGTTTCGACGTCGTTACCCCGAAGCGGAGCTTCGAATGAACATGTCTGGATGGTGAAATTTTACACCAAATGCCGTGCGTGGCGGTATTTCGTCCTTCGACCGCGCGAATATGAAAAGACTGAGCTTAGACATGGCGAAACGCTGAAGCAACCTTCCTCTAACGCGCATTCAAGCACAAAGACGAACGTGTTTGTTGGTCGTTGAGCTCGGTGGCTTTCGCGCGAGACTGTTTGTCGCGCTCCTTCTCCATTTACCCCTTTATCCCCTTGCATCCACCGCTCTTTTTCCCCAGCTCTCTTTCTCGCCGCGTTTGTTCTCGTTCCTCGACTTTGCCATTTTCCCTTTTCTCTGCTTGTTATCTTCGCGGTGGTTTTCCCTTCCCCGCTGCGTCCTTTTAGTTACATTTCGCGCCATTCAGCCCTCCTCCTAGCCCCTTAGCGTCTTTGCTTTTTCATTCAAGCTCATCTTCAGCTTTGTTTGCCCGCCTTTGCTCTTTTCTCCTCTGCCTCGGCGTCGTCAGCTCTTCAGTGTTTTCCTTGCCCTCTTGTCTCTGCGCTGCTCGCTTTCTCGCTCTTTGGCCGATCGTATTGGCGCAACGCAGCGTGGCTCGGCGCTAGCAACCCTTCAGACTGTCGACGTCTAAATCCTCCCCGTGAAAACTGCTCGATATGCCTATACAGTTATTCTATAATAACTCGAAAGGAACTTTAAAAGCACAAGTTTCAGATGTGTTTACGTGAAAAGTAGACTAATTCCGTTGATGAGATACAGAGTTTTGGAAAGTTACGCGTTGCTCCCTGCTTCATTTGCGAGTAGCATCCCCCGCGAGAGCTTCCACGCTGAAAAGAGCCCCGGGGCTGGCTACAATGGATTCCATAATCCATCAAAGGAATAATATAGGGATGACAGTATCGGGGCCCTTTCAGCTTTGTTTCGAAACCAGCCGCGCGGCGAAAGCACGGCCGCGTTTCAGCAAGTACTATCGCCACGGTGTACCGACGATATTATCGCGTCGGATGTTATCGATTCCTATCGTTATGCGAGCTCGTTTCCTGCGTATTTAGCGGGGAATTTCGCGAGCTGGCCCCGCTGCACGGAACCGCGCCGGCCATTAACTCTGATGAGGAAAGAATTACATTCAAAATGGTGGCTCCTCCTTTTCCAACCCGTTTTCCTTGCTGATCACTTATCGCCTCGGAATTTCGAAGGAAAGAATGGGTGCGTATGTCGACGGTTGCGTTATTTATTTATATCTTTTTTATATATTTAGTTGGATACAAGATAATGATTCAATGTGTCTCAAGTGAAATTTATTTAAGGGGGTAGTGGACTATTGGATACGCAAAATCGTTAGTTTCTTTGCACTAAATTACTTTCATACCAAATAATTGTTATAGTCGTGCTTTTGCACAATCTATTGTGGGCACGTTTTCGAGTGATTACAAAAAAATCGTCGAGATGTATAAAATTGTCGAAGTTATTAATCGTTGAAGATAGCCCTGTACGGCGCGGCGCTGTAGGTGGTGTACATCGATTCGGGTGAGCCAATCATCTGAAATGCTTTCGGGTGCCGATGAATTTGAACAAAAATTGTGGAAGTTACACACGAATCAATTTTTTCCCCACATTTTTACGGAAAAAAATCGTCTTTAATCAGTTATAAAATGTTTTACAAACATCCAATTTTGTTGCGGGAATTTCACTCTGTAGAGGAAGGAATTCTACGCGTCTAATAAAAATTGCAAGTGAAAATATTCATTGGCTACAGAGTTATGATGTACACCGTGTCTGAAAATGGTGTTTCGAGAAAAACGGCTTCAAAGTTAAGTCCCCCATTTCCAATACCGCTCTGCGAGGCCGTTGCTCGACGGTGCACTCAATTGCGTTCGCTGCTATAACTTCTACAATTGTTCGAATTTCTTTATAAAATTTTGTTTAAAATGTGCATAAAGGATAAGACTTTCAGAATCAGTAAAAAAGTAATCGATTTTTTGTAGCTGAAATAGTTCATTACCTCCTTAAATACAAAATTATCGCGAATAAGCTTGCAGATTTGCTACGAGGGATGTTGTAGGAAAACCGAGCTCGACAAATTGTATATTTGATAGAGCTATAGATTATGAGAACCACGTGGACTGTATTACAATATTTTATGTATTATATAAAATGTAGAGGGGAAACGTTTTTACAGAAATAAACCAAGTTACGAGCTTTCGAGCTCTTTACGTGGCTGCCAAGCGTAATTCATAATTATTCATAATCTTTTTAACAACTAACCCAGCGTTGAAAACATTTCAACAGTTCGACGTCGCAGGTTCCATAGCTGTGCTTCCTTCATCGCCAGCTCTCGAGGCTCTCCGTCCCTTTCCCGTCACCCACTTTTTTTTTTCAAATAAGAACGTTCCTTATTATCGTAATCAGAAAACGAGTAAGACGGTTAAGAGCTCCTTTCAGCGTCAAGGGTTTTAATAAACGGGAGTGAAACCGATTCGTCGTTCCCGTCACGGGATTTCATTTTACAGCGAAAATAATAAACATTTCCTCGGGAGAAAACGATTTTTTTCCCTCGGAGCAAACGAACACGGAGACGGTACCCGTGTACTCGAACGAGATGTCTCGTACGGTCGAGATAGACGGTGGGCTATCGCGTTACGATGCTAATTAATTAAGAGCCGCGGTAATTAATGGTGTTTGGATAGAGCTACCCGCGCGCATGGGAACGTTTTCCGCGTACCAAATCCCTCTCCGTGATTAATTATGTCGAGTAATTTAATTAAATACATCAATCGACGCTGGTACGTCCAACCGTTACTTCGAGCAGCTTGATTTTCGAGTCGTCGTTCGAATTATAAACCTAAGTAAGTAGGTACTTCCTCCTCTAAAGAAATTGTCGATCTACTTTTAATTTGAAGGGGAGGAGGCAGGGAGAGCAGAGGAATGAAGCGGGATCGATACTTTAAATGGTAAATGGATTTTGCGGAGTTCGGTTGCACGAAGGATGCGTGGATCTCCGCGACTACGGGGAAGCGTATTTGTATCGCGACTCGGTATCGCTGACGGTGGATCTGTACGACGTACACGAGAATCATCGAAGACGAGCCATTGTCGAGGGGCAGCGGTGCGTGCTCGCTGAGACGTCAGACACGCCGGAAGCGTGGCGAAGATGAAAGGAGAGAGCGTGATCGAGGAGGAGCAGAAACCCGAGCGGGAAGAGATTTACGTTTGCAACCGTGAAAGACCGGGAAACGTGCTCGTGTGTGACCTAGATCGCTAACGAGACGATTCGTCGATTAAATAACGCTGGCCATCGTTGAGTCCAAGTGGAAGAGGTAGCCGAATGGCCCGCCGAAATGCCAGTCGACGAAAATGACGCGACGAAAGCCGTGACTCTGCGAGGTCTCGTGTGGAAGTAACGAGACCGATTTGCTAGACACTTACTCACTAGTAATGACACTAATTAGTAATTAGACACTTGTTATAATGCTGTACAAAATCGACCTTAACACGACTGCAAGCCCACTTCTAATGACTTTGAAGACGTCGGTTAGAAGGTTTTTGATTGTCCCATATCGGGTTAGGAAAATGACAAACGTATAGCACAAAGTATATTATATATTCGTTCTTCGGTATACCGGGGATGTGCAATTTCACGAGCGCTGGCTCTAATTGCAACGGAATAATTCTATCCCTTCCGTGCCATCGGATTATCGCGAAATGCACGGCAATAACGGGCAGCCAAGTACGCTCCATATTTAACGTTGCCGCTTATTGGGCATCCCCGTTGCGAAACGCTGAATTAATTGTTGAATATTATACCGAGGGCTTGTTAATGTTATCGATCCCGCGAGCTCGACACCTATATACGTATCGTTCCAATTTAGTTTCGGGAACTGTGCGCGGAACTGGGTCGAATCGGAAAATTCGCGGCGAGATCGACACTGGCTCGTTGAACGGGGAAATCGAACGCCAAGAAAAGCGCGGCTTTTGAAAGCTCATGCTTAATTGATTCCAGGTCGCTTGAGCCTGTCCTTCAAAAGTAATTGCCACGACAACGGCAATGTTCCGCTGTTTTGTAATTAACGTTGCTTCGAGAAAGCCCTCTGCACGAACGATACCCAAATGTGCTGGACGTTAAAAGGAAGAGTCGAAAGATTCGCCGGGTGGATAGCCTCCGTTGTTATATGTAACTTAATTGCAGACTTTCGTAGACCTTTCCGCGACGTTCAGTGACCAGCTACGATAAAGCAGCGATATCGGCGGACCGTGGGAAAGGATTCGGCGCATCAACGATGCACCATCGTAATAAGCACTTCTGGGGATAGGTTCGTTACCAGGGATTCCTGTTCCGCGACGAAGCGGCTCAACGTGCAGCGGGAGAGACGTACGCGTCCCTGTAATGCTGATGTAATGCCGGTGTAATGGGATGCAGCACGACACGCAACGCATTACACGCTGGCTGCTGCAGGCGGATCTCGCGAGCTGCGCCGCGGAAATTCGAGAAAATCACAAAGGGCTCGCCAGCTCGACGCTGTTGCTCCCGTTGTACTCCCGCGAGACGAGATTCGATTCCTGGAAAGACTGGGTAACGAGGAGTATCCAGTTCCGTCTTCACTGTGCCAAACATTTCAAGCATTCGGCAACCACGGTAAATGGCAACCCATAGATTCCACATTTTCTAGGAGTAAGCTAACGCGGTTCGCCTAGGAATCACTGTTCCCGCACGAAGGAGATCTGACATCTTGGCATTATCGGGCCGGGATCCAGGCATAATGAAATTAGCGACAGTCAGGGCGAGCTGACAATAGCACGGGAAACCTCCGCTCCCAGTGATCGAGTTGCTCCTAGTGTTAGGAGTTGGCGGTAGGTAGGCAGGAAGAGGACACGGATGGTTTGGACGGGGAAGTTTGTAACGCGGCCTCGACCCGAGCCGTAGAGTCACTTCACGGCATTTAGCAGCCCTTGTTTACAAGGAAATGGCGCGCATCGCATATATTTGCTTGGGTCACAGCATTCGTATTCCAGCCGACTGTGTGCCCCGTCCGTTCGTACTCCGCCATGCATGAGTGCAGTGTGCGAGTGTGCCTCTAGTGTCGATACGTGCTGGCACGGCGACGAGCCGCGCGATCCCAGGCCGAGGCCCTCTTCTAGCAAGCACCTCGAGGGCCGTCTCGGCGACACGGTTTCATTGACATCGTTCAGCCGATCGCTCCATTGATTTCGCGCTGCAGCCACGTCTGTCTGCTTCGTTTTTCCGAAAAGCTTCGTTACAGGTACTTTATTTCGGACCAACTGGCCCTTCTCGCGTCTAAATTCTCTCGCACAGCTTCAGTAGGTACGAGCTGTTTGTCGTCGTGAATGCAACACTTTATTCGGCTAACTGTTTTATTCGGAAAGTTCGCAGCGCTGTCGACAGACGAGAGATCGCGACTAAAGGAGATTCTACTCCATATTTCGTGGAATTGGAAGAGGATTGTTTGTTGCGCGCAACACGCTGTACGCAAACATTGCCTTCGAATTTTCCTGCAATTTCGCTACGAACTTTCCTCGGAACCGAATAATGTTATGGAACTGTGGGAACTGGAACGCCAGAGGCCAGGATGACTATTAAGATACCAGGAACTACGAGAATCCTTCAACTTTCACAGGCCTCGATATCAGAACCGGAGGATATCTAATCGCTCGTGCGTGCACCCGCGACCTCGCGCACGACATTGGTGAAACGTACAGTGGAAGCTTTCGAGTTGTCGAATCGACGGAGGCTGGCTTGAACAAGGAGCACCGTTCGTCGCTGGATGGACCACGCTAATCTTCTAAAGTGGAAGGGACGACGCGGCGTGCATTCCCCGTGCATACACGGGCGAGACAAATAATTTATGGTCGCGTTTATGCCGCTCGTTCGTTCGCTTTCCCAATGCACTTTCTACGGCCGATCTCTCGTTGCAACGAGAGAGCCAGTTCCTTCTCTATCCTCCCGTTCTCTCCTCCCCGCGATTCCTACTTTCCCTCCCTCTCTCTCTCTCTCGCGCGCGCTCTGCCTAGCCGCCTTTTTCCCTCTTTCAGCCGTGTCGGTGCACGTTACGCAATTCCAAAGATATATGGTTGCTTCAGGAATATCTTCGGGCGGTCTCACGCGTCCAACCATTTACCGGGTGGCCACGGCAATTTTGAGCCTCCGTTGCCCCCTCGGGTACCAACGCGCTTAGCTGCCTTCGATTACGTGACGAGCGTCTGGAATTTTTCTTCGGTGTAATCACCGCTTTGCTTCGAGTCCCCCTGTCATATCGCTGAAATATACGAACGTCGCTCGGTGCCGTCTATCCCTTTCTGAAAGCTCGATAGTAGATAATTAAAGAAACTGTTAACCATCCTACGAAGGAGGTGAACGTGATGCGCGCGCAAGATCTTTGGGTGAAAAGCGGCTTGTGTAGTTTCGTGAGAATCCTGTCTCCGAGCTGGCTAATGAAACGAATTAACCCTACGGTGCACGCGTAAATGAAAATTACATCGTTGCACACGTTGGGCCTCACATGGTCCATATCTCCACATCTAGAAATGCATGGATGTTTTCAGAAAAATTTTTAAACCGCATGTAATCTAGTGCACTCTATCTTTATTAACAAAGATATTTAATAACAAAATGAAATGCCGAACAAATATCTCTTTAACACTATTAGTCATCATTGTCTGAATCTTTTTCAATATCGTGAGAACTGTTCACTTGGGCATGAGAACCGTCAGGCCCCACGTGTGCATTGTAGGGTTAATCGGGGAAGTACGAAGGTATGAATGGAAAAGGTGACGAGCGAGCGCGTAGTAGTTACACACATCCCCGAATTTCTCGCGGAGTAACGATTATATCCGTACACTTTCCCACTACGCGCGTCTCGGTTGAAGTAGCCCCCGCGTTTCGTGCGGAAACGCGGGCTTAAGTGCGTCGCGCGCCGCACGTGGGGAAGTGGCTTAAAGTGGCTCTCGCGTGGAGACAGCCCAAAGCGCATCTCGTGTAGAAACATAGCTTAAAGTGCATCTCCGCTGCACAACCCCTACTGAAAGCAAAGACGACGCCCGTCGGCGACGTTTCAAATGCGGTCGAAATTTATGAAACGAGTGATCGATGAGAGGAGCGGCGAAATAACCGGGGTCCTCGTGTCGCCGTGACGAATCGATGGAGATGAGGCGCGCAGAGGGGCAATGCCAGGTGGATTCCGTGGATTTTCTGGCCACCAGAAGAGAGCGGCGTGGGCGAGGGGGAGTTACATGGGCGGTGAACAGGTGTTGTGCAACGAAAACGCGGAAATGCAATGTCGATAAACTCGCCTAAGCGAGAGAGGCCCAGACGACCGGCGTCGCCAGACTCTCACTCTCGCCTCCCCTTTCTACGCCGCCCGTTTCCTCGGCACGTTACAGAAATACACCGGGAAAATTATGTCACTAATGCGCTTGGATATATCTCTAGGCGTGGAAACGGCGCCCCGTTGCGACTGTCCGCCTGGGAGATCGCAGTTTCGACAAGTTCGAGAAAACCTCGCCTCCGAGCGGATAATTACCGAGGGCTTTTTGGGTCTCGGCGAACGACGTGGCCTGTGGGTACGTAGAAACGTTAGCTCCAGGGGGGAGGGTGGGAATAGCGTGCCCATCGACATGAATGAAGCTGTTGAGTGGAGGCACATGAGCGGTGATCGATTCAAGCTTGACGAGCAGGGGGAAAGAATAGGGTTGCTTTGATTGATCTAGCAGTTGTACTTGAGATTGCGTTCGTTAGGGTGTCCGAGAATTCTTTCAACTTTGATGAGGTGGAGGGGGATGGCGTGGGTGTGCTAATTTGTTTGATTTGTAGCTAGGGTTTGATATCGAGACGAACTAGGGAGATTAAAATATGCTTGGGGAATTGGGGGAGAAGAAAGTCAGATTTCTCGATTGGAATTAGAATTCTAGTTGAATATTCGCAAAGATACAAGATGTAGCGCGTATATAATCCATTGAAGTGATAAAAAATTCCTTGTAGAATTATATTTCTCCGTATTCGTAAAGTCACAGAAATTCGAAGTTAAGTAGTTTTCTGCAAGCACCGCGAGTCCCAACGAGCTCTTCTCTTGTTCCCAGTTTCAAAGGCCGAATAAATACCTCCGCGACGATGCATTCACCTGCTTACAGTCATTCGACGTCTGCTGATATTAGTTGCATGTCCATTTCTTCCCGTTACGATACGCAGAAATATTTCTGCATGCATGCCGCGCGATGCGCGCGGAACACTCGGCGATTTCGTAAGCGCTTCCTCGTCGCGGAATAGTAGGGAAAAAACGCGTCTCCCACGATGCCTCATCCGAAGCTGGCGCCAGTCCATGACAGGAGAGGAAAGAAATTCTTTTCTCTCCAACCCCAGCGATATCTGCAAAATGTTTCCGTGCACGCGAGCGCACTTCCAACGCGGATCTCCTTTTCCTCGCGAGCTTTTACATCCAGATGCTCAGCTGCACTTTACGCGTTAATGAGAAATCGATCGACGCGCGTAAGGGGTCGTGTATCGCCGGGGAGCTGAAGAAATCGCGGCGCGATCGACGAACCAGCCGCGGTGAAATCGTATAGAAATTCACTTCGAACGCGATTTCTCGTGTCGTTACAGAGGGCACTATGTAAAACATCCGCTTTGCTGCGATTCACTCGTGGGGAGAATTACGGGATCGCGGCTCGAGAACTACGCTGGCTACTCGAGACTACGAGAAGCAACATGGGCGTTTGTATACAGGTAAGTATTTGAATGGAGGGAAAACGAGAAAAGGGGAAGAGACCTTCGAGAAGAGATACAGTGACTCACAGCCATAATCGTACACTCTTTAAAATCGCATAACATTTTTTAAAATTGGTCCAAACGGTTTGGGTTTTTTTTAAGAAGCTGGAAGGATTAATTTGCTAAGTGACGTGTTTCGTCGTTTTTAAAAAAAAATGCAATTGGTCGGAATAGTGAAAAAAATAGTAAAGGTCGTTTTTTAAACTTTTTTGTGAGCCTGTAATGAAAATTCAACAAACGGGTTTTTTGAATTTTCATTACAGGCTCACAAAAAAAAAGTTTAAAAACGACCTTTACTATTTTTTTTTACTATTTCGACCAATTGCATTTTTTGTAAAAACGACGAAACACGTCACTTAGCAAACTAATCCTTCCAGCTTCTAAAAAAAAACTCAAGTCGTTTGGACCAATTTTAAAAATGTTATACGACTTTAAAGAGTACGATTATGGCTGTGAGTCACTGTACATGAAACAGCTTTTTTATACTGTATATTACTAATAGCATCAAGGTACAAGTATGTATCGATGTTCCGCGTTGTCAAGATGCGCGGAAGCCCCCTGAAGTAGAGTCCCCGCATTTTCATAAACACCTCAGTGGCATAAAAGGCCCATAAAAATTAGGATTAACGCTAATGGCAAGTCGAGGCGTTAGAACGGGCCGCGGTGCCCCCGAGCGTAATTCGCGCGGCAAGTCGAGCTGCGCGCAATGCCTTACGTAACAGCCCTGTCAGGCGTGTCTTAATAAATTACATAATAAATATCTCATAAACGAATTACATAAAAGTGAACGAATACGAAGCTGCGATTCAGCCCAGGCGCATTATCCCTGTCGGATTTCCCAGCGAGCGTCGAACCCGCGAAAGCGAACGTACAAGGGTCGCCTGCTTGCGGGAAATTCGAAAAATCCCACCGAGAACTATTAGATTTTGACTGGAGCTCGAATGCGGGCCACTGCGCTCGCGTCGATTCTCCTTTGATCGGTAAATAACCGTTCAAACAATCTCCTGCCTGATTCAGCTCGCACGCGAGCATCGGAATGCCTGGCAGGGGGGAGCAAAAAGGGAGAGGAAAAAGCACCGAATGCAGAAAAATGACTGGCGTTTGTTGGCACGAAAACAAAGGTAAAATAAGAGGAGTACGGAGCGTTTCGACGGGGCACAGAGGGCCGAACGCGGGACAAAGGGCAAAGAGAGGCACGGTACAATAGATTCGACAAAGTGTGATGGGATCTGGAGTATCTAACGAATAAAACGAATTATGCATCTGTTGGGATGACAGGTTCAGTTTCGAGGGATATGTAGGAAAAATAATTGCTAGAAAAGAGAATATGTCCAGAGAAGAAAATTTCTTGACGAACGTGGAAGGAGCTTGTGCAGCTTGAGTTCCGAAGATGCATCCTCGGATTGAAAAGACTCGATGGATACGAGCTACATTTTTCGATCACTCTCTGATCACCCTGTAAAGACTCTTGTCTCTATTCACAGCACATTATAGGAGGACGGAAGAGTACGAGTTTTTCCGCGTGTACGCGCTTCTCGCGTGGTCGACGTGAGAAACGAACTGCCTCGGCTCTCAGGTTCACTGCCACGAGCATTATTACGCAAGAAGAGTCTACACCGTTCGTTCCTCCTGTTACGCCTTAATCGCGCTTAATTAATCGCCTAATTGCCGACCTGCCAATTAAACGACCTCGGGTGTTGGCCGCGAGTTGCTGCACTCGCTGGATCAATTTTCTCTCGCGGTTATGCATATTCCGCGGGGAACCGCTCGGAAAGACTTCGCTCGGCGCGGGCTGCAGTCGTCTTTACGAAAGGAACGCTAGAATCGATTGATAGATCTTAATTGGGTAGCGCGGGAAGCTTTAGCTGGAGTACGATAATTAATTGCTCTCGAAAGTACTTATGGAGAGAGAAAGCGGAAACAGTATTCGCGAGGGAGTTTAGAGGATCGAACCATCATCGAAGTACACTTGGAGAATACTTTATATTGTTTTATGGATAGCAATATTTTGAACGAATATTTTTCCACAAATCCTGGGGAATCTTCAGTTTGCAAAAGTTTCATATTTAAGTGGGAACAACGGGAAAACCATTGAAGTAAAGGATATTCAAAGAGAATCCTCGCGATAGAAGTAATGAAAGATTAGTATCAAGTAGTCAGCTACGGTAGAGTAAATAATCAAATTCTAAATTATCCTCCTCCTAAGTTCATCAAACAATCAGAGTAGACCTTGATCGCTAATACTTAGCAACGAAATGTTCAACAGCGATCCTGAAGCGATTTATTCTTCGACCAGTCAGAGAGGACGGAAAGCGCGAGCAGCTCATCCCCGTTGAAAAATCACGGGACAAAGTGCAGCCTCGGGAGGGAAGCGGCAAGAGTAACGAATGATAGTAATTAAACGACAGAGGCTCTTGCCCGTGGTCCAACGCGGTTCGCGTTAGTTTAATCTCGAAGATCCCGGAAACTGGGAGCACCGCGGGTCCCACGTTCGATTCAATGGAGACTTTAGCGCGACCTTAAGCCGTATACACGAGTACAACGACCCCAGGCCTCTAATTATTCTCATTAACGGAAAAGCTGGAATCCGTGGTATTGCTAGGAATGCGAAGATCACGAATGAGGGGGGAAGGGAGGATACCTTTTATGTACGCCGCGGTACGATGGCCACAATTGTAGTGGTCTTTATTACCTGCCGTTACGATAAAGCTCCAGGAATGTTATTTAACAACCAGCCCCCTTGGCACCCTTAGAAAGCATTTAAGAAAAATTAACGAACGCCACACGCCGGCCCACGAAATCCGCCGACAATAATAAAGCGCAAATTACACTGGCATTTTATCGTGGCTCACAGCGACATTTCGTTCAACCGTCCTTTACTTTGTAACGTCACAGCAACGTTAAAGCGGGTTTTTAACGATCTTGGTGTACGTTTAATGCTCTCAATAATTTAATCAGCTGGAAGGGAAGCACGGTGTTCGACGATCTGCAACCCCTTTGCTGGCTTCTTCCTTTGTCTCGATAGCTTGTTGTATCCTCCTTCATTTATACCAGATGAAACAATTCTCAGTTCCGTATACATAGATATACCGAGGGTTCGCGCGGAGGTGATCCGACCGTTCAGGGAAATTGGTGGACAGTGTTTCTGGGTGATTGAAGGTATCGAACCGAATATCGTTGACTTGCTGGTGAAACTGATCAAGTCCACTTTTTCCAAAAATCAGATTTTGGAGTTTATTAAAAGATCCTGTGCTTGGCCTTTGGTGAACACCAAAACTTTGCAGTTTTAGTAACAAGCCAACGATATGTATGTAGAAAGAACTCGTGTGGTACCTTTCGATATTTTTCTGTGGATATCAGCAGTGATAATTATACCAATTATCGACAGACAGCACATGTTCCTTGCCTCCCCGAAGTATTTGTTACCGTAGTTTGCAATTAATTAGGGTCGCCCAAGGAGCCTGGCCTTATCGCGAGATGCTGCAACTCCCCCAGGAAAGTATAGCTTGCAGTTTGGTTTAATCTGAAATTCTGGAAACCCAGTCGTACATTCGTGCCGCGTAACGAGCCTGCATTAATTAAGTTCCGCTTCCGTCTACAACCGGAAGCAACCAGGAGAGTTCGCCGGCCAGTTAGCGGGCGTGCGCCGCAATGTGAACTCCGTTCCCAAAATTGCTCGATGACAACTGGCGCGCGTCGAAACGCCGTGCAATATAACCGGAGCAACGGCTAGTCGCCTCATTTGTCCACGAATACGAACGTCATTTGTCATAACTACCTATGAACAATGAACGCTGTCGATTCGAAAGGACTTTGAAATAGCACCGCCACTGCTCGATATTCAACTTAATTCTACTGCTAATTAGTAATTCCACAGCAACGGAGCACGAGAGTCATTGTCTTCTGTTCGGTGACGATGGACTGGGTATTTTAGAATAAAGATAGCCGGATGTCAGCGTGGACATGAATAATTCTGTGCTTTAAGAATTCAGCTAGGGGTAGTTCGAAACAGTTATTTACGCCTGCAGCTATTCCCATGGACTTCCAAGGAAATTATAGGATGCACCGCGCGCGGAGGTCATTGCTGAGTGATTAAGTGGCGTTTACTGTTTCAGTATGTTTAAGAACGCGCGTGTGTTTGTGTTCGCACTGTTTTGCTACTTTCCCCGACTTCCGCGGTAACTTTGAGCACGGTTTCAGTGGATTCTATGCGGGGTTCAAGGATCTACTATAATCCGCATCAATCCTCGAATAAAGCCTCGCATAACTCGTTCGTACATTTGATTAATACACAATTGTAGCGTTCTTTAACAACCGTTATGTGCACCGTGTGTTACCGCCGGATCGCTGGCGTTAATCGTTACCACGCATCGATATCTAATATTTGACCAAGCCCTTCCACATCCCCGTTGATATTGAATCAACGCGTTTCGCAAAAACTACGCCCCGAGCTTTCCAATTTCGCGATGCGTTTGAAATTGAAAACTGGATGGGCGTGAACGCCGCTAACTGGAATGAATCAGATGGGCCAATAAAATAATGGCGAAAAGGGGGATGGAGAGCATCAGACATGAAAGCCAGCTCTCGATACTCAGGGGAATAACTATCTCCCTGTAGCTGGTCCATCGGACTACGTTCTCTTTTACGATTTTCGTGTAGCCATTATAGATTTAAAGTTACGGTACTTACAGTCCTCAAGCCGCAGCCGGAATCGCGTTTTCCCCTTTGTTGACCCTCTTTGCTCGACATTATTCTTTCCCTCCCTTATTCCGCACCCTTCCCAACGTTTCCACGGACGTTTCTCGATTAATCTCTCTCCAGAGTTCCGTGCAAGACTCAATCCCTCGTAAATGATTATTTCCCTGCTGCTTGCGTGCGCGGGGTGGTTGTTGTAACGTCACCACTTTCGATTGACTTCGTGGGGTGGAAGTATTTTGTTTTTAGCTATTATGGGAGCAACTGTGGCTGGGTAATTAGAGAAACGGAGGTGGTTCTGAGATCTACTTAATATTCTATTTAATTCTAGAAAGCTGAAATATTCATTGAAAATTGTCTGTTCACGTTTTAAATTTTAAATTGCATTCTGTAGCTTGAACGATCGAGCACTTTGAAGTCTTATCTTTCCATGAATTATAGGGTAAACCAACCAGTAATTGACCGCATACCAGTGAATGACCATTAGGCAAAGAAATGTCAATTATTAATTTAAAAATATTATATGTTTATAAATGGAGTGTAGTTGCACTTTTAACACATTAATAAGTACAATTCTTATTAAAAGTATGCGGTTTTTTACTGGGCTTCTACACGTTTTGCATTTTATAATCGTTTTTTTTTTAAATTACGATAAGAATAAGTAATTATTTTTATAGAAATTTCAAGAAAAATAAATTTAAATGCAATTTCAACAGTTGTTTCGTTGTTATGCATAAATATATTCAAATATTAATCTCGAAGGTCCATAAATTCAACAATTCGGTCATTCACTGGTTGGTTTACCCTAGTTAAAGAGAAGGAAGTCGCGATTATACGCGGCTCAGCTACCGAATAAAGTCACGACAAGGGCTCCTAGGGGAAACATTAGGTAATGTCCTCGGTAATTATTAATAATAACGCAAGGAACGTAACGAGCTTGCTCCTTGCATTTAGAGAATAAATGGGAGCGACCAAAACGAGGTACGAAGACGATCGTCGGTTGCTTTTGCCGGGCCAGCGTGTAATTATGTTGGAATTACCATTATGCTCTAAACTGAAATTACCCCAGTTCCTTGGAAGTTAGTTGGAACTAGAAACAAAAGTAGTTCGCGATTCTACTTGATCCAGAGCTGCTTCTTTTTAGAAATCTTTAATAAACTTCACCACTTTCATTGAAATAAACCAGCATTCATTGTCGTTGCGCAACGTCGATTGTATAACACGGAATCGAAAACAATTAAAGACGAGAATCATGAAACTTTCTTTCCTTTTTATATGAAATATGCGATACACACAGGCATCAGCTATTACATAAAACGTGCAATAAACTGTTCTTGCGCTTTAATAACAGCGTAAAGAATTTTTATAATTACACATTTTAATGGGTTAAATTGCTCCTACAAATTCCTTCCAAATTAGATATTTCGTATATTTCCCGTTGATCTCTATCGAAGATTATTAATGTTCTTTAATTTATTCATGAATTTTAATCTCGATGTTGAGTTCTATAAAACGGCTGCAATCGAGGTAATCAAATCATGTTCAACTCAATTTGTAGAATTTATTCGATATTCTGATGGCAGTAAAATTCATTTGCGTTCTAATAAGGCTTTGATTTCAACGAGTGGCTGCCATGGAGAATTTTCATACAGGTAATGGTATTTGGTGAGTACTTTATGCGCGATACCACATTAAGCAATCAACTAAAATTACCAATTCTGCGGAATGCACAGCGCTATCGTTATGTTTTAATTTGATCTATATGAATATACGTTCGTCGACACGCTCGTCTCCAGAGGCATGCAAGAAATTAATGCTGACCCTTCCCTATCATGCACAGGGTGCATATTACCACGTAGAGAAGGGAAGAATTGAATTCTTACGGGAAGGGAGCAAACTGTTCATTCATATTCGAAGCCTCGCGTCGCCTCCTAGAACCCACCCAAACTTTCAACAGACACATTATTTTGAAATACCGGTCGAATAAACTGTATAAAGCCTGATATGAGATTTCATATTATGCATTCCATGCCGTATGCTCCACATTTCATTGTCGAAAGTGACCCAAGCTCCTCCGCCAGGAATAAATCGCGACAGAAAGGTCCCCTCGTAACGACCAAAACGCGACAATAATCAAGTCACTGTATTCTGTATTCTACAGTTCCCGAGGCACAAGCCTAAATCACTTATAAATTTACACTCTGCAAAAGCACAAATACCAGGGTCCCTACGTGTCACTGAACCTTATATTAAATACCACACTATGAAGACTCACTATGAACAATCACCATAACAAAATATGTAACACATTATCATATCACCCTCATTTATAGGCTTTCCTATATTTCCATTACTACATGCAACCTTCAAATCACGCTCCTCCTCATCAATGAAACCCCTATTTCATTCTTCACAACACTACCCTTTTATCTCCCAATTATAGCTACCTAGCATTCTATGTAGGTACAATCTCATCTTTCTGACCAACTCCTTCCCCATGAAAGAACAAATCTGTCGTCCCCAATGGCTAAGTGCTTTCCACTCTGCAAAGCATCCAGCAATTTGAAATATTCCAGGCGCAAATCACGGCGAGCTTACGTTTCCCAGGAAAATTATAGAATGTGATAAAGAGAGTAAACGTCCCATGACACTGTAATCTCTATTAAACAGGGCATTAGAGTCTTCGTTCCGTTTCCATTGTACGAGGCCACGAATATACCACCCCCTGCACCACAGCCAGCAATATCCGTCGCGTTGCATCGGCCTCGCGAGCCAGGATTATTGGTTTTATTGTGCCCGACGCCGGCGTGCAGCTCCCTCTTCGCGATTTTATTTTCGCTTTACTATTTGACGCTTTCACCCGATCGCCTGTATCGACCAGCCGACAACGGGCTTTCGATAAATCAACGCCACCGCGATCGTTAAATACCCGATGTATATTCATCGATAATGCACGAGCTGGCAGGGGATGATACACGGCCCGCGGTTCCTCCGTTCGACACTGACGGAAGTGCAGCGACGTGAAAGTTGGAGACATCGCCTACCCGCTGCATTTAACACGCGGCGATGATCAATTTCGCGAATCATTTAACAGCTTGTGAAATAATTACCGCGGGATACGTAGGAATAGAGAAATTGGATGCTACAACTGGATCGCAATCGAGGACCTTGCAGCAAGAGGGCTGCAGCTCCATCTTTAAAAAATGTTTCTAAAATTATTGCCTTGACTTAACATTAAAAAGAGAACACTAATTGAACAATATATATTTTCGCACGATAAGTAGTAGTTATTAAGTAGAACAAGTTATAATTTCTATTTTTGGCACATTTTTCAAATCTGCAGCATTCTTATTGCGCAAAACAGTACCTGTTGGGTGCAGATTCCAAATTTGCAATAAAAATGGAGCTGCACCTCTCTTGCTGCAAGGTCCTCAATTCAACCGCGGATCTCTCGTCTGCAGACCGCCCCTTCAAGCTCTTTAAGTATAATGTAAGACGCTGGACAGATATTATTTGTAGAAGAATACGTTGAGAGTGCAATATTAGAGAAGCATTTCAGCAATCCCAATGGTTCTTTAACTGGATCTTTATCCACTGGGATCTCTTCCCTCCAGCGTTCAAGGAAGAGAAAAAATTGGAATTCTATCGTAGGTACATCGTATTAGAGCGATCCTCGGCCACGTGCATTACAGATCCCTCGAGCTCCGCCAGAGAACTGTTCGCTAAGAATTTATTCTTAGCAGACGCTCTTAGACGCACGATTCCTATCGTTCCCGCGAAATTCCTCGGACAACCGGGATGAATCTTGGGCGGAGATTTTTCTTCGTTTCCAGCGCTTCCGTGCCTCCCGACCACGTCCCCCTGCGTTCCCTCGTGTGCCTGCTTTGTGTACGCTCGGGACCCTGGTCTCGTACCAAGTCAATTACTGGTTACTCGGTTACTCGCTGGTGCGTGCTGCGCCCAAGTTGCGGAGATACAGCACGCACACAGACAGAGGGACGACGCTGCGTATCGTAATTCGCAATTTGCCCGAGCATTCACCTTCGAATTCCCGTTATTCACGTTCCGTATCGTCGTCCTACGCTCGACACCCGGAGGCAGCCGCTCCAGGCGACGACGATGGAACAGCCGCGTACGATCGGCGAGCTTCATGGTTCACCGAGGTGCTTCGCGATTTTCACGATTAGCTGCGAAGTGTGACGACGATTGCGCGGTGGAGGGTGGTACTAGTATCGAGGTTCGTGCAACTATCAGTGGTTTATTAAAAATATTTCAATTAATTGAATTATTCGAGAGTAATTGAATTTGTAGAAATGTATTTAATATGAATGGAATATTATTTAATGTGGCGCATAGTAGGGTAAACTCGGCTTAGTCCGTGATAGTGGTTACTACGCGATACTTTTTCATTCGTCTGTAACTCGAAGTTGCCAGACCCAATTTAGTAAAAAAAGAAAAACTAATACGTAGACAACGTTGCTCTTCTAGTTTATGATGCGATAAAAGAATCAGTCAATTGAAGTTAGTGTGATAGATTGAGAGCGTTTTTGTTCCAGCAGCGCATTATTTGGGAAATTCTTCGTGGTAATTGTGGACGGTCGCTTGTTTATTTATTATATCTGCTTTAGAAGCTAAATAGAACATTAAAGCGGCAGGTGAGTGATGGTATGGTGACAATTTAACAAAACTTACTCTTGAAATTATCATACAGTAAGGCAACCGCGCTATTTTTGTTTATGAAAATAATGAAATTCTTATTTTTCGTGTGCCTGAGACTGCGTTTCTGATGGCCAATACCAGAAACGATGTTTCCTCGCGTCTCAGATATCTAACGATCATGAAATGATTATACACAAAATAACAATAATATAAAATAATATAAAATAATTTACAATAATATAAACAAGTAGCTGGTGAACATACATCGGGCCAGCGAGAACTATCACGGAGTTACCAGAGCTAACACGGAGTAACCCAGAGTAAGTATGTCGCGAAAATTTAATTTTGTACATTTTCAATTAAATATACTTAGTAAATTTTTGTTAACCTATTATTTGTTCGTAGGATGTCTGACAAATTCTAAAACTATCACGAACTTACCCGAGTCTACTCTACAGTGTGTATCAAAAGTTCCGGGACTCTGAGTTTAATAATTTCTTCTGGTGGAACGAACGTGCCAAGTTAATATTTAGTTAGTTATCGTCGTCCCTAGATCGCAAACTTTCACACTCTTTGATCTGCTCCAAATTCCGCTGATACCACCCCCGGCGCACAGTAATTATTCTATCGGTTGAAAAGCTGTGCAGTAACTGCAGGAAAGTGGAGATTTCCTCGAGCCCGAGAGGCTGCATAAATCACGGCGCGGTGGCAAAAGAGTCGCCCACGAAAGCGGAATCGCGGCAATAAATACGTCGGGGGTTCGATCGACTCGCGTTAAGCAACTGATCGTCCCCGCGGACGTCGGCGTTTAATTATAAACCGAGCGCCGATAAATACACCACGCGTCTATTAAGGAGCGATTACAAAGCAGCGCATCGATAAGAATTAATTGCCGTTGCTGCAGCAACAATCGTTGGAAACTATGGCAGCAACAACGCCGGCCCCGTTTAGCAATGATTTACAGTGGACAGCAGCGAATCGTAGACGATTTATCGTGGATATTTTTCTATCGACAAGATCGTCGGGCCCTTCTCAACTTCTGCTCGAACGCCTGTTAAGGAAGTCACGGATCGAAATTTCTTAGTCGTTGGTTCGCTAATGACTGCACTCCGAGGGCAATCGTTATCTTTTTCAGCGGAGCATTTGGGTCTCTTTGTAAGCTTGCCTGATTTATTAGAAAGGGAACGATATGCAAGTATTTGAAAGATGGAATTCTATACTTACTGTATAGAAAAAGATAGCTCCCGTTTGTTTGAAAGCTCTGTAATAAGAATTCAGAGTTTAAGATCGTTGTATAGCTTGTCACGTACATGCCGAGTTTAATCGTGACGAGGTCACAGGCCAACTGAGACATTGGATGAACAGATATATTTTACATTACTGTAGGTGCTGGAAATAAGTCAAATATAGATATATCTCATACAGTTTCGCCCATCCACCTACTTTTGCGGGTTCAAACTTTACATAAAACCAATATTCTATTCCAGCTACAGTGACTATTTACGAAGCATCGTAATGCAATCACTCGTGCCGGTTCAATAAGCAGCTAAAAACATAGAAATGAAGATATCTCTCTGCCCCACGTCCAACGGAGTTATTTCCACTCGCTAACTTCTCACGATTGAAATCTCTGTTACTTAATTTTCGTTCTTCAGCGTTAAAAGCGCCGGCAAGAGGTCTGGCCAAGTGGAAACAGAGGAAAGAGCGGAGCACCGTCGCGAACTCTTTTCGCGCTGCAACTTTCGCTTCGAACTGAATGCTCGGAACCGCGCGCGGAACACAGAGAACACGAAACGCTTCTAGGAAATTGCACTGCTGCGCGCAGGTGAATAAATTAGCCGCGCGGTGGGCGCGGAAGAAAATAATCAATTAGCGCTTGATTTTAATGTAAAAGGTTTTACGAGCCGGGGCTCGGTGCATTCCGCGAAACTCCTCGCCGAGAAATGAAATTTCACTATGAGCGCGGCATCGTTTTTACGACGGTCGGTCCACTCTTCAAAGGGAAACGCGGGACTACTGGTAATTACACGTCCATCTAACTGCCGCCGCTGCATCGACACTTTAATCGTCCTGAAGCATCCCGCCACTTCAAGAACACCGTGCAAACGCCACTTTCAGGCACGGTGAGAAACCTGTTCCCCGTCGAGCCCGCCGATGCATTTCAGTTTCCGCGAGATGTATTCATTTAACGACCGATAATCCGTTAAGACACATTCGCGTCCGCGAAATGTCCCACCATTTGCCAACTTTCACCGTGATTCGAACGAGTATGCGATACACAGAAATTCCAGACGATTCGCGTGGTCCAAGATGGCGACCGAGGGGGGTGATACCTATTTAATTTTCGACGTTGACATTGTTTTCTTTTTCGAGCTGATCGGTGGATTAAAAAGGGTCGCTCGTATTAACGATACCGGTCGCGGTATCATTTCGAGTGCACCAGCCCGAGCGCTTATTATTTATGCAGCGAACTCTCGATATTGCACCGAGGTTCGAGCTCTCGGCTTAACAGCGCTATTGTTCGATTCCCTGCAGATAGCGGGCTGCCTTTTTTTCCCCCCCTCGCGACTCGTGCTGAACGTGTTCCCTTATCTCTTGCTGCGTTATGTAACACAGAGGGTAATGGAAAGAGAGAAAGAGGGGAAGAGAATAAAGCCAGGAAGGGGAGAGAAGTTTCGATTCGCCCCGGAGAACCGTTCCGGGCGTACTTAGGCGAGGAGGATCGATCGCGATTCTGGGCATAACGAGAGGGACTTTCTAACTGGCGGTGCTCGTAAAGTTCAGCATCCCCGTGCCGTAATTTGCGGTTGCTGCTCTATGGCAGTACGATTCGCGGCGTAAGGCGTTAAACGATCTCACGAGGACGGGGCACGACGATCGTACCGTGAAAACACTGGGCGAAACGCTTTCTAACGCGCCAGTCACGGAAACGTGGATGAGGCCCCCTGCGTTCTGCTTCTTCTCGAAAAGATCGCGAGCAACCGTGCTCACTTTGGGCGCTCGTGGGCGGGAATGGCACCGAGTACGTTCAGACGAGATCTGTTCGCGATTGTAAACACGGCGCTTGCTTTCTCCTCTTTTTAAAGCAGGAAGTTCGACGCGAGCGAAGCCAAGGGTGAGCAAAATTGTTAAAATGTTTGGAGAAGGTTTGAAACAGATTGAGATCAGAGAGATCAACGTATATATTTAATATAATAATTAATATAAGAAAGACAAAATAAGGAACTTTACTTAATACGGCCACGTGTTCTCTTTACGACTGACTAACTTGCTGTTTATTCTTAAGGGGAGGTTCTGGTCTAAATGTCGATTTTTTTTTATTTCATTTTTCGAATGTTCAACCTTGTAGGAAAACGTGTTTAAAAGGATTTGTTGAAATTCGTAAAATTCCCCAAGTTATAGGCATTTGAGTAGCGGCAAATGCATGGGCAACAACCGTCCACTCCGGCGCTCACGTAAAACTTTAAATGCGTTTTTCTCGAAACAGTGTTCTCAAAACGGTGGGACCTGTATCTTCAAAAGTTATTATCCGATTCGACTGAAACCTTTTTTATTTTGAAGAATATACTTCTGACTAGGGGGGGGGGGGGCTAAAAAAACTTACAAAAAGTTGAAAATTTATAATTTTCAAAGGCGATGAAAGGACGAAAAATACAGGGAAGTGATTTCAAACTGGAAGTGTCGTTATTTTCTAAAAAAAAATGTCATTTTTGTAATTTTTTTAGCCCACCCCCCTAGCCAAAAGAATAATCTTCAAAATAAAAAAGGTTTCAGTCGAATCGGATAATAACTTTTGGAGATACAGGTCCCACCGATTTGGATCAATTTTTTGACGCCTTGACTTTAACGACTCCCCAGGGCTGTCTGCAATGATTAATTATAAAACAAAAAATATATTTCTATAATTTAAGACATCCTTAATACAATGCAAAAAGTCCCATTAAATTATATATAGTAGTTTTCCTTTAATTAATTCCTAAATATCACCTATTTTTTTAGGCTCTAGACCAGAACCTCCCCTTAAGACACTTTAGCTACGCCAGATGTCGCCTCATTTAGAATACTGATGTATACTTTAACAAAAATGTAAGCTTTACATTTCTAACTGGGATGTTTTAGAAAGAAGGCATTTAATTCGACAGGGTCGAAGATGAATCAAAGCTTGCAGATGTAGGAAACTTCTGTGACGATTCGACGAGTAATTAAGTAAAAGCAACGTCACTTCTATGTTTATGTTCCTGTAATTATTTATTCGCGCGATCTGTACTATTAGTGTAAGACCGCTACGTAGCGAAGCAATGCAACTGTTTTCGATATCGATTCCGCACCGAGAGGCTCGTATGGGCGAAACTTTTCTAAGGCCATATCAGCGACTCCAAGTAACGAGCGCAGGCTGTAAAGCGACAGAAACTTCTGCTTCAACTAAACTTCCTGGCAAGGTTGTTCCGTTATCGACTCTTATGGTAGAAAGCTAATATATCGGCGATAATGCCTCGTTCCAATATCATTAATCTTCCTAAATAAAAAATTTCCCGACTCTCGAATCAATCCATCAAAAGCAATCGAGAAAATGCAGCTGGCAATAACATTAAGCATACAGTTGCAATTTACAAAATATTCGAAGCAATATCTTTGTGAACAAGTTGCTGGCCTTTGTCACGTCTATGCGCGCTACAGGATCGAGCACAGGGATGAAAAGTAAACGGCTAAAATATTCAAGAGCAGGGCACACGGGAGGGGCTGCCAATTAAGTGATGCAACAAGCGAGGCGCTCCGAAAAAGGCTCTATTTACGAAACTCGCATTTATTAACGCGGCCCTCCAGCCCCGCAGTCGGCGACTTTGAGCCATCCAGATTAATTGCGAATTTATTCCACGCGTCTACGTGCGCGCACGTCGTAAACGCAAGGCCCCCCTCAGAACTGCACACACAATTACGAAGTGTCAAAGGAAGTTTCAGCGCGGGCTTCGGCCGCGCTAAATCCACAATTAATTTCCCGCCAGCGCGGTCCGAGTAATAAGCGCAAAGGCTCGTGCGAACGACACCGGGGCGATCGAGTATTACGATTCCGTTTCCTCGGCGATCATTCAGCGTCTATAAATATTGATGATCCACAGAAAAGCCAGCCCCTATCGATTCCCGTCGTGGTTGCAGTTGTGCAGTTCTTCAATGTCATTCAGCAGCGTTCGCGGAGTCGCGAGGTAAATGGAATTACGCGGGGCCCATTAGATGTATCATAGATATCGATTAAAAATTTACCCCCGTTCCGTGCTTTCCACGGCATAATTCAAATTCATTTTCCAGTTATTTCAGTCGACGCGACGTTGCGTGCAAGCTCCACGCGCCCCGTTCCACTTTGCAATGCAAACGACGGTTCTTTGAAAAGTACACCTATCGCGCTCTTAAAGGTTTAATGGAGTTTAGAAGTACACGCATAGTTGGGGCACCGTGTGAAAAGTTCTGCGCCACGTTTCGACATGTTTCGAAAAGAAGTTCTCCCGTGTCAGTTGGAAATGATAGAATTTCTTGATAATAGTACTCTGATATTAGTTTGGCCATAATTTATTGATATCTTGCACCTCACTGACTTCTAACTTTTATCTCTGATATTTAATCCTATCTCAAACAATTATCTAATTCTACTTCGCCTTTTCTCCTTCACTTTCCTTCCTACAAACACATTCGCCTCTATAAATATACATCACTATGAACCCGACAGCTTTTCTTTTTCCCCCGTTCCTGGATTTCGTTGTCATGGTCGCAGCCAAGCACGAGTGGCGAAGCCAGCGATGAAGGTCGATGTTCGATCAGCGTTAGTGAAATTAGCGGGCATCGGGACCGAGAGCGGGTTGCTGTGGCGAAACGAAGCTATAAAGCGGGATAGTCGGTTGCTTTCGTGCGCGGCCGGATACCTGATATCGGTATTAGCTGCGTCGTAAAGCATCCCGCGGGCCCCGTCCCACAAAGTGATTGCGATTGCGCCCCGGGCATTGCAACGCGCAGATTTATGAACAGGGGGTTGCGTGGAACGTAAGTCAAACCCCCTTCGGGACGCTCAACAGAAAATCGTTTGCACATATGGCGCCCAAGGCTGGCGCGCATCCCCGCGGATCCATGCACAGGGTGTCCGCGAAGCGTTCGCGGGGGAATCGCAGACACGCTCGCGTGACTCTGAATAATAACCATTACGCGGCTAGGAGAATCGCTGCGCTATCTGTTCTCTTTGATACGCTAGGCTGAGATCTTCCCGAGTTCTCTACAAAGCTTCCCTTTGTTTGATCGAACAACGGCAAAAGTCACAAAGATATCGATGAATTAGTTAAATTGGTAGGTAGTCAGGGGAGCTCTGGCATCGGTGGATACGTTGGTTCGGATGGACTTAGAGTTAATGGAGAAATTCGGGACAACCCGCGGAGCGAAGGCTCTTCCCGAGACGGCGAAAGTGATGAAGGTTCAACGTGGGAGCACATTCGTCAGCAATGAAGATACTAAGTAATGAAGTAATTAGAAATCATTTTACGCTTTCTAGAGGTTTATCGCAAGGGAGGGACTTGGGACAGCCGAAGAATGTTGGAGATGTTACAAAATGCGTTCCGCAGTGCGGGCAGGGCTGGCGGAATTCTGTAAGGAGTTCCATGCCAAACTTCTTCGAGTGCCAAAGAGATATTGAACGAGTCTTTGACACTTTGATGCGCAAGGTAAACAACGACACGCTATAGAGATCACAGGGAACGGAACAGTTTCTAACGTTTCGTCGATTGAGAGAAAGTGTCCAGAAGTCGATAGAGAAGACTGATAAACTTCTCAATTAATCATCCTTAATTGCTTGTCTACTCTTATCCAATAGCCCGAGTTAGAAAACATGCGATTCACGCTACACGCGATGATTAACTCGCCAAAAAATCACAGGAGATAATAGGTAGGGGAGAGGTGGGACGAAAGGGACACGTATTGGAGGGGACATGGTCATTATCTCAAAGATAAAGGATCTGCCCAGGCCAAAAGTATTTTTATTTTCTAACCACATTCATTCATGTGTAATCAAGTCAAATTTCAAGCCCCTATCGTATCTACGACGACAGAAATATACGATTGAATTTTTTTGAGGTTCAAAGTAAAATTTCTCGTATTTCCTTGAACTGTTTTGTGAAGAGCTGTTACCAGCGACTGATTTCTCTATTACTGCATCCAAACAGGTATTTATTTAAGAACAATATCGTATAATGTCCGATCCTTTTTGTTTCATATTGTAATTGTAGGAAATAGATTTTCAACTTTGGTGCCTTATTTATGAAAGGGACACAACAAAAATTTATGAAAGGGACGTCATTTTCATACCTGTCCCCTTCAAAGCCTTACTATTCTTCACTTGTTTCAGTGAAAATATGCCACCTAAAATTCGGGTTAGCATGCCATTAGACAATTCATTATTTATAGCTATTAAGATCATTTAGTTACACAAGCTTAAGTGTTGAGTTTTTAGTTCATATTACGAATTAAAATTGCTACTGTGATTTCGGTATCCGCATAAATAATAATTAAAAAAATGATATTAATATTACCTGGTTTTTTGCACTGTCCCATTCATAAACACCCATGTCCCTTTCAATACAGCCAATTTATGAAAGGGACAAAACATACTTTTTTTAGAAAACGAAAATTATGACATGTAAATATAGAGAGAAGCTTAATAGGCCCACGTATTGTTATAGCCAGAGAACTGGCCTTTCTAATGTTACCAATTAGAACTCGAATGGTTATTTAGTTTTTTACTATCTGGTCCTAAACAAAAATGTCCCTTTCATCCCACCTCTCCCCTACAAGTAGCAAAACCTTTTAACATAATAAAAACGATTCAACATTTTCAACGTGCAGCTTTCAGACAACTCTCCGTTATGCAACGAAACTATCATCGTAAAAAGAGTCTAAGAGCTTGCAGTATTAGATAAGTTCGACAAAAAAAATATCTGAACGTCCTTGCGCGATCAGCCGGGGGGTTGCACGCGCCGCTCGCGAAACCTAATCGGCGCAACCGCCGCAGAACGTTTGCATTTCATTTGCAAACACGCTTCCGCGTGCAGCTGGTAAGAGCCGCTCGAAATTGCTCGATCTCAATAAAATACACAGCAACTTCGCGAGTACTGTGTATACACGTGTCCTACGTACACACGGCGACGGGATCGATGTGTGCGTGCTGATGCAGCCGAGTGCAGATATTTCCTTGCAATTTTGCGGCAGCCCATCCCATCGGAATTTATGCTTCTCGTTACGCTGCGTGTCTTTCGGGTGAATTTCGAGCGACGAACTTAGCGTTCGCAGTACGCTGCGCAAAGGGGCGACGAATATTTCGTCGTTTGAAATCATTTGGCTACGCTCGGCTATTACGAGTACGCGCGTGCGAAACGGTTCATTAGCTCGAGTGACAAGTCCCCTTGAACTTTTTAAAGGGACGTCCATTTTGCAATGGCGCGTGCATAATCACCTTCTGTAGCTGGCTCCCGATTTTTCTGGCTTTTGGTGGACACTATTAGCGTAAAAGCTCTCGTTCCTGCTGATGGAAAGCTGAGATAGATGATTTACGAGATGAACTAACTTCTATTAAGGAAAAGGATTTTCTAAGTGTCAAAAGAAATGAAAATCTGGGTAGGACACTTTAACGAGCGAAATTCATTTTTAAACGATTTTATTCAGCTCCGATTCTCTGTATGTTTGTTCGTATGTTTGTATGTTTGTTTCTATGCATGTGTGGTTCAAATCTGGCAACTCAAATTTAATCCACTCCCAACTATCCAATTGTCTTGAAACTGCAGGCGTGCGTAGTTTGGATGACAATACAATATTTTTAAAAAAAAAATTAGCTCCGAGCGGGTGAAAAAATTACTCAGACATCAATAAATATAACCCATAATCACAAATTCAAACGACATGAAATCAGCCACTCGCGTTCTTTACGAAAACGACAGAAAGCCGCTGCGTTCGGGGCGCTAGTCGCATCGCGATAGCCGAAAATACACAATTTATCGAGAAATGATTCGTCACGTATGTACGAATATTAAAAATAAAACTTTGCAGGCGTTCTTAGTATATCACCATCGAAATTGTAGTAAAAGGAAAGAATTATTTTTTTGACATTAGCACTATAGCGTTTAAGGAAACTATTAAACTCTATAGAGCACTAAAAGATATTTGTAAAGAAGTCTGAGCTGTGAAATGTAAATCCACAAACACTAAAAACTAGAAAATAAAAAATATATAAAAAAAAATTTATGCTAAACGATTTTATTAAAAATGCACTAAACACTAAAAAATAATTCTTTTCTTGTACTACAATTTCGATGGTATTTTTTCACTTTAAATAAAATCATGGAGCAGGATATGCCATAACAGAATATGAATCAATTTAATACAGAATCAAGCATCGAAATGAATTTGTTGTAACATATCCTGCTCCACGATTTTATTTACAGTGAAAAAATACCATCGAAATTGTAGTACAAGAAAAGAATTATTTTCTAGTTTTTAGTGCATTTTTAATCAAATCGTTTAACATAAACTTTTTTTTATATATTTTTTATTCTCAGTAGAGGTGTCTGAAACATAAATGAATCGCAGTTCTTGGAATTTCAAGAGCGACATTTCAAAAGAACGTGGCGAATAAGTTCAAGCGAGTTTTCCTTTTTTAGAATCCCAACGTGTGTGTATACGTTTAAGCTCCAGGAGCAAGGGAGGATAGATTTTGCATTTTTAAAACGAACAGGAAGCACCTTTCTTAGCGTACGTTCGCGAACCCCCCCGCAAATCCTCCATCACGTCACCGCTGTCACGAATGTCCAAACTCTGATAAACGTTCTAAATCTGATTCCGAGTTTACTCCGAAGTTTCGAACCTCCAGACTGGGAGGCTTGCCAGAGATCTCTGGCGTCGGTGAGAGAGGTTCGCGTGTCAAAGTTCGAGTCATCGCTTCCTCCTCTGAAATCCAAGCGAAAGGAGCTGGCTGAGGGGGGTGAAGGTACAGCGTTCGGTCCATTAATCCCTCTGGGAGGATCTTACAGTGACTCGACGCTTGACGTCAGCCAAGCAGCAAAATCGTCTGACTGTTTTTCATATCATAAAAGAAGAATTTCTTACGTCCAGTCTAGGGAATTTCCTCCACCCGCCCCGAACTGTTACATCTTCTGGTCCGGAGAAGATTCTGGTCCTGTACGTCGCAAAGCGTCTTCGAAGTATGCACGAGGAATCTCGTCATCGATTGGCCATGCGTTCGATCGTCGATCCGGTCTGGCTCGATCCCCCTTTTCGCCGCTCTTCCTTATTCGTGTTTTTTCCTCTTTCTCCTCGGTGCATTGATCCCGTGGATCGCAGTCGCGTAATTAACTCGTTATATCTATCCCTTGCAACCCGGCATTACGTAACGCTCCCTGCCCCCCCCCCCTCTCTCTATCCTCTGTCTATACCTCTCTTTTCAATCTTCCCTCTTCTCTTTTCGCTCGTCTGCTCTGTTTCTCTTTCTCCTGTTGCTTTCGTCGCCGCGGCGATCCCCCGTCTCTGTCTTTCCACGGGTCCGCGTCTTTCTCACGCGAGCTCGAGTTCCATCGGGGCGTCGCGACGACGCGACGCTCCCTCCCTCTCCCGCGAGGAACGCTTTTCGCTCGCGTTTTTCCTCTCGCGTCACGACGGATTCGTCGGACGCCTCGAATCGACCGAGCAGCTTCTTTTATGCCCGGCGAGCGCCGCGGCTTGGTGGCCACCTTCCTTCCCATTCTTTTGCCACCCTTTCGTTTTCTCCCTATCGACGCCTCCTCCTCGGCTTCCCCGCCGCGGCGGGAATCCCGAGTGGTGCGGGGAGAGGCGAGGCTGACCGATCCCGGCAGACGATTCCAGTCGGAGATGGCGTGGAGCCTCGATAACCGTGAACAGGGGAAGTGGAGGTTGGAGGATGATCGTCGAAATGCGGAACCTTTCGTTTGTTAAGTCGAGTGGTGGGCACTTGAGAGCCGCAAGGGCGAGACGCGGAGATAGAGGGATGGCTGAAAGAATGCTTCAATGGTGAATGCTAACGAAAGCATCAGGGTGTGCTAAACAGGAATTACATCTGCATTCATGTCCCCCCCACAATACTGCCATTCCTACGTCACCCATATCGCATAGTTGAAAATGGTACTTAACCCTTTGTCCCCTTTAGCGATATTAATCAAATTCCCTTATCAATCAATTTCATACGAATCCCATCGAAATAGAATCTCAGAAATAGCTTCCACCCTTCAAATTCGAAAACATAAGATCCCAGTCCTACCCTACTTGCAACTAACTTCCCTAGAAATATTGTTCCAATCACAACTATATAGGTCCATTATCCTTGCAACTCTTTCAACAGCGACGCAATAAATCCACCCCCCCCCCCTCACCGCCCCCGCGAATCAGCGTCTCCGCTTCAGGTGTTTCCTGTTCGCATCCGCTGGTTTGTCTATATTTCACCTGGGCAGGATTTACGTTTGGTCAAGCAGCATCGTCGCCGGTGTTGTCGTTCGATGACCGCTCTCCCGCGGTCGGCTCGCAGCTGCAGCTGCAGTTTCCTGGCTCGACCTGGCACCCGGGACGATGAGCGCGCCCTCGCGGGTGTGGGACGTGCACGTACGCACACAGGTATGCGCGCACACACGCCGCGAACACGTAGAACCAGTCCGTGACGTCACGTGGAGGACCCACCGTGAACACGAGATCGTCCTGATTTCCGGGTTCGGCTGCTGTGCCGCGAACGTGCGCCACGACGTCGTCGTCGATTTATTAAACGCGGCCCGCGAGTCGCCGCTCGCTCCTGCAGCGAGCGGAAACTTCGACGGGTCTCCGATGTCTGTCCCGCCAACGATGATGGAGTTGTCGAAGCCTGATGCCATAACTTCGGCACGGCAGATGTGGACTGAGAGATGAAGGTGGGTCCGGGCTGACATAAGTTGGGGTAAGGTGGCTTTGGTGCAGGTTTTTGGTAAGTGGAGATGTTGGAACGAGATTCAAGAAGTTTGTGGTTACTGATTGGGATTGATGCATATATTATGCAGATATTGGGGAGGATGAAGATAGTATTTGGAATCATCTTAACCTCGACAGTGCCACTGACGATCTTCTCTGTAAAGAAGTCCGGAGGCAAGAAATATTTTGGGGTCCAAACAATTTCTCAACGATAAAAAATCATAACATCTTTTCACGAAAAAAACTAATTATAATAACGAAAGAAAATAAAATAAAAAAAAATGGATGAAATAAACAGATAAACATTGACATATTTAAATATATGACTTTTTTTTATTACCGTATGCTTAATAATATTAGATTATTAGAGTATTATATTAAAAAGATTCTAATTTCTTTTTTGACAGTCCTTGTATACCATTGTATGGTTACCACAACGGCCCTGGATAGTGCGATACTAACGGTAATACTAATGTGGATGAGAAGCTTCATCTGAATGTTCAAGCTAAAATTCGCTTATAAGAAGAGACATATGCACGTGTTCTTATCCACGCGTGGTAATCGTTCCCTCAAGTGTGACAGAATCACTGGACGATTAACTATTTCAACGTTGCGTAATAGAATCATAACTCACGTATCCCCTTGCCACGCTGGGAAGCGCACAAAAGGCCACCCTCCGCGCCCCCACGCCGTGCCATTTGCTTTTATCAGGGGAGGTAAATTTCGCAAATGAGATAGATAGACATCGCTGGTGAATAGTTCGCTCGCGAATTCCACGGCTTTTAGTTCCTCTCCGAGTCGCGTCAACCCTCTTAATACACTGATACTCTGTACACGGGCGGATACTTTGTGCCGCGGTGTACCCCCGGAGGGAAAAGGGCTCTTTGAATGCCAGTCTAAAGAAACGTCGCCGGGTGCTCGTCTCTGGATCCTCCTCTCACCTCTTCCCGTCATAAACTCGAGCTTTTACAACTCGCGAATTAGCCGCTTACCCCCTTCGTTCAGCCTAATTCGCTGAGGGGGACACAATGGGAGCCGTAAAAGGGAGATTCGTGACACACTTCTTTCTTCCACGAGACCGTTCAAGCCCCGACCTTACACCGTTTCTCCAAACACACTCAATCCCTTACAATGAATTAACGAGAATATGAGATAAGGGGAGTTCCCCTAGTGCCGGACGATTAAGGTTTTTCTCAAGTAAGAAGAATTTAATTTCCTTAGCTGTGCACGCACGACTGGAACGTGTCGAAACTTAATTCTTGTTTTTCCTATCCCCTCTACGATTTACGCGGAATAACGATTCGGTAGCGATTCAGATATCATAAGATATAGCTAATGTCCGGCATTAGGTGCCGTCCGGCGTTAAGGGAACTCGCTCGATTAGAGTATTAGAGGGTTCAAAACGGAGCATTTGTTGGGCGAAACGTGGAAGATCGTATTCAGTTAGGAAAAAGGCACGTTCGCGGTATTGTTGCATAGCTAGCGTAAAAGTGGCTTTTTAAATTGAAATCGACGTGCTCTATCTGATTTACGTAACGCGGGATGTCAAACGGCTTAACGAGAATTAATTAACGTAACTCTGGATAATGACTGGATTCTGACCAGCAAGCTGAAACACACCGCGACTCTGCCACGGTTTGACGTCCCCCGAGAGCGTACGTCATACGGTTTCTGTGATTTCACTTTCCTCTATGCTTTATTCCAATCGTCGAAAGCCGCACTTACACAGAGGCGGCGCGTTTGTTACGCAAAACCGGGCCCACGTTCGCGGTGATTTTATTCCTAACCGAGCCGCTGGATCGATCGAGTCTAATTCGCTATTAGCTGCTTCGTTTTTGCCACGATGCTCCTACACAGCCGACTGGCTAATACCTGTAGATTCGTTTGACGCAACCGAATTGCCGAATGAACGCGAAGCGATTCAAATTTTTTTTTCTCGATTTTAGAGAATGAATGCAGGGTGAAGGTGCAGCGATAGCGCTACTGGCGTGCAAAAGTCGATTACAGTAATACTGTGTAATATTCTATGTCGATTTAAAAATATTTCGGTATAGACAGAATATTCCACAATTATCACACAAATCGAGGACACGGAAATTGCTCGGGGTAAAAGAAATGGGAAAGTCTCTTACCATTTTCCAATCTGTGGCTTCCCTCCCAAAGAGGTGAGTGTTACGGAGGTTCTACTTCCGGTGCGCCAGATTTAAATCTCAGCAGCGCGGGCACTTGCATACGAGGCGCACATCTGAACGATCGCTTTTTCTTTTACTTATGTAATTTGGAAAGAAAAAAGCTCTCGCGTTTGCACGCGATAGGGTAAAGGACCCAATTACTGCCACCTACCCAATTACTGTCACCCTAAACTGTTTTACGTAAAATAACGAATAAATCTTATAAAATGATCCATAAAAAAAATTTAGCATACAATTCAAACTGTTATTTATACGATACAAAAAACAGTACTTAATTTTTTCTTCGTTAATTTGAATAAAACGATAAAAACATTTTAAGCGAATATTAGGAGAATGGAAACGATGACTTCCTTACTAGCGAAAGAGAAAACAAGGCGTTAAAGAAAATGCTGTAATTGTAATATTTCCGGTATTAACGGAACAAAATGTAATGTTTTAAATAATATAAGCATCATAGAAAGGAATAAAGATCCGAATTCAACGATTCATTAAGTCTTTTTACTTATTAATTGGGTGCCAGTGATTGGTACAAGCGTTTCAAGCATTTTGGTATTACTGTCATAGCAGTAGTTGCTCATGTACATGACACGACGTAACCTTAAAATGACAGATAAACAGTATTAGGTTAGCTGGCAGTAATTGGGCTGTCAGTAATTCAGTAAAATACATTTGAAGGGTGTCAGTAATAGATCCCGTAATATATTTTTGAAATTGATGAATTTATACATAAAAATCGAAATTGTAAGATCCACCAAATTTTTTTCATCAAGTAAACATGTTAAACAATAACAAATAACAAGAACAACATATACTTTTATATAGTCTATAAGTACAAATCTATAAGATAATGTCAGCGTCAACGCTTAATGTGTCAGTAATTGGGTCATTTACCCTAAAAGGGACACGGATTCTCCCTTACGAATCGCATCACTCAAATAACAACGCGTTCATCGAGGAAGGTCTACTCGCGGTCGCGACCGAAACAATACTGATCGCGCGAGGCTGTTTTGGTTTTACATAAAAGGGTATTGGAAGTTGTTTTGAAATTCACCGTGTACCGAAACTTTGAGGTAGGTGGGGAGCAGCGGCAGTGCTACGAGACCAGGTATATAAGGTTTCTATCCTTAACTGGGAAATGTATCATGTAGTAAGGCCAATGAAACGTGTACTTTTCACTCTTCCATTTTCATTTTCTTCTTACGAGACGCATTGTTAATATCCGTCGTATAATTTGATAGTGGAATTTACATTCCCACGTTTGGTAATTACCTTACATTCCCTGTACCTACATTCTAGATATAAATGAACATCCTCTTCGCCCTCCCATCTGGCAATAAAACAGTGCACGCTACAACCCTTTACCATTACTTATACTAAAAAACAAAGTCTCAGATTGCAAGAAGGGAGCAGTCTTTCCTATCCCCATGCTTTGATATAACCCACAATCGATCAAAATAAAACACATGGTCGCAATTAGTCACATGGTCGGTACATGGTTTAACCAACCACGGATATGTGCACACCATGTATGAAACTTTCTTCAGTAAGATCGGCCATATTTCGCCGTCGCAGAGAAAAATGAAGGAAACGGGCAGCGACTTTCCACGCTGTGCGCTGCAAAAGCAACGATAAACGACTAGCCCTAAACGTCATTTTCCCCGAGCATTACTCAGCCGCGGATGGCGATCGCGAGTAGCACGAGCATCGATCGTACGCGCAATTTCACTCCAAAAGTATCGTCGAACGATTAATCAAACTGCGAATTCTATCCGGACGATGGTGCAAGAGCGTTGCCCATGGGAAAGCGAGGCCTTCTCGCCTATCTCGTTCGTGATTGCTCCGAAAACGACGAGGAGGAGGCTCGCCTCCGCTGGAATTGGCCTTTGCTCCGCGGCGAGCACCATGGATACTCGTCTAATGCAATATATCGGTAACCGCGAGTGTATCAGATGGGCTGCATACGAAGCTGGCCGAGGAGCTCTCTCCGTGCACGGATTCTAACCTCTGCCATTTCCCATAGATCCGCGCCAGCCACACCCATGTATCCCAGGACCGGCGGGGCTTAACGTTAAGCGCGTTACGGCCGTGGTTACGCTTCGCGCCGAAGAAGAGGCTCCGGGTGAAGCAAAAGGAGCGCGCCTGGATGCTCGAACGCGCCCACAGGCCCCGAGGAAGATTCACCTTCCCAACCAGCGGCGGCTTGTCGCCTAGCCGGTGCGAGGAATTCGGATATTTCAGGAAATATAGCGGGTCGAGAAAGTTCTGGCTTGCCGAAGATTCGGCTGTGGTACACTGGCTGCACGACGCGACTCGACTCTGAATTTTGGATTGATATCCTGGGGGCAATGCACTAACGGACTCTGTAAATTATACTTCGCTTGTACAGAGAGTAACATGCTCCGAACATTTAAGCGACTAGCATCACATCCGATGTCAATATCAGTTAATGTGATGTCACGAGAGGTTTTATTAGATTTGGATGTATCCCAAAGTGTGATGTTTGAGTGACGTGGAAAGTGCCTGCTGGAATTTTAATAGACAGATTCCGCGTGCGTTCTTCTACATATTAGAACAACTTGGCGAGTATTTCTGTAGATATCGAATTGTCGCAAGGATTGGAAGCTGTGGGTAGTACCGAAGAGCCCATAGTTGTGTAGAATGTAATCCAATAGCAAGTACATCAGACGGAGTAACTTTTGTCTTAATCTACCTGGAAGACTGAAGTTTCGTGGCAATCTAATAAAACTGTAGAAAAGGCACTTCCCTCGTTTCGATCGAACCTTCCTAATTGCGTGTCAGCTCGGTTCCATAGGAGTCTTTGAAAAGAATCCTGTGTAAAGAATCTATCGTGATTCGGAGAGAAATGGGAAGGTAAGTTGGAGGACGAGATGAAAGGAGGCGAGATCCTTGTTTGAAGGATGAGTGGTGAGACGCGCCCGAAAATAACCGTCTAATAATGCAATGCGGAACAAGTTATTCTGGGTAGCCGAGGCCCCCTCACTGGGTTAAGCCGAGTGTTTGCCCGCGTTTCGCTTTGCTTCCTTTTGCCTTAGCAGCATAGATTGGGACAGGCCATGGATCACGACGTAAGCTCGCAGACGACGCACGAGGACACTAATCACACAGGCGCGCGCGCGCGCGAGCGAGCTCGTTTCGCTGCATGTACAGGGTGTGACGCGCGAATCTGTCGAGTTACCATCTTCGAAAGCGGAATGGATATTGGAAACTGGATTAATTAAATTCTCGCTTTTCCTATATATTTCTCGACACGAAAGGGAGGGGAGAGTTGGTAATATCGTACTGATCACCTAAATCGTACCTCATCAATTCCTCAGTAGGTATTAATGAATGTAAACGACATCTGATAATAAAAATATCAAGTAAATGGGAAATGAGAAATAGAAACAAAACCTTTTGAGCTTACACCCTATTTTGTGCGTGCTATAAACATTTAAAAAAATCAGGTATGATTGATTGTAACCTTTTACCAGTTTATTTTAGCTGATAATAGTCAAACAATGCAATTCTGTCCTGTATTTTTGTATTTTTCTAAAAGCGGGATTAATGTAGAATATTTTACATTCATTTTAAGTACATATTACACTGATTATAAAGTTTAAATTGATATTTATAAATAAATTGATCATGTTTCCTAAATCGTACCACTACAATCGTACCAGTAGGATTTGACAACTCGTATGTTATATAGGTTATGTACATATATCATATACATAGGTTATTGCGGCCTGTGTGCGATCCATATACATTCGTATATATAATTATATAATAATCATTACTTTATGTTGAATATTTTCTTCTTTATTTCTTATTGGTACTATTTTTTCGTGCAGGTACGATTTTGGAAACCGAGGGGTACGATTTAGGAGACCGGTTGCCTAAATCGTACCTTTTACAGTATGTGACAAAAAGATTAATAACAAATTAATTTGTTCTGAACAAGAGGCTAAGCATATAATAGTAGGTGCCTAAAAGATCAAGCTTCAATATCCAATAGTGATTTGCGTTCAAATTAGTACCAAATATGAAATATAACGTAAAGTGTCTGAAGTGATACGATATAGGCAACCCTCCCCTAATATTCCAATTATGCATTCCGAGGTGCATGTACCTTGAAGTGGCTACCTTCTGCGCGATACTCGAGCGCCTCCCACGTTGAACGCTGCACACGTGGAAAGGTGGCTTAACGTAACTCCAGTCCCAACATCCGTAGCAACGCAAGCAAGGTGGCGGATGCTCGGTAAGCCCTGCATCAACCCCTGCGCCGCACCGAAATAGGCAAACAACGGTGGCCGGGCGTCGCGAAGGGTAAACGATTCCTGGGTTAGACGTTACAGCAAACGGGGAGGCGTTAAGCCCCGTCCCGCGGTGCTTGAATCAGCGGACGCGAAAACATCGAGGGAGATGGTATCACGGGCGAGGGGTGTGGAGGGAGAGAGGGATTAATTCCGTGTTTCGCGCGCGAGGTTGCGGCGTTATCGAGGGATCGGGCCGGCGATGGCGGCAAACGAGCTCGCCTGGCATCGCGTGCGATTTCGCGTGGAGAACACCGTGTATGAATCCGCGACTGTTCTCCGAGGCACGTCCGTGCGTGCGCGTGTGTGCACGCGAGAGCAAAGATAGAAAGCTTTGCACACCTGCACACCCTTGTTACACGCCGCGCTCGGAAAAAGGAGGAAAGGAAAAAAGAAAACGAGGGAGAGGAGGAGAGCGAGGGAACGGAGGGTAAGGAAGCGCGGAGGAACAGAGAGAAATAGAGGGATAGAGCGACGGAGAGGGAGAAGATTCGCTGAGTAGAGGGTTAAATGGAAAAGGAACGAGGGAGAGGGAGAGGGAGCGCGTTACGTGAGCTGCTCCAAGGAGTAAAAGCGGCAAGTGGCTTCTGCATCGGTACGAGATGATACGCTACTGAAATATACGCTCCTACGGGCGTAGAACGAATGGCAGAAATGGGATACCAGGCGTTTCTTAGATGGATACCTTGATGGACTCGCGTTTCCACCGCTGCTAATGTCGGATACCTTATACGTCCGCGGGAATACCCGGAGGCGGGCTACCGAGGCGCAGCGCGGTGCCAACGAATCGGTTTCAATCGTTCGCTAATGGACGACACCGTGCAGCGGTTACAGGCCCACTGACTAATCGGTGCTGGGGAATCGTTTGGCAGGGCTCTCTGGTTGCGGAAATGGTAAAACTTCTCGCGGAAGCTCCGCAGCTCTGAAGTGTCTATCTCCGTTCGCGGAACTCTGCGCACGTAAAATCCGTTTTAAAAGGCTGGAAGAATCGTTGCCCTGGCGCGTACGCCTCGACCAAGTTCGCACGCCATGTGGTATGACGTTCTTGGAATATTTAGAAGCCTCGACGGGCATCGATCTTCATCGCTCACTTCTCTATTCTGTCTTTCATACGGAGGAACATATTTATTTACGCTCCTCTCTGAACACGAGAAATCGACATGGACCGAGGTTCTAACTTCAAGTCCTCCCTACACATTATCCACGATACTTTAACTCCGTATCCAAGAGCAGGAAGCTACGCCTCGTACGTACGCTCCGTTTCCGCGCGTAGGCGTCAGCCCGCCAACATCTACACCCCCTCCAGAGTGAATCAGGGCAAAGCGTGACGAGATTGACTATCTAAAGGTGCCTTTTTCCGATCGTTTCTTGGGGAGAAAGAGGAGGAAATGAGGAGGCAGGGGGGAGTATAGGAGACGCAAGCTCTCTTCCGTGTTCGCGCAACCGCTTATGGCTTATACCCAGGCGATCGTATATGCATGCCTGACTGGGAGACCGTCACGGTAACGCTGTCTCTTTCCTTACGTAACCATATTAAGCCACCGCGTGGCGACTAGCCCCGAGCGCGTCGTCTCCGACGCTGCTCGCCGATAGACGCAGCAGCCGCGCGATGTTTCTTTCCTTTTTTTCAGCTCTTAATCACCTGCAACGACAGAGAAACAGCCGACCGACAACGTGAAAGTCGCGGGGATTCACTTAGCCCAGTTGCGTAACGAATTGTCGCGTGCAGACACTCTAACCCGCGGGACTGGTTTCTTTGTTACGGTGCACAGTGTTCGATGGCTATAGGGAAATGGACAAAAATTAATAACTTCTCTCTGGAGTAAAATTTTTGAAAATAAATTTCATATTTGTTTATAAAAGGACTATTTTTCTACATCTTTGATGTTATAAGTTTTTTAAATTTTTTTTTGAATGCATGTAAGGTAAGTGCGAGTAATGAGGTAATAAGGTAATAAGCCCCATCGAGAATGAGGAAGTCACAAAACAGATAGGGAAGAGCTTCAAAGCACGTGTCTAATGACCTGCTCTACACGAAAGAAGGCCCGTTTACGATGTCTTTAAAAACCTTAACATTTCCCTGCTTGTTGTTTTCATATATTATGCAAAATATCATAGTTTATAGTATAACGTTCATAGATTTCTATAAAAAAAGTTTTCAAAAGTATGTATAATTTTTTTTTTTTTTAACGATGGATCCTTAATAGGGCTTTATTACCCGCACTTACCTTGGTTCATTCAACTTCGAATTCTGAAACAGTCGATAAACTTGCTTCCGAGGATTCTTTGTCAAAATTAAGAGATGATTCCCTCAGTACATTCATGTGTTATCACGTAGTGCTTAATTTCGGCAATATCTTTCCTTTTTACCTTGGAGGATTTTTTTCTGCGTAGTGAGACCGCGGGATCTGAATTTATAATAAGGAAATTAATCAAGTTTTTATTGGTATTCTCTAATATATCTTATATCTTTATGTGTAGCTTCTAAAGCTCTTCTGACAGTTGTCCTATTGGAATTTGATGGTGCGATATAATATCACTCTGGTGAATTAGTCATTTGTGCATACTGACTGGCATATAATACCAGCCATAGTTCGACAAATATAATAATTTTGCCTGATCTGTTAATTGTTTCAATGTACTAATATTTATTTTTAATCCACTTGAAACTACTCTTAAAATTAATCCAATTTTGCATATTAAGTCTTCATTTATTCCTGTTAGTGTTGAAGTGATTTGAGGGTTTTCGAAAAATTTGCGGGCTGTGTTTCCGTCATTAGTCGTCCGAAATCCAGATTTTGGAATATCAATTAAGAGTCCCATCTGTTCTTTAAATCCCTTTTGTACACTTGCTTTAGTTTCCTCAAAAAGACGCATAAAGAAGTTCTTCATTAAAAGATGAATGTGTAGACTAAACGTCTTATCGCTTAATGGAACGTACAAGTAGCCCTACGCTACGCGGCGGGCGCAGCACGGGCCTGAGCGGCGAACGTCTTAATAATGATTTTGACTTTTTTCTGTTTCGGGCAAATTCGGGCAGCTGAAATTGACGGTAATATAAAGCTTAATGTTCCCTAAATTAATATACAAAAAATCACGGAGGTACTTTTTGGTACTTTGTTTAAAAGTCCCCTTGAAGTTGATAAACACTTAACATAAAAAACATACAAATTGTTAGTATTGTAAAAAACTGACTTGGCAGTTTTGAAGGTATGACAGTATTAAACACAACTTTTAAAAATCAAATGAAAAGCATAAACATTCCGCCAATGGCAGGTGTTTGAAAAAATGCCCCGAGATTTGGAATAAATTTCTAGTGTCATTTTTTACAACAAATTGGTAAATTCAGCAAAAGTTATGGGTAGCATTAAAACCTACATCTCTTTATTAACATTTTAAAATACAAGAATTTGTGGATCGAACACTTCAGATTCTTGACTTTTGTACATTACATCGAACACTGTGCGGTGCCTGGTAAGCTGGCGAAGCTTCGATATCGACTGCGCGGCGGCTAGGCGAATCGCATGAACGATTCCTCGACCGTACCACGGGGCTATCCCGCGGTCCGTGAAACAGGATTGCCCGTTATCGCCGTACAGATTCAACTGGCGAGCTTTCTCTAGTCACTGGCTTTGTTTTGCTTCGCTCCGATTCAAGATTTCCATGGAATTGAAAAATAAAGGGGAAGCTTCCCCCCTGGGACGTTGCTTTCTATTCGCCGGGCACTGCGGCGTATGTACCTCGGCGCATTAAGCGGAGTTTACGCGATTCCAGAGCGTTTTTACGCGGGGATTTTATGCATTCACGATGCAAACTTCGCGCGTGAGATACTTAGCAAAATGGATGGGGAAAGTGGTCCAATTATTTCTGTATCTTGGAACTGTTGAATCGGAATTTAAAGCGCGAAGAGATATCGAATAAACGATACTGCCTATTTATCTATAAAAACAGTTAAGTCTAAGTGGACAGAACCCTTCTGGAAGGTTAAATAAAAGTTTTCTCACTTTACAACTCGTTTCTGGGCGCAAATTTACCATCACTTTCTCCTGTGCTTTGATGAATCCTACAGTCACGAAAACTTATAACCACGATCAGGTGATCAACTTGTAGATATTATAACGAAGTTCACTTTGGCACTGCTCTCGATTAAACTTCTAAAAGTCACGTTGCTATCCGCAAAGGCATTTACGTGTACAGTGTGTCTACACATTACAGCCATTTTGTCAGTGTTGTTGCATGACGTGCTGGTGTATCGTAACCGCTTAACTACTCAGGTAAGCAAACTCTGAATAATTAATCCGTCCGCAACCTGTGTGTGGTATTCTCAATGGGGAATGGAGCCAACACTTTGAAGCTTTATTTTCCCAGTTTTATTTTCACGCGACTTAATTTGCACGTAATAAAAGATACTGCCAACTTAGGGCCGTTAGACATACACGACAAGGTTGGAAGAAGGAGACCGTATAAATGTCTAACGCCTCGATTTTCATCCAAGTCACCAGCTAAAACTGTGTGCGGAATCCAAGCGTTGGAAAAAGATTGCAACGATTCACAGACTCCGTAAAGCCCTAATTCCAGATATCAATGCATCGAAACCTTCCCTAAAAAATAAGTCCCCACAACATCTCCATCGTTTCGCAAACATTTACAGCCTATTGGAATACGTTATTGCTACTAACTCAATTTCGCAAAAAAATATGGGTCGGCCCGTTTTTGTTCTGAATGCCTCATTTCACCCAAACGAAATGAATCAAGCGTCGAAAATAGAACCGAGTCACGTGCGACCCACTTCGACCGATCATTGTTAACAGCACCGCGATCCGTTATCTGTGTAACCAGCCCGACCGGTCCCAATCTTTCAGCGAGACCGATAACTTTTCCTCCCGCAGCGCAGAATCGCGCCGCAGCGACGAGGCAGTGAATTTTAAACCGTTGCAGTAGATGAAGACGGTGCCTAGGCGGACGGCGAAGAGCGTACTTTCTAACGATCGATTGTGACGGCCGTAGTTCACCGCGCGATCGAGGTGGAGAGAGGCGGATGGAACGAAGGGTGGAAGAAAAGGCGAAGGTTCGCTTACGTTCGCTTGTTAGCTCGATAATAATGCATCGAGTGCATTGGCCAGTGACCAACGTCACGGGCAGGTGCATGATCGACAGCGCTGTACCCTATCACGGCTATCATGGATTCTAACGATTATCGTCCTCTGCTTACGACGTGTTCGATCGTCTAGCCGACGAGTGGAACGTTGCGTCGCTTATTTAAGCGTTCGTCATGGGAAATGATTAATGGTCGGGAATGAGTCGCTGGTTTAGGGACTCGTTGAAAGTTCCCTTGCATAATGCATCTGAGTGCGTTGGTATTATTGATTGTTGCAGAGTTTCCCCGTAGTATCCCAATGGCGGTGATGGCGGAGGGGGATGCTGGCAGAACTGCAATTCTACGTTAGGCGGCACGTGACGTTTGAATCGGTGGAATTTAGACTCGATTTATCTGCAGTAACGTTAGCATTTAGTAACCTAATGAACTTATGGCGATGCCTGAAATATAAAGGTGGTCCATGCAGGTACGAATGCGTTAAATTAGCAGGAGACCACTGCACGTTGCAGCGCACCGTGACGTACCGAGAATACTCGATACAAAGCCTGGCTACGTGATTCGCCTGTTTGGGCTTTCGGTCATTGTGTATAACAATTTGAACGAGCACGCCCCCTGCTTTGTATTCCAAACGCCCCGTAAAACTACTATCCATGACGCTGCACTCTCGAACGCGAAGGTTGTTCAATGAGCGAAGGCGCGTACGTGGAAAAAGTCCTTCTTACACGGACCTAATAAAATTGCACTTTAACGAGTGGTCGGGGTGCTGGGAACGATAGTAAGATAGAAATTCGCGGAGGTATGTAACGCTGGGCTCTGCGAACCGCCTGGCCAGAAATGGTTCGAAAGATTCAGTGACTCGACGAATGAATTGCCAGGTGATCGATGCCACTCTCGTTTCCCGATTACTCAAAGGAGCAAGGAAGAATTTGAACGCGAGCTTCCTAAATTAAACGTATACCCTGTTACGTATCTCCGATCACTACCCAGCCTCTTCCGTCTCGTAATAAAAACCACCTACACGACGCGACAGGCGAACGAAAGAGCGCAGCACCGCGCTCGCCGTCGAAGCCGGGGGAACGAAATTCCTCGGTGCAGCAGGAAATGGATTCACAATAGAAAGGAAGCGATCTCGTGTTCCCGAGCAGAAAGAGAATCTCCCGCGGGAGGAATCAGCGCGGGGCGGTATCCCCCGGCGAGCGTTCGTTGAACCTTTTTAACGGATCAAACGTCCGTCAAAACGCGAGGCGGAAGAGGCGCCCGCGAGGTTGGGAACAGGGAGGTCCGAGGCGGGCGAAGGGGAAGGCGGCGCGAAAACCGGTGATTCGCACGTCCCTCGAATCAACGAATCGCGGCGGACTCGCCGGCTTCTTATTCCACCGGTGGTCCTCGCACGGAATCCTGAGTTCAATGCCTCTTTGATGAGCCTTCCCTTCTCCTTCGCCGCAACTCTGCCATCGCGGCCATCGTCGCGGACCGTCCACCGTTTCCCCACCCCGCCTGTACGCGTGTATGTATCTCGATCCGCGGGCGAATCGACGGATCAAAAGCTGCCCGGCGCTGATGGATCGGCCGCGACCATCCTGGCCGCCGAGGATGCGCGAAAACGATAGCCCTGCCCCGCGGCTCTCTCCTCCGCGACGAAGAATCACGACCGCTCGTAGAGTGAAACCGCGTCGAATAACTTCCCGTTGATAGGCATCGCGGCGGAGGGTGGGGCAAATTTATGTGCGACGGCTCGAACTGGGTGCGCGCAGGTGGAAAATCAACGGCGTCCGACGATAGCGTCGATTATACAAGGTGTCCCGTAACGGGGGTGAAAAGTCGAGGGTTCCGAACGGGAGAGCCGATCGCAGTGGCATTTTATTCGTACCCGAAGAAGACGAGGATAACTGTGTACCAGGAATTCTCAGTCGAAGGTGATCGTTAATTTGGGAGCCAATAAGGGAACGGCACCGTTCCGCTGTAGATATCAATCGAAGAGGCAGATCGCGGCACCGGAGGCCCAAATGGAAGCGGCCGGGTAACGATTCGAGGCCGGAGAAGCGAATTAATATTAATCAAGCGACGAGCGTTAAGTGAAAAATAATTGCCCGTAAATCTTGCTTAATCGGAACGTCTTAATTCAGCCGGACTTTCTCTTTCACCCGGGATCCGCTGTTCGTTCGGCGCGAGCAACTTTGGCCCGTAACATCCTGCGGATAAGGATCGGGGAGAGAGTGAATTTATGCGGGGGCAGGTCTGAGGTGCGCTCAAGTGGGTGGAAAATCAGGGCCCGGTGGGTGGCGCGGCCGATAACTCACGTCCACCGACAGAAAACGAGGGGCGAACGTGCTCCCCCTCGACTTTTATTTCGGGGAACCAAGCGTGAGAATTAGCGGGCACAGGTGACGCGGTACACTGCTAATTTATGGGTAATTTGCACCAGGTCGACACAGGTTCCTAATTCTCGCCCTGCGTCGTTGCAGCGCCAGGTATTCGATGGGAATGATTCAAGTATAAGGGAGAGTGGGGTAAAGACGAACGCGGGGTAATCGCGAAGGCGATGTTACGGCGTTTTAATAAATAAAAACGATGTTCCCTCTCCACTAGCTAATAGCTTAGGTCGTATCCAACGCCGGGCAGAAAGTAATAAATACAGAACGCTTATGCTATTCAAGATAAACACAATTTATTATTTTCATCATGCTTCAAGTAATATTTTGTCCATTTTCAATTGTATGTTAATTACTGTTGACTTGATGATACAATTGTTTCTTTTTTTAAGTTGAAGTAAAGCACTTTTTTACCAACATTTTGTGACCAAGGCGTTGCTTGAATCATGATTCTAACCTCTGAAATAAATTCTTTTTTATTTTTTGATATCGTGGGGTATTGACGAACAAATCTGAAGGGGTAATCTCGAACCATCGAGATTAGCAACGTTAACCGATTTTGATGAAATTTTCAGCATGTATAAAACTTACTTAAATCCACAAAAGGGATTTTTAAATTTTCATTATAGGCTCAGGAAAAAAGTTTAAAAAACGACCTTTACTATTTTTTTTTCGATATCCCGACCAATTGCAATTTTTTTCTAACGCACAAGAAGAGGAATTTGAAAAATACATTACGTATAGGTTGTAGCAACATTTTTTATGAGTTGACCATTGAAGCCGCACTTTCTGTGCGACTTCTGCGATATTTAGCACTCTGTTCGTGATTACCCCACGGCAGTCGAGTAATCACGAACACCAAGGGTTTTGCTTTTTCCCTATAAAGTTGATTTTCATTATAATTTTTCAAAAATTCGTCGCTGTACTTTATAGATGAATAGTTTAAGTATGTTTATAAGTAATAAACAAATTCATTTCTCATATAGTTTTCGTTTTGTTTACTTTTTTGCTTAGGTGTTCGATATTACCCCACTCTCCCTTACAGGGTGTTCCCAGCGATCCCTCATCTTCTTTCACATTCAACGCTCACTCAGGTGAGTAGAATCAGTGAATAAAGTTCCGAAGTTTAAACACTTTTTTCTGGAGCACCGTCCAGGGAAGAATCGAGCGGAATAATTTTGACGTTTCGTTTGTCATCGGGGGCGGTATTGACGGGAATTTATTAAATAAGGTTGCAGGGAGAAAGCAGTTTTCAGTTCCCCAGCTCGACATTCTCGACAAGCGTTTAACAAGGGGCTGACGTATGACATCCCCGGCGCGTTGAAGAAGGGTCCTATTCATTTTCAAAAGCGCGAGTTAAATGCATTCCCGCCCTCCCTCTCCACGCTCCTTCCACCTTTTACCTTTTCAGCGTTACTTTAAGTATACTCCCAGACCCTTTCGTCTCCCCTCCACCCCTCGGTGCTCTTATTTCCTCATTTCCCCCGGTGACGGTTTCCCCGGGGGCGGGCAAGTTGGCGCGACCCTGCACGGATCATCATGCGCCATCGAGTGTCTCTTCATCCGTCACTGTGACAGCTGTCGGGAGATTCTCCATGATTAGACAAGCGCAATATTATCGTTGCTGTTCCACCGCGTCGCGAGTAACGTAATTGCCTCGAGGGTATTTACTTCCGGTCACTCCGCGGACACATACGTCCGAGTGGATTAAGGACGGCCCAGCTGATTGATCAAGTAAATTGCAAATATTTTGCGCGCCTCCTTTGTTACGATCTCGCAAAGGGCGCTAGACACCGGGCAACGGATCTAGGCCACCGGAATACGTGCTCCCCGCGACTGCCCGCACCCCCTCGACCGGCAAGCGTGTCCCATTTCACCAAGGCTCAAAACACCGCCTCGAACAGCTGTTCGAAGCTTAAAGGCAAGGTCGCAGCCTTACGTCTGCGTACGCAATGCCGCTGGTTCCTGCGTGTGGCGGCGCGAGCGCGTGCGCGCACACTCGCGCGCGAGCCAGCGAGTGCGTGACACGCCGGGCGAGTGCAGTGCACCTCGGCGGCGCGTATCCGCCACAGCGCGCGCACACGGCCCCGCGCGCGCATTTCGACACGAGCAAGGGAGACGCGTCGGGTCGTTTCGCGCGTGTGCGCCACGAGGAGGGCTCGTTACGAGAGGACTCGCCAGCCGCGATCGACCCACGTGTGCGCGCGCACTGACACACGCGCGCATCCACGGGGAGGGAGGGCGCGAGCCGTGTGCGTGCTGCAGCACACACACGGTTTACGATCGCAGGGAGAGCCACCGCACATAACTATAGTTATGCAATCCACCAACTCGTATTCATGGTCAAGGCCTGCGTCCTTACCGCTAGATACGTGTACGTTCCACACACGGACACGGCCGGCTGCCGGGCACGGCCGCTGTTCACGTATGCGCTGCGTAACGCGCGCATTTCTGCTAAATAAATATTTCCTTCTCAGGGAAATGTTTCGCAGGCTTATCGCATCCGTCCTTTCTACACCGAAAACCCTGCATACCTTTAGCCGACTGGATTGTATACTACTTTTGCTACCCTTTCAATCACCTACATAGTCCTCGGGTTCTTCTTCGCTTACGGACCTAGCTCCGTCACAGTTACGCGTGCCCTTTTAAATTGCGCGTTTGATGTACTCTTGCGGGATATCCGTCCATTATAGCGAAGAGAAAGGACGGTGCAGTTGGCGACAGAATAAGGGTAGACGTTATCGAATTCGCATGGGAGGAGGACGAAAGTCGAGCGTCGATCGTGGACCGGTACGCAAAACCGGATCGCCCGGAAACGCTAATGGGGTGGGAGTCGAGATGCAAAAATCTGATTCCGTTTGAGACGGTTCGAGAAGGCTGTGGCTCGAAATCGTACTGCCTGGCCAGTCGCGATGGTCGGTTTTTCCGTCGATTCTTGCGTTTAACATTCTGGTATAAGCGGGGGAATCGAAGTGGTACTTGTAAATGCAGCTCGTACGGGGGTAAAAGATAAGTGAAACGCGAGCGAGTTATCCCTTTCGAATAAAACGGCGGGGAAGCCCGAAACGCGGCGGTATGGTGATTTAGAAATCTCCGTATGAATAAATGATTAATTCGGGCCAAGGAACGGCTATAAAGTTCAGCTGGTAATTACTACCCCATTTGCCGGAGATGTTTCGATATCATTCCCGAAGCTTTCGCCGTGCGCGAAAACAACGGGGTCGTTATTTTCACAAATTGCTTCATTATAGGCCGCGTGGCGAGCGGCAGGTATGTAGAGCGAGACGGGGACGGTAATAAAGTTTGCAAAGGGAACGCCGGCCGATCGGCGATACCGCGAATAACGAAAAAGCAACGATGCGACGGGCCGGCAAGGAGGAAAAAGACACGTAGAGGAAACGTGTGGTTTCTTCTACCTTTTCGCTCAGCGGCTCGGTCGAACGTTTGCGCGCCTGCGCGTGCGCTGGCGCGCGTGCGCACAGCGCTGCTGGCAGGAGGTAATGGTAATATGCGGAGGAAAACGGTAATAACGCAGAAAAGCGAGAGAGGCGGTTGCAGTGATTTAATATAACCGAGTTACAGGAAGTGAATATTATTAGCATTCGCTCACAGTGGGCCCCATACACGTACGATTTCTGTCTCTCTCTCTCTGTCTCTCTTTCTCTCTCTCTCCCTGCCTCTCTTGTTTCTCGTGCACCCGTTGGCACACGTATGCGCGCCTGGTCGTCGTGGTTGCGCGCCTGTGTACGTGTGTCGCGCGCGATGGTGCTCGTGGGTACCAGCGTGCAAAAAACAAGTGTAGAACAGGCAGGCACTACCAGCGGGTCAGCAAGAAAGGAAATAATCACTCTTCGTGTGCGTTTAACGCGTCGACGGACGTGTACGCGTGTGTAAGTACGTGCGACGGTGCACGACACGTAATATGTGTGATGTAACGTACACACAAGCAGGCTGAAATGCACGTGCGAGCGCGATGCGCTTATTTGTGCCCGGCCGAACGAGTTTCGTTGATGCAACGAAATCGCTTCGCGGTAACCTCCGTCGAGGCTTTTATCTTGTGAATAACGAGCCCGTTGCGGCGGGGATCGCTATGCTCGCGAGTAGTACCTAACAGTCTGCATAAACGGCCGAGCCTGTTTAAATGTTGAGCTTCCAACGCGACAGCGGCGAATTCCTTCGGGCACCGGCGCAGTGCGAACATGTAATGGCTGGATTTTTCTGAACAAGGCAAGTGTGCTGCGGGAAAGAATTTTAATTTGGGACATCGTTGGTGTATTCGCGGAGAATTTCTATTGAAATTAGTGGGAACTCGTGTGCACGGGCCTGGATTAGCGAAGGCAGGATGCAGTGTGCAGCGCGCGCAGCAGAATTCGTGACGAACGTGCAACTGTTGCCGCACCAGGAAGTCTGAATGTACAAGTTCGATCAGATACACTTGAAGCGACCGATCTTAATCAATTTCCCTTAATTTTACCGTTGTACGGGCACTCGGTGCTACACAGTAGTCGATTCAATGGCGTTCCACTACCCGACACCAGCGCGGTGCTCCCTCCTCCCTTAAAGAGCTCTCCGGTGCCACTTGCATCGCCATTAGCATCGCCACCGTGTAGTTAAACTCTCGTACGTCACGAAGAATTACCGTTCGAGCTGCGAATAAACTTTAAACGTTCGGTAATCCCCGATAATTACGCAATCCCTTCTCCCCTCCCCCCCCCCTGAGCCCAATGAGAAAGTAATTACGTTTACGTAATGGCCACGCTTTTAGTGTCGTTACTCGAAACGCTTCTTGCCTCAACGCCACCGTTCCGATATAATAAACGCGAGTCGATGATTCGCGCTCCTCAACCGATACAGCGGCTAGCAACTTTCTCGCGAATGAACCTTCGAAGTTCATTTACCTACTCGCCACCAGCAACAACATCGTAGATGCTCGCTCAGGCGGGCAGGGTTAAACAAAGCGGTGGAATGGATGATGATTTGCCGGCAACCGAGGCTTTCCACAAGGGAATTGCTGCGCGCTGGTAATACCCGAAGCGAAAGAATGAGATTCCCTTTTCAATTACGAGCCGCGAACGCCGACGCTCGATTATTATTACCGCGCTCCGGCTGTCTCGTTAAAATATATACCCGGAAGGTCAATCTGTCCGCGACAACAACAATAACGGAGAGGCCAGTCGAGATGCATCGGCGGTCTAGGGTCGACGTATGCACTCTGCACGTGCCGCGTTTGCCCGCTGCGCGTGCACCGATCTCGCAGGGTGCATCGCGTATATCCCGTACGGCGTGATTTCGTTTTATTCGACGCGTATGCAGTGGAAAAAAAGAAAGGAAGAGAAAAGGTGCGATGGAAATGGCTCGCTCGCGCGCCCGCCCGCGCCGGTGTTGGTCTCTCCCGCCACCAATACACGCGCGAGCGCGAGAGCGCGCGCGCTGGTAGCATCACTTCACTGATGATATACCCTACCAAGAGTTCATTGCTCTTGAGGTGGAACGGAGAACGACGAGGGATCCGAACGAGCGTTCAAGTGAGAAGCAGAGATAGAAGGAGATAGAAACTGGCATTGCAACTATATAGAGGGAGGGGGGAGAGAGAGAGAGAGAGAGAGAGAGAGAGATGTAGAAACGGAGAGGCGCTGCGCGGAAGACGACAGCGAAAGAGCGAGAGACGTATACTCGAGAAGCATTGAAACGTCCAAGGCGGAGCGAGAAAGATGGCTCGAGGAGTATTTACCACACGCCTCGGCGAGACTCTTAATAATTCACACGCGATTCCCAACGCGCCGCTCCAAGTAAAATCAACCGCTCTCGATGGCTTCCTTCTCCGTGCCGCGCGCACGGTCGCTACGAGTGACAAGGACGGGTTGTGAAGATGATTCGACGGGAGCCCCTCGAGGAGGGCACATTAAGTGGTTGCATTTGACTAAACCACGTGCACATAGGTACCTATCGCGCCAGAGATCGGTTATGGTTATTGCAAACATCCTCGCGAAATACTATTTACGCTTAATCAGCCTCCGGGTCCACCACCTCGGTCCCCTTGAGGAACGGATCAACCCTTCGGCTGAGATTCCAACATCCGCGGGCGCCGCTCAGAGGAAAGGGCCGAAACTCGAAGCGTCGTAGCGTTCACGTTTCGTGGGCAACTGCGACTACGTACCGTGCTCCGTATCGAGCAGGGCCTCGTGATAAATTCATGGGCTGGCGGCGTCCCTACGGACGACACCGTCGTTGGAGCAGGGGTGGGTGAGGTCGAAGGCGCAGCGCCGCGATGAAAAATCGGGAAATGTTGGCCGCGGTTGCGCGTACACCGTGCCGACTCCGTGCTCGTACCGGACACGTACCGGGTGCAATGTACCTGGATGAGTCACACGGTAACAGCGCACACAGCCGTGTTTATACGCACATGCGTCTCCACGGGCCGCGGCTCGTGCTCGTGTGCGCGCGTCTCTGTCCGACGCTGGGCGAGCCTCGCCGCGGAGCCGCGGGCCGAACGGAGAAAGCGGAGGTGCGCGGCGCTGCAACGCGGAACAGGGACAGGGGTGTAGAGGTGGCGAGCGAGATGGAAGATAAAAATCCAATCATTTCGACCGGTTTTGCATCGCGCCGACGAGGATAATGGAATACCGCGTCACTTTTTGCCGGTGCACGGAATATTTCCTCGCGTTAATATCCGCGCGCTCTACCCTGACTCCTCTCCCTTCGCAGCAGCGCCAGGTACGTACCTAACAGCGGTACACGAGGTTCGAGGCGCACTTTGCGTGCCTGGCGCCAGCGCGTCAGCCGATTCCTTCGTTCCGCGGAAGCGCGATGCGAGTTTTTATATGGTTTTTTGATGTTTGGTTGCGTGTAGGAATTCTTGATGAAGGAATGTTTTTTTGGGGGGGGGGGACTGTGTTTATAATTGCAATTGGCGAAATCGACTTTGTTCTGCTTGCAGCGCGAATGCAAACAGAAATGTCAGCGTGATCGTTGAATTTATAGGATCGTTAGTTGAGTGACAGCGAGAAGGCAACAATCGAGGAGCGAGTAAATTATCGAGTGTCTCGTTCGACCAGTTTCTGAAGCTGGTGATCTATGAAGCTTGAGAACTGGGGTATCGCAGGATACCCGGTTTCAACGCAAATAGAACACTAAATTCGCGCAAGTAGGACAGCCGAATCTGTTTGTAAGTATTCTTAGGTGAACCTATACGTGATAATCTCGGACTGATTCGATTAAACACGTACACGTTGATCTTCCTCCGCCACCTGTTTCTTATATTTTTAGCGAGGCTGGTTTTTCTTCTGTCTACAACGCGATTAACCGCGTAGCGATACGCCCGGCCCGACTTTTGACGGCTGCGATAAATTTGAAAGCAGCCCCGTCCACTTTTCGCGGTTCTGGACTATCAAAAATCGCGGCGGCGACACCGGTAGACGCTAAAAATCCGGAAACGTATCGGAAAGGTGAACGCCATACGGAGACAAGGAACGTGTATCTGGTGGCATGAATATTAATAACGCGCGTTAACTCGACACGCGGCCCGGCGTGCTTACTACTACACTCGGAAGTAGCCGGCAATTATTCGAAACGTATGACCACCCGAAAAGACCCCCCGATTCCTTTAAATAACCGAGCGTTTATGCAAAACATTCGCACGGTACGTAGTGGAAATAAAATTTACAATTCCTTTGTCTCGCTGTACTTTTAAACTGTGCAAGGTGTTGCTACAAGTCTCTCGGAGCATGTAATACTTATAGAAACGGGTGTCGTGAATCCGAGGTAGAACAAATTCAAACACTTATATAAAACGAAACACGTCTTTATTATATAGTGTGTTGGAGGAGTGTCTTCGCAGTACCAAGTATCAAAACTTTCTGACGCTAAAGACGCTAAAATCCTATTGGTTGTTTTATTGCGAGGGTGTGGGAAGTGTAACTGGTAAGGGTGGAAGTGGTGATCTAGAGAAAGTTCGGTTGAAACGGTTTGAAAAAGGGCTTTGGGACCTACGGCCCAATCCGCCTGTTTACCGTTCAGTTACGGACGCTCGAAATAGACTAAGGGTTTTAAGAGAGTGACAAAAACCAGATGTTCTTAAAAGAGAAAGTCGCGAAGGTAGGTATCTAACACAGGCAACAGAACGTAACAAGTACCTATCTCCATACAAGTATGGAGTTTACACTTGACCAGCTCTGAATTAGAAATTTCGCTGTCTACGATAAAAAGTTGCAACTGTGGGCAAAATTAATCTAGCTCTAGAGTGGATTCTAGCTGGACAAAGTGCAGGAGGGCGATCGGTGGAGAAGGGCTGAGGAAGAAGGCGGTCAGCGAAGTACATTAAGCGACTTTTAAAACGGGGTTGCGTAATCCTTCGGATTTAGTTTACTTTCGTCGGTGTCGATGCCACGCACGTAGCGTGACCGTGGCACTGAACCAGCGGCACGAACTTTCTCGTGGCCTTCGTTCCAGGAAGACGATTTACGTGACACGAGCAGGACGCCAATGACTGCGAACGGTCATCGCCGCGGCTACACGTTCCAGCCACGCCAATCCTCCCGTCGAATTGCCGCGAAACGGGCGCCGTGCTTCAAACGAACTAAGTAAGTAGCCATATGTACTTCTGTAGAAACGCAGTGACGCGTAGTCCATAGCAAGGTGCTCTTAAAAATGAATTGTTCGGGACACGTCGGTGAAAGGATTACGCAACGGCGTAAATATAGCGGAGCTGGTTCCAAATATGGGCGTGGTTGGCAACGCGAGTCGTGCTTCTCTGTTTTCGGAGCGATTCACGGCTTCCTGCTTGGGATCTGTCCATCTATACTTTGACTCTATCAGAGTAGTGGAAATCGTAAACGGTGCCGAAGCAGTGAAAACTCATTTTTCTAGTGGAAATAATTTTATTTTAGTTTCCAGAACTATCGCAAGAAGATCGGTAAGATCGTAACGTACCAACGTCGCTGCGCTTAAAAAGAAAATGCTGAAAAGTTTCACTCTGACACCTCATTTTTCACTTCGAATCCTCAGTTGTTTATTCTACTGGGAAACTTAAAAACTGATTCTCGAAGATAAAGTTCTTTCACTTGGAGGGATGTTAGTATTTAAAATCTATATGTTCAGCCATTGGTAAAGATATCTTGGGCGTTGGAAGTAACTACTTGCAGTAGTTAAACGGTGGTTAGATCGAAGTGGTAGGATCCTACGCCAGAGTCGTCCACGGCGTTCTAGTTTAGGCTACCGCGCATCCATCAATGGGATCAATGGGGGCAGAGTGAGAGGTGTGAGACGTACACTCCGTACGATCCTACGCGAGGCTCGCGTGTTTATTTTCCCACTTTTTTTTTCAGCACCCACCCTTGGAGCCTCGAAAATGTTTACTTTAACGCCTGGATGATTCCGCCGACGCGGCGTCCACGATTTCCCTGACCACGCATGTAGCGCGAATAGAAGAGAAATAGGGAAGTGGGTCAGACCATCCAGGCGTTAAAGTAAACATGTTTCGAGCGTCCTAGCAAGGACGTGGAAAAAACTAACTTGGGGTCGTACGGAGTTCTTCTCTCATTCACTTTTACCACTGCCACTGAAGAATGGACGAAACATTGAAATAGGGCACCCAGACGCCTCAGTCGAATTTGAAACTTCACACACATATACCACCAATAATACCACCTATATAACCATCAATATACAAACGTCCCTCTATGATCCGAATAGAAGTTTCTGAAACACTGAAACGAAAGAATTGACTGTACGTGGACTAGTTTTTATTCCACATCATAAAACGCGTAGAGTACTCGTTAGCCTTTCTAACGAAAGTCGCCAGGAGAACCCCGGAGCAATAAAAATACGATACCGTAGCCAGTGAATTAAAAAACAATCGACGGAACCGAACGGTAAGAACGCTTTTTCTAATTCATAATTGACTTTCTTCTACCGATCCCCGTTACACGGTCTGATTCGGCCAATTAAGGTCGATCCTTTCCGAGAAGCAGAACAACGGAGGAAAAATATCCAGCGGGAAGGGACGATCGTTAATACCGCCCCTCCGCTGCGCCAATAAACGCCAGTTTCCCAGCGGCGTCTGACTTCCGGGGACGAAATTCGAAATATCCCCAGTCGCCGTGCAATGCTCCTCGACCAAAGGGAATGTCGAATTAAAAAGGATCGCTGGGGTGCATCGTGGGATGATTAAGTGAATTCTCGAGTTTCATAAAAGGGCCGAGGTTCATTGTTCGAGATTGAGAGAGCCGCGAGTTTCTTGGGAAGTTTAAGAGCGAATGGAGGGGCGGCGGATGCTGGAACAAACGAACTACTAGGATAAACGTTCGCGGAAATATACTGCAGCGCGATTCTGGGGGAAATTTGGCCGATCCCTTGAGCGCGAGAGGAAATCGAGGTTCGCGAAGATTCTGGAGGAAGGAGATCTCTGGCAGCGCTATTTCAGATGGTATCTAATATCGCGTGTATATTAACGCGTCCCTCAAGGGGACCTCATAGTCCTGAATAGAATCACGCGCGGCAGACCTTGACCGCTCCGAGATTGAAATTCAAAGTTGGATTTTCGGCATCTGCCATCAGATCGAAGCCGCGGGCCTCTTAGACGAATGTATAATTTAAACGACGACCTCCAGCGTGGTCCTCCGTCTACGCTTGTTCGGCGGTGGAAAGTGATGCCTCCTGTGTCGGGGGAATCGCGACCTGGTAAGGCCCCATGATAAAGTAACGTTAACAGAGGTTTATAATTACTGTTTGCAATTATAGTTGTCCAGCATCCGATTTACCATGAGCTATACTGAGCAGTATGAATTAGGTAAATTATTGAATGCTAAGCTAACATGATCTGAAATACTTGGGAAGGTTAGAAGCGACTTACTGTGTATCTTTTAACGGGACCGTATTGCAACAGAAACTTGAAGCTGATCCGAGGTGCACGGATTCGAAGACGAAACCAGTGTGTCTCACCTATGCGATCTCGGTTCGAGTGAAATGTCAGCCGCTCTCTTTGCAAATAGAGAGGGGAGAAGGGGGTTAGGCATGATGCTGGATTCACAGCGCGGACGTAAGAAACCAGTTCTCGATCCGATATTTCCTCCAGACAATGGGGACGGGCGAAGAAAACTCAATCGAAAGAGAAATCGGTAGGCCGAAGGTAGCCAGCTCGCGCGGCATTGTGCGCGGACCCGCAGGACGAATTGCGAATATTGCGAAACGCCCGGACCGACCTTTACAATTTGTATCGCAACCTTTGCGAAAGCAGGGCGTCCCGCCGTCCCCGGGACGGCGACGAAAGCGGATAATCGCGCCACGCGCTCGCGAATTTGACTTGCAAAGCGGAAAGGCGATATCATTAGGACGATTGAAACTTCTCGGGGCGCGAGTTTTACCAACTGCTGAAATATGGCGCAGAACGACCCTCTCCTTAGCGAGTTAAGAAGAGGTTCTCCCAGTTCACAGAAATTATATTTATTATAACTCCTTACTGAGACGAAAGCTGAACTCGTGATCAGCGTGCAGGTTTGCGTAGGATATTGTAACTGGATAAATGTTATTCGCATTTCCAAGCAGCAAAAACCCTAGTAATAACTGCCTTTTACAGTGTTAAATTCCAGAAAATAATATCTTCAGTAGTGCCTACATCGTGCGTCCCCAACTCTCTTCTTCCTCTCCCCGCGGTCGTCAACCATGAAATCGAATCAATCAATTGCACCCCTCCTCGTTCTACAATGAAATCGCAGCTTTTTACACCGGCTCGCTTTCGTAACCGCGCGAGGAAACGCTACCGACGCGGAAACGTTGCGACACCGTTCGCGTACGCGCGAAAATTTGCGTCGCGGTAAAAAGAGGCGCGCGGGCCCGACCGGTGCGAGAGAAACGGGAGGCAATCATCGGCGACCGGCGGAGGTAATAACATCCGCGAGAATGATACCGAGCCGCGTGGCAGGGAATAAGACAAAAGAAAAAAAAAGAAATGTAAACGGAAGAGAAAAGAAAAAGAAAAATGAAACAAACCTTGCTTAATGACGATGCCGGACGGCACTTGGACTATCGGTAGGGCGGTGTTGGAAGGGTTTACGGGGATGGTCCCGGGTGTTCCTGGCGGCGGCGAGGCGCTGGCGCTGCCCACGGAGCCGGGGTCGCTGAATCCTTGGGTGCTGTTCTCCTCCGGCCCGTCGAAGAAGCTCAGATTGAACTCACTGCCAGCGTCGAACGACACTTCCGGCGTAAGGGTGTCTGGCGCCGGGGCGCTACCCAGACCCGCGCTCAGCGACTGGTCGATTTTGAAAACGTCCATTGTACGGGGAAAGAGATGATGCCGGCGATGGTGCACCTCGGTATATACCAGCCACGGCCACCATTCGCGTACGCGCCGCGCTACTGTGATCGATTCGCGTCACGACCTTCGCGCGGTCGCTCTCTCATCACTACTGTTGATACCGAGGCCTGACCGGGGCTCCTTCGCGGGCAGTGTCTTCGCACGACGTCCTGAAGGAGCATCCGCCGGGGTGGTCGATGATTACCGCGCCACTGTTTGTCGGTCGTAAGCTTGCACTTTCTTCCAAACGTCCTTCCGCATAAGACGGTTCACCACTGACGAGCTGTGCGCGCGCAATGGAGGATTCGACGATGCAGATCCAGGCGAACAGCCCGGCGACGTGGCAGAGTATCCTGTCGCGTGTTCATAAGAGAAGATCCTGTTAAACCCGCCGATCCCGCGCCACCTCGGTGCTCACTTACTCGGGACACGCGCTGTCCACGAAAACGTCGCACGTCCACGTTCCATACGTTGCCCCTTTCATCGCCACTGCTCGCGCGCGACCGTAACCAACGCGACGAATAGAGCTGCTTGCGTTTCTAGGATCCTCGGGTCCACTTTCGATCCGACCTCAGACCGATTCCTTCGGTTCGCCACCATCGGCTTCCACCGTCCCGATCCCTCGGAAGCTTCACGCGCCAACGATTTTCGAGCGCATCCTGTTCTTTCGCGTACCGATCCGCCAGAAGCAGGACGACGCGGTCGCGTTTCCTCAAGCGGCCTCGGCGGGCTTCGCGGTGCTACGGTTTCGAGAAAGCATTCCTCTCGAACGGAGCGGTTCAACCGCCGGGGAGGGTCACTGGCCCGTCGCTCCTCTCGGCGGATTGCTCAATGAAACTGTCCACAGGTCGAGGGACGAGGTGACTTTTCGGCGGGCCTCGACGGGCCGATCGGTACACCCAGGCAGCGCGTTTTATCCGTCCAATCTCCGCTCGACGCCGCTCGAGGGAGCACGGTCGTGTGCGATCCTCGTTGTTCCCAGACACAGGGACAAGGCTGGCTGGGGGCAATGGTTTTCGGTAGCCTTGAGCAACCGCGTTATTCAATCTGATACGATTACGCGCGCGGACGCTTTATTACCGCGCCGTGAGACGTTTCCCTCTATCCTCTCGATTCTTATCGCTCGATCGAAGGGAATTAATTTCGGGGCGAAGATACTTGTCGCCGGTTGCTTGGCACCTCTCTCCGCGCTACAAATAGAGGCGTCCGATTAGTGATGTCCAGATTTGCGCACGGGCGCTTCGAGCGGCTCGACGTGGTTGGAACGAAGATGATCGAGTGCAGTCGTGGTTGTCCGGGCCCGAAGCGAGAAGGGGGACGATCGAAAGTGCGAGGCGCTCGTGGACGAAACGCGTCAGAAGGGAATCGAAGTGTATGGCCACGCGACGTCGCGGATCCTTGAGCGTGAACCGAACCGGGGGACGAATGGGGGAGCACCTAGCCCGATCGCGGGCGAGAATGATTCGCACTTCACTGGCACCGTGTCACAACGCGAGGGCGAAAGAAAGGCCTGGTTCAGGCTAGTCGCCCGCGGGTTGCGAAAATCCGTGGGATCGCGATCCTCGCGCGGGCTCAGGCGTTGCTGGTGAACAAGCGCGTTATCGTCTTCGTGCGCGGGCATGTTCTCATCGGCATCTCGTTATCTTCCCTCGGCGGCTTTCCTCGCGGCTCCTATCTCCAGGCTTGTCGGTCGAAAATGCAGGAACGAAAAAGAAACGATACGTGGGTTCAACCCATTATTCTCTGTGCCTCCCTTCTCTTTCTCTCCTCTGTTTATCCTCCCCCCACCCCTCTGTTGTTGGTTTCGTCGGGCGGTGTTTGTTGCTCGTCGGCTCGGGATCGCGATCGGTCGCCTGTGCTCCTCCGCTAATCCCCTCTCGTATCCCGACTCCCCCTCACGGCCTTTTTCCCCTCTGTCTCTCCGTCCGTGCGTTCACGTCCGGCTCTCTCTCCGTTCGTCCCGCTGCGGGACGCCCGCACCCTCTACGGGGAAAACTTTTTTCGCGTTACGCAACAAGCACGGCCATTCCCGCCGATTTTCAGTGGATCCGTGGTCCCCTGGCTTATCGCGTGACCCATCGCTGAAAGAGAAACCAAAGCGAAACGAAAATCAGAAACTAAAGGCGAAACCGCGCGGCTGACTGGTCGCGGGGGTCCGTGCGTCGTGGGAAACGGAAAAAAAAAGGCGCGGGCAACGGTGGGCATGCAAGTGCGCGGGTCTCGCGCGGATCGTGCGCGCGCTCTACCTGTTGGCCTGCCCTCGGCCGTGCGCGTGGTCCGACCGTGCCGCGGGGCTCGGAATCGGAATCCCGAAGGATGACGGCACCCGCTGACAGGCTTGGCGTCGCGCCCGTCAAGCACGTCCTCGCGCGCGAACAGTTCGTACGGTCGCGATTCCGCCGATGATTCCGTCGACCCTCGATCGCCGGAGCATCGGCGGCGGAGGTTTCGCTTTTCCCTTGCCGTTTCCCGCGTGGCCAGAGAAAACGGGAACGGGCATGGGTGGGGCGCGCGCGCGGCCAACGCGGCAGAGAGGAAAAGATCGCGAAAGGAAAAAGACAGCGAGCCAAAAGAGGAACACGAGGAGGAGAGTGAGAAAAAGCGAATGTCATTGCCGTAATCTTCGGACGTTGACTTCCTCCTGGCTCGTCCCTCCTTCCTCTTGGTCACAAGCCCTCTCTCCAACAACACGCGCCCCCCTCTCTCACGCACACGTATACACGCTCTGCGCCCCTCTCCTATCGGTCTCTTTGTCCTCTCCTTCTCACCTGTGCCTTCTCCTTCGCGATTCTCTACCCGCGTATCTCGCTTCCTCTTTTCCTCTCTGTCTCTCTCTCCCCCCCTCCCTCTCTCTCTCTCTCTCCCTCGCTGTAGGTATTTTTTCGCCAAGGCTCGTTACACCGTGAGGCTCGTAAGTCTCCAATATATTTCGTAGCGATTCGCGCGTGAAATTCCTCGGCACAGTGGAATATTTTAATAAACGCCCGATCGAAAGTAATAAGACGACGATATTACGAAAGAGATCGCGCCACGATGTAGAAGTATGACACAATCGTCACCGGGCCACGCTGTGAATTCGAAACAGGCGTCTGATCACGGCTATTAGGCGTGGAATTCATTATAAATTTCAGGAACGCCGATTAAGGGATCGACTTCGGGGTTCGTCACGATGGATGTTTAATGGTACGATGAATCAGGCTGGCAGATTAGGTTGCTGGATATAATCTTCCCGATCTCGGGCTTTCGATTTTCAGCATTCTGCTGAATATATTATATTATATTACCTATATTAATACGACACCACTCGTTGCTCCATATTAACTAAGGTTAAACACCATCAACCCCCCTAAAAGTCACTATTTCGGTGGTTCCTCTAATTAGGCACTCTCTAATCGCTAATCGCTACAGTCTACTACGCCAACGTCAAGCTCCAAGAGCCGCGCAGCAACCACATATCTCATACGAAAAGCAAAATAAACCGAAGAAACTGGGGAAGCCGTTCCATATTCGTGTTCCCTCCGCGCTATAATAATGTTCCACTCTTCTAACCTTCCACAGGATGCAATATCGATATCACTCTCATCCCGCAGTGTCCAATTGAAACACCTCGGCGAAGCTCCTTTTAACCGGCCACCGTAATGCGGCTACTTTGCGCTTCAACGACCGTTCCCCATCGCGTCGCAACAATCAGCTTTTTCCAGCAGCTGGCCAGGGATACGGCTGTTGGCAAAGGGCGGAATCACGCGAGCCACGACACCGCCGGGCTATGATTCAAAGTCTCGCTGGAGCGTACACGCCGGGGGATATGCATTACCCCGCGGTATAATCCGCCGCGGATGATTTATAAGTCGAGTGAATCATGATTTGGCACGGGGCAAAAACGGGTAATCGCGAATTAGCATTTGCATCCGCACATCGGTGCATCGGGCCACGGCGAAAGCCCTCGTCCGACAAATCGCTCGTGCTCGCGTAAACCGCGCTTCCACAGAGTTAGCAACAGATAGATAGATAGAGAGAGAGAGAGAGAGAGAGAGAGAGAGAGAGAGAGAGAGAGAGAGAGAAAGAGGAGAGAGGGAGAGAGTGAGAGAGCGAGCAAGAGAGCAAGAGAGAAGGCTGGCCCGAATGGCGGTTTCGCGGCCTCGCAGACGGTCATTTGTCTCCTGCAACGCCTGCTCGGTTCCGCGTTCCATCCGCGTCACAAGTCAGTGCGTTCACCTTGCCTCGAGTTATCAAAATCGGATCCCGCGCGATACGCCTCGGATTCTTGGATCTCGATCGCGCCACGTGCTCCGACGCGCTGGAAAACCGGGCGAAATAAATCTCCAGCTTCTACCTCTCTCCCCCGGCTCTTCTCTACTCTCTACCTCCACCTACGAAATACCGATGCACGGTATGATCCATCCATTCGTCTAACAAGGAGAGGTTCCCAGGTGTCCGCCTCCGATTGCTTTGAATTTTGGATATGTTTTAGAGGACCGAAAAATACCATAAGAATAGTTGGTGCCCGCCTCCGATTGCTTTGGTTTTTGGATATGTTTTAGAGGACCGAAAAATAAGATATACGTGTTTTTTATAGCGGCCCGTTTTCATATTTAGGGGGTGAAACCAACCCGCAAAGTTATAAGATTTTCAGGTGTTCATCTCCGATTGTTTTGGTTTTTGGGTATGTTTTAGAAGACCGAAAAATAAGAAATATTGTATAATAAGAATTTGTAACTACAGTTCTCGCGATTAAAAATGATTATTAATCCGCTGAACGTGATCAATTTATTATTAGTAACATTTCAAAGTATGTACTTGATGGAAACTCCTATAGCAAGGGAGGAAGTACAATTAAAAGAATCTATACAAAAGATGTTGCTTGATAGCATATTTGAATTTAATGTAGTCGAAGTTTCGGAATAGTTCGTTGGACTTTCTGGATCAGGTTAAAGAGTGTGAAGTTGAAGCTGTTGATGAAGATGATAATGATGAAAATTGGTCTGAAGAAACATATACAGGAGTTTGTTCCCAACGTGATAAAGATGTTGATGTTGAGTATAAGCGGAGAGCAGTTGCATTTTGGAATGGCGGAGGAAAAAAGCGTAAGCTTAATACAGTTCAACAGAATTTAAATATGTTTCTTTTGAACGGCAATTACGGCGATGGACTCATCAAATTGAAGCAGGAGGAACCAAACGAGAAAGATTAACACAAATTTCCGAGTATGTAATACAAAATTTGAGGGAAGCTATTGATGCCGGTTATATTTTACATGACAGAGATATTCGACGATGGGCTTTGAAGGCATATAAGGAGCAGGGTAATGATAACATGGTTTTTAAAGCTTCTAGAAAATGGGTAAATAATTTTAAAGAAGCTCATCGCATTGTTTCACCGAAAATAACCAAATTTGTTACACGAACAACGATAGAAGACGATGAAGTATTAAAAGTCAGAGCTACAGACTTTGTTAAGAAAGTAAAGCCTTTGAATGACAGAATCGGACTTGGCAATATATATAATTCAGACCAGACTGGATCTCAATTAGAAATACATTCTGGACGAACCTTAGCAGTGCAAGGCACAAAAAAAGTAGAATGAGTTGTACAATCTGTATTTTCAACGACACATAGCTATACAATACAACCGACAATAACTGCGGATGGAAGATTGTTGTCACCCCTTATTATGGTCTTGCAAGAAGCAAATGGAGAATTTGGACCAATAATTCAAAAAACCTTATTTAAGCCAACGAACGTGTACGTGACGGCATCAAAATCTGGGAAACTTACATCTGGTAATGTATATTTTGAAATTATCTTACTTAAAGATAATTTTTATTGATAATCGAAAATTAACTATACATATATGTGTAGTTACGACGGATTATAATTTAATATTGCAGCTCATTTCAAAACCTGGTTGGAAGAAGTCTTTTCTCCTAAAACCAAACAAACAAGTGCGTTGTTGCTAGACTCTTGGAGTGGGCACTGTGAACAAGATGATGCGACACCAGTGGGCAAATAAATTATAATTAAGATGATACCAAAAGGTACCATTGGACAAATCCAACCTCTAGATGTTTATGGATTTAGGGTGTGGAAGAATTGTGTTAGGCGTTTCTCCGACGATATACTCTTGCATAACTATGACGTTAATCTTCATTTAAGAAATAATGTAATTAAATTACAATCACTTATACACAACCAATTGTCTTCACCCAGATATATAAATCTATTTCAGTATCCTTAGCATAAAAGTGGATACACAGAACAACAGTTAGGAGATTTTGTGAATCCTGTAGACTTTGCTTTTGAACAGAATACGGAAATGAAATGTGCACTCTCCGATGAAACACCGATAGTTAGATGCCCCTGGTGTAAAACAGCATATTGTTTAAAGCATTTTTTTCACGAATACCACTTTTGTGACAAATATGAACGTAAGGTCTCCGATAATATATATACAAATACTTTAAGTGATCGTTTCGTAAACTGTATATATCTTGTAAGAAATTCAGATTAAAAATTTAAGTTAAAAAGAATTAATGCAATAAGTAAATTCTTCATTATTTACAATAATGTAACTGTGCACTTGGGGGCTATTTTCTCATTAAGCAAGATTGAAATTACCTTCATCATTTTGCAGTCAATTTTCGCAAAATAGTCTATGGTTTTTTAAGTTTTTTTATGACATTTTTGAAACTTTTCAAGTCTCTTAAATACGTATTTAAACGATCGCGGGTAGTTTATCCTCCAATAAGGGTGACTGACGACAAGAACATCGTCCATACAGTAAATTATGACGCAAATGAAATTTATATGAGTTTTACTCAACACAATTTTGAACCCCGTATGAACTTTGGAGGGGTGGTTTCACCCCCTAAACATTCAAGCAGGCCAAAATAAAAAGACACGTATTTGTTATTGTTCGGTCCTCTAAAACATATCCAAAAACCAAAGCAATCGGAGATGAACACCTGAAAATCTTATAACTTTGGGGGTTGGTTTCACTCCCTAAACATGAAAACGGGCGGCTATAAAAAAAACACGTTTATCTTATTTTTCGGCCCTCTAAAACATATCCAAAATTCAAAGCAATCGGAGGCGGACACCTGGGAACCTCTCCTTGTAAGTAGAAATCAATGCCAAATGAACTCACGCGAGCAGTCCTCCAAGGGTGAAGAGAATGTCTGTCTGCGATTCTTAATGGATTTTGCAATCTCGATCGTTTCCAGTACCAACGATCGTTTCGAAAGGGCGTAATGGACCCAGCGGTTACTTTTTTACCCTATCTCGCAAAGGCCAAGAAGCTCGACGACCCTTAATTCGCGCGACACCGAGGATCATTCCCGTTTTAACGAGACAATCGCAGGACGGGCGGGTAACGAGCTTAGGCAACATCCCCGCCAATTATCTCGGTCGTCGCGGCGGCGTGCGATCCGCGCGGAAAGAAATGGTAAGAGGCCGCGAGGGCCACGCACGCCCGTCGAATTTTACCTGCGCGAGGCGATGCTGGAAGCACGCTGGCGTCCAGCCGCACGCTTTACGCGAGCGCGCTTCTCCGGCGGGTTTCAGCGGCGAGGCTGCGGCTCGTCCTTCCAGGATAACAGGACGATGCCACCGCGAGAGGAGAACGACGACACCAGAGATCGCGGGACCGTGACTGGTTCCGCTTAAAGGCCCGTTCACACCTCGCGCGATCCTAGCGGCGTGTTTCCTCCGCCGACTGCAGAGAACAGGCTTCTTCCCCTTTATCCTGGATTTCTAGGAAACTCTCCTCCGCAGGATGGAGAGAAGCCAACGGACGAGAAGAAGCACGTCCTGTCCACGGGACAGGAGTCCTCGGCCGCCTGGTCTCCGACGATCTGCCCCACTTGGATCAACTCGGTCTGATACACTGAACCGTCACTCGACCTTCGTAACGATCACCGGGATCATTGTCCGTGCGCGGGTAATCGCGGAACCGCGACGATGTGTTACTCGAACGGGGCGCCGATCGTCGTCACCGATCAGCTCGACAGGAGGCACGGGCGCGAGGTCTCGCGTGCTCGGCGGCTCGCACCGGGTTGCGGTGATCGGCGATCGTCTCCGCGGTCACCGGCAGACGACAGCACGGGGTAAACGTCCACGGACGGGTGTCGCGCGCGCGCCAGTCGCACATCAACGGAAAGTTGCGTGTCGAAAGTTGAAAGGCAGGGGATGAACGGCCCTGAGCGGTCGTACTAGGGGATGGAACCGGGGCGGATCGCCGCGAGCTGCCCTATCACGATCACGTGCGTTTGTCACGAGTCGCGGTGGTGTATACGGAGCCGACTCGCTCGCTCTCGCGCGAGTGCCGAGGCCGGCTTCTCTCTGTGTGTTTCCCCGCGCTCCGTCTTCGTCTCCGCGTACTGTCCAGCTCTCTCACTCATTCTCTCTCTCTCGCTCTCTCTCTCTTTCTCTCTCTCTCTCTCTCACTATCTCCCGCTCGCTCTCGCTCGCTCCTCTATTTTCCTTCCACTCTCGCTCCCTATCGCCCTCTCTCCCCGCGATATCTGGCCGCTTCCACGCCGACTGTCGGCCGTCCCTCCCGCCCTCCGCCGCTATCTTTCGCGCGAGCGAGAGGGAATCTTACCTGTGAGGTAAGTAAAACCGGCGCTCCGTCGTACGTGTTACGGCATTGCGCGACTCGCCCGACTCGTAGCCCCACGCTCTACCAGTACGCGAGGCTCCGCGGCCTGCTACGATCGAGGGAGGGGCACAGGGGGGCAGCAGAAGGGTGGAGAAGGAGGAGGAGGTGGCGGTAGCGGCGGCAGTGGTAGTGGTAGTGGTGGTGGAACGTGGAGGAGAAGGAAGAGGTGGTAGCGATGGTAATGCAGCAACAGGGTTGAGGGGAAGGGGGTAGCGTTACGGGGAGTGAAAAAGAATGGAAAAGACGGAGGGAGAGAGAGAGAGAGAGAGAGAGAGAGAGAAAGAACGAGCGTGAGAGAAAGAGAGATAGAGAGGAGGGGGCAGAAAGGGAGAAGGAAGAATTAAGCGACTGGGTCGGAGGTGAGTTCTGGAGATGGTAGGAGCTGTGGTATCAAAAGGGGGGCTACAGGGTGAGAGGAGAGGGGGGACTGAGGTGGCACGACAGAGAGGCTATGGGAGGGGGAGGGGGGGGGGGGGGAGAGAAGCAGAAGTTGGAGGTGAGCCGTGTCGTTTGTATCGCGTCCGGTGGGGGTAGCGTGGACCAAGGCACGCTGCTTGGGGAAGGGAGGGGAGAGGCGGGGGCCGAGAGGGGGCAAAACGCGAACCGTGGACCCCGTGGTGGGGGACACGAGTGGACCAACTGGGTTCGCCAGCAACCCGCGGTTCATTGACCGAGAAGTGCCGGGAGAGCCGAACGGTCGGCCGTGTTCGACCCGCTGCTAAAACAGAATTTGCACCGGCACTTTATGCGCGTCTCATCTACGCGCGACTCGCGAAACCCGACGGAGACGGACGACACGCGCTAGAGCGGGTCGGCCGGGAGGTTTGGAGGGAGCCGGAGGGGAGGGGGTGGGGCACGAGATTTCGCGATGCACGGCAAGAGGAATCCCGAATCAACCGCGCCGCGACCCCCGTGAGTCGGGACACACGGGACGGGGTGGAAAACGAGGCGGCAGGAATTTCGGCGGCCGAGCACGGGCGACCAGTGATGAACGTCGACGCAAAGTGGTCACGACTCCGCCGAGATGCTGCGAATTCTGACGGGTCAATTAGACGGCTACGAGGAATCCTGCTGCCGCTTTTCCTGGCGCAACTTTAACGAACCGGTCTCGTTGAAGATAGGCGAGCATCCACGAGACAGGCACCGCTCTCCGACATCATTTAATACGACTGATTTCATTATGAGAAATGCTCCGAGGCGGGGATCGCGTAGTCGCTGCGTTAACAACAGTTACAGAGTACCTAGCTACGTTCAATGATGGTTACAACACGGTTGGCGATAGCTACTCTGTACACTAGCAGATTTATAAAGAGATTCAGAAGACGCTTAAGGGGTGGTTATGCCGAAGACCATCGAACCCAACGAAATCGAGGAAGATCGTACCACCATGAAAACATCTCGTTACAAGCACATACGAGGTATACGGCCCGTCGAACGGGTTAATCGTCACCAGGGGGATGCATACACAGATCTCGCGTATCTCGTTAGGTGAGCCAGCAGTAGTACCAACCGTGCCGTCGAGCGTAATTACACCGGCGTAACGATTCAGCGGGTTAACGCGAAGTTCGCCGAGCTACGGTAGCTCGTCAACACCGTCACAGAGGGGGGGGGGGGGGAGGTCTGTCGGAACGGGCCGCACTTTGCAACTTACGTCGATGACGTTCCCAGCGAACAAGCTAACCGCTCGAGCACGGGTGCAAGCAACGAACGGCTACGAGACACCCGCAGCGCACCCTCGACACTGCAAACTCTATTACCATTGATCGGATCATAGGACTATCCTCGATACGTTCCGTACGAGATACGCGCGGAAGCTACACGCGGCTGTACCATCGTACAGATTGCTGGATGGGACCGATCGATCGGCGATAGGCCATTAGAGCCGATGCTATCGGGGTCCCGGCCAACGCGGAGAGCCCCACCGCGGTGGTATCGACGCGAGCGATCGACGTTAGGGCCGATCGGTTCGATGACTTATCTCGCTCGGGCAACGAGACGGCGACTACGCGTTTCCTGATCGCGGCCCAGGCCCCGGCGCGGCTGGACCGGGGAAGATGGCGGATGAGCGGCAGCGTTCAACGGGGAAGGGATCGGGTCCCCGCGCAAGTAAGTCTGTCGACTGCACCGGTGACCACACGGCCGCACACTTGTCGGGAAAGGAGATGCGCAACTCGGTGTAATGAACCTGGGAAACCGGTTACATCCGCGCGCGCGAGCGAGCGAGCCCGGGGTGTATATATACAGATCGGTTCGGCCTCCACTTACGTTACATTACGCGGGTTGCTACTGCCCGCGATCGAGCGAGCCGTGCGCCACCCTTATGCATCGTTGCAGCTTGTGCAGCAGCCGGGGAATATTTCAGTTCTAGGCGATTAATCGTTCGGATTTAAAGTTCCACGATCTCGATGGACTCGTTTCGCCGGTGTATTAACAATAGCACGTTCGTGAATATCTGCGGCTATTTGGGGAAGCTCTTAGTGCTTAACTGTATTTGCCACTTCGATCGCATAATCGAATAGTAGATTTAACCTGGCGAGCTTCGAATTTCGAGCGTTTTAATCCTCCCCGCATCTCGGGCAATTTTCGTACCATAATGGATGTTATGGTACCTACCGTGATCCATTAAACTTCCGCGGCTAGAGCTCCAGCGTACTCTGGAGAATTTCCAGCCCCCCTCCGGGGAACAGGCTCGGAGTCAGCGCCCGAAAAATGTTACACACTTCAGCTCCCAACATTTTCATTCCCCCCCCCCGGGACATATCCTCCGTGTGCAATCCGCTGTATTTTCGAAGCGAGCCGTTGAAAAAGTAACAATGCACCGGCGCATCTGGCGCGGTCACTAAATCTACTTTATTCGTATTCGATTACCCTTTCTGCCCGCGTTCGGCGGCCTAAAAATATATATTCGCCGCGAGGCCCTCCCCCCTCGGAGGAAGAAAATGGAGCTGTCGCGGCGAAGGAGAGCCCCGAGGAGAAAGTAAAAATAATAACCGGGACGCGCTCTCAAACTCCCACGAGATCAAAATAAATTTCAAACGATCGATCGACCCTATTCCATCCGCGAGCCTCCGCGGGCATCCCTTAACGCTCTCCCTTCCACTGCAAACGCAATCCTCCCCGTTTACGCTGGAATTAAAAAGCCCCATAATCGTAATCGCCTGCTCTCGAACCACCTCTCCCCCCTCGCCGCCCCTTCTCCGCGAACAATTCCCTGAATGAGCGGTGTTTCATTGTCGAGATAGAAAGGGTTGGATACTCGACGGCGGTAATGGCGGTGTCTTAGGGGAGGAAAAAATGCTGGGATTCAATTACCGCGGGGCGAAACGGGCGAGAGCGGAACTTCCGGTCGCCGGGATCTTCCGGCTCGGCGTAAACCGTTCCGGCATAAAAGGAAGGCCAAAGGAAGGGGGATAAAGGGCGGTGGGACCGGGGGGAAGAAAGCTCACGGGGAAAGCTACGTGTCGAGGGGAGGGATGGGGGGGGGTGGAGTCGGGGGTTTAGCGCGAGAAGTAGCAGAGCTAGGATAGCAAGAGGGGAAAGGTAAAGAGGGGGATGGGGGAGGTTGAAGAAAACACATAATAGGGTGGGGCGCTTTGCTGCCGCTTTTGAATCGATCCAACGCTGGCTACAGCTGGAGCCTCATCCCCCAGGCTCGGCCAGCGGTTCTCATTCTACATCCCCCTAGTTTCACCCTTATCGCGGCCGAATACAATCCTGTACTATACAGTGCTGCTTCCGAATCGCGACTACGGCTTCCAGGCTACGTTCCACTGATCGTATTGATACAGAAACGCCACGCGAAGATGGTCCCGCGAGTGTTTCCTTCTCGAGTGTCGAATATTTATTCTTGCACGCTGACGGTAATACAGCGGTTTACTAAACTGTCGAGAGTGTAAGCGATTCGACAATGTTCCTATGTGAATATCTTCAAAGTTACAATAGCAATGTCCGCGCTGAAAGAAGCTACTTTTAAAGCTCCCTTCGACCTGCGATTCTCGGAGACTGCGACCGGGAGAGAAAACACTCGTGCGCTTATGCCCGCGCACAGTTGTTTGCCAGGATGATTAGTAGAATATGTCGAAAAGTTTAGAACCAGACTGTGTGGGGGGTCGCGATTGGATTTAGATTAACGCCGACTTTGACACTGTAGAGAGATCAAACTCCTAGGGGTAAACTGGGTCGTGGATCGGGGGCTCGTGCCTGGGCATGTACGTGTCGAGCACGGATGAACGAGCTTCGAGGACACTTGTTAGCCAGAACCACTCGAATACGAGCGGCGGCTGGTTATTAATTCGTCGTCGTCCCATCGTAGACGTCGATTTCCAATAGGCTGTAGGACAGATCAAGATCGCGCTTTATAATCTGCCCGTTATTAGCTTCCCCCTCTAGCACTGGGAGAGAATCGTGTTTCGCCCAACCGTTCTGTCGATTAAATTGCGAGCGATTGACCAATTCCTAGCGTAGGCGCGAACGACATCGGCTCGTTCGATTTCGACCGTGCCGGCGTCCGCGGCCGCTCGGAAAATCGCCGATGGCGGAAACAGTCGATTCCAGCGGATCGAATGGCAAAACTGCCGGAGAAATTTCCTCTGTATGAACAATAACAGGAGCTGTCCGGCCACGAGGATGAAGCAGAATCGGCGACGAAATTAGAAGTTTGTCGGAAACGCGGACAAATGAACGCCCTTCGTCGTTCTGACCACGGTAGGGTGGAAATACAATATCCCGCGTTCCATTTTCCGTCGACGCTGCGTAGCGACGGTGTGTGCTCGATCGTAGTAAATGTAAAACGGGAAGCTAATTTCGTTTAAGTAACACCGTCAAGATTCTGGTTTCTCAAAATGGAACTTCGCGAAGACTGATGCTGAGTAGATAAAACTAGACTGTCCCTAGTTCCTACGCTTCTATCTCAAGACTAAAGTGTATTACCCCCAAGATGTACGATCATTCAAAGTGTCCCACGCGGAAAATCCTTTTTACCATGAAGCTCGACGTTCTCCACCTTCGACGTCCCTTATTCTCGACGGTTTTAAGACAGACCATCGTGCTAGGTTCGCGAGGTGTGCGGTACTGATCGGGCGAGGCATGTAGCGTGTTGGTTGACGAAATAAGCCGCGAGATTAAATTGGACGCGGGTAGACGGCTCGCCGTCATTTATAATAAAGACTCACCGTTGTTGTTGCGCAGGATGGAACCAGGACTCGTCGCCTCGAGGGGGCTGCTGGGTTCTTCCGTGCTCGGCTCCCTCTTCACGCTGAAATGGAAACATCTATTATGTATTCAATCGAACCTGGGACGAGAACAGGGAGAGAGAGAGAGAGAGAGAGAGAGAGAGAGAAAGAGAGAGAGAGAAGCTGAGGGAGGAGGTGGAAATCAGCCGAAAGCCGAAAGTAGTCCAAGATCGGGGGCGCGAGGGTCCTCGAGCCAGGGTCGTTCCGTGCCGCCGAAACATTTTGTTCGGAGGATACCTCCTTATCGCGGGGCGGCTCTGTTTGCGCGTAAGAGAGGTCCTTTTGACTACGGCCCTGACTCGATCCGAGCAATCAGGGTTGACCCAGTTTTTGAGTTCAATTTGCGCCGCGAAGCCGCGCGCGTTTCGCTTAAGCTGGCCGAAATGAAAATGGATTGGACCGAGGGTGCGGGAAAGAAAAAAAAATCGAAGATTAATTGTTTCGGGGGAGAGGGGTCTAATTGTATGCGACGAACAACCTCGTTGAGGTGCATCCTGTCGCGGGATGTGACCCTCGCGCGAGCTTTAGTCGACTTTGCTTTCAACAAGATTCTTCTTAATGGGTTCTTGTAGGGAAGGAGCAAAACCGAATGCACTTTTGTGTTATTGTTCGAGATCCGTGGGACGGGCTCGATCGATCGATTGCGGTGAAGAAATACTGTAGAAACGTTGAAACGTTAGACAGAGGAATCTGTCTGAACAGAAGCAGAAAGTGACGTGGCAATGTAGCGTCATTAAAAAACTATGTAAATCATTTTTTTCTCCATCTTTAGGTTCGGAAGAATCCACGCGTGAAAGTGTTTAATGGCACTGTGGACTATGAAGAACGGGGAGGATTTTATAATGGAATACAGCGAAGTTTAATAGAATGTGGCCTGGTAGAAAGAACGATACCAGGAGAGACTCGATTAAGAGATTGCATCAAATGGTAAGAAAGTCAAGTGTCGCGTTACGAAGGACACCAAGGCAGCAGCCCCAAGATACCCGGAGTCGCCAGATTGGAAAATTCTTCTGGCAAATATTTTCCCGGCGTCTTTGAGGCTCCTTCAAAGAAGATCGAAGCCCATCAATAACCAATAAATCCGCGAGGATGGGACACGGATCGACACCCTCGGCTTCTGGAGGGGCAGCCAGCCCCTCTATGAATAGATATCCTATTTCGGAAGCCGAAGTACGTATTATCGAGCGGCAAACGACGTTCACATTACCACTTTGCGCCGCGACGATGTCAGGAACCAACGAGGCTACAGCGCTATCTCCAGTTCTGCAGAGTGCCCTTCGGTAATTAGCAACCCCGGAATAATTGGAACGGAACAGGTCGAAGGAAAACATTTGTACGCGAAGCTGGCGGATCACGGATGCCACAAGTGACCGATCCTGGCAACGTAAACGGAGGAGCCATTCGTTTAGGATACGCCTAATTCTTCCACTATCGAACACCGAATGCAACCAGCTATTCATATGGATGCAAGGCCTTGCTCTTGTGACCTTTGAATACCTATAAACGGGATAAAAGGGAACCAGTGTTGCGGGATGTAAGTGGCGCAGAAATGGGACCTTTGAAAATCGGTGGATACTGTTTTATCACATTCTCTGATAAAAGTCCTCGAACAGACCTTTTTGTTACGATCTATATAATAATGAGACCACAGAGTTTGGAGAAGCAGTGTGTAACGAAATCATACAATGGACTTTTGTTGCATCCTCCGTGGAAGACCGCGAGAATGAGAAGCTGAACGTGAATGTATGTACAGACTAGATTAATAAATCATAATAGAAGACCATAATGAACAGGTTGCTACACTTCGGGTTGAGCAGTGCGAGAATAAAGAATCTCCCGCGAGTTCTCCGCCTAGATACATTGTTAATGGTAATTACTTGAGCCGAAAGTATGCGCGCAAAAGGAGGGGAAAAAGTTAGCAACGTTGTAAACACAGTCTCGTGCTCGCTCTGCTGGAAGGAACTCTCGTTTTGAAATAAAGATTGTACGATGAGCAGGCGGAGATGGCATGGAAAGATATGGAAATGGATTTTCGCGTGGCTAAAAACGCGAAGTAGCGGAGGCCAGAAGTGGGTTGATAAATTAGAGAAGGTGCCGTGGTGGAAAATGCCTCCACAAAGGGAAATCTGTGTTCATATAAGTAATTCTGGAAAATTGTCCTTGTAAACGGTAAATATACGATGAAAGATGAGAAGATACTAAACTTGAGTACTCTGAGCAGAGTGTTAATATTGACGCTGATTACTGATCGTAAGTATTAAGCATTAAGCACTGAATGTAGTAAGTAACGAGCTCTGAGACCCGAAATATAATTGAGTAAGTACACAACAACTGGTAATTAAATACCCCGCGAATAAAGCTCCGGAAGATGTAATTTGTCACATAGCCAAAGAAGAGTTAATGATAACAATTTGAAGCAATGTTTCAGTTTCCAATGAAATTTGAAATGAAATTTGAAATGAAATTTCCAATAAAAACTTCCCCGCAACATTTACTTTGAAGAACGGCAACTGAACACAGGAAAACCACTTTCTTTTAGGAAGAACCTCTGTCTTTTTCATCGCAACTTAATAATAACGATTAATTTTCAAAAGCGGGGGAACAAACAGTAATTAACTTTACGCATAAAGCACAACTGACGTTGGGGGGAAAGTAGTCGCAGAATATCTGCGCAAGAAAAAGTGCTGATTTTATCTAATTTGCAATGTAAATTTAAATTTACGTAAAAGCGAACCCAGCCGCTTAGAATAGACACAATTGAACGGTCGCGACAGCGAAGATTTGGTTATTTCCATTTTTAAGCTCACTAAATAGAATAACGCCGAAACGTTGGCGACGGGACGCGATGCTTTTAAACTTTGCATTATTAAACGATAGGACCACGATTGCGTTCATGTTCGGAAATACGAGCACTGTATAAACAGCTCCAAAGCCACTCGCAGTATACGCTTTAAAAGATCGCGTTCGGGTTAAAAAAAAAAAAAAAAAAAAAAAAAAATTCGAACACGTTATGGCGTTATACATTTGAATATTATGAAAAGGCAGGGCTTCGGAGATAAAGCTTTTCTACAATGCGAGAAACACTACCTCTTTCACAATGACTAATACAGCAAATCTCAATAACAAGACTATCGGAAAAGTTCATCGAAGTTCAACTGTCAATTTACCCCGTTTAAAAATTACCGCCATTGCGTTAGAAACCATTCAGCCCCCGTCTAATGCTTGCACACTACATTTACATACAAGCGTATGAGTTTCTATATAAATCTTTCTAAACATTGTATATGCTGTATGTATAGAATGCTTATTACATTAAACAGAAACACTTGGAGTTCTACAGATATGATGGTCTCAGTAACAACTGTTGAGCAGGGTCTAGAATTATTCCCGTTCTTTCTTTCTCTACCCCCGTTCGAATCGTACGGGCCCTAACCTTAATCGACAGGGAATCCTGAATTCCTACCTTATAAAAGTCGAATCTGCCGCTGGGCTGGAGGGTCTCGGTGAGGAACTCGCGGTGGAGGCGGTAGTGGTCTCCTCCACGTCCATCATCATTCATACCGACGATGACGGGTCAGTGCGGACGTCAGATATATGTGTAACGAGGGGATTACTTCAACGGCGGCAACGAGGACGAGAATGGAGGGGGTGGCGCGGTGAGGATGGCTGATTTCCCAGGCCCGCCGGCCTCTCCGCGTCCGATTTCACGGGAACCGAAACCATAAAGTCGGAGGACTTGGCAAGGGGTTGGGGGTTGGTTTCGTGGGCCCGTCCACGAGCGCGGGCTTACGGAAAACAACTGACAAGCGACGTTACCCCCACCGACAACAACCACCGTGCGGCGCCTGTAAACCTGCGCCGCCGATACTTGCCGCGCAGGAACGTTATCATTGCGCAGGCGCGCGCCGCCAAAGGATTAGCCTGAAATTAAAGAGAGAATACGTTTAGATATCGGGGAATAGAATGTGGCATGAATCACTTAACGCTTAATGCAGTCGACGGATGTTTTGCGATCGAGGGCTTTCGGAATTAAATTGCCGTCTATCCGATTCTGAACTTGTCCTTGAAGATTTGTACCGCATAGAACGTTAGGCGGGAAAGAAAGCGATTTTCAATATCGCTCGTTAAGAGGACATACGTTATATGGGTCAGAATTTTCAAAGAAATGGTTAGATGTAGAGATATTCAGCGTGAGTAATGTAATAGGAAGTGGTATGGCGTTGATTGCAAATTAGGTGCTTGTATTTTATTTCTCTTTTCAAACGTCCGATACAGTTTTTTCTTTTGTGGAATGATAATGTCGAGCAAACGTTTCACCTACAAGCAATGGGAACGCCAGAGATGCCTCGGCGTAAATCTGCAATGTTAATCGGCGGTGTTTGAATGTATCGCATGCCCTGGAATGCTTAATTTAGATATAGAAATTTCTTTACTTTCACCGGTTTCGCGTCCATTCGAATTTTACCCCAGGAAACTGCCTCGTCTGGGCGAGCACCGCTATCGCTCCCATCAAATTCGGAAGACGTGTTTATAAATACAGCATAATCAGCGCCGTTTCTCTAAAATAGAATTTATTCTTAGTTAATCTGTCTGCGGTACTCTTCCTTCGATTTTCTTTTTTACCATTAGATTTGCGTTACAAATATGATGTTTTATAACGCCACCCCCTACAATGATCATGCCGCTTTTAACTGCTTTCATAGCCATCGTATTCAGTCGTCTAAGGTCTGTAATGCGACAGCAGAATAATGATTTTTAATGCGCTAAATGGAAGCAGCTTATTTCGTAAAAAAGACTGAGACCTGATACTATATCTACGACCAGGCCCGGATTTTTAAACGAATGGAAGTACATCATGTCGCCGAGACTGCCATCCGTTAGGGCAGGACTAAAAACCGGAATTTTATTTTTCGCAGCCCAGTAATAAATTGACTCTTCGTTATTGATCTCTTCGCCCAACCTAGCTATTACTTTGGACGGTGTCCAAAGCGTACCCTGAAAGTCACACTCTAAAATAACGCCTTTTGGAAGAGCGAGCGAACGATCCCCTTCCTTTAAATACAAACTTTCTCTTTCTGTTCAGCCAACATCGCATCTAACTTAGGCATCACCCAGTCTTCGAACAGGCAGTAGTTGTTATTCGGCACTAGTAAATTTCCTATTCTATTAATACCGTGTTCTCTAAGATGTTTCCCTTCCAAATGAAAATCTCCTACGTAAGTTGGAGCCAAACATTTTATTAGATCTTCCTCTATACCACCCGCCGTAGCGACGACACAATCAACCTACATAATACAAATATCAGGCTAAGATACCAAGGCGTTGGTGTGAAAATTTTCAATATTTAAACCGACCATTTTATGCTGTACAAGAAACCTTATAGATTCTCGAACGCCGCATGAAGCCATATTAGATGTATACCCTAAAAATATTGTACACGAAGAATTCCTTCTAATGAAATCGTCATCTTCTAAGTTATCGATTTGATCGTCTCTAAGTGGAATATTCCTTGCGCGTATCATTCGTTGAACTTCATCTACTGCTAGTCCAAAATTCCTTGCTTGAAATCCTGAAGTTTTATACGATTTAAACAAACCGTGATAGTCGATTCCTTCGTTCCAGTCGTATCCTAACGAATATCAATTTTATCATTTTCGTCATACGTATAAAAATGAACAAATTTCTAACAGATTATATTGCATCGTGGAACTAGAAAACCTTTGACTGTAGGCGTTCCAGTTGGGAGCGGAGAACTATGTACTAAAACAGCATTCTTAACAAGTTCCGGTACATGACCGTGTGAATTGTCTTTAACGTCGGTCATATCGCAATTGTCTTTCAATTTATACTGCCTTTAGAAATAGATATAACCTAAAATGTAAATATATCCGTACTAAGTAGCAGCTTCGATCATTCGTAAAGAATAAACGTTATTGTAACAAACTGATTATCTATTCATTTATTTTTCGTGTACGAACTATTTGCACCCTTTTCAAATTATTTTAAATCCCTCGCGTTATTGACAGCGTGACACGTGATGAAGCACTATTTACATCGAACATGCCAAAATTAATGATTTTTTATTAAGAAAAATATGTAGTAAGTAATTACAGAATAAGTTATTTATGTATAATATTGGTAATGTTGCAATAGAAATAATAAGTTACGCGTTATAAACCAATCACCCGAACCTTAACCCTTCAACTAGACTTAGGGAAATGAATTAAACGTTTCTTTAATACAAGTATCAAAGCAATCAATTAATAAATATCGTTGCTCAAGATTGTTTCACATTAAATTACAGTGTGTCCAGAAGATGCCTTAATCCACAAAATGCAATTAAACACGTAAATAAACAAATCATTTGTACCCCTGCACACATTGAATAGGACCTTAAATTCCCCCGTATTACTGCGTGACGCCTAAAAAGTTCCTCATTTCATAAAATAAGCGAATATTCGAAATACTTTTAAATACAACATATTCGATACTACACTTGATTACATTAAAATTGTAATAGAAATAAAATAAACAAAGAAATAAATGATCAAGAGTGCAAGTCGGCATTGTCCCTACAAGAGAAAGGAGGGAGACTTTCGATGCAAAGACGTGTTACTACAAATAATTTATATTTTATCGTTACTTAAAAATTTCCAGTTAATATTCACTATTCAGTGTATATTATAGAAAATTCGGCAACCTGCACTAGTGCGCACTGAGTGCGAGTTTTCTCGCTTCCAATTGGCTAAAAGTAGCACTCAGTGCGCATTAGTGCGACCATCCGAATTCGCTATTAGTTTCACGAATTCATGCATTTAAATATCGGCCCAAGAATTACATGCGCATTGCGCAGTGGAGAGCATCTCACAAGCAACTTCACACGGTTGATATTGTGCTGGTGCGAACACTTCTACAGAATTCCGTGAATATGGACCAAGGCAAAGCCACGCCATTGGCTCGCGCTTCTTGATTACAGGTTTTCAACCAATCAGAGAGACCCATTCCTGAAGGGGCAGATGGTGTAGTGGCAGCACAGGCTACACAGGCGTGCGTAGTGGCGTTGTAGAATATGAATTCAAAAGAACAACGGTCAATCGTGTCTCGACAGGTCGAATTTGTAACAAGGATAAATACGCAAATAAGTATAACGATTCTTCGTAGCAATTAGTCTGTTGAGCGCTGGACGCCGTAGTATTTCGTTGAATCGCGAGGGAGAAAACACGAAAATGGCCGATTTGGCTGAATGCGAACCGTTAATACAGCAGACAGTAACAAAGCTACGAAGTACGTTGAGTTATTTACACAAAATATGGAAAGAGATCGGCTTCACCGACGACGATCGCTCGATATACTGCGAGCAGGCTTTAAATCATATAAACGACTTGCTGCGCGACATGGTTTCCGAGTCGGAGCTGAAGAAGGAAATGATACTCAGGAATGTTAAGGGATTAATGAACGAGATTGCTACATTGACTGCGGAACTGGGAACAGATATAGAAATCAATGGGTACGAAGATTTACCATTGAAGGAGGTGGAGCAGGTGCTGCGCAGCGACGTACAGAAGTTCCAGTATTGCAAGGAACAGCGTCTGGTACATATGCGAGAGCTACTCGTAAAGGAGAGATGCCTTTGCAAAGCGCTGGGCACCCAGCCGATCGATATATCGGAGAAATTACCTACGGAGGAGGAGCTTAACAGCTTTAGACTTTATCTAGAGAGTCAGGAGGGTGAAAAGAACCGCTTAGAATCTATTTTTAAGGAAATGCGTAGGTCGATTGTTAAAATGATGGATGACCTGGGCATGTCTCCGTCCACGAATTTCGAACATTTTGTATATAAGGACAACGAGAACTTTGTCTTTAGTAGCAGCAACATGACCAAGTTGAGGGAATTCCGAGACGAGCTTAAGCGTCAGGTAGACAAAGCAAAGGAGCACGTCGATGATATCAAGCGAGATCTAATAGCACTGTGGAAGTATCTCGATCAGCCCGAACGCATCTGCCAGTCGTTTCTAAGCAGCTATGTGGGGTATAGCGTTGCCACGATCGATGCATTAGAAACGGAAGTAGAGAGATGCAAAGAAAAGAGGAAACAGAACATTGCCAAATATGTATCGCAAGTGAGATCTGAATTGGTAAAGTTATGGGATCTGTGTAAATTCAGCGACGAACAAAGGCGACAATTTAACTACTTTTACTGCCAAACCTACACGGAAGATTTGCTGACATTGCACGAACTTGAAATTAAAAGATTGCAAGAATTTTACGAAGCCAATAAATCTATATTCGTGCTCTTAGACGAGCGCAACAATCTGTGGACGAAGATGAAGGAATTACTGCAGCGCGCTAATGATCCAGATCGTTTCTATAATCGCGGCGGTCAGTTACTGATGGAAGAGAAAGAACGAAAGAACATACAGAAGAAGTTGCCGAAAATAGAAGACGAACTAAGAACCTTAATAAACAAATATAAAGGCATGCACGGGGAAGAATTCACGATAAATGGAATGTCAATAGAAGAGCTATTAAAAGAATCGTGGGAACATCTGAACGAAGAAAAAGAAACTATAAAGAAAGCCAGAAAAGAGGCGAAGGATAAATCGGTGAAGAAAATAACTTTGAGCGCGTCTAAAAAAGGTGCTTTAAGTTCGACAAAGAAAACGCCGACTATATTGAGTACCCGCCGACACACGCCGCTTAGTTTCTCGAAGAGGAAGTTGTTATATAGTCCTTCCCCAAATAATTCAGTAAAGCGTAGAAATATAACCGCAGTATCTAGTGGATCTAAAGTTAGAAGAAGCGGAAAAGTTTCCAGGAAACTCTTGCACTCTGCTGGCAAGGGAATTAAGAGTAGCCAGAGGAAAGAGAATTCTGTGTCGCAAAGCTCGGCTGGTACAGACACAACGTACAACCAATTTAAAGAACACTTAGAGGATAAGAGAGAATTACGTAGTTCGTTACTTCCGGAACAAGTATTAGCAAATGCGACCAAATCGAAAATGAAGACACCAGTAAGAACGCCGGTGAAACCGTTAAGAAAGAATTTACTACTACCGATAACGCCTACAACTACAACACCTAAGCTATCGCAATCGCACAAATCACCTCGCAGCCCAAGAGGTGTACAATCCACAAGGCTTGCTGCTATGTCGACACAGCTACCTATAATCTTTTAAAGTACTTATAAATTAATCAGGATCATCTCGCATAATTATCAATATTACTCGCATACTAAAACATACTTTTCTGAATACTTTAATTTTATTATCGAACAAGTAGCGTAAAACTAACATGAATTCAATTATTTTACAGAATTGTACTATTAGTTGGGATAATTGTACACCGTATTTATACTCGATACCTTTATGTTATATAGCAACATAACATAAAGAAGTATTGTATAAGTATTATAGATTTATGTTATTTCTTTGTATGTATATTTACTAGTTTGTTAAATGTGTTTCTCATGTTTTAATATTTAATTGCAATCTGTTGTATGTGCGTATATTCAGTACAATTTATAACGCATAATTATTGCATTCATAGTGTATCTATAGAGTAATATTGTAAATAAAACTTAACTTTTACGAAAATTATAACTCATTTCGTTAGTTTAATAAGTAATAACGAAACGTATACACATACTTTGTGAGAGCACAGTTTCGTTACATATTATTATACATTTATATATATATATATGTGTGTGTGTGTGTGTGTCCTATTCAAAATGTACATTTATAACAATTTCTTTCACGAAAAAATCTTTAAAATTGGAACTTGTAATTCAAAGGATGCTACGCGAATGAAAGATGTCGCATAGAAACGAATCGGTGTGGTAGGGTAGTGATCCTCCAAGGAGTGATCGGAACAAGCTGTATCGTCGCTGATTGGTTGCCGCCATTTGTGGCAAAAGCGGAAGTAGACACAGACAGAAACTATAAGAAAGAAAGAGACAGAAATACGGATAGAAAGAGATAGATAAAGAATCAGCTTGGAAAGCAGACGATTTAATGAATGTTTAGGTTATGTTATTTCCGGTTTTGCCCCAAATGGCTGCGGTTACACCGATCACTCCCTGGAGGATCACTATGGTAGGGAGGCCATCTGCAATCACGTAATTGGGAGGTACTTCCGTTTCCGTTTAACGCCATAGAAGCTGATGGAAGCTATAAACTTGTTTGGAGAATTGATTTGTATATAGGTTATATTCATTTTATTCGATTAATACGCGGAACGATATACATTTCGTTTCTGGCGTATTACTAGAATCAAAACAAAATGGGCGATATAAAATCATTCTTTCACCAATGGTGCGCGAAAGCCATCAAGGAACCTCAATTTGACGTGAGACCGACAGGTATAATTTTTAACACATTGTAATGCCACATTCGTCTTCGAAAGATATCCAAAAAATATTCGCAATTTTTTTAGGGCCGAAACATCGGCAACGTTTCCTCTGCGAGCTACGCGTACCTGGATTCGATTATGTGGGCGCGGGGAACTCCACTAGCAAGAAGGACGCACAGGGCAACGCAGCTAGAGATTATGTGAATTATTTAGTCCGTTCGGGACACGTGAATCCTAACGACGTTCCAAAGGATGCGGGCATAGTTCCAGCGCGAGATGCGGAACCCGTTAAGACAGAGACTAGTGGCCCTTTGAAGTCTGTGTTCCAAGATGGGATGGGGCCGAACGATATCGGTCATGCCTACAGAGTTTATAACGAACATGGCCAAGGCAATTATACGTATATGGATAGAATAGCGGATCAGAAAAGAGTCGAGGACGCGGAAGATGTTGATGTAAATTCTGGAATTCACGGGAACTGGACCATAGAGAACGCTAAATCTAAGCTTCATCAGTTTATGCAAACTAACAAAATTAACAGTGATTACAAATATACCCCGGTTGGCCCAGATCACACGAGGTACGGGTTGTTTCAATGTAGCCCTTTATTTATGCATCGGATTGGAGTTATCGCCGCAATATCATGATACTACTCGAACTCCCAGATTGTGTTTCGAGTGACTGTACCATTTGAAAGTCGATAAGACCATACTGGAGTACACTATTTACTTGTGCGCAAACGCTGGTGCAAGAGAAAGAAATTATTTTCTCTTGTGCACAGATGGAGATGATGTTTAACCAAAACTTTTATTGAAATGATTTAATAACAGTTTTGGTGCAATCGATCATAGAAACTTATTACAATGTGCTCCAATGTGGTCTTGGACATTTTCAAGTGGTAAGTTGAAATTATGTTTCGATGATTGTTTGTTGAATGCGTTATAGTTGAATATAAATATGCGTACGTAAAACATTAATAATAAACATATACGTATCTCTCATTTTCCCTCAGGAGTTTCATGGCCGAAATGACATTCTACGTGAAACAACTTGGGAGAAGTATGTTGAGAAATTGTTGAAACATTCTGAAGGAGTTGACGATATCTAATTTTATTTGAACCTCTTTCAGACGTTACTGGTCGTGAAACTGGTTCGAACAAGCAGACCGCATCGAAAAGTTGCGCTCTATCTCTCGTCAGACAATTGTATCATCTTGGCGTGATCGAAGCATTTAGTGGTACTCTGAAGAAAAACAAAGAAATAGAGCAAATTAAACCGTATCCAGTCAAAATTTCACCGGATCTGGAAACTCAGATTACCGATGTTCTGTCAAGTTTAAATATAACGCCTGTGAATGTAAATCCTGTACGTTTTAAATATAATTATATTGTTCATGATTCCTCCTTACCATTTTCATCGATTACGTTAGAAAAGGTAACAGGTGTGAATTTATATTACAGGCATCAGACGTAAAGGAAGAAACGTCTAACCCTGCTGTCTCTTTATTAACAAATCAAGTGCTGGATGACTTTATCTCATCCGTGCCTCAGCCTGCTGGTGTAGTAAGTTGGTCTCCGCCTCAACAAAATTGGAATCCATGGACCGGTTGCAACATAGACGAAGGGCCCTTAGCCACGATGTCTTTAGATCAATTGTCAGAAGACTTGCAACACGAGCAACGAGAGAGATTGCATCAAGACAGTAGTCTGCAAAAGAGTATGAAAGAAAGGTCTAGCTTGCCAGTTTACTCAAAGAAGAGTGAAATAATGAATGCCATCAACGATAATCCCGTGATCATTATCCGAGGAAACACAGGCTGTGGTAAAACGACACAAGTGTGCCAGTTCATCTTGGACGATTACATTGCGTCCGGTCAAGGTGCATTTTGCAGTATCGCAATTACTCAGCCTAGAAGAATATCTGCTGTATCCGTGGCTGATCGAGTGGCTGCCGAAAGATGCGAAAGTTTAGGACAATCTGTTGGTTACTCTGTACGATTCGAATCTTGTTTACCGAGGCCCTACGGGAGCATAATGTTCTGCACTGTTGGCGTGCTTCTGAGAAAGCTGGAAGGTGGATTAAGGGGTGTATCGCACGTTATAGTTGACGAGATTCATGAACGGGACGTGAATTCTGATTTCATTATGGTTGTTCTTCGCGATATGATTCACATATACCCGGATTTGCGAATTATTCTAATGTCGGCCACTATCGACACATCGTTGTTCAGTAATTATTTCAACAATTCCCCGGTGATAGAAATACCAGGTAGATCGTATCCTGTGCAACAATATTTCTTAGAGGATTGCATACAGTTAACAAATTTTGTACCGCCCATGGATACCAGGAAACGGAAGACTCGGGATTCGGATGATCTTCCGACAGACGGGGAACCAGACGAGAATCTGAATAAAGTCATTGGCACCGACTACTCTGTACAAACTAAGAACGCTATGGGGCAACTTGCAGAGAAAGAGATAAGTTTCGAACTGGTAGAAGCTCTACTGAAGTACATCAAGAACCAAGGTATTTCAGGCGCTGTATTGATCTTTCTGCCTGGTTGGAACTTGATATTCGCGTTAATGAAACACCTGCAGCAGCATCCCATGTACGGAGGATCGGAATACGTAATTATACCGTTGCATTCCCAATTGCCTAGAGAAGATCAGCGTAAAGTTTTCGATCCCGTAGCGCCGGGAATAACGAAAATCATCATAACTACGAATATCGCTGAAACATCGATTACGATTAACGACGTAGTCTATGTAATAGATTCCTGCAAAGCCAAAATGAAGCTGTTCACGTCCCACAACAACATGACAAATTACGCTACTGTCTGGGCCAGTAAAACGAATTTGGAACAGAGGAAGGGCCGTGCTGGTCGCGTCAGGCCGGGATTCTGTTTCCATCTGTGCTCCAGAGCGCGTTTCGACAAGATGGACGAACATATGACTCCAGAAATGTTTAGAACGCCTTTGCACGAGCTAGCGTTGAGCATTAAATTGTTAAGATTAGGTAGCATTGGAAAGTTCTTGTCGAAAGCAATTGAACCGCCACCGATCGATGCTGTGATCGAAGCTGAAGTTATATTACGAGGTACGTTTTTATTAATATACCGCTTCATTGTTACTTTGCCATCTCGAGACTTGTTTTACAATGAATGCCCGTTTATTTCAGAGATGAAGTGTCTAGACGAGAATGACGAGCTAACGCCACTTGGTAAAATATTAGCTCGTCTACCCATAGAGCCACGTTTAGGCAAGATGATGATTCTGGGTTGCATGTTCCGCGTCGGAGATGCGCTCTCCACAATGGCTGCGAATAGCACAACGTTCCCAGAGGTTTATAATATGGGGCCGGACGTGAGACGATTGTCTGCGCAACAGAAGTGGTTCGCTGGTGCGAGGTACAGCGATCATGTGGCGATGCTTCATGCATTCCAAGCGTGGGAGGAAGCTAGAGGCGGCGGAGAGTACGCGGAGCAAGCATTTTGTGATTCGAAAAATTTAAGTATGCCCACGTTGAGGGTTACATGGGAAGCTAAAGTAGGTCCACGTACCCGTTACTATCTAATTCTTTGAGGAAATGTATGCTTACGATATGCTTCACTCGCAGAATCAATTGCAAGCACTTCTGCAAAGCGCTGGTTTCCCAGAAGAAACCCTTTGTCCCACACCATTGAATTACCAGGCCGGCGCGGACGTTCGCCTCGACACAATTACTGCTTTGTTATGCATGGGTCTTTACCCAAATGTTTGTTTCCACAAAGAAAAAAGGAAGGTCCTGACTACCGAATCTAAGGCAGCACTGATTCACAAGACCTCGGTGAACTGTAGCAACTATGAGCAAAACTTTCCGTTCCCATTTTTCGTGTTCGGAGAGAAGGTGGGTGATTAATCTTCTTCTTTCGAATAAACTAAATAATTGCACGTTTACGGGACCATTTATTCTCTCTTACAGATTCGAACAAGAGCAGTGTCTTGTAAGCAAATGACCATGGTATCTCCGATTCATTTGTTACTGTTCGGCTCTCGAAAAGTCGAGTACGTCGATGGCCTGGTGAAACTGGACAACTGGGTCAATTTGGATATGAATCCGACTCACGCGGCGGCAATAGTCGCTTTGCGGCCGGCCTTGGAAGGCCTTGTTGTGAAAGCCGCGAAGGAGCCAGAAACTATCCTGGAATTAAGTCCCACCGAAGAAAAAGTACCATCGTCACCATGACTTTTTTAATGAATTTTACGAGCGACGCGAGTAAATGACACGTATCTTGTTTCTTTCTTAATAGGTATTGAGCTTAATCAAGTCATTGTGCGGAATGAATGCCTGCCGTTTCGAACTGGATCAGATTACAGGCGGTGGCTTCCAATCGCGAAGGCCACCGAGGGGACATTCGACTGGTTTTCAATCGGACAGCGGTAACTCCGCGAAAATGATGCGAGGAAACGGTGGTTTTCGCGGATCTCCTCGCGGCGGCGGTGGTTTCGGTGGCGGCGACTACTCAAGAAATGACTACGGCGGATACAGAGGCGATGGGAATAGAGGATTCGGGATGAATAATTCACGCGGAGGAGGAGGAGGAGGAAATTGGGGCGGTAGAGGTTTCCGTGGTCGCTATTAATCCATATTCGAATCAGGGGATGAGTGAAACAAAACCGTCCTCTGATCCGTAGATGGCTTACTATTCCACGTGTGTCACACACTGGAATTGATAGATGCAACGCATGGATCTTCTTTGTTCTTATTAGTTCACAAACTGAGGTTACTTTTAAGAATGATAGTTCCCAAGATATTTCGGACAAAGCACTTTGTCGTACATTGGGCAGTCGGTGCACGAGTAACAGCTGCTACCATGGCTTCTGCCTGCTCGTGTTTGGCGCTTAAAAAGAGAAGATAATGCGTTTGTTGCTACCAAAAGCGAACGTCTGCGAACGTATTAGTTATCTTCAAATCAAGCGATTAAAAGTTGACTATAGTGTATAACTGATGTTTCGTACGATTATATATCATCTTGACAATGTATTTGTAAACGCAGTATATTTATGTTTATACTACCTTTCTTTAAAACAAGCACACTTCTATGTATTTTATGAATACCTCTTATGTAATCAGTCTGAATAACAGTACAAATAAAATATTAAAACCCATTGATCTTGAGTGTCCAGTAAAACGTCCAGCAGTGTATTCTGCAAATATCGCGAGGCAAGTGATTCAAAAGCGGGATCCCCTAACGATGCGACACGTAAGGTCGCAATTGAATTCGTCATGAAACGCACTATACCGTCCAATAGATCCGCGGAAAACGCAATGCCCACGGCCATCTAACGGGCGCGAACGAAATACAGAGAAATAAGTTTCCGTATCTCGTGATTTCGTAGGTCTATTTGCGAACACGTCAGGGATCGAGCACGGTATAACGTCATATTAACGTCCGTAGCATCGGTCGGTGGTCAGGTGTAGTGGAACGCGTAGAAAAATGGCGAAGGCCTGCGTGTAAAGACGATCGTCAACAGAGTTGACAGAAACTAATGAAATTGGCCGCTGTCAAACGTGACAAACGTGATGCGCGAGAGATGCTGCTTCTAGTCCGCGCCGTCTTGGTGCGTCTCGTGTGATCGGCTGGGCCGCTTCGGGAACAGTGTTGAGACTCCAGTGTGAAAGCGACGGGAAAGAGAGATACAAAAAGGGGGATCCAGGAGACCCAGGTGGTTGCGAAACGTCACTGATCACAACACGGAACGGGCCACTTCAAGGCAAGGCGTTCCACCTTGTTCTAGGAGGGCAATCTCCTCTGTACAGTAAAAAATAGTGCGACAATGCGAGCGACCAAGTATCACGAGGTTCGGCGGATCCCCGCGGCGGAGTCGCGATGACCTGATTCAATCGTGGTCGTTCTAAAAGTGTATGTCCCGATCTTGAATCTGCGTATCGTGCAACGTTATGTCCAGTTATGCATCTGACATTTCGACTCGTTGCGAACGCTCGTCGAGGCGGCTCGTTTAGCCGTATTTGGCAATTAGCGCCACACGGAGTTACGATTAATTTCCAGCCGCGTAAAGAGCGTGCGATTTGCGAGTTTTAACGATGCCTCGTCGCTCGATTCATCGCTGATACGGCCCCTTCGAATACCGCTCCCGGTACAGTCCAAGTATCAAGTACTGCTCAGAGTTCAGTGTAATGATCGTATTAAAGTTACATTGACAATTCGCGAAAACACCGTTCGGTCTTTGTAATAATTAACAGTGACTTGACTTCTATCGTTGTGCAATAACATGCTTCTGACGTGTCATTCTTTGTAATATTAGCTCCTTGGCAAAATGCCTAGAAAGTAGTTTGAGGCTGAATGGCGGGTATTTCTGAGAAAAATGTGGGACGTGTCGTAAGGGGAGACGCTTGGAGCGTGTTAGAGAATGGCTACGTTTTGACGCTTATTCGGATCTTGCGTATTTTAGGTGTAACAAATGAGTCAGACAGAGATGGATCAAGAAACGGTCTATGGCACGCATGAAGACAGCCATGTGGTCATGTCGGAGAAGGTACAGTCTCTGGCTGGCCGTATTTACCAGGAGTTCGAGAAGATGATAGCCCGCTACGACGAAGACGTGGTGAAGGACTTAATGCCCTATGTAGTCAATGTTCTAGAATGTCTAGACATATCTTATACCGAGAACCAAGAGCGCGAGGTAGAATTAGAATTATTAAGAGAGGACAACGACCAGCTGATAACGCAGTACGAAAGGGAGAAACAGTTAAGGAAAACATCCGATCAGGTGCGACTTGTATCTTCGCGATACCGTGGTTCTTAATCCTGATGTTACGATTAGCGAATGGAGTCGTTAGACAATTAACACCTACACTTTTTCTAACTAGAAACTGCTTGAACTCGAAGACGCCGCGGAAGATGAGAGGAAAGAACTGTTATCGAAAATCGATAGCTTGGAGTCAATTGTAAGAATGTTGGAACTAAGGACAAAGAATTCACACGATCACGGTACAAAAGTCAATGGCTCTCCCAGTCCATCCCTTCACAGAACATCCCTTCACAGTAGAGTAGAATGATTTTTTTTTTTCGTTATATGTTTGTTTAATTATTCAGTGGGACAAATTTGGTTGGACAGTTTGGGACTTGGATGTATGCACGCACATTTACAGAAGTTTATTTCGGCATTTTGCTTTTTACCGTTAAGTGCTTTCAGTTATCAGGGTATTTGAGATAACGGATCGATTCGCTTGTACGTTGTATTTTGTTATACCAATTTGTTTCACTGTACATAGATATATTTATTTAGGCTTAGGGTGTGTTCTGTTGCAATTAATCCTGGAACTTGAATTAACATAGCAGATATCGAATATGAGTTTTTGTGTTTGTTTAGTTATACGTCTTGAAGAAAAGGAGGCGGAGCTAAAGCGAGAATATACCCGGCTGCATGAGAGATACACAGAGTTATTTAAGACGCATGTAGATTATATGGAAAGGACAAAGATGTTAGTTGGAAGTACGGAGAGATTAGAAAATGCGGCTAGTGGTCGTGGCTCATCCCGTTTACCGTCTCTTGGGCTAGGGCACATGTCTCGAAGTTCTGGACCATTGAGTTATGGTTTTCAGAGTTTAGAGGCCAGTATGAACGCGGACGATGTTCAAGACGATAGCCTGCTAAATGCTGCTAATTTGAAAACTGAAATGTTGGACAGTAGTAGCGAAGCAGCTATTGAAACGTCTGATAAGAGTCAGTTAACCGACAAACCAGTACAAGCTAACAAGACAACGGCAATTTCAAGACGTACGTTCATCCAGCTATTGTTGAATTTTAATCTACAGTTTATCTTGTACGCTCAGCCGTTATTTGCTAAGCGCGCTGCGATATCCGCAACTTATTTTTCCGTGTTACTCATAGACGAAAGTCCAGAGACGGAAGTACCTCCGCCATTGGTTACGCCCACGTCGCCTACAGTAGAGAAAATAGCTACTCCTCTGAGCGGAAGGAGTAGAACGGAAAGAGAGCAACGAAGCGGGAATACATTGTATCAGGAGCTCAGTTTTCAGGATGCTGACGCATTGGGTGAAATGGACGAAGGAGCAGATATCACTGGTAATCATTCGCAACAATTTGGCATAGTCCTGGAATTTGTTTTCAAAGCTAATACCTAATCCTTAAAATCTTAGGTAGTTGGGTTCATCCTGGAGAATATGCCTCGTCGGGTATGTCTAATAAAATAACTAAAAATTCATTGAAATCTGGCTTCTTCCGTTTATTAATCCTTCGAGTTCTAACTTACTCTTACACACAACAGAAAGATTCATACTTTGTACCGCTATATACTTGGTCATTGACGAATCGAATAGTACAATACTCGTTTTGTGTTCGACAAGCATGTTCCACTTTCCTTCATTAACGGTGATAGATTAATGTTCATGAATTTTGTAAAAAAAAGTACTATTTCATTAAACTGAAACTCTACTGTCATTACTGCATATTATAAATTGTCGGATATTAAATCGTATCTGATTACTTTGAACTCTAAGGGTTAATGCTATAATTACAGTTATAGGATGTCAGTCGGAAAAAGCTATTGCCTTTAAATTGTATTATATAGAAATTCATACACTAATGCATTTTTCTGTGTTTTCTTGTTTACCTTCTCACATCTGCTGGATATGGTCATCTTTTGACTATGTAATTGCATGATTTAAATAACCCTCCATGCAGTCAACGACAACTTCTTTGGTAAGATACTACTAATTTTAGTTTCACTTCGCAGCCACAGTTTCATTATGCTTTACTAAATGTACCAAAACCAAACGTACTTTTTCAGGAATGGGCAAAGAGGTGGAGAACCTTATTATGGAAAATAATGAGCTTTTGGCCACCAAGTGAGTATTGCATTAATGTCTGGCAGTTGTATTTAATATTTACCATACCATTTGCTCACACCAACGTTACCCAATTTCTCAGAAATGCTCTCAACGTCGTTAAAGATGACTTGATCATCAAAGTGGATGAACTGACAAGGTAGAATACTCGTGAAATATTGTTTCATTCAATGAATTAAATAATCGTGCAGGTACAAGCACATGCGTGCGAATATTCTTTACAGCGAGCAAGAAATATTACGCGAAGAAGTTCGGGGTTTGCAAGAGACCAGGGAACGTCTACGGCAGAAGGTCGCCGCGCTTGAGAAGGAATTGAAGAAAGTGAAAGAAGAAGCGGAGGCAGCGGCGAAGGCGACCAAGAGCAACGACGAGGAAGATTTACCACTGGCTCAGAGGATGAGGTTTACGAGAGTGGAAATGGCCCGAGTGCTGATGGAGAGAAACCAGTACAAAGAACGATTTATGGAGCTTCAGGAAGCAGTCAGATGGACAGAATTGATAAGAGCCTACAAGACTGATCCTACTAGTATATCAAGGGGAAAAGGTTCGGTGTGGAAGTTGTTAGTATCACTTGCACAGAAAGAGAATCTAATACCGGACTCGGTTGATTTACTATTCTCCTCTGTTTCTTTGTCTGTAGTTTTAGTAGTCTCTTCACAGGACCCGCGGACCGAGGAGCCTTGGTTCGAGGACCACACACACTCTTACCTCACATTAGATACAGCGCGCCGACGAATCAAGTTGTTCCGGCACCACCCTTGGACACCATGCGTAGACGTACGTTGAAAGGTCGCCATGAGTTTTTCGACCAGGGAGACACCATGTGAGAAATCAATCAAATTCTAATACACGCACTTAGGTATTACTATGTCATCTTGACACTAAAAGCCTGCCAAATTTCTCTCTATTCCTCGACACTCGGACACCGGATGCCCGAGCAACGACGCGGGGTCCTGCCGGGGCATTTTCACCCATCGTGAAAAGTTCAGACATATTTGTACATTTTGAAGGGAGGTTTTCTAAGAAATTTTGCTGTCGTTAATTTTTTAGCATTATTTTATTATTTCTTAATATCTTACTCATCAATACTAGAAAAAAAGTAATATATATATTATATGCATATACACATATATCTAAGCAAGCGAGCGCGAGCCACGGCCCGGGTCGAAGTGACCCAGCATTCGGTGTGCGAGGGTTAAATAGAGATATATTTCTTTATCGCTATGCTCTCTTTTATCTGCAATCTTAAGATGCTGTGATCATTGTTTCTACAACGAAAGTTTTTACACAAGGGCACAATCACAATAAGTTTTACACATACGTTTTATCTTAATATTATTTTATTAGAGCTATTGCAGCAACAAAAAGGACAGAGTTTTATATACTACGCGGGACGGAATTTTGATATCTTGACTTTTTAGTGACTTTCTGTTGAATCGACCTCATCTTTGCAGATTAGAGTCCTCTTTGGTCAGTTGGGATCCATAATCTTTTCTCGCGACTTTCAATTAGCCTTGATCACTCTTAAGAAATGTGAGTCAATTCTAAATAATTTGTTGCCTCGACGACTTACCAATGTGATGGTTTTTAACAAATTTATCGCGACGATATTCACCTGCCGCTTCTTTCCCGATGGGAAAGAGGATAGCGAGTGTGTATCTTACGTGCTGTGTCGTATACTCTTGTAACGGCGATTATGGTCCATTGTACGCAGACAAGAATGCCCTCCTTTTTCACAATTTTGCTATTACTATTTAGAACGTCTGTTCTTCTTATAGTTTTTCGGGCATAAAAAAGGATTGTACATTATCATGTGTATATTATAATATGAGATCTACCACTTGCAGCAGTGGTGATACGATTCGATTAAAGTAATCGCTAATTTAATGATAAAGTAAATTATTTGTTACCAAGAGTCGTGCTTGAGAAGCAGTAGTTTTGTAAATAAAAAAAGTTTGTACATTTTTGAAGGAAGAATAATATAAGATCATTATTCGCCAACAAATAAACGAAGTTTCGACCATGTTATAAACTTGGCTTTTATTTCACTCTCGCTCTGCGCTTGATTTTTCGCTCGGGTTTCGTCGTTGCCTCCTTCGTGGCTGTTGTCAAGGGACACCTGGTTATTCTGGTTATCGGTGGGGGTGCTTATTGGCCAGCAGGTAAATCTGTTCTGTTCTATCTCTAACATTCCGCTTCTAAACCTGGATGTAAAGTTTCCTTTATGGAAGTAGTAGCGACGCTGAGCATTAGATACGATGGAAAGAACAGTCAGATTAAGACTTCGTTCGAATTCAAGAGAGTGTCCGGTCATCAAGACAATCCTCGTAGGAACAAATGGTTGAGCGAACGACAGAGTGTTCACTAAATCTACTAACTTCTACAAGTATAAACATTCCATTTTGATCGCGCGTACTCTAAGAATAGGCTGTAACTAATTCGTGGCGAATTCATTTTTACAGATCGTCCGAAAAGCTCGCCGCCTGGCACGCAAATGAACGGAGAGAGCAATACCGGCAAGTTCGCGCGCACGTTAGGAAAGAGGATGGTCGATTACAGGCTTACGGATGGAGCTTGCCAGGGAAGCCCAGTGCTCCCGTTAGACAGCCTGTTCCTGTGCCAGTCTATTGCAGGCCCTTACAGGAATCTGAGCCCGGCATGAAGGTACGTTCCATACGTTACCACGCGTAGACAGGGAATTATGGATTCCCAATCCCCATCGCTTTCTACCGTGCAGATATGGTGCGGCGCTGGCGTGAATCTAAGCGGTGGTAAAACCCGGGACGGTGGTTCTATGGTCGGAGGCAGTGTATTCTACGCAGCCGAGGCGCGAGAAGTAGGTACTAATTCAAAGACCGAGTCCGAAGACGCTATCGAGCACCTGGACAAGGAGCTACAGGAGAACAAGAACCAGAGATTGGAGGCGGAGCGTTTGGAGGAGCAGCTCAGCTCGTTGGTCTGGATCTGCACGTCGACTCAGAAGATGTCGAAGGTTACTGTGATAGACGCTAACAATCCAGCCGACATTTTGGAAGTTTTTAACGTTTGCCAAGGACATTTACTTTGCATCGCGAGTGTGCCTGGAGCCAAAGAGAGTGACTACGCTCAAGCTGTCAGCGAGGACGGGGTACGGACTGCCAACGGCGTGAACAATAACGACGGCCACGAAGTGAACGCGTGCGCGTACACTGATCAGAACAACCAGAAGCCCAAGCAGGAGGCCCAGGTCTCGCCGGAGCAGAATAGAACCGAGTCGGACAGTGGCTCGGAGAAGCAGAGTAACGAAAGCTCTGAGAAGTCGGAGGACACCAACAAGAACACCACCACCGAGCCGCAAAGTTTCGACAGCGTAGATAGCGAAACGGCGAATCTAGGAAAAGTACACTACGTGAGAGCCACCTCGGAAGTATCATCAGCGCGGGCGAATTCGAAGGAGGGGACGAACGAGGAGAAAGAAACCGACGAGGTCGAAGATGATACGCCAATGGAGAACATGTCTTCGATACAACCGACTATGTGGCTCGGCGCTCAGAACGGCGCAGTGTTCGTTCACTCGGCTGTCGCCAAGTGGTCGGTCTGCTTGCACTCTGTTAAATTGAAGGACGCTGCGTTAGCTATTGTGTACGTAACCCTTGCAGCATCTTAATACGATCGCATACTTAACTCGTGACGCACATTTAACGCAATCGTCATTATTTGCAGGCACGTGCAAGGTCGAGTCCTCGTCGCTCTTGCCGATGGAACTGTCGCGATATTCAGAAGAGGCGCAGACGGCCAATGGGATCTGTCTCAGTATCACGTGATTACTTTAGGTAGCCCGCAGCATTCGATCAGGTGCATGACTGCTGTTAGCGGCAAAACTGTATGGTGCGGATATAGAAATAAGATTCACGTCATCGATCCAGCTTCAGTGACTCTCGAAGTGCGTACAATTCGATTAAGTCTTCAGTATACCTCGCGATATGATAAACATTATTCTGAATCACGTGTGAAATAAACTTTCAGTGTACAGTAGACGCTCATCCACGTCGGGAGTCACAAGTGAGACAGCTGGCTTGGTTGGGCGAAGGCGTGTGGGTCAGCATTAGACTAGACTCAACGTTGAGACTCTATCACGCTCATACTTACCAGCATCTCCAAGATGTCGACATCGAGCCTTACGTTAGCAAAATGCTGGGCACCGGCAAGCTTGGCTTTTCCTTCGTAAGGATCACCGCGTTACTCATCTCCTCGAATAGGCTGTGGATCGGCACAGGAAACGGGGTGATCATCTCAGTTCCTTTATCTGAAAGTAAGGGGAACATTAGTGCGCTTATTGCGTCAACTCAATCGTACAAGATGTTCTATAACTGAGTTCTATATCTATGGTAAATAGGCGCTGGAGGCTCAATGGCAGTGTCCAGAATTCAAGTGGGAAGTGGGAAAACCGAAGCACCGGGCGTTGGCGTTAGAATTTTTGCGTCAGACCGCGGTGTTACGCCTGGGAGTTTTATACCGTATTGTAGTATGGCCCATGCTCAACTTAGCTTCCACGGACACAGGGATGCGGTGAAAATGTTCGTCGCGGTGCCTGGTAGGTCGATTCATCGATTTCATGCATCTTTAAAACGCTACGAAACTAAGGACGGCTGACAATCATTTTATGGATTTGTTTGCCGAAGGTCATGGCGGCCAGAGCGCAGTGACGGATGGTTCGCAGCCAGCTATGCTTGTCCTTTCGGGTGGAGAGGGATACATAGATTTCAGAGTGGGTAAGTGATTAACGATCCGTTCCATTAATCGTCCGTTTAAAATCTCCCGACAGCACCAGACATTAAACCCATTAGGTGCATAAACACGTTTGGGTGTTTCCATTGCGAAAGGAATACCGTCAATGTGTAGCGTGTCGTTGAATTCGATGGATTTTTGTATAGCTTCTTTAATGCAAAAACAAAACAGAAGGGAACACTGTCAGAGTGTTGTTTCATGGGATTATAATGCTTCCAGCAGATGAGGCGGAAGACGATTGTGACGTGGCGACTCATCTAATTGTATGGCAGCTGGTCAGGTATGCCCCCAGAGAGAAGTGAAAAGCGGTTAATGGGTCTTTCGCTCAGTTTACACAAGTGTTTGTGCGATTGAATGGATAAATGATCTATGTTAATTGGCCAACGAAACGTATACTAACTGCTGAGAGTATGTCCTGCTGCACGGTGTAATGAGATTCGACTAACAAGTCCGCGAGTAGCTAGATACATCTCTAACCTGATATTAAAAAAGGATTTACATTCCGCCCTTGTTTCTCTCTAAAGGCATCGGTACACCAAATGTACAGAAGTCTCTGATTACAGTCGTTGCTACATGTTCTAAGAGCTGAGAGACTATCTTGATCTGAAATTGTTTCGCTTCTATACAGCACAAACTTACGTTTCCATAATAATAATCATTAATACAAGGAAAGCTATGTCTGCACCTCCAACTGTTTCTCAAAGCAACTGTACGCCGTGCCATTATCTGCTTCCTTCATTCTCTGGGGATCGGGCATTTCCAGCTGACATGCATCGTACTTGTACAAAGAACGGCTGATAATCGCACATCTTTCTCCTATACCGTGAATCGCGAGATTATACCGACGTTTCACAGGCGAATTGTTCGGTTGCAGGTGATGGAGAGGAAACGGAGGAGAGCATGGAGCGATCTAACAGCGCCGCGGCCGCCAATGCCGACGAACACGGGGAACAAAGTCACCTGATCGTGTGGCAGGTGCAATGTCCCGTGCCAGTGCCAATGAATGGCTAGCCTAGAACTCTTTGAAAGCACGCTGGTGCCGGTGTACGGTTCAGCTTGAACTTCTCCACGCGAATCAAGCATCTCGAGTGATTCGCGTTTCGCGCCGCCTCGGCGTCGACAATTCGGGCAGCTAACATTCGAATCGAATGATCCGCCGAACTAATGCTCTATCTATTTAACTATACTTATATAACAATTGTAGCGAAAAACGCAAACGACTCCACGAATACAGCGGGTAACGTAAGTCCCGTAAGTGGGACAATTTCCGAGAGTCGTAGGGAACATTTTCAACATATTTCTTCGCGGGTATCCGTGCGCGAACAGGCTTCCTTGGGGCAAACTTGCCGAGTGAGATCGCCAAGAGACAGGACTCGTTAGACATTCCCCGAGGAGATGTTTCTTCATTTTTTAAATAAAAAGACGTAATTAGAATCTCTTAAAACGCTTGTAATCATTAGCTTCTACTTAAAGCGCGTCCTTTTAAACCACTATCGGCATACCAATTCGCGCTTACGCGACGATAACGTAATTTACGAAGGGAATTACTTTAGCGAACGTGCGTACGTCCCTTCGCGCGTCGTTCGGCGTGCAGCGGCTATTTTAACCTTCGGCGTTTTAATGCCGAGAACGGCGATGTTCATTTCCCGACGTACGCACCGCATTTCCGTGCATAGGAGCTTTTTAAACACCGTCTCGAAGTCGGTGCTGGCCGAGGAGCGTTTGGGAAAATAGTGTTACGTTTCCGTCAATCATTGTGATAATCGATTAAGATACGGGGGCAATGAGTTTCGAAGCTACCGTCACATTTGCCACCTAGCTGCAACGATATACGTGATTTACCACCGAAGGTCGGGGGAGACCTTCGCGCACCGTCACGCGCGCATCTTGCAGGGATGAGAGGTGCAACCGATTCGGGCAGTATTTAGGCATAATATATTGTACATTGTTTCCGTTAGAGAATATATTATTTTTCAAACCTGAACGGTTTAATTTGCGCCAATATATACATATACATATATATATATATAAATATACATATACATACGGGATGTAATATATTTTTTATGTTCTGCTGTCAGCTCTCCGTTAAACGTTTACGTTCGATCGAATGAATTTATGTACATAATCGTGAGATGTTTATAGCGTGTCTTGTAGATTTGTAATTTATGTTCTCGTCGACGATGGGATAGATGTGATTCTACGATATAGCGCACGTACACACCGGGGCTACAATGTTAGCCTCTCGTCGACCGCTGCAAACTTTCTTTTACCGTCGAACACTTCCCCTGCTACCAAAGAACAACTTATTGTATTCTTTGTACGAATTTATAGCGAACCGATGGTTTGAAGCTGCGTCGCCCAGACCGGTTTAGCAATTCGACTAGGAAACGACCTCCTGCCGTCTCGGATTCAAAACGGATGTTAGGAAATGATGAGTGTCGCCGGCGCGACGGACGCTCGGGGCTTGCGAAATTTTTGTAAATTCCTATGTTAACACGATGGAAACGATGGAATTCGAGATCTAAGTACGATGTGTAAGGGCTGCGCATTATTGTGTGCGAGCTCGCTTTTGGTGTCGAGCTCGGAATTGTACCTGGCTCAAACGAAGCTGCAATGGCGTTAATAAAGAAACTTGTAAATCGAGACGACTGGACAGTTTTTCTCAGCGAGATCTCAACGCACTCTCTCCTTTATAGCGCACGCAGTGTACTTTCCTCAGTTATTCAGCGGCGACCTTTTACGATACTCGTTAAATCCAGCTTGATTTTGAAATTCAAGGTGAAACATGTTTGGGCTCGCGCACATTGCGAATGGATGTTTTCTTTCGAGAAGTGTTGCTGTCGATTAGTTGGTTATTATCTATGCTTTCTAACACCAGAAACAGAAGTTACATAATAAACAAATCGTAGAAAGTGAATGGAGTCGACGGTTCGCCCGCAGTGTGTTAGATAACAAAGTGTGGAATGGCAATTAAGGAGTTTATAAATGGATATCTGCTCGATTTCTATTTAATTAGTTGGCACTGGTTTAATTAATGCCACTGATAAAAACTGCTACTAAAGAATAGCATTCATTGTCATTGTTTTCCAAGTTTCTAACGTATCGAATTCAACTAAAATTCTAAGTCTCTCTGTCCCCCACCATCAGTTTTGAGCTTCGACCAGAATCACGAAGTTGCGTTTGTCTGATGCGTGTGAAAGAACAAGGGAATACTTCTTTTAACAAGAACAGAGTTATTTGTACTCTGTCCCATGAATAAAACAGTCTTTTCAAAATCTAATCGAACAAGAAGCTAAAGATTCACCTTGACGATCAGAGATAAGCAAGACCATGCTTCAGTCTGGAAGAAACTTCTGCTTGGGAAGGAAATTTTTTAAGGAACCCGTGAAAAGCAAGACAAAGCCAAGGTAAATGTTAGATGAACGTGCTTTGGTAATTTGTAATCATTCCCTCTTCGCTGGATGTCGATTCAATCCTGATTAGTTGCAACCTCTGCGCAACTAGAGCGTCCACGAAATTTGGCACGACTCGTCCGTTAAGTAATCGGAATTAATCCAAGATTCCCCGCGATATACTGCACTTCGGTCAAACATGCCTTCAGATGTTCGAAGTTATCGATGCCTCGGATTGCTTGCCGAATGATGGCCACAATCAGGCATTCATACTGGCCGCAAATTAGAGGATGGCTTGCCAACTTCATTCGCTCAGTTGTCCGCAACCACCAGTCTGAAACTTTACATGCTTGAAGTGCAGTAATAAATAGTTGTCCACGTCCTGCTCGGTCTTCGGCGACGTTGGGCATACAGTGGGATTAGGTTAACGAAGAAACAGTCCTCTTTGAAAGAACGCTGCCAGAATCTATGTTCAAAGGTGCGGGGGAATGGGAATCCACTTTTATCGCGTTATCGCGCCCGAGTATTGCATTATCGTAAAGAATTGCGTGGCTCCGATACGCGCAACCACATCTCGTATTATGTTATTCGAAAATGATCGTTATCACCTTATAGTAGGTCGCTCTCCGCAAGCTTGTAGTGGTGCTTTGATAAGCGAATAACTTTTTTGTATAGCTTATCAAAATAATTAGAGGATCATGTGTTTGGCGAACTTGAACTCACTGTCGAGGATGAGGAACTTATCAACTCTACTTTAAATAGAAGGGTTCCTTTCAACAACAGACATTGATTCTTCCTTTTATTGATTCATTCTTGCTCGAGCAGTATTAGCTGAGATTCGCGAAACTGCATTACAAGATAATTGATCGTATCGCGTGCCTGATCGATTAGACACGCGAATCCCTAATCAGATACCATATCGCAGTGGGGCATCTGTGTATTGTCTTGAATAAATACCACACTGAAAGACACCATATGATTTCGTTTCATATTCGCGTTAGACGTTCTTGTTGGTTTTATCGAAGTTCTGCAAGTCTTGTTCGCGTGACTCACCGCTTCGAATTTTGCGTAATCTCGTTTCGTGAAATGGATTGCTTAAAGCAATTAGGGGGGGTCTGAGGAAACGTCAGGTTCTGGATAGAAAACTACATATGTGGGATTAATATTTGTACTGGGTGTATTTATAAAAATAAATAGAAAGTTTGATACATAAAAAGACTTAGAATTAAAAGGAACTAAAACTATTGTTACTACTTCAACTCGAATACAACTCAACGCGACACGATGCGAGACAACACGTTTGCTTGTCAAAACCAGGACTCGTCCTCCCGGAAAGCTTTCCCTCCAAAAAGGACGCTTTCGCCTCCACCACGAACGCTTTCCCTGCTCGTCCTTACGGTGAAATATGATCATAAAAAGAGCCCTCGAACTTCGAGTGCCTCACTGGGCCTCGTGCGCGACCCTGTGTTATTTAACGTTTCATTTACATAACACGAATGTCTTTGAAAATATGTGATGCTCTGATTATTTTCAGCAACGTAATTACTTCGACGATAACGCCAAGAAACGAGAAACGATCAAGCAAATGGAACCGTTCCGAACCTTTCGTCGAAGTACGCGCATAGTTCGATAAAGATTGCACAAAGCCGAATCATCCCGTGGAGAAGTATCGAACAAGTGGACAGATTTATCGTTCGATTGCTTCCCAAGTAGGTAGTTGTTATTGCGAAGCGAAGAAAAACGATCGGGAAGCCTCTTTCACGCCGCGAACGATGCAAATTATATAAACTCCCCGAGTAGTTTAGAAATCCAGCCACGCTTCGGCTTATTTCATCGTCCAACTCGCTGAACATGAGTTTTCCTTTTTTTTTTATCGCAACAGACATTTTCTCTATTTTGCGTAACCGCGTTTAGGTAGTTTTTCATCGAACTTTAAGCAACCGCGTTGCAGTAACACGAAGCAAGACCCTTGATTTTCTAAATGCGGATGGAGTTTCTAGCGACTACTCCGTCGCAGAATCTACAAATGGAAATTTTGTTTGCTTTGCGTCGAACCGTGAAAGTATGTACCAATGTCTCATCTACCCATAGAAGATAGTTGAAACTGCAGCAATGATTAAAGAACCCACGGCACCCTGCGTTCTCTCTTCCACGAAACCCCGAAAACACCATTTCCCTCGCAAAGTTCTAAATAATTCCCAAGCCCATCGCAGAAATTTTACATAAAAATTTTACATCAAATGCATTCCTCTATATTATATATATACCATAAACACCATGCTGCGCCTCTATTCTTGGAAAGGTCACTGACCAGAGCGGTCCGTTAGCCGCCCACTTGAACGCCAATGAAATCAAACCTCCTAACTAATCCTCCGAAACTCCATCCACATCAGGCTCTAGAAATATTTGTCCTCGCTATTCTACGTAATATTGCCTACCACTGCAGCAATAAACTCGCGTAGCAGAGTCAGCAAAGCGTAATCACGAACACCCAACGGAATACGGTTAGCGAGCCTCTAGCTTGAATAGCCCCCGATAGTGTTTCTTGAAACACGTGCATCAAGTTTGCTGAGACTTTCAGCTACACCCAATTCTCGAGTGTTTCAGCTCCGTTGGCGGGAGGATCGTGGGAGCGGTGCGTGATCCAGAGGTACTAGCTACAGGAAGCTCCATCGGCGGAGGGCGCTAGAGCAACCGGCAGTCGGCGAGTCGTACCGAAGAATGTCGAACAGAGGCTCGGGCCTTACTGTGGTTCTTCGTGTGATCTCATTGGGCCGAGCACAGGCACGCAACGCCGCTACGACGCGCGTCTACCACACGCCGACCGGCCGGGATGATAAAAGTCCGTTGTCATTGCGACTGATCAGTTGCTGTTCACAACGTGGCACGCGAACTAGCGCGTTCCCCGCGAGAGATCTCCTGGCCACGCTGGCTCCCAATCGGCTCCCATTCAGAAGGTACTGCTGCAAAAGAGACTCCGACGACGAAGACGAGATGTCTGCCGCGAAGAGGGACCCTGCCTCCGAGCAGCTCAATCATTACAGGAGCACCCTTAAGGTACACCAGCAACGAACGATCAAATTTATTGTATGCCTGTTACTCTTCTTGTGTTTCGGTGGCTGACTTCTTTTGAAGAATGCGTTTGGTCCGACGAAGGGTGGGTATGATGCCACTAGGATTATGGAGTGATATATAGAGGGGACGTTCAAGTTTCACTCGACGGGACTTTCATTCATTCCTGCTTCCTCGAGTTCGTCACGATGATACGTTATCGGCGTGGTTTATTGGATTCCTCTGTAGCCTTCGAAATGTACGGTTGATGGGAGTTTCTTACAGGAAAGTCATTATTCCCTGCAGTCTTTAAGATTGTCATTTTACTCGGATTGCAAGAGATTCTCTGTTTTTAATATGTATCGGTTTGTGGTTGATTATGGGGTGAAGAATGCTTAATGCTGTTAGTGGGAGTGATTTGCGAGAGTTATGAGTAGCGCAACTCTCCCGATTTTGAGTCGAGTAGAAAATGCCACCTTAGGTTCAGTTAATGAAAATACAAATTCCGGTTTGCAGGATGAAGGCAAACTCCGCTGTGCAGTTTAAGCATCAAAACATTATGTACTGTGTCGAGTAGATTGTCTAATAATATTTGAACGTACGCGTAGGTGGAGCGGTTCACGAAATACGCGTTATTTTTCCTGGAGTGGCGATGCAAACGAAGCTAATAATAGCAGATCTTCATGGTTAATGATATTCCCCTTGTTAATATGGGCCGTGGACTTCCTGATGCTATAATATTTCTCAGTAGTTATGAAAGCGATAGATAAGGTTTGTTCGATGATTGCAGCTTGGGAGAAAAGTACAAGATTCTGGATAATATAGCACACCACTCTGTTGTGATGAAGAGTGGAATTTGTGCGATTTAAATGGTCCAGTCGAATGTCTTGAAATGTCGGATGATAAGACAACGTTATGCCGCCAACTGCGTGTTAGTTTGAACAACTTTCATAATCGATGACGTATCTTGTTTGTACTGCACTGATATTAAGCCACGATTATGTGAAAGACAACCTGACACTGCGTTTCGTAAATAGTTTCCGTATCGAAGTATTTTTATATTTTATATTTTAATAATCACGTGCTTACTAAGGAGAAGTCGAAGATTTTGTTATTATATACATGGTACACAGGGACGAATTAAGACCTTCAGAGGCCCTAAGCAATTGAAATATTTTCAGTGCCCCTTTGTTCAGGGTGATCACTTTAACGCAATGTACGATTTTTCAGGCATTTCCGATAATTTGACTAAAAAGTATTTCTCACAATAGTTAGGTTTTAAAAATTCGGAACATTTCTATGGTGCCCCCTTTCCCCTGATGCCCCAAGCACGCGCTCGTTTTGCTTGTTACTTAATCTAGCACTGACGGTACAACGTTAAAAAATTAATTCTATTGTCCACGGTCGCTCTTTTCTTTCGTTTTGTAACGCGTGTGGAAAAGACACTTCGGTGAAAGGACAACATAGATAGAAGACTTACATTGAAAGCTGAAATGGAATACTGATAATAGTCCCGTTCCAAAATGGGCTAAAAGAGCAGCACCATTAAGGATCTATGACTTAAAAGCCGATCATAAAAGAATATTTGACGGGGAGTCGGTGCTGCCATCCACAATAGTTCTCACTGTGTGAGATTTATAAATACTTATGTAACTCCGAGGGTTACGGATTTAATATGGGAGCTGCGAAAACATTCGTAGCAGCTGATCGAAAAATCAAACAGTACGCAAACAGTCCGAATGAATTTGTCTTCACAGAGATAGCGAACCGTATCGTTATATTACGGAATTTCTACGATATCTGGGGACAAAAGGGGAAAGCAGGAAAGAGCGCATCTGTAAACGGTTCCATGTAAATCTATGTAGGAAGATTTATCCTCAGATAGTGGTCACGAGATCGATGAACAGTGCAAATGGGAGATATCGGAGCAAGCAGTGATTTCACGTGCTTGCAGAATTGAAAAGAAATTACACTTGCAACCACTGGCGAATTTAACGCGCGGCCGATGAGCAGTTGCCCAGGAGGATCCCAGAGCCCATCTTCCAAAAAAATTATGATTTTATCCAAACACTATATTTTTCTTTATTCTCCATAATTTTCATACCACACGCGCGTAAATTTATTTCTGATTCTCTTATGTATACAGAGTGTCCCAGAACGTTTGCCACCTGGGCCTTTTTACTTAAATCCGTCACTGCGTGTATCGAGAAATCTGCGAAATATCGCGGCCTTTGACCGCGCGAAAGGTTAAACAGATATAACTTTGTTTTCTACAGATAACGACAGAAATCGATATGGGCGTATATATTTGATCTTTGCCTCCCGTATCTGAATTTTTCCCTAGATAATGATCGAGATCGATACTCTATTGATCCACTGTGTTGATGTTTGTAAGCTTTTATCGTATCTGTTTGCGAGAGATTCCAAGATGCCTGCACAAGTTGTGCGACAGAACACCTCAGCGATATCCTCGAAGTGCTGGCATCGCGAAAGAAGCGCCAAAACTTTCGTCCGTGTCGAAATCTCGTTCTCGTTAATTCACAGCTGATTAAATTCATGCGACCCTCCTGTTGCAAAATCGGTTAACGACGAACGAAATGGCCACTGACACGCTTTGGAAATCGTTTTCTCGTCCCCGAGGAAGTTATTTTCTTCTGAAGTCACGGAGCAGCGTGGCTGGCCGGAAAGGTAATTTTGAAACAATACTGCTGACGAGGCTGTTAGTTACATAAATTCTCATGCGATTTGCGACGCCTCGTCATAGTGGCTTCAAGAAGCCACGCGAAGTGCTGCATGGGAACGGGGGAAGCTGCAAGCCGTTATAGCTTTTGATTGCTTGGTGGGAGTTAATCGTAAATCGATTACGGAGACGTTGATTCTCAATCGATCATTTTCCAATGTTTTCACACCTTCTTTACCGCATATATACTTATTAATGACTCCGGGCCTATTCCTGCAGCATTAACAATAACGATGTCATAAGTCGAGAACTGAAGGAGCTTTTGTTACGCTTATACGAGTCTTTAAACGAGGTGGGCGCGGTCATTTTCTAATTTCCATGTGAAGCATTCAATTCTATGACTTTGCAAAAGGTAACTTCATGGAATCTTTTCATAGTCTAGAATCTGGAACGTTAGATCGTTGTAGAATGATAGAACATCCAGGGGCGGATTTGGAGGTTTGGCGCCTCTAGGCTGACAACCGTCTGCCGCTCTTTCCGCGAAATATCAAATATTTTAATTTAAATTAAAGAAAAGACTCGAGGCAATTTCAAAATTAATTCAATATGGTAACTCACATTGGAGTTATAACTAATTCGCTATATGAAAAAGAAGTGAATTGTTTTTAAAGTTTAAGCCTCTGTGTTTAAACCTTTCCCAATTTCTTTCGCTCAAAATTTGTCGCTCCCCAAAATCTATCACCCTAGTCTTGAACTTACTTAGCCTATACACAAATTCGCCCCCTGGGAGCATCTACTTTATTTCGCACCTCTTATTTGCCGAGCCGTAAATACGTTTGAAAACGTTCGTTCACGTTCAATCATTTGTTTCTCTCCGAGGAAAAGGAGCGCCTGATTTACGAGGGCCATTTAAGTAGCTTTCCTTTCGTCGCAACTATGTCACCTAGTTGAAGCGCGTATCTATGCATTGATTAGAGCGATCGAGCGCGTGCAATTCTCCTTATCCTCGAGCGTGTCATTTTTATCTGTGAACGGGCGAGATGATGGACGCGTGCCACCGATGCATTTCGTGGAATTGCAAAAAATTACGTGGCAATCCGCCCACGCGATAGATCAGATCGGCAGAAATTGTCGTTTAACCGTCACGTACTGTCCCAGATCACCACCGATAATTGCGGCACGAAGAGCCTCAAGGTTGCAACGCCATAAAAACAAATATCCGACTACGTGACTTGGAAAAATGCTAAATACCGACGCTCCATCCGATAACGTCGATCTGGACGCGAATGATAGACAGGGCGATTCTCGATCACCGTTTCATTTTCGAGGATTTGTCACTGTCACTTTTAGGAGGGGTTGTTCACAGCGCGCTATCGCGTAGTGCGTAGTTTGTGCTATGTAAAAGCTCTAAAATTAAATCATAGACTAGATTGAGAATTATTTTAAGGCTCTTGAAGGATTCTCTAAACTCTTAAACCTTTTCGTTTTTATACTTTCCTTGACAGCGCTGTATGTTCAGCGATCGAATGCTTGTAAGCGTTCGAAGCAGACACAAAGATAATATGCAATTAAAGTTCGACAGAGGATAGAGATTGCGTTAATCCACGTATTAATTCGGCGTTCATCGAGTGAGACTTGGTTCGAACCACTGACCGAAACGCGACACACTGGTGCGATAATCACTACGATACCGTTGCGGACATTACATTTTGTGCGACGCAAAATATTCCATAATCGTATCCCATAATTACAGCTAACATTGACTAATCCGTTGTTGCGGAATTCAGCGGGATGGGTAGGTATATAGGTGGGCGTTGAAACTCATGGTGCATCAGAATAGTTTCACTGGACATCCAGTTAGCTGGATCCTATTCGGCGTAGAATGGTGAGACGGCTCGACCGAAATTCAGCTACGCTTGCCTGCGCTAGTTTTCACAAAATGTCCTTCCATTTAGTCTGAATCAATCTCCAGCTTTTCGACCGTATATCAACTCACCAGAAACACCAACCGCGATTTTTCAGCGAATTCTATGTTACGAAATTTTCAATACAGTCTCTTGCGAATTGGAACCTCGTTTGCATTGAATATTGGTCAATATGTAAATGCAGAGTGGGTCGAAGGTAACGCGCGACGTTCGTGAGTGTAGCTCACGCGTTCCTCTTAGGAATTACACTATCCAGGATAACTATCGCAACGATTGCGAAATATTAAATGGTAGGAGGATCGCGCACCGTCACTATTCCGAATAGGCCTCGTTTAGCTCGTGCCAGCAACTATTTTCCTGCGAAATCTTTATGTGCGTGGATTATCCACTCATTCTCGTCACGCATTCCTAGCAAGCAATTACCTGTGCTGATCACACATTGCGGGCGACTGCACATTCGAAATGTTAGATTTAAGGACGACCAGGATGAAAGTTAGATCGATGAGGGATCCCTTCTGAATGCTTCGATACTCGTCGTCAGAATAGTCTATTAATAATTCGTGATAAGGACGTTGCATGAACCGCGGATAGTCTATTAATAAATCTGTTTTGCAGGGTGACCCTAATGTGCTGTTAACTGGCAATGGAGCACCGATCGCCCAAAAGAAGGCAAGCTTAACGGTGGGTCCACATGGACCCATCTTGCTGCAGGATTTCGTCTATCTGGACGAAATGTCGCATTTCGCCAGGGAACGGATTCCAGAGCGCGTGGTGCACGCGAAAGGAGCTGGTACGTTCATTCGTCACGTTCTAATCGCATTAGGGTCTGTTTACTGTATCACAGAGCGAAAAAGATTTCTCTATCATTTCGCGGGGAGTTTCCAGAGGAGTCTCTGTATAGCCGTATTGATTTGAATGATTTATGTAACATTATGTAAATACAATGTAAAAAAAAACAGATTGTGGATAGCTTGTTTTTGTCAAACGCCAGGTAGGTCATACACCAGTGGCATATTGTTGTGCCAAGTACTCGCAATTTAAAGTGATAAAATGCTGAATGTTGAAGCTCTAGATAATAAGACTCTTCGAATGTTGGAGCAATTGGCAAACGCCATAGCCGCAAGGTCTCTAAGCATTACACTTGCTCTTTCGCATGGTTGCAGGTGCTTTCGGTTATTTCGAAGTCACCCACGACATTACGAAATATACCAAGGCGAAGGTCTTCTCCTCCATCGGGAAACGAACGCCCATCGCTGTGAGATTCTCGACCGTGGGTGGCGAGTCGGGCTCAGCGGACACGGTCAGGTAATTGCAACTGATTTTTCAAACGCACACGTATTATTTTAACCGAAGCTTCAAAGGACAATTGCTTTTCTTCCAATTGTAATTGATTATTTCTGTGGAACATTCATGCGAAAGCTGGTGCCATATTTTACGTGAAGCAACCGCGTCGAATGATAGCTCGAACCACTATCTGAATAACGACACTAAGAAAACCGACAAGTTACAACCATAAATCATGAAACAATTGTAGTCCTAAGGAGTAACATTAGCCTCACGTACGACTAATAAAATTTAAACGCCCATAAATCAACGAAGACGCGTATGGCACCGATAACCACAGCACCCTTTCCGGTTTGTGTTTCAATATTACGGCAGTAAAATAAATTTGAATACCGTGTCCGCTGCCCACCGCGCGTCCAGTAATTAACCCTTTGCACTCGAGGCCTTTTTCGCTTGCGCGAACCAGCAACTCGAGGTGATTTCGGCCAAATTTCAGCCGGGCGCCGTGTCCGCGCCGCTCGAGTTGCCACTTCAAATCAGCCGGGCGCCGTATCCGCGCCGCTCGAGTGCAAAGGGTTAAACGACATACGAGGATTCGGGACAGATAGACTGTTGTTTGACATGACAGTGTTCTAAGTCTATAAGTTTGGTTCGATAAGTTTGAGGGACACCTGATTTGCATCCACTCGTTGAATATTCATAGGGCGCGTAGCGTGCAACGTGAAAGCGTTATAAATAATTCTTTCGACGTTAGTCGAAATTATTACCGAGTATTAAGTGCTGTAATATTTCACTGCGAGGTCGTCAAAAGGAAATGCACTTTATATGGTCGATATGACCACAGTGTTGAACAACAGTATTGCTACGTAAATGAAATTAAAATAATAGTAAAATGTAACGGAGATGTATCAATGCGAAAACTGAATAATCTGGATTGGGAGATCCATAAAGACTACTTTCAGTTTACTCCCCAGAATTGATATCTATACCGTCGTAGACTTTAACGAATGAAAGCACAGTGAATTGAAGACAGAGTAATAATATAATTGGAATGCTTAAAAGATTTAAACCACACGGAAAGTTTCTCGACGCTGCATCGTTCTCGTCGCAAATCTATGTAACTTTCTATGCTATACCATGTTTCCTCTCCCAGTAGCTATGGTACTGTCTAAGAAGCCATAAGATGTAGGACACTTGTACCGTAAATCCAAAAATGTCGCGATTCAAGCGATGAATAATTTGATTAAACGACTCGTTTCTGTTACATTCCACTAAAAGATTCCCTGCGCGCCTATTGCCTACCGCTGTTAGAAACGACTGCCTCGAAACTCCCCAAAGGTCGCGTACATCTCGTGAAAGCTTAGTGCTTAGCATTGAGCTGATAATTGCAAGAGAGGAACTAAAGGTCCCCGCGCTTCTGGTGATATACACTCAAAGGGAATCGAAATACCAAGATCATGGCTCCTTCTATTCGAATCATGTATTTAGACTAATTATTTCCAAGTAGAAGGCGCGAAGAATAAATCCATGGATCACGCGCAAAAGCTTCTTTCCCAACATTTACCGGCACAAAGTTTTCCAACGAATCACGCGATCGCACTGTTTTTGTGTCGCGTTGCATTTATATTGGCTGACTCGATTTGTTGTTTCGCCGTCGCGCAATTGGATCGCGAGTGTTCACTCGTGGAAAATGGACCGTTTATCGCCTGTGGGCAGAGCATTTCGATCCATGCTGAATCGGCGCACATACTGGCCACAGTTGTCCTTTTCCAGATGGTAATTCGTTGCTTTATTTTATTCACAGGGATCCGCGCGGTTTCGCGGTCAAGTTCTACACAGAGGAGGGTATCTGGGACTTGGTTGGCAACAACACGCCGATCTTCTTCATCAAGGACCCCCTGTTCTTCCCTAGTTTCATCCACACACAGAAGAGAAACCCTGCCACGCACCTGAAGGTTCATTTCTAATTATTCTTACCTGCTACTCGAGTCAAATGTACCAGCCTCTAGTGACCACGCGTCTCACGAGCGAAATTATTGAAATTTTTTGGAAAATGCTTTCAATATTCAGCTAGCATTGTATCGGACATCTTCAAGAATTTAAGGGGACATTCTACTCTGTCGGCCGAAAAATCAGCCACTTTTCGGTGATAGTTTTTATAACGAAATAAACACTTAACGTTTTCGAATTTCCAGGGGTATATTCTACCACTTTTGAAATACAAGAAAAAATCTTTGTTGTTTGTTTATTTCATTTGTTTACATAAATATTTCGCAGTGAAGTTGGCGGCTTCAGAATTGCTCGCAGTTGAAATTTCGGACGACTGGATCATCGGAAATAAAAGAACCAAACATATTTCTAATTCGCAGGAGTGTGGTTATCTCGCTTTCCACGAAATAACAACTTTGGACCAAAATTATTAATATGCCAGTCGATCAAAGTTCAAAGTACCGAAAGTGGCACTTCTTTTCTATATTTAATTGATATAAAATGTGGGAAAATATTAAAAATCATAAGATATTTGTGGTTAGCGAGATAGCCATACTCCTGCAAATTAAAAATATGTTCGTTTTTTTTTTATTTCCGATGATCCAGTCGTCCGAAATTTCAACCGCCAGCAATTCTGAAGCCGCCAACTTCGTTGCGAAATATTTATGTAAACAAATGAAATAAACAAATAACAAAGATTTTTTCATTTATTTCAAGAGTGGTAGAATATACCCACAGAAATTCGAAAACGTTAAGTGTTTATTTCATTATAAAAACTATCACTGAAAAGTGGCCGATTTTTCGAGAGTAGAATGTCCCCTTAAAGAGCCTTACTACCTTACTCTGCTACTCCCTAATTCAGTCTCCATGCGTGTATGCAATTCAGGTGCCACCTGCATCCCTAGCGACACGTTCGAGTCATGCACCAAAAAAGGAGAAAGGGAGCTTGGAAACTTACAATCACGAGTCTCTAACACTGTTATGTTACGTCTTTGGTTACGACTTGCCCCTCGAAAGACGCATAATTGCACGTTTGCGCGGCCGTTACGAGAGCAAGCTAATTATCGTTTCTGCTGAACACCGTACCGGTGTTTCCTAATTATCGCGCGCGGCCCTAAACGGCCTGTTAATTGAATTGTCTTGCACAGGACGCCGACATGTTCTGGGACTTCATCTCTCTAAGACCGGAGTCTACGCACCAGGTGATGTTCCTGTTTGGGGATCGCGGCATTCCGGACGGTCATCGTCACATGAACGGTTACGGCTCCCACACGTTCAAGCTCATAAACGCCCGCAATGAGATGGTCTACTGTAAATTTCACTACAAGGTGCGACTCCTATTCCGCGGCTGAACCAACGTAGTAGAGAGGTGTAGACTGTGGAGGAATTGGAAACAGTAAATGAAACGTCAGGGATGAAAGAACCGCGCAATATTTAATGCAGTAAAACGATTATTCCATTGTTAAAAGACTAGATAACTGTCAACCAACCCCGCGGTATTTGTTACAGACGTGACATCTCAAAACTCCTGGAATTATAAAGATTGAATTCTGGGTAGCTTCTTCTTGGCACGTTTCTCTTGTAGTAGCTGAATTATTTCTCCGTTCTTCGTCGAAGATAGAAACAGTTAATACTAGTATTGTAGTGTATTAAATTTCGCTTGAAACTGAGCGCCAAGCAAAGCTGGCGATAAATATGCATGAATTTAACGTTATCCAATATTCGTGCGTTTATTTAATAATAGAGGGGATTTTATTATTAATAGACAATGCGGCATACGAAGCTTCGTATTGGCTGCGAAGGGGAGATAAAGCATGATTAATAATACAAATACAGAGTGACGTCAATCGGATCGATGGACAGAGCGTTTAAAAATGTAGGTCGAGCCGGGAGGAAAAATTAATGCGGCAAATAGTGCTGGAAACGATAGAAATTCTGCTTGTAATCCCATAATCGTTTCCACTTAACTGATAACGTTGCAGGATGAAAAATCGCAGGAAACAATGAGACCTTTTGGGATTTCAGAATTCATTTATGACGTTATAAGCTTTATATGCACGATGGTTTGAGTTGCCTGATAAGGGATAGAGAAAATACATTGAGCTGCGAACGATGAGAATTCTCTTGCAGTGCTTATCGCTCAGCCAATTTCATAATATTATTTCATACAGACCGACCAAGGAATCAGGAACCTTTTAGCGGAGAAGGCGGCAGAGCTGAGCTCTTCTGATCCCGATTACTATATCAGGGACCTCTATAACGCAATCGCCACCCAACGTTACCCGACCTGGACGTTCTCCATTCAAGTTATGACTCCGAGCCAGGCAAAGACCTTCAAATGGAATCCGTTCGACTTGACCAAGGTAACGGCGATCACCAATTTCTGTTACATCACGTTCGGCAAGCAGAGCTATCGCCCCGGAATAATTGTATTTAAATTTCATGCGCATAACACAAGGAACAAGTTCAACGGGTTGCAAGCCGTACTGAATTGCAGAACGACGGTTAAATAAATAATTAATGAGTTTCGATTATGAGTAGAGTCGTCACGCTTTCGTGTAGTAGTGTCCAGCTATTAGGTGACTGTGTGAGCGCGAGAACTTGTTGTACAATCACTGATTAACATATATTTTCTGTGTAAAGCCTGTAGGAGTTTTTGAGTATTTATCTTGAGCGTTAATTAAAGTCACGTTTAAAGTACCGATTAAACGCGTGACTCGTTCCAAATCGAACAGGTATGGCCGCACAAGGATTTCCCGCTCATCCCTGTCGGTAAGCTGGTGTTGGACCGAAATCCTGAAAATTACTTCGCTGACGTGGAGCAACTGGCCTTCGATCCGGCTCACATGCCATCCGGTATTGAACCGAGCCCTGACAAAATGCTACAGGGCCGACTATTCGCTTACGGCGACACCCATAGGCATCGCCTTGGCCCGAATCACCTTCAGCTACCAGTCAACTGCCCGTACAAGGTAATTTCTCTCCACCTTTCTTACCCACCCTACCCTCGCTGCCGAAGCACCTTAAGGCTTTCAGTGAAATTTTAAAACTTGCTCCCCCACATTTCACCTTCTCTCACCCTGCTCCGACCATTGTCTTCGAACGACAAAGAGCACAGTAGGTATATCCTGGTAGCACGCGTTCCTTGTCTCTTAAACAGAACAGTAAGAATATAGGAATCCTTTCTGAGTGGGCAATCGATCCCTTCAACCGCTTTACTTCGAAGATCTGTCCGCATCCTAACTATCTCCCAACTAAACTCTACCCTGCCACCTTTCAGACAATCTCCGCGATGAACTACCAACGAGACGGCCTGATGCCGCTGTACAACCAAGGCGGAGCACCGAACTACTTCCCCAACAGTTTCTGCGGGCCCAGGGAGTGCCCAGCCGTTCGTTCGCCGAGCTTCCACGTGAGCGGCGACGTGGACCGCTACGAACCCGTGAACGAGGACGATTTCGGCCAGGCCACCACCTTCTGGAGGGACGTGCTAGACGCCGACGCGAAGACGCGGCTCGTGAACAACATGGTCGGGCACCTTCGCAACGCGTCTACGTTCATCATCGAAAGGGCGGTGAAGAACTTCTCCGAGGTGGACATCGACCTCGGAAGCAGGCTAACGGAAGGCCTGCGCAAAGCTGGCGTGAGGATCAACGTTTTCGGCAAGACTGCCAGCTTGTGAAGCACCATTCGTTTATATTATAATTAATACTGTCTCACTTTAAGATTAGATACGCGCACCGTGCAGTTGTTAATACTTTACAGGAATAAAGGATATTATTACTTTCGTTAGAGATCGCTGTTGAACGTCGCCCACCTTTTACGTTATTCCTCCCGTTCTGTTTCGCCCCTTTTTGTTCTTGCGATTGGAAAGAGTAATGGGTTTCGGCAGAAGTTACGGTAACTATTTTAAGATAACGACGCTGCGAGAGGCACGAGTTAATAGGAAGCGAAAATTGTTTGCGAGACACCTGCCAGTTGTATCGCAGTTCGAGCAGTCGTAATTAGAACTGTAATTATTCCGGCTGAAGAGGAGCAACGCTTCGAACCCCCGCGCTCTATGATTTACTGTCGCGCACCGTTTAACAGTTACAAATGAGTAGAGTTTCTCGAATGTTAGATACGGCGGAAGTTCCGCGCGGCGCTCGTAGATAAACTATATAGTTGTATAAACTATATAAATTATATCAACTGTATAAACTCGGTATATTTAAAGAAGACGTGAAATCGGAGCACTGGGGACTTCAGCTTAGAAGATAATGTCTGGAGCTTTATTGTATTCCCATCGAATAATCACTTTTGCAAATGACGCGTAGATACTATAGAGTTTATTCGCGCATGTTCAATTAATCCCATGAATATTCTCGCTCATATACCGACCTAATTGCAATAATACGATCTTTTGACGTTATTAAGTTTCAACATCATTGCTGCAGCTCTGAATGCGGAGGGACGAAATGAGAATTCCTGATGAAACGATACACGATCATATTCGGGCAACGGCGCGGTAATTGGTATAAAATATTCGCTATAATAGTTTTCTCGATTGTTATTAATATGTTTGAAATGGCAGCTATCACAAACACGAGCGCATCGTGAATACCATTTCCTACAGGATCCGCGTCTTTGACAGAGCTTATTGCGAGGGGCTCATTGCCACATGAGGAACACGATATTTGGACCCATTGTGCGTAAAATGTAAAAATGAAATACGCGTCAGGATGTATCGGACGTTTCGTAAATTGTAATTCCAGATCAATAACTTTACTGCCTCGCATTAATACGAATGGCCACGTGCAGCACAGAGCTACTTTTTACCGCGATATAGGATTTTGGAACTGAACGCGGTGCTTGATTAATCCCGAAACGGAATTCGAATATCACCGGTGGCGTGATCAACACGAAACAACCTGCGTAGGTGCAGGGCGTTCCAGAAATAAAGAGGAAGATTTTAGTAGCTTTTTCCATTCGGCTTGCGAACAAACAATCGTCGTACGAGTTAGGTGTACACAATCTTCGAAACGTTAAATCGAAAAATTCTGTGACAACGTGTACTTACTGCAACGAGGGAGAGGAGAACTTCACCAGTAAACACTTATACCTATCTCTAGCCTTGTCACGGAAAACTGCCCCGACTCGTACAACTTTCTTTGCACACCCTCGGTACTACTTAGGCACCCAAATTCATCGAGATAAACGATTTCGAGCAACCTACACAACTCAATTCCATTCCCTCCATCTCCTATTTTCTTCCAGATCGAATTATGTACTCCGAAAGCTGCAATTGGCACAGTACTCCCGCCAGGGCCACTATTATCGCCAGAAGAGCCACCGATTATTGAAAGTAAAATAATTAAAAAATTCATTAGCGGAACGAGCCGCTATCGATTATAGGTGCCGTTCAATCTGGAAGCGTCACCAGTGTCCGGTCAACAAGGAACTGCGGCTAAACGAAACTCGATACGGTTATCTCGATGAGAACGTCGCAGTAGACGCGCGGAAATACTGTCGATGCTGGTCATCCCCCGGAGTTATCTGCTAGAGGAAAATTAGAATTTTCCTGCGTGAATCAGCGCGCAGAGAGCTGCGTGTGCACGTTGCACCGCGAACAGATGAATTAAGCGGGGTTGTTGGGACCACTTAACCACTACCTATAGACAGGATCCTCATTTGTGTCAACAAGAATGTACCGGCGATACCCCCAAAAGGGTCGAAAACTCAGAACTGTTTCCCCTTTGATTAACAAGGGACCATTGCCAACCCGAAAATTCTGATTTTAATGAAACCTCGTGTGAATTTGGAGCATATTGAAGTATACAAGAAGAAATTCTTTTCCTCTACTGAAATTTATTCCGAAGGGGTGAAATCAACCCTTAAAGTTATCACGGTTTTTCGTTTTTTAATATAACTTTATTTTTCTTTCGGTAGCATGATACAGCATAAACCACTGAACAATTCTTATATTTAATGTTCCGCTCTATCTCGCACCGTTACAAAGTTATAGCTTCTTATTTTATGGGTGTATGGAATGATTCCGAGGTATTCTTAGCTTTATGGGATGGCTCATGTAGGTTCTATCCATTTTTTTTTATGAATTATGAGGCGTACTGCTGTGGTGGAAGTATTGACATTTGTTTATGGGACTATGCTATGTACTATGTATTGGCATACGTGGGAGGCGTATACTTTTATTAGCTTCCAGGAGCTTCGAAGTATGTAGCAATGTCGGGCACACATGTTGCAGATCGCTTCGGAGGTCACTCTTAACACATTGTCACTTGTATAGATAACGATACCGTCTTAACGGGAAAACCGGAGAACAAACTTGCCGGGGAAGTACTCGGCGGTTGCGCGACTGCTGTGTTTCGTATTACAGTGTACCAGGCGCATACATCAGACACCGATTGCTGGAAATTCCCAGCCTGCGTTTGTAATTGAATATAACAAAACACCGCGGGATAGAAACAAAGAACATTAACGATACGGTCCGAATGGAGAAATAAAAATTTCCTGCTGCATGTTGAAAAATCCGCAGCCATGGCCGAAACATTGTTATTTATTGTGATAACACAGGCAATGTGCATTGTTTAAAACGTTTCTAATAATGTTGCGTGTTATCATTATTCAAAACTGAAACATCTATTCCTGTTATCGATTTCCAGTGAAATTATTATACTAATTGTAATTTTAAATTAGTCGGTCATGCCTGATAAAATCGCTCGTTGGGATTTATTAAAATTTTAAAATACCACTAAAGTGAATGAAATATTTCCTGGCGGATTGCTCAAACATTATACGTTTCCCAAAGAGTAGGCACTAATCTTAAAAAAAGAAGGAATGTTAGATACCCTGTTTGATCTTTTAAATTTTTAAAATATTTAAAGTATTTATGTGATCGTGGCTGTAATTAAGTGATAACTACTGTATTATATGAAGTGATAATTGGAGAGGGAATATTTTTACCGAGGTGTATCTCTACGCGTATCTGTCAGGGACTTACCCGAACGCTGCCGGTTGGCAGAAGACGAATATATAAACGGTACTGGCTACCGATAGATCATCAGTCTCCTTTCAGTTAATCCTCGAAGTTGTACGAGAAATAACGAGAACCTCAGCAACAACCAACATGGTCAAAGTGTACTTCATCGCTGCTTTTCTCCTTGTGGCTGTGGCCACTGTCATGAGTGCGCCAGTAGGTAAGTGAAATTCTAACTTAAATTAATCTATTTATCTTTCACTCTTAATTCTCCCAATATTCATATTTAATTCTTACTACTTTATCTACATCATGTATATGCACTGTAATCTTCGTGTATTATTTCTCCACGCAAAACGGAGGTAGGCTCTTCGATCGAAATTCTTCAACCCTTAACTAACGGAGTAAAGTACATACCTACTCCTTAGATAGAGTGCCCTGATATTATGGGACGATTACAAATTCTTCGTTTCAAATTTCAGACGGTGAGTTTGGACCTTTAAAATTCGCGGTCGAAGAAGAGGGACGTGCCGATAGACAAAGAAGAGTAACCTGCGATCTTCTCTCCATCAAGGGAGTCGCTGAACACAGTGCTTGCGCTGCGAATTGCCTGAGCATGGGCAAAGCTGGAGGCCGCTGCGAGGATGGAATCTGCCTTTGTCGCCAGTATGTAATTCATCAGAATTAACAGCCTTGATTAAAGTATCGCGAAAGGTGGGAGCCTACAAGTACCCGAGTCGAACTAAACAGTACAGCTATCATAGTATCCACTATGATTCAGCATTAGCAATTCTCATGGTATCCGTACCACAAACAAAGGAATTCTTACGCTCCCCGCGATCGGTGTTTCGTATGCACCAACGCAGTGCTCTGTAGCGAATCTTTTATCGTGGACTTTAACCAGTTAAAATGATAATTCCGTCTGCAACATCGTGTTGCATTTATATATTTTCGAGAGATGTCTTTCACACTGTCCAAATTAAATTCCTCTGGCGGATGTGTCTTCGACGATACAACGAATGGGTCGTAGAATCCTGCGAAAGTATTAGACGCGGGCCGCGTATACAGCGAATTATAGCCAGGCCAATAAGTTACAGCGCATCACGCCATACTTCCCCTTTCAGGACGACGTTCAAGGAGCTCTGGGACAAGCGGTTCGGCTGAATTCGCCCCCTCGCTCGCACAACGGGGCCGGTGAACCGAATGTTCTGCGTAACGCCGACGGAGCACCGGCAACGATATTCCAAGGAACATCGGAATTCTCTGTAACACGCCTCCATTGTGCCGCCTATGATGGATCCTCGCTCGTGCAAAACTCACCGGGAGTCGTTGATATCCGTCTTACTTAAGGGCGCGAGAGTAACGACGTCCTTTGTGTAGATTTTAAGTTGGAAATAAATGAGATCACATGTTCCATGGGAAGGTATGTTTCTGAATGATCACCCTTGTTCCACCTGCCTTGCTCAAGTTAACGAGCCCAGACCCACGGGGCCACGCAGCCCGCTCCTAATTGAGAAGCTCCCACCCACACGAGAAATGGAATTTTCATTCGTTAACAAGTTCCTCGCCCGCGTTGTTCCCGCGAATCCCGCGCGAATTTTCGCCAAGGATAGCACCGCGATGGCCTGGAGCCATGTCCCCACAAAAAGGTCCAAAAGGCTCGTTTTTCATGGAGCATCTTGCAGTGTTCACTCTTTACGTTCTCCTCGCTAATGGAACAATGGTGTTTGATCATCTGAGAATTATTAGTTTCACTGGGGAATTAGTCGAATAGTATTCTGGTTCCTTTGTTCGGCGAGGGGTTAGCCAACAAGGAGCTCGTTGTGTAAATAAATAAGTATCCGGTGGAGAAGAGTAAAGTCGACGGATGATAGGTGATGCACACAGTGCCTCGTCGCGGTAGCAGTATTTCGCACTGATTCCAGTAATTTTATTATTTACGTTTAGTGATAAGACGGTTCAGGCGATACTCTTTCACACCTTATTCGACGAAAATGCAATGGTATCTGTCAATGATCTAAATACATTGACACGGTGACAAAGCCACCCCACCATGCCTCTGGATATCAGTAACCGCATTCTGATTCCTATATAAGAATCGCACGGCTGGTGTGAAAATCAGTGGACAATTGCAACGACCAGTCTTCAATTTGCTCGAGATAAGATGAACGCGCACGTTCTCTTCGCCTTTCTGTTTGTAGGCGTGATCGCCATCTTCGCTGCTCCTATCGAGGTGTCTGAAGGTAAGCTACCAAGTTGTTCATCTAATGTTCACTGTATTCTTCTAAATGTTATTATCTTCCTTAAATGGGCAGAGACACAATCGTCGAACTAAATAGATTGTCTTGGAACTATTTAATCATAGGTAGAAAGAAAGAAGAAATTGAGCCCTCAGCTAATTTTATTTTAATAGAAAGCGTATCTAGATTATTTTTTTAGGCGAAGGCTTCTCATAGTCGAGTGCCTTTAATAAGGGACTTCAATTTACACGTGTTGAAGCTTCGCAACGCTAATACGAGTAGTTGTATCGTGATTGATAACGTAAAGTTTGGAAAATGTTTAATTAGAAGACAACTATGTCGGCAATGATTACATCAGCGACTTCCTCAAGGCTCTCGAAGAGGTCCCACAGGATATTGCCAACACACGTGCTGACAGGCAAAGAAGAGTAACCTGCGACCTCCTCTCCTTCAAGGGAATCGCTGAACACAGTGCTTGCGCTGCGAATTGCCTGAGCATGGGCAAAGCTGGAGGCCGCTGCGAGGATGGAATCTGCCTTTGTCGCACGTAATACGACGAATACACTTGTACCTGAAATTTATTTGCCTAAATTGGGGCATCCTTGCAATCACATTTCGTACTTTCCAGAACCACGTTCATGGACCTCTGGAACAAGCGCTTCGGTTAATCATTTCATTCACGATCGAACCCTGATCGTGTTCACTGGATTTTGCGAACTTATTACAATAACCACTGTATCTAAACGAAAAATGAATATTCCAAATATATCTTCTATTTAAATCATAACGAAGCTGTCCTATGTTTTTTTTTTAAACCCAACATTCGACCACGATCCCCGCCCACGGTACAAAGAGCTCCGCCTTTGAATCGAATCGAGAGATCATTCCCCTGTAAAAATGATATCAACGAAAATCTCGGGGCGGCCAGCGATTCAGGGTGAAAAAGAGGCGAAAAGGCATGAAGGAGATGTGAGAGTGGGGGCACCGGTGGAAAACCAATATGCCTTGTGCTTCGATATGCAATTAAAGGGTCGAGAGAGTTTACTGTCGATATTTTTCAACCAGCAATTATTGGAATCTTTTTTCCTACCCCTGATACAGCCTGGGCAGAGACGGGATCGAGCTCACTGGCCGCGATAGTCCTAGCAGGACTCTTCTGCGTGGAGGGCCCTTCAGGGGCGGACAAATGCGGCCACTATATGCACTTATGGTTCTTTCCGCGCTTTCATTAAAAATTGGACTCTACTCTCTAAAGCACCCCGTGTGCCTTCTCGTCCCTCCATCCCTGTTCCTCTGCGTAGCGTACCATCCCGTGTCCCTCGCTCTCCCGCTCCCTCTGTTCTTTCATCCGCCCGTCGGTCTACTCTCTATCCCCCATTTTTTTTTTTCGCCACTTTCGGTTCGTGCAGATCGCCAGGATATAGCTGGATGTCAGTCATATTCGGTGGCTGGCTTTTCATCTTTGCCTGTTTCCCCGGGCCCCCGGCGCCCGCGTCGCAAATTATTTCCCCCCGGCATTCCGCGCGGGCATATTCGGCCTCTTCAACTATAATTCGGATACCGGATACCCGCGCTGAATTGCAAATAACTACGTCCACCACTGCCGCTCCCCTATCGCGAAACGTTTGTCCCGCGTTTAATTGTCGGGGCAGGGTAATCGAGTTTCGTCGCGTAGCAGGGCCGTTACCCTCCCTAAAGTGAAAGCCGGTAACATGTCATTTCGGCATAATGATATTTTAATCCCTCGCTCACTTTCAATAGTCATAGTTCTCTATATTTGGGAGACTCTTTAAGGGGATTCAGAAATCCTTGGTCAGACCTAGGGAAACGCCTTACACAGGTACATAGTCCAGTTACGGACTGCGTGTTAAAATGGTTTAATTTAATTTCTGCATAAATATTTTTCATTCATCGACGATATAAATTTATGTCAATTAAGAAAAATTTCGGCTTTTTTATTTCGGGCAAAAATTGGATCCGCTAGAATGTACACAATTTGACGAGTCCGGCGGCGCAGCGCTACGAAGATATACCAATATATCACAATATTAAATGAATTATTATTGAATAAAAAAAAAGTTTTCCTGTTGTCTGAATATACAGTAAAACACCTTTAAAGTTTTGGAATGATTTTTTTTATACTTGTTGAGAAAATAATTCTTAAAAAATCACCGTGCTTTCAGCGTCTTAAACCAGGTTTTTCCCTTAAAGGGACATAGTACTTTCTTTGCCCGAAAATTAAGCATTCTTTATGCTTTTTTTTCTATACGAAAATAAAAAGCTAGAAAAGCGGGGTTTGTTGCAAATGAAAGATTACTGTTTGAAGGTATTTAAAGAATTTTTATTAAAAAAAAGCGCCCTCCTTCCACTCGCTATAGTCGCTCAAACTTGGTCCCTCGCGGAATGAGTAGAACTGCGGTGCCATAAATTCCGCCTTCTGTGCTGATCTAAAACATAAAAACAAATCAAGATATTGAAATCTATTACATTTCGTGGTCGTTGATGGAGCCGATATTTAAATTTCGCATTTGAAACAACATTGCGGACTGTCAAACCTACAGTTTTAGTGTCGAAAATCGATACCTACAATTTATAAATAAAATTTGAATAACTTTTAATGTCTTGATTCGTTTTTATGTTTCAGACAAGCATAGAAGGCGGAATTTATGGCACCGCAATTCTACTCATTCAGCGAGGGACCAACTTTGAGCGACTATAGCAAGGGCAGCCAGGACGCTTTTTTTTTAATAAAAATTCTTTTAATACTTTCAAACAGTGATCTTTCATTTGCAACAAACCCCACCTTTCTAGCTTTTCATTTTCATATAGAAAAAAAATCATAAAGAATGCTTAATTTTCGGGCAAAGAAAGTACTATGCCCCCTTAAACTCAATGCTTGAATTTTTATTTACAATCGTGTGAAATGATGTTTGACACTGACATATTGTTGAAAATGACCACGTCGTGCCTCTATGCACGTACGTAGGCGTGTTTCCAATGGTCAATGCTAACGTCACCAGCTAGGTCAATGTTTTACCCTTATCGGTGCCTACAAAACGTGAACACCGCAGAAACGGACTACTTCATCGCAATCAGAACGGGATTATAATCTCCTAACGCGATCACTAAGTAAACGTATCGGTATTACATCCTATATCCGATAGCGGGGCTGAATTCACCCACTGTTTATATAATGTTTTTCCCTCCCAACTGCTAAATATCCTGACGAACTTCTCCGGTTTGCTCGCGGAACATCCGCATGGCTGTCCAAGAATCTGAACGCAATTTTCGCAGCGGTAAACTGATGTTTATGACGTTTTAGCTCAACTTGTATCGCGGTAACAGCCTCTCCAATATTTTACGCTATCCGTATCGACGGTCGCGATTCATCGTGCCACCGTTTCCCGCTGCCATTTATCAGAAGCGTCGTTCGCGTAAACGCTCGTTCAAAGGCGTCCTTTATCGGCCCGAACAAACAGGTACCGGTGAAACATTCGTATCGAAGGGCCGTTCGATTTTCGTAAATTCGTTGAATAAACGCGGGCTACAACTGACCCAGCCCGTCCCTCTTTTACGCAGCAACAGCGCAGCACGTACGTACGTTATCAAATATATCGCTGTGCCGCGCGGGGGAAAAAACGCAGCTGCGAGCCAGAAATTGCGCACTGCGGCGAGCAGCAAATCCCCAATGAAGTTTTCCGTTTAATTTATAACGGTACCCGCGAATGCACGCGCCTGTCCCTCCGCGCGTTCGATCGTCCACGAAGAGATGTCTCTACGTGTTTCTACGCTTCTCGACTTTCACTTCGGTTCAGCGACACTGCGATACTCCTTGAACCGATCCAACCTCGACTTTCAACAGAATCCCTACTATTTTTTTACAGCAGTACAGAACGAACCGGCCATTTTCACGAATTCCAGGATACTGACACAAGTTCTACGTAATTTAACTGAGAATTCGAAAGAGGACTGCAAATGTTGACCCAGTTCAAGGAGGGGAATGTAATCGAATCAACTGAGTGTTCGCATTCGAAACGAAATCGTTGAGCGATCCGTGACAGTAAAGTTTCTACTTGATACAACCGTTTGTCAAACGAAAGGCACGCGATGTCCCAGTTGATTCTGTCATTCGTCACGGTAACCATGCGTTCATAGGCGCCCAGTAAAAGTCGCTGCACACAGGGAACGTGGATCGAAACGTATCGAGCGGTCGTAACAGGTAACGCGCGGCTGAAAGGATTAAATTCGGTCGCGGAGCGTGCGATTACCGCGTTCCATTCCGCAGAGGCAATCGCGACCGAACGTCCCCGCGAAAATCGTTAGTTAATGAAACGTTATCACCGATTGCGAGGGGTCGGCGCGTCGTTCGCGATTTACGTTCCGCTCCGTCATCTACGGATCGCTCTCGGATCGCCGATGTTCGTCGTCGATCCTTCTAGCGATCGTTAAGCCGATCCATTCGATCGTCACGGCCTTGATTGCCGAGCAACAAGCAATCGCCCCTGTCGGCGACGCGAAAACAGACGAGCCCGGGGAGTTACGCAAGATAATGATAATAACGTATCGATGGGCGAAAGAGGAACGATCCATCAAACTGCTTTGTTCGGCGGCTGGGAACCTTCGGTAGGCCGGACTTTCCCTTGAACGAGTGGGTACGTCAGTTGCGATTTTCGAGCGTGTAATTGACGCTGCAAGGACATCCAGATAGTTTATGAAATTAGTCCATGGTTGTAATCGATGAAGAAACAGATTGTGTACGACCGCTCGTCGAGCATCTGCTGAGAATGCATCGATTAATTCGCGATCAATTACAGAAGATTGTCTGGTTACCCTTCAAACGGGCGACGTAAACATTCCTCGGGGAATCTAATTATAATGCTTTGCGTCCTCGCGAATCGAATGAAATGAAAAGCAAATTGCATCTCTGCACTCAATAGGGTGCTTGAGGAATTCCTTTTAAGCACGGAAGATAGAAATATATATTTCCATGCTCCTTCAGTCTCAAGTTAAGTGAAATCTTCCGAAAGATTCCAAAACCGGGGAAACTTCTTTTAACGGCAACTGTGTAGGTACGTACCCACACCGGGATCTGAGGCTTTAGAAACTCGTATCCAAGCAAAGTGCCTGTTGCTTTTTTAAAGATCCATTGTTACCAGACAATTGGAATAGTATAAAGAGCCTTGCACGGTTGGCTGTTTCGGGGTCAGCCTCGATGGCCGAAACCCCGCGTGTTTCCATGGCCATGTTGTTTCTGGGACTCGCGAATTAGCAATTTACCTCGGCAGAGAGCTAGTCCAGGGCCAAGCCGATCGTCCTGCGCGACCCAGGATAAACGCAATTTGCTCCAAGGCAGGCTAATGCAAGAGTTAGTAGACAGCCGGTGCTGTGGGTCACGACGTAATCCGATTTCCTCCGCGTTAATTCGCGTACCGACCGAGCCGACCTGTACTCCTGCGAGCTCGCATTATTTCCAAACCGATCACTCGTGCCGTGGGACACGCGAGCGGACCCACCCTCGGCGGTGTCCGTTTCGCTTCGATACCCCTAGCACGCCTAATAGCTTCGCCGACGCTCTCGAACATGCCCCAGCTACTGGAAATATTCAACTCGAGGCAGACTCCGTTACGCGAAACAAGAGGGGCTGCTAGGTACACTGAATCGACAGAGCTCGAATAAAAGTAGCTGCAACGTGTAACAGCGCCCATTGGAACGTCTCCCACATCCCTTGTCGAGAGTAAATAGATAACTCGGAAAGGGTCTACGTGCTCCATCAGATAATCACACTGTTCGGCAATTCTCACCCTGCCACACACTTTCGATTTCACATCTATTTCTAATCCCGACAAGGAGATAAACGATGTTCCACGAAACCCTGGGAACCTCCAGAAAACCCTCCCAAAATCGAAATAATACAAGACGTGCTCCGAGATTCAGTTTTTGTTTTATAACACCGCGAGTGTCGTGTTGCAATGAATTCCTTATAAAGTATAAAGGATCCAGTCTTGTTTTTTACCGAAAATATTTACCACTCGGTAATAGAACCTAAACTAGCTGGTGGTAAAGCGTGCGCGCCCTCAGAACTCCGGGAGAAATTCTCACGGCTCGTTCCAGAGGGTAATAAATTAAATCGATCAGGATATAGACACAGCGAATCCTCCACTTCCTGAAAAAAAAATCTTCCGCAAATCCCAAAACGCAATCTGGACGTTTCGAAGATCGAGGCACCAGTTTCTCGTGGATCACCACCCCGTTTCCAGACGCAGCTACGAACAGTAGACGCGCCGTTTAACGCTGAGTCTATGGGGGGTGAGGATAGTTCTAGCGCGCGTATGGTTACGCAAAGCCTGACTGGAACCACTGCGGTCACGAGGCACCGTGCGAGAGGGCAAACCTCGCTGTTGGATAATCTTTGCGCTGTTACTACTTACATTGGCGACGCGATTCCCGTGTACCGTGGCACGTATTTGGCTTACAACGATTACGAGGGGATCATAGGCGACAGAGGCCATTCAATCAATCAGATGTTCGGGTATTAGCGTTTCCTGGCACGTACACAGCAGCGCGATGTGTGCTCCTGGCTCCGTTGCGCTTACATTCCGCAGCTGGGGGCTGGTCTTTGCCATACGCGCGCCACTGTTATTCCACTTTGCGTCCAGCCGACGATTCGGGGGATCGCGAGCGGTACAATGGTGAGAAATTCCCTCTGAATCGACTTGATCGCCGCTTACTGGCGGTCCCGCTGTTGCTGTTTCAATTCATGAAACAGGCTTGCAAAGTGCGTCGCAACTTTTAATTCAGGCAGCCCAAGTGGAAGACACTCTGGCACTCTCGGTTGAATCAATTCTGTCAACGCTGGGTGTTCGGAGGAGACGTGGCTCGTGGAGGAAGTCCACGTAAAAGATTCGTGTTTTGTTAAGGGGACATTCTAATCTCTCGGCCGAGAAATCGGCCACTTTTCGGTGATAATTTTTATAATGACACTTAACGTTTTCCAATTTCTGGGGATATATTCTACCACTCTTGAAATACAAGAAAAAATCTTTGTTGTTTGTTTATTTCATTTGTTTACATAAATATTTCGCAGTGAAGTTGGCGGCTTCAGAATTGCTGGCGGTTGAAATTTCGGACGACTTGATCATTGGAAATAAAAAAAACCAAACATATTTATAATTCGCAGGAGTATGGTTATCTTGCTTTCCACGAAAGAACAATTTTTTACCAAAATTATTAAAATGCTAGTCGACCAAAGTTGAAAATACCGAAAGTGACACTTCTTTTCTATATTTAATTGATATAAAATGTGGGGAAATATTAAAAATCTTAAGATATATGCGGTTAGCGAGATAGCCATACTCCCGCAAATTAAGAATATCTCTGTTTTCTTTATTTCCAATGATCAAGTCGTCCGAAATTTCAACCGCCAGCAATTCTGAAGCCGCCAACTTCACTGCGAAATATTTATGTAAACAAATGAAATGAACAAACAATAAAGATTTTTTTCTTGTAAGGTAAATGGCCCAGTGGTGAAACAGTTAAGGAAGCAGTTGAGATAATTGCAATTTCTTTTATATTTAAATAGTATAAAATTATAACTAAATATAATTATTCGAAAGCGTAAAATTTCTAGTTTCAGATAACGTAACAAGAATCTACATTTATTAAAGGAAAAGTTTTAAATTAATTAAAACATGAAACTGTTCATATGACCCAGTATTAAAATGAAATTCATAGCGTGTCCCAGTCATTAATTATCAGCGTCCCAATTATTGAATATATATTTAATTTAACTATTTCTATCAGTTAATGAAAATAAATGAATACGGTAATATTTTGGGGTAATAAAAACATTTTATTTATAATACATTTGTGTTAAATCTTCGGCATGACTTTATGTCTGAAAATGATTAAAAGTATATTATAAAATTTTAGGTTATGCTAATATTATGACGAGTTTAAGATTAATTATCCTAATAATTCTTAAACAGTATTATATTTTTTCTAGTTATTATTAACGTAAATATATAGGATACAAAACAATACTTCACTGAATACTGACGTCTGTACCAGTGTTTATATAACCATTAAATACGCGTTTAATAACTGGTCCGTGACATATTATCGTGTACTATTGGATAAACGCAACAATTTCAATATTAAAAACAAAAAATTATTAAGAGATCCAATTAATTTTCAATTCTTCAACATATAATAAATCCACAACAACTGTACTATTTCAAAAATGATAAAATAATAATTAATTACAACCTTAACAAAAATATTCTCTCGCTTGCTTGAGCCCATTAGGTGAGACGCGAGATTGAAACTGTCGAAGCTTTACTGTATAATAATATTTTTGCATGATATAACTATTCAGTTATGTAAGCTTATAATTGTATCTATATAAAGCTAATACATTTTCCAATTATATTTCGAATAGTTTAAACGTTGCAAATTAATGAAACTGTTATTATTAATCAAATTTCTTCTCGATTTTTAATTATTGGGCCATGTTTAAGTACTGGGACATTTACCTTATTTCAAGAGTGGTAGAATATACCCCTAGAATTTTGAAAACGTTCAGTGTTTATTTCATTATAAAAACTATCACCGAAAAGTGCCCGATTTTTCGACCGAGAGAGTAGAATGTCCTCTTAAACGGGGCTGGATAGTTGGTTGACTGACGAGAGGAGCTGAGAATTCGGACATGGGAAGTGATCGTGTAATATGCGACGAATCTGTCAAGTTTACTTGCCTCCTCTATTTCTCCAAGCTACATGAAGCTACTGCATTAGCAACTTTTCAATGGAAATTAAAAAACTTGATATACTCTTCACGAATCTGAAACAACGTTAAAGGAGGTTCCTTTCCGTATGTCATAATTCTGTTGATAGCATCTACTTCTTATTAATATATTCTTTTGTAACATCGAGCCAGCAGATGATAATCTGCAGCGAAAGTGCTCTGCTTCTGGTGGGCTGCCCTATAATAAAGTGTGCAATAAAATGTGGACTAATTTAGAGTTTAATTCAGTACGCCAGAAGAATAGTTTCTCGACGACTCTCGTGGAATCCTGAATCAATCGGACCGTTCATATTTCACGTCTGACCTAACTACCCCTTGAAATTTCACATTTCGGTAGTGCATGGTCGAACGCGCGTGATTCCAAGCGTTTCGACATCATTCTTGTCAGTCGTCTCGCGTATTTATCAAACAAAATTGGCCACGAGTGAGGCGTTGCGCGGGCCCGGGTCTGGCGCAGTGTGTCACGGTATTAGAAATCGTCGTTGCATCGTTAGAAATCATCCCGGCCGATCTCCGTTACGCGATTCACGGTTATTTCGCTGCAGAATCTCAATTAACGTTTCTGGCGCAAACGTTGGCGAGTCCGTTTCACTATTCGTGCCACCGGCGTGCAATAATGTTACAACGGGGACAGCGTGGTTGTTGCTATCGCCTAATAACGCGTATTATTTGGGCTCTGCGTTATCGCCTCGCGCGAGCCATTAATCATCGAAGCGCGATTCAATAGAGAAGTTTGTAAGAGCGAGCACTGAAGCGCTTCCTCCAACATGTATATTTTCAGTTAATCTTCATCGAAGTATCACAAAATTGGATTTCAACGATTGCTGTTAAAACACTCCCCCATTTGTCGAGCACGGCACGCGGAAGACCGTAAGCAGACGTTTTTCTAACGAAAATTTATGCTCCGTCTACGAGCTCTTGGAGAAGAGGGCGATTAATTGAGCAATAAGGCATGAGATTTATTCGACAAGCACGTGCCAGCTGACGGTCGGCGGTGTGGCCAAGTAAGTCAGGATAATCCCCCGCTCCGTTTCCCCCTCAATTGATATTCCATTCATAGGATCCGCGTGATGGGGGGTCGTAATAAAGTTGCGTCGCGCGGTTAACCGATTGCCAGTTAACTGTCACGCTCGGTTAACCGTCGCGGTCGATCAACAATTTTATCCCATTAATCCGCGTAACCGAGTTATTCAATTCCTCGCTCGCCGGACGAGTCCATCCGCTTTCTCCGCACGACACAACGCGGCGCCTCCTAACGTGTAAAATTGTCGAGCTTCAGGAATTTCAAAATTTTCGGGGATGCCGGCCATTGTCGAGCCGAACAATAACGGAATGGAGGGCGGATTTGTGGGATAATAGGACCATTCCCCATGCGGTAACGTTGCTAGAACGTGCTCGATAATGCGGGACGCGGGGAAGGTGGTTAATTCGGGAACCGACACTCGAAAAATGGATTCCACCGGCGCACTTTAATTAACCAGCGAATTAACAAACTCGCGCGGCCCGTTAGTTACCGTGCTCCTGACAATTAGCCAGGCGGTGGGCTACTCTTCAATTGGATTCCACTGCGCGTCTCCGCTTTGGAAAACCGATTGTAAATCCGGCCCGGTATGCAGGAATCGTTCTCGCGATTCGTAGATTCCAGCGATTCAGCAACGATTTAGCTTTAACGCTGTTGTCGGTTAGGCGGAACGCCGTTGGGGTAGTAACGAGCAATCGTGGCGCGGAAATGATTTCGTTGTTCAACGAAACTGATAGCGGTGCGAGGATCCCGAAAAGATTTATCGCCCTGAAGGAGCACTTCATACTAACTTCATCTAGTATTCTTCCCTCGAATCCAGGGGAGTGGAAGAGGCGGGGCCGGGGCGAATAATTCGATTCTATCGGTTTACCAAGTTCAGCGAGTACACGGAGAAGATTTACGGTAACGAGATCACGAAATAGAAGAGCGAAAGGAAGGGAGGAGGGCGGGGAGCGAGGGTTAGAAACAAGACGCGAGGTTCGAACGAAAACGGGGGTGGAATTTCGCCATGGGAGTGAGCCGTGATTGAATATCCTTCTTCTACGGTAATTATCTCCGCGATCTGGCCAGACGTGGTGAAACAAACCTGGCTGAGTGACCAAATGGTGTCAGTGAAACGCAAAAGTGGCTAGCAATGTGGATGAAGGGGTACGCAGAGAATGTTGACTTAAACTTTTTTAGTACATTTATTGCGTTCAGTGACGTGGTATATACTACGTCAAATGCTTTCAGCTTTATCTAGTGTTTCTCTAAAGAGAAAGAAAGAAGTTTCTTTTTCTTGAAAAAGGGCGTAGTACTATGTGAAAGTATTATGTAAAAGGCTCGCATATCTCCCTGAGAGAAATGTAGTACTGTGCTATTACTCCCACGCCAGTCGCAAATTAAGAAAAGGAATTTATTAGGATCTTGCAAAAGAATGGACAGGTTCAGTCGCGAGGGGCGAACAAGCTCAAAGGATACACGCCCTGATAGAGCACCGGTATACCCTGTGATTATACTCGCGTCATTACCGGGCCGAAATGCCTTTGAACGTCCGCGGGTCACGAGTTCAAACGCTCACCTCCACGGAACGTACTCTTAAAACGTTACGGTCGATTGATCCAGGCTGGCTCTTCGGATAAGAAAAAAAAAAGGGAAGCTGATTACGAAAGAGTTACCGTGCATGCGACGGCGAGATAAAAATATTCCAGATGAAACGGAACGTTCGACAAGGGTAGCTCGATTTCGGCGGAAAGCCCAGGGGAACTTGCGGAATAAAAATTTTGACGCGATGCCAGCGTATCAAAAATACTGCGCAACGAAGTAACGAGCCTCCTGCCCGACTGAATTTCGACTAAAATGTTCGATTCGTATTTTCCAATTATAATGGCAGCTGTACCGCTCCGTTCTATTATAAATTCTTTGATGTCAGAGATAGATTCGATACGGAGCTAAGTACGCAAAACTCGCTTCAACTCGACCGGTGGATTCATTTTAAAAAATATATTAATCCCTTGTCCAATTTTATAGAAAGTCTGCCAGATTTCCCTTTAATGGCACACAAAAGCATACACGAATTCGTTGCGACCTGTCAGTTAAAAGTTAAAACTAACAGCCCGTTGGCGTTTGTAGATTCAACGTTCGCGGAAAATTGCACACGGCATGTAAATTCGGTCTGTCCGACAGCCAGCAACATATCTTCCTCGGACCTCTTTGCTACCCTACGCCATGGTTCCCTCGCGAATCTCGATTTTCTCGATGCCCTCGCAGCTCGTTCGTTACGCCCCCCCCCCCCCCCTCGATTTTCGAAAACAATTTACAGTCGAATACCCTTCCTGCCCCCACGAACCTGCGTCATGCTTACAACTCGCGATCGCGAAACCCGTGCGCGGTTCGCTCATTGTAATTAACCGAGAGCTCCGAATCGTTCATTATCCCCCTGATTTCCTAGCGCTCGGTTTCTTAATCCTCTTTCAGGAACGATTTTACGTTCGATCCTTCTACATCATCTGGAGAGCCGTGGAATCTAGTAATTGCCATGTATCCGCCATTGCAACATTTGTGTGCCCATAACAGTATCTCCGGCCGAAGAATTCCCACAACTTACTCCTTGAGAACTACAACGTTGTAATGCTCGGACGGCGATCGAGGTGAGGTCCAGTTGAGACGACATGCTCGCGTAACGCTATGAAAGGAACGCGGTAACGGAAAATCGAATCGAGACGAGGCAGGGTACTAAGGGATCACGAGTTCGATACTCGCGACGACGAAACAAACAAGCCCGGAGAGCAGGCATCGGCCATCCGGACCGAGAAATCCCGCGGATCCGCGCGGGTGAAGAATAATAAGCCAACGAGGCATAAAGATCGGTAGTCGCGGAGGTTTCAGCGGACGTCGGACGCCCCTCCCGGTGGCAATGTTTCGTACGTTTCTTGCCGCGGTTCCCTTAAATCGCCCCATGAATCCTCTCATCCTCTCGTCCTCTGCCCCAGCCATCCCACCGCCCTCGAGCCTGGCTCGCCGTTCCTCTCTTGCTACTTTCATTCGTCCTCGGCACTCCGGGAACGTTTCGGTCGATCGATTTCGCCGTGGATACGCGCGGAGGCACCGGGAGCGAGCGAAAGAGACGCTCTGGAGCTGGGAAAGGGGGAAGGAAAAAAAAATAGCGGGAACACGCCGAGAGAGGAGTCAAAGCGACGAGCCACGGGGCAGGGAGACAGAGAGAGAGAGAGAGAGAGGAGGGGGGAGGAGAGAGTAATAGGGGTAGAGGGAGACAGGAGGGGGTTAGAGGAAAGGAAGCCAGAGAAAAAGAGACAGGACGGGGGGGTGCGCAGAGGTGGAGGAGGATGAAAAGAGAGAAAAAAAGGAACGCCGTCGCGGAAACGAGATCGCGAAATAAAAGGGTTGCGAGAGCCGGAGCCCGGGCGCAGAGAGGGATCGAGAGACGCGAAAGAGTGCGGAAGAGGGAAGTAGAGAAGGAGGGAAGGAGAGACACAGGAGAAGAGACGCAGACGCGTTGTGCCTGGTTTTCAACTACCCGCCTACAGGGGAAAGAACGGCGTGGTTGCTCTCGGTCTCTTCCTATTCCACACCCCCGTCTCTGTTTCTCACCTTCCCCCGCCCTCTCTCTCTCTCTCGCTCTGTTACCTCTGTTCTCAACCCGCTAGCCACCTCCCCTCCCGCCCCCTCCTTCTATCCGCGGCCAGGGAAAACAAATTTTAGTTGCCCGGTGCAGAGGCTGCACCGTTCCCCCCCATCGTTCCCACCACTATCGTCACACCGCCATCTCTCTACGGGCACACAGGGTGGTCCACCTCTACTGTTTTCTGTTACCATCATCGACGTGGGACCGACTCACCCGCCAACCCCGAATAACCACCACCACCGTCTACGGCAGCAGCAGCGGCAGCAACCCCCGGCACCAGCACCGCCATCTCCATCAGCCCTACTGCCAGCTCGGAGGGTAGCACCGCCAGCAACAGCCAGCCACCAGCAGCAGCGTCGGGTGGCAAGCATTCGCGTCCAATCCCTCTCCTCGACGGCGGTGCGCGCCGTGGCGCTTTGAATGTAACTAATTAGTAACTACGCTCACCGTGACGTAATAAGCAGCAGACGGTTTCTAGCGGCGCGGCGCCCGCCCGGCGTACCGTGAGCCGACGCTCGTTATCGTTTTATTTCAAAATTTTCATCCCCTTGACTCGGCCGCCCCTTTGCACCGACAACGAGCCCCCGCGCCGCTTCTTGCTTTTTTCCAAAGCCCGCCAGCCCCGCTTGTCCCCCCGACCGGCTCCCTCCTTCACGGGTCGCTCTCCCGCTGCCGCGGAATCACGCGCGGCCGCGAGTTCGCGGCAGAATTGCCAACCGGGCGATCCCACGTGCTCCGGCTAGTCGAAACTGCGCAGCATTGCGCGTTGGGCGTCTCGGGCATTGTTCCCGAGCTACTTGAATTTGAAAATAGCCTTCGGTGCGCGTGTGCAAAGCGAATGGCTGGTCTTTTCTCGCAGGAACACTCGAGCTTACAGGGTGCACGATGCGAGAGCGAACTACAAATGAACGATGCACGCTGCAAACCATCGCGCAAAGTGCTCGCGGAACTGGGTCGACGGTTCTCGCGGAAAGATTTCAGCGGAACCCGCAAGTGTCTTCCAAGAATAAACGCGACGGCTTCGGCTATGCAATACATTGGAACACCGCGGTACTTCAGCGAACGAGGGAGGCTAGATTCGATGTATACAATGGGGGGGAAAGTATTTAACGAAAAACGCGAACCGCCCTCCGAAGTATTACGTAGCGAAGCCCTCGCATTTTTCTGGAAGGCGAGGCGAGCGCGCGACGAATCCAAGGAACGGGACGATGGAGCACTAGACGATGAAATCGGGAGGCGGTCGTCTCTCTAATTAAAATCCACCACGATCCGCTTACCCCGTCTGTCCGTGAACGACCATCCACCTTCGGGGATTAACAACGATCTCGCGACTATTACGCAAAGGCTGCCAAGTCACCGACCACCCCAGCAGATCACTCGCGCCGAGCACGTTTTTCCTCGCGCACCCAGCTCGCTCTACCCGACCACGTTCCAGGCGTGCGAGCGTCACCAGCGGCATCGGCTAACTTTCAAAACGATTACCATCTCACGCGTCGTGACCGATAAATTCCAAGGCAAACAATGTCGTTTAATTTTCGAACGGGCACGGAACGTCGACGATTCGCGCGACAAACAAATATCCCAGATGTATTCTCCCCACCCGCGCGCAGATGGAAATAACGGCGGGGATTCGCACAAATTTGAGTTTACAAAGCCTCTTTTCGCTGAAGCTGCGTTTGACTCTTTCTCTGTTTTTTTTATTTTGTTTGGGGCGACGGCGAAATGGACGGCTTTCGCGTTTAAATTGCTGTGTCGTTAGCGATCGATGCAATGGAAACGGCTTATATACTTTGTTTGCAGAGATAGATTTGATTTGTGGAGGCAGAAATGTTGCGTAATGTATTTCCTTTTGGAAGATTAAAATCGCGTTGCGCTACCGGTCTCGTACGAAACTGGAACTCTGAGTTATTAACTGTGATTTCACTTTTTCAACTACCCCGTCAGTTGCGCGGAAATATTCTCGAACGGTGGATAGCGGTGTGCTTGAAATTCGGTAAGGCAAACAGAATAAGACGATTCCGTAAAGGAGCGGGATACGAACACGATAACAGTACGAAGCCGCGGTTACGAGCTTAATGCCAACTGCAAAATGTATCCATCGCTCGGCAACTTGCCTCGTTTCCGCCTGCCCCGCTGGCGATATGATTTTAAATTCGCCGTGTAACACGTTAAACCGCAAACTCCCTTACCTTATACCATACTTAAGTCCTTATTTAGTTTATTAGCGACTCGCAAACTCCAGGCTGCTGCTTAAGGCAAACGGCAGCGTCTGTGCATACCTACGAGCCTAGTGCTCGCAGCTGAATAAAATTTCAGGCTTCGCACGCGCAACAGGAAACCAGCGACTACTTCTACCAAATTAGAAACATTTCCAGCGTTACATTCGAAGAATTATTTGACTCTTGTTAAGTTTTAGATATTCTTGTACTCAAACAGATTATCCCGCGAAATAAAATAATAATAATTATTATTCTGCAATTCTGTGATGCAGAATTATTTCAATGTAAAATTCCTGCAACATCATGAGCGTTTCGTGTACCGTTCATCCTTTACGAATCAGGACAACTTGAAATTCTAATGAGTACTAGGAAGACACGGAGCTGCTTCCTGTTTCACAATGGCTGATGCGACGCATACCAGCGCGACCAGATCTAGACGCATCGAGCAGAAAACGAGTTTCCAAGCTACTTTCCTCGAATCGAAGGATGTGTGCAACCAGTTTCAATGACATGCCGTGAAACACAGTGCTGCAAAGTGTGCGCGAAATTTGGGATGCTTACTCCACCTTCTATTATTTACTTAACACCTCTGCAAACTTCTGAAATCACCTTATAGAGAGAAGATTAGTCTGCTCAGCAAGTTAAATACCAAAAATTAAAACAAACTGAAAAGCTTCAGGTACCAACGCTGAAAGTAGAACAGCTCCGCGCACTCCACCCTTTTACAAACCTGCATCGCAAATTTCCAAATTAAACACCCTCTCGTCCCTCGTCCGTTTATTAAAGCCACGCGAAGCCACTGAAAAAAAGCTGCCCCTTCATTTTCGATATTCCAACACCCTCGTTAATTACGCATCGCTATTACTCAAACGATTCGTCGACGGATCCGTCGAGCTTGTCGGAACAGCGATTCACAGGGACTCCCGTCCAGAGCCATCGAAACGATTTCGAGGGATACTGAATCACACGATCAGCGTGTGCCCGTGCATCGAAAGGGGCAAACGATTCGGGGTTATACCGCGGCCCGCTCTCAGCAGAAATTTCGCAGACCCATGAAATTTTACGCGACTGCGATGCGGGCGTTATCCCGATCCAGGGGCTTATCCGCGCCGCGAGCATTCGTCTCTTTCGCGGCCGTAACGGCTTTTACCAGCGCGTGTATGGCCCGGCCTGATTATAGTTACGCGATTGCCTTTTACGATCGTCTCGGCGCGCTCGCAAGATTCCACGAAACTAGTAGTAATCGATGCCATAACCGTCGGGGAAATGTCCTGGGACAGCAGGACCGCTTTCCCACCAGCCGGAAGCTGGTCGTCACAATCGCGGCTGCTCTTGCCAGAAACTGTGAGCTTTATTTTTCACAAATGTTCAACAAAACTCATCACTCAACATTTCCACGTTTGTGCTCCAGGAAACAAAATCTTGTGACTCTGAAAGTATTCAAAGGAAATTTCTCTACCCCTGCATTTATTCTACTTTAAAAATAAACTTGGTTATTCTTTGTCCGTAGGTATTCAATTGAAGCTTCGTACGCTTCGAAAGTGTAATTCCTGTATTTTCATACTTCGGGAATAATCGAAAGGACTTCTCGGAATACCTATGCCTGAAATTGCGCCCTTGCTCTGGATGGATTAGTAAGATGAAGATACAGTATCGACACTTTTACGCGCTAACTTCGCGAGATCCTGGCCTCGACTCTCTCCCACGGTGGATCGTAAACTTCGAATTAACGCGCGTTTCGCCTACGGGCATTAGGATTCTGCAAGACAGACGGGCAAGTTCCCAGCAAGTTAAATCTGTGTAATTCGCGGTTCTAATTATTAACTCGTTTGCGCTGGAAAGTTTTTATACAGTTGCAGTGAATCCCGAGCGCACCTCCGCGGATTAGACTTCGGATAACGCTTAATTAGAGTTTAATGTTCAGGGTGCGAGAAAAGTCTTCGCGCAATAGGCTGTCTGCTAACGGGACGGCCAAATCTCCGGGAATTGTAATTAAGTATCGATGAGTCGTTAGTAGGCAAGTGTTTTGCAACACCCTCGAGTTTAATCTCGTCATCTTTCGAGATAAGTAACGTCGCTCGTAATAAGTGCTAATTATTCATTTGTACTTGCAAATTCTGTGGAACGCGTGTTGTCGAGCACAGGCAACTTATTCACATGGCAACTTTATGTCACTTAAGATTCGATCGAGAATATTGTAGTAGGAAACCTATCGATGATTCATCCAACTGTTTTAGTAATCCCAAAGCATGTTCCCCGCGATCTGACAACAACCACGAAGCCACTTCCTGCAAGAGATTAATAGATCGCGAAGAACTCTCTATCCTATTCGAAGCTCTCCTCCGGACGCGAGCGCGGAAAATCTCAGCGAGAATTTCGTGGCCATCCATCACTCGGCACCACAACAAACGTACTACACTAGATTAATTTAAAATTCACCCCTGTCTGAGCCTCTGATGCTTAACTTTCAAGGCGTAAAATTAATCACCAGCGTCCACTGGAAGACTAATCGAAAGAGTTTTCAATGCTGCCGGCGAATATTCGACGTGAACGTGCGAACGATCGAAAGCGCCCGCGATACGCTTTTCGCCGACACTGCGAGGGCAATAATGACGGGTGGCTGCGCGCAAAATGCATTTCCGCGGGGACGTCGCGAAGGTCTGGGCGTGGGGATGATAAAGGGCCAATAATGGGGTCGATGGGACGGGGATTAACGCGCTTTCCGCGTCGCACTTTTGCTGATCAACTTCGGAACAATAGACTAACCAACCAAGAAGACAACGATTGAAGAGCGTTTAGAAGAACGATTTTTATATCCATCCAGTGAAGTCGATATAACTCAACCTGCGACGATTGTCGAGGGTCTCCCATCGTGAATCACGATCCCTCGAGAAGGAGTTTGAAGTTTTAAAGGCGCTGCTAACGATTCTCGGGGAGGTTGTTGCACATTGATATCGAAACACAGGTGGAATTCAGGGGGAGGAAAAATTAGATCGAAAAGAGAGCGTGGATGAAAGGGTCGTAAAAGCTAAGCATACCCCAGGGACGGGGAATGTTCTCGTGTTGGGTGGAACTTAACCACTTTCGTGAGAAAAGCATTCAAGAACCGGATAACTGCATTAGCGTTCCACACCCGGAAGTTGACTTTGCCCCACAATCGGAGCGCGGTGCAGGAAACGCTTAAGAGACCCAGCGTAGTCCGTTAATTTCTTAGCTGGCTCCAACGGAGAAATAATCAATGGTCACTGCTCGAAATCAATTCGAACGGCGGGCCGAGGACCTCGATGTGAAACGAAAGTGCTCGCCTTCCGAGTGGAGAGGCGTTTATACTTGGACGTTTCTAGAAATCATAGTAATTGCTAGGAGAATTTGACGGAGACTTACGAAGGGGATTTAGGGAAGCTTGCAGTCGCGAGAATTATATTCACGTGCATGATCATCGGGATATAACCGCGATGGTACTGAAATGTGCGCAGCATAAAACTGTAACAAAGATATAGTAGCTCCAACGGAATTTTCGAAATACTACTATCTGGATTCGATTGGCTTTGTTGTTTAAACACTGATTAATCGGCAACGAAATGAAAAACGAGACACGTGAGGGGGGAATTCATCTGTATTTCCAACTTCACATCAGGTGCGTATCAATGTATCCTTTTTTTTTTATTACATAGGGTGACCTGTCCAGTGAATGAACACTTAAGCTGCATGTCTGTTAAAATTAGTATTCAAAAGTCGTTATTTAATCCCCTGAATGTTATTTCTGCAAGCTAGCTATTTTATTACTAAAGTCAGACATCCCGGAACACAATTCTAGCGATGTTAGTTAGTTACAACTTTCATTAAAAGTCTGGCAGAGGATTATATAAAAAATGGGCTAATGACCAGTGAATGAACATAAATTTCTAATGAATGAGGGGTACTCCAGTGAATGAATAATAATAACAGAGGTTAGGTTTCCAATGTATTTAGACGATTTTTTGTATAAATAATTTTTCATTCTCCAATTACAATAATATTATTGATTTCATACTTTACAAGTCTTATAAGATCGTAATCATGCATAGCTGGAATTTATTTTCTGGGGTGGGTTAACTTAATCTTCACACTGGCGGCGAAAGTGTCAAGAGAAAAAAAGACAGGTTAAGTTGTTCATTCATTGGTAAAGTAAGAAATGTCCGCGTTTGCCAGTGAATGAACGGCCGTGGGGTCAACTGTTGAATAAACGGAATTAATGCCGTGTAAGGTAGAAGTAAAAAGAAAAACGCTTTTGCGAGACGTCTGTGGGTGTCCACTCTAAATTTCGGTGTAAGTTTCAACGTGAAATGAGCGCGATAGGCGTTAATTTTTCGTATTACATGAGCAACTTTCATTCACTGGGGGGTGTTCATTCACTGGACAGGTCACCCTATCACGGCGATCGCAGAATAATTTTCGAACCGACGATGAACGAGTGGTAACGCAATATGGGGATCATCAGCGTGCTGATGCAACGAAAATACTAAATATTGTGTGTAGGTAATTCGAGATATTCTGCAGACAAGCATGCAATTAAATCGTACATGTGTAATAAACCAACCAGTAATTCACCGCATACCAGTGAATGATCATTAGGCAACGAAATGTCAATTATAAATTTAAAATTATTATATGTTTATAAATGAAGTGTAGTTGCATTTTTAATATCCCATATTTTTAGTTACGTGTATTAAGCAAACATTAATAAGTACAATTTTTTTTTAAATTACGATAAGAATAAGTAATTATTTTTATAGAAATTTCAAGAAAAATAAATTTAAATGCAATTTCAACAGTTGTTTTGTTGTTATACATAAATATATTCAAGTATTAATCTCAAAGGTCCATAAATTCAACAATTCGGTGATTCACTGGTTGGTTTACCCTACAATCAATAATACTCTGCTATAAAATCGATGTGCTACTGATTTAAAATCATGGCACCCTCCATTCCCTCTGCTCGAAGCCACGACATCATATCGGAAACTGGGAACTTTCCTTAATAAATCTTCGCTCCCGAACGACCAACTCCAACATTGATATCGCTCATAAAATGGTCTTCCCGAATGGTTCTAGCGGTGGGTGGCTAATTAAGCCCGCGGAGAAAATCGTCGAGGCAAAGAGGCCGCGGCTGGAGAAAACGAAAAAAGTTCGCGAGTCGAGCCAGAGCGTCGTTCGAAAAGCTGGCCACGTAACCGGAGCAACTTTCGGGAATATAATTAGTTCCATCGTATCGCCCGGAGCGTGGCTGGTAAATACTGGTTTGTATATAAGTTGAGACTCGCCTGCACAGATAGGTACACGTATAATTGGCAGACGGTGAGCTTGGCTGGCGACTGAATCCACTGACCGAGCGACGACGGCGATGGGAAACTTGCCCTTTTGAAGTTCGTCAGTCGTACGATGATTCGCGATCTCTGTTGAAAGGGGAACAGAGGCAGCAGTCGAATGTGGTACATCCATTTTCTCGATGTTCGGGTTGCTCGACTAGACTTCTAGCTGTCCAACGTCGCGTAACTTGTAGTTTCTGTATTTCAGGCTAGCGAAATGCAGAGCAAAATGGGTCTTCCTTCCTCGGGTAACCTAAACCTTTCAGTTTACCCCTTTGTCTCTAACTCCACTATCCCCTGTTTCCCTCTTCCCCTTTCTTCTTCCTATTCCCCATTCTTCTCCTCCTTATTTGCTCCCAATACCCTTCCTATTTCCTGCTTTCCATTGCTCTCAGGTAATTCCCCTTCTTTTTACCATTCTACCGCCTCTATACACATCTACTTCTATTCTACTTTTTTCTTCGCCCTACTCCTTTTCCCTCCTTTCCGGCTTCCCTGTTGTCACCACCGACAACAATTTAAGTAGCATTTCCTCTGTTCGATCGAAGGCTCCAGTGTGTCGATCGTTTCCGAGCGAGACGTACGAACCTCGATTAGAAACTCGCCGAGCTTCCCAGAAAGGGAAGACAATTCCTCCTACAACCTGTCCCCTGTCCTTTCGCAATCAACGACCAGTCGGCCACGCTTCGAGCTGGCGCTACGGGGGTAGCGACAGAGAAAGACACCGCGGAAGGAGCGCCCGTTGGCGCGGTGCAGCTTCCTTCTTCGGGGTTGCTTCCCATTAGGTAGCACGAGTAACGCGTCCCTTTATGCGTTAACGAGACCCTCCTTGGAGTCTCGGGGGCTGACGCAAGCGCGGAAAAGCCAGGCAAGACAGAGAGGAGCCTGCGCTTCGCTGTATCGACGGGGGGGGGCGAGAGAACGCGCGAGAAAGATTGAGAGGAGCGAAAAAAAAGCGGGATGAGGGCCACGACGAGGGGAGAACGGTGAAAAAGGGAGGGACAAGGTTGAAGAAGAGCAGAGAAAAGGAAATAGCTGTGCAGAGAGGCTGGCACGGCACGGTCGCGTTTCACTCGAAGGAACACGCATATTTCCCCCGCCACTAATACCAATCCCCCCCCCGCTGCAGGTACACGCTGTACACTTTTATTCTAGTTCGTTCGAGCTCTCCAACACGCACACGCGCCAGCGCGTGTACAGGGGTTGGCGGGCTCCGCGGGCACGTCGACGTTGGATATTGTTCGTCCTGCGACAATGTCGCCTTGATTAGGGAGTCGTCTCCTCTTGCCGGATTCGCGTGCCGGCACGCTGATTCCTTTCTCTTAATCGCGGCCCTCCCTTCCCCAAACCCTCACCCTTTCTCACACAACCACACCCACCGACGAGGGGTCGCACGGAAACGAGGCACACCGTTGCAGAGATGAAACGGCGTCCAGCCCTTAATCAGCACGCACCCGGGGCTTACTTTCGTGATATCCCACTTTGACGGCCGTCGAGGCTCGCGGGATCGCTTGCTCGATCGCGACGAATGTGGGGCAGTGATGGGAGACAGGGGAGGGAAGCATCCCCTGTTGGACTGAGAAAACGACAGAGGCGGGAGTGTTCTTTCTTAAATCTGTCTTTGGCTTCCGTGGTATTCATCTTGAATTATATCTAGGTTTCCCAACTTGGATGGTATAGGCAGAGCTTCAACGCAGACTTTTTCGAGAAGTCTTAATGAACAGGGGTGTAATTCGTTACCTTTAACGACTGCACGGTGTCACTGTCTTCGAGGCGTTAGGAGGATACTAGACAGAGAAGATTATTCTTCCAGAGGCTGCGTTCCAGTCGCGAGTAACGAGACCTGGTCATAAATAGAAATTGCTGGATATCTGCGAGCAACCTCCTCGCAAACAAGCAAAGTTTCCCAGGAATTAGAATTTTCGGGTCGTCAAAGTTCCCTTGTTAGAAAGAAAAATTTTGCTTAGCGGCGAGGAGCTAGGGAAAGTCGGGTATGAGAGCGAGGGAAGTCGGAGGGGTGAAAGTTGTAAGAAATTCGTTGCTCGCTAGTAAATCAGATTTTAAGTACCTGAACTTTCGAATGAAATTCTCAGGACGCCGGGGTCACCGCCTCGCTGCACCGTAGTCGATTCTTTTGCCAGCGGAATATGAAATTGTCTCCTCAATTTCAGCGGGCAATTACCTAAGTTCGGGCAGCTGCCTCGACCCGATTACAAGCTAATAACGTTAATTAGTGTGTCTCCTTTGTGCACGGCCGAACGTTGCAACTGAGGCAAGACTGTGCGATGCAGGATTGAAGTCGAACGTCGAGCGACTGAAAAAGCCTGCTTTCAAGCAAAGAAGTGCGAGTCACGTTTTAAATTCCACGAATATGATAAAAACAGGTGCCTTTTCTATGCGGAGGAGGTAAACGCAATTTCATTCGAATTTAATATAAAAATTTTCGGCTCCTTTTCCCGCAGCACGGGGGTATTTAAATCAACGGAACTCGTTGTTTTAAGCTGGCTTTTCGCGTATTAATTTTCACTACTATCGTACGCTCTATAGAGAGACGTTCCATTATGCTGCACGATTTTCATTGGATTTCAGGGCTGAAGGTGCAGAGCGATGGACGGGCGATGAAGAAAATTGACCTGGAAAAGAACTCGCTTCGTCTTCTGTGCAGGTAAATAAATATAGGGGCGTATCGTGAAAACAATGCACTGGCTTTTACGGCTCGCCAGGAATTGGATTCCGCAAACGGCGATCTGCCTTGTCGCGACGTTTCGTAAATCGACGCGCCGCGTTTCGAAAATTCCATCGGGGGGCGAGAGAAATGGATTCTGCGACGGGAACTATGGGCCGCTATTTTTCAGAAAAGCGCTTCGCAAGGGTCGCGATTAGTTTTCGTCGCTTCAAACGCGCCAGTTTGGCAAACGTTCGATAGCTTCGGCGTGACTGCCGAGACGACGTTCCCCGGCCAGGAACCGTTTGGCAATTTCCTATTTCCTGGAGATGATCGATTTAATTAAACAATAATCTTCCCAAGAACCAGCGCAGCGGAATTCAGGCACGATTAAACGAAGGTCATTAGAGTGAAAGCCTTCCCTCGGAGCTCCTGACCAGCGATGTTTCCACTTCGATGTGCTTATCAGAGTAGAAAGATATATCCCAAATTGGTGTCATTAACGCTCCATTTGGCTAACATGTATCGATCACCACCATTTGACAAAGATCCCCGGTACAGTACGATCTCAACTGGCTACACACCATTTTGAAGCTTGCGTAACGAGAGCACGGCCCCACGGTTTATACGAATGTCCACCAGTGATTACAAACGAGTTCAGAGTTCAATAACGATGAAAAAAGTGATGCCCCCGATGGCAGCCCCTTTGGAGTTGGAAAACGCTGGAGCGAAAAATCAATCGGTTTTATACAGATGAAAATGGGTAAAAATGTGTGTTCTACAAAACGGTCAAATATTATTTACGAGCCTTTGTAAACAACGTCAAAAGCACATAGCCACGCCTCTGTGCTCTGTGTTTGACGCAACACAAAGATCCACAGATTCGTAAAATTCCACAGCTCAGGCAAATTAAAAAACTAAACCGTAACTAAATAAAAAAATTCCATTAATCAGTATATCAAGCGATCCGAATAGAGTCAAACGATCCTTAGCTCCATTTTGCATAATTTACATCCAGCATTCCAGATCCAAAGGATTCTGAAGACCCTCGAAATCAATATCGCCTGTACAGGTTACAGGCCGATAAGAAGTGTCCTCCAGAAGTTCCGCAACAGATTTCCAGGCTCCCCCAAGGGGGCGTCGAACGGGAGGTTTCGAGCTGTGTGTAACCAAATTGTTCTCGCGAGGTGCGCGACGAACGACGGCTCTCCTCTATTCAACGGCTACCGGGGCAGAAGAAGACGCGCCCGGAAGCAGGCTTCCCTCTATTTCCCGTGAAACGCGGGCTCCGCGGAGCAGCGCAGCCACGACGTTTCGGAAACGAGCGGGATTGCCACCCCCGCGCTGACGTACCCCATAACTTACACGCGTTCGTTCCGCTCGGACCGAAACTAGTGGCGATAGAGCGTTGCCGAATATCGGTCTTCGGCTTTACGACAGCACCGCGAGATCGATGCGGCAAATTGAGCGTGACGAGTTTGCCGGAGTCTCACACGTACGTCTGGTTTTGCATGATCGAGAGCTTCCTGTTCTATGTGCGCGTGCAGGCACACTGGCACGTCCACTGTCCACCGTTTTTCCTAATATTCGTTCAAGCTAACAGATCGTTCGGCAGCCAGTTCTTTCGCACCAAGGGAATTCGTTTATTTCGCGGGGACGTTGGTAGGAAGCCCACCACTACCTATGCATAGAATCCTCAGTTGCCAGAAGGATGTGTCGCAGTCACGGGTGTTGCTTGGAAAACGGTTGGAAATCTGGAATTGTATTTGCTTTGAGTAATTGCAAGCTTATCAGCTGATCAACGACGAAACGAGGATTTTGATAATATTATGAGTAAGTACATCCAGCGCCGGTAGATGCAACATTTATAGAATATTACTGAGCACACAGTGTCATTACTTATAGAATAAATAAAGCCTCTGCATATAAATAAAGCCTCGACGAACCCCATAAGGCACTTACATAGATTCCGACTTTCGGAGTTGCTACATAATAATTCTGTTACTCGCGAACCCATCTCGCGTCTCCTCTATCCAAGTGAAAATGCGTGTCTCATATTTAACTCTTCGCGGTCACACGGGGTGTATCGCATCCCAGGCAATTTTCTTCCAGAAGTATATATCTTTGCCAATATTTCTGTAAATTTTTAGACCTTAATATTAAAGTTTGGAAACTTGGCGAATTTTAACGAAAAAGAAAATCGCTTTTTCCACAACTAGGTATCTTTTTCAACTACAAATTTCGTCATATCAGAATTTACTTTTCTAGACAAAGACTATTAGAGCATGACTGCATGAGTATTACGAATGTACAATTATCAGTGGGAAGTTAAATGATTCAAAAATACGAAAATGGTAACTCAAAAATGACGCTGGGGTGCAGTGAAACCCATTTGACCAATTTGTGATTATAAGAAGGTGTGACCACGAAAATCTGACACCTTAATTCTTGGTGTATTAGCCTAATATGACCCTTCAAGGAGGGCTAGACTCGAGCGATTGCAGGATCAGCAGGATCTGCTTCAATGGTTCTCAAACCAAGGCACCGAGTACAAATGAGAGGTAGATTTTAGAAGATGGGAATTTCTGAATTGTCACCCGACTTTACTACTATCACTAACCCTCATAAAAGAAATTCAAACGACGTCAGAAGATGCGTAGATCGGAAGTTGAATTTAGAATGGAAACCGCAGGATGGAAGCTGAGGTTTGAGAACCAGCATCCGAGTTATAGATGCAGAAGGACTCCGCATGATGGATAAGCACTTACAGTTAAGAAGACTGGGTGGTGAAAAATAGAGGTTTTCCATTGAAGCCGCGGAAGACAATCTCGTTACGTCCGGTGATCGATCAACGCGATAAGGCTTCTCGATCGCTGCGAATGCGCTTCGAACCCGTGATCTGAGCCAAAATCGTGCACGTGATATCAGAAAAATACCAAACACGGCATCATATCATTACCGTCGCGCGCCACTCTCGCACTGGCACACGGTACTACCGAGCGCACTGCAGATTTCAGGAGAATAAAATCTGTTTGAAACGGAGCCTGTACATTTGCAATTTCCCCTCTCTGCAGAACTAGAAACTCGATTCCCGCGTTTTCTCCCTGCGCCCCTTTGACGCCGTCAGCCTTGATTGTTAAATCCGTCGTGCATAAAGTCACAGATTTTATAAAAATTAACTTTCCCCTCTTTCAAACGAATATTCGAGGGATCCATCCCCGAATCATCAGAAATTCTCACAGAAGAGCAACGCCGCGCCAAGTTTCATCTACTTCCCATGCGGATGCTTCGAATATGCAAAATAACGGGGGAAGGGGGGGGGGGTGGGCCTGCAATCCCCGTAGTGTACCGACGAAAAACACGTGGGATGTGTGTCATGTAAAACAGAGAATCGCGCGGTATCGATTCGCCGAAGACGAGGAGGAGGCAGTGCGCGACACGTGACTTTTGTCTTGGAGGGATGGCTGGAACGTCTGCGTTTCGCAGCTCGAAAAAGCGTCACGCTTGCACGGCCTGCCTCTTTGGCTGGCGTCGACGGGAGAGAGGTCGGACGTTCCGCGGTGAATGAAAAATTACAAGGGTAGGAAGCACGACGCCGCCAGGACATGGAATAATGATGAAAGGAAGAAGAACCGACGGAGTCGTCGGGCTCCCGGCCACCGCGGAAGCCCGTCCTCCCCCTTCCGATTCAACTAAATGAGAATGGAGCGGCACGGAATGGCTCCGACAATCTGATCGAGGCTCTCAATAGAAGGGCCGATTAGCGACGGATTTACGAGTTTATTCAATATGTATAAAATTCACCAGCCCGATCGGCTCAATCGCGTTAGCCTACCCCTCGAATAGAAAATCCATGAATTTCGTAACTCGAGCCCCCTCCGACTCGCGGGATTTTAAAACACTTTTAACGCCGCGCGTCGATGCAAAACGATACCGTTTCGCCACTGACGGTCGAGTTGGGATTACTGTTTTGGAAAATGTTCGGATAAAAGCCACTTGGTACTGTGTATAATAATAATAATATATGGAAACTCGTTCGTCGTGAAATAAAGTTGGAGATTAGCGCTGCCCCCAGTCGGCGAGCAACACGCCCCATTCCATTACCCAAAACATTATTATCACTATTACGTCTTTATTGCGTCTGCATATATACATACATATAGCCTATATTTACAGGCAGGTACTATTTCCACAGTACCGATATAGCTACTACAGTGCGAAAGGCGAGGTTCAGCGTGAACGCTGCTGTGTACCTAACCATTAACATAAGACTAGAGTAAAGACTGAAACTAAAGCTAAGAATATTTATTAAGAATGAAAGTTGCGGCGGCACGTTTAAAGGAGGAAGCAGATTGAATAGAGCGAACATCAGCAGGAAGAGAGTTATAAAATGATGCAGAAGTGTATGAGAAAGAGGCCCGAAATTTGGCGGTGTGATGAGAAGGGATAGACAGTGCTGATTGGAAACGGGTGGACAGCGCAGAGTCAGAGTGAAATGATAAATTGGAAGGAAGAAGACAATAGAGATAAGGAGGAGTACGGCTGGAAAGCGTTTTGCGAACAAGATCGCGTCAAGATTTGATCGTGCGTCTCCCATTCGCCGGCGTGCTTAATTTCACAGCGTCTTCAGCGCCCATCCCTGGAAGCAGCCCATCCTGCAAGGACCAAATAACCAATCCCCGCGGGCAGATCCACGGAAATCGCAAACTTCGGTCGTTCCCTGACAACGGTATCGCGGGCAACTTCCCCGCGGGAAGTTAGCACGCGCCGGAACGAAATCAATGGGAGCGGGAGGGGGAGGCGTCTCGTTCGCCGCGTTTCCCGATCTCACCACCGTCAAGGGGCAGCAGATATCGAGTTTCTATCTTCCAGCGGTCTCCTTCGTCCCGGTGGACGTCGGGGGCCGCGCAAATTGGAGGGACACACCTTACGGGAACGGCGCTGGTCGGCTGGGCGTCGAACTTGAAACGGGGGATGTCAGTTGAAACGACGGGGGGGGCTGGGGAATGGGATCGCTCGGAGGGCGGCGACGCGGTTCAAAAAAGACGAGACGTAGGGACGGGCGGAGGGAACGGGTGGAGATGTCGCAATTAGCTTTATTAGGGACGAAATCGAGGAGACAGGGCACGACGAGGAGAGACCCAAGCGAAGCGGATCGTTTTCTCGGCCGAGCGACGACGCGGGACGGCGACATTTCGCTGGTTTCGGTTCACGTGGCGAAAGTACACAGGACGGGGCTGTCCGTTGCTCGTTCGATTGGAACGCGATCCGACCCCGTCTCCTCGGCGTGTAAACACGAAGGGCGTCGAGGATACCAGGGGCTGGATGCTGGCGTGCAGGATGCTTCGGAACTGCGGCCACGGTTGATGGAACGGACGTGGTGTTGTAGAAACAGCGGGGCCGAGGTGCTAGGGCACTTGAGTCTTGGGAATGAACATTGTAATGTATTAACATCTTGGGCACGCCGTGCTATGTAGACAAGAATTTCGGGGCTACAGCAACAGCGATCTATTTTATAGCAACAACTGCGCAGACTTGATCCGCCGATACTGAAATTAATATTCGCAAGATATGATCAAGTCAAAAGGAGAATAAAGATATCCGTCTTCGCGTTACGAACCGTGTTACTATAATTTCCTAACGGGTATGTTGATGCACGGCCGTTTCGTAATTCGCCTGTCATGTCGCCACGGTTATCGAGATTTCCCTCGCATCATTAATGCACCCGTCTCGCCGGCCTGAAACGATTCCTCGAGTCTCTGGACGGCTGGCCGTAATAAGGCGTATCCGCTATTGGGAATACTTTTGCTCCGCGGGCTACTCAATTATTTCTGCGGCTTAATTGTTGCGAAACCACCGCCGTCCCCGTTCCGCTGTCCTTGTCCCTCTCCTTTTTCTCGGGACTCTGATCGCGCCGGGAACGGAAACTTCTTTGCCATCGAAGTTTATCGCCGCCTCTGCTATTGTCCACCGAGCAAATCTGCCAGGACATGGCATCCCAGCTTAATTGCCCGACCACCTAATCGGTGCCGTGCAGTTTCATTTTCACGTTTCGACGCGCACGGCTGTTAGCTGCAAGCTACGAGACACACCGCCCGTGTAATATTCGTCTAGGGGAAGTTTTTTCACCTCGACTTCCGCCGCCGTTGCTCTACGAATTACGCAAGAATAGCTTGCCGCGATTTCCCCGGAGGAAATGGAATGGATATTATGTAGGTACACTGAGAGCTTTTTCATACCTACGACGAGACGTTTCGTGGTGTTAACGCGACACGGGCGTAATTTCGGCGTAACTGTAGGAGAATTTCCAAGTTGAATACTCAGAATCCCGTGCGTGCTGTGGAGCCCGCTGTGCCGTCCGCGAATTCCTCAAATTTATTCTCTTTCATTCATCATTCCACTTCTTCACAGGCGTAACATAATTGCTACAAGATCGCTCCGAGTGCCCAGGTCTCCCCATACGAGCACCAGCGAGTGTTCAAAATAATAATCCTTGATATTTCAGTTCACCTGTGCTCGCTCTCGCAGTAAAGGTAATTACTCCATCATTGCCAAGAGATAATGTCAACGACCACGGCGAGCGGTGTTCTCGGGGCAAGTCGATCGTTCCACCTGCCTGTCCGTCGCGTCCACGCTCGAACCCACACTAGCCAGCGAGACAGCCACTTCATCGCCGGCGATCGTTATTACAGATGTTAAGCGGCGTAATTTCACCCCGTGTGGGAACGCACAACGGGCCCAGTTATCCTTTCTTTCTCGCCTCGCGCGGCGTTTGCGCGAGCGACTGTTGCGACACCCTTGCGACACATCCCGCTTCTCGCATTGGCCAACAGCACAGAATCGCCGAGCGCGGCTCGTTCCCGCCGGCAAAAGGCGAAAGGTCGACACCGAGGTGTATCTTTGCCCGCCGAGTCTTTATCCCGTTCCTCCCTGTTCGCCCCTTCCGTCCTCGCGCTCCGCGACTTCCATCCGCGCTCCTTTCTTCGCCGCGATCATGCCGCGCCAGTGGGCATCGCGCGCCACTGAGTGCATTTCCTCGTAACCGCGTCCACTTAATCCTAGGCGATTTGCGAAATCCCAATGGACACGGGGGAGAGAGAGACATGGCCGCGTTTGTCGTTCGCTTCCTACGGATGGGCTCGTCCCAGGGAAACGCGTCCCGCGAAGTCGGTGCGAGCTGGTGTCGCTGCGCGGCCGCCCGACGAAATAATTCATGTCGGGGATGATATTCGGTAACGGCCACTGATACTACTCGATGTTACGGCTCGATTGGACGTAGTCAGCCCCCGAACGGCCGTGGCTGATAGGCACGCCAGAGTTTCGGTGATTGATCGACCGAGCCGCGGTGAGTTACGATCATTCCACCGGCTACGAGTGCCACTCTTTTCTGGCTACATCCCGTTGCAAATAATCCTGTAAATTCTAATGGGCGATTTCTTGAGATTCTGTGGGCCGTTGCGGAATACCTTTGCGGCGGTGTATTGATTTGGAGTGACGTTGGGGTTGTAGAGGGTGAGACGAGGAGGAAAAGCGAAATGAAATATTCAGAGCGAGTGAAATTGCTGGAGTCCTTTTGTGCGGTCTATTCGAGCACTCTGCAACGCTCGAGCTCGCTCCAATTCGAGCAGTATCTTTTTCTTGATCGCAGGAAAGTGTATGGTCTCGAGATCGTGCGATAAAACGGCATTCCATAATTCCCTTGTACGTGTCGCGTCGCTTTTGAACGGCTTCGGAACGATCCGGTGGCATCGTAACAACTTCCCTTAGTTGGCTCGCTTTCTTTTTCGCGATGCTCGCCGCCGAGGGAGCCGCAGAAGCACCGGTAACTACGATAAACGATCGAAGTCTCGCGGCTGGACGATTGTGGAACGCGGTGTCGTCGGCCTCCGCTAGCCTTGACACGGTGCACTCGAGGTTGCAGAAGACCAAACGGCTGGCGTAAAGAAGAAAACACGAGACCCAACTGTTGCCAACGATAGATGGAAGGAGAGGGAGAGGGAAAGAGAGAGAGAGAGAGAGAGGTGGAGAAGGAGAAGGAGAAAGAGAGGCAGCGAGAGGTCGTAAAAAGCAAGCACGGCTGAAACGATTGGCCGCATGCGATGTGACTTGCATGAACGCCACTCATGAACAGCAATTCCTTCTTTTTTCCAAGCAGGAACAGTTCCCACCACCACCGACGCACTTTCCATGTAGCGCCATTAGCGCGAACGAGCGCTAAACCAGGGATGATTCGGTCCCGCGATGATTTTACTTTCGCCTGCAACAGCCTGACTGGCGCGATAACTCGTTGTAAACATACCGATGGAATCGATTGACTCGATTCAGACAGACCGCTAAACGGTTTCCCATCAGTCCCCGGCTTCGTTCCGCCGACTGTTTAATTGCGAATGCAAATTCGGCGTTCGCGCTCCAACGTACCTTATTATTCAATCACCGTGCAACAATTCTTTTCCACTCGCATCGCATCGACCCGCGACTGAGTGCCTACTTATTCGCCACGATGCTCGACTTAGCAAGAAAAAGCGAATTCTCACAAACAACTGGTTCCAGTAGCCAGATTCCAGGGCATAAATCCAAACGTTCCTCCGACTCTGTCCTCCGCCAGGAACGCCGCAATTATTCACCAGCTACAGTAATCTATTACTCGATAGTCCATTCCCAGCCAGTCATCAATAAGCAGCTAATTGCCAGGCGAAGCCGTGCAAGTCCGACTGCGGAGCAATCCTAAATTCAAGCCTGTCGATCGTGCCAGGCGATCGATACCAGCGATTGTGCCCTGGCGCGGTCCGCCTTGAAGAGGAGCAAACACAGGACGAGGATCAGGGGCCATTCGCCAGCTGAGTGTTTGGCCCGACAGAGTCCCCGCTCCACATCGCTGCGCCGTTAAAGAGCCAGCCTAGGAGACTCGGGATCTTTTGTAATCTCTCGCAATCGGCTCTCGCATCTGTACCACGCGGTGCAAACTGGACGCGGCCATTGGCGAGATAGATATCAACGGGTGCACGACTAACGATACGCGAGCACCGGTCTTTGTTTTTCGTTGCCTCGGCGGCGGAATGGCTGCCACGGCTCCCGGGCATCGTTTTCCCGAGGCATTTACCCGCGAGGGAACCAGAACCGCGAAACAGGGACGCGCGGATCCACGGTTACACAAAAGAGCCTCCATCAAGACGCGTCGAATCAACGTAAATGCTCCACCCTCGCTTTTAATCCCACCGTTAAACGCTCCACTCTCGCTGCCGCGCAAACTGTGTCAACCTACGGCAATTAGTAGCTGCTTAGAGTCCAGGCGCTCCCCGCGCAAGGGGAGCGGCCGAATTTCGAGCGTCGAGTCATTGTTGCCGAGCGAGGCTCGCGCATTGTCGCGGCAAACTGTACGGAACCGGTGAATGTGACGCCAGCTTTCGGAGTTACAGGGTGCGCGGATAGAAGGAGGCGTATTCGGGGTGGTGAGAGCCGAACAGGGACGGTACCAGCTTGGAATCGTAGCATCGACGGTGTCGTAGAACCCGGATGGAATCGTTTCCTAGTTCAATGTTTAGAGGCTGCGGCGTCGCGGAACCTGATCGAGATGATTTCCTCGGTCAGACTTCTCGATGCTGGGCGACTTTGGACCCGTAGAACCTGCTCGCTACGACTTTCGAATTGAAAACGATGAGAGCCGGGATTCTGGAGTTGTAGAATCCGAATGGAATGTCTTCCGACAGTGGCGACTATGAAGTCGTCGAACCAGAGTTTACGAGACTTTTCACTCGTAGATATTCGCTTGGGGTGACCTTAGCGGCCTTAGAACCAACATTGTTACGTCGTAGGAAAACACTCGACACACTCGCCATTTCGAGATTACAGACGCACAATGAACGCGGAATCACGATAACGTTATCACGCATAGTTGAAACTCATGCTCCGCAGCAATCACCACAAGCATTTACAATTTAGGGTGGCACGAAGAAATCAAAATTGCGTGGTTGTTTCCTAACAGTGAAGAAATTTCGCTTCAGTGATACAGATATTAAGCCCGTAAAAACTAGATTCCATTGTCCAAAAAAATTTGAGATGCTGCAAGAACCTTGAAGTAGGGTATTAGGTAACTTTGTTCTTTTAAACATGTTTTTAAAGTCTTGTATGTGGTATTCTTTTTTATAGTCTTAACACGTTCACTGTCTAGACTCGTCTCTCGTCTTCACTCGTCTCTCATGCGTCCAATAAAGCAACAGGCGGCATAGTTTAAACAACATATGTATAATATATCGTCACTCCTTCATTGTAGCAGCTTTCTTCAGTGGTTGAAATGCAGTCAGATAGGATACACGGCTAGGAAATCTAACGAGTAAGTTTCTTTTAAAAAGAAGCGCTATCGTATGATAAAATAGAATTTCTAATAAGATCAATAAAAATAATCATTTTTCAGTGACTTGCGGCACCTTAAGTCATTTATTGATGAAGTTCAGATTTCGACAGCTTAAATACCATTATACAATGCAACTATTGCCAACTAGGTATTAGAAGTCACGAACAATAAAAAAATTTATTATTTTATTATTATAAATTAAATTTTTAAATTTTTAAAACTTTTTTAAAATTTTTATTATTTATAAATTTTATTATTATTATTATTTCGTTCCACCCTAATTTACATAACAGTGCCTCCGCTTTCCTCCAAGACTTGCTAACCATGTCCGAAATCATCGCGGCTTCTGCATCCCCATAATCACCAATAAATATTCTCGCGGAGTGAAAGCCCAGCAAAAGTGATGCACCATTTTCGGCAGCTGCAGGCTGCACCCGCAAACGGCCGTTGCATTCTTGCGCCGTTGCGTAAGCGCTGTCCGCGATGCTGCTTAATTCGTTGCTCGCGTAACAGCACTTTCTCCCGAGATATTGGTCAGCGTCGCGGCGGGACTGCTTCGCTCGTGACGATCCACCGGGCGGACAGAGAGCCAGGCGAGTCAAGGTGTAGACTGGTCCGGCAATCAGTGTCTGGGCTGCGGATCCAGTCGGCGTATTCTGTCTCGGTCGGGCGCGGTAGGTAAGCAGGTGCGCGTACCCGTGAACCCTGATAATTGCGGCCGCCTGCGCCCAGGTGGACGGGGATGCTTAATACCGGAACGGGTCTCTGTGTGTCCCGGCCGCGATTAGCGGTAATGCACGTCGGCCTACTTTCACGGTTTAACGTGGCTTCGCTTATGGGCCGCGCGCGAAATTGCATGAATTGTGCCAGCCATTACAGGACGCGCCAGCCTTGTGCTCTTCTGCTCCACTTGCAACGCGCTCCTCTTCCCCGTTTCGTCTGTTACGCGTCCGTATGACAGCTTTATGGGAGCGGCGATTTCGATTGGTATTCCTTGGAGTTGCTGTTTACCTAGACTTTCGTTATTCGCGCTGTTGTGAAAAGAACAACAGTTGTGAATTATTTTTTCCTGCCTGAGAGCGACCAATCGGTTTCGAACCCTTTTATCTTTATGGCGCTATGCCTTCAGCACTTCATGAAAAATCCCTGCCTCTTTTACTCCAGTTTTTCAGTCTGGACGTACAGGCGTTGAAGAGAACAAGTCGTCATTTCGTAGAAGATGCAACGCGCGCGTAAAAGTTCATTGGCAAAACACATTCCAAAGTGGGACTGTTGTGTGAAAGGTGTCACCAGAGCAATGGCAGTGAATGAAGTAATACTTATTTATAATAGTAGTCGTTTACTCTGTTCGGTATTTTTTCTTTTTTAAACACTCCATCGCTTTTTAGTTTTTAATATAGAATTATTTTTAGAGGAAACTCGTATTCTTCACTTAAAAAGCACAGAATACCAAATAAAATAAAAAACAGGTAAAAGTTAAAAAAAAACACAATAAAATCGTGACGTAAAAAGTACAACGCGCGGATAAAGAAAGGTTAGAGGTCTAGAGGTTGAGGCTACGATGAGTTATTAGCGACGTATTTAGTTTAAATTGTTGTATCTTTTTCTGGATAGGGTAATGGTTTGAGTTTCTATAGAGTGAAGTAGTGGGTAGCTTTGGAGCTTGACACCTTTAGGAGTCGTTGGTATTTAGGTGGTATGAGTGAGAACGAAGTTTTTCGGCCAAGCGAGAGTTCAGATTTGCATTACGATAAGAGGTTGTCGGAGGAACAGGAGAGGCGTTTTTGCCGTACGTGTAATTTGTAGCTTAATCTGGCGTATTCAAGGCCCGCGTTTCACTCCGCGCAGCATTATGGGAAAATATTTCTTCTTCGACGGAACAACGATGCGACTACTTACGAACACGGTTGCAGACCTCGGTTATTTAATTTTCTAATTTCTTAAGCCTCGGTATGGGCGGGAATTGCGTCTGATGCTACGCTGCGCAGCCGTGCAACTATTTCCATTGGAAGGGTAATGGTCTGTGTTCCAATGAGGTGTGCCTGTTTCTAAATTAGATAGAGGTAAACGTCGGATAAACACAAGCCTACGTTAGTGCAAAAGTCTGGGAATGAAATGGCGAACGGTGCCGCGCATACGTAAATGGACACTCCACGACAGTGAAGGTGTTAAAACGACTGAACGGAGACAGCCGCGATAGCTAGTAACGCTTGATAATTTACAAGTCAATAGAAATCTATTGCAACGATTCTGTCCGCTATTATATCGGCATGAATGCGCTATTGGCTCGTATTTATTGTCAAGCGTAAAGTCTGCGGCTTCAAACAACCAGCATTAAAGTGACACGGCTGTAAATCAAACGGAAGTCGCTCGCGTCTTCTCGCAAGTATGAATTATTCACAGATTACCAAGGCGTTTAACGTGTCTAATGGTGTGTCAAAGTTTCAATTCTCGATGAGGAAACGGGTGGAGAATGCAGACCAGAGATGCGGAAATTCACTTTTCGCTGCAGGCTAACAAAGTATCTTAAATCTGGCGCAACAGAACCGCGCGGGCTTATCTTTGAAGGATCGACGAGTGTATTGAAACACAAGGAGGTTGCGAGCAGGATCGCCGCGGAGATACACTTAATTTAAACCGTGTTGTGCATATTTAATCAAACCCACTCGAGAATAGCGGGGACTCACGTGTCCACTAATTAACAGAAACAAAGAAGAGAGGTCAAAGATGATCTCTCCTTTTCGCCGCGTTGAATTGAAGAATTCACACGGCGCAGTCACAGTTATGATCGCATCTGGACTTCCAGCGACCTCGTTTTACGAAACTCTTGCCATGCAGAATGATGTTGCAACCGAATGAATGTCCCTTTGGTTGAAACCTGTCTATTAACGTGTCTCTAAAGACACGCCTATCGATCAGCGTGCTGGAGACTCCAAGTGAGTCTAGGTCGAGGATATTACGCTAATTGCATGCATCGAAGTACATAGATCAATGATCTTAAACAAAACAATCGGACGAAGTAGAATTCTTCGAAGCACTTGTCAGCAAAGCTTCGGAACAACCGGAAGCTATCCTCCAACCTCCAAGTTAGCCTCGAAGAATCCCCAGAAACTAATTTCCACCTTATCCTTGGCGAGACAGTGAAGCCGTGGGCCAGCCAGAAATGGGAGATGCGTAAAAGTGGTCGCGGACGGCGCATGGCTCGGGCAATTAGCGATTTAACGTACAATGGATTCGCGTGCAATTGACTGGCGCACGAATCGACGGTCGTTTGCTCCGGCGCCCGCCATCGTTAATTAGACGTTAAAGGGGATAGCGCGCGGCATAATACGCGATACAGGAGTTCGTCGTCATTTCTGCCCTTCTTTTTTTTCAACTTTTCGTTCGTCAACGACAGCTTTCGCCGACGTGCAAGCTGAAGGCATATAAGATATCGTTCTGCCTGACTGGAACGGAATTAATTGCCGAGCGTTACGCGCACCGCGATGCTTCCGATCGATACGAGTCGTTACGCGTGAAAATATTTTCCCCGGAAATATGAATCCGCATGAATGAAAAAGCACGACCACCGTGCTGCGGGGCGAAATAAAGCGCGTACCGGGACACGCGGGAAACATTGGAGCGCCAAGTAATTGAATATCTTGCTCTCTCCGTCATTAATTTAGCTAAATGCTCGTCTACTAATTGATCTGCAGTTATACCTTGCATCCTTCGGTGCTCCGTTTGCCTATTTATTAGTTTCCCCGTTACTCTGCCCTGTGTTTTATTTTGTATTATGGAGGATTATCCTGTCGAACGGTTGAGGAGTTGAAATGGTAAACGATGTAGTAAAAAATTCTTCTTTGAGTGGGATAGGACGTAAATAATTTATTTTAGTTTCTAGAGCTGTCGCCGGATACAGGTGAGATCATAAGTACCAATGACGCTGTGACTGAACAGAAAAAACTGCAATTTTGCACCGTTGGTATGTGCAGAATTATACCTATTTTGCCAGTTCTGGTTAATAATAAAGACTATTGTCACCTAATTATTATTATTTTTTGTACGTACGCACATATTTCCTCAGCATGTTGTGTCAATATATATATATATATATATATATATATATATATATATAAAACTAAAAAGTTAAAAATAAAAAAAATTAAAACCGACTTCAGAAAAATAAAATTGCACTAGAAAGTAAAAAATAATTTTTTCCCTTATTTAATCTACGGTACTCTCATGTTTTTAAGTCGGTGCCTCGTCATTTACACTGTGTAAATCTGGCGCCGACTTAAAAAATATGAGAGTCGTAGATTAAATAAGGGAAAAAATTATTTTTTACTTTTTAGTGCAATTTTATTTTTTTAAAGTCGGTTTTAATTGTTTTTTAAATTTTTTAGTATGATTTTAACTATTCGCTACCATAACATAGATTGTATCCTAAAATGGACCGGTCCAATTCAAGCAACTAGTGATGGTCCAATATTAGGCAACTTGTTGGTTACATCGAAAAGATATGTTTTCATTGTTATACGAATATGGGAAAGTAAGGACATGAAGTTGTAGCTAAGACAGCACACTTTACACTAGTATCATTTAAAGTTACAGTACTTACAAATTGTAGAAAGAAATTCACTTGAAATAGCACGAAAAATAATGATCGCGCATCACGTGTTTCTATATTTCGACGACGGTGAACGACAAACTAACGAATAACCGTATCGTTGTTCTCGCAAGTTCCATCTCCACTTCCTAAATCAATGTAGCCAAAAAAAACCACTGCAAATATATTTGTTTAACGAGATATGCAAATGGTCCAATCTAAGAGCCGGTCCAATATAGGCAACTCTCCCCTATAAACATTTCAATTAGCTCAATTGAAAAAAATTCATTTCAATTTAGCTAAGAGCCAAATGACGTTCTATTTATGCATTTTATAGTTATATAATTATAAAATGCTTCCACGTGGAGATTCGGATCTGCATCGCCTTGAGGCATCATGCACCACGAAGAATCACCTTAGCCAAGGAGAACCAGTCAGTAAACTTTCGTCGACGAAGGCAAGTCCTTCGAGGATGAGTAGGTGTCCCCGAGGTATTTTAAATTGGCCGTAATGTTCATTTTTATCGCCGACTCGGACGAGTCAGGGAGCCAGTAATTTCGATAGACGCGATAAACGGGATAGCATTGGTGGTCGTAATAAAGCCTGCCGGTGCTCATCAGCCTCGATTGCAAAATCTCGCGGAAGTTTGGCGCGCGACGACCGAGCTGATCCGCGCCAAGGACGATGTCCTTTCAAACTGTTTCGGAACGGATCCAAAAAATTTTGCAGGGGCATTCCACTCGGTAGATGGATGACGCCTTTCTCATGTTAATTCCCATGGTCGCAATAAGGCTGCAACCTTGGGGTCTGCCTACGAATACGCAGTCGTGTAGACTGTTTTGTGAGAGCCGGGACACTTTTTGCGAGGCGCGCGATGAATCACGAGCGAAAGATAGATCACGGGGTTTTTTAATCCTTGATGCGACGGACGCAGGGTGGATTTTGCACCGTAAATGACTTTAAGTCGACGAGTCCGCACCTTGATTGGATTTCCCTCCTCTCCTCCTGTAAGCCTTTAATAAAGTGGGCCAGACATTCCTTGTCGACGTCTCTTACAACCCCGGTTCAGCTGATTATCCAGTGGGAAGGTGATCGAAGATCCGGAACACGTTTTCCTAATAGAAGAATGTTTCGAAAATTGACAATCCTTCAAGGAGTCAGTTCTCCTCGATTCAGTTTCCTGTGGTTGGAGTTGATATACTTTTTTGCGAAACTTTGAAGTGTTTTCATTCTAAGATTTCATCGCGGACCTTCGACAACCCCTTTCAACAAAATCGCTGGATTTAATCCCTTAGTTTAAAGCGGCTGGAATAGCTAGATTGTGAGTTCGCGCACGTCAGGTAGACCGTCCTTTTTCCGCGCGCTTTTACTTTCCGGACAACGTTCGCGGAAACCGATCTGTCGATTCCTCTTGAGCGGAGGCGTCGCGTCGCGGCGGGCGCGACGCGAAGTTGCCTGGAAATTTGATTTCTCGCTACAAAACTTATCGGGGCTCCGATCGATCTTCTCGCGATGAACGGAGCACCGTTTCTCATCCGCCACTCTTTCACCCCGCTTCCTCCGTGGCCCTCACCGTGATGTCGTTCTCTCTGCTCGAGGCGATAGCTCGCCGCCGCGGCGTGGTAAGCGGGGGCACGAATAGATTTGTGTATATTTCTCGAAATCGATTTGCCTACGCTTCTGAATATTTTTCACGGATCCCCGAGCACTTTGCGAGCCAGCCGCTCGCCCCCCCCCCCCCTCGGCTTCCCTGGTTTATCTTGCGTCCTCGTCTGGAGAAATGCAAAACATCCGCGGCGCTATCGACGAGCGGCTGGAAAAATGAACGGCATCCCTCATCCGGCGTAACCAGAGAGAAAACGTTTAAAGGGGGTGGCAGGAATTCGGAGCATCTGGTCCACGTTCATTCCCCCCCCCCCCGCCTCTTGGTCGATGCTGCGCGTCGACGTTAATTTTTACGATGACAGAGCGTCGATCCTGGATTCTCCAACGACCATATCCAGCCGTCCGACGTCGTTCCTCGGTTAACGTCGATTCAATCTCGCTCAGATTGGAGAGCGAACGTGCTTGCACGGTATCGCGGGAGGGCGAGCACCCTCTTCTTGGCTGTTCCACCCGTCCTCGTAAAGCCCCAGTTTACAGTGAGAGTTTGGAAACTGGAACGGCTGGAAAAGAATCCGAAACTTTCGCCGAGTTCATTGTTGTACACCCTGAAACTGCGCCACGCCATTCGCCATTCTAGCTTCCAGCAGCATCCAGACGTTTGCACTAACCGACACCCATTAAGTCGAGCTTCTTAATAACCACTGCGATGGAACTCTGACCCCTCAGGTCCAGGAATCTGACTTTAATTAAAAAGTCAGTGTATATTTATTCAGAGAAATGTCCGCGTCCGTCAGACGAATAACATATTTTACTTATTTAAGTAATGTCAAATTACCATCAACCAAAGAAATGCTTTAAAAAATTCTGCTGAAAGAGTGGATTAGAATGGTTTCACAGATAATTATTTGACCTCTATGCAGAATAGATTAAAGCTTATAATAAAGCGCAAGAATATTAACTTATTCTAATTATGTTTGTATAAATTAAATATTGAATTTGGACGAATATTTTCTTGCACGATATTTGCTACTTTCAATGCATTCTGTTATAATAAGATGTAACTTGCTACGAAAAATCTTTATTACCATCTGAAAATATATATATATATTTAACTAATATTTTATCCTCCTATATTGAGCTCCCAGAATTTTTCGAGATCCACTTTGAAACTGTGCAGGTATATTTTTGAAGCACCAAAAATTATGAAAATATACCAAGAAATTCTAGAGTAAAAATTTCAAAGTGGCTTCCCCTTTAAGGGATCATTCTACTTTGATCGGCCGAAAAATTAAGCTATTTTTAAAGATTTTTTTCTCCGTAGATACAACATATAATGCAATAAATATTTTTGTCATTTATTAAGTTACTCTTAGATTATACAAAAAAATTAAAACTAATTTTTTTAATTTGTTTAAAACTTTAAACGCGAATATCTGAAAACAACATTTTTTTAACTGGCGCAGGTGATTGCAAAAACCTATTTGGCCAATCAGTCTGAAATTTGCACACGTTATTCAGCACATCAAAGGGTGTCGCAGGGACCTCGGAAACCGATTTTGATTAATAATTTCATGCTTTTTACAAAGCGAAATGATTGACAAATTCATCGTATTTTGACACTTAAACTTCGAACCTCCGCCACCTTGTTATTTTTTCATCAGTCAAAATAATTCTGCTCCCAACGATAACCACACTCATAATAACAACCACGCACTTTGAATTTTTGGTTTTACATGCGTCATTCTCCCGGAATCATCTGCACCAGCACTATATCACTTTTTCAAGGCGCTCACAACAGTGCGATATATATTTAACAAAAAAACTGTTGAAAAATTGAAACAGATTTTTTTTATACTGTCATGAAGTGTATTAATAAATAGAGAAAATATTATTTACTTTGAACATTCCGTTTACTAAAAAATAAATCCTAAAGAATGACAATTTTTCGCGAGTTCACAGTGGAATGACCCCGTAATACTATTTCCGTTGCGAAGTTCAGTAATTTAGCATTCCGCTGTATACCTACAACCTCAGCATCCCAGAAATAATCGCATCCCATCGATGAATATTTCATTCCTACCCAGGTCTCCTGCATCGCCGTCGATTAAACCAGCGCCAAGAGGGGAGCAAGAACGAGAGGAAAGATTGCAACCAGCGAAAAATTTCATATTGCACGGTCGGAGCAGCGATCAGAACGTGGCGAAGGGACGTCGAAGATCAGGATCGATCGCGGTGCGTGCCGCGCGTTCCCCGAATTCCGACTAGAAAAGCTTGAAATTCATAATGGGGGAGGAGCGGGAGGCACGGCCGCACCGCGGAGAAACAACGGGGAAAGGGGGAGAGAAAAAGGGGGCAAAAGAGGGAAAAACCGTTCGGATTCCCTGGCGACAGAATTCTCGCGTGATTCCTCGAGTGGAATTCCAGCGCGTCGACGAGCCATCGGCGATGGTGGCCAGCTGGAATTGCGACATCCGCGATTGGCAGCCGTCCACAGGGCTCCGCTGGGCGTTCGATCCATCGATAGATCGCCGGATGACCGTCCTGGAACCTTTTCGACCTGGTCGCGGACATTGTACCGCTTCGAACAATCGGCTCGTTTGCCAATCGCCTGTACGTGCGAACTCGTACGACTCCCTCTCAACCATTCAGAGGAACACGCTACTAATTACCACAGATTTATGTGAGAGATTAGCGGCTCCGTGCGACCGATCCCCCATTAAATTGCATCTTCTTTTTCACTTTTAGCCGTTTAATCCGCCCGTCGCGCCGTCGTCTGGCGTGCATAAGCGTGCTACTTCTCTCTTATGAAAAATCACCGAAGTTGTTATTTCGTATGCTTGTACTTCGGAAGCATAATTTTTTTTTTAAATTCAAACGGTTCGTTGGTCGTTACACTTTCACGAACGAAGGAGTGCTGCAATCTTTCGTTCGCGCAAGTTGCATGTGACGCAATGGCACGCCTTTCAGGAAGGCCAGGTCTTGGGAGACGGACGGAGCGGGTGGAATACGGGGTGTTGGAATATTTAAGGAGATTCCTGGGGATTAGTACACCCTGGAGGAACGGAGATATCTTGGGAAGAGCGTAAGATATCCTATCTATAAAATGCTACAAGGTGTTTGAAGTGTACAAAGTGTAGCGCGTTTTACGCTCGACGTGATTCTGTCGTTGGGAACGGATCTTGGGGAGGTAAGAAGCAACGCCGAGCGGTCCAGACACTGTCGAGAACGAGCTGGAAAGTATAGGCAGAGAAGGGAGGCGGAAAATCAATTCCTGGAGAGTCTGGACCGAGGCTTGCTCGATAATTCGTGCGAACACCCTCGACGCTTACGCCTCGTTTGACACAAGAGCGCCCACCTTAGGTGTCGGTCGTCAGAGTCGATCAGTGATAGGCCCTTAAACCTCTCCAGACCCTATCGATATACGAATAGATTCCTGGTGTTAACGCCGAGATGAGATTTTATCAAGAATCCCGCGGCGGCTCGGCGAACAATAGACGGCCACGTCTGACTCTGCGCGGCAAGTTCTACTTGACGGATCTTCTGCTTGTAAAAGCAAACGGTGCACAATTTCTCTATTTTATCTCCAGGCAACGTAAAAAGCTCTTTGAAGAAACGTTCCTTACCTTGAGTAATAAAAAAAATAGAAAAATGCTTATGGAAGAAACACATACGCCCCGGAAATATGCTTAATAAGTAGAATATATATACCACCACCATGAACATTCAGAAATGTTACCGATCTCTTTTATTCTCGTTCACTTTCCTTAATTTCCCTTGTCTCCTGGTTCTCTGTCTCACTCTTCTGTGGTCTCGCTCGCTTGATATACGTTTGATAATGTTTCGGGGTTAGGTTGCAAAACAGCAGGCATGGTGAATCTCGCCTATTTGTCACTTAATTATTCATGTAATTTTGTGGTGAATAAAGACGAATTATTATTATTATTATTATTATTATTTTCTCATGTTTTTAATTCGTCAAGCCCCAAATGTCTATCTAAGCAATGCACGCTACGCATAAAACCAGGGCTACAATATCAGGCATAGCTTACGAGTGAATCCAACCAGTGCATCCCACTGATTTTCCCCATTATAAGAAATGAAGAGTTCCAAAGGATCGAAAAGGCTCCAAGCACCTAAATCTCGAAATCAGACACCGTCCCAGTGTGCTTCAAACTCAATCCAGCAAGATCCACGGCAAAGTGTTCCGCCAGCGAGAGAATCTCGAATACGAATGGTTCGCCAGCGCCGTGCCCGGAATCCACGGCATTATGCACCGATGAAAATCTACCTCTGGCTGACAGCAGAGTAATAACACTTTCGAACTGCAGGCAATGTATACTCCCCGCTCGGATGGCAAGCTATTGCCAAACTATCCGCAACTTCATTAAAAGTTCCGCCGAATTTACCAAACGGCCTGTCGAACGTTTAACGTCCCTCGAAACCCGTTCTTTCGCCTCCGCGCGGAAACGCCTGGAGGAGGACGGTCAGCGGCAGATCGACCTGACGCGTCGTCACGCTCGATGCGCGTGTGATTAGTTTTCTGGTGGTGCGCCCGTTCCATTAGAATGACGGGGAACGCCGCTGAAGGTTTCGGGTGCGCACTGTGTGCAGGCGCGAGCCACACGTCTCGCTGGGGGAGCTTGCACGCGCTGGTAGACGGGGATCCACGGCGAAGACGTTCACGAGGAACGAGTTAAGTTGAGGATAAGGGTGGCTTTAAGTTCCCCCAGCGAGGAACGCGGCTTCTGAAGTGCTCGTAGCCGACGGAGCGGAATCGATTTCTTGATAGACGCGCGCGCTGATTCACGACTATAACGTGGCCACCGAGCGCGGCGAGCGAGGCGGGCACGTTATCACTTTAATCGTCATTGTCGCTAATGAAATTCATTAGAACCACTCGGCTGGGGTGGCGCGCCGAGACGTCTGTGACCGACGCGACGACTAAGTAGTATATCAAGATGCACGACTCCCACCGAACGATGTGGCGTGATTGCATTCGAAGAGATTTAGGTGACACAGGTCCTAGCGATGCAATTTTCGATACCACTGGATATGTACTATAAAATCAACTACCAAAGTGGTTACTGATTGTAAGAAATAGGTACAGGCATAGATGTGATGGAGGGAGGAGAATCTTCTGAGTAGAAACGTGTAGTTTTCAAATGACGGCTCTTGGGATTCCCTAATCTTCTTAAGAGCAATGCACTCTCTCGCTAACGTTATTTAACGTTCCTCCTCGCGTTACGATTCGAATGACAGTAATAACAGCGAGGCTATTGGAAGCAAAGTTGTCGCGCTCTAAAGCCTACGATCGAAGCGCTCGAATGGTCTCGAGGCGAGTGCGTCAGAAACTTTGAATAGGGCCTGTCGTCGTCGGAAGCCAGATGGCCAGAGTGGACCAGCAGTCCAGCGGAGCTCCTCGGAGCTCCTTGCTCCCCGGGAATTATATGGATCGCACGAAATTCAAAGGGGGGGACGAGCGGGGCATAAATGAAACCTGGCCACGAACGATTACGAGACACGGGGGACGGAATAGCGTGACCAGTTCGGACAAATTGCCTCTCGATTTATGGCGACAGCCACGGGAACTGTCCTCGTGGCGGCCGCGCGATTTGCGAGCTTCGCATGCAGGAAATGTCTCGCGAAAAATACAGATGGATGGAGCAGAGGAAAAAAAGAGAGGGAGGATAAAACGACGTTACCGTGTCGCGGAATATCGTCGAGCCTATATCGATCCGACGCGTGGCATTAGCGTCGCGCATCACGGAATAAGAAACGAGGCGTCCACTCGTCGATTTGACCGCGGATGTTGCACGAACGTGTGACTAATTACGGTTTTCACGACTTTCCGCGCGCCGGTGTGGAGAAAACGTTAAATTACACCTTCGAAGATCTGACGCGCCGGCTTAGCAACGCTGTCTAGATAGATAGGCTCATTAATGACAGAGAAAACAAAGAGGTAATAGGATCAAACAGCGGCGTAATTTTCGTAATGACAAACCGAGTCCTAGGGACACGGAGCGAACGAGATGTCATTACCGAATTCCTCGAAGAAAAGCAAGAAGCGGAATCGACCTGACGCCGGTCCAATTAACATCGTAGCAACTAATTAGGCGCGGCGGCCGGGTTCAAAGAGCATGTTTCCACCCCCTATCGACCGGGCCATTCTCAACCCTCGCGGTGCATCGTTACCAGTAGCGATTAATTAAAACTGCGGCAGAAACGGGGACGCTTTATTGTTTCTCGAAATCCTTCCTGTAACTGTGTCACGTGTTACGAAACGCGACGTTTTGTCTCGCAGCTGCTCGCCGCCAGTTTTCACGCGACTTTTCAGCATGGTTCACGACCTGCTTCAGGCATTGTCCTCGCGAAGTCTTAAATTCACGCACCCTTATCGATTCTAGCCGATTTTTACCGATCCCTATATGAAATGATAAGATTCTTACTAATACGACAGCGTATTGCTCGAACCGCGCGTCCATGTCCGTAGGCGCAAGTAGAAAGAGCGAGTAATAGACAGACACGCAAGCCGAGCCGCGCTGAACCGCGGCGACATGTTTTGGAGCTCGATTTTCCCAGTAACGAGCCCTCCTGTGAAGCATCGACCATTTTTTATTGTGCCAGGAATTACATTCCAGCAACCTACCCTTAACATCAATGCTCCTAACAACGTAGACACACGGCAAAGATACCTTATCTATTTATCACCACATTCTTCACCGTGTTGTCCCAAGAGCAATCTCTCGTGTTCAAGTGCCGACGTTCGACGCACGTAAGGAGCAAAGAGGAGAAATATTCGCGGGCATTATTTATTCATAAAGAAAAAGGAGCGTCGATCTATTAAAGGAATAAGCGGCGAGGAGGAAAAAAAGGGAATCGCCGCGATGAATACCCATGACGACCTCTTCCTGCCCAACAGACAAATGCCGGGAAGAGCTTTAAAGTCCTCCCCCTCCTCCTTTTCATCTCCCCCGTCGCGAGAGACAAGGATACATCGCGGACAAAGTATGCAAATGCAGGCCGCAAAGCGTGCACGGTTAGATGGAAACGGGAGATGAGTAATCGACGGTGGCTCGAGGAATGTAGAAATAGACAGGGTATCGCCTCTGGTAAACAGACGATACACGATCCGGCCCGATCTGCGTAGGATACCCCTCTTTCATCTTGGCTGCGTTTTCGAATCACGCGCGTAAAGGTAACCCGCCGCGGGACACGTATCTGCGAACGAGATAAGTTTGATTGCTCGAGCACGCGAACGTGTTGCTTGCCCCGCCATCGTGCGAGTGCTGTAACGCGACACGCTACCAGTCTAATCGCGGAATAATAACATCGGCTGATTAAGGTAGGGCGCGTGTAAACGCGTCACGCTTGGAGCTTCTTGCTGTGGTTACAAAGTGGCTGCAAACGAAGCCCAAGGAACGGTGGATTTCTGGCGTGTTCACGGGAATGTTAATGCAGTGTTGAGCGCTTCGTGTTAAGAAGCGAGGGGGAATACTGGGGGGGAATATTGTTTACGAAGCAGTGTTGTCGTTCCAAGGGGCGAGGGCTGAGAAGCTGAAATGCGTGTCTTCTCCTGCGCAAGAAATTAAAGAACTCGCGGAAAAAATTCGTAAAGGCGTAGCAATCGTGGAGCGAAAGGTGGAAATCCTGGTAAATGTGGATCCGCGGGCCAACCTTTTCAGACATAAAACCACTCTTTAATCTGTGTAAAAACTTCTCTTCCTTACCGAATCTCAGTCTACTTCTGTGAGTATCGTTGCTGAATACCGCGAGAAACCTGTGAGATAATGGCCACGGAATTATTTTTTTAACGTGCACGGGGACTATGATATCGGGAATGAAAAGTCTTCACGTCGTGCGCGCTTCAAAATATTCTAGTCTGATTTTAACGAAATCTGTTTCGCAAGATATTTCTTTTTTTTTTTTTATAACGAAGCTACGATTTGTGTATAGGTGATTCATGCTTTTATCTTACACCAGAACTGTGCAACGGTAGCAATTTGCCGTTATCTTTCGATCTTTCAACTAGGTAGACTTCGTATATTTATTAAATGTTTCGCGTTTCTTTTGGAGCATGCAATTCTTTTTCACGAAACAGTGGCAACAATCGATGGTCTCGTTTGCTCGATATGTATACCGATCTCCTAAAGGTTTCGCTGGCTCGTGAACGCGCAACACTGATGATAAGCAACTGCGCCTGGCTTGCGAAACTTCTCGTGCCAGGTTTCGCCTAACGAAACTTCCTCGTTTCGCGATAGGATGATCCAGATTTAATTAGACTTTCGTTTAATTGTATGGCTGCTCGTGGGCCGATGCGCTTCCGTGCCCCACTGTGCGCTGTGTACGACGAGTTCTGGCCGTGACAAGCGTTTACATTGCAGCTTTATCCTGTCGACTCTCGTTTTCATTCTACGTTATATTACGAGAGTCCACGTGAACGCCGGGTACCGATGAAATCGTGTTACGATTTCATTGCGAAATTAACTTAATAACCAGGCAAACCGACCGCCAACGAAATTGGGGAAATCAATAACTGAAGATACTTAATAGAAATGCGCATCGAGCATGCAATTGGCTTCGATGAGAATTGAATTATATTCAGAAGTAAATACACTTCCATTTTCTTGAATCATTACTAACGACAAGTTACAATCCGTTTGTAACCTTGTAAGCTTAATTGCGTCTCCCTTCCTGTTCCCCCTGGTCGAATATGCACCCGATAATTCCCCTGGTCGTATTTTTACGCAAGAACGCGGCAGAGCAGTTTCCTTTAGATTCTGCAGCATCGAAAACGAAAGCACGCTTCTGGCTTCCTTCAGATCCCCTCGCGCCGCCCGCGGCTAGAGATATAAACAATGAACGGCGTCGAAGAGGGTCCCGTGATTTTTATTCAGAGGGATAGCCGATTATTCGCGGTAAGGCGACATTAAGAAGCCCGCGGCGGACAATGGACGGGGCAGCGAGGTACGCGCTTAATAATTAACGGCGTATCCGCGGCGCGGGAGGAATGAAAACCTACGGCGAAGCATCGGCCAGCAAACAATGCCGCTCATTACCGTCCATATCGAGGAGCTGAAATCCTCGTAACGAGTCGCAAAGTAACAGCGTTCGCGATCCCCACCGGCGATAACCTAATAATCAACGCACTAGGATGCGCCCGACGAGAGTGAATGTCTCTGTTCCGAATACAATATCGGCTTCTAATCGCCACGACCAATCTATCATCCGGCAAATTCATTACGCCAGCATTAATTTAGAGAGAATCATCATAGAGCGGGGAGATACTCGCCGATGATGGAGTCGTTGACTTTGATGGATCTCTTTCAATGAGTCCAGAAGATAAGAAGACGTCCTCTCCTAATCGTAATCGATGGAATTCTCGATCGGAGTTTACGCGTGGCACCAGAATTTATAGGCGCTCGTGGGCGAAAATTCACGAGCGCATTAATCATTCTAATCGGAGAAACGGACGCGCGAAATCTGAACTTTGGAGCGGGGTGCCAGGCTGCAAAATAACGGCCCGTTAATGCGATATTAATTGTTATCTCGCGAGGGTGAATTAAATGGGTGTTTTCATCGATTTTAAACGGACAATGTGCGCGGGCGTACGCACCGGACACTGGCCAGGTAATTACAGAGAAATTATAAGCCAATTATGAATGATTAATTTGACCGTTTAAATCGGAATAATCGAGCAAGCAGAGAGACGTCTATAAAGGGGATGGTACGTTCCAAGGAGCGCTGAATGATATCCTCGTATCTCTGTTACCCTCGTAGATCCAGCTCGACGAGTCGTTCGGGCCTTGGAGGATCTCGGCCCCCCATTTCCACCAAATACACTGCTTCGATGTCCATTAACCCCTAACGACCCGCGTGAACATCGGATTTCCTGTATTTCCCGAGACACCGTCTGTTATTTTTCTACCCCCGTGGCTGGCCAACCACAGTGGCCGCCTGTTACTGCGCTTCGAGCGACTCCCACGACCATCCACGGAGGACTCGATCGATCGATCCAGCCGATAAATCAATTGGCCCGGCCGCGATACTCTTCCTCGGCTGTCTTAGCGGAAACTTTCGCCATTGAACGCTGGATGTTCACTCTTTCCAGCAGCCACCCCGGTCTCGTCCACCGTCCCCACCCCTCTCTGTTTACGATATTACACGGGGCTGAACTATTAATTAAACCAAAGAATTCTTCTTGCCCCGCTTCAAGCGCGGCCGGGTCGAACTCGTTTCCCCGGCTCTAAAACTCAATTTACCCGGTGTCGCGTGTTTTAAATTTAACGCTTCCCCTCTTGTTGCTCGATGGCCATTTCGCTCGGACCGGGGAATAGAGTGGCGCGAGCGGGATTTTATGGAACGTTTTTCAGGCGCCCCGTTACCCCGCGTGTTTGACTGTCCAGACTGTTATTTCTATTAGAACATTTGGAATTTTACGGTGCTCCCCCTTTGCGCCTGAAACGCCCAGCTTCTCCTAGAATCTGATGTGCGATTAATTCTCCAGCCCCGCACGCTGCAATTACGTTTCACGTACAGTATTGTCGCGAATATTGTCCTTGCAAACAGTGACGTTGATTGCGCGGAAATTTGTTTGAGTGAATTTCGAATGTGCATCGCGAAACGGTCAAAGTTGCAGTAGCTGTAAATTGTGAATGAACAGAGCTGTCGTTGCTTCGGTTCTTATTTATTCGTATGAATGGATTGGCGCGTTGGAAAGGGGGTAGTCGTTCGACTAGCAAGAAGGTGGAAATATTTGTCTACTCGTGGATCTTGTCCGTGCTTGTTCGTCTCTCCCTTCTGCGGGGCGGTCGTCCCGTTCCTTATTTTGCTCGCTGCTCGAGGCACGAGAGCGTACACATTCAAGCAGCCACGCGCATACTTTCGAAGAAGAAGGAAGCCCGGCAAGGAAGAAGCGCGGGGTAAAAAGGAAGAGTTCGATCGATACCTCTCACGGCCTATAAACTCGCCGATACGCGGCTTTTTCAGCGAGAAAATCTCCCGACGCCGACAAGTCCGACCAGTTTTCACCTTCTTGACCGTGAGGCACGTAATATTACGTCACGTACCGTGGAAGCATCTCTCGCGGCGAGACGGGAGAGAAAGAGAGGGCTCCCCCCCATCTTGCTCTTTCGAAGCTGAGAATGCCCGTGTATTTTGCAATTCGCCATCGATATAGGTGCATACGCCTGATTACATATGCCGATGATATTTTATATTTACCGCGGCTTTACGATCGCCAAACGGGGCTGCAAGGCAACTGGCTTTCGCAAATCGAGGCTCGCGGTATTTTCTACGATCTCTACTAGCCCTTCCAACAGCAGGGCAATTGTCAATGAAAATCTATCATGGAAGATGCTCAGGTTTCAAAGCGAGTTCCTTTTACAGCAGATGCTTTTTATATAACACACTTTGGCAGAGGATTATAGTTACTCCATAACCAGATGGCGAATCACTTTCACGCGTGGCGTTTCTACATTTCGGTGCTATTTTCATTGCCGAAGAAGCGTGGGCGAGAGCGAAGCGAAAGTGAACGATGCCCCAGTAATTCGAAATTAATCAAAATCGTCCTCCTCCCCCCGTCGTCCCGGGGCCTTGGACGTTCGCTTTCGATGGGATCCGTTCGTGAAATGAAACGAGGAATAACAAGCACACGGCTACCTGTAACAGGTGTAATAGCCTGTTTATATAGTGTTAAATGGATCACGCAGAGGCAGAACGGATGAGCGCATAACGCGCACACGAGCAAATGTAACGGACGTTCGCTTTGGTACATGCATAGAAATATTAATTATACGGAAACATGCTAGGCACACGGGCGAGCGTAACGCGCAACGATGGATTATCGACTTCGCAACCTGAACGCCGAAGAATCCTATTAATAACGCGGAATAACGAAACAGCCGATTGCGAAACCCTCGATTGCAGCTGGACTGTAACGAACACTGGACCCTGCTTTTGCCTGTTAATTTTCTTTCGAATCCAGACGCCCTGTGGCGCTCCTCGCCCAAAGGTACCTACACCGCGCTCGTTCCCCTCAGAATCCTGGCGTTGGCTGCAACAGAGGAACTTTCACCATTCTCGCGTATAATGTTTCAGGTACCGCGGACGCTCGAAAGGATTCAATTTGAGCCGAACTGGTTTTACGAGCGACGAACAGAAATTCATGACGTTGGATAATCGCCGTTCGGAGATACATTAATTAAGGCAGCATAATACAGGAAGGAATTGAGGTAAGACTGGCTACGAGGAGCGAATAAAATCGCTCGTACCGTTTCACGAGGAGTGCTAATACTTTAAGCTCCGCTAATTTCGTTGGAGCATACGAGCTCATTTTACGAGCAGTGCCAATGGGAGTGCAGGATTCCATTTGAAGTTTTAATCTGGGTTCAGTCGGGAGGAAATAATTAGTCCCTTTTGAGGGTTGAATTCGCATCGGACTGCAAGCTGTAAAAACAATTTTTATCGCAAGGAAAATTGGTCTTGCGTTTAACTTGAAGCTAGCGTAACGAAATGAGCGTGTTAAATCGAATCACTGATTAAGGGCATGAAAGAATATTAGAGATATATCGTTGCCTCTCTTTAGTTAACCGAAGAGCAGGAAGTGGTATCAAGCGAGCCGTCTAATTTAAAAAAAAAAAAATTTCTCCATCTCCCTCGCGTACCTTTCCGCGCATCTTTGTTCGGTGTGTATATAACAGAGCAACTTTCACCGGTGAAGTGCAGCCACGATCGAGACTCGATAGGTCGATTCAACGTTGCGACTCCACGTGGATCATTCAAATCCACGCGAGCCGCTTGCCTCTGTTGGCCAACGAGAAGGGTCATCGTCGTCATTACCGTGAAAAGGAGGAACAAAGGGTGGCTGGTGTACGCTGCGCGTGCCTCAATGGAATAGGGTAGGTTCGTTAGCAGCGTTATCAAGGAGAGGGTGACCATCTATAAGAACTCTGTGTGCTGTTGATTAATAATTGATGCTCCCAACCTACCAAAAAACTTGTTCCTCTGTTAACGATCGATAACTACCATCAATGCCATCTATTATACCGCAAGCAACAAATACTAACTAGTCGAGAATCTACGATTCCAGAACTTAGAAAGAAATAAGTCTAACCAAAGTTATATTACGTTGAGCACGTGGTTACTTTAGCTTCATAACTAAAACCTAAACCTGACAATTTCTTTGCATGAATCGCTCTTTGTACCCCTTTCTAACATTCTGCTTAGAACATAAACATCGCAATGATACGTCACCGCCTCCCCGCCCCCCCCCCCCACAACACCTAGAGAGGCGCAGCGCTACGTAATCGGCCGCGAAAGTGTCTGGATCGAAAGAAAGAAGCGCAGAGGATCGAGCGATCAGCGAGTACGTATCCTCGATTAACGCACTTTCGAGGGCCAGGACCGACTTGGTTCTCGCCGACGGGGACCAAGCCGCGCACGGTGAAAGGCCAGAAAGGCCAGAAAGGCCCGGTCCGTCTCACGAGCATCGCCCAGAGTCGTTGCCTTTTATTCCGCCGATCGAGAGAGCGAATGCTTTCGCGGACGTCACGCGAGGCGATAGTTTTCTCGGCTGGTTGGACGCGCTCTACAGGCGCGAAAGCCCCGTCGCATTAGCGGAAGCGGAACGTTCGCGAACCCATCCCGACTCCCATTATCAGCGACAGCCATTGTCCTCGAGATCGACGATTAAACGTCGAGTCGCTCGTCGACGATCGACCACGGTGTAGCCTGGACCATCCACGGGGACAAAGTCGCGCGTCGATTCGAGCAACGGGGACGAGAATCGAGACGCGACGTTTTACAGTCGATTCCCCACTTTCGCGGCCGGTTAAACGGCTTATCGGTCGGGGACGTCGATTGATTATCGGCGTCTCCGCGGAGGGTTGCCCGACGATGGGTGTTTTTAAGAACAGTCTAGAATAATAAACTCGTCACCGATGGAGCCCTAACCTGCAGGACGATATCTCATCACCTAAAAGAATTAGTTATAAATTCCAATGCTTGGATTACGTTTTAGTATAGAAACCCTTACAGATAATCGCAAGAAAGTCAGTAAAACCTCAACGAAATACACGTTGAATCTCTGCCGGACATCACTCTGGCCAGTGTTCTAATCCTAATTGTAATACAACAAACTCTTCTTGCGAAGCTGACTCGAGAGTCTGTGGATCATAGAAACCTCCCTAGAGTTAGGTACCTTTCCTCCATCTAAATCGTAATCACGTCAGCGCGGCGAAAGGCATCTCTCGATGCGATTAAAAACGGGGCCCTGGCGATCGCTTTCTGGTAAACGGCGCGAAACTGCTCTATTAAGCGGCCCCATTCCCCCTTAGCGACGTTTCTCCAGCGTAACAACGATGATGTTTATTGTTGCGTGCGCTGCTCACGCTTCGCGTTGCCCAGTAACAGAGCTGTGTTGCAACCTCGATGTATGCGAGCAAGACTTGCGTAATAGTTTTAATATAGGTGGTATCGACACAAAAAAAGCATATGGAGATGAAGACGATTAGTGGTCGAAATTCTGACATGTTTTTCATCTGTCTGGAAGGCTTATTAATGGTTAGTGTGCGTTTATGGACGTAGCTGAAATCGGAGCTAACTGCTGAAGACCCAAGGACGAAGCGTTTTGAAGTCATCCGTAAAAAAAGACATGAAATTTTTGCTTTTTTTTTTGAACGGGGAGACGACGGTTAACTGTCGAGTGGTGAGAAAGGATCGGATGCCGGCTTGCAGAAATCAGCGATGATCATTTCCTTTCAGCTGTTCCCACTTGTATCGCAAATCGCTCTTTTAATAAACTTCTCAAGAAAATCGCCGGGGTCCGCGGCGTGGACGAAGAGAAAGCTTCGTTTAACAGGATTATTACAAGTTACTGTAACCTGTAAAACGAATGCTCGGCGAGTGTCGTCGGTGCTTAATTAAACGAAAATGAAGTGACCGTTGATAAAACGGGTTCGTTCCAAATATAAACCGTTTACGACGAAAGCGTTTCCTTCGCGAAACGGAGTTTCAAAATCCGCTCCTCTATCGCAGGGAACGTTGAAGATCCCGCAGAAGGCAGAGATTTTTCGACGGAAAGGACGGAACGCGCAACAGGCCGCATGCTCTCACCGTTGATCAACAACTATTTCGCCAGTTAAGTCCGCGGTCGGTTCCCAGGCCTCGTATTTTCCACGAAATTGCATAAAATCCTCGGGCACCGAGGCGCTCGAGGGGATCTACGCCTACGCTAACAGGTTTCCCGCGCGAGCAGCATCCTGAGCGTTCTACGCGCTTCTACGCGAGCCCAGCGTGTAGGCATCGCGAAAACAAGGCAACAACGTCGGCCTCGTTCGAGGCGGAATCCCCCGCGGTGGCCTGTGAGGCCCATCTTCAGCGAGGCGAACATTCCGCGAGCATTCGCGGATTATCTATCCGGCCGATGAATCATCGCGTTCCCTCCGGCGGGATCGAGGTCGGAGAATTTCCACACGATCCTCCTCGATTTTGACAAAAACAATCGACCCGGCGCGACGGCAGCCGGAGGCGGGAGGGAGTCGCGCGACCCTGTAACCCAGGCGGGCCCCTTCAAAAGATTCACGATCGCCCGTTTAGATTAAGCCTGTGCGCGGATAGTTGCACCGCGTTACGAGGGGGAGAGTGAAAGAGAGGAGGAGAGAGATCCCCGAAGAGGGGGTTTCCGAGGTGCACGAGGGGCAGCCGCGTGATGGGTAGGGGATTTTTGTTGCGCGACGGTGGTGGGCATGGACGAAAGTTAGGCGTTATGAACGGGCAGAAGAACAGGGGGCCGAGGGGGAGGGCGGAAGGGCGGGGGTCCGCGAAGAAAGGCAAGAGCTATAAAAGAGGCACCGGTCCCGACGATGGGCATCAAACACCTCAACATGAAGGTACGTGGCAACAGCCGTGAGTGAACGGTGGTACACCGTAGTACGAATTATCGTACCGTGTTCTATCTCTCGTAGAGAGCCTCTCCTCCGCTTCGATACCGGCCAGCAGTTCTATAAGATTCACGTGAGCTTTTGGTTACAGGTGTTCGCGATTACGGTCTTCCTGGCGCTCGTAGCCACCACCTACGGTGAGTACTCGTCAGGCACCGGGCTCCACGAACGGCGATCCCCCGCTCGATCGAGGGGAACGCCGAGTGCGCGTCGCGTTTCAACGCGGGGGGTGAGTCTGGATGGCTGTCACAAAGTTTCAGGCGCGCTTTGAGTCTCAAGATTCGGGGAAGATGTTCTAATTGTACGTGGGTCTGTCAATGGTGCTCCTTTTTTCAGACACTGCCACTTCTGGCTAAAGCATTTCTTCATTGCAAACGTTAAAAATAGAATCCACCGTCGGTAGCACGCGTTCTTGTAAGTTCTGCTGATTCTGCCCCGGTGTAGAGTATACTGCGGATATTCAGCGACGTTACGGACAAAAATCGTTTGGTATTTCGGTCTTGTCACGATGGTGGTCGTGTTACTCGATCACCGCGATCAGAGTATTCTCGAGATAAAAATTCTGGAGGACTATGCATTTAAATCTGCATGGGGAACGGGCTGTAGTATAAGCTACTAAGTACATTTATAAACAAGTGATTTGCAGACCCATGCGTATCAAGCCGGTTTTCGTAACTCTGACACTTGTAGAATATGCCAGCAAGTTTTGCGACATCCATTGGGAAGCCACCCTGCGCGCAGGAGAAGTCCGACATGGATTTATAATCGTCGAATAAATCATCCCCCCGAAAACCGCGTTTCCCGTTCGTTTTAACTACACGATCGATCATAGCTTCCGTGGCTCCGCGCGCAAAAAGGCACCGTGTTCGAAATTAACTTCTTACTCCCCCATAGAGAAGACTGAATCGAATCTCGCAGTGGTTACGGACAGAACAAAAACCAACGGACGCGCCACCAATTTCCGCGATCGCTTAGATCCATTTTCGAACGGGACACTCGGTGGCTCGCGACTGATCGTCGCGACGGCGGTTGGCAAACGAGCCGACGAATTACAAAATACTGAGTTAATCTTGAAAGCTAAATCGCGAAATTAGAAAGTTTCCATCCTAGCCATTCAATCAAGTTGAACCACTTCAAAGACCTCACCAGAAAGACACGATATTTCTCATAAAATATTCTCCACACTAATGAATATCCATATAATCCTCCATTCTCATCGGTTTAAAATGTTTCCTCTGATATCAATCCCTTTACTCCGATTCACGCGATTTGGTAGCCTTCATCGTTCAGGTGGCTCGCGCCAAATGGGCAGCGAGATACGTTCACCAGGTTCACGCGTCGTTGGGGGGGAAAAGGATCGAAAGTGGTCGACCCGTACACCGGTTCTACGGCGACGGTCAAAGAAATCGGACCAACGGTGTTGTTGTGTGCGTTGCAGCCGGTTACATAAGCAGCGGCTGGTCCGGCGGCGGCGGCGGCGGCGGTTGGAATGGCGGAGGTGGCGGCGGTTGGAACGGTGGAGGCTGGAAGTCTGGAGGTGGCGGTGGCGGCTGGTCCGGTGGTGGAGGTGGCTGGTCCGGTGGCGGCGGAGGCGGAAAAATCATCAAGGTGATCTCCGTGAGCGGCGGAGGCGGTGGATGGCCAAGTGGAGGCGGTGGTGGATGGCCCAGCGGTGGTGGCGGAGGATGGAAACTCGGTGGCGGCGGCGGTGGATGGAGCGGCGGTGGTGGCGGTGGATGGAACGGCGGCGGCGGCGGTGGTGGTAAGCAATGAATTTTACACAACGATACGGTTAGCAAATCCGAGCACTTTCCACGTGGGTATATTACCGAGGTATCCTTAGTCCGAAGACATAGAGATTTGGAACGTGACGAATCGCGATACCGATAACTTTTGGGAGCGCTATAGTTTCAATGCTGGCGGGCACGGTCGACGCGGTAACGTGAACAGTGTTCGAGAGATATCAAGTCGTTAATTATTAGTCACGCGAATTTAGGAAGATTTAGGAGGAGTACCATCAGTTTATGCACGTGGAGGATTGGTGGAAAGGTGGGTCAGATAATTTGTCAGTAATAGTTCAATTCAAGGGAAATTTACGGGCCATCAAAGTGATCTAGGGATACTAGGCAACAGTATTGGGCATTAAATTCGGGATAGGGGGTAGAAGATTCGGGGAAAATATTTAGCGTCACGGGTATAGATACTCCCGGCGACAGCGTTAATATTAATGACCGATAATATATGCTAATAACTTTTTGCCGGGGAACATTCGCGCGGCGAAACGCCGCAAAATTACTCGCGGGAAATCGCTAAACGCAATATACCATTCGCGGTACCTAGTAAATGGACGCCAAGCGTACGAATTTACCGCCAGCAGTTTAAATACCAATTAATCTGTTTGCGTAGCGTCGATACGGCGATAAAACCTCCCTACAGGAGAGGGGGCAGAAAAAAGTACGAAATTAGATCGACCCGCCGAAACTGTCGCGCAGCGATCCAGAGCGATCGTTACCGAGCGGAGGCTTCGCCGACGCGAGCGCACCCTTGTCTCCGTTTCGGGCCGATCGCGATTAATTAAACGGAATCCGAGTCACGAGAGATAATCCGAAAATAAGTCTCGAGCAGGAATAATTGGGACGGAACCGGCGTAACAAACAGCCCACACCCTCGACCAGTCACAGACACTGTTTCCGTGCTTTTGATTAAAGGGGACGCGCGTTACAAAATAATTAAAAACAACGAATCCACCCACGTGGATTCTGGGAAACAAAGAACCCGTAAACAAAAGCCCCCCGGGGGCCATCGTCCGATGGAGAGACACAGAGTCCCTCCTCCTCCCCCGGCGCAGGCCCGCCCTACGATTAACGCACGAAAAACTCTTTTCAGGCTGGTGGTAAGAGACACCGGGCATCCGCGGATAATTAAAAGGAAATTTGCTCACCGATCACCAACGCACATCTTGGCTGTAATATCACCGATCGTCGGTTTTTACGAAGAGACCCCGAACCCCTTTGCCAGCGACTGCTCGGTAGATGAAAGATCATCGTCGAGGAATGGGAAAGAAAAACCCAGTACACCGTCGAGAACCACCGTTTCCGCGTGCTCGAACCGGCGAACGTGCGCGCACAACGGGAGGAGAGAAAGAAAATGGGAGGTACAGCAGAGAGATTCGAGGCAGGGAACGAAAGCAACGACGTTTCCCGGACTCCCTTCCTTCCAGCAATCTACGCGTCGCCCTCGAGAACGGCCCTCGGAAACAGTGGTCGAGATTGCCAATTCGCTTCCGGCGAGCCGCCGCTCGCCGCCCCGTTGTCTGGACACGAAATCTCCACTCTACTTTCGATCTGGAATTCTGCAAGTCCGAGTCCCGTCACCCCTCCACATACCTCGATACGGCTCGAGCAAGGATGCCGGGGTGCTCTTCGATTGATTATATTATTTAGCGAGTAATATATGTATTGTAGATCGTGTACATTGGAACCATGTTTGAGGAGGAAATTTTCTCACGCGTACACACGACACACACAAACACACAACACACACACCCATGTCCGCGCGAATAGAACGGCAGGAAAAGGAAGACCGACTGCAACGCGGCAAATTCTTTTTCCTTGTTTTTTTTTTTATATTTTTGTATACGCAATTTCGAGAACGACGATTAAATCACATTGACACAAATCAGCGGCGTTGTGTATCGCTTGTTTGCCTGTCCACCTACCCACCCCCTCGTCCGCCCCTGAAAGTCCCATCCATAAGAATCGGCGCGTAATGCTTTCGACACGCCTGAATATGCATCGCGCGGGAATTAAACGGGTGTAAATCCCCGATTCGGCCATCTCCTTTCGATTTATGTACCCACGGCCGCCTTGCCCGCCGGGGCAAAATTAAAATCGTAAACGCTTGCGAGGCGGGCGTGGCCCGGGCGCGATATTGCTGAACGAATGGATTTACTATCGCCGGGGCTCAGCAATAACATTCCCGATCGCGATATTGCAGCGGCGTAAATATCATGGACAGGACACGCCGAAAATGATCGACTCGGAAAGTTCCTCTGGAAAGCGCAATGGATATATGTAACGGGGAAATTTCGATGTTATTGTAATCACGATGAATTGTGGGCCCTCTGATAAACGATGAACGCAGGAATATACGAAAGATACGTACATCTATTAGTTTCAACTCTGCTGGAGGATTCCGTTCAGCTGTAAATATATTCGACGCGGTGACAGAGAGCGACAAACAAACACGCGTATTAGCAGCAACTGTCTGCGATTTCTGAAAAGAAACTACGACCTCATCTTTTGGGGCGTGGGGGATGGTAAAACCTCGTCAATGGAGTCTCAAGAGGGTTTTAGTTTCTCTTCGTAAAGAATAAGAGTTTTCATTAACTTTAATTTAGGTCTGGTCCGAAACTACACATTTTGTGAACATACTCGAATTTGTTTTGAATCGACTGGAACCTCCGTTTTCGAGTTATCACTGCAAAGGAAAAGAAACTTTTTTTAAAAAGCCTCTTTAATGATGCATCCATCTGTATCGTCATATACAATGCATATTTTTGACTAAACAAACAAGTTTTTTAAAGCTTATGGTGTTAATAAACTTCGTGCCAAAGAACAAGTCTCAGTTTCAATTTGTTTCGTTGTAATTAATTGAAACGGAATTGCTTCATTTTAGACGGGAACGACTGCCTAGTACCCTTAAGCAGACTTTCTGGAATAGCCCGTTTGCACGATTAAACAATTGGAAAAGGAAACGTCGTAGTCCCCGGTCCCATAGAAACGTCATAAATTCTTGGTCGCAACTTTCATTCGTTGCACAATTTCAGATGCACTCCCTGTACATGCGTCGCTGACGCTCACCTGGACTTCCTTAATTGGAAAAATGCGAGTGTTCCGACACGGCGAAGCGAATGGCTCGTGAATTGTTTCATTTACGGAACCGGTTGATTGTGCATTTCCTGCGAATTTACATGAAGCGAAGGCATTTGAACGCGTCAGCTGTCACAACCAATACCCTCCAGAAACGTGACGTCTATGACAAAAACAGCCGCGCCAGCAAAGAATTCGGCTTGAAAATAACCGAACAAGTACATTTTTAAACCAGGTTGCACAGTCTTTCGAGGAAATCGATTGTAAAAAGAAGCTGCGTCGAATTCTTTAGGAATGTAATTAACTGAGCAAGTGATTGAGGTATTTCGTGTAAAATGTTATTTCGTGTTAAGCATCAGCCATTTCTAAACCCACCGATCGTCGTAATTATAGGAAAAGGTTACGCAAGATTTTCCTCCCACTCTCATTAAATTGCTATCTCTTCACATGATTTGCCAGCAGAAGCAGGGAAACCATTGTGCACCATCTCTAAACATCCATTTCCCGTAGCAACGACGGGATACGCTAGAAGTTGGCGTGCAATAAGCTCGCGAAACTTTGCACGTTTCTCCTGCACCGAGCAGACAGCATCCGGATGTAGGCTATTTTAAAAATCCAAGAGCCTGCGAGGGAAGCTTCCGCCGGCGAGGAAGCCAGGTCGTTAATTGCACGTAATTCTTTCGTAATTCTCTCCGCGGTGCTTTCTTCGTCTTTTGGCCAGTGAAGTTTCGTTTCTGAATTTCTCGCATAATCAGATGATCAGATACACCCGAAGCAACCGCGAGAAGCCGTGAGAAATTCAGCTCGGCCATTGCCGTTTGCTCGGGTTTCGTAGCGTTTTGCGATAGCCAAGGAATGGCGCACGGTTGGACCAATAAGGCGTTAATTAATTAATCTGCGTAATCGAGTTACGTGGTAATTAAGGCGCTTACGTGGTCTCGCGACCGGAGAATTCTTGACGCGGGGATAAAATTTCATCCCGTAAATAGAACTGTGTACAGAGGCCCTTCGCGGGCCGAGGACTTCTCTTGAAAATTAATTACTCCTTTCCGAACGCTTCTGACGAATCGAACCGGCGCTCCAACGAAATACCAAACACTTCGCGCCTAGCTTTCGCGTGATCGCTTTTGACTAGCTACAGCCGATTAATTATATACGTCGCCGCGTGAAATTGGAAATTTAAATACACTCCTGAATTCATGTACGCTTCTGATCGATTTTTTTACGAGGGATTGCCGTGGATACTGGTCTTTGCCATTTTATTTAAATGTGCCACTGTTTTTTAGGAGGGTAGAGATTTACGGCTGTTATCTCGTGTCACGCTGATGCTGCGCGATATAGTATTCTGTGGGAGGGATGAAAGTCATTATTTCAAGCTGAAAGTCCTGGCTAATGTGCGGCTGGTGTTCGTGACAGTATTATGCAGGGGTGTGTAATGAAAATATCACTACTGTTTAAAAATGTTCGTGTAATTCGAATTGCGAGAGTTCCCCTCTAAAAGGAAACCAAGAAACGCCCACATAGGTAGCTTCAATGATCAAAAAAGTAGTCGAGTGTGCACAGAGCGATGCACGGAATGTTGCCAGAAAATTACAGTGTCATTATCTAATATTCCCGTACACACGAATGGTGCAGTATAAATGCGGGAAACTAATACCGCGACGTAGAAGTTCAACTAGAACAGAGTACATATAATTCCGCACGCCCGCTTAAACCGTGCCAAGCAAATATTGTAGCTTTGTTACAAATTTAATTCAGGAGCATAGAATCTTCGCGAACGTCCAAAAACTTTGTTCGATATAAACTTTTTAAGAGCCTCGGCTTCGAAAAATCCAAGTACAATATTCGTGCAACGTTATGGTAACTTGTAAGAAATAACTGTCTAACTAATGACCCACTAATTAGAAGTTTCTCGGCCATTACAAGCAGCTACCCTTGCATCCTATAAAAGTATCCACGATCATAACGTTCAAAGTATCCTAGCATTAATACCGTAATAATATCATCGTCTACCATTTCCTCGGCCATAATTCATTTACTACTATCATTACTCTAAACATCCGCGTACTCATCCGCACCCCCGAAGACAAGCGCAACGTTCGCACGGAACGGATCCGTTTCCAGCTTCAAAGCGCGCAATACCTACTTTCCGTCCGCCCGTTTTTTATTCAGCGCCTTCATCTGTGCGTAACATTTTCGCTGCGAATATTTCATTCGTTCCCGTTGGCCGCGATACGAAGCACCGGCGCGAAACGTGGGCCGTGAAATTTCTTTCTGCCCTCGAAAAGCAGTTCCCCGGGAATGATTGGTTAATCTCGAGGAGCGTTGTAATTTATTCTACCCGAGGTGGAAGTTGTCACGAAGCGCGACTAGTTATTAAAAACTAATTGAGATCAATGAAATGATCCTGCCCGGAAGGCTCCCGCGCCCGGTGCTCCGACGTTGTGTTTCATGCAGCCAATTTGCGGAACTCGCAGCGGTGCAACCCTCGAGGAAGCTTCGAAAAGCATCCCGCCGCTAATTGGGCCCTTCAGTTATCTGCTTTGAATAATCACCAAGCGTTCGTCTTCGAGTAATTCGCGCGTATACAGCATCCGTTGATAGCTTTCTTTTCTCCGCGCTGCTCGCCATGATATCTCGTTCCTCGCCGCTTTAAATGGCAGCTTTCAATCTTTCAGACGGACACCAACCGCCTATCCGCTGGATTTCCATCGCGGGTGCCTCGCAGCGAGATCTTTAAATGTCTCGAGCGATTTCGATGCAGCGCGCCAGCGTGAAATACAATTTCCGTGAAGCGAGCTCCGTGCTTGAGTTTAACTCTCGATGATCTTCGACGGAAGTTACGCTGCCCACCCACTCTCCACTGTTCCCCGTCGTGTTTTTCGCGAAACGTATGCATCAGCCTCGATTAATCACTGCCGCTGCATTACGTGACGAAGCGAAACTGAACGAAGTCTGAGAAATCATTCGTGGTTAATGGGGTGGCTTCTTTGGAAGACAGAAGAAAGTCGCTTCCATATTGAAACTGATTTATAATCTCCTTTTAATATATTCATCGCAATAAAAGGAATATTCGTGTGCTTTATAAGCAACTTTAGTCTCAAGCAGGTGACAGATTCTTCCTGACCAAACTTCCTACCAAATTGTCCCGCTTATAAGAGTATAATAGCTAGAAAGGATATAGCGAAGTCGTAGTAGCTGCCGGAGTCTCAAAGTTTACAGCTTTGAGGTTTCGGAGCGGCAGGTTGTGCACTTTTTGGTAGGTAAGGTTTCCAGACCTCTTGTTCCGAAACCTCAAAGCTGTAAACTTCGGGACTCGTGTCTTTTACGACCTCGTTATATCCCTTCCAGCTACTGTGGCATCAAGTAAAGTAGAGGTAGGTACGGCGAAGTTGTAAAATCAATCCGAAGACAAATTTAAACAAATCAGGGGCGTCGGAAAGGGCAGCTCGAAGTGGTAGATCGGGCGCTTGAATCGCAGTAGTAAAGCTCGTCGACAGAGCCGCCTGCAGCGCTCCGCTTTAGGCAAGATCCGTGCATCCTCCGATGGGATCAATGGAACCAGAGCGAGAGATGCGACAAGTGAGACAGATACTCCTTACGACCCCGACTGAAACTCGCGTGTTTACTTTCCCACGGTGTTTTATAAGCCCCGTCGCTTAGGTTTACTTTAACGCCCGGCTGAGCCAGCCGAATTCTCTATTTCGCTGATCTTGCAGCTAGCGCGAGTGGAAGAGATATAGGGATGTGGGTCAGGGCATCGATGCGTCAAGGTAAACAGGTTGCGTGCGCCCTTGCTCGGTCGCAGCTGGGAAAAAGCAGCGGTGGGGAAATAAGGCAGCTAAAGTTAGCTTAGGGTCGCGTGCCTGGCTTCCCATTCAGCTTTTACTATCCCTCATTGACCAGTGCGCGAAACAGTGAAACGGGACACCGTAGTAGGCGGTTCTCCGTGTCTCTGTTTCGATATTATCGCGCGACAACCATCGAGCTCAGGATTCTACCACGCCCGCGGCCAAGCTACGTACGTACGCGTCGATCCGTTCTACACCAGCAGGAAGGAATCGACTAAACAGCGAAGCTCGACTCAGCTGAGCCGAGCCCGGTGTGACAGAAGTCTAGGGACGCGACGAAGCTCGCGGTGCTTCGTTCCGATTAATGGGTATAGCCGACGCGCGTTCAGCAGCGCGCGGCCAATTAGATTGCCAGTGAAGGGTCTTCAACGCAGACGGCCGGGCCCGGTCGCATCAATTGTCGCATAAATTTATTGGACGGTGATGGGTTCGCAACGGCGCAATCGACTGACACCAATTTACGAGACCGCCGCTGGCCCGGCTGAAAGCAGCGCGACGCTATCGTTCCGCCCGGCGCGACACCCTAACGCTTCCACTTATCCCTATTTTCATATTCAACGGGCATCGGGGCCGGATGCAAATCGCGCTCGAGTCAACACGGGCCGCGTAACGATCGATAACCAATGGGCGGCCGATATATTCATATTCAATACCGGCGATGCGTTTATCTATCCGTTTCGCACGGCTCTCTGTTTCGGTGTTATTGTGATCCTTCGGTCGCTTCGCGTCACCGTCTTTCCTGCCCGAGATTTACCGAGATTGGCGCCTTGCAGCGGCACCGATATTCCCGACGATTGTATTCGGGTTAATGGCCATCGATGACGAGGAGCAATTAAATTAGCGCGGATTACGAAACGCGCGACAGCGTGTGTGTGCGCGCCGGGGGTGAATTCGGGTGGTCGGTCGTGCGGGCGTGAGGGGGACGGAGGGGGAGGGATCGAGGGTATAAATTTAGGGTAGGCCTCTGGTAGTGGTACCATGTTTCAAACACATCTGTGCCACACGAGCGGCCTTCCCGCTGCCCCCCCGCGCGCCATTCTGTGCATCCCCTGTCTTTGTCATCGCGCCACTGTTTCTCCGTTGCCCCGTCGAAAACGATACGTGCCTCTCTCGCTTCACCCATTTCTCTTCCCACTCTCGAGTGTTTTCCGTCTTTCTTTCTCACCTCGCCCCTGCTCCCCAGCCGCTCGCCTCACACCCCTGTCAGTCTCTGTCCCTGTCGCTCTGGCTGCTCTCTAGGCACCACAGGGCTCTGTGGCTGTCTCCCTCCTCGTCCACCCTTCACGCCCGTGTTTCACCCCTGCCAGGGAGGGTCGATCGCAGTGCCAGACCCCGAATCGACCTGACGCTCGCTGTGGCCGATTACAAATCTGACCAATTAGGCGCACACCGCGCCCGCTGGACCTGTATTGCCAGCCGTTCCGAAGGCGCCGCCGTTGCCACCTGATCGCGCCCGCTCGAGGATCGAGCAGCCTCGGTTTAAAGAACCACCGCGATGTGGCGGGACGCACGGCGCGCGGAGATCGACGTGTCCTCGAGCAGAGATCTTCGACGATCACTTGAGTTCGAAGTTCAACGGAGATTCAAAGGAACTCAAGTTTCGCGGGGTGGATACCAGGGAAGTGATTTAATAGAAGTCGCGTCGTCAAGGAGGCTTTAAAGCTTCGTGGATAGCTATCGAATATTCAGAGTCCATAACGCGAGTACCGTTGCAAGTACCACACGCCTAAGCAGGGACCTGGAACGAAATGTTTTTTTCGTTTCGTTTCGGTTCAGCTCCGATAATAATAATTTCGTCTCGGTTAATATCGTTCCTGCTGAAAAATATTTCGTTTCCATCGGAAAGAAAAACAAATTTTCTTCCGAACCGGTTATTTTATTTATAAAAAAAAACTCGTATAAACTTATTTTAACAATTTTATCGCCTTTGGTACTTATATTATAAAATATTATACGTTATAGTTATGTATTATAGAATATTATATATTATGTCTTCAGAAAAAATTTAGAGTTTTGATGCTTTCGGTTGCAAGCCGTGCCCACGAGGGCAAGACTTCTAAAGCCTCTCCCAACACCGCACTCAGCCCTATCAGGGGTTCGAACCGACACGAGACATGATGAAAATAAGGGGCGCGCTCAATTTAAATTTTTTAACCTGGAGTGTACAGAACGTTATTAGTCGGAGTTTTTATTTCGGTTATATCGTTTTCACTCCTGCAACAGGGTTAAGAATTTCGTTTCGTTTCTGTTTCTGTTCCGGAAAAACATTTCGTTCTTTTCGTTTATCGTTTTCGTTTCCGTTCCGTTCGGGGTCCCTGCGCCTAAGCAACAAAACTTCCCCTGACTCCTCTAATTACCTTGAACCACGTATCAGCAGCCTGTTATCCGAACGAGTCACGCGCAGAGTCTCGCCGACACGTTATCCCCGCTCGAACCCTACGCGCACGGTCGAGTAGCAGGCACGCGGATATACGCGGGACGCTATAGAATGTAGAATCTTTCTACGGCCGCCCCACCACCACGTCAAGAGCAATCCTTATCGTGCCGCGCAGCGAGCTATAATTCAAGGGAAAAGAGAGAGGCGAAAAAGAATTTTGCGCAACGAGCGTACGGCCGACGTGAAAATAAGACCTCAACGGACATTCGCGTCGGCCCCGATTCAATCGACATGCCCTACTCTCCCGCACCCCCGTTTCTCTCGCCCAGCCGACCGGCTTTCAGTGTTTTTCCTTCTTTCTTTTTAATTCTCCTCGAATTACCCGCCGGCGGGTATTTTCCTCCTTGCGCCGCGGGCGAGCGGGATGGAGAGGCGCGGAGATAGAGATAGACGAACGCGGCCGGAAAAATTCGGATGCACGCCGGCTACCGGCGACGATAATTTATTATTCGCTGTTGGGCCACCACCGGGCTCGATCCATACAGGGTGGCCTCGGAATACGCGCGCGCTACCAGCCGTTTCGAAAAGCGAAAGAGACGGAGAACGAGCGCGGTACCGCGTCGCGTGGGAGGAGGGAAAAAAGAGAAAGAAGGTAAAAAAAAAAAACGAGAAGCGCGGCGTCGGTGGTCGAGGTCGGTCGGTGCACTGGTGGGGGAGGGGGAGGGCAGGGGTAACCAAAGGGGGAGAGGGGATGAGGTTAAAAAAGAGGAACAGAGACAAAGGGACGAGGAAAAATGCCAAAAAAGAGAGAAACGAGGAACGCGCGAGTCGGTGTTTTATTGCCGGCGGATTTGTCGTATTGACCGACCGGTGGAGGGGGCCTGCGGGGGTTGAAAGGCGGAATGGCGAGGGCGGAGGGCGCGGGAAGATCCAACAGGAGCGGCTGAAGTGACACTCACCTGCTGCCAGTCGATAAAATCGGCTGATTCCGGTTGTGTATAAATGATTTTTGGATTGGACGCCGATCGGCGAACAATTTCGGGGCCCGCTTGCTCCCCGTGCTCCTCACGCGGGTCCTGATCGATACACACTGGGAGAGAGAGGCGGCAGCCTCGTTACCCGGCGTGTTTCTCCTCGCGGCTCGTTTCAATTGCATTCTCCCTGCGGCCACTCCGAAACGGAAAATCATTTTTTCATATTAGTCCTAGCAGCCGAGTCTCTGTGATCGAGAGGGGGGGGGGGGAGGGGCGATTCGGTGATTTTTATCTGTTCAAGGGAGTGCCGATTCGATCGTGGCTATCTTGACGGTCGAGATTGGTTCCTTAAGATTGTTTTCTAATTCCCTGCTGAAAACTATCGTTGTAGATCTCGACGCGACTTCTGATGCAAGATCGATTGAGTTTGAAGCTCTAATTGAGAAGTCCCGTTTTCCAGTAGCACACGTGTCGTTAGGGAGGACAGATTTTAAGTAAATCGCAAGTAATGAGAGCTTGCTGTCCCTTTAGGAGAACCATGATTAAGAGAAGCTTGAGATTGCGAAGGGATGGGATTCTGTGCGGTACTTAAACGACGCCAGTTACAAATCGATCAGGAAGGAATGAGATTTGCAGTTCGGCTAAAGCAAACGCGAATTCTTTCAGAGAAAAAAGTGGATTCGGGGAAGCATCTGGCGTCGCAAAGCCTGCCCGGAGACAATCGATTCATTCATTATTCCGTATCCCAAGCTCTCCGCGTCCGTCCGTCGTCGCTGAGATCGTCGTTTCCGCGGTACAAAGGAAACGCGGGGAGGTCGACGCGCTAAACGAACATATGAAAATTGACGACGCATAACTAATTCGTGGGGCGTCGGGCGTCGGTTGGGGCGGGTAAGAGCTTTAGAATTTCGACGGCGCAGACACGACGATCGCGAGAGGCGTGGGCGTTATAAAAATTACACGCATTTCCATCTGCGAGCGATACCATCAATCCACAAGTCTCAGGAATAAAAGGAACGCGGAATGAGTCCCGCTGTGAATCGTCCGTTGATTCACGGGGCTCGCAACTCCCTCCTGCTTTCTTTTCTCTTTTCTTTTTCTGCGACCTATCCTCCTTTTCCTACCTTGCCCCACAGCTTCCTGGTGTTCTCCTGCTCTAGCACCCGGACTCCGTGCTTCTTTCGGGGAAAGAGAGATTGAAATTGCGGATTAGAGTCTACCTCCGGCGAGAGAGACCGTACAGGGGCGAACCGAAGAACCTTCAACCCCCGTGCAGACGCGGAACAATCGGCTCCAACCTCGATCATCGAATAGAATCGCATACCGAGGGTACAATCGTAAGTTCTAACGATAAGAAATCAAGAAATCGTAGTCATAAATGCATGTCTGGTCTCGGTGAAAGTGTGGACGGGAATCGACGAACTTGGACAGCGATAAAATTTAAAATTAATATTCGACAGAGGATTGGCGTATTTTAGGAGAATTAATCGTAAGTATTACTGCGTGGGATAAGATTTTTTAGGGATAAGGTGACAATACTCAGACTTATTGTTCACCCTTGTTTACCTTGTCGAATGACTAGAAATCATCGAATGGATGCGATGAAAAACTTTAGAAACGATACAGAGAAGCATTAGGATTTTCTTGAGGATGACTAATCCAAAGGTTCAATCGTAATTGCGCCAAGTAAACTTGATGGAACATATAGTTCCGTTTCCCAAGTATGTATCTCGAAGGAAAAATTCTCGTACCAGCCCTGGAGCTTGAAGTTATTCTGATAGCGACACGGGCGCAGCCATCTTCCGAGGAGGACAGATGAAAACAGAATATTCGTCGATACGCAGACGCTTTTTCAGACAGTAATGGAGCTGTAACTCGTTAAAATCTCGTGATGAAATGGTGGCAAAGAAACTACGCGCGACTGCGTCCCGTCGTCCTGGATTTTCCTGAGCGATTTCATTCAACGGGGAATCCATCAGCCGACGAGTAAGTTGGTAAGCAGTTTCAAGTTTTTGCGACAGTAATCTCTTGCGGATAATTAATAATCCAAAAGACGACGAGACGTCCCTATTTCTTGTCGTACCTCGAACTCTCTGCCCCCTGCGGCGAGAATCATTTTAATAGAGTAAATTTCCAAAAGTATGACCTTCATTTCATTATAATTATCTGCGCGTTTCAAAGTGTTCAAAAAAAACACGGGACAAAAGTAACAGCGCGGAAGTGAGTCTGCATTGGTCCAGCCTCGTGAACCATAAAGTTGAAACGGCAACGGTGAAGAGGCAATCAAAGCCTTGGGAGAGCAACAGCTGTTCAGTGGTCTTCGTATCATTGGAAACTAGACGCATCGGTAGAGAAACGACAATAACAGATCCGATCCCACATCTAAATGGAGCGATTCAAAGTTGCGTTAATTAGACCAGCCGCTGTTCGAGAGTTTGTGATGACGCGTTAGCGGCAAACGGTGGCTCTTGGTGCGCCTGAATCGCAAACCTCACCCAGAATAATGGAGTTGATTCATTTTAAACGCCGGCCTGATGCACGACGATTGCTCCGATAGGCGCGATCAAAGTGGGCCACGCTCGTCGATTAAATGGCCTTTGATGCGTGAAAGCCAATTTGGCAATGAACAGCTTTCCAGAAATTAATCTTCAATCGCGGCAACTAACGCAGCAACCCTCCACCACGCCACAGCGGCAGGGTAATCGTGCAACGTGTAAACGAATCAAGGGAACGGGCTGCGAAGCCTTCAACGACACGGCAGAGTAATTGGCCAGCCAGCGAGGGATAATTAAAAATAATTACCGTTTCTAACGTTACCCCTGCAACGGTAATCAATTAAGTAGGTCGCGTTCGAGGCGCACGCCCGCCCATTTCCTTTTATTGCACACTAGCTTTCCCTCTACCACTGCACCCGGTCTTGGGATTACTTTGCTCCGAAAAGTCTGAATCTTTTAGTCGAAGATGAATTTTACTTTCTTGATGAAGAAAACTTCAGAAATTTTATGGTGATCAATTTTACATGATCATATGTTTCATCTTCTTGCACAGAATTTCGTCGTCAGTGGAAATGTAATATTTAGTTGCGATATCGATGTTCAAAGGTACAGAATCTGCTTCGTGAAAATCATTGCCGTGATATCCTCCACCGTTTGCACTAAAATAGTAAAACATTCTATCCAATATTTAGAAAGCTTCGGATGGGTAGAATATCAGCGTTCAGAGCGTGTATGTGTATACGCTGAGCGTCTGTTTCACCGAAGCTCCACTTTTATCTCGCCGATATCGTTTGCGCTATTTAAACAGCGGAAGCGGTTAGCGATCGACTCGCGAGCCTCACAGGTACTTCGAAGGATGGCCGAAACGTGTCAAAGTGGATAGCGGAATGGCATTCGTGTCGCTCAGCCGAGAAAGCCATTGGAGTGAAACGGAGGATCCGCGGGAAGAAGAAGGAAAGAGGGGAACGAGAGGGGAGACGAGGGGAAACTCTTAACTCGGTCCCAAGTTCGACTTGAAAGGCTAGAGTTTCCGTCCTTCAACGGGCATCGCTCTTTAAACGCGAGGCAGAAAGACTCCCCCCGCTCAAGCCACCCTCGTACAACCGTTCTCGTACTCGAAGGAAAACGCGGGCCTCGCTGTTCCACATACGCCCGCCCAGAGTACGTGACGCTTTACGATCGAACGCGGCCACTGTGCGACATCGAGTCGATTTTCCAACGCGCCTACCGATCGCGAACTGTTGCACATCCTCGACCAGTGGTAATGAACGTTCGCGTGGTCGCGTGATATCTTGTGGTACGGCTAGTTACTTGTAATCAGTAATCAGCTGTTTGGTTAATGGCTAATGAGCGGTGAACGTTTCGCTGAGATATAAGGTAAACTCGGGTAAATCCGTGATAGTTTTAGAATTTGTCTAATAACTGCTAATATTTACATATTCTGAAAGTGAGTCTAGGATATAGCGATAGGTCAGACATCAGAGAAGCAAATAATAGGTTAACAGAGATTTACTGAGTATATTTAATTGAAAATATACCAAATTAAGTTGTCATGACATACTCTGGTTACTCCGTGATAGCTCTGGTTACTTCGTGATAGTACTCGCTGGCCCTATATATGTTCACCAGCTACTTGTTTATATTATTTTATATTATTTTATATTATTTTATATTATTTTATATTAGTTTACATTATTTTACATTATTTTAAATGATTTTACATTATTTTATATTATTTTATATTATTTCATATTATTTCATATTATTTTACATTATTTTTATTTTGTGCATAATCAATCGTTTCATGATCGTTAGATGTCTGAGACGTAAGGAAACATCGTTTCTGGTGTTGACCATCAGAATTTCTCAAACAGCGCAATCAGGAACACAGTATTAGGCGCACGAAAAATAAGAATTTAGTAAATTTCATAAGCAAAAATAACACTGATGCCTTATTGTATGATAATTTCAAGAGTAAGACTTGTTAAAGTGTCATTCTCCATCATTTACCTGCAGTTTGAACTTTCCATTTATCTTCTAAAGCACCTATAATACATAAACAAGCGATCGTCCACAACTAGCACCAAAAATTTCACGAATAATGCGCTGCTGGAACAAAATGCTCTCCCACTCTATCACACTAACTTCAATTGACTAATTATTTTACCACAACATAAACTAGAAGATCAACGCTGTCTGCTAGTTTTTGTTCCATCTAAATTGAGTCAGACAATTTCGAGTTACAGATAAATGAAAAAGTATCACGGAATAACCTGTACCACGGATTTACCCGAATTTACCCTAGGCATCTACGGGAGACTCGTGAAATTAAAGATTCTTGTGGATAAGGGTGTTGTAACAATGGGGAGCAGAACGTTTCAATTTTTGTGAAATCTATGGAGGTGTAATCCATGTGGCCTCTGGGCAGACATAGGTAAAATTTCTATTTAAATATATTCTCGAATAACGAACAAAAGTTAAAAAAATGAATTGTCATGTGTCGAAATAATCTAACTCGGTCTAACGAACGAATGACGACGAGTTTTTTTAACTTTTCTTCGTTATCCAAAATTTTTTTAAATAAAAATTTGCCCATCTCTGTCTCTGGGGGATTCAGTGGACAGTAGAATCTTCCTGCCGTGGTCAGACCTCCTGGACGTGTGCGTAGTTTCTAGCACAGAGGGAGAATAGCCTTCAAATATGGAGTATTTGTTTACTGAATCGGTGTTTCATCAATTGAGATATACAAATTGTTAACCGATTTGTGCACAACAGTTACAATTACAGCAGAACTGCGAGCTAGCAATTGCTGCAGCTACGTTTGCACGTGTGCGCACGTGAGATGCAGAATGAGTGTTGCAAGTGATTTGCCTTGTGCGGAAAACACCTACGAACATGGAAGGTTAATATTGAACACGGAAAATACGTTGTGCAAAGAGACCTCGAACGAAAGCGCGAATTCCCTTCGTGATTAACGAATCGCTGATAGAGTTCAACGACCATAAGACCCAAACAAATTCCGCGGGGCATTCGCCACAGAGACGCGTAAAGTTTGCTCCCTGGGTATAAATTGGAACCAATTTCAATATTGAATGCATGTCACAACTTTCAGCATAGCGCGGTCGTTTAAAATGTCTCGCGCGTCTATACCCACACACGCGCGTGTATACACGGCACGCCTATATAACCGAAAGCCATTTTATTCGGTCGAAGCGAAGTAAAATACGCTCTCCCTCTTGGGCTTCCACACGGGAAGAATTCACTTTGCATTTTTACATTTCGTCGAAAGAAGAAGAAGAAATCGACGCGAGATTACCACGGAGAGATGTATCCTTCAATGGCGATGGCAGCCTTCCCCGCCCTCCGCCCGACTTGCCAAGGCTTCATCCCCCTTGCCTCGCCATTTAAGATACTCGTTCCTTCGACGATTCAAATTTTAATTCAATTACGACGACGACGACGTCTCCTCGCCGACTCTTTCGCGTTTCCCCGTCTTCCTTCTTCCCGCGCATTCTTTTATTTCCTCCAGATCTCACGGTCGAGCCCCTTCTTCCTCCCGCCTACCGCCCCGCGAAATCTGAATTTAATTATGACCCTTCACGTAGCCGTTTTTCTCACCCCCTCCGCCCGTGGCAGCGAGATTCGTGGCCTATCTCGCTCTCACATCTGTCGTCTCCTGAACGCCAAGTCTCGCCTTTCTTCCCTTCATCTCCCTCTACCTTCCCCATTCTATTCTTCTTCTTTTCCCCGTTTCTTTCCTTCCGTTTTCTATCCAAGCTGATCGTACACGAGGGGGGGGGGGGGGGAACGCTGGGAAGCGCCTTAAATTTTATAGGGCGTTTAACCCCTCCCATTGCTTGCTCGATTTTTCCGCCCCTCCTGCGCCGTTAAATCTTCGACCATGATTGCTGAAACGCTCGACAAATGAGTCCCCGTGGTTCCAGCGCGACCCGTCTTAAGCGGGTCGAACTCAACGAGACGAATATTTCGCCCCCGGGGGTGGAACGCGTTACGGGCTGCAGGGGACAAAAGGAGATGTACGGAAGATCAGGGGAAGACGATAAGCTGTTTGTCAACGAGTGCCTCTAAGATCTCTCAGACGTTTTTCTAATTGGCAAGGTTTCCTTGGCCAATCGAATGCCGGAGTTGACGCAGCCACGTAGACGCATCGTGCACGATGCAACGATGGATAATATCGATTGGACGGAGAATAAATATTCTTATACGGGAATAATGACGGGGTTGCATTATGAAAAGACGTAATGGCGTATTCGTATTCAGAACTGGCTACGGGATCGTCTGCGCCCTTCAATCTTCATTAATTCCCTTTCTGCTCAGCTCTTCCTTCGCGGAGCTATCTTGTCCTTGTCTCGATTATCCTTTAGAAAGCATCCGTTGTATCGACGACGCTTTCTTCCGCACGATTCATTCCTCGCCTTTGTTCCTTCCTTTCCTTCTCTCTCCCCATTATTTTGCATTTATTCGATGGTTCGATTCCCCCGTTACCTCGACATCCATTCAATTCGAAATCCCCCCGGGCACTGATAGCAATTCAGCTAATGCCAATTAAACAAACAACCAGCAGTTAATTGATGGTTTACATTCACGTCCAATCAGCTCGCGCTAACTTAGCTTTTTATAAATATGCATATGTTAAACTTGTACATCGCAAGGTTTTACGTTCCGATATCAGCGGACAGATTGATGGGTCCTCTCGTCTTGAACCAAATATGCTCGAATGCACCCCTTAGAGTAGTACAGAAATTCTATTTGTTTAACCCTCGGTTGTCACACCTACTTTTTCGAACGTCGTTGTCACACTGGGCCAATTTGACCCTGTCAATTTTCAATCAGTTGTTATTTAACAACTATTCGTTGAATTAAGTCTCAACAATTCTGAGATAATGTTTGAACATTGTACAATATATGCCCATCGTTGAAAGTTGACATTTAAAGTGTCATCATGCTTAAAAAAAAGTTTGAAGCAATAAGAGCTTCAACAAAAAGGTTTTTTGCTTAAAAAAACGCAGGGTCAAATTGACCCAGTGTGACAACAGGGGGTTAAACCACAATTGTACGTCTAGCAACGAGGCGAAATCGACACTTTTACAGTAATCTGAATGTCCAGTACATCTGACTTGAGTAAGCTTTCTAAATCGTGGCAGATCGCTTTTCAGGAATTTTCCCGTATCTTCGCGAATTCCTTCCCGAGTCCATAATTCCAGAAAATTTACATTCGACGTGTTTTTTAGGATGCAGCTGTCGGAGGCAACTGCACGGAATTCATCTAAATCAGGGTGTGCTCGAACAATCTGACGAGGCTATGAAAATCTGCAGAAGTGGATGGCTATTCTGCCAAGGCCTTCTGGTATTTGACACAGCGGAGCAGTCGTATTCTAATTAAACGGTACAACGGCCTGATCTCAGGATGGAATCCCAAGACTGGCATCGATTACCCAGCCAATTTGCGACGAGCCACCCCCCCTCCCCCCCCCCCTCTCTCTCTCTCTTCGCTGCCCATCACTGTTCCACGGTCGCCGTTACCTTTGCTCCACCATCGTTCGCCGAGTCCGTTTCGTCGAGTTTCCTCGAGGAAATCCCACGAATGCAACGTGTACCCAGTGTCAAGGGGCGGCATAAGTTTATTTTGAAACGAGGCAGCCCCACCTCGCCTAGCTTTCATCGATGTATCGCCTTTGACGCGTCGTCGAATATTTAGCAAACATCTCGCGAAAGCGACGCTGAATGAAGGAGTTGATGAAAGTTTCAGCTGATCACCCCTCCCTCTTTCTCGCTTGCTGCCGTTACCTTAATAGTTCATTTGTCGTTACGAGCCGGAACGCTCTGCAAAGGGGTGCAGACACGACGGACGAAGAGGCGAAGTGGCGAGGGATGAGGGAAGCTTGGGATGGGAGCCACTGTTTATGACAATTTCGTGCCTACGGTGCATCATAAAGGAAATAAAAGGGAACAATTGCACGGTCGCCAAGTGCAATTTGCGCCTAGATATTATAAAAAGGGAAGACAAGCAGAGGTGGGGGGGCTGTAGACGAGCGAAAGAGAGGGAACAGACAGAAAGAGGACTAATGGGTGGGACAAAATGGTCGGAAGAACGCGGAGAAAAGAGGTAACTAGTACAAAACAAACGGCCCCCACCGGTCCTCCGCCACCCCTGCATTGATATATCGCCGTGTATCTAACCTCGCGTGCGCCGCGGACCGCTCTCGGCGTGCTTTTAGAATTCGATTATCGGCGTGCACGGTAAATCAACGATGAAAATAAACTTAAATTACGAGTGTTTTTCTATGGCAGGTACAGGGAAAACTACACTTTCCAATAAGCACTTTCGAACGGAGGAGATTCATTAGAGCGTAACGAATGCGTGCTGAGTGGCTTCTGTCCGCTGAATATAGTTCAGGATTTCCGTTTCTGAACAGTCAATGTCATAAAACAATTACTAAGAGTTAAGAGTGATCTAACTATTTCATTAGAAACTCAGCAAACTACACGACTGATACAACAACGGCCCATAATCCAGCAATACTGTCATTGAAACCGTCTTAACCACTTCCCCCTAATTTAGCCAGCTGTTGCAGCGTTTTATCACACCACAACAAGCCTGAGATTTTACCCGCGCGACACTCTGTAGCCCAAGACCCATATCCCGGCGAGGGCGACAGAGAACGCGGGGTTTCACCCAGAAACAGCCCCTTACCGCTGTGGCCCCCTAATTCGCTCCTCTCTCCCCCAGACGGAACGTGACCCGGGGACGAATTTGAATTCGCGCAATCCGTCGGTGGCTGGCTCTTTTACGAGCGGCCGTTTCACTAGGAACAGAGAAAGAGAGCGACGGCAGCTGAGGGCCGCGGGACCGACAGAGAAAAAGCGCGTCAAGACAACAGCCTTAATAGCCAGTACAATGGGCGGATCTTCGAGTCTTTTACGTCGCACTTGACGAAACAATAGTCGAACGAGTAGCGGGCGATAGACCGCCGGTACTGCTGCCGCCGCCGTTGCCGCTGGAGGGTGTCGAGGGTGTAGAGGGTGTCGAGGATGCCGAAGAGGGGCTGTGCCCGCTACCAGCAGACGACGACGACTCGGAATCCGTAGCCCCGGGTCGGGTTTTAACGACGTGCTCGGACACACGGTCGTTGCATCCCTCTGCCTCCGATGCACACTCTCCTCCTCCTTCTCTCTCCCTCTCTTTCTTCCACGTACTTCCCCGCCAGCTCCTCGCCGCTTCTACTTGGCCTGGCTCCATCTGTCTCTAGCGCGCTGCCCGCCTTCGTTTCGTTTTCGTGCATGCTGCAACCCCTGGACGCATCAAGCTCTACCACCCCCATCCCGCCCACGCACACCGACCGACCCTCTCTGTTCATCCCTGTCGCTGCTCCTTTTCTCTTTCTCCTCAATTGCAGCCCCCCTATCCCTGCTTCCATTCTCTGTTCCTCCCTTTGTCTCTCTCTCTCTCTCTCTCTCTCTCTCTCTCTCTCTCCCTATCTCTCTCCCTATCTCTCTCCCTCTTGTCCCAGGCTATTCCTCTCCGCCTCTCTGTTCTTTCTGGCCGTACCTCATCTCCCTTTCAACCCACCACCCCCCCGCCCCTCACGTCTTGCTGCCTCTGTCCCTGTCCAACGGCCGCGACAGTTGCCACCGCGCTCTCTGCGCGTCTCCGTCGTTCCTTTCATAAGGCTCAAGCCTGCCTGCGAGCTCCCCCGTCGCTTAACGTCAAAACTTTCGTGTCCCTCGTCGCTACCCGTTCTCTCAGCCAATCAGCACATCCTTCCGTGTACAGGGTGTCCGGCTTTATCACGAACGATACCGTCTGCTGGTCGGGTATGTACAATCATCCGTTTCGTCTGTCCGGTGTGATCATCCCGCGGGGATCACGCCAAGACACGTGTCGAGGGGATATGACTTGGAACTCGATGGTGGACAGCTAAAGGCAGCCTGATGTTTCTGTGGCGATGGAGGCTTGGAGGATACACACCCTTTCTTTCGCTTCCCAAGAAAAACAGCGTCCAGGTTCAGGGAATCTCCAGACCGGAGCGACTCGCTGGAGGAAGAGGCAGCGCGACGAGAAACCGAGGTCGAGCGGGGGAATATTTTAAGAGTAGTTAGAAAACTCCGACGTTAGGATCTCTCGCAAATAACGGCGAGTAAAAATTGAAGGACTGAAGGGCTACGTGTATCGCAGACTTCTATTTTCATTCCCTCCCTCTTTTGCATCTCCCGTCTACATTTTTCTTTCAACAAAGGAGACAACGCAGCGAGGAGCGCGATGGAGAAAACAAGTCGACGAGACTTGTTTAAGTAAGAATAAAAAATGTGGCGGGGGAAGGGCAGGCGAATATAAGGAAGAACTCCAAGGTATAAATTATACATTCCTACCTTCCTGCCCGCCTGCATCCACGTAAGTTGCAAAGCTCCTCAAAGATGCAACGGCTGCGAAACGATCTTTCCCCTTTCTCTTTTTTTTATGCGCGCGGTGATGCCACGGCATCCACCCATCTTTTTCAACCCTTACGACGCGCCAGCAGCTCGTTCCGGGAAGCTCGAGATGACAACCGGTAACAAGGGGCGCTTCAGCCGCAATATGTGCACCATAAGACGCGATAAATTTGGAAGAAAACCGCAATAAGCTTCACCGTGCGACAAATGTGCTCGGCGGGTATTCAAAATGGCGAGGGAATCGAATTCCTCGATGAAAGGATTCAAGATACGTTTCACGATGAACTCGAATTATTAGATTCCATCTCCGTGTGAGGTATATATTGTTGGGCGTAGAATTTCCTTCTACACGATGTATATATATGTGTACTTATTGATTCGAATTTATAATAAAGTCGATATTAGATCATAGAGTTAAAACGAAAAACAGTTTGAGCGCGGAACATTTGGGGAATGTGATTGGAAGCCAGATCGTTTAAAGTAATACATACCGTTAAGGAACTAGTTCTTGATCAGGCACTAATTTTTTATCAGTTCGTGAAATAAATCGTTTTTTTAAGTTTATGTCAACAAATAATTGTTTGAAATAATTACTAACGTAAAAATTGATAATTCAAAAATATATATGTTGTCTGTGAAAGCAGTTAGTATTGTTAGTTTTCGTGAAAATAAATGTGTAAGATAGCCCACTTGAAGAAAGCGCCTGTTGAACGCCATCTCTTACTGTTCGAAGTAAGAGATCACCATCGACGGCACAGTCGATTTCTTTGCTGGTTGTTGCGGTATTAAAGGTTATTTTCATATATTTTGCTTACAATAGTTTACTTTACAAAGTGTAACAAATATGGTAAATTAATAAAGTATATGGTAAATTAAAATAAAATAAATAAATAAAATATGGTAAATTACAATCAATGAAAATTATTTTATTTCATTGATTTAAAAATTGTTGTTGTTTGTTGCTGTTGTTACACAATCAGGATTCTGAACCAATACAAGAACATTTTGTGACCGCCCAACAGTTATTATAGAAAATAATAATTTACATAGCAAAATTCTTATCCCTGATTACTCTGAACGGTTTATGCATGAAGATGGAACTCTTGAAGGTAATAAAAACTGATCAATCACTAACAAATCAAAATTCAAAAGTGTACAGCAATGATTAAATTATTATTACAGAAACTTCAAATTTAACAATAGCAGATTCTCTGCAAGCATTAAATCTAATTTGTGGCGAAAACATGGACCCGAACAATAATTTAGAGATAAATTTAGATTTAATTGAACATATCGAACCAAACCTCGCTTCGCAGGAATGTATTCCTACCACAGAGAATCCTGCATCAAACAAAAAGTTGTGTCAAGAAGAATCAACCAAGCAAAGTAAAAACAGTACATGTTTAATAAAATGAAAATAATAATAGTTATGTGCAGGTAATATGATCTAAATGTATACTTACATTTCATTTCAGAAGATTCTCGAATACCATCTCCTTTTAAAAGATGCCTTTATTGGCCTCAACCAAAAATAACGGAAAACAAGAGAAAACGAAAGCATAAAATACCTGCGGTAGCAACATCAGAAGAATGGAGAGAGTATCACCAAAAAAACAGTTCAGAGAAAGCAAGAAGCAGAGGCAGAAAAAGAACATAGAAGATCGAAAGATTACAGAAATTAAAAATAAAGAAAGAAAAGGATGAAGAAAAAAATCGAAGAACAATTTAAACAAAACCATACCAAAAATTGTTAAAAAGTCTTCTAGAAAAGTTAAAATAAATAACGTTTGACAAAGAATATATTTCATGATTATACATTAAATATTTATACAAAAATTATCTGATGAAATATTAGTTCTTTACCTGATAAGAAATTAGTTCCCATGTATTTTAGATGATCAAAAACTAGTTCCTCACCTGATCAAAAAATTAGTTCTCATGTATTTTTACCCGACTGCGGCACGCAAAGGAGGGTATTGTGTTTATCAGGCTATGTTTGTATGTCCATGTTACGCTCTAGAGCCTGTACGGGTACACCGATTTGGACAAACGAGGTGTCTTTCGAATTGTCTTGACGTTCCGAATGTTATAGGATATATAATTTTTAAAAAAGTAAAAAATAAAAAAATATAAAAAATTTAAAAAACTCGACTGCTTAAAAAGCGAACCAAAATGACAAAAATAATAAGGTGACAATTTAAATTAACTCGATTGCCTACAGTCGGAGGCCTCAAATCTTTTGATGTAATTACATTCGAACAATTATTTCGAAATAGAAAATTATATATTGTCTTAATAAATATTATGTATCGCTGTTCGCCCTAATTAGATTTGATGGTCTATTAACAACACTAAGTATTTCCCACACGGACAAAGAGAGAAACATATAAGTTACAAAATACGCCGAAGTTGAAATGTCACTATATAAGCTTGCATTGATGTTCCCCACCTCTTTTTGTTACCAGCTTGAAGCACTTTCTTTAGTCATTGCGGTACATGCTTGGGATAGAAGAGCATCAAAAGATTTGAGGCTTCCGACTGCTGGCAATTGAGTTAATTTAAATTGTCACCTTATTATTATTTCTGTCATTTTTGTTCGCTTTTTATGCAGTCGGGTTTCTTAAATTTTTTATATTTTTTTAAATAATCAAAAACTTGATCCTGACCTGATAAAAAATTAGTTTCCATGTATTTTAGATGATCAAAAACTAGTTCCTAGTCACCTTATTATTCCGTACCTTATAAATAACTAAATTATACTTATTTTCAACTTTATAAAATTTTTCCTTAAAGTTTAAACATTAATTCATCGTTTAGTATAAAAAAGTCTATGATTTAAAGTTTTATTAGGTTAAAAATAAATATTAAAGCGGGAAGCCCTCTAAACTGATCAGAAACTAGTTCCTTAACGGTAGTGGCATTTCATCCTGTTTTCTGCTTCAACGCACCGTTTAATCGCGACGCATGTGGCGTTATAGAGTCCCTGAAAGCTCACGCAGCATCCACCTTTTTTACTCTTCACGACCCTCCAGTTTTACTCTTTGCGACCACCGCCCCTGTATATATCGATGTTGACCAGAATGAACGACCGCAGGGCTCGGGAGCCGCATGTGATTTGCAAAGGATTATGTCACGGCAAGGATGCTGAAAGTTTTAATACTTGCTGTGCGTGAAACCATGAATTACTCGCGCAAACGTTTTCAACCATGAACTGTCGACGGCTTTGTAGCAGAGGAGCAGAATATCACTGAAAAACGTATCGTGCGCGGACTGGAATTACCTTTGCAAGGAATTTATCATAGGAGGACAGAGAATTGGATGGACGACTAGATACGTTAATGTTATGCTGCATTAGCAAAATTGATCACCCCAAGAATGTGTAGCCCATAATTGTCAGACATCGGCGCATTGAGGGCCGAATAGGCCGAAAACACATTTCCCGAATTTCACCTCCCCGTATAACCGTTTCACGCCACGACACGCAGAACGCGCCTGAAAATCTTCCAAACCCCAGCGCACTCTGCAACCGCCAACTCTTCTCGATTCTAAGCTCCCCATGCCACCAGAAAAAGCACGAGGGTCGATTGAAAAGGTGGAAAAGTCACGAGACTTGAACCACAGTACAGAAAGCAGACATTCCATCGGCGATATGGCGGGAAACATCCAACAAGCTAAAGCACCCATTGGTTCGCGTGACTCGGACCAGTCTAACCGAACGTCTTCGCGTACGAAGCTGGCCGGGACAATAGGGGAACAGGAGGAGCAGAAGACGAGCAGAAAGGAAGGTTGGAAAAGAGTAAAAACGCATCGCGAGAGCATCCGCGAACGGCGGTGGATGCGTGCGAGGGCCGCGCGCACCCTACACGTCCACCCTTTCATTCTTTGTGGCACCTGCAGCTACCCTCTCCAAGCCGTACGCTACGCGGCCAGCTACCCGCGGGAGGAAGAGGGCCGATAGTAAACGGGGCTGGAGGGACGGGAGGGGGTAGCATCGCGAGGAGAGGGTGGAACGCATGCGCAGGGTGGGCCGCGGGGGTTCTCCGACACGATCAGTCGTGGCCGGCGGTGCCGGAGGCCAAAGACTTTCGCGAGGGTGGACGCGCCGCGTTTTCCGCTGGACCTCTTTCGCTCCGTCTGCACGGCCGTGTCTCTCTGTCCCCTTGCTGTACACGCCGCCGATCTTTAACTGTCACCGCGGGGTGAGCGGCGGCCGCAAGCGTCCGTCCACGCACGTATGACCCTGCCGCCGCGTGCGCTTACGCGGTCGGCTGCACCAGCGTCGGGACGTCGTCGACGACCTGGCCGCGCGACACCAGCCTCCTATCTCCCCGTCGCGGCGTGATCGCTCGCGTAACGTGACACCCTAGAGGAGCAACGTGACCCGTGAGCAACGCGAGGACCACCATCGTCGCCGCCACGGCCAAGCCGAGGATCATCGTCGCGGTGACGCGCGACCGGCACCACGCTCGCCCTCGCCGCTTACACCGGCTGCAAGGTTCGCAGAGGTCCAAGGACAAGATCGAACGATGCTGGCCCGCTGCCTAATTTTCATCGGTAAGTCTGTGTGGGTCTTGATTCTGAGAGTGCAGCGTCTGCCGTGTCTCGTCCCGCGCGCGCTCTTCGACGGAGCGATTAAGCGTCCAAACGGTTAACAGGATTGACGGCAATGTGAAACATGACCGTGGCACTGTGATGTTTCTTCCGCCGCTCTGTCCGATGGTCGATGGAATTTTACGAGAGCGTCAGCGATGATCTTTTGCTTGCCTGTTTCAATGCGAAGTATGGTGTGACGGATGTAGGGTTGATGATCGCGTGTAGCTTCGTGATAGTTCACGCGTATATTTACTGCGAAGGTAACGGGGAAAGGGGTTTCGCGACGGTTCACTGTGTGGCAATGCTATTTTGGTAAAACGAGCCCCGTTCCGTGGAAACTGGTTTCGCGGGTACGTATTGCTAAAAGTTTCGCTGAGCCGCGTAACGGGAACAAGATAACGGCGAGCACGTGACACTCGTGTGAGTAATTTGTGGAACGTACACTCTGAATCCGCGCCTCTCTATTGATAGGAGAGAATGGAAGTTCCTCTTGAAAACTTCGCGGGGATGAACTGAATAAACGCGCGTCAGATTCTGGGATCTATTCGTGCGTGGAAAGCGTGTACTAATTGGGTCTGAAATTCTTTCCCTGATTTACAAAAGCAGAGTTTGCGAAAGGTAAAAGTCTCACTCCTAGGCAGAACTTGTAGAATCGTAATATTTCTCCTGGAATGGCTTATTATTCTTCAAAAGCTATGATACTCCCATAAATTTAGCGCAAGAATAACGTTTCTTGGGGAATTGTAACTTTCACACGGCGCTGCAGAATTTCTACTCCCTCGAATTGTTTGTGTTCGAAGAACCTACCCTAACAGCGTTGAATTCTCAGTAGGGCGAGTTTAGAACCGTCGACTGTAAAAAACCGTGTTCCACTCTCTCATTAAATTTTCCAGAGCGTGGATTATATTCTCTCGAGGGAAAAGCGATTCGAACGTACCATGAAGATTCGTAATGAGCGTGGAAAAGTTTCATAGTCTGTTGAAAACGTCATTCCGGAAAGAATTTCTAAAGCGAACGTTCATCTTATAGTACTACGAGGAATCAAATATTTGTCGCTATCATGACAAATTCACAAGCTTGTAATGTATTACTATTCCAATTATTTATTATATCCCGTGTGCTCGTTACAGTTTATTATCTCGCGTAATAAAAGCATGAAATACTCTGAATTGTGTGAATTTATAGCGAGACCATATTACCTACTCGAATCCGAGCTAAAAATTTAGGCACAATTATAGCCAATGAAGTTCCTTTGCCAGTTTGCCTCGGAGGCGTAGAGAAATTCTCGATCAACTTTTCTCACTGACTACGACACGTTCGTTCGCGGAATACATATTCCTGAGAAATTCTCTCGGTGAAAAAGTCTCGTTGGAGAGCAGCCCTCTCGAGCGTACGCAGCAAAAAGGAAAGCCGTAATTTTATTCTGTGAAGTGCGCGCGTCTACCTGGAGTGTACATTTTCATTCGAAAATTCGTCGGAACCGCGGGTATAACGGATACGCTTGAATCAAAAATTAATTCCAGCCTACGGTAACAAACGATACGGGGAAAAGAACAGTCGAATTCAACGGCAGACAGCCCTCCACCACGGAGCACTTAAAAGGGTTAACTCATTTCCATGTAATTCCCGTAAGTGGCTCGAGGGAAGAAAACGAAACCTTACAAGGGAAGCGATCAGAAGGCAGTTCCCTACAACTACGACAATTAAACACATCCAAGTCCCTAAATCCCTGCCCAAATTACAAGTTACAGCTAAAAGTTCAAAGGACAATTTCAACGGAAGTAAAAAGATCTCCAAGCTGCGAAGAAATCTACTTACGTGACTAATAAACGCTACTGGAAGTTGCCGCAATATTAAACGGTAATTTAAGTGGCGGAAAGACGAAGGAGGAAGCAACGTGGCCACCACGAGGGAGTCGCTTCCGCATCAACATGCAGAGAATGGTAGAAGAATATCTTCGTATTCCCGTTCCGAAGAAGAACAATACGTTCGTCTGGCCAAGGAAGGGGCGGCATCACTCAGACAATGAAGAACGTCGATAATGATCGCGACGCATCTTAAGACCTCTCTCGTTAACGTTCTGCCCGGTTCTTTCGCTTCTTGCAGGAAGCTCTCTGTAGTTTCCTGAAGGAGCTCAACCGACCCCCTACCTACCCCCGCCGCCCTTGCCCGCCCACTCACCCGACCGCTGTCCTCTCTCCCCCCCTCCGCCGTTTCGCACTAATTGCGGACAATTCCAGACTTTAAATCTCTCGAATCTCGAAAGCCTTTAATCTCGACGGTCGAGCCTTAACGACGTCGCCGTGTTTCGTATAGCGACAGTTTGAAATTTAAGCGCTCGAGGGGGCGGAACAGACACCCTTAATAAGGTTCCTTCACCGTCTCGTCTTCCTCCTCCGTTCCTCTTCCTCTTCCTCATCCTCTGCATCCCCTTCCCTCGCTCCGTGTCTTCGGCTTATCTACCCCCTTTCTTCGCCGTTTCGCCTGACCTACGTGCTCGAATGCACAGAGGCGAGAGCGTTAATGGAATATTTTAATGGCTAAGCAAACCTTTAATCAACCTTTGCCCGACCACCAGGACACATTGCGCGAAATTAGCAGTAAGTAAGTAGACGAGGCGCTCGCGACGGGGGAGATACTCGCGCCGCGACCAAACCGAGACATCGGTTTGGTCTCTCTACCTTCGCAGGAATAACTTCACCCGTGAACTTCCGCGCGATACTCGCCGCGGAAGGATAAACGTGCGACCCGTTTGCTGGGGCACCGTGCACGGAATCCAGCTACGCTCTCGAGGACTGATTAAAAGCCAGATACGGAATTTTCCTGGGCAACACTCGCGGAGAAGTAACTCCTCGAAACTGGCGAGAAGTTATCCCTCCGAGATGAAATCCTCGACCCTCCGTATCGGCAGGGACGGGGCGGGGAAAAATGCTCGATATAATTACGCGGGATCGTGCAATTAAAGTTTCCGACGTGTTCGAAGCTCCCCGTCCCCGCGCACTTCTCTAACCGTCGATGTGACTGCGTCCCGGAAAGTAGACGAAAACCAGGGGCAAAAGGACAGCGGAGGAGGGACGAAAAACGGGGAGGTATCGATCGAGGTTCATCGCGGAAGGTTGAACGAAACTACCGGAAGCGAAGGCCAGCTGAGGGCGAACAGCTTAATGCTCTGTCTGGAAATATAGAAAACGTGGGAAATAGCTCGGGGGGGGGGGGGCGAGAGAGGCCGGGAGATCAACAGGGAGCGCTGTCAGTCACCGTGAAAATTATCGCTCAAGTATCTTAGGTTTGTACACGGATCCCTAGACAGTCTGAAGGGTTGCTCGTAGATGGTGGATGCAACGGGGCTGGGGACGCGGACGCCGAGAGACGCCCCTCTCTCGTTGGCACGTTCTCCGATTATGTGGATAATGCGAGGCAACGTGACGAGCCTACGTATACATCCCGATGGGCACACCCCCGCTGGCCCTGCGCCGCCCGTCCCACCCTCGCACACCCCTATTCGTTATGAATATAAACTCCGTGAAACTGATTCGTACCGCTGCCGAGCGCTGCGGACTACCCTCGTCACTGGACGGAAGGGACTGGACATTTCGCGATGGAAGCCTGGCGAACTTGTGCACTCGCTGCCACACTGTTTAGTCATTTATGTCGCCCCTTGCCTGCCTCTGCTTCCTAACAGTTCGTGGAAGACAGTTCAGCTGGATCAGCTGTCTCTAACAAGTGTGATGAACATTCACGAGGGGTGTTTGAGAGATCCTGTGGTTGAGATTCATTTGTAAATGATGGGGGAATGGTTTAGCTGTGTTGTAGGAAGCTTGGTGCTATTAATTGTAATTTAATGTTCTGAGTTTCTTAAGTACTTTTTGATAGTTTATTTTCGATTGTTTGTGTGGCTGGTCTGGTATCCTTGTAGCGGTGGTTTCTTTTATTAGCTGGAAAGAAACGTTGCGCTATTTCGTGCAGGTTTTCGTTACTGAAATCTGTGAGTCGCCCCGTTTCGTGCTTCGTACTTTAAATAGATTAAAACCGACGAAGAAAAGTAGTGTAATAACTGCTAGGGAAGTCTCTATTCTTCGTATCGGGTACAATATTCAGCCACTCTGAAATACTTTTTTCCTCGTTCATTTAAGCAGCTACTTCCTGGGCTTGGCTCTTCTACCGTGATACCGTCGGTAGCGAGAAACTTTTACGATTGCGAATCATAATATCTTCTTTCTCCACTTTCCTTTACTTTTAATTATATTCCTTCCATCCCATTTCTTTCCCCTTTCCTCTTCGCGTCGGAGACAAGTCCCGAGTTTTCTTCAGTTTGGAACAAATCGAGCTCGCGCATGTATCGCTGTTTGCCTATCATCCGTGTAAACTAGAAGGAAACACGGGAAACGTAAATGAATGTTAAAGCGTTTCGGTTTTCCCGTAACAGACGAAATTCAAGCGCGCACACGCATGTTCTGCGTTTGCTTTGCAAGCTATTCCCTCGATTCTTCTTCCGCTCGTGATAAATGTAACGGGAGAGTTGTAAATCGAGTCAGTAGTCCTGAAATTTTGAAGACTCGTTCTTTAGAAATCCGCGTCTCGTATTTGCACCGTCTTTGATTAATATCGCGTATCTTTGATTCACTTTCGTTCATCAATCTACTTCTTCAACCTGAGAGCTGTATTCCCAGCCGTTAAACTTTATTCTCCTTCCATCCATCATCGTTCGTTGTACACGAATCGTTTGCACGACACGTTTTCTTGACAAATATTTCCCAGTTCAAAGCGATTTATCACGGACCCATGAATAACAAGCCACGTTTATCTGATACATTAATGGAGGAACACTCGATTCTCCTCTTACGGGGTACTGAATCCCAGATATGGTTTCAAAATCCAACCATGCAGAATAATTATAAAAAGAAAGGAATATTACTGATTACAGAGAATATTATATCACAGGTGATCTAACAATAAGTAAATTTCTCCAACAAGTGATTCACAGGAGATCAATTTTCATATGTCCATTGAAATCAAGCGACTGCAAAGTATGGTCTCGAATTGTGAAATTTCAAAGAAATTCATTTAAATCTAATACTAACCGCATTCTATGACATCGTAAAGTAAACGCGACATTACCATAGATTCTGTAACACTCTGTACACTTCATCTTTATTCAGAGAGCAGTTCAACTTTCAATCGATGTCGAGCACATTTTATGATAACAGCCTAGAACCGTCCCTGGGAAACCACAATGGTACCCTTTAACTTGCCGAATGTCGTTCCAGGGAAGGTAGTTATTGCTGGGAGAAAATTGAGGGAGCGGAAGAACTGCGGAAAGTCGACAGAAAGTGATTTAGATACGTCAGAATTGAAGCGAAGCTTGCCCGCCCCCTGGAGAAAGAAAATTTACTTTGCATCCCGGACATTTTCCTTGCCGAAGGAAGTTCCAGTGCGAGGCATTTACAATTGAAATTACTTTCCTCGTCGTCTCTGGATTATTACTTTCACCTGCAACCGCCAATATCCTCGGTATCCTTTTTTCCAACGACTCACATTATTTTACAATTCTAATTACGCTCGTGAGAAAGAGAACATGAGAAATATTTCGAGAACTCCGTAACCCCTTAAATAAAGAGTTCAAGCATGCCACTCTATAAGCGCGTTTGTTGTTGGACACGCAGAAGACGTCTGCGAATCCTGAAACTTCTGCCGGAGAAGGGAATCGTACGGATGTCTAGCTTTTAACGCGAAAAAATTGGGGGCAAAGTTTGAAAGTGGCGACCCGAAACTTGGGAAAAACTTGTGGATGGCAGCGTGCGTCCTGCCGCAAAGCTCCGCGATCCCTTTAACGTCGCAAACAGTCCCCTGCTGAAAAACGATTACAGAGTCGCGAAGATGCGACAGGAAGAAGAACGAAACGGGATCAAGTCATAGAACGAAACAGTTGGAGACCGATCGAGCGGTTTCTCCCTCCCGATAAAACTTTCGATGTTATGCTCCGACCCCCTTCGCCGAGCAGTTGTAACGGGACTGTATGTGAGAATCGTCCAGGAAATTTTGAAGGAAAAAGAGCGCGGAGACGTCGGAACCAATTTTCGAGCGGGAAAGTTCGACGAAGATTCGAAAGGGGGATCGACGCGCTCGAGTTTCAACTACCCTGCATCTTGTACACTTCTGTCGTCGACTTCTGTTTCGATCTTTATCCCGTATCTTCCGATGCTGGAGCAGTCGAGGCTAAAATAGTAGCACGGTTGATTCGCAAGAAACTTTAGTACCGTACGTTTCAATTACTTATCGAACTTATAGATCCCCGCGCTCGATCCCCCAAGGGCCACAGACACCCGTTCGAATCAAAACACTGTCGGGGCCCCGGTCATCCGTGGCTTCCGTCCCAAGAACGGGGACACGGTGACGGGGGGCAGAGGGTCCGTGCTCGAGTTCTCTCTGAGCGGCATTGTGCCGGTAAATTAAGTCGTCGCCGGGTTAAAGGCGTCACAGTTTTACGCGCGATAAAACGGCGAAAGGAGGGCCAATTTCCTGATCGGCCATGGGTGAAACGTCCAACCTCCCTTGCTGCCCACCCCCGCTGCGCCACCACCTTGGGACGTGTTTTTCTCCTTGGCAGCCCCTGCTCGCCCCCGATCGACCCTCTTTTAAACTCTCGACCGTAACACGCACGCCAGTTGGTTCGTCGAGTGGTCCGTCGGACCGTTTATTTTCATTCGCCGGGATTGCTTTTCGTCGATGCTCGCAGGAGCACCGGCGTACGCCCGCGACAAAAGCTGCCCCTCGCGCATACGCGCGCTTCCTTTCACGCTCCGCGTGTGTTCCGCGCGCGCGTCACTCTGCACAGGGGCTCGCGTTCTCCTCGCCAGGAGGGTGCACGGTGTTCGCGGCCCCTCTCGTTGGAGAATGAACCCTGGCAACATTCTTGACGGCTTGTATCGCCGGGGCGCGCAGCCGTGTCCTTACCCCGACGAACGAATCGCGGAGCTAATTTGCACGGTAATGAGCTCATTATCCTGGCTACTCCGGCGCGGCGGCGATATTAGGAGATAATTTAGATAGCGCCGCGTAATAGCATCAACCCGGCCACCCTTTGAGAACGGACCGCTCGCGCGCTCGATAACGTAGAACGAGATGGGTGAAAAGGAAATTACACGCGGGAAATAAAAAGGTGGTGACGAGCGAGGAGGGTGGAGGGAAGCGGTTAATTCTGACGTAGAATCGAAAGGAGCTGCGGGACTCGGAAAGTGCGAATGAAGGTGTAAGTAGAAATGACGAGTCATGGACGGACATGTTGCAAGTAGTAGTAGTCTATTTCACTTGCCCTTCGATTTCAAGAGAACATTCGGTATGCATTCCAGTAGATTCAATAATCCGCGTTTACTCGGATCACTGCGGATATTACACACTAATTCTCACTCAAGAGCAAACAACCTGCCGCACTCTGCGTTACGGTACTCACCCCTCAAGCTACTCCGAGATACCCACGCAGTTCCCGATTTTAAAGCTCTGCAAATTGCTTCACGCCTTTCGCCCCTACGTTTCACATAATTAAATTACAAGAACGGCGCGGGAACTTTGATAGTTCATCATTAAAGCATCGCTACTGTATGATACCGCGCCAGGTGGGCGAGCGGATGGCGTGTACGTGCTGGTGGACGGATCTCCGTAAAACGTGTGGCCATCGGTCCGCCACGTATAACGGCCCGTGCACGGCTGCTAAATTATTCCGCGATAAACTTGTTTACGTACGTTTAGTCGCGCGTGCTACTTCAGTTCCCTCGGCAAATAGGGGCGTCATCCTCGCGCGACCCGTTCGACCACGCGTCGCGCGTATCGACGAATAAATAATACGCTAAACAGACGCGCCGCGGAGACAGGCTCGTTACACCGCCATCCCGTTTCTCCCCCATCCGACCCGCGCGACAGTCGTTCCATCGACGATGTAACGCCGATGCAATTTTTACGGCGAGTAAATAACGGCCGTCGAATGCCCGCGCGCCCCCTTAAACGCGCGTTTAAAAATTCAAGCGCAAACCCGAAATTCACAACGTCCATTGCGCGCTAAACGCTCGGGGTCTCCTCATCCCCATTGTTCCGTCATTAACGCTCGCTCCGTTCCCGCGTGGGGTTCTGCCTGTCTGGCGATTTCGGGTAGCCCGGGGAATAATGTAAGATCACCACTTCACCCTTTGCTACCGCCTCATTGCATTCTGTTTTACTTGACACTCGAGGACTTGGAAGAATAACAATGCACCTTAAAAATCTCGGTGTTCAACTCCGAGTTTGTAAGTTTGAAAGCATTTCGTCTTGGTCTGAGCTTCGACATTTAAAGCGTAAATTACTAGTTAAGAAACAAATTGCTTCCATTCTAATCAACCATTCAAACGACTTTGATACTCGACTACGAAATCTCACAAATACACGGTAGAATTCAATACAGGTAACTTGGTGCAGAATCAGTGATGATCATCGTTCGAGATCAAGCGAACCCACCGTCGATTCACCGCAGTGACACAGACTCCGCGCTAAGGGCCAAGTTCCTAAGTTCGTGTCGAACGCGCGCGAAGCTGATCGCTAGAACCTATTGCCAGAATAACCGACAGACCGTAGCTGTGCCGTGAAAATTTAATAAACGCCGCGCATGCAGCTAGCGGCAGCGCCGTGCTCCGAACCACGGCGAACTCCTAACAAGTAAGAGGCGTGCTTGCCGGCGAGCTGCGAGACACACTTAAGGAACAGCAACAACCCCTCGCATATTCATCGGTGGTTGACCAGATACACGAGAAAGGCGGACTTTCGGCGATAGACAAGAGCCCGCGGAAAAGGAGGCAGCCGAGAGGAAGATACGAGGGGCTGGACTCTATCGACTCGGCGATGGCCGAGCATGGAACGGAAATCGGCGTTAAAACTGATCGATCCCCATTCCGAGAGAATTGATTAGTCCAATTTTCCGTCGAGGAAATTGATGTTCGCGGCGCGTCTTAATCCAGTTTAGAGAAACGCGAGGATATCTCGGTGGAAGATGAACGGGCGGGTAACGGAATAAAGACGTCGCCGATCTCCAAGCTCCCAGCGTACGATTGCCTATCCCGCTCTGGACGCGACGTTGTCTTTCATTATCGTCCCCCTCCGATCGAATCGCAACGATCATCAAATTACAGATAACCGTCAGGAGGCGCCGGAAAGCTCGGCTGCATCGAGATGCAGGGCGAGGGGTGCGTCGCCGCATCTTTCGACGCGCTCGAAAAATGTCCCGTGCGTTGTAGACCGAGGTAACGCGATTGCCGTCGGAGTTAATGGACCCGCGGAGAGATGCGGGCCCAGAGGCGTCCCCCTATTTCTCGCGTCGCTTCCCCGTGATATTTTGAGGCAAAATCGTCGCGGTTTCGCTCGAGCGAATAATTTCGTTCGCGAAGTTTACGCCCGTTCGGCGGTGAAACAAACGGTATCTCGTTCCCCGCCCCACTGTCGGCGACGATTCACGCGAAGGCTATCTCCGCGATTTTTTCTCCAATTATCTCTGAATAATTCAACCGCTTTCTCTATAGATCTACCAGCGCGCTTTGCGTTCATGAACGCCCGCATCGGAGTGTATTCAACGATTTCTCTGGAAGTGCATGCACAAACGGGTGCAAAGTGCTGGAACACCTACGACTGAGATCCGTTGACGGGACTCAATCTTCGCGAGGAGCGTTTTAAAAATTGAAACACCTGGAAGCCTAGCCCCTCCCTAGACTGATAATAATTCATCCGAGGCCCGCGTACAAGTTGCTCTCGAAGAAATATCCGGAACCTTTTCTCCCGCGTCTTTAACGGGTCTACTCCAGGCCCAAGAGAGCGTGACCGATCTCGAACCCGTTCAATGGCCACTTCTCGCGCCCCTGTGCTTCAACCCCTCTTTCGCAACGTCGCGGCAAGATTTCCTTATCGGCTACGTGACGTTCTGCAGATTCCTCACGCATCACAGATTACGCCGTGGATCAAAAGGCCAGGGAGAACGAGGGTGGGAAGGAAGGAAGGAATTCTCGAGCGAGCGTGCATGTACGTGAATACCAGCGCCGGTACACGTAACCGTGCAGCGCACGACTACTGTTCCGGCAGCGTCGTCTCTCCTTATCATGCTCGAGCGGTGACCGACAGCGTTACGTACCGATGTACCGCGATCTCGGTAAAGCAACTACTACCCCCGGCAGCCCATCGTCTCTTACGGTCTTCAAGAAGCTCTTGAACGAGCGTACAGCAGAAGAGAGACACCAAAGGAGAGAGGGGGAGGACAGAGAGAGAGAGAGAGAGAATGGCGGTGAAGAGAGACGAGGTGAGCTGCTGGCTGGCACGACTCGCTCGATATCCATTAACCCCCTCCCCCGAGTGGCATCCCGAGTCTCTGTAGAGTTTAGGGGTGGCTATTCCCTCCTCGTTCATCGGCAAGACACGAGTCTATACCTCGGCGAGAGGGCGAAGGCTCCTCTCGTTCGTTAACCTGCTGGAAACTGGAACTTTGGAAACGAGCCGGTGTGCTCGCAGACTCTACACTTGCTCCCTCCATTTTTTTCGGATGTCCTTTCTCAACGATACCTGTTTCGCGGCCGCAAAACCACCCCCTCGCGTGGACACGTTTCTTAACGCGCGAAAAACAGCGCCCGCTGCTGCATCCACCACCCGTCTGGCTTCTTTCCCTTCAGATCCCTCGCGCGTCTTGTTTTTCCGCCTCACACGGACCCGCAGTTACGCCTCGGCTATTTAATATTCATACGATTATACGAGGAGCCACGTTCCCCGGGCGGCATTTAAACGATGAACGACGACGTGGTCCGCTCCTCATCCCCACGCGGGAAATAAGAAAGTGCATTTCAGAGGCTGCTGCCACTCACCTCGAAAGCTTGATGGCTACTCCCGCCCGGTTAATTATGCGCGTTTTATCGTCCCGCGCACTTAATGTAATTTCGTGGCCGAGCGACAAACAACGGCGGCAGGGTTGTTTACCAACCGCAGTGGATCCTTTGAAGAGCGGGTGTTTATCACGTGAGCAAAAGGTGGACGACTGGTCGATGGCTTCTGGGCTTGATTCTGAGAGAGAGGTGATTGTAGGCGCGCCATTGTGGTGGTGATAATTCTTTGGGGGTGGAATGGCGATTTCACGGGATAAATTTACGTTATGCCTTTGGCTAGAGTTATAAAGATAATCGGAAAGTTGCATCGCATATAAAAATGTCTTGTATTTACCAGGAAGTTTAAAGTTTGTTTAATCCTTGACACTTAACGGACGGGTCGAATCTGGTCTGTCTTTCTCGGTTTCCGGGCACTTTTTAGGACAGTGTAGGAAGTCACAATGGAAAAACGTAAATTTACGTGGCCCGTCCTAGTAAGTCATAATGGAAAAACGTAAATTTACGTGGCCCGTCCGTTAAGTGTTAAGGGGAGGTTCTGGTCTAAATGTCGATTTTTTTTATTTCATTTTTCGAATGTTCAACCTTTTAGGAAAACGTGTTTAAAAGGATTTGTTGAAATTCATAAAATTCCCGAAGTTATAGGCATTTGAGTAGCGGCAAATGCATGGGTCACAACCGGTCACTCGGCGCTCACGTAAAACTTTAAACGCGTTTCTCCCGAAACAGTGTTCTCAAAATCGGTGGGACCTGTATCTCCAAAAGTTATTATCCGATTCGACTGAAACTTTTTTTACTTTGAAGAATATACTTCTGGCTAGGGGGGAACTAGAAAAAATTACAAAAAATTGACAAATTAATCATTTTTAAAGGCGTTGAAAGGACGAAAAATACATGGAAAAGTGATTTCAAGCTTGAAGTGTTGTTATTTTCTAAAAAAAATGTCATTTTTGTAATTTTTTTTAGTTTCCCCCCTAGCCAAAAGAATAATCTTCAAAATAAAAAAGGTTTCAGTCGAATCGGATAATAACTTTTGGAGATACAGGTCCCACCGATTTGGATCAATTTTTTGACGCCTTGACTTTAACGACTCCCCAGGGCTGTCTGCAATGATTAATTATAAAACAAAAAATATATTTCTATAATTTAAGACATCCTTAATACAATGCAAAAAGTCCCATTAAATTATATATAGTAGTTTTCCTTTAATTAATTCCTAAATATCACCTATTTTTTTTTGGGCTCTAGACCAGAACCTCCCCTTAAGGGAATTGTGAATATTATGTAATATTTATTTCGAAAATCTTTGCTTCTACAACCACTTTTGTTCTACTTCAATATCGAACGGGAAATACTCGACCACTTGCAGTAGACTTTGCTAAACAACGCGCTAAGCATTCCCAGATTCACCAATAAGGGAGAGTGGGGGAATTACGAACACCTAAGGAAAAAGTTGAATAAAACAAAATATTAGAAAGGTAATAATGTCTTTATTACTTATATTCAAAAACACATTATGTGTTTATATATTTTGTAATCAACTTTAATAAAATTTGAAAATAAAATAAGTTTTGAATAAAAAACAAGACCGTTCCTGTTTGTGATTTTCTATCTAGTGGTAGGTAATCACGAACACAGAGTAGGGGAATCACGAACATGACTTATTTTTTACAAAAATCACATAAATAGTCTTTCGACGTGCTCTGTCCATCACTACAGTTTTCGTGTGCCCACTTTCTACAATTATAGCACATAATCCAATCTTCAATTGGAGGGTCCTCGTACTTTTCCTTACAATAGATGTAGTAATATTCGTCCTCGTCGTTTTCAGCGTTAAGTTTCCTTTTCTTTTTTGGTATTTCTTCTTCTGTCTGCCTCCTTGTTTTCTCTTGAAAATCTTTAGAAATCTTCAGTGCTTTACTTCTAGTCAGTCTTTTGGTCATTTTTTTGGTTTGCTTCTGGATTTCATACTTCCTACCTTTTCTCCGTTTCTTTCATTCCAGGACCTCTTTCATAGGAGAGCTAGTTAAAATCGTTGAATGTTTTTTCTTAATATTCCGTTTAGCAGATTTTTTAGATGCAGCGGGTAAATTTATAATATCGAAGAGTGGAATCGACTAATCAAGTGAAGAACCTGGTTGGTTCGACGAAGGTTGTATATCAGTCATTGTATTCTGATCATCAGTTATAGTTTCATTGTTAGGGTGCTCAGTTTGAAAATTGGTAGAAGTAACGAGATTGTTAAGCAGTTCTTTTTCAAACTGGTCGGGGCTTAACGGAAATATTCTTTCCCAAAAATATGCTTTGCCAAAAGTTAATTTGTTGTTCCTGATAACTTCTATAGCTTTTTGCGAACTCTCCAAAGTATACGTCGGTTCTGTTTTTCGCTTGTAATATCGTGGCATCTAAACATCGTAACAAATGAAATCAAAATGGATAATTATAATACTCTTTAGTTCGAAACAAGGGGTAATGACAAACGATATGGGCAATGTGGAAGGTTCCAGATTGACCCACACAAAGTGTTCGTTAATGCCCCATAAGGTGAAAAACAAAAAATGTAAAAAAAAGGTTAAGTTAGGAATATCAAATAGAAAAAACGTTGGTGTTAAATTAATCCTTGATTTGTACATTATGTGTTCCTAAACATTAGTATTGAGGTAATTATAAATACAAAAGCTACAGCTACTTTAATTTGTCAAAAAATGATATGAAAATAAACAAAAATCAGCCACAGTGTTTATTTTGAGCAGCGTGCGTGTGAACCGTTTTGCACTTATGACCTAGCATTACGCGCGGCACGAGGTGTCTCGTGGCAAGGGGAGGAATTGTTCATGTTTTTCTAACACGATTAATTTTCGAATTCGCGATTACCCCGCGTTCGTAATTCCCCCACCCTCCCTTATTTGCTCGCCGTCTATGGCAAAATCGAAAGTCGCGATAAAAAGTTTATCGAAGGAAAATAGGTCGCGCAGAGGGAGATGGGACGAAATTTATCGAAAAACGCATCAGCAATTTCGCGACAGTGTCCCATATAAACGACCGTATTGATTATTCCCCCGGCGATTAAAACATCGACCTTTCTACTCGCCCCACATTCTCATATAGACATAAATGTCATTTAAAAGCATCGATTCGAAAACTAAATCCTCCACTTCGCCCGCCTCTATCGCGGAAAACGGAGCGGACGATAAAAAAAGAGTGTGGGTACTTTTTCCACAGCCTCCCTCTCTTTCCCCTCGTGCTCGGTCGCTTGAAATGTACAGGGTGCGACGAAAAACTTGCCACTACGAGGGCTGAGCATACATAAAGAAAAAACCTACTCCGACGAACAATCAGGATACCTATTCACCTATTACAAATTTTCAATCTATTCATCCTTTTACTGTCCCTTCGTTACTATCAATTTTTACATTATCCTTTCACCCAGTTAATCCCTGACGCGCTAAGCCTCCTCGACCCTTCAACCCCAATGAAACTATTCAGCTCTTCCCCAGGAAGAAAAAGTCGTCTCCTCGATGTCACCAGACATCTACAACCAGAACACCACCCTAGATCAATCTTGTCCGCGATTTTCGCAGCACCCTGTATACGCCGTTCGACGTACGCACCAGTTTTCGTCGCAACTGCACGATACACGGCTAGCCGTGACCGGGGGGTGGTAGCGGTGTGGCACATTCAATGGCACAGGGACCGTGTGCCGTCGGGGTACACGGTGTGCTGCGGTGAATGTGGCCACCCCACACCCTCTGCCCCCCCCCCCCCTTCCACACCCCCTCTGTGCAACTGCATGGAGATGCAGAGACGTGGATGCATCCTGTAGGAGAGTATAACGAGCTCGAACCCGACTCTCGGGTCGATGGCTCATGGTTTCGCCTTGCCCTCTCGAACGGCCCACCCCTTTCCTGTCGCCCCTTCTCACTGCCCGGACCCTCTCTCGCTCTTTCGCCCAGCTCGCGTTGCCTCTCTTCCCAGTCGTTCCTCTTGCCTCGAACCCCTCCCACGGCCCCGCTCGCTCTCGTCCCCTCTATTCGTCCCAGCAGTGGCGTAACTTTAAATTCAGGGCCAGCGTAGGCGAGGGGAGGGTCAGGGGGTGGTGCGCGACACGAGGGTGCCCTCACCTGTCGAGTGGGACAACGGTGGTTACCGGAAGGGAAAACGTTTTGACGGGTGTTCTTGAGAGACCGGCGGCCTTTGTGAGTTCCCCGCGAACTCTGGATGATCCGCGTGCAAACGCGTTTCCGCTGCCTTTTGTCGCGACGGCACTGCAAATGTCCCCGGATTCTCCTGTTTCCATATAGGGAGAACGGGGCTGTTCGTCGATACCGAGGCGGCTCGTCGAACGGAAATCGTCGATGCAAATGCGCGCACGGCACCGGCGTAAGTGTAGTTTGGAGCAGAGAGCACCGGCTAGGTGCGAGCGTGCGGCTAACGAGGACAATCAAACGGAAAACCGGATGATTGCTGTCGGAGAACGAGGAGCATCCGACGTTATTCATTAAGCAGCGATAGGGGGGGGATGTGGTGTTCGTTTAGAATTTTAGAAGCTCTGATCTAACCTGTATTTCTATGGCGAGCGATCGCTAATAGGGTACAATTAGCGGGATCCTAACGAAATTCTTCATACGCGTCAGAGCGTATCTCCTCCCCCTAGCTATCCACAATTCTTGCGCGCCAGTAGAAGGTCCAGTGAGACAGTAATTGAAAGAAGGAAAGACCCGGGGGCTTCTGAGCCGCGCAATGTTCCCCGGCCGATAAAGCGTTCGCGTCATAGCAGCTATCGCGTAACTCTGACGCGGCACAGAAACGACGCCGAAGGAACCGGAAGAAGATGTCGCCTTGTCACCTTCCCCGTGCAAATACGACGCAAATTCGATACGAGGCGTCTCGTCTCCGTCGACTTGACGCACACGTCGAGAATGAGATACGGCACGACTACACCTGGGAATAGTCGAGCTTCCTCCCCCTTTCCCCTCCATTCCCCGCCATTCTCTTCCTCCTCCTCTGTCGCTCCCCTCCCAGTGGCCCTTGTCCCTTTTTCACCCTCCGCCTTTCCCTATACACATCCACCTGCCTTTCACGATAACACGTCGGCCAAAGTAACACGCTGGTTTGACTGATGTCGCCGCGGTGACGTAAACGCCCCTGGGGAGATGCCTTCCAGGTTTGATCGCGCAACCGTTCTCCAGCTGTCTTGTCGCCCTAGAAAAGACACCTCGAGTCCCCTGCTGCCGGCAAGGATCGGCCAAACGGCGTCTTTCCTTCTCGCTAGCTGACGGTTCGAGACAATACGCGTCCCAGTTCTCGACGATGATCTGGGGGATCGACGGGGAGGGGCGAGGTTGAGTATCAATTATAAAGTTGAAGAGAAACGCTCGCGTGGTATACTCTGTCCAGATGGTAACAGGGATCGTTGAATGCAAAAGGGTTAACTGCCGCAGTTCTTGAGCACGGGATTATGAAACTGATTGTCGAGGAGCATCGACCTGTTCAGTGTGATCTTCAAATCTGAGAGAGAACTAAGATTGGATGGAGGTTGATGATGACGGAGGAAGTCCACTTCTGTGGACTTTCACTTGAGCGAACTCGTGTGAACTTGTATTAAGTTATACTGGACGGAGAGTTACTATCATTTGCAGCGGCGTAGGTATGGACAAGAGGATAAAAAGTTCAACAGAAAACCGTAACCAATTACCTTCCTACATTCTATGCAGACTATGGGAGCAAAAGAACTTTGCCCCAAGTGTTTAGCTACACCTGGCTGATAGGCTTCTTCTGCTACCTTTTCCTCGCGACATATGTATCACCTGAAACCGCAAGCCCTCTCCAGCCAGCAAACCCGTAAATACATACAGGTGGTCAAGTGTTTCGGGCCAAGAGAAAGTAACACAAATTGCCATTGGACAAACATTGAACTCACGAATGCAACATATGAAACGCGCTACCGCATTGAAACTTAAACCACAGAAATTCGAGAAATTCATCAAAGTAGAGTCTTTACACTTTCGAAAGACTGAATTCATTGCCTTCGCGAAAGCAAACTCCTCGCCGCGACTCCCCGCGTTTAAAGTTCACGCGGCGATGGTTTCGCGTTGCTCGACGATTTCGCGAGCCCCACCCTACGCAGAATTTCATCGAAAGCCCTTGCTCGATTTTCAGAGATATTCCTTGCAGAGATAAGAGGCGGCCGCTTCCTCGGTCGTTGACTCCGCCGGTAAAAAATATTATTTCCGCCTCTGGCTGACGCTCTCGTCCTTCCTAAAGCGCCTGGTGTCTCGTGCGCGTATTAGGCGCAGAGGACGTCGCTCCTCGTCCTATGCGCGGTTCTCCCTCCTCCCCCTTCTTTTTTGCGCTCAAGAGCCGAGGGTGGATCAAAAGGACGCGCGCTCCCGACGAGACGTTCATATGGGAATACACAATGCGAAAGCGGCCTCGGTAAACGCACCGTCGAAAACAGCCCTCAGATCCGTGCACGCTTCGCGCCCAACTGTCGCTGTTTGTTTGAAACGTGCCAGCCGAGTCTCACTCGACTTTTATTTATTTATCAACGGTGCAAACCCTTTCGTCGCGCGGGAGCAACGGATATCGGTAATTGCACTTCCGCTGCGAGGAGATGGGCACATGGGAATCTCCAAAGCTTGCGTGCATACGGTCTGGAGGCACCACAAGCCTTTTTAGAATAATCTGTGGGTCTGTTAAGGGGAGGTTCTGGTCTAGAGCCCAAAAAAATAGGTGATATTTGGGAATTAATTAAAGGAAAACTACTATATATAATTTAATGGGACTTTTTGCATTGTATTAAGGATGTCTTAAATTATAGAAATATATTTTTTGTTTTATAATTAGTCATTGCAGACAGCCCTGGGGAGTCGTTAAAGTCAAGGCGTCAAAAAATTGATCCAAATCGGTGGGACCTGTATCTCCAAAAGTTATTATCCGATTCGACTGAAACCTTTTTTATTTTGAAGATTATTCTTTTGGCTAGGGGGAACTAAAAAAAAATTACAAAAATGACATTTTTTTTAGAAAATAACAACACTTCAAGCTTGAAATCACTTTTCCATGTATTTTTCGTCCTTTCAACGCCTTTGAAAATTATAAATTTTCAACTTTTTGTAATTTTTTCTGCCCCCCCCCCCCCTAGCCAGAAGTATATTCTTCAAAGTAAAAAAAGTTTCAGTCGAATCGGATAATAACTTTTGGAGATACAGGTCCCACCGATTTTGAAATACGTGAGCGCCGAGTGGCCGGTTGTGACCCATGCATTAGCCGCTACTCAAATGCCTATAACTTCGGGAATTTTACGAATTTCAACAAATCCTTTTAAACACGTTTTCCTAAAAGGTTGAACATTCGAAAAATGAAATAAAAAAAAATCGACATTTAGACCAGAATCTCCCCTTAATTTCTTCCGTGTATGATATAATTTAGGAAAACTGCAACGTTGTGAGAAGACTTTGTAGTGAACAGAATAGAGTATGAATTCAGTGGAAGGGGTTCGTGGCAAAGTCTATGTACGTCTGTTCCATGGTTTTGTTCAATACAAGTACATACAACTTTGGCAACACCTTTAACGACTAAAGATTCTTTTAATTCCTGGGCAATGTAATTGCGCGATGCACTTTGAGGCAGAGTAGCAGGGAACGAATGGAAACAAGTAATTGGAATGGAATTCGATTTTAATGTGCACCTCGAACCAGATGCTCTTAACATCTGGGTTCTCAGGAGCTGGCTCGAGAAACGTCAGTGGGATATTCTATAAATCCCGTGGATTCTCCGCGAGATCCTGTAAAGATTACTGTCCTTTGATCTAGACAGGATATACGTCTAACAGCCCAGTGATATACACCCCTTTAGGATCCCCAGAGATTGGATTTCAATTTCAGTTCTATGAGCCCCAATCAGGACGAATTCTCCGCGAGAGATATCGCGAAAGTATTTCATTTCACGCGCGACAAAATGCCTGGGAATTTTCAGTCACACGGATGCTTCTAGAAACGAAAATGAAGACTCCAGCGAAAGGGGGTGAAATCAACAAAACTGTCATCGTCCGCCTACAAAAACCTACGTCGTGCAGCAAAGTCTGTCCGCGTAACTAAACTCGATAAGACGACTGATCCGAGGAAAGTGATTTAGATGGAAAGAAATTAGCCCTCCCCCCCATGATCCGTCGGGATAAAGAATCGTGCTCGCTGTTTCCCGTCGGAAAGGGAGGGCGAGAGAGATTCCTATCTGTCCCGCGTTGGTCTATTCGACGACGGATTCGCTCTGCTCGTGGTATTTGCTCCCGTAATCTTTTTATCCTTTTGCTCGTGTTCATGGTCTGCAGGCCAGAGGGGGAGGAAGGTGGGGGATGAGATCCACCGACATCCTTGGCCGCCGCCAAGGAGCAATATCGTTCTCCTTCAGGCGGACGCTCATCTCCAGGGGGAATGTCTGTTCCTCTGTTGCTCCCAACGATCTCTGTTTATCCCCCTTGCTCTGCCCCTTTCTGTCCACCCTCTGACGTTTATTTTTCTCTCCTTCGAACGGAAGCATCCGCAGACTGCAAATTAGCCCCGGATATCTCCGGGAGCCGTTCCTCCGCCCCGTTCCTCCGCCCCGTTCCTCGTACGCCGCTCCCTCCGCATCTTTGTGTACGTACGAGCCGTAACAACATCAACCCTCCCCCCAACTTTTCCCGCCCCTGTAACAGGGTTATGTGACCGCTGTAAATAAAACGCGCACGTAGGACCGGCTACTTTTGCCAGAAGCGTAGCAACAGTTTGCAGCGCGCGGGGATCGCGTGCTTGGGCCGGTTTGTTTTGTTGGCCCAGTTTCTTCTGATGCCACCTACACTCTCTCCCTCGATCGGGTACAGCCGCGTCCTTCTTGGCCCGAGGTCAATACGACGCGAACCTTGGCGAGGGACATTGATCCCGATCCACCAACGGCCAGTGAAAGTGCACCGTCGATTCTCAGACGCGATCGCGGCGAATTAAGCTCCACGCACACGTATCAGTTCCGCGACGGTTTAGTGGCGTCAGTGTGAGAGATACAAAATATCGACTCTCTGTTTTTGGATGGAGCAGTTCACGCTCGCCCGTGTCGGTTCTTCACACTGAAACGAAACAGGCCATTCACATTGACGGCACTGAACCGTCACGGAACTGATATGCCTGTGTAGACCTTTAAGGGCAATCGTTGCGTGACACGCCTTTCCCGGAACGATCGTCTCGATTTCCACGACCCGCCGAGTGTTTACGTGCGACCGAATAAGGTGGCCACGGATGTGGCTCGTTTAACGCGATTCGAGAGGTGATCGATGGCGATTCGTAGAACCGTTGGGTCAATAGAGGCTGACGACACGAGGAGTACATCGATCAGAAACAGATGTTCGGGGAACGTGTGTAGTATGTACTGGGAATTCGGCCAGGAGACGTGTAAATCAAGTGTCTCGCGATGATGTAGTACATTTCGATAACAGTTTCTTCTTGTAAGCCGGAGGATAAACGGGGCTATTAAGGAAATGGCTTGAAATGGAATTATCCATTTGGAAAACAGCCATCAGATGGAAGTTATCTACGAACGGTGATGAAAAGACAGCTGACTACCCAACAGTACGATCGTTTGAAATCTGAGGAGATAGCAGAAATCCAACCAGAATACGAGGTGCTGGCGATATCACAGACAGCGCGTCGTTTTTCAAAACGAGTCTCGGAGCCAAGTGCCTCGTGCAGCCTGGGAAAGGCTGTTGGCGAATTCTTTGGGGAACAATGTTCCCAGAAGAATGCGCGCGCAAAGTTTGGTACCAAGCGCAGCACAATACGCAGGGCACGGTGAGGTATTACGACTCTTTCTCGGCGGAATATGTGCACCTCGCGGTTGTTGCTGCCTTCAACCGTGACGAGATGCAAAACGATTGTTGCTTTATGCAGTGAAATAAAGTTTCCTGACGCAGGACGAGCTTGCACGCCTTTTGTATCAAACTTGGCGCTCGTGATAAATGAATTCGCCGTGTAAAGCACGGCCGTCTAATGCGTTAATTAAAAAACTTTCGGGAAACTTTCGCGACTCGTTACGTCGAGATCGTCTTGGAATTATCAAGTGGAAACAACGCGACCATAGAATGCGAAAAGGCGCTCCCCGCCGCGATAATTAACTGTTCGTCGTTTGCTTGTACTTATATCAGAGCAACTTTCCGTTTCAATGCTCTGAGATGAATACAGCTAGTTTGCGAAATAATCATCGAGCAAATGTAAGATTTGGAATTCCTATCGATTGGGCAAACGTGAATATCGCTGGCTCCAGGTGATCCCGGTTTACTTGCACGCGTTACGATCGATCCCAAGTTATGCTAATAAATTCCACTCTATGATTTCACTCGCCAAAGAACTAATTAAAACTTTTCTAATTCCCCTATCTCGTTACGGCAATATCGCGACCAGACATTTACGGCCACCACCTCGAATTGCTGCTATAAATTCGATTCGGTGGATTATTGATTCGCCGGCACAGAAATTTTCCGCGTGATGTAGTTTGAAAATATCGCTGTCGAACTTAAAACGAACTCGGACAGATCGATCAGAATCGTTCGATGAATTTCAGGTCCTGACGATCAGTGAGATATCCTTCCTTTGTATCAGGAGTATATTTCTCCTTTCAATTTTAGAGACTTCTCAAAATATAATAATAATCCTTTAAAAATATCTACCATTGAAACAAGAACCTGCCTGCAATAGTTGATGAATATCGATTCTTGATACCACCGAAATAAAACGAGTCCAGCATCATTTAAGAAGTGACGAAATAAGACTGCAAGCGTGACCGATAATAAACGTTCCACCAAATTATAGTCTAATCAGGGATGAACCCATCTAAACAGCATTCTCGAAGCTTCCCACCCCGTTTAACTATAAACCACCCCAACCACCCAAAGAAAATACACACACCCAAACGTTACTCCCCCCGACGCGCACATCCACACACAGACCCATGGAACTGCATTTACGAATCACCCTCCCCGAGCATCCGCCCGTAATCGACAACATTACAATCCAATCTTCCACCATCACGCCAATCAAACTTACCGGGGCCCGCGCAGCCATTGAAAAGCACCGCCAGGCGATCGCCGAGGGACCATTCTCTCTCCGATCGGTCGTTTCGCCCGCCACCGAATGCCGATTCAACGCCAGCCTCGCGAAGTACACTTAAAACGATCCTCCTCATCTGACTCGTCCCATCGATACCATTATTCCGTCTACGACGACCCCCCGCGGCCGCCTCCTTCTCCCGTTTCGTCTGGTCTAGCCGTTTCGCGGCGCTCGATTGTTCGCGGGCGACATTAATGAATCTCGTTAGCGGGCGTTCGCTTATCGAGGCGCTGCGCGGTCGAAAAAGTTGCGCCGATACCGCGTGGGAGCCATTCGACGACAGTAGCGAGTCGAGGAGCAGCCCTAGTCAACCTTGGCTACCTTGCCACCCACCAACACGGCCAATTGTGCGTTACGCGGTAGATACGGGGACGTTTGTAGAGGGGTTGCTTGGCTCCCTTAACGCCGCCAATTCGCGGACAAGGCTCGACTACTGTCTCTCCTCTCGCTCCTTCTCACTCTCTCTCTCTCTCTCTCTCTCTCTCTCTATCTCTCCTCCTCCGCAGCGTCATTTCCGGCTGACACCGGTATTGTGCAGACTACATTGTCCCCGCGTGTATTCAATGAGAAGGCCCGCGGCAACTAACCGTCAGCAAGAGAGAGAGAGAGGGAGGAGTGGGTGAGAGAGAAACGGGTTGGGCGGAGGAGAGAGAGCGAGCACGAGGAGAGACACCGTTGCTACCGCTGGCTAGGCTGCTTCTCCGCTCCTCTGCTCCGCTCCGTAAGCGAACGAGCTCTTCCTTGGAACAATGAATTGTTCTGGAAGATGTCATTGTCCGATCGCTCGCGGGCCCCTGTCGCGTTTCGCATAGTAAACTCTCTCTCTCCCCTCGCCTCCCGCCCTGGCCGCCTTCCGTCCTGGCCCTATCGTCCCTTCAACTTGCCTTGTCCTAGCAGTTCGCATCTTAATTCCTCCCCCTGTATCGATCAACGGGTTATGGGGGATCTCTCAACGGGGCGGAGTGAAAACACTCTGAAAACCCGCTGAAGAACGTCGTTTGCCACTGTGCCCTCTGAAAGCACCCCCGGATAGCCGACGAACGACAAACCGAGGCACACGGAAGCATGCCCCTCCCTCCCCCCCCCCCCTGTACTCGATGATCGATACTCGTCTATAGGTACGCTTTGGAAAATAACTTGGCTAAATTCAAAGGGCCTGTTAGGGTAACTTTTATTTCCGGTTCCGCAATTACACTCTATACGTCATAGAATCGATGCCCCCTCCTCCCCCTCCCTGCCCTCGCGGTTCGGTGTTCACGGCTCTTATCGCTGCAAAAGATTGAATGCGCGGTAGGTTCGACGAGATGATTTCATTGCCGGTATGCCTGACATGGTCTGTTACACAGGATGAATGGCCTTGATTATATCAATGGCTGGCGTAAAATTCGAACCGCCGCGATAACGGTGGATTTTTATTCGCGTTGTTTTTCCTCTTATTTTTGCCAACAATAAGCAGAGCCTCTGGAACGAGGAACGCTTCAACTCCCGCCGACGAAGCGTAATGTATGCAGTGTATATTTTGACGAGGGGGGCGTGTTCCCGGCGGCGTAGAATTTCGCAGCGACCTTCCGCGATCGAGATCACGTTTTGCGCTTTAAATTCCGTCTATAACCGTCCGAGAAATTCAGATAATTGCGCTCGATAGCATTCACGGGTGCCACGACTTTCCGTCATTCAAGGAAACACGCGCGGGAAATATTTAGAGCGCTTCCAGTATCAAATAATGTATACCGTCCGCGATCCCCGTTGGTGGGTATTCCCGGAAAATCGATAACACGCTCGCTCGAAAGCGGAAAGTCTATCCTGCGAGCTCAAAATTTCACTGTTAACATCTTGTCGATAAATCAGGCTTCTGACTAGGATACCTCGTGCCGACTTTGATTCCAGAGGCTGTCTGAAGCCATTGGACTCCAGCTAAACACAGATTCGACGAGGAAAACCTTTTTATAGTCCCTATGGAACAAGAATAGTTAACTATTTTATCCCGTTAATGGGGTCTAAACGCTTTATCTAGAACTAAGAAATCCTCTCAGACTTCATCGACACGTTCCTTTGAACAGTATTAAAAAAAAAATCATTACGATCAAATACCATCGTTTCACTAACCACGTTTTTCGCAATCAGAGGCTGCTACGGGTCACGTAGGTTGTCCACGCGAACAAGAGCGTCTTTATTACACTGGGATAGGGGGTTCAGACGATTGTCAGAGCGGCGAGATTCAAATACTGCAGAGGAGCCCACCCGGCAGACAGTAATATTCCGTTTTCCTCGAGCGAGGCTGGCGAATTAGCGCGACGTTACTGCGGCAAGTGCTCGACTCGATGGGAAGTAATATTGTCCGACTACCGTGGTAGGGTCCTGTTTCAACCACTTCGGCTCCTTTAAACAACGGGCTCCGCGCCAGAACTGCCTATCCTATCCGCGCGAAGCCGCGCGGCGATTCCCGAGGAACTCTGCATTCGAGTCACGGTACTCGGTTAAATCCAAGGGATATAGGTACCTCGGTGCCGAGGGAATGAATTCGCACGGTACCTATAGTGCGTTCGCGGGCGATAACGAATTTTTACGATTCACCGTGCGAACGTTCAATCGTCTCTCGGACCTAATGCGAATCTCTTTTGAATTTAACACCCTGGCGAATATAGCAAAAGAGTTTCCAGTGGCCCCTACTTTACAAGTTAGAAATATTACATCTAGGGAAATATCTATTTCAACATACCTACTTGTATGTTAACGAGAAAAGTGGCAAAGTGTCATGGATAGACGAGAAATATACTTTGATTAAAAAAAGTAGTAGTATATTGTTACTCTTAATAAAGACTTTGGTTCTATAAAGCGAACTGACTTTTGCGCCCACATATTTTCGAGTCACTTTAGGATGCGACGTGGGATGCTTTTAAAATAAAAGTTATCGTCCACAAGAAGAAAGAGGGGGATCGGAATTAAACGGCACAAAATGCCGCGAGACATTCCTTTCGCCCTTACTCCCCCCGCCAATAGCATCGTTCCAGTTGTTTCAGAACTACCTCGACAAGCCTGGCTCGAGCAATAACTCAGCTGCCCGTTGTAGCCCGCGTGTCTCGGTCGGTAAAAACTGACACGGTACAAATTGTACTCTGTACGGCCTACATAAATCATCCGTATCTTCCCCACCGCTCTATGGACCACGCATAGGTATCTTTCAATGTACCGCGCCGTAAGGACAAACACTTACGTGGAACTTGCCGTGAAAGACGAATTTATTTGAGTTATATTGCGAGTTGGATAGAACTTTTATTTCTATTCCATCTATCTATCGTGACACTCTAAAGAAATCTGGTGGCCGTCTCGAGGAATTACGTGACTCGAGATACTTCGCCGCTCGAGCGAGTAATGCGATCCCACGGTGGCCCCCGTACACACCGAACAACCATTAGCGTAAATCCAGAACGGAGAACCGAGGGAAAGAACGACGGGACGAGAACAGGGAAGACGGGGGAACGGAATCGATATCTGCCTTAACGTACTTGCTTCCCTCTACTACCTACTCCCCCCTCGTACCGTCTTTCGGTGTATGTACACAACAATTCGTCTCTATTTTTCGCCGTTTACCGTCATCTCTGCATTCCCGTCGGTTATCGCCTCGACTTTTTTCGTCCCGCGTCGCTTTGTCTCGTATCACGGCGACGCCAACCCCGCGGTGGGATCTGATAAAAACGTGAACGTCTCCAGCGAACGAAATCCGTTCGCGGTGCTCGAGATTTATTAGAACCACGTCGAATTTCCTTCTCTGACTTTATATTATCTCCCCCCCCCCCCCCCCGACTTAAACGAGATTTTCAAAGTATGTACCTGTGTCCTTACCTCGGAAAGCTGCAGTTTGTTTTCGAGAATGTCGACTCTGTTGAATTTCAAGCGACAAGTTGATGCGATAGGCAACGCTTGCTGCAAGAAGTCGGCGCCATGTTTGTTCAGTTCAGGCGAGAGTACAGGCACCGATATAGTTTTGAGAAAAATCTATTCACATTCGAAGAGACGTCCTGTTGCTGAGCTGCTCTTTGAATAATCCGTTATTGGCCATTATCACTGCACTAGTAGGATAACCTCAAACACATCGCACACTAACTAACGCGAAAATTATCACTTAATTATCACTGTATGCGCTTAATCTTCACTCTTATTGGACAATTCATACGTTATGCGCGAACGCTAGTCGGCTTTCCTAATGGTGAAACGCGAGTGTATTAAAACCCACCAGATTCTAACCAATCAAGTATTCTAATACCTTCTACATTCCATTTAAACGTTTATCTTCTGTTTACTGTTAATCTATTTGCGAATGTAGACCCTGTTTAATATTTCACTTTAGACTTCCGTAAAAGCGAAAGACAAACAAACCCCAACGCTGCTCGTGAAAAACTACAGACCGTTACTGATAGAATATATTACATGAGTAAACCTCTTCTCCGACTGGTCAGTTATGAAAGTGGTAGATCTAATCTAACCTCTTATTGGTTGAACTAATGTTTAGAGCCCGTGGAATTCTAACAACTTCTGCAACGCTAAAATGTTACGTTGCAATGTCTATTCTACGTTAGTTGTTGGTGTATTTCCCTTTTGAAGATCCTCTTCACACAAAACCACGCGTTCGTACATACATTAATACGCCTCTAAACCAGTCGCGAATATTAAGACTTAAGGTCACGTAACACAGCACGATCCAAACAAACCTAACCCCATCACGAAAATATCACTACTTCCACTCTTGTAGAAGTGGCAGGAGTTAAGTGTTTCCTTATTGGCCACTTACGAAGGTGGCGCTGGTTTACCGATCTGCGTTGTTATCGGTCGATCAACAATGCTGTATTGTAAGCGACCAATTAAGTATGTAGATCTACATACATCATACGCCAGCACTATTGAGATTCCTGTATTATACGCGGGATTCTGATTCAGTCTGTTGTGAGATTGAACCGTGCACGATTTGTAAGCTATTCAAATTTATGTGGTTCAAACGCGTTGTGTAGCTTCTAGTTTTCTTTATAACTGTAAACCAAGTGTGCCCACGTGAATTGCTTGGTAAGTCTAGTTTAAATGTTTTGTATGATTCCTGTAAACCGCTCGGCATTCATGATAACGGCATCAATTTAAATATGATAACTTTTTGAGTTTTGTTTAAGTATTTTCCTTTGCCATAAAATTGACGGAGGATTAACGGACCAAGTACCCAGAGATATGTAACGTAACCTCCATTTGCATCGTGAAGTTTTTCGAAATTGACTGAAGAAGAACATCATTCACATAGCGTTTAGAATAAAATACAAAAGATGCATGTGACCGTATAGATTACCTTTCAACCAATACAATTTTCAACCGTAACGACAACGTCTGATAACGCATAGCCATGGGGCACGTAGAAAAGCGAACTAAGGTTTAATTTATAGAAAAGTTGAAAAGCGGCTCGGGCCGCGGTAAAAGTTCCAACGTTCTGTGGATCGAAAATACGACTCCTTCGTTGCTCGCGATCTCTCTCTCCCTCTTCCCTTTCCCCCTCTCTGTTATCCGTCGAAAGAGCAACTAAAAGCGATGAAAAATTGACTCCACTCGTTGAGCCGTGGCAGAGTTGCCGGAACTTCCGGCGACTTTCCTCTTCTTCCTTCGTAAAAACTGGCCGAGCACGAGAGCGGGATAGCAGGGTCCAGAGTGAGCCAGGTTGGAAAGGGAGGACAAAAAGCCAAGGAGGGTAGACTTAGGGTGTTCCAGTTCGACAGACAGAGGAGAGGGAGAAGTTTCGGCTCGTTAGCAGTTGGAAGGGTCGACGGGAATGCTCGAAGGAGTCGGATTTTCCCTGATTCCTCACTTCGTCGATACGTATCGCTGGCCAGCGTTTCACCTGGAACACGTTTTCTTGGCTCGTGCCAGGGACATGCCTTATGATTAAAAATCCTCCCAAAGACCGGATCGATCGTGGACGAATTCGCGGATGAATTATTCCGGCGGGAATGATATCGAAAATCGTTAAATAACTCTCAAACAATTTTTCGCCGATGTGAAGCCAATTTTCATCCACACGGATCCGATCAAAAAGATCGTCCGGCGTGTGTGGTATCGATAGAGAAATGGGTCGCTATTCGGTCCCCCGAATTTTCAGCTGGTTATACATTATTCCCCTAACCCCGTTAAATGATAAATCAGCAGGCTCCATCGTCGCGCGCGCCGATTAATAGAACGTATTCGATGTTACGCCTTAACCGAACCGTCCGCGCCGTTTATTATCAGGAAAGAATGCGAACGTCGGGACCTAGCGGCACTCGTGGCTACCTAATTTCACCCGACTACTGTGGGCTGCAGCTCGATGCAAACTGTATAATTTCAATCGAATCGAAATCCGATAACGATACTCGAACATCTGCGAGCTCGGATATCGACGCGATTAGTGCTGCGCTGCAATCGCTCTACGGGCATTAGAATTTTCGTTTATCGCGATCAGGTTTTCAGTGAAAATCTACTCAAGTGAAAATCTCTTAAGTAATGAACACTCTTTTCCATCTTAACAAAGGAGGCTTATCGCTTCGCTTCTCTGTCTATTATTATAGTTATCGTAGACACCCCAAGTTCTATCATTATTATTTATTATTTATTATTTATTAACGGGACAAGCCCAATTTATACAATAAAGAATACAGTAAACATACGTACAAGAAGAAAAACAAGACATCCAACAGTAAAAAAGAAGAAACAAAAATAAAAATTTTATCATTGCACCTTAGTTGATAACAATTTCGCGCAGATTTTTCTTGAAAATTTGTATGGATCCGCCGAAACAATCAATGTGGTCTGAATATAAATTGGCAACGCTGACAATCCGATTTACAGGGTCACGAGCACCAAACTTAGACTTAGTGTTTGAGCAGTAAAAAGATGTCCTTCCTCTTAAGGTTCTAGATGGTGCATAGAGGGAGATATCCCGTAAAAGTGAAGGACACTTGATGCAACCATTAACAATTTTAAATAAGAAACAAAGATCAGCAATACGCCTACGCTCCGATAACGTGGATAGGTTCAGAGACGCAAGAATTTGGTCGTAGTTATGATTATCGCGAGACATTGGTCGGCGTAGTTTATAGGCGGCAAACCTAAGGAATTGGACCCTCTCTATAAGTTGATTGTCTCTCGCAACAATCGGGGACCAAATTAAGGAGCAATACTCTAAAGATGGTCGAACTAATGTGGTATAAAGCAGACGAAATGTGCGAATACATTGAAAGTCAGAGCAGAAATGATATGAACCCCAGAGTCCTCAGGGCGGTGTTTACGACTCTTGTGCAGCGTCCGGAAAAATCTAGTGTGGACGAAAGGTGTACTCCCAGGTCCTTGACATAATGAATCACCGAAATTGCAATATTATTGAGATGATATGAATAAATTACTGGGTTCGAAACGCGAAAAGATCTCATGACGTGACACTTATCGATGTTCAAATTCAAATCATTGCGCCTAGTTTTAATTAAAACTAACATATAAAACTCTTCGAATCACGTTTGTTCTAAGACAATGGCTTTTGCAAATGAATCTGCGCAGCAGCAAAGGGAGTCCAACTTTCATTTGAATTTCCTGTACTGCGTGCGCGGTGCCTATCGTCTAGCTGGTTTTATTAAACCACGTCCGCGGGCACACGCTCGGCTATCTCTGATATCACGCCGCTACGTACATACATCCCTCCTTCTCTCGTCGTTTGAGACGAACACCGTCCTCGAGGCAAGCAGCGGTAAAAGTCCAAGCAGGCAGGACTAAAAGAGGTCGACAACCCCGCCTTCGATAATTACCGTGGGTGGCGCGGGCGAAGCTCTTTCTCTCTTTTCCATCCCCCGTCTCCACCCTTTCTCGCTGCCTTCCCTGTTCTTCTTTCGCTACCCCCACCCTCTCCCCGTTTCTCATTGCTCTTTCTCTTCCTCCATCTTCGTCCCCCCTTTCTCTCTGCCCGTTTCACCAGCCACCGCCGCCCCCGTCCGTTCTATCTTCCTCTCTTACACGGCGGAGCTTTTGCGCCTCGGTAGCGGCGAATCGATGGAGCGGCCCCGATCGACCGATAAAAATATACTCGCGGATATTATTTTCGAAAACCGACTAGCCGCCTAACCATAGTAACCTGCACGCCGATCCATGGCGAGCGCCGGCAAACGGTCCCGATAATGGTAACGCTGCTGAATGCCGGGGTGATTCCTTTGGCGAAAGCTGAGCGAGACGTGGGTGTAGGTAGATCGTTGCGGAGGAAGCGACCGCGGACAGACAGGGCCTGTATGGGATGAGAGGGTTGGTAGCGGCGGCGATATTCCTCGAGAAGGGAACGGGCACGATATTCTTTGATGTCGAAGACTCGACGTTTACCGACGTCACGAGGATCCCAACACGGACGCGGGCTATTCGCCCCGTGAAATATATCATGGACCGTGAAGAAAGAACCGAAGAAGGGTGGCTAGGGGAGCTCACGAGGTGGTTAGGATACTAGGATGAGAGAAAACGGGGGAGGGTAAACGCATAAAAATATCCGCTCGAACGACCCCGCGAAATAGTTCCCAATTTCCGATAAAAATCGTGGCGCGCGGTTCTGTCAACCGGCGCGGATCTAGCCATCCTGAGAATTATTTTTCGTGATAAAACGCTCCGCGGTATTGTACCGGCTTTAGTGCCGGCGGGTTTCGATATCTCGGATTTCCAAACATTCCGGGAGAGCGTAAAGTGGATCGGTTTAGTAAGAAGTGATTATTGCTACGGGGGGTCGAATGTTCGTGATTTGGGGAGTGTCTAATTTTTCCTGCCACCCTGGAGCATTTAAGCGTGTAAGTTGTGTGCGCGGCGTGTTATCGTCGCTAGGGTTGAGCGCACAGGCTGCTTGAAATATTATATTCGCACTGAAACGTTGAGTGTAATTACTCGGGTATTTACTTGGGTACACTTGCTGTCTTAATGCTGTGCAAATACGGGGCATCCGCGGGTGTAAGCGCTCATTTGTTGAATTCGCGTCATCTACTGTAAAGTTATGAAATTCACTTTGCACCATGCTCGAGACCCGATTTACTATTCTAATTTCTGTGCACGGGTAGCTTGTTTAATTCGTTAGGTAGCACTTGCCGTTTTACAATAGTATCGAATGGAATTAATCAATGGTCGTGATTACACTGGCTTGCTTTATTACGAGCTATAGGACATGATTCTAGAGCTGTCTGTGTTGAATTACGATTTAATTGGCGTGGAGTTAATTAGATTAGTAATCACTATTCAATTACATCCATGGTCCAGCTCGTGGAAAGTATAATCTTGCATCAGAAACCTATAAAGTGGCAGAATTTCGAGCAGAATGCGTTACAATCCTCATCATAGGTTATCAGTCTCAGAGAGATATAATCGAAAAGTAGCTATTATATTTCGATGAAAATTGGAAGGAACTCGATACGCTACTCGATGCTCAGTTCACCCCCGTTACCGGTAGGACGACCCACCGCGTTCCCGTTCGAGTGTTCTTTCCTAAGTATTCCTCAGTGTGCTGAAACTATCAAGTATCGAAATACCTGCCTCATCCTAAACAGGCGGGGTTTCGGTTTCATCGTCTCGTATTCTACGTAACGAGCCAAATAGCGAAGCGTGTGCAGTCTGATAGGTGCGCGTTGACCTACATCAAGGTAATTCGCTGTGCTTCGACGGATCATTGAGGCAGGAGAGACGGCGGAGTAACAGTTTACAGTTAATACGTATCGCGAAGTTCCACTTCAAGCCTCCTCCTTCGATGCGGGGGACAAGCGGCTCATGGCTCATACTTTCGGACCGTTAGGCGAATCACTTTGCCGTAATCAGGTTAAAGTTAAACTAAGAAGAATTATTCACACGGGAGCGGACGAAAGCCTTCTGCTGCGGGACTAGTGAAATATTAACACTCGGGCATACACGCGATTTTCCACCCAGTCAGCCGCGTTAATGCGATCCCTCACACAAAAATGGAAAGGGGTAGCATCAGGGGGGGAATTAGAGCAAGAGGATATCGCTTCGCCGCTGACAAAAAAAAAAAAGGAGGAACGAGAAAAACGGAATTCTGCCGTACCACGGTCAGTCTTCTGTAAACTGCACCGCTCGCCAGGGATCAAAGGTCGCAGGAATCCGGGGCGAAAGTGGGTCAACGGTGAAATCAAATATCACCATACACAGAAGGGAGGAACAGGCACTCGCGTTTCTCTCCCAAAGACAATCCTTTTTACCCGCGGCGAACGGTGATTTAATTAAGTCTGTTGTCCGTTTAATTAATTTCGATATTATCGGGGCTGGACCGGCGTCATTTGCGCGCCAACCTCGCTGCCTATTTACAGCTTCAACGTGCACCGCAGAAACCGACCGGGGAAAAGTAATTAGCAGTAAATTTTCGGTGTCGCGCGCGATACACATATATTAGTCGAATGGAGCAACGTCGACATAACCGTAGTTGCACGTACACCTGTATGAGAAGCCATCTGTGAGACAGCAGCTCTTAGAATCTTTCAAGATTCTCTGAAAACTAGCTGTACCCTCGCCGCAGCCTCTGTAGACTCATAAGGAACCAATTTATCGTCTTTAAAGTCTCACTTCTCAACTGAAACTCCATTGCCCTGCAGTGAAACATTCTTTTCACGCAATTTGGTAATACCATCCCCTAGAATACTAGATAGGTACTATCAGAATCACAGTGCCGGGTAAGAATCTCTCTAATTGATCGTTTCGCTCAGCGTCGCCGGCATAAATCGCGAAACTTGAACTGCAGAAAGACAGCCCCGACGTGGCGCTTAGACGTTCGACAAAAACGCGTCTCTCCCAGCCGAACGTTCCGGGCGAGACTTAATTTAACTTTACGGCTGGCACCGACATTTTTCATTTCCTCTGCGACGTTCGGTTCGCGGCCAGCCACAAAAAACTTGTCTTTTCCCAAATCGGCTGCGGCTTCCGCGCCGTCGCCGTTCTCCCATCGTCAGCCGGATCGCCGCGTCGGTTCCGTCTACGTAATATTCTGAAGTTCGTGCGCGGGGCCCAGGTAAGGAAAACACGGTGTCCCGAGGATCGTCCCCGAGAATAAATCTCGGGGCTTTATCGATTGTTCGCGGCGAGGACGGCGGGTGGTGGGCGTGGTGATAAAAAATCGAGCGCAACGAATTCCTTGCCCTCTCCCCCGCGCGGACCCTGTACACGCGAGCTTGCACGCGTGCACACTGCACACGCCTGCGTGGGTGTAGCGTGCGTGCGCACGTTCCGGATGCGGCCTTTTAAATTCTGCGCGATTCGAATTCATTTCGAGCACGGCCAAGCCGTTATCTATGCGTGCGGAGCTTGCGGTTCTCGATCCTGGCGCGGTAATAACTCGAGGGGGTGCGCATAGTGGGAGGACACCGAAAGGCAGAAAGAAAAGAGGGAGAGCAGGATGGGAGAAAGGTTCGGGAAAGGGGAGGGTGGATTGGCGGAGGAGAGGACGCCTAGCCACCCCCCAGGGGTAGCTTGCAGAAGGTACAAAGGTACAAAGCCTCGGTAATATATTTTGGATTACCTTGGCTAGTCTATACCCCGTTCTCGTACGTTCCTCGTTAGAAGTATTCAAGCGTGCCTCTAACGAGACTACGGGCACAAACAAACAGGGTATCCGAGGATAAAGGAAAGAAGGAGCGGTTGGGGGATGATGTATGTCTTGAGAGATAGTGGTCGTGCGATTGCTCGATTAATATTCGTCAAAAGGGCGCAATTTCTGATGGAAATGGTAGTCGTCATTTGTCGCATGCTTGTCTTTACGATCAGCGACATAAAACGTATCGTTTCCCCCGGTGACGCCACTTGATTGACGCGCGTCACTATGTAGGATCCTTGTCTTCGAGGCGAATGAAATGCTTGAGTAATATACTGTCGCGGCAATCATTCGCGGTTGGCGTTGGAATTCTTTGGTCGTACATAAAACAAATTCGATGAACGTGTAGAGTTAGAAATGCAATCGGGTTGAAATGACCTTTCAATTGGGGATCAAGGCTGCGCGGTCGTTTGAGACTGTGAATTGATAGAGCTGAGAGTAACGGAGGCGTGAGTAAAAGTTCAGTCGCGGTAGCGTGGAAAAGTCAACAGGTGCGAGCACACGACCGAGTCGAAGACTTCTTTACTGAAAGCTTCCAGTTCAAAAGACAAATAGCTCGGTTGTATATAGGTTTCCTGGTGGGGGCAGTGAGATTTCGTTGTCCAGGGCGACACAGAATGTTCTCGTTCTTGAATCGACGGTTGGACAGTTGGAATGGAAGGTCGTTCGTGCGGGTATAAAGAGGCGGCACTTGAATTCGTCTCTTACAGATCGTCGACGACAAGTGTGTACGTTTCGGCATGCGCGACAAGACTCGAGTTACATTTCTAAGATTTTTTTATTTCCTTGTTGGATATAAATGCAAAAAAGACTTGTGAGACTAAATATGGATTATCCTTGATTATCTTCTTAACTGGATTATACTTGAAACCAGCCAGTACCGGACTTCAGGGACCTCGGAGTCATCAGGTCCCAAGGAACCTCATGTCCGCCAGAGACCGCAGAGTCTCTAGGGACCCTTGGTACTTCCAAAAACTCCGAGAACACTGAGTGCTATCCGTTTCGAATCTCTCGAGTTCTGTACTCCCTGTATTGATCCTCAAAAGCAGAATTCTGTCTGTACTGCATCCGAACTGTTTGACTCCACTCTGTCTCCACTCATGCTCGATATAGTTTATAGGGGAGGGTTGCCTATATCGTACTACTTAAGACATTTTACGTTATATTTCATATTTGGTACTAATTTGAACGCAAATGACTATTGGATATTGTAGCTTGATCTTTTAGGCACCTACTATTATACGCTTAACCTTTTGTTCGGAACAAATTAATTTGTTATTAATCGTTTTGTCACATACTGTAAAAGGTACGATTTAGGCAACCAGTCTCCTAAATCATACTCGTACCTCCACCTAAAAATAGTATTAATAACAAATAGAGAAGAAAATATTCAACATAAAGTAATGATTATTATGTAGTTACATATACATACACTACCGCTCATAAGTGTTTAAGCACTCCTCTTTTCATGTATTATTGATACAGAATTATGTTTACCAAAAAACATTACAATAAAATGAAATACTTATCTAAAACGCAGTTCAATTATATAGACACCCATTATATCGGATTAGTTTTACTACTCTCTACTGAGCTTGGCCGGGTTGTCGCAAACATGATATATGCTTTTATTGAGAGTGCCTAAACACTTATGAGCGGTAGTGTATGTATATGGATCACACACAGGTCACAATAACCTATGAATATGATATATGTACATAACCTATACTGCCCTCTTTAGTTAAACTGTCGTATCTAGCATTTTTTCAATTTTTGGGGTATGTTGAAATATTTGAAGTTCGACACGTCTTTTGCCTTTTATGTAAAGTTAGAAAACTCTACGTGCTTCGTAAAGGTTTATAAACAGTCTAATGTATTTAATCTAACTTCTTTCCAAATGGTTAAAATATGCTATCTAAAACAATTAATTAATTGGTACGTTAATAATACATTACCTACCGGTATACCTATTACAAAAAAAATATATTAGGCTGTTACAAAATAATGACAACATGTTTTAATTTGAATGAAGGGAAATAAGGACGCTACAAAGTAAATGACAAAACTTCAGTTTTCTCGGTTGTTTCAAAATGCTAGATAGGACATTTTAACTAAAGAGGACAGTATATAACATACGAGTTGTCAAATCCTACTGGTGCGAATGTAGTGGTACGATTTAGGAAACATGGTGAATTTATTTATAAATATCAATTTAAAATTTGTAATGAATGTAATATGTACTTAAAATGAATGTAAAATATTCTACATTAAACCCGTTTTTAGAAAAATACAAAAATACAGGACAAAATTGCATTGTTTGATTATTATCAGCTAAAATAAACTGGTAAAAAGTTACATCAATCACACCTAATTTTTTTAAATGTTTATAGCGCGCACAAAATGGGGTGTAAGCTCAAAAGGTTTTGTTTCTATTTCTTATTTCGCATTTACTTGATATTTTTATCATCAGACGTCGTTTATATTCATTAATTACTGAGAAATTGATGCGGTACGATTTAGGTGACCAGTACGATATTAGCAACTCTCCCCTGTATAAATATATTTGATGTTTCAACACGATAGTTCGCAATGCCGCATCGTTCACCGGCATGTTACACTTTCATTCAATTCTCATATTTTCGCCTAAAACGGTTCCATTAGCGCTGTAGACGCTTGGGAACAAATTGCGGAAACAAAACACGGTGAGTAGTTTCGCATTTGGTTGTTAGGGGCAGTTCCGTGGAAGTGCAGCAAATCCCATACTACCACGTGAACGTTCCCTCTGCTTTCCCAACTACCAGCACAGCCGTCGTATCGCGCACCTATAGAATCGTTGGCGCATCAGCTCAATGCTGCAAAACATTTCCCTCGCGGGTCCTGAACCACGGCTCTTTTTTTGCGTTCAAGCTAACAGCGTACCAGCTCTCTGTGTCGATGCTTGCACGCATTCGACCGTTTCCCCGCGATCTTGCTGCCCGGTCCGTGTCTGCTTTTAATGTTTCTTTTATCCACCTATCTGCCTTCTTTTTCGCTCTTTCTCCGCCAATCCTCCTCCTGCTTGCTAGAAACAACAAACCCCCCGTTTACGTAATTGCACATTTGTCCAAAATCGGTCTACGAGGTTTTACGTTTCACATAATTCCAAGACCTTTTGCGCGAATGTGGTACGTTGCCCGAGTTTCTGGTAAATGCAAATTTTGCAAATGTTCCTCGTCCGCCAGCAGATGGGGTACCTACATTATAGCGCAGACCTGGAATTATGTATGCCTTCTGTATTATTCTCAGCGAACGTCTGCAGAGACTCGTGTTCTTTCCAGTCTTGTCTGACCATGGTCTTCTTATGTTCCTTGAAACGGCGGATAAGTATACGCTCAGTTTCGCTAATATTTCATGAAGACAAGGAAACCTGGCTTCTCAGGAAGAATCTTTCATCATTGGAACCTTCAAAAGGGGGAATAGATCATATAGTTTTTAGGAACAATGCATCCGATTAAAGGAAACCTTCAAATACCACTGATATCCACAGGTTCTCGTACTCTAGAAATGGAAAAGATATATTGTACATACTGGTCTCCGCGAAAAGTTGTTCCTTAATATTTGCTCTATAGGAAAGCTTACCAACAATATTTATCATACTTTCATCAAATCCTTTCACATGTATCCGACAAAAGGATTTGAGCTTCTTTGTTTGTCCCTGTTAGCTACTTAAACGAAAACGTCCAGGACCGTGACTTACATCACGAGACCGATTTCTTTTTATTTTTCCCTATCGCCGGTTTCCGCCATATTTTTATCAACTGCAAATACTCGAGCCAGACACAGCAAACAGTTACGATACGAATCCAAGAATTATCCGCTGGAGAGCACAAATATTTGAACACATACGACGCTGCCATCATTTTTCCCTTTTCATTCTTTCTTCCAATTTCCTGCGAAATAGATCTAAACGTATCCCGCGATCAAATATAAAGGATGCTCCCATTTTCCCGCTTATCCCCCTCACATACACGTGTTTGCGCATCCCAGCTACAAATAGTATACACACACCCCTCAGACTTTCGCGCACTCCTCACAGATAAGCCTGTTCAAGATGTTTCCTCGAACGAATCTCGTAAGAATACCGACGACTCTCGCACATGCGTTATCCACGAAATACAGAAATAGGATCCCCTTCAGCCGAATCTGTTCGAAAAGGTGCAACTACCTCCGCGAAAGGTATAGGAAATCTCTTTCAAGCATCGAGCTTAGTAGCCTGAAATAAACCATTTGACCATTCTCCATGGGGCACGTTCCCCAATAGCACCTCCAACACGACAATACCCTTTTTCTCCAAAAGAGTTACAAGAAGAAGCTTAAGTGGTCTAGGCAGTTGAAAAATCGATTATTTTATTTCATTTTTCCGAAAGTACTATCTTTTCTGAATAAAATGCCGCTTAGTTAAAATTCACAAAATTGTAAATTTGGCAGCTAAAAAGGTCAAGCGGCAACCTATAGCGTCGTCTTTGCCCAGAAACTTTAAACGCGTTTTTCTCGAGTCTTTTTTTCTCTTACTTTTCGGCTAGTTGCGAATGAACGGAGGTTAAGATCGACTTGAAAAGATTACAGAATGTGTAAAACATGTGCCATTTCGCGCGAAACCTCTGATATGGTCCGTAAAAATTCGAGATTTTCATAAAAAGAATTAAAAAGCCGCGGATTTTTAGGTCGTGTTTGTTCGCTAATAATGGGAGTGCTCGTCGCAAAACCAAATTTTTAAAAAGGCTTCTTGAATATCAGTTGTTACCTACTTTATTGAAAACGTAAATATTTTTCTCCGAAAAGATTACCAAATGTTCTTTAAACGCTGCTCTTTTAAGTGCGAAAAGTTCTGTAAAAATATACGCTTGCACTTTTTAAAAAAAATCACAAACTTTCGCCTCTTTTCGGTCGCCTGGCTAGGTATAACCCCTTAAGCAATCTCCCCGGCCCACCCAACAACTTCCGGCTAATCAAAGCGCAAGGGAAGGCATACGGATAAAATCGAAGAAACGGGTTCGCCATCAGAAAAACCCATGGAAAAAGTCGCCACCACTCTTAGCGAGACTGGAGCACGCTTCGAAGCTTCCGTCGTTACGCGCGCAGGCGAAGCAGCGCGCATTTCCGGTCGTTCTGCCGCCTCATTATCCTCGGTCATCTTTGTTCTTGCCCCCGAGCAGCAAGAAGCCGCCCTCGCTATCATGCGCCGCTAATATTTTCATCATCCCCCGACCGACGGTGTAAAATATTCCCGTCTGGTCGTTGCCTCTTGGCTAACCAGCGAGAGCGAGGGAGGAGAGAGAGAGAGTAGAGAGAGAGAACCATAAAATATTTTATTCCCTCCCCTGCGATGTCTTCCTTTCCTCTATCTCCGTGAGCCACCAGAAACGCTACTGGCGGGACCAGGGCGGGAGGAGGACGAGTGCAAGGGGCCCGGGGGATAGGGCAGCGCTACGGGGAGGTATCCACCGTCGAAATTTCCAGACGGAAACTTTTCGCGGCGATTGTACGGTGCAGACTCGGCGAGTCCAGCGCTGGAAGAAAGACGGACGGGAAAGATGAGGCACGGAGATGAAAGGACGAGGTAGCCGAGGGAGGCTGAAGCTCGACGCTTAGGGGGCGGCACGGGGAACAAGCGGGGACCGCGGATGGTGGACAGAGAGATGGGTTAGGGGAGGCGCGGGCGGGCGAAGGAGGTACGCGAGAGGGTGGAAGGTTGTTGGTGAGCGAGTCAAAGAGGCGAGCACATAAAGCGAGCAACGTCTACGGGGGTAGAGGTAGCGAGGGAATTGCCTCGTCCAGGCCCGCCTCGAGATTACCGCTAAATTTTTCGTCGTTTGTCAGGCGGCCCTCGCTCCGCGCCATTGCGGCCTGGTAATTCCAGGCATCCTACGAGCGTAACGGGCCTTTATATGCCCGATACTTGAACGTCGAGGCGGCGCCACCCCGTGCCAGGCCTACCCTGGGACATTGAGTGGCACGAGTCCGCGGAAGAAAGGATGAAGGAGATGAGTCTCTCGTCGGCCGGCCCCGCGACTCGTTTACATTGACGCGCGCGGCCACGATTTTCGCCCCCACGTCTTTCGCCCCCACGTTTCTCCGTATCTTTCCTTTGACCGGATTACCTGCGGAAACTAGCGTTCAAAGGCGTGCACGACCACCAAGAATTCGTTTACACGGGCCCGCCATTTGATCCCCCGAGAATACGACTTGGCGCGTTCACTGCCCTGAAAGGCCGCGACGCGGAGCTAAGTCGTCCACGATCTTCGTTACTCTCTGTGTTACTCGTAGGTATGTCGGACGGAATCTCCTCTTCTGCGCGGTGCACGCGATTTTCAATTGCTCTGTGACAGAGGCAGCGTTCAAAGGACTGCCTCCGTGAAATCGTACTGTCGTTTATCTGGACAGAGTTTGGGTTGAAGGAAAGTTTAAACTGTATTCATTTCTAAATGGTAAAAATAGTGTAGGTACCTACTTCGCAGAATTTATTAGCGAATTTATGTGTGTTCCACGATTTCAACAAATACCCTCCTCGTGTCGAAAATACCACCGACACGCGTATATGTGGCAAATCCGCGGATCCGCGGATCGGCCTAGTAACTGTGCCCGTAAAATACGCACAAGCGCGTCCTTAGAATACGGGCCAAAGGTACGGTTGAATTATTCATATACGCCGCGCACACCGGCCGATTCGAGCCAGCTTTTTTTCCATTTTCGACAAGAACGTTCCCCTATCTCTCGTCGATCGTAAATTCGGATTTCAATCTGAAATTCGTAGTTAACTGCGTGCCGCGTTACGCGCGCGCATCAGACGGGTCGAATACGTAATTCCGAGAGACAAACGCGAGTCGAGTGCTCCAGTTACATATCAATATTTTCGAACCCGAACTCGACGTTCCTGGAAAACCTGCTCGCACAAACGCATGGAAATATCACCGAAGGTGATTGAATTTTCGTTACTCGTACCATTCCGCTCGCAATTATTATTCGTAGCTATGTCAATATAAAGTAATTCACAACCTTTGTAACGCAAGCTACCAATATAGGGGAGAGTTGCCAATATCGTACTGGCGCCTAAATCGTAACTCATCAATTTCTCAGCGATTAATGAATATAAATGACATTTGATGGTAAAAATGTCAAGTAAATGCGAAATGAGAAGTATAAACAAAACCGTTTGAGCTTACACCCTATATTCTGCGTGCTATAAATATTTAAGAAAATCAGGCATCATTGATGTAACTTTTTACCAGTTTATCTTAGCTGATAATACGCAAACAATGCAAGTTTGTCCTGTATTTTTGTATTTTTCTGAAAGCGGGTTTAATGGAGAATACTTTACATTCATTTTATGTACGTATTACATTCATTATAAAGTCTAAATTGATATTTATAAATAAATTGATCATGTTTCCTAAATCGTACCACTACAAAGTTTCTTAAATCGTACCAGTACGATTTGAGAACTCGTTTAATACGTTCGCTCCACGCATCTAGCTTGGTACATACAGGTTATGTGCATATGTCATATATGTAGGTTATGGACATATATAATATAGGATATTGCCAAAAATTAGATATTATAAGAAAAACTTTAAACAAAATTTCATTACTTTCAGTATGGAAAAAAGAAATTACTACCAGTGGATATTCCTACTACATCAAGCCAAATATTTCTGAATACGCCATCAACCAAAGTGGAACACAATGCAATAACTATTTGTACTGATGAACAAGAGTGGTTTTGCTTTTTATGTAATGAATCACATATAGAGAATATGATTCAGTGCATCAAATGCACATTATGGGTGCATGATAGTTGTGCAGGAGTATTAAAAAGAACAAAAACTTATTATTGCCCACATTGTTTGGTTTAATATGTTATTTTTATTTGTTTGCTAAGCATATAATATGACGAGTTGTGACATAACCACTAATGTCAATACAAGTATATATATTTTTTAATTATTATACCTTGTATGTTTCTTTATTTGTTCTTAATATCTGTATATAAAAGATTCCGTTTCTTACCCATATATTTATTATTATTTTCATTCATAAATTTACTATTTTTAGAAGAGATTTTTAGAAGAGATTTTAGAAACCAAGTGGTACGATTTAGGAGACCGGTTGCCTAAATCGTACCTTTTACAGTATGTGACAAAAAGATTAATAACATATTAATTTGTTCTCAACAAAAGGTTAAGCATATAATAGTAGGTGCCTAAAAGATCAAGGTACAATATCCAATAATCATTTGCGTTGAAATTAGTACCAAATATGAAATATAACATAAAATGTCTTGAGTGGTACGATATAGGCAACTCTCCCTAGGTAGAATGTAAATTTACATTAATATTGTTATTCACTATAATTCTAGTTTCAAACATCCCATATACCCATGCACACATTAAAAAACGTAATAACATTGCGAAGATGGAAAAGAAATCAGTTTTGGCTTCCACATTAGTATCATATTCATGGACAGAGTTCCCTCGAATGCCCCGCACGCTTCCTGGTCCCTTGAAAATGTTGAAACCTTGCTTTCTTCGTTGGAGAGCGCATTCCACCCTTTCAGTCGCGATGCATCGCTGCATCCGCGTCTCTTTGAAATCCAATTCTTATTCGAACAAGGGGGTGGAAAGGAGCTGCAAGATACGCGAGCTTATGCGCTATGGAATCTCGGATGGGAGGCGCACCGACAAGATCACCGGAAGTTAGGAAAGTCACTTGGAAGCGAGTTGGTAGGTAGCTCGGCCGGTTGCTCCCTTACGCCGTGTCCCTCTTCTTGGAATGTTTCTCTGACCTGCCCCTGTCGCCGTTAAACCCCCCGACGTTCCCTCGTAACGCGGTGAATTTTCTCCATCCGAAGTAGATGTATATGTATATACTCGGCTGGCATACTTCGGCGGGCCGCCTTCGGAATTTAGATTGCGTCGTTAGGACAGACGCGGAAGTCAGTCGCGGATTCTGACTTTGATTGGGGGAGGTTGGAGAGGGGCAGGGCGAAAGAACGATTTACATATTGTTTTCCCGCGGTGCCGTTGCCCCATTATCGTTACGCAGATGAACTTCCAGCTTTCATCGATTTGTCCCTCGACACAATTCGACTCTGCCGTTCCAGCCTCTCGTTCCCTCTTTCTGTCCCCGTTTCTTTGTCTCTCACTTCACCCCCCTCCCTTCCATTCCTGTCTTTTCTGTCATTTTCTCTGTTCGAGGCTTCGTTGGCATACGAGATTCCGGGGCCGCAGCCTCGGCGAGAGTTTTAACCGAGAATGGAATTCGCGATGGAACGTGAATGAAACGCAACTCCCCTATAGGTGCACCCTATTTCCCCGCTATTCGCAACCGTTCGCCGAAATTCCTGGTTGCTCTCAGAGAGACCAAATTCCGCCACGCCGGACGCACCTGCTGTTTCGTTACTCCACTTGTCCAAAAATCGCGGATACAAATACCTACGTCTCGCTTCTTTCTTCTTCTTGAGGTCTCCTCGGATACAATGGTTTAAATAATGAGTCTTCTCAAATTCTGTTATCTCGCATATCATAGAACTTATTTTGTCCCTAGAAGTATCTATGGGAATTGGGATGAATCAGTTTTCTGTTCTCGATTAAGATTGAATTTATCGCGGAGTGTTATAGTAGTCGTTCTAATGGCTCCAAGAAAGATTCAACACGTTTACGTGCGAGAGTATGCAAAAGTTGAGCGCGCCTGACTCTGTTCCTCTGTGTGCCAGAATGACAACAGCCGGCAAGTTCAACACCCACTCTTGACGCGAAATAGAATTACCATCGTCGTCGTATTTCTAGTTGAACAGCTTCTATTTAATTAGCAGTCTCCTCGCCGGCGTAAGTTTGTATTTAACAAACATCGTTTACACGGAATTACGTGCAACAAGGGACGTTTTATCAGCTCGATTCCGCCCCGCTTTGCAGCTCGATCCCTAATGAGGCGATTCAGTCGAATTAACGGAGTTACAAATGTTAATTCTACCTTCGCCCGCAGTGAATGGCAATGCTAATAATTTCACAGACGCTAATAGACACTTGAGAAATTTCTGTCTACCATCCTACATTCATTTGTGTATCCTTTATAGAATCAAGGAGTCTGTGAGTCTCCAAGAATTCACAGATATAGATATTCCACCGAAAGCTTTTTCAGTGTTCAATCTTCCTACTTCCTTCAGAGTTTAATCCACAAAGCAAACTTTATCATCAACACTTCCAAATGGGCCTAGTTATGCAGAAAGCTATCAGCCCCAAAAATGACAAATAATTAGTTAAGCGCAATACGAATCCCATACATTTGTCTTAAAAACCAAAAGCTACAGAAAATTTAAAATAATAGTAATTATACTAGTCATTATTAAATAACCCATTAAAAAACATTGTAAAACATTAAGAAGAAATAAAATATACCTAATAGAAATAAAGCTACTTTTCTTTAACTTTAATCTTTTCAAATTATTTTGCAAATCTTATTCTCAAAAATCCTTCAGATTATTATCTCTCGATCATAAACCATGTCCAGCCTCTACCAAAGCTCGACATCTTTCTCAAATTCTACTCAAGACTCGCAAGCAAGTATTCGCAATCATATATTCGATTACTGCAACCGCGAAGACCTGAAACCATCGATAAAGCGCACAGGAAGCGAGTCACCGTTGGATTCGATCTTGAACGATTCTTTTCACAGTCGTGTCTCCTATGAACGAGAAATCCCAGCGGAGGAAGCTCGTTCGGGGCGCGGTACAAAAGATATCGGAAATAAGTACAGAAAAAGCGAGAGGAGCACGAAGACGCCGACCGGACAATGGAGGCACCCGCGATTCCTGGTGGCGAATTGTCCTCTCCTCGAGAATCCTATCTGCGGTCTGGTTTCGTCAGGAGCCGGCGCTAAATAGAAGTAAGGAATGGCTGTCGTGTGTACCGGTTCGCAGGCGAAGCAGATAAACGCCGGTGATAAGGGTCGGAGGCGCCGTTTGGTGGCGTCCGTGGCCACGTTGGTCCCAGTTACACGGACGCCTCTTATTACCAAGGGTCGGCGTCGTTAAACCGGGGACTATCGCGCCAGACCATCTACGCGAGTAACCTTTATACGTGTTTATACGCCTCGCCACTACCAAAAGGCGCCGCCAATTTTACTGCTACGCGAGAGATAACGCCTGCATTCACCGTCGAACCATCGAAGCTGATCCAGCTCCGCCCTCGTGCTGATCCAGTTGATAAGGAGTTTCAGGTGCTCGGGAGGGGTGTTCCATATAATTAATCTCTTGTGCATTTTCGGAGGGTCGCTGGCGCAGCGGTAGCCCGCCGCTGTTTAATTCCGTGAAAGAGAAGGGGGCAAGCACTGGTTCCACTTGGTCGTTCATCGGAAATCGTGGCTAGGACGTAAGTATCTGCTACGCTTTCGCCGAGCGTTCTACTAGCGTCGAGTACTGAGACCAGCGATACTAAGTCACCCGACCTAAGGGAAATAAAATCTTCCATGCATCATCTATAATATTCCATCGAAATTGGGGTTACACCAGACCTGGGAAGCATCTACGATTCATCTTTACAGGGAAGGGGTGGAAGCGGAAATTTTGTCCCCTATCACTCCTAGAACTATATACCTGCAACTGCAGCCGATAAGTGGAAATAGAAAGACATTTCAGTTCCCCAGTCATGCGCCTAATGCACGTCGCTGAAACACACCCCCGCCATCGATAGCATTTCGCTGGCGCTTCTTCCTTGCCGCCCCCTCGTGTTTGTATTCAATTACACGCGCGGCCGGTTAAGCACGTACCCGGTAACGCGATAACTAGAAGCTCCTTCGGTATCAGGCAGCGATCTCGAGTCTATCAAAAGAGCAACACGGTTAACGACCCGTACCTACAGCCCCCGCCGGCGCACGTAACATCGCGTGTTCAATGGCGCCGTTGGGGGATTTGGGGGCGGGGGGTTCGGGGTGGTTCCCTCGGCGGAAGGCGCATCGCAATCAAGACGACGTCGCGTCTCGATGCGCCACACCTGCGAGCCATTACACCGTGAATTATGGACGCGTGCGGCAGTTAAGGGTGGCTCTCGCGTTTCCGTAACCAGAGACACGGCCGATTGGCCCGCGAGCTCGCGATCCTCGCGGGAGGAGCAGCTTCGCGCCGGGGCAGGACGGAGGAGGCGAAGCACGTTAGGTGCGCCTGGAGTCTCGAGATAAGCGCCTCCGCAGGTGCTAGGGGTTACAGCCTGGAAGGAAAGGGGGATGGCTTCACAGAGAAACCAGAGAGCTAGGGGGGGGGGGGTGGGCGGGGTAGGGGCGAGAAAGAGCTCGAGTGCACTGTCCAACCCTTAGGCGTGCTTCGAGCGCAAAAAGAAGCCGGTCCCGTGCAACAAGAATTTGTACTCAGCCCCTGCAATATCCTGGGGAGCGGCTGCCGCGTTCAGATAAACGATTTTTCACCGGAACTCGGAAATTGGACTGGGAATACGCGGTAATGCGGTTATGTTTTGCGCGCGGAGAACGCGCCACCGATTACTGGGGGTTACTGGCGCTAAAGGTGTGGAATACGAAAGGGGCGCAGGCTTTTTGGATTCCATCTGGAGGATACAGTAGCACTGTGTTTTCAGCGACACGATGGTGTAGCTTGTGGAGTGGGAGCAGAATGTTGTTGCCTGTTACGTTTGTCAGGTGGGGAATAGGGGACTTGGTTTTTCCATATTTCATGTGGTGCTGAGGTTCTCCCGCTCGTGTCTCTGGGCGGAGGTAAAGCGGGGCAAAGGGGTTGCTTGAACTTTTTCTTAGAATCCTAGGTGGCATTGTGCACTCGGCTCGCGGGGGCCGCGAAGTAGGTAGCCGAAGCGCGACTGGCGCACCGAGATAAGACTTGCAGGTGAACGGGGCTGGGGAACGAGAAAATGAAGGAGGACAGCGGCAGACCGTGGCTTCTCCATCCGAAAGGGGATCAAGTTATGACTGGCTGCTCTGAATTACGGCGCCCCTGGCTCCGGGAAAAATAAATTGATAACGTTTCGGGAGGGACTTTACGGGCGCCGTGAAACACGGGCTTCGCCTCTCCTCTGTCCACGGTGAAATTGACCTCGTTAACGTAACACGAGCGATAAATAAAGAGCAGCGGGTTACGGTGTATAATGGTATCGTACGTGGAAACGTGGCGGTGGAACAACGCGGGGAATTACACTAATTCGAGTGGTCGATGGGCCTGGATTTTCGCCCGCTCTAATTCTTGCGTGCGCGGAATATTGACGCGGGATATTATTTATTTTACAAAAAGGTATATCAAGCGCTATCCGCTGGTGGAAACAGATTCTCATGGATCCTCGTTCGAATAGCAAATTGGGGGATTGAACACGATCGGAAAACGTTCGTAAATATCGCTCGGCGAGATCCAATTTAATCCAACGTTAGGTCCGCGTGATTAACGAACGTCCAGCCCGCGAAATATCGAAATGCCGGCATGATTTTATGGATCGGCTGTTCGGCAACGAGGCGATATTAAAATTTGCTAGACCGTGTTATAGCTTTTTCCACTTGTACGGGCCGGAGACAAGTTGGTACCAACGGAATAGACAAAATAACGTTGGCAGTCTGGCGGAAGGCGCGGGCCACTATGGTAGAACGACGCGAGGAAATACTAGAAAGAGGCGAGCGAAAGAGGACGAAAGGCAGTAGACAGCCTCTCCTGGGAAATCATCGGTGTCCTTACCCATCCTTACCTCCTTCATGGTCCACCTTCCCTCTCGCCTCTTCACCCTCGCGCAAAGAAACGTTGCCATAATGCCGCGCGACAACCGACCCCACTGCCTTCTTCAATCCGTCGAAAGCGATAAACTTCCAGACGATGCATGTACCCTCGTTAACTTGTCCACCAAAACCGTACGCTGGCGTTCCGTCGTTTTTCATGGAGCAGACAGCAGAGTGTGCATAGGATTCTCTGAAATGATATATTTAACTATCGTTTCATTCTCAACACTGCAATCTACTAATATTGTCGAGTAACACGTCTACGTTGTGGAGGCAACGTAACTATGTAGTTCTTCCAATCTTCGTAGATATTTCCCAACTCTGTCAGCTGTAACGTTGCACCGTGTATGAATATTTGTATACGAATTTTGTTCAACGAAGCTTGAAAGCTTCCTGTAGGATTCGCACAGTTTTGGAGCACAGAATTTTACAAGCGTACAACCAAACCCTCGACGTCAATGGAAATATCACTACTCTTATACCAGCGACTACCAGCAAAATGTATCGAGTGTTTCGACAGTTTCGAGTTTGAATAATTCCAGCTTTTCACGAAACGACGATGCTCCTGCTTCGAATTCAGTGGGGGCTGGAAATTCGAGAAAACAACGAACGGAAGCTCGACGTTTCCACTAAAGATTATCTATAATTATACCCAGCGAGACAGTTGCACTTATCGATCAACGCCGGGGTTATTGACCGCGCTAGACGTCGAACATCCGGGAAGGATGCGCGCTGGATGCATCTTCAATTATTTCGCGTCGCTGACACGCGTCGATATCAAAAACCGTTCTTTCCCGTTCAGCCATTAATAACGGGAATTCGATCGTTTCAAACACAGGCGACTCTTGGTTAGAACAGACCACTTAACGTACCGTTCGAGCGTTATCCGCGTTCCCGCAAGGCTGTAATTAGTTAAACATGTAATTGGTTTCCCTTAACGAGTCGTAAGCCATCGCTAATTTAGGTCCCACGAACTGTGGATCACCCCTGGCCATCTCGAGGTCGAGAGAGCAATCGATAGCTACGTGTAATTATCATACCGCGTCATTAAAATCGCCGTACAGTGGCGGCTCGATCCTCTCGAACCTGTTACCGTGGATAACCCGATATTTCGCACGTATCGACGAATTCCTCTTGATCGGGCTTCCGCACCGAGCACGAGGGTCCTGTCGAAATTTCGATTTACGTGCCACCGACACACGAGTCTCCATCGCGTACAGATCATTAAAGCAACATGCAGTATCAATTGTATCTCTCCTAGCCGACGAAAGCAGATTCCTAGAATAGCGTGGGTTGTAAATTAATCAGAATTCCAGGGCTTCTTCCGAGACACGCGATGACCACTTTAAATATCTCGCTTAGAGAGACAGAACTCGCCCACGCTGTAGATAGCTTAAATCTCTTAATCGGGGGGAAGGCGAGTGCATTGATCGATCAGCTTAAAGAAAAGAACGATAGAACCGCTAGAGACAAAGGATAATCTCCCACGTTCTATCCTCATGGAGATTAGCGGCCGATCAATCAATCAAACGCGGAGTATCCACGCTGAGAACGAGGATCAGCGCTCTCACCTGGGCCACGTGTTACGATAATCGATCGGCGCGGTAGCCAGCCCCCTCGAATACGTTTGAATCAGCCTGCTCGCCTATATATTACCCCTGGAATATACGTATCGCGTGCACGTACGCGCTCGATTCAAGGAAGATGGACAGAGGGAGTAGGGATGGTCGCCAGCCGCCGAAAGAGGGGAAACACGGAGCCCCGAAATTGGGTCGTGGACTGGTCAGTTCTGCAACACGCGTGTCGCAACCGGCAGCATTCGGTTGGAATTCGCCCCATTTACCGTGCACTTGCAATCTCTCCCTCTCTCTCTCTCTCTCTCTCTCTGTCCGTTCTTCCCCTGCACTCCTGACCCCTCCGCTACCCCACGTCACGACCTGGCTCACTCTACCCCCTAGCGCCGATCCATTTATCCCTTCATCCTCTTTCCTCCCTCTGTTTCCCTCCCCTTCAGCGTCTGTCCTTCTCCACGCGTTCCACTCCCTTTCGTTCCACCCTCCATCCCCATCGTCGCGTCTCTCGCACCCTCGCGTTTCGTCCGTCTGCGCCTGTCTCTCCCTGTCCGCGCCGATCGACGGGGCATCATCCCGGATGGACCAGTTCCTCTCTCTGTCAGGCACGACGGACACTACAGGGCGACAAAAGGCAATCGGGGCCAATAGGCTAGTAGCGTGCACACGCCGACCGTTTGATTGACGTCGAAGGGGTGCCACATCGCGTTGATTGCGCTCATTGTTCCCGGCGCGCCTGTACCTTTGCACCTGTGGGCCCCACCGCCATACCACGCCGATTCCCCCGAAGACAATGAAAATGAAATTGTTACGTGCTCCCCTCGGCGATCGGGAAATTCTTTTACCCCCTCCCTCTCCTGGCATCCTCTCCTCGGGGAGGGGGGTGTCGATTGGGGGATCGTGAAAGGAATCCCGATGCGTCTCGATTTCAAAGGATCCCTGCCTGCTACTGCTCGAACCTCCTTCAGGGAGTGTTAATGTTCGCGTTAGCGGAAACGCGATACTTGCAATCAAGTTTGATTAAGAGGCTTCGGAGTTGGGTAACTGTTGAAGAGGTGCTTTGGTAACTGACTGGCAAAGGGTGAGACGCGATTGTCGTCTTCGATCGTGCTCGTTTTAAACTTAATTTCCACGGCGAGTCAAGCTCCTCGCGAATGTCTAGCGTTCATCGAATGCGATGCTTGAAGTCGCGGATATCCGCTCCGACGGGTTCGCGATGTGGCAGAGTGGTCCGGGGAAGGCAGCGCTGGTCTCTTGACCGTGGCGAATCGAAGAAGTTTGTCGACAGGCGAGGAACAGCAAGATTTCCGTCGGAAGTTTTTTCGCTCGAGAAGATTCTTTTATCGGAAGTATCAACTAGGAGCTCGCGATGCTGTATGAAGGGGCGAGCGGCGAGAGGGCCTCGAGAAATCGCTGCAGCGAAAGGCGAAGCGGGGGAGTGGGTGGCAGAGGAGAGTCGGCAAGGTGAACAGAGCGCGATAAAACTAACGTAGCCGGAAGAAAAGCAGCTTTTTGTCCCGAAAACTTGGCGCAGGCTTTCAGAGCGTTTTAAAATGACGAAAAGGTTACGGTACGGAGCACTCGTGGCGCGCTGCGAAATCCGCGCGTACTAGAAGACCGGACGGGAGGCTGAAGGGGAGGGAAAAAGTAACTGAAAGAGTGTGGATGCTCCGAGGAAGAGCGGGGAAGGGAGCTGGAGGGACGGAGAGGTCGGAAAGGTTGGGTTCGTCTTAACAGAGCGGTGATACCCGAGGGGGGAGGAAGTGGGGGTTGAAAGTTTCCCTCATATTTCTAACAATCACTCGCCTATCCTTCTTCCCCTTGTTCCACGCTTCTATTCTTTTCTCTGTTCGGGAAATTGAAACGACTAACACCTCCGCGGAACTCGACGCTATCGAAGAGGTGCGTTCATCCTCCTCTCGCGGAAGAAAGCTGGACGAGCTTTCACATTTTCTACGCGGTGCATCGTCTTTCCAGAGGGAAATACGCAGCTGGGGATGAGTCGTGCAACTTTAATTAAAATTTCCCCGAAGTCTGCGGGAATACTGTTACTGATATTCATAGCTGCTTATTTCCTCTGAAGCAGAAATTGCGGAAAATATGTCACTTGAACGGAAACTAAATTTCTGTTCCATAAATGACTCGCCTTCCATAATTACATGTTTACAGAACCCGATGCATATTTTTTTAATTCACTGCCTTTCGAATGATAACGAATACCTGCTACAGAGAACATAAGAGTAAAACCAACGTTCTCAACACCCCTTTATCCCCGTGATACCTACCTACATATAATTTCCAGCATCAAAGAGTGAAAGAGAATAGAATGGAGAGATCAAGTTCCTTAATTCTATTAAACCCGCTACTCTTCTCCTGCAACCGTGAAACTTTCTGCCCTTGCGTTTAGTTTCACATCGACCACCCCAGGAACCGCGAGATTAGTCGTTCGACACTTTTCGTAACGCCCTGGCGAAGCGTTCACGGCGCGGTGCCACGGTCATAACGAAACTTTTCCAACTTGTTGCCCGCCGCGGAAACTTCTCCGCCAAGCTGCACTCTGTAAAATCGCTCGTGTCCCTACACGGCCATAGTTTTTCAGAAGCGTTCTCCTACCGGTTCCAAGCCGTCTAAACAACTTTCGCAACTTGTTGCCACCGTCTCGATCCCGTTCGCGACGGCATTAGCTCCTGAAATCGGTCGTTCGTACTTTCGTCTTTCGAATTTGATATTTCCTCGGATAGTTCACTTTCTGCTGGGAACGTTGAAGATTCTTATACTCTCAAGGTACTGTCTTTCATTTTCGAAAATAATTTACCCGCACCGACACCCAAATACGATATTATTTCCACAAAGCACAGCCCCGTGGTAGTAATACTCCGACGTTTTATTCAACGTCGATCGATCGGAGCGTGTATTTCAATAAACGTCCAGAGCCGGAGACGCGGTGGAGAAATTCGTGATAGTAAATTGGATCCATCGGCCCAATTGAAAGTTGCGACGGAGAAACGCGACTTATGTATACGTAGCCGCAGGGTAGTTATCCCAGCCGGAAGACGAAGAAGCCTGTATCGACCTCGAACGACCTCGCGGCTCTTACCTAGCTGCAGCAGGAACACAACGATGTCGCACAACGGCGGGCAGGTCTCCTTAAACTTTAAACCCAGAGTCCTCGAGAGGGATAGAAGCCTGAGTCAAGACCCTACCCACGGGGGACGAGGTGAATATTTCAGGTGACTCGAGTGTCCTCTAAAATACGCCGATGAATCCGTCGGTGGCTGCGCGCGACAAGAAGCCACAAATTTATCGCGCAGCTTACACCACCGTGTACCGCTCCAAAGGAGCTGATAGGACACACATTAATGCAGGGGCTATCTAGCTTATTTCACGGTTAGAAGAACAAACTGTATTTCACACCGGCCCGCGTAAACCGCTTCAATAGCGATCGTTGCGAATGCATTACACGAAAAAAGATAGTGGAAGTGCATCCTGACGCAAAAAGGATGAACCAGTGATTCATAGGACATAGTGCAAAGCATTGTGCAAGAATGGAGTGTAATAGCAGAGTCACTGACCGTCCAAGGGGAAATTAACCTCCAAGAAACACTAGAATATTCGTCTCTTAACAGACAGCCCCCGTTCTTGATAGGAGTTTTCTTCATAAAGCAATCAATCTAAATCTGAACGTGTTAGAAATTCCTTGTTCATCAGGCTCGTGAATATTTTCCACGCAGCCTCTTTGAAAGCGCAACCTGAATAAGAAGATGGACTATTTAATATTTAAGATTCACTCGAGCGTGGGAATATTGAATTATTACGGTGGAAAGGGGATGGACGAATCTCGTGAAGGAGTAGGGGATCCATTCCCCTACAGCATTCCATCCAGCAGCCGGATCAAATAATTGCTGTCTTGATCGGCAGGGCAAACAGTGGGCGCCTTCCCAGAAAAGAGGAGAAAAGGGAAAAACACGAAAGAAGGGGCGAGGTTCGTGAGGAGCCCACGTTCGTGAGACCGCAGACTCTTATCCGTTCTGGATTTGCCCTCCACTCTTTCCTTCGCTTCCTCTTCTTTTTACCCCGGTCCTTTCTCGCCGACAAGGGCGGCAGAGTCTGCAAATTCAATCTTACCAGCGACCTCTACCCACCTACACAGTTTGTTCCGCCTATTGATTCCGAGTGCCGTACCACGGCTTACCTTCGCCGGACCCTCGTAGCCGGCTCGCCTCGTGGAAACTGACTCCGCCGACGTAACCGGCCTCCACAAAAGCTCAGATTCTGGAAGCAACCCAATTTTTCACGGAAGGAAACTTGTCCCGAATATAATCCCGGCGTTTTATCAATTTCCCTCGTGCCCGCTCAGCCCGCCCGTCGTTTGCACCCGGAATTCCTCTATGATTTACGACGATGGATTAATCTCTTGACTCTGACAATAACGCGCCAGATCGATGGCCATGAATCGTTTAATCCCCTGCAGTTTGTACGTTTCGCGCGAGGAGCCATGGATTGTTTCGGAGACGAGCGTGACCCATCTGCCATTATACGCTCCACACGCCTCGAATGTGCCGCCCGGACTGCTTCAGGTATAAAGTTACATAGTCGCTTGGTGCTTATACCGATCGTGGGGGGAGACATAGAAGGCTTGTTAACTTGTCGAGTCCCTCCGTTAACGTCGAACAATAGCTATTACCTCGAGATACATCGCGGAACTGATCACATTTATGTCTGCGCCTTGGACTCGAGAGGCGTCTGAAGTACCTAGCGCACAGGGCTCTAGCGTTTCACAAGGATCTGGTTCTACTGAAGCGCAAGTAACCGTGAGATCAAAGACCGATTCGGGAACCCGTGGTACTAGGAGCGTGGATGCGCGACGTAGAGCAGAGCGCAAATGCCATCGTTATGGATGCGCGTAAACGGTAATACACGTGCAATGTGATTAATAATAATTTGCCGGTCGGCATAAGCGGAACCGATTAGTCGGCTTAGCCAAGCGTTATGGTAATTGGGAGCTATTACCCGCCGAGTGCTTTCTCCCCATCTCACTTCTCTCTGCTCTCTCTGCTCTCTCTACTCTCTCTACTCTCTGTACTCAGTACACTGGTGTACACCCTACACTCTCTACTGTTTGTACTCTCAACTTTCTACTCAACTCTACTGTCTACTCGCGGTATTATATACTCTACTTACACTTTACTCCCTGTTCACTATTTCCTTTACTTTCTACCATCTGCACTGTCTACTCTCTCTGTTCCCTTTACCTTCTACCCTCTGCACTCTCTACTCCATCTACGTCCTGCACTTTCTGCTTTCCATCTACTCTACTTACTCTACACGAACTCTTCCTCTTTGGCACTCTGGTGAGACCAATGAAGCCCTTCTAAGAGCGATACCTTTAAATATACAGAACGAACATAAGATTGCAGGGGAAATTAATTATATTGAACACAGGTGTAATTCTCCACCCATTTGTATAAGTTCATGGACCTGCTGACACCCATCCTGCGAGCTCCGAATCCATGCACCAATTCCCAATTCTCTGTTTACTTTCCACTCTCTGCACTCTTTAGAACCACTCTACTGCAATATCATTTGTATCTTTTATTTTCCACCATACTGGCTCTTCTCTTCGCTGTTTACCGCTGCCTCGTCATCGAGTCACGTCGGTGCCCCTCCTTTCGATTCCCGAGCAATCCGAGCGATCCTCTGTGTTGCGGGGTATTCCTGTCATCTGTCCAACTCTCGTTCGATTTTCCACGTCGGCGAACAAATGCACGAGACGATAGCCCGCGAAGACGGATCGTCTGGATGGATCCGATCCCTACAGCAGATGCGTTTTTAGATACCCTGGGTGGATACTGACGAGCTCAGAGTAACAGCCGGATATTCGCATCGATGCGAATCGAGGCGAGTAATGTAAGAAGAAACACGGAAATTGTGAGCTGATATTTGTTTCGTCGATCTGCATTCGCGTTCTTGCGATGCAATTTCAAGGAAGCAAGCGCGAATAGATAGATAACTAATTATATTTTAAGTGGTAAAAGGTAGCGCGAGACGAGAGTCCATTTCCACGGGTAACAGTAGTAATTCTCGCCTGTTAACACTTTACTCGCCTCGCTCGATAGCTTGCTTCGCGCACCGTGAAGAGGAATGACGAGAAGCATCGGTCCTCTCGCTCCGACTTTACCACGTACACGTACGGTTCGTACGCAGCCTCCCTCTGATTGACTTGACAAAAAGCCATCCTCATTTATCTCCGCTTGAAGCCGCCTATGCTCCCTCATTTGCCACGTTCCACAGTATTTCTCCTCAATTAAACACGAATTTTTCGCGTAATTTGTACGTTAACGTATCCAACTTTAATTACACCTCCGCCACACCCAGCCAATGAAATTATCCCGTGTCCCGGATGGATTAAAACATAACTCGCTAATTGGCCTATTAGGCGAAAAATGTTGAATCCCCCCCGCGATATCGAGTTGGAATATCGCTGGTGGATTTTAAAGCTCGATATCGTAATAAGAGAGTCGCGGAATTGCCGCGTTTGTAAGAAGGCAGTTTCTTGTTCGTCTCACACGGCGGATAAAAGCGTCGGGGAAATAGGAATTAATTACGCGGCTCGTGTGCCCATAAAGCGAGGGAGGAGCGGGGGCGTAGAACGAAGGGGTGGCGTGCGTGAAATTCACGGCGAAGCCTGGCCACCGAAATACTTGGCTGGAATTAGTAATTAAGTGCTGGAGACAATTCCGGAAGCGAGTCACCGTGACGTTCTGTAATTGCTGGACACTACGGGGATTTCAATTCCTGGCCGCCACGAGGATTTGCATACTTTGTGTTTTGTATGCGACGCGCATACTATCCGATGCCGGTATTACGAAATTCGGCCGAGACGCGATTCCCTCTCGCTCTGCCCCTTTTCCATCCGCCTCTCCCGCCCTGCCTCTCGAACATCGTTATAAACGAGTTACGTCCGTCCCTTGGACGTCGTTATGAGTGCCACGTTTCACCGAACCCCGGCTCTCTTCACTTATGGACGCTGCCAGAGATATGCAATATCGTGTCCCTCCCCCGCCTCCCTCTCGCCCGCGAATCGCCGCGACGTTGTTCCTTTTTAACAGCCGTGCACCCTCGCCTCGAAAATCATCGCCCGCTTCCCTCCGCGTCCGTGCTTTTTATCGAACGTATTAACTTCGTATCATCGTTCCGCCGTCTTTTTACGTTCGCGACGCGACAGGAGCTTCCGGCCTCGGGCCCGTGTCCCTGCGCTGGCAAACTCTCGATGCAATCGGGATACCGAACGGTAGGCAAGTGAAATTTTAATGAAACGAAGAGACCACCATGCGGCGGGGATCGATGTGCAGGGATTTTAGAAGCAGAGAGACGACAAGCTTCAATCTTGAACCGTTGACGAGAGATACTCTGATTCCGCTGTTAAATTGAACTCCACTCGTGGCTTCTTTTGCCAGGGCGTACGAATACCTCGACAATTAAACCGCGCTCTCAAAGTGGGTGCGGCCTGGCCTGAGTTATTAGCCTGAAGTGGCTTCTAACGATGCAAGAGCCCGAGTACTTGCTGACTCGTGTTTTCGCACCCCCGATCAAAGCGTTATGTCGAAGTACCACGTGTCTGATACACTTCGAGTAGCATAACTTGGCCGACGTGGGGCACCGCGCCCACCCCTTCGTTCGACAATCGCGATAACCGAAGCGTTTAATCAATTCTGAAACTCGACGAACGCCCCTCTCCACGGCTACATCCACCAACCGTGCAATCTGGGCCCTTTAATTTCTTCCACCGTTAAATACCCTCTCCCTCGCCGCTCGTGCGTCGACCATTAATTAACGACTATCATTACTTTAAGCAAGTTATATTATTACGTACGCGAACTCTTCAAAACCGTATTCGGTTAGACTTGGGCGTACCTCGCTCGGCGGCTTAATATTTGTGTGAGTTAGTTTATACCTAATATTAAGAGGATCAACTGAGGAGTAGGGTAAACGAATGTAATATGGAACACCTGATTTCAAAAGCTTACCAAAAGTAGAAGAGTTTTTTTTTTTTTTAATAAAACTGACATGAGGGGACGTAGGAACTAATGCATAATCAAATGTAAAGAAATTCAAATGTTTTGGAATTATACTAAAAAAAACTAAAGAGGGTGAAAATCGGCAGTTCGAAAAAGTGGTATTTATTATGGAACAGCTAAGTAGGAAATTTGTAAAGAAAACTGATAACATTTAGTACTTTCGGCACTAAAAATAAAGATTTTTTTAAGTAGATCTAAATTTTAGCATGTTCCATATTACTTGCCCTTCCATATTACCTTTACCTTTACCCTAGAGACTTTCGCGGTGTTTCATATTTAAAATAGCAAATACAGTGATATTTGTTATAGTTCTTCAACAAATTTCCAACATTTTTCCCAATTATTTATCACAGAGTAGGTGCCGTAATATATATGAACAGCGGTGTATACAAAATAACTCACTCAAGAAACGACGTACCTACATATAATATCCGGTAAAATATTTACAGCGGCAATGCTTTACCCATAACAATACGAGGCCCCCTGCAAAAGGAAAATCGAGGCGGAAAATTTACGGTTCGCAATTAAATTCTCGCAGCTCGTCGATCGACGTGCCGGCCCTTGTGCGCAGTTTTCCCGCAATCAGGCGCGCGACGATTTATGCGCATTTTACACCGTTGACCGTACGTTTTGTTCACAGGTGCGGCCGCGGCAGTGACGTCCGCGGGCGGGCACGGTTTCGACGCGCATTTACGCGGGCCCAGCTTTGTCATGGAGCCCCCGTCGAGGGTGGAATTCTCAAATTCGAGCGGCGCCTGGCTGGACTGCACCGCGACGGGGAGTCCCCCGCCCAACATCGATTGGTCGACCGCGGACGGACATCCGGTGAACGACGTACCGGGCGTGCGGAGGGTGCTCAGGAACGGCACCCTGGTCCTTTTGCCGTTTCCGGCCGCCGCGTTCCGACAGGACGTGCACAGCGCGGCCTACAGATGCGTGGCAAGTAATTCCGTCGGCAGAGTGCTCAGCCGTGACGTGCAGGTCAGAGCAGGTAAGGGCACGCGCATTATATCCTGATCCCGCAACAGGGGAAACCTTGGGAGTCGTATCGAAAATTGAAAAGTAAAAGCATCATGACTCTGTAAAAGGTTGTTGGGCGGAAGTGGTGTTTTTAAATTGGAAACGACAAGTAACGATGGTACGAGCCGATTTTGATGGCACTTTGCAGGTAGATAGGGAATCGATATTTCAGCAATGTTCCGTCGTTTGCGTAGGCAGTCAATGTTTTAGGAGGTATTTGACGAGAAGGATGACGTAGTAAAAGTTCATGGAGGAGAATTTAAGTTGAACTGGAAAGTGGAATCGCTGGAACGGTATTGCTAGTTAGTATGTGACGATATTGGGAAGCAACGGAATGGGAAATTTGTTTAGTATTCTATTGGAAATATGGATATGAATACCTCGGATCGAATGGTAAAGCCACATTGTCATAAATTTCAGTGCAAGAGGGCTGCGTCGATAAATCAGTAGTACAGGTCAATGGTTACTCGGGCAAACCCGTGTTTCCCTATTTTGGGTACACAACCAGCGAACATTTTTTAACACAAGACATGCGAGATTACATAAATGCAGAATGATATCATAGAATAGTTGGAATCGTAATAATTGTTACTCTTTAGCAATATATTAAGTATTGTTGAGATTAGAATTTAAGCTGCGTTTCGTGCTAATTATTCCCGCATCCGTTCTACCTCGATTGTTCATTCAGCATCTATTTATTTATTTCCCTATACTTCGATGTATGCTGTAGAATAATCATCAGATTATTATTATCATTATTACTATTATTATTGCCCCATATTGTAACGAAATTATAACTCGGTATATTTAAGTACGACACAGAATTCGCTTCAATAAATACAATAGTACGCAGTATTTATATTTACTATGTATCTGTACAACCGTCCATAAATACACGAATATATTAAAGCTGAGTTCGTATCGTTACATAAATTACACCAAATTAGGTACACTACCATTGTTATCAACATCACAGTACAGATTGCTTCTGAGCCCCTCGAGATTCAAGCGTCCTCATTGCTCGGGTACCGTTATCACAGGGCATCTCGATTAATCGTCCATTCCTTCCCCCGATACTTAAATATTCCAGACGCCAATGAATAAATATAAATTCCGGCCGGAAAATCCATTTATCCCCAGTTTGTCGCGAATTACTTCCCCGTTCACTGACCCAAAGCAGCTTACGGCAACAAACAGCGGAAAGAAAACGTTTCCAACAACGAGCAGAAAAAGCGAATCGCCTCCGCCGCGTTCGATCGTCGCGCTTGAACTTACCCCTGATTGCCCGTTGTTTATTTTTCGCCGGCCGCCCCCCAGGGAATCGCGAATCCCCGCTGAACAAAGCTGGCGACCGTTGATTGCGCCCCCGGTCGTTCGAAATAATAGGAGATATAATTAAAAAATCATTAGAGGACAGCACCGTGTAGTCTTTCTTATCGGAGGGACGAAAGATCGAAGTCCAAGTACAGATGGCGCTAAACCTGGCCAGATGCAGATGAGCCACGGGTCGGGTCATCTCCGGCCAGTTTGGTGTAACTGCCTGTTTAAAAAAAAAAAGAAAGGAGGTGAAGAGAAAAGGGTGAAAAAAAATGCAATCTGAATGCAAATCCGTGGCAGCTGCAGGGTCGGCTCTACGCTTTCGGGATTGCCAGCCACCGCCTCGCGGCTATAAACTTCTGGCCCGGACGTGTGGCCGTTAATTAAAACTTCACGTCCTGCTTTCGGTTTAACGAAAGAAATTTCTATCCGGGGCCTTTTGACTCCGTCTGACCGAACGGAAGTTGCCGCGGCCCACTGCGGCCCGTTTCGCCCTGGAACCCCCGGGAAATACAGAATCAGGACACTGGGCCATCCTGTTTCATATCCATTTCGCCAACCACTCAAAAAAGGGCACACAAAACGGGAACACGATACTATATAGATTTCTCTGACAGCTGTTTTAATGCCCCTCAACGTTCGCGGTGCACAAGCACCAGCCTGCGTGGAACACTGGCGGGCGTTCGATTCGATGTCAAAACCGGCGTCCTACAGGGCTTGAAATTCCAATTTCGTTTCGAAAAACGCTCGGACGGCCGGGCGTTAAGTGTTTTAATTTACAGAAGAATTTTCCATCGACGTGTCGGGGCCCGCGTGGAAGCGCGAGCCGCGCCGGGCGATCAACGTTATTAGTTTTCCCCCTGGATGCGGGGGTGGAACAGGGAGAGAGAGAGAGAGAGGGGGGGGGGGCGGTGACGGGGAGAGCATTCCACGGGAAAGCTGGAGGGCGGAGAGAATTCGAATCAGCTGAAGGATTGGACTGGATATCGTTACCGTTGGCGTGACACGCCGCTGGAAACGGACACCGCGGAATACCGAATGAAAACAGAGGTGGAAAGACGGGGGCGTCGAAGGAGAGCGGAGGAGAATGGGTGGCCGAAGGTTGCGGAAGCGACGGGAAGAAAAGCCGGCGTTGGAGGGCGACGGAACACGGAAGGGCGGGGTGTCGGAGTCGGCGTCGCGACGTCGGCGTGTCACAGCGACGGCAGCGTCGCTGGCAGCTGGCCCCGTCGCCCTTGGAATTTCCACGTAAATAAAATCTCCGGAAGAGTATAGTGCCTCTCGAGCGGCCTGGCGACGGGCAGAAACAAAAAAGGAAAGGAGAAAAACGACCGGCAGACGTCGAGGAGGACGAGGCGTTCGTTACGCTCGCGTCGACTCACGCCTCGCCGCATCCCCGACGTCGACGTCGAGATTCACCCGGTTGTCGACGACGAGTAACGACGTGACACTCTGCACATAAGTTCCTATATGTGTGTGTGTGTGTATATATATACACATGGCACGGGGCACGTGTGGTATCGTTGGCTAGCGACGGGATCCTCCCACACCCAAATCGTGTAACACGTTTTAATTACCGTGAGCGTGAACCATCATTTCATAGGATTATTTGAATGGCCGTGTTTCGCAGCACTAGGTCGAAAGTCCAAATTAACGCGACTCCTGGCGACCGCATCGGTCACGCGCTCGTTAAAGGCCACCCCTAAACGTCGTTACACGTTCACGTTTGTCGATTACCGTAGCGTGCGTTTCGCTGTCAGCCAGGTAAAAATGCTACCGCTACGTGTGGCCTTTACTGTACTATCCTGCTGAACCGCGGTGAAGGAACACGCGGGATGATGTGGTATTTATCGGGGGGGGGGGGGGGGGGGTGTTTTGGGGGTTAAAATTTAAACCTGCGTTGGTAATATGATTGATGGGGTAAGTTAAGTTCGACACTGATTAAGCGATTAATTGTAAGTGGCACGTATACGATTGGTACGTAGAGAGCCGTGTAAAATCGTTGTAGAACATTGCTGCAAGTGCAATGTGTTTACGCTACTGTTTCCAGCGATTCCACTTGTTCAGACTGAAAAGTTTCAGGCTTCAGTTTACTGGTTCCGTGATTAAAATTGTCCTTGGTCTTTCTAGCAGGGATCGAAAAAGTTCTGGAACTTTTCAATAGGTTCCATTTAAAACAATGACCACGGAACATTTTTAAAAATGTTCTCACAATATAAGTTCTCAGAAGAACCGATAAAATAAAAGTTCTTGAAAATAAAAGTTCTAGTTGGAATGGAACTTTTAAAAGATAAGAATAAAAATTTCTCTATAACAGGAACAGATATTTTGTTCACCGATATTAAAAAAGTTCTCAATCGTTGTAACAAATCCTAAATACTATTCAATGGATAGTACTACAAGAATATTAAATAATTCATACAGTTAAATTGATATTCTGAATGTGTTATTTATATGTAATACTTACCTACGTAGATGTTTTAGAATCGATATAATAAAAGTTCCATGAAAACAAGTTATATTAGAACGTTTATTAAAAAAGTTTTCATAAGATAAAGAAAAGTACTAAATATTAGGTACGAGTTTTATTTAACAATATAATATCATATTCTTCAAATGTTTATTTAATAAAAGGTATAAAAGTCATAATATAATTAATGGTTTCATAACAAGTATTGAACAGAAAAGAGAACTTTTTCCAAGTACTCCTGATTATTTATTTATCCTGATTACTTTTAGGCATCTCGTTACAAATATGGAATTTATTAAACCTATTATTGACGTTCCAATACGATGGAATTCTACAACTGCAATATTTTTAGATCCACGGATTTCAAAGTGTTTAAATACTATTATGACTATCATACTATCACGCTGAATTGCAAAACATAAATAGTATAATAATACGTAGACGTATATTCATATATTCTATTACTGAAATATAAATATTATATATTATATTAGAGATTTTCTATGTATTTCGGTTCATGTAAGTGATAAAAAAAATGTTATTTAGGTATTATTCTTGACAAGTTCTCTTTTCCGTTCAATACTTCTTATGAAACCATTAATTACTTATGTTATGATTTTCATACCCTTTATTAAATAAACACATGAAGAATATTATAGTATATTGTTAAATAAAACTAGTACCTAATATTTGAGTACTTTTCTTTATCTTTTGAAAACTTTTTTAATAAATGTTCTAATGTAACTTGTTTCCATGGAACTTTTATTATATAGGTTCTAAAATATCTGTTCCATGAGAACACTTTTTAAAGAAGTTCCTGAAGGTAGCATTTGTTTCAATAAAAATTCCACAGGAACAGATATTTTCTTAATCGAAACAAATAAGTTCTAACAGAATTTTTTAAAAACGAGGGTTCGAGAACTTTTTCGATCCCTGCTTTCTAGTACGTGTCTAAATATCTGTTTTAGTAAGGTTTATAGCAGGATGACATGGCTTGCTGACTCGAGGAGGTGGATAAAAGTAACCCGACGTTTATTTGTTTGCAGTGGTGGCTCAAGCGTACAAAGTCGACGTGGAAGTGATCGGAGGTGCATCGAGGGGGTGCACCGCGGTGTTACGATGCGTCGTTCCCAGCTTCGTGAAAGATTTGGTGCGAGTTGTGTCCTGGTTGCAGGAGCCCTCGTTTTACATTTACCCTTCTCTGCAAGGAGGTAAGATTTCCTTCTGCCTCGGGGGCAGGATTCTCATTTTCGCGTAGCTAAAGATTATGATCTCTTTCTCGTCTATCTTCTAATTAAGCCGCTAATGAGCAATTAAAATGAGTTACGGAGGGCATTCGCGATATCATCACCCACTTTTTCGGGGCTGATATTAAGTTCCCCAGTACCGGGATTATATGGCGTGTCCCCCATAACTCGTTTTAATAAAGTAACTCGATAACATCGATGCATCAATTTCCCGTGCGACACCCACGGAGCCTACAGGATAATAAAATTAAAAGAACTCAGGTATACATCCCTTAAACCGAAGATCAAATTAAAAACTATCTCATCGATTTCCAACGTTCGCACGAATAATCAACACTTCTACATAAAACGACCAAAAATCGACAGATAAAGGACCGCGCGCTCGCATCGGGATCCCCTGCGCATTGCGAAAATTAATTTCACTCATAGTATCCCTCGTCCAAAAGCCCCGCGACTTTTTCCACATCCATTCTCCCACATTTTTTTTTTGTCTATTTTCCACGAACCAGTCGCCGCGTGCGAGAAATTCCGGGGCGTAATTACGCGGGCCAACCGTGTGTCTTTGTAAAAATTAATTTCGCGGACTAATCACGAGCGACGCGCTATAGAGAAAAAAGAGGATGAAAAAGCGTAACTTTCGTCGTGACGTGGCCGAAATATGGAGCGCAGGAACGAAAAACGAAATGGAGGGAAAAAAAAAGGAAACGAGCTAGTCGAGGACAAATACGCCGGGGCTAATAGCCGCGGCGGCGCTCGAACGCTATTATTGTATATGAAAAGCGGCGGCGCTATCGTGTAATCGATAATTTCGCCTATCTACCGAAAATGTAATATTCCGCGGGCGCTCGCGCGGCCGTGGTAGGAGATGGCAATAAAAGCCCGACGGACATTCCAGGGATGGGGGCGCAGATGCAGTAACACGGCCGATAGGTGCAACAGCACGAAGAATTATACCGGGAGGGCGGGGGCGGGCGTGGGGAACGGTGGTCGCGGGCGATTTTCACGTGCAGGCAGAGTGCGAACGGCAAGTATTATACTGGCGCGCCATTGCTTACTGGGACTAAAATTTAATATCCGGCCACAGGGGCGTAGACGGCCGCTACTCTGAAATTTAATATCCACAATAATCTTGCACCGCCTTTCGCAGCGGCGTAGGTCGGGAGAAACGGGGCTGGTCGGACGCCGGCCTGGTAACGCTCCCCGTAATTCATTAATAGTCGTAGAAATTAATTAGATTTAAGAACGCGCAGCCCGTCGTCGCCGTGGTTGAAAAGGATGATGCTCGGTAATTAAAACGCAAAACCGCGTCGGATGTCGCGCTATTAATTAGTAAGCATAATTAGTAATCTGTTTAATTGGACGCGCCGACGCTGTCGATGCGTTGGAGGATGATCCTTTACGTGTACGATCTTCCTACGAAAGGCGGCTGTAATTATCCCTCCTCTGTACCGGTCTCGTTGAAGCCCCGATCAATTTTAAAGCCTCCCAGTCTACCGATCTTACGTGCTCGTATGTTCGTCGCCGATAACGGGCTCTGAAGAAGGAAATACAGGTCGGGCTGGTTATCCAAGAGGGCCGTTGTCGGTCGGTGTTTCAATGGGGAGAACTACGTAAGTTTTACGCGACGCTACAAGAACGGGCAGTAAAAACGCGCGCCCCGGTTCTCCACGCGATGATATTGGCGCACGTGAATTGCCGTTGTTATCGTACCGTAGCGTAAAGTCCACTGCGTACCGCTGCACATGCTCCGTGACTTTCCGCTGGGCTTTCGAATCGGGCATTTGCGCGTCGTGCTGCAGTCGTTACGCTTTCGTTACGACAGCGTCGGTGTTATTTTGGTAAACCTGCGGGGCCAGAGCTGGTGTAATTCGTAGTCGGAATAGAGGGCTTGTATCGCTGGAATCTTTCGCCCCGACTGCGGGTCGTGTGGCTTTATAGATGAAAGTTTGCCTCCGTGAACGAAGCAGTCGAAATCTCTCCAGCTAGTGTACAATAATATTGCGACAAATCCGGTACAAGTCTGGGAACTCGATACCCAATCGAAACTAGAACGTGGCCCGGCTAGCACGGAGGTTCCCGTGAAATTAAATTTCGGCTCCCCTTTGTCCCTTCCGTTTCCGTCGCGTCTTCTAAGCTCGCCAGACGGAAACTCCATTTTCTGCCCGGAATGATAATGCCCCCGATACGAATCGAAACAATGCCTCATCCCCTACCGTATCTGTTACATCTATCCCCGCGCATCCGTCAGGATCCGGTTGCAGTTAGTTCCGCCCGGTCGATTCGCGCTCCGCAACTGTTCCACGCTATTCGTGCGCGACTCCTTCGGCAGGGTCGCCGCTGCGAATAAAATATCGGAGGACGTATTTATTCGTGACGCGCTGCCGAGACCCGATGCATTGAAACTGTCACGAGAAATGGCCGAGAAGTTTTAATTGCTCCGCGCCGATTGAATTGTCTTTGTGCGACTGGGGCCAGACATAGCGGCGCGTTATTGAATTAATTCTCTAAAACGTACAATTCCGGTCTCCGTTTCATTCTTCCCCTGGCGCGCGACACGCCGTCGAACGTTGCTTCCGCGGTCTCGTTCAGCGGACCAATTGAGAATTCCGCCGCGAGTCCCGCAAAGAATTCAGCTCTCCATTTATTTCGCTGTCTTTATTCGCGTGGAAATCGTTAGGGGGCGGCGCGCATTAATCGGTCGCTTTCAAACGGCGGGTAATGTAAAAATGTCGACACCCTGCGCTGAAGCAACACGAGGTAGGCAGACCAACGTGATTCCCGTTCGAATCAACACAGACGAATTGTTTACATTGGTTATTACTATTTCCATTTCCTTCCACCCCTCGGCGCGAAAAATTGCTGCGTCCACTAAAGCAAACACGCGTTTCCAATATCTGTATGATTTGTTTGGAAGCTTTCTTCCTGTACACACTGCTGCCTCTCGCGAGCACGTTCACGGTTGCGGCACGCCTATTATTTTTACTCGATAATCTGAATAATTGTCAAAGTACAGGAAACTACGTAATCCAATTGCCCCGCTTCAGCAACGCGCTCTGTCTACCCCCGATATTCTACGAGCTTGTTCAATCGTCGCGTCCGTCGGCATATTTAAATCGTTGCAGCCACTGTGGAACGACGCGTTTCTGTAACCGTAACGTATCCATCTTACTAATAGCGCCACGCTCGGGCTGCACGTAATTCGGGGTAGCCGCCGCTGGTTCCCTGGCTTTCGTACATGCGCGTACATGCGCGCTGCCACATAGCGTACATACGTGGCCTATCTACCTTGAATAGATCCGAGGGCGCCAGACATAGGTAGTAGTATCGAGTGTAATACCAAAGCTACATAACCCATCCAAGTCGGCTGACTTGGCCGACAATCGCTATTTAGTAGGGCTCGCTTATCTCTGGCGGTCTTAGCTGCGCTAATGTCTCGTGGCCGAATGCACTGCCGCACGTAGACGCAATAACGTGCACGGGATGTAGGTACGTATATAGGGGCGGGCGGTAACACGGGTTGGCACGTAGAAGAAAGGAAACGGAAGCGCCGAGGGGGCCGAAAAGAACGGGCTCGGGGCAGAAAACGTTCTTCGCGGAGGGAGGGAAAAAGAAACCAGGAAGAGAACACGGACACCGTTGAGACTCGGGAAAGCAGTTAAAACGGCTATGAGGGAAATGAAGAATAAGAGAGGGGAGCAGAGGGTAACAAAGACGCTGGACGAAGTTAAGAGCAAGAGGAAATTTAAACGGGAAAAGCAGCGCGAAAGTTTCACGGCGACGAAGAAAGATAAGGCGGTGGGAGAGATCAAGAATGCAAGAAAGCGACGAGGTCGCAGAAATGGGTGGAGTGTAGAATATAGAGGAGGCTGTGTAGGTTGAGAATGAGAATTGGGAGTAAAAACTGAATGAAGCGAACGGTGGAAAACCTGAGAAGGGGTGAGAACCGTGGACGAGAAAAATAGCGGGACTCGTGGGGGGGGGGGGGGCAGGAGAAGGCGATGAAGTAAGAAACTGAGAAATGGTAAAGAGGTTATTAGGATACTGTGAAGTAGGAAGGGGGATATGAAAATGAATGAGGGTGGCGACAGGAGGGTGCAGCAGAAAAATGAGTGAGACGAATGGGGAAGAATATCGTGGACAATGAGGAAGAAGGGAGGGAACGGGACCCTCGTGGAGTAATCGTGTATCCGTGAGCCACGTTAAAGATTCCCCGGTGTTGGAGGTTCCGCCAAGCGACTGCGAATGTTTAGGATAACTGCCGTCATTAACGTTGCTCGGGCTTATCTAAGGAACGAGCACGGCTTAAGCCGAGCAAGAACGGCAGATCGTATCTGGCGTCATCCAGTGCAGGGCCGCTGGAAATCCTGGAATTAGCATAATTATCGTAAATGTAAAACCGTTCGGCACCGGCAAAATATCGCGGGCCAACGATGCAGCACCCGACGCCGTGTTATTAAAGATAATTCTGCGCAGCGCGTCCCCGTTTATTGGAAAACGTCGAGGCCAATTATTGCCCCGTCAGATATGAATAATACAGAGACTTAGGAAATTCCAGGCGAAATTCCTGCCGGCTGTGGAATCGTTGGCGTCTAGCTTAAATCATTCACCAGACGTATTATCCCTCGAGGGACGATTTAATCTCGTTTAGCACCGCGGGCGATAGTTTCTCGCCATTTTCAAGTTCGAGTCAAGGCTTCCTCTTCGTACAGAGGCTCTGGATCTACACCGTGCCTCGTAGAAATATTAATTCAAATTGCCAACGAGATTATCTCGTCGATTCTAAATATTCGCAGGACCGCTTGAATCGTGAGAAATTCGGGGCTGCATCAACTAATATTCTTGCGCGCGGTTTGTTCCAGATGGAAAGTTTCATCTGCTGCCCACCGGCGAACTACTGGTTCACAGTCTGGAGTTCAGCGACCAGATACACGGTTACAGGTGCCGAACGATGCACCGTCTGACCAGGCAGGTCGTCGTCAGCTCCGTGGCCAACGTCCGAATAGCCGGTAGGTCTGGGTTAGGTACGTTCCGGTTAGCTCTGGGTTAGGTCCGTGTCCTGCTTCGGATCGCCAGCAATTCTTCCGACGCCAAGACATTGGGGGGACTTTTTGCAATTACCCGGCGCATTAATCGATACCCTCCCCGTCGCGTTGCCGCTTTTTCTTTTGCAGATCACAGAGGGGCGATGCCTCCAGTGATTCTTGAAAACTCCGGCGTGGTTCACGTCGCTCAAGATGAATCAACGTCATTAGTCTGCGTGGCGCAGGCCTGCCCTACTCCCGAATATCGGTGAGTTTCTATCCCGAAGATTAATTAAGGCAATCTCGTCGGAGGTCCAACAGCCGGGGCTGGATTGGCCGAGATCGGTCTCACTTTTATTCATGAGCGGTTCGGTCGGGCTGACTGGCAAATATAAATCGCCGCGATTATAATACGTCCGCGCAGTCGTTGCAATAATTATGCGCAATAGAATACCGATCCCGCGTTTCTGCCCAAATTCAATGATAAAATGATTAAACCCTAAACGACTTGCGCGCAGTCGCAGAGCTGTCTGTTGAAGTAGACACGCGAAATTCGTGTAGACCGAGTATAGAAAAGCTTGATAGGTATCATAGAGATCTGCTGTTAGTTGTAATAGCTTCGAATTGTTAAAAACTTTGGACTGTTAACTATGCCTTTTGGGTGGTTGAAAGAGCACAGCTTACACTGCCAACTTTCCAACAGTAATAACCACAATAATCCGGGCGGTGAAAGCCTCAAGTATCTTTACCATTCACTAGACACTTACTAGTATCTGCAAGCTGACACGAGCTCGTTCTTCCCTCCAACTTTCACGCTACGGTTCGTTCCTTTCCAAACGACGCTCCGAAGACCCGAAGACTGCGCGTTACATAAGCGAGAAACCGTGCCGACGTTTCTTTGTACGTTCGAACGAGGTGCTCTGTGCACCGCGTACAAAGCAAATTGCGCCTCCACCCGCCACTTTTCGGGACAGTCGGAAGACGATAAAAGGGGGAGGCGGGAAAAACTTGCGGAGATCAGAGGCTACGGGAGTGGAGCGTGTGTTTCCTCTAATCTGTCGGTTCTTGAGGAGGGAAAGGAAAGAGAAAGAAGAATTACGATCGTTTCTTGAAGGTGGTGAAGGAGGATGAGTCTGAAAGGGTGGCGAAAATGGTGACGGAAGGGCAGGTGGCGGGGGCGGGTTGGGAAAGGAAGATCGAAGACGGGAATATTCGTGGCGGAGGGGTAAGTAAAGGAATAAGGACTGGGCGCGACTTTGATCGAGGAAAAGGAGCACTCGAACGTGAAACCTCGCGAGCGGAGCACAATCGGAAACTCTCCATGTCGCTCCAGGTCGACGAGGAGCCTTTCCCTCTGGACCCTTTTTCTCTCTACGGATTTCCGGATCTCCTTTTCCCGGTGACCGCGCATTTACATGCGCTCGGCAAGAAATATCTGCAGGGTTGGAAATTTATTGGCAATATCGACGGCCAAGCTTTGCGCGCGGTAGGCCAAAGGGCTGCTATTTTGCCAAATATACGACCAAAATAATTCTACGGAATTGATACTTTGCGACACGTGCTCGGATATTACCAACAATTGACGAATGGTGTATTGGAGCTCGAGCTGCGAATTTGTGTGGGGAGAACTGAAAGATACTATGTAGCTTCACCCGACTCCTAAAGAAGATCATGTTCGATATTCGAATTTCCTTAAACCCGACGAAAATTCGATTTAATTCGTCGAAGGAAGCGAAGTGGGCTCGTGGATCGCTGTTCGAGTTCATTGAGAAACAATCGAGGAGGTATAATAGTTCCGTAACTTTGGAATATTACGTTTCTTTTGCCGCTGGACGAGTTAAAACGCGCTTTCGATCGCGATAACTTCTCGCGTATAACTCACTCCCTGGCTGAAGCTCCCCGAGGAATCTCGGTCCATTACGTGTCGACGAGGCCGAGGGTTCGCAGTGGACTCAGGAATGGACGAAAAAATGGGAAGTGAGGAAGCATGAAGGTGAGGGAAGGCTGGCGAGAAGATAAAGCTGGAAGGTGTGGAAGGAAAAAGGGGGAGGAAGAAACGGAGATCTCTGGGAGCTGCTGGAGGGCCGAATCGAGCAGCCTGATCGAAAACTGTCAAGAAGTCGGGAAGCCAAAAGAACGCGGGGAATCTCGGGGATAAATGCTCGACGGTGGATGCGACTCGGTGTCGTTTCTAGGTCGACGTACCCGAAAGCTAGTGAAATTGAAGCTCCCCCCCTGCCTCGCGGTCTGCCCCTTTGCTCCACAAGCCGTTTTGCCTTTCGATGAAAAATTATTCCCCTTTCGAGCATGTCGACAGAGTGTTCGGGGAAAATCGGGGTTGCCGAGGGGGTGGCCGCGGGGGAAGGGAAATGCATTAACTCGAAATGATGCAAACTGCGTTAGCGCTAAAAGCTGCCGTACGGAAGTATTCGAGATTTCGAGATTTATATTCGCTTATGACACCGGTGGCGGAGTGTCTTCTTGGTTTAATGTCCCGTATCCTTCGCTTTACGAATCGTTCGATCATGTAATTTCCAGATGGTACGCTCAAACTGGTTCCGAGCCAATGCTGGTACTCTCTGGACCAAGGACCAGATTGCTGGGTTCCGTTCTGGCTCTTGAAGCTGTGACATTAGAGGATAGTGGCATTTATCGTTGCGCCGCGTCTAACCCCGGTGGCGAAGCCAGTGCTGAAATTAGGTAACAATAAATTACCCCGATTTCTTCAAATCCGTTGTAAGTAGGTACACCGAATGTTGCAACTTATTTCAAAACACCCATTTCATCTTACATGAGTTCAATTAATTTTAACTAACTCGGAGTGTTTTATAAAGTAAACATAAAAACTCCACTTAAACACTTATAACATCCAACTTTATTTCCAAATTACACTCGTTTCTATGTTGCAACAATTACCACCCCCTATCAGGAGAGCAAACTGAAATAATTCGTACACCAAATCTAATAATCAATTTCATACGCGGTACATAAAATATAGCTTCCAAATATGTGCCTAAAATCACTTACACTTATGTACTTCACCGTCGGACACATGAGAACACCGAAAGCCACGGTATATAGTTCGGAAAGGTGGCCAAGCAGAACAAATGTTTATACATGTACATTCCATCCAACCCTTAAATTACACCCGCGCATCTGGAAGCAGCCCACTTACGTGGCTCTCCGAGCAGAAATTACAGTACAAAGGAAAATGTTCTTCAGGCTCATCGTGACGGCCCCTTTACACGTGGAAGTGACCCCGCCATTGCTGAGCGTCCATTTAGGAGGTAATGCCGAATTTAGATGCGAGGTCAGCACGCATCCGCAAGCAGGAGCTCACTTTGTTACCTGGTACAAGGACGGCAGGCAGCTGCCAGGAACCGGCAGACAATCGGAATTATTGAGGCTGAACGGCATTGGCAGGGAAGATCGTGGAATGTATCAGTGTATAGTCAGACGGGCGGAAGGCGACACCGCACAGGCATCGGCCGAGCTTCAGTTGGGCGGTACGTAAAAACATACGATTCTACCAGAAAGCAATATAGAATTTCCACGGAACAATGCGCATAAATTTTCCGGCGTCCATCGGAAAGGAAATCACGAATTAGGAATTTTCAGGAGATTAACAAAACGCTGCTACCTAAACGTGAACGCAGAAGCGCGCGCGGCCCCGTTCGATCCAATTTACCCCGATCTCAATTACCAAATTCCACATACTCAGCTCCATTCCGACTTCGGCAGCACAAAGGAAAATTACGCGGAAAGTTGCACTGCAGTTTCGATCGGAATTGCAGATGAAGAGAGGCGGCCCCGAATAGGTCTGTGCATACGTATAAATTCACTTTTCCCGTTGCTACCCACCTCTATCGCGCGCGCAGCAAATTAGGTCACTCGCGAAGATTCATTTTCCGTTTCTCTCGACCTCGCCTCTGTCGCGCACAATTCTCTCCGCTCGCAGTTAGCATGCGAATACTTGTCGCACAGTGGCACCGAGTAGCAAGGTGTCATCGAGGTTCTCGTTAGTACAGGGTGAATGGACTTCGGTCTGCTTCGAGGGAAGACATCGAGTGGACGTCTAAGTTACTGACCCATTACGAACAAGCTTTATATTTAAATCGATTCAGAGTAGGTATGTACATGGAGTTTTTATCCGCGGGCGGCATAAATTCGATCCGAAATGGCCCTCGTTTCACCCTCATTCCCGAAGCTTATTCCGCGGAAACACCTTCCCCCCCCCCCTCCCCCTACCACCAGCACCGCAACCCACTGAAGCCTCGAGGGCCATCAGCGCCATCGATCCCCGAAAATCCAGCGCAACTGCCCTCGAAATACTTTCACCCAATCGATACACACCCCCGTCCGCTCCACTCTCCTCTGGCATCGACGGGCATCGAGGTGACGTGTCAGAAGTGACACAGTAGAGGGCATCAAAGTGACACAGAGCATCGTCGATCGGTAGTCAGCGTTGCCGATCGCATTACACGGAACTCGATTATCGTGGAAAGAGCAAGTCGACCACGTGGGCCACGTCGAGGGAGCAGTACCTCCCGCTTTGAAGTGGAGGAGGCTTCTTTTACGCCGCTTTAGCTCCTCTGGTTCCACCCCCCAACCCCCCACCCCCTGCTCACCACCCTCCAGTTTCCTACCCCGTGTACCACTCTTTGGTAACCGCTACGTGGCATCTCTCTCGCCCGTTTGCCCTATATCTGGACCGCCCACCTATGGGTGGAGGAGCGCCGCATGAAAGAGGGGCTGGGTCCCGTTGGCAGGGGACAGGGGGGAATGGTGGAAGCCAGCAGCCAGAGGAGGGCCTTTGAAACAACAATGAAGTTAGCGTCTCTCGCTCGTCAGCGTCGGTAATGCACGGAATTTACGTCAAAGGGAATTCGTGCAAGCGGTGCGCCGCGGTATAAGGACGTACCGTGGCCTGGATAGAGGGACAGAGAGGGTGGGAGGGCCACTGGCTTGTTGCAATTTCGTGATGAGCAGTGAGCGAGCAAGGGACAGCGGGGTGGATGGGGCACCAGTCTCTAGTACCGTGAATCCACGGACTGGCGCGAAAAAAGTCATTGTCGTTGACGGTCGAAACGGCGGATTTATCATTTTTCATATCCCTTTGTTTCTCCGTGAGTGCCCGAGGCACTTGTTACCAACAAAGCTTCCTCAGTTTCTCGTGCGTTCCGCACCCTTAAACACATTGATCAAAAACTCTTAATCCAGAGCCCCGATCTGTCGAGCTAATTCCTCCAACTTATCATCTGCTACGTCATTTAGTTCCACTCTTGTGTCACGATAAGACATTACACGCCATATTTGCATTTCTGGCACCTGATACCTTCCACTTAAACTTGTCGATTAAGACAGCTAAATCTAGTGCGCAGAATACTCGACGATTAAAGCGAATCTATCGATCTCAGCTTGAATCCCCCGTCACTTTAATTTCCTTGGCTGTACGCGTCTCGAAAAGGTGACGAGAGGAAAAGACCGGGCACGAATTTGCGTATATTAAACACGCGAAATGGCGAGCGGTGAATATTACGTTCACGCAGAAATTATGGCGCAAGGGGCGTTATGAAATTTCTCGTTCCAACCCAGCATGTGTGCAAGCTGGGCCGTACTTTGTCGACGAATGAAGATTCACGTTTTCGAGAACGTACACCTGGGAAACGCTGACCTCAGGGATTCTGAAATGCTTTCGTAAGGAAACGTGGGAATTCTTTGCGCCTACAATTCCTTAGTAGAACGCGTAGAACGACGTTACGATCGACAAATTCTCTGTCAAACACGAAACACGTGTGTTCTAATGTTTCACTTCGACACCTGTTCCAATTTCCTGTATCCATATCCGAGCCTGGAACTTAAACTTCCGTCCCCTACATCAAACATTTGCACTTCACACTTCGCCCTCACCCTCCGCGCTCTACACTCCCCTGATTACTGCATCCAAACGCGTCTAAAACACTTTCAAGGATAACTTCTTTCGCGTGTGCCTAGGCGCGCCAGCCATCCATCTTCCTCGCCGTTCAATTTTCCCAGCAGACAGAACAGAATAAACACCCCTCGGAATTCTGTGTTATCGAAGTCGAAGTGCTCGCGGTCCCGCGACCACGTATCGACGATCGCTCGGAGGCATCGAGACGTGTTTCATCAATTTCCACGAACGCCGTTCGTGCGCACCTAGACGGGAGCACCCCAGCTATCTCGCCCTCCCTGCCCGCTCTCCCCTCGACTTATAAACGTCGGGACCGTCCTTTGTAAACCGAGGTTCGAGCATTTTTAATGACGAGACGAAATCGACACTTTTAATTATGAAAAAGTCCCTCGTCCTTCCAGCCCCGTCCGCCCGAGAAACTTCTGCTTCGATCTTGGACCTTCGTTCCTCCGTCTTCCACAATACCTAGCCCCCGTTCCTTCGCCCCCACGCCCCTCCCCGCCGTGTCGTCGAGATAGAAACATCGAGAGGAAAAGAAATATTCACCGAGCTTCCGTCGCAGCGAGCCCATTGTCTTTCGTTTTCTATCGCGATGCGCGGCAGGCGTGGCGGCTTTCAGAATCAAGAATTCTCTCTCCCGCGGTGGTCTTTCACGCTCTTGCCTCTTGTTCTCCAGCCATTCCAACCGTCAGCGTAGGGAGGGGAGGTTCTACTTTCGTTGATACATGGTACCATCCGCGACGGCGCACAGTGTTCGATGGGTATAGGGAAATGGACAAGAATTAATAACTTCTCTCTGGAGTAAAATTTTTGAAAATGAATTTCATATTTGTTTATAAAAGGACTATTTTTCTCGCCTCTCACTTGCCATTTCTTAAACTGCAATCGCTAGGCAATATGAAGTAAATTTTCAAAGCATCTAATCCAGAGGTGCAGGGAAGAGATACCGTATTTGTACATGTATTTGTTAGGTAATCTATTACAAATGGTTTCTTTATTCATTTGTGTGGGAGTGGCGCCACATATATAACACACTTGCGCAGAACTTGTTTCTAACAAGACATTACATACACTGCCGTCTATCATAGTAAATTTGACGTCATGTGAGACAATTATTAAAGTTTCCTTGTGTAAAAATCGAAATGGACGTAAGTTCGAGATCGACTCAATAAGCTTGTTGAATTCCTCTTTTACTAAGTCTGGAGATTCCTTAGCTAATATAAATTTAATTGGTCTACATAATAATGTGGAAGATGGGCACTCGTTTTTTCATACATATACAGTATTATTTGTATTATTAGCAGGCATATGAAGGGGTACCATAGCGGATATGAACATGAATTCGTCGGTTGAAGAAGAACATTCAAATTTTTGTTTATATCTACTGTGATCCGAACTTCCGTCAAAACCACATTTTACTAGCAGCATAAGATTGTTAAAGCTAGTATTCGATATAATTTGTAAAATTGATCGGGAAGTACAATCCAGAAGTTCTTGTAAATTAATTTCAGCACTAGTTTCAGTAACATCAGACTGTAGTTGAAGTGACTTTTTAAATCTCAAAAGATGGTCATAGCATGGAAATGTTTTCGGATGTTTTGAATTTATCTTTTGACACATAGTTTTATAGCCACTAGCAGAATGTTTCATATCCAAATACATAGCTAAGGTTTCAATAAGTGAAAAGTTTTGATTAGAGCTGTTATCCTGTGGTTCGTCTAATATACTTGCAGCATACTTAATTTCTTCAGAAGTTTGATTTTCAAACAAAACTTTTAATTTAAGTTTTTTGTATTTTTCATTTAAATCTGTAAATGGTTTAAGTGGTCTTCCCACATTTAATGTAGTTTGTCTACTCGGTCCCAATTGAATGTTATCAACAAAGTCTGTTACAGATTTGTCAATCGATATTTCTTTGTTAAGCCATTCTCGACGTTCTTGATTCAACCTATCGTACATTCTATTTGACTCAATAAACTTTTTTTTTAATTTCATATGAACAAATTTTGAAGCGTTTTTGATTTTTTTCATTTATATAGTCAGGAACATCAATCAAATTTAAACAGTTTCTAATGCATTCAGATAGATTTGCAAATTTTGTCTGAATCTGAACTTATCTTCCACACATCTAAGCATGATGTAAATGTAATCATATGATATTGATCTGAAAATATATGTAATGTGCTGTTTTAAGGGCAACAACTCCATTTGGGGCAAACTTGGGCAGCTAAATAAAACGTGAAATTTCTAGCCACAGCAAAAGAATTTAATAAACATTACTTACTCATATTTAATCCACACAATACTTTAGAAATGTACGTATATATGTATAGCACTATGTTAACTTAGAAAACTCGTGAAACGCTGTGTGTTGCCTGTGACTGCTCTTCCAGAACTGAAGAAAGCATTCACGATGAACGAATGCCAATACATTGTAAAGACAAAGTTTGAGAACAGATGAATGTGTAGACTAAACGTCTTATCGCTTAACGGAACGTAGGAGTAGCCCTACGCTACGCGGCGGGCGCAGCACAGGCCTGAGCGGCGAACATCTTAATAATGATTTTGACTTTTTTCTGTTTCGGGCAAATTCGGGCAGCTGAAATTGACGGTAATATAAAGCTTAATGTCCCCTAAATTAAAATACAAAAAATCACGGAGGTACTTTTTGGTACTTTTCTTAAAAGTCCCCTTGAAGTTGATAAACACTTAACATAAAAAATTCGTACAAATTGTTAGTATTGTAAAAAACTGACTTGGCAGTTTTGAAGGTATGACAGTATTAAACACAACTTTTAAAAATCAAATGAAAAGCATGAACATTCCGCCAATGGCATGTGTTTGAAAAAATGCCCCGAGATTTAGAACAAATTTCTAGTGTCATTTTTTACAACAAATTGGTAAATTCAGCAAAAGTTATGGGTAGCATTAAAACCTACGTTTCTTTATTAACATTTTAATATACAAGAATTTGTGAATCGAACACTTCAGACTCTTGACTTTTGTATATAACATCGAACACTGTGCGGCGGGCGGTATCTCATTCTTACTGAGATGGATTCGATTGCGTCGTCGCGGTCATTGTGCGTGTCTAACGACTTCTAAGTGACTTCGAACACCTCTTCCCTTTTCATTGGACGAAGAGACGGGGCGCGGATGATCGGAGCCCGAGCAGAGGGACCACCGCTGTTACAGTAAATGGAAGAAATTTTCTCGCCCGAGGGGTAGCCGTTTCGATATTCCTCGACGTTTCATAACCGCGCGCGCTTTAAATGATTCTTTGAAGTCGTACATAAGCGCGAAAGACGGTGAAGATGGTCGAAGGAAGTTTCTTTGCGATCGATCCATGGAAAGGCGGCTTGAATGACGGCTGAAGTAAGAAAATACGTTGGACTGATTTTATTCCAGATGCACCGCCGATGTTGCTATACTCGTTCATCGAGCAAACGTTGCAACCTGGACCGGCCGTATCTTTGAAATGCTCCGCGGCAGGCAACCCTACGCCACAAGTCTCTTGGGCATTGGACGGCTTTCCCCTGCCAACTAATGGAAGGTAAGCTTCACTTAATCATTGGTAATCGGATCTCTTTATCAGCGCGAAGCGGGAAGAGAATTGCAATCTGGAAGACACTTGTTAGGTAGACCTGCGTCTTGAGTAGATTTTATACAGCAAAATAAGACGCGAACTGGTCGAAGTGGGTAATTATCAGGCGAATAATTATGCGGGTTCCACGAAGCAACGATAACCACGAGTAGGGGAGGGTTGCCTATATCGTACCATATAAGACATTTTACATTATATTTCATATTTGGTATTAATTTGAACGCAAATGACTATTGGATATTGTAGCTTGATCTTTTCGGCACATACTATTATATGCTGAGCCTTTTGTTCGGAACAAATTAATTTGTTATTAATCTTTTTGTCACATACTGTAAAAGGTACGATTTAGGCAACCGGTCTCCTAAATCGTACCCCTTGGTTTCCAAAATCGTACCTCCGCGAAAAAATAGTATCAATAACAAATAAAGAAGAAAATATTCAACATAAAGTAATGATTATTATATAGTTACATATAGAAATGTATATGGATCACACACAGGCCGCAATAACCTATATATATGATATATGTACATAACCTATATAACATACGAGTTGTCAAATCCTACTGGTGCGAATGTAGTGGTACGATTTAGGAAACATGGTCAATTTATTTATAAATATCAATTTAAACTTTATAATCAATGTAATATGTGCTTAAAATGAATGTAAAATATTCTACATTAAACCTGCTTTTAGAAAAATACAAAAATACAGGACAAAATTGCATTGTTTGATTATTATCAGCTAAAATAAACTGGTAAAAAGTTACATCAATCATACCTGATTTTTTTTAAATGTGTATAGCATGCACAAAATAGGGAGTAAGCTCAAAAGGTTTTGTTTCTATTTCTTATTTCGCATTTACTTGATATTTTTATTATCAGATGTCGTTTAAATTCATTAATTGCTAAGAAATTGATGAGGTACGATTTAGGTGCCCAGTACGATATTGGCAACTCTCCCCTATCTGATTCTCAGAAATAAATATTCCCAGAAATTCAGCGCAAGTCAGCAGAATCGAAATTCAAGCCGCACGCTGCATCCTTCCCTTAAAAGCATCACGGCGGCGGTATCGACCTCGTTACACCGCAACTTACAGCGCAAGAAGTACACATCGATAAAAAAAAGGGGGGACGCGAACGCGTCAGCTCGATGCGCGTGGTTCCGGGCAAATTGCCGGCATAAAACGCAATCCTCATAATGGAAGCTGCACAGCAAACATCTTTATATCCCGACAGTAAACTGAACGTTAGGAATCGGGAGTCTCGGCCCTCCTTCGATTGCCGCACGAGGCGTGCGCGGCCGTAATTCCTGACAACGATCCTTTTAACGCTTCCTCGATGCCACCGTAATTAAAATGCAATTCCCGGCAGCGAAGGCCATGGCCGCATCTGCAGCCAGCCAATTTCAATTTCAAGCGCAATATCCAAGCAAGGAGCTGGAATATTTATCGCGATGGCTGTTTGAGTCCTCAAACGCGTGCTCGTTGGAAGTAGAGGAGACGTGCGGAGACAGGACGCGTGGATATGACGCGATGTCCTCCCTCGTACGGTTTAACGGCTGATCGGCATAAAAGACGTCATATGATTCGTCGCCCGTGCCCCCGTTTCACGCTCCTCGACCGTTCCTTCCTCTTCTGGCGTAAAACGGCCGTCCGTGGACCCGCGCGTCTATTCGAAGCCGCGGGGGACACCGCGATCCCGTTTCGCCTGGATCGTCACAGACAACGTTCTCTCCTTTATCCTCGAGGTACGAAATTAGCGATTTTATCAGGCCACCCCGTTCGCACGGCGAATACGTACCAAGACCTTTGTAATTAAAAAAATAGCTGCCGCGGTGGAGGGTGGATCGGGAACCGAAAAAGTTACCGCGTGCTGTAAACAGAGTTGAAGGTTTCATTAGCGAAAGTTGGTTAATTAATGTGGAGAATTCTGCTGCTACGATGTGTGGGCGTTCCAGGCGGTTCTGTTCGAAACGTTTTGTTCTGTGCGGAGAATCGATAACGGGACGAAAGTTTCTAATGCAGGATAGTGTAGTGTATGGTAAATGAATGTTGCTTTTGGTAGAGGCTAGCGTTTAGGACGGTTTGGTTTGAGAAGTGCTGGTTTGTCGTGTTCGAAGGTTCGTGATCGGGCAATACGTCACTGTTCACGGTGATGTTATATCCCACGTTAATATCAGCCACGTGATGGTGGAGGATGGTGGAGAATACTCTTGCACCGCTGAGAATCGAGCTGGAAGAGTCACTCATGCTGCTCGTCTCAACGTTTATGGTAAGTTTTAGTACTCCACTTAATAATTGATGTTTAAGAGTAAGCATTCCCTGGAATCTTGCTCACACGATTTATACTTGTCACTTAAATGTTCCTTGAATTATTAGCAATTCCATCTCGAATTTCAAATTGTTTACACGGAAGGAAGAGCATCAAAAGATCGTGTTGTAAACGGTGTGTTTTGCGTATCACGTTGTAGAGAATTCTAGTGGAATAGGAAGAGCAAGTAGTATTGCCTCGTATGTTGCCAGACCGCGCCGTCAGACACGAATTTAGCTGTTTCAAACTTAGTACTATTTCATTTTTTATGAAACCAGCTCTTCACTCATTATATTAATCTTCCGTAGCAAATTCTGTTCATAAAAAGAGAGATTCCACTGTGCGAGTAGTAGCAGCGTGTCCTTAGTCGGACCAGCGCGACTCCGTGCATCACGTTAACGAGGAATATCCGCGGGGGCTTTTGAAGCTGACTATAGCGAAATCTCAAATGAATGCATAGCTTTTTTAATTGCAAAATATGAATATGGAAAAAGATCCTTTGAAAAAGCCCCCGGCTTGTTCGCCGTCAGTGAGACGGTGTTCAAGTCCCGCTCTCTTCTTCTCATTGTTTCCATTTTCCTCGAACCGTCGAATCACAAAGGATGAATGCGCATTTAGTAATCGCTAGTCTCTCCCTTTCAGGTCTTCCGTACATTCGACTGATTCCAAAGGTGACCGCGGTCGCGGGTGAAACGCTTCGCCTCAAGTGCCCGGTAGCGGGCTACCCCATCGAGGAGATCAAGTGGGAGCGAGCGAACCGCGAGCTGCCGGACGATCTTCGGCAGAAAGTGCTGACGGACGGCACCCTGGTGATCTCGAGCGTGCAGAAGAAGGGCGACGCTGGCGTGTACACGTGTTCGGCGAGGAACAAGCAGGGGCACAGCGCTAGGAGATCCGGGGACGTCGCCGTGATCGGTAAGGCTTCACGTTCGATTCCCAGTTCCCAGACTGTTGCAGGCGCTTCGAAGAGAGGCAGACCACTGCCAAGGGACCGGCCAACAACCTTCGCGGCGAAGACGAAGCGAGTAGGGGGACGCGTTGAATGATTCCGCGTTGCTCGAGAGGCAAACGGTATCGTAAGAAAGTAAAGGATGGGGGGGGGGGGGGCGGGGAAAATTTCTAGGCTCCCACGACGAAGGCTGACGTGCTGCAGGATGTCGTGTATACCGTCGTCTAGTGGTTCTCGAGTTCACGAGGTGTCGTTGTTGTTATTATTCCAGTTCCCCCAAAAATTAGCCCATTCACGGCAGATCGTGATCTTCACCTCGGCGAGCGCACCACCTTGACGTGCTCGGTGACAAGAGGCGATCTGCCACTCTCGATCTCGTGGCTGAAGGACGGACGATCTATGGGCCCGTCGGAGCGAGTCAGTGTGACCAATATGGACCAGTACAATAGCATACTGATGATTGAAAGTTTATCTCCAGATCACAACGGCAACTACTCGTGCGTGGCCCGTAATCTGGCCGCAGAGGTATCGCACACGCAGCGGCTTGTGGTTCATGGTAATCCTCCTCTAGGCCCCCTTCAATTTTTGCCCGACGGCCGCCTGTCCGCCCGAGATCTGTGCGCCTGAGGATCGTATGAGTGCGTACACACATCGGTTGCCCACACACACCTCGGGAATGAATCGCGTGAGGATCGCGCAGAGGGGTGCTGGGCACCGTCAAGCTCCCGCCGGCCGTAGAACGCGTCGCGAATGCAAACGCAAGACCGCCGCGTTTCTCGTGCCGCCTCCTCCGGGACCGATCTGTCTTACGATTAGTGGTTGCGCTGCCGCTGCTGTAAATAAGCTTTCACCGCGGAACGATCGATGGGAATGCCGCGCGAGCCCGTACAGTTCTTACGCATTCATTCGCGATGGGTATCACTACGATATAGCCACTGACGTCACGCAGGAACGTAGAGACCTGGTTGACGTATGACTCGACGAAGGCTCACGCTTAGCGTGGCGCATCCTCCTGCACGAGACCTGCCACACCATCATCTCCCACGTTTCTCCCTCCGCTCCCACCCCCCCGTCGATCTTTCGGAGCGCCGCGACCGTTCCCCGCTTCAACGCCGGCGGCTGATAGCCCATACGTTTCGATCCTGTCGCTGGATTTCGCGAGGGGGAAATAGCTGCTGTCCGAATGATCGACGAATGCTAGCTCATGCGTTGGGAACGACCGTTATGCTGCGTGAGTGTGCGATGCCAAATTATGTGTACAAGGTGTTTAAGGGCGGCAGGGGCAGGTCCGCGGCGGGGCCACCCTCTCTCTCCTCTACATTGCTACGTTACTATACTGCCTCTATTGTACATATTCTACGTATATATATATACATATTATATTCCATAAATATATATATATATAACTATACATATACATTGACGTACTACTGTCTATATATAATATATATACATATCGCTACTTATATGAACCATATATATATTTATACATATATATATAAAAGACACATGTGTACCTGGTACAAAGGTTCTTGCGTTTGTCTTTTTTTTTTATTTTTGGTGCCATCTTTTTCTCGCTCTCACGTATGGTTCTCTCTTCTCTCTTGACCTTTTCCAGTACCCCCTATTATTGAGCCATTTACGTTCCAAGAGGGACTATCCGAGGGGATGCGGACGCGGACGGTGTGCGGGGTCGCGGCGGGTGATCCGCCCCTAACTATATCCTGGCTAAAAGACGGCCAAAGTCCCTTTCCCTTGCCGCCGAATCTCGCCTCCGTCGCAAACGTCTCCCAACTGGATCCTTACTCGAGCCTCCTCAGTATAACGAACCTCGCGGCCGAGCACTCCGGCGACTATACCTGCGTCGCCGCGAACCCCGCCGCCGAGGTCAGGTACACGGCCAAGCTACAGGTAAAAGGTAACTAGATGATCGGCGACCCATTTCCATCATGATCCCCACCATCCACTCGCCCTAGCCGCCCGCGCCGTGCTCATCGATCTCGACGCTCCACGAATTCTTCACCATCGGACCCAGTCATTTCGATTATATTGATCATCGTCCGCCGTCATCCGCCGTAGTGTTGTATAGTCCTCGCTTTAGTCTATTATTTATATTTTTTTTATAAATTTGTCTGGACAGTTACTTTTCAACAGGCGATGATCTGACTTTTTATTCCCTCTCTCATTTTACATTAAATAGATTTTCAGTAAGGAGGAGGAAAAGCTGTGATAGTCTTACTTTCTCAAGTATTTAGTTTTGTAGTTTGACCGATGGTAGCTTTCTTCACTCATCTCTCGCGTGACGGATTCAAAGAATTGATTATGTCAAGGATGAGAAGTTTTATGATCCCTTTTCTTCGTTCGTTTAAGTTCTGGTGAGCTTGTACCTCAGTTCCGAGGCACCCTGAATTATTCAAAATGATTTGAAACGTAGAGGGAGATGGTTTATATGGAATACATATTTCTGGTTGGGTGCCAGCGCTAGCGTTTTCTTACCTATTACGTGATTTTGGAAATTGTACGAGTCAATATAAGTTAACGTGTTATTGATATGTCGTCGAGGTCGAGGCTGCTCCTAAACAACCCGATCCCCCACTGTATCCTGAAGAATCCTGAAGAATCCGTACTCCCTCATTGTCACCGATACCATCGTCCATTATCATCGTCATGCCATAACGCTTACTAACTCGATTCCTGCGTGATCATCGTTTATCATCGAGGTGTTCTCGCCCGGATCAAAGACGGTCATTCGACGAATCTGGCGAGAGCTAGGTATTCAGAAGGACGCGCGCTAACGAATGAGATCAAGTCTATTTCCCAGCGAGATCACGTGTTCGTCATCAGAACCCCCTAGTGAACCGAGCTGTCCCCCGTCCCACGAATTCCCGATGAGTCCCTCCCTAAGACACAGTGTGTATTACATTTACGTTGCTTTGGCTCTCTGGGAATGCGTCGGTATCTCGTGGACCCCCCGAGGTTTGCTTGACTTGACCGAATAATAAAGGTAACAGTTTGCACCTTTCCTTATTTTACTCGTTTTGTTTTTCAAACGGAGCAACCGACAACAGCAACAGATTTGAACCAATAAAAAGAAAAAAAAAAAAAGAAAAGAGATATGAAATGATATGTACAAAACAAACGAAACTCTCTTCTGGCCTGCGTACGTGCGTGCGTGTATGTGAGCATCACACACAACTTTATCTGCATGATCTTTTTTACGAACGTAGTGGTTTCTCTGTCTCTTGCATATCTATATATTATATGTGTATAACCTTACGTGTGTGTCTGTACATATTACATTTACTTTTCGATATAACTCTTAAGCGTTCTTTAAATCACCCCGAGTACGAGCACGTGCCCACTCTGCTCACGAACCAAAAATAAATCTTCACCAACCTATGCGCGCGCTGGCTCTCCTTTGGGCTCGTTGGAAGGCAACCACTTTTAATTACACTTCTGCATGCTTTCTCACTGTCTTTTCTATCTGTCACGCTACTCTTTTTTATATCTCCTCCGTTGCCGTGGAACCGCGGGGCACGGAGCGCGGCTAGCATTCTCAGCTCTGCCACTTCCTTCGTCTGAAACCTCCAAAAGTGATTGCCACTCGTAGAAGCGCAACTTTTCGACAAACGCGTTACACCCATAGCGAATATCAAGATACAGAATGTTACGATGATTGAAGCCTTGAAGATCACATGCCCCGACGTTTCCACGCGACACGGTAACGTAGGCTAGTAGTACGTATTATTATTAATTAAATTCGTATTCATCGAACTAGTCGTTAGAAGCGGGTACTTGATATATATCTATATATACATATATATATTATTATTCGCCTCTCCACGATATTATATATCTTTCGGTCTTCCGCCGACATGCTCTTCATCCGTACCCCACACATCCCACCCGATTTTGCGCCTTTTACTTCCAAGTGTTCTACTTGCCTCTCTCTCTTTCTCTCTCTATCTCTATCACTCGCTCTCTCTCTCTCTCTCTCTCTCTCTCTCTCTATCTTTCTCTCTCTGTCTATCTATCTATCTATCTCTCTATCACGAAGTACATTGCACACTTACACAAGACCCTCTACTAACATTTACTTGCACACACCCACATACACGGATACATATATATATCTATATATATATTATATTGTCGCACGCGTTAATGCGTGGCCGGTATTTGCCGTCTTGTAAAACGTTGGAACTCCCACTCACAGTATCTCGCTTGTGCAGCGTTTTTCACCACCGTAAAATGTAGAACCCGCCAAACAGTACACCCGACTAAGACAAGCCTCGATAAAAGAAAAAAAAAAAAGAAACTCTTCGTAACAGCATCGATGCGCGGCGTGCGACGAGCAAACAGCCACCTCCGGTCTCCGCATTAGACGATAATACCATGCACCTCTCATAGTGAACGATCTCGTTTCAGCTCGTAGCTAGATATTGACAGAGTCTCGATAGACGCTTCGTTGTGCACTACCACGTCTCTCCTTTTGTTTTTATTTCCACGATTTTCTTTCTCGTTTTATCGTCGACCACCCCACCTATTTCTCATTTTTTATTCTTTATTTTAGTACCTTGGGTTATCTGTTCATGGGTGTGTAAATTTGACATCGCTTGCTGGTGATCCCACGTAGAAGCAAAGTCTCGTCGTTTGTGACCGGTTGCGAATGATCCGGATCGAAGGAAGGGTAGCTCGGCACGCGAACGACGCCACGCATCGACCTCCAGCCCACCTCCATACTATACCTCACCCACGAACCTGTCATTCACTTTGTCTTAATGTCTCTCTGTCACTTTTCTCATCACGCGAATTCTCGCCATCCACCATTCGCGTGTACCCTACAACGAAAGTACTGTTCCACCACCCCACACGGGCATCGTTCAAAATTTCTCGCGCGCGTAGAACGGAAAAATCGCCGCGCCGCTGTGCGGTGTCCGGCGCTGGGCGAATCTCTTTTAGAAGGAACGACAAGATTACTCGTCGACGACAGGCCGCGTCGTCGCGCGCGTATCCTCGCGCGGCGCATCCGCGTGTCACGTTGTACATACGGGATCTCTGGCGCCTGTCCCCTTCGACGACGTCGCGCCACACCGTCGACGAGCTCGTCCTTCGTTCGGCCGCGCTTTTCACGACTCTCTTATCACGACGTACCTGTCTCTAAATCGCTAACGACCAGTAAAAGTAACGTGAATGCGAGTTCCCTGGCGGACAGCCCTAAAGCTCCGCGCTCTGGTTTCCAGTGCCGCCCCGGTGGATCGTCGAGCCGACGGACGTGAGCGTCGAGAGGAACAAGCACGTCGCGTTGCATTGCCAAGCGCAGGGCGTGCCTACTCCTACCATCGTTTGGAAAAAAGCCACGGGTAAGAATTTCGGTGGATACTCTGGGAAAACCCTGCGAACTTTTATTGGGGGGGGGGGGGAAGAATCGATTTAAGGGATCGGAATAAGGAAGGGATTTAAAGAATCGATTGGGGATGATTTTCTATCTACTATGGAATATTTCAACGTCGTTTGATATGTTCGTTGAAGCGATTGGGACTCGAATTACTTGTAAAGAAAACTGACGGCTAGATTACCGAAATACGTGATAAATGTCACGAATCAGAAATGCCAAATGCGCCACAAGAGGAGTACCTATTTCTGTAAATACCGCGAAGCCTTCCTTGCATTCGATTGTTTTTCATTTCGAAACTGACCCCTCGTCTTTGGGTAACAGGGAGCAAATCCGGCGAATACGAGGAGTTGCGGGAAAGAGCGTACACGAAAATTCTCGGTAATGGTACGCTGCTGTTGCAACACGTGAAGGAAGATAGAGAAGGATTTTACCTGTGCCAGGCGAGCAACGGCATCGGGAGCGGTATCGGGAAAGTGGTCCAGCTGAAAGTGAACTGTAAGTCCGTGTTTGCTTTGCTACTTGGCGGCGGGATAGTTACGAGACAATGGTAAACTTTCACCGTGAACGAGAAACTGCTTCTCGTGATGCAAACGTGGAGGACGCGTGGGTCCAGCATTCTAAGCGTCTCCTTTCTTCTTATTTCAATAGCGTCTCCATACTTCGCGGCACCTTCGAGGCTCGTCACTGTGAAAAAGGCTGACACTGCTACGTTGCATTGCGAGGTGCATGGTGACACACCAGTCACCGTCACTTGGCTGAAGGGCGGCAAAATCGAGTTGAACCCCTCGACGAACTATCGGTAAAGCTAATTAGCTTGGCAGTTAGGGAGCTAGACTCTGGTCGCAATATAGTCTGCTAAGTTCTATAACGAACACGCGTTAAAGGTCGATCAGTTTTTCAGGTACACGAACGTAGGCCAGTTAATTAAGAATTGAACAGGATTTAGAATATTCTTTAGGGCTCGTTAGAAACAATCGATATGGGATACCAGTGCGTTGATCATGATCTATGCACTGTGCCAAGCAGTGATTGTCTTTAAGTGTCTTATGAGTCTCTTATTGCACGCAAAGGGTTACAGTGAAGCGAGAAGTAACTCCGGACGGTGTAATAGCGCAGTTACAAATTTCTAATGCCGAAGCGTCCGACAGCGGCGCGTACTTCTGTCAGGCGAGCAACCTTTACGGTCGTGACCAGCAGCTGGTGCAACTCCTCGTACAAGGTACGATAACTCGACGACGTAACGATCGTATGAGAGTACAAGGAAAAATATCGAGCAACAGTGCCATAGTAAGGGAGAGTGGGGTAATTACGAACACCTAAGCAAAAACGCAAACAAAACGAAAACTATATGAGAAATCAATTTGTTTATTATTTGCAAACATACTTAAACTATTCGTCTACAAAGTACTGTGAAGATTATTTGAAAAAATATAATAAAAATCAACTTTATAATGAAAAAGAAAAACGCTTGGTGTTCGTGATTATTCGACTGCCTTGGGGTAATCACTAACAGAGTGCTAAATATCGCAGAAGTCGCACAAAAAGCGCGACTTCAATGGTCAACCCATAAAAAATGTTGCTACAACCTATACGTAATGTATTTTTCAAATTCCTCTTCTTGTGCGTTAGAAAAAAAATGCAATTGGTCGGAATATCGAAAAAAATAGTAAAGGTCGTTTTTTAAACTTTTTTTGTCCGAGCCTGTAATGAAAATTCAAAAATCCCTTTTGTAGATTTAAGTAAGTTTTATACATGCTGAAAATTTCATCAAAATCGGTTATCGTCGCTAATCTCGAAGATTCGAGATTACCCCATCCGAGTTGTTCGTCATTGCCCCACGATATCACAAAATCAAAAAGAATTTATTTCAGAGGGTAGCATCATAATTCAAGCAACGCCTTGGTCACAAAATGTTGGTAAAAAGTGCTTTATTTCAACTTAAAAAAAAAAGACAATTGTATCGTTAATTCAACAGTAATTACATGCAATTGAAATGGACAAAATATTACTTGAAACATGATGAAAATAATAAATTGTGTTTATCTTGAATAGCATAAGCGTTCTGTATTTATTACTTTCTGCCCGGCGTTTGATACGATCTAAACAATTAGCTAGTGGAGAGGGAACATCGTTTTTATTTATTAAAACGCCGTAACATCGCATTCGCGATTTCCCCCCGTTCGTCTTTACCCCACGCTCCCTTATTCGTATAGGAATCGTTGTCCAACGGCATAATGATTTCGTTCCGCTTTAGAGCCACCGCAGCCACCGAATTCTTTGGAAACCGCGATGGTTGCCAGTCGAAGTATCAACGTAAAGTGGCAACACAAATCTCAAGACACCAGCGAAGTGACCAAGTACATTCTTCAGTACAAAGAAGGCGATGGTAAAGATATTAAGATTACTAACGAATTCTCAGATTACTAACGAAGACGAACGTGAAAGATGGGTAGTAAATTAACTAATGTCTCAACAGGTGGTATATGGCAGCAACAAGAATTCACGGGACCGCCCCTGCCATACGCTGCTCTCATAGACGAATTAAAACCAGCGACCAGATACACGATACGTGTGATAGCCGAAGGACCAGCTGGTAGATCAGTGCCGTCGGCAGAGCTAGTTGTCCGAACCGAGCCACAGAGACCGGCTGGACCGCCGATTAATCTTGCAGCAAGGGCACTGTCCTCCTCCGAAATCTTAATCACCTGGTCGCCACCGTCGCCTGAACTTCGCCACGGAGATATCCAGGGGTTCAACGTTGGCTACAGAGAAACGAGGTGAGCGCATCAGTGACAGGAAACAGTTGATCGGTTCTGATACACACAGGTAGACTTAAGTCGCGCAACGTTTCTTCGAGGAATATTTAAAAGACTTTCAATCCTTCAGAGATCATTTCTCCGAAATCTAAGGAAATGGTTCGTGAATGGTAGAACTGAGTTAATTAAAAATTAGATCTATCGAGTGTATCGATTTATTTGGCTTAAGAAAGGCTTTCTACGTAATATTCTAGAATCGAATTATGTAAATAGTTGGAAATGAAGTTAGCGGTTCAGGTGGAGAACTCCATTACGGCGGGAATCTTCTTTCAGCTCTGCAAATCCCTCGTACAACTTTAGTTCCGTATCTGGCGACGGCGAAGAAGGGGGTGCAGAACTTCGGCTATCAGGTCTTCGACCCTACACAAAGTACACTTTGGTTGTTCAGGCGTATAATCAAGTTGGATCCGGACCACTTTCCGAGCCTCTGCTCACACAGACCCTGGAAGACGGTGAGGAAGTTTCTCGAGCGAAAGAACCACGAAGACAGCGATACAATAAATCGAATTCAATTAAAACGCTGACGCAAAAACGATTGATCAGTTCCCAGTGTGCCGCCGGAGGACGTAAGGTGCGCTGCACTCACATCCCAGTCCCTTCAAGTGTCCTGGCAGCGACCGCCGAACACGCACAGCAACGGCATCATCCAAGGCTACAAGCTGCATTACGAGCCAGTCTTGGCGGACATATGGCGCAGCGTCGATGAAATGGAAGTGAGCATGAATTAGACCCTTCTACTCTGGAAAGCTGTAAATTAATTGTTACAATTACTGTAAAGTAATTGGTCCTCCTAGGTTCGCAAAACAAGCGCCTTGACCACCGTCCTCACGGGGCTTAGAAAGTACACAAATTACACCATTCAAGTGCTAGCCTTCACGAGGGTCGGGGACGGAGTGCCCACCACAGTAACTTATTGTCAGACCGAAGAAGATGGTAAAACTTCGCACCATGTCCATTTAGAATCTAGAATCGTAGAAATAAACCCCCCGCGATCATTTTGCGCGGCAAACATTAAACACTAACATTAACGATCTTCCCGCACAGTGCCAGGTAGCCCAGCGGATATAAAAGTGGTGGTCAGTTCGCCACAGGCGCTCTTCATCTCTTGGCTCCCACCCCTCGAGCCGAACGGGGTTATCACGAAGTACAATCTGTACACAAGGTACTGACAGCTAACAGCGACCCCCATAAATCATATTTCTACTATGCGATCGCTATAGGAGAAGTGTCGCTTGACAGAGTTGTAGACGGGCGAGAAGAGCTGAATCACGGTAAAAGAACACTGCCAGCTACCAGTACCTACTTCGAGGCGACCGATTTACAGCAGCACGTGGAGTACCAGTTCTGGGTGACCGGTAGCACCCGCGTAGGCGAAGGTCAAAGTTCCAGGGTGGCTGCCCAGGTGCCGACGAATCGCGTGCCAGCGAGGATCACGTCCTTCGGGGGCCACGTAGTGCGGCCGTGGAGAGGATCCGCCACTCTATCTTGCAACGCCGTCGGCGATCCCACCAGGGAGTGGTACAAAGGGTCGACGGAACAAATTCGCCCGGACTCCACCAGGAACGTGCAGGTCCTGCCGTCCGGCGAGCTCGTCTTGTCGAATTTGCAGTCTCAAGACGGCGGCAACTACACTTGCCAAGTGGAGAACTCGCAGGGGAGCGACAAGTTGCATTACACTTTGACTGTCCAGGGTGAGCGAACGTTTCCAATGAGTCTTCAAAAGGGCACGGCAGGTATCATACGAAACATTACTCCCCTCGCTCGCAGTCCCACCTAGCGCGCCTGTTCTCTACGTGACGAGCTCCACGTCCAGCAGCATCCTGCTGCATTGGAAGCCTGGGCACAGCGGAGGAGCTCCACTCACGGGGTACACGCTACACTATCGAACAACTCATGGAAACTTGGACGAACTGCAGCTGTCTCGCCACGCCACTAGTCACGAGCTAAAGGTACGAGTAGATCAGCTGAAGAATAAATGCGTGGAAATGAAACCGGACGACTCTTCGATGCCCAGGGACTCCTGTGTGGAAACACGTACCAACTATACCTGACGTCTCACAACAAAATTGGAAGCAGCCCGTCGTCCCCGGTGTTATCGGTTCGTACTCAAGGACAAGCGCCAGGGATACCGGCAGCCGCGGCTTTCCTCAGCCCAAACTCGACCACCCTGGTCCTACGGCTTCACGTCTGGCCCGATAATGGCTGCCCCGTCCTGTACTTCGTGATTCAGTACAGGCCCATCAACGAGTTCCACTGGACGCTGGTGTCGAACAGCGTCAAAATGCAGCGGCGGTTCGTCGTGACGAACCTGCAACCGAGCTCCGTCTACCAACTGAAGGTCGAGGCTCACAACGTAGCTGGTAGCAATCAGGCGGAGTTCACGTTCGTGACGTTGACGAAGGAAGGCGGTATGCTTGAGAATATAGCCGCAGCTTTTACGCGTAGTTAAGGGGGTATCACACCCTAGACACTCGTTTCTTAAGGTGATATTTGGAAATTAATTTTGAAAAACCTATCGCATCTACAGGGCAGGGGTTTCGCACACGTATTTAGGAATGCTTGAACCATCGACACAAATTTTTGCAATGCATTTTATTGAAAATTGTACAAGTTACATGCCGAAGCGCAGGTCATGTCATCAAACACCAGCCCCATCGGGCGCACAAATTGCGACCGTCCTAGTCATCTGAAACGAAAGAACCAAAAATATTTTTAATCTACGTGAGTGTAGTTATCGCCCCAAGCAGTCCTAACCAAGTCCGAACATTGTTATCGAAATCGCAGCTGTTTAAAAATTGATGTTTGATTTTTTCGATTTTTTTTTAACTAAATCAAGGAGGGTTGTATTTAAACTATTGATATTTTGCTACCGGCTATAGGTACACATCCAGTTTTAATGTGTGTGTGTGAAGTTTTAGCTCAATCGGTCCAGCAGTTTTTGAGAAAAATGTGCGCCCGATCTAAAAGTGTTGTTTCGAGAAAAAGGCATTTAAACTTTCTCATGCAGTTACAACCTATACGATTGAAGTTACGGTAGATAACGACAAATTTCTGTAACTTACCCCTAATCTGTTATACCAGGACCGTAGAGGAAACCTTCCTCAGCTTCAAAAAACTCGCGCTGGGCAGCTCTCTCTTCCCTGCTGGCAGTCCTAATTTCTTTAGATACAAGGGTCGAGAGAACGACTACGTGCCACGCTGCGGCCTTAAGCCCCTATAACTCTGGGAGTTCTACGAATTTCACCTTAATATTTTACGGACATATTTTCGAAAGCCCAAACTACTAGAGAATCAGAAAAAGAAAATCGATTTTTTGGGTGTAATACCCCCTTAAATCGAACAGGGAATGCGCGAGAAATCCGGCCAGGTGATGACTTTCAAGTTGAAACAATCGTATCCAAAAGCACTGTGTTCCTGAAACATTGCAGAACCGCCGCCCCCAGAACTATCGAAGCGCGGGATCTCGTCGGCCGTGCCGTTTTACGCGGACGTGAAAGTGATGCTGCCTTTGCTCGTGGCCACCGTCGCTTTGGTCGTTGCTGTGGTGATCGTGGCCTTCCGCTGGCGAAACAGTAAGCTGTGCCCTGTCACTCGTTAATTACATCGTACCGTAGTTATTAAGCCTTGGAATTGAGATCGATCGCTAGTACACGGTGCGAAATATCTCAGGGTATCTAGGAGACAGAGTGCAACGGCCCATGAAGGAGTCGCAGGAGAACCAACAGAACGCGGAGACCCAGAGGGAGCGTTACTACGCGACGATCCACAAGGTGGCTTTGCAACAGGCGGCGAATACGGGCGGGGGGCCCGAAAAGATTCCAGGTGATCCTTTGTTACGATACGGACGACAGCCAGGTTTGGTACTATAATTGCTGTTCAGGTAAAAGTCGCACGCGTAGCGCTGTCCAAGCGGAGCTGGGACCGACACATTAGCGATCGATCGCGGCTCGCCACGCGACGGTGGATTATTTTATCGCATCATCTCTTCACCAGGTCACTCTTAGTGTCTCATTCCTTCGTGCCTCTTATGCGACCATGCCCATCGTCCATACCGTCGATCATACGCTTACACGTTTGCCCTAGCGTATTTTGTTGATCCTTTTTCTCCCGCATCGCTTCTACCTTCGACGACTGCCCCTCTGTAGACATATAGCACTTCCCTGCGGCAACGCGCACAATCGTCAAGAAATGGTTAAACAGAGATTGCTAGAGGTCTGGCGTAACTTCCGAAGCTTATAGTACAGCGTATGGAGATGAATCGATCCGTTTGAAGCGAATACTATGAGGGAGCTCTCCTCCCTTCACTGACTTCTATATGTTTAAGTGCTTCTGAAGCAGAGGCGTGTCCAGTGGAAGTGCGCTCCACTCGCGATGGATTCATCTTTCAGCGGAAAGGTTGTCGAGAGAGAACGGACGAAGTAGTGTCGTGAATTGTTGTTGCCTTGATGAAAATCGATCGACACCTAGAGAAGTGATCACGACGCGATTTGAAAGGTAGGCAATGCCTCTGGTGGGTTACAGAGACAGCGGAGGACATCTCTCCGTACGCTACGTTCCAGCTTTCGGAAGGTGGCGGGGGATGCCTGGCAGGGTTGGGAGGGCTGGGAGGACTGGGAGACGCGGCGGAGGCCTCGGCGGCCGGCCTCCACACGAACAACACGCTCCTGCACAGTTTCATGTACCACGAGCACGCAATGACCGAAGGGTGCGCAAGCCCTCCACCTGCCGCGGCGGTACGTTATCATGGAAAGCTTCGACACAAAGTAATCAGTAACAAATAGCATCCAACTTTTACAGTATCTCCATCCCGAAAAGATCGTTATATCGTTACAGCGTAGTCACGAAAGCTTTTGGTATTCCTCTCCTCGGGAAGCGAATCCAAGTATCTGTCTTACAGTAACGTGTCGCTTATACTTCCAAGCTTCTTGATCGCGTCTTCCGATTCGTGTCACCCGGGTGTTTGGAGATTGTCAGGACTGTGGAGAGATGGGGATGAGTTAGAACGAATTGAACTTGCACGGTTGCAGAGTATGAAGAGCGTTTCTTCGAGGAGACGGCAGCAGAGAAAGCAACAAACTCCGGGCGACGTCGAGAGCGACGAGAGCGAGTCTGACCCGGATCAACTGACGAGCTCTCGCACGGAGTCTTCCAACCAGCTGGACGCTGGCAAACTCAAACACAGTACGTTCCCTTCTACGGTTTGCTAGTGGTAACATCCCACCAGTCTAACGTCAATGATTCTCCCCCTCAGTTCGGGCCGTTTCCGACTTCATTTACCACGGTACGTCGAGCACTTCATCGGACATCTCACCCATGTCAGAACAGAAGTCACTCCCTCGAAGAGGACGTTCTAGGTAATTCATCGCTTCCGTCGCGATACCTATTTACAAGCATACGCGCGACTGAACTTTAAGGGGTCATTCTGGTTAGACGATTTCAAAAAATCGATTGTTTTTTAAACATTTTTCGAAAGTACATATCCTCAAGAATGTACTGTTAAATTTTCATTGAAAAATTCCGATTATTTTAACTTCTACAGAGGCATTTTGTAGGGAGGGCAAAGGCTCGGCCTCTACAGTGGAAAACTGGACGCGTTTTTCTCGAAACGTCTTTTTTTTCACATGGTGCAGGTAGAATCTCAAAATCTATCGAACCGATTGCTTTATAAATTGAACTGCTTATTCTACACACCTATGCCTCTGGCCAGTACTACAACCAAGTATTTCTGTTGAGTCTAATCTACTTTTAAAATAAAAAATAGCACAGAAAGCACAGCCGAAATACATTGATTCTTGTATTTTGCCCGGCATTTTGTTAATTTCAAGGATAAATCATTTATTCTAGTTCGGGCCATAGCGACAGTCATACTGACCAAGAATCAATTTGTATTTTTGGTTTCAAATAAGTCCAACTGCTGAAATTACCTGCACAAGCGAGGCACGAATTTTTAAACATGTCATGAAAATCGCCTTCAAAACAATTTTAAAAGCAATAATTTTATTACTTTTATATTTTTTATTTGCCATAGAAATGTAGTTTAATTAATAGAAAAAAGTTTTATTCCGTTACTATAATTCCTGTCTTCGCAATAAATTCCTGAAAATCGCTGAATTTATCGGCGCGCTAACCAGAATGACCCCTTAACGGACTAACGGCGAGAAAGATATCTGTCACAGAACGACATGCAATTCGCCCGTGTATATAAATTCATTTGCTTGGCCGTCTCGTAAGATGGCATGTTCCCAGCAGGAGCTCCCTACGCACGCTATTACCGCCGATATCGGTCGCGGAGACGACATTCGTAGGAGGTAACCAGGGGAACGTGGCGGCGGGGAACGGCGAGCGTACCGAGCGGCCGGAGCTCAGCGAGGCCGAGTGCGACATCGACTCCTTGAAGAAGCTGAAACTGGGCCTGAGGAGCTCCCTGTGGTCAAGGCCGAGCACCCAAAATAATCCTTCCTCCGACTACTCTATCGCCGTTTAATTCACAGACCCTCTCTGTCCCCCCCAGCGTGCCTCCCGCGCTATTCTTCCCGCACGATGCCCACGGTAGTCGAAAAGTATGACCCCGTTTCAAACCCCCCCTCTCCGCCCTCGTGGTCCAAAAGAGTTAGGTAAACGAATCCTTCTATCTGGTGTCCCGTCGAGCTGCCTCGACGTGGTTTAGATTTTAAAGGAAGAAAAAGAAAAGAAGAAAAAAAATCAAAAGAAAGACAGGGCGCGCCACGCGCGTCCTCGCCCCCTGCCCCCAATTTTTCTCTCTGTCGATTATTAGGTGAAAAATTCAATTATACCCGTTGCTGCGGAGTCGGCAGACGAACCGCTCGCAGATAACGAGGAGGAGCGCGGTGGGTGGGTGATCGATCGAACGTATCGAAACCCGTTGGTACGCGCGGCATCGTCTATTGTCGTCGAGCGGCTCGCACGTAACTCGAACGCGCGTGCCTCCGTTGCCTTTCTCCTCGTTGCCTATGACGCAACAGGGTTATTACATCCGTGCGATGCGTGAGTGCGTACGCGTACGTGACGAGTGAATGGTCACAGGTTGAATGAGAGTTGACCGCGTGTAGGAGTGCGTGCCAAACGACAATTTGCTCAGACCGCTGCGACTCGTTTGCCGGCGGGCGACCCATTCGAGACCAAAGACTTAAACGTACGAGCAGGGGCACAGGAGAAGTCCTCGGAGCGTCGGCCGGCCAGTGGGAAACGACGCCGCGCCCAATCCCGGGCAAATTCGCGTTCCAAAGCGGAACGGACGCGTCGCGTTCTACCTCCGAGCGTCGTCGGGCGCAAACGCCTGGAGTCCGGTGTCGAGCGTGCCCCAGGCTTCGCGACAAATTACCGCGTACCCTTTCGCGGCTCGCTGGAACCGAGGAGCCTCCGCAGCACCGCGGACAAAAACATCGCCGCGCAACCTCGGCGAAATTGATCGTTGCGTAACTAATTACCCGCGAGGCGAGTAGAGTATCCCTGCCCGATGCGGGCCGGGACCATTTATTTTCGTCACGCTGGCCTGCACGATTCGTTCGCTCGATTCTACACAAGTCCGTCGTTATTTTTTGCAACCGCGTTCCGCGCTCGCTTTCGATCAGTTCCCCGGCTCGTCATCGGCTAATCGCCCGTTGCGACACGCTACGGCTTTTAAACGGCCGTGCTTGAGCAATCTCTCGTTTTGCAAGCGCCGCAGTGCGAGCAGCTGCGCCAGCGGCGGCCTTATCTCTGCAATTGCTATCGAACTTTTCAAGAGTTCTCTTATCCCTCTGTTAATCTGCTCCAGCGCGGATAACTAAACTTCGAGTAGTTTAAACTTTCCTGATCCGTATCGAATTTTTCCTACGAACCTCTCGCATAGTTTCCTATCGTTTAAAAATCTCGACACCCCTGCCGGAGCCTGCGACGAGGCTCAGAGGGAAGCGGGACGCTCCGTCCACTCAGCAAGACTGATTTTTCTTACCCTCCGTTCGATCACGTCTTTTCGAGCCGCGCGATAATTTCGCCAGGCGAATCCGCGGCGCCGTTTCGCCACCCCTCGAGCAACGCTCGCCTGTGCCCGGTGCGTGCGTGGCGTTAGAATCGGGACGAGGGTGCGTAGCCGAGAGTGGCGATTTGGCCGTTAATCGCGCAGCTGTTACGACTTGTTCGTGTAACGTCACGGCGATTAATCGGTAGAATGATCGAGCGACCGCGCCTCCAAGGGGCGGCTCGCCCGACGGTTGGGCTCTGTTTGCATTGTAAAGTTTATACGTACGTCTAACACACCGTTGATTACTTTAAGTCCGTTATTAATCCTAAGGCGCCCGCGCGAGCCGGGTCCGAACGATTTTCTCGCGCGGGGGGACGCGCCGCGGCACGGTCGCGCGCTCCGATTCCCGCTCTGTAAATTCCCCGGCGCGACGGAACGACGCCCGGGCCCCCTGCGTCGTCGTCAGCCGCGTCTCTATCGGCGCCACCGTTTCGAACCGACATCCCTCTTCGAATGTCGCGCACTTTTAACTTAAAGGCACGCCGACTATTTCTAAATCCACCCGAGCGCCACGTTCTCGAATTAAACCGCGGCGTAGCGACGCCCAGCGACCGTGCGCGCCGCGGCGAGAGGGCCGGCCCTCCCCAGAAAATCCGCCGTCGTATCGAACGCTTCCAAATACCGACTGCACCCGCCGCCGCGTGAATTAAGACTGGAATCGATAAACATTTCCCACGGACGCGCGACGATCCTCGGAATCCCGGCGGTAGCTTGCGATCGTCGCTCGAACGCGTCGCAGCATCCCCCCCCCCCCCCGCTTTAAATCGCACAGGAACGGGGAGACGCTACTCGCAACGAATTCCGAAAGCTCCCTCAGACTGATTCGAAAGTAAAACACGACCGTTCACGAGCGTATCCGTGTATATACCGTGATGACTAAATGTTCCGAGACTTTCAACGGCACTGCCATTTCCCCGCGGACTACACGCAACGGGCCAGAACCCTGGCCGACATCCTATCACCGGAAACAATAACTTCACGCGATCTTTTTATCGACAGCAACGTGAATTCCTACAGTGCTTAGGGTTAAATGCGGTTTTTCCGAGATGGTTTTTTAATGAAATTGCCACAGACTCGATGGAGATAGACCTTCCCCCCCCCCCCCTCCACGTTCCTTTCATCCGATTGGCGAAGCTGAGTTCCGTGTGCGTGCGCGACACTGCGAAGAACCAGGGCATAGGTATACGTATATATAAATTTATATAAATAAATATATTATATAGATATATGTGTACTTAAAGCGCGTGTAAAACGCATACATACGAATACATACATGGGTGTATATACGCGAAAGCACGTCAATCAAACTCGTAGAGTTCGAATTAAGTTGTTAGATTCCTCGGGCGGGAAGCGGGTATCGTTTATCGACGTAACGACAACAGTTTTTGTACATTCTTTCTTATCTCAGCGACCGACCGACGTTCGTCGAACGAGCACCGTGTACGATCGTCCGGGTTCATTCGACACACTCGTACCGATTTATGTTTTCCCTCCCGTTTCTGAGAATCTCTGGCTCTTGGCGACAAGCATCCGCGAACGTTGTACGATGATATTGATAATATGATTGCGGCAGACATTGCGCACCACGGATTTTACAAATTCTCTTCTTTTATACATATCAGTGTGACTGGCGGATACGATACTTTTGCGTCGCGACGTCGATGAATCATTTTCATTGATCGCGTTGGGTAATGTTGCGAGTCTTAGCTGTGATGCAAGCGTTGGCCAGTCGAATCGTTGAGTTTCCGGCACCGATATTTCGCGCGCGATCCCCGATATCGGTCGAAGAGCCAGGAATTCTCCGGGCACACAAGACTCTACTGCCAATCATTTTCTTTCCTGCGTTAATCGTTGGCTCAAACGATCGAGCCTCGCGATGCTGCGAACGGTGCGTTTTAATTAAATCGGTGACGTAACTTGGGACACCTCGAAATACACTTGCCGCTTCGCTGTGCGCCCGTGTACACAAAATCGGGCGCAACAAGAGGCTCCCTAGAAGTCGGGTGACAGTAGTGCATGAAAGTTAAGCCTGGGAAATGGAGAAATTTTCGAGTCTCGAAGAATATTAGCGACGCTGAAAGTGCAAGCTCGGAAGATCGGGAAATCGGTTATTTATGGCTTCGTATCACTTGTCTGATCACTACACCCCTGTAATTTAATTAAACTCTCCTTGGTCGCGACCTTTCGCGGAGAAACACGCTGATTTCGTGCCGACGGCAAAATGGAAGTTACGCCACCGGTTTGTCCGCGTTAGCGAAGGAACGAAGGCGTGGGGAGCGAGCAAATCAAACGAACAATTATTACTGTAACTACTACTAGCATCGTTGTAAAAAAAAATAAAGGAGGGAATGAGAAAGGACAAAGGATGGAGGAACGACGGCGCGAATGTGAGAATGGTGTGCCTGCGTATCGAGCATTCCACACGGTGGCGTTGGGCCACGTGCGAAGGGACGTATCGAGAATCGCGATTTCTCTCGCTGTTTCGCGCGATCGCGAAGCAGATGGGGCGACGCGATCGACCACGTCACGGCTGAAACTGTATTAAGTCGGCGGTATGACGTTTCGAAGCATTGTGTCGATCGTAGGATCGACAAAATAAATTGATATCCTGTAAAGTACTATGAAACAAACGACTCGGGCGACTCACCGTTAATTTCCACCCCTAGAAACGAAAATCTGACTCCGATCGATCGAAGTGACGGTAGAAATTTAATTTTTAATTAAAAAAGAAGAGACACAGACATGGGTGTTACAAGGGTTTCACTAGTATCCGGTGAGCTCGGCGAACGTGGAGTCCATGTCGTCGCAGATGTACTTGTACTTCTCCTTTTCCCTAAACAGGAAGTCTGGAAAAGAAGAACGCGAGGAGTTTGACGAGAAGGTGCTAGCGAAATATACATAGAGCAAGGTATACAAAAGGAAATGAACGTTGGAACGTGCCTTCTCTCGCATCCAGCTCTTTCGAGAACACTTTCACCATCTTCTCTGCGATAATGGCCCTCTTCTCGGCAGTCTTCAGTTTCATCTTCAACTCCTTCAACTGGGCCTTAAACTCCTCCACCCTCTGATTGGCCTGCAAAACCCCCGGAACGCATTGCAAACGATTAATCCGTCGACGGTATTTCGACGAGCAAGCTAGCGGTACCTTTTCTTCGGATACTTCTAAAGACTTCAGTATATTTCCAACGATGAACAACTCGTCCTCCCGTTCCACGATCTTCCTGCAAATGATTACGCAGGTTCTTCCTCGCGTAGAAATCAACAAGCAATTATCTTACGAAACTTACGCCTCGCTGGATTTCACCCTCTCCTCTGCCGCCTCCAATTCGTCCTCCACGAACGCCAGCTTCCTAGAGATCTCGTCCGACTTCGTGTCGGCGTCCTCGGCGATCAGCCTCGCGTCCTTCAGCTGCGCCATCAGCTGGTCCATCCTCTCCTCGTCCTGCTTGCTTCTGTTCTCCAGAACTTTGCAGATACTGAAAAGGACCATTTTCAATCTAGAACTAGCGACGGAGGGGCTACGGAGACTAAAATTCTCTGCCTTATCCCCCCTGAATACGTAACAGACCGTTTCGCGTCCTCCGCGGTTTCCATTGCCTGCGCCAGCTTCGTTTGAGCCGTCAGTCGACGCTCCTCGGACTTTTCCAAGCTCTGCAAACACTGCTGCATCTTTCTGTTCAATACTGCCAACTCCGACTGAGTCTGTCCCCGTGGAAAATCAGAGATAGCGTACTTATTACTAAGTGAATCGGTGCGCAGCAGCCAGTATCGCGTGACTCTGACAAATTACCGACCACGATGTAGACTCTTTCCTTCAGCTCGAGGTCCCTGTTGGACTTCTCCAGCTGGCCTTTGCTCAGCTCCAAGTCGCGCTCCATTTGTACCAGCTTCTTCGCCAGTTCCCGCACCTCGTCCCTCAGCTTCTCTTCTCGCCGATTCGCCTCCCTCGCCTGTTGATCGCACATATCGGCCCTGTCCATCGCCAGGTCCTTCTCGATCTTCAGGGTCTGCAGACGCTTCTTGATCGCGTTCATGGCCTCGGCGATCGATCAACGGGTCACGGTGGCAAGCTAAGTGGAAGAGCGATCATGTAAGTCTTACGAAACACCTTGTTTCATTTTAAAATGACTCTCTGAGCCACCGTTGCTCATTAGCAGGTCCACGAATCGAATAAGTTAAGTATCCTTCTGTAATAAAACAAAAGTCACTGTCAACGCAATAAGCAGTGGTGCAAGGTACGAAGCTTTCGAAACTTACCACGCGAATATTCGCGATTCCCGTTAAAGTAAAACAAAATTTTAATCAAATGGAGGCATAGTAATTAATCGTAATGCGAGAAACAACAACGTAGGATATGGATTGAGAGATTTTTTATTGAATTGTGAATTACTGAATGGTCAAAGTTGTTTATAAATGTAAAATCCGAATTGTTTCGTCGATTCGATATCGTGGACACCGCGTTACTACCTCGGCAATACACTGTCAAACGAATTCGTTAAATTTGAACGCACTTCGACACTTCTGCGAGACGTTTCGCTTTTGCGATCGTGAAATCTGTGACTTTTACGTACTGGCGTTTCAGAAGAACAGTATTTAGGCAGACTGGATCGTACGGTTTTACGAAGCAAAGCCCGCGGGTTACTGCACTCGGTGACCGGCGAGGACAATGCTTTATAGACTCGAAGAAATGCAAAAGAACCGAGCAGTCCGCTTCTTTAGTTAGACGCAAACGAATTCCTCGACTTCTCTAGACGTTTGTGCTCTTCCGATCGCTCGTTTGTCGCAAAGCTGACGCTCGGCTCTCAACAGGTACACGGGTTTTCGAACGACCCTATTAAAAATTTGCTGTACCTCGTCCAGCACAATCATTTCTATAAAAACAAAACCATTGCGCACAGCAGGAACTGATAAGCGCAGCGTATATTTCGTTCTAATAACGATTTCACAAAGAAATATCGTCCGAGGTTAAGGAAAATATATTCTGCCGTAAACGAAACGATTTATTAGTTACTTTATTATTTTCAATCGTACATAGGGTATCCAGAGTTGAATTTAATGATGTAATTTAAGCTTAATCGAAGAGTACCAGAAGAGGCGAACCGTTATCGCTCTTTCCCTTGAAATCCTTCCATCGTATGCGACAGGGAATTAGACAAATAAATGGGACGCGCGATTGTACCTTTTCCAATGTGATTTATTGAAAATTCAGATTCGACATACAATGATAAAAAGGGGTGGGGCGCAGTATCGTGCTTGCATTCGTGTATCGCGGTCGGCAACTCCTCTTCGAAACCTCTGAAAGAAAAATAGGCGATCTATCGTCAATTCTATCAACAAAAAAAAAGTGGAAAAGACTATCGTTTCTGAAGCAACGACGGGCCAGCTGGCGCCGCGGCAGAGGCCTTGACAAAGCGTGTTACACAAAGCAAAGCGGTTACATTAACAAACTAGCAATATACATCGTTTATTCGCCGGGTTAATTGCGAGATTTCGCGTGGCAAGTTACTCCGTGAAGCCCCTTAAGATCTCAGCCCACGATACGCTATAACGAATTAAATCCAGGCACGGCTGAGCACGGCTGAAAGACAGAAGCGAGACTCCCGTGTTATATGCAGCGAACAAGCGAAAGCAGCAGAGAATAGCAAAATAAAAGAAACTCCATCCGTCCGAGTGAGATTAATATCCCGTCATTTCCGCGAACGTGGCGTCCATGTCGTCGCAGACCGCCTTGTACTTCTCCTTTTCTTCTCTGAGCTCGTCTGGAACGCAACAACTCGATTACACAAGCCTGCATCGAAGAGCATAAGCGCCAACCGGGACAGGCGAGCTCACCTTCCTTCATGTCCACCTCCTTCAGCAGCTTCTTCACCGTCCTCTCAGCGTGGATGGCGCGCTTCTCAGCCGCCTTCAACTTCTTCTTCTGTTCCTTCAGCTGCACTTTAAAGTCCTCCACCCGTTGGTTAGCCTACGCGGACAATGCGCACATGAAACGTGCCCATGCAGAGCAGCGCAGCTCCCCAATGAAAGATTAGTTCGCTTCTAATTAGCTCACCTTCTCCTCGGACACTTCCAAGGACTTGACGATGTTCTGTACGATGAACAGCTCGTCCTCCCGTTCTATGATTTTCCTGTTGGCAGAATGGCACTGCGTGAACAAGGTGCTGCAGAGGCGTTCGGAATAGCGAACACAAGGAAATTATACAAACGCCTCGCTGGTTTTCACCCTCTCCTCGGCCCCTTCCAGCTCCTCTTCGACGAACTGCAGCTTCTTCGATATCTCGTCGGACTTCGAGTCCGCGTCCTCGGCGATCAGCCTGGCGTCCTTCAGCTCGTGCATCAGCTTCTCCATGCGCTCCTCGTCCAGCCGGCTCCTGTCTTCCAGCACTTTGCACATTCTACGATCGAAGGGAGAATCCGGTTTCATTCGTCGCCGCTACGGCGTCGGGGCAGCGACAAGCATATACGACGCTCGTGGATCATAGATCTCGCCCGTGTTTCAACGGACACGCAGAGCGACGCCTGGTCGCCCGTGTCTCTGAGGCGGGCGACATTTAAGATCCACGACACGTGAGAATTGAAGGAAGAGTACTGTTAAACCGTGTCTCATAATCGCAATATGGACCTTTGCGCATCGTCAGCAAGCTCTGTCGCACGTCCAAGCTTCAGCTGAGCGGAGAGGCGCAATTCCTCCTTCTTGGTGAGCGACGCCTCGATCTCCTGCACCCTCTTCGTCAACGTGGTACGGTCCTGTTCCGCCTGTTAACGACATTCCACGATTACGCGCCGTCCCGGCTGCCTGGAAGCATTAATAGATAAGTAGCTCTTTACGCACTCTGGACCAGGATTTCTCGCAATGCTCCAGATCGGCAGTGGACTGCTCCAGATTCGTCTTGGCGACCTCGTAGTCCCGCTCGAGCTGGGCCAGCTTCTTCTCCAGATCCCTCAGATCGTCGTACAACCTGTCCGCCCGCATGTTCTCCAATTTCGCCTTCGTCTCGTTCGTCTCCACCTTCTCGTTCGCGGTGTCCATCTCCATCTTCAGCGCCGCAATCTTCTTCTTAATCGCCTCCATGATGACGATCGGTGCTTCTCTCCCTTTTTATTGATTATCCGTCGCCGCCTCTTCGAACCTGATAGACAGAACGGGAAAGATCCGTCAGCAATGATCCGGAGGAATGTATCCCTCGAGAGTGGAATTTTTAGTCTGTCTGCGATCGTTCCTTCTCTCTCCCCCTCTGATCAATTGCTAGTTCTCGTTGGGCAGCGTAAACGGTACAGGGACAAGCAAATTAATCTGTTATAACGACAATCTCGGCGGTACAAGGAGGTTAATAATAATCTACCTACACTGTCTCGAAGGGAGCAGCGTCCGACTATGGTCGCTCCGTTTCTACTGCGAGTCGATCGTCGGCGAAAGAGGAAAACGGAAGCCGAGCAGCGAGAGATAACCGCACGGACTTGTCAATCGCGGCTTTTTTTCACATCGTCGCTCTGTTTCGCGAAAGGGAGTGCTCGAGTAGGAGGAGTCTCAGTTTTGAATACTAAATAAAGTACTTACTTCAGCCTCGCTCGGTCAGCGTACCGACGATATTAAAATGAACGAGGCGCCTTGGGCGCCGGGGCGTACGCTACTCACCGACGAACGACATTCATTTAATAACGGGGCGTCGAGTAGAGAAATACGGATCGGAGGTGGAAAAAACGGGGACAGCACTCACTGTAATTCGTGGCGATGATCCGCGATGAGAATGTACAACCGGATGCCTTCGAAAGCTAAGCTAAAATAAAACGAAACCGGCGACGCGGGCCTCCTCGAACTCCTCGATCCAATCCAATTCTATAATTGCTTTGTCGCCTTGTTGGCCGCCGTCCCGATTTTATCCCGGGCTCTTTACTGGTCGATTCCTCGTCACCGTACTGACTACACCAACGAAACGCGATCTCCACCTCCCCTATGCTATTCTCGGCACGAAAGAATTCCATTCCTGTTTCCTGTCCGCCGCGTAACCGAGTCCTCGCGGTAAACACCATACCGGGAGCACGGCGGTCCCATCGTTTCGCGGTCTCTTAAAAATCCTTCATTCCGTGTCGCGCGGTCCACGCCCTCTCGAACATTCGAATTTTCCCGCCTCCGCGGAAGTGGCATCGATCGACCCATCGAATCGACGCCGTCTGCGACCAGGTTTAAAGTTCGGACGGCGCCGAACGCGGGAATCCCATTGCGCGCTTGTAAGTTGAGACGCTCTGTGCTCTTCCGATGCGAATAATCGAGAGTGTCGCGGAAATGGGAAGTAACATGAGGACGGCGATAATGAAGGTAACGAAGAGTATTTTCTTGGACAATTGTTAGGAATTAAACGCGCAGGGATAGTATGGTGATTCTTCTTGATTTCTCAATGAATTGAAACATAGCTTTATTGACATTCTTCGTTTCATAGTATAAAAGAAATAGTTACACGTTTTCGTTCAGATAATGTATTTCTCATCCATTGTCGTTACAAATGAACGCGCAACGTACAGCTATTGCCAATTGAATGTTTCCCCGGGGGTTTTACATATCTAAACGGAATGAACCGAATTTCACGCAACTTTCTCCGTACTTTACAGTGTCTAATTTAAAAGCATCGTTATCTACAGTAGATTGTAGAAATGTACAGGACTAGTTTATGTTACAGTACTCTTTATGATATCCTCGATGTTCGGCAACATCTTTAAAACGCCACACGAGAGTTTTAGACATAATTTTGATTACTGATTTAAGAATACTCCTCTCCAATGATACGTTCCACCGAACTCTACGTTCTCGTAGAAGTTAAGCAAATTTACAGGTCGGTTTTCGAACGAACGGCTTCGCTTGGAATTTAAGTTGTGTCGTTATAAAAACTAGAAAAATGTAAACGCCATTGATTGTAACGAAATCAAGGTGTTTCCCTATTTTTAGACGGTATAAGTAGTCTTACAGTTTTCCTTGCTCCGTGAAATGTCTTTGTCGCACGTGATCTCGTACTATCAAATTTTAACAATAGCTGTGTCGTATCAACTGCCTCTATCTAATATAGCAAGCGAAAGCTACGGAACATAAATATTAAAGCATATGTTACTCTAATCGAACTTGTCGGAGTGTACGATAATGGTCTCTTATGTAAAAGCTGGTTTTCAAAACGAAGTTGCAACGTGTCACGCAATTAACAATACTGAGCAATTTAAGATTCTTAGCAGCCAACGTGTTGACTGTTAACTGTACACGATACGAAAATAACTCCTCAAACACATAAGAAACTTTCTGTATTTTAGTCATTGATGTGTATGATATTAGATGAACACGGTGCTCGAAGAAACACAAACTTCAGTGCACGAATTTTCGAGGGGCAATTCGATACTTATAAATTTGATAATTCGCGTCTATAATTGTACAATACTATATTAAATCCTTATTTTACGATGAACATGTATAGATAGAACACAGAAGATAACAGAAGCATTATACGTACATTTTGTGTGAACGGAATCAGGATTAATCATACCGGTGATATTTTTTCTAGTCGAACACACTACCTTCTTCGTGTTCATCTTTAACGCGAACAAACATTTTTCACATCTGCGAGATGCGTACGAAATATCGTGTTCTGTAAAGTAAGGATATAAATCGTACCCTACTTAACACGCTACGTTTAAGTAGTATCCAGTGGATAAAATTAATACGTAATAGATATGTTCAAAGAATATGTCTTCCATGAACAAGAAATTTCAATTGTTCTCTTACGATATATACCCATGCGCATCGCACGTGAATAGTGCGCCCCTGTGTCTACGAAATATGAACAGTCTCAAGCCAAACGCACCGGCTACGATGAAGTTTCTTCGAGAAATCGTCTTTTGTATTCGTAAACCTCGGCTTTTCAAGTAAACTGCCTTACTGTTACAAAAATTTGCGGAGGGATGAATTTAGAGAACATAGAAACAGTTTTTCACGTTTTAATAGATACGGTGAGCAAAGTGTTTATGGCACAGATTAAGTACTTTAGGAATGTCGTTTTAGTAAAAAATGTCCATTTGATAAATGGAGCTTCGTAGATAGCTGTACCAAAAAAAGCGAAGACTTGTGCGAATAGTATCACTCTCTTCTCGCGTAAAATAGTGTTCTAAATACCATAGAAGTCAAAAAGCAGCGCGACATTGACACTGAGTTTTGGCAAGATATAGTATATATGCATATCAAGAAAAGCCTTCAAAACAATATTGGTATCAAATACGATGGTCAATCGTGTTTACGAGGTGCGTGAATGCATTTGTTTTGCGGGCCACGCATGTGCATACGCATTATTTAGAATTATTCATCTGACAGAAGTTCTCTTAAGAAAACTCGATCACGGATCCTGTTAATCATACAATGTAATATCACAATTCAAACTCTTACAGATATTTCACAATGGAAACGAAATTCTCGATATTAAAAACTCAAAACTTGTCCATATAGATCATCTCGAGTAAATACTTTCAAACCTAACGAAAACATAGAATTATAAAAACCTCTTTTATGCTAACAAGGATACTTAAATTATGATATATAGATATTGATTGTTATAGGAGCTCGTGAATAGAAGATACACAAATTTATGCAAATTATGCAAACTTTTAACTTATGTATGCATATATATATATATAAAAGAATGTTGTGCCGCGTAAGGTGCTTTCTAATGTCTTGATATAAAAGTACACATCAGTGCGTGTGCATTTCGGCATACCTCTAAAGAAGTACGCGGGCAATGTTTACGTACTTAGCTTAAAGAGCAATGCAAAAGTTTACGTTGGGCGGAAGCGGTGACGTTAATAAGTTTATCAAACCCACGCGACAGGGAAAAAAGTTCCTCTCAGAAATCCATCGTTTTAGAAAGTATTGATGCACCATTGATAAACGCAGCATTGTCATCTGGAAAGATTAGATCCCGTTTCGGAGTCATTAGTCGTTGATAATATGTACGTCGGTGTATAAGAGAGCAAAAGGTGTACAGCATCCTCTCTATCGAGAGCTCGTAGTTGCTGTATCAACGAACCCACGGCACAATCGGCGCCCGCTGTGTTCAGTAATCTGCGCAGAGAAGATGTCCCATTTAAAACCAGTCCACTTAACAGGTGGTTATCTAATGGATTCTACGCACAATTTTACTCACCTTAATGTTGGACTGTCTACTGTACTATCCAGCTGTGCGACTCGATCTCCCAAACCGAGCCTTACGGCAAGCAAACACCAGTCTCTTCCGTGACGATCAGGCGGATCCAGCATCTGCGCTAATCGTCTCTGTACAGCAGGCTTCATCTGCTTTATCGGTTGCTTTGGTCCAGGAAGGCAATTCTCCATTAAAGGCAAGCCGAAACTTACTATATCCCATACAGTCTCTTCCCGACCGTTCAATGGATTCTTAAGAACCGCCTCTTCGAGACCTTTGTCTATTAGAGCCGATATGATCGGCGCTGGTTCCCACGAGTGCACAACCTATAGGCACGTACAAGGATAATTTTAATTACATTACTTCGCCGTTGGATGTTTAAATCGTTCGCGATTGAATAAACTAACTTCGTCGTACTCCCGAAGTTGACTAGGGCTCAGCCAATGTCTTTCAAGTAACATCCCAGGAGCGACTAATTCGATAGTCGTCTCGATAGCATCGAAAATAATGCTAAAAAGTGCAAAGCACTGAGCGCTGGTGCCTCGCGGGCCACGTACTCTTATCTCTATGCAGCTTTGGTCTTCCTCCTCGAAAGTTATTATACTCTCGCAAGGTCCGATGCATAATTTCGATCCTCGCCACCATTGGTATAAATCTGTGTTCAGTGGATCCCACGACTGAGTAATTTTCCTCAGTTGTGCCTGCACGATGTGTCATATAGACATTAGTAGCGTACATTAAAGTGTAACAAAGGAAACTGGCAACTGTTGGTTGTTATACGCACTTGTAAGTGTGGAAATACCGCTATCAAATGATACAAAGGTGCTTCGGCTGGGCAAAGTCGAAGACCTGTGTGAGGAAGGATATTGGAACATGGTTTCCACGGCTCCCATAATCCTGGTAAACGCTCGATAAGGTTCAAGCAGGGTATTTCGTACTCTACTTCGTCGTCGTCCACTTCGCACTAATATAGAATAAAGTAATTTAATTGTGTAAACAAATGAAAACATCGTATGCAGTAAATTTTCGCGGGGACTTACTTGAATGCATAAATTTACTGCTTGCAAGGCTTGCAGAGCTTGACCCGCAGGGCAAGGACAGCGAGCCTGAAAATCTTCCAAAGCGTAAACTCCTGTAGTACGCGCTCCGAGGCGTCCCCTTTGCTCTGGACTCAACTGCCAATTGATTACATCCTGCCAGAACCATTCTGGACTTAGAACTATCAAATTCCCAGGAAGAAGCATGCATTCTCCTAAATTCTGAGGAGGAACACTCGATTAATATATCAATGATCAAAGACGACCGACGAAAATGCAACGGGCGCGCAAACCTGCAATTGTAACCCAAGGTGTCTGCAATGCTCTAAACAAACTAACGGATTAATCTTTCTCACTTCCCTCAGAAATTCCTCCTGCGAGAGCATTACCGGAGGTACCTCTAATGATTGCGCATACGTTCTCCAAGCTTCAGCGAGACCGGTCCAGACTAGCGCGCTCTATAATAAGATTATTGGACCCTTAATGATAGAATAGAAAAGAAAGAGCAATTCAAATAAATACACTGATGCAGAAAATATATATACAAGAGTAATTCTTTTTATTGCATTGGACAATAGTGCATGTATGTATTAATGGGATCAAGCGTTAGAACAATTATTAAATAAATTAACAGTTTCAATTATTACACATCACTTATCAAAGGAATTGAGAAATAGTTCGACCTGTTTATCAAGATTCGCCAAGGGCACGTACGTGGCCGCAGCCCGCGGCGTGTCACGTCGGAGAATACTTTCTGCAACTTCCGGTCCTTCCTACATCATGCATTGCATGCAGTAAGGCTGATGTTAATAAACGTTAATGACCAAATAATCAGCAACTAAAATATATGTCGTTAGTAAGTTGATCATGTGATAGAGTGAGAGCAGATATAAGAAAAAGGTTGTTCATCTGTAACGATAGTTTCCTCGTTAGGAGTGCTCGATTAAACATCACAAATAAGTATACTTTCATCGAAAATCGTGAAAAATCCAAAATATCACTTTCGATGAGCTCTGTTACTTTGTACATATATGTATGTATATATATATTAAATCAACCATGCATCATGAATGACCATGGATTACTGAATCATAAATTCAACAAAAATGATTGCACAGTATTTAGGAATTAATGATCTGTTTAACGTGGTGTCGACATTACAGGATTCGAAATCAAACAGATACGTGATTCGTACAAATATAATTGGCGGTATGCAAAATGAGATGACCCGATTCTAATCAGAACCGTTTCGAAAATGGTAATGCACACATTTATTGCATGCTGTACAAACACTGGCCTCGTCCCTGTAAAAGAATGTGGAAGTATAGTTATGTACACGAAGATATTAAAGCTGAAGCTTTTCATATTCAGTATATCCTGCATAAATATTTCAACGGTATATCGTCAGTTTTACTAGACTGAACCAGTGCCCCGTGCAATCAAGCATGAAATGATTTAAGATTCCAGGATTTCGCGGTCACCGATCTTACTGACCCGACCTGAGACTTCCGAACAGAAATCGTGTCCGAAGCTGTTCCAGTGACTACGAACTCGGCACGATAACACATTTAAACAAGGTTCGTATTCTAAACTCTCAACTCGGATCAAGTGTAAAATGATCTTTACAATTTTCCCTTTATGCTATGTACGTCTACATGCAATGATTTCGTCAGTTTCATGTGTTTCGGGAATTTAGTACAGAATTTGGAAATTTGAAATCTGTTGCAAGAAATCATTCAGTTAGCGCTAGGATTATCCCAATAATATCTGTGTTCCGTATTCGTTTGCGACGATCGCTAATAGCGGAAAGTTTTTCTTGTTGTGCGTGTAACGAAATATGAGTTAGTACAATAATTTTTATAAATTCTATAATCACTTCACCTCTAGAAATTCCAGCCTCGCATTATTCAAGTAAGATCTTAGAAGTTTCAGACCAGGACTAGAAGGATTAGTTGCGTCCACTGCAACCATTTGCGGTTCGTCTCCCAAAATCGGCGTGAATTCTTTTAGGAAAGGTAAAAGTGGCGCGAGGAGGCTACCGTTATTCGTGTTCGGGGCAAGAGGTTCTGGCGCGTAAGTCCCGACTAAGATTATTTTTACATCGCTGTATTTGCCACCGAAACCTACGTTAGAAACAGGTGTTTTGGACGTTAGTAACAGGCGCGATTTCACAGTAATGAATTCACAATTACCTGAACTTACCGAAATGCGTGGATCCAATACGATCGGAAATAAACCGCAGCCAGAATTTGATTTGCTGAAGCTGCACAGTCAGGGGTTCTCTGAGACTGACTGTAATAAGATGCACTGCAGGTTGTTGAAAGGTAAGTACGTAGTGATAAGATGCCAGAAACTCCTCGCGTCCACATAATTCCCAAAAGACGCATTCTCCGCCTATTAAGTTGCAATCATAAATACATCTGCCTTCGGCATTAATTATCACAAAAGATTATGCGATTTCCTTACCCACGTTACCACGACTCCATTCTACCCCCTGTGTACCTTCATATTCACTATCGCTATATTCAAAACTAAGCGAACCATGCTTGCTAGTTACGTCTAATTCGATACTCGGTTCCCTCTAAACATAAAAGTATCATTCTCAATAAAATCTTCAATTTTACTAGTATTTCAATTCTAGTAAATAGCCACCTTCGCTGTATAATTCTGGCTTCTTGACCGTCTAAAGAACCCAAAACTAAAGATGCCGGATTTCAATGAATTTATTAAAGATGATTTTCCTGACGCGCAGTGCCCTAAGAGTCTTATGTGTAACCGATCAATTGGTCTATGCGTCGGTTGCAACTGTTTAATGTAATTCTCGCGTTGGACGGGCTACAATGAAAGGTGGCATTAGTATAGAGGACAGGCGCCGTTAAATGTGCATCGTTCAACAACATACATTTCGAAGTTTGTCCAACAGTGATGCGATATCGGGATGTCCGTACTTAATCGCTGTCACATCCGCTCTAATTCCACGATTGGTTTTGTCGATGTCACAACCAGCAAGGCACAAATGTCTAACAAGATTAATGAAACCGTGCCTAGCAGCCACGTGCAGTGGTGTTAAGCCTTTGTTATTGGGTGTATCCAGATCTATGCCGTTCTCTATCAAAAAAGTTACCATTCCTTCGTCTCCAGCTTCGCAAGCTATGTGTAAAAGTGTATCTTCTTTCTGTTCGAAGAAACACGACTGTTTTACATCCTATTCGCATTGCACGCGGCTTAAACGATTAGGAAATGAATCTCACAGAATCTTTCACGTTCAACGGTGCTCCTTGTAGCAATAATTGAAATACAGCCTCGACACAGCCTCGTTTAACGGCACTAATCATAGCTCCACCAAGACCTTGAGAGGCTTCCGACTCCTACAGAATAACGAGAAAAATACAATTGTTCAGTGTTACGTTGTTTCGGTGGCAACGCACGTTTTCAGAGACAAACTACTACAGTGCGAAACATTCTCCTATAACACTAAGTGGCACTGTACGAAGAATTATGTATTTCCTAAAACATAATTAAGGTATATATGTGTATTAAAAGAAAAGTATATGTTTAACTTAATAATGTATATTCTGTGAGAAATAATTTGTATGTACGATGTAACTGTACAGATGATTAACCGCACGATGTATATAAATAAACATTATTTCGTGTGAAATAAAAAAGATAATTCGAATGGTTGAAAACGAGAGTTATAATCAGCTCTGGCAATTGTGAAAGGAAATTATAATAGTGCATTCAGGAACAGACCGTGAGGATCCAAGGATGTTTAAGGCACGATTCTGCGGTTCCTCTTTCTCTGAAAGTCAAATGTTTCTCATACTATCTTTCCATTTAATTTTAAGCTACGCTTAGCGATCACAATGCTGCGCACACTTCGTATAAGCTATAAACTCTGCCACTTACTTCGGTTCCCTGATCAACAAGGATCGTATGAAATCTTTGGCAATTTCAGACACTGCACTGAAATACTCATTGTCGAACTGATATTGACAGGCAGAGACATTTTCGTAAGTTTCTTGTTTGTCCTCGCCTAAAAACGGAGACGCACCGCTTAAAAGAATATACGTTAAAACGCCGACCGCCCAAAGATCAGTTCCCAAACTGAGAGGCTCGTAATTCACAATCTCGGGGGCGACGAACTCAGGCGTACCAAACAGTGCTCTGTGCTCCGATCCAGGTACTAAACGATGCGAAAGACCTAGATCTACGTAAGAAAGAAATTACGCAGACTTGCATTAAACGCTACATCTGCGAGCAAACTTCGCTAGCGATTTAGCAATATTTATGTGTTACCTATTAACTTTATACTTGGCATTGGGGGAGGCGTCGATAAAAGAATATTTTCCGGCTTGATATCTAAATGAGCTACTTGGTGAGAATGCAAATGACTCAGCGCCATTAAAACTTGTCGGACCTACAAGAACATATAATTTGTGTCAAGCCTGATATCTCAATTCCACGATAGATTTAACGTAAAACTACGAACCACGTGAGCAGCCTCTAATTCGCCGGATGGTACCCAGTGAAATAGTTCTCCGCCAGAAATTAATTCTAAAAGTAAAACAACTGTTGTGCCTGTGTCTACGACTTTGTGCAGCGAAACAATATTTGGATGCCTCAGTCGTGCTAATAACCCTGCTTCTCGAGCTAAAACAGAAAGTTACCGGTTATTCGTAAAGTAAAGCACGAATATACGATTAGAGGCATCTACCGATGTCTTCCGCTGCCACGCCTCTGGCAACTCGTCTCTTTCTCATGATTTTGGCAGCGTACAGCTCTCCAGTCTTTATTTCCATACATTTTCGTACTATCGCGAATTGTCCTCTGCAATGGGTAAGCATACGGACAGTTGAAAAAGCACAGAATCGCGACGATGAAAAAGTGATCGATAAACGCTTACTTGCCAATCTCCTCCAATAACTTATAATTCTTCTCGATCGGTTCATGATGAACCTCCATCAAAGTGTCCCACTCAGGGCCTAATTGCAAGAAACATGACATTACAAAACCATGTATAAATATATCACTCGCTTAATGGTAGAAACTATAGTACTTATCGAAGTAAAAGAAATTAACGGCAAGCAAACTTTCGCGAACACGTTCTGTTATGCGGTGTGTTCTATGCATAAATACGTCGCATCAAAACGCCACCGAGCAATGAAATATTTACCAATATCGCCGGGCACAGAAAAAATGAGACAGAACAGAAGATACTCTCTTTCAACTTTTACTACGAATCCGTGCAAATACACATTGATAATCGTACGTTAACGGTCGATGCCCGAAACCAACGGAATATAGACACCTGTCAATCTCGTAGTAAACAGATATGAAAATCACTTCCGTACACACGCAACCACGTGGATCCATTCTCATTAATGAAACGATAATCGAGCGTTTGAAATCGCTGATGGCATAGCTCGTATCCCCGAATCGTATCTGAGCCGCGGAGAAATATTAAACATCTGCCAGCCTTGACAGAAATATCGGGCGCGATAACGCATAAAACGATAAAAAACAATGGAGAGGAAGTCGGTTTTTACCACCGTTCGAAGTTCCCGATTGGCGAGACGTGCCTGGCATCATCTCACGTTCATGCTCATCGTTCAGTTCAACCGAACAGTCTCAAAGTTTCGCAAAGAGCCGTTACGAAAATTCTGTCCGATTCGTCGGCCTTCACTCATGCCGGCCACCCTACACACACAATCGATATACCTGTATCGCGTGAAACGCCACCTTCCTCAAAATTCCATCGCAATCCCATAGAACCTTCTCCCTCGATCTTCTCGAACCGCTTGGTCCACGAACCGCAGACCGTTACTACTAAATAATTACACACTGATTAAATATGTCAGAACAGGCGATATTTAATTGCCGAAGCATGCTAAAGATTATCACGCAACAGAGCATTAACTGCGGCGGACGAGCTATTCGTTTTTTTTAGAGAATTTTCTAATTCTAGCTTCATTATGAGAGATCAAATGATTAGGAACAGTTAGGATGTATCAAATATCGTTCTATTTATGTTCATTCTGTTTCGTGTAAAGATATTTTCGTTGCTTCATACATGATGCAACTTGAATCGAAAGGATAAAATTTATGCATACTGCTTAGACGTAATGTATGGAAATGGTAGGCGCGCGAAAGTTCAGTGTGTAACATTTAAGCGGTATCGTATCGTATTACTTCGTGATATATTAAACATACAGCGGGACGGTATGTGCTATTTGTAGGACGCATTGCAAAAGGAAACTAGCCGATGAAAATAATTTGTTGGTAATTGCAGCTTCGTACATCGCTCTTTAATAGATTATTAAGATAGCTTTATTATATGAAAATGCATACAGGACAGGCAAATAGTGCTTTCTGCGAACATGAATCGAGTCTCAGTAAAATTATCGTGGACATGAGTTATTAAATGTTAACACAAATAAAAGCATCTCGAGCGCGATATAAATTTAGCGCGTTCAATCCTTCATTGCTTCTTCTGAGACTTGTGCAGGTGGAGTGGGCTCGTTGTCTGCTTTCTTCTTCTTGCTTCCTGATACGATGTCATCGATTCTCAGCAGTAGAATGGCAGTTTCTATAGCCGTTTTGTACGTCTGTAACTTAACAGAGAGCGGCTCCCATATGCCACGCTCGTTCATGTCTACCAATTGGCCAGTCTCCCCATCGATACCCCACGTCATCCCTCCGGTGGCATGTTTTGCACGCAGCGCGGTCAACGTTCGAATGGTGTTCGCCCCGCAATTCTGCGCAAGAGTTCGTGGAATGATCTCTAGCGCCTGCGACACAGCTTTGTAAGGCCATTGTTCCACACCCGCCAGGCTCGCTGCTTTCTCTGTTAAAAGTCTTGACACTGACATCTCCACTGCTCCTCCACCTTTAATAAACATCAGAAATTCGATATTAATGTACAACGTTCAAGCATGTATCATAAGTATCTCTAAGAACGAAAAGTTAAGTACCTGGCACCAATTTCGGTTCGAGGAGAAGGTTTCTCGCAACGTGAAGAGCATCCTGTAAATTTCTCTCAGTTTCATTTAATACATCTTTACTGGCACCTCTCAAAATTATAGTGCACGCTTTGGGATCTTTGCATTCCGTAATAAAGCAGAAGTATTCGTCGCCCAGCTTCTTGATTTCGAATAGGCCAGCTTTAGTACCGACATCTTCCTCTCGCAATTCTTCTGTACGGTTAACAACAGTCGCGCCGCAAGCTCTTGCAATTCTATTAATGTCGCTCTTTCTCAGCCTACGAATGGCCGAAATTCCAGCTTTCACGAGATAATGTTGGGCCAAATCTGAGACTCCTTTTTCGGTGATCACCACATCGGGTTTCACAGATATAACATCTTCGCATATCTTCTTCACGTGCTCCTCTTCCAGTTCCAGAATCCTGGTGAAATCAGTGTCTTTCATTATTTCTATATTAGTTTGCGATTCTCCCTTCTTATATTCTAGGGGGCAATCCAGCAGAATTATTCTCGGGTTCTTAACGCATCGTTTCATTTTCGGATGCGTAACATCCTTGTTGAACATCACTCCTTTAAGAACGGTGCTGTCTTCGATCGTACCGCCGGGAATTTTCTCCACTTTCGCGTAACGCTTAATATCTATTTCCCGCCTGCCGTTCTCGTCGAGCATAACGGTGTAAACTGCGTCTAAAGCGATCTGGCACGCTAAGTCTGACCAGCGGCCGATAAATTTAGTTCCTACGCAAGAATTTATGACTTGAATCAATTTCTTTCTGTCGTTGCAGTCCAAGCCTGTGCTGACTTGTTCGTTGAGAATTGCCACCATGTCTTCTAAAGCTTGACGGAACGCTCTGATTATAACGGTCGGATGCATATTCTGCTCAAGGAACGGCTCGGCGATGGCCAAAATTTCTCCCGCCAATACTATAACCGACGTCGTACCGTCTCCAACTTCCTCGTCTTGGGTCCTGGCTATTTCTATCATCGACTTTCCAGCGGGATGTTGCACCGTTATCTCACGTAATATAGCATTTCCATCGTTGGTCATGACTATGCCCCCCATTGGGTCCATCAACATTTTCAACATCGCTTGTGGTCCCAGACATGTTCTAATGACATCCGCGATCGCCTTTATACAAAAGTATAAGCATGAAAAGTCTGAATTATAATATTTCAAGCGAGAAAACGTGTATTACGCTACTTATAACATAACTGCGAGACGTTTGTAAGCCATTATAAAACTGATCATAGTAGACAATGGGCGTGAATTTAAAGTAGTATTTATAGAAAAAAATTCTTTCGAATTTTCGGTATAAAAGTTACTGATACCGTTAGACACAGTTATAAATGGAGTTAGTGGGATAGTCCTTAAAGGATAATACACGTGGGCGTGCCGACCACTGGACACCTTAAAAGGCAAATACGCGAACGAGTATCGGACTCACCTTGCCGGCTTGGATATTCTCCCTCTGTACTTTCCGGCCGCTATCTCGCTTCGTATTCTGGCCTGCAATAATCAATGCGCACGACATCGTGAGAAAAAGAGATCTTTCCGTGGAGTCTCTAAACAAACGAGTATCAGAATCATCATTGTTTTAACTTACTTAAAACAACGATCGGAGCAGCCCCTGGCCTGAACATTTTTATTTGGTTCGTTTAACAGTTAAATAACCTGACAGAGAACGACACTTAAGTACACGCCTGACTTTTCCAGAAGAAAACGAAAGACGAGACCGGACGAGACCTTCCAACAATTGGTTAGAAATACGCGTGACGATTGGCGGATAGTAACAAAGTGAAATATATTTCTGCAGGCCGCGTGCTACCAACACGGCTAAGTAATATCACTATAAATACCTCTACCGCAGACGAGCTATGGAATAGATCTGCGTCTTATGACACTATATAAGAAACAAACTGACGAATCAACTTAAAGTAAAACAGGTACTTCGTCGTATTTACTTTCAATTCTTAGCGCTAGTAACGCTGCAATCTCATTTTATTATGAGTCGAAAACGTTGGAATCTACAATGTACATGTTGGTAAAGTAGAGCTCTATATAAAGATGGTATAGGATAGACTAGCCGTACATTTTCTCGAGTCTTTTAGAACTCCTAGCTAGATGACGGAGCTGTCTCCATAAAATTCCACTGCCCTACATCACTAATAAATATCTGCCACTAACGAGTACTAATAACTCCCTACAAAAATGACTACATATCTTCAAAAATAAGGAGAATACATATGTCATATTTTCGACATAGTAGCTTGACATACCAAAGACTCGGAGGTTTTACTAATTCTTCCGTATCGCTCGCATTAAATTTCAAAAGCTAATTGCAGGCGAAATTATCCCGAATTACGTGTATTATGACGATTCAGAGGCGATACTATATTGTTCTAATACTTTCTGTCATAGGTATGGCCCTTTTTCTTCAAACTCACAACCGTTACCATTGGATCTATTGACAAGGATTTCGAATAGTTTGGTAACCCTTAGAGAGGTGTTCAACCGTGTGGTCCCAGGTGAAGGGAACGAGCCTCCGAAGCGGCGGCGCGGCAAGGTGCGACCGGACCTCGATGACACTGTAAACACTCGACTGGTGTTTCCAGCAATTACCAGGTAAACCGCACGGGGTGTTGTTTGCCGCGGACGAAATGTGTTACAACAACAGAAGCGGCGCGCAAGTTGCGCGCGAGCGGAGAGGGCCGACGGTACAGGAGCCCACTCGAGTTACGCGGCAAGAAAGGATTCTCAAGGGCATGAGCTTGCAGATTTCTTCCGTTCGACGAACGCACCGGGGCCAATCTTTTCGGCGGCCTGCCCTTTCATCCCTGCCGACCGTGTTTGTTCTAACTCCAGGGAGCATAACTTCGAAAATTTCCGGCTAATGGAACGTCGATCGGCTTATGATTGGTCCTCCCGGCTACTGTCGTTCACAGCGGGATCTTCGGTGAACCGAGTGGTTTCACTGCTCGTCTTAGGGTCCCAATTACGAATCTTCAATGCCTATATTAATAAGCTGACGCTTACTCCGACCAAATATGAATGTGGTATTTATAGAATCAAAGCTTGCTTACACCTTATGTAACAATTTGAATCTGAATAAACTATTACATTAATTACGTCGAGAATGTCCGATTCAAGCACAAAACCTTTAGCTCAGCGATACATCCATCAGCTGTTACGAGCTTCCGAACAATAAGCACGCGCGCGGAGGTACGAATAAGATTGAAAAAGAATTGCGTAGGCTCGTACGGCGCGACACCCTCGCGGTCGCTTCGAAGAATTCTTTGGAGGGCCCTTTGGGACCGGGCGGGAGATTCGTCGGGTGTTTCGCGAGCGAAAAAAATGTTTTCGACCACACGCAATATTGTGGCCGTGTTTGTTGAGGAAACAGACGACACGGTGGTCGAAATACAAGTCGCGCGTGTTGCGAATCGGAATTACGCCTGTTCAGGGCATGGCTACTCGCATCGTTGTCCCGACAAATCGGGGGATTCGTTCTCGTTGATAACGCGCCTCCCTCTTTACACCACGGTTAACAATGCTTCCGCGCGATTGCTCGATCGTCTTGAATTTCATGTGAAAGGACTTGAAGACTTGTGCCGCGCCTGATTCCAAACGAATTATCCTTCATATTCGATTAGGTATAGTACGATCATTTCTTTCTGTAAGAAGCTAGGAACACCGTGAAGAATCTCCATACCAGTGGAACACCTCCAGCGATATTAATATTAACTCTGCATAGGTACCTACCTGGTGACTAGAATAGATGCGAAAATAATAATTCTTTTAATGTAAAACAGGAGCAGAGACGCGAACGCATAAATTGTAGCTCAATAAATTGTTTTGTGCGTATAGAGAAGATTTCACCCTTCACCTCGAAGGAAGAGCCTAACAAACTTTGAGCGAGATTAGATAATTATTTACAATTTATGCCTGGGAAGCAGTGAACTGGGGTGACTTCAGTTCTTTCATGGAATCATCCCTCAGCTACGAAATTCTTCTGCATTAACACCGGTGTCTGTGAAACCCTTCAGAAACGCCAGAGCAAAGGAGTCGCGGTGACAGAACCGGTATCATCGCGTACCCCTCCTGGCGTTCTCCTAATCGTTTCCCGCGCCGCGCAAGAAGGTCCTTGTAATAACACCGTCCGTCGAGATCACGAAAGCAGTGCTCCCGTAAATAAACAAAGAGACTGCACGGTTGACTTAAAATAGTTTGTCCGGTTCCGAGGCGTGGCCAGGCATTCGCTCGGACAATATTATTTTATGGTGACCAATGGCCACTGGTCCCCCGAAATACGCGTTTCAAATGTTCCCTCAGATCTCACCGATAGACGCAGAGGGTAAATGTAAATCGTTCTCTACTAACGGACAGCGATAAAAAGCGACGATTAACGGAGACTCCTCGCCTGTACTTTTGCCAAGTCCACGTGGGAGGCATAAGGATTGTGAAAATTTGAAAGAAAATCGATTATGCTTGTAATTCCCATAAAGCTGGCGTTTCCACTCGTTATAATTACATATGTAGGTATCTACTTTTTATCGTGGCTAATTGACTTTCTGGAATTCATTGGATATGATTAATCTCGATTCCTTTCTTTTCCAAGAAGTTCGGGCGATCTGCTAGAGGTAGATCGAGCAGAAGAACGTAACGGTCCAATGTCACACTCTTCCTAAAAGGGTAAACCTGTTAATCGGGACGTTTAATTAAATTTCGATGTCGCCCCTTATCACAATGGGGTCTAATCAGAATTTACTAGAATCCCGATGGTAGTGCCCACGTCAACTTTCACTGCTATCGCTTTTCACTCGTGGACTCGTCGAGAAGAGGGAAAATATATATATCCGGTGACTCGAAAACTCTAACGCCTGACATATACGACATTTGTCCCGTGTATCTAATGCCCAGCGATTTCATTACCGTCAAATAAAAATCATAAAAATTCAAGTCACCAAAAAGTCTCGATTTCAAGGATTTCAAACACCTATGATGTACGATCTTCAAATGCAAACATGTAGGACTGATAACCTTCTTTCCTCACTTTTCCTTCCACCTTGGCGACGTGAAAAAATCTTGAAACATTGCGCCATTTAATTCCACGCGATCGGGGGCCCACGGGTCTCTGCGGTATCACTTGCACGGATACTGACAACGTGTACGCAGCGCGGCGACATCGTAAAACGAGGAACGGCTTCGTCATGCCAGTCGATCTAACGAAGGTGAAATAAAATCGGTGCAACGTGGCGTAATCGGTATCGGTGCCTCCAATTTGTCCCTTCGGCGTCCGCTCGCGCAGCTACAGATAAGCGACACATAAATTCGCGGAGACGTATCATTTAGGAGCGCTCCTATCGCCGTTCCCTCCTCTTCTTTCTGATATCGAGACTCGAATTTTACGGTGCGTAAATTAAACGCCGAGATTTTACGCGGCTGTCGCAGGGAGTTCGAGCATCGCGCCTTTGTTGTTACAGCGTGGTTCCCCCTATCTTCGAGGAAAGCTTCGTTTCTCCCGTGCTACGTGGACCGTTCGGTGTTTGGAGTCCGATCTTTCGACAATTAAAAGTCACGGGCGCTAAAACCGGCGGCCGCGACGGGAATGTGAAACATTCGCCTGTCTCCTCGGAGGCTACATCCTCGGCGACCCCTCGCGCGGACGGCATTACGTATGCGTCCTTTCGAGAACGATGCCCGATCTCGGTCGTTATCGGGACGAACACGGGAGGATCTCGCTGCCGTGATCCGACCGATCAGCTCGGTCAGATCCATGCCACCGATGACGTCCTGTCGTCGGCTTTAAATTAAACGAAATAAACGAGCTACCTGAATAGAGATAACGGCTACCGATAGCCGTCGAGCCGCCAATAGCCAGCGACTACGCTGCAAGCTATTAGGTACATCATTATGAAGAACCTGCTAATATAGGCGTACTAGGGCGGTCCTTATATGTATGGTGAAAAATCAAAGTTTTTAAAATTTTCTTCTGACCCTCTCAGAAGCTTCCAAATAGTTTAAAAGAATTTCGTCTAAAATTCGGTTAAAATATATTAAGGATTAAAGGTCGCTCAATGACATTGAAGTATTACTATTTTGGTATAAATTGATAGAAATTTTTGCAATAAGGACAAAATAATTTTTTTAACTTTTAAGTGAGAGTGTAACATGAGAATTCGGGCACACATCGCATAGACGAAACGGGTTTATAACGAGTGTGTAGTGTATTGTGTTGTGGCACAAGGCTTTATATGCATATTTAAATTTCTCTCATCAGCAGCTCTTGAATCGGATGCAGACGCAAACTTTCACGTACATTCTATTCAGGTTGTTAAACGCATAGATAAAAGCATGGTTCGGATTCTGATATATAAATATGGGCCCCGTTTCATTAAAATTGACAAGTGACAATTATGGTAAGTCGCAGTTGCCATACTTGTGTTGCACGCGAAATATAAAGTTCTTGAGCGACTTTTATATATCAAAATATACAAATAAAAAAACACGAAGATATTTTTTTGTCGAATAGAAGTTTTGAAGAGGGTCAGACAATGCAAATATTAAAGTTGAAAAACAAGGACCACCCTAAGGCGTACGACGAAAACAGATTTTTATGCCACAGCTAGTGATAGAATCAAGTTCGATGTGTAAGCACTGACGAACATCGACGAATGCAGTGACTAAGTTTCACTTCATTTGTGGTGCTCGTCAACGTATCATGCAAAAAGTTTTATTAATCTTCCCTTCTAGTCCCCCTTCTCTATACTCCTCCCGATTTCCAACAGTCCCACAAATCCGCATCATTGCTGCCAAAACATCAGCCACCATTTTCACTTTGTCTCTCCCGTCGCTCCCGATCTCCCATCAAACAGTATCACTCCTTCCTAAACCTTAATCTCGTCGATCATCCACGAGCGGGCTCGCCGATCCGGTGCCTACCGTTTCACAGCAGCGTGAAAAAGATCTTAAGCCCCCTCTGGGCCGCCGGGCCCAGGGTACCGCGCTCATGAAGCGTTCACTTTTCGGGCCGGGTTCCTGGTAGCACGGTTTAGTAGCCTTATTTGTGTTCTCAGCCGTGTCCGCTGTGTGTTCTTCGGCATCAAAAACGGTCGGATGCGCCTCTTAAACGCGACGCTCGCCCCGGGGCCGGCCGCGTCCGACTCGCAACGGTTTTAAACGGATTAGACGGAATCTACGGGCCCGATCAAATTTCGTCAAACGAGTAGGTGTACCGGCACGGATGATCCGCGGTCGAGAGGAGGGGGCAACAAAAGATCGTGTCGATCCGGTGGATTCGCTTGTTTGCGCGCCGCCAACGTCCGCCGCCGTCCGACACCTGAAATACAGTTTCGCCCACGAAACGGGAGAGGGAACGGACGTGTCGTGCGATCGAGCTACGTCGATGCATTAAACATGAAACATTGTTCCCGGCGGTGTAAAAACCTCCGTTTATCGGCTTACTAGGTGTACGGCCAGGTATCTGATTACGCTCCCCTCGGTGCGCGCCCCGACTTCACGTCTCCATCCGATGATGGTGCAGTACCGGCAGGTGCTTACGAGCGAGAAGCTTTCACCGATTATTGCTTATTCGGCTTGCGTAGGCGAGGCGAGGCAGGTTTGCAGCAACGTGCTTGCCTTGCTTTTTTTTTACGGACGAGCGAGGATTACTTGCTACACTTACTGTACTCGGCTTGTAGTACTGGGGACTTAAGGGGCCAGGGTATTACGTTTAGAATAATTGCGGTGTAATTGAATTTGTTATACGCCGTAATACGAACAGCGAGCGTCGCGTAATTGGGATACGTGAATTGCGATTTGATATACCGAGTTGCTTTGGTATGCAAGGAATAGTTGGAATATTCGTTTGTGATTTGTGGATCGAGAGGCTGCTTGATGGTATGTGGAAGGTATTCGAGCCGCGATTCTCTGGCCGTGACCAATCGTACACAACTAACTGTTAACGCTGCTAATATTACCACTGACGGGGACGTTTACGCTGGACAACGGCAGTGTCAGTATAAGAGGCCCTCAATCACGTTAAAGCGAAGGAACGCCGGTGTGCCGAGCGTCATCTTCCCTCTGTCGATCTCAACGAGACGAGCTACGTTCCTCGGCGTCTCCGCGTGACAGATTTCACGCGCATGTGTCCAATAAATGCATCTGTACACATGCCTGCCTCCGTATCGCTCCTCTCGTCGACGTGGAGAGAACCACGTAGCAAACGGGCCGACAGTGTCATGAAACGAAAGCGTGCTCGGCTCGGAATTGGGACGAGTCGCCGTTCGATTCGAGGGAAGAAAGTTAAGCGGTCTCTAAGTTCCCGTGGCTCGTGGTCGCGGGAGGGTTTAATGGGAGATCTTCTATTCGGAATCTTGGTGGCAAGCTTCGCGTTGTCGTTCCCACCCGGTAACCAGTAAACGACTCGACAACAGAAGCTTTTCGTTGGTACTCCTTTCACGGCCAGGTTGCATCCTCGATGATGTACTAGCCGAGAAGGGGGAAAGGGTTTTACAGCGACGGCCACCGTGCTGGCATTATGTAAACTTACGTGGATGCACGCTCGACTTGGTAGCTTCACGGGAGTTCGAAATTGGTAGCCGATCCCACGGCTCATCTTCGCACCTTTGTGCCCGACCGAGGGATACACCCGTGAAAATCCACTTTGTCAAAGCTACACGGCACCTTTCAGGGGGCCGACGGCCGGGGGAATCTTTTACGATCCGATGCGTTGCGGGCCACCGCGCGCCATTAATTATCGAAACAAACAGAAACGCGGGGGGAATTATACCTACACGCCCTGCACCGAGTATCTTATCGTACATCTGACGCGAGATACGATTTAATGCCGCGAGAGTGTTAATATATGCCCTTTTATTGGCCACAGATCTGTAGGTAATGTACGACGAGCACTCGTGCGCCAGACACGGCCGCCTGCTATGGTGGCTTGTGTTGACCGATGATGCCATCGATGCAATCACGTTTAATAGCGTTGCGCTAACGAGTTTTCTTATTAAGCGGCATTAGATTCGCGAGTTGTGTAATGGACCTTGTACTTACGCGTTGTCAGCTGGCTGTTCTAAATTGTTTGTAGGTGAAAAAGAGAGCCTCGGGCGACGGGACTCTGACCCAAGATCTGCGGGTCCTCTGCGTACTGGTCAGCCGCGTTACCAATTCTCCCAACGCCGATTCTCCGATGTTAGGTACTCTTTTCTGAACTCTAGAAATACTGAAACAAACCGGGCGCCACCTCCTACGCGTCAAACGCACAATGGGTCATTCCCTAACGCCGAATGCCTATATGTTATATAATAGATAATTATGTACCTTATTACCGATGAATAATAAGAGAGAAGCAACAGGTCTACGTACACATACCAGTTCGGTGGTAAAAACTATGATTCCCTGTTTTCGAATGGAGCGGTTCACACTTGTCCGTGCTTACTGACACTGAAACGGCACTGAACCGCCACGGGACTGACATGTGCAGACTTTAATCGAGTCAACCTGTTCTTACAAAGCTTAATAATAGAGATTCCTCAATTTCCAGAATACACATACAGAATAAATTGTATAGAATAGAAGGTAGCGACTGATTTATTAAAGATGCCCGCTAGAATTGCGCCAATGCGAGAGTTGAACATCCCCCGTGCCGCGATTGGTCTGGCGCGACGCTCACGCTCACGTTCCTCGTATTCGAGTCATCGCCGGAACGAACCGCAGGAAATGATCTCCCTGGCGCAGACCTCGCCCAAGAAGGCTATCGGGGATCTCGGTGCACGAAACACGGCCCCGATCTCTCATCCTAGGGGATACGGATGAGTAGGCGCGATGGATACACTGCGCAGAACACGGCCGACACGCTAAACGCCCGCCCCAGGACCCGTGTAAACAATTATTCATCCGGTGGATCCGATTTGCTCCATTTCTCAATTAGGTGCCGCGGCCGTGGCTTGAGTCACTGTTCCCGGTGCCAGCCGCTTCCGGCCCACGGAACCAGGAAGAGGCTTCTCGATCCACGCTTTTATTTTCGTGGCAACGTTTAGCGTGTCCGTTTCCGTGCGGCGTTTGCGGTCGGCCCGTTTGTATACCGAAGGGACAGGGACGGTAACCCCCTTCGCTGCGGCAGTAAAAAGTCAGCGACGTCCGTCGCGGCGGGGAGTCGTTTTCTTTCGGACGAAGAAATGGGAAAGCTTGGCGACGAGCCCCGCGACGTTGTGGTTTCCAATCCCTCGCGGCGCTGAGACGAGCTCGACATTGTAGGTAGGTATGCGTCGGTTGAGCTGATGCTAGACCGAGTCGGGACCCGACGTTCGATTCTTTTTAATGCTACATACTCTACATAGCGATCTCTGTTTGTCATTTGCTTGTTGCGTAATATGTACAGAGCGAGGTTAAATGCGAGAAGCCTACTGTTAGCAAGCCATCTATTCCGCCACTCGTTGGGTGACGAAGAGGAAGCAGTCACGCTACTAGGAGCACCGCGGCCGTCAACAGCGAGCTGAAAACCGGCCTCGGCTTCGACTTTTCAGAGTCGGAAATTTTTCTCACGACACCGGCGGCTCGGGGGCTGGGGCGTTCCCCATTCGGCGCGGTGGTTTCCGTCGTATTTACTTTCGAGGCACGGGCATAAATTAGTAGTACGTGGCACGCGTGTAACGAATACCCCAGTCCCCTGATTGGGGAGATTAGAAGGATTATAGAGCTCTCGGTTGGCCGCGGTCTCGCTCGATTTTCTCGCTCGTTCGATTGCATCCTGTAATCGTTGCCGGAGCCAGGAACGCCGGCAAACGAGCACAGGCCGTGCGTCTTCCGCTGGCTGACAGCCGGCCACTCGAAAAGTCGGTTTCCTTTTTCCACGGCCGCGCGTCGCCGTAGCGGCCGATGAGGATCTTAAATGTTAATACCGCGGCGCGCGAGCACGGATACATCGGTGGTGTGTTTGCCCGTCACTGCAGATCCGCCGATAAATAACGCTTTTCAATGCGTTATTCCTGCCACGCACCGGCTATCGCATTCACGTGTCCCGCCGATCTACGAGCTTCCTACGACGCCACGCGGATGTTACACGCGATCGTCACCTGTCCGGCCATTCGTCGCCCCTGACATCTGGACAAGCGCATCGGCGCACTTTATTGCGTCTCGTCTAGCCCTTCACTCTCGCTTTCCTTAAAAATAGCGAGCCGTTCGCGCGACGTGACTAGATTCAATCTACTCCATCAATGACTCCCCTCCGTCGATTAATCGTTAAACGGACAGCGGAGGATAATACAGGGAGCTTTGTCCCTCCGTTTTCAAACTTGGCGTGACCCACCTTCGCGATCCGATGAATACCTACGTGGAACGCGAAGAACTCCATCGTAGGTTACGTTTTGTTGGCCGTTCCGGATCACCGTGCCGCGAGGAATCGTGGAATATTTTATGACGAACGATATTCGTTCGCCGTCCGCTCGTTTCCAGAGCCGCGCGTCGCCAGCCGACGTTCGCTCGATGAACAGATACTTCTCGGCGATATTTCCGCGGCGCTGGTCGTAATAAGAGGTGGGAAGTTGCAAAAGTTTCGCTGGACGTAAAGTGTCGGTATTCCTGCGTCGTAAAGTTTTCTCGTTATCCTGGCCAGCATCCTGACGCAACGTCCATGCCCTGGTGGATACGCGCGGATCGAGGACCTCGGCTCCTCGACTTTCCATTCAACGCGGCCCGCGAGTCCTCGTCCACCATAGAATTATGCGCAACGTGTCTCAAGTCTGCGGGCATCCTTGCCGCATCGACTTACACTCTTTTACGCGCTTTTTATTGGCACGAGCGACGCTGAAACGAGACGCACGGGTCTCCACCCTGGCGCGGTTTCATACCCGTGATAAGATCTTCGATTCCGTCCAGTCCGATGTGACGGCTACTCGATGACTGATAATCTGGAGTTAATGACTTTATAAGCTCCTCCGCGAGTGCTTCTTTGCGCAAGAAAGTAGATGAAACCTTCTTATGGGAGCGAGATCATAATTGTGGTTTAAGCAGCTTAAGAAAATAAAATACAGTCGCCGCAAATGTAACTTAATTTCCTCTGCTATTCGTTTCGCGAGAATCGCGCAATAGCTTTAACCCTAACCCCAAACCACCCTCCGCAACAGAGTTCCTTCCGCGTGCAATTCCATTCTTGCTTCAATTTCCGCCTCGACCGCAACGCCATCATCTCGCGCAACACAATCATCGACTTATTATTTATGCCAGCTCGAGGGACATAAACGCGAGGCGTGCGAAACTGTCAGCGAAGTTTAAACGCCGAGAGATCCTTTACGCTTACTATCCCATTAGGAGGCTTTCTAACTATAAAATCGCCTATTCACTGTGAAAGGAATCGTGGACGTGAGCACCCTTTGAAAGCCTCCGGCAAAAGCGACCGAGAAGAAGACATTTCTTTCCGATTGGCCTTCGTAACTCACATTATGCGAGGCCCAGGAGGCCCCGACCTCGTCTTCCGGCGAGCAGAGGAGGCGAGAGGAAGCCGCCCTGGTACGATACAGATTTTTATGGGCAGCGTAAATCTCGCGACCGACAGAAGCAGCGACCAGAAATCGTGAAAGGCGCGGCCAATTCCCTAATGATTCTGATTTATTGCCAATGGTTTGTTCCGGTAAGTCATTATCCGCGCGAACACATACACAGCGGCCCGGAGACCTCACGCAGGATGCGTGCAGATTGGGTCGAGGGCCACCGATACAATCCTTGTCCTTTAACGCGTCAAACGATCGTATTTCATGGCGTCTTACGTCCCTTCTTGGATCCTCTACCGTTCTCATTCGTGGATTTCAGTTCGAGGATAATAGTCCTTGTGATTACCAATACTGAAGATAATACTGCCCGAAGAATCGCGAAGCTTCTTAAGCGTGTGAAATTCTTCCAATTGCCTGGAGCTAGCTTACAGAATTCTAATGCTCCATTTCCAATCGCTCTATCTGAACATTCTATTACCTGAAGCCTCAAAGGACATCCTCCTCATCAATGGAACTAGAAAGAATCTAGACAAAAAATTCTATTACTCGAATAGTCGTGCCTCCGCATTCACCCACATAATGGAGGTTACAGCACGCGGTGTGTTTTGTAACAAGTTCCATCGGATTTTCTAATCAAACGCCAACACGCATTACGCTTATCTAAACGAGGAGAGGAAGGCGAGAGCTGTAACGAGCGTTCGGGAAACAGTTAGATCCTGTGGTCAAATAAAGCCGGTGACAAAGTGTCGCGTGTGTCGGAACAAATTTTTCCCAAGAGAAAGCAGCCTGACTAGCAGCCACTCGTGTCCAGTAAACAGGCGCGATTATTTCCACCGAGTCACGGTCGGAATAAACATTCCGTTACTGTTTACTTTCTACGGTAAATTACCCGACGACCTTCCCTGACTCTTTACTCCTACGCCTCTGGCCGCGCTTCGCTATTGTTAAGTCCATAGACTATCGTCGAGCTTCCTCCCCCGGACCGCAACTTGTCGCGGAAGTCGCGCGAATGGGTTAGGCTCGCCCTGTAAATTCGAAACCGAAACCATGCCCGTCGCGCGGCGGTAGTCCCACGGGGAAAGAAGGAACGAAGGGTCCAGGTATCAAGCTGACGACAACGCGTCGGCGATGCTATCTGAAAGGCTCTGGTGTAAATTCTCGAAGCAGAGCCCGATGATAGTATCCAGGGGGTTGCTCTAACGCCGTGGAAGATCCGCATTAGCAGATGGCTCGGCTAATAATCTGTCACCGGGACTGCTAACGTGCCATTAAGTGGGCGTCCATGCGCCGCGAGAGGATTTTCTACGTGACACTGGTACCCGTGCCCCGTCGAAACAGCCACCCGCCATGCCGCGCGCGTAAATCCGCCGCGACGGAACCGTCCTGGCCCATTCGTAATCAACGTACATCAGCGGACTAATTAATAATTACGCCGTCGCGCGGTTGATAGTCGGTTTTATTACGCGACTGGGCGACTGGTAATCGTACAATATAGGGGAGAGTCGTGCAGTACCGACCGCTCTAAGTTTTTTTGTTATATCTTGGGGTAGAGTCGATAAAAATCAGAAATTCAAAAACGTGTTTGTAGTATAGATGGAACTTAGTAAGAGGAGGGAAATTATTTTTGTGAAATTTAATAATAAGAATTGATAATTTGCAAAAGTAAAAAAGTTGTGATTTCTAGGAAACGAAAAATTGTCGTCCTGTACCGACCGACTATTAAATTAGTAGATTTTTAGGTCTAAATGATTAAAAATGTTAATAAAGACATTTAATTAGTACAATACAAGATTTTTTCAAATTTTGTTTGTACAAACTCGCAAGTAAAATAATTAATATTCTCCTGATCTGTGCATTCGACATGTGCCCAACCGTCACATTTGGTACACTGCACCTATTCTTTGTCAAATGATTTCTTGCAAACAAAGATGGGAAAATTTTTTATTTAAACAAAATTTCGAATAACGGATGAAAAATTAACTTTATTCGTGGAATAAAAAAATTATCTTTGTTTGTCGAATAAATTCTGATTGAATAAAAAAATTAACTTTATTCGCCGAATAATCTAAAGTTAAAGTAACTTTCATCCTTATTTACATAATTTTTTATTTAGTTAATACCCAACTCTGCTTGCAAATAACACACTGGATGACTTCATCATTAAATCCTAGCTTCCTGTTTGTTGGGTTATCATACCTATCCTTATTTACTTTATTTTTCTGCGGGAAAAAGTAGAAGGAAGGTTAAATGAACATCTTATAAATTAATCTGAGTTGCTAACAGATTGAACTCACAGATAAGAAAAATTTGGTCTCTACTGGTTGACAGAGTCTGTTGGTCGGTACTGCACGACATTTGGGTGGTCGGTACTGTACGACAAACACGGGGAAACATTTTAGATCGTGGTATATTATGCACAAAAAATATTGCAAAACTAGAACGTTTTATTAAACTTAATAGACTAGAGATAGTATACATAATAGAACAAAATCAGTTACTTACACGAGAAACAAAAGATCAGCTTTAAAAAATAACTTCTAACCCACTGAATGTCAACGTATACGTTTAATTCCTCAGAACATCGAGAGCAATGGAGTAAACAATATGGCCCCGAAATAGGTTATAGAGAATTGTGATTTTCATTGGTTATTTCAAATAAAGTGGTAATATCTGGTCGAAGAAGTGAGAACTAGCTTTGGTCGGTACTGTAAGCTGGTCGGTACTGCACGACTCTCCCCTACGAACGAAATAAAATTACACTTGTGTAATGAAAAGAGGGCCTCGGTAAGTTACGAGCGGCTGTGCTGCTAGTTGCTGGCCGCAATTTACTGTAAATGAAACGAAACAGCGATACTTGCGGTTAAAGTTGATTATAAATGTAATGGAAGGTGTATGTTGCCTCGTATGGTGGGGCATTTACTGGTTTAGCTCTAAGAGAAAATGGCACCGTGAGTGTGTAAACGTGTGGTAAATGTTTGAACCGTGTCTCCGAGAATTACTCTTTTGGAATATTGAAAATTAATTTTCACGGAATTAGATATGTACAGGTATAATAATTATTTTAGTGGTAATAATTTTAGTTGGAATTTTGAGAAACTTGTCTGAAACCACCGAGGGCAACGTTCACCATGGGGAACCTCGTGGCGTACGAGGAATTCGCGCTCCATAGCGGACGATACTTCACTCGGAACAGCAAAACGGAATTCGTCGTCACAGACAGACGGAAGAGCGTAAAATGTCCCGTCTACATTGCCGTGTTCTATTTTCACCCGACATGTTTTAGATGCTCGACTATTGAATCCGACAGGCGAAACGACTTTGCACATTACCTCGTGGCAAACGCGCAGACCGCCAGAAGATACGAAGCGAAGAAATGATGTTGCATACGATGTAAAATAGCGAAATATACCAGAGTGTTTACCACGGCAAAAACACTCGTTGCTGCTGAGTTACTTTAAAAATCTGAACAGTAGGTACTATACTTTGAAAATCGAACCTAAGCTTTCCAAGTAATAACATTAATTTATAACCAGAAAATATTCCCTGAAGCAAATACCTAATATCATCGATCAAAAGCCCTGAATTTCCATTGAATGGTTTAAAATTTGCACATCGTTATCTACTTCGAAAATGCGAATTCGTGTCTCTGCACGCGTCGAGTTTGACCAACGACGAACGAGAAGCCAATAGCCTAATCGCTAAGGGACTTGCACCAGCACGAAATGTCAATGTCTAGCGGCAGAAAGGGCGCAGCGAGGTAACTTTTTTCCCCGGTGATTCGGGGCAACGTGACGTTCAGGTCGCCCCTGGCGCCGTGGGCTGTTTAATTTTAGGGCATTACGCGTGCAGGCGGCTGCCTGGCCGAAGCTAAAGGGTTCCCTGGCTCGGTATTTGCCGAGATATTATCGCGAAAAGGGAAAGGGGAGAAGCCTTGGGTAACGAGGAGGGCGTGCCTCTTCCTCGGAGCCGGGGCTCTAGGATGCCCCCCGACACCGTTTCGCGAATTAGCCTCGTACCACATCATCGTTTCCATCGGCAACCGAAGAAATCGTCGTGACTCGAGGCTTTCGCAATAATCTCCACCAACAGCGCACCCCATCCTCTCTGCAATCGTACATAAAAACCGATTCTTGCTGAAACTCCCCACGCTTATAATTTCGAAAATTAGTATTCGATTTTTATCCCTTAATTTTCCTTTTCAACGAGAGAATCAGAGGATTCAGTGCGGTTACTTTAAACGCGAAATAAGAAACTTGATTGGAATGAATGGTGGCTTGTCAGAAAAAAGAACTAATTGAAAATTGTAAAATAATTTTCATAATATCTTATTGTAGTAGAATTCCCCAAATTGTTAAGCTGAAAGGAGTAGCAGAGCCACGCACGATTGAAACAAAGATTCTTTCGCATAAGCCTTAGAAGCTCCCGTCTTTTTCTTCCATCAGAGGATAAAATCGCATACTACGATTATGATATTTGCATACATTTCTTTCTTGCTGGGAGCGATCGACATTCGCGATGTAAACGAAACCATCCATTCGAGGCGATCATCCCCGATTTTAATTTGCGGCTGGGCAGAAGTAGGAGGAGGCGCGATGCGCCGTGTTTTGCAACGACCCCGACACGTTAATTTACACTGCGAGCTCGTACGCATATTTCTCAGATGCGATCGGCAATAATAATTAATAAAGTCGCCAGCCCGCTCGTATCGTCGTATATTAAGGGCGTTCCTTTAACCACCAGGATACTTGAATTATTTGTCGCTTTTGCCGCGAATTACCTCCGAAGGCACGTGTACTGGCACACTGGGCGATCATACTACCTTCACTCGCGAACGATACAAAGTGATTTAAGAAAAAGCGGTGGAAGAAATTACAAGCAGACAGGTAGGTAGGCACTTGAAAAAAAAGTGGAGGGAAACGTCCAAGTAGCATAGATTAATAAAGTTAAAACTTTTGGAATAATAGTTGATTTTTTATAGGTATCGGTAACTAGAGGACTTATTTGTTATCTCATTTGGGTAAAGTATTATATTTAATATAACACATATATTATACTATATTCTATAATTCTGTTCATATGTGTAGCATATATATAATATTTGAGAGTACTTTCAGACAAACTGGCATGGATAATTACACATCGGGGAGAATATTAATGACAGCGCTATATTGAAAGTTTCGTGCGTTTAGTAGGGCGTGCACGTACGAGATATAAGTTTGATATCGCGTTCGCGTGCAGAATCACCAGATTATTATCGACTAACAGCGATTGAGGTGCGAAGCGTGCCGACGATTTCGTGTAGCGAATTTATAATCGACCATTCGGTGCGCGCGAGGAGCTCGCGCGTTTCGTTGCAAGAAAAAAATCTCCGCTCAAGGCGATCTGTTTAAAGCGCGGATACCCTGCGCGCTTCGCCCGGAGTTGCGCGTTTTAAGTTTTAAGTTTCCGACACCTAATACCTACGCTTGATCCGTCGAGACATTTCACACGAATGTCATCGATCAGGTGTAAATCAACTTTCAGGCCACTCGACCGCGCCGCGCGAGATGCAAATGTGTTACGAATCGGCGCAGCAGCGTCAGGTTATCGTGTGCAAATGTAAAATGAGTTCAATAATTGCGTGGAACAATGGCGCCGTTTATTTATAAGCCGTATCGTTTCTCCTCGGCTGATTATCTTGCGACGTATATGCTCGCCAGTCTGTTTACGTACACTTTCGTCGGCATCGACCATGAGCGATCTGACTTTCAGATAGTTTATCGATCTGCACGCTTGTATCTTCGCTTATCGCGCCACTTGTAAACGGGAATGTTGCATTCTCATCGGGACATCGCTCGCCGGCGATACCTTGCGCCGCGATCGTGGTCAATTCTTTAGAGAAAGCTGCATGCGCGTGCTTTGAGCATTCATAATGAAACGTCCTCGATGAAAAAGTAAAAGGGAGGAATTTGTAAATATTTCAACGGGGTTTTGGTTGGCACGTTACATTAAAGGGAATCTGTAGAATCGTTATGGTAATGAAACGAAGAATCTTTCGGGAGATTAAGTTACAAGTGAACGCAACAAATAGGACCATACTATCTCTAAGAGAGAATGTACTTATGCAAATACTTTGGACACGTTCGAGAGAAATGCTAAATTAATCCAATCATAAATTCGAAATCACGATAAGTTGAATCAAAGTCAGCAGTAACGTTTATCGCGTATTAATATTTCTCCACGAAGAAGAGAGTACCGCGAACGATGCAAGATATGTAACAACATTGATCTAATAACTTTCTGCCGTCGCGGATAGTGGTTAATCATATGGAAAATCACAATCTCCCGCCATAAATCCAGCCAGTTCAATTCTTAAGAGCATTATCCCCGAAGATCGAGCGGATCGACAGAACTACTTCAGTCGAAGGTCTAATCCTGATGTAAGTACCGGCTGAAACTGTCTCGTTTCTCGCTTTATATCGGCATTAAATCTGCGGCGAGATAGCACGACGGTTCTGCCTAGTTCCGCAACTTAAGCTGCCCTCGCGGGCCGCGAAAGAATGAAATTTACAGGTGGCGTAAATTCTAGGGTGGATTCAGCGTGCATTCTTGGAACAAGAGCCCGGATAATTGAAGCGGATGCAATCGGGAGAACTGAGGTGCCGAAACGGGTCTTAAACGAGTTCGAAAGATGAGATAAGGAACCCATAATACTTGGCAAGATGAATTGCATCGTGCGTGAAGGGTTAAGCCTCCGAGGTTCGTCATATTTTATGGCTCATTTTGTTACTCTTTACTGTCCCTCCTTTACATCGACATCCGTCGTCGTTAAATCTTAAATGCCCAAAGACTGACTTGCCCCTCCAACATCCATTATTCGCGGAAAGTTTTATAAATCCTTGAGGATTATAGCATGTAGATGCGTGCTTCTACTGAAATTTCAATAAAAAATGTAGAAGAATTGATATTTTAAAAATATCTTCAAAAACGATTAATTTGTTGACCACTAAGATCCCTTTCTTCAAGATTGCTTTTTATAAATCCTACTACCCAGCAAGTTGCTCCCACCAATCCTCGTTCCGTACAAAACTAAATGGTATGCGCGCGGTGCGATACACGCGTTTACAAAAAAAAAACCGAGTCACGAACGATTTCGCCCCAATCAGAAGGAATCTGGCAAATTCGCGTGACTGCGCGATAAAATTTTTTGCCGCTATTTTTAGAGCGGCGCTCTCTGCGGAGCGACCAGTATCTTCGCGGTCGGTGCATCGAACCCCACGATCGGTTCCAAGATTGAGATAAGCGGCTTGCGAAGAAATAAGTAGTTTAAGCCTGTTCGCGTGGCCGGAGATTGGTCTGACGTCGGTTGGCATCGAGAAGTGGGGATGTTTTATGCATGGACCCCGCGTTATGCATCATTCCAGGTGCATCTCGAACAGAACCCGTCGAACCCTGGTTCCGTGCAAGGGACATCATTCGGCACGATCGACCAAGTGTGTTTTCGGCGTGGAAACATCGTTCACTGCGGACAGAACTTACGAACGGAAAGTAACGCTCGCCCCCGCGCCGCGATTGCCACGAGCTGGACACGCTAAACGGTGCAAATAATTCGTCCAAGTGATAGTTGCCACGACAAACGGATCCCTATTCAGTGGGAATTGCGAGCGAATGGAAAATCGGTGATAGTGTTGTGCGAGGGATTATAATTTCCCAGTTGATAAAACATCAAGCATCTGATAAGTTTCAAATAAATATCGCCATATTATCGCGGTCTTGTGCTCGCGTTAACACGCTCACAGTTTGGACCTCCAAGTGCGTATGCACTCGCACATACAGTGGAACGATAAGCTTCTCGTGACAATAAACACTGCCCTCTTTTCTAAACACTACGCGCTATTCATTACATATTACTCAATTATGTTAATAGAATTCATTATACATCGCTGTACGTGATCGTACACCGATGATAGTAGTATACACCATGTGCAAGGGTCAGAACGTTTGATTCAACGCTACGCTGACTCGTATACAAATCAGGTGGTGCGCGAATCAAAAGCGTTCTGCCCCATATACGAGTCAAAGTACCGTGAACGTGTTTTCGAAACGAATACCGCGGTATTTGTTACACTTTCAACTGTTCCAGAGGCGATATTTAATATAATAGACGCGAGGCGGTAACTGATAATACGTTATCGTGTCCGAAAACCGACGGATCATTGACGACTGATTATGCTGTTCGTATACCTGTCACGGGGAAGCACAAATTCTCGCTTCGATGTTAAAAGAGTGTAAATACCTAATGGTAATAAGATTGTGCTGCGTAGCGGAGAATATAAGCAGCTTTCCTGAAATATACGAAACCGTTTGATCGCGTGACGGCCGATATTCGAGTAAGTACATCGGGGATGTTGGATAGCGTGGCGTGCTGGTGGGGAGACGTCCGAGGGGGAGTGGGGGCGTGCGTTACGCAGGATTTAGGGTTCTACGTGGTGGTGAGGAGCCCACGATGCTCGCACCGTGGCGGAGAAGCAGCCGGCAGCACCAGCATACACGGTTCCGCCGCTGCGGAGAAGCTTCGCTGCTCTCGGTCGGAGCAGTCTGCGGCGATCTTCGGCCCCCACGGTGTCCCGTATGGCCATGCGTCGCTCCGACAATTTTGTCAACACTACGCCAAAACTGATCGTCGGCCCTGCGCGATACCTAACCGTCCACGGAGCACTCGAGGACATACCGAGGCCCACGATTCGAACGCATCGGAGAAATCACACCGGAGAACGGCGTCTAGCTGCCGCAATTCCCATCGTCGGTCGACGATCAAGGAACCTTTCTACCAGAATATCTGTCAGCTCTGACCTTCGCGGCGTTAAGAGGATAGGAAGGAACACACCTGACGGCGGCACCGAGAACCTCACGTTGCTTTTATTTTCCGTTGTTAATGTTCGCTCGAGAAGCCTCGCCAACGAAAGAAAGCTAACCTCGCCCAGTACCTACAAATCGCATCTAAAACGACTCGGAAAGCACAGATTCACCATCGCTCCCGACAGCAGCTCGGCCGATTCCCACCTCGTGTCATCCGGGCAGTGCGGAAGCAGCGACATCGGTGACACCGCATCGAGCTTTATTAACCTCCAAATCCCACGCGGTGCATTTGTATCGGCGCGGAGCGGTGTTGCTGACAGATCGCGTGAAGATCGCTGGCCAGCGCTACTCGAACGCACCAAATACATCGTACACGTTCACGTTTTCGCGACGGTTTATATCGTTGATCTTGTAGCCAGCGTCACACGCGTTGCGACTAGCGCACACGCACCCCGAACTTGCCACGGTTCGCACGCGGGAGGACCAACTCGTACGTGCGGTCCACCTATCGCTCCGCAACTCGACCATCGAGTCAGTGTTACTCTTGATTTCCGCGCGAGCGCCGGCCTCCGCTCGGCGGGGACGATACCAGCGTTCTGCATCGCTAGTTTTCGACGATCTAAAACCACTTTCGTGTCGCGCGATCGGGCCCGTCGATACGGCCACCGAGAAATCGATCAGCCAGAGTTTTCTCGAAAATCGACGGTCGGTACGATTGGATGACCAGCTCCGCCATCGAAATTGTGCTGTCGCGACGCCCGAATCTAGTGAAAAGACTTGGAGGGAATGTACAGTGTCGCAAGTGTACGGAGTTTCGTCGAACGATAGAAGTCGAGGCATCGAGCTCCGAGGTGAACCAGTGAATTTCGTGGCACAGTTTTTCCGTCGGCGGCGAGAGTGAATTGCTTTCGGTAACTGAGAATTTCGGATGATTTCTAGCTTCCGTGGAACTTGGACGTCGTGACGTGCGGGGAAGTGCTCGGGCTGATGCTCGACTAAACGACATACACAGAAGGAGATAAACCGTTATCGAAGTATGTGCGTGCCGCGATCTGTATCGATTCGATAAACGTAATTCTTCCGTTATTTTCATGCCTCGGGAGGAGTCGAATTGTTCGCGAGTTCTTTTATGCTTTTCCACGGCGTTTCCGTTATCGACGAACACGTGCCGGCTCGGGACGATCGGGAATCTTGCCCGCGTATTTTTCCACGGGAAGAGGGGAAACGGGGCACGCGAGTGAATCGGCGTCGATCGGCGGCTGTTTCGCATGGATTTTGCGTTAACATGGTGCGCGTCGTCGCGGGAGCCGCGTAACAAGAAAATCGTTTGGAATGGTTACGTGGACTGTCGGCGACGGTCATTGCGCGTTACAACCGGCAAGAGGTGATTTCTCGCGAAGAAGGAAGTGAAAAGACCGCGGTGGCGCCAGGCTAAACTTCTTTCTTCCGATACAAGCTGCAACGTCGTTACCGACATAATTATATCTCAAGTACCTTCAACAAAGGACACATATCCGTTGCGCAACCACCGACAAATAATTATTCCAGCGTTCGACACGAATGTATACCCGCGACATCGAAATCCTCTTAATCCTATATTACAGTAATCGATGCGAAATATCTTGAGAAAAAGTTGGTCGGTAGATTTTGCGATCGGTGTTGATAGCTGTTTGGGATCTTCGTGGAATTTCTGCGAACGAATGAAAATATAAACGAAAAGCGATCGCAATCTGTCTGATCGATCATCCCCTCGCACCGTCCGTACGACTCGTCCGCTGGGACATATAAGACAATCGTTATTATCGTCCGCGGCTAGGTAGCGTGGCGAGCTAACGCGCCGTACGATCGAGAAACTGAGCCGACCGGCGAGATCAGATCGCGATCGATCTCGAGAAACGAAAATTACAGGAGAATCCGCGAACGAGGGGGGAGAAGAGGGGGTGCCTTCTGCAGGGAATTCCATCGGCGCTGTAGGGCTGGCTTCCAGGCACAGGATCGGAAGGAAGTAACGTATAGTGGTCGTCGTTAGCGTCTTGGAACGTCATATATCTTGGCAGTAATGCGCACAAATTATGCGTCTCGCGCCTCCACGGAGCAACGGCCACTGAGAAGCGTGCAGCAGTTGCGCGTTTGCACTTACGGATAATCCACCGATTCCCTTTGCCTTGCCTCCCTTGTTCTCCCATATTCTTTCCACGCTTTGCCTCGGCCGCGTTTCCCTTTCTCGCGCGTTCGATCCCCCGTCTCTTTTCCTTCGTCGTTAAAGAAACGACCCGCCCGCCCGTTCGGAGGATAAACCGCTTCTGGCGATCGTTTGTTCGTGAAATTCGCTCGGTGGTCGTTCGACACCAACGCCTCTTCGCGGCACGAGATGCATTCCTCATCTACGTGACGCGTTCCCCGTCTTCATGCCGCGGGAATCGTCCTGCGGGCGAGCAAGGTGCACGCACGTGTGATCGCCGGTGTTTGTCCCTTTTAGCGTTCTCGTTCTTCGGGGAACGCTGTTCCGTGATCGTTGTTATTTGGCGAGCTCACACGACGAATTTCCGAGGACATTGGAAACTGGATCATCAGCTTCTTCCTTTTATCTCCTGACGCGGACTAGAATGTTTACCACGTGACACGGGGATTATCGACGGTTCGAATCGTACGTGCCCTCTAGGTAATTACTGTTCGACGGTGGGTCACTTGAAGATTCCCGGGGAAAGTGAAGATGACTGATCGGAGTTTTTACAACGGTTGGAAGTTCGAAGCGTTGGTGCGCAGTTCGAAGACGATCTTCGGCGAAGCTGGTCGTGGATTTTGATCGGATATCGAAGCTGATACAGTGACGCGAAAATCACGCGGAAAGGGCAAACGCGTTGGGATGCTTTCCATTGCGAATTGCAATTGGAAACGTGTCGCGAAGCGGAACACACCTTTGGATACATCGTGGGACAGCGTTTCTGCCGAGAGTCCGAGGAGATCTTGCGACAGTGTCGTACAGCTGTCAGTGAAAATAGGAAGCATCGAGTACCGTTATTTGGTGTTCTACCGAGGGGTCCGTTTACCTAGATCTCGAAAGTGAACGGGCACGTGTCGAGAGTGCAATTGCTGGAGATTTCGAAGATCGGGAACGCCAGGCGTTCCAATTGACCCTGAGAAAAAAAGCTCACGAGTGCGATCCGAATCCAACTTTCGTTCGAGGGTCACGTGTCTGGCCGCCATTATTATTTTTACACACTTCGACACGAGCTTCGGAGCGTGACCGAGTTGGGGTGAAACGAGGGGATAAGCAATCGGTGGATGAATAGTGAAATAAATAGTTTAGTGGGGAATCGTTGGAAGCAGACATCTTTGAAGATTCTCGCAAGGAAGCTAACGACGCCGTGCCTGGATTAAGGATAACGTCTGCGCCCTTTGGAGAAGGGACACCCTACGAATGGTATCTGTGGAGATTCGTGCCACGCTCGTTCTGGTGAGTGCTTGCGATTGCAACATAGTTTAACCGCGAATTATATAACATGTCCAGAAATTAGGAAAATATATTCAACACTTTCTGTGTCGCGTGAAATTCAATGCCTCGGGCGGAAATATAGAAACGGTTCGCTATTTACATTCGAATGTTTAAAATTACATAAGACCGTGGATTCTTCTCGATTCTTTCTAACCTCAGTTTAGTTTTCATTAATCTTCTTATTTGAATATTAAATGAAGGAACGTAATTATTCTTTATAAAGAGCGACACGGAACGTATTGGCAAATCTCACTTATTTACACGGTACGGAGTTTCTCTTTCTTTCAATACGTCTCTCTTTCTCTGTTCCGCGCATGCGTATTTGGCGAAAAATTCAAACAAGGAAATGAATTACTAAATCGTTGAATTTAATAGTAATTAACGATAATATATTACTGTTAGTAATAATTATAGTTGTAGCAATCCAAATTTCTAACTTTCTCCTTTATCAAAAAGTAAATAATTATTGTATAATTGTTACCCATTCATATACAGTAGTGATCTATCATTTAAAGTTCAAACATCGAAGATTTTTTTTTAAATTTAACACTCTTATCGTAATCCAATGATATTTGTCGATTAATTGTGCGGATCACCGTATAAAACAAAACGTTCGTTTGTATGCACAGACATGAAATGAAAATTCCGGGCACGATACGAATACATGATGAACGCCCGTTCGTTGACTCTGTTCCCCGAGTTTCGGCGAACCGGTGTTCCGCATTGTTATATCGTTTCTCACATCAAAGCACTTCTGCTTCTCACCACGAATTTCGTAGCGCATTGAAATATTAATGAACGATACTAAACATCAGAACTTTTCGTTTAACAACTAGGTATTTTGTCGCAAACCCAGCGACTCAGCAGATACAATTCCGGCTTGAATTATTGAAACGTTTAAGTGATTCTGTTCCGAATAAGAGATTCGTATCTGTGCTTTATTAAGGAATTTTTATCGCTAAATACGAATACTGGGAAGAAATTGTCTGGTTCGCCTCGTGGAGCATAATCGCATGTTCGATGTTTCGCTCACACAAAAGCTTCAAATTTTGACCCCATTCCATTTAATACTTCTATTCTATTTTATTCAAAATCGTGACCCCACATTTAACCTTATTTTACACGGAAACGAACAGCAATGACTTGGCTTTCGTGAACCGCTCGAGAGCTAGAATTCGATGTAGCCTATATCCTCCGCTACAAGATCAAGTTTCCAATTTCGGTCGGCTCCTCGCTAGATTATCGCCCAGGGATTCAAGATCGTGAGATTTTATCGCAATGGATTTCCTAACGAGGTTAGAATTTTCTACGATTATTTACCAAGGCAGAAGTGTCCTTTCGCGAAGCACAAACACTCGCGCGATGCTTTGTTGATTAACCATTACTCCACTTACGATGCCGCCGCGTAGCGGAATTACCATGAATTAACATACGCGATAAGAGTGACGTTAGCAGTCTATAAGTACTTCAAATGTATCCAAAGGTATTCAATCGTAGCTGTTGCGAAACCGGCGGCGGGCACATAGTACGCGCGAAACACGTTAGGACACTTTGATTTAAGTGAAAACCAAATTAGATGGGAAAACTACGTGAAAAATGGCTCCGCTCGAGCGGCTTTCAATGCCCCCTTTTAAATTCTTCGTATTACGCTGAAACTCGAACGGAAGATTTATCTGCTTAGAGGCACACTCATCATCCACTACTCACGGAACATTCATCAAAACATTTGCCTATATTTCTCAAAATTGATCACTGGCCTTGACGGTTACACGCACGAAACGCTCCTTTAAATATTAAGTACCTCGACGCTAATTTCCTTCGCAAATTCGAGCTCCTCTTTCATAACTTCGTTATAGGAAACGTTCGTCCAAACATACTCCCAAAGAATTTACCAAAATACTACGCACTGATTCACCGATTCTCTCTGGCAGTGCGAACGACCAAACGAACCGCAGCGGTGCACCTACGGGTTCGATGCACGTGCGACCGAACACTTTCAGTTAGAGCCCGCGCGCGCAAGCTTTTGGCCGATCATGATCATTCGTTAATATCGACGGGGTAAACAATAAATTCGCGTGCACGCCGAGCAAAGGGGATCGGGGATCGTGAGTGGTTGATCGGGGAGCGAGCGTGAAACGCGAGAGTGTAAATCGCAGTCTTACCGTTTCACCGAGACACGCCCCGTTAACTCGAGGGTTAAACGTCAAACGCCGCCCATTTTTCGAGTGAGCAGCTGTATTTTGTTTCTCCTCTTACCGGGCCGCCAGTATCTCTCCCCTTGCCTCGCGATATTGCGAGGGAGATCGTACGCACGACCTCTCGCCGATTTCCGATCGGGTTAAGCAAACAGCGACTGGTTCTCACCTTTATCGCGATAATAGCTGTTATTTTGGCGGTCCTCGTCCCGTGGATCCGCCACGTACGTGTACGTGCAGGTCTTCAGATTGCAGATGCATCGTTGCCTGATTGCATGGCGCGGCTTCTTCGCGCGAGCGCGATTTATTACGGGGACCTGTAACCACTCGTGCTGCCTCTTCCGTCGGCTTCCCTTCGAGTTTGCGCGAAAGGGTGGTCCGTGGACTTCGTTTGCTATAAAAAGGGAACGCTCTATTAGAGACAGTAAGAGATTTGTTGTAATTAATATATACCTATGTGTAATATATATATATAATAGATATGTGGTAATCAAGGGTTAAACAAATTTCAGACCAATGTCATTTCAGGCCTATAGAATCCGATTTCGTCAGAGTAACCTCTCTCGAGTTGCCTCAAGGTTTCCACAATGTTTTTGCCCATATTTCATCCGACGTACCATCGACCAATCAACCCGCGTTGATTAGGACTTTTACTGTATTCCATCAATTTCTTAACTCGCTTCATCATACCTGAGAATCTTCCTCCCCGTAATTGTAACGCAATTCGAAAATATCGCCGCGGGGCACGTTCCATCGTGTCTCATCGAGATCTTCGAAGTTCCATGCGTTAGAAGCATTTCTGATATCGCTATCAGCGGTCCCGATCGCCGGCGGGCGCAAAAACGTCGCCGCTCTAGCTAATTAATCGACGCCGTTGAAAGGGGTACCGATGCCATGTATTATTAGTTTATGAAGCCGTAATTTTATTAGGAGTTTTATAGACTAGAGAGGCTCGTAGGTTGAACAGGGCCCGGAGCGCACTGTACACACGCGTTACCCAGCTCGATCGACGGGACGTGGGTTCGTCGTTTTCTTCGTGCTGGTCACTTGCGCGATGCTTACGAAAGACAAGCGTCGAGTACGAGTACCGGGGGGGGGGGGGGGGGGTTCAATGAAGTGCACATCCGACAAGCATGCGTCTAGACGTCGAGGTCCGGCGAGCAATGCTAATGTGGAAGACACGATAATCGACGGCTTCGCAAAACGAGGGTGAGCCTTTTTGTCGCAACGGTGATTTCAGCCGCATAAACGCGTGTTCCTGAGAATAGGCCATTGGTATCGTGCTCGATAGAGCAGTATAATCCCGCAATTAACTTCCCCCGTTGTAAATATAATTTCGCGATTTCCATCGTCATATATCTGACGCGAGACTACGGATACGTCCCCAGCAGCCTTCTCCCCGAGCTGCGACGAAATTTAATTTCCTTTTGTAAACGTCAGCCGTTCCACGCGCGAAACGAAGGTGTTTGCGGAGTTATTTACAAATATTTGCCGCAAACACTCGGAAGTCCGTCGTGCGAGATGTCCGTCGAAGGAGAGGCACGGATTACGCTCGCACAGAAATTCTACGTACGAATCGTATGAGAACACCACCGCCTGTCTATATTCGACCGTTTCGAACCTTGAACACTCGATGCGAGCAAGCACTCGTTAACGAGTATTACGTAAAGTGCCTCGCTGTTTAATGCGTATTTATATAAACGATTATTTCTCCCGTGCGCCGACGTGCCTCTTCAAATTTGCTATTTAAATACGAGAACGGAATCAGTCTCGGCGATTAGCACGCGCATCATTCGGCGTTCGCGGCTCGCCAGCCACTAAATGTCCCACGGTGTGTTTGCCTAACAATAATTCGTTTAACGGTTAGTTATCCACTTATTCTTAGTAACTAGCCTCGCTGGGCGAGCTACCCGTCCGCTCGGCTGCGTTCTTATTTTTAAAGTTCAAAGCCACGAGTGACCGCAAGGGAAAGCAGCCTAGTAGCTCTGAAACTACCAAAGCTTGGCGCAAGTTTACTTTCGCGGCCGTTTGAAGTGGCGCTCATCGGCACGGGACCAGACGCTGCGCAAAGTACACACCGGGGTTACATCGGCGCTTTACGAGGCTCGATCTCAAACAAGTAGATTTAATTACTCCGCGAAAGACGCCAGATCCGTAGCCAGCATTACAATGGAACCACGATTATCCACATCAGTGGCGTACCGACAGGGAGAAATGGGGCAAGAGGCCCTGGCACCCCGCGAAGAGAAAGGAAAAAGGAGACTAATGCAATGGATTTTATTCTTTAAATAAATTGTTATAATCATCTAATGAATTTTATTGAATTTGCATTAAAAACATTTTCATCCCTTCAACTCGGCTCCCCCAAGATTAAATCCCGAGTGCGCCACTGATCCACATTAAAACTGGCGACCGAGGAAGATGAATTAACTCCCCTTTTGATGTCACTGCACTGACCCACGCGGGTTAACAAAGTAATCGCAATAGTACTTCGCGCGTAATATCATACTCTATCCTCTCGGGCGGAAAGTGTAACACTATCCGCGCCGCTCCATTTCAATTTCAACACAATCCAACCGCCGGCATCAAGCAGACTTTGTAAGACACTTCCTTCAACCCTGCTGGACGCGGATCCGTTGGCGGTACTTTTCAAATATACAAATCTCCCGGCACGCGACACCTAGTCCTAACAATAGGTGGGCGATTCATCGACGCGATACGATCGGGGAGGCAAGTTTTAATTAGAATCCTACATTAGAACAAGCGACATTAGTCACGCTGAACAGCCAGCCAGGTTGAACGAACGCCGGAACCCCGCCGCGTCTATCGAGATCGTCTTGGCCCCGGTGGAACCACCGTCCATCGTTTTACCCAGTCACTTCCGCCAGTGGCGGACACCCTCGCCCACTGTCCATCTAATTTCGAATGATCTAAGCGCGCCGGTTGTTTAGCCACGTCCCGCGCGCGCGTCTGGCAAAGCCGCACGTAGCAGCCCCGTCTGCCAGAACAAGAAGGAGAGAGCGAGCGAGTGAAAGCGCCGGATAGCCGGCCGAGGGGTGGGGGTAGCCGTGAATGAAGCTAACCACGCGCTCTCTGAATGGAGCCGAAGCCACCGGTGGATGAGTGTATTTCCGTTCGTGTTTATACAGGAATGCGCCCGAGGAGCCCGGGACATTTGAAACGTAACAGAAGCCACCTAGTCAGTGTATCGCCACTGGCTCGCTCCCTCCTTCCCCCCCCCCCCCCCCGCCCCTCCTCCGGGTCGTCGTTTTCCGACGGGGGTTGGACGAGATACACGCGAGCGGAGCCGGCAACGAAAACGAGAATGGGACTCTGCCCACTAGCTGTCGTCGTCCAAATAACACCTATTTTCGGACGCGTACCGGCTTTACGACGGCCGGACGGTTTCGCGCGAAAGGGCTGCTTTGAACTCCCGCCGTGTGACGTTTTACTGTCCGCTATCCTCACCTCAGCCCCGCCGTCCGTTCGTCGCGGTTCGTTTAGAAAGAATTTGATTTACGAGCCTTCCCCCCCCCCCTCGCGGCCTGCCGCTGTTCCAAGCCCGGCCGAGATTTTCGCGTACCTGCCGCGCGATACGCGCGACGCCGCCTCAGACTGCTCGTCGGCGCTAAGTGGATGAGAAATCTTTACGACGGCGGTACAGTGTCTTCGTCTAATCGTTTCAGAGCGAAAGGAGCCAAGGTGCTTTCGCGTAACGGACGATACTTTGGGAGTCGGTGTTTTTTTCTTTTCTTTTTTTTGTGAGGAGGGGGAAGTCGGTAAGTGTGGGTATTACTGCGGATGCCCCGATTACTGCGGATATTCTAAAACAGATCGTATTTAATGTCGGAAAGTACATAATCTCTTGAAAATTTTTCATAAAATTATTTTAAACTATATTACAGATAATTAGTCATAAATATGTACAGCAAAGTTATTATTAATTCTTTCAGCGTGGTTTGAAATTCGTCAAGGCGAAACTTCCGTCGATTCCCGATATGGCGGTCTTGAACACCTACTTGAAAAACATTTATATTTTTGTTATTAACAGTAATACATGTCATGTAGCGTTATCGCTCGATAGAATAAGAGTTATTTTTTCAGAAAAAACAGTAAATCAGTCGTATACATTTTAGTTTTAATTTTTATTTCTCACTGCAGTATTAGGTGTAGTACTTTACACCATGTGCATGTATTACTGCGGACCGACGACTACGCAACCTAACCTTTCTTCCGACCGTATTCACTTACTATGTACTACTAATTACTAAGATTTAAATTATAACTCATTCCTGCTGATTTTAGTAAATAAAGAAAGTTAAATAATTGTTCTATCTACAAGTGATATTTATACTAAGGTTATGTTTCGCCTGACATCAGACCGCAGTAATACATGCGCAGTAACTGGTATTTCGTTAGTAACAGGCACGCAGTAATGCATGCATGTCCGCAGTAACTCCTGCAATGGCATTGATCGACAAATCTGTGTTTTTAATTAACTGTGCTTATTACACCGCCCTAATATTTTTTTATGGAAATATTAAGGCCCCACCTTTCTTTTAAAAAAAGAAGGAGGAACTTTCATTCATTTGAACGCTGTATCGAGGGTTCTAAAGTTAACCTACCTTAGAAGTCCGCAGTAATACCCACACTTACCCTCGCTCGTTAGCGCGAGAGAATACTAAGGTGAGAGGGAATTTTCTTTAGTTTCTTTTATAGTTCAGAGGAGGCTTGATTCTTCGATTGCTTTTAACGCGCTACGCGGCGTGTACTTGCATTTGTGTAGCTTCGATGTTTATTTGATGTCTCTAAGAAGTCTTCTGGGTTTATGTTTGTAGAATATCCTCTGCAGAAATTGTTTATTTTTCTGAGTGTCACTCGATGCTTGGAGTTGCTCGATAAATAAATCAATCGATTTTATGTAATAGATAAATTCTACTATCTCGCGATAACAAAATCTGTGAAAAGTTAACGTACCGTTATTTGATTAAGTGCATTTTTACAGTGTAGCATTCGATACAGTGGGTACATTTTTCTCAACGTTAGCGTCACTATCATCGATCAATTAAGCCTGTGATGCTGCAGCAGATTATTGTGTAATCGATGCTGTAATAAGTTTCCCTTGGGAGTAAGCCTCGCGTATCGTCCTGCGTTTAACATAATCTTGTCGCGTCGCGAGCAACACGGAAACACGGGTTTTATCGAAATTTTCGGCCGATAAGGATTGTTTGAATAGGGGATGTTCGACACACCTGCGTTACTGTCGAACAGCCGCGTTAAAATCTACATACATTGGCGCCGTACGCTGCAAAGAACCAATAAAGGGATCGCCTTATCTGCGGAATGCTCGATAAAGAGGTTGGCCGATAGTGTGTTTCTCGGTATTTCGCTGTTTCGTCGCGGGTTCGTTCCATCGGGTGGACTCGAAATTTATAGAATCGAATGCACGCGACGGCGTTTCTACCCGGTTGGTAGCCTTATCGCGAGACTCTCGGCGAAAGAGTCCTATCGATCCAGATACAGAGCGATCCCTTTCCTCGCAATATCTCCGTTGTTCCCGCGATGCCGGAAATATCATTTATCATTTCATTCCGACCGTTAGGTGGTATCTAACAGCTCGCGCATTTCGACATTTCCTGCCGATTGTTCTCTCGCGGAAAATTATCGCAGCTGGTTCTTTTCATGTAACTCGAGTGCATCGATAACCCGGCAAGATAGCAGGCAGGTGTCGTGTAATTCTGAGGTAATGACCTTTCCCGCTATCGATGCCGATGACTCTTGGCGCTCCTTTAATTTTCACCGCATTGCGCTCCAGAGCTAGAAATTAAATCAGGCGGAGCTCTTCTACGCCTGATTTTGTACTCGTACAGAATTAAGTATCAAGTCGAATCCTTTCGTGCGATCGGAGCACAGAACGCAAAAGAAATTCTCGGAACATTCAGAGCGTCGCGTCCAAAGGGCGCTTGTAAATTCACACAGATCCTCCTAGTCCGCGCTTACAAGACAGATAAAATTATCAGTTCGTAAACGATTAAACCGACCACCTTATCCCCGCGAATATCAGCAGGAGTGACATTTAATTAAGAAACACCTGTACCTATCCAGGGAATTTCGTGGCTGCCTCAGCCGCGGCATAAGCGATAGAAACGTTTAATGAGACTAGCATCGGATTCGCCATTCTATCGAAAGTTTTCGTCTCGGTAGGTCGATCTTACGGTACTCGTTCGTCTACCGTTAGCCGTCTTCGCGTTGGACCAATGACAGGGAGGATCCAGCGCGAGGATGCACGCGGATTGGTCGATTACGGCGGCAATTAACAAGATAAATTAGCTTGATTGAAGTGGATCGACCGGCTGCTGGCCTGCTGCCTCGGTCGTCCTGCCGATACACGCTCGACTTTTCCGCACGGCTCTCAGCCGGCGATCGTCCTCGCGGTTCGCGACCGCCGGCGATAATCGCAGGCGTCGGTAAGTCGATCACTCGGCGATTCGACGGAAATAGCCTTTGTAACTGTCGGGATTAATTAGTCATGCGTCGCTGATGCGTCGGGGACACGGCGTGTGACAGCCGGCCGAGGCGTCGCGTCGTGTCGCGCGCCTCGCGAAATTCCCGCCGTTTGGTCGCGCCTGTTTATCGGCCTGGACGCGTTAAGCCGACAGCCGTGAGCTTCTCGCGCCGCGGCGGAATAAACCGTACGAATGCCTCGCGTACCCGCGGTGCACGCCTCCTCTTTCGTTCCACCGGCGAATCCGAACGTTTCCAAGAAGCTGGCGCGTCGAAACGCGCCGGGGAATTCCGGCGCCCCCGCAGCTCCTCCGTGCTCCCTCTTTACAGTCTTTATAGCCTTCTATAAAGATTAGTAGAATCAGCAGGGTACTGGCACGTAACAATTGAATCCAGACGATTAGGAGGACATAAACACGGCCTTACTTCGATTTATAGCAGCTGCGACGAGGTCTCGTGGGCTCGTACGTTGCGAGCCGTCACATTCGTTGATCTGTGTTTTAACGTTAATTAAGCCTGTTAGCGTCACTGGATTTGGGAGTACACACTGTTCCTTGTATCTTTCCAAAGCAGCGATAGCACGAAGCCAATTAGGAAATTCGCTTCTTAACGGATTGAACGAATTCGCGGGAACTCGCGGCAATTAGCGGGGCACGTGTCTGGGGAGTTAATTAGAAGCGGTATGAAAGAACAAACGTGGAGGGTGGGTTGCTTCTTTGCTTGACGAATGACGCGAGCCATGTGCTTTCGAAGAGGATAAGAACGACGGGACGGACAAATGTACCATTTCGTGTCCGTATACTTCATTTTTTCATCAACGATAGCTCCAGCGAGAATTTTCCCCACGTCGGAACTTATTCTACACCGAATACACCGAAAGTTGCGCAAAGAATTTATTCGCTCGCGCGGAGAAACACCGTTTCACGCGCGGGTACACAAAATATCCGTCTCCGTATTATATCTACAGCTTTTGGAGCCGTATACGGTGTTTGTCGACGTTACAAAAGCGAGGGAGCAACACGTCGGTGAAGTTGACGGCGAGGAAGCACTCGATGACACGGGTGGCGGCACTCGGATTCGAGTACCGAGCGCTTGATGCCCGGGGACGCGAGTGACATACACTTTTAGTCATTACGATTCCGTTTGTGGACACTTTCTCTTCACGATTCGTGTGCGCGCCCCCTCGAAAAAAATCGTTTCGGGAATTCGATGGCGCGACCGGCCGGTCTGTTCGTGGAATCTGTGTCAAAATCATATGCGAAGGAGAGTCTGGAACGGCTCCCCGGCGTTTTCCTTTGCCGTCCCGAAATCTGTCTCCTAGACACGGGGACCACACCGGCGCGCGTTGCACCTCGCCCCGAACGCCGCCGATCGTGGAATATTCTCCAGCGTGGAATTCTTCGATTCATCTCACGGCAGAGGAACGCCACGAAGAATTTCTATTTTTCCGTCTGCTTGAATTGCGCAAACGTCGCCACCGTAGCCAACAACGGCACCGATCGCAGTCACTTGTGCAGGAGTTACGATACACCGCAGCTTTATTACGCCCGTCGACGTTCCGCGGCGTTCGTGTGACGAAAGAACGTAAATCCGCACCGTTGAAAAATCGAGCGGCATGTAAAATCGGTCGCCGCGCGGGCGTTGAGATCGTTGGATCGTTTCGACATCCGACGACGTACGCGTTGGAGCTGGTATTATTTTTATCGCGGCTGGATCGTGGTAAAGTGGTGGGTTAGGCGCGATCGGCGGACGTGATGAATTTAATTGAATGTTAGCGATTAATCGGTGCCAGGACACGTTGGCCAGGTTCACGGTGTCGATTTCTATACGTGCAATTAGCGCGCCTTTGGCTGGCTTAACGATCACCGCGATACTTTCCTATAATAGAGTTATTGAGCAACGTAACAGCGACAGAGCACATAATACTCTCGCTGTTCTCCCGTTACACAAATGGAGAGATTGCGGACCGCTGATATCGCTGAAAAGTGTCGGCATTTTATTCTACAACTTACTGTAATGATTACTAATAATAGTAATCGTACACTTTCATCGGGTGGGAATTTCTGCAGAATGAGATTAAACACCTTTGGCTTTAAGTATCGGAAAATTGCAATAAAGAAGCACATGTCGTAATCGTCTTTCCCAGCCACAGCTTAATGGCGCGTTCCTTTTCGGAGAATGTATCTCGATAATCTTATCGGAACCGATCTGTGTGACCCACTCGAATGATTTATTAACCGCCTCTGGAATAACGAGCGTTTGCATAGATACCGATGTCCTTGAATATACGATTTTTAAGGTCTGAAAAGTGGCACGGAAACGCGACGAACGACAGAGAAATTTTCATCTCTAGGATTGAGATACTCGTGGAGGCTGTGACACGCGGAAACGATCCCTCGTCGATAATGATGGATCACGCGCAGATGCAGGCAGATAATCGTGTGCACGTGTCGCATTTAGCCGCGAAATGCGTTTTCACGTCGCCCGATAGCGACGGCTACGAAAGGTGTCGTTTAAATACATTTGAATTGCCATCGGTGACGCGACATACGGAAGTCGATCCACGAAACCGCAGACTGCGGATGTAATTTGAAAATTAACTGCCAAACGGACATTCCGTGGCGAACGACGACACGCGTCTGCTTTTTCGAGCGAGCTTACGACTGAACATCAACGTTTAATTTTTATCGTGGAGGCTTTCGCGTCGAGGAAAATTCTTTGCTTGCGGAAAGTAACGTTTGCAAAAATTCCCAAGGACTTTAAAAATTTGCAGGCTGTTAGCACTCACTAAATTGAATGTAGTTGATACTCCACATCGGAGTATCCAAGGAGCATTTTGTTTCGTGGTAATTCAGTCTGAAGGGGTTAAATGAACCCTTAAAGTTACCCTGTTTTTCGTTTTTTTTTATATAACTTTATTTTCTTTTTGGAAGTGCGATAGAGACAAGATTCTTATATCTAAAGTTGTGTTCTATCTCGCATCGCTACAAAGTTATATAAATATATCCATAAAAAAATGCGGTAACTTTAGGGGCGGATTTCACCCCTTCAGAGTGATGTTCCGCAGAAAAAAGTAATTAAAATAAAAATTTTCCGCCTTTGTTAGTCAGCATGGATCCTCAAATCACTCTCATTAGAATAGTATTTTTCTATTTTGATAGCATCACCTCCACATCCGCGTCTATTCGTCGCTTACCCCTGCCTTGGGTAAAATACTAATTCCCCGATAATCCTGTTACTCCCCCGTCGCCATTATGTCGTCGATAATTAATTATCGCCCAACAAGACCTACGTGCTCCTTACACGCTTCATGATTAATCTCTCGCTTTACAGCATGGCGCGTAACAGCCCCCCAAGTTAACTGGCCCGTTTCGTAAGTCCCGTGTCGCGTTAAAATTTATATCGGCGGGTAATTGCACGCGAGCCGCTTTAAGCCACGCTCGTAAATAAATGGCTGGCCGGGCCGTTTTTCGCGTATCGCGGGAAAGCTTGGGGGTCAATTAGCGGCAATTCCACGATCGAAGTGATCGAAACGTTATACGGCGCTTTACGCGGCAGTTACGATAAGCAGCGCGTCGTAAATACGATTCACTACGGCCCCAGTACAATATGATGTTTTGGCACGCCTCGTTTAATGCTCGCGCGTTACGGTGTTTCGACAAGGCGGCATTACGGCCGCTTTATGCAAACGCCCGAGCTCTCTTGTTAGGTAGCGCTGTTCATCGTGGCGAACGCGCAACGTTTATTATTTATATTCACCGTCATTTTCTACGTAAAGGGGTTATTACGTCACGGGGCAATTTCCGAGGGCGCGATGGATTGACGCGTGTACTCCCTGTGAAAATGATAAAATGGAGCCATCGATACATTTTCGAGAAGACAAAAAATGAGGAACATGGTTTAAAATAGAAATTAGGAGTATATTTGCAGAAGTCAAAGAATGAAGCAGTTGTAAGAAATGGTATAAATTAATAGACGAATTTATCAGAGGGGGCATTGATGAAGAGCGGAGCAGAATTTGTGGGGAATTCATTTCCCTTATTCAGTTATTCGCGATTGCATGTTTCTGAAGTCATTGTGAGATATATATATATGTTTATTAATACTGCTTCGGGTGCCACACGCGTAATGATTGAAGAAGTGCAATGAGAACCTTACAAACGACGGTCATTACTCCTGTCGGCTTAAGCATTTCTCCGCTTTATCTGCAGTTCCTTGTCCACTGGGCTGCGTGCGTCGCGAAAGATATTAATGATCGCGGTTTCGTTCCATTAAAAGACCAGCGTTTTGATTTATCGAATTGTTCATCTGCTGTTGCAAATTTTCTCGCCGCGAAGACCACCGTCTTCCGATGCTTCCTGATAGTTTAAGAACCTACCCTGTCGCGAAGTGTTTTAAATTTTAAAGAAAGCGATAGTAGGTATATACGAAATTTAGTGTATTCGAAGCATATCGTAACTCCTTCCAGACATTTAAATTTCCATTTCAGATTAAACGTTTGCTCACTTTGGTAGTAAAATTCTTCCGGCGTGAAGCGAGTCGAGCCGCCAGAGGCACATAAATAAGACTTTATTATTTCTGCTTATCGACAACAACGTTCCGTTCGATGAATCGTCCGTGGCCCTTAAATCGACGATTACGCGGCAGAAACCGAACAGGACGCGGTGCGTGTCGACTATGCAAATCAGGAAATTGACCGCGGGTTCATTAGCCAATGCTTGGCGAGGGTAATTTTTGTAATCGGCATAATCCCTCATTGGCGCGTATCCTTGATGCGAGCGGCGTCAATTAAACACATGTACGGCGCTTGATAGACGCGTAATTAGTAGATACGGGTCGCCAGCTTATCCAGTTCCTGTTCCTCGGTATTCGATGCTGAATTGCGAACGGGGCGGATTTACCTGCACGCCATAGCGTGGCCGCCGCGCGGCTCCCCGCGCACGAAAGTCGAGCGTGGCTCCGCGATTGCAAAAATATTTGGCATACCTTCGCGAATACCGAGACCCTGACGGTACAGTGAATTATATCATCAGACGGCGGTTGCACGGCGATAAGGCTGTACGTGTTACTCCCGAGAAATTAGTATGTCCCGATGATAATCGTGTGGAAGGTGTCTCTGAGTAACTTTCTCACGCTCTGTGTTTCGGATCGGAGGGGTCAAAGGATTTTGGAGAAATGTTTTTTACGAACGGTCATTCTGCTTTAAAGAAGGTACTGTAATTCAGTTTTGGATAGGATCACCTCTGATTCGGAGATTTTAGAGCCCCTCCACTTCTGCGTTTCTCATCCTTGTAGGTTAGTGCAATTCGTGGGACCACCAGCACACGATGCGGGCCGATTAGCATCGTGCAATAAGTCACCGAATCCCTTGGCTCCAAGCTATGTGCGTTCCAGCATTATCGGCTCATTTGATTCACACTGTCCGTAATTTCGGCCTTCGCGAAAGAATAATGGCAGAATACGCAGACTTTCACCCGAGGCGGCTGGTCGTGCTTGCAGGGTGAACGAGTTCAACTGCGACCACGCACCTGCCGAATTTACGTGCCGATTACTTTAATCGCGGTATCCCTTTCCCTGGGCCAGTGTGAATATTCCAATAACATTCTGATTCTAGTTTAACTTCTCCCGGGTCTGAGATCTACAAACGGAGCAAATGTAACATTTACCAGACACCTATTCCCCATCTACCATGTGTCACTTCTTTTATAAAAAAATAATCCTATTTATTTACTTATCCGCGCAAGCGAGTGCATTCTAATTAAATTGTGCTGCGTGCATATTGGGGTGGTCCTTATTTTTCAACTTTAAAATTTGTGTTGTCTGACCCTCTTAAAATCTTCTATTCGACAAAAACGAATATCTTCGTGTTTTTTATTTGTATATTTTGATTTATAAAGGTCGCTCAAGGACTTTATATTTCGCATGTACCACAAGTATGGCAACTGCGACTTTGCATAATTGTCACTTGTCAATTTTAATGAAACGGGGTCCATATTTATATATCAGAATCCGAAACCATGCTTTTATCTATGCGTTTAACAACCTGAATAGAATGACGTGAAAGTTTGCGTCTGCATCTGATTCAAAAGCTGCTGATGAGAGAAATTTAAATGTGCATATAAAGCCTTGTGCCACAACACAATACACTACACACTTGTTATAAAGCCGTTTCGTCTATGGGATGTGTGCCCGAATTTTAATGTTACACTCTCACTTAAAAGTTAAAAAAATTATTTTGTCCTTATTGCAAAAATTTCTATCAATTTATACAAAAATAGTAATATTTCAATGTCATTGAGCGACCTTTAATCCTTAATATATTTTAACAAAATTTTAGACGAAACTCTTTTAAACTATTTGGAAGCTTCTGAGAGAGTCAGAAGAAAATGTTAAAAACTTTGATTTTTTACCATACATATAAGGACCACCCTAGTGCATATTTAAATTCCTAATGTTGCGTTGCGAAGAGAATTTCTGTCGTTGGTGTTTTTAACCGTTTAACCACGAATGTGGTTCAGCGATCGAAATTATACCGAGGGTTGCTCCGGCCAAAGCACGATAAGCCCCTGAATTTGATAAAATACTCGTCGAAACTTCAGATCAATATGCAAATATCTCGATCGGAAGGCTAGTGTGGCACTTGCTGCAAAGGAACGCGTCGGGCTTGGACGTTCGTAATTAGAGCAGTCAATTAACTATACAAGATTGCTGCGTCTAGATAACACCGTATTAAGCTACCCGCCTGGATATCAATTTACGCGGCAGCAACAAATTTTCATTTACCAAATTACGTTCGTAAATGACTAACAAAATAGAGACGTTAACGCGGAGCTAATTTATCCTTTAACGTTCCTTCGCTGCAAGCTTTCTGCCTGCGTCGAACATTTGCATACTACGTAGGTACAGCGTTTAATTTCTCGAAGACGAAACATTTCGCCTCGCTAACCACGCTCAAACGAGCCCCATTATGCATCTATAAAGTCTCGAGTAGTATGCTCGGCAGCCACGGACGGTTACATTGAGTTAATTACCCGTGTCGGATGAGCGTGCGTCTCGACTTTTAATTTACACCGCGCGAGAAGCGGTTATGTAGTAGCCAAATTATTGAACTCGATGGACGCGGAGGTACGTAACAACGATCCCCCTTTTCCTCCAAGGACAATGTCGAAGACACGAGACACTTGCCCAAGAGAGCATCTCTCGTGACGGCATTCGATTTCTCTTCGAGATCCCCGGCTCGCGCGGACAGACGAGACGCGAGCGGAAAGGGCCAACGATTTATTTGACGGTCGGGACGGTGTTAAGGCGTTGGCGATTTAGATTTAGGACCAGGAGAAATCCTGACAAATTTCCGTCGGGCCTCTTTAAGCACGAACATTCTACGCGAATGTATAGGTACAGTTATTTTTATTAATATCCCACTGCTATCGCTATTGGTATGTTGGGGGACGTAGTTGAAGGGCCGAGTGCCTTCAAGTTCTCACGAAGGCAGAATTGCATAACGTTGGCGACTGTCGTCGAGTCTCCAAGCACGTGTAAGGGATTGAGAGAGAGAGAGAGAGAGAGAGAGAATGATTTTTAAGTACCGCTTAGGTAGATTCCTCGACCATAAAATGGGATTTCCCTGTTACCTTCAGTTTTGCGGCCTTCTTGTAAACTTCGTAGGTCTTCCATTTAGCGAACCTACCCTGGGGACTTCTGAATCACCCCCGTAAAATTGGTAAACAGTGAAGGCACACTCTTCGGAGAAATCCTTCATCATCTTGACACGTTTTTGTGTACACTGTTTATTGTGGCCCCTGATTTATGTATGCGCGTTACGATAACGTCTGCGTTATCTAAAGGGCGTTTTTTAGTACACGAAGAAGGAAGGGAGGCTGGTATCGCCACGTGTGCTAAGTGGCCTTTAAAGTTTCTCTACGATTTCTTTATTTTCAATTCTGGTGTTCGGAAAAGATCGCGGGATTATCGACTATAATCTGATCCTACATGTTAACCAACAGCACTTCCCGTAGTAAAAGCGAAGAAAGTTGATCTCCAATATAATTCGGAGAAGGTCCCAAGCAGAGAGCACCAATAGCCACGAGCCAAATTGCCTTTGAACGAGCGTTTCGTCCACAATTTTCCGCCAACTCGTCCCACCGTCTGAAAATAAGTGCAGCAACCCCGGCGAAAGCGCGGTCACGCGAAAGGGCTGCGTTTTCCAGTCTAAGTTTGGACTTGGCCACACTTGACACTAACAATAACTGGCGCGCGATATCGGGCCACGTTTATTTCCAGTGTTTGTACGCACTCGAGAATATCGTCGGGTTCCGAGAAGCGAGTCCGTTGGCCGAGGAATGTCACATACTTTTCCCGGTGGAGGCCGGCGGCCGTAACGAAAAGGAATCGATAGAGATAGGGACGGACAAATAATCGAATTAGAAAATTGATCCAGCTGGGCGGCGCGGCTGAAAAGGCCCCCACGCTCGAGTGATCGTTAAGGTCGTATGTCAGATTACTAATTGAACGAATCAATTGTTTCGATCCTATCTCGGGGGCCGATCGGCCGTTGGAAAGCTTTTAGCCCGGTGTAATAGCACTCGGGCCTGATTTACGAACGTTTATTAGATAAACGGGCCTTGGACAGTGACGCCCGTGGGCACCTTTCGCCTCATCGACCCAGTGAAATTCATACGGCCGTATTTATTCGTCGACAATTACGATCACGGATCTACACGGGTTGGGGTCGTTAGGGATGCTTTACGATTCCCGCAAGTGCGAAAATACTGCCACGCGAGTGATTTACAGTCAGCCACGGTTCCGTTCCAATCAGGCATGCCCGCTTCCTCGAATCATACGCAGTACGCAGTCGAGTAAATCGTAGTATAATTGGATGGAGAGCGCCTTCTAACGGAAATTAACATTTTGTGCGACGCAGAGTTTGGCAACGTACTATCCAGAAAATAGCAGGTGGAAATCTGTCGACGTGGAAACACGTCCACGCCACTCAGAGTGTTATGTACGCGGAGTATTGAAGCTATGTAATCAAAATTCTAAGATAAACAATGAAATATTCCAAAGGCATTCTACCAGACCCAATGTTCGCACCGAAGAAAGCTAATGCAGTCGACCGTTCTACATTAATCCACCGTCACGACAGAACCTCTTCTGTTTATTCACGACCTCAGAACCCTCAACGGATTAATTGTCGCCCGTTTCTCGGAAACGTTTATCTTGGCGTATCGGAAAACAAGACCGAGTCGGAATAACTCCGGCAGCGTGTAGACGACTGTTTTCCTGTCTGGCAGAAATTCGGCGAAAATCGGTATTTATTTCTAGTACTTCGGGCGTGGAATCTCTTGGGAAACATGGAGGAGAGGGTTGAGAACGTCAGTTGTCAGGTTGCATAAAGTGAGATGTTCAACGTGTACTTTGAGAGTGATTCTAAACACGTTCACAGGCAGAACTGTTGAAAGACACGTGACAAAGTTTTGCTTCTGTCGAAAAGTACGTTTCGCTTACAAATCAAAATGTTTTACATTAGTGGATACCTGATTCGTATTAACTCTATTCACTCTACGAAGAGACATCCAATTTATTTTTCCCCGTACGCCTTTCTTTGAGAATTGAATCCAGCATGAATAAAATAATCGTGCACACCTGCGCGCAGATCGAAAGGAGCGCGGCATTATAATCGCGGCAAGTAGGTATTTTACTGTTCGCAGTGACACGAGCGTATTGATTTGTCCGTGTAGGAAAAGAAACCTGAAGTCCAATGCTTTATGACCGTTCGAAGTTTTACGGCAACGAGAAATGCTGTTCAAAAGACCGCGGATCAGATTGGCTGCACATTAATGCTGGCGCCAGAATTCATTATAACTTATGACTCATTAATACGGCCACATTTCTCTGCCATAAACAGTGTGTACCTACTTCTCCTGGAGCGTGACTGCACCCCGCGCGTGACATTTTCGATCCTGCAACCTGATGCAACTGATTGTTAACAATCCTGTCCTACTAAGGAAAGAGTCTGCGCAATAATCAGTCAATTTTCCAAAATTTGATGTAATAACGAAGTAAGGATTGAGGCTCACAGAAGTCAAACCGGTCAATTATATTTTCTATAAATGAAAAGGATATGATTAGCCCAAAACTTATGAATTTTTTTTTTTGTTTTTACGCGGAGTTGATCAGCTTGGCTTCTAAGTGGCTCAATTTCGTAACTAAATACAGTCTTAAGAGGATTTCGACCATCATCTCGAACCCTTCGCTCGCCGGTGCGCTGAGAAAGTTACGCTTGTTTGCCGAACAATATGTCCACACGAATTAGAACCGTTTAACAGAATTTCGGCCGTGATAAGTGTCGCGTCAACAGAGTTAACTCGTGGCTTCTTAACAAGCCACCGTTAAAAGATGTTACATCAACCGCGTTTCCCAGCTATAAATAATCGAAGGAACCGACGTGTGATATTAATTCTCAGCGCCTCGCTCTCCCTTTTGTCTCGTAATCGCGCCTCGGCAGGAAGCTTCCAAGATTCTTCCCTGGAATCGTCCCTTCCCCAAATCTAGAGCCAACAAGTCCTTCAAACAGCTCCGAATTAGTATAGTTATCGAGCCACGTTCAAGGATCACGCGGTGGGAAATTCCCACACCGAGCGAGCCGTTAACGCGCGAACGAAAACAGATAAGGGGGGGGGGACAACAGCGGCGGAGGATGCATCATTTTGACGCCTGCACGGATTCCCTTTTTATCTTAATTAAAGGCCCATCGGGTTCTTTTGTGACTGCGTTCGAATATCGGTGCACGGCCAATCCTTTCTCTCACCCCAACTCCCCTCCTCTGGCTCGCTTGGACCGCTGGGTCCATCAAAGCGGTGCCCTAACGTCCTTAGAGAACCAAGTCGGCAAACAGGCCGCATTAGTACAATTATCGGGGGCCTCTTCTAGGATCGAGCTGTGGGAAACTGTCCACCGATGGACGACCGTGGCCAGGCATCCGGTGCCCTGCAGTTTGTACAGTCAATTATTGTCTTAATGCACGTCCTCGCTAAAGCCATTGTCACTCTGCCATTGACCGCGAACGGTGCTCCGGCAGCTTTGAAAAATCACAAACGACGTTTACGACGCGTCTCGTCGACGGTAAACGCTCGAGGCGTTAACTTCCTTTTTAAACGTTTGTCGCCACGAGTTAGGAGTTATGGTTTTTTTTTGTGGAAAGTCTGAGGATATATTGTCTGTCTTTGCCAACATCGAGTAAATTAGAAGAAAACCGATTATAAAATCATTGCTTTGACTTCAGATTAAAAAGAGTACCTGCACTAATAAGTAGCAGTTATTGAGTCGATAAGTTTTTATTTCTATTTTTGGCGAATTTTTCAAATCTGTAGCTACCCAGAAGAAAAGTATTACACAAAACAGGTTCAAAATTTGCAATAAATGGCTCGTTTGTTATCGGATTTGCGTGAAACGTGCACCAAACGATGTAGAATTTTTATTATGTATATTACACGTCATAAATAAAAAACCGTCAAAAATGGATTTGCACCCAAAAATCGAAGACACCTTTCCATTCGTGGCACCGAAAACTTTACAAGCGCAGTATATGTAGATGCAGCACTGAATAACTAACACTGCTATAAACGTCGCGACATTATCTTGCCTCGCGTAAATGCAAAATGCAATACGGTTACCCACGTGTATCGAAACAGCGTCGTCATATGGCGTGTCGGTGTACCTACGTGCTACCCATGCACCAGGGTGGATTCCATCGAGTCATCCGCCAGTCCAGCGACGAGAACAAGGAGACTTGAATCTGAATGTACACCGAACTAACAATGTGTCGCACAAGAGGACCGCGTTCTAAAGCATGGAAGGCAATCTGGGAATCAACGGGTACCGTGTATATTTAAGACGTATAGCACCTATTAAGCCTCGGGAAGAATCTCGAGAAAGAACAACCGGCCGCATCCCCCTGAGCCTAGGAATCAGCTGCAGCTATCCCAGCTCATCAATCGTTGGTTAACGATTCGAGAATAATTAAGCGTTATCGAGGCTCGATAGACGATATCGAATTCCCATCGTAGGATCCATCCCTCGGAGGTAAAGGAGGCAGATCTACGTACGCGCACCCCGATATATACGATCGGAGAACAGATGTTTATCTGAGTTACAGCACGAGGGCGCAGTCACTCGGAGGCTTACACATCGTCGCCTGGAACGAGAGCTCCGGTAATTTGTCGCTGGTGTACGTGTCCGATATCGAGCCCAGCGACGGGCTGGATCTAGTCCCGCGTTCTCGGAGCATCCGTAATGCGTCTCCGAACATATTAGACATCGTCGGCGAACGAGTAGCCGGCGGAGGATGCGTTGCGTGATCGAAATTCCTAATCGTCAGCCTGCCGGCTGATTTGATATTCCGTGCGCGGGTACAGAGCCCGTAGTTCGGCTGCGTTCGGGGGGCTGCTGGGTGGCGTCCCACGTGGAAGGTTCGTCGAAGGACAACCGGGATTATTTAACGCACGTGGAATGCACGACGATCTTGTTACAGTTCTCACGGATTCAGGTGGACGTAAATCCTCGATTTCAGTCTCGTTGCGTTCAAAGGTATGTACAATTTGAAATCAGTCGGTGGGTCTTGATGGTAGGTACGGTAGCTGGTCAGGGGAGGTTACATAGATAGAGGATTCAATTTGTTGGTACTAAATACTTAGGGACAATGATTACTGTTACGACTGGTTATCGTTAATTAAGAATCTACGATATTGGGGTATTTCTTGATTCTGATAATTTTCCCAATATTCCCGAGGGTAGCTTCCATCCGAATTTAATTAAAAATAATGTGAGCAAATTGAAGCCTCCGAATGGCTTATTTGAAAGTGCCCCGAATCGTCTGCAATATTCTATTGGTTTTATCTGCATTATTCTAGGGACACTTACTGCTTGTTTATCGCGCGGCTCCTATACCCGGACCGTGAAATCGCGGAAAGCTGGTTTCTGCGGGCGATCCGCGGGGTTCCCGGGTGTCGTTTGCATTGCGCCAGGACTCGGCGGGACGAGAGGAGGGGTGGGGAAAAAAAATGAAGGTTTCTTAAGAGCCGAGCAGGTTTACGAGACGTTTATTTCCGCTCGGTTGGCGATCCACGAGGCGTATCAGAGACGCACGGTGGCAGTTCTTCGTCCGAGTCCTTGTCCCTCGTAAATCACGCTCGCAACAAGTCTAAAGGATACGTTTCGTGAATGAGTTATCGGATCCTCGCTGCATTCGACCGACGAAATTGGTCCCCCCGCCACGGCGAGCCGTGAATAATTCTTCGTTCAGCCGCGTTCCCCAACGGAAGCGATTTTTAACGCCGCAACAATTAGGTCTCGCACTTAAATGCAACGCTTCGGGTCCTTTTATTAAGCAATCGCTATCAAGGCACATTCGTTTCCCCAAATTTTTACCGAGCACGCAACGGCGTTAATGTCATCGATAAGGTTCCTTCGAAATCTTCCAAGTTTTCGCACGCAACGTTAACAATGCCACGTCCTCCTACCAGGCATCCATAATCTCGCACATAAATTCAGGTGTAGACGTTGTACGTTGCCTCTAGCACAAATCCCCGAGTAATGAGATGTGCCAGGATGATAATGGCGGGCTCGAGTACTGTATCGCGACGATAAATGACTGGCCTCTGATGGGAACGTAATAATAATCGTGTTCGCGCGACACGTCCGGGCGCATCGTAAAGACAGAAGTTGGAAAGGACAATGGAAACGGAGAAAGTTATACGACGCGATTGTCGCACGAACGATGCTCATTTGTAACCAGACGACAAACGTTATGTCTTTAATGAACGTCTAACCCTGCGGCCCCGTGTCGTCGGTTATGAATTTATTTGATGGCGAACACCTTGGCCGGGCAGACATATTACTCCGGTCCCACGGGATCGTTGAAATAAATGACAGAGGGAGTGCATCTGTGACAGGATACAAGGACGAAGATGAGTGGTACGATTGTTGAGAAAAGGTGGCTGTGTCAGAACTCTTCCTTATCTTCAGCCTTCTTCCTCAAACCTCAGCGCGAATGAAAATTCCTCCGACTCACCGTGCACAGATACCTACTTACTTAGGTACCCACAACTCGGTGGCACGTTCCAAATGATGTGAAATTCTTTCTCTCTGAAAGTGCTCATCGGTGTGCAAATCGTCCGGATTAATACACGAACGTTAATCGTCTCGGAGGATTTCGATGTATCGCAGCGTCGGGTCTCGCAGGAGAGGCCCCGCTAGAAGGATATCCGGAGTAGCTGGCATTATCTTACACGAGTAGACACGTAGACGAACGTGTGCGCCGGGGGAAGGCTGAACTCGAAACAACTCACTCAACCTGATCCAAAGCCGGCAGGCATCAACATGGTTTCTCTCTACCACGTTTGTCCGTCCGGTTTCGTTCCTCCGTTCGCCCGTCCTGGCTCCACGTTTGTCGGCTGTCGGCCAGGATGATCCTTAACGCGTGTTTTGACGCGATTAGTGGCCACGGTTCCTGAACAACGCGGCCCATTGTTCCTGCCTCCTGTGCGCGTGATTCCGCTCGTGAACCACCTCGTTTATGGCCGTGCTTGGTCCTCGCCAAGGATGCGGTCTCGGGGAAAGTGTCCGGCTTCTTCATTCAGTTGTACACCACAAGTTCCACGCTTTTTTCGGGGCAATCGTGATTTTAAGGTACGGTGGGTGTTGCATGAACCATTCCTCCATTCCCATTAATCTCCTCAGACTTGAAACATCACTCTAACTTAAAAGTGACCGCATTTAAATTGCGACGCCATTTGGTACCGATACTGTTGTAGGTATGTATAAATAAGAGGAGAGCGATCAATTATTTCATCTTTTTAGCTTCTAAGAATAATTAAAATCTCCGAGACCGGAGGTGAAACGAGCCTCAGCCGTGCATCGGAGTCCTACCGCCATTTCAATTCGCCCCCGTCGCATCGATCAACCTGCAACTACCCACGGGAAATAGCGACCGATCGCCACGCATTTCAGTTGCCTCCGGGAACATGTCCCCGTGTGCTCCGCGCTGACAGCGTTAACAAAGCGGTCGCGTAGCACGTGTCACACAGAATTAGATGTATCCCCGCGCAGAAACACTGGCCGTTCGCTTTCGAATTCTTTCGGACACGCCACGCCGCGAGTCGACAGCCATCCAGCCCGATAATAAACGTCGCGGCACTTAAAGAGACAGGCGCGCACATGAAAGGTGTACGTGCCGGCAGCAGGTACGAGCAATTAGATTTTTTTTCGATGCGACCAATCGGCGCCGATGTCGGTATCTATCTATCATGGAACAACGATATCCGTGCCAATAAACGACTGCCTCCGCTCCGCTCGCGCTGGTAATTTCGCTGCGACGCGAGGCCCGGTGATTGGTAGTTGCCTCGTAGACCGTATTTATCCTTCGATCGCGTTAGACAAACAACACGGTCACCGTGCATAATTCCAGCCGGCGGCAGCGCGCTTTTCCCCGCGACGTTTAAATCGACCGTGTCGCTCTTCCTGCCTCCTCGGCGCCCCTTGGCGCTGCAACCTGCCCGATTTACGGCCCGATTCCTGGTTAATTATTACGCGAGCCCCTCCTCGATACTCGCGGCGAAGAATCAGCTGTAGCTGCGATTAATTGTCGAGTCTAGAATTTAGTTTACGTGACGCACAAAAGGGAGCTACGCAGGGGTGGATTTGGGTATAAACTTGGAAGGTTGCAGCCTAGGGTGGAAAATTTTCGGAAGCGGAAAAGTTTGGAAGTGGCAAATTTTGCGGAGTGGTCAACTTTGGGGAGCGGCAGAATTTGGGGAGCATCAAATTTTGGGATGCGGCAAAGTTTGAGGAGCGGTAAATTTTGGCGAACGGTACTTCTAACAATCGTTTGTTTCGTGGTCTAAATCGATGAATAGTCACATGTGTAGGAGTGTAACGATGTTTTTTAAGGCTGTCGTGAGTTCATTTGTTGGAAGGATTTTGGCGGAGGTTGGAGTGTCCGAGGGGCATCTTTTTGTTAATATTTGGAGAGATTCTGGAGGGTACGTTGCAGAGTGCTTTTGGGGACTGTTTAGGAAGTTTCAAGAGAGTATTAGTAAGAAGAGTTATAAGTAGCGAGTATAGGAATTGGAGTTCGTAGAAGGTTTGGCCGATGCAACCGACAGCCGCGTGTAGTTCATTTTCTCTCAACTTTTCGAAAGCTCGATCACGATAAAATTACTCAAGCAACTCGAAGCTACTTGAGTTCGTTTCTTCTATTAAATTTCCTTCCAAGAATTAACTAAATTCAATGAAACCATCGTTATCGAGGTCGCGTTTATGCGTCGCGGCAACATGGGCGACGGCCGACAGAGTGCACGGTTATCAGCTTGGGTTTCTACGAGTCGAACAATGAGTTCTGAGTATCATCCGTTTATTGCTGATATTTTGTCTACGGCCCTCCGCTGAGGTATAAACGGCGCTCGGGTCGTGCCGTATAAAGCATAAATCATTCGAAATGGTGTGCATACGTGCACGCGTATTTATACGTCGCTGGCACCCCGATGCCTGCTCAAATATACCTGCTACACCTGAACTCGAAACAGACATTTCAGTAACTTCCTCTGACTGTTACAACCTGAACGACACCCTACAGCTCCAATAATGAGAGAAGACCAATTAGACTGAAAACAATCCGCGTGTCCCGTTCTCAATTTATTATTATTATTATTATTATTATTATTATCAACGGGAAAACCCTTTAGGATACAAACATATGAACAGATATGCGCAGTAATTACAATAAAATAAAATAAAATAAAATAAAATGAAATGAAATAAAATAAAATAAAATAAAATAAAATAAAATAAAATAAAATAAAATAAAATACAATAAAATAAAATACAAAAAAACAAAACCATATCAAGCAGAAAAAAAAGAAGAAAAAACTAGACAAACAATCAGCAAGCGACGACATGATTACGCAGCAACAACGGACATAAATAGTGATACATTAAATTCGGACTTGAGTTAATAGTATTCTCCGGAACGAATCGAACGCGATCTTATATGTACAGACAACAGCACCATCTTCCCCGAATCGACAGATCACCATTATTTAACCAAAAACTGAAAGGCGCGCTTGACAACCGTTTCTCCATATGATATCCATCGACGAAACGCTTGGGGCAGACTTCGAGGTTTCATTCGACTCATCGATTGATTCTCTTCACCGCCAGCCCCGCATCGCCGCCCGATAATTGCTAGCGGGGAAAAAAGCGTGTTCGATTATAACCGTTTCGCCGCGTACACGGATGCCAGCCAGAGTAGACTCTCGCCCGAGAAGGTGTCCAGCCGCGGTGTCACGACGGTTGACAGTGCAGTAATTGAGACGCGATTTCTTAGCGATAATCCGACAGGTAAATTACTCCAGATACGTAAGCTGTTGTCCCTCTCGCGCTGGTTCCGAGGGTTCCCGGTTCGTTATGTCCTCTCCGGCTGTCTGCCCTCGTCGCTGCTTTTGGTAATGCCGCGGCGCATCGCGTACAGTGTTAGCCGCGAGTGTCAAAACGATCCCTGGATTATGCTTTCGTGGATCAGGAACGGCCGTTCCTTGTTACCGTTTCTGTCATTCGTCGCGGATTCCACGACCGCTTAGGGTACTCCTCGCCTTCCTCGGGCTTATAACCGCGATTGGCCCTGATGGGGCAGCGTATATAAGATGTGGCGCGACACACGAAGCGATAATTATGTTAATCGATAAGGGAGGCGGGGAGAGTTGTAAGAGGGGGAAAGTTAAACCCCTCTCGACAGATTAACACGTGAATTATTGATACATGAAACGTTCGTAATATTGTTGGCACGCTTGCGGATGCTGATTAGAAATCAGCGTTGGTCACTTTACAAATGAGGAAGGAGGATTTATTTCACCGCGTGTCTGTTCGCGTTCTGAATTAAATAATTTGCAGTGCCAAAGCTTGTTTCAAAGATTGTACATTATAGGTACAAGAGGGATGTTTATCTTTACTATGAGTTTAACATAATTTACATCTTGTCGCGTTCTCGTACAAATGTTGCAACGGTCACGTTTCAGTAATCGTTCGATCGAATATGATCCTTATGCAGTGGGCCAGGATACTCTCGATATGTCGGGAGATAAGCAGCGTCCAGGCAAAACTGCTGCAGACGATTTATTCAACCGCGTATTTCCGATGTTTTCGATACGATCTCGTGTCGATTGTAACGTAACGTAGCGAGCCGCGTTTGAAGTGTCTGCCAACATGGCAGAGACAGTGAAAAGAAAGGGGTAGGCGGTGAAGGATTCACGACAGTGGAGTTAAGTAAAATTTTATGTAACCTTCGTCCGCCTCCTCTTCGCGCGTCCATCTCTCCCGATATCCCGTCGATTATTTCAATTAATTCCGAGCGCCCGTTAGGAACGATTCAAGTGACTATTTCGTACCATAAAGCAGCTCCATTCCATTTCGTTCCACCATTATCCCCGGGGATGGTAGATAAATTTCGTATTCAAACGGCCGAGTAGATCCACCGGCGTGGGTACAAATTGAACGCTCGTCGAGACGAGATACGGTGTCCCGATGCAACCCCGAATTTTACAAGTGGACCAAAGGAGAGGAAAGTGCCGGCTCGGTGCTAATAAATTCTGTATCTTATTATGACTCCACGATAAATTCCTGGGGTTGATGAAAGAAGGCGCCGAACGGTCGTGGCGCCTTCGGGCCCTTCGTCCTTGTAATCTCGATATACCTGATTTTCTTGAATTCGTTCTTTATATTTTCGTTGCAGTGCGCCGTATACAGGGCTGATCAACGTGGAACGAAATAATCGTAAAGAAGACGCAAGAATTTCGGTCCGGAATCGTCTGCCCATCTTGCTCTCACCGACCACACAGTGTTTTGTGATTAAAAAGATTAACAGAAGATTGAATAAGTTGTAAAGGGATAGAGAATTTATTAAATCGGTGTATACACATTCAAATTCTTTCAATATATTAACACTTAGAATACTAGATGGTTTATTTATCCTCCTAGACTTTGTTCAGCCACGACTGTTGAAATCTAATTGTAGAAGTGGCTCTAAGATCGTTTCAACAACCACCACTACGAGAACAAATATTTTCGTTCCCTCGAATAAGCGCGACAAATCGTGCGTGTCCCGTGAAAGCGTGGACGCACGCACGCGTGAGAGGATCGTGCCTGGAAATCGGAGAATTTTCACCATGCGTCGCGACCCTTAAGTTGTCGTTCCAATCCTCGCATTGTGGAAACGTGCTTGCGGTACGGCCGCGCCCCTGGTTTACAAGGTTGTTTCGTGGAAACGGAAGCATGTGGTGGAAGTGGGCATAAACTTTCTAAATCTTTCTGTTCCCTTCGGCGTAGCCCTTATTTCGCAGGAGATTTCAAAAGGTCCCGCGTCGATTGGATGGATTACAACTGCCATTTGTCTCCGCCGAAGTTTCCCCTGCGAATTCCACTGTGCACGCTTGCCAGCTAGAAAGTACGCGCTAATCTCGAGATTACGAGGCCGAGATGATCCTAGATGAACTCGAGAAGATCCTCGAGCTCCTGTCACTGGTATGTCGCTCGAATTCCACGGGGGAAAATCCGACCAGTCACGCTGCTTAATCCGAGGAAGCAATCACGCCGGTCGTGAGGCCGCTCGGAAGACAAATTGTGGAATATAACGAGTCGTGGAACGAGATCGACCGCGCTTGACGTTCCTCGGCGCGTGGAGAAAAAAAAAGGAAGCAACGAACCCGAGAGACTTCCTATCCGAGCGCGGATTAATCCAACTCCACTGATTGGCGCCGGGCATTTTTCGACCAGCGACACGCGCAAACAGAAATCGAACATTGTATCGCGATCGTCGATCTCCTCCGCGTTCAGATTAGACGAACTTAATTGCAACGCGGCGACAGTAATGCGTGTCGATTCTTGTAAAGCAAATTGCTTGTCGCGTCGAATCTAAGTACGAAGAATCTCAATCATCTGCTATCTCCTCCTTCGATAAAAAGACCCACGATAGTGGAGCAAATTGTGCTATACATTGCCATGTAAATAAGATAGCTCCTGCTTACAGATTCTTCTCCGAAGACATTTCTCCCGCTAGCACGAACGAACGGACGTATCGCAGCACCAAAAAACGAGGCTACTTAATTAATATCGACAGAATTGTACGGGCTTCTCCGTGCCTCGGTCTCGTTTCGTCGGAAATGATAATCGACGACTCCTTTGAAGCGGAGATCTCTCCATTGCACGCGCGACGTTCATCGCACGACGGCGGAATGTCCGAAAAGTAGCCCGAGGACGCGTTTAACGGCGATGTTCGCGGAGATTCCGACGTTTACGGCTGATAAACACGGATTACGCGGGATTTGGTCCCCGGATTTCGTTCGACCCGCGCAAGAATCGCGATGTGTCAATAAACGCGTGCACTCGCCTCCGCGCTGTCTTCATTTGCATGCGCGCCGCGGCGCGTAATGCGCGGTTCTTTCTTAATAATGCCCAAGGGAGCACGCGGATACGCATGGACAGTGCGAGAATGTCACCGACCGCAGGACTGTCGCGGACGGTATCAAAAAGCGACATAAAACGGGCAACGTGAATTTTATTTCTTTCCATATTGCCCCCCCCCCCCCCACCCTCCTCCCACTCTCCCGCCCCCTCAATTTTTTACAAACGCCAAATAGTTTTCCTTTGCCGTTATTCCATATTCGACACGCCAGCTCGTTGCTGGATGTAAATCAGCGTGCAAATCACCGCCTATCACTCGTCGAAACGCATACCGTGTTTTATCACGCGTTCCGCACCCTTTCCGCGGTGATACGAAGAGTCGTAACAATGGCAGAAAATCTGGGCCGCGTTGTACGTCGCAATACGTCATATTTCTCCTCCGTTCGTGGGTCTGGTTCGATAGCCCCGATAAATAATTGATTTGTTCGACAAGAGATTGCAGGGTAATTGGCTGGCGAGGCTGGAATTTCGCCGGGCGCAGAGGGAGCGCGTAAACGGTGCCCGGGGTCGCGCGGAAGCCCGCTGGAAAATCGCGGCATAGATCGGCGAGAAATCACCGCGGTAATTTGCGGCGAACTGCCGCGGGATTTCACCCGGCGATCGTATCCGTATCCACGTAGCTCGCTGAAAAATTACGGCCTCGCTTCTGACGCGAACGGACGTACGTTTATGACCGGCATGATTCTTATTAAATTATGCTTCGTTACGGATGTGATGCCAGGCCCTCGCGAGATATGCCGACATTCTTGCTGGCGCGACAATGCTTTGGCGAAAATTTTATCGATCATCCGTCGGGTTACGTTGCTGTATCATTAGAGAACCGTGCGATTGGACTCGTAAAACGAAACTACTTAAGTAGTGATCGATAAACTGTCTTGGGGTGATTATATCGTGGTAACGTCTAACTTACAACTGTCTTCATCGATATGATTAATAGGTACAATACCTCGATGAAGACCCTGTTGAACAAATACGAGCTTAGAAGTTTGATATGAATAATATACAGGTGCCTATTGTTAGGAACGCGTAATTGATAGACGGAATTTATCAGCCAGCCCCTTCAGTGGCCCAACCCGTTCTTATCGAACGGAAGACCTGATCGAACCAGTCGGTTACCCTGGCCGAGATCGAATCTCGATCGAACCGCCCGTGTTCCTGGAACTCGAATCTCGTCGGGGGGTCCGCCTAGGACAGGGCAGACTCGAAATCGAAAGCGAAGCGGTGCCTGCCGCGGCATTAAATCAATTTCGCGCCCCGAACCTCGCGGCTCAGCCACGTCGGATTGGTTCGTACTCGGTTGATCGATGAAAAAGGAGCAGGCCGAGGAAAAGGTACACGGGATTGGCCAATACGTCGCCGCGCAGACGCGATATGTAAACGGGATAGGGCGGCGACGCGCGTTTCCTCGCGAGGAATTTCGCTAACCTGTCGAGCAAACACGCGGCAGACCAGGCGAACGGCTATTGACTAGGCTGAACATTTTAATGGCGCCAGAAATACCGCGCGAAACGGTCACACTTGGATACGCTTAGTATTTCCATCAGGTAGTCGACGGTCTCGTAGAGTACTCGCCTTGGGGTTGGGATGGTCGGGGCACAGGCAGCGCAACCACCTCGTCTGTTCAGCGCCAGACGTTGCTTCTAAAAGGGTGGCACATTGCTTTTAATGCAATTCGGTGTCCTGGCAGCAGCGCTTTGGTATTTGTGCCTCAAAGGTTGCAGGATGGAATCCTCCGTGCTGGCGTGCGACTGCTTTCTCTGAAGGTCCCTCGTATATCAATCCGCTAGACGTGGCTCTTTCAAAGGAGAAAGTGGCGATGCTAAACATTGTAGAGTTTGAAGGTGTGCGAGCTGTTGCTTGTGAAATTTTTGTTGCCTTTTGTATTTAATTAGTTTCCGAAATGTTTTCAGTAGATATAGGTAATTTGGGAAGATTGCACCTTCGGAAAATCCTTTCTATAAATATTATACGATTGACCATGAGGATGGATTGATTTGTGTGATTAATTTCGCGAAAAGAATTTTCGCTTCTTATACGTTCTGTTTTCCGTAATCGAGTGTCAACGTCTATGATTAATCGGTAGGTGCTCGAAGAAAACTGTAACTTTGGCCAGATTCGAAGGCTGTTCTACCCTCTTTAGTTAAACTGTCCTATCTAGCATTTTGAAACAACTGAGAAAACTGAAGTTTTATCATTTACTTTGTACCGTCCTTATTTCTCTTCATTCAAATTAGAACATGTTGTCATTCTTTCGTAACAGCCTAATATATTTTCTTGTAATAGGTATACCGGTAGGTAATGTATTATTAACGTACCAATTAATTAATTGTTTTAGATAGGATATTTTAACCATTTGGAAAAAAGTTAGGTTAAATACATTAGACTGTTTATCAATCTTTAGGAAGCACGTAGAGTTTTCTAACTTTACTTAAAAGGTAAAAGATGTGTGGAACTTCGAATATTTCTGCATATCTCAAGAAATGAAAAAATGCTAGATAGGACAGTTTAACTAAGGTGGGCAGTGTTGTTTAGAGAAAATTGTAAGTCCCGCGTAGCTTAAATAGTAACTTGATAATACGTTGTCCAGATGAATGTAAATTCCCCTTTCTACTTAATTTCATTAAAAAAGAAAACTACTTAGTATGATCACAGCATAGGTATAGGAACACCGAGCGAAACTATTTCTCGTGGAAAAGCATTCAAGCACAGTTTCATTTTTTTCTTCTTCCTTTCGCAATGATTTTGCAATATTCAGATTCTCGTGTTTCCACGTATCACTAGACCAATTTCAAGAACACTATCTCACGTATACTATGATAATTGTTTAATCCGTTCTCATTATCGAAGTGGACGTACCTTCTTCGTTTAATGCATCAACGCCGATAAACGACCTTATTACCCTCATTTGCGAAGAATGCTCCGTCAAGACTCGTTGCATAAGTCGCGGACGAAAATTGTAGAAAAGGAGGAGCCGTTGGGGAGGGGGGGGAATAAAGTGGTCGGTGGTTAAAAGCGACTCGTTCGTTGATACGATTCACTAGCGTGATAAGGCAGAATCGACCCGAACGGGGCAACTTTATCAACAACGTTCCTGCATTCGACGACAAAATGTGTAAAGGGTTCTGTCATCGAGGCGAGAGCCACAGAGATGCGAGAAATTCGATAAACCAGCGTCATCGATTGGCCATGCCGTTCGATTCCTTCTGGCAGCTGATTATCGTAAAAACGTCGAACTGGTTTCGAAATTGTACGCCGCCATAACTGCCGGCCTTCTCTTCAAATTACGAAGGATACGTTGACTCCGCTCGAGGATGAACAAAGGATGCCAGTTGCAGATAAAGTCATTGATTAAATCTACCATTTAATGTCCCGCTTCGACGTCGATTCAATTACGATGCGGCCAATTTCGATGGTTTTTCAGAACAATCTCGGATCCTTCCATAGACACGCGCAACTTCGCTCGGAATGTCGTTAACTGGGTATGCAAATACCCATGTCCGGCACTTATGCACTGCTATTGGCAGGGAGCGCTATTTAATGGCACCAGAAACTTGAAACCCGGCTCGCGCTTAGAGTGCACGCGTTTTGCAAACTTCGCGACTTCGCGTGGAAGTCATTTCGCGCGGTGCAACCTCGCTTTCCGCCAACTACTCTAATTTATTAACTTTAAACCTCGATAAAATTCCAGCCCCTCGATTTCAACTTCTAAATTACAACGTTGGGGCGTTGGATCGCCACTTGAAGGTGCTAGCAGAATTCCAGCAGCCACGTGCAAACGGGGCAGTAAATAAAGAGAATGGCCAATGATCTACTCGATCAACGTCCAGTAGTCAACAAAAATTCCTGTAATGGTTCTACTTTGTGCAAGGTACACACTACTGCATCGCATTCTTCGTTACCCAAACTCGTGCGCCAGTGGCGAAAAGAAAGTTTAAACTGTGAACAGCGACAGAAATCGGATAGTTCCATTAAAATGAATTGTATCTTAAAATTCCTTATATACACGTATCAGAATATAAGCTTTAAACTTTCTTTTCGCCAGCACTGTACGTCTAACGACGCAGGAAAAAGTACTTTCCCTCGGCGGAACCCCGTGGTGTAAAAGTAGCGGATATGGAAGCACGCGACAGCGCAGCGCCCGTAGTCGGGGGAAGAAGAGAGATTTATAATCGGGCGGGACGGTTCAAAGAAGTCGTCCTTCGTAGCGCGTTGACGTACAACCTCGTGCGACCTACCCACTTAGAACTCTGCCTAGAGAACCGAATCCGTCGGCTCGGAAACACGGGCCGAGGTAAAGACGCGAGGTAACGGCACCCTGCTGTGCACCCCTGTTGCGAGGGGTCAGCACCCTCGTGTCGACCACGTGTATGGCTGTGCGCCTTCCAGACAAATATGCGCGATGAAAACGTATCCGAAGTTTCACGTTGACTCCTCTGATACCGGGTACAAATCGTCCATGCGTGCCTCCGTTGACAACGAAACGTGACAAAGTGAATTAACATCCCGATACCATCTAATAGACCGACGATTTCTGGTAACAGATTTATAGAAGCATTTATACAGCATTTATAAGCATTTATTTCACTTGCAGTCGTGTCATTCGGGTTTTGAAAGTTTCTCGCAGATTGCGAATCACGGCGAATCGGGCTGGCGAAAATAGATACTGTAATCCGAAGTGTGCTTCTACTGCAGCCTCCACGTAGAAGGTACATTAATCGTGAAATCTGGTAGTTAGCGTATGTAATGTGACGTTAAATGTACTTAAAAGTAGTAGCTCGTTGAAATGCTAAGTAGGAAACTTGTGTTTCGACATGTAAGTTGGTAAATGAAGTACCTACAATCTGTTTAACGAAGTTTAGTAATACGGAATGCTTTAATATATGTAGTGCATGATATTCACTTTGATATTTGCTATCTTTATATAAATGCGTTACTTCGACCCGCGCCCGTTTTATCGCTAAAAGCATACATTTTTCCGCTCGAGGAAATAGTGAAGTGTTCGTAAAGAAGTATTCACTTGCCTCCCAAAGGGGAGCATTTGATCTACATTCTAATGTTCTTATCAGGTAGTGCAATATAATCCATAACTTATATGCAGTTTTCTGCAGGGTGTTAAGCAATTCGCATTTCGCACCTGCGCTAGCGCAACATAAGTAACAATCGCATCTCAATAAAATAAATGACGTTGTTTGTATATTTTTTTCCTGCGTTTCAATTTACTTAAAGATAAGAAAATAACGTGGGTACACGCGTTATAAGCTACGTTTCATTACGAAAATGTACCACACTGTTCCGTTAAGCTTCAGAGAATCATAAGCATAAAACTACTTCCTGAGTGGTATACCTACTGTTGCAAACAATTTTTAAAAGAGAGCTTAACTTTAACTCTACCGTCTAACAGCACTTGGATTGCATTTTAGTGCACCTCGCAGGCTTCACTTTTTCCCAGACGTTCCCAAGTTGGCCCAGTTCCTTGAAATACACACTCCATAGAAAAGGGTTGGAGAACTGGAGTGACATTTTTTATTCCCCGCTATGTGTTAATATATAAATGTCTGACTTATTAATATACAAACTGTTGCGTAATGAATTGCCACGGACGAGTGCAGTTCCTCGGCCAGCTCGCTGGTGCATCCATATGTTACTCTGCTTGAGGAACCACTTGAGAACCTGAGCGGTACGACCCCATGGATTTCAAAATAAGTGTAAGGAGAGTGTGGCTCGCATTTAAACGTCCTTTTTCTTTTTTCCCCTGCACGTCGACGGATTTACATGCAGCCGCACCGTGGACCGTAATCCCCATAACCGCCACATTTCTTTCATGCTCGAGAGACTGACACATGGTTTCGTACTTGTCCCCGACTGCACCCAGAGGACGGCTGCGCTCGTAACTGTAAACTCTCGAATCTGAGAGATTGACGTCCCTCTTTTCATTTGCCCCTTGCGTCACTGTAGCTATCTCTATCGGTGTAGTTTACCTGAAACTGAAGATAATGATGTAACATCGAAGGCCTTCGAAGAAAATACGAGAAAGAAAACACTGTAAGGGCCAGAATTAAGAATAAATTTCTTTATTATGCTTTAGCGCTTACACAACAAATAAAATTTTCTAAACAATTTAAAGACAGGGACGTTTTCTTCCTCTCTGGAAAAATTTGAATTTTGGCACTTACAGTGTTTTCTGCAGGACTCTTTAATTCGAGACCGAGAATTTTTTTTGTAAGAGGAATATTTAACGGTGATTCAGCGATGATGATTATTCAAAAAGCCACGGACACGTAATCAGGAAAACATATTTTGACGAATACGCGGGCGGTTTTAGCGTGACGGTGAAATGACATTGGCATGAGATATTCCAATACTTATTCGTCGTTGTTTTTAGACACGTTAGGGGGCTACGTGGTCATTAATTAGTAGGCGAATCGAGGGTAAACATTTGAAAATCGTTGGAATTTTTTCCAACGGCCCACACGTGTGACGCCTGCATGTCATTTTGGGCAGACACACGTGAATAGCTGAACTGTTAGCACTTAACATACATTTTCATAAGTCCCACGTTGCTTCCAGGGATTTATGAATTCCCCTAACGAAGCTGGGTCGAGAATGATCACAGGTATTCAAAGGTCTTCCTTACCGGTTCCATTCCCATCGCGGAAATCGTGTTTATGTGCCGCAGATTCACTCTTCCGACGCATTTCACTCGGAGCTTGCAACAATATTGCAACTCGCGCCGCGTGCAGAGTTTCTTTATACCCACGATGGCTCCATGTTACGCTTCCTGGTTCCGACATCTGCCCAGCCCGTAAATTCACATTTAGAGCTGGCAAATACATCGTAATAATTTATGTGTCACAACTTGACGCTAAAACCACGGCTTCAATTGCGTTGCAAATCAAAACAACCGCGTGATCTACGATCAAAGCTAGTTGCAGCGGCTGCGATTCCAAGAAAGTCTTGGCACGGCGTTACGGAGCCGCGTGTTACTACTCCATGACGGTATTCGCTTGAATTTTTCGGCTTTCAAAAATCATCGCCCTCCGCTCTAGTTTCATTCCCAAAGAAATCGTTGAATTCTCATCGATGTACACGCCAACCTTTTCTTGCGATTTCTCTGAAAAATTTGATTCCAATAATCACGATAAGGCAAAGAAATTTCAATTATAAATTTAAAAATATTATATGTTTATAAATGGAGTGCAATTGCACTTCTAATACCCCATATTTTTAGTTACGCATATTAAGCAAACATTAATAAGTACAATTCTTATTAAAACTATGCGGTCATTTACTGAGCTTCTACACGTTTTGCATTTTATAATAGTTTTTTTTTAAAAATCACGATAAGAATAAGTAATTATTTTTATAGAAGTTTCAAGAAAAATAAATTTAATTGCAATTTGAACAGTTGTTTCGTTGTTATACATAAATATATTCAAGTATTAATCTCAAAGGTCCATACATTCAACAATTCGGTCATTCACTGGTTGGTTTACCCTATTCCTTCTTGCCCCCTTCATTTATTTTCACAAGAGTCGTTGGACTTGCTATACACATACATACTTCTTAGTTCACCCTGTATCGCCTACGTTTTGCTCCTCCTCTTAATTAGTGGTTACACCTACGGTTCTTCGAACCGCTCCTGCATCCTTCTTCTCTACATTGTACGCAATTTGTGGTGGTATCAACCCTTTAAGGGCACTGAATATGATCATCGATCCGGTTTCGGAATCGTCGCCGTGAAATCGTCAATGGCGAATAAAACTACTCTATGCGCCTTAGAAATCTACTTCGCGTTCGTGAATTTTTATTCACATAATTACATAAATCACGCGATACGCACAGAATGTAATCGCGAACCTGAAAGCCTGGTTCCCATTTGTAATACAACATCCACAGAAATAATCAGATCCTCGTCGCCCTGCCTCGGCCTTGCCAGCCCGCGGGTGGTGTATTTAGTAAAACGAGAAGTTGCGAAGCTTTCTACTAGTTTTTAAAGCGACGGCTGTTTAACAGGAGGATAAAGCGTCCCGAGAAGCTGCTCGAACGTGGCAGCGAATCGTCGTGGCGTGACACGAAATGGGATCAATTAGGGACGCTTCTCCTCGTCGGATACAAAGGGCGGGCTAAAGGGTTGAGGGGAGGGGGGGGGGGGGGAGGTGGTTATTTTATTTCCTCGCGAATTTCCATTGCGCCAGAAGGGGCTCACGCCTCTCGCCGCCCACAATCCTGTCGACTGTCAGAACTGTCAGTGTTTCGTGTGTCGGTTGGGTTGCTTGTTTTAATCGCCGTGGCATCTTCTCGCGTCCCCCTTTCTTTCAGACTCCTTTGCGACTTTTTTCCCTTTACCCCCCGACGCTCGTGGCTCCCCGACATTGATGGAAGTAATTAGTATGTTTCCTGTAAAATTAGAACCGGCATCCTGGCCCCCATCGCCGCTGCGTCTCTCGAACAGCGTGATTTCGCCGCGAAATGTTCATCGCGACCGAAACGTGTCTTCGAGCGGAACCTGGTCAACGCGCGCTTCTGAGAAACCGCGGTCGTTCGACCTGAATTTCCCTCGATCCCCGTGCAATAATTCCTTCCCCCCTCGCGCGTAATTTCACTTCGAATATAAAAGTGTTCCTCGTTAGGGGGTAAAGTTAATGCGGCACTCGGCGCGAAAAATTCTGAGCCACGACAGCCATTTAAACATCGCCTCGGCCACGGTAAGACGTGCTAAGAGGTTACGGAATTCCCGTGCATTCACGCGTGCACGATTGTACGTGCGTGGTCTCCGCAGGTACCCGTAACCCACCGTTTGACAATATTATAAACGCCTTCGTTTAAAGCGCATTCAGCCCGGACTTACGCTTCCCGTCTGCCGTAACACTTTGACACTTCTGTTTAAGCGGTTTATACTTACGGAAATGCAAAAAGCGCGGACCCTCTGGCCCATTTTGCGCGATCTCTGACATCATCCACTGTCACCGCGAATCGCTGTATCACATCTCTTTTTAGACCACTGAATACATATTTCGAGTTTATTGCCTTGCTACTCTCAGAAACGAATCGTTATTGCTGCATTGTTCCCGTAATGGTAATACGCTTTAATAAAGTATTTCATAACTAAATCGAATTGAAATAAATTTCAAGGAGGATGATGGTTGGCTACGTTAGAAGTTACTTATATCTCCAGAGATCTCATTACTGTTTCATCGATATCGCAGCGTGAATTTTGTCCCCACCGCGAGACGAGCTTTAATTACGAATGCACCACTGCGAAGCGTAGGTACATGTGGCCTTGTCGGCGGCGTCTTTCCGCTTTTATCGTGCTGCCTCGATAAACGCGAACCATAAAGACACGGACGAGGTTGGGTTCGTTCGTAAAACCACCTCGTATCCCGAACAGTTGGTTTAATACCGTGCTCGATTCACCCCGTTTCATTAAGAAGTCTTGAACCGTTTTCTCGAGGAGGATGCTTATTTCACGGCAGATGCAGGATGCGTCGAGATTGCGTTCAGTATCGATATTTCATAAGGGGATTTACTGTTAGTAGTTACTCGTGCATTTGTTCTTCTCTCCGACTTCCGACTCGCCAGTAAATCCGCTATTCCAATTTCAAGCTACTGGGCGACCAGTGAACGTTCCATTCGACTCGCAAGGAATATTGTTATTCTTACTATTCCGCGGGGCGAGGTGCCCTTTAGTTTACAATAGATAAATACATAGTATGTGGATTGGAATGCGATAGGAAATACCGTGAACTGTTTCACAGAAACGCGCGGAGCACGAGTGCTAATCCAAAGGGACGAAGAGAGCTCGGGCTCGCGGTCCGAGGCGCTCGTCCGACGCCCAATGTAAATACACACGACGGTGTTCCTTATCCACACCGTTTGTTTGGCCGGTTTGTCTTTCGGGGTCTCTAAAATCTACATAATTACTGTGAGAATCGCTCGCAGCCACCGGCTAGCGCCACTCGACGGCGTCGGGATCCCGCCCGTGTTTGACTCACGCCCCTCAAAAGGGTTCCGTTTGCTTAGGGTTGCGGGCCGATCTTTTGTTTCTGTATCTTGTTGCGCGTCACGAGGATACTCGTGGCGATCGGGGTACGTTTTATCCACCTGAAACCAGCCAAATCACGGCTACTTGGAACGAACCGTGGAGGTTGCCAAGGCAGCTCGTCGTTGGCTCTGAACGAGATTCGGATTCCTCCGGGCATTGAAACGTGAGAACGATAAATAACGAAGCTGTGCAGCCCGCGTGGTTATCGCCTAGCAGAAGCTCTGTTTCTGCCGTGGATAGCTGACTCTCGGTTCTTAACAGTTTTCACCGTCGGTTCTTCGAATTCAGTGAACAAGCTCCGGTGCCTAGTGGCGCTGCTTTGCCACGATCGAAAAGCATTGACCGTTACTACTTAAACGCAGGTTTAGACGTGGAACGAGTATCGCTTGTAGTTCGGACGCAAGTTTTAAACTTATAAGGCGAAGTAGAGTTACAAACTTATCCCCATTTTCTCAGGAGAAGGTTTGTATGCGCCCAGTCCCTCGAGTGTCAATCAACCGAGAGGCAGCTCCAGAATTCGTCAGACAACCACCCTCACCCACGCTTAGGAAAATAACATTCTTCGGCCTCGTCAAGCGCGGGGGTGGATATAAATATTATCGAAACACCGGGGCTCTCATTGACGATCCACAGATCACTGACATTCCCCGTATTTCTTTCCTCCGTTTACCACGAATCGGGCGATATTCGTAGGAGGCGATGACGCACGTCATCGATGCGTAAGAGCACTTGCCGTCACGTTCGAGTGCAGTGTAATCTACGGCGTGAGACAACGTTACTCTTTATCTAAGACCGACTGTCGGCCCGCGTAAGAGTGGTGTCCACGAGCGAAGCCTGGAATAATGAGTTAGATAAAGCGCCCCCGAGAGGCGCCTGCTAGCAGCTCTTCCCCATAAAACCATCATCCGAGTCACCTTCTTTCCGTGCCAGGGATTCACGACCGAGCCCTGCTCGATATCACGGCGATTTATTTCGCCTCCTACGAAAGTGTAAGTCCCACAGCTTTCTCTGAGCAACGCTCGAGCCCACGCGATGCGCGTTTCCGTTTTGATGACCGTTAAACGGTAAGTTTTATCGTTTCCCCTGTTTTACAGTCGCGATTGTACCGTGCTTCTTGCTCCGGCTTTTTACGCTCGTTGCAGTGAAACTTGCTGCAGCTATTCTGGGGGGCTGGAACGGTCGCGTCCAAGTAAGTGTTCATAGAGTCGTCAAGTCCACTGTGGGAATAAAATGCAGACCGAAGGCAGAATGCTGTGGCATAAATTCTTGTGTTCCTACTTAGTGCCTCGTGATTATGTAGCATAGATTCGCGATGCATGTATCTTTTGTCAGAAAGAATTGTTACACCAATTCTCGAGTCTCTGCATCTTCTTGGATTATCTTGCAATCTCGATACAAGACAGCAGTGATCTTCTTCCTCGGTGTTATCTATGCGTAAGACGACGTAACGAACGGTCTAGGATTCTCAAGTAGGAAGTGCATGCATAGTCGATCGTTCTGATCGAACGATGATCGTCACGCCGCGCGAGAACTTTACGGCTGGTAATGTCACGTGTGACAGGAACGACATACAGTGGCCGCAGAAACGATTCTTATTATTAGCCGGCATCCCCTGTCTCTGGCATTGATTTACTCGACCTGTCACTGCTCGATAAGCCGGCCGTAATGCATTGCCAGCGGTTGGGCCCGCTGCTCCGATGCAAATATATTCTGCGACACGTGACTTATGCACAGAGTTCGAACACGGCTGGTTCTCCCAGTGATCCGTCTTAATGTTCGTCACTTAGCAGGGTCTCTAGCTTCTGGGGTGGTTCCACGGTGATATACCGCGTCCATCGTGCCGCGATACGTTCGACGGAGATTAAGCCTGATGAGTAAAATTTCTGGCTTCCTTATGTGGAGTGCTTCTTTGCGGATGGGACCTACTTTAGAGGGTAGATATAGCACTAAGGGATAATAAAACGTACCGATTTTTTTGAGAAATAGTTGCAGAGCTTGTGCTAGCATGTTGTGCTCCTAGCTTTCCCAGTTTTTTGCTAAGGTAAGTCTTTGACGGAACCAGTGGTGATTCAGTACGAACAGTGCGCTGACGACGCCGCGTCGTTTCAAATTTCGCAGTCAGGTGTATGCTTCTCGTTGAATAATTTACACTTTTCTGTAATATTTAAATTATATAGTAAGGTAACTTTTCATGGAACCCTAAGCTTCGTATCGCGGAACCCTAATTGAGAAACGTTGCCCTATTAATGTTGATTTTATCTCATAAAAGTTCCAGTGTGCACTTGATGCGTAGGTACCTACTTGAATATTTAGTCGACCTAATAGCAATCTCGCTTAAATTCAGTATTTTTGGTGGTGCACATTTGAGCGAAGTAAAGTCTCAACTACGATGAATACCATGGCCCACCTGTGGCACGGAATGTGCTAACTATCTTTGCCTATATCCACCAATGTAATTCCCCGAGAGTAACATAAAATTCCTTCGAAGGGCGCAAAGCACTAAGGAACATGCACCGCGCTGCAACATCTCGCGTAAACATTTTCGCCGATCGAAGATTAAATAACCAGTTACGGCTTGTCCAAACAGTTTTTCCTCCCGCGTGGAATTTTTACGGAATACCGTTGCGCGCAAGTATCTTCAGGGACAAGCAACATTTCAATCGGATCCGGTTCACCCGGCCGTCAATCTGCATTAACGTTCTTCACTTACGCGGCGGCGGTTAGGTCCTGACATTTTAAGGTGGCGCCGTCTGACAACTATGACAGCGTCGGTGCAGCGAAGCGCACCGTTATTTAATCGCCGTTTAGTAACTCCCGTGAAAAGTTCGCGGTCGTTATCCAGAACCGAAAACGTACAATCGGTTCACTCTGCTCACGCCCGTGGAAAAAGCCGAGCGAGACCGTAACTTTCTCCCTCGTACTAGTTTCCCCGCAGCAGCTGTATTCTGTCTGCGTGGAAGATTGCCTTATCGATTTAATTAACATTTACGATTCGTAGCTGCTACCAATCCCCGTGTCACGTTCGTTATGAAGTCTCGTCGACGACGAAAAAGTCACTCGATTTTCCTGGCTTCGTCTGATCCGATTAGAAGTTTAATTTCGCCTCAGTCGCGATCGTGTTAGATATTTTAAAGATTTTATGTGAGAACGCGGCGCTTTCGTACATGTACACTGTAATTGCTTACAATTTAGTAACGCGAGAAAGATAATGGTTCTGCTACGATTTCTTCGTTGCGTAATGATGAGATCGCAATATATATTTGGCTGGATACCGCGGTTCTTTAAATAGTAGCCTTCGCAGCTCGGTTCAATAAAGTTCTTTTTTTCTCGCGGCTGTTACTTGAAATCGTAAATCGAAGAATGCCCGGTTGAAATCGGTAGGTCTCATTAAGGATTGGGTAATATAAGGTTGATTCACTTGTCGTAAAATGGACTGCGTGCGATAAGACTATTTTCAGAACTACGGGCTACATTAGCGGTCCTTAGTTATACCCTGATTCAGCTATCGTGTTATGAATTCGCGCGTAGATACGATCCTCGAATCAATTCGAATTCCATTTCTCTTATCTACGGTAGGTTAATGGCGCCTGAGAATTACGCGATAATGTCGCCTATAAACATGATATTATCCTGGAAATTGAGTATTACTAATTTCGTCGGGACTACTTTGTAATACCACATAAATTAGCTGGATGGGGAGAAGTAAGGAATGTCGTCGCCTACTTTTGGTAGGCTCTGAAAAATTTAACTTTCAATTGATTCTTTATTAACGGTGGTTAGAGTAGCCACATTTCATTGCACTAATGCTCGCGTAAACATGTAACCGTTTGCTAATAGATTCCTACGCATTTCTAATTGTAATTATTCAGTGCTCTTATATTTATACTTTGAAGTATCATTTACCACGCATGCATTTGCGCGTGCACGTATTTGCTCGAACTTTGCGTGATTTACTTTTTCAACGCGTTATCACACGCTGTCAACCTGTCAGCTCTGCTTCGGTCCACAAGGATTAACAATTTTTCACTCTGAATTGTGTATTCTAAACACGCCTCGTAGTTATGACTTAGTCGCGATGCAGAATGTCAGAACGATCGGGAATTAAAAATCACGGAGCAACGTGCCGCTACGAGAGCACCGAGACGATGTAAATAGAGCGAGAGAGTTTTTAAGGAGCGGCTCTTTTACATCGACAACTACGTACTCAGCGCATTCATCATCCCCCTGTTCAGCTTAATCCTGCTTAATAGCACGTACGCCACGCTCGCTGGACATTATTTATGAGAACTGTCCCCTGATTTTAGGTTAATCCTCGACGTCTGTCGGTCACTATCCCACACTCCGCATTCCGTTCGTTTTGAATACGAAATCGCGAAGAAAAACGAGAGTGGTGTTTTATAAGCGTAACCAGGGCGTGCGGGAATTCTAGATTTCACACGGAAACTTTCTTTTCCTTCAGCAGTGTCAGTGACAATTCCCAATGGAAAATTGTGTATGAACAAAAATCTGTTCCCGAAATTATTCCCATATGAATTTCGAAATTTGATGACATTTCGGCCAATTAGAAAACCGAAGTATGTCCAAGAAGCTTTTACTCAAGAAGAGACGCTGTTTCTAATAGAATTAAAATGCGGTAATAATCGCAACTGTGGTAACTTTAACGAAAGCAAGAAGCGAGCGTTAGCTTATCGCGGCGCTGCAATCGGAAATGTTTGTTATTTTGTTGCCAGACGTTATCGTCCACTTATATCCATTCTACGCTATTATAATGATCGTAATTAATATCCTGTCTTAATTAGCGTTCGTCCTCTTATGCAATTATTCACTAAAGAATCCTCGTTTTTTAATAATAGAACTGGTTACTGCGGTAGCGCGTCGCCCGTCCTAACCGCGAATTATAATAAATAATGGCGACTTATTACGTTAAAAGCAGTCTTCCCGTAACTCGAATGGACGCTGGCCACATAATCACGCGATAATCTATTAAAACCGTGGGATAGCATCCAATAATATCGCGTGGGTGCTTTGATTATGATCTAGTTGGAACACCCACGATTCCAGTGGACATTCTTGCTGTGCTTGATTTTTAACCCTCGTACCATTCCAACTGCTACGTTGTTCCACTAAAGAATACCTGTTTCTCCAATTACTTGGCACCCAAACTGGGAAATTTTTATACCACTCGTTGAACGCTGAAGACAATCGAGCAGGTGGCTCTGTAATTACTTCGTTGACGGTTTTGGAAATATCCGTGTTATCGAAGGTGCGAATATTATTTGGAGGAAGAAATCGTCGCTGCAACTTCGATCGAAAGAAAAAGCACAAGACACGCAGGGGCAACGGCGAAGTGCACGCTTAATGCAGAAGCGGCCTGTTCTCGGAACGCAAAGGGCCCCCCTTGTACCGACGCGATTTATCAAGTTGTAAAACGGCCAATGGATGTTAGCTGTCAGGTCGGCCAAGCAACGATTTGTCATCCAGCCGCGGCAGCTGACTCCCGCTTACCGAGAGGGTTCCGCTAACTTTGTTAGGATTCCGTGGTAGTGCTGATCGCATCCTGACACGGCTTTTATGCGACTGTCCCGTCGACGGGGGCGTGAACGCGCGATAAAAATGACAGGCGGAAGGAGTTGCGCCTTAAGTGTTTCTTAAACGTGGAAAATAAGTGGCAAAAAGAGAGTGCAGGTGGACAGTAAATTGTGGAGGGCATTATAAGTGGTCCGAAGAATCGGGTGTCGAGATTTCGGTAGCCCAACCTGGTATAAATCGAATTTTCAAAAAAAAATGAGTTGAAGCTACGTTCAGCTATAATATTCACATGGAATTACTTAGATATTGTTAAAAACCTTCCGTTTGTTGGATAATGTTTCAATACTCTTTCTATTTTGAAGCATTAACTATTGTTCACGCAGATTGGCACATTAGTACCACCAAATACATTCGTAAAGTTAAAAATGGAACATTTCCTGTAATCATAATGTACCCACAGTTCTTTCTATTCGACGAAGAACACACTTAGAGATGTAAATTGAGTCTGTGGCTTGATCTTGTATCGCTCTACGTCAGTGTCCAGCAAATAGAATTATTATTAAACAGTAGCCGTCAGAAATAAATGGCACGCGTGCCCTATTAGTACGTTTCCATACATGTTAAGCGGGTCCCAGGGGGTTGCAACTTGCAAACTGTATTACGGATGGCATAGTTGCTTTCCAGCTAAATTTGCCCACTGGAACGACTTATTCAACTCGCTCAATTTATTTGTACCTACATAACATAAGTAACGTTTCCTTCAGGCTGAGTATCCCTTGCACAAGCTAATATCAAATTGCGCTCTTAAATCACGTCTTTGTCAGTAATCCCCTATTATGACGCCTTTGTGTAATTTAAGTAATTCAGCGAGCACTTGAAGCTATATATTCACGCATCCGTGGAGAACACTGCTCGATTTACCTCGTACGTTATACACACTCGCGCAACAATGGGAAATCAGGAGCACGGGGTAAATTATACGACCGTACAGGCGCGTTTCCATGCATATTAAGCAGGTCCCGAGGGGGGTCGTAACTATTCCGCGTGCAGGAGTAACTCCGACGTTCACGGCTACTGCGTGAGTCTCCCTGTCCACATAAACACTCGTAATACGCCCATAATAATTTTTAATGTAACTGACAACCTCCATCCCGCGACGATCACATAGTTACGCGCAGCTTTATCTTCCTCGGAGATCTCGAAACAAGAACGCGATACCCACCTTCGCCGATGCATCGACCTTCGAGCGAAACGTCCGTCCATATCGATCCACCCTTCCCCCCCTTTATCGCCCGTGACCCTTGATTAAATGGCCCATCGAGGGATCGTTCCCCATTACCAAACCAAACCGAGTAAAGAATAAATTGCCACCGAAACCAGCCGGACTTTGTTCGCACCTTTTTCGGCCGGGAGATTGCGGGCCTCGCCGACGAGATCTGCTCGAGTCCCGGGCTCGTTGGTATGCCGTCGACGTGGCCTCTTGTAAATTTGCGGTCTCTTTACTGCGTAATGACGTTACACCGTTACGGCTTCCTCGTGTTTTCACCCCGTTTATGCATTATGCAAGCAAGAGGAAGGGGCGGGACGTGGAGGGCAGGGATAATGAGAGGGCGGTGGACGATGCTGGTTTAATCATCCCGCGAAACACCTAACGGCTGTTGCTCGCTTGCGTCGTTGACCGTGTCCACTGAGCTTGTCTCCTCTTTACGTCGCCTGCCAAACGAATGCTTCTTTATATCCCATAAATCGCCGAAGCAATCAATTTCAGCTGGTTCCTGGCGAGGCGTCAATCTTAACGCTTTGAGCAGCGTAGGCGCGTTTCCGCGCCGAGGGAGTCGCGCCCTGCGCAAGGTCTTGGCGAGTTTCGACGTTCATGTTTCCTAGAAAGCGTTGAAAATTGAGTGTATTCTCCGAGTGTACCCGAATGTACCACTCGGCCAAGCGAAGTAAAAGAAACGAAAGGCCCGGTTGACTTGAAGGGACATTTTTCAAAACGTTGCGCCACTCGATGCGCTAACGTCAATCCTTCTCACGGATAGTTCCGGCTATCTCAGATTTTGGTGGATTTAAAGTTGGGCATTATTGTAAAGGCGATGCCTACGCGCATCGGTAAGGTGAACAACGTGTGACGAAAGTGGAATTTTATGGGAAACTAGATTTACTGGCTGTTGTGTTCCTTGTTTTACGACGCTGCTGCACACTCGCGCCTTTTATGAGCATCATTGTAACGCGACTCCGACGAGGCCTATCTCTGCATCACGCTACACATGTTATATTCCGTTGATGAGGTAAATATAAGGATCTCCTTTTTAATGTCCACTTTCCCCGCCGACTGTTAGAACGTATGTAGGTAGGTATCCATTGAATTCACTGTTTTCGTAGAACAAACACTTCAAATAGATCTGACGGTAGGAGACTTCTGCACTTGACTGGTCCTAATTTTCAGTGCATGCCTCGTAACATCCTCTGCGTTTAAACATGTTCATAGGTCATTACGCAGCACGTTGACGCTTTGAGACCGTACCATAATTAACGATCACGCGGCTGGGTGCAATTTGGTCAAGTATCTGTTCTCCCAGCCCAGCTGTTTGCACCAATTGACCAATACACCGTCAAGCTGTCCGCGCATACCAGATTCCGTCGCATGTAATTACGCGCGCACTAGATCGGACATAGAGCCGAATGACTCGCCGCGAAATTCCGATCGTTATCGGTGCGCTCCGGCTGAACGGGACCCATTACTCTTCGGTACCCTACGCGGCCCGCAGAACCCGAATGACCTATAAATACGATGCCCCTCTCGCTCCCTTTTCCCTGCGTCGCGTTGGATCCGACGCGCGCCATTAGGACCGTTCTCTCGGAAGCTGGAATTAACGCAGGTCGGGCGGCAAAGGCGGCTTGACCTCTAGCCAGCGCTAGTGGAAACGGGCGCATGGTAAATTACCAAACGACAACCGGCTAGATAGCATCTGACACAACATTTTTACGGTCCTCGAGCGGCGTACGAGGGCCATTACTTACTCGTAATGGGATTAAGGGCGCGCTGATGCAATCCGTGAAAAGAGCGACGGCGCGATGCCGCGGCCACGGTTCAGCTCCTTCTCCGTTCGTTTCGTTCCTTCTTCTATCGTTGCTGAGCCCAGCAGAACGATAAAGCGGCTGACGCTTCGTGGGGCGTTGGCCCATGAAATTGTAATTTAATTGGCCTTCCCGCGCCCGCTGCGATCGCGCGCTGCGCGCCGGTAATTTGCATCCGAAATCAGCCGCCTATCGACCGCCGCCGCGGTCCCCGACGGTCGCCGCGATACGTTTGCACGTGGCAGCCGTCCGTTAATTATGCACGGAGGCGTACCTAGCACGGCGCGGGACGCGTTTCTGCATATGGACAAAGCGCGTGCATGTGTACTTCGATTGGAGATGCGTGGCTCCTTGCACTGTCGATTGCTCGCTGCGCTCGCGACGATTGTGGTGGTGGATATATGTACACGCGACAGGTGGGCTGCGTTGCGACAATGTTTCATTGATCCGTTCACGCTTGTTTTGCATGACAGGGGGTCGAGGTGTTTGTGTAATTTGTCCTCGGTGCAGGTGGAATCCTAGCTAAGTGGTGTTAGTTCCTTTTGGCCAGCTCCTCTACACCTGCTGTACCTATTTGTAGAAAATGTGATATTTGGTACACTTCTTTAATTTAAAATACAAATTAAGGAAAATTTGCTAGAGCTCTTCGCTAAAGAAGGATGGTAGAAAATGGTAAAAAATCTGGCTAGCTGCGACACCTAAAGGTGCCCCCCTTCTACATGTCCCCAAAAATGGTAAAAATACAATTATTCGCAAAAAATACAATGTGATGGCAAAGTTATAAAAAATTATTTCGTAGAGATTTGGAAGGGAACTATGTTTCAAAAAAATATAAATAAAGAATTCTTAATACCTGGGCCACGAAGTTTCCAATCCACCCCCGTATCTCTCGATTGACATCAAGATACATATATCCTTCCTCGCAATCACGAGCGCAATTGGCCCAACCGGTGACCCTTTTCCAAACGCCCAAACGGAGTCGCGAGACAGACCGGCCTCCCGTCCGGGTATCTCTCCCCCGACATTGCGAAAGCCCGTTTCATTCATTCGTCCCACACTGGCCTTTATTTTCGCAATGCGAAACCACCGCTGAGCCCCCGTCACGTCAATAACCCTGTCCGCTGGCGAACAATGAAGCCGTTGTTGGCAGAGTTCACCCGATAAACCTACCTGGCCGCTCCGCGGAAACGATCCGACCCCGTTCCTCTGGAACTGGTCGAAAAAGTCAGGATCGACGGCTTCCCTCCCGTGTTGCCGAGCAATTGTGGCTCTATCGACATGAGAAACGCGCCTTCCGCGGCCGTAACTATGGCGGCGCAAGGAGGTTTCGCCGACTGGAGGCGAGCTGCTGCGCCCATTCTCGCGATCTGCCACGTAACACCGGGTATCCCCCGGCCGCGAGAGATCGCGCCGTGGATCCACGTGTCCCGCGACCACTCCAGATCGCACGCATCGATACGGTACCTATCGACAGATCTGACGTCCACGAGCGGCCGGAAATCCTAAAACCGTCGCGGCACTTTTACAGCCTCCGATCGGGGGGACTTAATCTCGATGTCGATCGATTGTGCGCGAGGCGCCGACAGCCGCCATTCTAGATGCATCGGCGAGATCGTAACGCCGCGTTAATTGACGAGGATTTAGATTAATTATCCAGCGACGAAGGCTGCCGGATTTATCGGCGATAAACGGGAGCCTTTTTCGCCTTTCCCTCCGTTTTGCTAAAAGGTAGGGCAGATTATGTCTTTGAATGGACGTTAGACACATTTGCTGACGCGTTGGTCGACGGTGATCGAAGCCCTGTTTGATCAAGGGAACGGTATAATGTGTTTGGTCACTGCATTCTGCTAGAAGGAAGTTGTAGTCGGTCTTCATTACCATCTGGAAAATTGCCCCCATTATTGCTAAGAACAGAAAGCAAACCATGGTTTGGAGTAATTAAGAGGAGTGGTTTATGTTAACGTTCAATTACAAAGGATGACTGGATGTTGCTGGGTAAATGGCTGGCAGTGTCTATCATAATTTATCTGTTACTCTTGTCTGTCGCATGCGGCATTCTTGCGAGATGAACGCGTAAATTGCCGCCGATGATCGGCCACGGATGGCAGCATTATTTTGCTCGCCCTGCGCTCCCCTTTCTCGTCCTTTTTCTCCCTCGTTCCGTGCGTTCCTGCTGCTTACAGTACGATCCATCTTGTTCGGCGCGTGCCGAAGGCGATGAACCAGCTCGCGTTTCAAACGTGTGTTTAGACCGAATATTTCTTCGCTGATGCGCGATTGCAACACGGAGCCTCCGCAGATATAATTCAAGGCCTGTGTCGTCCCCGTTTCATTTCGCTAGATTAAGCTCCGCAATTTGGTACAGTTGAGCGGGAAGATTTATTTAGGAATCGCGAGCGCCTCGTGGGAAAAAGGAATTCAAATAATGTAGAAACTAATTATTCATTTCATCGAGGAAGACAATAATTGTATTCAATATATGTATATCACTCTGCTCCAAAATTTGCTCATAAACATTTTATCGATAATTCCCAGAAGTGGCGGTACAATGACGCTGATTACGTGGACCGTAATGCAGTTGCTCTCACGCATGTTCCACTTCCGCGCGACGAACATTTGCCTATACACATTCCACGTCGATTGTCATTCAAATCGAGACGCTCGAGCAGTGCCGACCCCAGGCAAGACCGTCCAACGATAAACGCTATCGTGAGAACTAGGTGGCGACCAGAAAAAGGAAAAGTAAGAAATACGTGCGTCGTCGGGGCTTAGAACCGAAACATTCCCTATTTGAACTTTGAAGTTTACCGAGACGTTGACATCGATGCCGTTATAGTAATGTAAATGAACCCGCGCGGGCCTCCGCAGCGTTAGCAGACCTTCCATCGTCGAGCGTTCGGTGTGAAGAAGACACCTCGAGGGACGGACAAACTTTTGCTGTTAGTCCACGACGGCGAGCCTGTGAATTTTCACTCGCGAGGATTTCCGAAAAAGAAAACAGTCCTGTTTGCCTGGAGAGAGCACTCTCAAACTCTGCCTGGGGCAGTTGTATCCGTTGGAAAGTGTATGAACCAACTTCGTAACTCCTGGCAAGCAGATACTCGAGATAATCACACGTAGCAAGAGGAAATATCTTGCGCGAATTCGTTTGCAGGGGACTCCCGCGCGCTACGGTTCCCAACATTCGAATACCGTCGTTGCAAATTGTTACAAATTACAAATTCGTTAGAAAATTATTGCCTCTTTCTTGCATATCTGATTTCGTTGACAGAAACTTCAGAGAGTAACGTTTAGGGATTACCATCGAACGGCGAGCGAAGAAAGTCGTCGGCCGATCAGGCACCTTCAAACTTTCTTCCTTTCGTTCGTTTCTTTCCTCTCTTTTTCGGCGTGCCTACCTGCCATCGTTGCTGGTGGCCGAGTTTCACGTGCCGTTAACCTTGAATCCGGATTTAACGGCTGCGTTTATGCTAATACGCCGAGGCCGCCGAAGAAAGCACCGCGCGGGAACACGAAGTCGTTCCCCGTGCACCTTTTTATCCCGCGGGACCACCGTGAGCTAATGACAATCGGCTCGAAAACTCCGCGGTTCATCGGCGGGACGTGCCCCCTCCGCTTCATTTTGAATGCATCGCCGGCATGTTAGACGATAATCGGTCGTAAAGGACGATTAAAAGCGTATGCAAATTCGTGTAATCCTGTCGGGCGTCTTCTCCGCCTCGCCGTGGATTAGCCGTGCGTGCAACGATAATTAACGATCTACCGGGATTACTAAATAATGTTGAACGTTGTGTTAACCGTGTACTAACGTGGATCGATAATGAACTCTCGAGGGATTGGTCGATGTCGGTCGAATTACATTGCTGCGTGAACGCGAAGGTGGTCCAGAAGAAATTTTTTTAAGATTTCGGTGAATTTTACTTCAACTGCTGCGGGCTTCTGTGTGCCGCAGCGTTGATAATGTTTCTACACCCACAATTATTGCAAAGCGTATTGCAGCGAATGAATAAAACATGAAAATTGTCGGAGATAATGATCGACTTCCTAAAAGCTATAAGCCAATTTGCCGTCACGCGTTATTAAACGAACATGCGTTTACTGGTAGAGCTAAATGACGACTATATCGTTCCATTTTCTCGTTTTTATTTCACGTTCTATCCGTTCAGACGATTTACCGAGCTATTCGAGATCTCAGCTATTCGAATATCTAGGTAAAATATTCTGAATTTCATTTCTCGTCAAGTGCCAGGGAAATATTCTACGACATTCGATTGGACGGAGCGTGGAGTAGTTTCTTAACACGTATCTCCTTTCGGCAAGGCAGGTGGAGCTGGAAATATCTTAGTAAGATGTCACGATAGAGAAAACTGATAAAATATTATAATTCCCTATTCTGAGGTTATACTAAAATATTCCGAGCCCGAGCATTTTAATGTATTAATCGTGTATTCTAAGATTGGAATGAAGAAACAAGAAGAAACGTTTCAACTTGCGTTTCTCCTTGCGTGCTTAATAAAACATTCCAAGTTTCGTTCAATTTAATATTCTAGATTCCCTTCGATCTTCTGCATTCGACAAAATATCTCTGTTATTTACTTTCTCATCTCCTATCATTCCACGTTCTTCAGCATTTCATACGATAAAGTAACGAATCGCGAAGAAAAAGAGGAGAGCCACAAGATGAACCACAAAAGCATTTAAACGATTGTAAATATCGCCCTTGCGGTTTTCGCCGTGGTCATTTCGTTGTAGTAAATGTCGCGGGTGGTTGCTCTTCTGCGAGCCTCGCGGTTTGAAGATTTACGCTCTTGACAGTTAAAGGCTGCATTGTTTGCAACGTACTCAAACTTTCACGAACCCAAAGACTCGTTTCTCTCCTTGCAACGTTAACGTCAACCTTCGTTTTCGCCTCGAACGATCTCTGCTTGAAAGAATCCGGACGTATACGATCCTACAGTTGAATCTTCAAATTGAGCATTTCTCGCGAGAACATTTCTTCGAAAGATTCCCATTGACAAAACCCTATAACGATGAAATGGATTAACGTGTCAAGTGACGTCGATTCCACGTTGAGTTAGGCGCACGATAAACAGTTTTTCCTTCCAAGTGACAGCGTTTACACGGCGAATAAAATGGACGGTGTCAATGGTAGATACATTACGAATGTGCCAAGTGTGCAGTGTGTGCAGAATTCTCCGGAAGAAAGTGAGAATCGTCGATACCGCGTCGAGACGCACGGTTCAGCCATGATCAATTGAATCGTTCCGACTCGGAACGATGCATTGAGAGCACAATCGCGCAACGATAAGGTATGGAACTACGGTGCACACTTAGTCATCGATACGAGCAGCTAGTACACTAGCTACCGCTGTCGTCGCCTCGTTTGCGGCGTATTTGCAGCGTACCTACTTAATAAATTCGCGTCGGACGCGAGCCCATTGTATCCGTGTCGCTCCAAGCGAGCATAATTTCCATTTGAAATACGAGATAAGTCTCCGATACACCGATAAGCTCACAAATCGTCGGCTGGTTACAGGGAATATTAATACAGCGTGAATTCCGCTGGGCGAATTAATTATCACCGGTAACTGGATAGCCATTGCCTGGGAGTTTCTTGTTAACCCTTTCAGCTCCAAGTATCCCTCACCGAATTCTAGCATACCGAAGCATGCTCGTCTCGGTATAAATAGTAGGTAATATTGGGACAATGGTAAATCTGCAGCTCTTCGGTCTAAAATTCTAAATAGTTCTAATACTATCATAAACACGAATACACTTATATTATGTGATAAATGTAGCCTAACGTTCATTACCTCCCTATACCAAATGCTACTTAGAGTTTCCTTCAAAGCGGGGTTAGTGGAAAACAGTCGGAAGCACGCGGATTCGAACGAATCAAATCGCGGGCGGCTCGATTCCTGCGATTCGCGGCGCCGCATATATCGCGGTAATGAAGGCAATTCATTCGCTTATTCGCCAGCGTCAGATTCGTGTAGGAGTGAGACATTAACGCGGCCGCGCGCATTCGCCAATGCTGCGCGCGGGGAAATAGAAATGTGTCGCGGCGTGGGCGAAATAATGCATTGAGATGCGTTTCTTTTCTCTCCGGCTACCCACCCGCATGCGTACATCAGTCGACTCTGGCGTCGCAGCAGGAAAGCGAATTGCAGCCGAATGATTCATTTGCTCGGCGCGCTCGCCTCGCGCGGGGGTGCTGCCTGTTTTTTCTGCTCTGGAAAATACCGAGAAACAGCCGAGGAGGAGCTTCGTCACATACCGCGTCGAATTGTGCGGCGAGAAGTCTGGGGTATGCTGGACGGAAGGTAGTGGAATTTGGAGGAGTAGGGTAGTAATGAATACCGAGAATTAATTGAGTTGGGTGGAGTTAATCAAAGGCGCCTGAAACGCGAACGGCGAGCTTGTCCCTTATTGGCGCTAAAGAGGTCGAGTAATTTTACACTTCGAATGGAGAATCGAGAGATTTAGGATGAAAAAGGCAAAGTGCTGCGTAGGGACTGTTATTATGATAATGGGATTGAAATATCTGATTGTAGAGACTGTTTTAGCTGTATCGTTTAAGCTTTCGAAGCTGCACTAGGTACATACCGAAGTGCAATACCGAAGAATGTTTTCGTTTGAGTTATATGCAGAGTTGGGCATTATCCGAATAAATTTTTATTTGAATAATTTCGAATAAGAATTGCGAATAAAACGAAGTTATTCGAAAATAACGAATAATTTTTCATTCGCATAATTTATTCGTTATTCTCGAATAACTTCGTTTTTAACTTAGTCCGTTTTTGATCTCAATGTCTCATATGTCTTCTGCATAAACCATTCCGTTCTCGCTATATTTCGACTACCCTCGTTTCTCGAACCAGACCCATTACCTCCGTTACGTATTCCCCAACTGATTACTTAAGTATGCCCGCAACGTTCGCCTCCATTACGTTTCGATCGATTGATCATTTTCTGGGTGGCGCGAGCGTGAAACGTGGAAATTGCCCGGCCGGATCGCGTCTAAATAAGTTCGGACATTTTAACCAGTCCGTCCACTTATTCAATCAATTTATACAAACGAGCGAATATCGGGAAATCATGTAGCCGCCTGAATGCTCTCTTACACGCATGTCCGGCCCGATAATCGTCTGTACGAAGCGTTTCGTGTAAACACCGCCGCGAACGGGGCGCCGTTTATTCGCTTTCAGATTCTAATCAAGCCTGCAGCATTTCGGTGGACGTAAATGGAGTTTCGTTTATTCCGATCGTCGCGCGATTTCGCGAGTAAATGGCCGCTCTGTCAGGAGGCCCCTACCGTTCCGAGCGCGCGAAACGAAATGCGTATAGCCGCATTCGGATATATCGAGATCACAATCGTGCACCGGGACGAAACGGTGCGGCGAACCCGAATTTCAGGTTTCCCCTGGCGAGAAAAATATTCGAATGGCCTAATGCGTAATAAACGCAGTTCATCGTCTATGCCGGTGTACGTCGGTTTAATTGGCGACTGGTTTCGGAACCAGTCTTCACGGGCCTCTTGAGTCACGGATGCGCTCAGCTTCCAGGCCAGCGTCTCGGCTTACCATTCACAAGCGACGTCATGAATGAGTTCTCACCCTCGACGGATCCCCGCAAAGCTTTTCCCTTTTTACGGCCCGCGGTTCCGTGTAACTGCCTCTATCAACCAGGGCTGTGCGGGTATCCGAAATCAGGGGCTCGGGGTCCCGAGTCTCGGGACTATCCGCACACCCCTACTATTTACTAATTCGTCGTGTTGTAAATTATATTCTCTTCGTTAGAATTCTATGGAGCTTAGTAACGAACGGTCATAATATAAGAAAAATAGTAAATGTTGGTGAATTATTTGGTTCACTAAATGTTAAAGTATCTTCAAGCGAGAATGATACTTGACGTTATTGATTGTGAGCTTTCTAAGGGGCGAGGAAAAGGGAAGTGAAAACCGGATAAAAACAAAAAGACGTGGTGAGGATGGTAAGGAGACTTTATTCCTTAATCATGCATTATATTACTTGTTGACAAGTACGTACTTTTCTGTAAAATCCTAGATGATAATAATAATAATAGTAGATCCAGTGCGCCAAAAATGCCACGGTTATCAAAATCGTGTAAGTGTGAATGACGACGAGCAGGGTCAAGGTAGTCGTTACCCGAAGTACCTACGCGAGGCTCATCTGGCGTTGTGCGTGTGTGTCAAGAGCGATAAGAGACGTCTAACAGATTTGGCGATTAGTTTCGGGACACGTTGCTCCTGCTTTACAGCTGCTCGTGGGCGTTTTACACCCGGTAGTTGTCAAACGGTTACCCACTGGTTCTTATACGCTTGCCGCTAGAATCGCTGGTTGGCGAAAAACACCCGACGCGATTAACGATCTGGATGTAATCTCCGTTCCACCTGCGGGATTTCACTTTCCTCCAAAAGGAAAGTCAAGCGTTTGATCGATCTTGGTGTTCTAGCGACTAGATTCCAGTCGATCGATCTGGTACGTCGATTGTGTACTTTCACTGAAATCGTTGTCAAAAGCAGCCATCCGTGTATGATATAAATTTTAGGGAGAATCTGTCGACAATCTACATAACTCAGTTGCTAGATTTTTCAATAAACAAATGACTCCTGGCGTAGCGATATTGACAGACAATTCTTCTTCCAGTAGACTACTTTTTGCTGTTGATCAATCTTAAGTTTCTATAGTTCTTATTAGAATTGCACCGAAGGACATATCCCTACGCAGCTCCGCCGATTTTTCCCTTTAACGAAATCTCGTAGCCACGAAATATGCAAATAGGGCGGGCGACTTGTAAAACCGCGGTAAATAACCGTTTCTGCCGCTGTACAGGAGCAGTAAAAGAAGTCAGCGCACGGTCGGTAATGGGACAACTTCTTCGAGCATCCGAGTGTCCAGGTGTTACGGTATAATTTACAAGAAGGGGAGTAATGTTACTCCTCGGTACTCCGTTCCGACCAGCGGTGCGTCCCCTCGAGGGCCAGCGCGCACAGGGGAGTTTATATTTACAGCGAATCAGGTTCAGCTCGTCTTACCGATCTCCAGCTCGTGTATTAATCGTTATTTTATGTAAATTATACTAAATCGAATTGGTATATGAAAAAAAAGAAGGAAGATAACAAGCAATAGAAAGGAGAATAACAAGAACGAGGATGAAGAAAGAGAATCGTTTATCAAAGAATTTAAACACTATCCCCCATGCGCATTCATCGGCATAAATATTATTTATTTAAACAAAACAGACCCCGGTACTTATATCAAGATTGAGAAAACTGAAGAACATTGAGAACTTTTTTCCTCGCTGCAAAAATACAAACACAAGTAACCAGCCCCATTTGCAAAGAAATAAAAAACAAAAGAGGGAGAGGATAATAAAGCAATAAACTCCTATTAATTTTGTTCCACATGTGAGCCCGAAAATCTTTTCGATTACTTCCTCGTTAATGCTCGATCGTCGACGAGACTCGTCACTGCTGCCGATGATATCTTCATGGGACGTACGAGTTTTCATACCCGTGGCCACAGGAAGAAAGGGAAATTAGTGACTCGTGGTTGGTCGTAGACTCGCGAGTTGCGAAATTGTGGCCTGCCCTAGCGAAACAGCTTAACTATGAATCACATTTCGCAGCGTTTCCTCGAGCAAAACCGAGTACAGATGTACACGGTGTGCTGTTGGACGTGTGCGAACCTCAAGAGGGAATAGTTGCACGCGTAAAGTCCACGATAATCGCCGGGCTCTGTTTGTTTTACAACGTTTCCTCGTTACTAAACCGCAAGCACCGAGGCAAATGAGCGGTTGCACGGTCATTAAGACACACCGTCTAACCAGAAGTAATTGCGACGTCAAGGGAATCGTAAAAACGTCGGGACGTGGCTGCTAGACTCCTCTTTTTCCATCCCACCTCGACGGCTTTCGGGTTGACTGCTGTATTTGCAACTCTAAACGTTACGGAATAATTAACATTGAAATATCGATTGTTTCTTTAGCTTCCCATACAGAATGACACGTAAAGAAAACTGCAATATCTCACTCATTATTAACTATAACTAGCCAAAGAAATTCATGAACGTAAACCTACATTAAATGTGAAGAACTATGTATATGTACCTAGTTGGAAAGTTTAAAAATTGCTATGCCTTATGGTTTTTAAAAAATATTCCTGTGGATTACCTTAGAATCGAATGGAAGTGTATACCTACTTCTTTTAAATTGTGCTTTACCTACATTTCCCATAATAGTACTTGCATTTTTTCAATTAAATGTCTTCATTCTTCCTTATGGTATGTTTTGAGAAGATGAGACCGTCAGGGATCGAGAATTGCACGCGCATCACCCTGTATAAAGGGCGCGCTGCATATTGTAATATAAGCATCTGAACAGTGTGCTTCTTTTCATTCCTTATCATAATTTGAAACCAGATCTGGCATTTGCTATTTTGCATTTATTATGCCGATCGGGCGAAACCAGATTTTTCTTCTCTTTCTGCTTCGAAGAGCATTGGCCAATGCACATTAGTCGCTATCGCTAAACGTATCCCACCGTAGGGGCAATTTATCGTATTATCAGGGTGCCGGCTTATTAAGGCGCTATTCGATTATTGTTCAGAGCACCAGAGGGGGCGAGTTTTAACGTTCCTTTATCAATAATTATTGTTGGCATGGAATACAGGCACTAATCTATATTTCCCTGGTATAAATTGGAATTATTTTTAGTAGTTCAGGCTTGGAGTTGAAACGAATACTGACTAAAATTAGCTGATCAATCGCCTTCTCTGTACGATAATTGTGTATTGAATTTATTCTTTATTTTCTGATAAAGAAGCAGTATTGTAATATGTACCTATTCTTGTAAAATGTGAATCGATAATACAAGGCAAATCTCAGCAATGATAATGAGAGCATTCGATTACGGAGCGCCGGCGCCATCATTCTGAAGAATGAGTACGCACGCAATATCTACTTTTCGATTTTATCTGGAACCAACAAAACCCCTCTGATATATGATTCAAAGTAAAGTTCAGTTCCAGTTCTGCGAACTATCGGCGCCCCGCGACGCGTCCCGATTTATCGATACTTCGCGATAAGTATTACATTCCACTTCCACGTATTCGAGGACACATTCCTGAAAACACTTATCATCGTGAAATTTACTGAATCATCTGTCATTTTCGTGCACCGCAAAAATTGAAACCTGGTGTGTCATAACTTCGTAGCAGCTCGTAATGAATCACGCGCACAATTCCGAACCACTTGATCTTGGTATCGATCAGTTACTAGGTATACTAGCTTGTCACTACACTTTTATTCGAAAGAGAAACTGCATCCCTCGCCATCACAACAGACTCCACTCGTGCCACGCGAAATTCCTCCGTCTCAAACAGCACTGAGTCACGCGCTAAAATTTGATTATCGTGCGCAGAAATGTCCCCCGATCTCCCATACAGCATTCGCATTTTACCAGGCACATTGCATAAACGCTATTAGCCGATTGTGCATTTACAATGTTGCTGATCGGGGCTTATTTCTCTTGCGCCCGCCCGACAGAATTATCTTGATCGATCAATGATCTGTGACCACACGTACGCTTGCTACGACCACCTTGCTTCATTTCTGTGCGTAATGACGATAATAACGATCATTACTCTACAACTAAAGCGAGTAATTACGTAAGATTAAATATCATCGAGGAATGTTTAAAAATCCTCCTCGGGATTACTGTTATTACCGGGCGCAGTTTGCTTGTATTCTCAAACAAAACCCGCGAAACGATGAGGTTTCTTGTTCGAGTTTAAACGGCTCGTATGCAAGATCGCGCAATTTCAGCGCGGCCTTTCTACCCGATACGCGATCGAACCGCAAGTGGACCGATCGATCCGCAATATTCATCGGCCGATATTTCACCGTGGGTCCCCGATAATGTACGATAATGGGGAGCCATTTGCATTCAAGTCGGCTGCGAGGGCCTCGATATTACGCTGTAACTTGTCCATTACTTATAAATAACATTTCAATTAGAGCAGCGAGCTGCGACACGCAGCGTCGATTCGCGAGGACAATTCTAGCAAAATGATTTCCATGCGAGCCCCGTAAATTGTAATTATCGCGACTGGCAACAGCAATTGTCTTAGGAAATGAATATTCTTTCTCGCGATACGGCGGACGATTTATGCACAGGTTTGAATGCAAGTGCAGCGACGGTGGTGCGTTATCATTGTCGCGTGTAGAAATCCTTTTCCGTGTTACATTGCACAAAGGGTTGCTCTCGCCACGCAGGAGAAAGTTTCTGGATTTTCAGTCGTAGGTGGAGATTTTTCCCGCGAATCGTGTTACAGTTTCTCGATTGGTTTCACTTTCTACCGAAAGCTCGCTTCCTGCCTCCGCGTTTATGACGAAATGCTTTGCGACACGGAATTCCCTTTCTTATCTCTGCCAGTGAATTATGCCCGCGTTCTAGATAGCGAGTCTCCTTCGTTGACGAAATGCAATAAAACTCGGCGAATTTCTGTTCGCGGCTGTTGCAATGTAAGGTGGATAATAGCTATTATTTTTCTGCGTAAAGAACAGTCACTTTTCATCCTTTCGAATTGAGGTGCATTGAAAGCGAAAACGGACTAACCCACATTTTCCGCGAAATTAAGTTAGCAGCAATAATGTATTTTAATAGGCTGCACTAATCATATAAAATAGGAAAAATGAATTTTTCATCAACGTCGGTTAGTCCGTTTTTGCCCTCAATGCCTCAATTGTGAAATCCCGAAGTCGATCTCGTATTAATAAATTCTGCAGTGTTTGAAGTTATGAGGATCGTGTTTGCTAGATGGAGACCATTAGTAGGTACCTGTAAGTATTCTTTTTCGCGATACGGCGGATTATTTATACGTAGGTTTGAATGCAAGTGCAGCGAAGGTGGTACGTTATCATTGTCGCGTGTAGAAATCCTGTTCCGTGTTACATTACACAAAGGGTCGCTCCCGCCATGCAAGAGAAAGTTTCTTCTATAAATTCATACTTATCGAATTGCGTGATCTCTATCACAGAAATACGAATATTTATAGCTCCCATTATCAGCAATATCCAAAATTGTTTACAGAACAACCTATAGAAGCACTCGACTTCGATCTCGCATCGATCAAAGATTCAAAAGCGTTACGTGGACGTAATATCGGGAGATCCTCTTATCGGAAACGAGAACGATTAGTACTACACTGTTAATATAGTTCACCCATAAATCTGCAAACGTTCTCCATAATTATTATACACAGAGTAGGTGTCTCGATGCTTATGAACGGCAGTGTGCATGGTGTGTGCTAACTGCTAAGACTTGTACGATTCTTGTGTACATTACACTTGTACCGTGCATACCGAAAGATTCACCACCCGTTAATAGCAATAATAATCATTAAGCAAATATAATAACCGAGAGAATAAAAGACACTATTTCAACTCGACATATACGTACTTACCGGTGGCAATTATTTCATATCCCGCCGTGCATTTTAACCGGGCGCGGAGTATTACATCGCGATAGCGAGCGCGTTACTCCGAGCACTCGAGCACCCGTCCATCATTCTCGATCCAGGAACACGTGTTCCCCGTTTTCGCCCGGCGAGACCGCGTAAGGCAAGGTGGCCAGTTCGCGTATCGCGGAGGAACGCGCGAACGGCATTCCACCGCCATACGTATCGTTTGATAAGAGAGCGATAGTGCATGCCGCACGCGAAACGTCAGAAAGGGAGAGCCCACCACGCCTCCCTCTACCCAGCGCGACTCGATCATCGGCCTAGGAAAAGCCGCGATAAAGGATTCCCGGCACGTCTGTCGCCGAATGCGTCTGCCTTCCGCGCGCTATCGACGAATTCCTGCCGACAGCGATCAGCTGAGTCACCGCAAACGGCTACTCGGATCTTTCCACGTGCAGCTCGGTAATCCGAAATTATATTCCTAATCCGCTTACGATTACGCCGCGGCCCCCTTTTATCGATCCGCGGCGGCCCGCCCACACGGGGCCCGATCCGATCGAACTTGGAGCGGTTCCTGTGGCTTCGTCGAGAGGAGAATCCCAAGATTCACGGCGGAGAAGCACCCCGCGCTGAGGCGCAAACGAGCCGGCAGGAAATATGTCTTCGTCGTTACGTTCTTGGATAACGATTACCAATCGGATCTCGCGATATTACGTCCACGAGTCACGCTTTTGAACCTTTGATCGATGCGAGATCCAAGTCGAGTGCTTCTATAAATTGTGCTGTAAACAATTTTGGATATTGCTGATAATGGGAGCTATAAATATTCGCGTTTCTGTGATAAGGGTGACGCAATTCGATTGGTATGAATTTATAGGATGGAGGGATTTAAAGACGTAGATGATTGATCGATGATGTAATTTTGTGTTAACACTAGAACCGCCGCACCGGTCATTTTCACCGTTTCTAGTTTTTGTGTCTTCGTAAGTTTCTGATTTTTGAGTAGGTAGATAATCAAAAGTTGGTAATATTTCATGGTGTAAGAAAAGAAAAATTGTCTGCTGCAATGAATACGCTATAATGCTAGATACTTTATATTAATAAATTTAAGCAAATATATCCTCACGTTACTTGTACTTAAGATTATTCAAATAAATATTAGAAATTTATGTTATGTGTTTTAGTGTTGGCGGTTTTAGGTAGAAACTTTCGGCGGTTCTATTAGTGTTAAACAGTGTTTGCTGTAAGTAATTGAACCGTGCCGGAGTGACGATCTCTGGATCGATACAGTGTTGCTCGATTAGGCTCTGAGAATGCAAAGTGTGAACCTCGGAGACCGAGATAGGCATGATGGCTTGTCGATTGTTTATCAAGATGCACGTCATTCTAAGTTTTAATTACCCTTCGAGCCGCGACTCATCGCGAAAGCGTTTCGAAACGGGCAGAAAGCATCGGCGGTGAGAAAGTTCGTGGATCACCGTTTAAAAGTGGCCGCAATCAGATCGACAGCGATTTGCATGGGATAAGGTTTACGATCGCGAAGAACCACGGGCGCGCAGTTACGATGCAAAGCAGTCGGCATTTCTAGTCGAGTCAGTTCGTGTTCATGATGAGATTTGAAAACCGTGGAAGCGTTCCTTTCCCTGCTGTCCGTCTCGTTCGACTTGCTCGCAAAAATAGAAAATCGAAGCTCAGCTATGCCTGACAGCGCGTAATTACGTTACGAATAAAAGTAAACGCGATTTCAATGATTTATTAGCCACGGTTTTAATAAAGCTGCGTACCTTATCGAACAGGATTATTAATATTAATAGCGAGTGAATATTTCCCCGTAATTAATTTCAGATCCTCACACATTTAAGAACGTAATATATATAATTCTCTAATTAGCACTTTTACGTCCCATTCCGCAAGATTTCCGACATTCTGTCGCAGGACTCGAATGAATTCGATCAAGTTTCTCTCACCTCGAATGTCTGTCCGCGTTTCCCTCGTTACAAAATTCAATAGAAGCGCCCACCGTCTCGTCTGTGCATCGGAAGAAAGCGTAGCGAGAATCTTTCCCGCTGGAAGTGGCGCGTGCACGGTGCCGGGACGCGTGGCTTACCGTTTCCCGCTCGAAATGTAACTCTCGTCCATTACATTACGTGAGAAGGCGTGTTTACACGGTGTGAGAGGCGTCGCGGCTTCAGGGCGGACCAATCGATGATTTCTCGAGAGTCATTAACTCATATAACGAATGATACTGGGAGCGGCGACGTGATACCCGCCATGCTATATGCCTGTCAATTGCAGCGGCTCGAAGGAATCGTGGGCGCGGATTGATACTTTCTGGGCTCTCTCGATAGCAACGCCGTTAGTTTCGTCGAGCGTACCGAGACGGGATACCGTCCTTGTGTTCCTTTCGATGCGTCCACCGTGCTTAAATACCAGAAAACGACCTGCCACCCGCTGAAACAGGTAGAATTAATTGCTTGTCAGCCTAGGAACAGGTAAAGGTATTCTCACCTTCTGATCTCTTCTTCGCCTCTTCCCCGTATTATTATTCGATGATACGAGCTCCGCTTTCTGCGGAGGATTCAATCTTAAACGGTCGAAGCAAGCATGTCCATGAAATTATTAGCGGTAAGATGAAATATTTTATGAAAGTGGGATAGGTGGTAATCAGAGTCTAAGGGAGCTGATTCTACTTGGGCACATACATCTTAGATACAATGGCCATAGGCACAGCATAGGTATGTTGAAATACAGATAAATGTGCGTCATGTCACATAATTGGGGGGAGGTGGGGGGGTGCCCCTTGAACGGGATTGCTACACCTATCAGATTCGCAAGTAAACGCCCCACTTCGGTAGGTCAGTGCGTGTCCCACCCGAACGTATTTAGTGTCTATCGGAAACGCGTCAAGATAAGGTATCGGTTCGCAACGTTATCTTGGCCGTCCGTGTGACGAAACGTGGTAGTCCCCCCATTTTTTTCTTTTTTAACTGAAACGCCGGCGTTTAACTGTGTTCTCGTTAGTTTTATCGGCGAATCTTCAAGATCGATCCAGTCTACCGCAACGTGCCGTGGCGAACCTGTCGCCCTCGTCTTCGCACATTAAACGGCGTATCTGCAATGTACATTTTTAAGGGTCGTTATTTTCAATTTCTATTTTGTTGCGTTAAAATTGACGATCTTGAGAATTCGCTCGTGTGACACGAGTTATTGGGTATCGGTGAGATTCTGCTCCTACGATCTGTATCGTGGATCGAAAGCTTGCGAAATTAGCGGGACAATTGAATCGTATGAAGCCTCTCGTAAAAACTTTCGACGGAACAATAGTTGCTCGGTTAATGGTTGGTTAAGTGGTTAAGCGACAGATTAGCGAGTGGCCCGAGTGTTGCAATGTGAAACGTGTTGTCGGCAGATCAGCGTAGGAGCCATGTCACCGGATCGGCGCAACGGATCGCGAGAAATCGACGTAGAACCGGGAGAATCGGATCGCCTGCCAGACACGCCACGGATCGAGTGAAGTCGTCGGCCGATAATCGAGGATCGACACACGAGATCGGTCCAGCAGCTTGCAACCTACGGCCTCCCCGCTGGCCTGGCCAGCTACTATGCGAATTGAAGCTCTCAGCACCCTCGTCGCGGTAAGTTTCCTTGTCAGTGATCTCTTTTAGCCATTCAGCTTGGAACACGTGTCCCCCAAATTTGCAATTTACACGCGTACGAAACCTGTTCCATATTAAACATTTCGTGTTATAAGAAGTTGGGATTATGGTACCTTGTTTGCGTTTAAGTTCACTCCGAAGGGGTGACATCGACCCTTAAAGTTATCGCGATCTTTCGTTTTTTTTTTATACATATATAACTTTAAGTATAAGAATCGTTCAGTTTTTCATGCTCTATATTACACTATCAAAAAAAGAAATAAAGTTGAGAGCTGGTTTCACCCTTTCGGAGTGAATTTCCGTAGAATATGTTTTACGTTCACACGAAGTTTCATTAAAAGCAGGCTTTGTGGGTTGGGAACGCTACCTTGTTAGTGGCTCTATGACGACAGAAAAGAAAAGGATTATAAGTGATTCTCTTGATTTCTTTTTAAATGAAAGCGGGGATAATATTTAGTGTAGAGGTTTTTATCTAAAATGGTCCTGGAAATCCGGATAATCTGAAGCTTACTAGGTGACATCATCGCGCTATATATATATATATATAACAACAACAATAGTAATAATAAAAATAATAATAATATCCCTCTACCTCAAATTTCAGATAAATGATTTCTAAACGCTGTGCTAGCTTTCTTCATATCATTCGTTGCCATAATCTTTGGCATACTACTTAGTGCTACTTTTCATGCACTCTTTTTTTGACAATAAGTAGCCTACGATCTGCATGCTAACACGAAGGATAATTACTATAAATACCCCTAATCGTGTAACGATTCTAAAGCAGAGGGTATTCGCAATTACCACGCGACGAATTATCGTACATTGTCACACATCCTTCATCCTGTAAAAATTGCAATACCGAGAACAACCTGTGGATTTCAGGATTCGTTCACCATCCTCGATAAACGTCCACTTCTCTCTCCTTTCCTCTCGTCGTGTTTCGTGCCCCTGGTTCCGTCCGCCGCGCGGTTGGGCGTCTTCAGCGTGTTTGATAATAATTTTCGGACATGATCCCTGCGGTCAGACTAACCCACGGCCAGGTTTCTAATGACGAAAATTTCCTTCCCACGCGGCCTTTCGTGGCTGCCGCGGAAGAGGCTTTAATGGTCCTTTTGCCGGCATTGGGAAATAATCTGACATGAACGACTGCATAAATAAATGAATATATACACGCCGGATTGACGAGGGATTTATGGGAATATTTTTACTGCCGTCTTTTACTCGTAAACTGCTGATCATCTCTGCCGACCTTCTTTCGCTTCTGAAACGGTCTAACAGAATATTATTTTGACACGAAGTTTCTGCGCGCCTCGGATAAAATGTGATTTCTGATACCTGAGTCGCCGGGCCTCGTGAAATAAAAAGTGTTTAAAGTTTAAAATTGTTTAATACATAATTATAATATTTAATACTTAAAAAAAACTTTCTAGGGATTAAAATATTATTTATATATTTATAAATTTAAAATACATATATTCTAGCTTGTGTTAATATAATTAAATAAACTCACTAATTTGTTTAATGACTCAAAAATTATTAATTAAATTAAAAATTTCTAATTTTTGGATTCTTTGAATTTGTTTAGTAGGTGAAACAAAATTAAAGAAACTACCTAAATTGGGGATGGTCAAAATTTCTAATTTTTGGATTATTTGAATTTGTTTAGTAGGTGAAACAAAATTAAAGAAACTAGCTAAATTGGGGGTGGTCAGAATTTC